>CP136066.1:40995834-43706962 GCA_032622095.1 Siphonodentalium dalli
GTGAACATATGATAGTTGTGATGGTTACAGTTATGCCCTGTGCCAATGCATTCTCTTATATATGCGAGTCGACCATAGGTCGCCTCGCATATATAAGAGAATGCATTGGCCTAAAAACAATATTTTTTAACACTTTTTACCATTTTTTCTTACATTCTTTAACAATTTTATAATTTTTTCTTACATTTTTTTACATTTTTTATAATATTTTTCTACATTCTTTGACAATTTTATCATGTTTAATATGTGTTAAGCCAATGCATTCTCTTATATATGCGAGGCGACCTACGAAGTTACCCCGCTCGTTATCTCTCGGTGTTGGGTACGAAGTTACCCCGCTCGTTATCTCTCAGTGTTATGTACGAAGTTACCCCGCTCGTTATCTCTCGGTTTTGGGTACGAAGTTACCCCACTCGTTATCTCTCGATGTTGGGTACGAAGTTACCCCGCTCGTTATCTCTCGGTTTTGTGTACGAAGTTACCCCGCTCGTTATCTATCGGTTTTGGGTACGAAGTTACCCCCGCTCGTTATCTCTCGGTTTTGGGTACGAAGTTACCCCGCTCGTTATCTAGGTGACACTCCACAGTTTCGAATGATCAGTAGGGGTGATTTTATAGATATAAAGTGCTAGTGGTTTCTGGCACCATTCATGTGGTATGTATATTGAGACAAGGTGGGATATGAATTTGTGTAATTTTAGAAGGTGTTCTAGACTGATGAAAAAATTAAGTGCAAGTGACCTTGACCCCACCCATAGACAGCAGTAGCGTTTTCTGCGAAACAGTGGCTCTAGATACTGGGTCAATTTTGTAGCACCCAAAATTTGTCATCTGCATTAAAAATTGATTTTCTGGAAAATTTAACGGCGAAAGTTTGAATTTTTTTCACATTGATGTTGGAAGCCAGAGGCCTTTAAACCAACATAGGTGACCATGCTTGAAAAAATCTGGTATTCGTGCCTCTTGGGTATGAAAATGCAATATTTTGGTCTTTTTTTGAATAAAAATCACATTTTCGATCAAAAGATCAAGGGCCATAACTCTTGATAGCCCATATATTATGGAAATTATGTATCAAATTCTCAATGCCTATTCTGTACTAATTTCAGGCATATATATATTGTCTATATGACTTGGGATCATAATCCAGATAAATCTCAATGAATCTATGGGCCCCCTATTTCTGGGCCGATACCTGTTGAAACTGTGGAGTGTCACCTTAAAGACCAGCAAATAGCACCATTTTCATCTGTCAACTTGACAAATATTTACACTGAAAATCATTTTTAGCAAATCTGCTCAGTTAGAAGGAACATTTTATGTTAAATACACCATTCTTCTATGGAAATTCCAATACAGGTGGCCTTTAGACATATAAATTGGTGGGGATATGGAGTCTTAGAGCAGTGGGGGGGGGGGTGGTGGTGGTTTATGTGTATTGTTATTGATGATTTTTTAGATGATGGGTACTTCTTCATGACATCATGCTCCTTGAATCTTAGCTGAAAAGGCTGACATTGACATTACACAGTATACTAAAAGATTAGATATTCAGTCTTTCTTATTCACAAGTGTGAAATATAATAATTCATGTTTTCCTGGACATATTTCACTTGACAACATATTGTTCATGTGATGTCATAACCCTGTATAGCTTCCATTAATGCTAAATAAGACTTGGAATTGTTTAACCCATGGTTTTGGGAGAGTATTAAAGATAGTAGTTGCATGAAATATAATGTTTTATTTTGATATCTGAGGAAAAGATGCATCTCATAATATATTTTATACAACATTTTTGCATTTCACACCTTTTTCAAGCTATAGATGATGGTTGAATATATACATTTTGTCACTACGTCAAGCATAACGTCATTGGGTTCTGAAAGACCCAAAAGAGGTGAAATCATGGGGGTGCATGTAAATCCCCACCCAATCTTGCTGCTTGTGATTGCAATAACGCATGGGGTGTAATATATCATTTTAAGCGGTATAATGCAGATAATTTGGAGATGTGGTCCATATTAAAGATTAATGAAATTGCATTCCCCTTAAGGTGACACTCCACAGTTTCGAATGATCAGTAGGGGTGATTTTATAGATATAAAGTGCTAGTGGTTTCTGGCACCATTCATGTGGTATGTATATTGAGACAAGGTGGGATATGAATTTGTGTAATTTTAGAAGGTGTTCTAGACTGATGAAAAAATTAAGTGCAAGTGACCTTGACCCCACCCATAGACAGCAGTAGCGTTTTCTGCGAAACAGTGGCTCTAGATACTGGGTCAATTTTGTAGCACCCAAAATTTGTCATCTGCATTAAAAATTGATTTTCTGGAAAATTTAACGGCGAAAGTTTGAATTTTTTTCACATTGATGTTGGAAGCCAGAGGCCTTTAAACCAACATAGGTGACCATGCTTGAAAAAATCTGGTATTCGTGCCTCTTGGGTATGAAAATGCAATATTTTGGTCTTTTTTTGAATAAAAATCACATTTTCGATCAAAAGATCAAGGGCCATAACTCTTGATAGCCCATATATTATGGAAATTATGTATCAAATTCTCAATGCCTATTCTGTACTAATTTCAGGCATATATATATTGTCTATATGACTTGGGATCATAATCCAGATAAATCTCAATGAATCTATGGGCCCCCTATTTCTGGGCCGATACCTGTTGAAACTGTGGAGTGTCACCCTATCGGTTTTGGGTACGAAGTTACCCCGCTCGTTATCTCTCGATGTTGGGTACGAAGTTACCCCGCTCGTTATCTCTTGGTTTTGGGTACGAAGTTACCCCGCTCGTTATCTATCGGTTTTGGGTACGAAGTTACCCCCGCTCGTTATCTCTCGGTTTTGGGTACGAAGTTACCCCGCTCGTTATCTATCGGTTTTGGGTACGAAGTTACCCCGCTCGTTATCTCTCGATGTTGGGTACGAAGTTACCCCGCTCGTTATCTATCGGTGTTGGGTACGAAGTTACCCCGCTCGTTATCTATCAGTTTTGGGTACGAAATTACCCCGCTCGTTATCTCTCGGTTTTGGGTACGAAGTTACCCCGCTCGTTATCTCTCGATGTTGGGTACGAAGTTACCCCGCTCGTTATCTATCGGGTTTGGGTACGAAGTTACCTCGCTCGTTATCTCTCGATGTTGGGTACGAAGTTACCCCGCTCGTTATCTATCGGTTTTGGGTACGAAGTTACCCCGCTCGTTATCTATCAGTTTTGGGTACGAAGTTACCCTGCTCGTTATCTCTCGGTGTTATGTACGAGGTTACCCCGCTCGTTATCTATCGGTTTTGGGTACGAAGTTACCTTGCTCGTTTTCTCTCGGTGTTGGGTACGAAGTTACCCCGCTCGTTATCTCTCGGTGTTGGGTTCGAAGTTACCCAGGTTCGCTGAAACTGATATTTGTTTATCAAACTATGAGAACAAATTCAACCTGCGTTTGGTCTGAAATTCTGAGTCAGGCCTGAAATTTCCAACGGTTGAAAATATTGGTCAACGTTATATAGGGGTGAGACACATAGTTATAAATAATGAAAACAAGAACAAAGTCAATTCATATGTTCATGTGTACATGTTGATGATAGTTGTGATGGTTACAGTTATGCCCTGTGCCAATGCATTCTCTTATATATGCGAGTCGACCATAGGTCGCCTCGCATATATAAGAGAATGCATTGGCCTAAAAACAATATTTTTTAACACTTTTTACCATTTTTTCTTACATTCTTTAACAATTTTATAATTTTTTCTTACATTTTTTTACATTTTTTATAATATTTTTCTACATTCTTTGACAATTTTATCATGTTTAATATGTGTTAAGCCAATGCATTCTCTTATATATGCGAGGCGACCTACGGTCGACTCGCATATATAAGAGAATGCATTGGCACCAGGGTTCGCGCTGCCGCTTGCCAAATTTGCCAATGGCAAAAAATATGTTCATTTGGCAAAAAATATTTTCATTT
The DNA here is from genome assembly GCA_032622095.1 of Siphonodentalium dalli. Classification (NCBI taxonomy): domain Eukaryota; kingdom Metazoa; phylum Mollusca; class Scaphopoda; order Gadilida; family Siphonodentaliidae; genus Siphonodentalium; species Siphonodentalium dalli. The sequence goes on from CP136066.1 coordinate 40,999,817, forward strand.
GGCAAAAATTTTGACAAGTGAGTTTTTAATAATGAGATGTGAACTGTCTAGTCATAAAACATCATTGAACGTGGGTTATTGGTTACGTATGCCGAATTACAGACAAAACAATGGGAAACCAAAACAAGAAATCTATCAATTTACATGTAGCACAGTCAGCAGTGTTATGTCGATAGTTATATGTAATCTTTTGTTTTCACAAAATGGTAATCCCATCTTTCTGTCATAATCAAACTTTCATCAAACAGCTAATCGACCGTGGTTACAATGTGAGTCAGAAAAAAGCGATGTTCTGTAAATGTTTCATTGAGGCTGTTGTAAGTACATTGTAATATGATCTCAAAGTAGATACCACAAACGGTAATTATTAATTTGTTTTGACAGTTAATCCTCCCTTTGTCCGATTGGATTATGGACGCATGTAGTCATTGTAACAATACATATTAATGGCGACAGTATATAGCACATATTTATGATGCCAGCTTTATACTACCAGTGAGTATAAGACAATAGGTTAATCAGCCGATTATGAATGACAATGGATTAATTTATGGCTCGTTGATTTCAGCAGCAATACAAGGCAAAAATAATATGTATGTTTGATGACTCTGTATACAATGTAGCAACATTAAATGTAGTTTCCAGGCAGGTGTCGCTTAGATATTTATTGCTACTTTGAACTTTATTAATAATACTAACTTGCTTTTCTAGTACATGCAGCTCATTTAACCTGTGTCTGTGGTTAGTTTTTAACAAAGATAAAAACACGATAACTTCCCCAATTATACGCCAATTAAATTTGGCAAATATTTTTTTAATTTGGCAAAAAATAACTTCATTTGGCAAAAATTTTGGCAAGAGAAAATTTGCGTCCAGCGCCAACCCTGATTGGCACAGGGCCGTTCTGTTGGGTAAAGGGTTAATAATGAAAATAATAACAAAGTCAATCTATTTTTTTCATGTACTTGTTGATGATAGTTGTTTTACATAATTTTATGTTATTTCGCATGAACCCATATTGAAGGCCTCGGGTCCCTTTAATGTCGAAAAAAAGGGAACTTTACTAACAGAGGATCTCTAATGAGTCGCAATTCTACATGAAATTTATTAAACGAGTGCACTAATTTCGATTTAATAAACTGAGCATAGAAATGCGACGAATTTGAGATTGATAATCATATTTTAGCAAGGATAAAACGATCTCGAAACGCCTGGGATTAAAACAATTAATAATATAACAACAAAAGAGGAAGTAAGGTCATCTTCAATAGAAACTATAGTTTCATTTTAAATGTATCTTTTTGTGTTGACAAAAATGTTCAACTACCTTATCACCCATGTGTACATTTTTATCTCACAGTCAACACTAAATAACCCAACAAAATCGAATACCATAATTATATTCCAATTATAGCATTATAATAAAATTCCGGCATTGACATCGACATCATTGCGCTAAGCTCTTGCGTCACTGCGCGTGCCGACAATACACGTGTACTAGTACGTGTCTTACTAAAAAATATGAGACCGGGGTTAGGGGCTAATTATGTGATAACATTCTATCTTCGTCTCTGAAATGGAATTTAGAGTGTGGGAACTACAAATGCCTAGATTGCGATATCTGTCAGTAAGAGCCTAAATAAACACAATCAGTTAGCCAGACTTGGAATACCTGGAAATCGCATCATGGAGCACAAATCGTCACGCGTTAGTTAGAATCGATGTGCGAAACACGTGCTTTCTGTCAGCCAAGCAAGAACAACCAGCCTCCGATTACCATATCAAAACTCATGCCCACGTGCGTGATTCAGATAAAACGCTTTTTACAATTGCTACTTTCTTAATTGTCCTCCCAATGTCTTGTCTGCGAGGATTCCCACCGACATTTCGTGTTTAACGCCATATCTCGCGATATCAAATCGTATTAGATCTCAATAGGGTTTATGTTCGTTCTAAGATATAAACGCGAGATATTCCGCGAACATCCCATTATCTAATAACACACCTATACATCAAACGACTTCGGTTAAATGGGAATGCATTTTATACTGCGATTACAACCTAATAATTACAGGCTAAATCTGGAATAATAGTTTTGGCAGAGTACTAGTCTTGTTTCTCTCTTTGGTGTCGAACACGTCAAAGGCGTAGTATAGCACTCGAGTCCAACTGCACTTGAATTTTAAACATTAGAGAACATCTATGGGTTACAACGGTCTGAATATGTTCCATGCATACAGACCTCAGTGCAAACATTTTAGTGTATATTGTTTTTAAAGGAATGCCCAGATTCTGAGTTTTCTGAAAGGGATACTGTACTCAAATGTTGTTGTTGGTTTCTATAGTCTCTGAGTCGTAGAATAAGGAAACCAGATGTCCATTATCTGAAAGTCTGTTGAGTACGAAGTAATGTTACGGATGGCAGATTAGCCGGAATGCGAAAATAACAACTGTCGTTGTCGAGTATTTTTTAGACAGTTTCAAACAAATGTTATCAAATAAATGTTATATTATATGCATACTAGACACATACACTCATTTAAAACCCTTTACCCAACAAACCGGCCAAAACCGGCCAAATAAAGCTTCAACGGCCTAAAATATATTCGGTCTGTCTCAATAGAACCATACAAATATGGATATCATTGGAATCGGCTCATTGACCACATTGTGATAGTTACAGTTATGCCCTGTGCCAATGCATTCTCTTATATATGCGAGTCGACCATAGGTCGCCTCGCATATATAAGAGAATGCATTGGCCTAAAAATAATCTTTTTTTTAACACTTTTTACCATTTTTTCTTACATTCTTTAACAATTTTATAATTTTTAATGTGTTAAGCCAATGCATTCTCTTATATATGCGAGGCGACCTATGGTCGACTCGCATATATAAGAGAATGCATTGGCACAGGGCCCTTCTGTTGGGTAAAGGGTTAAGTTATTGTATAGTCACTAGTCAGTGAGTGGCTTGGGATTACGCCCGTATCAACATAATTTGTTCACACGATCATGTGGGCCACGCGTTACCCAATCGACTATCCCTGAATTATTTTGATTACTTCCTGTACACGGAAATTCGTAATTTAATATGGCTCCAACCATAAATTAAATTTATATCAAATGATTAACTTTGATTTAAAGATAACCTAATAACCTGAACGTTAACCGAATACATCTTAGACTCAAATTACTTAGTTTTCTATCTATTATCGATATTAGATCGTTGTTATCACAGGGAATTTATTGAAAAATGGCGTACATTACCCCTTTAAAATCTACATGAAAGATTTGTATTTGGGTATCATTTTATGTAACAAAAATAAAAAATACCTCCAGCAGGGAAATCGCATTTAAATCATGTGTTTTCGTAACTAGGATCAGAACAGCACTAAAATATATTGCCATTTTTAAACCGCACCATAAAATCCCTACTCCACTGTACTATAAGGGATAACTTTTGTGCCAATTAATGGCTATTCTATCTATGGGAATTTATAGTGAAGAAGTTGCTGTATTTTGTTTATCTAAAACAACAGACAAGAATATAATCTGCTATTGAGCGATCAGGTTACAAACCACTTTTTATTTTCCATAGGCGACAGTGTTAACTAGAAGTCCCACCGGTCATGGGTTAAGCCTATTTGAACTTCAAGTGGTCAATTTTCCCTTAGAACATCATCCGCTATACCAGTCTGTGACCACAAACGCGCCCTTTTCGGTATTTTTTTTTTCCAAACGATAATCTTGCATTTCCACAACTACCCCATTTACTGCATAAAAATCAGCAGCATAAAAATACCCAGACCCCTTCCGTAACTTCTGGACACCACCAGACTCTTCCTGGACATCTAAACATACATGATCGTCATATTTACGAAGGCCATGATTTTCTTTTCCCGCTTAGGGAAATTTTCCTCAATGATAATCAACCAATCCGCAGCCAGATTTTTGTTATGCTAACTCGAGTTTCAACAAGCGTAACTCTATGTAATTAGTTGCTTGTAATCATCAGGGTTCAGTGTCTAGGTTAGACACACCTAATTATTTTCGATAGGCGACAGTGTTAACTAAAAGTCCCGCCGGCCATGGGTTAGGCCTATTTGAACTTCAAGTGGTCAATTTTCCATTAGAACGTCATCAGCTACACCAGTATGCGACAACAAACGCGCCCTTTTCGGTATTTTTTTCAAACGATAATCTTGCATTTCCACAACTACCCCATTTACTGCACAAAAATCAGCAGCATAAAAATACCCAGACCCCTTCCGTAACTTATGGACACCACCAGACTCTTCCTGAACATCTAAACATACATGATCGTCATATTTACGTAGGCCATGATTTTCTGTTCCCGATTAGGGATATTTCCCTCAATGATAATCAACCAATCAGCAGCCAGATTTATTTTTATGCTGACTCGAGTTCAAGAAGCGTAACTCTATATAATTAGTTGCTTGTAACTTCTATTTGATTCTCTCCTGCCAAACTCCATGCAGGGTTTACCTCCCTTGATGACTCGGTAAGACCGCTGCAATCGGCGACATTTCATCCACATTTGGTGGACTTCCGCGATATTAAAATATATACTAAGCGAACAGAGCAACATGCTGCCCCTGTTAAGCGCACAAAATATCGAACAAAATTTATATAAATTTTGGACCTTATGTTTGAAAGGTCCCACTAAAACAGAAGATCTATATTTCGAAACGGTGTGATTCGGTATTCCGATTATTTTATCATTACAAAAGTATAAACGCACGTGTACGACATTGTCACAACTCGAACGGCAAGTCAAACACAAGAGTTCTAATTTGCTGCAATTTTGACGAGTAGCTTGCGAAAATCATCAACAAAACTACTGCTCTGATTTTCCATTCTGTCATTATGTTTTAGTTTGGGAATTGTTCTCAAAGCACATAGAAAATTTGACTTTGGAGCGATCGGGATTCGCCATTTATGCTGGAAAATCCCATGCTAAATATAGAAACACGGACTAGTACCCAGCCGGTTACAGAGTCAGAAAGGAAGTATGACTGATGCGCTCTGTTAGAGATTGCTCTCCTGCATCCGCCGGTGGGCGCTCCGAACCATGTTTGCACCATTGTATCTTATGAGACAATAGAATGCACCCTCTTATCGTACGCCGGATTCCGACCGATATTCAGCTGAATATTACATGATGATCGGTGATCGTGCATGGCGACGATAATGACCATGGCGATGGTGATGACTCATCTGGAAACTAATAACTTAATATCGTTACGCCATTATCAAATTACAATCTGTCATAAAAGCATGCATATTATTTTGAGTGTATCGGTATTGACGACAAATAGCAACAAAATATATGTCGTGATTCACATTTGGCTGATTAAGCTTTTGTCTTACACTTGGTACTCATAAACCTCGACCGTCTTAAATACAATGTCATCATAAACATGCATTGTGCAGGCGCGCCGTGAGTGACCAGACAGACAATGGGCTGAATGGGTGATTAGGGGATTAAATGTAAAATTTAATAATGACCTTTTGCTGCTTCGTGCAGAGTGACGTAATCTTTCTCCAGATTAAAACAGCCTGTTGCGAACAAATTGCTTATATACCGGCGTCAATGCACTTTACAAAACATTGCTTTCTTCACATTGTCATAATTCAACCAGGGTCGGTTTAATGTCCATGCGTCTTTGAATGTCCGTCTTGTGAAAACTAAAGATGATTACACTTCACTTTGTGGTCGCTTGGTTGATAGAGTTGTCGATCGGGTTTCCCTTTGTACGATATTTCATAAGTACGAAAATAATGAAATACTTTCGTCACCTAACTTCGTCTTGAATGTCGATCTATTGAGCGCTTTTATTAATTAGCTTTCTGGCTCCATGCTTTCAGTCTCCATTTGGGTTCAAAAAAAGTTTAGCCAAATGAAATTTTTATTAGCCAAATTCGAAAAATATTAGCCATTGGCTAATTTGGCTACCGACAGCGCGAACACTGGTGATGAGTACCTCGTGTGGTCGCGGGGTAGAATCGGCCTAGCGTTCCACTGCGAGGGATACGAATCCCCTAATGTAGCACCCTGTTTGTCGTGTGGTGCATCCACTGAGGTTTCGTGTATGAGACCTGGAGGCACTATGGCGGTCGTACCACGTGACGCATCAACCAGCGGATACGGCTGAGTTCATGGTCCTCTTTGGTCCTACATGGTAATCTGTTGTATTTTGTTACTGGTGTCTAGTTGTGTGTTCTGTTTTTCGTGTATGTTCTTTCGTTCGTGTCATGTCTCTTTGCGTTTCGTCCTCATGACTCTTAAATGTTTCAATGTGCACACCTGTCTCAATGTAGGGGGTACCGGGAAGCTGGAATATGCAGTGGTTCAAATGATCACAATTTCATCTATATATCAGTCTTAAGCCCGACCATAATTTGAAGGGTATTCCGAGGCCGCTGCTGGTCTAGTTGTCGATTGTTTGCTTTTCATTATGGCAACTCAAAACACACAAAAACGTATGGTCGGGCAGCTATGTACACCGCCTATGGACCACCAGAACACATCCGGACCGATTTTATGTATGTACCAGGACACACCTAGAGCAAAATTCCAGATGTTAATAAGAAATCAACCAATTGCAATTTTTTCCTTATATATTTCTACGTGTACAGATATCAAATAATCAAACCCAAGATGGCCGCCAGAATATGGATCAGAATTTGGGAAATTCGAATTTTTTTTCAACAATTTTTTCTGAAAAAACCCCACAAAACCACTCATAAGCTATCTATAATACTTGAACATAATGACGTTTATATGACCGCAGGTAATCCTTCATTATCATCTGACCAAAAAATCTGCAATCGACAGCTCATGGAGAAAACAAAAACTTAAGAATGATAACCGCTGATGACGAAGGTTATCCTCAGTACTTGGTTCTTGGTTTTGATCCGAATGTCAAGAGACCTTCTGTATTTGTATAACGTTACAAAACATAGCCGGACAATAACAATCTGACAAACCAACCAGGACTGGGTCACTAAGTGGCTCTCTTCTGATTGAATGTTCAAGAAAAATTCAATCTGACGCCCTTAAGCAATTAACAGCTATTTCACAAACACCAGTATTGATTACTCCTAACACGACATTGAACAGTAGCATAGCTGTGTTGAGAGCTCACGAAATAGCTGATTCTTCTGAGTCAGAGATATTGGCTGAGTTGGCACCACAGGGAGTTACAGTCCGTAGATTATCAAAGACGGTTTATGGACAAAAAGTTCCTTTGAATAGTTATCTCCTGACCTTCAATCGGTGCGAACATCCACCAGCATTGACGGTTGGGTACATGGAGATAGATACTTATGTTTAAATCCATTACGATGTTTTAACTGTCATGACAGGGTCACGGTAAGGGGCATCATAGAAGCAAAGAAACAATATGTGCACGCTGTTCTGATTCTGGACATAAGGATTATACAAAACCAAATATGTTTTCTACCTGTTGCAATGGATCGTTCGTGTCTCTTATGTTATTACGAACTCAAAATTCAAAGGTTGAGCAACATATATCCTATTTCAATGCAAAGAAAATAGTTGGTCCTCGACCATAAATTCAGTCATTTCCATACTTTTTTTTTATCAGGCTCCGAATCTATTCGGATTTATAAAAAGTTTGCGTACCTTTTTAGCGGAAAACACTTTGCTGACAGAAATATGGCTGTAATCTGTAATGGATGCGTGATTAGTTCATTGTGTTACGTCCATATGATCTACTTTGAATCATGTTCTTACATGTGTATATACAGAGAGTTACACCGGTCCACCGTACATCGCGGTGAAGCGTGTTTACGTCCTTGTTGTATTAATGTTTCTTACGTGCGTCTATACAGAGAGTTACGCTGGTCCATCGTACCCGCCGTGAAGCGTGTTTACGTCTTTGTTATCTACTTTGATTAATGTTTCTTGCATGCGTCTATACAGAGAGTTACACCGGTCCATCATACACCGCGGTGAAGCGTGTTTACGCCCTTGTTATCTACTTTGATTAATGTTTCTTAGAGGCGTCTATACAGAGAGTTACACCGGTCCATCGTACACCGTGGTGAAGCGTGTTTACTCCCTTGTTATCTACTTTGATTAATGTTTCTTACAGACGTCTATACAGAGAGTTACACCGCTCCATCGTACACTGCGGTGAAGCGTGTTTACACCCTTGTTATCTACTTTGATTAATGTTTCTTACAGGCGTCTATACAGAGAGTTACACCGGTCCATCGTACACCGTGGTGAAGCGTGTTTACTCCCTTGTTATCTACTTTGATTAATGTTTCTTACAGACGTCTATACAGAGAGTTACACCGGTCCATCGTACACTGCGGTGAAGCGTGTTTACACCCTTGTTATCTACTTTGATTAATGTTTCTTACAGGCGTCTATACAGAGAGTTACACCGGTCCATCGTACACCGCGGCGAAGCGTGTTTACTCCCTTGTTATCTACATTGATTAATGTTTCTTACATGCGTCTATACAGAGAGTTACGCTGGTCCATCGTACACCGCGGCGAAGCGTGTTTACTCCCTTGTTATCTACATTGATTAATGTTTCTTACAGGCGTCTATACAGAGAGTTACACTGGTCCATCGTACACCGCGGTGAAGTGTGTTTACGCCCTTGTTATCTACTTTGATTAATGTTTCTTACAGGCGTCTATACAGAGAGTTACACCGGTCCATCGTACACCGTGGTGAAGCGTGTTTACTCCCTTGTTATCTACTTTGATTAATGTTTCTTACAGACGTCTATACAGAGAGTTACACCGGTCCATCGTACACTGCGGTGAAGCGTGTTTACACCCTTGTTATCTACTTTGATTAATGTTTCTTACAGGCGTCTATACAGAGAGTTACACCGGTCCATCGTACACCACGGTGAAGCGTGTGTACGCCCTTCTTATCTACCGTATTAATGTTTCTTACAGGCGTCTATACAGAGAGTTACACCGGTCTATCATACACCGCGGTGAAGCGTGTTTACGCCCTTATTATCTACTGTATCAATGTTTCTCACAGGCGTCTATACAGATAGTTACACCGGTCTATCATACACCGCGGTGAAGCGTGTTTACGCCCTTGCTATCTACTGTATTAATGTTTCTTACAGGCGTCTATACTAAGAGAGTTACACCGGTCTATTGCACACCGCTGCGTAGCGTGTGTACGCCCTTCTTATCTACTGTATCAATGTTTCTTACAGGCGTCTATACAGAGAGTTACACCGGTCTATTGAACACCGCGGAGAAGCGTCCGTGTTTACGCCCTTAGTATCTACTGTATCAATGTTTCTTACAGGCGTCTATACAGAGAGTTACACCGGTCTATTGAACACCGCGGAGAAGCGTCCGTGTTTACGCCCTTATTATCTACTGTATCAATGTTTCTTACAGGCGTCTATACAGAGAGTTACACTGGTCTATTGAACACCACTGCGTAGCGTGTGTACGCCCTTCTTATCTACTGTATCAATGTTTCTTACAGGCGTCTATACAGAGAGTTACACCGGTCTATTGAACACCGCGGAGAAGCGTCCGTGTTTACGCCCTTATTATCTACTGTATCAATGTTTCTTACAGGCGTCTATACAGATAGCTACACTGTTCTATTGAACACCGCGGTGAAGCGTGCGTGTTTACGCCCTTATTATCTACTGTAGCAATGTTTCTTACAGGCGTCTATACAGATAGTTACACTAGTCTATTGAACACCGCGGGGAAGCGTGTTTACGCCCTTGTTATCTACTGTATCAATGTTTCTTACATGCGTCTATACAGAGAGTTACACTGGTCTATTGAACAGCGCGGTGAAGCGTGTTTACGCCCTTGTTATCTACTGTATCAATGTTTCTTACATGCCTCTATACTGAGAGTTACACTGGTCTATCGAACACCGCGGTGAAGCGTGTTTACGCCCTTATTATCTACTGTATCAATGTTTCTTACAGGCGTATATATATACAACGAGTTACACCGGTCTATTGAACACCGCGGTGAAGCGTGTTTACGCCCTTGTTATCTACTATTAATGTTTCTTACAGGCGTCTGTACTGAGAGATACACCGGTTCATCGTACACCATGGTGACGCGTCTATACAGTGAGTTACAACGGTCCATCGTACACCGCGGTGAAGTGTGTGTGTGCTCCCATCTTATCTACTGTTTTAATGTGTCTTACAGGCGTTTATACAAAGAGTTACACCAGTCTATTGAACACCGCGGTGAAGCGTGTGTGTGCCCTTCTTATCTACTGTATTAATGTTTCTTACAGGCGTCTATACTGAGAGTTACACCGGTACATCGTACACCGCGGTAAAGCGTGTTTACGCCCATAGAAACATTCTGTCGCTCATCGTGACGGAGATCTACGTAAGCACGAACGCTGATAACGTAACGATTAGCCTTGATTTCATCTCACATCTCAGCAGTCCTGATCTCAACTTTGAAGAACAAGGCAACACATCGCTTGAATTTTTACCTAAGAATATGAGGTACGTAAAGTTTATGTTTAAATTATAATTAATAAATTATATAAAATTATAAGATGGCGCTGGTGGTAGGTTATTCTAACCAAAAATGGAGGTTTAATGGCAACCACAAGCATTGGAGCTTATACCTTAGGCGCAGGTGAATGGTGACGTCATATATTTTTTCTATAATTACGTGCGCTCGCGCAACAGTATGGCGATCAGACAGATTCGTAGGTTGGTGTCACACTCCATGACGTCACCAAAAACGACGTAAAACCTCGTGGCGTTCTGACATTTTTACTGTGCCGCGTTTTTGCTATGTTTATTTTATGTGTTGTTTTCGATTATTTGTTTGTCGCCGATATCGCCATTTGTCAGGATTCCCTGTTTCTATATTTAAAACTGGCATGCTCGTAGTGAGCCTCGATTTCGATTTTTTCTCCCAGGTCAAAATACGTCAGAGTTATGACAAAAATAGATCGACCTACATTTTCTCCATCAGAACTCTACATCAAAGAGTCTATAGACTCCTTCGGGACCTACATAGACTCCTTCATTTGGGTATTTTTACTTATAATTGGGAAGTTTTATCATTTTTGGTTCGTGCGAAGACCTCTTTTTATCGTACGGGAAAAGAGAGACATTCAAAACCCGATTTCGTAATTCGACGCAATAGGCTGAATAGCCTAACCTTCAGCCGAGTTCCGGGTCAAATACGACGAATGACGTAACACAAAACAAAACGCATTTGTTGACACAAACACGGTTTGAAGAGTTTATTATTACATAAAATGATCGTTATTGATTAATTATTGATTAATTATTGATATTTATTGTTGCATATTGGCTGCTATCAATATTTACACAAATAGTATTAATTATTTCTTATAATTGCTCCTTTGGTCAACTTTGACTATCGGAAAATGAAAATAAAAATATACCGCTGAAAAAAATGTAATCGATATTAAAGTCTCATCCTTTCGGCAACATGGACTTGGTTTTAATTACTTAAATGATTAATATGGTAATTTGCCTTTTATCTGTGATGAAATGAGAAATGGTAATTGTCTTTTTTTGCTAACATTAAATTAAATAAATTAAGTAAAATACAGTGAAATTATTTTTTAAATTATTGTTTATTACATTTTTGCGCATGTTGGCATCTCTCTGAGTGCATTCTAGTTTCTATAGCGATGAGCCATATTCTGGTGTCGCGTACTTTTTTTGTGAAATTGACACGTGACTTCCTCAATAAATAGGGCTCCTTCTGGACATATTTATCTGTCGTCTGCTTTTATCACCTTAACATCCCTCCAAATCAATAATAGACCATTCCGATCTTCACTTTTTAACTAACTGGGAGAATCCATTTAGTATAGAAAGGGTTTACTGAATGGTATTCGGGATTCACTCTCTCGTCGACTTCTTTGTAGGTATTTTCGAGGCCACACTAAGCAAGCGGAGTATCCCAAGCTGAACGGAACGATCCCTGTCAACGGTCTCTATACCGATGGTGTCTCAAATATATCTGTGCTTCCGTATTCCCAGGTCACACATGTCTTTCTGGCCGCTGTATCGAAGAGTTATAGTCGTAGCAGTATAGATTACATGAAAGGTAAGTACTGTATGTAGACGAACCCCGTATTGTATCGAATGATCGTAGTCATAGCAGTATAAATTACATGAAAGGTAAGTACTGTGTTCAGAGGAACACCGTATTGTATCGAAGGATTGTAGACATAGCATTAGAGACTGCATGAATGGTAAGTATTGCAGGTGAATCTCGCTGTATCGAAGGATCGTATACATAGCATTATAGACTACATGAATGGTAAGTATTGTAGGTGAACCCCGCTGTATCGAAGGATCGTAGTCATAGCATTAGAGACTGCATGAATGGTAAGTGTTGTAGGTGAATCCCGCTGTATCGAAGGATCGTAGTCATAGCATTAGAGACTACATGAATGGTAAGTATTGCAGGTGAATCTCGCTGTATCGAAGGATCGTAGTCATAGCATTACCGACTGCATGAATGGTAAGTATTGTAGGTAAATCCCGTTGTATTGAAGGATCGTAGTCATAGCATTAGAGACTGCATGAATGGTAAGTATTGTATGTGAATCCCGCTGTATCGAAGGATCGTAGTCATAGCATTAGAGACTACATGAATGGTAAGTATTGTAGGTGAATCCCGCTGTATCGAAGGATCGTAGTCATAGCATTACCGACTGCATGAATGGTAAGTATTGTATGTGAATCCCGCTGTATCGAAGGATCGTAGTCATAGCATTAGAGACTACATGAATGGTAAGTATTGTAGGTGAATCCCGCTGTATCGAAGGATCGTAGTCATAGCATTAGAGACTACATGAATGGTAAGTATTGTAGGTGAATCCCGCTGTATCGAAGGATCGTGGTTACAGCATTAGAGACTACATGAATGGTAAGTATTGTATGTAAATCCCGCTGTATCGAAGGATCGTAGTCATAGCATTAGAGACAGCATGAATGGTAAGTATTGTATGTAAATCCCGCTGTATCGAAGGATCGTAGTCATAGCATTAGAGACTACATGACTGGTAAGTATTGTAGGTGAATCCCGCTGTATCGAAGGATCGTGGTTACAGCATTAGAGACTACATGAATGGTAAGTATTGTATGTAAATCCCGCTGTATTGAAGGATCGTAGTCATAGCATTAGAGACAGCATGAATGGTAAGTATTGTATGTAAATCCCGCTGTATCGAAGGATCGTAGTCATAGCATTAGAGACTACATGAATGGTAAGTATTGTAGGTGAATCCCGCTGTATCGAAGGATCGTGGTTACAGCATTAGAGACTACATGGATGGTAAGTATTGTATGTAAATCCCGCTGTATCGAAGGATCGTAGTCATAGCATTAGAGACAGCATGAATGGTAAGTATTGTATGTAAATCCCGCTGTATCGAAGGATCGTAGTCATAGCATTAGAGACTACATGAATGGTAAGTATTGTAGGTGAATCCCGCTGTATCGAAGGATCGTGGTTACAGCATTAGAGACTACATGAATGGTAAATATTGTATGTAAATCCCGCTGTATCGAAGGATCGTAGTCATAGCATTAGAGACAGCATGAATGGTAAGTATTGTATGTAAATCCCGCTGTATCGAAGGATCGTAGTCATAGCATTATAGACTACATGAATGGTAAGTATTGTAGGTGAATCCCGCTGTATCGAAGGATCGTAGTCATAGCATTACAGACTACATGAATGGTAAGTATTGTAGGTAAATCCCGCTGTATCGAAGGATCGTAGTCATAGCATTACAGACTACATGAATGGTAAGTATTGTAGGTAAATCCCGCTGTATCGAAGGATCGTAGTCATAGCTTTAGAGACTACACGAATGGTAAGTATTGTAGGTGAATCCCGCTGTATCGAAGGATCGTAGTCATAGCATTAGAGACTACATGAATGGTAAGTATTGTAGGTGAATCCCGCTGTATAGAAGGATCGTAGTCATAGCATTACAGACTACATGAATGGTAAGTATTGTAGGTAAATCCCGCTGTATCGAAGGATCGTGGTCATAGCATTAGAGACTACATGAATGGTAAGTATTGTAGGTGAATCCCGCTGTATAGAAGGATCGTAGTCATAGCATTACAGACTACATGAATGGTAAGTATTGTAGGTAAATCCCGCTGTATCGAAGGATCGTGGTCATAGCATTACAGACTACATGAATGGTAAGTATTGTAGGTAAATCCCGCTGTATCGAAGGATCGTAGTCATAGCATTTGAGACTACATGAATGGTAAGTATTGTAAGTGAACCCCGCTGTATCGAAGGATCGTGGTTATAGCATTAGAGACTACGTGAATGGTAAGTATTGTAGGTGAATCCCGCAGTATCGAAGGATCGTAGTCATAGCATTACAGACTACATGAATGGTAAGTATTGTAGGTAAATCCCGCCGTATTGAAGGATCGTAGTCATAGCATTAGAGACTACATGAATGGTAGGTATTGTATGTAAATCCCGCTGTATCGAAGGATCGTAGTCAAAGCATTAGAGACTACATGAATGGTAAGTATTGTAGATGAATCCCGCTGCATCGAAGGATCGTAGTCATAGCATTAGAGACTACATGAATGGTAAGTATTGTATGTGAATCCAGCTGTATCGAAGGATCGTAGTCATAGCATTACAGACTACATGAATGGTAAGTATTGTAGATGAATCCCGCTGTATTGAAGGATCGTAGTCATAGCATTAGAGACTACATGAATGGTAAGTATTGTAGATGAATCCCGCTGTATTGAAGGATCGTAGTCATAGCATTAGAGACTACATGAATGGTAAGTATTGTAGGTAAATCCCGCTGTATTGAAGGATCGTAGTCATAGCATTAGAGACTACATGAATGGTAAGTATTGTAGATGAATCCCGTTGTATCGAAGGATCGTAGTCATAGCATTAGAGACTGCATGAATGGTAAGTATTGTAGGTGAATCCCGCTGTATCGAAGGATCGTAGTCATAGCATTACAGACTACATGAATGGTAAGTATTGTAGGTGAATCCTGCTGTATCGAAGGATCGTAGTCATAGCATTACATACTACATGAATGGTAAGTATTGTAGGTGAATCCCGTTGTATCGAAGGATCGTAGTCATAGCATTAGAGACTGCATGAATGGTAAGTATTGTAGGTGAATCCCGCTGTATCGAAGGATCGTAGTCATAGCATTACAGACTACATGAATGGTAAGTATTGTAGGTGAATCCCGCTGTATCGAAGGATCGTAGTCATAGCATTACATACTACATGAATGGTAAGTATTGTAGGTGAATCCCGTTGTATCGAAGGATCGTAGTCATAGCATTAGAGACTACATGAATGGTAAGTATTGTAGGTGAATCCCGCTGTATCGAAGGATCGTAGTCATAGCATTACATACTACATGAATGGTAAGTATTGTAGGTGAATCCCGTTGTATCGAAGGATCGTAGTCATAGCATTAGAGACTACATGAATGGTAAGTATTGTATGTAAATCCCGCTGTATTGAAGGATCGTAGTCATAGCATTAGAGACTACATGAATGGTAAGTATTGTAGGTGAATCCCGCTGTATCGAAGGATCGTAGTCATAGCATTAGAGACTACATGAATGGTAAGTATTGTAGGTGAATCCCGCTGTATCGAAGGATCGTAGTCATAGCATTACAGACTAGATGTATGGTTAGTATTGTAGGTGAATCCCGCTGTATTGAAGGATCGTAGTCATAGCATTACAGACTAGATGTATGGTAAGTATTGGAGGTGAATCCCGCTGTATTGAAGGATCGTAGTCATAGCATTACAGACTACATGAATGGTAAGTATTGTATGTGAACCCCGCTGTATCGAAGGATCGTAGTCATAACATTAGAGACTACATGAATGGTAAGTATTGTATGTGAACCCCGCTGTATCGAAGGATCGTAGTCATAACATTAGAGACTACATGAATGGTAAGTATTGTATGTGAACCCCGCTGTATCGAAGGATCGTAGTCATAGCATTAGAGACTACATGAATGGTAAGTATTGTAGGTGAATCCCGTTGTATCGAAGGATCGTAGTCATAGCATTACAGACTACATGAATGGTAAGTATTGTAGGTGAATCCCGCTGTATTGAAGGATCGTTGTCATAGCATTACAGACTACATGAATGGTAAGTATTGTAGGTGAATCCCGCTGTATTGAAGGATCGTAGTCATAGCATTACAGACTACATGAATGGTAAATATTGTAGATGAATCCCGCTGTATCGAAGGATCGTAGTCATAGCATTAGAGACTACATGAATGGTAAGTATTGTAGGTAAATCCCGCTGTATTGAAGGATCGTAGTCATAGCATTATAGACTGCATGAATGGTAAGTATTGTATGTAAATCCCGCTGTATTGAAGGATCGTAGTCATAGCATTAGAGACTACATGAATGGTAAGTATTGTAGGTGAATCCCGCTGTATCGAAGGATCGTAGTCATAGCATTACATACTACATGAATGGTAAGTATTGTAGGTAAATCCCGCTGTATCGAAGGATCGTAGTCATAGCATTAGAGACTACATGAATGGTAAGTATTGTATGTAAATCCCGCTGTATTGAAGGATCGTAGTCATAGCATTAGAGACTACATGAATGGTAAGTATTGTATGTAAATCCCGCTGTATTGAAGGATCGTAGTCATAGCATTAGAGACTACATGAATGGTAAGTATTGTAGGTAAATCCCGCTGTATCGAAGGATCGTAGTCATAACATTAGAGACTACATGAATGGTAGGTATTGTAGGTGAATCCCGCTGTATTGAAGGATCGTAGTCATAGCATTAGAGACTACATGAATGGTAAGTATTGTATGTAAATCCCGTTGTATTGAAGGATCGTAGTCATAGCATTATAGACTACATGAATGGTAGGTATTGTAGGTGAATACCGCTGTATCGAAGGATCGTGGTTATAGCTTTAGAGACTACATGAATGGTAAGAATTGTAGGTAAATCCCGCTGTATTGAATGATCGTAGTCATAGCATTACATACTACATGAATGGTAAGTATTGTAGGTAAATCCCGCTGTATTGAAGGATCGTAGTCATAGCATTACAGACTACATGAATGGTAAGTATTGTAGGTAAATCCCGCTGTATCGAAGGATCGTAGTCATAGCATTAGAGACTACATGAATGGTAAGTATTGTAGGTGAATCCCGCTGTATCGAAGGATCGTAGTCATAGCATTAGAGACTACATGAATGGTAAGTATTGTAGGTGAATCCCGTTGTATCGAAGGATCGTAGTCATAGCATTAGAGACTACATGAATGGTAAGTATTGTAGATGAATCCCGTTGTATCGAAGGATCGTAGTCATAGCATTAGAGACTGCATGAATGGTAAGTATTGTAGGTGAAACCCGCTGTATCGAAGGATCGTAGTCATAGCATTAGAGACTACATGAATGGTAAGTATTGTATGTGAATCCCGCTGTATCATAGGATCGTAGTCATAGCATTACAGACTACATGAATGGTAAGTATTGTAGATGAACCGCGCTGTATCGAAGGATCGTGGTTACAGCATTAGAGACTGCATGAATGGTAAGTATTGTAGGTGAATCCCGCTGTATCGAAGGATCGTAGTCATAGCACTAGAGACTACATGAATGGTAAGTATTGTAGGTGAATCCCGCTGTATCGAAGGATCGTAGTCATAGCATTAGAGACTACATGAATGGTAGGTATTGTAGGTGAATCCCGCTGTATCGAAGGATCGTAGTCATAGCATTAGAGACTACATGAATGGTAAGTATTGTAGGTGAATCCCGCTGTATCGAAGGATCGTAGTCATAGCATTAGAGACTACATGAATGGTAGGTATTGTAGGTGAATCCCGCTGATCGAAGGATCGTAGTCATAGCATTACATATTAACGAAACAAAATCTGATTTTGTGACGTCACCAATGTTTTACATACTGCGAGGAGCATTTTACTTAGATGCGAGTGGTTTTATCGCACAGTAGAACGGTGGGCTTGCAACATTAATGTCGTAATCGTCTATCAAGTGGCCAACCCAAAACAGTTGACTTGCAACATTCTGCTATTTATATAAACGTTATAATATAAATTTTTTTATTTATAAGTGAAAGTATGTCTATAATGAATTTCTAAAGGGAATACTTCGGCACTCTATTGGATCAAATTATCGGACCCTGGGAAGTTTCAATAATTTTAAATCACCACAACACAGCACGATCTACGTGTATCTCAAACCTTTATTTTGCAACTTATGCACAGCAGTTGATCAATAATGCATGGTTCTGAAGAGACTATACCGTTCGAAAGGAAATAAGATAGTATTTAATATGGATTTGATTGTTATCATAAGTCTATACATACTTACATGCATCTGATAATCCATATATATCATATTTTCTTGAATAGAATGATAACTTATGAAAAAGCAGAAGATACAAGTTCCACGCGAATTCGGTCAATGGGGAATGTTACACGATGGCGTTGTTGGTCAACTATCGTTGAAATCGACATGATGACATGTTAAGAATGAAATGAACATTATGAAATGGACATGCCTCTCCATTTAGACAGTACTGTATCTGAAGCGGATAGCTCCCCCGGCACGCCAAGTAATATGATGGTTAGTTTCAGTTCCACTCTCGACAACATATATAACTATTTATTATTACCCCACCAAACATACGCCTTTTGCATGTGAATCTCATTTGGTGGGAATCTATAAAGTGATTTTGGCAAGAATTGTTTTAACCTCTACATGCAGCAGAAACCCCTATGTGAGTGTTTTAGCTTTGGTTCGTTGATTACGCTTGCGTATAATCATATTACATAAACGGTAAGTACTGTATGTAGGTTAACCCCGCTATATCGAAGGACCGTAGTCATAGCAATACATATACTACATGAACGGTCAGTACTGTTGATGAACAAAAATAATAATTTGTACGCGTTTTTTTGTAGCACTGTAATTCAAGACGGATAACAATCCTAATTTCGAGCAAACGAGTACCAAGATTTGTTTTGAAATAGCTCGGTATCTCGTTGTCTCGGTGTCTTGGTGCCGGGCTCTATAATAGACACATATATCGGTGCCCCAGAGTCGTTATCTCGTGGGAATTCGGTTTCAGAATCTGGATTCAGATTACAGATTAGTCCCCGTATGACTTGGTTCGGTAAACGAACAGACCAGAAATGGGCAGAATCAGTAAACGAACAGACCGTAATCTCAATCTCGTGGTAATCCAGATTCGGATTCGGATTCGGATTCCGATTACGGACTCAAATGTTCGTAATGTAAACAAACCGAGATTTCGCCACCTCGGACTTTAAAAACACAATAAAACATAAGAATCCGTCTCTTGTGTACAAATTATTGCAGAATATAAACGATCTATATCAAATAATTTTAAATGCGGAGACAAATTTGTTTTATCGAATGTAAACTGGGAGAAATTACTTAAATTAGCCAACTAATAACGCTATTGATAGTAAAGCTGGGGGAGCACTTCGGTTAATGGCGAAGCAAATCATTGTCGATTTCATTGTCACTTTCATATGTCCATTTCATAATTCCATCCATAAAATACCGCCCGAACGCATGTCGATTTCTAATTCGGCGGATACGTCACCATTGACCGAATTCACGTGAACCTGCATGGATATGTCTTCTGCTGTGTTCGTTATTATAATGTTTCTTCTTATTCAAGAAATAGTAGGATTATATGATATCGATGGATTATCAGATACACACGTATGTACTCTCTATTTAGTCTTATAACAATTTCATGTTTAAAATGTTTTGTTTCGTTAAATGCAGTCGTTTTGAACAATAGTCTCTGTATAGACAACAAACACATTCATTGTTTGGCCAACGTGAAGTACATTAGAATTTAGATGGAAAATAAAGCTTTGCTCATGAAGCTAGTGTTGTGGTCTTGTGATCGCAGGTGAACTGCATCTCCCAATCGCACAAACAAAATTGTAAAGCTTATTCTAGTATCTCAGGACTATATAGTGGAAATGTCAGTCAATTTATTGATTAAGTACCCACACGTACAAGTTCTAAGGACGTGGTTAGAGGTTTCCTCAAATTTCCGGCAACTGCACCCCCCCCCCCCCCATTGAACCAAACATCAATCTCACAGGTTCGCAGAATTCCATTTGCACCCCTTGGAAATATCCAACCTGACGCACACTAAGATTGGAAAATTACCAACTTTTACTGGTTGAAAAAAATAAAACAATGAGAACAATTCAAACCTATATATGGTGTCAAATTAATGTCCAACTAATGTTGCGTCATGCATGAAATTTCCAACTGCTGGAATGTACCAAAGTTTAGATTAGACATATTTATTTCAAATATTTGTCAAATTTAGATAACACATGATATATAACGCATACATGTGTTTATACATACAAAGGGATTGGGGGACAAGTGCTGACTGGCGTAAGGGTACCCCCTCTCCCATTATTATGTTATTACACTGAACAAATAAATAATTAGTAATGGCAAAGCAACATGACTACCAAAACAAGTTGAACATATATACAGATCACCGGTCAACCTCTCTCCCGAGTTAGTCATAAGTTTGTATATGTATTTATTTAAAATCGGGTTTGTTTGTTGCGTTTGCTGGCTTTAAGGTATCATTATTTGGAACAGTTAGTCAAAAGAATCCTGATTTTCCTCACATATGAATGACTGAACAGCTAAGCAAATTGTACCAGAGTTCGGGGGGGGGGGGGCGAGACACACAACCAACCCCTGTCGTCACGTCCATGTACAACTGACAAGTTTCGTGTGTTCTTCACAACATCTTCGGAATTTGATTCAGGAGGCCTAGAGCTGTTAGAAATGCTTGCCCTCATCAATAAACACACTTTAACTTGAAAAAAAGATGCGATTAAGTCGGACTGGCAGCAAATTATATGCCGTGTATATACACATAGAAGAAAAGCATGACTTTCATAACAAACATGAACTTTATAAATATAAGATACAAATGATACTTGTGTCAAATACATGAGCCATGTTTGACGCTGGGAGAACATTAAACATAGTTTCGGAGACCACGTGGATTTCAAAATCTGGCCTAGAATCTGGAATTAGCCCCGCCCCGGTAATCGGCTTCGGATTCTGAATCCGGATTCACACGAGATAACGACTCTGTATATCAACACATAGTACCTGGACAATATTCGTCGGTGTCTCGGTATAACATCACACCGAACTTGGACTCTATAATGGACACTAATGTAGGTGTCCCGGTATAACATCACACAGCAACTGGATTCTAAAATGGACAATATTCGTCGGTGTTGCGGTATAACATCACACCACACCTGGTAGGGCCCTGCGAATCGGTTCAATGCCATTCGAAATCGTTCGTCTGATTCGATTCGATTCGAAATCTGTTACCATGATTCGGATTTCGTAAAAAAAACATTGGTGACAGGTTCATTTCGGTGCTTTCTACAGGCCACAATGCTCTTACCAAAAAAGAAAATTTACTATAATGATGTAGTAAACAACTTACTAATGCGCACGTACATGTAATAAATTGTACGGTTATGTCCTATGGCAGGACACGTAATGATATCGCCAGTTAATTGACCCAATCTGTAATAATGAGTGAACAACAAAAATGCTGTGTGCTAGCTGTCGTTCCGGGAATCATGAGAATTCCATAACACACTGTCATGTATGGGTCATGTATGGGTCATGTATGCCAAATTGTAGATCGTTATTTGATTTGCGTAAATGCGAGTCGGGATCTAAGTCCCGAGCGACAGACAACACAATCATCACAAGTATAGAGAAAAATACTTCGCTATTCAACGAAATGAATCAAGCATCACGCGGCAGGCTTTTCGTATTTGCGTTGACATTGGTTCTCCCGTGTATGTAAATATGCTCGTATCTGTACTCAACGATTGCTTAGGCACATAAAATGCATATATGTGTGTAGATATGCGCATAATCAGTTTATTTTAAGTGTGTCTTCGAAGTTCTATTTGAATGAATGATTAGATTCGAGATTCGATTCGAAACGAAAACATCCGATTCGCAGGGCCTATCACCTGGGCTCAATAATGGGCACTTGTCGTCGGTGTCTCGGTATAACGTCACGCCAAACATGGGCCCTATAATGGACACTATTAATCTGTGTCTGGACACCGAACCTGGGATCTATAATGGACACTATTCATCGGTGTCTCGGTATAAAATCACATCGAATATGGGCCGTATAATGGGCACTATTCGCCTGTGTCTCGGGAAAACATCACACCGAACCTGGGATCTATAATGGACACTATTCGCCGGTATTGCGGTATAAAATCACACCAAACCTCATGGGTTCCATGGTACTTTCATTTATCATCGCTATGCATATATTTTGTGGAAATCTGCATGGCTTGTTGTTATAACTTAACAAAGTTGTTTTTGTTGTTGTGACCGGGCTCAATATCCTGACACACCACATCACATTACCCATTCAACACCGAAATATTGAGTAGCGAGGATTAGGACCGCTATACGCATGAATACCGTTATGTTATAAACAACTTGGCGGCAGGTTTAGCCAAAGTTAATTTTTGGGTGTCTCCCCGGTGTAGTGTGTTTTGCATATCGCATACACTTTACGTACTGCAACATAATTTGGCCTTTGTTTACATAATATGATGTCGAATGCCACTATGTGAATGTACATATATATATTTATACCATGACTCCCTATTGTACTGTGTACAAACACGCTATATAATATATTTGTGCTGTACACCCTACTGTGTGTGAACAGAAGACCGACCGTGGGTAACACGTTTCTACTGTGGGTAACACGTTTGAATAGCTTTTTCAATGGTTAAAGTTTATACCCATAGTAGAACTACATCCGAGTTGACCTTTCATTAATGATCAAAATGACTCTATTTTTAAAACGTATATGCGCCTCGCGATGAAAACAATTTGATAATTTCGATTCAATTGAATATTATACTCACTAATGCGATAAAAACGAACAGTTGATTCCGTGGAAATCACATCCAGATCAACAAATTGAACATTTACTTCAAGAAATAGCCGTAACAAACTCGAACAACAAACGGTGGATTTCAAAATGACTTTCGTGGTTTCCTGTTGACTGTCCGGTGGAGAAAAACAGGTTCCCGCAATATGTTATATTTATAAATACGTATTCCCAAATATATTCATGTTGTTTATTTATGGCGGTTTCATTACAGTTTATTGTGAATTGGCTACACTGATGCCATATTCGTACAATTGAGTGCTGACCAAATGCAATGTATCAATACGCCTGATCAGCTGTGATAGTGTACGTCGATGTACGGCCAAGTGTGGGGAACACAACGGGGATGATTGTGAATGGTGCGACAGAATCGTCTTAATTTAAGTGGATTTATTTCGATTTCATAGCATTTTTTGCTCCTGTACCGGTCATGGTATAAACAAAATACACACGTAGTGTTTCTGAATACCAAATTTACACCACTCGTGGGATTGATGATTTACCACACTCGCGAAAGCTCGTGTGGTAAATCATCAATCCCACTCGTGGTGTAAATTTGGTATTCAGAAACACTACGTGTGTATTCTATATATACACACCCGCGTTGCAGGCTGCATGTGCGTTCCCAGTAATAATTATTCCACTCATTAAATGTGATTAATGTCGAATGTGTGCAATAAACATACCATTATTTATCAGGGTAGTGTAAGCCAATCTCACGGCTCTGATTTAGTCTTTGCAATCAGATAATTATTGCACCAATTACTATGTAATCATTTTTTTCGGAAGTCTAAAATGTCAACAGCGTTCATGTTAACACTGTCAAATAGGTCAATCGTATTTTGTTCTTGTTTTGTCTGTTTGTTGTTGTTTACTTGTGAGTGTTAGGAGGCATAGTATGACATTAGCATTCTCCTAGCCCAATGTTTATGTTTTAAAATTAAGAGGTAACTGTAAGATGTCCGTTATTTCGTTAAAGAGATGTGCAACACTCCGGTATGGTGATACAATATAAAAGAGAAAATGTTTCTCTCATAGTAGCTATTTTTTTTACAGATATTATATCTAAATTGACACACACCCATTCTTATATATTAATTAAATGAAGTGTCTCTCGGTGACGTTTTTTCGTTAATCGCTGATAGCCGAATCGAGAAGTAAATCTACAAATGAGAGCAGATCAGACGATGTTTTCTGTGGAGCGGTAAGGTCGATTTGTTTGAGCTTTTCGATATTAATAGAATATTATGTTACATTCCTCCAGTTAGTATAATACTAAATTATCAAGTTCACTCACCGAAGAATAATAAGTCTTTGAGTATCACTTTTACAAAATAACGGACATGTCTAAAACTTCACACCATAAAGAGAAAACTTTCTGGAACAATATAGAAATATATACTTGATTTGGGGTTTAATTTTACAAAACCAGCCAAAAGTTTCACACAAGAGGGCTAATCCCATACATATATAGCTTCTCTGTATTTTGGCTAAGTTCAAAGTGTAGTATCCAGGCAATTCTTCAAGGATTGTCCACTTATAAATGGACAATCGGTACCTAAAATGGTCATTAATAAATGGACAATCCAACCACGCGTGGCACGCGAGCTTGGGATTGTCCACTAAATGAAGACATGTTTTGTTAATCCTGCATGAAGGGCAATAACTCTATAAATAATGTTAATTTGCTAAATAACGGTGATTTGTATGAGAAGAAGTGTTTTTGGCGAAATAACGGAGAGATTTGAAGAAGAGTTTTTGACGAAATAACGGAAATATTCGAAGAAGTGTTTTTAAAGAGCGTACCCCAAACCTCCCCAAGCCCAACCACCCAAGGGAAGAATTTGAATTATATTTCACAAAAGTTGATCTGTTGTGGTGTTGCAAATTTCTCATACAAATCTCCGTCATTTAGTAAAGGTACATTCTTTATAGAGTTATTACCCTTCATATTTAATATGAAGCTAACATGCAGGATTATCGATATATGTCGTGATTTAGTGGACTATCGCAAGCTCGCGTGCCACGCGTGGTCGGATTGTCCATTTATTAATGACCATTTTAGGTACCGATTGTCCATTTATAAGTGGACAATCTTATGCGCATTAGGTGGTAGTATCTGTCGCCGCTGGCGGTGAACAGTGTCGCTACGCTTTGATCGAGCCCATACTTTGAGATACGTCTCTGATGGTGGTGGCTCCACCAGACGGGACGCAGCCTGGTGATGACGAGTGGTCCTGACTGACTGACCGACTGACTGTCGCTTCTTGCGGGGACTGACGTCCGATGGGCACTTTGACTATCTCTTAAGGGTGGGAATCATCCCCGAAAGTGAGGATGCCCAGCCAACAAGAGTGGTCCGCAATGGCCCCGGGCTGTTTAAAAAAAAAAATCCCATACATAGCCGACATTTGATGCCATCCTTCTCGTTCTACTCTCCCGAACCAATAAAACCTTGGATAAATGACCAATTCAGCCTATTAAAATTTAACACATTTTCTTTTAGCTGTGCATTCAGTACATGACGGCACGTTGTTCAAAGCTCACGTGAATGTCTGGCGATCTATCTGGGACAACTCTGGCGTACATATCAAGGGAGATAACTCCTTAGCCACCATCACATACTCGTCGCTGTATTATCTGTATTGCTCATTGCCGGGTTATAATTTCGATGAACCATTTTTTGGAATGGCACCCGGAGGGCTGGCACACGGTGAGAGATATCAGGTAGGGGACATATAGAGGATATATACTCGTCCCCAGATTATAGCGATATTTACAAAACTCGTCCAGTAAATTAGGCTGAAATGGTCACTGTCACCCCCTTTCGTTCAGTTGGGTATATGGTACCCAGCTTTTTTTTATTTTCAGTTGGGTACCCAGGTTTTGTAAAATTTACATTTGGGTACCCAGCTTTATGAAATCTCACACATAACTTGATTTAATTAGTGATTGCCCTCAGTTGATTGCGAAATGAACCTGGTAAATGTGTGAATTCTGATTTACATATGAATTAGGATGTCTATACGTCACGATGCTTGACAATAATAGCGGAGAATAATTGTGTGCATAGGACATAGGTACTGCATATTTACTGCTCATAAAGCCATGAAAGCTGGGTACCCAACTGCAAATTTTATAAAAGCTGGGTACCCAACTGAAAGTTTTAAAAAGCTGGGTACCCAACTGAACGAAAGGAGGTGACAATGACCATTTCAGCGTAAATTGGGTCTCGACCGAGCCGTAAATTCGTCATTAACTGGGGACGAGTTGTAGATTATATTTATTAACCCTTTACCCAACAAAACGGCCAAAACCGGCCAAATAAAGCTTCAACAGCCTAAAATATCTTCGGTCTGTCTCAATAGAACCATACAAATATGGATATCATTGGAACCGGCTCCTTGACCACATTGTGATAGTTACAGTTATGCCCTGTGCCAATGCATTCTCTTATATATGCGAGTCGACCATAGGTCGCCTCGCATATATAAGAGAATGCATTGGCCTAAAAAAAATCTTTTTTTAACACTTTTTACCATTTTTTCTTACATTCTTTAACAATTTTATAATTTTTAATGTGTTAAGCCAACGCATTCTCTTATATATGCGAGGCGACCTATGGTCGACTCGCATATATAAGAGAATGCATTGGCACAGGGCCCTTCTGTTGGGTAAAGGGTTAATCGAAAACATCGTTAAATAAATAAATGGGGCGTGAAACTAACAGCGACTTCAATAAGGCTTGCGATGACGTTTCATGTAACTATGTGTTGTTTGCCCGCGTAAAGAAATAGTCCCAGATAAATAAGACTTATTTAATGGCGTACATTTAATTAGATAACTTTTCAAATTATATCAAAATCAGCCACAGATAAATAAGACTTATTTAATGGCGTACATTTAATTAGATAACTTTTCAAATTATATCAAAATCAGTCACATATACGACTCTTTTTAATTCGTTCCTCGTCCCCCGATTCCGAATCACGTTTGCTAAACAATAATACATTTACATACACCTGGCACAGTCTCCTTTTATACAATAACCGTTGTATATCATAATTATATATTTACATACTAAGTGTCATTATCACTAAATCCAGCATTCCGATTGGTCGGCGCCCACGTGACTAGTTGCAGTTATTTCTCGGTGAACGCGCAACAGCTCATAACTGCAACCCCATAATTACATCGACGCGTCATTAATATCGGAAAGAAGAACGCGTAATATATTGGGCGCATTTGGACTCGTTGTTCCTGTTAACTTTTTCCAAGGGTGCTATGGGATATTCTGGGCTGGTTTTGTCACGATACAATTTTCGATTTAAATACATTTACAAAAGTGGCTTTTTCGCTAAATGTATATAAATATAAGGAATAACTGTCATGTGGACTGTTTTTATGGAGATGTAACCGTGAGGTAAGTGGTCATAACTTGTATGTAAAACCCGAAGTTATGACCACTTACCTCACGGTTACATGTCCATATAAACAGTCCACATGACAGTTAATCCTTATATAATGGGTTGAATGAATAGAATAAGGGTCGGATCATGCAATAAATAATATTATGACATGGGATATGGAATGGAAACATCTCACCTTCGGGCTGGGAGCCTAGCCAAATATGAGATTTTTAAAATCTCTTTTATAACACCCTATATATCCCGCTTCCGAGAAAAATGTGGATTCCAGGAAATTGAGTTTGTAAACAAAATAACACTCGTGTCACCATGCTCGAGAAAACCATTGTTTTATAGATTTTGTTATTTCGTGATGGCGAGATATTTGCAAATCCAATTAAAAGAATTTTGTCATATAACGGAAGCCGAATGGTGCGAAGACGTTTATAAATTTTGTTACTCTGTGGTCTTGTATGGATGGGTGTTAGTGTTGCTATTGTAACATTTGTTATTTATCCACCGCTCACTATATCTAATGCCTACACAAAGCCTGCCTAATAAACGTTACGGTTATTACGTCAATGTAGCTTTATTAGGTCAACGTAGCTTTACTAGCCTTGTTACGTGCGTTCGCGCAACAGTATTGCGATCAGACAGATTCGTAGGTACGTTGACGTCACCAAAAACGACGTAAAACCTCGTGGCGTTCTGACATGTTTACTGTGCCGCGTTTTTGCTATGTAGTCCAGTGCATTTATGAGAACAAAATGCCAAACCCGGAACTAATTGCAACAGAATTTTTTTTTTGCTGGAATAAATAAATAAACCCTCCATAAACAACATACTAAAAATCGGCAAAAATCGGAAAATGGGAAATTGGTGAATTTCGTAAAATAAATTTGGGGAAATTTGGTCAAAACATCAATTTATGGATTTTCATGGATGTATATAAAACAATCAAATTCACATATCCTACAAATAGCATGTGTATTGTGTCGACCTCAGTTTCCTGAACCCAGTACTGAAAACCAATCCAAGATTCATTAAGTATTATTTTAGTTGTGTGCCTTCAAAAATGCGAGTTTACCTGATTTCGGCCCATTTTCGGGGTCTCAATTTCGCAGAATGAGCCAAAATGCCTTATATTATGGTTAATTATTAAAAATCTAGGGCAAACTGTAGGGGTTTTTCAGTGTTTTAGTAATTTCCTCACTAGATTAAACACAAAACATGATTAATATGTGCATCTATAATTAATAAGAAGATTATATTCTCAAACAAAATGTGTGTTCCATTGTATGGACTTCGCCAATTTTGCCTCTGACACTGAACTTGTGTGATGAGATGCAACATTTGAGGTCATGTAACTTAATAATTTAATATCCATATGCCATGCTTTTCTTACAACATTTTAAGTATGTTGGATTGAACAAATTGTAAAGGTATTAACAGAACATTTTTTAAAGAAAATCACCTTATGGCCCTTTGAATATCTAGTCTTAGCTTGTTTCCAAATATGCCAGTTTGAGGCATTTTTGTCCATTACAAAAGGTTTTTGGCCATAAACACAAAAAACAATGGGTGTTTTAATGTGTAAAATTATTTGAACTTTCCTCCCACAACACTTTAGAGTTTAAAAATTAGCCTTACATTTGTTATGCCATCGTATGTCACTTGATTTCTTTCATTTTTCAGGAAACTGACTCCAAATTTTAACGTTGGTATAGGGGTAGGAAAAATCACAAAATGCAATCTTATCACCAAATAACAGCCATTTCAGACACAATGTTGTTTTCTTACAGTTTGTGTACATTCATGTTGCATTATAAAACTGCTTAATACACTATCGGACGTTGATTTATAATTTGATGGCTATGTTGTATAAAAACAATCTCAAAATGCCAATTTGACATTTCACTGCCAAATTATGACAAAAAATATTATAGCTCTGTCAATAAACATAAACAAAGGAAATATAAAAATATTTGAAAGAAAAATGTAAGCAGAAGATGTTAATATAAAGTTTTATGCTTCAAGATGCATAATTTTGATGTTTTTGTTGATATGCTTTCCCCTACCCCATTTTCTGCAGTTCAATTTTGGAGTAAGTTTCCACAATGATGAGTGAAATCCAGTGACATTCATTGGTATGACCATTGAAATGCTATTTTCTTTAAAAAAAATGATTTAAGAGGACAGATCAAATAATTTTACACAATAAACTTTCGTTAATTTTTCTGAATATACCTAAAAACCTTTAAAAATTTACAAAAACGCCCCACAATAGCATTTTCGGAAAAGAGGCTAGACTAAGAGTTCATAGGACCATAATTTAATTTTCTTTACCAATGTATTTGGAAAGTCCTTCACAATTTATTCAATCTAGTATTCTCAAAATGTTGTGAGAAAAGCAGAGCATATGGATATTAATTTATTGAGTTACATGACCTCAAATATGGCATTTCATCACACGAGTTCTGTGTCAAGGCATATTTGGCTAAGTCCATACAATGGAACACACATTTTGTTTGAGAATATTTTATTCTCCTTATTCATAGATACACATATTAATCATTATTTGTGTTTTATCTAGTGAGAAAATTACTAAAACAGTGAAAAAGTCATTAATTTTGCTCTAGTTTTTTAAATAATTAACCATAAAATACGGCATTTAGCTCATTCTGTGAAATTAAGGCTTCGAAATCAGGTAAACTCGCGTTTTTGAAGACACACAACTCGAAAAATACTTAACGAATCTGAGAATGGTTTCTAGTTCTGGATTCAGGAAAATATGGTCGACACAATACACATGTTATTTGTAGGATTTGTTTATTTGATGTTTTTATATACATCCATGAAAATACATAAATTCATGATTTGACCAAATTTTCCCATTTGTTCCCCACGAAATTCACCAATTTCCCTTTTTCCGATTTTTGCTGATTTTTAGTATGTTGTTTATGGAGGATATATGCAGGGGGGCCGAATTTTTTTTTACGAGACATGAGGTGGGGGTGGGTGGGTGGGTACCCGAGGCCGGAAACAGTTTTTGACCACCTTTTTTGCATTTTTTTTCATTGACATATTTTCAACTGTTTTAAACATCTTTGTTTATATGTTGTGGCTTGTTGCAATATGAGAAGCACTAATACATTCAATATTGTTATAATTACCCCCATAAGTTGATATAAAATTGAAAAATAGTGAATATTGTGGGGGTGGGTCCCAAAATTTTCATTGATTTATTTTGCGCGCAATTTTTTTTTATTGTGTCTGTTTCAGTTTGCTTGGCAGTTTTTTTATATTGAAATTTGTCTAGTTCGCGGTGTAGATCAATTAAAAAAAATACTTCAGATAGCTCTAGGGTAGGGTGAACTTAATGCAGTCTGTGTGTGAATTTCTTATTGCACATGAATTCCATCCAGTACATGACCGAAGTTCAGCTCTGATTGTCCAAATGAATCTCAGTAATATACATCCGTGTATATGTATTTGGCACTAAATTGACCATCAACGTTCAAACTCAAAGGGTTAAGCCATTATTTTAGGCTAAGTTCTAAGTCGTAATGCGAGGTCGGGTCGGTGGTCATGCAGGCATACATAAAAGTTAATTCGTACACTGGTTCATATTCACATTTTCCTTTTTGGTATTACTATCGGCTCTAGGCCTACTATTTGATGCTGGTTGATGTCTGAAAAAAAGATAAATTTAATTTTGTGTAATTTTTTATTCTACTATAGGCCCTAACACTGGCCCTAGTTATTTGTTGTTGTCATTCCAGAGGATTCAACATATTTTTCATCTACTTACCAGCTGTACTCACACAGATGAATAGGCTGGGTTATAAATTTACCAATATAATCACATCATATTCTACCTTTGTTGATTGCTTAGAGTTCAATTTTGCACATGTTTGTTAACAGGAAGTAACATTTAATTTGGCCTTTCAAAGAAGGACCATTATAGAGCGGTTGGTCGTTTTTACAGAGGGGACCAACATAAAGCTTTGATGTTTTGGGGTGGGTGTCTAAAATTTTATGAAACAAAAATGCAAGAAAGGGTGGTGGGTGTAAAAAAATGGAAATGTAAAAAAAAGACCCCCATGTCTCGCAACTTTTTTACGCCCCCCCCCTGATATATGTACCAATTCCAGTAAAAAAAATTCTGTTGCAATTAATTCTGGGTAAAACCATAAATGCACTGGACTAATGTTTATTTTATGTGTTGTTTTCGATTATTTGTTTGTCGCCGATATCGCCATTTGTCGGGATTCCCTGTTTCTATATTTAAAACTGGAATGCTCATAGTGAGCCTCGGTTTCGATTTTTTCTCCCAGGTCAAAATACGTCAGAGTTATGACAAAAATAGATCGACCTACATTTTCTCCATCAGAACTCTACATCAAAGAGTCTATAGACTCCTTTGGGACCTACATAGACTCCTTCATTTGGGTATTTTTACTTATAATTGGGAAGTTTTATCATTTTTGGTTCGTGCGAAGACCTCTTTTTATCGTGCGGGAAAAGAGAGACATTCAAAACGCGATTTCGTAATTCGACGCAATAGGCTGAATAGCCTAACCTTCAGCCAGGTTCCGGGTCAAATACGACAAATGACGTAAAACAAAACAAAACGCATTTGTTGACACACACACACACACCGTTTGAAGAGTTTATTATTACATTAAATGATCGTTATTGATTAATTATTGATTAATTATTGATATTTATTGTTGCATATTGGCTGCTATCAATATTTACACAAATGGTATTAATTATTTCTTATAATTGCTCCTTTGGTCAACTTTGACTATCGGAAAATGAAAATGAAAATATGTAATCGATATTAAAGTCTCATCCTTTCGGCAACATGGAATTGGTTTTAATTACTTAAATGATTAATATAGTAATTTGCCTTTTATCTGTGATGAAATGAGAAATGGTAATTGTCTTTTTTTGCCAACATTAAATTAAATAAATTAAGTAAAATACAGTGAAATTATTTTTTAAATTATTGTTTATTACAATTTTTGCGCACGTTGGCATCTCTCTGAGTGCATTCTAGTTAGTACTACTTTCATGACGTAATTGCATATGCAAATTTCGCAGGTAACTAGGGAGTCAACCTACTTAAATGTCATGGTGATTTTGGGACGTATTTATCGTCCATTATTCACCATAATTGATACAAAATTCGTGAAAAGATATGTGTTTTCGCTCTAAAACATCTAAAAACGTTTTTTGCACGTCATGAATACTGATTAGTTTGCTTGACCTAATAAATGTAAAAGCGTCATCGGAGTAACTAATGTAGAACTGATGAAAATGACAGTTTACTTCCCAAAAGGCAAATAAATAAATAATAATATGTAGCTAATCTTGTCGCTTAAAGGTAATCCGAATTAACTCTAGCAAATTACTATTTCCTTGGCTTCGGAGGTAAAAAATATTTGATTCTAGTCGAGGAATTGTTAACCCACCCATCACAGCTCAGAGTAATCAGATATCGATGTTTAAAATCTATTATTTTAATTTTAGGTGGCCCAATAGAAGGTCAACGAGAAGAATTTCATTGACCAAATT
The DNA here is from genome assembly GCA_032622095.1 of Siphonodentalium dalli. NCBI lineage: Eukaryota > Metazoa > Mollusca > Scaphopoda > Gadilida > Siphonodentaliidae > Siphonodentalium > Siphonodentalium dalli. The sequence goes on from CP136066.1 coordinate 41,032,921, forward strand.
GTGTGTAAAGATGGATAACACTAAAATCAAGTGGCTTTTTGTGTCAGATATTTGACAAACCGGCAAAATTTTGTTGAACAAAATGTTGATAAATAACAGGTTTTGTGCAATTTTATACTATAGTCGACTGTGCTTTTCATTATTTGTGGGCAATTATTAGATTCTGATAACTGAAGCGGCATTTCACAAAAATGTTGTTGTTGTTGGAATGTGATGATATGGGGACCCTCTGATCGGATTGTGTACCATTAAACTGTTTATGTCCGCTCGGGGAATTTGGCAGCTATTGGACTCGGCACAGCCTCGCCCAATAGATACTCAAATCCCCCTCACGGACATAAACAGTTTAAGCGACGACACTATATCTACATATGCTATATATACTATAGTATAATTTGTACACGTTTCCAGGATTACATGGGTCACATTTTCTGGGATCAAGACACATGGATGTTTCCTGGAATAATGCCGCTAAACAATAACTGGGGGAAGAAAATTGTCGAAACCCGAGTTAGAACTTTAGATTCGGCGAAGAGAATAGCCAAAGAAGGAGCCCATTGGTACTACAAAGGAGCCATGTATCCATGGGAGAGCTCATATACAGGTATATATTATACAGGTACTACAAAGGAGCCATGTATCCATTGGAGAGCTCTTATATAGGTATATATTATACAAAGCAGGAGCCCATTGGTACTACAAAGGAACCATGTATCCATGGGAGAGCTCTTATATAGGTATATATTATACAAAGAAGGAGCCCATTGGTACTACAAAGGAACCATGTACACATGGGAGAGCTCTTATACATGTATATATTATACAAAGAAGGAGCCCATTGGTACTACAAAGGAACCATGTACCCATGGGAGAGCTCTTATACAGGTATATATTATACAAAGAAGGAGCCCATTGGTACTACACAGGAACCATGTATCCATGGGAGAGCTCTTATACAGGTATATATTACAGAGGAGCCATGTATCCATGGGGGAGCTCTTATACATGTATATATGTCTATTACACGACAAAAAATAGTGCCCCGCGGAGCTATACTGACATACTGAGCCTGTCATCATTAAATATCCTGTGTCATTGCATTTTGTTATATATGCGAGTCTCCCATATGGGAGACTCGCATATATAAGAGAATGCATTGGCAATCTGGCGCGTGATTTTCGCAAAATTTCATGCAGGAAGCTCTAATCACTTAAGGGTTAGATTTGTATTTATCGATCTATGTTTTTGGGTTCGGAACAGATCCAGGATGCTATATAGTACTGTAGTAGTACATGTATAACAAATATATATAGGAAGCATAAATTCGACGTAAATGTTGTTGTTGTTGCTTTTTTTTTTGGAGCCTGTCTGGAGATTTGTAATATTTAAATTTTACAGGAATGGAAACCTGTCCAAAACCTGACCCATACGCCAAGTATGAACATCACATCACTGGAGACATAGCCATGGCAGTGAAGCAGTATTTACTGTGGACAGAAGACCTCGTGTTCCTGATGCAAGGCCGTGGTATGGAGATGATCACCGCAATAGCAGATTTCTGGCAATCCCGCGTAACACACAACACGACAGCAGACCGATATGAGATACATGGTCAGTATTACTGCATGACACCCTCCTATCCAATCCCGCGTAACACACAACACGACAGAAAACAGATATGAGATACATGGTCAGTATTACTTCATGACACCCCCTCTCCCATCTCGCGTAACACACAACACGACAGAAGACCGATATGAGATACATGGTCAGTATTACTGCATGACACCACCCTCTCCCATCTCGCGTAACACACAACACGACAGAAGGCCGATATGAGATACATTGTGAGTATTACTGCATGACGCCCCCTCTCCCATCCCGCTTAACACACAACACGACAGAAAACAGATATGAGATACATGGTCAGTATTACTGCATGACGACCCGCTCTCCCATCCCGCGTGACACACAACACGACAGAAGACCGATATGAGATACATGGTCAGTATTACTGTATGACATCCCCCTCTCCCATCCCGCGTAACTCACAACACGACAGAAGACCGATATGAGATACATGGTCAGTATTACTGCATGACACCACCCTCTCCCATCTCGCGTAACACACAACACGACAGAAGGCCGATATGAGATACATTGTGAGTATTACTGCATGACGCCCCCTCTCCCATCCCGCTTAACACACAACACGACAGAAAACAGATATGAGATACATGGTCAGTATTACTGCATGACGACCCGCTCTCCCATCCCGCGTGACACACAACACGACAGCAGACCGATATGAGATACATGGTCAGTATTACTGTATGACATCCCCCTCTCCCATCCCGCGTAACTCACAACACGACAGAAGACCGATATGAGATACATGGTCAGTATTACTGCATGACACCCCCTCCCATCCCGCGTATATCACACAACACGACAGAAGACCGATATGAGATACATGGTTAGTATTACTGCATGACGACCCCCTCTCCCATCTCGCGTAACATACAACACGACAGAAGACCGATATGAGATACATGGTCAGTATTGCTGCATGACACCCCCCTCTACCATCCCGCGTAACACACAACACGACAGAAGACCGATCTGAGATACATTGTGAGTATTACTGCATGACGTCCCCCTCTCCCATCTCGCGTAACATAACACGACATAAGACCGATATGAGATACATGGTCAGTATTACTGCATGACGCCCCCCTCCCATCTCGCGTAACACACAACACGACAGAAGACCGATATGAGATACATGGTCAGTATTACTGCATGACGACCCCCTCTCCCATCCCGCGTAACACACAACACGACAGAAGACCGATATGAGATACATGGTCAGTGTTACTACATGACGCCCCATCTCCCATCTCGCGTAACACACAACACGACAGAAGACAGATATCAGATACATGGTCAATATCACTGCATGACGACCCCCTCTCCCATCTCGCGTAACACACAACACGACAGAAGACCGATATGAGATACATGGCGAGTATTACTGCATGACACCCTCTCTCCCATCCCGCGTAACACACAACACGACAGAAGACCGATATGAGATACATGGTTAGTATTACTGAATGACGACCCCCTCTCCCATCTCGCGTAAGACACAACACGACGGAAGACCGATATGAGATACATGGTCAGTATTACTGCATGACGACCCCTCTCCCATCTCGCGTAACACACAACACTACAGAAAACAGATATGAGATACAAGGTCAGTATTACTGGATGACGCCCCCATCTCCCATCTCGCGTAACACACAACATGACAGAAAACCGATATGATATACATGGTGAGTATTACTGCATGACACCCCCCTCTCCCATCTCGCGTAACACATAACACGACAGAAGACCGATGTGAGATACATGGTCAGTATTACTGTATGACGACCCACTCTCACATCACGCGTAACACACAACGCGACAGAAGACCGATATGAGATGCATGGTCAGTATTACTGCATGACGCCCCTATCTCCCATGCCGCATAACACATAACACGACAGAAGGCCTATATGAGATACATGGTCAGTATTACTGTATGACGACCCCCTCTCCCATCTCGCGTAACACACAACACGACATAAGACCGATATGAGATACCTGGTGAGTATTTCTGCATGACGACCCCCTCTCCCATCCCGCGTAACACACAACACGACAGAAAACCGATATGAGATACATGGTCAGTATTACTGCATGACGCCCCATCACCCATCTCGCGTAACACACAACACGACAGAAGACCGATATGAGATGCATGGTCAGTATTACTGCATGACGCCCCATCTCCCATCCCGCATAACACACAACACGACAGAAGACCGATATGAGATACATTGTCAGTATTACTGCACGACGAACCCATCTCCCATCCCGCGTATATCACACAACACGACAGAAGACCGATATGAGATACATGGTTAGTATTACTGCATGACGCCCCATCTCCCATCCCGCGTAACACACAACACGGCAGAAGACCGATATGAGATACATGGTGAGTATTACCGCATAACGCCCCCTCTCCCATGTCGCGTAACACACAACACGACAGAAGACCGATATGAGATACATGGTTAGTATTACTGCATGACACCCCCTCTCCCATCCCGCGTAACACACAACACGACAGAAGACCGATATGAGATACATGGTGAGTATTACTGCATGACGCCCCATCTCCCATCCCGCGTAACACACAACACGACAGAAGACCGATATGAGATACATGGTTAGTATTGCTGCATGACACGCCCTCTCCCATCTCGCGTAACACACAACACGACAGAAGACCGATATGAGATACATGGTTAGTATTGCTGCATGACACGCCCTCTCCCATCTCGCGTAACACACAACACGACAGAAGACCGATATGAGATACATGGTTAGTATTACTGCATGACGCCCCCTCTCCCATCCCACGTAACACATAAAACGACCGAAGACCGATATGAGATACATGGTCAGTATTACTGCACGACGCCCCCTCTCCCATCCCGCGTAACACACAACACGACAGCAGACCAATATGAGATACTTGGTCAGTATTACTGCATGACGCCCCTCTCTCCCATCTTGTGTAACACACAAGACGACAGAAGACCGATATGAGATACATGGTGAGTATTACTGCATGACACCCCCTCTCCCATCCAGCGCAACACACAACACGACAGAAGAACGATATGAGATACATGGTCAGTATTACTGCATGACGCTCCATCTCCCATCTCGCGTAACACACAACACGACAGAAGACCAATATGAGATACATGGTTAGTATTGCTGCATGACACGCCCTCTCCCATCTCGTGTAACACACAAGACGACAGAAGACCGATATGAGATACATGGTCAGTATTACTGCATGACACCCCCTCTCCCATCTCGTGTAACACACAAGACGACAGAAGACCGATATGAGATACATGGTGAGTATTACTGCATGACACCCCCTCTCCCATCCCGCATAACACAGAACACGACAGAAGACCGATACGAGATACATGGTCAGTATTACTGCATGACATCCCCATATCGCATCCCTCATACACACAACACGACAGAAGTCCATAATGAGATACATGGTCAGTGTTACTGCATGACACCCTCTCCCCCATCCCGCGCAACACACAACACGACAGAAGACCGATATGAGATACATGGTCAGTATTACTGCATGACGCTCCATCTCCCATCCCGCGTAACACACAACACGACAGAAGACCGATATGAGATACATGGTCAGTATTACTGCATGACGCCCCATCTCCCATCCCGCGTAACACACAACACGACAGAAGACCGATATGAGATACATGGTCAGTATTACTGCATGACGCCCCATCTCCCATCTCGCGTAACACACAACACGACAGAAGACCGATATGAGATACATGGTCAGTATTACTGCATGACGCCCCATCTCCCACCCCGCATAACACACAACACGACAGAAGACCGATATGAGATACATGGTCAGTATTACTGCATGACGACCCCATATCTCATCCCGCGTATATCACACAACACGACAGAAGACCGATATGAGATACATGGTTAGTATTACTGCATGACGCCCCATCTCCCATCTCGCGTAACACACAACACGACAGAAGACCGATATTAGATACATGGTCAGTATTACTGCATGACGCCCCCCTCTCCCACCTCGCGTAACACACAACACGACAGAAGACCGATATGATTATACATGGTCAGTATTACTGCATGACATCCCCCTCTCCCATGCCTCGTAAAACACAACACGACAGAAGACCGATATGAGATACATGGTCAGTATTACTGCATGACGCCCCCCTCTCCCACCTCGCGTAACACACAACACGACAGAAGACCGATATGATTATACATGGTCAGTATTACTGCATGACATCCCCCTCTCCCATGCCTCGTAAAACACAACACGACAGAAGACCGATATGAGATACATGGTCAGTATTACTGCATGACGCCCCCCTCTCCCACCTCGCGTAACACACAACACGACAGAAGACCGATATGAGATACATGGTTAGTATTACTGCATGACACCCCCTCTCCCATCCTGCGTAACACACAACACGACAGAAGACCGATATGAGATACATGGTGAGTATTACTGCATGACGCCCCCTCTCCCATCCCGCGTAACACACAACACGACAGAAGACCGATATGAGATACACGGTCAGTATTACTGCAGGACGCCCCCTCTCCCATCTCGCGTAACACACAACACGACAGAAGACCGATATGAGATACATGGTAAGTATTACTGCATGACACCCCCATCTCCCATCCCGCGTAACACACAACACGACAGAAGACCGATATGAGATACATGGTCAGTATTGCTGCATGACGCCCCCTCTCCCATCTCGTGTAACACACAACACGACAAAAGACCGATATGAGATACATGGTCAGTACTACTGCAAGTATTACTGCATGACGACCCCCTCTCCCATCCGGCGTAACATACAACACGACAGAAGACCGGTATGATTATACATGGTTAGTATTGCTGCAGGACGCCCCCCTCTCCCATCTCGCGTAACACACAACACGACAGAAGACTGATATGAGATACATGGTCAGTATTACTGCATGACGACCCCCTCTCCCATCCCGCGTAACACACAACACGACAGAAGACCGATATGATTATACATGGTTAGTATTGCTGCAGGACGCCCCCTCTCCCATCTCGCGTAACACACAACACGACAGAGGACCGATATGAGATACATGGTTAGTATTGCTGCATGACGCCCCCCTCTCCCATCTCGCGTAACACACAACACGACAGAAGACCGATATGAGATACATGGTCAGTATTACTGCATGACGCCCCATCTCCCACCCCGCATAACACACAACACGACAGAAGACCGATATGAGATACATGGTCAGTATTACTGCATGACGACCCCATATCTCATCCCGCGTATATCACACAACACGACAGAAGACCGATATGAGATACATGGTTAGTATTACTGCATGACGCCCCATCTCCCATCCCGCGTAACACACAACACGACAGAAGACCAATATGAGATACATGGTCAGTAGTACTGCATGACGCCCCATCTCCCATCTCGCGTAACACACAACACAACAGAAGACCGATATGAGATATATGGTCAGTATTACTGCATGACGCCCCATCTACCATTCCGCATAAGCGGCATAACACACAACACGACAGAAGACCGATATGAGATACATGGTTACTATTACTGCATGACGCCCCATCTCCCACCCCGCGTAACACACAACACGACAGAAGACCAATATGAGATACATGGTCAGTATTACTGCATGACATCCCCCTCTCCCATCTCGCGTAACACACATGCAACACGACAGAAGACCGATATGAGATACGTGGTCAGTATTACTGCATGACGACCACCTCTTCCATCTCGCGTAACACACAACACGACAGAAGACCGATATGAGATATACATGGTCAGTATTACTGCATGACGACCCCCCTCTCCCATCCCGCGTAACACACAACACGACAGAAGACCGATATGAGATACATGGTTAGTATTGCTGTATGACGACCCCTTCTCCCATCCCGCGTAACACACAACACGACAGAAGACCGATATGATTATACATGGTCAGTATTACTGCATGACATCCCCCTCTCCCATGCCTCGTAAAACACAACACGACAGAAGACCGATATGAGATACATGGTCAGTATTACTGCATGACGCCCCCCTATCCCACCTCGCGTAACACACAACACGACAGAAGACCGATATGAGATACATGGTTAGTATTACTGCATGACACCCCCCTCTCCCATCCTGCGTAACACACAACACGACAGAAGACCGATATGAGATACATGGTGAGTATTACTGCATGACGCCCCCTCTCCCATCCCGCGTAACACACAACACGACAGAAGACCGATATGAGATACACGGTCAGTATTACTGCAGGACGCCCCCTCTCCCATCTCGCGTAACACACAACACGACAGAAGACCGATATGAGATACATGGTAAGTATTACTGCATGACACCCCCATATCCCATCCCGCGTAACACACAACACGACAGAAGACCGATATGAGATACATGGTCAGTATTGCTGCATGACGCCCCCCTCTCCCATCTCGTGTAACACACAACACGACAGAAGACCGATATGAGATACATGGTCAGTATTACTGCAAGTATTACTGCATGACGACCCCCTCTCCCATCCCGCGTAACATACAACACGACAGAAGACCGGTATGATTATACATGGTTAGTATTGCTGCAGGACGCCCCCCTCTCCCATCTCGCGTAACACACAACACGACATAAGACTGATATGAGATACATGGTCAGTATTACTGCATGACGACCCCCTCTCCCATCCCGCGTAACACACAACACGACAGAAGACCGATATGATTATACATGGTTAGTATTGCTGCAGGACGCCCCCCTCTCCCATCTTGCGTAACACACAACACGACAGAGGACCGATATGAGATACATGGTTAGTATTGCTGCAGGACGCCCCCCTCTCCCATCTCGCGTAACACACAACACGACAGAGGACCGATATGAGATACATGGTTAGTATTGCTGCATGACGCCCCCCCTCTCCCATCTCGCGTAACACACAACACGACAGAAGACCGATATGAGACTCTCCCATCTCGCGTAACACACAACACGACAGAAGACCGATATGAGATACATGGTTATTACTGCGTGAATCCCCCTCTCCCATCTCGCGTAACACACAACACGACAGAAGACCGATATGAGATACGTGGTCAGTATTACTGCATGACATCCCCCTCTCCCATATCGCGTAACACACAACACGACAGAAGACCGATATGAGATACATGGTAAGTATTGCTGCATGACGCCCCCTCTCCCATCTCGCGTAACACACAACACGACAGAGGACCGATATGAGATACATGGTCAGTATTGCTGCATGACATCCCCCTCTCCCATCTCGCGTAACACACAACACGATGGAAGGCCGATATGAGATACATGGTCAGTATTACTGCATGACACACCCTCTCACATCCCGCGTAACACACAACACGACAGAAGACCGATATCAGATACACGGTTAGTATTGCTGCATGACACCCCCTCTCCCATCCCGCGTAACGCATAACACGACAGAAGGCCGATATGAGATACATGGTTAGTACTACTGCATGACACCCCCTCTCCCAGTTATTCGGTCGGAATTTATTAATAGCATACCAAACCAGCATTTATCAATCAGCGATGATAATGTTCCTGTGGCCAAACTATAATGGTATGTCCATACACTGGCAAGTTTGCACTGCATGCATTTATCGTAGAAAACACTCTATATATCACGTGGGGAATCACGTGATTTCGAGGTGATGACTATCACGCATTCAAAATAGTCAACCACCGCGACCAGAAACGAGGAAAAGGGTAATAAATAGAGGATCTCACATGAGTTTCTATTTTATACGGAATTTATCAACCGAGTTCACTAAATTCGATTTGAGCCGAGATTTACCGAGGCTCAAATAGAATTTAGAGAACGAGGTTGATAAATTACGTATAAAATAGGACGAGTGTGAGATACCTTTTATCACATGATCAAATAAACCCGAAGCAACGCGAAATATTCATCGAAAACAACAATCATAAACTACAGCGATCGCAAGTTATTTGAAGAACACCGTGACGTCATCGAACGCGTGATATTAAACGTGTCTATTACCGATAATTATGAAACTGCTTTTATGGCGAAATTATGTGATAAACTAAGATATTACATAGTATTTTGTCAGCTACGAACAGATACTACCCTATTTTTCAAACGAGCTGATACCTCATTTGCGTCCAAATTCACATTTGTTCGCTCTGACATTCTAGATCATTCTAACCAAAGTTATCGATGGAAGGATACACCAAGATGTATGGACTGGTGTGTTCCACGCACCTCCGTCTGCCAACTTTGGTAAGAATGTTATAGAAAACTACTGAGTATATCCAAACAAATAATTAGGTATCAACTTGTTTCAAAAATAAACTAGCATATGTGACCCGCCATATCAAATCCAGTCGTAAGTCGGGATTTTTTACCCTGTACCAATGCATTCTCTTATATATGCGAGTCGACCATATATAGGTCGCCTCGCATGTATAAGAGAATGCATTGGCCTAACAATTTTTTTATCATTTTTTTTAAATAAATGTTTTTTCTTACAATTTTTAGGACATAAAATAAAAAACATCCATTACCCTGCAGGGAGCCCCACACATATATAGAAGCATATAGAAGAGTGTCGTCTGCTCGTTTGTCTGGGGCTCTATATGGGTGAAATTATTATAAAATTGTTACAAGAAAAAATTATTAAAATTGTAAAATATTGTTAGGCCAATGCATTCTCTTATATACGCGAGACGACATATGGTCGACTCGCATATATAAGAGAATGCATTGGCACAGGGTAAACAAATCCCGACTTACGACTGGATTTTATATGGCGGGTCACATATTTATAATGCTGCGCTAGCGCAGTTCCCGCCACGGAAGGTCTCAGGAAGGGGTTGTAAACTAACAAACCAATAGCTATACTGCGGAACATGTATCACTTCGGTCAAGCAACTGACTGTCCTGGGTCCAGAATAATAAATGGCATGGGTTCTGGAGTTATCACGCTGTGCTTGTTATCGAAATCACTTTTTAAATCATGTTTTATTCTTTCAAGAGTTATGTCCCAGACGAATAGCACTGTATTCGCCGTATATTAACTATCTGGCTAAATTGTCACTGCTGTTACATATATGGGACCAATGGTTGGTTTTTTCAAGAGTTGTATGCCCTCGGACGAATGGCACTTCTTTATTCCCTGTGGATAATTCGGCGTCTACTAATTTTGTGGCTAAATTGTCCCTGTTCATACCTAAATTAGCCTGTTTTATAATTCAGGAGTAATGCCCCCAAGACGAATGATACTGGTGAATAATTCGGCGTAAAATATGTGGCTAAATTGTCACTACTGTCACCGAAATTAGCCCAATGTTTTATTCTTTCAGGTGTTATGTCTTCAGACAAATGACACTTTCGGCGACCGGAGTATGCTAGTGTTTGACCTAATTTCCCTATTGTTACCGAAATGAGCCCAATGTTTTATTATTTCAGGAGTTATGCTCTCGGTAGAATGGCACTTGCGGCGACCGGCGAATACTAACTATGTGGCTAAATTGTCCCTTCTGTTACAGAAATTAGCTCAATGTTTTATTCTTTCAGAAGTTGCGCACCCAGACGATTGACACTTCCCGGTGAATAATTCGGCGTATACTTACTGTGTGGCTAAATTGTCCCTGCTGTTACAGAAATCAAACCAATGTTTTATTATTTCAGGAGTTATGCCCCCGATAAATGGCACTTCCCTGTGAATAAATCGGCGTATATTAACTGTGTGGTTAAATTGTCCATGTTGTTACCAAAATTAGCCCGTTTTATTATTTCAGGAGTTATGCCCCTAGACGAATGGCACTGAAACCGGTGAATAGTGTGTGGCTAAGTTGTCCCTGTTATTACCGAAATTATCCCAATGTTTTATTCTTTCAGGTGTTGTGTCCTCAGACAAATGAAACTTTTGGCGACCGGCGTATGCTAATTGTTGGCCTAAGATCCCTGTTGTTACCGAAATGAGCCCAATGTTTTATTATTTCAGGAGTTATACTCCCGGCAGAATGGCACTTTCGGCGACCGGCGAATACTAACTGTGTGGCTAAATTGTCCCTTCTGTTACAGAAATTAGCTCAATGATTTATTCTTTCAGGTGTTGTGTCCTCAGAGAAATGACACTTCCGGCGACCGGCGTGGCCAAATTGCCCTGTTGTTATCGAAATTAACCCAATCTGTTATTATTTCAGCAGTTATGCTCCAGGTAGAATGGCACTTTCGGCGACCGGTGAATACAAACGCTGTGCTAAATTGTCACTGTAGTTGTTACCAAAATTAGCTCAATGTTTTATTCAGTATTTTAGGTGCTATGTCATGAGACGAATGGCATGTCAATTCAAGTGAATATTAGTATATATTATATAAGTCGGTGACCGGCGTATATTGCCACGGCTTTTACAGAAATCAGCCCAAATATTTTATTATTTCAGGAGTTATGCCCCCAGACGAATGGCACTTCCCGGTGAATAATTCGGCTTATACTAACTGTGTGGCTAAACTGTCACTGTTGTTACCGAAATTAGCTCACACGATTCTGCGTGAGTCACACAAATCTCCTAGTATTTACGAAGAGATAGCGAACAAGATGTACATACCGTTCGATGAAGTTAGACACTACCACCCGGAGTATGATGGTTATACACCTAGTAAGTACACATTTCATGCCTTGTCTGGCATTGCATTAGTTGGAAATTATACACCACATATAGGATATCATAGGTTGAAATTGTGCTCATTTTTTTGAGTTTCCAACAAGTAATTAGTGGGAAATTTGTTTTATTTTTTAGACCCACAGTAGCACAATTTACTACTTTTTGTCAACATTTTGGTTTGAAATGACCAACCATTGGAAAGTTTGAGGTACCAGTCGGAAAATAACAATTTGTGTCTCGCGAAAACAGGAGTTTGTCTGGTTCAATGGCGGGGGGGGGGGGGGGCTGGTTCAACATTCACAAGTAATTGCCCCATGCCTGCCACGTTGCAAATTTAATGTGGACATGACCAACCGGGCCCATCTAGCAGCGTCCCCATGGGTTTGGGGGGGGGGGGTGCCTTACCCAGCCCCCCCCCTCCCAAACAAATTAGGCAAATGTGAACCCCGGTAAATTTAGTGCTGCTATCCAGCACGGTGGACAAGCATCACCAAATTCCCCCCTTTGAACCTCGTTTTGCTTAGGTCTTAACTGATATAGAATCAGATTGAAATTGGTGATGTTCAGTAATGTTATCTTCTGCAAATTAAGGGATATATTAACTGAACAGAAGGGTGATGCTAGCCGTCTGGGTGGGGTTGCATCACTAAATTCACCCTCTGGGAACCTCATTCTGCAAATTGTTATGAAACTGCAATGTTTCGATCCAACCAATATGTAGTGTAATTTTGTCCTTTTTTATTATCAAGATTTGAATAATTCCGCACATGTGGATTAGGTATGCAGTTAGAAAGTTTGCACCCCTCCCAACGGAGACCCTATTTCCACGTCCCTGGTGATGAAATCGGGTTACTATATACTACTCACAGTTAACTCTTTCTGTACTAAAACATCATTGATGAGTAGTTATCCCAAATGGTCAGACTATAAGTTCGACAAACGACCATAACTTATTATTTAAACATTTCACTCAATAAAATAGGACCCCATCTGTACGTGTGTTTATCTGTCATCTGCTTATATTACCCGTTAAACAGGGGGGGGGTCATTCACTTTTTTCCATACAGTAGGCCGGGGGGTGTGGGTGGTTCAGCCGCGAAAAAAGTCACTTTTTCCAAGTGGTCACAGTTTTTTCCTCTTACAACATTTCTGCAATATAATTGCCTAAAAGTGTTCAGCATCATTGTTATAGTGTGTATGGCACTTAGGTCAGGGCTTACGGGGGTAGTTAGTGTGGATATAGGCATAATGCTTCTCAGAAATCCAGATTACAAACCAACACTCACAATTTCGTCTTTTGCATCAGATCACATTGTCAAGTACCAACGCCACTGGTTCAAGATGAAAATGGACAATTATGACACCCATGATTAAACTAAATAAAAATGAATAAAGCTATTTATTTATATCATTAATGTTTACTCATTAGACCTGATCAGACAGCATAAGAGGCAAACATGGAAATCTCATCATGCTAGAAAGTATTGAATGCAATTTAAAGCCACATCCAAGTTTTTTGTTTGATTTTTTAGTTTAATTTATTTTATTTTTTTGGACACAATTTCACATCAAAGCCATATGAGTGCTGATCAATCTGTTAAACGCCATGTTGTCAGATGGTATAAGATCGTGTGGGTCCATTATTATTTAGCATAAATGTTTTGCCTAAATTTTTATTTTATATTTTCGATACAGTTGTATTTGAAGTGATTACAGAATGTTTATATAACTTGTTTACAAGTCATGAGTCAATTGATAAACAAAAACAAACAGGATAACAATGGGTGCTGCAGGTTTATACGATTCTTATCTGTTCTCAGACTTTATAACTGAAACAAATACCAAGCCTAAATGTTGTGAGACTACAGATTTGTAGGTAAAACGTGGGTGGGTACCCTGCATGAAATTGGAGAAAAAAATTCCGTCAAATAAGGCAGGCTTTTCACTAGGTTTTGGGGAACGGGTCCTGTATCTGCCGAGGGGGAAATTCAGTCAATGTTTTCAATGTCGTGGAAACACTAGTGGACCTACTTTTGTTTTATCGGCCAATAGAAGAAACAGAGAGTAGATTCGCTGATCGTTTTGCATCCATTTTCTACCTAAGTTACTATATATGCTATCAGTAGTAGTAATCGGGCCACTATCCGTCCAATTCTATCGATTTTTGCCCCCTTTGTTTCATCCTATTGTCTTAAGGGGCCAATGGTAGGGGTTTATGATGGGTCCTTATTGTATGAAAGCCCCTCCTTTTCCTTCTCACTTATATGATAGGTAGAATGAATTAATGAAGCCCCTCCTTTTCCTTCTTAATTATTTGATAGGTTTTAATTAAAGTCGGTGATTCTTAATTATATGATAGGGTGTCGAAACTCCTCCTTATTCGATCCAACAATGGCCACCATAATTGTCAGCAAGCCTCGTGCACCTGTTTGGACCTTTCGAAAACAATGGAATCGTGCAGGTGTTTGGACCACGCTATCCTGAAACAATGGAATCGTGCACCTGCAGAGTCACCTCGCGTGTACACGCCATTCTATGGTTCTATAGTTCGACTGTGGTTCTTTTGTATACATATGGCCTTATGTTCTAATCGGGAAACCTCGGAATATTTCTATGGCTATATAGTTTGATTTTGGGGTCATTCTGTATACATATTTCTAAGAACCTAGTCTGATGATTTTTTGTCCAGGCCTCATGGATTGTGAGTCAAGGTCCCCACACAAAATGAGCTGTATACAATACTATTAAATTGGATTTTTCGCCCATTCAAAATATAACTTTGTCTAGTCCTATAGTCTTATGATGGGCCCATTGTATGGTCTTATTCCGGGGTCTTCTGTATACCTATTTTTCCCCAGGCCCTGAAAAAGCGGAAGGCCAACAAGTGCCATTTTTATATATCAGTAAACTTTCGTACCCGTAATCGTTTGTTCAATGTTATCTGCATTTGCTGGTTGGACATTAGCGGCGTTCGCTGGTTAAACAGCCATTTTTATGGAGTTTAGTAATCATATTTCAGTAAACTGATATCGCTTAAATCGCTGGTTCAATGTTAGCTGCATTTGATGGTTGAATATTAAATGCTATGTCTGGTTGAATATTAACTGCTATGTCTGGTTGAATATGTGAAGAAGGGCCGTTTTGATGGTCATTTTGGAGCTTATTAATTATATTTCAGTAAACTTTCGTATTCGTAATCGCTAGTTGAATGTTAGTTGTATTTACTGGTTGACTATTATCTGCATTTGATGGTTGAATATTAACTGCTATGTCTGGTTGAATATATGAAGAAGGGCCGTTTCGATGGTTATTTTGGAGCTTATTAATTATATTTCAGTAAACGTTCGTACCCGTAATCGCTGTTGAATGTTAGCTGTGTTTGCTGGTTGAATGTTCTCCGCTGCGTGCTTGGAATGTTCTGGAAGTCAGTATACAAGGTCCTCACAACACGAGCAGTATAGAATACTATTAAATTGGATTTTGGCCCACTACAAATATAACTTTGTCTAGCCCTTTTGTCTTACGATGGGCCCATTTTATGGCCTTATTCGGGGGTCTTATGTATACCTATTTCTCAGGCCCTGAAAAAGAGGATGACCAACAAGGGCAATTTTTATGGAGTTTAGTAATCATATTTCAGTAAACTTTCGTACCCGTAATCGCTGGTTGAATGCTAGCTACATTTTCTGGTTGACCATTAGCTGCGTTCGATGGTTGAATATTAGCAGTTTTGTCTGGTTGAATGCTAGCTATATTTGCTGGTTGACCATTAGCTGCGTTCGATGGTTGAATATTAGCAGTTTTGTCTGGTTGAATGTTAGCTGCGTTTTCTGGTTGAATGTTCCCCTCACACACCCTCACACATGAGCAACACATGTATATGATGAATGTGTAACTGCTATAATTATTGAAATTCTCTTAAATCTCGTTTGCTTTCCAAAATGTCAATTAACAAATAAAATTCGAGCCTTCCGGAGGTTAAATGAATCACAAATCGCGCGTTCTTAGAATATGAAAACCGAGCATTCTGGAAATAATTATATTCAAAAGTTTATCTGTTTTATCAGACAACATGTCATTTGGCAAACATCTAGCGTATATTCAATAGACGCTATTATATACAGTTGCATTTACTATATAAAGTTTATCATAAAGAAACAGCGTGAACAGTTGGAAAATCTGCTTTCATCTAATTCATTTGAAATCTTTACTCAATGCGCGTCAATCAATTGGACAATCGATAATAGATTTGACATATGCACTCTGTGTAAACAAATTGAAGTTATCTCCACCTGTCCCGTCTGACATTGTATATTCGATGCAACAATGTATGAATGGAGTTATTGATTTGTTATTCACTTCATAAATGGTTCATATAGCGTACTATTATACTTGTGGACACTTACCTTAAAGGTACACGTCACTTTAACCTAATTCAGCGTATCCATCGATATAAACGCTCTTTATTTTCAAAAAGTGTCTGAATCTCTATCGTTTACTAAAGTTATGTTTAAAATTAAGCATTTAAATCGCTTGTTATCCCATATCTATAAATAGCTTACCGTGTGGTTTATGAACAGAACAAAAGGTTTTGTAAGACTATAGGTTCATAGAATTACACAGACAAAGACCCTGTATTTCAGACAATAGATCCATAGAAATATACAGACAAATGGTCCCGTATTTAAGACAACAGATCCATAGAATTACACTGACAAAGGGTCCCAGAATTAAGATAATAGATCCATAGAATTACACAGACAGAGGCCCCGTATTTCAGACAATAGGTCCATAGAAATACACAAAGGCTCCGTATTTCAGACAATAGATCCATAGAAATATACAGACGAAAGGTCCCGTATTTAAGACAACAGATCCATAGAATTACACTGACAAATGGTCCCATAATTAAGACAATAGATCCATAGAATTACACAGACAAAGGCCCCGTATTTCAGACAATAGGTCCATAGAATTACAGACAAAGGCCCCGTATTTCAGACAATAGGTCCATAGAATTACACAGACAAAGACCCCTTATTTCAGACAATGGGTCCATAGAATTACACAGACAATAGATCCATAGAAATACGACAAAGGGCCCCAAAATTAAGACTATATGTTCATAGAGACAAAGGCCCCATAAAATGAGGCTGCAATATAGACTGTCTACCTGGATCTTAGTATGCTTAATCTACCCTCAATATCCTATAGACACGTAATCGATTAGAGAATGAATATCGCTCGGTTAGATTATATGTCCAAATAAGGCCATGGAGACCTATCATATTCCAAGTACATTACATTTATGCATAGTTTTAATATGTTATAATTTGAAAGGAAATTTGCCTTATATATAACAAATACGACTGCTTTAGACCAGATTTTGACATTCTAAATGATATAAATGCTTGCATATTAGTCAAAGTGAAGAGTGAGGGCGCATTTTTTAAAGTAAATAACACCGTATCATTAACAGAAACAAAACAATCGACCGCGGGTTACAATACTACGAGCGTCTGTTTTGATGGACACGCTGCATTAGATTTAAATGAGGTGTACCTTTAATGTATAATAGTCCGCTATTAGGAACTGGGAGCCATTTATGAAGTGAATAACAATCAATACCTTCATTTCCTACATGAGTACCTCGAATGAACACGTGACGTATAATTTGAAAGACCCAATGAATTAAATGAACTGTATACGGTTGATACGTCCAGCCAGATATGTAATGTATTAGCTGATTATATAATTTCCGAAAGTGACGTGTACCTTTAAGGCACGTGACCCAAATGTGGTCCATCGTATGACGCATTTTATGAAGTGAATAACACAACGATTACCTTCATTTCGTACAGGATTACGTTGAATGAACATGCGACGTATAACTTACAAAACGATGGGACCTTCAGATAATTTTGAAAATAAAGAGCGTTTTATTAATAAATAATTAGGTTTAAATGACGGGTACCTTTAAGGTATGTGAACCAAATGTAGTGTATCGTCTGAACCATTTCTGGAGTAATGACAAAGCAAAACCCTACATTCATACATTGCTGCATCGAATGAACCTGCGTTTAAATTGAATACCATTTTGTTTAACTGAGCTTACTATGGTTGATATGTTCAACCATATATGTAATGTGTTAACTTGTGCATCGAATGTACGCGTGACGTATAACTTTAAGGCTAATATGCTAAGAGATGTTGTCATTTAACGTCCATGATGGCAATTTCATCTGAATGAAAGCATGCATATTGCTCAAATCAATATCAAAATTCAGACAATTTTGAAAATAAAGAGCGTTTTTTATTTATTATTTATAGTTACATTAGGTTTAAATGCTTAATTTTAAACATAACTTTAGTAAACGATAGAGATTCAGACACTTTTTGAAAATAAAGAGCGTTTATATCGATGGATACGCTGAATTAGGTTAAAGTGACGTGTACCTTTAAGGTAAGTGTCCACAAGTATAATAGTACGCTATATGAACCATTTATGAAGTGAATAACAAATCAATAACTCCATTCATACATTGTTGCATCGAATGTACAATGTCAGACGGGACAGGTGGAGATAACTTCAATTTGTTTACACCGAGTGCATATGTCAAATCTATTATCGATTGTCCAATTGATTGACGCGCATTGAGTAAAGATTTCAAATGAATTAGATGAAAGCAGATTTTCCAACTGTTCGCGCTGTTTCTTTATGATAAACTTTATATAGTAAATGCAACTGTATATAATAGCGTCTATTGAATATACGCTAGATGTTTGCCAAATGACATGTTGTCTGATAAAACAGATAAACTTTTGAATATAATTATTTCCAGAATGCTCGGTTTTCATATTCTAAGAACGCGCGATTTGTGATTCATTTAACCTCCGGAAGGCTCGAATTTTATATGATGTTTAAACATACTGTTGGACGGGAGTGAAATGGTCATATGTACACACAACACATGTATGATTATGTTTGTTAATTGACATTTTGGAAAGCAAACGAGATTTAAGAGAATTTCAATAATTATAGCAGTTACACATTCATCATATACATGTGTTGCTCGTGTGTGAGGGTGTGTGAGGGGAACATTCAACCAGAAAACGCAGCTAACATTCAACCAGACAAAACTGCTAATATTCAACCATCGAACGCAGCTAATGGTCAACCAGCAAATGTAGCTAGCATTCAACCAGACAAAACTGCTAATATTCAACCATCGAACGCAGCTAATGGTCAACCAGAAAATGTAGCTAGCATTCAACCAGCGATTACGGGTACGAAAGTTTACTGAAATATGATTACTAAACTCCATAAAAATGGCCCTTGTTGGTCATCCTCTTTTTCAGGGCCTGAGAAATAGGTATACATAAGATCCCCGAATAAGGCCATAAAATGGGCCCATCGTAAGACAAAAGGGCTAGACAAAGTTATATTTGTAGTGGGCCAAAATCCAATTTAATAGTATTCTATACTGCTCGTGTTGTGAGGACCTTGTATACTGACTTCCAGAACATTCCAAGCACGCAGCGGAGAACATTCAACCAGCAAACACAGCTAACATTCAACAGCGATTACGGGTACGAACGTTTACTGAAATATAATTAATAAGCTCCAAAATAACCATCGAAACGGCCCTTCTTCAAATATTCAACCAGACATAGCAGTTAATATTCAACCATCAAATGCAGATATTAGTCAACCAGTAAATACAAGTAACATTCAACTAGCGATTACGGGTACGAAAGTTTACTGAAATATAATTAATAAGCTCCAAAATGACCATCAAAACGGCCCTTCTTCACATATTCAACCAGACATAGCAGTTAATATTCAACCAGACATAGCATTTAATATTCAACCATCAAATGCAGCTAACATTGAACCAGCGATTTAAGCGATATCAGTTTACTGAAATATGATTACTAAACTCCATAAAAATTGCTGTTTAACCAGCGAACGCCGCTAATGTCCAACCAGCAAATGCAGATAACATTGAACAAACGATTACGGGTACGAAAGTTTACTGATATATAAAAATGGCACTTGTTGGCCTTCCGCTTTTTCAGGTATACAGAAGACCCCGGAATAAGACCATACAATGGGCCCATCATAAGACTATAGGACTAGACAAAGTTATATTTTGAATGGGCGAAAAATCCAATTTAATAGTATTGTATACAGCTCATTTTGTGTGGGGACCTTGACTCACAATCCATGAGGCCTGGACAAAAAATCATCAGACTAGGTTCTTAGAAATATGTATACAGAATGACCCCAAAATCAAACTATATAGCCATAGAAATATTCCGAGGTTTCCCGATTAGAACATAAGGCCATATGTATACAAAAGAACCACAGTCGAACTATAGAACCATAGAATGGCGTGTACACGCGAGGTGACTCTGCAGGTGCACGATTCCATTGTTTCAGGATAGCGTGGTCCAAACACCTGAACGATTCCATTGTTTTCGAAAGGTCCAAACAGGTGCACGAGGCTTGCTGACAATTATGGTGGCCATTGTTGGATCGAATAAGGAGGAGTTTCGACACCCTATCATATAATTAAGAATCACCGACTTTAATTAAAACCTATCAAATAATTAAGAACGAAAAGGAGGGGCTTCATTAATTCATTCTACCTATCATATAAGTGAGAAGGAAAAGGAGGGGCTTTCATACAATAAGGACCCATCATAAACCCCTACCATTGGCCCCTTAAGACAATAGGATGAAACAAAGGGGGCAAAAATCGATAGAATTGGACGGATAGTGGCCCGATTACTACTGCTATCAACCGCAATAACTTTAAAACTTAGAAAAGTTATTAGATAAAAATTAATTGCTGTATACGTAAACACGGCCGTTGAAGTTAAACGGCCACTATTCAAGACTCAGCAGAAAGTTCGGATGCATATTGTACCGGAATATAACATGATTAAATTACCGGCGGTCATTTTTTATAACCTAACCACAGCAATGTAACTAGCGGACTCCAAAGCATGTGTTCTATCGATGTCGGTTTGATCACTTCCTCAGTTCGTGTTAGATCGGTCCGAGTGTATTCTCGCTAGAAATCAAATAAGTTGTCAAATATTTAAATTTCTTAGTACTGTCCCAACGAAATTGAGAAGTAAATCTTTATACCTGTAGACATTATCATATGGAATAATTATGTCCTGTGGTATGACAGAAGGGGAAAAATTGGCTGGGGGAATGGGGCCCAAAAAGGGATCCCCTGCCGCTATAGCGGAAACCCCGAATAAGGGGTGATTTGGCTGGATTTGGAGGTAAAAAGGGGGTGGGTACCCCGCATGAAATTGGAAAATATATTTTTTCCTTCAAATAGGGGGGTGGTGGGTACACAAGAGGCGGAAAAACAAATTTCAGCCTACTGTCAGGGAACTTTTTTCCGACCCCCCCCCCCCCTGCGTGAACCCTTCAAAACAATAATAGACCATTTCGATGTACACATTATAACTGAATGGGAGAGTCCATTTAGTATAGAATGGGTTAAAGTGTGGCAATTCGGGAACCATTCTCGTGTAAACGTGTATTTCGAGTCATGCCTGAACTTGTCATTTTACTGTAAAGACCATTTCACAGTAAAAACAAGAAAACCATAGTCAGAAATGGTAACGCCCTCAAGATCATATTATATTACTCATATATAAAATTTTAAAATTGACTGGTTTCATGAATGCACCACCTCAGAATTCCGTTAACCCTTTGAGTGCCACGGGCCGATCTCATCGGCCCTAATTTACGTTCTGTAAAATCGGCCCCAAAAAAAAAAATATATATATAATTTTTTTTGGGTATGCTTAAGCATGCTATAGGGCATGTTATAACTCAAAACTATCACCAAGTATTCATAGCAATAATTTTGATGCCCATGAAAAACGTAAGATTCCCTGGCCCTAAACCTACAAAATAAGCCTGTTAAAGAATATAAGAAAAAATTATTAAAATAATAACAAATGATGAAAAATTGTTAGGCCAATGCATTCTCTTATATATGCGAGGCGACCTATGGTCGACTCGCATATATAAGAGAATGCATTGGCACAGGGTATATGGGTTGATACAAAAAATCGGACCTGGCACTCAAAGGGTTAAAACAACTAATCCTTCAAATTATTACAACAACTATGGCTTATCACTGAAGGTTTCTCATTAACCACACCAGAAAGCCTCTAAATGCGGAGAAAAAAAGGATTAAATACCCCCCTGCCCCCCACCCCCGATACATCGCAATACGACCTTTAGTCTAAATCCAACTGAAATATACTTCATCAGCAATGCTAACCGTTATATTATATTTTTATATTTAATTAAGGAACAAGTCATTTATAGACACTTAATTCCACATCACAATATGTATAATATAATACAAATCAAATCAAATCGAATAGTCAATTGAATTCCCATTGTTTTGTTGATGTGGGAAATCCACATCATGTCCTACCATCGCACATTCCAGGTCTAATCGTGAACATCAGTTTGTCCCACCAGCACCATAGCAATTCAGCAGGACCGACAGTAGCATACCCAATTAGCAGGACCACTTGACCAGGGGATGTTATAATTTCTAAGGTTGAAATTTCTCTGTTTTTGGACATTAGAATTCTTGTTTTATTATTTAGTTTCGCTTTCATCATAGATATCTCCGTGAAGCAGGCTGATGTCATTCTCATGGGTTACCCGGTGTTCTGCTACGAAGATGAGAAAATCCGCAGAAACGATCTGGAGACTTACGAGAAGGTGGGAATATACTTCCATATATGGAAAGCTAAATAAAACGATGGAACCGGACCTGGTTGATCAAATATAGCCGCGATTTAGTGACAGGGCATATACGGATCTATTTTACAGAAGTTCTTGGTGCCTGAAAACAGTGATATTTTAAATCCGTAAAGTGATTTAAACACCCGTAGGGTGATGAAATAGAAATGGTGAATAATCATGTTCAGATTACTAGTTAGTTATTTAAAAAAAATATCATATCCAAATTGACAACAACCACCGTCATTCTTATTAATTCAACGCAGTGACTCTCGATGGCGAAATCGTTTTCGTTAGTTTATCGCCAATATATGCAATCCGTAGTAAATATTTACAATTCAGTGTAGTTCAGACTGTGTTTTCCGTGGAGTGGTATGGTCGATTTGCTTCATATATTCGTCGATGTTAGTAGAATGTTATATTCCTCAAGTTTGCATAACCCCTGAATACTAACTTATCAGTTTAACACACCCGAACAACACCCCCATGTATGTGGTATCACCAAACCCGAGCATTGCGGTTTTGATAAATGAAGTTAATGAACATATAATCCCTCAGATGAAAGTATATATCTCCCAGTTAAATGGTGATATCCACTGTTCAAAACATAATTTTGCAAAGCGGAGTGTTCCCTCAATAGCGACCATAGCTTGCTCTCACCCCAATAAATATAATAGAAATTCTGACTCATTTCCAATTTTATCATAAATAATATGCTTTGCGACATTATGTTTTGAATAGTGGATATCACCATTTAACTGGGAGATATATACCTTCATG
The DNA here is from genome assembly GCA_032622095.1 of Siphonodentalium dalli. NCBI lineage: Eukaryota > Metazoa > Mollusca > Scaphopoda > Gadilida > Siphonodentaliidae > Siphonodentalium > Siphonodentalium dalli. Next base: position 41,056,930 of record CP136066.1, read on the forward strand.
TGAGGGAAGATATGTTCATTTATCAAAACTGCAATTCTCTGGTTTGGTGATACCCACGGGTTTGGCGATACCATGCACACGGGGGTTTAGAAGTACATACATGTACTACGTCTCCATAACAAAGGTTTTGAAACGCTATGTCTCATCTTGAAATGTTATCAACAATGAAAATAAGACCAAGTTCTCATTCTCCATGTCACTGGGCAACTCTCCATACAATTGAGTCATTGTTTCATCATATTTAATCATATGAAAGTGTCAATGACACTGTAGCTCAACTTAGGTAGGGGAATAATTTAATGGTCGACAGTAAATGGAGGAATAGGAAAAGTGCTAATTGAAATGTCTAAGTAAGACTAGATGTACATGTCAATATCAACATTCATAACAGGTTTCATAATGATCGGATCAGGGATGTGGTGATTATGGTGTGCCAAAGGATTTATTGATGCAAAGAGTAAATTCTAAAATGGTCATTCCGAATTACCCCAAAATGACTTGTTCCCATCTACAGCCTTTACAAATCTCAAAATGATCTGATCAAAGGTATGACCTGTAGCCTGTGCCAATGGATTTAGTCATGCAAAGAGTAAAATCTAAGATGGCTGCTGGCGGCCATGTTTTTCGGCTGAAAGACCCCAAAATGACTCGTTTCCCATCTACATGTCATTGTTAACATCCATGACAAATTTCATGAAGTTCTGACAAAAGCTACAACCTGTAGCCCGCGCCAAAGAATTTAGTCATGCAAAGAGTAAAATCCAAGATGGCTGCTGGCGGCCATGTTTTTTGGCTGAACGACCCCAAAACCACTCGTTCCCATCTACATTTCAATATTAACATCCATGACAAATTTCATGATGATCAGACGAACAGCACGACCTGTAGCCCGCGCCAATGGATTGAATTTTGAAATCCAAAATGGCCACCAGCGGCCATGTTTTTTGGCTGAATGACCCCAAAATGACTCGTTCCCATCTACATGTCAATGTCAACATTCATGACAAAATTCATAAAGATCAGACCATAGGTACGACCTGTAGCCCGCGCCAAAGGATTTAGTCATGCAAAGAGTAAAATCCATGATGGCTGCTGGCGGCCATGTTTTTTGGCAGAACAACCCCAAAATCACTCGTTCCCATCTACATGTCATTGTTAACATCCATGACAAATTTCATGAAGTTCTGATCAAAACTACGACCTGCAGCCTGCGCCAAAGGATTTAGTCATGCAAAGAGTAAAATCCAAGATGACTGCCAGCGGCCATGTTTTTTGTCCGAACAACCCCAAAATGACTCGTTCCCATCTACATGTCAATATTAACATCCATGACAAATTTCATAATGATCAGACGAACAGTACGACCTGTAGCCCGCGCCAATGGATTGAATTTTGAAATCCAAAATGGCCACCAGCGGCCATGTTTTTTGGCCGAATGACCCCAAAATGACTCGTTCCCATCTACATGTCAATGTCAACATTCATGACAAATTTCATAAAGATCAGACCAAAGGTACGACCTGTAGCCCGCTCCAAAGAATTTAGTCATGCAAAGAGTAAAATCCAAGATGCCTGCTGGCGGCCATGTTTTTTGGCCAAACAACCCCAAAATCACTCGTTCCCATCTACATGTCATTGTTAACATCCATGACAAATTTCTTGAAGTTCCGATCAAAACTACGACCTGTAGCCTGCGCCAAATGATTTAGTCATGCAAAGAGTAAAATCCAAGATGGCTGCTGACGGCCATGTTTTTTGGCCGAACGATCCCAAAATGACTCGTTCCCATCTACATGTCAATATTAACATCCATGACAAATTTCATGATGATCAAACGAACAGTACGACCTGTAGCCCGCGCCAATGGATTCAATTTTGAAATCAAAAATGGCCACCAGCGGCCATGTTTTTTGGCCGAATGACCCCAAAATGACTCGTTCACATCTACATGTCAATGTCAACATTCATGCAAAATTTCATAAAGATCAGACCAAAGGTACGACCTGTAGCCCGCGCCAAAGGAAATTGTTGACGGACACACGCACACACGGACGACAAGCCATGGCAATAGCTCAAACTTACAAAAGTAAGTTGAGCTAATAATGCTAAAGTATGCTTCTAACCAATTATTTTATTATTTTAATATTAACTAACAGTACAAGTAGGTTGACTGTTTTTCTCGCATTTCCTCCATGTGGGCCGCGATGCGTTTTGATTTGATTTTGATTTTTTCATGGTTCTTAAATAGTATATGTTATAAATATCAAAGTTGTGCAACTAAAAATATATACGGTACTTTCCTTCACTCCCCTCTTTCATTTTTGCTGATGTACGGTATACAATACCAATTAATTTGACAAACGGAGATCTACAATTTTGGCCCGATTATTAATCTGCATGCTAATTCATGCATTATTCAGACCTCTATTTCAATAGAAATTAGAAATAACAAAGAAAAGATACATGACCACCGAAATCAATTCAAATGTCGAATAAGAGAACTGAGAAACTAACAGTTTAGTGTAATTGGACGGAGCTGGCAGTGCATCAACATAATAACGAGTCAATCGTCAATGCATTCGTCACTTTTTTGGCAATGGGGTGTGTGGTTATTGTTGTATTAATGCAATGGCTGTTGCATGTTTGATGATGAACCTTTCACCAATTGGAACATATGCGCCCTTTATGGTGTGTAAATATTTCATATTTATCATAACTATAGTTTGGCACGTCTAATTTTAAAAATGTTTTCACATGCTTTCTCGCCAATCGCACACTTTTCACACATACACAAAATATTACATATAATCAAATACATAACCATTACCTATGTACACATTCTTCACAATCACTACATTAAAGCTCCATTTTATTGTGTATATGACTAATAATATGATCTTGATGGTGTTACCATTTCTGACTATGGTTTATTGCATACATTTTGTATCTGTTTGACAGGTTACACCGGGAGGGCCAGCGATGACATGGGGTATGTTCGCAGTTGGTTGGTTAGAACTTAACGAAACGGACAAAGCAGAGGCTGCTTTCCGGAAAAGCATCAAAAATGTACACGGATCCTTTAATGTAAGTAGTCCATTTAAGGTGGATTTTAGCACATTGCACATGATCCAGTATACACTCACTCAAGAAGTGATTAGCCAAGTTAAGCCACACTCACTTGTAACTTATAACACGTGTTACTAAGGTATTTCTATGGAGATGCACATGGCGGGAACAGTCAGATTACGGCACCAAAGTTGGCCAAACCTACACTTTCATATCTGCCAATGTCTAGCGAATAGATATGAACAGAGGTCTGATCCTAGATATTACCTTAGTGTACTTCTAAATATGAACAGAGGTCTGATCCGAGCTATTACCTTATTGTATTTCTAGAGATGAACAGAGGTCTAATTCTAGATATTAGCTTATTGCATTTCTGGATATGAATGGAGGTCTGAACCTAGCTATTACCGTATAATGGCGTATTGCACTTCTACATATGAACAGAGGTCTGATCCTAGCTGTAACCTTATGGTCTGAACCTAGATATTATCTTATGTGTACTTATATATATGAACAGATGTCTGATCCAAGTTATTACCTTATTGTATTTCTAGATATTAAGGGAGGTCGGAACCTAGCTGTTACCTTATTGTACTTCTAGATATGGACGTAGGTCTGAAACTGGCTATTACCTCATGTGTATCTCTAGATACTGGTAGAGGTCTGATCCTAGTTAGTACCTTATTGTATTTCTAGATATGGACGTAGGTCTGAATTTATTAATTTATGTGTACTTCTATATATGAACAGAGATTTGAACCTGGCTATTACCGCATGTGTACGTCTAGATGTGGACGGAGCTATTAACTCATAGTATTTCTGGAAGTGAATGGAGGTCTTATCCTAGCTATTGCCTTAATGTATTTATAGATATGGACGGAGGTTAGAGATGGCACGGGAGCGGTTAATTTCGAGACAGGGATGGGTGGCTACATTCAGACCCTGCTATATGGATACATTGGTATTCGTGCACATCACAGAGGGCAGCTAATATTGAACCCAAGACTACCTCATTCTGTCACGAGCCTCGAAGTGAAAACCCTGACATATTTAGGCAACTCATTTCGTGTATTGATAGCAGATGACAAAGTATCGGTGACGCTTGAAACTACTGGTTTAATCAATGAACTACAGTGTTTGTCCACAGACTCATCCTGGCATAGGCTGGTAAAGAACAGGACAGTTTCAGTTAGGCCAGGTGTTATAACATTAATGACTACTCATTGCCCATACCCAACAACAACCGAATCTGTCAGTTCCGGGTCTCGATTCGGCTCCAACTGGCCCACTATCCTCTCACTGTTTCTAGCACTACTGTGGTTATTGTTTCCAGTTCAACATTCCAGTTTCCATTAGGTTAGATTAATGAGGGTGTCACCCCCCCCCCCCCACCTCTGAATCCTGAATATCAGTTAACAGAGCCTGTGGTAAATACTGAAAAACAGTTAACAGAGAGCTAGGGGTGAATCCTGCGGTTAACCCTTTACCCAACAAAACGGCCAAAAACGCCCAAATAAAGCTTCAACAGCCTAAAATATCTTGGGTCTGTCTCAATAACACCATACAAATATGGGTATCATTGGAACCGGTTCATTGACCACATTGTGATGGCTACAGTTATGCCCTGTGCCAATGCATTCTCTTATATATGCGAGTCGACCATAGGTCGCCTCGCATATATAAGAGAATGCATTTTTACTGCCAGTATCGCGGCATGTCGTTTTTTAACACTTTTCTTACATTCTTTAACAATTTTATAATTTTTTCTTACATTTTTTAACAATTTTTATAATATTTTTCTACATTCTTTGACACTTTTATCATTTTTAATATGTGTTAAGCCAATGCATTCTCTTATATATGCGAGGCGACCTATGGCCGTTCTGTTGGGTAAAGGGTTAAGAAAATATAGAATCTGAGTCATGGTTATTTCATGCTATTAAATATGATATTTTCACACATTTGCTGAAGTTGTTGTCAATCATTATTAAAACATCAAAATATGTCATTTTGGCCAAGAAATAATACCAATTTGATGCCATAAAAGCTGTGTTTAGTGTGCCTGTCATTGCAGAATGAGATCCCCAGTGGGCTAGCAGCACTAAATTCGTCCTCTGGGGACCTCATTCTGCTTAGGCCTCATCTTCTCTGGAAAGTTTCTTTATTATCAAATTTCTATAGAAACTTCTTCACATTGATTCTATTTCTTTTTCAGTTTAGTTTCTCTATATCCACAAATTGGCAGACGACACATTGCATAATCGAGGGTCCCAATAGGTGACATCACAATATTCACCATTTGGGAACTTCAATCTGAGTCTGTCTCCCATAGCAGATGAGGCCATGCAGAACGAGGTACCCAGTGGTACCCAGGGGGTGAATTTAGTGATGCTAGCCCACTATGTGGGATAGAGTCACTAAATTCACCCTCTGGGGACCTCATTCTGCAAATGACTGGCACACTAAACTCAGGCTTGATATCAATCTGTTTTCGTTATGAAATATCCAACTTCTGTTGATTCATGCAGCGTGAATGTTTTTCATGATTTTCCTAAATAGATTTTTTTTAATGTTCCAAATCTAACGATATCCTAAAGCTAGACTCATACACATATCCAAGAATGAATTTTTATGACTTTTCCTGGATTTTATGAAATTATCCAAGACCTTGGTCAAAGAAATTCCATATTTTTTTCGAAATTTAGAAAGGCAGGATGTAAATAGATGTAAGATATAACTTAGATAGTTAACCCTTTACCCAACAAACCGGCCAAAACCGGCCAAATAAAGCTTCAACAGCCTAAAATATCTTCGGTCTGTCTCAATAGAACCATACACATATGGATATCATTGGAACCGGCTCCTTGACCACATTGTGATAGTTACAGTTATGCCCTGTGCCAATGCATTCTCTTATATATGCGAGTCGACCATAGGTCACCTCACATATATAAGAGAATGCATTGGCCTAAAAAAAAATCTTTTTTTAACACTTTTTACCATTTTTTCTTACATTCTTTAACAATTTTATAATTTTTAATGTGTTAAGCCAATGCATTCTCTTATATATGCGAGGCGACCTATGGTCGACTCGCATATATAAGAGAATGCATTGGCACAGGGCCCTTCTGTTGGGTAAAGGGTTAATCTATCTCACAACTTGGCCTCAGGATCAGTTAAATTATTGTTATATGTGTTATTTTATGAAAGAATCATGTGATAAATTTGTTGACATTCATTATACCCATGTGCAAGCCTTGAAATAGTGTGTCTGTCATTTGCAGAATGAGGTTCCCAGAGGGTGAATTTAGTGATGCTATCCCGCATAGCGGGCTAGCATCACCAAATTCACCCTCTGGGAACATCATTCTGCTGAGGTGTAAGCAGAATGAGGTCCCCAGAGGGTGAATTTGGCAATGCTAGCCTGCTAAGTGGGGTAGCATCACTAAATTCACCCTCTGGGGACCTCATTCTGCAAATGACAGACACCCTATTTCAAGGCTTAAATTCAATGACTGGTGCAATGTCCAGAACTTGGTCATAGGGAGGTTAAATAAGATGCCTTTTTTCCATTACTTTTTCAAGTCTGGAGATGGTACTTCATCCCGTTCTAAACTAAAGCATCATTGATGAGTAGTTATCTCATAGAAAATGTTCAGATAACAAGTCGTTCAACACTTATTATCTAAACATTTCCTTCACCAGAATTAACAATGGGAAACAATAATCACCTGATTTTATTTGAGAATCGATTCAATATCGATATCAGGAAGGAATTCGATATACAGTAATGCCCAAAATAATTGACCACTTAACCACAGCAGAATTATGGGTAATTTTTCTGGATTTAGTCGGAAATATGGCTTGTTGTAATTCATCGGAAAGCTCTCGCTGAGAGCTTTCTGATGAATGGCAACAGGCCATATTTCCGACTAAATCCTGAAAAATTACCCATAATTCTGCTGTGGTTAAGTGGTCAATTACTTTGGGCATTACTGTAGAGATTCGATGCAAAATCCCAGATTCGCAGATTTGTTGGGAGTAAAAATAAGATAAATTATAAGAATAACAGTCATTATGCTAATCTGATATCATTAGAATACATAATAAATTAGCATATGCTAATCATATACCAAAAGAATACATTATTATAAATTAGCGTAGCATATCAAACAACAGTTCTTTTTTCAATAACAAAATAATTATTATTAAGAGAGAAACCAGATCATGCCATGAACCTACTCTGGCTACGTCCTTAGACATCAGTGATATTCCACACGTTGAAAACATGGGAACTTTTTGAAGTTCTCACTGGGAGCCTTAGCCCAAAGTAAAAAATGTTTGTGGTTCGGGTTTCCCTACCCTCAAGTTTCTTAGTTTTCAAAAAATGTTTTATAAAAAAAAAAAAATAATGTTCACATTATACAGTTTACATGAAGAAAAGCATAATCAATTTTATCGAAATCTTGCAGAAGACACAAAAAGTCATAAAAATATTTCAAAATAAAACAAGAGCATCGCCATGGCAAAACACATGCTCTAAATAATCAACTCCTTAACCACAGCGGAATTATCGGTAACTTTTCAGGATTTAGTCGGAAATATAGCTTGTTGCCATTCATCGGAAAGTTCTCAGTGAGAGTTTTCTGATGAATTGCAACAAGCCATATTTCCGACTAAATCCTGAAAAATTACCCATAATTCTGCTGTGGTTTAGGAGTCGATTATTTAGAGCATTACTGTAAGCCTGTGGTAAATCCAACAAAGGTAGAAATTGGTGGGCGGAATCCAAAATCATACTTGACCTGTATATTGGGCTAGTAAACCCACATACCAAATTTCATTTTATTCAGTTGAGACTATCTAAAGTTATCATCTGTAAACCAAAAGCAAACAGATGGACTGACCAATAACATAATACATCACTTTTCTTTTTTTAAAAGGGCGTATACAAAATTGTTGCCATTCATCGGAAAGCTCTCGGACAGCTTTCCGATGAATGGCAACAAGCCATATTTCCGACTAAATCCTGAAAAGTTACCCATAATTCTGCTGTGTTTAAGGAGTCGATTACTTAGGGCATTGCTGTATTTAATTGAGAATTATATACATGTATTGCCTGCCTTCAAAAGGTTCCCATGTTTTTAAGTGGTAAAATATAATCTCTACATGTATAGCTTGAGTAGAGATTCATGGAATGATCTAGAGAGAAAGTAGTGAGCAATCAAATGATAGTGCGAGTTCCACTCAGCCAACAAACATTCAAACATAGTCTGAATTTCCCGCCACACAACTGATTTGCGATCTCAGTGCAAGTACAGTAATGCCCTAAATAATCAACTCCTTAACCACAGAATTATGGGTAACTTTTCAGGATTTAGTCGGATTTATGGCTTGTTCTTTCCGATGAATGGCAACAAGCCATATTTCCGATTAATCCTGAAAAGTTACCCAAGTGAGAGCTTTCCAATGAATGGCAACAAGTCAGATTTTCAACTAAATCCTGAAAAGTTACCCATAATTCTGCTGTGGTTAAGGAGTTGATTATTTAGGGCTTTACTGTATGACGTTCTCAGTGCAACTTTGCTTTTCATTCTCAACGACTCGGCCATTGCCACTTTGGTCAGAAATAATCTCTTCCGTAAACCATATTAGCCAGAATATTTCAATCATGTGATCAATAATTTGTGCACACAGCTGGGAATTTCAATTGTTTATAGCGAAAATCGTTTGTTGAACTTGAAATATTTATTGCTATTTATTTACTAATTAACCCTTTCAGTGCCAGGTTGAATTTTTTTGGGTATGCTTAAGCATGCTATAGCGAAATTAAAAACCTACAAAATAAGTCTGTTAAAGAATATAAGAAAAAATTATTAAAATTGTAAAAAATAATAGCATAGGTCGCCTCGCATATATAAGAGAATGCATTGGCACAGGGTATATGGGTTGATACCAAAATCGAACCACACTGTCTACAATTCCCCCCCCCCCCATTCCTGTTCAAGTTGTGATCAGTATTGACTGCATTTCAAGGTAATTTCCTAATCACGAGGTCTGTGTATTGTAGCATTGCATGAATATGCTTTCTATTTATGGAAGAGGTTATTCTGAGTAGGGTTGCCACAACTCTTGAGTTTTCAGAATCCACTAACCGACAATTATAGTCGATGGTTAGTCGTTTAATCGTTCATATATGCGGCCTACATTACACCCAGGTAAAGTGATAAATGTGAAATTATAATGACTACTTTACATCCAGTCTGAACACAGTTATAAACTTTGAGTGTTCTGTGTTTTATTTCATATTCATGCTCATTCGTCCCGATGTAATTATAAACATGCCCTTACTATTAAATACTGCCCAGATGCAGATGAGCCCGATGTTACTGCAAACTGCGCACCGACGTGACAATAACTTCTAATTTGCATGAAGTAAAACTAATCTCGGCCGCGAGTCAACGATATATATTTCGGCAGAACACGTGGTTAGTCGGCTAAAAACACGAAACTGCGGCAAAAGGTATGATGTTGCACTTAGGTTAATGAGGACATTTATAGGTAAACAGAGGCAGATATTTGAGCTTTTGTGGGGTGACGGGGATGCAGTCACAATTACTGCCGAGTATAACCTGTACATTTTCAATAAAAAGTTACAAGAAATAACGAAGCAAATTAATAGTTTATATACGTTACCACTTTGGAGAAGGTACATGTAATGTATGTAGCACTCATAAGTGATTACACAAACTTGTTACTGAGTAACTGTCTAGTAACTTTGAACATTCCATGTCCCGCAAACTTTGTGACTTTGTCAATAAAGGTGAATGTTTTAAAGTATGAAATTTGAAATGAAACATAGATGCAGTCCGATGCACGTCATCCATTTTGGCTATAATGATCGCTAATTACCGATCCATAGGAACATAAATTAAAATTCACAGTTAAACATAATTTATAGACAATGTCAAGGCCGAAACATGACATCAATCGCAAAGGAAGCCGCTGGCCCACCATGGACTGTGAGAACATGTCGCACACCAAATTTTTTGAAGATGACCACCAAATGATGGCTGTGACATCAAAGGGAAAGGAAGCTGCATAGAAGTGGCGAGTCTGGTGCAAGCCTTGAAATAGTGTCTGTCATTTGCAGAATGAGGTCCCCAGATGGTGAATTTAGTGATGCTACCCTGCATAGCGGGCTAGCATCACCAAATTCACCCTCTGGGGACCTCATTCTGCTTACACATCAGCAGAGTGAGGTTCCCAGAGGGTGAATTTGGTGATGCTAGTCCGCTATGCAGGGTAGCATGACTAAATTCACCCTCTGGGGACCTCATTCTGCAAATGACAGACACACTATTTCAAGGCTTGGTGAGAGAACAGGCTGTCGGGTGGTCATTTGTGCTTCATACACTGTTAACTGTTACCTCCAGGCATGGCATTGATGCATAGTACTTCTTACACACACAACCATACCCCCCCCCCCTTGTGCTTTTAGTCGACGAAAGTTAATAACCGTCGACTACCGCACCTGTCGAAGGTTAGTTGATTAATCAAATAATCTCGCGGCAAGCCTAATTCTGAGCTAAGCAGAAATGGCCGAGTCGTTGATACTACTTGGATTTTATGACCAAATATAAACCGCAATATATCCAATAATATAAACATGGGAAGAAACAACAAGAGTTCTGCATCTATATGTATCTGTCAGAGAGTCAATTCAGACCTAGCCATTTAAACCTTTTTTCACAGAATGGATTCTCCCCCACAGTTGAACAATTATGCATTGGAATGGTCTTCGCGGTTAAAAATCATAACATTCTGTAAATCCATCATCACCGAGAATAACACGGGATATATATCATAATTGTTATTTTCTTTGTAAATAATTCTTCACAAAATTTGAAACCACTGTTAACCCTTTCATGAGGGAGCTGTGCTTGTGCTTTCCCTTATACTCAAAGAATAAGACTAAGTTTCCCCGGTCAACAACAGAATACACAGAATGACATGCGTGTTAATTAACCATTACATAACGGGAGATGTGCTGGTGCATTAATATCATGAAGCTCCAGTCATGGAATGGTTATGGATAGACCAAGTCTTTTCAGTCCACAACAGCCCTTTCTATACAGATTGGACTCATCCACAGAGTTATAAAATTAAGCATTGAATGGTCTATTATTAATTTGAAGGGTTTTTTAGGAAAAATAAGCAGACTACAGATAATACAAACATAGAAGGAGTCCTGTTTATTGAAGAGAAATGTTCATAAAATAATTTATTTGTTTTTTTTTTCACTTGAAAAAGGTCACTAGAATGGCTGTAAGCAAGCCTTGAAATAGGGTGTCTGTCATTTGCAGAATGAGGTCCCCAGAGGGTGAATTTAGTGATGCTACCCCGCATAGCAGGCTAGCATCACCAAATTCACCCTCTGGGGACCTCATTCTGCTTACACCTCAGCAGAATGAGGTTCCCAGAGGGTGAATTTGGTGATGCTAGCCCGCTATGCGGGGTAGCATCACTAAATTCACCCTCTGGGGACCTCATTCTGCAAATGACAGACATCCTATTTAAAGGCTTGGCTGTAAGCTGGTGATATTAAAGGGGCACTGTACATTAAATCCAGCCATTTATGGGACCATCTCCTGTTATACTCAACAGAATATATGCAACACATGAACCATTTTCTTACATTCTTTAACAATATTTTATCATTTAAAAAAAAAATTCTTACATTCTTTTGACAATTATAAATAATAATATAAAATTTGTTATTTAGGGTGACTGCATATGTAAGAGAATGCAGTGACACACTGTTTTCGCAAAATTTCAGGAAGCTCCAGTGATGGAGCTTTCTGAATCCTGATGAATGGCAACAAGCCATATTTCCAACTAAATCCTGAAAATTACCCATAATTCTGCTGTGGTTAAGGAGTCGATTATTTAGGGCATTACTGTATGCTGATGCTGAGAGGCCGCAGATCGTTTGGGCTGTGTGAAAATTTTCCAAACAGAAAGCTATTAAATAAAATAACCATATATACAATCATGTCATTGGGTATCCTGGCCAGATCATTCATATTAAATCGAAAGGCCACTTTTTTGATAACTGGTTTGACTATATTTAATGCAACTAAAAGCGTGTACAGTGATGCCCTAAGTAAATATGGCTTGTTGCCATTCATCGGAAAGCTCTCAGGGAGAGCTTTCCTATGAATGGCAACAAGCCATATATCCGACTAAATCCTAAAAAGTTACCCATAATTCTGCTGTGTTTAAGGAGTCGATTACTTAGGGCATTACTGTACCTCTTTTTTTTATTGGGAATAATGATATACTCATTGATTTACAATATCTTCCAAGTGATGAAAGAAATGATGAATATTTTTACAACATATTTGCAGTTGGATCTGAATTAATCGAATGTCGTTTTAAACCGTTTCTATACTAAATACTCATTGACAAGTAGTTCCCTTAGGAAATATTCAGATAGTAAGTTCAACAACGAACTTATTATCTGAACATTTCCCATCAAAGAATATGATTTCTTCTGCAATTCTATTATCATTTTGTCTGGTTGTCGTCAGCTCAAATATCCTTAACATCCCTCCAAATGATTAACCCTTTACCCAACAAACCGGCCAAAACCGGCCAAATAAAGCTTCAACAGCCTAAAATATCTTCGGTCTGTCTCAATAGAACCATACAAATATGGATATCATTGGAACCGGTTCCTTGACCACATTGTGATAGTTACAGTTATGCCCTGTGCCAATGCATTCTCTTATATATGCGAGTCGACCATAGGTCGCCTCGCATACATAAGAGAATGCATTGGCCTAAAAAAAATCTTTTTTTAACACTTTTTACCATTTTTTCTTACATTCTTTAACAATTTTATAATTTTTAATGTGTTAAGCCAATGCATTCTCTTATATATGCATATATAAGAGAATGCATTGGCACAGGGCCCTTCTGTTGGGTAAAGGGTTAATAGGCTATTCCAATGTATACTTTTATAACAGAGAGTGGGAGAATACATTTAGTATATAAGGATATCAGTATAAATCTCTGTATAGCGGTGATATTACCAAGGATATCGGAATAAAACCCATATAGTGGTGATAATATTAAGGATATCGGAATAATGCCATGTATAGCGGTGATAATATAAAGGATGTCAGAATAAAGCCCAATATAGCGGTGATAATACGAAGGATATCGGAATAAAGCCCCAGTACAGCGGTGATAATATGAAGGATATCAGAATAAATGTCCATATAGTGGTGATAATATGAAGAATATCCATAATAAAGCCCCATATAGTGGTAATAATATGAAGGATATCGGAATAAAGCCCCATATACATGTAGTGGTGACAATATTAAGGATATCGGAATAATGCCCTGTATAGCGGTGATAATATAAAGGATATCATAATAAAGCCCAATATAGCGAGATAATACGAAGGATATCGGAATAAAGTCCCCGTACAGCGGTGATAATATGAAGGATATCAGAATAAATCTCCATATAGTGGTGATAATATGAAGAATATCGGAATAAAGCCCCATATAGTGGTGACAATATTAAGGATATCGGAATAATTCCATGTATAGCGGTGATAATATAAAGGATATCAGAATAAATCTCCATATAGTGGTGATAATATGAAGAATATCAGAATAAAGCCCCATATAGATGTAGTGGTGATAATATGAAGGATATCGGAATAAAGCCCCATATAGATGTAGTGGTGATAATATGAAGAATATCAGAATAAAGCCCCATATAGCAGTGATAATATGAAGAATATCGGAATAAAGCCCCATATAGCAGTGATAATATGAAGGATATCAGAATAAAGCCCCATATACAATGTAGCAGTGATAATATGAAGGGTATCAGAATAATGTCATGTATAGCGGTGATTATACGAAGGATATCGGAATAAATCCCTGTACATGTATAGCGATGATAATTCGAAGGATATCGGAATAAAACCCCATCTAGTGGTGATAATAAGGATATGACAATAATGCCCCATATAGCGGTGATAACATGAAGGATAACGGAATAAAGCCCTGTATAGCAGTGGTAATACAAAGGATATCGGAATAAAGCCCCATATAGTGGTGATAATATGAAGGATATCGGAAAAAAGCCCCATATAGTGATGATAATACGAAGGATATCGGAATAAAGCCCCATATAGTGGTGATAATACGAAGGATATCGGAATAAAGCCCTGTATAGTAGTGATATCGGACAGAGTGCAGGTTATTGACTGCCATACATTGGTGTATTGTAGCAAATATATCACTTGTTCACATAAACAGAACAGTGACCACATATTACTGATCCAGTGCCTCCAGCATTCTGATATACAATGTATAGAGGTTTTGTACTGGTGGATTATGATCACTATGTGTGTAGCTAATGCAGAGATTCATGGCATGATGTACAATATATAGTAGTGATGCGGACAGGACGGACCACCTTGGTTGGTCCGGTCCACTGCCAAGGCGGTCCAGTCTGGTCCGGTCCAGGCCATTCCATACACTTACCTGGACTGGTCCAAAACGGTCCGGTCCACCTATAATAGGCTATATGTTAATGAATTCTGTTTTCTCAAAGTTTTTACTCTGTACATATGTATAGTACAAACTATAAGGTTACTGAGTTCAATGCATTGCAATGAGTCCATATATGTTAAAACTTACATTGTTTGCCGATTGTCTGTCTGGTGGGATATACTGGGAACGATGCACGATAATAGTATTTCTAGTAATGCGAACATGCACTAATTAAATGTATTGGACAGATACATGTATATAGCTAGGGCCAGAATGTGTTATAACCAATCTAACATGGCACTCAACTGATCGTATGCATGATTCGTATCATACTTATTTTCATTAAATTGAAATTTAAACGAAATAACTATACTGATGACAATAATTATACAAATGTGTACTAATATGACTACTACATTAATATTGGAGTCTTGGAGATTGTGATGGCTGATTGTATAGTCCTGAAAATTACAGTTATATACCTAAGTACAACTACTATTGGATTAATGTGACTGTCTTGTGTATGTACTATGTAATGTGGTTTGCATGTTTCTTCGATAATTATAACTGTGAGAAACAATAGAATACTCGATTCGATATCCATCCAAATTGATTAGTTGATGCCATGTTACACTGTTTATGACAAATAGTTCCATACCCATTCAGTTGCATGTTTGTCACATTGATAGGGTGCTACAAAGTGTTGGCCAGTGTTACATTAATACATTATAAGGAAAGTGACATGTACAAAGTACATCTATACATTGTTTTCGTGGCATCAAACGTTTAATAGATATTAACCACTTGAATGTGTCAATACATCGTTGCTAATTGATATGACGGCAAATACGCAATAATATTCGCGATAGTTTATTATAACTGAAGTAAAATAGTGGACCGGAGAGTACCGGATCGGCGCCAAAAGCGGTCCGGTCCGGTCCAGTGACACCCGGTCCAGACCGGACCGCGGTCCATGGCAAAGCGGTCGGGTCCGCATCACTAGATAGAGGTTTTGTACTGGTGGAATATGATCTCTACGTGTGTACATGTAGTTAAAGTAGAGATTCATGGCATGATATAAATGTATAGAGCTTTTGTGCTGGTGGAATATGATCTCTATAATTATGTGTAGCTAAAGTAGAGATTCATGGCATGATATAAATGTATAGAGGTTTTGTACTGGTAGAATATGATCTCTATATGTGTAGCTAAAGTAGAGATTCATGGCATGATATACAATGTATAGAGCTTTTGTGCTGGTGGAATATGATATCTATGTGTGTGGCATGATGTAGAAGAGCTAAAATCACCAAATTCACCTGCTGGGGACCTCATTCTGTTTAGGCATCATATTCCGGTAAGTATCTATAGTATCAAATTAACATTGTTTTTAGTTACATTTTCCGTTCAGGGAAGTTTCTATATCACCTAATTTGCAGAAGATAAAATGCATAATCGAGGTGCCCAATAGGTGAACATCACCATCTTCAACTGGGGAACTTCAATCTGATCCTAGGTCTGCCATAGCAGTTGAGGGCCTAAGAAAATTAGGTTCCCAGAGGGTGATTTGGTGATGCTAGCCCACTGTGCTACTGTACCAACACAGTCAATTAACTTTCAGTCAAATTTAAACATTTTGGCGCATGTTCACGCAAATCGCATCTCTTAATGCTTGCATAGCGTTATTCCTCTTGGCTACAAATTTTGTATGCAACATGTAGGACACATCTGAACCAAATGACCATCTACATGTAGTCAAAATGGTCATATGAATAAGCTGTCCTTCATTATCACAGTCTTGATTGATTGTAGTTATCCCAGAGGAAATTTTCAGATAATAAGTTCAATAACTATACCTGTACATGTATCAGGTCATTTGTTGAAATTATTATCTAAACATTTCCCTCCATAAATAGGGCTCCTTCTGCACTTATAATTCTACGTCGTCTGCTTTTATCACCTTAACATCCCTCCAAATCAATTTTAGACCATTCCGATGGTACACTTTTTAACTGACTGGGATAATCCACTTAGTATAGAAAGGGTTATAGTGTCAAAAAACTTAATTCATTAACACACAATAGCATCCTAAAATTATCATGTACATATTACGAATAGCACATATACACAGAAGAACACGTGTGTGAATTGGTTGGTCAATACGGCACGAGTGCCAGTGTAGAAGGAAAGCATGAGAGGCACAGTATCGAATGCTATCCTTGCATGATCAAGCCTGCAAATAGTGTGTCTGTCATTTGCAGAATGATGTCCCCAGAATTTAGTGATGCTATCACGAACAGCGAGCTAGCATCACCAAATTCACCCTCTGGGGACCTCATTCTGCTTAGGCCTCATATTCTGGGAATTATCTATAGTCCCAAATTAATTGTTTTAGTTACTTTTTCACTTCTGGGAAGTTTCTATAACCCCGAATTTAAATAAATAACACATAATCGAGGTGACTAATGGGTGAACATAAACTTCAACCGGGAAATAATAATCTGATTCTAGGTCCCCCATAGCAGTTGAGACCTAAGCAGAATGAGGTTCCCATAGGGTGAATTTGGTGATGCTAGCCCACCTTGCGGCCCTATGGGGACCTTTTTCTGCAAATGTCAGACACTATTTGCAGGCATCGACAAACCCATTGACACATGTCCCTTGTGTTTATTATATGCCATCTGTAATATAATCCTTAAATTGAAATAAAAAGACTTTATTTATTGTTTATTGTTTATTCGAAGTGTCTCTATATTCCCAAAATGCAGACGAGACATTGCATGATCGAGGTTCCCATGGGTGTACATCACAATATTCACCATCTGGAAACTACGATCTGAGTCTATGTCTCCCATAGCAGATGAGGTCATGCAGAATGAGGTCCCCAGAGGGTGAATTTGGTGATGCTAGCCCGCTATGCGGGATAGCATCACTAAATTCACCCTCTGGGGACCTCATTCTGCAAATGACAGACACACTATTTGCAGGCTTGTGTATGATGGCACAAGTTCTGTATCAACAAACCCATTGACACACATGACCTTTTGTTTAGTATATGCCATCTGTAATAGAATCCATAACTTGAAATAATAAGACTTGCAAAGTTTATTCAGAAAGACATGACTTGTCTTGTCATGTGTGACGCTGCTATTATTTTATATTTCCGGATTCATGGTCGATGCGACCGTCATTTTTGTTGTGTAACATCAACATCATCCGATTTCGCACTGCAGAATCAGAACAAAAACAATGTGATTCTAGGAAAAGGTGTGTAATAAAAAAAATACTAACCTATATTGACATTACAGGTGAAGGAACATTGAGACCTCGTAATAGAGCATGCTGTTTTATAAATCCACTGTCCAGATCTGAGAATACAGTAATGCTCTAATTAATCGACTCCTTAAACACAGCAGAATTATGGGTAACTTTTCAGGATTTAGTCAGAAATATGGCTTGTTGCCATTCATCGGAAAGCTCTCGGGGAGATCTTTCCAATGAATGGCAACAAGCCATATTTCCGACTAAATCCTGAAAAGTTACCCATAATTCTGCTGGGTTTAAAGAGTCGATTAATTAGAGCATTACTGTATTTGCAGAATGAGGTCCAGAGGGTGAATTTAGTGACGCTATCCTGCACAACAGGCCTACATCACCAATTTCACCCTCTGGCGACCTCATTCTGCAAATTTATGGTCGACTCGCATATATAAGAGAATGCATTGGCACAGGGTTATAACT
Organism: Siphonodentalium dalli; assembly: GCA_032622095.1. NCBI lineage: Eukaryota > Metazoa > Mollusca > Scaphopoda > Gadilida > Siphonodentaliidae > Siphonodentalium > Siphonodentalium dalli. The sequence goes on from CP136066.1 coordinate 41,075,319, forward strand.
GTAACCATCACAATGTGGTCATTGAACCGGTTCCAATGATATCCATATTTGTATGGTGTTATTGAGACAGACCGAAGATAATTTAGGCTGTTGCACAATATTCACCATCTGGGAACTTTAAATTTCGGTCCAGGTCTCCCATGATGAAGCCATGAAGAGCAAGCCTTGAAATAGTGTGTCTGTCATTTGCAGAATGAGGTCCCCAGAGGGTGAACATAGCGGGCTAGCATCACCAAATTCACCCTCTGGGGACCTCATTCTGCTTACACCTCAGCAGAATGAGGTTCCCAGAGGGTGAATTTGGTGATGCTAGCCCGCTATGCGGGGTAGCATCACTAAATTCACCCTCTGGGGACCTCATTCTGCAAATGACAGACACCCTATTTCAAGGCTTGATGATGAAGCCATGAAGAGTGAGGCTCATAGTAGCGCTGGCTTTTTTAAAAATCTTGGAGGGCTAAAAATCACTCTCGCCAAAGGGCTTTTTTTTTAATAATCCAGTTGTACAGACAAGACAATTAAAGCTCCAACTTCCATGTTCCAAGTTATCCTTTAATTTTCATGAACTATATTATTGACTACATCATAGTACATGAATTCATGTTACAAACTAATTTATCTAGAAGTTGACGGCATCTGTGTTTACCTTGAAAAACGGATCTGCAGGTGAGGAAGCATGTCACTGCATGTGCAGCAACATCTAACACGAATTACGTCAGCATTATTCGGGAATTGGCACGTACGACACGCAGAATTTGTAGTATTCAATATTTTTTGCTACATCTTAACGTTTGGGTGAAGATGATTACTTATTGCCATTTTATCTGCGAGATTCCCATTCGTGATGCTGTGGCTTTGTCTATTCAAATGCCAAGTGTAATAAACTTTAACAGACTTAGGTTCATAAAATTTAAATAGATTATGCCAGTTAAAAGTTGCATGAGGGTACGCGAGCGATGAAAATGCTCGCGCAATATTTCCATGGCTATCGGTGAGTGAATTTAGTGATGCTAGCCTGCTGTACAGGGTACCATCACTAAATTCATCATCTAAGGACCTCATTCTGTAAATGTCCAGCACCATATTCTCAGGCCTGTTTTGACCACTTAACCACAGCAGAATTATGGGTAATTTTTCAGGATTTAGTCGGAAATATGGCTTGTTGCCATTCATTGGAAAGCTCTCGGCGAGAGCTTTCCGATGAATGGCAACAAGCCATATTTCCGACTAAATCCTGAAAAATTACCCATAATTCTGCTGTGGTTAAGTGGTCAATTACTTTGGGCATTACTGTATGTTACTTCCAAAGCCGATGGAATAGAAATGTAGGGGTGTCAAATCAGCCAGTGGATTCATCAGAGAAGTACAGAAATGCCCTAAATAATCAACTCCTTAACCACAGCAGAATTATGGGTAATTTTTCAAGATTTAGTCAGATATATGGCTTGTTGCCATTCATCGGAAAGCTCTCAGTGGCAACAAGCCATATTTCCGACTAAATACGAATTACGTGGTTAAGGAGTCGATTATTTAGGGCATTACTGTATGCATAAATGATGAAAGCAAGCTCTTTGTAGTTTAAAGGTGATTTATTTTTACAATTTCAAGATGGTGGGTCTCTTCCTAAATACGTTTTATATAGTTTCCTGGGTATTTGGTATAAATTAATAAATATGAATCAAAGACCCATGTCCGGAAATGCTTCTATCAATTAATATTGATTTTAACTGATTATCGCATTATACAAGAAATATCAATAAAATCAATATTATATATTGATAGGTTTTCGGACAGGTCACTTCGACTCATCTTCTTCTATTATATATTTTGGAACTTCTGTCTGTGTGTATGTATCTATGTATGTGTGTTATAGACTCGAAAACTGCTTGACCGATCGGACTCAAATTTGGTATGTAGGCCTACTTTGATCCCGATAATATGGGTGGGTCCAATTGCAACTGCAACCCTGTCTTTGACCTCGCTCATATACGCCCATATAGGCATGTTTCAGGATCGATCGAACAATAGTTTTTTTCTTTCTCCTAATACGTATCAGGCGATCACAAAGAAATCCATAAAGAGCCCAGACAAAATCAGGAACATCAGCTAGTATTTATTATTTTATACCCCAGAAACTTTATAAAACATTTTGAAAGAGATAATTCATCTTTAACCCTTTACACAACAAAGCGGCCAAAAACGGCCAAATAAAGCTGCAACAGCCTAAATTATCTTGGGTCTGTCTCAATAAAACCATACAAATATGGATATCATTGGAACCGGCTCATTGACCACATTGTGATGGTTACAGTTATGCCCTGTGCCAATGCATTCTCTTATATATACGAGTCGACCATAGGTCGCCTCGCATATATAAGAGAATGCATTGGCCTAAAAAAAATCTTTTTTTAACACTTTTTACCATTTTTTCTTACATTCTTTAACAATTTTATAATTTTTAATGTGTTAAGCCAATGCATTCTCTTATATATATGCGAGGCGACCTATGGTCGACTCGCATATATAAGAGAATGCATTGGCACAGGGCCATTCTGTTGGGTAAAGGGTTAAGCCTTTGACAACTAATACTCACTGATGTGAAGTTGGCTGGTAAAAATGGCTCTTATTTTTTCTTTTTGAATCATTAATTTCTTCATCAATGCAGCTTTCCAAGTCATACAAAATACGTATAAAACTAATTCCCATATCTATTTTCATACATTTTGAGCCACGAAACATAACGAAAGTGATAACTGCTCGTATAAATTGAGACTTTTAGAATTCTATGTTGTTAAATCAGACCTCAAAATATGGTGCTGGACATTTGCAGAATGAGGTCCCCAGAGGGTGAATTTAGCAGAGGCTAGCATCAATAAAATCACCCTCAGGGGACCTCATTCTACTTGGGTTTCATCTCCTCTGGAAAGTATCTTTATTATAAAATAAACAAGTTTTTTTAGTTTCTTGAGAAACTTTATTTAACTTTTTTAGTTCAGTTTCTCTATATTCCCAAATTGGCAAAAAACACAATGTATTATCGAGGTACCTAATGGGTGCACATCACCATCTTCACCATCTGGGAACTTAAATCTGTGTATAAGTATCCAATAGCAGATGAGGCCATGTAGAAAGAGGTCCCCAGAGGATGAATTTGGTCACGCTAGCCCACTGCAGGATAGAGTCACTAAATTCATCCTTTGGGGACCTCATTCTGCAAATGTCCGGCACCATATAATATTTTGAGGGCTGGGTTGTTATATAACCCAAGTTTGGAGGCAATTGTATGAGATCTATTTTGGCATATTCAGTCACATATCACATATTACATGTATCTATACAACATGTCATTTTAGTCTGCGAACTCTACACCAGGCCAAAATATTTTTTGTTTGTTTGCCCACTACCTACCCAATAAAAAGTCCCCTACTGGAAACATTTTATCCGAAAATTTATTTCTACAATATTGTTCAATAATATTGTTCAATAATGTTCAAAGATAATCATTTTTATGATATCAGTTTCTATGAAAGAAATGTATAATTACTATTAAAAATCGGGCTGTAAAATAATTATATTTATCAAACAACATTAAAAGGGAAAAAGATATTTTAAGATGAAATACTTGTCAGGAATGAAGTAAAATAAGATAATTATACAGTAATGCCCTAATTAATCGACTCCACAACCACAGCAGAATTATGGGTAATTTTTCAGGATTTAGTCGGAAACATGGCTTGTTGCCATTCATTGGAAAGCTTCATGACTGGAGCCATATTTCCAACTAAAACCTGAAAAATACCCATAATTCTGCTGTGGTTATGGAGTCGATTAATTAGGGCATTACTGTATTAGACGACCTACATATACCGCTATACTTAAAGTAATTGACCACCAATAACGTGGTGTCACTCCGTTAATATGGTGGTACTATACCGCAGTATCCTCCAATACCGCGTTACTGATACCGCTTGTTAACGTGAACAAGTATGTGTGAGTAAATACCTCCCCTAAAAGAGTTCCATGAAAATCACCGCAGTATTCAACAAAATTAATGCGGTGCCCGCTAAAAGACCACGGTATCATTATCACCCAATACCATAACTCCACGCCATGACCGTCTCGATACCGCTACCGTTTATTACCGGTATCACCGCGGTCATGACCGGGGTATCACCCCGTTTTTCTGGTCAATTACTTTGAGAATAGCGGTACCTCCCCAATATTTCACATTAGGAGAGAATCAAGCCTGAATAGTGTGTCTGACATTTTCAGAATGAGGTCCCCAGAGGGTGAGTTTAGTGAAGCTATCCAGCACAGTGGGCTAGCATCACTAAATTCATCCCCCAGTTGAAGTCGGTGATGTTCACCCATTAGTCACCTCGATAATATCAAGTTATTATACAATGTTGTGTACAGTATGTGTTTTTCTTGTACGAGTCCAGGTTGTGGTGAAAAGTCATATTGGACGAGACACGCCAGTGTCGAGTCCAATATGACTTTTCACCACAACCTGGACGAGTATAAGAAAAACTCATACTGTACACAACATTGTATAATGACATTTTTATTATCCATCTGTATGTTTATCCAAATTTTGGGAATAAAACTTTTGTGGTTATTTTTGGTATTTGTCGCACTTAATTCTCGATAAAAGCCTGCATTTTGATCATAAGAAAGCATGATTTGGAAAAGTAAACACGGAAGTGAGAAAAAAATTCAACGCGGAAGTGAAACGTCTGCTAAAATCCACCAGTGTTGCGAGCGCATCACAATTTCACCGATTCATTTCGCAATAGAGTTAATTCGTGATGTCACGGAGTAACAATAAAAAGTGATATTGTACAGTCGGGAGTCCAATATGACTTTCGGGAGTCCAATATGACTTTTTCCAGGACTATCACGTGGCGGCTTTTGCCCAATCGGAAATGGTGTTAGTTAAGGGATGGATAATAATGCATTTTATCTTCTGCAATTATGGATATAGAAACTGAACAGAAGGGAAAAAGTAACTAAAACAATGTTAATTTGAGATTATAGATACATCCCAGAAAATGAGGCCTAAGCAGAATGAGGTCTCCAGAGGGTGAATTTGTTGATGCTAGCCCGCTCTGTGGGTAGCATCACTAAATTCACCCTCTGGGACCTCATCCTGCAAATGTCAGATGCACTAAATTCAGGCTTGGAGGGAATGGGCAAACAAAAAAGTTAAAAATAGTGGCCTCAGACAAATACGGAAGTCACATCAGATAAAATCAGTTGTCCATGCGTAGGTTCTGTTTAAGCATTCATGATTATAATTAGTTATGACATTGTGAAAGATTGTCCAAGTTTCCTTCGATGTAAAGCCTCTAGTGAAATCAGTAGGAATAATAATGGTTTAACCCTTTCAGTGCCAAGTCCAATTTTTGTATCAACCCATATACCCTGTGCCAATGCATTCTCTTATATATGCGAGTCGACCATAGGTCGCCTCGCATATATAAGAGAATGCATTTGCCTAACAATTTTTTATCATTTGTTATTATTTTTTACAATTTTAATAATTTTTTCTTATATTCTTTAACAGACTTATTTTGTAGGTTTAGTGCCAGGGAATCTTACATTTTTCATGGGCATCAAAATTATTACTATGAATACTTGGTGATAGTTTTGAGTTATAACATGCCCCTAAGGTTTTATCCAGTTTGTTTTTAAATTCGCTATGGCATGCTTAAGCATACCCAAAAAATTCAACCCCAAAAAAAAAATGAAAAAAAAAAAAAATGTATTTTTTATTTTTTTTTACGGCCGATTTTACAGACCGTAAATTAGGGCCGAACAGATCGCTCCTGGCATTGAAAGGGTTAAGCCAAAGTATGATTGCCTTTAATAATCTTTTATAGTGGACTTAACAGCCAGATCCAGTGGCGGGATTTTTCGTTAATGTTAATCAACTAAATCATATGATTCAATAAAATTGCTATATTTTACGGTAATAATGATGTATTATAATCTAAAATTTATGTTAAATTAAGCACAGTATATGATGTGTAATTAGGTGTACCGTAACTCACGTTTAATCTGTGTTTGTTTACGCGCAGAGAAGATCCAAACTAATATGAAGTCGCAAGGTCAAATGAGTTCGTTTTCTTTTGAAATTACATACCCCGCTGGACAAAACAAGTGTCCATTGGCACCGCGGTGTATTTGCCGTTCGGCCGCGGTGTAAGAGTTTGTAACTGCAGTTGAGCACCGCGGCCGAACGGCATGTACACTGCGGCCGAACGGCAAGTACACTGCGGCAAAAACGGCAAGTACACCATGGCCGAAAGGCAACTACAACGCGGCGGAATGGCATGTACACCGTGGTTAGATTTCTGGTATCGTCTTTTTTCTGTTTAATGAACATACAGCAACTATGCCATGGCCGAATGGCAAGTACACTGCTGCCCAACTGTAGTTAGCCGGTGGAGCCGCAGTGTAATTGCATTTCGGCCGCGGTGGCAACGCTAACCGCACCGCGGTTAAGTGGATACTTGTTTTGTCCAGCAGGGTAAACGTGATATATTTTATATTCATATTTTTCATACTTTCAGTCGGCAGTCGGAGTTCAGAACAAATAAAATCTTTTCTATGGAATAAACCAGGCTACTTTCACAATTGTGACATTTTATTACCAACATTTGGTGATTTTAGATGAGCGGTACTTTAACCCTTTCAGTGCCAAGTCCGATATTTGTATCAACCCATATACCCTGTGCCAATGCATTCTCTTATATATGCGAGTCGACCATAGGTCACCTCGCATATATATATATAAGAGATTGCATTGGCCTAACAATTTTTCATCATTTGTTATTATTTTTTACAATTTTAATAATTTTTTCTTATATTCTTTAACAGACTTATTTTGTAGGTTTAGTGCCAGGGAATCATAAGTTTTTCATGGGCATCAAAATTATTACTATGAATACTTGGTGATAGTTTTGAGTTATAACATGCCCCTAAGGTTTTATCCAGTTTGTTTTTAAATTCACTATAGCATGCTTAAGCATACCCAAAATTTGGTTTTGAAATTTACTCCTCAAGACCGTAAATTAGTAAGTTGATATGTGAATTCATAAAAGCATGCATGGAATAAGATAACCTACTCCTCAATACCATCAATTCAAGGAAAAACACTTTTTTTTTTGTTCTTCAAAAAACATACATAATATACATGTAACAATTGTTTTTGTAATAAATGTTTGTTTATGTTATAGCAGAAACCAAAATTCATTGGTATTGCTGAATAAAAACTTGAAACTTGACAACTGTACTTCAACGTTAGTGATGTGCGGTTTTGAGATATTCATTTCTGTTTTGATTTCAGTATGGTTTTTGTATAAAACCGGGTTTTGGCCTCGGTTATGGTTTTGCTCAATACACCAATGACTATACGCATAGAGCAGATGGTATAATATATGGCATAATAATTCCAGCCATTTTCTTGTGATTGCTTTATAGTTTATGTGTCAGTAAGTGCCATTATCGCCCATATGACACCAAAATGTTCCAAATTGAAACTGCTATAGTGGTGGCAAATAGCAGCTGACAAAAGCATGTGACACATCACACATAGTTGTCCGTTAATTGAAATCGGAAGAATAGGTTTTATAGAATATATCGGTTGCAATTTGGTTTTGAAATAAAACCAAATGAAAACTGAGAAATTTAAAACTGCACATTACTATTCGACGTAAACCAGTACAGTAAAACCTCTCCAAACCCGACCCTCTATAACCTAATTCTTCTCCATACCGAACAAATTGTCCGGTCCCGAATTCACCAACAATGTGTCAGTGCTCTATTGTCAGTGAAGTCACCATTGTTCACTTAATGTGTGAAACAAGCATACAGTTATCATCTAATCAGATATCTGATGTTGTAATCTAGCTCAAAGTGTTCGCCGATAAAAATACCGCAAAATTAAATTTGTACGATTATACAAGAGTATGAAAATATACCTGAGCTATTGTCAGCAGCATTTTCAAAAACAGCGATTCACCATAAAATTTGTTGTTCCCATGTTTCCTGTCTTATCTATACATATATTGTGTCTCAATATACCATGTTATTAATTCTTATGATACCATGTTTTAACTTTGTTATATATATTTTATTTGGGACTTCATTGAATAAAGTTTAATTTAATGTTAGTTTGTTTAATGAGTTGGTTGTGCTTGGGCGATGTCAATACATACCAATCACAGTGCGATTTTCTATAAGCCGAACAGAAGGGCCGGTCCGAATGGTGTTTAGTTTGGAGACTTTTTTCTGTATTATCATATCTATACATTTTTTTACCCTGTGCTAATGCATTCTCTTATATATGCGAGTCGACCATGGGTCGCCTCGCATATATAAGAGAATGCTTTGGCCTAACAATTTTTTATCATTTTTTAAAAATAAATGTTTCTTACAATTTTTAGGACATAAAATAAAAAACATCCATTACCCTGCAGGGAGCCCCACACATATATATAGAAGCTCATGTTTGTCTGGGGCTCTGTATGGGTGAAATTATAAAATTATTAAAGAATACAAGAAAAAATTATTAAAATTGTAAAAAATTGTTAGGCCAATGCATTCTCTTATATATGCGAGGCGACCTATGGTCGACTCGCATATATAAGAGAATGCATTGGCACAGGGTAAAAAAAATCCCGACTTACGACTGGATTTGATATGGCGGGTCACATATATCTGATCATTTATAAAGGGACTTCAAACTTGGTGCTTTACGTTGAAGGAAACTTGGACTAAGTGAAAGAGAGTTTAATTTCACTGGTTATTTGTTATACGTTAACCCTGCAACACACGCACCATACTGCATGGTCCGACACTGTTTCCATCTCATCTTTGCAGCATACACACCAAATACATGGTTCACCACTGGTTCAATATTATCTATGAACCACACTACAGGATCAGTCACGGGACCACATCTTGCATCATACACACCACACAGTTTGGTATGCCACCGGTCCCATCTTATCACCACCGAAACCCACATGCCATGATCCAGTAGTTCCATCAAACTGCAGCCCACACAGCTTGGTAGCCCAATTATCTGGACACACATCAGTGAACACTGTGATGAGAGAGATGGCTTGGTACACCGGTCTCCTGGACACACGGCACTGTGAGAGAGGGGTTAATTGTCCCTGATTACTTGATTAGTTCTGTTATATTCAAAGCACACACATTCATGTCACACAGCGTGGTTCTCATCGTCAATACCCAACTCGTCATCTGCAAGAAAAACAAGAGGCCGATCACTAACAGCAGATGTCTAACCCATACCTTCAACCAAACCGGCTGGAAACGAGCGATCTAGAACTGAATATATGCCTGTATACAAATTGTGGAGATGACTTGTTAAAGATGTTATAAGGCATAAGAACAGAATCCATCCACTTGTGCAAAAAAGATATTTGTGCAACATGCGACATGGGATGGGTTGAAGCGATTAATACTTTCCAAACTGATCATTACCGAAATACAGGTACATACAGAAAATAATAATAATGACAGTTTTATATAGCGATTAACCAATTACATGTACATTTGTACTTGCTAATTGGTTTATAATAGTTACTTGCTGTAACACGCTTTTAAACTTTATAATATTACCACAGTCACTGTGTACAAGCCAATCAATGAACTTGCAGGCACTGCTCTAGTTTGATCAGAAAATGCTCTGACACTCAACAGTTTGACAAGTTGTCTGGAACTCGTTTAACCCTTTACCCAACAAACCGGCCAAATAAAGCTTCAACAGCCTAAAATATCTTCGGTCTGTCTCAATAGAACCATACAAATATGGATATCATTGGAACCGGCTCCTTGACCACATTGTGATGGTTACAGTTATGCCCTGTGCCAATGCATTCTCTTATATATGCGAGTCGACCATAGGTCGCCTCGCATATATAAGAGAATGCATTGGCTTTTTTTAACACTTTTTACCATTTTTTCTTACATTCTTAAACAATTTTATAATTTTGAATGTGTTAAGCCAATGCATTCTCTTATATATGCGAGGCGACCTATGGTCGACTCGCATATATAAGAGAATGCATTGGCACAGGGCCCTTCTGTTGGGTAAAGGGTTAACGCATGAGTGGTGTGAAGCCGACACAGACCTTGCTCAAGGGGCCCATAATAATAATATTCAGTAATCAAGTACAGGTATTATTACACAGTGAAAAGCCCTCATAATTGGCTACAGCAATCATCAATGGGTTGCCAAAGCAGATTGCCAAAGCCAAACAATGTGAATAAAAGGTCAGCCGACCACAGTGTCCCCCGAAAACGTGGCAAGTTGACGCCGCTTTGTTAAAGAAATAAAAAAAAATGTTGAAATGTTCAAAGTCGAAAGGGTTAATAATTCCGTAAAGAAATAATTTTTCCGGCATCTATATACATGTTGCGCATCTCCAATATGTGAGTAACAATACTCTGAAGTTTCAAATATCTACGATCAAAACTGTAGGAGGAGTTGATTACACCATGAATGTACCCTCATACAGAAAATTATAAAAAATGTTTTTCAAAGTCGAAAGGCCCATAACTTGACCTGTATGGGTCAACAATTTTCTGAACTTGACCTGTATTTTGATATGAACGACCCACAAAAAAACAGAATTTCCAATTAAACAATCCAAACTTTAGCTATCATCCGGAAATCAAAGAAAAAAGAAGAAAATTGAATTTCGTAAGTCGAAAAGCACATAACTGAGAAAAATCATCGGATCAAACTCAAATTCGAACTTGACCTGTATTTTGATAACAATGACTCAAAAAAAACGGAATTATCAGTTGAACAGTCCAAACTTGAGTTATCATCCGGAAATCAAAGAAAAAAGAAGCAAAATGGAATTTTCTAAGTCGAAAAAAGTCCATAACTCATAGTGAGGAAAAATCATCGGATCAAGCTCAAATTCGAACTCAACCTGTATCTTGATATGACTGATCCACATAAAAACGGTATTTGCAATTAAAGGATCCAAACTAGAGATATCATCCGGAAACCGAAAAAGTGAGAAATTTTCTAAGTTAAAAAAAAAGGTGGAAAAAAGGGAAATAACTCCACAAAAGAACATCGGATCAAACCCAGAATTGCAGAGCACCTGTGTTCTTGGTTGAGACACCTACATACCAAGTTTAAATCAAATGGATGATCATTACTGGAGTTATAACTCCAGACGGACGGACAAAGGACGCGGCTGATAACAATAGTCCTCCGAAAATTTCGGGGGACAATTAATAGGGCTGGTGAAACAAAAAAATATCAGACGATACATCAAAATGCAATGATTAGAACTTAAAGCCCTGCAAGACGTTCGCAATGTCAGTATCAAGTTAGGGGAATCTTGACGTTCAATTAACAAATAACAAATTCTATAATTGATATCGTATCCGTATATCACCTAAAATTATATCTATTTCTTGAGGTATCCAAATTTTACAGAATATTGTTTGGACACTGTTCCAAGTAACCCCATGGAACATATCCAGAGATTTGATCAACGGAAAAATATATCTCACTTCGTTGCAATCAATGCTGATTCTTACCGTATTGCGACCAAGTGTATCATTACAGTCCTAATGACCCATGCAGACAGCGATATGAATACTGCATCAATTACGACGAACGTAATATGATTGAGTCATTCACATGGTGGCGCGACAAAAGCGTAAATCGCAAGACTAGAATTTGTTCTAACTGAGCGACGTGATCAGAGTGTTTATACTCAGGTGTTTTTACAACGAAGACAGATGATCTCACCGTATGCAGTGTTCGCGCTGTCGGTAGCCAAATTAGCCAATGGCTAATCTTTTTCGAATTTGGCTAATAAAACTTTCATTTGGCTAAACTTTTAGCTAAACTTTTTTTAACCCAAATGGAGACTGAAAGCATGGAGCCAGAAAGCTAATTAATAAAAGCGCTCAATAGATCGGCATTCAAGACGAAGTTAGGTGACGAAAGTATTTCATTATTTTCGTACTTATGAAATATCGTACAAAGGGGAACCCGATCGACAACTCTATCAACCAAGCGATCACAAAGTGATATGCAATCATCTTTAGTTTTCACAAGACGGACATTCAAAGACGCATGGACATTAAAGCGACCGTGGTTGAATTATGACAATGTGAAGAAAGCAATGTTTTGTAAAGTGCATTGACGCCGGTATATAAGCAATTTGTTCGTAACAGGCTGTTTTAATCTGGAAAAAGATTACGTCACTCTGCACGAAGCAGCAAAAGGTCATTATTAATTTTTACATTTAATCCCCTAATCCCCCATTCAGCCCATTGTCTGTCTGGTCACTCACGGCGCGCCTGCACAATGCATGTTTATGATGACATTGTATTTAAGACGGTCGAGGTTTATGAGCACCAAGTGTAAGACAAAAGCTTAATCAGCCAAATGTGAATCACGACAGATATTTTGTGGCTATTTGTCGTCATTACCGATACAGTCAAAATAATATGCATGCTTTTATGACAGATTGTAATTTGATAATGGCGTAACAATATTAAGTTATTAGTTTCCAGATGTCACTTAGATATTTTCGCAAGGATAAATATTTAATGATTTAAAAAAAGATATTGATAAAAAACAAAAAAATAATGACATTAAGAAGGACAATCCCGGGTTACACCCCCCCCCCCCAATCACTCTTTCACATAAAGATTAATAAATTTTTAATAAATGATATATATAAAAATACTTCTAGTTCATCAAAATGATTTAAATTATTGTATATTTTACCTGTGTCTGTTAGATTTTACGTTTTAGTCATTAATTGTGAACCGACCAGAAAACGATGATTTAATTTGGCCAAAGTTTTTTTTAATTTGGCCAAAAAACATTTGGCTAAAGTTGTTTTCATTTGGCTAATAAAATTTTCATTTGGCTAAACTTTTGGCTAAAGTTTTTTTCGGTCCAGCGCGAACACTGACCGTACGTGGAATCCATCAGCAATGCCAAGGGCATTCATAAATAGAATGGCTATCAGGCCTGAGTATATTAAAGGTGCCTGTCATTTGCATGCTATGCTGGATAGCGTCACTAAATTCACCCTCTGTGGACCCCGTTCTGCTTAGGCCTCATCTTCTCTGGAAAACTTTATTATTTGATTTCTATAGAAACTTCTTCACATAGATTCTATTTCTTTTTTAGTTTCTCCGATCAACTATTTTTAGATGTGCAAATTACGGAATGGGACAGGGCTCACTGTCGTTTTATTGTGTAAATGTGCGGACATTTCAGCCTTCCATGCTGAGCACATTGTTGCGTTATTATGTCTGTCCGACTGAATCCACGAAATAATGCAATTATTCCAGTTCAGTGATGTAACATTTACGTCACCGGGATGCGGGTTGACACCTGGATTTTAACGAATATATTACTGTTCACTTCAGACAGACAGGTAGTTTATAATTAAGATATTAGGTGGTATTCAAGCAAATTAGTTCACAATTCACATAGTGTACAATCGGTTTCCGTTTACTATCGATATCAACGTCAATTTTGGGCGAATGTTAGTTGAGATATTAGAGAAGAACCATAAAATGCCTATACATTTTATGTTGAGCATTTCAACCTTTTCGAACCAATATTTTCGAGCCGAATACAATTGAATATCGAGACCGAATTGAGTAACAACACTGTCGGATACCCGTTTAGGTTCGTACGTGTCAAGATGGCGGTGCCCAGTGGACAGGATAAACGGTAAGTGTATATATTGTCTTCAAGCATCAATTAACGACATCTTTCGGTGATACACATTTAAACAGTTATGTAGGAATTTGTATGCCCAACACCTACTTACATGCCCTTCGCAATGTTAGCTTTTTCATAATTTTTTGGCCATGGGCTCATGGATCTGCACATTTATGTATTGTCCTGGGTAGATTAGATCTTCGGAATGTAAAACCACCGATATTTTTATTGTCTTACTCCGAAAAACGACCTTTGAAAATTTCAAAATGTTCAGGTTCAGATTCGCAATATTTCCGATGATTTTGTTCAGGTTCAGAAACAATTTTCGTTTAGGTTCGGACAATTGCGATCAGGTTCGGACGCATCAAAACCTCACCAAGAAGCGAAATGCCTAGCTGCAGTAGCGCTGTTATTGTGCTTGTTGTTTACGAGCACGCATTGTTATATCTAATGATGTCAGCTGAAATTTACAAATATAGGTGGTAATTCTCCGAATGAGTGGGACAAAAGCCACAGTTAAATAATGTTGCCAATAATCTCGAGAATTGTCGGCTATACACCAGCTAGTGGGGAATGAAATTACATTGCCATATTACATATGAGCAACAGTATATATAGTAATGTTAGTTATCTTCGGCAATATCGGGGGTAGGGCCTACATGGAGATTTAATACCTGGATGTCGATTTTGAACCCAGAGGCGGAGCCAAGGGTTCAAAAAGCGGCATCCAGGTATTAAATCTCCATGTACCCCACGATGTTGGCAGAGATAACGATTTTGCCCCCACAACAATAGCTACCATGCGGTGTGATTTTCATAGGTTATTAGATAAATTCACACCAATCGGCACCAATAAGAATAATTCAGTAGCCGACCAATCGGTCCTGTGTCAGGTGACGTCATATAGTGCACGCTCAGTGTGTTACTGAGAACAATGTCACGATTGGTGGAAACTGCTAGTTCAAGGGTCATTCATAACCCCGATGTTTCACGTGTTATTATACCCCACTGTCAAGAGTTACGGGGACATGGTGCATGATTTAAACGTGACGTTGTTGTCAATCAGTTTGCTAGTTACAACCGGATGTGATGGACAAATGTTTTTGTTATATGCTTCCCAATGAAATAGCCGTAATTTTGAGTGGCATACGATGCGCTCTCTTTCGCCAGGACCTAGGCATGGATAACACTTTTCAAAAGTTGCTTAGATATTGTTATTTCACTGTAGATACTTCCGTTAAACGAGAGGCCGATCACGATCGACAGATGTTTAACCCATACCTTGGCGATAACGATTAGCTATTTTCATAAATCCTTACACCAACCTTTTCAACAATTCACATCTTACTATTAAAGCTACTCGATCCGATTAAGCACCCCTCAGTTATGTTTTATTTGGCTTTGGGGGTAAAAAATATTTTATTCAAATCGAGGAACCCATTCCTCAAAGCTCAGAATAAGCAGATATCAATTTTTAAAATCTATTATCTTTAACCACCTGGAATATTTAGTGGCCGTATGAAAGTTGATGAAGATGGATAACTCTAAAATCAAGTGTTTTTTTTGTGTGAGATATATGACAAAGTAGCAAAATTTCATTGTACAAAATGTTGATAAATAACAGATTTTGGGCAATTTTATACTAGTGGACTGTGGTTAGCATTATTTTTGGGCAATTAATTGACTCTGATAACAGAAGCGGAATTTCAAAAAAACTGTTGTTGTTGGAATCTGATGATATGGGGACCATCAAATCGGATTGAGTACCTTTAAGTTCACAAGTGGCATAAGACTTATTGGGCACCGTCCATATGAACATGGATATGGCATTTGATTCCAACCTATTAAGTCAGTATAAAATAGATATATAGTCTTATAGAGCTCAGTCCATAGTCAGGCAGAAGAACCATACATAACAGTTAAAGATAAACTATTTTAAAAATTTCGTAAAATATGATTGATAATGATTGGATATAACATACTTTAATGCATAATTATGAGATAACTAGAGGTCACCAGGGATATGAGATTGAAGATATTAGATTTATTACATTGGATAGCATACTGTATGTCTATGGAATGGGTGGGTTAATTTTGATAATATTTTAAAGCAATTAAACCAAATGACCCTCTCTGTACAGGTTAGGGGTGTGTTATCATAAACTATGACTTGAAATATAATATAATCAATGACAAATATTTGAGTTATTAAATGAGATAGCAAGGGGTTGATCTTAATCACATTAATGAACTGATCAAAATAGTCTATAAATGCATGTATATGGATTTAGAAGCCCACACAATAAGTCCGTCTCAAGAATACAAGCAACATAATTATTATCCTGCACCCCAAATGCAATAGAGGGAATTTCAAAATAAGACATTTCCTCTAATGTTTTTAGAAATCCTTACTGAACCTGGCTCAAAGTGAAAGATATAATTTAATATCTGCCTATCAGATATCATGTGACTATGGAATGGGTTAATATTAATCCCAAAATCCATGCAAGACCAGAGAGCTATGTTGGAGTTGATAAATCCTGAGAAGTCACTGTCCACACACTATGGAAATTCAATAAACAACAGATAGCTATTTCTCCTCACACTAATGTCTAAAAATAACTCTAATTATCAATAACTCAGATACTGCTTGTCTCTTACAGAGCTAATGTTTTACTGCTGGTGCTGGTAATCAATTATTTGTTGACTGCTATGGTTATCTGTTCAATTCTTAGTTGAACAAGGGCCATAACTCTGGTATAAAATGTTGGATCTAACCCATATTCAATCTCGATTTGTATTTTGAAATGAGAAACTCGCATACCAAATTTGGTTCTTATCAGTTGAAAAATGGTTGATTTATCAAAATATGCAGAAATTCTATGTCAAAGGGCCATAACTCCATTGAAAAATATCGGATCAAACCCATATTCGAACTCGATCTGTATTTTGGTCCGAGAAACTTGCATACCAAATTTGATTCTGATCAGATAATTTTTGTTTGAGTTATGGTAGCATGCATGAATTCTAAGTCGAAAAAGGGCCATAACTCCGTGAAAAAAACTCGGATCGAACCCATATTCGAACTCGATCTGTATTTGGTGCTGACAAATTCATATAAAAAATTTGGTTCCGATCAGATATAAAATGTTTGAGTTATCGCACCATGCGTAAAGTGTCTACAGACAGACAGACAGACAGACAGACAGACGGACTAACGACGAGTGGTCAATCCGGACAACGACACTATGTTTACCATACTATGGTATGGGTAAACATAAAAAAGGTAAACAATTATTGGCGCGTGTATTAACAATGGAACTACGCGAAATTCCGCGGAAGACTGAAAATAGTTCATTACTGCGATAAATTCTAAAGAAAAACAAATGATCCTGTTTTATTACGTATTCAGTTGTTATTTGTCTTGATAATTGAGTTTCTGTGTGTAATATTTAACCATTGGGTATAGGAACTATTCTTTTAGACGCAAGTAGGAAATTTTCCAACCAAATTTAGTGATGCGTAATTTGCCAACGGAAACAGCTGATATTGTTTGCATTAGTTTCGCTACTTCGGCGTCTAAATTCTTGTTTCGATAGACATATACTTGTAGTTTTGCAGAATTACTTACCATAAGCATAACATAAAGAGAACATCTATGGTTTCTCGAATAATATATTCCTGAAATATCACAGCTCTTGAAGATTCGCTTATTGCAGGTATCATTCGAGAAACCATAGGTATTATCTATGTTCGCATATCTGATTAATAGTCCTGCACAATAGTCGTGTCTATAAATATTATCGATATTAGATTGTTGGTATTACGGGGAATTCGTTGAAGATGGCGTACATTACCCCTTTAACTCAGTTCTGAAATTGTCACGAATGATACCGTATAGCAAGCTCCGTACAGAGTTCAGTGCAGAATTTAGCGAAGCGAAGGGACTGAACCCTGTTTTGCAGCTTGGAATGTTACATCATCACCAGTGAATATTAGTCTAATCTCAATGGCCATGCATACTTAACATGTAACAGGAAGATGTATCGACAGTTGTGAACAGATATCTGATCATCTACCTGCAGCGACCTTAGTGGCCTCGTATGTGGGTTGGGAGGGGAACCACAAGTACGCAAATATGTATCTTCCATGCATACATAAAGAAAGTCCGCCCTAATTATTCCGGAGTGGGCTAAAACCATGCCAAGTGTTCCCCGTTTATTGTGTTTTTTTTGTTACGAATAGAATATAAGCAACACGTACAATAACAACGCGACTGCAGCTTATGGCAAGCCAAACCACTACTTAATATTAATTTTATTTAGTAAAATAAAATGACACTTTATTTTACTGAAGTAAAATAAAATATGATTTTATTTCACATAAGTAAAATAAAGTGTCATTTTATTTTACTTAAGTAAAATTAATATTAAATAGCGGTTTGGCTTGCCATAGCAGCTGCTGGGTATTTCGTTTCTCGGTGAGGTTTTGATGCGTCCGAACCTGAACGAAAATTGTCCGAACCTGAACAAAAATTGTTTCTGAACCTGAACAGAATCATCGGAAATATTGAGAATCTGAACCTGAACATTTAGAAATTTTCAAAGGTTGTTTTCAAAAACAATAAAAATATCGGTGGTTTTGCATTCCGAAGATGTGTGGTAGCCTAATCTACCCAGGACAATACATAAATTTGCGGACCCATGAGCCCATGGCCAAAAGATTACGAAAAAGCGAACATTTCGCCGCATCGATAAAATTTCGAAAATTTATGACGACTTGACACTCCAAATACAATATTTTGCATGCCTGTCATGCGAAAGGCATGTCACGTAGGTGTTGGGCATACAAATTCCTACATAACTGTTTAAATGTGTATCACCGAAAGATGTCGTTAATTGATGCTTGAAGACAATATATACACTTACCGTTTATCCTATTCACTGGGCGCCGCCATCTTGAAACGTACGAACCTAAACGGGTAGGGGGGGGGTAATAAGTTTAAGCATCTTACCATGGGGAGGAGTCTGTGGGCTTGTCGCAGAGTGTTGAGTTAAATTCTGTAAAAGATGGAACGAGACATTAATACCGGTACCAATGACTTTTATAATTAGTCACTGCTCTAAATAGATCATTCTAAATAATTATGCACATTGAATACAAAATTTATTTGTTAATGGTACAGTTACATGTAAGTGTTATTTACTGATGTTCACTACCCACATGGTACATGGAATGTAACATACATTACAGGGTTTCCGCTTGGGCGGCAGGGGATCCCTTTTGGGCTCCCATTCCTACCCTGGCTCAACATTTTCTATAAACCAAACACCTCTCTGAACCGAACTGAAGGGCAGGGTGTTTGGTTTGGAGAGGTTTTACTGTATATCTCTAATCTCTATACACCGGAAGCAATGCTGTCATAACTTGAAATGCTGAAATTTGGCGACATTATTCATCTAGTGTTTAAACAATTAATTGACTACTAGTCGACATCGACTAGAATTTCAGCCAAAATCCACAATAAAATTGCCAGCCAACTAGGTGCCCTTTTTGCTTAGATAATAGCAATATCGTTATAACGAAGTGCAGTCAATGACTGCATGTATTATATGGACACAGGCATGTGAAAGCATGGACAATAAGTGTTTTCGTACCGGTAGGTGTAAATAATATAGTCAGTAACAAACCTAGCCTAGTCATGGTTACATTCGCAGTCAAACAAGCAGGTGCTGGGATAGTCATGGTTTGCTTTTCCATACTTCATGTATATGTGATATGGTGCGGACTATTAACCCTTTACCCAACAGAACGGCCCTGTGCCAATGCATTCTCTTATATATGCCAGTCGACCATAGGTCGCCTCGCATATATAAGAGAATGCATTGGCTTAACACATTAAAAATTATAAAATTGTTAAAGAATGTAAGAATAAATGGTAAAAAGTGTTTTAGGCCAATGCATTCTCTTATAGGTCGCCTCGCATATATAAGAGAATGCATTGGCACATGGCATAACTGTAACCATAACAATGTGGTCAATGAGCCGGTTCCAATGATATCCATATTTGTATGGTTTTATTGAGACAGACCCAAGATAATTTAGGCTGTTGCAGCTTTATTTGGCCGTTTTTGGCCGGTTTGTTGGGTAAAGGGTTAAATAACTAATTGATTAGAGACCTTTGACTGGTGGACTAGTTAATTCCCTAATTGTTTCAACACTAGTTTCTTCAAAATTCTGTTTTTACGAAAACTGAAAAGGTTGTCTTTGATATTAACCCTTTGAGTGCCAGGTCCGATTTTTGTATCAACCCACATACCCTGTGCCAATGCATTCTCTTATATATGCGAGTCGACCATAGGTCGCCTCGCATATATAAGAGAATGCATTGGCTTAACAATTTTTTTCCTTTTTTTTTTCTTTCTTTCAATTTTAATATATTTTATTATATTCTTTAAACAGATTTATTGTGTAGGTTTAGGGCCGATAATATCGGCCCCTGGCACTCAAAGGGTTAATTAGTATACTTACAAATTTTCCGGGTCGCGCCCATGTATTAACAATGCCATCACAGCATGCAGTGACCAAACATTCTTCTACAAACGCCAGCATCGTCAGTGGTTCATGTGCAATCTTCTTACATATAAGTGGCTCTAACATCGCCACCTGCTCTATGTGAGGACAAGACAGTGTTCCTAACAACTTCACACCATCATCAGGCGGTCGCGCATGATTCGACTTCATGAAGTTCACTTTGTCGCTTTTTGAAGCTAGACTGAAGTTCCTTTTATGTTCTTTTTTTTCCTGGAAATCCTTGCGATCCGCAACAGATAGCGTCGCAAACTTTGACGATAAATTAGCAGAGGAATTCGGAACAGTGTGTTTTGAAGATGCACCACCTGTAGCATTTGGAATATTCCCATCAATAACACTGTGGTCATGTGACACGGCATTCCCGAAAGAATTTGGTGATTTCAGTGGCAGATTACTACATCGGGGCAACGTGTGTGAGGAAAAGCTCGCAAAGGAGTTTGTAGAACTTAAGTGCATACTGGCTCGAGATCGCCCGCCAAGGGGTTTCAGAATATCCTCCGTTAAGTCCCATAAACACATTAACGTGTCCTGTCCCACAGAACCGAATCTGTACGATGTGAAATTTAGAGGTTTATCTCCCTTTGGATTCACTGGAAGGCCATTGGCCCTGACTTGTTCATTAGGTGAAGCACCCACGTCAGAATATGCATTACTACTATTTGAGTTTTTCGTCTCGTAGCCCGACGTGTCATCAGCATTATCACAGTTATCGGGATTAGACAAGCACGATGTGTACGAATCAAACGACACCATATTCACCCATGATTTATGGCCCTGACCTCGACACAGAACTTTCTTTTCGTGAAATGACCAAACAGTCACAAGGTCATCCTCACCTCCAGTCACAAGGTACTTTCCATCTGGGGACCAACAAACACAGATTAGACCACCAAAATAACTCCTCATATAACCCACGAAATCCATCGTGTTATAGTTAAAAACTCTCAAGTAACCATCTTGTCCAACGACCGCTAAATATTTAGAACAAGGCGAGAAAACAAACTCACTGATAGCACCCTGCCCTACCGACCAGCGGTATAGCGGGTTTTTCGTAGTCTTAGTTTTACATGTGTGAATAGCATAGCCTTCTCCTTGTTTGAATGTTTGATAGTGAGGCGGCGTTGGTCCGCATGCTAGGTCCTCGTTGTAGCAGTAGAGGTAACCACTCGAGTGTGACACAAGGAACTGATTAGCTGAGCCAGGAACCCATTTAATGCACGTCACTTTCGTCTTGTCGATAAGTTTCTGTAAAACAAATATATTTCATGTACATTAAGGTAGTTGACTATTCTGAAACGAAAAGAAACGTAAGCAGCAAGAAATATACCGTACACTGTACATGTAACCCTTTCTGAACCTGAGCCTCCTTGGGCTGAGTTACTTGTTAAGTCGAAATGTAACCTCAAATTGGCACAAAATCAACAAAATTCTAAGTTGAAAAATTCTAAGTTGACAATGACCATAACTGCGGTAAAAATGGGCAGACCGAACCTAAATTTGATCTGTATTTTCATATGAGTAATCCATATTCCAAATTTGAAAACAAACATAACTAAAACTAAAGCTATCACCCAGAAACAAAAATAATTGTCAAATTATAAGTCAACAAGGACCATAGATCCGGTAAAAATAAGAGAACGGAACCCAAATTTGAGTATTTAAATCCACAAGTCTTGAAATAGCGTGTCTGTCATTTGCAGAATGAGGTCCCCAGAGGGTGAATTTAGTGATGCTACCCCGCATAGCGGGCTAGCATCACCAAATTCACCCTCTGGGGACCTCATTCTGCTTACACCTCATTCTGCAAATGACAGACATACTATTTCAAGGCTTGGTAATCCATAGGCCAAATTTGATAATACATGTACTGTTTGTTAATCGTTTGCATTAGTTTATTGCTGATAGTTGTGTCCTGAACCAAGACGTAAATATTTACAAATGAGCGAGTTCAGATGTTTTATATGAAGTGGTACAGTTGATTTGTTTGACATTTTCAGTTGACATAGCGCCTGGGTACTAACTTATCAGTTACATAACATGTCTTTAAGCTATTACCCGAAAACCAAAATAATCGAACTTGACCTGTATTTTCATATGAGTAAACCATTTACCAAATTTCAAAACAATCAGATAATCACCCGGAAACCAAAATAATCTGCAAATTTTAAGTCAACAAGGACCATAACTCTGACAAAAAAGGCGCAACGAACCCAAATTTTATCTTGACCTGTATTTCCATGAAGGTAATGCATATACATGTACGTTAAAAAATGGATGGAGGACACACAGCTAAATGCACGGACAGACACCGCTGATTTCTATTGTCTCCCCGAAATATTTTATCAGGGGAAACTGCACATTGGGGAATCACATGGTTTCGAGTTGATGAGTATCACGCATTCAAAATGGCCAAAGCGATCGAAAACATGACAAGAAATGAGAAAAAGGTTATAAACTACCGGTAGGATAATGATACATAACATACATGTAGTATTCTGGCTATGCTATACTATTTTTCAAACAAGCTGATACCTCAGTTGTGTCCAAACTCACAGTTGTTTGCTCTAACATTCTGAACAAAGTTGTCAGTCGAAGGATTCTCCTAGATGTATGGACTTGTGTATTCCATAAACCTCCATAAACCTCTGGAAACTTTGGTGAGAATATTATAGAAAACTACTAAGTACAATTGTATATGTATTTCCGAACAAATAAGGTATCAACTTGTTTTAAAAATAAACTAGCATGTGCTCGTAACAGTAAAAATTTTATGTTTTGTGTAAGTTTCCCATATATTATGTTTTTGTGTGTTTACGCATTTTGAATGCATGGTACTCACTCACGCTAAAGGGGTCGTTGTCGTAATGTTTTATACATAGATGCACACTGTGTGCATTTCTGTATACATATATGCACAACAGTCTTGCGTAGTGTCACGTGATATGGGTCATTGTAGTAAGGTTTTCTACATAAATGCACATGTGTTGATATTTTTTGTAAGTTCATTTTCTTCCGTTCAACGATCAAACAACCATGCAGTTCTTTCAGTCCCAGTTTAATAATATGATCAATATGCGATCGATGATCAATTTTATTGCAGTTTCGTCAAAGTGATAAAAGAATGCCTTTATCAGAACTTCTGAAGAAAAATAGTTATGAATTGAAGCAGATGGCAATTATTTACAGAAACATTTCAATCTCGCTCTGACTGAGACTGGTGTGCATTTATGTATAAAACGTTACGACAACGACCCCATCAGCCTCACTCACCAACATCGAAACCATGTGATTCCCCACCGTGAACTATAGAAATGAATACAAATATATATTTAACATCCACTGATGGATTTTATGACACCTTCGAACTTGACACCAAAACAATAATGGCGCCAGGCCCGGGAATGGGAACCTCAAAATACTAGTAGCATGCAACTCGGGTAAGTTAGGATGTAATTGTCAATCATTGGCTAGTTCACTTGAATGTGTTTTAATACCAGTAAATATATTCATGTATATATCAATCAGGGCATTACATAATTCCATGCTGCTATATTGAAAAACATTTAGCTCAACTTGGAGAGGGGATAATTTCATATAAAAATTTGATGGCTCCCATCTATTAATGGTCACCAAGAATATCAATATGAAGTTTGGTGATGATTGGATAAGGGATGTGGTTTGTAGGGTGTGCCAAAGGATTTAGCCATGCTAAGAGTAAAATCAAAGATGGGAGCCATGTTTTTCATCGAAAATCATTAAAATTTGATAGCTCCAATTTAGTGGTGACCTTAAACATGCCTATTAATTTTCAAAACAATCATAATGATATGTTTGTTAAATACAATTTATAACCCCCCCCCCCCCACCCCTGGAACTGGCACCTCAAACATTCCAACTGTTGGAAATTTCCAACCTGACACCACCCCTTACCGCTATACTTAAAGTAATTGACCACCAATAACGTGGTGTCACCCCGTTAATATGGCGGTACTATACCGCTGTATCCTCCAATACCGCGGTACTGATACCGCTTGTTAACGCGAACAAGTATGTGTGAGTAAATACCTCCCCTCAAACAGTTCCATGAAAATCACCGCGGTATTCAACAAAATTAATGCGGTGCCCGCTAAAAGACCGCGGTATCATTATCGCCCAATACCATAACTCCACCGCCATGACCGTCTTGATACCACTACCGTTTATTACCGGTATCACCGCGGTCATGACCGGGGTATCACCCCGTTTTTCTGGTCAATTACTTTGAGAATAGCGGTATGGTTGGAAAATTTCCAAATGATATCCATTTCAAACAAAATGCTCACAAAAAGTAGAAAAATATATGGGTGCTGTTAGTCTAAAAACAACATATTCCCTTTTAATTATTGGTTGGAAAATCAAAGAATGAGGACAATTTCAAACTATATTTGGTGTAAAATTTCCCAGTCGCCACATCCCTGCTACCAAGCTCGTATAAACACTCTAAATAAACTCACATCCTCATTGTAAAATTTGCAGATGTCTTTTCTGATTGGATCAATCAGCTGGATCTGTCCGCCTGTAAAACCGATCAAAAGCAGCACGCTTTCCACACTCACGACAAATTTATTGAAGTCATGGCATGTTGGGAATGTTCCTTTATACATTCTTTTATCAATGGGCTTTGTCAAGTCCGCCGCCTGAAAAATAATTTCAAAGATATAGAATTTTGTTTTTATTACCGCTATTCATTTATTGAGAATGCCTTGCCCAAAGCTCTCCAATTCCACGTGACTGACATTACATTCAAAGAACTTTTTCCAGATTCATTGTGATGAATAGAGCAACATTTATAAATATATAATCTTATTTCTATGTGTGATGTTGGCATGTGCCAGCCTGCCAGGGTGCACCCAAAAATGTGCCTAATTCTGACTAATGTAAGCGTGACTGACATTACACAATTTTATCCAAGATACATGGTAACTGGATTTAAAATTTAAGTTGTTTGACATTCAAATACTTTAATATGAACACCCTTTTTCAATTATTTTAGTTGGTATTTCAAATTTTGTTTATGGACAGACTAATCTGTCTGTGTATGATATTATGTTACTGAATTTGTGCCTAACATTAACCTATGAAAAAAAAGAACAAAGCATTAGTTCTACATTCTCAATTACCTTTTGTACAAGGTTTTCAGACAATAATAGCGTTTGGAGACCGGGGGAAATGGGAGGTGGTTTGCATAGGCTGTCTTACTTTGGCAAACATTTTCAACAAATATTTCATGCCTATGACATTTCAGTTGGAAATTTTACACCAAATCTAGGTTGAAATTTCCCTGTATAGTTTGTTTAGTAATGTTTACCAGTATTTAGTGAGATATATTTATACAAGTTGAATAAATAAATAAGCGGATAAGAATCGTCATTGTATGGCAGCCTCCCGAGAAAAATGATAGCATAATAATGTGGACTTTCTCGTAGAAGTTGAACAAATCATTGGCCACAACAAAAGTCTGAGCATGCTGTTCATTATACCTGGGGACATGAATTTCCGAATATATAACCAAGCTGATAATTTTCAGCCCACTTGTAGTTAGGGCTGTAAGAATGCAGAAGTTCACATTGCAATGCACATCGCAATGTTTATGCTAAGGCCTAAAAAAAAAAACACATTTGTTTCTGCTAACGAGCTGAAAAAAATTAGGGTAGGTACTAGTAGGTAGGCTTAATTTTTTTTTTTTTTATTAATTTTTTTTTTCAGTATCTTTAAAAATAACTGTATAATACTTGTCAATAACCCAAACTATGCACTTCTTAGCCCCAATCAGGTTAACCCAAATGACAGAGGAACTAAAAACTCCAATTCAATCTTACATATGCTTCAATATTTACATATATACTAGTCTATATACTAATATAGTCTTTGATAATCCTAATATTTCCCATATGGTCTGGCGACAACTGGAGTCAGTCCAGCACCACTGCACTGTCACATATTTGAGTGACCGTCTTGTACCGATCTCTTAATGATGGCTTCACAACCCCACCTTCTCCTCCGCATTCAGTGAAGGATCAAGGTATTTTTTGGGGACACCTGTTTTTGGGCAATGATATGCCAAAGACATAACCTGAAGGCCTGAGTGGAGGAAGGTTTGGGAGGGGTGACCCCCTGCTGATGGTGGGGGTTCTCCCACTGGAAAAAATTTGAAAATCCATTGCATTTAGAGCTAATCTCGGGCACTTTGAGTCAGTATTTTTAATTTTACTGAGAGGTCAATTTGATCAAGTTTCTCGAGCATAACTTTGGAAATGTTTATACCCGGTATATGTATGGATTGGAAATGCTTATAACTTATTGTCAGATATCTTTTGGTTCAATGGAATATGCTTATCCTGCTTGAAATGAGACTTACCATTATCACTCTAATTCATATAATAGGCTATTTTATAAAATTCAAGTGAGACATATACATAATATACTACATGTAGTACAGAAACAATGTCTATTTAGTTAGTATTTACTATTTATAGTACTAATCTCTGTTAATTTTTCATTTGATATTATGATATCCCACCTGATAACCAGGTTGATTCGATCAAATTGTTAATGTTCCTGTACTGTATTTGATTGAAATACTGAAGTCTGAAGGCTGAATCATAACAAACCTGAACTGAAACTATTTGAAGTTTTCACAGATGAAAGCTAGATAAAGCCAAACATACTTTATAGTATGATTCCAACTGTTAAACTTAAATCTTTTTGTAAACTAAAATTTCTTATGTCAATATATATAATATTTATAAATAATATTACTTTTTCCTTAAGGGAAGCCCGAAACTGAACTATATGGATTACGTCTCCGGCCTTGTGTCAATCAGGAGGGTTAAAATTTTATTGCTGTGCCGACCCCACTCACACCCGTGTCCAGATTAGTCTCGCATGAATACACCCGCATTCTATCTATTGTCTAGTCAGTTTTTTATTTCCGACTTAATCATGAGATTTGCGAGTCGCGGGGTTGGGAATGGCACCACCATGGGAGGGATCTATGATAGTTCAGTTTCGGGCTTCCCTTAAGGAAAAAGTAATATTATTTATAAATATTATATTTTTCCGCCAAGGAGAAGCCCTCAACTGAACTATATGGATTAGAATGCAAGCCCAGGAGGAGGCACGAGCAATAAAGTTAATTAATATCCAAATTCGATGGGAATGTACTCTTCCGAAACAGGATTCATGTAAATGTGATTTAGTCATGAATCAGATATGATTATGTTACGTGAAAGAGCTCCCAATTCAGATTACGACATTGCTCAAATGTGTACCGCCCGCCCCCCTTGTTTTTGGAATAAACATCCCAGGTAGTGCCATATAATTCATGCTAGCGAGACAACCGAGCAAGTATAACTTTGCTGCATCCTATTCTCTTTGTTATCTTCTTCGCTCTCTCGACAGTTCACATTATGAACTGATGTCACATGCAGCCATTGTGTATGCCATAAGATATCAGAATGCTTATGATACACCAGGGAGCAAATTAACTGGAATCGCATCGCGATTTGCCACTGAAATGTGGATACCGGTAATAGCGAGGAATTATTTATACATGTATGATGTTATAAAAATGCTATCTAATCATGTCAATGTGAGATTATTTGCTAATCAGATATCGAAAGTAAATTGCTCCCTGTGATACACAAACCAGATATAATGAAAGTGTCAATGACACTGTAGCTCAACTTGGAAAGGGAATAATTTAATGTATTACAGTCAATGGAGCGATTAGGAATGTGGAAAGTTGAATGTCTAATACTAGTTTATAGACATGAAGAGAAAAGTAAAATCCAAGATGGCTGCTGGCGGCCATGTTTTCGGCCGAATGACCCCAAAATGATTGTATCCCATCTACATGTCATCGTTAACATCCATGACAAATTTTATGACGATCAGACTAAAGGTACGACCTGTAGCCTATGCTAAAGAATTTAGTCATACAAAGAGTAAAATCCAAGATGGCTGCTGGCGGCCATGTTTTTTGGCCGAATGACACCAAAATGACTCGTTCCCATCTACATGTCATTATTAACATCTATGACAAATTTTATGACGATCAGACTAAAGGTACGACCTGTAGCCCATGCTAAAGAATTTAGTCATACAAAGAGTAAAATCCAATATTAACAACCATGACAAATTTCATGATGATCAGACGAACAGTACGACCTGTGGCCCATGCTAATGGATTAAATTTTGAAATCCAAGATG
Organism: Siphonodentalium dalli; assembly: GCA_032622095.1. NCBI lineage: Eukaryota > Metazoa > Mollusca > Scaphopoda > Gadilida > Siphonodentaliidae > Siphonodentalium > Siphonodentalium dalli. The sequence continues at coordinate 41,103,919 of CP136066.1, forward strand.
GCCACTGGCGGCCATGTTTTTTGTCCGAATGACCCCAAAATGACTCGTTCCCATTTACATTCCAATTTCAACAGCCATGACAAATTTTATGATGATCAGACTAAATGTACGACCTGTAGCCCGTGCTAAAGGATTTAGTCATACAAAGAGTAAAATCAAAGATGGCTGCTGGCGGCCATGTTTTTCTGCCGAATGACCCCAAAATTACTCGCTCCCATTTACATGTCATTATTAACATTCACGACAAATTTTATGATGATCAGACTAAAGGTACAACCTGTAGCCCGTGCTAAAGGATTTAGTCATACAAAGAGTAAAATCCAAGATGGCTGCTGACGACCATGTTTTTTGGCCGAATGACCCCAAAATTACTCGTTCCCATCTACATGTCATTGTTAACATCCATGACAAATTTTATGATGATCAGACGAACAGTACGACCTGTGGCCCGTGGTACTCTCTCCTGCCAAATAAACGTGACGTCACGTTTATTTATTTAAAGAAAAATACGACAGCATCACGATTATTAGGCGCCATCACGATTATTTAAAGTTCTTGCAAAGTCGCGGAATTTTCAGTCAAAAAGTTAGAAAAAACGTGCAGCTCACTAAAAAAAATAGAAGTGCACTTGACAAGTTGACAGGAATGTGGGAGAATCTCATTCCTAACAGGATTTAGGCCTCTAGATCATGATGTCCGTGTATAAACAGACGGATTATCGCAGTTAATTACAACTCATCAAAGCTTATAATCACACAGTGACAACTAATTATCGTTGGGACGGAACCGACTTCTACTATCAAAACGGGACTTAATGCTAAAATCACATCACCAGGCTTATATTATAAAATAATCAGTGAAACTAATCTGAGTGACAACTGATGAACTAATTTAACTTGACGTGGCCGACTTCTCCAAACAATACTGTTATCGTGACCCAATTATGCGCTATCATGAAGACACAGAAGCTGTGTCGTGTGCACACATGCGTGACTGGTTTTGGCTATAAATGGAAAGTTACGACACCGCAGTAGCTTCTGTGTGTACACAGGAACATGTATTTAAATCTATGCAATAAAGCAATACAATAACATGTCCGTGTATTCAAAGCACAGTTTAATTATGAATGCGATGACTTGGCAACAGTTCCACATTATTAACCACAACTTACGTTTTATGTCGGATTTAAGTTTTATGTCGGATTTTAAATAGCCGATGTGCGACATAAGAAAGATAACACTAATTTACATCTCGAGCGAAATATTGATGGATGATGCAACCGATATGCCAACTAATTTCCCGCAAGTTCCACCTTTTACTCATTGTCACTGATCAAAATGCCGAACTTTATTTATCATAAATAATAATAGAAGTTTCCCCACTATATTTGTTTTTCGCATTATAGAACTGGTTGAATTAATGTGGTCCGTTTTATAAGCTCCATTACAGCATTTCAAACCGCGCGTTCCGTTATTGTTCCGTTTTTGTTTCCAATCTGGAATTTAAAATAATTCTACAGCAGAAATATGGTAAAATGCCATCATTGTGCGCCATCACTATTATTTGGCACCATCACTATTATTAATAACACCCGAAAATGTGCACCATCACTATTATTTGGCCATCACTATTATTAGGCAGGGGAGAGTAATGGATTAAATTTTGAAATCCAAGATGGCCACTGGCGGCCATGTTTATTGGCCGAATGACCCCAAAATTACTCGTTCCCATCTACATTCCAATTTCAACAGCCATGACAAATTTTATGATGATCAGACTAAAGGTACGGCCTGTAGCCCGTGCTAAAGGATTTAGTCATACAAAGAGTAAAATCCAAGATGGCTGCTGGCGGCCATGTTTTTTGGCCGATTGACCCCAAAATGACTCGTTCCCATCTACATGTCATTATTAACATTCTTGACAAATTTTATGATGATCAGACTAAAAGTAGGACCTGTAGCCCGTGCTAAAGGATTTAGTCATACAAAGAGTAAAATCCAAGATGGCTGCTGGCGGCCATGTTTTTTGGCCGAATGACCCCAAAATTACTCGTTCCCATCTACATGTGAATATTAACATCCATGACAAATTTTATGATGATCAGACTAAAGGTACGACCTGTAGCCCGTGCTAAAGAATTTAGTCATACAAAGAGTAAAATCCAAGAAGGCTGCTGGCCGCCATGTTTTTTGGCCGAATGACCCCAAAATTACTCGTTCCCATCTACATGTCAATATTAACATCCATGACAAATTTCATGATGATCAGACGAACAGTACGACCTGTGGCCCGTGCTAATGGATTGAATTTTGAAATCCAAGATGGCCGCTGGCGGCCATGTTTTTTGTCCGAATGACCCCAAAATGACTCGTTCCCATCTACATTCCAATTTCAACAGCCATGACAAATTTTATGATGATCGGACTAAAGGTACGACCTGTAGCCCGTGCTAAAGGATTTAGTCATACAAAGAGTGAAATCAAAGATGCCTGCTGGCGGCCATGTTTTTTTGGCCGAATGACCCCAAAATGACTCGTTCCCATCTACATGTCATTATTAACATTCTTGACAAATTTTATGATGATCAGACTAAAAGTACGACCTGTAGCCCGTGCTAAAGAATTTAGTCATACAAAGAGTAAAATCCAAGATGGCTGCTGGCGGCCATGTTTTTGGGCCGAATGACCCCAAAATTACTCGTTCCCATCTACATGTCATTGTTAACATCCATGACAAATTTTATGATGATCAGACGAACAGTACGACCTGTGGCCCGTGGTACTCTCTCCTGCCAAATAAACGTGACGTCACGTTTATTTATTTAAAGAAAAATACGACAGCATCACGATTATTAGGCGCCATCACGATTATTTAAAGTTCTTGCAAAGTCGCGGAATTTTCAGTCAAAAAGTTAGAAAAAACGTGCAGCTCACTAAAAAAAATAGAAGTGCACTTGACAAGTTGACAGGAATGTGGGAGAATCTCATTCCTAACAGGATTTAGGCCTCTAGATCATGATGTCCGTGTATTTCATGTATTTCATGTATTTCATGACGATCAGACAAACAGTACGCCCTGTAGCCCGTGCTAATGGATTGAATTTTGAAATGCAAGATGGCCACTGGCGGCCATGTTTTTTTTACCGAATGACCCCAAAATTAATCATTCTGGTCTAAATGTTGATGTCAACAGCTATGACAAATTTCATAATGATCCGACCAAAGGTACGACCTGTAGACTGCATTGTTGACGCCTTACGTACACACGTACACACGGACGACGGACGACAAAGCCATGGCAATAGCTCAAACTTTACAAAGTAAAGTTGAGCTAAAAATGATATGCTGCAGATATCATAGCGAGGTAGGAGGTTTCATTATATCATGCCACACATCTGTACTCCAGCCTCGTATAATGTAGAGAGCAGGGAACGCCATCATGATCCAAGGTATCATTGCATACCAGTATATATGGGATTAGAGAACACCACTGAGGACTTGATGAACAAGCATAGAAGCATCAGTGATCTATGATGGCGCACATAACGAGTGTCGGGTACATTTCGAAATGATCAAATGTAGCAGAATGATCAAAATTGCAAAATGACCGGTGAAGGAGTGGCCTGGAGGTATCCCGAAGGTATTACGATTCCAGGAGATTGGACCCCATCGTGTGGAGATGTGGGCCACTGTACCGTGGGGAAGAGATAGAAGGCTGGTTGGTGCAGCTCTTGGAGGCACGCAACAAGTCTTCCCCACCCAGATCATTCAGCCTTTCTTTCCTACCGGTGAAGGAGTGGCCTGGAGGTATCCCTAAGGTATTACGATTCCAGGGGATTGGACCCCATCTTGTGGAGATGTGGGCCACTGCACCATGGGGAAGAGTTAGAAGGTTGGTTGGTGCAGCACTTGGAGGCACGCAATAACAAGTCTTCCCCACCCAGAACATTCAGCCTACCGGTGAAGGAGTGGCCTGGAGGTATCCCAAAGGTATTACGATTCCAGGAGATTGGACCCCATCGTGTGGAGATGTGGGCCACTGTACCGTGGGGAAGAGATAGAAGGCTGGTTGGTGCAGCTCTTGGAGGCACGCAACAAGTCTTCCCCACCCAGATCATTCAGCCTTTCTTTCCTACCGGTGAAGGAGTGGCCTGGAGGTATCCCTAAGGTATTACGATTCCAGGGGATTGGACCCCATCTTGTGGAGATGTGGGCCACTGCACCATGGGGAAGAGTTAGAAGGTTGGTTGGTGCAGCACTTGGAGGCACGCAATAACAAGTCTTCCCCACCCAGAACATTCAGCCTACCGGTGGAGGAGTGGCCTAGAGGTATCCCGAAGGTGTACGATTCCAGGGGAGTGGCTGGACCCCATCTGTGGAGATGTGGGCCACTGCACCGTGGGGAAGAGGCAGAAGGCTGGAGCAGCTCTTGGAGGCACGCAACAACTCTTCACTTCCCCACCCAGAACATCCTCCAAAGGCTACAGTGCTGGATCTTTCCTGACTGAGATAAATACTTGTACTTATCGCAGATTGTTGAATTAAATGAAGCAATATAAGATATCAACCTGTATCCTCATCCTGTACAAAATCACTTACCAGCGGAACATCAGAATCCTCGTCCGACAGTGTGCCTGGCGACCCACTGTCGACCCGCGAATCTTGCTCATCGTCGTCAAACCTGCCGACGCCACGCGATGCAGAGAAGCATGTCAAGATCGACGCCAGCCAACAGAATTGGCTGCATCAGGTTGGGATACCAGACTGTGGAAGAGGCCTACTCTGAAATGGTTCGACGCAAGACAAATGCTCTTGCATTTGGGATAAGTAGCTATGTCCTGTCCAAGGTCACCCCCTCAAATTCTGGGGCATCAAGCTGCGCCCCCAAGGCCAGAGGGAATAAGTTCTGATGAGCCATTTGATCAGAGGAAGCCCCTTCCATGGAATCCCCCAAATGCAGGTGGTCCTGACCAAACTGGAATAAATGTCGATGACATACCACTATGATCACATGACGGCGGAGGAGCAGGCCCGGATGTATCCCGAAGGTATTACGATTCCAGGGGATCGACTGGACCCCATCTTGTAATGATGTGGGCCACTGCACCATGGGGAAGAGTCAGAAGGCCATTTGGCTGGTGCGCTATGTCTATGAGAGCAAGAGCGTCACGTGACAACGAGTCTTCCCCACCCAGAACAGCCGCCAAAGGCTACTCCCAGGTGCCCAATAATTGTGGTGGCCTATAAACATATCTTCGTGGCAGGAATCCAGGCCGAAATCAAAATACTGATGGAAATTTCACTCTATGTGGAATAATAGTATATCGATGTGAATTTTTTCGAAATTTAATAATCGTATTGCCTCTACCATTAGGCACCTGAGAGAAAGGTGCCGGAGCAATCGCCCATGAAGATTGGTTTCCCGAATCAACCACTTGCAGCACCCGCCTACCATTGGTTCACACTGCCATAGGAGGACCTGGGGGGCCAGAACTGGTCCTGCCCGAGGTAAAGACTGGTACGGTTGCTCAAAGTAGGTAATCATTGACTAATATGCCCTGACCCAACTATAACAAGTAATACACCCGTGAATGAGCAACCTGCACGGTGTGTGGCCATCAAATTCGAATCATGTTCGACTGCAAGACATGCTGTTAGTTATAACAAAGCAAGGTTAATATACATAACACAATACAACCTAGGTTATTGAGTATAAAGTAAGGTTAATATAAAATCACGTTATACCCCTGGCCACGTGATCTTACCTGCTATGACAGGTAAGATACTGTCTTTTCTCGTATATGAGGACGATGAGTTCCGAATGCACATAGGCAAGAACTAGGCGGTTTCCGTTAGGAAAGTGCGCTTACAGCGGACGTGAAGATACGAATGCCTTCATTTTCGGCATGATTGTATCGAATCGTTTTGTCACATAATCAGTGGATATGTGACAATAGACGAAGAGCCATGTCTTGGCCGGTTTCGGAAATATATTGGCAGTAGATGTGCGCAATATAAACGCTGCGCATGTAAGCTCGCTTTAGACATGTAACAATACAAATGCAGTCCTTTCTGATATTCTGCGCAATATAAATGTGTTGCATGTAACTGCGCATCATACACGAGTGAAAGCTATTTGGCAGAATATCGTTTTGATATATGTGGAAATAGAAGTTAGTGAGCCAAGTGATGGTCTCTACTGGAAAGACTATTGGCAGTGAATCTGGAGCACGTGACAATATGTATTCTTTTTATTTCGCTGTTTGCCGTTATCATTCACTGATGAAACTGCAAAGTATGTCAGTATTGGGATGAAAACTGTTCACCATATGTAAGCATACTAGTAGTCAGTTCTGACAGCATACATGAGGCCCTGATACCATATGAATGTCATGTACAATGTATGGAACTATTACAGCGTGCAATACATTATTGCAAGCTCGCCCATGCCGAGGCATATTAGAGCCTACGGTAAGATGGCTTAGTGTCAGGCTACAAAGTTTTCACTTCATTGCAGTTGGTGAACAATAGTTCGTAGGAACCCAAACTGTACATACATGGATGTAAAGAATGCAACACAATATTTAGAACGTCAGACAACACATCAATTTGAAGTGTGGTTATATATGTGACTAGAAGGTGACCCGACTTCGTCCGGGCTATTAAAAAACCAAATTTCAAGTCGATTGCTCCACCCGTTTCCTAGATCTGGTCTGCGCATGCGCGAAGCTGGTGTCGCACGTGCTCGGCGACCCGATAAAATTCGTATCCGGGGCAAGATACATTCACATACCAAATTTAAAGTCAATATCTCAACCCGTTTACGAGATCTCGTCTGCGCATGCGCGAAGCTAGCGTCGCACGTGCTCGGCGACCCGATAAAATTCGTATCCGGGGCAAGATACATTCACATACCAAATTTCAAGTCGATAGCTACACCCGTTTCCGAGATATATAGCCCAATGTCATTTGCGGATACCTCGGCCGGTGATGAGTTAACGCGACACAGTCAAATGCATCGGCAGGGTGAGAGTTAACGTAATCTAACTTTATGACCTCTGACGACGTCATAGAAATTACGCATTGATTTTATCCTGATAAAAGCATCGTACCACTTGTACCTAATAATTGAGGCAGATAACTAAAACGGATACATACATATTATATATCGTTGGAAAGATGAAGCCACACAGATTCTAACCGTGCAAATTATATGACTGGCAATTTATTATTCGCGCTATATCGTATCGATTTGTGAGCACCGAACTGAAATATATTAGCGCAAAACGGCGTAAAAACAGATTTGACCTCCGCACGTGAAAAGTTGACCTCGCACGGACAAATAAATATGCCTATGTTCGTCTCCGGCCGAAAATACCCTAAAATACCAAATTTCATCGAAATTGGCTTAGTCGTTTTCGAGTCCATCGATTTCAAACAAACAAACACATACACACACACACAGATCTTTCAAAATATATAATAGACTAGAAGGTGACCCGACTTCGTCCGGGCTATTAAAAAACCAAATTTCAAGTCGATTGCTCCACCCGTTTCCTAGATCTGGTCTGCGCATGCGCGAAGCTGGTGTCGCACGTGCTCGGCGACCCGATAAAATTCGTATCCGGGGCAAGATACATTCACATACCAAATTTAAAGTCAATATCTCAACCCGTTTCCGAGATCTCGTCTGCGCATGCGCGAAGCTGGCGTCGCACGTGCTCGGCGACCCGATAAACTTCGTATCCGGGGCAAGATACATTCACATACCAAATTTCAAGTCGATAGCTACACCCGTTTCCGAGATATATAGCCCAATGTCATTTGCGGATACCTCGGCCGGTGATGAGTTAACGCGACACAATCAAATGCATCGGCAGGGTGAGAGTTAACGTAATCTAACTTTATGACCTCTGACGACGTCATAGAAATTACGCATTGATTTTATCCTGATAAAAGCATCGTACCACTTGTACCTAATAATTGAGGCAGATAACTAAAACGGATACATACATATTATATATCGTTGGAAAGATGAAGCCACACAGATTCTAACCGTGCAAATTATATGACTGGCAATTTATTATTCGCGCTATATCGTATCGATTTGTGAGCACCGAACTGAAATATATTAGCGCAAAACGGCGTAAAAACAGATTTGACCTCCGCACGTGAAAAGTTGACCTCGCACGGACAAATAAATATGCCTATGTTCGTCTCCGGCCGAAAATACCCTAAAATACCAAATTTCATCGAAATTGGCTTAGTCGTTTTCGAGTCCATCGATTTCAAACAAACAAACACATACACACACACACAGATCTTTCAAAATATATAATAGACTAGAAGGTGACCCGACTTCGTCCGGGCTATTAAAAAACCAAATTTCAAGTCGATTGCTCCACCCGTTTCCTAGATCTGGTCTGCGCATGCGCGAAGCTGGTGTCGCACGTGCTCGGCGACCCGATAAAATTCGTATCCGGGGCAAGATACATTCACATACCAAATTTAAAGTCAATATCTCAACCCGTTTCCGAGATCTCGTCTGCGCATGCTCGAAGCTGGCGTCGCACGTGCTCGGCGACCCGATAAACTTCGTATCCGGGGCAAGATACATTCACATACCAAATTTCAAGTCGATAGCTACACCCGTTTCCGAGATATATAGCCCAATGTCATTTGCGGATACCTCGGCCGGTGATGAGTTAACGCGACACAATCAAATGCATCGGCAGGGTGAGAGTTAACGTAATCTAACTTTATGACCTCTGACGACGTCATAGAAATTACGCATTGATTTTATCCTGATAAAAGCATCGTACCACTTGTACCTAATAATTGAGGCAGATAACTAAAACGGATACATACATATTATATATCGTTGGAAAGATGAAGCCACACAGATTCTAACCGTGCAAATTATATGACTGGCAATTTATTATTCGCGCTATATCGTATCGATTTGTGAGCACCGAACTGAAATATATTAGCGCAAAACGGCGTAAAAACAGATTTGACCTCCGCACGTGAAAAGTTGACCTCGCACGGACAAATAAATATGCCTATGTTCGTCTCCGGCCGAAAATACCCTAAAATACCAAATTTCATCGAAATTGGCTTAGTCGTTTTCGAGTCCATCGATTTCAAACAAACAAACACATACACACACACACAGATCTTTCAAAATATATAATAGACTAGAAGGTGACCCGACTTCGTCCGGGCTATTCAAAAACCAAATTTCAAGTCGATAGCTCCACCCGTTTCCTAGATCTGGTCTGCGCATGCGCGAAGCTGGTGTCGCACGTGCTCGGCGACCCGATAAAATTCGTATCCGGGGCAAGATACATTCACATACCAAATTTCAAGTCGATAGCTACACCCGTTTCCGAGATATATAGCCCAATGTCATTTGCGGATACCTCGGCCGGTGATGAGTTAACGCGACACAGTCAAATGCATCGGCAGGGTGAGAGTTAACGTAATCTAACTTTATGACCTCTGACGACGTCATAGAAATTACGCATTGATTTTATCCCGATAAAAGCATCGGACCACTTGTACCTAATAATTGAGGCAGATAACTAAAACGGATACATACATATTATATATCGTTGGAAAGAGGACACGCCACAGATTCTAACCGTGCAAATTATATGACTGGCAATTTATTATTCGCGCTATATCGAATCGATTTGTGAGCACCGAACTGAAATATATTAGCGCAAAAACGGCGTAAAAACAGATTTGACCTCCGCACGTGAAAAGTTGACCTCGCACGGACAAATAAATATGCCTATGTTCGTCTCCGGCCGAAAACACATCCAAATACCAAATTTCATCGAAATTGGCTTAGTCGTTTTTGAGTCCATCGATTTCAAACACACACACACACACACAAACAAACACACAGATCTTTCAAAATATATAATAGACTAGAAGGTGACCCGACTTCGTCCGGGCTATTCAAAAACCAAATTTCAAGTCGATAGCTCCACCCGTTTCCTAGATCTGGTCTGCGCATGCGCGAAGCTGGTGTCGCACGTGCTCGGCGACCCGATAAAATTCGTATCCGGGGCAAGATACATTCACATACCAAATTTCAAGTCGATAGCTACACCCGTTTCCGAGATATATAGCCCAATGTCATTTGCGGATACCTCGGCCGGTGATGAGTTAACGCGACACAGTCAAATGCATCGGCAGGGTGAGAGTTAACGTAATCTAACTTTATGACCTCTGACGACGTCATAGAAATTACGCATTGATTTTATCCCGATAAAAGCATCGGACCACTTGTACCTAATAATTGAGGCAGATAACTAAAACGGATACATACATATTATATATCGTTGGAAAGAGGACACGCCACAGATTCTAACCGTGCAAATTATATGACTGGCAATTTATTATTCGCGCTATATCGAATCGATTTGTGAGCACCGAACTGAAATATATTAGCGCAAAAACGGCGTAAAAACAGATTTGACCTCCGCACGTGAAAAGTTGACCTCGCACGGACAAATAAATATGCCTATGTTCGTCTCCGGCCGAAAACACATCCAAATACCAAATTTCATCGAAATTGGCTTAGTCGTTTTTGAGTCCATCGATTTCAAACACACACACACACACACACACACACAAACAAACACACACACAGATCTTTCAAAATATATAATAGATAACGAATACCATCCCCCTGTTACGGAGTGTTAGTAACTATTGTACTGATGATACAATGAGTTATATGATATTTAATCGTGATAGACAAGGCAGAATTTTCTAAATACCTTGAAGTCGATGTAATGTGTTATTACATTTGCCATGTGTCTAACAAGACCACGCGCTCATACATACTGGCGGGCGTAGATTCGCAGGTATTGATCGTTAAAACAATGTTACAGATCGCTCAGTCGAAAGAAATGTGAATTGTCATCTGATAGTGATAACAAGTACTATCTTTCGTATTTATTCATGTAAATTATTACAAAGGAGGATATGGCTGTCCTGTGCAACTTTCTGCGAATTAACAGAGCAGTGCCATGTATGATTTGGCAGTATACATTAGGATACAAAGCAACGGAACTTACGAAATAACCGAAGCGAGTCGACGGAAACTTATGTAAAGTGAAACACGTGTAGCACGAAATTAGGAGATATCGCATACCGTACTACATTGCGTCCTCAATTGTAAGTCATGATAGTCATCACGCCGTATGTGTGGCACAATATGCACTATGTGGTTTTGCCACAAGTAAGCTATGTGCTTCTTTAGTCATTGTCAAGATGGCCATCTTAATTCCAATTGTTGGAAGATAAAGCCGTCTAGAGGAAAACAGAAAACACAGAAACAAATTACGGATACAGTGAAACGAAAAAAGTTCCCGTTTCGGATGTGAGAAATATTAATTAACTATCGGGTACAATAAATTGCAAGTTTGTAATATCAACAATAAATATTGAGTCGATAAACTCGCAACACAGAAAGATACAACCTTGAGAAAATAGAAACGATCCTGTCCTGGCGAGGAGGAATAAAAACTGACTAGACAATAGATAGAATGCGGGTGTATTCATGCGAGACTAATCTGGACACGGGTGTGAGTGGGGTCGGCACAGCAATAAAATTTTAACCCTCCTGATTGACACAAGGCCGGAGACGTAATCCATATAGTTCAGTTGAGGGCTTCTCCTTGGCGGAAAAATATAAATGTTTTGCATCTTGTTATGATATGAATTAGGATCTAAATTGAAAAAGAAAAAAAAAAAATTGTTGTTGTTGCAATGGCAATAAAAAGTTTAGGGTCGGGGGGGGGGGGGGGGGGGGGGGGTTTAAAATAGGGTCGGTCGGGTTAGCGGAAACAAACGTCTTTTTTGTTTAGGCCTAAGATGCGCTGTACACCACGATGCACAATTGCTAGTTGTCACTATGAATTAATTCAGCCTCGTTGTAGGGATCAAGTTGCTCATTGCCCAAATGGTAACCAACCTGATTCATGCAATTAGGAAGGGTAAATAACCTACTTTCTCTTACTCATTGATGAAATTGATGTCATTCTTGGAAATTAATGTTGAGAAACTGAATTCTTGAGTGTTGTTATAAAGCATTTGATGAGTTTTGGATGCAAAAGTATGTTTTTCATACATTCAATGCTCACATACATCATGAGAACAGTTTTTAAATTTACTAGCAGTAGATGCACCTACATGTACATGTATATATGCAACTGCATCTGTTTACAAATCAAATTACTAGTATGTTTTCTTAAAAGATTTTTATGTCATCTACCAGAATAGAAACAAATTGCAAAATGTGACTGACATTACATGCCCTGATTGTCATACATTACGCGTGACCAGGGAAATTTCCAGGGCTGTTTTGATACCTGTTACAGGTATGGGCGCCCAAACTCGAGAAGCCCAAATGACCCCAAATTCCTAGTGGACAGTATTGAGTCAACGCAAATTTTCAAGGCAATTCAACAATATGCGATGTAAATAAAAATCTGCAGTTGCAATACAGCCTTCATTTGCATGTTTAATTTTTAAATAAGAAATATTATGCCATATTTATAATATATGCGTCTGTATCTGTGTTGGTTCGGTGTAGAAGCCGTATTTTGGGATACTGGTACAAATCCTCTGCTGGAAACAGGTGTCCCCAAATTATATCTGGATTCTTCCCTGCGCGTGACTGACATTACACATTTCAACTCTTGCTAGCAGTCAACTTAGACATCGAATGGTGCCTATTTTGAACAGACATTCAGGCTCAGGTATATTGAGTGTATCTAAGATATGGTTATTATATTGTCATGCATTATAGTTTTATAACAACAATGGTAATATTTTTGTGACTGACATATAGTACAATGTTTGTAGATTTCTAAAAAATAATTTTTCCCAAATGGACATCAGGCACAGGAATATAAACCCAAAATGTGTTATAGCGTGCATCAATCTATTTAAATACTGAAATACTACAGGCCAATCTAAAATAATTGTTACAATTTGCTCAATTACTTACAAGCCACTTTGGGCATATATTTGAGTAGCACATGTGGGTTAACAATGGCATATGCTTTCATCACTAAAATGATGAATATGACAGAGAGAAAAACTGTTTTCAATAACTTGAATACCATAACTATCAGATTTTTAAACTTTTTAGTCAATATTCAACATTTAATTTTTTGTGAAACAAGAATATTCACCATAGTGGTGAATAACTTGTTCACATTAATTAGCTCATTATTTTAAAAGATTGACAATCAAAGCGAGAAAATCAACGACGGCCACCATTTTAGTAATATAGAATTTTCTCTGATAGGAACCGGAAATGCAACGAAAGGTTGAACTCAATCGAGACGATGACATTTGGTGCTCACTATCTCCAAATATATGTTGCTTTAATCAAGTGAAATATATTGTAAGCTCAATCTTCTCAAGAGAAATAATTTAGTTTGTCGGAGGACAAAGTAACTTTGTCCTTATAATTAGAATTGACAAAAAAAACCTATTTTAGGGTACATTAATTTCTTTCGGGAATTTAATGATTCCGCCATTTGACATTACCATCTGTCGCAGACCTCACGCATGCGCACACTGTACAAATTAATAATTTACAATTTTGAGGAAGTATTTTTCTCATAAAACATGATGAAATAACTAAATACACACAATTTTGAAACCTGCTGGCCTGAGATTCTCAACTTTAATAAGTGAATAACATTATAAACAAGAATATTCTAACCTAATGTTCGTTCGCCTGGTTTGTGCTTACCATAGGTTAGTAGGAAAGTTACCCAAACTGTCATATTCACTAAAACTGATAAGGCCATTCAACAGAGATTCCTTGACTTTTTTCTGAGAATGGGGCGGGCGTTTTGTTTTTTATATTGTAAAGTTCTTCTAAGTCAACTCATAGTAAATTTAGACGATCACCTTTTTGTCATTTAGATGTGTTTATGTGGTTAAAATTGGAACATTGGTCAGAAGTTAATGTGAGATGATTTGCACGGGATTTAAATTATTCACTGGCCCTCCCAGAGTATGACATGAATATTAATGATAGTGCACATTGAACTGCAGAAATCATGGCCAATATTAAAAACGCTGCTAAATTATCAAATAATAGTGCAGGGGGGAACTTTCATTGAAAATTAATAAACGTGCAGACCCAAATAATATTGCAGGGGGGAATTTCCAGCAAATGTTTATAAAATTAACAGTGAGGACGTGAAATTTTTATATTTTATACATAACTCGGTAAGCCATGTTTAAATTCTCGCGGGGGAAACAACAATTTTTACAGAAATTCCCTAAAGACAGTGCGTAATGAGGCCCCGATGTTTTATTCTACGTCCATTTTTAATTATAGACTAAGCTTCCCAACTATAAAGTAACATTTTATTACACTTTCAATGATCCAAATATTTTATAAATTAACCTCTAATAAAATTGTTGGATTATGGCAGTATTGAGTGTTTTATTGAGATAATTAAAACAAAAATATCTGGTTCTAAATGGAGCCCCACACTGACACAGTAAAAAATGTGTATTCCGGTAAGCACGTGGTGCGTCCCCCCTAATAATGAGATAATCCTGATGAAAACGTGCGCAAACGTCATGGATACACGGCTTAATCGGAAACCGATGGGTCCACTTTTAAAGGCATGCGGGGAGGGGAAATGTGTATTCTGGAAGAACATGGATGATGGTGCGTCCCCCTGATAATGAGATAATCCTAACAATCACGTGCGCGAAAGTAATGGATACTCGGCTTACTAGTCGGATGCAGCCACTTTCAAATGAATGCGGGGAGGTAAACACTGCTATTTTCATTTTTGGGAATTCCTCTCAAGCGAGTAACGTATTTACTATAATAACTGTCAAACTGTTTCCCTAAATTTGAAGTGAAAAGATGTTTTACAGTGGTAAAACTTTCACTTGGTTGATGAATTTGACGGTTCACTTTTGGTACAAATTATTTTACTGAAAAATAACTAAACGTGCAGACCCAAATAAGCAGCGTACAGGGGGGAATTTTCCGCCTGAAATAATAAACGTGCATGCACGTTTATTTGGAGCCCGAGAGTAGCATTTTAGTTACCGCCTGACCAATGTTTTGTCTTCGCACGTTTACATCTATGTGCGATATTGATAATTTATAAAATACAAAACAATTAGAGACGGGTGATAAAATCGGGACGGGGCGCTGATGAGAAACAAGGAATCTTGGTTGAATGGCCTAATATTAACTACATGGGCAACTCATTGAACTACCGGTACCATAATAAATTTGAAGGTCTCCTTTTTGGGACTTTATTGAGCAAAAATTAAGGTGAGAATATCGCGAGACCTGCATTTATAAAACTTTGGCACGACCTGATTTTCATTTTTATATAACATCCAGGCAAACTAGCTGAAGATCGTTCTCAGGACTCAAATTTGCAGGCCTGAAACTATTCCCAATGGCAATGTCCCCAATTCCAAACACCCAGTAAATCTATACAGAGCGACTTGACGACCACTGGAAGCAGCAATCTGTGAAAGCTGTCATATTCACCTATACTAGTACTACCACTGCCAGTGACTACTACAAGTCAAGATTTATACTATCTCTAGACTGATCGGCAGTTCACTCCAGACCTTATGAAGTTTGTATCCAGGGATGGACATTATCACGACGCTCGCATCATTTTAGGAATTTGAATGTGCAACTTCAAAAGCTGAGCACGCATTTAAACCAAACTTGAATTCTGAAGATGAAGACATTGATTGAAGGATTTGTAGTTGTTGAAGGACTCGAACTTAGTCGAAGCCTTCGACGAAAGTCTGCCACTGCCAGTGACAAATTCACTGTCATTGGCAGACATTGTCAACAAGTGAAATGTATTACTAGTATTTTACTACATGTATGTACAATTCAACAAATGGCTTATGTATATGGATCATTTATAGTATGTGGAATGCGTATACTCAGTTCCGGGTTTCTCACCTTTTTGATCCCCTTGTACACGTACACATAGATCTCCCTACCAACGTTGAAACACAACCTGTCCGGATTTCCGGAATTGGAATCTTCACCAATGACATTGATAAATGACACCTTGACCGGGGTGTTCGACTGGCCATTCAATGAAACTCGTGTTGGGCGGGAGTATTCAGATAATTGCATTAATTTGTAAGTCCCTTCTCTTGTGATGAAGTGGGTTTTGATTTCATCCTTTCCCCCACCCTCAATGTGAGTCGCCATGTTGATTATCCTTCATCGCCGAAATCAGGACCCGGATGCAACACCAATACGCATGCGCAAACTGTATATCCGTTTATTTGTAAACAATTTGCACGTGAGTCACAAGCAGGTGCGCTTGCACTAGCTAGTCTAGGTACCGTTAGTTTTGTCATGAGGCCTACTAATTGATTTATGCAGCATGCTGGTGCGTAATTTAATTAGACCAGCATGCTCACTTATAGAATCTAATCGTTACCAATCTGACATTTTATAGCGAAAATAGGTTTATATTTATATCAAGTAAAATTGGTGGTTTGCAGAATTTTAACTTAAAGTTAAAGAGCGTTTCGTGATTCTGTCCACAAATAGTAGTATCATAAATGCCCTCTCCGATTTGACACTATAAAACCAAGATAATTATGTTCGTTTTCTCTACCAGAAAATACTAAGATCGGACCCATAATTATGAGCACATGTAAAATACCCCCACATACCAAGTTTCATCGAAATCCCGTGATATTCGTGCGTTTGACCTTGAAATGACCCGATTTCAAGGTCACGTCGCACGGGCAAATTAATAGGCCCATGTCACTCCCCGGCCGAAAATACCCCCACATACCAAGTTTCATCGAAATCGGCTCCATTGGAAACAGACAGACAGACAGGCAGATCTTCCAAAATATATAATAGACTAGAAGGTGACCCGACTTCGTCCGGGCTTTGACCTTGAATTGTCCATTTTGAAGGTCAAGGTCAAGTAGGGTCACGATTTGACCAGTCCAAAACACTACCCGAACAAAAGTACCCGACAAACGTGCCCGTCGAAATCCATCCGGTTTTACCCGATTTGACATCGAATTGATCATTTTGAAGGTCAAGGTCAGGTCGGGGTCACGACTCGACCCGTCCAATACACTCAGTGGACAAAAGTAACCCTACGTATCAAATGTCGCGAATTGACCTTGAATTGACCAGATTTCAAGGTCAAGGTCACGTCGCACGAGCAAATGAATAGACGTATGAGACTCCCCATACGAAAGTACCCCCACATACCAAGTTTCATCAAAATCCCGTGATATTCGAGCGTTTGACCTTGAAATGACCCGATTTCAAGGTCAAGTTCGCGTCGCACGGGCAAATTAATAGGCCTATGTCACTCCCCGGCCGAAAATACCCCCACATACCAAGTTTCATCGAAATCGGCTCTGCTGTTTTCGAGTCCATTGGAAACAGACAGACAGACACACAGACAGACAGATCTTCCAAAATATATAATAGACTAGACGGTGACCCGACTTCGTCCGGGCTTTGACCTTGAATTGACCATTTTTAAGGTCAAGGTCAGGTGGGGTAACGATTTGACCCGTCCAAAACACTGCCCGGACAAAGTACCCGACAAAAGTACCCGTCGAAATCCATCCGGTTTTACCCGATTTGACCTCGAATTGATCATTTTGAAGGTCAAGGTCAGGTCGGGGTCACGACTCGACCCGTCCAATACGCTCAGGCTCATGAGACTCCCCATACGAAGGTACCCCCACATACCAAGTTTCATCAAAATCCCGCGATATTCGGGCGTTTGACCTTGAAATGACCCGATTTCAAGGTCACGTCGCACGGGCAAATTAATAGGCCTATGGCACTGCCCGGCCGAAAATACCCCCACATACCAAGTTTCACCGAAATCCCGTGATATTCGTGCATTTGACCTTGAAATGACCCGATTTCAAGGTCAATGTCACGTCGCACGGGCAGATTAATAGGCATATGTCACTCCCCGGCCGAAAATACCCCCACGTAGCAAGTTTCATCGAAATCGGCTCGGCCGTTTTCGAGTCCATTGGAGACAGACAGACACACACACACAAATCTGAAAATTAATAGGCCTATACGCCTATGCCACTTCCCGACAGAACATACCCCCACATACCAAGTTTCATCGAAATCGGCTCGGTCGTTTTCGAGTCCATCGCGATCACACACACACACACAGACACACAGATCTTCCAAAATATATAATAGATGAGTGTCATGGGTGAGTTGTACAGGTGGGCCTATGGGTGGCTATCACTTTCCACAATAACCCAAATATAACTCCGATATACGTGTTACCTGGTCTGACAACCACTTACCTATAATGGTTACACGTGTTATTGGGCCAGAGTAGGCACATAATTATGCCCCTCTCAGTTCAGTTTTAGAGTTCTGCTCATTTCCGTTCAAGAAACATGGCCAGAATCCCATAAGAAGTGTTGGGCATAATTACATACTGCATGATTTAAAATGAAATTGTCGTATCGCATAAGGTACTGAGACAACCAGAATATAACATTTAGTTGTCATTGATTAAGTAACACGTTTAATAACCAAGTGAATCGCAATTGTGATACCTTTACAGAAGAACAAAGAATAATGTTCGGGATATATTTGAAAATGTCAACTTATCTACCAAATAGTGTGGACATTTTGCAAGCTATCTTAAGTAATTTTTTTCTAAAAGCACCTCAGTGTGATGCATTTAAGACGGATCAAAACACTAAACACCACAGATAGTTCTATTTTACTTGAAAAAAAAATTCCAAACCTGAAAAAAAAACGGATTAGTGACTTTTTGTCGATTTTGAGAGAAAACTCCAATAATTTTGGTAAAGTAGTACCAAATCTTATCCAGTATGGATCATCAAAAATGTTATCCAATGTGAATAGGACAGAATAGCAATATTTTGGTCGCCATTTTTAGCCAAAGTGACAATTTTGGTTCCATTGAGTCTAAATATTCATGCGTAATGGCATGCCTCACTTACTTTGCACAGTTCTGCTCATTTCTTGTTGAAATATAACTAGAATCCCAATGGTGATTTTTGGTGAAATTTCGGAAGGGGCTGGGATTCCACGAATGGCATATTTAATCGCTCCAGTGATCAGTTAAAGGCACGGATGGTCTTCGCGGTCGGGGTGCTGTTATAGTGGTCACACCCGTTAAAACTGCCATAAACAGTAAGAATATTCAAATAAAGACACATTTTGTTCGTATGCCAATCATAAATATCGCGTAAATAGTATGTTATTGACAAGTTAACACACTGTGTTATGTAAACAGAAGCCAGGTTCTGTAACATTTCTGGCCTTTGACAATAACATATTATTTACGCGATATTTATGATTGGTATAAGAACAAAATCTGTCTATATTTTAATATTCTTTCTAGGTATGACTGTTTTAACGGATGTGACTAATTTTTACAGCATATATCACCGTGAAGGCAATGAGCAAAACAAAAATAAAGTTATATAACCGAACCAGTTCCATGCAGCAGAAACTGATCTAGAAGATATCAGTGAAAAAACGTAAAAAAGACACGGCTGCCTTTATGATGGCCATCTTGGACGGGAAGTTCCAATTTCGTTCTAAAATTGTGCCAGTAGTCCGTGGGCCAAGCAGGATATTTTTCAAATTGGCTGCAACCCCCCCCTCCCCCTCCAACAATAAAGGTTTCTATATATCAAATTCAAGGTAATCATACGGCGCAAAATTGTCCCAAAATAGATTTTTTTTTAAATTGTCCCAAAATAGATTTTTCAGGGAATACAACTCTTACCTCTAAAATAAAATGAAAATTTTCTCGAGTACAAGTGTCAGAGCATAACAAAATATTGCAGTTATAAACTGCACAATATATCGTTTATATTAATAAGAAATGATCATAAATTGACACGAGATACAAAACTAGACCAATTTATGAGCTAGTTAGAAAAAAATGCGATAAATATTTTGAAATCGCGAAAATTTACTTGGATTTTGAAAAACATTGTTATCATACGATGATCTTTCTGGCAACTATTTCGTATATTTTTCAATTTTTACTTGAATTTTTATGGAAAGATTATATATATATATATATTTCAACTGTACACATATGGCTACAAATTAAGGCTTGTGAGTGAGACTTACGTTATACAGAACAGTATTTTCTTATTTGTGCCGCCAATGTCGGGACAGTGATCACAACTGACAATAGATATGGCATTACAATACAAGTTTACGATGGCATCCAAAACGGCCAACAAAATCGAAGTTTCTCACACTTCCCGCCACAAACGTGACTGAGTTCGTTATCTGGGGACAAGGGAATTGTTAATCATGGTAATTAGTTCACTTGTAACCATCAACAAACCGAAGAACCCTACTATTGTTTCACTTAATTTAACCTAATGAGCAATTGATTGTCTTAAGGGCTATAGCTACTCATTTATTGGGGGGATACTTGAAATCATCACTAACATGTGCCTTTTGGGTCAGTTTAGATAAATAGTATAAAATTGTAAAACTTTTCTGAAGAAATTGAAATTGTATGCCCAACTTACCGGCCTCCAATTTCAAGTTGCCTGTCTCTGATGTAAACATGTGTTCAGGTAAAATATTTTATATTAACGAAATTAGTTGTTATACAGAGGATTTATTTTTGTCAATAAAGAAATGACTTTTGCAGTATATAATATTGTGTTACCAAACAGTTTTCAAGGCATGCTACCACTTCTTATTCTATCATATGAGTCGTCAAAATTTACACTATTTCGGTTATTGTAGACATTCTCACATACATCGTTACATGGTTAGTCTGCGGTGAAACAAGATCATTTGTTAGATTGATATGAATCTTTACAACCAAGGCTCAGTAGTCACAGTATATCGGGAGGAAGTATAATCCGACCTTATTTGTAGGACTCAATCAAAGAGCGACCAGCCATGGCTGTCAGGACATGGTACACCAGGCTGGGGAGTTAGTATGATGTACCAATCACTGATATAGTTCGCACGAAGATGTTCTAATATAATTTCTTAAGGAGTTAAGTCTGTGGCTGCTGGCGGTAGAAGATGTGTTCCAGTGTTCGGTTATACAACATAAGAACGTTTGTGTTAATTTGTCGAATTGACGACATTATGGCTCACTATAATATAGGGCATGCAAACTTGGTAGGATATATAGTGTCATCGTCAAAATTAATAGATTGCACAAATTGGTAAAAAATTCGCATCACATTTTACTCATTTTGACTATTAAGTCAAACGGCTTCATTTTATATGTGTTCGTGAATGTCGTAGCCCGTCAACGCGTGAATTAGAGGCAAGGTTTCACACACCTCTTGGACAATACTGTGCGTTATGTCGTTCACGGAAATGTCACGTGACCTATTTTTGTTTTCAGTATGAAGAATAATCCTAGCCCCTATTCATCGAGAAACATAACATTCTAATATTTCGACATGTACGTCAGTGGAATAAAAACATGACCGAAGCGTGCTGCGTTGTCTGCATGTAACGGCACACCTGTTTCCGCTTCCTCGTGGTAACATACTAGCAAGAGATCAGGAACTAACTCTAAGCGAACGTCGCCATTCACGGACCGTATCACGTGACATTCGACCCAATGGCAAACATAATTCAGTGTTTTTGAAACAGCATATAGATTCTGCACTCGACCATTCACGAAAAAATAGAAGCATGTCAAGGAGTCTTTGTTATCACCATCTGATAAATATGTGGCATTGTCTGGAACTGTGTCATGGACACAGAATATGTGAAGCCTTGCATGAATACCAGGATTGTATTCTCGGGTTGTTGCAGGAAAAAGGTTGCATAATGACTTATTCTGAAAAAGAAGTGCAATGTATCATACTTTGCAACAACTTCAACAATCTACTAATATCAATGATGACCCATTTACATCCTGCCAAGAATTTGTATGTGCTTTATGTGACAAGTCGATATGTATTCAAGTCGATGAATTACGATAAATTTTCTCCTGTTGTAAAACGAGAACAATAACACCAAATGCAGACGTTTGACGCAACACGTTTTTCGTGCAAACTATCAGGCAACTACTTGGCACAATAACTCACACCCATTCTGGAATGCCATATCCCTATGCAACTTGGACTCCATATATAGCCCTACGTTGTGTGGCATATATAACCATAGCCCGTCTATAATGCACGAGGTACATGTTTATGGTTATATGATAACAACACTAGGCATAGCGATATGAGTTGTCCCTAAAGTATGTCCCTTTACCTATTGCCCGTTTCAGTGGCATGTAAATAATGTTATCACCTGGACACAGAGCGGGAATGGTCAGCACCAAGATGCACATGCATAAGAACGAATATATAACCAATGATGTAGCCAGATTCAGGCGTAATAATGATCGGCCAGTCCACTCTCATTGTCGCTGTCATGCCCGTCGGGTTCGTATATAGCATAGATCAACGCCATACTACTATTATAATCTTCGTATTGTTAACAAATCCAAATGATTTCAGTTGACCCAAAATATATACCCACAAGCTGGGCAGAACCATAACAGCTAAATAGAGTCAAAATGTTTCCTAAAAATCCTATAAAGTACTGAACCTTTTGACATGCAGTGTATCGGATCGCCCCGGTGGCCCGGTCCGTCCCCCGCGCTAATATATAATCAAGCCATGGATGTTATGCTTGTCTCCCTCAATGTCTGGCTAAAATGACCCCACAAGAGAAGTATAGAAATCATATTTATCGTGCATGAGATATATGGGTGCATGGGATTATATGGGTTTGGTTTTCCATGACGGCCATCGGTGGTTGTTGCGTGAGGGGCCCGAAAGTCTTACACATCAACAACGCATCGATGACACTTCATCCCTATCCAAATGTAGTTTTGGAACTACTGCGATTTGCAATTGGCTACAATGATTCATGCGAATTGTTGTTATTTGGCCGCCGACATGTCATGATGTACTGGTGTATGAAATGTGTGGATATCTGCATGGAATAACCGAAGTAGTGCCAATTGTGACTTAAATGGCTACCCTGAGGACGAGCACAGTTATTGGGCATTTTTGTCAATGAATTACTCATCACAATACATGAGTTGTGACAAGATATTAGAGTTCTTTAGTTTGTTGAGGAGCACGAGTGAATGCATTTATTAATGAACAATTCCTTATCCCCATATGACGAACCCAGTTAAATTTGTGTCGGTAAGTTTGAAAATCTTCGATGTTGGTGGCCGTTTTGGACGCCATCTTAAAACAATGATCAAATATGAAGTGTCCGAAGCTGTATATATCGTCATTTGTGTCTAGTGTCACAAAATGCGCCACAAAATAAGAAAATAACCCCATGTAAAGGTGAATCTCACTCATCAGCCTTTGATAGCCATATGTGACCAGTTGAAATATATATATAATCGGCTTTGCACAAAAATAAAAATAAAAATTGAAAAAATATGAAATTGTTGACAAAAAAGTGATCATGTGAGGTTTTATGAATTTACAAATTCTGGACCAGTATCTCGCGTGATTTTTCCATACCCCTATAATAATTTAATCACAATGTTGTAAAATTTTGAGAAATTAGTAATAATTACCATTTTTCACCATTTTCCCCCAAATTGTCATCTTCGAATACGTTCGGACAAGGTTGTTTATAATTCCCCTTCATCGGTCTCTACCTTGTTTAATTTTATGCCCCCTAAAGCCTTCTTTGCATGCAGCATGCTAAGTGTACACTATACCATTCATTTTTATAAGAAAATTATATTTTAGGGGGTGGGGTTAAGGTTATGCCCACAGCGCATTTTAACAGAAATATAATTGGCATTCCATCATCCATATTGTTTTGCTATGTCTTTGGGGCAATTTATTAGACATGTTGCCCGTCAATAGCCCATGTGTTTCACAAGTTATAGCCAATTATATGTGACACTATTTTTAAAAATCCCAGCAATTTTTCGCAATTTCAAAATATTTATCGCATTGAAGCTAAGACATTGGTCCAATGTTGTGTCACATGTTGTTTTGTGGTGATCTATAATTAGTATAAACGATGTCTTGTTCACTTTATAACCGCAGTCATTTTTCTATCCGCTGACACTTGTACTCGAAGAAATTTTAATTTTATTTTAAGGGTAGGAGTTGTCTTCCCTGAAAAATCTACTTTGAGACACATTCTGAAGCGGGCAACAAGCAAAATCGGATGCGTCATATAATTACCTTTAATTTGATATACAAAAACCTTTGTTGGTGGTGGGGGTGCAGCCAACTTCTAAACTAGAGGCTTTATGAGAATGGCCCACGGACCACAGTATATGTTATACACAGGCCACTGAGGAAAATACTAAAATACCAACAGAGACTATACTGGTTACACGTGTTTTTTGGGTCAGAGTATAGGCACAATAGAGACTACCCCCCCCCCCCGACTGCTGATCCGATTTCAGCCAAATTTGGTGAGGTGACTCGGGGTACCCTGGCGGAGATTATAACGGTGTTAGTTTTTCAAAATTTAGATTTTTAAAATATTTACTTAATTTTTTTTATATAAATAAGCTCAATATATATGTGCCCATTCAGAATCAAATAAGTTCAATATGAATCCATTTGTACGGGAATATGTTGCAGCACCAGATGTATAGGCCTACGCTCTTTATATATGGGTTTTCATTGTGGCCCGCGCCATCCAACGGAATAACGGGTAGGCCTATAAATCCACTATATATGGGCTTATTCAAGAATCAAAATAAGTCCAATATGAACCAATAGGTGTTAGGGAAATTAAGAGCCATGCATTCGGCCCTTTCGAGAATCCCGGGGTTAGCCCCCCCCCCCCCAAACATGCACTCTCTCTCTCTCTCTCTCTCTCTCTCTCTCTCTCTTTCATATGAACCAGTGTCAGTATTTAGGCCGCGGTCCAAAATGAACCTATCTTCACGATGATATATATTGAAGTAGCATAATAAATATTATTTCTATATATAAAAGAATAGGATCCGTCTGTCATACGACAGGTGCGCGAAGTGCATATATGTACAGGGCGCGCGCAGGCTGCTAACACACAAAGGGGCCACAAGCCCCTGTGTACAATGGCCGCAGGGGGTGCAGTGGTCTTTGGATGGTCCGAATTCAGGGACGCGTCTATAGAGGGTTTCTGTTGGGGGTGTCCACTTTGGGGAATTCCAACTGCACCCCCTTGAATCCGACCCAACACAAGTTTTGCATAATTTCATTTGCACCCCTTGCACCTATACTATATAGCCTATATATATATTCATAAACCATGGTTCTATATAACCGGTATGAGAACATTCACATATTTGAACCTGAAAATTGCATAAATCCTAACATCTAGTGGTCCAGACAAATGCACACGGCTACGGACAAGAGACAAGGACGCACCGGTCGGTGTGAGAAAATTTTGAAAACTAAACAAGAAAATCGCAAAATCCTAGCATCTAGACTGGCCCCAAGTTTTCCTAGTGTTGGAAATTTCAAAACTCATGCATACTCACCCTTGGGGTGGAGAATTCTCTAACTGATGACCATTTCAGTCCACACTTATGACCAAATGTAGTAAAATATTGTTTTCTTAAAATTAGCAGTTTTCTATTGGCCACGGGGGGGGGGGGGGGGGACCATGACACACCGGGCCGACCATATGGTTCGACCGGGTGTGTGAACATTTTGAAATATTAACAAGAAAATCGCAAAATCCTAGCATCTAGACTACGTACCGCGACACCCCCCCCCCCAGTTTGGAAAATTTACAACTGATGGCCATTTCAGTCCAAAATTTTGACCAAAAGTAGTAAAATATACAAATATTGGTCCAAAAACAATAAATTCCCCCCAATTAATTGTTTGAAAATCAAACTACAATCTAATGTTGTGTCAGGTAAGACATTTCCAACTGTTTTACCAAAGTTGGGGGGTGAGACACCCATCAACCCCCCCCCCCCCCCCCGGTCCCTATCCGAATGCGCTTTCGTACTGTACGTACATGTATTAGTACCCGTAGCCATGCAACCATGCATCATGACAAACTGAACTCCACAGGACTTTGCTGGCAAGAACCGTTTATTCGTGGGATCCACGATCCGACTCCTCTTCAAATTTTTCATTAACACAACAAGCACGCGCATGTGCCTCGCGATAGCAACCTGACGATCATTTTGAAAGCAAACACGACAGCAGTAGGTTCAAGTCGTTTTACTATTCAATTTCACAGTACTCAACATGACTTCATACAGAGTAAGTATTTTATTGGGATTTCGATGTGTAAGCAAAAGAGACTTACTCGTCTTATTAGTACGTGTTGTTACCCGAACAAAGCTGCTTTCAAAATACAGCATTTTTTCAGCCGTCGTCGTCGAGTAAGTTCTCAGTAACGACTAACGAGTAACGTCTAACGAGTTACATCAATACATGTAGTCCAAAATAAAAATTGACTATATACATTGTAATTTGAATGTTTAGTCCAACTTTCCCCACCGCTGGCAACCGATATATTTTAATCCGGAAAGTCTAATTTGTTGGACTAACCTTGACATACCATTGACCTTTCTTTTCCAAAAAAGAGACATTTATTTAACAACAACGAACAAGTCTTTTTTTCGATCAGGCGATTCGATCAGGCGAATGACTCGCGAAGTATTGCGGGCATTTTTCGTGTCTGTTCGATCAAGTTCGGGGCATATTTTCCCCTCGATACTGCATGGTATGCCCTGCAGAACTCGATCGAACAGACCTGAAAAATGGCTGTTGTACGTTACTTGTATTATTTGATCACTGTTTCGTTGATACAACTTACAAGATCCCTGACCCTGGTGCTGTAATAATTTGCTTGACCCTTGGTACATTAAACGCTAGATGCTGTCCGCGGTGAGAATTGGTAGTAGTGATGGGCGGTTAACCGAGAAAACAACTCGGTTTCGGTTTTTGACAATAAACCGAAAACCGACCGACGCGATTCTGCTCAAACCGACATTACGTTTTTTTTGTATATGTTTATTTTTCACTTAAATCGACTTATTATACCTCCCCAGGTACTTATTAGTGTCAGATATTGTTATCAAATTGTCGTCCTCTCTGATCAATATTATATCGGAATGTGTCCATTTCGTCTCAGATATGTGTTGTTGTAATATCGTAGGCGACTGTTTTTGTTCTTTTTCAAAACATGGCCGAACAAAATAACGAACAGGGTTAAAAAAAGCCCTGTTTGGAGTTATTTTACGCGTCTAACTGGAGACGACTCCAAAAAAATGTCGCTGCTTAATATGTCATAAAAACGTCGTATCAGAGCATGCAAATACCAGCAACCTGGCCCGACAGTCGAAAACTAAACCAAGTAAATGGTATGAACACTTTGATCGTCTGGACATTCCGATGTGACGTAATCTGGGCAAACCATGTGCAGCTTGTAAACTATGTCGCAACATCAATCACAGACATCAAGGCGATCACACCGCAGTCATTGAATGTGGGTCAATCATGCACGTGTCAAGAATTGTTACACAGTCGGGTCAAGGACGCCCACTGTTTGTGAATTTGCTGTTTGCGGTTGAATTCTCAGATACTATAATGCATATAATATGATAAATATGTTTTAAACATGTCAGAAAGGGATGAACATTGAACAGTGAAGATGGGGGTGTTTATTTTTTTATTAAAATACCGAATTGTATCATCTTTATGATCTTATCGCATTGGATTCATTTTGCGTCGGCATTTTGTCCCGTTGTTTACCGGTGATCGCAGTTCCTTCCTCAAATATTCAACGTTATTGGGACATTATTGACTCTAATTACGGTTACATTGAAAGTATATACTCAAATTGTATGTATTTCAGTATAATTTCACTAAAAAACCGAAAACCGAACCGAAACCGAGGTTTTTTCTCCCAAAAAAACCGAAACCGAACGTAAAAAATCAAAACCGCCCATCTCTAATTGGTAGTTGGTAGCATCGTGAGACTTCAGTGTACTAGTACATCCATATACAGCAGCCCTGGGAATTAGCGTATATTAATTGGTTTACATACAACTGTGTGATACTATGATTTTATGTTTACATTGGACATAATTACTTTGATCATTACTCGGGCGGGGTAACTGGGTGATATTTCATTGAACAGGTCTTTTGGCATAACTTTATTCCGCTCCCGCTAAACGGTCCAGTCGGACATGTCAAATTCGTGATAATTAATTAGTAAAACTATAACATTTCTATCTCAGTCAAAGTTCTACCTCGTCAAAGTTTGTTTTATTCTCCATATAACTTTACTAATAGCAGGGTTTCCGCTAGGGGTAGGGGAATGGGGCCGGTAGCCGTCAAGGGGAAAAATCCAGGTAAAAGTAGCCTGTTTTACTTTTAGCACTGGTTGAACTACTTTCATTATATCGGCCAATAGAATCGTGTGAGAGTAGAAACGGCAGATTGTTTTGTTCCATTTCTGCCCAAGTGCCAAGCTATCAAACCTTATACATGTACCTGTAACTTTAAAACTAGTAAATTTATTAGATATATATTAATTTACGAAGTACATGTACAGAAAACCAGTAATTTTAATCCCGAGTTAAACGTGCTCGTTAATGTTAAAAGACTCACTGTGGAAGACACTGCAGATGTTTCGGATGCATAACGTAATCGGAATATATTAAGGCTGATTACATACAACCGCAACGTAACTACCCGACCTCAAAGGCATAGCTCCTAACGATGTCAGTTCTGATCACTTCCTGTTTCAATTTAACAACGCGTTTAGAGTGTACACTCACGAGATATAAAATAAATTCACCTTTTAAAATTCCTTAGTACTATTCCAACAAAATTCAGAAGTTTTAAACATCTTTATACCTTTATAGACATGCAGTATGTCCTGGGGTATGGCAGGAGGGGAAAACTTGGCGAGGGGAACGGGGCCGTCAAGGGGACCCCGTGCCGGTATAGCGGAAACCCTGCTAATAGACATAATTATACCTAACAAACGAAACAATAAGTTATGATTATTGATGAATACAGATCGAACAAGCTTTTTTGAATTCCGCAAACTGGCTGAAAGTGAATAGGTATTTCCGGCAGCCTTCTGTGTCAACAATTGGAGTCAACCAATCACAGTGAGGAGAAGGTGTGGCCATTGTTTATCAGCATAAATGATTGACATGATTATGTAACCCGATGTGCTTTGTCTTATGACACTTAATTGCTACAACGCGACGTCGGCACGCTTTGATCTTTGTCATGTGTTGTCGCAGTTACAGATTGACGAGTCTGTTAATAGTTACCGAGTTATGCCACGTATATAGTTAGTGCTGGGCGGTATTTAACCATAAAAATACCGCGGTAATCCTAAAATAATACCGCGGTATACGGTATTACCGATTATTTAAACTAATCCCTTAAAACCCCCGTTTAGTAGCATTCGTTTGGTGCACAGGTCGACTGTTTATGGAGGGAAATCTAATCGCTACCCAGATTACATAAAACAAGGAAATTTACGCTCCGTTTTATTAAATTATGGAATGCAATCAATGAATGTATCATCCATGAACTGATCTTAAATACAGGTAATAATTGTGATTTATACAATTTAATGCAAGCATCATTCAGCGAAGTTGGATACACCCAAGAGCTTTGAAACAATCCCCAACTGACAGTGCCGACTCGGCGACTTGCAGAGCACGTGCTGTGACGTTGATATTGGAATGTTCCGCCGGGTGTGAATAACTTAAGAATAAGTACGATGATTTTATTAAATGCCGGGAAATGAAGTGTATTACTTCCAAAGTATTTAACTTCTAGAACTATTATTGACTTCCCGTTGCATTATTATAAATCATACTTTTAAATCCAGGCTTATGAATGTGATCAATTATTCCCACTCGATAACACCCCTGAAATAATGAGCTGCCCCATGCATTCAGTCGATTAAAAAAGGCGCAGAATGATGCAATCATACCTTGCAATATAATGTTGGGCTGGATTTTGTCCCAGGTGGGGAAGGAATGCATTTTGTTTGGAAATGACATAAACTTGCACACGCCAATCATTGAAACGGACTGGTCATTTTAAAATTGTCGATCAGCACGTGCATGGGGCACACAACGTAAGTCTTGAAATATATTTGCGCCAATTTCGGGGATGACTTGGTAAACAGAATCCGCAACGCTAGTAGCTACTCCAGCCCAATTTACAGCAACGCTGTCTCCTGACACAAACTTGCTACCTCTTAATTGTGATTTCGATGAAATACGGTGTAAAGAAACGAAGTAATTTCTTTGTATCCCGACAAAGGAAAACCACAATATACTCGGTAATGGGCCTGTATGATATGTAACCGCGATAATACCGTCTTCAAGGTTTACCGATTATGGGAAAGAATGACGGTAACGGTATTGAAAATCTTACCGACTATAATCGGTATACCGAAATACCGCCCAGCACTATATATAGTGATAAACAGATTAACTGAAATGGCACTTCGACTATATTTTCGTTTGCCTGTTTATAATCGACATAGAGAAAAAAATCCTGCTGTCAGTGTGTTAGGAGTTCAATGCGTCGTTTATCGCGTTGTTTACATTGTACATATTTACTATTGGAAGCTTGACCGATGATTCAATCAGACATCTGTCTCACTTACTGTTAGAATAAGTCATAAGTTATGATTTTTCATGAGTGATGCTCAGTGAGCGGACGCGGGTATATACGGAGAATGATAGTCGGATATTTGTTTTAATCGGGGTTATGTAATATAATGTATGGACATAAACGGAACATAAAATCAACGTTTTATCGGATTGTCATTCATCTCCAATATAAAATAATTCTTCAACATGTAATTATCTTATATCGTATACGATAAATTTGTCTATAACACGTTGATTGTACTATTATAATGATCCACATACGTTCTAACTGGCTACTAGTATTATGAGTACGTCGTTGGACTCTCTTCAATGACACGGTCGGTAATTGGGTTCGAGGTTCGAGATTCGGTTCAATTCGAAACCAAGACGATGATTCGGTTTCAAGGTTCGGTTCGACCTAAATTATAAGGTTCGCAGGGCCCTATAAATTGTGTCAGCATTTTTTTAACCGAGGAAAATAAATATAGCCATGTTCAATTAGTTTCTGAAATTGACGTTCGTTGAAACGCTAGCAATGCCATGAATCCATGATCCATTTTACGCTCACGTTTTGTATTCATTCCATAATTGGGCCATACGGTACATGTCCACAAAATCATTTTACTCACAATTTGCACAAATGACACAATCAGCTAGTGGGGTCAATATAAAATCTAACATGGTATAAATCCATCTCCAAGCAACCGGTTACGGTTGACGGAGCAAGCTGCACCAACTTGAAAGGAGGTCATTGTGCCAGGCGCATGCCTGTGACATACCAATCATCTCACAATGTAGCCAACTGATGCTAGTGCTTGGATGTTTCCGACGAAGCATATCCAACTTGACAACACGTGCTCCGATGTTTTAAAACTTTTTCAACCGCGTGTTTCTGGGAAGTTTGGGACTTGTATATTACTTACTCTAACTTCCCTGTTTGTTGGGACCATATGATGGCTTTCAGCCTACATGGAGAATATTACAACTTGGGACGGTATTACAATATTTTTATTTCAGACGATATTATTGACGATATCAAATTTAAAACCGGCTATACCCGATACATCGTCATATCGCCCAGCACTATTGTCGGGGGGAAATCACAGTTTGGTCGTGTCTTGTGTCATATTCTTCCTTTCTGGACTTGAATCAACCTCTCCCAATCTCCCAATACATGCATCGTGGAAATTTCGACGGGATATCTTTATCATATATAAGTTTATCCCGTAGATTTTCGACTACCGTTGAGTCGATTGAAAAAACTGAAACCACTTGAGGACAGAAGAACCATCTCAAAATTATCCCTCTTCAGTAAATTAGTCCATAGATATCACTATTCCAGATTAATTACCTCCAGAAACCACTCAGACATAGATATACAGGTAGCAACGCTGACACTTATCGACGAATTCACACTGGGCCAAATTACTTTAGTCTTTAGACCTTCATTCTTCCCAAGCACAGCAATACTTTGGAATCAACTCCTGTCTGATCTGATCAAGCTCTCTGACCAGTTCAGGAGGAGTGCTTTTCAGCTTCAACCATAAACCCAACAGCAACCTTTATTTTTAACATGCTTTTATTTGTACATACTCTTGGGCTCCAAATAAACATAACATGCATTCACATTTATTATTTTTTGGGGGAAATTTCCCCCCCTGCACAGTGCTTATTTGAGCCTGAACGTTTATTAATTTTGAGGCTATGAAAATTGAAATCAGCACAAACTCAAGATTTCCATATAATTCTGATATCAAAATGATGTCAGAGCTTATAACTATGCAAGTATATGGCATACATGTGAACATTTATAAAATATTGAATAAAACACCAAATGACACATACATGTACTATTTTGATTCCTAGACTTAACTGCACTATTACTCTCGGGCTCCAAATAAAAGTGCAGGCCCCAATAATAGTGCAGGGGGAAGTTCCATTGAAAGTTAATAAAAGTGTAGACCCAAATAATAGTGCAGGGGAAACTCTGAGCAAAACATCAACTGTTAAACATATTATTTTTACAGTTCGTGTAGGTCAAGTATAGGAATCAACATAGTACGGTATGTGTCATGTGGTATTTTATTCAGTTTTTAAATGTTCACATGTGTGTCATATATTTGAATATGTACATGCATAAAGATATAAACTCATCATTTTGGTATCAGAGTCATATAGAAATCTTGAGTTTGTGCTGATTTAAATTTTCATACCCTCAAAATTAATAAATGTGCTGACCCAAATAAGCACTGTGCAGGGGGGAAATTTCCCAAGAAAATAATAAACGTGCATGCATGTTTATTTGGAGCCCAAGAGTATTTGGGTCTGCACTTTTATTAACTTTCAATGGAATTTCCCCCCTGCAGGCCTTCACTATTATTTGGGCCTGCACTTTTATCTGGAGCCCGAGCGTATTCTTTTAACCCTTTACCCAACAAAACGGCCAAAACCGGCCAAATAAAGCTTCAACAGCCTAAAATATCTTCGGTCTGTCTCAATATAACCATACAAATATGGATATCATTGGAACCGGCTCCTTGACCACATTGTGATAGTTATAGTTATGCCCTGTGCCAATGCATTCTCTTATATATGCGAGTCGACCATAGGTCGCCTCGCATATATAAGAGAATGCATTGGCCTAAAAAAAAAAATTCCTACATTCTTTAACAATTTTATAATATTTAATGTGTTAAGCCAATGTATTCTCTTATATATGCGAGGCGACCTATGGTCGACTCGCATATATAAGAGAATGCATTGGCACAGGGCCGTTCTGTTGGGTAAAGGGTTAACTGACAAACTTGTCACTACTAGTACTATCCACTCGAGTTCCTACTCACTGGCACGCCTGGTGATAATACCCAAATGGGGATCAAGTTCCCGATCAACCAGTATACAGCGATAGACAAAAGTCACAAAATGCTTTCAAAATTCAGCATTTTTTCAGACGTCATGTTGATTGAAAAAATTCAATATTTTTCTTCTTTTGGATCTTAGTTGAATTTGAAAACTCAAGTTAATTTTTAAATCCTCATGGTGATTTGCTCTTCAAAATACACCTAATAATATTTGTTGTTTAATTTGTCCCGGCATCGAAGGGATGTAAAGTCCTAATATATGTACAGTTCGACAGTTGTTGAAAAGTTAATGAAATACGTGGAAATTCAAATACCGAAATAGGTTGAATAATATTAATACCTGAATTTGGCTCAAAATTGTAATACCCTGGTACCTCTATGAACAATTAATAAATGAATTTATAAATTATATATATGAGATTCTCTCGTCTCCAAATCCGAGTTTCTCCCACTCTACTAGTAAAGACTACATGTAAGTCTAACATGGCAACGTCTAGAGACAATATTGTTGCCATCTCTGGTGGACAAATGTGTTCAGTGACAAAATCAAAATGATAAAAACAATAGAAAAACAAACATGTACAGCTACGGTATGCTCTAATTAATCGACCCTCTAAATGAGTTTGACTACCGGTCAATTTTCCCACCACCAAAAAACATGACCACCAGCAGCCATCTTGGATTTTACTCTTTAATACATGACTAAATCCTTTGACACAGGCTACCGGTCGGATCATCATGAAATTTGTGATGGAATCAGATGGATGTTAACAATGACATGCAAATGGGAATGAGTCTTTTTGGGGTCATTCAGCTAAAAAACATGGCTGCCAGTGGCCATCTTGGATTTTACTCTTTGCATACCTAGGCCTTTCAACTTTCCACATTCCTAATTACTCCATTGAATGTAACACTTGAAATTATTCCCTTTCTAAGTTGAGCTACAGTGTCATTGACACTTTCATTTGTTTTTAAAAGGGTCTGCCATTTTGAAAGGTGTGCACGATTTAAAAATTCCGTGCTTGAAACAGTAATCAAGAGTAAAGAGTTGTCTCTCGTTGCTCATACAATGCATTGAAATGAACTCAAAAGAAAAGATAAAAATAGCAGCCAGCACTCCTCGGTGTTGAGTGCATGCTCTTTACGTACTGTTTGTTTACATAACATGGTGTTTGTTTACATAACACAGAGTACTAAAATGACAATAACATGCCGCAATTTACGCGATATTTATGAGATTGGTATAAGAACAAAATTTGACTATAATATTATTTCTGTTTATGGCAGTATTAACGGATGTGACTATTTTTACAGCAAATTCAGCAATACCCACCACCAACCATGACCAATGCTTACCTTATCCAGGCCTTAATATTCCCCACAACTCACAGCGTTTACCGATGTCCCCAAATTATAGAAATGTCTCCAAATTAGAGGGCAAAAAATTTGACAAAATGTCACCGCAAAATCACCCTTTTTATGTTTACCCATACCATAGTATGGTAAACATAGTGTCGTTGCCCGGATTGACCACTCGTCGTTGGTCCGTCTGTCCGTCTGTCTGTCCGAGTAATGCGATAACTCAAACATTTTCTATCCGATCGAAACCAAATTTTGTATATGGGTTTCTCAGCCCAAAATACAGATCGAGTTCGAATATGGGTTTGATCCGAGTTTTTTTTAGGGAGTTATGGCCCTTTTTCAACTTAGAATTCATGCATGCTGCCATAATTAAAAAAAAATTCATCTGACCATAACCAAATTTAGTATGTGAGTTGATCGAAACCAAATTTTGTATATGGGTTTCTCAGCCCAAAATACAGATCGAGTTCGAATATGGGTTTGATCCGAGTTTTTTTTAGGGAGTTATGGCCCTTTTTCAACTTAGAATTCATGCATGCTGCCATAATTAAAAAAAAATTCATCTGACCATAACCAAATTTAGTATGTGAGTTGCTCAGTCCAAAATACATATCGAGTTCAAATATGGGTTTGATCCAATATTTTTTTATGGAGTTATGGCCCTTTGACATAGAATTCATGCATGTTTCGATAAATCTACAATTTTTCAACTGATAGGAACCAAATTTTGTATGTGAATTTCTCAACTCAAAATACAGGTCGAGTTCGAATATGGGTTTGATCCGATATATTTTAATGGAGTTATGGTCTTTTGATTATTTTATTTATGGCTAAAATATATCAAAGATACCCAGTTGCACTGTCCAAATAGAATCTAATAAATCAGGTTTGAATTTGTCTTCTCACACAGAGTTAGTATCCAGTTACAATGCCATGAATTGTCTCTCTGTCTTGCATTGAGATAATTAACTACTAGCATGTGTTGGCCATATCATATACTATCTCTGTATATACTTTATACTCTATAAAGTATCTCTGGCCATATGCTGGGGATAGCATAGATGGAATGTTTCTACTATATATTTTATATGCATGGTTATTTAAATTCCATCTTAAAGGCATAATCTGGTTTCATTGTTTAATAGCATTACTATTGGAGATTAATAATGTGATTGTGTTTAGTAGATTTGTTGGACATTAATTTCAATTGATTACAAATGTGAATTGAAATATTAAAGGGGCACACCAGGTTTGATATATTTTTCTTGTACTCTGCAAGTACACTTTAGGCATAATGCGATAACTCTAACATTTTCTATTTGATCGGAACCAAATTTTGTATATGAGTTTCTCAGCCCACAATACAGTTTGAGTTTGAATATGGTTTCGATCCAATTTATTTAAAGGAGTTATGACCCTTTTTCGAAAACAAATTTGAAACAAATAATTTTATTTTTTTTATTTTTATGTTTTATAATAATAATAATAAAAAAAATGTCAGTGACTCTTTCATTGGTTTTCATTTAGATATTGATGATTATGATACACTTTGATAAAAAGGTTCCCAATCTTTTTTTTAAATAATTAAAAAAAAATTTTTTTAAGTTAAACCAATTTGAAAAAACTAACACAATTAGGTTGTGGTGGTTTAGCATTACCGATCCTGTAAGAGTGTATTCTCTTATATAAATGCCAGTGACCCATAAATTCCAATAATTTGTGTGATGTAAATTTGTCTATAATAGTACATAAACAGTATACTCTATAATTCAACACCAAATCTCTCATTTATCCGATCATAGTAAATTTATATCGCCAAGGGATGGGTTAACATCTGCCGATCGTGATCGGCCTCTCGTTATGACCTGTTTGTGTGTGTATATT
The DNA here is from genome assembly GCA_032622095.1 of Siphonodentalium dalli. Taxonomy (NCBI): domain Eukaryota; kingdom Metazoa; phylum Mollusca; class Scaphopoda; order Gadilida; family Siphonodentaliidae; genus Siphonodentalium; species Siphonodentalium dalli. The sequence goes on from CP136066.1 coordinate 41,140,711, forward strand.
GCTTCATTTGACCACAACAAATCAACTTTCTAACTTTTTTTCAGGTTCACATATACATGTAGTTAGATTAAATTAAATTTTAATTGGAAATACCCATGATCAGTGTGTTGGTGAACTGCTTGGTGAACTTTCAAGCACCATACATCTATAAAATGGCTTTGTTGATGTCAAATGATCCAATATTCCCAATATTCAATAAATTGTGACCTTCAAAACTTGAAAATATAAGGGTACATGTAACATAACTTGCTGAATGCTGATATAAGCCCAAGTTGCCAGGAAATGATATGGAGGCCATGGGTTCACTTCTTTCACCTTTCATATGCTTCAGAACCAACCAGACAGCCCCCATTTTAGGTTTACTTTAAAAAATAATTCTCCCCGGGGAAAACCCCGTACCCCCAATAATCACAAGGGGGTAACCCCCCCCCCCCCCCCCCCCCCCCCCCCCCTCACACAAACCCATCACCTCGGTCCCCCAAAATGTCCCCAAATTAGCCTAATCTAAAGGCCTGCCTTATCATTAACAGGATCCTCATGGACGTATTATTTTCTTCAACTGTGGACACCGTATACTACCGTGGACATTACCGGGGTATCACCCCGTTTTTCAAGTCAATTACTAGTACTTTGATTATAGTGGTTCTTGGTTATTATAGTTAAACCCTATTACCATTATGATTGTAAGATCACTGTCAGACACCGCAATTCCACCGCTAGCATTCGCGGTGATACCACTTGACTGCGGTTGACTGGAGGTACCGTGGTCATTACCTGCCTACAACCTCGTTGAAGGGGTCGATTTATTAGAGCATGCAGCTGTATAAAAATGGAGGATATTTTCCAAATGGTAAATGTTTTCAAGGTATTCTTGATGAAAGGTCAGAAAATCGACTGACAGATTAGGACTCTGATGCATTAGATCTTGGTAAGGACATGACGCTCGAAGATCTGGCAGATTTAAAAATAAAACACACTCTTCTCAGTCGTAAGTTATGTTCTTCATGTTGTTATGGCAAAGAAAATGTTGCATGCTACATGTACATGTACTTGTACATCAACCAATTCACAGACTTCACAATAACTTACATTGACACCACCTGTACCTTGAAACAGTGAAGTACCATAATACCATGTAACAAAAAGGTGATTTTACAAAAGAAAATCTTTAACCCTTTACCCAACAAACCGGCCAAAACCGGCCAAATAAAGCTTCAACAGCCTAAATTATCTTCGGTCTGTCTCAATAGAACCATACAAATATGGGTATCATTGGAACCGGCTCCTTGACCACATTGTGATAGTTACAGTTATGCCCTGTGCCAATGCATTCTCTTATATATGCGAGTCGACCATAGGTCGCCTCGCATATATAAGAGAATGCATTGGCCTAAAAAATATCTTTTTTTAACATTTTTTCTTACATTCTTTAACAATTTTATAATTTTTAATGTGTTAAGCCAATGCATTCTCTTATATATGCGAGGCGACCTATGGTCGACTCGCATATATAAGAGAATGCATTGGCGCAGGGCCGTTCTGTTGGGTAAAGGGTTAACCACAGTACTAAACATACTACCGGTAGTAGTATTAACATGTTTTGTACATTTCAAATTATAAATTGAGCAATAAAAGTCTAGTTTATTAAACATTTAATTTTTAATAGCCCATTGATCATTCTGACAATTTTTTATTTAATACCAGACCGTAACCCCTGTCCAATCTGCCTTTAACTTCAGGGGAAGATCAGCCAGATACAGTAATACCCTAAGTAATCGACTCCTTAACCACAGCAGAATTATGGGTAACTTTTCAGGATTTAGTCGGAAATATGGCTTGTTGCCATTCATCGGAAAGCTCTCGGGGAGAGCTTTCCGATGAATGGCAACAAGCCATATTTCCGACTAAATCCTGAAAAGTTATCCATAATTCTGCTTTGGTTCAGGAGTCGATTACTTAGGTCATTACTGTAGTTAATGATTATATACCTTGTAGACTGTCCCTGACGCATATCACCAGTTAATTACTATTACCCATACTTTTATATATAAAGCATTCAATCAAAATGCCAGGTTTTGATGGGAGGCCATGGGTGTACATCAATTAGAGTAGCTACTGGTGATCTGGTATGTATCATGGTGAAATATGTCACTTGCCATATTATTATTTATTGTTGATACAGGTTGATAATCAGTGATAATGTCCATTACTCTCGGGCTCCAAATAAAAGTGCAGGCCCAAATAATAGTGCAGGGGGGAAATTCCATTGATAGTTAATAAAAGTGCAGACCCAAATAATAGTGCAGGGGGGACTCTGAGCAAAACATCAACTGTGGTTAAACAAATTAGTTTTATAGCAGGTCAAGTATAGGAGTCAACATAGTATGTATCATGTGATGTTTTGTTATGCCATATACTTGAATATGTACATGCATAAAGTTATCAGTAAGCTCATCATTTTGATATCAGAATCATATAGAAATCTTGAGTTTGTGCTGATTTAAATTTTCATAGCCTCAAAATTAATAAACGTGCAGACCCAAATAAGCACTGTGCAGGGGGGGAATTTTCCAAGAAAATAATAAACGTGCATGCATGTTTATTTGGAGCCCAAGAGTACTAGTACAACTATTTATTTGGAATCCTGACATTGTCCCATTTTCGGCCTGTGTTGTTGCATAAAGAAATCCATGGATAGAGTTAATTTTTAACACTTTCATGACTGGAGCTTCCTGAAATTTTGCAAAAACACTTTGCCAATGCATTCTCTTAAATAGGCAGGTCTCACATATGGTTTACATATGGCCTACAATCCTACATGTGTACATGTAACAATACATTGTACTTACCTTGACCTTGTAAGCCAGTGCTTTCTCTTATTCATGTATATGTGAGTCTCTCTGTGGGAGACTCGCATGTGAGTCTCTGTGGGAGACTCGCATATATACAAATGTAAGTGAATGCATGACACAGGATTTTTAATGCTGCACCAGCGCAGCTCCCATCATGAAAGGGTTAAAAAGGAGGGTACCATTTACTAGTATTGTTACAATGTATTAATGAATAAATATTTCATTTTGTTCTATTATAGGCAGCTGACTCCAAGAGAGAAGAATTTAGAAAGTACCTAGAAAAAGCGGGCATTTTGGATGCACTGACAAAAGGTATGTATACCAGTAAACATTTGTACCGGTATGTACATTCAGGGTTGTTGCTTTTTTTTAAAATATTAAAATAAAGTGTTGTTGAAACTACCCGTTATGTAATTGTGCAATTTCTTTGATAAATGAAGGTTCTAAAAGGCAGAGCTCGATTTAACTTGATTCGCATCACAATTTCTCCTAACCAAGTTACATTGAAAAAAATGTATTGGTAGGGGATGCTTATCATGCTATACATAATCTACCCAGTGCTGTAAAATGCTATTCAAATTTTGTTTATTTATCGACCCCCTGCAAAAGTGTTGCTTATTATATCCAGGGCTGGATTATTAATGAATCAGAATTCTATTATTAAATTTATATTAATTATTATTTTTTGGAAACCTATCAAACACAAATATCATGACAGTACAGATATAGTGACCATGTACTTAATGCATATTCTTAGGTCCATGTGAGTTCCAATGTTATGATATCTGGATAGGTACACCTGTGCTTAACAAATTTAGTAAATTTTAGCTGAAAACTGAATATATTATCAATCGCGTTTACACTTCGATGACTTTAGGTAAATTAGGATATACCCTCTCCTGCCAAATAAACGTGACGTCACGTTTATTTATTTAAAGAAAAATACGACAGCATCACGATTATTAGGCGCCATCACGATTATTTAAAGTTCTTGCAAAGTCGCGGAATTTTCAGTCAAAAAGTTAGAAAAAAACGTGCAGCTCACTAAAAAAAATAGAAGTGCACTTGACAAGTTGACAGGAATGTGGGAGAATCTCATTCCTAACAGGATTTAGGCCTCTAGATCATGATGTCCGTGTATAAACAGACGGATTATCGCAGTTAATTACAACTCATCAAAGCTTATAATCACACAGTGACAACTAATTATCGTTGGGACGGAACCGACTTCTACTATCAAAACGGGACTTAATGCTAAAATCACATCACCAGGCTTATATTATAAAATAATCAGTGAAACTAATCTGAGTGACAACTGATGAACTAATTTAACTTGACGTGGCCGACTTCTCCAAACAATACTGTTATCGTGACCCAATTATGCGCTATCATGAAGACACAGAAGCTGTGAGTCGTGTGCACACATGCGTGACTGGTTTTGGCTATAAATGGAAAGTTACGACACCGCAGTAGCTTCTGTGTGTACACAGGAACATGTATTTAAATCTATGCAATAAAGCAATACAATAACATGTCCGTGTATTCAAAGCACAGTTTAATTATGAATGCGATGACTTGGCAACAGTTCCACATTATTAACCACAACTTACGTTTTATGTCGGATTTAAGTTTTATGTCGGATTTTAAATAGCCGATGTGCGACATAAGAAAGATAACTCTAATTTACATCTCGAGCGAAATATTGATGGATGATGCAACCGATATGCCAACTAATTTCCCGCAAGTTCCACCTTTTACTCATTGTCACTGATCAAAATGCCGAACTTTATTTATCATAAATAATAATAGAAGTTTCCCCGTGCCTGCTTCCACCCAACCTGGCTACAATCACCACAGTACTTTACCTTACTCAGACTGGTACTGTTACCAAATTACTTACTGTCATTATTAAAGGAGTCAATGAGAACAACTTGCATGCATGGGAACTTGCCCAACAATGCCAAATTAATTAAGGCCTACATTCTGCTTCATTTATAGTAGAAATATGGTAAAATGCCATCATTGTGCGCCATCACTATTATTTGGCACCATCACTATTATTAATAACACCCGAAAATGTGCACCATCACTATTATTTGGCCATCACTATTATTAGGCAGGGGAGAGTAATCACACCATCTATCGAGTATACCTGTATACATTAGACAATTAGAGTTGTTTAGATGGTGGACTATATGGTAGATGGCCCATCAAATAAAATATCTTCGTTTATCATTCCCGATTGGTTTTATTATGTGGTAGATACACATGTGACATACATGTAGGCTTTAATTCTGTGGATCAGGTACATGTACTAGTACATACAATGTATGTATGGGAATACATGTATGTCAGAGGGGAAATTTGGGCATGAGGAAAGTGGCCCTAAAAGGGACCCGCTGGCCCTCTAGAGGAAACCCTGTGTTTATGTACATGTATGTGGGATGTTATATCTGCCCAAAGAAATCACCACTTTGTATAGCAGGCTAGCATCACCAAATTCACCCTCTGGGAACCTCATTCTGCTGAGGTGTAAGCAGAATGAGGTCCCCAGAGGGTGAATTTGGTGATGCTAGCCCGCTATGCGGGGTAGCATCACTAAATTCACCCTCTGGGGACCTCATTCTGCAAATGACAGACACCCTATTTCAAGGCTTGGATGAGAATCTATCATTTTTGTCATATTGGCCTTGAAATGTGTACAATGCCTTGCTTGAGTCTGTCCACAATGACACATTCCAGCAAACTACAACCTATCTGTAATTAGTGTGAGCCATGTGATGGGAAGACACTGGTGACATTTTCATGAGGTACATGTAAACAGACACAGGTGTATAGTGCTATTAGGTGACAGCTGTTAATCAGCTAACTTCATGAGGACAACCCAATTTAATTAAAAGGACTCAAGGCCTTTTGTAATGCTGTAAATAATCGACTCCTTAACCACAGCAGAATTATTGGGCATTACTGTAGATTCATTTGAAATAACATTATTTTTTTTTATCTAAAAGTCTGTAAAACAAGTACATGTATCATCAACATGTACTTTAACCCTTTACCCAACAGAAGGGCCCTGTGCCAATGCATTCTCTTATATATGCGAGTCGACCATAGGTCGCCTCGCATATATAAGAGAATGCATTGGCTTAACACATTAAAAATTATAAAATTGTTAAAGAATGTAAGAAAAAATGGTAAAAAGTGTTAAAAAAAGTTTTTTTTTAGGCCAATGCATTCTCTTATATATGCGAGGCGACCTATGGTCGACTCGCATATATAAGAGAATGCATTGGCACAGGGCATAACTGTAACTATCACAATGTGGTCAAGGAGCCGGTTCCAATGATATCCATATTTGTATGGTTCTATTGAGACAGACCGAAGATATTTTAGGCTGTTGAAGCTTTATTTGGTCGGTTTGTTGGGTAAAGGGTTAATAAACGTGCAGACCCAAATAATAGTGCAGGGGGAACTCTGAGCAAAACATCCAACATATTAACGATGGTTTAAACAAAGTATTTTTATAATATAGGAATAAGTATCAATGTATAGGAATCAACATAGTATGTGTCATGTGGTGTTTTATTCAATATTTAAATATTCACATGTATGCCATATACATGTACATGCATAAAGTTATACATGTACCTGTAAGCTCACCATTTTGATATGAGAGTCATATAGAAATCTAGAGTTTGTGCTGATTTCAATTTTTATAGCCTCAAAATTAATAAACGTGCAGACCCATATAAGCACTGCAGGGGAGATATTACCCAAGAAAATAATAAACGTGCATGCATGTTTATTTGGAGCCCAAGAGTACATGTATACCGGTATCAACTTCTTATATTCATTATTAATAACTCTCCATTGACAACTTTTCAACATTTCTCATATCAATTCAATCTGAATTTACTACATTTTCAAGGCAAATTTCCATAATTCAACACTACAGGTACAGGTATATTGGGGACATCCTGCATTCAACACTACCGGTAGATTGGGGACATCCTCAAATGCAGAGCAGGTACTCTAAAAAATTCTCTGGATTCTCCCCTGAACTGAGTCACTGTCTTGTCATTTCTTAGTACTCTTGGGCTCCAAATAAAAGTGCAGACCCAAATAAATGTGCAGGGAGGAAATCCTGACACAAATTAATAAAAGTGCAGACCCAAATAATAGTGCAGGGTGGAATCTAGTCTCACTTTAATCAGGGTTTCCACCAGGCCTGCTGGGGGTCCGTCGCCCGGACCCATTCCCCCTGCCGACCTTTGCCATGAAACCCCGCTCATACACAAATAAATGACGTCATTAAAAACTTAGTCTTGTCTGGCTCTGCAGGCTATATACATGTATGATATTTAACCTTATTTTCATTAATAATGACCAAATGGAATCAACACAGTCCATCTTCAGAAGAAAAAAAAAACAGCATGAACAAACCATAAATAGTGAAACCCCACAAATAGTTCCACGGGATTCCCCCACGTGATTGGTGGGGAATTCCCTATCAAGGGAGATATCATTGGTTCAATTTACTTCAGAGTATGGGAACGTGGATCATAAAAACTGCCTCATTTATTATCTTGACGTGAATATTGACGAGGCGTTTGGACTAATTTATTCATCATTATTCTAAATTGTATAAAACATGTGTATAGTTTGAGGCATGAGGAAACACACAAATATCGTATCATTTATAGTAAGGCCAAAAAAAAGAAGATTGTATTAGGGTAGGTAGGTAGGGAATTTTTATTTTTTTATTTTATTTTGAAATTTTTATCCAGTTGCTGAAATATTGAATTACTTCGACTGAAGTGACATAAAATGCCAACTTGTGTTGTGGGGAAAGTATTACTTGATAAACACAGTGGAAATAGACATTAAGATTGATGAAAGATCAAGCTTACTTCATGCTTAAGTATGTTATTTATTATTCACATACCACATTTTCATACATTTGGCTATAAACTTGGTACGAAATTGATGTCACTAACGTTTATAAGAATTTTACCAATAATACCACCATTATACCGTACTTATATTGTGACGACTACATCCCATTGTCTGGAGGTAGCCAGTACATTCAACCTAGCATGCCTGGTTTTTGGAAACAGTAGCTGTACCCCTAACATATGTGGTGATAACCTCTATACATGTATATATATAGATACACACACCATGTCTGTTGATAGTGCTCCCACCGGTACTCTCGGCCAGTCTCGGGCTCCAAATGAAAGTGCAGGCCCAAATAATAGTGCAGGGGAAAAATTCCATTGAAAGTTAATAACAGTGCAGACCCAAATAATAGCACAGTGGAAACTCTGAGCAAAACATCAACTATAGTTAAAAAATTTAAAGTACATATACTAGTAGGTCAAGCATATGAATCAACATAGTATGTGTGATGTAGTGTTTTATTCAATATTTAAATGTTCACATGTACGCCATATATTTGAATATGTACATGCATAAAATTATAAGCTCATCAATTTGGTATCAGAATCATATAGAAATCTTGAGTTTGTGATGATTTCAATTTTCATAGCATCAAAATAAATAAAATTGCAGACTCAAATAAGCACTGTGCAGCCTGGGGGAAATTTTCCAAGAAAATAATAAATGCGTGCATGTTTATTTGGAACCCATGAGTATGTTCCATAAGTCCCAAACAAGGCATACAGGTAAAGCAGGCATGAGATCCACTCTCATGAAATTAAAATTGCAAAATTCATGCCCATCAATCCACAACCCATCACACACCTGGGGCTTTTGAGACAACTGTCACTTCATGGTCACTTTTCACAGGCATATGTTAGAAACCATGTGTTTTGCACACTAATGATCATCAATATTTATGAGCATTTAGTGGTAAAAACATTAAAAAATTTTTGTTTTTTTAACTTTTTCTCAAAATATCAATAAAAAGATTAGGGTCGGCGGGTTATTTTTAGGGTCGGTCGATGTACGGAAACATAGCATCTGTTTTTTTTGGCCTAATATAAAATTGCGACTTTGCTTATTGTCGCGAACTGAAGCATGAAAACGCTTGGGCTAATGGCGATCATCATAAAAGAATCCTTGTGCAACATACACAAGTTCGCGGCTTCGTGTTAATGCCCCATTAAAGAATAACACGCTGAACATGCGTGCCCTCATTCCGATGTGACGTCATCCAGTAGAAGTTTGCAGACACGTGCAGTTAACTGTGTCACAATAATACCTGTAGAGATAATAAAAGCTATTATACTGCAGTCATTGACCATCATGCACATGTCCACAATTATTAGTCAGGTCAAGGACGCCCAATGTTTTGCTGCTCTTTTACAGTTGAATTATCAGATACTAATACATATAATTTGATATAAATGTGTGAAACGGGGAATAAAATAAAGACACACAGACACAGTGAGAATGAGTTTGTTTATTTATTTTTTATTATATCGGATTTATCATCTTTTTAGATTTAGTTTGCGCCGGCATTTTGTCTTGTTGCTTACCTGTGATCGCCGTCTGTTTCTCAAAATCCTGATGAAAAATGTCCCTCATGACATACCGATCCATAAGTCGCAGGAAGTTTTTAATAAGGGAAATTGGGTTAGAAAGTTGCGACTTATATATACCGTACACCGGCCGGTACGGTAAATGGCGAAATTACAGATGAATGGGTCTTCATATATTTAATTATTTACTGGTTCCCCCATAGCAGCTACCGGACCCATTCCCCCGAACCATAGCGGAAACCCTGCTTTAATCAACAATTTAATATTCTAGACTGAGATGACATAAATTCAACTAAAGCAGGTCTTACAAGATGTATATTAAGAACAATATTAAGAACTTTAAATATAATATCCAAATTAAATATTGGAATACACACTGTACATGTATAATAAATATGCAGACCCTAATAAGGTTTGTGCAGGGGGTAATTTGGGCTGAAAATTATTTGGAGCCCGAGAGTAGGCATGCAGGTACTCCAATTACTGTACATGTAGGTTACCCTGTATTTAGTGTATTATGCACTTTTTGTTACAACAAATGGTTGTTTTCTTTTGCACACATTAACCCTTTACCCAACAAACCGGCCAAAAACGCCCAAATAAAGCTTCAACAGCCTAAAATATCTTCGGTCTGTCTCAATAACACCATACAAATATGGATATCATTGGAACCGGTTCATTGACCACATTGTGATGGTTACAGTTATGCCATCTGCCAATGCATTCTCTTATATATGCGAGTCGACCATAGGTCGCCTCGCATATATAAGAGAATGCATTGGCCTAAAAAAAATCTTTTTTTAACACTTTTTACCATTTTTCTTACATTCTTTAACAATTTAAAAAAAAATTCTTACATTTTTTTAACAATTTTTATAATATTTTTCTACATTCTTTGACAATTTTATCATTTTTAATATGTGTTAAGCCAATGCATTCTCTTATATATGCGAGGCGACCTATGGTCGACTCGCATATACCCTGCTGGACAAAACAAGTGTCCACTTAACCGCGGTGCGGTTAGCGTTGCCACCGCGGCCGAAATGCAACTACACTGCGGCTCCACCGGCTAACAACAGTTGGGCTGCGGTGTACTTGCCATTCGGCCATGGTGTAGTTGCCGCGGTGTACGTTCATTAAACTGAAAAAAGATGATACAAACCCGAAATCTAACCACGATGTACCCGGTACATGCCATTCGGCCGCGTTGTAGTTGCCTTTCGGCCATGGTGTACTTGCCGCTCGGCTGCAGTGTACTTGCCGTTCGGCCGCGGTGCTCAACTGCAGTTACAAACTCTGACACCGCGACCCGAACGGCAAATACACCGCGGTGCCAATGGACACTTGTTTTGTCCAGCGGGGTATAAGAGAATGCATTGGCACATGGCCGTTCTGTTGGGTAAAGGGTTAACCCTACAATGACTGGACTCCAGGCACAGGGTTTTCAAAAAATTTCAGGAAGCTCCAGTCACTGGAGCTTCCTGAAATTTTGTGAAAACCCTGTGCCAATGCACTCTCTTATATACAGTAATGCCCTAATAATCGACTCCTTAACCACAGCAGAATTATGGGTAACTTTTCAGGATTTACCGGTAGTCGGAAATATGGCTTGTTGCCATTCATCGGAAAGCTAAAACAAGCCATATTTCCGACTAAATCCTGAAAAGTTACCAATAATTCTGCTGTGGGGAGTCGATTATTTAGGGCATTAATACTGTATGTGAGTCTCCCATAGCCTAGGGAGCCTTGCATATATAAGAGGATATACTGGCCTAACAATATTTACCTTGACCTTGTAAGCCAATGCATTCTCTTATATATAGGAGGCTCTATTGGAGACTTTCGTATATACATGTGAGAGAATGCACTGGCGCGAAAAGGTTTATATAATAAAGTTATGTTGAGTATTTTGTTGACAGATTGATGTGGGAGATTCGTGAGACACCCCTCCCCACCCCTCCCTACTGTACATGTCATAGTTAAATGTTTACAATGAATCTCTTTAATCATTGCTAGCAAACAGGTGTTTGTTTATAAGTTTGATGAGTCACTTCCAATGTACAGCTGTCAAGTTAGTCAGGTGCAGCCATACTCAATTTAATTAAATAAGGATTGTGATGTTGTAGGGTGGGGTTTCCTAATTTCAAGGACTTCATGGATATGGTCCTAATAATCTGGGATTTATTAAGCATGAAGGAAAGCAGTTGGTACATGAATCGCTGATCATATATACTGGTATATATATGAAGATGTTATTTTATTTCCTACTATATACCGGTATATTGGCCATGGCAATAAAAAATGCTGTTGTAAATGCCATGGCAACATGTGGAATCTTAACAGTCCACAGCATAAATTTTGCCATGGGATATTTTTCCTCTTTTCGAGGATTTTTATAATATCCACATAAATATGTATAATTCGGGCAGAAATCTGAAAAAAATTATTTGCTACAATTTCCCCCTGAAACCATTCAATTTGCCTGAAATTTGATTGAAAATTGCTCCAATTTGCCTGAAAATTGTCCGAATGTTGAGCTTTCAAAATGTTGGAGGGGGGCTGCAGCCCTCCCAGCTCCCCTGACCCATACGGCTCTCCCAGCTCCCCTGACCCATACGGCTCTCCCAGCTCCCCTGACCCATACGGCTCTCCCAGCTCCCCTGACCCATACGGCTCTCCCAGCTCCCCTGACCCATACGGCTCTCCCAGCTCCCCTGACCCATACGGCTCTCCCAGCTCCCCTGACCCATACGGCTCTCCCAGCTCCCCTGACCCATACGGCTCTCCCAGCTCCCCTGACCCATACGGCTCTCCCAGCTCCCCTAACCCATACGGCTGTGATGGACTTGCTAACATTGCTTTTCTTTTTCAGTGCTCGTTGGGTTGTATGAAGAACCAGAGAAGCCAAACAATGCACTAGAGTATCCTTTTTATATGCCTGTTGAAACGCATCTTGGGACGCATCTTTTGTCCGTGTCTGTATTCTGTCATTTTCCAATAATTTTTTTTTAAACTTTGCACAAATGTCAAACAAGATGGGAACCTACACTCCTGCGATTTGGAGTTCAGTCGGAGTCATTATTGTCATTTTGCGACATAGAAATGTTTTATGTTTTATATTTTAGCGTTATTCATCCTTTCTCGACACATTGAAGATGTGCAGCATATTTAGTGAATATGCACTTTGTACATGTACATGTATCATATTCAATAATCAATTCCTTCTGCAGTTTGTAGTACAGGGATCTGAAATAAATCCTTTGACATTTTGGTCAATTTTATTTCAATTTAATTCTATCCAGAGCTTGATTCTTAAAATGGTTACGAAAAATTGTCCTACTTGATTTTCGCATTATATACATGTAAGAAGATATTGATATAAATTTGATATAAAATTGATATTAATTAAGAGAAGCATTTCCTGACAGACATCTTCTACTCATATGTATTATTTTATACCCAGGAAACTACATGTATATAAAACTTGTTATAGGAAGAGATAAACCATCTTTAAGAGATACAAGTACAGTAATGCTCTAATTAATCGACTCCTTAAACACAGCAGAATTATGGGTAACTTTTCAGGATTTAGGATGCTGTGTTTAAGGAGTCGATTAATTAGAGCATTACTGTATATCATCTTTATATGTTCTGTCTTGTTTCTCATATTAATTTGCTGTGAAGTTGATATATATCCGGTCTGAACTTGTCGGCGATCTTCATGCAAAATGGATAGCTACAAATTTTGTATATCTAATATATAAGGAATATTGATAAATTTTAAGCATACATACTGGTACGCAGAAGATTTCCAACCAATTTTGTTATTAATGCAGCACCAAAAAAAAACATGTTTTGCTTAAGATTATGATTTTCCCTGAATTGGAGGTTTTTTTTTGTCCCGGTCCAAACTTACGATGTCACCGTCAATCAAGATGGCTTTACAACCTTTACTGGAAAAAAAGGACCCTTTATCTTTAACAATTTCCTGGAAGTGGCTAATACCTTGTTTCGAAAACAATAAGTGCACAAAGTATTTGAGGTGCATTATATTAGTGCTCAATAAGTGTAATTTATACTAAATATTACTCTATGTTTAACTTGATTTAACCCTTTACCCAACAGAACGGCCCTGTGCCAATGCATTCTCTTATATATGTGAGTCGACCATAGGTCGCCTCGCATATATAAGAGAATGCATTGGCTTAACACATTAAAAATTATAAAATTGTTAAAGAATGTAAGAAAAAATGGTAAAAAGTGTTAAAAAAAGATTTTTTTTAGGCCAATGCATTCTCTTATATATGCGAGGCGACCTATGGTCGACTCGCATATATAAGAGAATGCATTGGCACAGGGTATAACTGTAACTATCACAATGTGGTCAAGGAGCCGGTTCCAATGATATCCATATTTGTATGGTTCTATTGAGACAGACCGAAGATATTTTAGGCTGTTGAAGCTTTATTTGGCTGGTTTGTTGGGTAAAGGGTTAAGAGTGTTTGTAGATGTTACCATTATCAATGATATGGTACATTTGTTACATACATGTACATGTATGAAAATACGTGCAGTCTACTGTCTTATATCCTGAATCTAGTCCAGTAAATTATCTACCAGTATGCCTTATGTTTCTGCCACACTCAGTGAGGAATTTTTTCTAATATCGAGGGCAGAAAAGATATAGCACGACTGCACGAGTTAATTATTATATTTTGTACAAGTTTTCAACGTGAAGCTAATTGATACTATTATGGAGTTTGTGATGCCTGTGCCACACAAAAGTACATTTTGACTAGGTGTCAAATCTGACAGCATATATTTTTAAATGCACGGATGTGAGGTTTATTTTTAATCTACTAACTTTGGATTATTTGATGATTGGAAGCATTTTTCAGTTTTTAATTATTTCGCTTAACTAGTGTTTAGCTTCCTCCGACAGCATCTAGGAGCTTCGGGGCCTGAGACTGCCGATGCGGAGGCTTTGAAATTAGAAGTCTGTGAACTCCGACAGAAAGTCGAGCAACTACAGGAGGAAAATTCAGATCTCAAACTGAAGGTAATAAATAGAGTTACTTCCCCTCTACCATCAGCTCATATTAAAAAAAATATCTTTGTTTGCCTGATCCTACCCACAATTTCAAGAATGAATAGATATGTAGGATTTAAATAATTATACCCCCTTTTAAAAAAAAAAGAGGGGTATACTGTTTTGCACCTGTCCGTCCGTCCGTGCGTGCGTGAGTCTGTACGTCCGTCCGATGTCTGTTCGTGTCATAACTTGAACAGTAGTGCTCGGATCTTAATGAAATTAGGTATGGATGTTCACTATTATGAGGACATTAAATAGTGGGTTCCATCATTTTGTTTGGATTTTCCATTCTAGAGTTATTCATCTTTGTTTATCTGGAAATAGTGGCTTTTTGGTTCGTCTGGTGTCTGTTCATGTCGTAACTTCAACAGTTGTGCTGGGATCTCAACCAAATTTGGTGTGGATGTTCACAACTATGAGGACATTAAAAAGAGGGTTCCATCGTTTTGTTCGGATTTTCCAATCTAGAGTTATTCATCTTTGTTTATCTCGAAATGTTGGATTTTTGGTCCATCTGGTGTCTGTTCATGTCATAACCTGAACAGTAGTGCTCGGATCTCAATGAAATTTTGTATGGATGTTCACTACTATGAGGGCATTCAATAGAGGGTTCCATCGTTTTGTTCGGATTTTCCATTCTAGAGTTATACATCTTTGTTCATCTGGAAATGTTGGCTTTTTGGTTCGTCTGGTGTCTGTTCATGTCGTAACTTCTACAGTTGTACTGGGATCTCAATGGGATTTGGTATGGATGTTCACTACTATGATGACATGAAAAGGAGGGTTCCATCGTTTTGTTTCTGCTTTTCCATTCTAGAGTTATTTATCTTTGTTCATCTGGAAATGTTGGCTTTTTGGTCCGTCTGTTCATGTCGTAACTTCAACTGTTGTGCTGGGATCTCAATGGAATTTGGTATAGATGTTCACTGCTATGAGGACATTCAATAGGGGGTTCCATTGTTCTGTTCTGCTTTTCCATTCTAGAGTAATTCATCTTTGTTTATCTGGAAATGTTGGCTGTTTGATCCATCCGATGTCTGTTCAGCTCATAACTTGAACAGTAATGCTCGGATCTCAATGAAATTTTGTATGGATGTTCACCACTATGAGGACATTTAATGGCACATTCAAATGTTTGTTTTGGTTTTTTGTTCTAAAGTTATTCATCTTTGTTTTTATGAAAATGCTGATTTCTGGGTCCATATGTCTGAGTATAGCCATCATAAGTTATAGATATGCCCACACTAGGCGGTATGCCACGAGGGGGTATGCACCGGACGACAGTCCATCTCTTGTTTTTTTTTCCAATAACAATTACTCATTGGACTGGATAGGTTGTTTAACCATATCTTTACCAAATAATCATGTATTTCCCCAATAAGAAATGTTCAGATCTAATAAGTTCAACTAACGACCATAGTTGTTGAACTAATTATCTGAACATTTCCATCCAATAAATAGGTCTCCTTCTGTACAGTACCGGTAATGCCCTAATTAATCGACTCCTTTAACCACAGGAGAATTATGGGTAACTTCTCAGGATTTAGTCGGAAATATGGCTTGTTGCCATTCATCAGAAAGCTCTCGCCGAGAGCTTCCCGATGAATGGCAACAAGCCATATTTCCGACTAAATCCTGAAAAGTTACCCATAATTCTCCTGTGGTTAAAGGAGTCTATTAATTAGGGCATTACTGTACTTGTATTTCTTTTGGTTTCCTGAAACCCCTCCAGATGAATAGACCATTCTAAATTCTAATGTATACTTTTATAACTGAAGGAGGATAATATATTTAGTATAGAAAGGGTAAATAACTTGAGATTACACAAACTTGATCTATTGACATCTAAATATCATAAAAAAGTGATGCACATATATCTTTGAAGCTACATATATCTTTGAAGCTACATGTACATGTATATTATGAACTTTCACCTTTCTATACTAAATACTCATTGATGAGTAGTTCCCTTAGGAATTGTTTAGATAGTAAGTTCAACAAATGATTATTTGTGAACATTTCCCACCAATGGTGTTGACATTGACAAGTTGATGGGAACAAGTCATTTAGGGGTGGGTCATTCAGCGGCCATCTTGAATTTTGCTCTTTGCATGACTAAATCCTTTGGCACATCCTACCGGTCTCCTCTCTCATCCAATGCTCCCCAAACTTGTTTTGGATATTCGGGGGGATCTTTAGATGGGAGCCTTCCTTTTTTATTTGTTATAAAACATGGCCGCCAGCAGCTAACTTGGATTTCATATTTGAATCCATCGGCACAACCCTGCAGCCTGCATTATTGGGAGAATTGATTTGAAAATTTAGAGGGATGTTTAGGACCACCTTTAGATGGGAGCTATCAAATTTGAACTATTTTCTTCATGAAACTTATGTTCTTGTAATTGTGACCCGGAAGAGACAGGTCATCTTTAAAGGCTAAGCCAATTATGAACTTTCACCTCCAATTCATTTTACAGTTGCAGCCAAAAGAAGAAGAGAACTGAGATAGTTATCTGAGCCATGTTCCACACATTCCATTCTACCACCGATGTCCACTTCAGAGTGGACTTCACAGCCAAACAAGACAGATTCCTGATTATCATCACCTCAGTTATATTGTCATCTCAGTTATGGCTGCACTAGGGCCATGGTTAATTCATTTTATGTTTAGCATCAATGGCCACATCTGTTTTTGTTTTTTGGCAGAAAATATTATGGCATTTGAATAATTATTGGCACAATTCCATGGAGTCTCACCCTCTGGGGACCTCATTCTGCTTAGGCCTCATCTTCTGGCCAAGTTCTGGGAAGTATCTATAGTCTCAAATTAACATTGTTTTTAGTTACTTTTTCCCTTATCAGTTTCTGTATCCTCTAATTTACAGAAGATAAAATGCATAATCGAGGTGACCAACTTCAACTGGGCTTCAATCTAATCCTAGGTCTCCCATAGCAGTTGAGGCCTAAGCAGAATGAGGTCCCCAGAGGGTGAATTTGGTGATGCTGGCCCGCTATGCGGGATAGCATCACTAATTCACCCTCGATACTTCATTCTACAAATGTGACCCGCCATATCAAATCCAGTCGTAAGTCGGGATTTTTTTTACCGTGCCAATGCATTCTCTTATATATGCGAGTCGACCATAGGTCGCCTCGCATATATAAGAGAATGCATTGGCCTAACAATTTTTTACAATTTTAATAATGTTTTCTGGTATTCTTTAACAATTTTATAATTTCACCCATACAGAGCCCCAGACAAACATGAGCAGACAACACCCTTCTATATGCTTCTATATATGTGTGGGGCTCCCTGCAGGGTAATGGATGTTTTTTATTTTATGTCCTAAAAATTGTAAGAAACATTTATTTAAAAAAAATGATAAAACATTGTTAGGCCAATGCATTCTCTTATATATGCGAGGCGACCTATGGTCGACTCGCATATATAAGAGAATGCATTGGCACAGGGTAAAAAAAATCCCAACTTACGACTGGATTTGATATGGCGGGTCACAAATGTCAGACACACTAAATTCTGGCTTGATTTCCATTGTACTTTATAAGTAACTTCAGAATCTATCTAGAATAATTAATAATGAATAATCACCTCATTTCGCATTTAATTCTCACGGTGACGGTAAAAATGAATTTAATTAACCATGGCCTAATAAGGTGCTGTCATTCAATACCACTCCATCATTCATGGGTTGGTCAGTACAGAATTGAATTTGAAATGAAAGAAAACTTGGGTGGCAGTTTGAGCCAATCATTTGATGATTTTTTTCAAAATTCCTGCTTTGAATTTCACTTTCATACTTTAAAACTATATAAAGTTATAAACAGGTCTTTTACAACTTTACTTCAACTATTATATAGTCATCTTCTGAAATCTGGTTCAAACACAATTATAATAATTAAACCATGCTGTGAAAAAAGTCCATTTCCATGAAGTCAGGAACATATTTCAGTTCAATATCTCATCTATTTCCTTTGTAATTCTGGGACAGATTACAAGTCGTTCTGATGGAATGTCTACTCACCCAATTTGTCATGGTGATTTTCACACAATATTCCAACTAAATGAGTCTAATCAGATGTTCCGTTCAATTTTATGTGAACAATACAATATATGGATGGATATTGTCCCATGTTTTATGTGAAAAATGTCTGATCATTTTGCATCAAGACACCATGGAATGCAATATTTCTTCCAATAGAAGTAGTAATGGGATATACAACTGTTGCACAAGTGAATCGAGATACAGAATCCTTAGATACATGTATCATATCGGGTCATATAATAGTGTGTATCCCGATATGCCCAAATTCTGTTTAAACTTTACCATTTGTGTACTCTTAGGTGCCTAATAATAGTGATGGATGAAATTTTAGGTTGAATTCAATAATAATACCAGTAATGATGGTAATTTCAATCTTTCTTTTTACCGAACAAAAGCAGCAATGTTTGAAAATTTTGTTTAACCCTTTGAGTGCCAGGTCTGATTTTTGTATCAACCCATATACCCTGTGCCAATGCATTCTCTTATATATGCGAGTCGACCATAGGCCGCCTCGCATATATAAGAGAATGCATTGGCCTAACATTTTTTCATCACTTGTTATTATTTTTTACAATTTTTTACAATTTTAATGATTATTTATTATATTCTTTAACAGACTTATTTTGTAGGTTTAGTGCCAGGGAATCTTACATTTTTCATGGACATCAAAATTATTACTATGAATACTTGGTGATAGTTTTGAGTTATAACATGCCCCTAAGGTTTTATCCAGTATGTTTTTAAATTCGCTATAGCATGCTTAAGCATACCCAAAAAAAATTCAACACAAAAAAAAAAAATCTAAAAAAAAATAAAAAAAAATATTTTTTTATTTTTTTAGGGCCGATTTTACAGACCGTAAATTCGGGCCGATGAGATCGGCCCTTGGCACTCAAAGGGTTAACACTATTATTTGGCACCTCACCTCAGTGTGCACATGGTTTCATGACTTGTTTTATTAACCATTTATACAGTGATAACTGACAAGTTGACTGCTGTGTGAGGTTTAGAAAATATTTAAACTGAAATTTGAAGAAAAATTGTGAGGAAATTATTTCCCACCCAACCAGTATGCCTACCGTACCGAAGCAAGGCTCAATAGCAGAATTGCGTATGACTCTTATCTGGGCCTCAGCATATTTACCTGAGATATCTAGATTTGTATTCATATCATGAGCCTTGTATCGGGATGCATATCGTATCGTGACCAGACTCGTATCTCGCATGCCTAAATAGAAGACATCTGAATAAGAATATTTACATGTATATTACATGACTCTTATTATCCTTTCTGAGTCTCTACACTTGCGTTACAATATTGTACCATGGGTTAGTAGATGTTCCTCTTCACTCATCTCATACTTCACTCATCATTCAACATGATTTCATGTAAATTCCATAATATTTTTTTACTTTGAATTCACAACATAATATTCTGAAAAGATTGTTTTTCGTCCAAAAAGGTCAGATAAAATTTTTATAAATACAGTGGCGATTTTGAAAACCGAGGAGATGACAAAAACCTCACCTGACATATAAAGTAATTAATGTCATCTAAGTGAAAATAGATATATATATATTTTATTATTTCATTTACTAATTTGAAAAACCATTAAGTTAGTGATAATTGGCATCGTATTGAAATCAATATTCTGGGAACTTGCAAAAATGCAATTCCCTTTTAAAAATGCACCCCTCGAGAATGCTACTGGTAAGCCTGTAGATATGACATTTAACCTTACTCGGCCAAACAAAGTATTTTCTCAAATGGTTGAACCTAATATTTTAAGTTTTTTTTTTTTTTTTTGGTGAAGTCCAAGGTAGTTGTATTTATTGAGAACTCTCAATTAATAGGAAATACACCTTTTACTGTGAATTATACTATATTATGAGATTCTGTTAAAAAGAAAAGAAATTTCTGTGATTATTTATTTAATGTGGACATTAGGATTCAGTGGTCCGTCCAGTCTTTAATCATACAAAATGATGATTAAACTTAAAGTGACTTGGCAGTTTGCACTTAAAATTACACCTAATTAATAAATATTCACTTTTGAAATGTTCATGGTATAAATAATAGGTTGATAGGAACATTATATGTCCAAGAAAGATGAATTGAAATCATAAAAATTACAACTTCAAACAAAAAAATCTTAATTTTGCAGAAGACGCAAGGCTACACAGAGTTAATAATTATCTGTTTATTAGACACTTTTTTTTTTAAATGGACAGGCAGGTTTTTATATTTATTTTTTTACCACCAAAATATCGCAGCAGGCATGTTTTTATTTCTACATTTTATGATCAAAATTTTCTGGTGGGCAAATTTTTATTTGTTCACCCCCAAATTGAGTTACATTAAAACAAATTTAGTATCAATAATGTTAGTTATGAATACCTGGTATTCGTATTGGCTCATAAAATACCCCAAAGGACTGATCCAGGTGATTTAAAAAAATGAGAAGAAAAAAATTTAATAATAAAAAAAAAAATCATATTGTCCAGACACAATAAAAAGCACCCAGAGCCATATTTTTATGGGGCGGCGGTGTCAGAGAAACAGATAATTAACTTTGTGTGGCCTAATAATGAAATTAATTAAATTTTATTTTTAAGTCTACCTGTCAACCCTGAATTTTTCGGACATGTAACCTGAACCAGATATTGATATTCTTTGACCTAACAAGAATCTACTGAGGGCGAGTAACTCTAATCTGGACTGGCCACTGCTTGTTATGTTTGTATTTAATTTATTTAGGTGATTTGTAGGTTGTTATGTTTCAGATTGATATGAGTCATTATGATAGGTTGTTACATTTCGATGTTTTTCGTTCATTTGATTATTTCTCTGGTAAGAAAACTCCCGTAAATACATAAGGATCTGTTTTATATGTTTATATTAACCACCTAAAATTAGAATGCCAACTGCTCACCAAAACATTTGAGTCGATTAACATCGTTTAACGCCACACAGTCCACATGTCCACAATTCTAAATTTGTGGCCTTCACAGTGGATACATCATACATGTGAAAAGACGGTAAACAACTATCAACAAAAATAGTCCATATTGTTCTTATTTTCACCATTAATTTATATAATATGTAAAAGAGGAGGATCTGTCTGTTTGCGATTTTTCTCCCAGAGCCCTGGACTGATTTCAACACAAATTGGTGTGGTGACTCTGAGTGCCCAGGCGGATTTAATAATGGCGTCGGTTTTAAAAAAATAATATAAAAAATAAATATTTAGTTTCAATTTAAAATTTTTTTTTGGTTAAATGGAGCCAAAACAAATTAATAATTAAATTTTTTATTTTGTTTTAATTATATTGTATAAATGATCCCTTTCAGCTAGAATTAATAAGAACAAGGCATTGAAAATTATTATGAAAAACAGAAATAGAGTAAAATTTTTGAATAACCAGCAGGATCAGCTATGTTTGTGAACAAATCACTGTAACAGTAATGTATACATAACTCAACATGTGAACTAATATCATCATTGGATATTTATTTATAGTGAAAATAAGAACAAACTCAATCTCTTCAATATTCTTGTCAGCTGATAATGGATTTACAGCCTGTTATTAGTTCTCACATCTATCCACTGTGAAGGCATCCCCTCCCTTAAAAGGGGTACTGTACACTAAATCCGACCATTCATGTGACCATCTCCTAATTATCCCTTTATACTCAGCACAATATATGCATCAAATGAACTAATTTGAGCCATGGATTAGAGCAAAATACACTCATTAACTTTATGAACGATGTAAATCAACATGGTAATTATAATGAAAATGAAATTTATGACTTCAGTCATAAATTCATTTTCATTATATTTACCATGTTGTTTGCATTTTTCTTAGAGCACACAAGTGTATTTTGCACTAATTCATGGCTCAAATTCATTCATTTGTTGCACATATTGTGTTGCGTATAAAAGGATTTAGTACCCCTTTAAAATATCCTTGATAAAAATGTCAGGTGACCGATTACTTTATAACCTGAATCTATATAAAAAGTTTATGAAAGAGGGACTACTATTTAGGGGATTTTGATAGTCTATATTTAGTTTATAACCAGAGAGGGTTAATTGTAGTGAGTAAAAGATGCTGGTTGTCATCACAACCAAACTTCAAAGTAGAGTTCAGTCCTCTAGCTATGGTGGTCTGACCACTGCCATCACTTATATATATTTGTAATTAAATCTCATTTTAATAAACTTTTGAGTTTTGTTGGTTATAATTCATTCTGATTTGATCTAGCCATTTCCAAATGAATATGGACAGTTCAGTTTCTCAGATTACCTCAGGTACAGTAATGCTCTAAATAATGACTCCTTAACCACAGCAGAATTATGGATAATTTTTCAGGATTTAGTTGGAAATATGGCTTGTTGCCATTTATCGGAAAGCTCTCAATGAGAGTCGATTATTTAGAGCATTACTGTAACTCAGAATGTATTATAAGTTATAACCAAGCAAAGTCTTAAATATAAAATATGAGAGCTTTTCTCACATTTTGTATACATCATATATACGTATATCATTGGTCAGACCAGCATAGCAGGGGACTGAACTCTGCCTTGCAGATTGGTCACGAGTTGGTATCTTAAAGCAATGCAGGCAGCAGACTTTCCATCACAAGTTGGTGTTTTAATTTGACTTCATATTTTATTCACATTGAATGTCTGTAAAATTCTCAATAAACAACTATAATATTATTTCCGTTAGTCATTTCCAGGGACGTGGCCAGAGGGTCTCTGTTAACCCTTTAATGGCAGCCAGGGACGTGGCCATAGGGTCTCCATTAACCCTTTAATGGCAACCAGGGATGTGGCCAGAGGGTCTCCGTTAACCCTTTAATGGCAGCCGGGGATGTGGCCATAGGGTCTCCATTAACCCTTTAATGGCAGCCAGGGATGTGGCCAGAGGGTATCCGTTAACCCTTTAAATGTGGCCAGAGGGTCTCCATTAACTCTTTAATGGCAGCCAGGGATGTGGCCAGAGGGTCTCCATTAACCCTTTAATGGCAGCCAGGGATGTGGCCAGACGGTCTCCATTAACCCTTTAATGGCAGCCAGGGATGTGGCCAGAGGGTATCCGTTAACCCTTTAAATGTGACCAGAGGGTCTCCATTAACCCTTTAATGGCAGCCAGGGATGTGGCCAGAGGGTCTCCGTTAACCCTTTAATGGCAACCAGGGATGTGGCCAGAGGGTATCCGTTAACCCTTTAAATGTGGCCAGAGGGTATCCGTTAACCCTTTAATGGCGGCCAGAGGGTATCCGTTAACCCTTTAATGGCAGCCAGGGATGTGGCCATAGGGTCTCCATTAACCCTTTAATGGCAACCAGGGATGTGGCCAGAGGGTATCCGTTAACCCTTTAAATGTGGCCAGAGGGTCTCCATTAACCCTTTAATGGCAGCCAGGGATGTGGCCAGAGGGTCTCCGTTAACACTTTAATGGTGGCCAGAGGGTATCTGTTAACCCTTTAATGGCGGCCAGAGGGTATCCGTTAACCCTTTAATGGCAGCCAGGGATGTGGCCATAGGGTCTCCATTAACCCTTTAATGGCAGCCAGCGATGTGGCCATAGGGTCTCCATTAACCCTTTAATGGCGGCCAGGGATGTGGCCATAGGGTCTCCATTAACCCTTTAATGGTGGCCATAGGGTCTCCATTAACCCTTTAATGGCAGCCAGGGATGTGGCCAGAGGGTCTCCGTTAACCCTTTAATGGCACCCGGGGATGTGGCCAGAGGGTCTCCGTTAACCCTTTAATGGCAGCCAGGGACGTGGCCAGAGGGTCTCCGTTAACCCTTTAATGGTGGTCAGAGGATCTCTGTTAACCCTTAAATGGCGGCCAGGGATGTGACCATAGGGTCTCTGTTAACCCTTTAATGGCAGCCAGGGATGTGGCCAGAGGGTCTCCATTAACCCTTTAATGGCAGCCAGGGATGTGGCCAGATGGTCTCCATTAACCCTTTAATGGCGGTCAGGGATGTGGCCAGAGGGTCTCCGTTAACCCTTTAATGGCAGCCAGGGATGTGGCCATAGGGTCTCCATTAACCCTTTAATGGTGGTCAGAGGATCTCTGTTAACCCTTTAATGGCAGCCAGGGATGTGGCCAGATGGTCTCCATTAACCCTTTAATGGCAGCCAGGGATGTGGCCAGATGGTCTCCATTAACCCTTTAATGGCGGTCAGGGATGTGGCCAGAGGGTCTCCGTTAACCCTTTAATGGCCGTCATGGATGTGGCCATAGGGTCTCAATTAACCCTTTAATCATTAAATGGCAGCCAGGGATGTGGCCAGAGGGTCTCCGTTAACACTTTAATGGTGGCCAGAGGGTATCTGTTAACCCTTTAATGGCGGCCAGAGGGTATCCGTTAACCCTTTAATGGCAGCCAGGGATGTGGCCATAGGGTCTCCATTAACACTTTAATGGCAACCAGGGATGTGGCCAGAGGGTATCCGTTAACCCTTTAAATGTGGCCAGAGGGTCTCCATTAACCCTTTAATGGCAGCCAGGGATGTGGCCAGAGGGTCTCCGTTAACACTTTAATGGTGGCCAGAGGGTATCTGTTAACCCTTTAATGGCGGCCAGAGGGTATCCGTTAACCCTTTAATGGCAGCCAGGGATGTGGCCATAGGGTCTCCATTAACCCTTTAATGGCAGCCAGCGATGTGGCCATAGGGTCTCCATTAACCCTTTAATGGCGGCCAGGGATGTGGCCATAGGGTCTCCATTAACCCTTTAATGGTGGCCATAGGGTCTCCATTAACCCTTTAATGGCAGCCAGGGATGTGGCCAGAGGGTCTCCGTTAACCCTTTAATGGCACCCGGGGATGTGGCCAGAGGGTCTCCGTTAACCCTTTAATGGCAGCCAGGGACGTGGCCAGAGGGTCTCCGTTAACCCTTTAATGGTGGTCAGAGGATCTCTGTTAACCCTTAAATGGCGGCCAGGGATATGACCATAGGGTCTCTGTTAACCCTTTAATGGCAGCCAGGGATGTGGCCAGAGGGTCTCCATTAACCCTTTAATGGCAGCCAGGGATGTGGCCAGATGGTCTCCATTAACCCTTTAATGGCGGTCAGGGATGTGGCCAGAGGGTCTCCGTTAACCCTTTAATGGCAGCCAGGGATGTGGCCATAGGGTCTCCATTAACCCTTTAATGGTGGTCAGAGGATCTCTGTTAACCCTTTAATGGCAGCCAGGGATGTGGCCAGATGGTCTCCATTAACCCTTTAATGGCAGCCAGGGATGTGGCCAGATGGTCTCCATTAACCCTTTAATGGCGGTCAGGGATGTGGCCAGAGGGTCTCCGTTAACCCTTTAATGGCCGTCATGGATGTGGCCATAGGGTCTCAATTAACCCTTTAATCATTAAATGGCAGCCAGGGATGTGGCCAGAGGGTCTCCGTTAACCCTTTAATGGCGGCCGGGGATGTGGCCAGAGGGTCTCCGTTAACACTTTAATGGTGGCCAGATGGTCTTCATTAACCCTTTAATGGTGGCCAGAGGATCTCTGTTAACCCTTTACTGACGGCCAGGGATGTGACCATAGGGTCTCTGTTAACCCTTTAATGGCAGCCAGGGATGTGGCCAGAGGGTCTCCGTTAACCCTTTAATGGCAGCAAGGGATGTGGCCAGATGGTCTCCATTAACCCTTTAATGGCGGCCAGGGATGTGGCCAGAGGGTCTCCGTTAACCCTTTAATGGCAGCCAGGGATGTGGCCATAGGGTCTCAATTAACCCTTTAATGGCAGCCAGGGATGTGACCATAGGGTCTCTGTTAACCCTTTAATGGCAGCCAGGGATGTGGTCAGAGGGTCTCCGTTAACCCTTTAATGGCAGCCAGGGATGTGGCCAGACGGTCTCCATTAACCCTTTAATGGCAGCCCCAGGGATGTGGCCAGAGGGTCTCTGTTAACCCTTTAATGGCAGCCAGGGATGTGGCCAGAGGGTCTCTGTTAACCCTTTAATGGCAGCCAGGGATGTGGCCAGAGGGTCTCTGTTAACCCTTTAATGGCAGCCAGGGATGTTGCCAGAGGGTCTCCGTTAACCCTTTAATGGCAGCCAGGGATGTGGCCAGATGGTCTTCATTAACCCTTTAATGGTGGCCAGATGGTCTCCGTTAACCCTTTAATGGCAGCCAGGGACGTGGCCAGAGGGTCCCCGTTAACCCTTTAATGGTGGCCAGAGGATCTCTGTTAACCCTTTAATGGCAGCCATGGATGTGGCGAGAGGGTCTCTGTTAACCCTATAATGACAGCCAGGGATGTGACCAGAGGGTCTCTGTTAACCCTTTAATGGCAGCCAGGGATGTGGCCAGAGGGTCTCCGTTAACCCTTTAATGGCAGCCAGGGATGTGGCCAGATGGTCTTCATTAACCCTTTAATGGTGGCCAGATGGTCTCCGTTAACCCTTTAATGGCAGCCAGGGATGTGGCCAGAGGGTCTCCGTTAACCCTTTAATGGCAGCCAGGGACGTGGCCAGAGGGTCTCCGTTAACCCTTTAATGGTGGCCAGAGGATCTCTGTTAACCCTTTAATGGCAGCCATGGATGTGGCGAGAGGGTCTCCGTTAACCCTTTAATGGCAGCCAGGGACGTGGCCAGAGGGTCTCCGTTAACCCTTTAATGGTGGCCAGAGGATCTCTGTTAACCTTTTAATGGCGGCCAGGGATGTGACCATAGGGTCTCTGTTAACCCTTTAATGGCAGCCAGGGATGTGGCCAGAGGGTCTCCGTTAACCCTTTGATGGCAGCCAGGGATGTGGCCAGATGGTCTCCATTAACCCTTTAATGGCGGCCAGGGATGTGGCCAGAGGGTCTCTGTTAACCCTTTAATGGTGGCCATAGGGTATCCGTTAACCCTTTAATGGCAGCCATGGATGTGGCGAGAGGGTCTCTGTTAACCCTTTAATGGCAGCCAGGGATGTGACCAGAGGGTCTCCATTAACCCTTTAATGGTGGCCAGATGGTCTATGTTAACCCTTTAATGGCGACCAGGGATGTGGCCAGAGGCTCTCCGTTAACCCTTTAATGGCAGCCGGGGATGTGTCCAGAGGGTCGCTGTCAACATTTTAATGGCAGCTAGGGATGTGACCAGAGGGTATACGTTAACCCCTTAATGGCGGCCAGGGACGTGGCCAGAGGGTCTCCGTTAACCCTTTAATGGTGGCCAGAGGGTATCCATTAACCCTTTAATGGCGGCCAGGGATGTGGTCATAGGGTCTCCGTTAACCCTTTAATGGCAGCCAGGGATGTGGCCAGAGGGTCTCCGTTAACCTTTTAATGGCAGCCAGGGATGTGGCCAGAGGGTATCCGTTAACCATTTAATGGCGGCCAGGGATGTGGCTAGAGGGTCTCCGTTAACCATTTAAATGCGGCCAGGGATGTGGCCATAGTGTCTCTGTTAACCATTTAATGGTGGCCAGAGGGTATCCGTTAACCCTTTAAATGTGGCCAGAGGGTATCCCTTAACCCTTTAATGGCAGTCAGGGATGTGGCCATAGGGTCTCCGTTAACCCTTTAATGGCAGCCAGGGATATGGCCATAGGGTATCTGTTAACCCTTTAATGGCGGCAGTCAGAGGGTATCCGTTAACTCTTTAATGGCAGCCAGGGATGTGGCCAGAGGGTCTCTGTTAACCCTTTCATTATGGGAGCTGCACTGGTGCATAATTATCCCTTCCATAACTGGAACTTCCTGAAATTGTGCTAAAACCATGTTCAAATGCATTCTCTTATATATGTGAGTCTCCCTATTGGAGACTCGCTTATATAAGAGAATCCCTATGTGAGACTCACATATATAAGAGATTGCACTGGCACAGGATCTTTAATGCTGCACCAGCACAGCCCCCATCATGAAAGGGTTAAAGATATGTTGCCAGTGCATTCTCTTATATATGCTCCCTATAAGAGAATGCACCATCTTACAAGATCAATGTAAATATTGTTAGGACAACGTATATGTATTTTCAAATAATTATCTTATATAAATTATGCGAGGCTCTCTTTTGGGGACATACACGAATAGGCCCTTATACCTGTAACCATCCTCGAACACGCACAACAATAACGAAAGATCGTACATGTGCCGGCCTGTCCAAACGATACGAAAGATCGTACATGTGCCGGCCTGTCCAAACGGTACGAAAGATCGTACATGTGCCGGCCTGTCCGAACGATAATGGGGATAAACTTACATGATACATCGTTAATTCTAGTCTAACTAGTCACTTATATTTACACACATTGTTGATTGGTAGCCTTGTAAATCATGCTTAATATTTCATATTGTCATGCATAGCTGACATTTTTGTATTGTCAAGGTGCCGATTTATGTATTCACGCTTGAGTAGAACAAGTCACGATTCACACATCGCCGAAAGTAAATGCTCATGTATGATCCATATACTACGATGTATCATGTAGGGCTACTGATAGACCACCCCTGCCCTGAAACCCCGACAAGGACCGTGAGTAGGTGTTTATTGGTACCGGTAATCCGGTATGGTTATTCACGTACAGGTAACATTTTGTTTGACAATGTGAATCACACTTTTATATGTCCCAGCTTGAATTGAAACATAATTTGTGAAAGATCTTTAATTCTTCAAAGTGCTTGGAACACAAGCAGCTGTATTTTGACAGCCCATTCCAAACTCTCGTTGCGGACAAACGCCGTCCACTGTCGTCGAATGGCTGCATTAATTCTTGGGCCACTTGAACATTTATGGCTACAGTTTGCAGCCACGAGTACTTTTTATTCAAAAAAAAAAACAACGATAAAAAAAAAAAAAATTCAAAATACGTGATTTTAAAAACGGCGCATAAAATTCTTCCGTCTTTGTACCCTCGATGACGTCATTTCCGAGTCGCGACGGAAACAGCTGATTCAAAAATGAATATTGTAAACAAAGAAGCCGTTTTATTCAAATGTCTGGAAATAGCACTTTTTTGCAAAAATGTGAACAAAATGGACAGGATGCATGTTATAAACCTTATTTAGCATAAGTTAAGACATATTTAGATATATTTGGATCTAAATTAATTGTATTATTCAGCTGGTCTTTAACGCCTGTATGCGTTCAGAACACATGCAACAGATACTGAACACCAAACAGGCGTTCAATGGAGTAATTTGAACACTGTGTTCAAATTGTTTAAATCTGGTGTTCAATAACCTTTTAATGGCAGCCAGGGATGTGGCCAGAGGGTATCCGTTAACCATTTAATGGCGGCCAGGGATGTGGCCAGAGGGTATCCGTTAACCCTTTAAATGCGGCCAGGGATGTGGCCAGAGGGTCTCTGTTAACCCTTTCATTATGGGAGCTGCACTGGTGCATAATTATCCCTTCCATAACTGGAACTTCCTGAAATTGTGCTAAAACCATGTTCAAATGCATTCTCTTATATATGTGAGTCTCCCTATTGGAGACTCGCTTATATAAGAGAATCCCTATGTGAGACTCACATATATAAGAGATTGCACTGGCACAGGATCTTTAATGCTGCACCAGCACAGCCCCCATCATGAAAGGGTTAAAGATATGTTGCCAGTGCATTCTCTTATATATGCTCCCTATAAGAGAATGCACCATCTTACAAGATCAATGTAAATATTGTTAGGACAACGTATATGTATTTTCAAATAATTATCTTATATAAATTATGCGAGGCTCTCTTTTGGGGACATACACGAATAGGCCCTTATACCTGTAACCATCCTCGAACACGCACAACAATAACGAAAGATCGTACATGTGCCGGCCTGTCCAAACGATACGAAAGATCGTACATGTGCCGGCCTGTCCAAACGGTACGAAAGATCGTACATGTGCCGGCCTGTCCGAACGATAATGGGGATAAACTTACATGATACATCGTTAATTCTAGTCTAACTAGTCACTTATATTTACACACATTGTTGATTGGTAGCCTTGTAAATCATGCTTAATATTTCATATTGTCATGCATAGCTGACATTTTTGTATTGTCAAGGTGCCGATTTATGTATTCACGCTTGAGTAGAACAAGTCACGATTCACACATCGCCGAAAGTAAATGCTCATGTATGATCCATATACTACGATGTATCATGTAGGGCTACTGATAGACCACCCCTGCCCTGAAACCCCGACAAGGACCGTGAGTAGGTGTTTATTGGTACCGGTAATCCGGTATGGTTATTCACGTACAGGTAACATTTTGTTTGACAATGTGAATCACACTTTTATATGTCCCAGCTTGAATTGAAACATAATTTGTGAAAGATCTTTAATTCTTCAAAGTGCTTGGAACACAAGCAGCTGTATTTTGACAGCCCATTCCAAACTCTCGTTGCGGACAAACGCCGTCCACTGTCGTCGAATGGCTGCATTAATTCTTGGGCCACTTGAACATTTATGGCTACAGTTTGCAGCCACGAGTACTTTTTATTCAAAAAAAAAAACAACGATAAAAAAAAAAAAAATTCAAAATACGTGATTTTAAAAACGGCGCATAAAATTCTTCCGTCTTTGTACCCTCGATGACGTCATTTCCGAGTCGCGACGGAAACAGCTGATTCAAAAATGAATATTGTAAACAAAGAAGCCGTTTTATTCAAATGTCTGGAAATAGCACTTTTTTGCAAAAATGTGAACAAAATGGACAGGATGCATGTTATAAACCTTATTTAGCATAAGTTAAGACATATTTAGATATATTTGGATCTAAATTAATTGTATTATTCAGCTGGTCTTTAACGCCTGTATGCGTTCAGAACACATGCAACAGATACTGAACACCAAACAGGCGTTCAATGGAGTAATTTGAACACTGTGTTCAAATTGTTTAAATCTGGTGTTCAATAACCTTTTAATGGCAGCCAGGGATGTGGCCAGAGGGTATCCGTTAACCATTTAATGGCGGCCAGGGATGTGGCCAGAGGGTATCCGTTAACCCTTTAAATGCGGCCAGGGATGTGGCCAGAGGGTCTCTGTTAACCCTTTCATTATGGGAGCTGCACTGGTGCATAATTATCCCTTCCATAACTGGAACTTCCTGAAATTGTGCTAAAACCATGTTCAAATGCATTCTCTTATATATGTGAGTCTCCCTATTGGAGACTCGCTTATATAAGAGAATCCCTATGTGAGACTCACATATATAAGAGATTGCACTGGCACAGGATCTTTAATGCTGCACCAGCACAGCCCCCATCATGAAAGGGTTAAAGATATGTTGCCAGTGCATTCTCTTATATATGCTCCCTATAAGAGAATGCACCATCTTACAAGATCAATGTAAATATTGTTAGGACAACGTATATGTATTTTCAAATAATTATCTTATATAAATTATGCGAGGCTCTCTTTTGGGGACATACACGAATAGGCCCTTATACCTGTAACCATCCTCGAACACGCACAACAATAACGAAAGATCGTACATGTGCCGGCCTGTCCAAACGATACGAAAGATCGTACATGTGCCGGCCTGTCCAAACGGTACGAAAGATCGTACATGTGCCGGCCTGTCCGAACGATAATGGGGATAAACTTACATGATACATCGTTAATTCTAGTCTAACTAGTCACTTATATTTACACACATTGTTGATTGGTAGCCTTGTAAATCATGCTTAATATTTCATATTGTCATGCATAGCTGACATTTTTGTATTGTCAAGGTGCCGATTTATGTATTCACGCTTGAGTAGAACAAGTCACGATTCACACATCGCCGAAAGTAAATGCTCATGTATGATCCATATACTACGATGTATCATGTAGGGCTACTGATAGACCACCCCTGCCCTGAAACTCCGATAAGGACCGTGAGTAGGTGTTTATTGGTACCGGTAATCCGGTATGGTTATTCACGTACAGGTAACATTTTGTTTGACAATGTGAATCACACTTTTATATGTCCCAGCTTGAATTGAAACATAATTTGTGAAAGATCTTTAATTCTTCAAAGTGCTTGGAACACAAGCAGCTGTATTGTGACAGCCCATTCCAAACTCTCGTTGCGGACAAACGCCGTCCACTGTCGTCGAATGGCTGCATTAATTCTTGGGCCACTTGAACATTTATGGCTACAGTTTGCAGCCACGAGTACTTTTTATTCAAAAAAAAAAACAACGATAAAAAAAAAAAAAATTCAAAATACGTGATTTTAAAAACGGCGCATAAAATTCTTCCGTCTTTGTACCCTCGATGACGTCATTTCCGAGTCGCGACGGAAACAGCTGATTCAAAAATGAATATTGTAAACAAAGAAGCTGTTTTATTCAAATGTCTGGAAATAGCACTTTTTTGCAAAAATGTGAACAAAATGGACAGGATGCATGTTATAAACCTTATTTAGCATAAGTTAAGACATATTTAGATATATTTGGAGCTAAATTAATTGTATTATTCAGCTGGTCTTTAACGCCTGTATGCGTTCAGAACACATGCAACAGATACTGAACACCAAACAGGCGTTCAATGGAGTAATTTGAACACTGTGTGTTCAAATTGTTTAAATCTGGTGTTCAATAACCTTTTAATGGCAGCCAGGGATGTGGCCAGAGGGTATCCGTTAACCATTTAATGGCGGCCACGGATGTGGCCAGAGGGTATCCGTTAACCCTTTAAATGCGGCCAGGGATGTGGCCATAGTGTCTCTGTTAACCATTTAATGGTGGCCAGAGGGTATCCGTTAACCCTTTAAATGTGGCCAGAGGGTATCCCTTAACCCTTTAATGGCAGTCAGGGATGTGGCCATAGGGTCTCCGTTAACCCTTTAATGGCAGCCAGGGATATGGCCATAGGGTATCTGTTAACCCTTTAATGGCGGCAGTCAGAGGGTATCCGTTAACTCTTTAATGGCAGCCAGTGATGTGGCCAGAGGGTCTCTGTTAACCCTTTCATTATGGGAGCTGCACTGGTGCAAAATTAACCCTTCCATAACTGGAACTTCCTGAAATTGTGCTAAAACCATGTTCAAATGCATTCTCTTATATATGTGAGTCTCCCTATTGGAGACTCGCTTATATAAGAGAATCCCTATGTGAGACTCACATATATAAGAGATTGCACTGGCACAGGATCTTTAATGCTGCACCAGCACAGCCCCCATCATGAAAGGGTTAAAGATATGTTGCCAGTGCATTCTCTTATATATGCTCCCTATAAGAGAATGCACCATCTTACAAGATCAATGTAAATATTGTTAGGACAACGTATATGTATTTTCAAATAATTATCTTATATAAATTATGCGAGGCTCTCTTTTGGGGACATACACGAATAGGCCCTTATACCTGTAACCATCCTCGAACACGCACAACAATAACGAAAGATCGTACATGTGCCGGCCTGTCCAAACGATACGAAAGATCGTACATGTGCCGGCCTGTCCAAACGGTACGAAAGATTGTACATGTGCCGGCCTGTCCGAACGATAATGGGGATAAACTTACATGATACATCGTTAATTCTAGTCTAACTAGTCACTTATATTTACACACATTGTTGATTGGTAGCCTTGTAAATCATGCTTAATATTTCATATTGTCATGCATAGCTGACATTTTTGTATTGTCAAGGTGCCGATTTATGTATTCACGCTTGAGTAGAACAAGTCACGATTCACACATCGCCGAAAGTAAATGCTCATGTATGATACATATACTACGATGTATCATGTAGGGTTACTGATAGACCACCCCTGCCCTGAAACCCCGACAAGGACCGCGAGTAGGTGTTTATTGGTACCGGTAATCCGGTATGGTTATTCACGTACAGGTAACATTTTGTTTGACAATGTGAATCACACTTTTATATGTCCCAGCTTGAATTGAAACATAATTTGTGAAAGATCTTTAATTCTTCAAAGTGCTTGGAACACAAGCAGCTGTATTGTGACAGCCCAT
Organism: Siphonodentalium dalli; assembly: GCA_032622095.1. Lineage (NCBI taxonomy): Eukaryota > Metazoa > Mollusca > Scaphopoda > Gadilida > Siphonodentaliidae > Siphonodentalium > Siphonodentalium dalli. Next base: position 41,175,142 of record CP136066.1, read on the forward strand.
TCCAAACTCTCGTTGTGGACAAACGCCGTCCACTGTCGTCGAATGGCTGCATTAATTCTTGGGCCACTTGAACATTTATGGCTACAGTTTGCAGCCACGAGTACTTTTTATTCAAAAAAAAAAACAACGATAAAAAAAAAAAAATTCAAAATACGTGATTTTAAAAACGGCGCATAAAATTCTTCCGTCTTTGTACCCTCGATGACGTCATTTCCGAGTCGCGACGGAAACAGCTGATTCAAAAATGAATATTGTAAACAAAGAAGCCGTTTTATTCAAATGTCTGGAAATAGCACTTTTTTGCAAAAATGTGAACAAAATGGACAGGATGCATGTTATAAACCTTATTTAGCATAAGTTAAGACATATTTAGAGCTAAATTAATTGTATTATTCAGCTGGTCTTTAACGCCTGTATGCGTTCAGAACACATGCAACAGATACTGAACACCAAACAGGCGTTCAATGGAGTAATTTGAACACTGTGTGTTCAAATTGTTTAAATCTGGTGTTCAATTTTGAACACTATGTGTTCAAATTTTTTAACGCTGGTGTTCAATTTATGTGTTCAAATGTTTTTAACGCTGGTGTTCAATTTTGAATACTATGTGTTCAAATGTTTTTAACGCTGGTGTTCAATTTTGAATACTATGTGTTCAAATGTTTTTAACGCTGGTGTTCAATTTTGAATACTATGTGTTCAAATGTTTTTAACGCTGGTGTTCAATTTTGAATACTATGTGTTCAAATTTTTATACGCTAGTGTTCAAAAATATTAACACTGGCATTCAAGTTTGAACACTAGTGTCGTATCGTCCTCGTTGGACAACACCGACCCTGTCTTGAAAACAGCAGCCTTTGCCTTTTTGTTTGGTGGTGGTGAGTTCAAACCATCAACGTGGCCACCTTTCTTCTTTTCTGCCATTCGCATATGCCGAATTTTCTGGAAAAACTGATGAAGTAGGAAACTCTGAAAATATCAATAATATTTGGTCATTGTATGTGACCATAAGAATCATGACATGATTTGTACATGCTGCACATATGATTTAATATGAAGCAAAACCCATTTACAGGTGCTCAGTCAGTGCTCTATTCTATAACGTATACAGTATTAGGGCCTACTAGTACTACTACTAGGCCACATTTGTATATTGAAAGAAATGTATGTAGCCTAGGCCTATACTTATAATATACCACCGGATAGATCTACAATTTTCTGCATGCATGACTACTATATACGTATTCCGAATTGTCAAGGTCATACTGGTTATACTTAGAAAATGAATAATTATGAGGGTCAATTATGAGTTCATGATGATGAAAATTGAAATTACATAATTTCTAAATTCTGGGTACAATAATTTAATGTGAATACTCACCACTAACGTAGAATATTACGTCCATGCGTCGAAATAAAAAAATCCGCTAGGCCTATTTACTGAAGATCGATTTTCTTGAGCCACACAAATTTCACAATAACACAACCACAATGGCGCCAAGCATCTCTGCTAATTAAATCATTACCCTCCAAATCATCAATAGCGTGACGTACCTCATTCATAACGTCATGAGCGCGGGTGGTATTTGAACACCAGCGTTAAAAATATTGAACACCATAATATATTGAACGCATAATTGAACACATCGTGTTCAATTTATAATGATTCTATTGAGATCTTAAACGCCAGTGTTCAAATGGTTGAACACCACCGTTTAAGAATTACGACTTGAACACATGGCGGTACGGATTGAACACTTCACATTCAAATTTGAACGCTTGGTGTTATCATATGAAGACTTGGCGTTCAGATTTGAACACATAGCGCTACGATTTGAACACATATGTTGAATTTACGCGTAAAAAATAGAACACATATATTTGCAGTCTTGGCCACCTTACTATTAAGGTACTCCCATTTTTGCATTTTCACATCAAAAGTACATCTGGGGAGATTTGGCTGACATACAAGACGAACAGAGCACAATGAACCCCGATTCACCTTCAGGGATCGGCGACATAGTTAACCTATAATTGTCTGTGTCAGGGGGAAATGCCACCAAGGTCACTCTGGCGTTGTGTTATCAATTATTAGGCATTTAATATCACCCCATTACGGATAAACATGACACTGTGTCATCGCGAGCAGTTATGTTTTCAGTCTCATTACAAAAGGCGTTATTTCTTGCTTTAGTCAATTACAGTCGTTAAAAAGTTAGAGTCGCTTTTGAGATATTACAGTTCTGATGTAGGTCATTGATACAGGAACACCCACTCAATTTGTGACAGGATGTCACTGATTTTGTCCGGATCGATCACTTGATTGACAGTGATTACACTGTCTTTGACGACCGGTCCTGAATCAGACTAACGAGTTGAACTTTGTGAGTTTGTGACTGTGTCACTGATTTTTTTTAGGATCGATCACGTGATTGGCTGTGATTATATTGTCTTTGAGGACCGGAACTGAATCAGACTAATGAGTTGAACTGCATGACATTACCAACGAGAACGCTCTTTAGGTACAATATGCTTGTGATCAGAAGTGAAGGTAGAACATCTCTAATGAGTCGCAATTCTATGAGAAATTTATTAACTGAGTGCACTATAAATTCGATTCGAGCCGAGCTTTCGCCTTCGCATCCATGGGTGGGTTAATCGGTCTCTAGATGTACATAAATCACCGCTTCGCTCGAATTAATTGATTTCTGTTGTGCAATATATGATAAACCTCATTTTAATACCAAGTTTGCTTGTTGGCATATAGCGTTATCGCTGTAAAAATATATTTCTACAGCTGTTCCGCAGCCCATTGCCGCAGCCTTAATTTCGACAATTTTATGTTAGGCCAGTCGTCGACCGAATAATGAAACTTCTGGTGTCCGCACTGTGTAGGAACTGTTACATCGGAAGTCGTTCTATTGTCGGTTTGTGATGGTTCTTGACTGATTTGTGACGGTTCCTTATATGATCGAAATTATACATTTTCTAGAATTTTTGACAGTTAAAACGCAATTTTGGAGCCATATACCTGATAATTCGATTATTTTTTTCCATTCCCTTCACAATCGGTGGCCCCCAACGAGCGTAATAATAACAACGAACATTTCATTGTGCGAGTCATATAGTCCAGGATATATTGGTAGACCTCTGCACCCCCCCAGGACTCAACTTCACCCCCACTAATTTTCTTTCTTAAAGGGTCCTCTAATTTTTTCGGTTGTTAACAAGAAAAAAAAGTGGCCGCAGAGACTCCAGACAAGATGGCATCCATCATGGCGGCCATATTTTTATATGCACCAGGTCTCTTTGGTCGCCGTTATAGTAAAGATGGTGTCACATGCGGTCATGTTTTCCGTTCGATTCGTTATGGTAATATACAACTCATACAAATTAGCCAAAAATCCAATATGGCGGCCAAGATGGCCGCCGAAATGTGAAAATTTGCTATTTTCCGGACATTTCACCACCGTTCGTTTGTCTCTGTGTGAAAATATTGGCACATTGACACGATTTTATACATTTATCGTCTAGAAGAGTCATTGGCGAACATACGGGGACCATAATATACATTCCGTGCTGGATATTTTTGTCCGATATCACGTTTTCCCAAATGCCGGTATAATCCGGTAAAAGCCAAATCGACGCTAATAACCTATGGCCGACTCGCATATATAAGAGAATGCATTGGCACAGGGTATATGGAATTGCTACTGCTGGAAGTATTGGTATTATCTTTTTTGTCGCCCATGCTGCATAACAAAACCGGCCAATATTGGTTCTTCAATATTTGCCGGATTATCAAACCAATATTCTGACCATATTCAATCCCCATCCTGACCCAGACCCCATATAACCACACACATGGCTAATTCTATTCATACAATTCATAATAATGTGAAAACGTTTTTAATAAATTTAATCTACCATTCTTTTCGGCACTACATTTAGCAGTTAAGATTATTTATAATTCGGCAGCAACGAATTGGTTAAATGTTATAGTTGGTTGAATTCGATGTCAAGTTGTATCATAGTGTGTGGACAACGTTGTGGTTTATGATTTTGTCATTTGACCTTCACCTTGTCAAGGTCTGGATGAGGGACTGTTCTGTCACCAAAAGAAACACTATACTGTCATCACTTTCCGGTAAATCGAACAGATGAAACATTTTTTTTAATTTCTTCAGCTTTGTGAATATTTGTCCTTCCTAAGATTTTTTAAAAATTTAGTTCATCTTTACCCCCAAACTGACAGACGACGCAATAAATAATCGAGGTGCCCAATGGGTGGACATCACCATCTTCACCATCTGGGAACAGCAGATGAGGCTATGCAGAGTGAGGTCCCCATGTGCAGAGGATGACCTTGATGACGCTAGCCCGCTGTGAGGAGGATGGTCATCTGGGAGGCGTGCTCTGTATTCAGAGAGTCTGAGACGTTCAATATAATGACGATCTGCAGCGATAGCATTCGATATATGGGAGCCGTCTGCTGTGATTATTTGAACAGACGAGAACCATGCAGCGCTCGTGTCAGTCACGCGGTCTGGGCGCCCTGCTGCTCGCGGGATGCTGTATTTTCGGATTTCATTGCAGGGAATTTAAAATGGCTTTTATGTTTCCATCTGGATGTTGTTACACATCCATGGATATCCACGTTTCTCTTGGAGCGATACCAATCGCACTGGAAGAGATAGAAAGGAAACAGTTAACCCCCGGCCACTCAATAAGGTAAGCTTTTCCAGGCAAAACAAAAAACAAAACAAAACCCCCCAAAAATAAAAGAAAGAAAGTAAGAAAGAAACACACGAAACAAAACAAAACAAAAACAGCAGCAGACAAAATAAAATTGAACATGGGCGTCAGTTGAAAAGCTTCCAATCGTAGGGGTGTTAGGTTGGATTTTTTTTTGGAAAATAGTTTTAAAGTTGGACACCCGCTCATCATCAAAGACCTACTATTTAGTCAATTCCCTGCTGTTCCAGTTATAAACTGATATACCTACTTATATACTTACATGTCAATAATGCTGAATTGGTTACTCTCATCTGTTTTTTTTGTGTGTGATAAAGGTACCCAGGTTCCGGATATTGTAATAAAGGTACCCAGATTGGGAACAGTCGCGATAAAGGTACCCAGGTTCGTCTGCGGTCGACGCGCTATTTTTGTTTTACACCACAGGACAACATGTCAAAGGATACATTAGTTGATGTACTTCGTCGCGATAACATTCTCTCAATATAGAGCCGTTCAAACAATTTAAAACTGAAAGCAACTGCTAAAAACCTAACGGTTTTCCAGCAGAGACAACCCAAATCTCGTTTAGTTGAGATTTGATGAACATGCATGGGTATCTTTATCACAATATTTAGAACATGTGCACCTTTATCACAATTTTTAGAACATGTGCACCTTTATCACAATTTTTAGTGCACCTTTATCACAATTTTTAGAACATGTGCACCTTTTTTAGCATTGGCCGACGTCTGGATGAGAATAGGATAGACACAACGGTACAATATGTAATTACCTTACTCGTATTTAAATTCGCACAGTACTATTATTCGCGCACCCATCGTTGCGCGAATCTAAAACTGAGCGAAAAATAGTACGCCTCTTCAGTTTCTACCAAGTTTCCAAAGGGAAAATAAGAGGGTTATGTTAATGAGTTGCATACATTACGGAAGATTGGATTGAATAGACCATTATATTCACGTGCGGGCAACCAACACCAACACCATTATATTCACCTGCGGGCAACCAACCCAAACACCATTATATTCACATGCGGGCAACCAACCCCAACACCATTATATTCACATGTAAATTTAAAGCAATTAGTCATGGCAAAATGTTCGATGTTGCATTGCTTGTAAAAGTACACATATTCCAAGATGATGGTACTCGGAAGAATGCACTCTCCATATCCAAAACCCTGAACTGCAACCGTGGTTATTTGTTTGAGTTAATTCTATGTCAACCCAACTGAGTTAATTCTATGTCAACGATGCAAATTTCCGGCATGATTGTCCTCAATACACACACATGTCTTCGGGAACGATTAAGAAATAGGACTGCCATTTGATATGGAGGATCTCCGACGTGTTGTTAGGATACAAGATTTTATGAAACGCGTTTGATAAATTTGATTCACAAGGAGTCGTATAGACGGGTTGTGAATGAAATTTATGAAACGAGTATCATAAAATCTTATATCCCAACACGAGTTGAAGATCCTGTATATCACATGCAAAAAAAAAACTAGAGCTTTATGCCCTTTTAACAAAACAAAATCCTTAAAATAAGATTAAAATGATACATTTACATCTTTGACTGAGACGCTTCACAACCCTTTATATACGATATTATTGCGACGAAAAATATATAGTCTCCCAATTCGCCTTTTTGTTTTTGTGTCTATGTTCGTTAGTGCAACGAAGTTGGACAAGAGTTTAATGAACAAATCAATCATTTTGAATTGTCTGGTTTTTGTGTTATGCGCGGCTTTTAAAATAGTATTAATCCGCCTAGTCAATATAAAGTAATTCTGCTGGCGTGCTGCCGAGTTTGTGGGAAGCGCGCGCGCTTATTCGTCACTATATGCACAACTGCCCACCCCATCTCCTACCCAAATTAATATGAACAGGTTGGCGGGCACAACTTTGCATATATGTATGAAAGAGAGAGAGAGAGAGAGAGAGAGAGAGAGAGAGGGAGAGAGAGAGAGAGAGAGAGAGAGAGAGAGAGAGAGAGAGAGAGAGAGAGAGAGAGAGAGAGAGAGAGAGAGAGAGAGAGAGAGAGTGAATGGAATGATCACGTGAGAATGAGAAACATATTGGGATATTACAGTGACTTGTAGGCCCAGAAGGCCGGGTGCGTCTATGTCAACATTCTTTTTTTGTTTCACACTTATGTAATTTATGAACATGTCACTTTAAATAAATGATCAAACAACATGCACGGTGCGCGACTTCAAAGTACGCGAATTTAAAACTGAGCGAAAAATAGTACTGCGCGAATTTAAAGACGAGTACGGTAGGTCATTCAGCCCCTTGTATACTAAAGCATGGATGAGTATAGTTATACCATTGATATGTTCAGATAATAAGTTCAACAAGTTCAACAAACGATCATATATAGGTCGTTTATTGAACTTATTATCTAAACATTTCGCGCAATAAATAGGGCTCCTTCTGAACTTTTATTTAACTATCGTCTGCTTTTATCATCTTAACATCACAGGCCCCTGGGGGAAATAGCAGACATATCAATATATACTATAACAGTAAGTTCTATAACTGAAAGGTTCACAAGTCCGATTTTGGGAAAAAACACACCATCTATCATATTGCTCACATATTCTCAATATCGTTCAAATCAGTCACAATATATTTCAGTATATCTTATTGGCCATGAAATTTCCTTTCTTTTGATGTATAATTCCATAATATCAAATGAGGGAAGTCGAGGCATCGTACCGAAAATTTGCGATATCTACATGCAATTTAGGAGTAAAACGGGTTGTCAGTCTTCCTGTCTGCCTAATATATTCAATAATTCTAAAATAAAATGTCAACTCAGCCAAAATATGCCCCAGTGTGTGTTATAGGGCCCCAGTGTATGTTATAGGACCCCAGTGTATGTTATAGGACCCAGTGTATGTTATAGGACCCCAGTGTATGTTATAGGACCCCAGTGTATGTTATAGGGCCCCAAGTGTATGTTATAGGACCCCAGTGTATGTTATTGGACCCCAGTGTATGTTATAGGACCTCAGTGTATGTTATAGGACCCAGTGTATGTTATAGGGCCCCAGTGTATGTTATAGGACCCCAGTGTATGTTATAGGGCCCCAGTGTATGTTATAGGACCCCTGTTTATGTTATATGACCCCAGTGTATGTTATAGTACCCCAGTGTATGTTATAGGACCCCAGTGTATGTTATAGGACCCCAGTGGTATGTTATAGGACCCCAGTGTATGTTATGTTATGTTATAGTACCCCCAGTGTATGTTATAGGACCCCAGTGTATGTTATAGGGACCCCATGCAGTGTATGTTATAGGGCCCCCCGTGTATGTTATAGGACCCCAATGTATGTTATAGGACCCCAGTGTATGTTATAGGGCATAAAATTATCTTTCGTTTGATATATGACTTGACGAGGGTTATTTAAGCGAAGTCGACATATCCCGCGGGGAATTCGCAGGTTCGGCAATTGTGATCGCAAGAATTGAATTGTGTCCGTGTATAACTTACCGGACAGGGAGACTGACGACCCGCTTTTCGTTGGAAGGTTCTGCTAGTTTTCGATACGATATCTCGACTTCCCTTCGTTTGATACTATCGAAATACACACAAAAAGAAAGCATGGCCAATAAGGCACAATGAAATATATTGTGACTGAGAAGAAAGATTTTGAGATCTGTGAGCAATATGATAGATGGTGTGTTTTTTAACCAAATCGGACTTGTGAACATTGTCACTGTTATACAGGGACGTGGCTAGATGGTCCTCCGTTGGGGGGGTGTCCAGCTTGGGAAATTACAACTGCACCCCCCCCCCCTTGAGTCAGATTCAGACCAACACAAGTTTTTGCATAATTCCATTTACACCCACCCCCTTGTACCCCAGTCAGGCCTAATTTCCTATATATTCATAAGCCATGGTTCTATATTCCCGGTATGAGAACATTCAGATATTTTAACCTGAAAATTGCAACAAACAAAAATATAACTAATGGGCCTAATTCCAGACAAATGCAAACAGCTACGGACAAGAGACCAGGACAACCATGGTCGGCTGGTGTGAGAAAATTTTGAAAATTATACAAGAAAATCGCAAATCCTAGCATCTAGACTGGCCTCAACTGAAACTTTCTTAGTTTTGGAAATTTCAAACCTCATACTCCCCCCCTCCAGTTGGAAAATTCTTCAACTGATAACCATTTCTGTCCACAAGTTTGACCAAATGTAGTAACATATTGTTTTGCTAAACTAATTAGCAGTTTTGTATTGGCCATGGGGATGGGACAATGACACACTGGGCCCGACCATGGTGCGGCCCGGTGTGCGAAAATTTTGAAATCTGAACAAGAAAATCGCAAAATCCTAACATCTAGACTAGCCTCAAGCCTTCCTACTGTTGGAAAATTCAAACCCTACACCCCCACTTAGGTTAGAAAATTTCCAACTGATGACAATTCCAATGACAATGTTGACCAAATGTATGACAATATTGTTTTCTTAAATTAACTAGAAGTTTTTGACTGGCCACGGGGGAGGGACCAGGACACAAGCTTTCCAAGTGTTGGAAATTTCCAACCTGCCACCCCCCTAAGGTTGGAAAATTTCCAACTGATGACAATTTCTGTCCAAATATTTGACCAAAAATAGGAACATATGCAAATATTGGTCCAAAAACAATAAATTCCCCCAATAAATTGTTTTATAATCAAACTACAAGAATATTTTCAACCTATTGTTGGTGTGAAATTTCCAACTAATGTTTTGGCAGGTATGAAAATTCCAACTGTTAAAAATTTTGACCAAAGTTGGGGGGGGGGGGGGGTGAGACACCCCCCAAACTCCCCTGTCGCCACGTCTCTGTGTGTTATAGTATATATTGGTATATCTTATATTTATCCCCAGGGGCCTGTGCTTAACATCCCTCCAAATGAATAATGAACCATTCCGATGATGTACACTTTTTGACTGACAGGATGGTAGAATCTATTTACTAGTAGTATAGAAAGGTGTACAATAAAATGTCTAAGCCAATTTTCTCACAGATGCTTGGAATCAACATTATTCGATTCATTTATTAAACGCATCGCGACGAACCACATACACGATGGTCCAAAATAATCTGTTCAGGATAAGCACAAGAGCAGAAGAACATTATAATTGATCGGTGCATGTACGATGATAGCATAAACACTCTTTACACAGGTGATATTTTGTTCTTTTGGAAGGTTGACACAAATCGGAAAGTGAATTTCTCACCACCAACACATGTCATCCATATAGGATCAAACTCCCTTTTCATACTCTCGGAATAAAGGAATAATTTCTTGATTTTAGGGAGACCATGTAACAGTGTTCCACATACACGATCGGTTCATGTCTGTCTCCAGAGAACTACATGTGAAAATACTGTTATCGCTGAGAAGCTCGATCATCTTCTACAGGGACATCAGATTCCATTGTATCTATTATTGCTGAAATTGCACCAATTTGTTTTCTTCAATCGCCAGTCTTCTGGGTTCGTCGCAGATATCATGCCTTTGCTATGTCAGTACGACATTTTCAATGTTATCCTAGAATATATATAGATACTGGATTCTTTCCTGCATGGTAAAATGGAATGGAAAAAAACTCGTGAAAGCTTCAATCGCTGCTCACTACAGACAGGGGTGCTAATATACACTCTGTTTCATCTGACACTCATCTCGAATTCTTTCTGAAATGTCACGCCGATCCTCTGTCTTCTTGGCGGTGTTAAGATGGGATCGTGTTACCACTACCAGAACCTAACATTTTAAACATGTTTTACGCTGGTAGCGCATAAGCTGATATGATCGAATCAAGTAAATATAGGATACCCCCCCTGGTCAAGTGGTCCTGATATACAGTGTGCTATGATGTTGGCGGGTCCTGCTGAATTGCTATGTATGCTGCTGGTCGGAGGGCAACAGCACCGTACGTTATTTTTATAGTTGTCATTTTTACGGTGTTTGGCTATTCCGACAGATTTGGGAAAAAGCGAGTGTCTGCATGTATGAAACATTGAAGAACATATCTATTTTTAAATAATTAATAATGGCTGCCCTGGTTTTTTTGCCAAACGAATTGAATAGCCATCTTGATTATAGTCGATTTTCAACAATAAATACAAAAAATATTAAAATATTTCGCAATAGATATGTTTTTGAATGTTTGATACTAGCTCATATATGACTTTTCCTTGATATGTTCAGATTATCCGAACACCATTAAAATGACAATGTTAGAAAAAATAACGGTACTTTTTATTAACAGCATCAGTTTGCCCTATAACAGCAGCATAGCAACCCAGCAGAACCATCCATCGTCATAGCACATTAGCATGACCACTTAACAAGAGCTGGGTATCTAGTGGTTATGTTCTAATATATATATTATGTTCTCGAATATTCCATAGACACTGGTTATTTCTCAACTCGGTCGTGGATTAGCCAAACGCCGGGAAAATGACAGCTTTAGAAAAATATAACGGTACTATTCCTTAAAGGCATCAGTTTGCTCCACCAACATTATAGCAATTCAGCAGGACCCACCAAATCCAACTCAAATTAGCAGGAACACTTTTTTTGTGTTTTGTGGATACATGTTATACATGTAAAGCCTTTTCTAAAAGGAAAATTCTTCTTGTTTCGATTGGTATCGTGCGGTATACTTCTCACATTGGAACAATTAACACTCAGCAGGAACACTTAATCGCGACTGGCCTAACTTAGGCGGAAGGGGTCACTCTCACTAAAAAGGCATGAAAGGTACACGAGTTTTGAACATGTGTTGAAGGGTTCATAGGTTTTGAACATGTGCTGAAGGGTTCACAGGCTTTGAAATCTCGTTCTAAATGCCGTTTAGTTTTTGCGTCTGCTAAAAATGATTTATGTTAGAGAATAATCGTTTATGTTACAGTGAAACTTAAAATGAACTGAAAACAAACTGCTGATGGGCGCCAGACTTTCAAGAACACATTTGAAGTAACCGCGTTGGCACATATAGCATACCCAGTGTATCTTTCAGCACATTTTAAAACCCTGTGTACCCTTCAGCACATTTTCAAACCCTCTGTACCCTTCAGCACATTTTCAAACCATGTGTACCCTTCAGCACATTTTCAAACGCTGTGGGCCTTTCAGCACATTTTCAAACCCTGTGTACCCTTCAGCACATTTTCAAACCTTTTGTGCCCTTCAGCACATTTTCAAACCATGTGTACCCTGTAATGTTCTTAGTATGTTCCGTTTCATGCGAACCGGGTATTCCGGATTATTAAGTAAACCAATATGTCAGCGTCCAGGTTTGCAATAAACGTGTTCTCAATTTGATCAACCAATTCTATTTAAATGCTAACCAATTAAACCACCAGCAACATCATATTGGCGACCGAGGATAACTATCGATACCCGATAGAGCCCACATATACCGTCCTGACCAAATATGTGTGCTGCAATACCCGATTTTCCGACTTTTGATCCAAGTCCAGAGGCCGGCGGCGTTGGCGTGCGTTGGGAAAAATGGGCCAAGAAGTTTAAAAACCTACTTGTGGCTATGAGCATTGCTGATGCAGCCCGACAACGAGCCCCACTCCTTCATTATGTGGGTGACGAAGTCGTGGACATTTTTGAAACATTACCAAATACAAATTTGCCCGCTGTTGTTGATCCCAATGATGCTCGATCAACATTTGATGTGGCTATAGAAGCTTTAAATCAACACTTCACACCACAAAGGAACAGGGAAATGGAGATTCACATCTTCCGGAAATCTGACCAGAGCCCTGATGAGACTGTTGATATATTTCACACCCGTCTAAAGAGGCTTGCGAAGTACTGTGAGTTCACCGAAGAGGACCGAGAGATAAAAACACAGATAATACAGGGATGCATTTCATCGAAGCTACGACAAGATGCTCTGCGTGACGGTAACATGACACTCAAACAATTACTTGACAAAGCTCGTGCAGAAGAAGCCGCTGTGAAGCACACCAGGGAAATGGAATCGCCAAAATCTAGAGACGTCAATGTTATTTCAAAACACAAATCACCTCATACCGGTTATCGTCGACATGACAAACAGTTCGACTCATCACACTACCGTGACCAACCAGTCCGACCAAAATACAGTCAGCGAAACACCAAATGTGGATTGTGTGGTGGAAATTACCCCCACCCTGGAGGAAGAACAGGATGTCCCGCCTACGGAAAACAATGCATGGCGTGTCTTCGTTTTGATCATTTTAAGGCTGTATGCAGGTCAACAACAAAACCACCACCACCTGGCCCACCGCGTCGAGATCGAAATGTGAAGAACCATCACCAAAACCGAAATAATCAAAAAATCAGAACATTAACTGCAGATATGAAGAAGACTAACCTGTCAGACAAGTCGTCGAGTGAAAGTGAGGCTGAATATGTCTTCGCGATCCGTGGTCGAAATCAACCGACATTCAATGTTCAACTGAATGGATCTCTGATTAACATGATAGCCGATTCTGGAGCTGGTATTAATGTGCTAGATGAACATGACTTTCACACACTGACAAATCAACCGACACTGATGAAATCAGAAACCAAGATTTATCCATACGGTGCAACAAAACCAATCGTGACTCTTGGAAAATTCTCAGCTGAAATAAAAGTGGGTAATAGAGAAGTTTCAGACACAGTTTATGTAGTTCCAGGAAAGTTTGGTTCGCTTCTGTCTTGTGAAACTGCAGTAAAGCTTGAACTAATAAAATTTGCACCTCACATCAACTCTGTATCAACTGAGACCACCGATAACATCGACTTGTTGCTAAATGAATATGAACATCTTTTCAATGGAATTGGTAAGCTGAAAGATTACCAAGTGAAACTACACATTGATGAAAGCATTCAACCAGTAGCACAACCACACCGCAGAATTCCCTTTCATATGAGGAAGCAAGTTGAAGAACAACTGGAGCGTGATGAGAAAATGGGGATAATAGAGACTATTGAGGGTCCAACTCCATGGGTTTCACCTTGTGTGATCGTTCCAAAATCGACACCAGGTCAAGTGCGACTTTGCATAGATATGCGCGCAGCTAACCAAGCAATACAACGAGAAAGACACATTATGCCGACCGTCGATGATATAATCCACGATATCAATGGCGCAACCGTGTTTTCGAAATTGGATCTGGTCCAGGCGTACAATCAGTTAGAGCTATCACCTGATTCACGACACATTACAACATTTTCGACACATATTGGACTACGACGCTACAAGAGATTAATGTTCGGGGTCAACATGGCCAGTGAAATATTTCAAAACGTTATCCGCGAAACACTGAGTGGTCTTCATGGTGTAATGAATCTTAGCGATGATATCCTGATATATGCGGAGACCAAAAAACAACATGATTTGAATCTCCGTGCAGTCATGGAACGTCTGAGTGAACGCGGCTTAACCTTAAATCGCGAAAAGTGCCGATTCCAAAAATCTCGACTTGAGTTTTATGGATTTGTGTTCAGCTCAGCAGGGATGGAACCAGACCCAAGAAAAATTGATGCGATTGTAAACGTCGCGACACCAAAATCTGTTGGCGAAGTACGGAGTTTTTTAGGAATGGTGAATTACACGTCGCGGTTCATAAAAGACTATGCAACTATCACACACCCACTCCGTGAGCTAACAAGGAAAAATGTGAAGTACGATTGGAGACAGAAACATGACACTGCGATGGCGAAACTCAGAAGTGCACTGTCATCATCACCAGTCATGACATATTTTGACACCTCAAAAGAAACCACCATTGTTGTCGACGCGAGCCCTGTTGGAATTGCTGCGATGCTAACACAGAAAGACACCAAGACTGATGAATCCCGTATTGTCTCATACGCCAGTCGATCGCTAACACCAGTAGAGCAGCGCTATTCCCAAACTGAACGCGAAGGTCTTGGAGTTATTTGGTCATGCGAACATTTTCACCTTTACGTTTATGGAAAGCCATTCACCATAATCACAGATCACAAACCGCTACTCGGAATCTTTGGAAATCCAAATTCTAAACCATCTGCGAGGTTGGAACGATGGACACTACGTCTACAACCATATGAAATGACATTAAAATTTTCACCAGGCAAAGATAACCCAGTTGACTATCTGTCACGTCATCCGATGAGTGCCGACACACCGCAAAGTGACACTCGTGCTACCAAAGTAGCAGAAGAATACATTAACTTTCTGGCTTTACATGCCGTACCAAAAGCGATGACAATCGATGAAATTCGCGAAGCTGTAAAGAATGACGAGACACTCCAAAATGTGATAAAATTCGTACAACACGATGACTGGGACAACAGTTTGTGTAAAAGTTCATTGTACAGCAGTTTCTACAATGTACGAAGTGACCTTGCATCAGACAGCAATGGAAGTCTCCTCCTTCGAAATAATCGACTTGTGATCCCTGAGTCACTACAAGACCGTGTGATTTCACTCGCGCACCAAGGGCATCAGGGTATAGTAAAAACGAAACGTCTGATTCGAGAGAAAGTTTGGTTCCCTAACATTGACAAGATGGTGGAAAATCGTGTAAAATCATGCATTCCTTGCCAAGCTTCAAACCCGATATCGAATGCTGAACCGTTGAAAATGTCACCGCTACCTGATGGACCGTGGCAATCGTTGAGCGCAGATTTCTGGGGACCGACACCAACTGGAGAGTACCTGCTAGTCATCGTTGACGACTATTCTCGATTTCCAATAGTTGAAATTGTACGATCAACCGCAGCCAAAACTGTGATTCCAGTATTCGACAAGATATTTTCTTTGTTCGGTGTGTGTAATATCTTGAAAACCGACAATGGACCACCATTCAACTCTAATGACATGAGAACATTTGCTGAACATCTGGGATTCAAACACCGGAAAGTAACCCCGTATTGGCCGAAAGCAAATGGAGAAGTCGAAAGGTTCATGCGTACTCTCAAACGAACAATAACTGCTAGTAACGCAGAGAAGCAGCCTTGGAAACAGAGACTGTACTCATTCCTGAGAAATTATCGAGCGACCCCTCATTCCACGCTTGATAAGTCACCATCCGAGTTACTGTTGGGTAGATCAATCAAAACTACACTACCAGAGACTTTTAATCCTGTAATCGATGAACAGTTACAACAGAGAGATAGATTGGCGAAGGAGAAGATGAAAGAAAGAGCCGACAAGAATGCTAGAGATAGTGACATTTGTGTTGGTGACACTGTTATTGTGAAACAAATCCGTAAGAACAAACTTGATACACCATTCAATCCAACACCATATCTTGTTATTGCTGTAAAAGGATCCATGATAACTGCTGAAAATAACATTCACAGAATAACCCGTAACAGTTCTCACTTCAAACGTGTATACATACCATACGAACATTGTGAAGAACCAGTTGACTCGAGTGATCAGTCATTAAACGATGCCAACGATGCTGATGGAAATGACAATCAGGTTGATAACAGTATTGTGCTAAATGACACAGGAGAAGCCAGGAGACCGAGTCGTAACAGAAAGGCACCAGCATATCTGGATGATTATGACTGTGACTAAAATATTAGTCTTGAGTAGTTATGGTGATCGTTACTGTTTGGGCTTCAACTAGAGTTATACGAACTGTTAATGCTTTTCATTTTACACATAGAAGTTTTCATTTCACTACTAAGTAGTAATCACACTAGTAGAGTTTAGATCTTGTTTTTGTTTAAATGTTTTTTCAAATCCTTTAAGGTAGATAGGGATGTAATGTTCTTAGTATGTTCCGTTTCATGCGAACCGGGTATTCCGGATTATTAAGTAAACCAATATGTCAGCGTCCAGGTTTGCAATAAACGTGTTCTCAATTTGATCAACCAATTCTATTTAAATGCTAACCAATTAAACCACCAGCAACATCATATACCCTTCAACACATTTGCAAACCCTGTGTGCCTTTCAGCACATTTTCAAACCCTGTGTACCCTTCAGCACATTTTCAAACCTTTTGTGCCCTTCAGCACATTTTCAAACCATGTGTACCCTTCAGCACATTTTAAAACGCTGTGTGCCTTTCAGCACATTTTCAAACCCTGTGTACCGTTCAGCACATTTTCAAACCTTGTGTACCCTTCAGCACATTTTCAAACCATGTGTACCCTTCAACACATGTGCAAACCCCGTGTACCCTTCAGCAAATTTTAAAACCTCTTATATCAGCACTTATTTTTTTTTTGGTGAGAGTGCCCCCTTCAGCCTCACTTAGACTGAGTGGTGAAGTCCTGCGTTCCAAACAAGTTCCATGCAGAGTTCTGTCCCCTGTTACGCAGGACTTAACTCTGCCAGCACCTACACATTATGTGAAGAAATAGCACATTTATTTATTTGAGACTTTTGTAGGTTACAATTCATTCTGCATTATTCTGAGAAACTGAACTGTCCATATTCATTTGAAAATTATCTAGATCAAGCCAGAATGAATTGTAACTGACAAAACACTTGAATAAAAAATGTTAGATTTAACTAAGAAAATACACATGCCGGCAGCGGTCAGACATAGCGTAGCGAGGGGACTGAACTCTGTTTTGCAGCTTGCGTTCCGAATTGCCTGTTTCTGGGACATTGAAAATGTGCACCATCATTATTCCTGAAACGACTTCAATCTCTACCAGAATGCACCAGTCATACTTCCTTTCTGACTCTGCCATCGGCTGGGTACTTGTTTGTGGTTTCTATATTTAACGTGGGGTTTTCCAGCCAAAATGGCGAAAACCGATCGCCCCCGAGTCGTTATTTCTTGAGAATCAGGATTCAGAATCAGAATCCGCTTATGGGGGCGGGGCTAATTTCCGATTCTAGGTCAGATTTTGAAATCCACGTGGTCTCCGATACTATGTTTAATGTTCTCCCAGCGTCAAACATGGCTCATGTATTTGGCACAAGTATCATTTGTATCTTATATTTATAAAGTTAATGTTTGTTGTGAAAGTCATGGTTTTCTTCTATGTGTATATACATGGCACCTAATTAGCTGCCAATCCGACTTAATCGCATCTTTGTTTCAAGTTAAAGTGTGTTTATTGATGAGGGCAAGCATTTCTAACAGCTCTGGTCTCCTGAATCAAATTCCGAAGACGTTGTGGAGAACATACGAAACTTGCCAGTTGTACAGGGACGTGGCGACAGGGGTTGGTTGGGGTGTCTCGAACCCCCCACCCCGAACTTTGGTATAATTGTCTTAGCTGTACAGTCATTCATACGTGAGGCAAATCAGGATTCTTTTGACTAATTGTTCCAAATAATGATACGTACAAGCCAGCAAACGCAACAAACAAACAAACCGGATTTTAACTAAATACATATACAAACTGACTAACTCGGGGGAGGGGTGTGACCGGTGATCTGTATATATGTTCAACTTGTTTTGGTAGTCATGTTGCTTTGCCATTACTAATTATTTATTTTTCAGTATAATAACATATGGGAGAGGGGGTACCCTTAAGTGAGTCAGCACTTGTCCTCCAATCCCACTGTCTGTATAAACAAATGTATGTGTTATATATCATGTGTTATCTAAATTTGACAAATATTTGAAATAAATATGTTTAAACTAAACTTTGGTACATTTCCAGCAGTTAGAAATTTCATGCATGACACAACATTAGTTGGACATTAATTTGACACCATATATAGGTTGGAATTGTTCTCATTATTTGATATTTTCAACCAGTAAAAGTTGGTAATTTTCCAATCTTAGGGTGTGTCAGGTTGGATATTTCCATGGGGGTGCAAATGGAATTCTGCGAACCTGTGAGATTGATGTTCGGGGGGGGGGGGGGGTGCACCAGTGCAGTTGGCCGGAAATTTGAGGAAACCTCTAGCCACGTCCCTAGAACTTGTTCGTGTGGGTACTTTATCAATAAATTGACTGACATGTCCACTCTATAGTCCTGAGATCCTAGAATAAGCTTTACATTTTTGTTTGTGCAATTGGGAGACGCAGTTCACGTGCGATCACAAGACCACAACATTAGCTTCATGGGCAAAGCTTTATTTCCCAACTAATGCACAGCACGTTGGCCAAAAACTGCCTGTGTTTCTGCACTATACAGAGACTATTGTGCAAAACGACTGCATTTAACGAAACAAACCATTTTAAATATGAAATTGCTATAAAACTAGATGGTACATACGTGTATCTGATAATCCATCGATATCACATAATCGTACTATTTCTTGAATAAGAAGGAACATATAATAATGACCAAAGTAGAAGACATATCCATGCAGGTTCACGTCAATTCCGTCAATGGTGACGTATCCGCCGAATTTGAAATCGACATGCGTTCGGGCGGTATTTTATGGATGGAATTATGAAATGAACTTGATGAAAGTGACAATGAAATTGACAATGATTTGCTTCAAGTTCGCCATCAACCGAAGTGCTCCCACAGCGTTACTATCAATAACATTATTATTTGGCTAATTTCAGTAATATTCTCCCAGTTTATACACGATAACACAAATTTGTTTCCGCATTTAAAATTCTTTGATATAGATCGTTTATATTCTGCAATAATTTGTACACATTTATTTATTTATTGTGTTTTTAAACTCCGAGGTGGCGGTTTGTTTACATTAATTATGAACGTTTGAGTCCGTAATCGGAATCAGAATCTGAATCTGGATTACGACGTAATAACGATTGATTACGATTACGGTCTGTTCGTTCACTGATTCTGGTCTGTCCGTTTACCGAACCACGTCGCATGGGGTCTAATCCGTAATCTGAATCCAGATTCTCCCACCAAATTACGACTCAGGGTCAAATTTCCTATGTGGGTTGAGAACAATTCCCGCACTAAAAACTTAATGACAGAATGAAGAATCAAAGCGGTTGTTTTGTTGACGATATCCGCAAGCTACTCGTCAAAATTGCTGTCAAATTTAGAACTCTTGTGTTTGACTTGCCATGTGCGTTTAGACATTTGTGTTGATAAAATAATTGAAAAACCAAACCACACCGCTTCACAATATACTTCTTTGGTTCTAGTGGGACTTTCCTAACTTAATGTACGAAATTACACACATTTTGTCCAATATATTTTGTGTGCTTAGTGCTTACTAAGGGCAGAATGCTGCTAAGTTCGCATAGTGTATATATGTATCTTAATGTCGCGGAAGTCCACCAAATGTGGGTGAAATGTCGCTGGTAGCAGCGGTCTTACCGATTCATCAAGGGAGGTAAACCTGCATGGAGTTTCAAACGACTTGTTACATTATACGACGCGCAAACGTGCACACAATTTGTCTCCTTCGCGCGATCGAACATGAGCCTCAAAGACAATCAGTCGATTCAGCAGCATTACTTCCGACGTATGTCCTCCACGAGCAGTCTAATTAGTTTACGCATGTGTTGGTAGTCAATAAACCGGATGCTTTCCCAACTCTTACCGCCGCTACGTCCATCTTATGTCGCTAGCAATCCCATAATGCCGTGCACTCCAGATGACAACGCGTTGGCGGTCTGCTGTTCTCATCATTATTAAAGAGCATTTAATCCTCCAGACATATTTAAACCTCAATACTTCCTGTTGGGTACATAATTATATTGATAATACTTCCCGCCGCGAGGGATTTCATTTGAAATATGACAAAGGACGCAAATGTTGTTATTATTTCACAGCGTTGTTCGGAACATCAATGCAGTGTACAACTTAGAAATTCCAACTGCATATAATCTCATATATATTTTAGGCCGTCTGTTTGTGTGTGTGGGGGGGGGGGGTGAGGGTGTGTGCATGTGTGTAAGGGTTTGTATGTATGTGTATTATAGACTTATAGACTCGAAAACCACTCGACCAATACGACTCAAATTTGGTGTGTAGGCCTACTTTAATCCCGGGAACAATATGGACGGGTCCAATTTCACGTGCGACCGTGTCCTTGACCTCGCCAATATACGAGGCCCAATTTCACGTGCGACCGTGTCCTTGACCTTTACATCGCTCATATACGCTCATATAGGCATGTTTCTGGACCGATCTTACACCATAGTTTGTCCAGACTCGTGGCCAGACTGAGGCGATCACAACGAAATCCCAAAATATCCGGGACGACGTCGGACACATCAGCTATTATACACTACATGCATAATTATATACAGCATGCTATTACATTACTCAAAGGTTTCATTAGAGTGCAGGAGGCCGCAATGAAAACAGAGGTTTCTAGAAGGGGGAAATGCAAGCAATTGTTGTGTACAAAAGAATAAAACCCATGTCCTGTGAACACTAAATTTATGTACTGTGTCAACGCACAATATACACGGGTACATCATGCTTGGTACGTGGGTAGGATACCGGGGGTACTATGATAATATGCTGGTATACTAGGAAAGTACCAGGTACACCAATGTTTTAGTAATAATCATGCAAGTACTTTGTTCATATGGGCATCCTCGTTGAACCAAACTTACAATTCATCTTGTATCTGGACTAGTGAAATGTTTTCCCGGATAAATTATCCCCTCACCCTGCGCAGTCTTTCCTCCACCTGTAAAACTGACAACGTCGTGATATGGCATTCTTTCCTTAAACGATCATAAAGCCCGAATATATCTTTGCTATATAAACATATTATTATTCTGACAGTTATGTGTGGACACACGATGGGAAATCACTGAGTCTTGCCGCTGGGCAGACGATGGAACTCATTCTCAACGGAACTGACGTCATCATTGGGGAACCTCACTCTCTAGGTAAGTTGAGTCAGTGACGTATAGCTAGAGTATCTACGGAGCCCGGGAGGTGACATGTGAACTCTTTTTTTATTTCGTTAAATCGATATTTTATTTTCAATAGTTTGCGCGATAGCAGATTTCTCATAAATGAGCGTTTGTCATCAACAGAGTTAACTCGTTCGCGCCCGATTACTGACATAATTACCATTAATCAGGATCGGAGACAACTAATATTATTGTGCGCGGGAACTCACGTAGTACCATACGGATCCGCAGCAATATTAGTCGCAATCACGTCAAACACTAGACCCGGGAATATTTACATATAGCTCGTCTGTGTTACACTAAATCCTGTTTGGTGATGGTCAAGTGCCAATTTGGTCACCATTTTTACATCCCAAGAATGCAGAGAGTGTAACACGAACAGAAAGCATGCGAAAATGAAATTTGAAGAAAAGTTAACCCTTTACCCAACAGAAGGGCCCTGTGCCAATGCATTCTCTTATATATGCGAGTCGACCATAGGTCGCCTCGCATATATAAGAGAATGCATTGGCTTAACACATTAAAAATTATAAAATTGTTAAAGAATGTAAGAATGTTTTCTTAAAAGTGTTAAAATTTTTTTTTTTAGGCCAATGCATTCTCTTATATATGCGAGGCGACCTATGGTCGACACGCATATATAAGAGAATGCATTGGCACAGGGCATAACTGTAACTATCACAATGTGGTCAAGGAGTAGGTTCCAATGATATCCATATTTGTATGGTTCTATTGAGACAGACCGAAGATATTTTAGGCTGTTGAAGCTTTATTTGGCCGGTTTTGGCCGGTTTGTTGGGTAAAGGGTTAAAAGAAAAACGAATAAGAGAAACACCTAACCCGCGAACAATACTTTACCATACTAAACAAGAAACGAGCAACAAATATCACCCACTATACAGCTCCTCCGGTACTCTCTCTGACAATAATAACGCATAATTATGCAATCGATGATATTGTAAAAGCAAAAAATTTAAACGACAACTTCATTGCGAATGCTACCATTAATGATGCTAAGCACAACCTGCCTAATTTTCGCAGTGCAAACACCATGCCAGATTTGGTTCTCACAGAATCCGAGGTTGAAACAGCCATCAAATCCTATAAACTTAACAAAGCCCATGGGCACGAATGGATTAGCGTTAGACTGCTTCACGAAACAGCTAAATCGCTAGCCCGCCCACTGGTCCTTCTATTTTAGGAAATATATCAATACAGAGAGATCCCCAAAGTCCTGGAAATCCGCAAACGTGATCCCGATTTTCAAAAAAGATGATCCCGCTGATGCCAAAAATTACCGACCAATTTCCTTTCTAGCATGTGTACAGCTAACATTTTTAAGAAAGTGGATCGGAAACAGATTAGTAACTTTTTCATCGAAAATGAACTCTTGTATTTCCATCAATCCGGTTTTCTCTCAGGTCACATGCAGTACAACATACCAACTATTAGACCTATATCAAAACCTGTGCCAAACCCTCGATAAAGGACTATTTACATGTTCGATATTCTGTGATATATCCAAAGCTTTTTAAAGGGTTTGTCACGGGGGGGGGGGGGGGGGGGGGGGGGGGGCTGATACATAAATTGAATGCTTATGGATTAGAAGGAAGACCTTAAATTGGATAGAAGACTACCTAGATAACCGGGTGCAAAAAAGTCCTAGCCAATGATACATTCTCAAAATATGAGGTCATCCTAGCAGGAGTGCCCCAGGGGTTTATACTGAGACTGTGTTTGTTCCTCGTCTATATAAATGATTTTGCAGACGGCATTGAATCGGTAACGAGAAAGTACGCTGATGACATTTTTTTTTTTTAATTTTAGATATCTTTATTAATTCCTTAGATATATAAGCCACGTTTTTACATAGCCCATACACACCCACGTGGCAGGGATAAGGGCTTTCTTTTTGTCTGAAATAAAAGGATTATTATTTAAAATTCACATTTTCTGTACCGGAGATGTATGATTGTGAGTCAACTTTCTATGCTACGGAGATATGTAATAAAAACAGAACTGCATGAGTGTCTGGACCTTGACGAATTATCGCACTCGATTTGTTGGCGGAACGCGATACCTCTCGTGCGGGACTGCGTCCCGCACTCGAGGCATCGCTCCGCCAACAAATCTCGTGCTACAATTTCGTCAAAACCCAGACACTCATGCGGTTCTATCTATATATTGTACAGATGTTGTTCCATAACGCCCTTATTGGTAATATGGTAGTCTGCTCTACGTCATTGTTGGAAAATTAATACAAGTTACAATACACACGGCAAACAATCCCTATATTATTCTAGAACATATATAAACACTATATAGCAGTATATGCCGTATGTATTGGAACCTATGTGTATGGCATTGCCCCCACTTTCTGTATAGGCGTGGTATTTTTAAATACTAAATTAGTGACCAAGGAGTTAATACAGAAGAAAACAAATATCAGATGCTTTGGTGTATCGGGAAGGATGGTGGGCTGCTACGTACGTATAGATAGATAGTTTAGTCAAAGAGGTTGAAGCCCGTGGATGACAAAACCATCTCCATAATAATGATCAATACGTTCACATTCATAAGTCCAGTATAGGATCCAATATTGCCCATCTATTAGAATATGTATCATTATCCAGAAAAAAACAATCAACTTTTCAGTAGTTTGTTGCAAATCTTATGAAGGCTGTCAATGTCGGCTTCTTGGGTATTTTAAATTTGCATCTAAATATGAAATATCTTATAAGCATGAAGGTGAAATTGGCGGCATTTCTGGAGGAGTAATACCAAATATTGCTATTTGTTCGGTGATCTTAAAACTCAGCTTTTCTGAAACTTCACTCCAAAAAGAATTTGTAACGTTGCATCTCCAAAATAAATGTGTTATAGTTTCATTCTCGCTGTCACAAAAATCACAGAGTTTGGGGGTAGAAAATTTTGATACTAATGAATTTGTACCTAATATTTTGTGTATTATTTTAAATTGAAACCATATGAGTTTTACCTCAATTTTGCCACAATTGAATGGTGCAGACGCCACCTTATTCCAATTGATGTCACTGTAAGCAAACTCAGGCCATTTGTTCGCGAGATAGCTCAAACTAGTGGTAGGTTTGGTACTGTGTCGTAAAAACTGGTGACCCTTATTGTTCATAATTATCCTGAATTATTCAGGCATTGTCGGTCTATGTGTTTTGACTATCATTCGTCTTGAGATGTCCAAAGTAGAAAAGTAAGCTTGTATACGTTTTGTTATTCCAATATAAAAATATAATCTGGATTAAAAGAGAATCTTTTACTAAAATTCACAAAACTTAAAATATTCCCATTTTGGTCAAAAAAATCCAAGAATGTTTGAATCCCATTTTCTTCCCACGATTTGATATATATAGTGCAATGGTCTATGGTTATTGATTTATGATACCAGATCGATTTACATAGAACATCTTCTTTACCAAAAGTTGTAGCTACTTTAGCAGAAAAGGCCATCCAGGCTATAATAACTTCTGACCAAAAGTATATTTTGATATTTTCCTGACTACTCTAGAGATGAAGTCTTCATTACAAAACTTGAGAGGGATATTTTTTATTTGTGTGATGCATGTGACTAAAAAGCGTGCCGAGAATGAATTCGCTAGCATAATCCTTCTTACCCATGAAACCTTCATTGATGCTATGTGTGTTTGAATGTCAACCATTTTCAGTCCCCCCTCCGAGTAGTCCATTGTTATTTGTTGTCTCTTAATTTTGTCGGGTTTTCCATCCCATATATATTTGTACAGAAAAGAGTTAATTTTTTTAATATAATTTTTACTGGGGTTATATATTGACAACAGAAAATGATTCAATTGTGGTATAATAAAGGTCTTTATGACAGTTATTTTTCCGATCGGCGTCAATATGCGTCTATTCCACTTTGCAACTAGGTCTTCTATACGCTTATATACTGTCGCATAGTTTTTATGAAAAATATCGTTTGACGTTAAATCAAAATGGACCCCGAGTAAATTAAAATCGTGCACAACTTCTAAGTTTGGACAACCGGAGGGGGCTATTACACTTCCATTCTTAGTTCCAATCCATACAAGCTTTGTTTTACTGTAATTAATTTTTAAACCGGATATAACAGAAAAATTGTTAAGCGATCTAATGCATTGCGTTAGACTATTACATGAGCCATCTAATAGAAAACATGTATCGTCTGCGTACTGCGTGAGTTTTATTTCTTCGGTGCCTACTTTTATACCTCTAATATAAGGGTTTTGTCTCACGTGGGATGATAACATTTCTGCACATAAAATAAACAGGTAAGACGAGAGGGGTCACCTTGTCTGCATCCCCTACCGATTCCGAATTTGCTTGACATACACCCAAATTGCTTGACCGTAGAGAATATATCATGATATAGTATATTCACCCAATTTATGAATGAAGGTCCAAAATTAAAAAGCGACAAAGTTTTTTGGATAAAATTCCAAGAAATTGTATCAAAAGCTTTTTGAAAATCAATAAGTAGAAGGCATCCTGCCTCATGCACAGCCTCTTTGACTTTAATCTATACTTGAACATACTATAAACAGCGATTTAGACAAAATTACAGCGTGGTACAAAAACTGGCTGATCAGCTTTAATCCGACTAAAACAATTGGAATGTCCTTCTCATTAGTTGCGCCATCGACAGAGAAACAGAACCTCAATTTCTTGGGAAATTCAATCGACTTCGTGGACAGACATAAACAGTTAGGTCTGGAACTCCAATCAAATCTCAAATGCGTGCATGGAACGCACACATTGAAGGCTCTGTCAAAAATGTTGCAAGGATACCGAATGATGCAAAAATATGACGCCACGATGCAGCGCTGAGAGTAGCATAACATCTTAAGAATGGAAGATCTCAACGTCGTCCGATCAAATGTAAACTGAACAGGTAAACCATCGACATTAGTTACAATACATACATTTTACCACTATTTGATTATTCAGATGCCATTTGGGAAAATGCCTCGAAATATATGTTAGAGAAGCTTGACCGGCTTCATATCGATGCTGGTCGGATAGTCAGCGGTATCACCCGTTCTGCTTCGGACAACACGGAATGACAGGAAGTTTGATGGCCTTCACTCAATAAAAGACGTCAAATACATAAATTTCAGACACTCTATAAAATAATGAATAATTTAGCACCCTCTTATTTATCCACCACACTTCCACCAGTTCACACGAAGTTGCAGACTATAATTGGAGACGCCCCAGTAATTTTATTCATATTTCTGCAATGCTGAACGCTAACTTGCAACATCCCACGCCCAGCCCCCCCTCGACATTTCTACGTTGGACACGGAAAATACAACACTTTTGATTGTCGCCTACGTAATTTGTGTAGTGAACTCCGATCTGATAGGTTCAACAACTCTATCGCTGACAGCCCCGCATGTTCGTGTGGAAACCGGTATGAAGACGCACATATCACTATTTCTTCATGTGCCAATTGTACCAACGAGAGTGCTCAGACTTTTCTGAGAAACTAACCCGTGAAAATCTCATAATAAGCAATATTGCAGAACTCATAATTATGTGGAATACCTCATATCTCTTCCCGAAAAGTATGAAACTATTTTACATCACATAGAAATATATTGCAGCGACTAATGTTATGTGGCAGTTATCTCACAAATGGACCCCCCCCCCCCAAACGTGCACGTTCTTATTAATTATCCGTATATTGTCCTCCAGAGCGCTACACATAGCCAAAATCAAGTACATGTCTACTATTATATTTTACCTCCGAACCTAGAGATAGTACACATGCTAATAGATTATATATTAGCACTCGCTAATCGTACCAAACATTCATAATGTAGCGACATTGTTTTAAACACAAATCACAACCTCAGGAAGGCAATACAAATTATATACCTCAAAACTGGTCACAATGTATATACGTTTATACAGTCATCTTGATTACATGTGTGCTATTATATTGTATCGGGAGAGGGGCTTCATTCGTTGTAAAAACTTGTGCACCAATCCCTTTTGTCTATTATGCAAATAAAATATGTATCAAGTCAAGTCAACAGGAATTTACAAATTGTTGACCTAATCTGACTTAATCAATAAAAGCGGTCAGCAAAATAATTGGGCGTGGTTGTCAAAGTTTAGCCGAATTGCATCTGAAGCCAGTTATTTATATCGATCACGTTATCGTAGCTAAGAGTTTAGAAATCTTATATTGGGCCGACTTAATGTGCTGGTGGGATAGTCTAAAATTATCGGCAGATTTTGTGAAAATAAATAAGAAAAGTTTTTTAGGGGAATATACATCATCAAAAAGCTATATAAATATAAGAAGTGAATGAGTGTGTGTGTGGTATTGGGGGATACGGCGCTGTGGTTGTTGTGGTATATTGTGTACACCGCTTGTGTGCATTAATTTTCTTAAAGACATATTATGTTCTTGTTCGGGTGCGTGAAATTGATAAGTTACTACTCAGGCACTATGCCAACCTGGGGAATGCAGCATTCTACTAACATCCCTGTAAATTTCAAAGAAATCGACCATACTACTCCATAGAAAACATCGTCTGAACTACGCCCAATTGTAAATAGTTACATCTCGATTCGGGACGCAACTATAGGCGATAATCTAACCCAAATGATTTCACCATCGAGAGTCATTGCATTTAATTAATATATAATAATGACGGTGTGTATCGTCAATTTGGATTAATATTTGTAACATATAACTACTTTGAGCAAGATTATTTTCAATTTCTATTTGATCACCCTACCGGAGTGTTGCACATCACTTTAAAGGTACTCAATCCGACCAGAGTGCCCCCATATAATCAAGATACAACAACAACAACATTTCTTCAAAGTACGCTTTAGTTATCAGAATCGATTAATTGCAACAAAATAATGCTAACCACTGTCAACTATGGTATCAAATTTCCCAAAACGTGTTATTTATCAGCGGTTTGTTTAACGAAATATGGCCGTATTATCACTTGTTTTTAGAGTTATCCATCTTCATCCGTAATTTTGACCGAGACCATCAATTTGACGGCGTGTTTCTGGTCCACAAACAATTGAAATAACAAACTTCAAAAATCGATATCTGATCACTGTGAGCTTTGATGGGTAGGTTTCTCGACTCGATTAAAATATATTTTACCCCCGAAGCCAAAGAAATAGTAATTTAGGGGTGTTTAATCGGATTGAATACTATTTAACCTCTTGGCTGCTATACGTCAGTACTGAGTACCGACGTAAAATATCACGCTGTTTGATATTCGTCCGAACGGACTACGCGCCTACTTCAGCACACTATAGCAATAGCCTATTATTCATAACTGGAACTCAGAGATTTGTGTATCGGAACAACTGTATCTCGAAGTTTCAAACAGTTCATGATGCTCCACAATTGTGAGTGATAATAGCCTTTCAACTGCGTCATTTTTATGGTTTTCGTGATATTCCAGTTATTTAATTTCACTGGAAATAGTCAGAACGTCAATGGCCCAGCACACGACGTCATTAGCAATGAAGAGGTTTTTGTGATGTGAAACACTCTAGTAGGGTAATCAAATATATATTGAGTATAATCTTGCTCAAAGTAGTCATTTGTTATAAATATTAATCCAAATTGCGATACACACCGTCATTCTTGTATATTAATTAAATGCAATGACTCTTGGTGACGAAATCATTTGTATTAGATTATCGCCGATAGGTGCGTCCCGAATTGAGATGTAAATATTTACAATTTGGTGTAGTTCAGACGGTGTTTTCTATGGAGTGGATTGGTCGATTTCTTTGAAATTTTCGGCGATGTTAGTAGAATGCTACATTCCCCAGGTTGGCATAGCACCTGAGTACTTACTGATTAATTTCACGCACTCGAACAAGTCCATAGTATGTCTTTGACCTGAATGTCATTATTTGTGAGTTTGTGACATATTTAATTACAATCGCATCATGGTTAGAAATACAAATGTCATGATGAAACAATGTGTTCACCCCATCACCACACTTTATGTTCACCCCATCACCACACTTTATGTTCACCCCATCACCACACTTAATGTTCACCCCATCACCACACTGTATGTTCACCCCATCACCACACTTTATGTTCACCCATCACCACACTTTATGTTCAACCCATTACCACACGTTATGTTCACACCACCACCACACTTTATGTTCACCCCATCACCACACTTTATGTTCACCCCATCACCACACTTTATGTTCACCCCATCACCACACTGTGTTCACCCCATCACCACACTTTATGTTTACCCCATCACCACACTTTATGTTCACCCCATCGCCATTTTTTATGTTCACCCCATCACCACACTTTATGTTCACCCCATCACAACACTTTATGTTCACCCCATCACCACACTTTATGTTCACCCCATTACCACACTTTATGTTCACACCATCACCACACTTTATGATCACCCCATCACCACACTTTATGAGTCACCAAATCATTGGTCTGTTCAGGCCTCAATATATTGTGCTGGTCGTTTGCAGAATGAGGTCCCCGGAGGGTGAATTTAGTGATGCTACCCTGCACAGCGGACTAGTGTCACCAAAGTTATCATCTGGGGACCTCAT
This sequence comes from Siphonodentalium dalli, assembly GCA_032622095.1. Lineage (NCBI taxonomy): Eukaryota > Metazoa > Mollusca > Scaphopoda > Gadilida > Siphonodentaliidae > Siphonodentalium > Siphonodentalium dalli. The sequence goes on from CP136066.1 coordinate 41,205,307, forward strand.
TCTGCATGGCCGCATCTGCTATTGGGAGATCTAGACTCAGATTTAAGTTCCCTGATGGTGAATATTGTGATGTGCACCAATTGGGCACCTTGATTATGCGTTGCGCCATCTGTCAATTTGGGGATATAGATAAACTGAACTAAAGAAGAACCTTTGTGAAAAAGGTTCTAAAGAAAATTAAAAACTTGTTATGTGACAAAAAAGATATTTTTCCAGAGAAGATCTGGGTCCTAAGCAGATTGAGGTCCTATATGTCTTCAATTAAAGGAAGCCGCATCCAATTGTAACTGAATCTGAATGTCAAGCGCACATGTGTGCCGGATGTCACGAGCGGATATTACTGGTGCGACTCATTGGACCATGCAAAGATTTCCACATAATCGATCTTCGGTATTTGATCCAATCATGACTTTAATGGTATCTACTATTAGATCTAGACTTCTAACATATTCATTTTGACTAACCCTTAGCTTTCCCTAAGCCATCGTGACTAACTCTGGAGTTAGTGAACGTTCAGACGACCACGATACAATTTAGATGCGAAATCGTGGCATATCCTTGGTTACCTCCACTTGCGATGTAATCGCAGTCGTGCATGTGTACGTAAAAGTCGTAGCTGGAAATGACCGTAGGGTAGTCAATCACATGCTTTAGGAACAACCTACGATATCATAATGTACGACGACATCGCAATCGTCTGAACAAACTATCCACGATCTCGTCGGGCCCGATTCCTCCACTTACGATTGAATCGTTGTCGTCTGAACGTTCACTTAGTCAGCTTGAGTGCGAACACAGCTATTAGTGTATTAATCGCTGTTCTGGCTGACTATTTTTGAGAGAAAACATGACGAAAACGTGAAAAAACATAGAAACACAGGAAGAATGTGAGGAGAAAGGACGAACGCGGTTACTGCAAATGTGCATTTCACGCGTATTCTCGCGCGATCGCAGGATTGCTATTTGGTTGAACTCAGTCTCATTCGTGAAACGTTAGACGATCTTCATCTATATCGTATGGTTTTCTTGAAGAAAGCTGTGATGAAATCGGATTCAAAATTCACAAAAATTAAATCTAACATGGATCGTGCATATTTTCTTAAAATTAGCGTTTATAAAGTTACCATGACGCAAGTATTACATTATATTATATATAATGTAAATATTATATGAGTTATACCATTTAAGAAAAAATAGTCTTGAATGTATTAGCATTATTTGTCTTTATTATTAATATCATATAATATGATGGACTCATTTATTGATGTACATGTGTGTTATGTATTGTTTGTATATATGTATATAAGTTGCATAGCATGTTGCAACTTAGATGTTGACTTTGCTAATAAACCATCCAAACTTACATGTTTATGGCAAAGATCCATAATTATGCGTATGACCGGCAGATAATATGAGAACCTCCACCATAACCATCGGATAATATGTTCATATGAGAACCTTCCCCGCGTATGACCGGCAGATAATATGTTCACGAGAACCTCCCCCGTGACCGGCGGGTAATATGAGAACCTCCCCCGCGTATGACCGGCAGATAATATGAGAACCTCCACCGCATATTCCTTTTAGTATAATCACCATATTGTCTGAATGGAATTGTAATAATAAATAGGGATACAAAATAATATTTTAGTGAGAATGCAGACGAAAACGTTACACGTTTTTCTCGCAAATATGCAACTCCCGAAACTCTCGAAAATGTTTACAACAAAACAATCTTTCTATGAAAATATAAAGTTCTTGCAGTATCCTAAAAGTTCCAGATAAACTTTTTTCAATTGCGTCCAAGGATTTTCATCCCATGGTCTATTTATTTGCAATAAATTTATTTACAAAAAAATCGCCTGGTTTCGCTTATGATTTTTTAACACTGATTGCAACTAACTGTCAAAACACTTAATAATTAGGTGAGGGACAGCCATCAACAATACTAGCCTGCCAAATCCATCTGGCAGATATTAATCACCTATCAGCGGATCAACTAATCCACAACAGAAGTTTGTATTCAGCTTTTCTATGCCGAACACAAACGCGTAATACAAAACATCTAAAAGGACATTCATTATTGATCTAAACTTCACCAAACTTCGTCACATATTAATAGTTTGAAAATGAATACATATGCCTATAAACTTTAAGGGTGGTCGTATATTTAGTAGACTGTATACAGACTATATCTCAAACGCCAGATACATAACGGCTTTGTGGAACATGTCATGCATGTTATGTCGGTTTGCGATGGGATTTATATAATTATTAACTTGTATGACCTCAAATATGGTTCATGTGTATGTCAATAATTGTTTGTGCACAATATAGTGAGGAAACTAATAAACAGCAAGATATCGGTTCATTTTGCGTGAGGTTTGAGCTTTGCACTTTTTTCTCTCATAAATTCACTGGACTAACTAACATAAAATAATACATCGCCGTCTTCAAATTGTTTTTAAACCAGCCATGTCCCGATGTCGTACATTGGTGATGGAAATTGTTAAACGCAAAACACATGCCTTCATAAAAGACCAGCGTTAATCGCTACTTAGTCTATGTGTTAATTAATTACCGGTGACTGAATGACGAACAGTGTAGTAGTAGGTGGGCGCGAAGCGCCGGGATGGTCGAAAAGATCGAGTGATCTTCTCCTTCACCCCATTTAATGACGAACAAAAGCTTGTGTTCGGCTTTTCTATGCCGAACACAAAACGCGTTCTACAAAACATCAAATAAAACACTTATTATTGGCCCAAACTTCGATTGTATGGTAATAGCGTGAACATGAATACATATGCCTATGAACTTTATTTGTTATATTTCCCATTATTAGGACTTGTGTTCGGCTTTTATGAGGACCCTAACTAAGTGATAAGATAAATGGGATCCGACGGGAAGATTCGGTCGCGGGAAGATTCGGCCAGGTATTTTTCGGTCGCGGGAAGTTTCGGCCAGGTATTTTTCGGTCGCGGGAAGATTCGGCTGAGAAGATTCGGCCAGCCGTTTGATCTAGTGGAGGGATTACGGCTTGTATGGGGGCTTCCCTCTTTCGAATCTTCACGGACCCACATAAATACCGACTACATTTAAATTAACGCCAATGGACCGTGTGTGTGTGTTTTTAAGAGTGCATTGATTTCTGAAGGAATGAACAATGTAAATAACGATCTTAAAATGAATTGGCCGGCATATTTCATTAGCTATCAGGGTCGTAGTTGGATAATTGACAATATTTCTGATTTTATGGTTAGAGAATTGCGTGGAATTTGTTAGAGTTTGATTGGTATTGTGGTTAACACACGTTCCATATATGGACATTCCTAATATGGAAATTGACTTGAGCATGCGCAGAACACATACAAGAGTCTAACTATATACCGATCAAAAAGCCAGTGATAACAATAAACAGCGACACAATTAAATAACGGCATTGGGCGGTGTATTGTGTCTTTAAGAGTGTGTTGATGTCTAAATTGATGTAATTAACTATTTAAAAATTAGTTGGCCCACATAATTAGATAATTATCAGGTCCGTTGTTAGAGAGATGACACATGAACAATTCATTGCCTATGTACTACGTGCATGTTCTATGTGTTTCTTAAATACACCGATGGCCTTCGCCCAGAGCATTACTGTTCAATTTTTTTTAATCCCTTAAATCAGTCATAAACAAACAGAATATGATATTTTTTGTTGTACTCTTCACATCTGAGTCTTGTAAACTTTGTACCTTTGCTATGTCCACACCAGCCAAAATGTTTTTTCACAGAAACTGGCTTCTGTTTACCTGACACAACTATTTGTACATTATTTCTAATTGATATAACAAGACACAATATGTCCATATGTCTATTTCTTTTCTGCTTGTGGCGATCTTAAAAGTCGTAATGTACACTAAATCCCGCTATTATGGGACCCTCTCCTGTAATAATAAACACAGTATATACAACAAACGAATGAATATCAGCCATGGATGGCGCCAAAATACACCCCTGTGCTCTATGCATGACTTTAAGGACATGTCAATTATACAGAAATTTCATTACTGATATCACTCCAGAAATAAATAAATTTTCATTGTAATTACCATGATGTTTGTGTCATTTATAGAGCGCAGTTGTGTATTTCTACCAATTCATCGCTCAATTTCATTAATCTTTTGAATATATTGTGTTCAGTATAATAGGACATGGTCCGATAAATGGCAGAATTTACTGTAAATTACCTGTTCAACAGCTGTAACTATTTGAACAACATATACATGCCACGATGACCATCCGTGCATCAACGCTCCTTAAGGAAAATTTCCTCAAGTTAGTGGAAACAATGTGCCAACGTGTTTTCTTACCGTCTGTGCATAATCCGTTTGGATACTCCCATATACAAGAAACAACATTGCCCTTATTTGTTTGTGTTCAACTTTTCTATGCCGAACACAAACGCGTAATACAAAACATCTAAAAGGACATTCATTATTGATCTAAACTTCACCAAACTTCGTCACATATTAATAGTTTGAAAATGAATACATATGCCTATAAACTTTAAGGGTGGTCGTATATTTAGTAGACTGTATACAGACTATATCTCAAACGCCAGATACATAACGGCTTTGTGGAACAGGTCATGCATGTTATGTCGGTTTGCGATGGGATTTATATAATTATTAACTTGTATGACCTCAAATATGGTTCATGTGTATGTCAATAATTGTTTGTGCACAATATAGTGAGGAAACTAATAAACAGCAAGATATCGGTTCATTTTGCGTGAGGTTTGAGCTTTGCACTTTTTTCTCTCATAAATTCACTGGACTAACTAACTTAAAATAATACATCGCCGTCTTCAAATTTTTTTTAAACCAGCCATGTCCAGATGTCGTACATTGGTGATGGAAATTGTTAAACGCAAAACACATGCCTTCATAAAAGACCAGCGTTAATCGCTACTTAGTCTATGTGTTAATTAATTACCGGTGACTGAATGACGAACAGTGTAGTGGTAGGTGGGCGCGAAGCGCCGGGATGGTCGAAAAGATCGAGTGATCTTCTCCTTCACCCCAGTTAATGACGAACAAAAGCTTGTGTTCGGCTTTTCTATGCCGAACACAAAACGCGTTCTACAAAACATCAAATACAACACTTATTATTGGCCCAAACTTCGATTGTATGGTAATAGCGTGAACATGAATACATATGCCTATGAACTTTATTTGTTATATTTCCCATTATTTGGACTTGTGTTCGGCTTTTATGAGGACCCTAACTAAGTGATAAGATAAATGGGATCCGACGGGAAGATTCGGTCGCGGGAAGATTCGGCCAGGTATTTTTCGGTCGCGGGAAGTTTCGGCCAGGTATTTTTCGGTCGCGGGAAGATTCGGCTGAGAAGATTCGGCTGGGAAGATTCGGCCAGCCGTTTGATCTAGTGGAGGGATTACGGCTTGTATGGGGGCTTCCCTCTTTCGAATCTTCACGGACCCACATAAATACCGACTACATTTAAATTAACGCCAATGGACCGTGTGTGTGTGTTTTTAAGAGTGCATTGATTTCTGAAGGAATGCACAATGTAAATAACGATCTTAAAATGAATTGGCCGGCATATTTCATTAGCTATCAGGGTCGTAGTTGGATAATTGACAATATTTCTGATTTTATGGTTAGAGAATTGCTTGGAATTTGTTAGAGTTTGATTGGTATTGTGGTTAACACACGTTCCATATATGGAAATTCCTAATATGGAAATTGACTTGAGCATGCGCAGAACACATACAAGATTCTAACTATATACCGATCAAAAAGCCAGTGATAACAATAAACAGCGACACAATTAAATAACGGCATTGGGCGGTGTATTGTGTCTTTAAGAGTGTGTTGATGTCTAAATTGATGTAATTAACTATTTAAAAATTAGTTGGCCCACATAATTAGATAATTATCAGGTCCGTTGTTAGAGAGATGACACATGAACAATTCATTGCCTATGTACTACGTGCATGTTCTATGTGTTTCTTAAATACACCGATGGCCTTCGCCCAGAGCATTACTGTTCAATTTTTTTTAAATCCCTTAAATCAGTCATAAACAAACAGAATATGATATTTTTTGTTGTACTCTTCACATCTGAGTCTTGTAAACTTTGTACCTTTGCTATGTCCACACCAGCCAAAATGTTTTTTCACAGAAACTGGCTTCTGTTTACCTGACACAACTATTTGTACATTATTTCTAATTGATATAACAAGACGAAATGTGTCCATATGTCTATTTCTTTTCTGCTTGTGGCGATCTTAAAGTCGTAATGTACACTAAATCCCGCTATTATGGGACCCTCTCCTGTAATAATAAACACAGTATATACAACAAACGAATGAATATCAGCCATAGATGGGGCCAAAATACACCCCTGTGCTCTATGCATGACTTTAAGGACATGTCAATTATACAGAAATTTCATTACTGATATCACTCCAGAAATAAATAAATTTTCATTGTAATTACCATGATGTTTGTGTCATTTATAGAGCGCAGTTGTTTATTTTTACCAATTCATCGCTCAATGCAATTTCATTAATTTTTTGAATATATAGTGTTCAGTATAATGGTGCGATAAATGGCAGAATTTACTGTAAAGTACCTGTTCAACAGCTGTACCTATTTGAACAACATATACATGCCACGATGACCACCCGTGCCTCAACGCTCCTTAAGGGAAACTTCCTCAAGTTAGTGGAAACAATGTGCCAATGTGTTTTCTTACCGTCTGTGCATATCCCGTTTGGATACTCCCATATACAAGAAACAACATTGCCCTTATTTACCAATATCTCTCCTTCGTTCTCTCGCTTGTGCCAATTACCATATGGGATACTTGCATACATACATGTAAGATACCACACTGGCACAAAAACTTTATTGCTGCAACACGGATGCGAAAAGGTTAAAGTTACTCAATCTGATTCGATGGTCCCCATATAATCAGATTCAAAAAACATTTGTAAAAATGCCACTTCAGTTATCAATTCCATTACGCTTAATCATAAAGCTTCAGCGTAATTCAGATTTCCATTACGCTTAAGCTTAATACATTGCACTTTAGCATAATTCAAATTCCATATTTCAAAACTCCCCTGGAGCTGAAATGGAAGCAGCCAATTACTGATGCTAGTAACTTTTAATATATATCTACCTTAGATGATACCATTACATGTAAGGTAGTAAGGCTATGAAAACCTATTACGCTTAAGCTTAATGGCATTACGCATAAGCGTAATGGAGTTGTGAGTGAGGCTATTATGCTTAAGCGTAAGTGTATTACGCTTAAGCGTAATTAACTATTAAATATGAATTTGGCCTCCCATAATCGACTGTCTATTGAGACAGTAATAATTCTCAATGGTAACAAACAACAGATTATTAAAATCTATATCATACTCAATATGGGTTCCTTGGGTCGAATCAAATAGTGTTGACCACCAAATAAATATTAATTGAGGGGAGTTCAATCCAATTATGCATTTTAAGCACTATCGAATATCTAATTTGAAACATTTATAAAATATATATATATATATATATATATATATATATATATATATATATATATATATGTATATCTCATATATATTTTGAAGACCTCTGTCTGTCTGTTTGTCTGTCTGTCTGTTTGTCTGTCATTAATACAAATCTACGATTCTCGACCGATCGGGACGAAACTTGGTACGTGTGTGTAGTTTGACCAGGCGGTGGACGTTGTCGTATTGGCGAGCCCGTGCGGGGCCCGCTTCGCGCATGGGCAGACGAGATCTCGGAAACGGGTGGAGCTATTGACTTGAAATTTGGTATGTGAATGTATCTTGCCCCGGATACGAATTTTATCGGGTCGCCGAGCCCGTGCGACGACAGCTTCGCGCATGCGCAGACGAGATCTCGGAAACGGGTGGAGCTATCGACTTGAAATTTGGTATGTGAAAGTATCTTGCCCCGGATACGAATTTTATCGGGTCGCCGGGCCCGTGCGACGCCAGCTTCGCGCATGCGCAGATCAGATATCGGAAACGGGTAGAGCTATCGACTTGAAATTTCGGGCTGGGTAGAGCTATCGACTTGAAATTTGGTTTTTGAATAGCCTGGACAACGTCGGGCTCATCGGCTAGTCTATTATATATTTTGGAAGATCTGTTTGTGTGTCTGTGTGTCTGTCTGTGTGATCGCGTTGAACTCGAAAACGGCCGAACCGATTTCGATGAAACTTGGTATGTGGGGGTATTTTCTGTCGGGAAGTGGCATAGGCATATTAATTTTCAGATCCGAGGTCAACTTTTCACGTGCCGAGGTCAAATCTGTTTTTACACCGTTTTGCGCTAATATATTTCAGTTCGGTGCTCACAAATCGATTCGATATAGCGCGAATAATAAATTGCCAGTCATATAATTTACACGGTTAGAATCTGTGGCGCTTCCTCTTTCCAATGATGTATCACACGCATGTGTACGTTTAAAGTTTCTACCTTAATTATCGGGAAGAACGCAGGACCATGCTTCGCTCATCGAAAAACATTCCGTAAATATATTACGCCGTCAACAGATCGTGACGTGATCGCGTTTAACTCTTAACCGGCCGATGTCTCGTTAACTCATCACCGGCCGAGGTATACGCAAATGACATTGGGCAATATATATATCTCGGAAACGGGTGGAGCTATTGACTTGAAATTTGGTATGTGAATGTATCTTGCCCCGGATACGAAATTTATCGGGTCGCCGGGCCCGTGCGACGCCAGCTTCGCGCATGCGCAGATCAGATATCGGAAACGGGTAGAGCTATCGACTTGAAATTTCGGGCTGGGTAGAGCTATCGACTTGAAATTTGGTTTTTGAATAGCCTGGACAACGTCGGGCTCATCGGCTAGTCTATTATATATTTTGGAAGATCTGTTTGTGTGTCTGTGTGTCTGTCTGTGTGATCGCGTTGAACTCGAAAACGGCCGAACCGATTTCGATGAAACTTGGTATGTGGGGGTATTTTCTGTCGGGAAGTGGCATAGGTATATTAATTTTCAGATCCGAGGTCAACTTTTCACGTGCCGAGGTCAAATCTGTTTTTACGCCGTTTTGCGCTAATATATTTCAGTTCGGTGCTCACAAATCGATTCGATATAGCGCGAATAATAAATTGCCAGTCATATAATTTACACGGTTAGAATCTGTGGCGCTTCCTCTTTCCAATGATGTATCACACGCCTGTGTACGTTTAAAGTTTCTACCTTAATTATCGGGAAGAACGCAGGACCATGCTTCGCTCATCGAAAAACATTCCGTAAATATATTACGCCGTCAACAGATCGTGACGTGATCGCGTTTAACTCTTAACCGGCCGATGTCGCGTTAACTCATCACCGGCCGAGGTATACGCAAATGACATTGGGCAATATATATATCTCGGAAACGGGTGGAGCTATCGACTTGAAATTTGGTTTTTGAATAGCCCGGACGAAGTCGGGTCACCTTCTAGTCTCATGTATATTTTGAAGACCTCTGTCTGTCTGTCTGTCTGTCTGTTTGTCTGTCCGTCATTAATACAAATTTACGATTCTCGACCGATCGGGACGAAACTTGGTACGTGTGTGTAGTTTGACCAGGCGGTGGTCGTTGTCGTATTGGCGAGCCCGTGCAGCGCACGCGCATACGAGATCTCGGAAACGGGTGGAGCTATCGACTTGATATTTGGTATGTGAATGTATCTTGCCCCGGATACGAATTTTATCGGATCGCCGAGCCCGTGCGAAGCCAGCTTCGCGCATGCGCAGACGAGATCTCGGAAACTGGTGGAGCTATCAACTTGAAATTTGGTATGTGAATGTATCTTGCCCCGGATACGAATTTTATCGGGTCGCCGAGTCCGTGCGACGCCAGCTTCGCGCATGCGCAGACGAGATCTCGGAAACGGGTGGAGCTATCAACTTGAAATTTGGTATGTAAATGTATCTTGCCCCGGATACGAATTTTATCGGGTCACCGAGCTCGTGCGACGCGAGCGTCGCGCATGCGCAGACGAGATCTCGGAAACGGGTGGGGCTATCGACTTGAAATTTGGTATGTGAACGTATCTTTCCCCGGATACGAATTTTATCGGGCCGCCGAGCCCGTGCGACGCCAGCTTCGTGCATGCGCAGACCAGATCTCGGAAACGGGTGGAGCTATCGATTTGAAATTTGGTTTTTGAATAGCCCGGACAACGTCGGGCTCATCGGCTAGTCTATTATATATTTTGGAAGATCTGTCTGTGTGTGTGTGTGTCTGTGTGTGTGTCTGTAATCGATGGACTCGAAAGGTGCCGAGCCGATTTCGATGAAACTTGGTATGTGTGGGTATTTTCGGCCGGGGAGTGACATAGGCCTATTAATTTGCCCGTGCGACGTGACCTTGACCTTGAAATCGGGTCATTTCAAGGTCAAACGCCCGAATATCACGTGATTTCGATGAAACTTGGTATGTGGGGATAGCTTCGGCCGGGGAGTGGCACAAACCTATTAATTTTCCCGTGCGACGTGACCTTGAAATAGGTTCATTTCAAGGTCAAACGCCCGATTATCACGGGATTTCGATGAAAATTAGTGTCTAGGGATACTTTCGTATGGGGAGTCTCATAAGCATATTCATTTGCCCGTGCGACGTGACATTGACCTTGAAATCGGGTCAATTCAAGGTCAAATCGCGAATTTTGATGGGATTTCGACGAAATTTGATATATGGGGTTACTTTTGTCCACTGAGTGTTTTGGACGGTCAAATCGTGACCCCGACCTCACATTGACCTTCAAAATCGGGTAAAACCGGATGGATTTCGACGGGTACTTTTGTCGGGTAGTTTTGTCCGGGCAGTGTTTTGGATGGGTCAAATCGTGACCCCACCTGACCTTGACCTTCAAAATGGACAATTCATGGTCAAAGCCCGGACGAAGTCGGGTCACCTTCTAGTATATATATATACCTTTTAAGTTTATAATGTGCATACCTTATCTGCTAAACAAGCTAGGTAAAACATCATAATTGATACTTCTCACACCAAAAACTACCAACGTATCCCAATTTTAACACTTTGAAATTCAATGTGTCTTTAGATTCAAGATAAATATTTTACATTTCCCCACTGAAACATTTCATGGATATATAACAACCAGACCAGATGGCAGGCAGATAACACACGGATTATCTCGATTACATCAGTCTGTCTAACTCAGCCAAGTGACAACCCCTCTGATTTTATTAGGGACTGAGAAAGCATGCATGTCCACTACAAGTTATCTCTTAATAACAATATCATATACACTTGTGTCCATGGCCCTCTAACTGGGAAAACCTTTTTTATTCACTGTTGACACATTTGAAAATCAACATTCCACTTTCTTCCGATATTTGAGCGATCCACAAGATGCAAGCTCGTCGACTCTTTACTAGACCAGTAATACTCGATTGTAAAAAATAATAGATTTAAACCATCCATTTCTAATAAATCTGGCCTTTGATTTGTGGGTTCCTCGACTCGAATCCAATACTTCTGACCGCCGAATCCATATAAATAAAAATTGACGGTCGCTTAATAGGATTGTGCATCTTTAACTGCTATTCAATCTGCATACCAAGAGAAAAAAGGTGCATTATCCCTTAATATCACATCCCTCATTCAATAATCTCCAAACTGTATATCTAGTTTCAATCGCAGTTACACGTCACCCCGCCCCCACCATTTGCAAATTGTACATCCTTCTTTGCTGTTGCCATATTGCAACTGCTGAATTTTCTTTAAAAGTTATAGAAAAAATAGCCCACCCCCCCCCCCCCCCGACAGTTATCTCTGGTTTTTTTGTTGTTGCTATCATCGGTCCACACATATATTGGGCACACGTCCGTATCTAATCTACCTCTTCGTTAAACCGATTATAACCCATGGTGTAATCGGTGCATCGATCTCAGTCGTGACGTCGCTAATGAATCCATGTGTCAAACGTCAACCGAAATTGCAGGACAAATGTGACAGAGCTCATTTATTCTATGCTAAATAGTTCATGGGTGATCTGATGCATGCATCTTAGTTTTCTTGGGGCTTTTTAATGATTTATTTTCGATACCTCCATTTCTGGAGAAGAATATTTACAGCAAGGTATTTACAATTGTGTACATAACAAGTATGAACAATGTACAATCTATAAGATGAGTGGCAGGGCATGTAACAGTTGGGTAAGTTGCGGTTGATGCCTGACATATGATGGCGTGTGGAATCATCTACGGCTGGTGGTCGCAGCGGAGAACAGAATTATTGTATGCTTGTTCTCGATTAGATGGTGTGGTTGTCCTGGAATGTTCCCTCCAAGAATCAGTGCTGAAATTTCTTCGTCTCTCAAAGAATCGTGCATGAAGATAAATACAGACACTCCATAGTGGTTGAGAATAGTCTCCCAGTAGCTATTACGTAATGAAAGAATAACATCAGAAGAGCAATACCTCATTGCGTGGAGAAGTTCGTTGTTGTACTGCCGATCACAGGCACGGCATGTCAGATGGTTAATATACGTCGTCTTATTGAGTAGAATAGCAAGATTCCGAAGTTGAACTGAGCAACTTGGGTACTGTCTAAGAAGTGTCCAACCGAAATTGCAGGACAAATGTGACAGAGCTCATTTATTTTATGCCAAATAGTTCATGGGTGATCTGATGCATGCATCTTAGTTTTCTTGTGGCTTTTTAATGATATAATAGGGGTTTGATGTGGTATATATATATCTAACAATGGGCGACACCGATGTGAGTACTCATCGCGAACACTGCTTGTAATTAGCTCTCTGCTTGTAATTAGTACATCTGATTCAAAAGACTACTGGCAATTAATTAATTACCTCCTCAACAAGAAAAAGACAACATTAATTCCCTCGCTGTATAGCATAGAAGGTGGGGTAAAAATGGATTCTAAATCATATGAAATTAACGATTTTGAAAATGCACAAATTCTAAACAAAAGATTCATTTTAAATTCCTCACTTGATGATTCAAGAAAATCATTACCCCCGTTGACCTCTAAAACACAGAATATACTGACTGAAATTCCTATCGAAATGCAAGAGGTAATTGATGTTATACTAGCTTTGAAAACAAATAAGGCACATGGACATGATGACATAAGTGCTAAAATGTTACGCTGTACTGCACAGCAGATTGCTTTACCGTTGTCATTACTATTTAAAAAATCTCTGTAGGTTGGAATATTCCCGTCTTCTTGGAAAAATGCAAATGTTATACCAATCTTTAAAAAAGGGGACCCCGCTGATAGTGCCAATTACAGGCCGATTTCATTGTTACCTTGTATGGCCAAAGTATTTGAAAGATTGGTCCTAAAATATGTTTCCACTTTTTTTAATGAAAATAATCTTATTTACGAGCATCAATCCGGCTTCATGGCCGGTCACAGTACAGTTTATCAACTAATTGATATATATCACCACCTTTGCCAGAACCTAGATAAAGGTTTGTACACGTGTTCCATATTTTTTTATATTTCGAAAGCATTCGAAAGGGTCTGGCATATATATATATAAATTGCAGCAATATGGGATTGCAGGAAAACTTTTGAACTGGTTTCAAGATTACTTAGTAAATAGACGACAAAGAGTCCTGGTAAACAATACTTACTCTAAATTTGAAATTATTCCATCCGGAGTGCCCCAAGGCTCCATAATGGGGCCTTTTCTCTTCTTAATTTATATAAACGATCTGCCCAACAATCTCTGCTATAAAGCTCGAATGTACGCCGACGACACCTGCATCACTGCTTCTCACTATGACCTACAGTCCCTAGCTAGACAACTCAACAATGATCTCGAAATCGTATCACAATGGGCCAACAACTGGCTTGTAAACTTTAACCCAGCAAAGACCAAAGCTATGTCATTTTCCCTAACTAACAAAGACCAGGCCCCAAAACTATTTTTCGAAAACCAAGAAATAACCTTCATTAAATCGCATAGACACCTCGGTCTCGATATCCAAGCAAATTTAAATTGGAATGATCACATTGAAAATATCTGTCGACGAGTATCAGGGAGACTATCCCAACTCAGAAAATTTAAATACAGTATCGACAGAAAGACGCTTGAAGAAATCTACAATACTTATATTTTGCCTATAATGGACTATTATGATATTGTCTGGGCAAACGCACCAAAATACTTGACTGATAAACTTGAATGACTTCATAAAGAAGCTGCCAGAATTGTAACGGGACTAAACCGATCGGTATCCGATAAAGACCTACTCCTAGAAATCGGCTGGCCCACGCTCAGTAATAGACGCGAACATCATCAGTTACATTACATATATCAAATTACTAACAACCTTGCACCCAACTACTTATCAACTATCTTACCTCCTCGTGCTGGCAATGTCTCGAGATACTCAAAGCGGAACCCTGGAAACTTTTATTGTTACTTCTGTCACACAGAACATTTAAAAAAAATCCTTCCTACCCTTTATGATACAATCATGGAATAAGCTTCCAATTATCGTAACTGATACGTTTAACCTAAAAGAATTTAAGGTCAATCTTAGTTTTATAGATTTGACCCTAAAACCACCTCCTTATTTTCAAACTGGGAGTCGGAAAGAAAATATAATTCATTCTAAAATTCGCAACGGTTGCAGTGAACTTCGCTTAGATATGTATGATAACTTTATAGCCGAAAGCCCGGTGTGTAATTGTGGCACAGAGATCGAGGATGCCTTTCACTTCTTTTTCGAATGTCCATTGTTCCGACCGCAAAGAACTAAATTATATGATAGACTAGATGAGTATGCTTTCACAATAGTAGACGTAAACCACTTCCTCCGAGGCACCCCAAGCATTCCACAGCATCGAAACCAGCTACTCTTTTACATTGTACAAAAATATATATCAGAAAGTAAACGTTTCACTTAACGAATAAAAATCGTAAACAACTTACGGCACGGCATGATATCTACAGGAGAGGACCTCAGGACCGGTATAACATCAATCACCATACATCATCATCAACATTCTTATTATTACATGTACATTATATCTGTTAATCATCTTGTTTAAACATTTGTGTAAATATTGTCGGGAGAGGGGCCACCTTAAGTTGTTATAACTTGTCCCCCAATCCCTTGTGAACTGAGTTACAATAAATATGTTTAAACCAATTATCTCTCTGCTTGTAATTAGCTCTCTGCTTGTAATTAGCTCTCTGCTTGTAATTAGCTCACTGCGTCTATCTTGTCATTCAGTAAATGAGTTTCTGCTAAGACGGTTGTTAAGTTAGGGCGCGTACACATGAAGCTGCAGGAAAATATCTGCAAGAAAATATCAGGTAAAATTGCACACTGATATTTTCTTGCTGCAAAGATTACGCCCGCGAGAACGCGGCGGTTTAGACGGTGTTGATTGAGCTCAATCAGAACAGTATTAGTCATGCTGGTTCAAGTGAATTGCGTCCGGTAAATAACCTATAGTCCATTTTGGCAATTCATAGCTTTTTTAAATTTCCAACTGTTGACATGTATTACCGAAGTCGGGTGGGATTAGCAACGTTGCTGATCTCATGCATAAAGACCGTCTGCATAATGAGAAAGTGGTTACGTTATTTGGAAATTTGGAAATATTATAATATCATAGTGCATGTATATGTGGGGTGACAAATGTTATTATGGTTTTGTGGCAAATCGGATGACCCCACCCCCATTGAGACCCCATATGAAGTTTTCATGATATTGTTGCTTGGTGCATGGGGCTGTGGTGTACATTATGTTACCGAACTTACATGGGTGCATGTGGGGACATGAGACCCCGCCAACTTGGAAACAATATTAGTTGGAAATTTCACACCAACAATGGTTTGAAATTGTTCTTGTAGTCTGATTTTTCAACAATTAATGTATGTTGAATTCGTGGTTTTTGACCAACATTTGCATTTTTCCTACTTTGGTCAAATTATTGGTTTGGAATTTCTTCTAGGCCCCTCCCTCCCCGGTGTCCAGTCAAAATTCAAGGTATGTGAGGTACCATGGGAAATTCAAAGACGATGGGAGGTGTGCAAATTCAATTATGTGATATTGGGTCTTTGGCCCAATTCAAGAGGAGGTGCAGTTGGAAATCCATGGACATCCTCCGTCAGCGGAAACCCTCAAAAGATATATATGTCCCCACACATATCCATATAATAGCTCAGCGATTATGTCAAACAATCCAAAATGGAATTACGAAGTCAATTGTTGAAACAGGCGATAATATTGATGGATCATAACTCGAGTGCGTAAACGGTTACCAGCGTCAGCGCGCTGCCTTCGTCGGATATTTTTCGGTATTATTTGTTTGATTGGTCAAGTAAGTCATATGGGGCATACCTGATATTTTCTTGCCCGCCATGTGTACGCGCCCTTATTGCACTGTCGACGGGAATAAATGTGTATTCTTGAGCCATGATATTGGCGGTATATTAGTCAGCTACAGTGATGGCTTCTGGTACTTGTGTGACATTCGAGAAGTTCGACATCTATGGGCGCCGTTTCTTCTATTTATTAATGATATCAATAATTCATTTCATGATATCACTAAATGAATATATATATATATATATATATATCACAAAATCGAATACATGATGTCATTAAATATTTAATGTTATCACAAACGATTTTAAAATATCACAAATTCCAATTTGTGATATCATAAATTAATTTTTTGATATCATGCACAAAACCGAATTATTGATATTACAAAATAGCAAGCCTTTAGTGATATCAATAATTCGATTTTGTGATATCATACATTCATGTTATCATAAAATTGAATTTGTGATATCATTAATTTATTTTGTGATATCAACAAACAGAAAATATTATAGCTGGACTGCTATTCCTTCAATATTTTGTGATATCATTAAATCATTTTATGACATCATAAAATCGAATTATTTATATCACTATATGCTTACTTATCTGGTGATATCATATATTCGATTTTGTGATATCACAGCATTAATTTATGATATAACTAATTGCATTTTGTGATATCTTAAAATTATCTTGTGATATCACTTATTCCCCAACATTTAATGATATCACAAAATGTTTATATCGCTAAATGCTTACAATTTTGTGATATCAATAATTCGATTTTGTGATATCAATAATTCGATTTTGTGATATCATACATTCATTCAGTGATATCATAAAATTTATTATTGAAATAACTAAATAGGTAATAAACAGACGAACGGCGACCCGGGAATCCGTGAATTATTGATATAATAAAATCGAAAATGTGATATAATAAAATAACTAGTATTTATTGATATCACAAAATGAATATATGATACCAATAATTCGAATTAGTGATATAATTTTTTTTTTAAGATATCATAAAATCGGACATATGATGTCACATAATAGAAAGCATTTTGTGCATGATATCAATAATTCGATTTTGTGATTTCATAAATTCATTTTATGATATCAAGAAATATTTTATGATATCACTAAAATTAATTTAGTGATATCAATAAATAGTCTTTTTATCCAAATCATTGATATCACAAAATGAATATATGATATCACAAATTCGAATAAGTGATATCACAAAATTAATATATGATATCATAAAATCGAATATGGGATATCACTAACTGCTTACAATTTTATGATATCATATATTCGATTTTGTCATCTGCTATATATTTTGAGAACTACGGAATATATCCATATGTATATCCTTTATAATCATAACTTTGTGGCAGATTTGCGGGGACTCTTTGTACATTGCGATTTCCCTGACTTGGCGGATATGTTGAGATACCGTTTAAGACCAACGCATTCAGGGTAGACTGCTCTCAAGAACAAGATTTAACTTTCACAATTTTAGCTCTATGGCTTGCAATCAGTGAATGTGGAGACCACGGAGAAGAATTCATATATTGTGAGCGATTCTAAATATTCAGACAACTCCCCAAAACGTCCACAAATTAATGACACGTGTTCCATATAAACACTGGAGACTCCCTTACTAGTAACCCTCTTTGATTGCAAATTTAATGACGCCGTATGTTTCTCTGAATTATTTAATAACTCAATCATGAATTAACATGGATTTGGAGATGAATAGGAAACATATGTGACCCGCCATATCAAATCCAGTCGTAAGTCGGGATTGTTTTTACCCTGTGCCAATGCATTCTCTTATATATGCGAGTCGACCATAGGTCGCCTCGCATATATAAGAGAATGCATTGGCCTAACAATTTTAATAATTTTTTCTTGTAACCCTTTAACAATTTTATAATTTCACCCATACAGAGCCCCAGACAAACATGAGCAGACGACACTCTTCTATATGCTTCTATATATGTGTGGGGCTCCCTGCAGGGTAATGGATGTTTTTTTTTATTTTATGTCCTAAAAATTGTAAGAAATATTTATTTAAAAAAAATGATAAAAAATTGTTAGGCCAATGCATTCTCTTATATATGCGAGGCGACCTATGGTCGACTCGCATATATAAGAGAATGCATTGGCACAGGGTAAAAAAATCCCGACTTCCGACTGGATTTGATATGGTTGGTCATATATACCCAATTTACAATACAGTCATCGTCATCTTCAAATTGTCCTCATCAGCATCATCTTCGGCATTATTATAATCATCATCATCATCATCATCACCGTTATCATTAGAAGGCTTATCGTCCGCATCATCATCATCATCTTCATCATCATCATCGTCGCCGCTATCATCATAAATATCATCGTCATCTGAACCCGCCATCAGTGTTTACGTCACCGTCATGGCACCATCATCATTACCATCGCCATCACCATCACCATCATCACCACCACCACCACCATCATCATCATCATCATCATCATTATCACCACTAAATCTCGTATAGAATATTATCAAAGATTTGTGCGTCAGGGGGCTCGTGGTTATGGAAGGAAGCGTCATTCGCGAAATGAACAATATCAGCGTTCACCCATAGGAACCACCAAAGGAGCTTATACCTAAGGCAGGTGAATGACGTCATATAATCTTTTTCTATATCCATCAGTGATTTTTCAAGATCACGGGAATAGATTTTGGAGAAATTGTCACGTGACTTCCGGTTATAAACCGTGTGGAGATTGCAAAAAACGCGGAATTGGAAATGAAGCATCGCGATAAAAATGAAAGTAAATACTTCACAACTTACGAAGAATTCACATGTGATTTAAGTCTATTAATTTAATTTAGACCAATGTCTTTGGTCAGCTTAATGAAAACGAAAAATGAAGAAGTCATGACGATAATCCAGACAAGATTTTACAATCCACGACACGTCTTGTCAATTTGGCATGTCGTCTCCGTCGTGACCACTGCATGATGTTCTTAGCGTTATGTCGCCGAAAAAAGGCAAAGTTTAGGCACATCATGTGTGGTTGCTCCACTGCGTGTCACGTACGATTCATATTAATCTGGCAACCGATGGGAGAGAGAGTTAAGCCATCGACACTTCAGTAGAATATGCTGTTCAAACTTCGGTTGGATAAGCGACAAATAAACCAATAACTTTCAAAATAGAACTGAGCATCGAAGATATGCCATTGTCCATAGAGTTAGACACGGGAGCTTGCGAAAGCCCTTTCAATAACATTGGAATGACAACCGAAAACCGCGTTTGTAACAGCCCAGACATGTTTGAAAACATTCACAGAGTCATTATTTCGTAAGAGAATCCAGATTCAGAATCCGTAACATATTACGGGGCAGGGCTAAAACGCGATTACACGGATTCTATGTCAGATTTTGAAATCAACGTGGTCGCAGGTACTAGGTTTAATGTTCTCCCAGCGTCAAACATCACTCTAGCATTTGACACAAGTATGCATTTGAATCTTATATTTATAATGTTCATGTTTGTGGTGAAAGTCATGCATTTCTTTCTCGCCGAGTATTACAGTTGAAATCGACATATCGCAGCGGCAATATTAATGGTTGGGATTATGAAATGAACATCATGAAATTGACAATGAACTTTACTAGCTTCGCCATCAACCGAAGTGCTCCCCCAGAGTTTCTATCAATAATGGCTAATTTCAGTAAAATTCTGCCCGTTTTTACTCGATAGCACAAATTTATCTCCATATTTTAATTAATTTGATAGGGACATGACAATCTGCGGGATGGGATGGGATATGGGACAAAACGATAATCTGCGGGACAGAATTTCAAATTGCGTGGGACGGCCGATATCTCGAGGAATACAGGGCGTAGGGGGCTCATTTTGATGTCCAACGAAAGGCACACGTTCGCCCTATCCAAACATATTAACCCCGCTACTAACCAAACACCAGAAGTTGCATTATTTGATCGACAACTGACCTAACATGGGGTGGAATTTGGGATAGCATGACAATCTGCGGGACAGGATTTTCAAATTGCGTGGGACGGCCGATAGCTCGAGGAATACAGCGCATAGAGGGCTACTTTTGGTGTCTAACGAAAGGCCCACATTCGCCCTATCCACACATATTAACCCCGCCACTGACCGGACACCCGAAGTTACATTATCCGGTCGACAACTGACCTAACATAAAATGCCACAAACACGAAAAACTGCGTTCGACATTAATGTTTAGAATTTAGATTTCTCGATGAATACACTAGCAAACAATAAGTTTTAGGTATCAAATAACGCAGTGGAATTCTGTGCATTCGTTTTAGCTACAATATGGCTGTTTTAGTGCGAATATTGTAATGGCGAACACGCAAACACGCTCCGATAAAACAGCTAAAAATAGACTCGATGTTTACAATTACAGGATCGATTTCAGCCGGTATATTCAATATAATGGGGCGTATAGTATATCAAAATGTAGAATTAGACACAGGGAATGTATTTTTTTTCCAAATGGGTCCACCAGGCGGTGAAATTGTTGCAGAAATTCGCTCCAAGATATTCGCACTTATTTTTATTTCAGTTGTGACTAAAAGCCCAGATGCCGGAGCCCAGCGACTAAAAGCCAAGTTACAAAATAGATCAACTGGTTTGAACGAATGAATATGTCAATGGTAAGACTATTCAAAAGAATATTCAAATCAAATAGTGTTTATAGACTTAAAAACTTATGTGTCCGCCATTCATATATGCGGTGAAGTTTTCATATCATCTGCCAGTAATACGCGGGGGAGGTTCTCATATGAACATTTTATCTGCCGGTCATACACGGTGGAGGTTTATATTATACACCGGTCATACGCGAGGGAAGTTTTCTTATTATCCTCCAGTCATACGCGGGGGAAGTTCTGATATGAACATATTATCTGCCGGTCATACGCGGTGGAGGTTCATATTATCCACCGGTCATACACGAGGGAGGTTCTCATATTATCCTCCGGTCATACGATGGGGAGGATCTGATATGAACATATTAACCGCCGGTCATACGCGAGGGAGGTTCTCATATTATCCACCGGTTATACGCGAGGGAGGTTCTCATACGTGGGGGAGGTTCTGATATGAACATATTATACGCCGGTCATACGCGGTGGAGGTTCATATTATCCACCGGTCATACGCGGTGGAGGTTCTCATATGAACATATTATCCACCAGTCATACGCGGTGGAGGTTCATATTATCCGCCGGTCATATGCGAGGGAAGTTCTCAAATTATCCTCTGATCATATGTGGGGGAGGTTCTGATATGAACATATTATCCGCCGGTCATACACGGTGGAGGTTCATATTATCCGCCGGTCATGCGCGAGGGAGGTTCTCATATTATCCACCGGTCATACGCGAGGGAGGTTCTCATATTATCCTCCGGTCATACGTTGGGGAGGTTCTCATATGCACATATTATCCGCCGGTCATACGCGGTGGAGGTTCATATTATCCGCCGATCATACACGAGGGAAGTTCTCATATTATCGTTCGGTCATATGTGGGGGAGGTTCTGATATGAATATATTATCCGCCGGTCATACACGGTGGAGGTTCATATTATCCACAGGTCATACGTAGGGGATGTTCTCATATGAACATATTATCCGCCGGTCATACGCGAGGGAGGTTCTCATATTATCCGCCGGTCATACGCGAGGGAGGTTCTCATATTATCCACCGGTCATACGCGAGGGAGGTTCTCATATTAGCCTCCGGTCATACATAGGGAAGGTTCTCATATGAACATATTATCTGCCGGTCATACACGGTGGGGGTTCATATTATCCGCCGGTCATACGCGAGGGAGGTTATCATATTATCCTCCGGTCATACGATGGGGAGGTTCTCATATGAACATATTAACCGCTGGTCATACGCGAGGGAGGTTCTCATATTATCCACCGGTTATACGCGAGGGAGGTTCTCATATTATCCTCCGGTCATACGTGGGGGAGGTTCTGATATGAACATATTATTTGCCGGTCATACGCGGTGGAGGTTCATATTATCCGCCGGTCATACGCGAGGGAAGTTCTCATATTATCCTCCGATCATATGTGGGGGAGGTTCTGATATGAACATATTATCCGCCGGTCATACACGGTGGAGGTTCATATTATCCGCGGGTCATGCGCGAGGGAGGTTCTCATATTATCCTCCGGTCATACGTGGGGGAGGTTCTGATATGAACATATTATTCGCCGGTAATACGGAGTGGAGGTTCATATTATCCACCGGTCATACGCGGTGGAAGTTCTCATATGAACATATTATCCGCCGGTCATACGCGGTGGAGGTTCATATTATCTGCCGGTCATACGCGAGGGAAGTTCTCATATTATCCTCCGATCATATGTGGGGGAGGTTCTGATATGAACATATTATCCGCCGGTCATACGTGGTGGAGGTTCATATTATCCGCCGGTCATACGCGAGGGAGGTTCTCGTATTATCCACTGGTCATACGATGGGGAGGTTCTCATATTATCTTCCAGTCATACGTTGGGGAGGTTCTCATATGAACATATTATCCGCCGGTCATACGCGGTGGAGGTTCATATTATCCACCGGTCATACGCGGTGGTGGTTCTCATATTATCCACCGGTCATAAGCGAGGGAGGTTCTCATATTATCCTCCGGTCATATGTTGGGGAGGTTCTCATATGAACATATTTTCCGCCGGTCATACGTGGTGGAGGTTCATATTATCCGCCAATCATACGCGAGGGAAGTTCTCATATTATCCTTCGGTCATAGGTGGGGGACGTTCTGATATGAACATATTATCCGCCGGTCATACACGGTGGAGGTTCATATTATCCACCGGTCATACGTAGGGGAGGTTCTCATATGAACATATTATCCGCCGGTCATACGCAGTGGAGGTTCTCATATGAACATATTATCCGCCGGTCATACGCGGTGGAGGTTCTCATATGAACATATTATCCGCCGGTCATACGCGGTGGAGGTTCATATTATCCGCGGTCATACGCGAGGGAAGTTCTCATATTATCCTTCGGTCATAGGTGGGGGACGTTCTGATATGAACATATTATCTGCCGGTCATACACGGTGGAGGTTCATATTATCCACCGGTCATACGTAGGGGAGGTTCTCATATGAACATATTATCCGCCGGTCATACGCAGTGGAGGTTCTCATATGAACATATTATCCTTCGGTCATACGCGGTGGAGGTTCTCATATGAACATATTATCTGCCGGTCATACGCGGTGGAGGTTCATATTATCCACCGGTCATACGTAGGGGAGGTTCTCATATGAACATATTATCCGCCGGTCATACGCAGTGGAGGTTCTCATATGAACATATTATCCTTCGGTCATACGCGGTGGAGGTTCTCATATGAACATATTATCTGCCGGTCATACGTGGTGGAGGTTCATATTATCAACTGGTCATACGCGGTGGAGGTTCTCATATGAACATATTATCTGCCGGTCATATGCGAGGGAGGTTCTCATATTATCCACCGGTCACACCCGAGGGAGGATATGACCGGCGGATAATATGTTCATATGAGAACCTCCCCAACGTATGACCAGAGGATAATATGACAACCTCCCTCGCGTATGACCGGTGGATAATATGAACCTCCACCGCGTATGACCGGTAGATAATATGTTCATATCAGAACCTCCCCCGCGTATGACTGGAGGATAATACGAGAACTTCCCTCGCGTATGACCGGCGGATAATATGAACCTCCACCGCATATGACCGGCAGATAATATGTTCATATGAGAACCTCCCCCGCGTATGACTGGCAGATAATATGAGAACCTCCACTGCATATGAATGGCGGACACATAAGTTTTTAAGTCTATAAACACTATTTGATTTGAATATTCTTTTGAATAGTCTTACCATTGACATATTCATTCGTTCAAACCAGCTTTTAGTCACAACTGAAATAAAAATAAGTGAGAATATCTTGGAGCGAATTTCTGCAACAATTTCACCGCCTTTTGGACCCATTTGGAAAAAAATGCATTCCCTGTGTCTAATTCTACATTTTGATATACTATACGTCCCATTATATTGAATATACCGGCTGAAATCGATCCTGTAATTGTGAACATCGAGTCTATTTTTAGCTGTTTTATCGGAGCGTGTTTGCGTGTTCGCCATTACAATATTCGCACTAAAACAGCCATATTGTAGCTAAAAACGAATGCACAGTACTCCACTGCGTTATTTGATACCTAAAACTTGTTGTTTGCTAGTGTATTCATCGAGAAATCTAAATTCTAAACATTAATGTCGAACGCAGTTTTTCGTGTTTGTGGCATTTTATGTTATGGCATTTTATGTTAGGTCAGTTGTCGACCGGATAATGTAACTTCCGGTGTCCGGTCAGTGGCGGGGTTAATATGTGTGGATAGGGCGAATGTGGTCCTTTCGTTAGACACCAAAAGTAGCCCTCTATGCGCTGTATTCCTCGAGCTATCGGCCGTCCCACGCAATTTGAAAATCCTGTCCCGCAGATTGTCATGCTATCCCAAATTCCACCCCATGTTAGGTCAGTTGTCGATCAAATAATGCAACTTCTGGTGTTTGGTTAGTGGCGGGGTTAATATGTTTGGATAGGGCGAACGTGTGCCTTTCGTTAGACACCAAAATGAGCCCCCTACGCCCTGTATTCCTCGAGATATCGGCCGTCCCACGCAATTTGAAATTCTGTCCCGCAGATTGTCGTTTTGTCCCATATCCCATCCCATCCCGCAGATTGTCATGTCCCATTTGATATGGATCGTTTATATTCTGCAATAATTTCTACCTAAATGGCGGTTTCTTACGTTTTATTGGGTTTTGAAACTGAGAGGCGGGGAAATCTCGGTGTGTTTACATTATGAATGTTTGATTCCATAATCGGGATCAGAATCAGATTCAGAATCCAATAACAACGAAATGACGATTACGGTCTGTTCGTTTACAAAACCACAATGTACGGAATGTAATCTGGTCTGTTCGTTTATAGGGAGCCGTAGCGTAGGAGTGTAACCTGTAATAAAGAATCCAGAATCTGTCACGAAATAATAAACTGTGCACTGTTAGAAATATGACCGTCAGTTTAAGGATGTCATACTGTGTCAACAGGGCTGCCAACTTATGACCGTCAACCATATACGGTCAGATTGTAGCATATTTCTGTCGAGAAAATTGATGTTCGATCAGGAAGCGAGACCGGTGTAATTGAGAGGTATTCGGATTTGTTCAAACCGTAATTGGGAACATCCAACGGCCCACCATATAAAATTTACGTGGACACGGGCGCAATTCCTCGGTTCTATAAGCCAAGGGTTGTACCGTGTGCTCTCAGCAAGCCTTGAAATAATGAGCCTGTCATTTGCAGAATGAGGTCCCCAGAGGGTAAATTTAGTGATGCTATCCCGCATAGCGGGCTAGCATCACCAAATTCACCCTCTGGGAACCTCATTCTGCAAATGACAGACTCACTATTTCAAGGCTTGGCCCTCAGGCAACATGTTGAAACGGAGCTCGACCGTCGTTGTTAGAGTGATCTTCTTAACCCTTTCAGTGCCAGGTCCGATTTTTGTATCAACCCATATACCCTGTGCCAATGCATTCTCTTATATAAGCGAGTCGACCATAGGTCGCCTCGCATATATAAGAGAATGCATTGGCCTAACAATTTTTCATCATTTGTTATTATGTTTTACAAGTTTTTACAATTTTAATAATTTTTTCTTATATTCTTTAACAGACTTATTTTGTAGATTTAGTGCCAGGAAATCTTACGTTTTTCATGGGCATCAAAATTATTACTATGAATACTTGGTGATAGTTTTGAGTTATAACATTCTCCTAAGGTTTTATCCAGTTTTTTTTTAAAATTCGCTATAGCATGCTTAAGCATACCAAAAACAATTTTTTTTGGGGCCGATTTTACAGACCGTAAATTAGGGCCGATGAGATCGGCCCCTGACACTGAAAGGGTTAACCCCGTACAGTTCTCTCAGGTGTGGAGGTAAATTAACAAAATTGAATATGAGTCACACGTGTGCTCAACGTTTACACGAGGATTCAGAAAAGTACACCACCATAACAAATCATAGAAGGTTGTTCATATTCTGTCGTACACCCCATATGGGGCATCTAGAGCTCACTCGCGGTTTCAGAAAACTGTGCACTGTTAGAAAAATGCCCGTCAGTTTAAGGGTGGCATACTGTATCAACAGGGATGCCAACCTATTGTAGCATATTCCACGGTACAAAACTGTTTGGGTAACTGTAACATGTAACTGGCAAACCGTGATATTTGTTTACTGTTCAATTAACATCAAGACCGTTACTAATAACGGCCAGTCAATGTTTTTTGTTTCTCGGGTCAACACCATTACATGTTTTCGCTCTTAATTTGCTAATTTACATTAGAATTAGCCAAGATCCCGTGGTGATAATATGATTTCCCGATAGGCATTACGATCATAGTTTTATGAAACTTAAATGCTCAATGCATAAAGTGATAGAAAGTACTTTGAAGTTTGAAGAGGATCAAACTTATTATCTGCCTCGGGGAGTTTACTCCAGATTAAAGGCTGCGCACGCGTGATGTGTGCACCTTTGACTGACTATAAATAATGGCTGTAAATAAAAATCGATAACATATAATTAAACAACTAAATGGTTGAGCTTTTCAGTATACAGGTAATACTAATTTCGACCATTATATAATAGGCCTATATGAATCGGGGATCCCCTTTTAAGACGTAAAAGAAAAAGGCTATCACAGTTAAATCTCAAATGTATGTACATGTTACAGTAAAACAGCTGAATGACATGCTTTATTTTGGTAACATGTACATGTAAGACGTGAAATTGTCCAGTCATTTGTAAACACAGTTCGTGTCTTAATGGTTGCATATATAACAAGACAACAATAGCATCAGTCACAGCTAGTTGGATTGAAACCTTCAAGCCGACTATGTAATAACTATTTGATAACATCATTTAATTGTTGTTGATGATATTTCCCCATTGGCTGACATCGAAGCTCTTGTGAATTACTCTGGTGCCTTTATCCTCGTGCGTAAATGTATAATCTTTGAAACAATCAGAACACTGTTAACTGGATGAACAGGTCAAGTTAACAAAAACTGACAACAGTCAACATTCTAATATCTACGTCACTAGTGGTTGACATCATAGCCCTTGTGGATTACTCATGGTGCGTGCATGTATCCTCTTGTGAAAGTGCATGTGTCGGTGTTTTGGTACAGTCACAACGCGAATATGCCACCGAATACAACCCAGCTGCCACAATTTAGTGAAACATATCAATGATCAAGTCATCAGCCGGTTTTCGCAAATTTACAACTTATCCGGTTCCCCTAGAAACCAAAGTCAGACAGTCATAATATTATTCGGCACTGTAGAAGGTTACACTGGTGTAAATACTATAGGCAGCTCCCCCTGCGG
Organism: Siphonodentalium dalli; assembly: GCA_032622095.1. Lineage (NCBI taxonomy): Eukaryota > Metazoa > Mollusca > Scaphopoda > Gadilida > Siphonodentaliidae > Siphonodentalium > Siphonodentalium dalli. Next base: position 41,233,275 of record CP136066.1, read on the forward strand.
TTGCGGGAGGAGTATAGAGTTTCACAGTTAAAACACTCTGGGCTGTGATTGGTTGCATGAATTAAATGTAAACTGTTGACAAAAATTCAAGGAATCATTCTCCCACAAACTTCATTTGCCAAGAGGCCCATTCATTAAAGGTGAAGTCTGTTGTGGCTGTTTAGAAATTTTAAGTGTGATTGAAAAAATGACAATATTTTTTTAGTGCGGATCTGACCCTAGTCATGAAAAAACGAAAATTTGAAGTGGATTCCCTGCTAGACGGTGTTGATTTTTTTATTGGGAAAGTTTCCACAGATGTCAAGCTCACATAATCCGAAGGCAGTTTGAACAGTTTCCATTTGACCTCTGATGCAGATCAACAAACGTTAACATTGAAGCCTATGGGAAATATTTACACCAGTGTAACCTAAAGGGAAAAAATAGCTTTTTATCATTTTTGATTCCTGGGAGTCACTTTAAAGCATTTTAATGCATTTTACAGAGCCTGGTCTTTCAGTCCAATGAATATCTCATGCTTGGTGTGGCTATTCTTGCTGCTGATGTCTTCTTTCACTTACATCAGCCAAAAAAATAGTAAGATTTTTCATAAAAAATGACAATTTTTCAAGGTATTTTCAAAAAAATTCAAGGTGGTAATAGTCACATGATAATGCAAATGACCCATAACATGAGCATGTCAACGACACATATATCAATTGTTATAAGAACCTAATCTAACAAGTATTTTGGATTTTATAGCCAGTGATATACAGATATATATCATAAAAGTGTGTCATTTCCACTGGTGGGTATGGTCATTTGAAGGTTAATAGCACTAAAACTTGGACACATTTAAGAAAATGCTTCAGCAATTCAAAGAGAGCATATCTTTATTCAACTAATTCAATATACACCCACATCCAGTTATCTTGGATCACCCTTGCAGACCTGAAAATGTCATATTTTATTCTTCAATGTGCTGATAAAGTCATGCGCTTGATGCTCAGCTGATCAGATCTGGACTCAATGACCTCACATCACCAGAAGTTCTCTCATGGAAAGAATATTGTACAGTCTTCCATAGCTGATCCAAGTTTGCAACACCAGACCCCTAAAACTGAGTGAAAATGGGGCCTGAACATGACTGGTGGTGGAAAATTGTGCCTTTTTGATGAATAATTTGTTAAAGGGGGTGGGGTTAAATTGTGTGTGATAAATAAAGAACCATAGGGGTGATATTGTTTTTGAACACATTTTTTCCATTGATGGGCAATTCTGAAGAAATGTAGGGAGTTACAATTATTCCGCGAAAAAGCGGGCTATCGCTTTAGGTTACACTGGTGTAAATACTATAGGCAGCTCCCCCTGCGGTTGCGGGAGGAGTATAGAGTTTCACAGTTAAAACACTCTGGGCTGTGATTGGTTGCATGAATTAAATGTAAACTGTTGACAAAAATTCAAGGAATCATTCTCCCACAAACTTCATTTGCCAAGAGGCCCATTCATTAAAGGTGAAGTCTGTTGTGGCTGTTTAGAAATTTTAAGTGTGATTGAAAAAATGACAATATTTTTTTAGTGCGGAACTGACCCTAGTCATGAAAAAACGAAAATTTGAAGTGGATTCCCTGCTAGACGGTGTTGATTTTTTTATTGGGAAAGTTTCCACAGATGTCAAGCTCACATAATCCGAAGGCAGTTTGAACAGTTTCCATTTGACCTCTGATGCAGATCAACAAACGTTAACATTGAAGCCTATGGGAAATATTTACACCAGTGTAACCTAAAGGGAAAAAATAGCTTTTTATCATTTTTGATTCCTGGGAGTCACTTTAAAGCATTTTAATGCATTTTACAGAGCCTGGTCTTTCAGTCCAATGAATATCTCATGCTTGGTGTGGCTATTCTTGCTGCTGATGTCTTCTTTCACTTACATCAGCCAAAAAAATAGTAAGATTTTTCATAAAAAATGACAATTTTTCAAGGTATTTTCAAAAAAATTCAAGGTGGTAATAGTCACATGATAATGCAAATGACCCATAACATGAGCATGTCAACGACACATATATCAATTGTTATAAGAACCTAATCTAACAAGTATTTTGGATTTTATAGCCAGTGATATACAGATATATATCATAAAAGTGTGTCATTTCCACTGGTGGGTATGGTCATTTGAAGGTTAATAGCACTAAAACTTGGACACATTTAAGAAAATGCTTCAGCAATTCAAAGAGAGCATATCTTTATTCAACTAATTCAATATACACCCACATCCAGTTATCTTGGATCACCCTTGCAGACCTGAAAATGTCATATTTTATTCTTCAATGTGCTGATAAAGTCATGCGCTTGATGCTCAGCTGATCAGATCTGGACTCAATGACCTCACATCACCAGAAGTTCTCTCATGGAAAGAATATTGTACAGTCTTCCATAGCTGATCCAAGTTTGCAACACCAGACCCCTAAAACTGAGTGAAAATGGGGCCTGAACATGACTGGTGGTGGAAAATTGTGCCTTTTTGATGAATAATTTGTTAAAGGGGGTGGGGTTAAATTGTGTGTGATAAATAAAGAACCATAGGGGTGATATTGTTTTTGAACACATTTTTTCCATTGATGGGCAATTCTGAAGAAATGTAGGGAGTTACAATTATTCCGCGAAAAAGCGGGCTATCGCTTTAGGTTACACTGGTGTAAATACTATAGGCAGCTCCTCCTGCGGTTGCGGGAGGAGTATAGAGTTTCACAGTTAAAACACTCTGGGCTGTGATTGGTTGCATGAATTAAATGTAAACTGTTGACAAAAATTCAAGGAATCATTCTCCCACAAACTTCATTTGCCAAGAGGCCCATTCATTAAAGGTGAAGTCTGTTGTGGCTGTTTAGAAATTTTAAGTGTGATTGAAAAAATGACAATATTTTTTTAGTGCGGAACTGACCCTAGTCATGAAAAAACGAAAATTTGAAGTGGATTCCCTGCTAGACGGTGTTGATTTTTTTATTGGGAAAGTTTCCACAGATGTCAAGCTCACATAATCCGAAGGCAGTTTGAACAGTTTCCATTTGACCTCTGATGCAGATCAACAAACGTTAACATTGAAGCCTATGGGAAATATTTACACCAGTGTAACCAGAAGTCACTTTTTTCCAAAAGCAATAATCGACAATCGACATTGAATGTCGTTAATGTTAAATGTAAAGAGGTTACGGAATAACGTTCTTAATTACTGGACGCAGTCGAAATGTATTGCACGGAATGAACATGCCGGGTAAGGCAACCGGAATGCATTGCATTGCACTGAATACAAAATACTTAAAGGGGTACTGTACGCCATTTTCAATAAATTCCCGGTAATAACAACGATCTAATACCGATAATATTTAGAAATATAAGTAATTTCAGTCGAAAATGTATTCTGTAAACGTTCAGGTTAATAGTTTATCTGAAAATCGAATTTAATAATACTAATATAAATTAAATTTATGGCTGGAGCCATAAATTAAATTCCGAATTTCCATGTACAAGATGTAATCATGTTAATTAACGGATAGTGTATTGGGCAACGCATGGCACACATTATCGTGTACAAACATTATGTTGATACGGGGCGTAAACTCAAGCTACCCACTGACTGGTGGCTATACAATAACTTAAAACATATTATGGACTTGTTCGGGTGCGTGAAATGGATAAGTTAGTATACTCAGGCGCTACGCCAACACGGGGAATGTAGCATTCTACTAAAATCGCCAAATTTTTTCCAAAGAAATCGACAATACTACTCCATAGAAAACATCGTCTGAACTACGCCCAATTGTAAATATTTACATCTCGATTCTGGACGCAAATATGGGCGGTAAATTTTTAACACAAAAGATTTCGCCATGGATAGTCATTGCGTTTAATTAATATATAAGAACGACAATGTGTATCGTCAATTTGGATTAATATTAGTAACAAATAACTACTTTGAGGCAAGATTATTCTCAATTTCTATTTGATCACCCTACGGAGTGCTTCACATCACTTTAAATGAGTATATGGGACTGGAGTGCAAATACCATAACATTTATTTGATACATTTGCTTGAAAACTGTACAAAATTTACTCGACAACGACAATTTGTATTTTTGCATTCCGGCTAATCTGCCATCCGGAACTTTACTTCGTAAATCTGGTTACCTTATTCTACGACTCAGAGACTATAGAAACCAACAACAACATTTGAGTACAGTATTCCTTAATTAGAATAGGCAAATATCGGCGGAGTGAGATTTATTCATGTTGTATGGAGTCACTGCCGTATATAATTTGTTACCGATAATTTTGTTAACTTTTGACGGCATGAACTTGGAATCATGCACAAGTTTGACTTAGACCATTTTAAGGGCGCATAAATATACGGTGATTCACCGTACAACTGATGAAACTGTATGGGACCATCGGATTACTACTGTCCGATACCGTCAAACTGACGGTATTTTCTAACAGTGTGAGAAACGGAACACATTCAGTCACTACCAAATCGATGAAGGGATTCCATGGCCCATGGCATTGTGGAACTCAAGAAGCAACCAGTCTCTACACGATACTATATACGGTAACTTCATTGAGGGTGTCATTGAGGGTGTCATTGAGGGTGTCACTGCCCTTTCTGGTCCTCGGGATTCGGGTGCTTTTGAAGAGATACGCAGTATTCACACCCTCTGTTAACTGATACTTGGGGTATGTCCATTTTAACCGGTATTCGGAATTCAACAGCAAGGACGGTACGCAGCTATATATAGCATCAAATTGTTTAAATTTTGATTATTTCTTATAGCCAAAATGACACATTTGGATGTAATTCAGTCTCACTCATGTTGATGTGTTGAAGTTTTGGCCATTAACCCTTTACCCAACAAACCGACCAAAAACGGCCAAATAAAGCTGCAACAGCCTAAATTATCTTGGGTCTGTCTCAATAAAACCATACAAATATGGATATCATTGGAACCGGCTCATTGACCACATTGTGATGGTCACAGTTATACCCTGTGCCAATGCATTCTCTTATATATGCGAGTCGACCATAGGTCGCCTCGCATATATAAGAGAATGCATTGGCCTAAAAAAAATCTTTTTAAAACACTTTTTACCATTTTTTCTTACATTCTTTAACAATTTTTAATGTGTTAAGCCAATGCATTCTCTTATATATGCGAGGCGACCTATGGTCGACTCGCATATATAATAGAATGCATTGGCACAGGGCCGTTCTGTTGGGTAAAGGGTTAATTGAGCAAGTGTGTGGAAATGATCACATTAGTGTGAAATAACCATGACTTGTATTCAGATATTTTCCTAACCGATACGCAGGACTCACCCATCCCTGTTAACCTCAGGATTCACTGGGGTAGGGGGTGACACCCTCTTCATTATTATTACATTTCTTAGGATTCTGGAAGTTCTTATAATTGCTGCTTTCTGGAGCTGGTTAATATGTTGTAGGCGCAGGAATTCCAACAGTCATTTACTTAAAGATGTATAATCTGAATTAACACAAATTACTATTTCTTTGGATTCGGGGGTAAAACATATTTGATTCGAATCGAGGAACCCACCACCAAAGCTCAGAGTGATTGTTATTGATATGTAATTTTTGGCGGTCTGCCAAATATTCGTCAAGCCGACGCTCTCGGACCAAATTGCTGATGAAGATGGATAACTCTAAAATCAAGTGGCCTTGATGTTAGATATTTGACAATCCCGCCAAATTTCGTTGAACAAAATGTTGATAAATAACACGTTTGGGCAATTTTGGTTAGCATTATTGTTGGGCAATTAATCGATTCTGATAACTGAAGCGGCATTCACAAAAAAATGTTGGAATCTGATGATATGAGGACCATCGAATCGGATTGAGTAGGCTACCTGTAATTATGACTCATTGCAGAACTACAGTTGTTCCACATTTTATCGACCTCTATTTGCACGTAAGTCCCACATATACTTTTTGTGTTGCGCGTTATAACCCTGGAGACCGCCAAATCGACCAACAGACATGTTATTATTTATCTTTTCTAGTCTGTGTACCCGTTGCTCTGCTGACGTCATACTGGAACCTGCCACATGTCACGTGGGCTGCCCCTACCCCGGAGCTGAGTAACAAGAAGAAGTATACGACTCTGGCTCGTACCATGGGTCCGTTTGAAAAGATTGGTAAAGCCATCATCGAACTATTCGAAGAGCACGGATGGAGAACAGCCGGCTTGGTTAATACAGATGGAGGTGATTACTATACGTCAATATTCACATAGCACGTCTGTGTTACATTAAATCCTGTTCGGTGATTGATCAACTGCAAAGTGGGTCACCCGTTTTATATCCCAATAAAACACAGACCGTAACACGAACAAGTCGTCACAAATTGTTGACCTAATCACTAAAATCGGTCATCAGAATAATTGGTCGTACTTTTAAAAGTTAACGTGAATTGCATTGAAGCCAGGTTATTTATGTCGATCACACGATCGTTACTAAGTGATTGGTGTAGCTGTCACAAATGTTATCAAAATGGACGTTCTCTCCCCCCCCCCCCAACAAACTAAATGTCGGTTATCGACAGTGGGAGCAAAACATAAATAAACCATTACAATTAAACATGGTTGTGTTCCTATAAACATATCAGATCACTTAATGCATGGCAATTTGTCTTTTATTATAGTACGAGTCACACAAAAACAAAATCGCCAAAGCCATTTTCCCCTCATATTTCAAATGCATCGCCCATGACATCACGTGACCGGAACACGGAAATCACGTGATTGAAACAGTCCGGCAGATATGGTGTATATCTATGGGAGAGGTTATTCCCATGCGATAATCGATATGGCGGAGCGGTTGACATTGGGAACAACTGGCCACATTAGAGCCAACTTAATACTGAGCATTGCTCACCTACCACAGCCAATTAGAGTTACCTTAATACTGAACATTGTGTACCTACCACAGCCAACCAGAGCCACCTTAACACTGAACATTGTGCACCTACCACATCCAATCAGAGCCACCTCAATGCTTAAACTTGCGCACATACCACATCCAACCAGAGCCACATTAATACTTAAACTTGTGCACCTACCACAGCCAATCAGATCCACCGTAATACTGAACCTTGTACACACGGCAGCCAACCAGAGCCACCTTAATTCTGAACATTGTGCCTACCACATCAAATCAGAGCGACCTTAATACTTAACCTTGTGCACCTACCACAGCCAATCAGAGCCACCTTAATACCGAACCTTGTGCACCTACCAAAGCCAATCAGATCCACCGTAATACTGAACCTTGTACACACGACAGCCAATCAGAGCCACCTCAATTCTGAACATTGTGCCTACCACATCAAATCAGAGCGACCTTAATACTTAACCTTGTGCACCTACCACAGCCAATCAGAGCCACCTTAATACCGAACCTTGTGCACCTACCGCAGCCCAATGGAGCCATGGGTCAGGATAGGCAGGTACGGATTAATTACTCGGCCGGCGAGGATTATAGTCCGTATCAAAACACACTCGGTCGGTGTTGTCTCAGCATGAGCTGTTTGTGGTGAATAAGGTTTGGCATGAACGATATTAAGTTTATTTGTTTAACGCGTGTGAATTTTTTTGTAAAGCGGTACTATGAGCGGTTCTAAGTAGAGTTCACTGCTGATATATATACCGTTACCGCTGCCATTTTGGCATAAACACAATGGCAAGTGCTCAAGTTAACGTAAATTATATTCCAAATATCAGAGGTGGAAAGTATCTAGTATACAATGATTATATATATACTGACTATTTAATAAATTTGTTGAAATATATCATATGTGTACATGGATTTCATTTCATCCGAGTCAACTATAAAACAAAAAACAAAAAAACAAAATCGGACATCATCGGCCAATCCCCCGCGAAATTCGACACCACCACCAATTTCCAGTGACAATTGTGATAAAAACTATAGTCGGCAACTCTATGATGTTGAGGATTATGACACCTACCGCAACACATATCGGAAACAATAGATGCCGGATGAACAGGACGACCCCGGAGCCATCAGCTTCATGTCAGACAGTTGATGAAAGATCAAACGTAATGAACTATAATTACGTTCAACAACCGAGGACATGCGTTACATAACTATTATATTAAGGATAATCACCTGATTGAACTGGTGACGATAAATAATTCATGAGAGACAGGGACGTTGTACAATCACGAAACCGCACTGCGCTCGATTGTTTTACAAAATAGTCCCTGTCTCGAATTATTTCTCGTCACCAGTTCAATCAAGTGATTATTCTGTTTATTATATTATACTGTAAACATCTGATTTACCAGAAATACCGTCATTATACATATGACGTATAAATTTCAGTAGAGCGGATGAATACATAACGCGCTAGTTAAGGTGACATAATTCTCTAGTCAAATTATCGTTTATAATCACTCGAGAAATGAGGGTAAATCACATAAAAGTAATATAATAAATAATCCTATTTTTGCAACATTGGCTGGTGTCACACGTGCCGCAGCAGCGATGCCATGGTAGGTGTGCTGCCTTGTTGTGGTGCAGTTTGGTGACAACAGTACTGTCCACCATAGTTACTATGTCATAGTTAGGTATGTCGCTCGTCGTTATAGATAAACTTGAATTTAATTTAATTCAATGAAAACTGAATATGAGTATCAGCTTATATTTCTGTTTCATAATGTTCACGTTTAGATGTAGATGTTTTATTTAGCCTACACAATAAAGATAACAATACAATAATGCATACAAAACAATTCAGGGGGGGGGGGTCAGTCATATTTATTGTGCGGGAGTGGCATAGCCAGGTTATGCTTCTTCCAGTCACCCCCTTATAAGTTTCACAGATCATGCATTTAGAATTTTAATATTTAACAGAAATGACTTCTAGTATATTGTGTAGACGTTCGCATGCATGTGCACGGCAAGTAATCATAGTAATGGCAACCACAGTGTGGCATTAACCCTTTACCCAACAGAAGGGCCCTATGCCAATGCATTCTCTTATATATGCGAGTCGACCATAGGTCGCCTCGCATATATAAGAGAATGCATTGGCTTAACACATTAAAAATTATAAAAATTGTTAAGAATGTAAGAAAAAATGGTAAAAAGTGTTAAAAAAAGATTTTTTTTAGGCCAATGCATTCTCTTATATATGCGAGGCGACCTATGGTCGACTCGCATATATAAGAGAATGCATTGGCACAGGGCATAACTGTAACCATCACAATGTGGTCAATGAGCCGGTTCCAATGATATCCATATTTGTATGGTTTTATTGAGACAGACCGAAGATATTTTAGGCTGTTGAAGCTTTATTTGGCCGGTTTTGGCCGGTTTGCTGGGTAAAGGGTTAAGATGCGCCTTGCTCTATTATATCTGATGTTAAATTTGACATAGTGGCAGTCAGAAGCAGGGTTCGCGCTGCCACTTGCCAAATGTGCCAATGGCAAAAATAATACAAATTTGGCCAAAAATATTTTCATTTGGCAAAAGATTTGGCAAGTCACTTTTTAATTCCTCAATAAAGTTGAAAAATGTCGGTTATTCAATACCATTCATTTTAGGAAACTATTACAATAGAATTATATTAGTGGTATTTTCTTGGGTTCGGAAAAGTTCAGGTCAGTATGACTGCATGTCGGACCACGTGACCAGGGGTGTATACGAATTATCTGTGTGAATTTTGTTCGACCGAAACTATTCCCTGGTTTGACGGACGACGCGTGCCATGCATCATCACCCAATTTGAGTCATTTCTTCCTGTGATCAGTGCATTTCCATTGATCACGTGATATGATTAATTAATTAATGACATGCGTGTTAGTGATAATTAACCTTCAACAGAAAATAATATGCCCATTGATCCTCATTACCTAATCCTTAATTCGAGAATGCACCGCACCGTCTTGATGCTTCACGCTAATTTGATCTTATAATTTCTCAAAGACAAATTTGTCACTGCTAATAAATTGGAAACACCGATCGCGCGATGCAGGGCCGCAACAGAAATGAGTTTGGAATTTCCCACCTCCCCTAATAGTGACACAAAGTTGGATCGAAAGGGTCTAATTCAAGAAATTTGAAAAATAAAAGCACGAAGACACCTCGGTACTTTCCGTCGATTCCGCCGAATGTATAAAGCTCGGAAACACACATGCAGTGTGATATTGGAAAATGCCCTGGCCTTCTGACTTATCATATAATTACCGAGCACTCATCTTTCAGTCTGTTCGCCTATATTCATATATATGGAGTGCTCGCTGTGTTCATCTTATTCTTAACATTTTCTGACAATTTAGATTCGTCATGCTGACTTTGGCATACATATTTCAATCGGGTGTGGAATAATGTTGATTGTTATCCTCCTCCCTATTTTCCACCCTTCTGATTGGCCCATGTCCTGTCGCGTGCCGGGCGACAAATCACACTGTCGCCCGCTGACCCGGGAGACATTGTTTTTGTCGCCCGCCTGAACGTTATATTGCAAGAATATCTCCAAACACACACTGCAGTAACTCATCTATTTCACATCGCTATACGTACTAAAAAATCGAAAAGCACTCGTGACTCAGTGCAACATCGTGCGTGTGGATGACAAGTATATTTTCTGTGGTATAATCGGATAGCAAAACAGTTGTTGCCCTTCTTCTCGGGAGACATTGAGATTTGTCACCCACTCGAGAACGGAATGTCTCCCTCGGAGCTTCGCTCCTCGGGAGACATTCCGTTCTCGAGCGGGTGACAAATCTCAATGTCTCCCTCGACAACGGGCGACAACTGTATAATGTGTCGACCAATATTTACCAGCAGTCTCTTACCGGTACAACTTGTCAATTTACGGATTAAATGTTCGTCTGCTATTAAATTAATCTAATAATAGCACAGAGTTAATGCTACAAACCAAACTCCATGCAGCGCCCTCTACGTTATCACTGCGATATGTCAGCGGAGCGATGGGAGATAACTCTGCCTGGAGTTTGGCTCCAAACATGAAACAATGCGGTGCATTCATGTTATCCTTATATGGAACGTGTCATTCACACGTCAATATAATACAAGAAAACCATAATCAGAAATGGTAACGCCATCTAGATCTTATTATTACGCATACATAAAATAAATCGGAGCTTTAATGTAGTGATTGTGAAAAATGTCTATATAGGTAATGGCTATCTATATATAGTTGATTATAGTTAATTTTTGTGTATATGTGTATAGTATGTGCTTGGTGAGAAAGCAAATGCACACATTTTTAAAATCGGACGTGCCAAACTAAAGCTATGGTAATAATGAAATATGTACACATGTACGTCACGTATGAAGTGTTCACAAAGGGCGCATACGTTCCAATTGGTTGTAAGGCTCATTGCCAAACATGCAACGGCCATTGCATTGATACACCAATTTATTACTGGCTATATTCAAACACCCATTGACAACAAAATGACAAACGCCTTGACGATTGACATGTTATTATGTTGACGTGTTGCCAGCTCGCGGCAAATGCACTAAACTGTTATTTTCTCGGTTCTCTTATACGACATTAGAATAGTTTTCGGCTGGCATATACCTTTTCTTTGTTATTTGTTCTAATTTCGAATTGACTGACAGAAGCCAATATACGGCGGCTGAACACTGAATGATTTACAAACAACCTCGAGAGTAATTATGAAATAATTTCCGATAACGTTTCATTCACCACCGATTTTGGAGACTAATTAATCATAATGCCTTCAAGGTTTCATGAAAGCACCACATCAGAATGCCGTTAAAACAACTAATCCTTCAAATCATTACTACAACTGCAGCTAATCACTGAAGGATTCTCATTCATAACACCAGAAAACCTCTAAATGCGGATCAAATATACTAATCGGATTAAATACACTCCGGATAGTTCGCAATAAGACCTTTAGTCTAAATTCCAACGAAGACATATGTTCACAGTGTTGTCTGGGTTATTTCGGACATCACCAATGGGTAATAAAACAAATAGCACAACATCGCTATGTTGGCTTTAATAATAATACAAATATATACCCTCTTTAGACATAATAGAAAGTCTGGACACATTTCATTTATAGTGAAATAGAATATATAGGCTATATTAGCGGTCATGGTGGAAGAAGCTTACCCCGGGCTAGTGTCTGAAATCACCCCAAAGGAATTTTAAGGGCCCACAAAAGGGTGTTTCCAATGTAAAAAATCTAAAAGGTTTAAAATGTTATTTTTTGTCTCAGTTTAGACCACATCATAGAACATGCATGTTTATCGGTCATAATTTAGTTTCAATATGTCATTCAATTAATGCAATTATCAGGGCGTCAAGTTTTGACGTACATTAAAAAAAATAAAGAAATTTTTTCAACTGCGTTACAGACCGTTCCTGGTAATATCTGGAACGTATTCGAGCTCAAACAACATTTAAAATGAAGGTCAGGGTTGACTGACAAGTAAAACACAAGTGGATTTATAAAAGCATGTGTCATAAGAAAGCGTTACCCTTAGAGATTCAAACAGTCCGAAGTAACCTCGCCGTCCAAAGTCACCCCAGTTTACGGTATAGAAAAGTCACTTAAGCATTATATTATGCAATGTATTCCCGCAATAAACTCCTCAAGAGTCGTCCAGCCATTGTTCACACCAAATTATCGAAAGCAATTACGCTGTCAGAAAATTTACATACTGCAACAATGTGATATCCGCGAAGATACATCGGCGAATACACGTCCTGCAAAAGTCTAACCGGTACGGAAATTGCTAGTACCTTCTTTATCACATTTCTATAAATTGAACCTCCATGTCTCCACTGACATTCCCAGAACACGATACCAGAAAACACCATAGATGGCGTAATGATATTGGAAAATGCCTTGGCACTTCTCACTATTCATATATTATCGAGCACTCATCTTGATTGTGTGGAGGCGGTGGCAATAAGTCTGTTCGCCTATATTCGCATGGAGAGTTGGCGGCGTTCATCTTATTCTTAAAATTTTCTGACAATTTAATTTCGTCATGTTGACTTTGGCATACATATTTCAATTTGGCGTGGAATAATGTGGAATGTCTCTACCAATCTCTACCAGTGGTGTCTCTTACCAATATAACCTGTCAAATTACGGATTAAATCTCTTACCGATACAACCTGTCAAATTACGGATTAAATGTTCGTCTGCTATTGAATTAATCTAATAATCGTATCATTTACACGTTAATGTAGTATTATATATAACACTCGGGATATTCAATTGAAAAGTAGTCCGTCGGCAATATGGTGATTGTGTACAGACGAGCCTGAAATATGTAAGGGTATGTTCATACACTGGCAAGTTTGCACGGTATGGTTTGCAGGCATTTTGCCGTAGAAAACGATATGGTGCCATAATATGAACGGAAACAAGCACACAAAGTGCATCTGTGCCACAGCTAACTACATGAGAAGTAAAATCTCTGTAGTTCCACAAGTAACGATGCTACCGGAATTTTCCTGTAAATATCATGCAATTATCTCGCAAGAATAAATCATACAGATATTTGAAGGCAAATGTTACAAGTGGAATTAGAAAAATGTTACTTCTCATGTCTTTCGCTTTGGTAAAGATGCATGTTATGTGCAGGGTTCCGTTCATATTCTGGCACCATGATGTGGTTTTCTATCACGAAATGCCCGCAAAAACATACCGTGCAAACTTGCCAGCGCATGAACGTAGCCTAAGCCGATTTTACTAGGGTGACGATTGGACCAGACATTGTGGACGACAGGAGCAGCCTACGAATCGAGGCGGCTGGTTCGATCGACAACTGTCTATAATTAAGTTTCTGGTTCATGGAATTAAAAGTTCATTTATTAACAGATTTTAGACCCAGAGTTGATACATTTGCTTAGCGAATGAAATTTTCTATAATTCTGCTACCCTTATGTCTGTTATTTGCGTGGAATCAATAACTCTTGCTGTATATGCTGGTTCCTGGTCAAAAACTTCAACAATCTGAACAAAGTATAATAGTAACCTTACCCCCTCCAGCGACAATGTGGGAATGGAGGTGGGGATCGACGGACATAACCATCGACTGAGGGTAGTTCGGCACAAATATTTCCCGACCCACAACCAATGACGTCATTTTGCATCCAGGTTTGTTTACGCCACGTTCTTAAAGTGACGTGAAACGCTCCGGTAGGTTGATCATATTTAACTGGAGAATAATATTGCTCAAAGTAGTTATTTTTACGAATATTAATCTAAATTTACAACACACACACCGTCATTCTTATATATTAATTAAATGCAAAGAGCCTCGATGGCGAAATCATTTGCGTTAGTATTTCGCCTATATAGTTGCGTCCCGAATCGAGATGTAAATATATACAATTGAGCGTAGTTCAGACGATGTTTTCTATGGAGTGGTATTTGTTTGAGATTTTCGGCGATGTTTGTAGAATGCTACATTCCCCCTGTTGGCACAGCGCCTGAGTGCCAACTTATCAGTTTCACGCACTATAGAATAAGTCCATAATATGTCTTTAAAACTATCAAATGTTTCCGACCAGCGAACACGAAAAAATACGTACGCAGTACCGGTACAGTGTAGGGACTAATTAATAATTAATTTAATAATCTGTCACATTTAAAATAACAACAATTAAACAATGGGGGGGGGGATGACTGTCACGAGAGCTCTATGCTACAATTTGTTTTATTCTATCGAGTGATACATCAAAAGAAAGGAAAGTTTATGTATACCAATTAAATAAGACACATTGAATATATGTCGCGACGGAGACAGAGGTCTAATCGAGGGGCGGTGTTACAGCGCCACTGTCTGTGAGGGTTATCCTCCCACACCCCGCCAGAGGACATCTCTAATGGTCGACCTGGTGGCTTCTGGGATCATAGAGGTTACACACTACTAATTATTTTCCATAGGCGACAGTGTTAACTAAAAGTCCCGCCGGCCATGGGTTTGACCTAGTTGAACTTCAAGTGGTCAATTTTCCCTTAGAACGTCATCCTCTGCACCAGTATGTGACAACAAACGCGCCCTTTTCGGTATTTTTTTCAAACGATAATCTTGCATTTCCACAACTACCCCATTTACTGCAAAAAAATCAGCAGCATAAAAATACCCAGACCCCTTCCGTAACTTCTGGACGCCACCAGACTCTTCCTGGACATCTAAACATACACGATCGCCATATTTACGTAGGCTATGATTTTCTGTTCCCGATTAGGGATATTTCCCTCAATGATAATCAACCAATCAGCAGCCAGAATTTTTTTTTATGCTGACTCGAGTTTCCCTACACAAATTCAAGAAGCGTAACTCTATATAATTAGTTGTTTGTAACCTAGAGACCCCTATATATGGGATCGTAGCCCCTGCGTCGGGGAAATCATGGCGCGACCCCTGCAGGGAAAATTAATGACCGACTATTCAAATAATGTGATAGATGTTGTGTTTTTATGGGATGCAAACTTCACATCTATTAATACTTGCTCTTAATCGCAATTCAGTTTGACTAGCACAATCACAATTTAGTTTAAGAGCACTCAATTGCTATACTATACTAAAACTCAATGATGAGTAGTTATCCCTCAGGAAATGTTCATATAATAACTTCAACCAATGACAATTATCTGAACAATTCCCACCAACAAACATTATGCTAGTGTAATATCTGTCTTTCTGCATGTCGTCTTCTTTTATTACCTGATCACCCCTTTAAATAAATAATATACCATTCCAATGTATACTTTTATAACTGCATGGGATAATCCAATGGGTATAGAAAGGGTTAAACCATATTACATAAATATTTTTCAGCACGCTCGGAGTTTACAGCGGACGGACTAAAGACATCTTTCTGGATACACCATATGGATCTAGCTTTCCATATGGAATATGAAGATGGAACATTATCAGATGCCAGACTGGACGAAGCATTGGACGACATCAAGGTTAAAGCCCGCAGTAAGTTCCTGCGACCATAATGTTGGTTTACCCAAAAAATCACAAGGGAGAGGACTCTATTTTGTATAGTTGATATTTTATACCAAACTCCATGCATGGTTTATCTCCCTTGATGCCTCGATTACACCGCTGTCACCGGCGACATTTTACCAACATTTTTTGTGGCCTTCGGTGATATTAATATATATATAATATGCTAACAGAGCCACACGTTACCCGTATCAAGCAGACACAATATCCAACAAAGTTTGTGTAATTTCGTATCTTAAGTTTGGAAAGTCTCACTGGAAACAATGAAATATTTCGCGCATTGGTGTGCGTATGTTCTCCGGTTATGTTATCAACGCAAATGTCTAAACGCACATGGACAATAATCAGTCAAGTCAGACATAAGCGTTCTAATTGGCTGCCATTTTGCTGAGTATAGCATTCGAAAATCATCAACAGGACCTCTAAATCTTCATTCTGTCAATAAGTATTTAGTGGAGCACATAGGATATTTGACTTGGCGGTGGGTCTGCCTATAGGGAATGACGGGAACAGTTCAATGTTCTTACTTTGGTCTGTCTCCGGCATTCATGCAGAATAGAATTTAAAAAATTACTATCAGCACTTATGTTATTTTTATTTTTCACAATTAACCCTTTCATGACGGGAGCTGCGCTGGTGCAGGTGCAGCATTAAAGATCCTGTGCTAGTGCATTCTCTTCTATATGCGAGTCTCCCATACGGAGCCTCAGATATTTGAGAATGCAATGGCTTACAAAATTAAGATAAATATTTTTAGGCCAATGCATGCTCTTATATATGCGTGCATACACGCATATATAAGAGAATGCATTGGCACAGGATTTTACAAAAAATTCAGGAAGCTTCAGTCATGGAAAGGTTAAAATGGCGGGCGGCGGATCGTTATTGAGCGAATATTTCATTATCGACCCGACACTGCAGATCAGTCTAAGATTTCACTGTGTATAGTAAAAACATCTATGTTAGAGAACGTGCTAATACTAATTTGTTCTACACTCTAAAGTCCAGTTATGGTTAAAACAGGGACTCCACAGCTATGCAGTAGTAAGTCTGGAGTATTTGGGGGATATCTATTACCACCAGCAAGAGTTTGCTCTGTGTGGCTAAAAATCATTTTATGCAGTATGACGGTATGACAGACAATGTTTAAGCGCTATTTTTGTTAGCAAGGTGACGAATCTACCACCGTAATGGCATTTCAACAATCGCCTGATAGGATACATTGCTTTCCTGATAATGTTGTGATGGGATGAGACTGACGTAATTATGCTGGTGGTAATAGAAACCCACTAATACTCCAGACTCACTACTGCATTTCTGTGGAGTCTGTGTTTTAACCAGAACTGTCTAAAGTCATCATACCTCATGTTTTCAGTTATCATTCTTGCTTTGAGCGACTTTGAAGCTCGACGACACAAACGCTCAAAATGTACACAACAACAATTACATGTATCTGACACCAAATAAATGTACACAGCAAAAATGACATGTACCTGGCACCAAATGAATATACACAACAACAATTACATGTATCTGACACCAAATAAATATACACAGCAACAATTACATGCACCTGACACCAAATGAATGTACACAGCAAAAATGACATGTACCTGACACTAAATGAATGTACACAGCAACAATTACATGTACCTGGCACTAAATGAATATACACAACAACAATTACATGTATCTGACACCAAATGAATGTACGCAGCCAAAATTACATGTACACTTTTTGAAAAATTCCCGTCGCTTTAACGGTGTGTACCGCGCAACATCGCTGCCAACCTTGTTCCACGGTACAGAACTATTTAAGCAACTGGCAGACTGTAACCAGTAACAGTCAGACCGTTGCATTTGTTACGGTTCAACACCGTTTAATTAATATCAAAACCGTAACTAATAACGGTCTGACTGCTCTGATGAATGGTATTTTTGACGGGTCACCACAAATTATTTGCTCTCAATTTGCTAATTTACCGTAGAATTAGCCCGTTGTGACGATATGATTTCCCGACAGGCATTACGATTCATATGTTTTAGAATGGTCGAAATTAGTATTATTCGTAACTGAAAAATACATCTTAATTCTTCTATTACGATCACAGTTTTGATAACATTTAAATCCTCAATGCATAATGTGACAGGCAATACTTTTGAAACTTTGAAATTTGAAGAGGATCAAACTTGTTATCTGCCTCGTGGAATTTAATCCAGAAAAAGACTCTGTGATGTGTTCACATTTCACTGACTACTGTATAAATATGGATATAAATAAAAAACGATAATACAACATGTAGCTGAAAAGCCCAGTTACGAGTAATACTAAGTGCAACCATTCTAACATATTAATCGGGCATGTCCTTTTAAGACATAAAGGAAGAAAGCTACATGTATCACAGGTAAAACTCAAATTTATGTCAAAGTAAAACATCTTAATTGCCTACTTTTTGGTAACATGTAAGGCGTGAAATTGTCCAGTCACTTGAAAACAGTTTTTGTTTTAACAGGTGAATGCGTATACATCACGATAAAATATTAGAAACAGTTAGTTGGGATTGAAACCTTCAAGATAACAGCAAAGCCCGTAATAACTATGTGTGATGATTTGGCGACAAAAAAGTTCTTCTATATAGTCCCACATTTTTCGATGAAATTCGATAGCGTGATACATCAAACTGTGTATACTAGTATACAGCACTTAGTATCCATCTCAGTGTGTCAGCCGAAGATAGATTGATAAGAACATCCAACCAATAGTGGATTCCCGGTTCCCGGTCCGTATATTGTCGTAATAACTGGGTTTAGAGTTATCGTTCCTTTGTTTACAAATCACATTCACATCGCTCTATATATTTCCTACAAAATCTTCTTCTCTTTGGATATATTCTTGCTCAAAATGTGACAGTCTGTTTCGTAAAACTTTTCTGATCACTTTGGTGGTCGCTGTGTGCAGATTCACAACGATGGACGTAGAGATTTCTTATGTTTTGTGAATGTACTGATCGACATTGTCATGTGACTCAACCCATTGTCTATGTGGCCATTTTGTTGTTGCCTTTATGATTTATTATATTATGTATCGGCCATTACTGCGGACACAGCAGTCGCCAATCAAGAGGTGTGATAAACACCAAGCGCTAACTGTTTAATTGAACTAATTACATAGACGCTATAGTCATTATGAGTGAACAAGTAACTTATATTGACGGGCAGTCATACACTGTTCTGGACAATTCACATTCGTATATGCCGAGTACACAGAGTCAAGGGGCAAACAATGATAATCCAAATGCTCCTGTTATGGACAGAGTCGAGCTTAGACAAGTATTGTCTTCTGACGCACCGGGAGACGACAGGGATTCCCAACATGACGCTTGCAATGACGGCGCGACTGACAGTCAGTCTGGTCGCATCGTATACAAGTCGATGGCAGACATTAAAGCTATGTGCCATCTTCCAAAAGAATTGTTCGTTTCATCTCTCCTAAAAGATATGCATGACAGATTCAACTTGGAAACGCTGAGACGGAACATGTTTATTGAAGCGCGATACGCGTGTGTCGATTTAACTGACTATGAATTGAAGAATCGAATTAAAAGGGACCAGGGTGTGCCGGTACCTAAAAAGCTAGCAAGAGACATATTCTGCCTTGTTCAGTTTCTACAAGGAGGTTCTTTTGACGACATGCGAGACGTAATAAGCAAATCGACACAAAGGTCCAGGTCTAATGTCGATGGAGAACAGTCAGCAAAGCGTGGTAGCACGCAAACGGACGCACCGTGTGCATGTAATACTCTGTGCCTGCAGAACAAAATGGCAGAGGTTCTCACAGAATTAACTATGATAAAAGCCAATTTCCAGACTACTGTAAAAAGTTTGGGTGATTCGATCCAGTCGCTAGTATCTGACATCAATGACGTTTAAACGACGAAAAGTGTACTGGAATTTCAAGTCTTAGATCAACTGTGAAGGTAGTCGAAGAAAACATTAAATCGAACTCTGATGCTCTCGATACCCATGTGTCAAACATAGAATCACGGATATCTAAGTTCAACAAATCTATCAACAGAGCAAAAAGTTTTGAGATAAAACTGTCTCAAATAAGTCAAAAATGTAAATCTGCATCTAAATCTTCTACTGGCTATGTTGATACAACCTTTAAAAAAATGGCCGAAATTTTTGAGCTGCACGCCAAATATACTGCCGATAAGTATGACAATTTGGAAAAAGCTGTAAATAGTTTTGTTTTGAATGATAAAGTGCCGAAGACAGACACAGCCACTGCTCACAGTCTTCACGATTATCCGAGCGGAAATTCGTCAACTGGAACGAGTCGCACGCTTCCGGACAGAGACACATATAGCAGCAAACAAAGCTCACCAATTGGAGTAGACAATAATTTATCCAGTCGTAATGAAAACGTGAACTCTGATGCCTTATATGATAGCATGGAACCCTCCAACATTCCCAATGAGCACCAGTCAGTCGATAATCTTTCGCAGACAATCGCATCTGTTGACGATGATGATTGCAGCAGTCAACCAATTGTTGAGAATTTGTCCACAAATAGTGATGATTTTGCTCCAATATTCACAATGAACAAGATGCCTGTTCCAACAAGAAACTCATTCGCCCCAACTGATCCACACGTGTATAACTTGCCGCCTATGTGTACTGCTGGTAAAAGTTACCAAACACGCACACATCCGATGCCAATTTATGTAGCTCACACCCATGTGGGCACATCTCGAACTTCTGCCTCAACACAGATTACAAATCACATCTTTCGACAATCCACGCCAGATAATACGTATAGTGAAAGCAGTGTCAAATTAAACGTGTCCAATACTAGTTCCGATGTGCGTGATATTCAGTATGCGAGGTACAACACGCAGAACACTCAGCATAAAAACGACACTGAATTAAAAACTACTTTGGTAGCGAGTGATTCGATGCGGGACAATTTCCCTCGACACATACCCGAGTGCGATAAGATACAGTCAGTGTCTGTGTCATCGTCTAGTGCTCTCACAGCCCCTGTAAATAATTCACAAGACAATCCACACCATAGATCCTATGAGCATGAGGAGAATGACACATTGCGTACTGCAGGCGAATCTGTGAATACAGATAAAAATTGTACCAAACCCGGTGAACGCACCAGATATTTATATCCATTGCCGTCAACGAATCATACTACATGCAGTTCATCATCGAGAGACGAGAGTTCACCCCCAATATCTATAGAGATTATCATACGGAGAGACAAATGTGCCGCCACCTTAAACGCACAGTCGCAAGCAAGTGGATTCAATGACGTTCCTACGCGGTCCCGACCCAGTTCAGAAGTCTCAAGTAAATTCATTGGAGTAGTACGTGAGAAAAATGAACGCTTCTACCTTGGTGGAATTGATCCTTCCTCGACACCACATGGAATTAAACAATTCCTGGTGGAAAAGGGTATTGTGCCAACATTTATAAAACTTATGTCTAGTTCTAGACAGGGTACGATAAGCGCCCGTTTGAATGTGTCAAAGGAGCAGGGTGTTCCACTTCTAGACAAAGGATTTTGGCCAGTGGGTGTCTATTGCAGACGATGGTCGAATAACGCCCCTTCTTCAACTTCTAATGGCAAGAATACATCAACTTAAGTTGTTTTCATGGAACGCTACTGGTCTAGCCAGCAGTAGCTCATATTTATCAAGTATTTTCCAAAAGAACATATATGATGTTGTTGGTGTTTCGGAACACTGGCAAGGTGATCATGAACTAAAACTTTTTAATATTTTGTCAGACAATTATTCTAGTTTATCGAAGCCAGGGAGATTCATTTCCACAGCGAATGGCGGAGGCTTCTATCGAGATGGGGTGGCACTTTTAATACACAAACGTATAATGAACCACTGCACTCAAATTGAAACGAGCGACGACAGAAGTATTGGAATTCAGATGAAAATTGATAGAAACTCTTTTATTTCTGTATTACAAGTATATATGCCAAGTTCTAACCACGACCACTCATATTTCAAAGAATGCCTGGACAACTTGGACAATGTACACGCTATGCTGGTGCCCAACGGACCTGTTATAATAATGGGGGATGTGAATGTGCATATACCTAAAACATACGATCATCACAACTCATATATCACAAGCGAAAGGGCTAAAACTTTCTGTTCGTTTCTCAACCGCGTTGGACGTGTGTCAGTTACCGCTTCGAAGAACTGCAAAGGCTGTGATTTTACTTTCTTTCCGTACTATACAGTGAACGAGCCTTCATTGATAGACCATATTATTGTATCAAAGTCTCACACTCGTATGGTATATTCTTCTGAGATTCTGAACGACGATGCACTCAACACCTCGAATCATCTCCCTGTCGTATGTGCATTGTCCATCCCATGCGAAACTCGCCAACAACATACTACTAGAAAGCGTTATGCATGGGAACGCGCAAATTTGGAACTATACTGTTCTTTGATAGACAATGAGTGTGCGACGTTATGCGAAAGTGTTTTATGTACGAAGCAGGACCTGTGTACGTTCTACGATCGCTTAGTGGCTGCCATTATTTTAGCTGCAGATTATTCTGTTCCCCAGATAAAGTATCGTCCTCACTTACGACTTTATTGGAATTCTGATCTTGATAAACTAAAAACAGAAACCAAGAAATTACACGAATGTTGGGCAGCTGAAGGACGACCACGAAATTTACATCATTCTTCATATGTTTTATATAAACGATCTAAACGGGACTTCAGACGTGAGCACCGTAAATCAGTGAAAGGTTATCTTCACAACCAACAAATGGAAGTCGAGAGAAGTTCTGTACATAACCAAAATAAGTTCTGGAGGCTCCTCAATAATAAGCGTTCACCGACTTCGAAGGTC
This sequence comes from Siphonodentalium dalli, assembly GCA_032622095.1. NCBI lineage: Eukaryota > Metazoa > Mollusca > Scaphopoda > Gadilida > Siphonodentaliidae > Siphonodentalium > Siphonodentalium dalli. The sequence continues at coordinate 41,256,228 of CP136066.1, forward strand.
GGTTATTCAATGGAATTTGGTGGGGCGACTTATCGAGATCCGAATGATATATTGTCTGGATGGTGTAATTATTTCAGCGATCTCTATACACCACTCCGACACTCGCATGAATTGTTTGAGATTTTTGTTGAACGCGAAGTTGCCTCTGTGCTCGCCAAAGAGGAGGTCATGAATTCAGGCGACGAATGTCCTCAATGCTCACCTGTTACAACGAACGAACTTCGCTTACTGGTTCGAAAACTCAAACCAGGAAAATCTGCGGGACACGATGATATAGTCGGCGAACATTTAAAACATGCCCCTGATTCGTTACTGGTTTGTGTCAGAAAGTTGTTCGATTGCATGTTTGAAATGGTCTGGATCCCTCCAAAAATGAAAGCTGGCATTGTGATCCCTTTGTATAAAGGCTATCCCAAACCTGCATCTTTGCCGGACAGTTAAGGGGCTATAACGCTGCTTCCTGTGGTTTACAAACTGTTCGAAAGCATACTCCTTCAGAGAATTCTCAAAAGTCATCAAATCCATAGTTTCCCCGACGATCTCCAACATGGCTTTCAGAAAGGTATCAGTTGTTCCATGCCTTCTTTCATACTAACGGAATCAATTCACTATGCCCGAGACAATGGTTCAAAATTGTTTGTGGGCTTCCTAGACTCGCAAAAAGCTTTCGACAAGGTCTGGCATGCAGGCCTTTTATATAAATTCATAAAACTCGGATTCTCAAGCAAGCTTATTCGTCTCCTCTCAAGTGTCCACACGGATGTGACTAGTAAAGTGCAGTACGGTGGCCGCATCTCGGACAGTTTCGCGGCGAAACAAGGAACAAGGCAGGGGGTGTATTATCCCCTTTTTGCTACTTAATCTACATTAATGACCTTCTTGTGGCTTTAAAAGATTCAACAGTTGGCCTGCAGATTAACGGAGTTTCGTTTTCTGCTCCCACAACAGCAGATGATATAACATTATTATCCCTATCAAAGTCCGGACTCGACAAACTTTTACAAATATGTCACACATACAGTTTGAAATGGAGATTTAAGTTTTCACACATCAAATCAAAAGTAATTGTATTCAACGAACACATAAAGGCTCCGGTTGGTGGACATAGGACGTGGATGCTTGGAAGCCAGGTTATCGACGAGGTGGCTGACTACGTCCATTTGGGTGTGACACAGAATAAATCTGCCACATCGTCTTCTGTCGCGTCGCTCGTCTCTGAAAAATTGCGAAAATCATTCTTTGGAATCATGGGAAGCAAAACCCTCCAAACGATCACGCCAATAACTATGTGCACGATCATTAAAACCATAGTTCTTCCCAAAGCATTGTACGGAACAGATCTCATACCAATTCAACAATCAACAGCATTAAGCATCATGGACAAATCGCTAAGAACTTGTGTAAAATATGTACAGTCATTTCCAAAGCGAACATCCACTAAATTGTCACTCGGTTTATTAGGACTTCTGCCGGTTGAGAGTGAGATACACATTCGAAAATTGTGCTTTGTCGGGCAACTCATTCGCCTGCCAGAGTCACATCAGTTACCGCTCCGGATCTTTGTAACGAATTGCCACATATATAGATTGTTCAATCGCCAAGCTACTGGCTCTGTTTCAGATATATTCGCCATTATGGACAAATATAAATTGCGTCACTATTTGGATGAATTCTTGGATGAAGGGATATTTCCTGTAAAATCCGCGTGGAAAAACATTGTCAAGACTGCTGTTCATCACACACATGTATCTTCTTGGCAGTCATCTGTCGCTAGTGATCCTGCTCTAGCTGTTCTCTGGAAAACACATCCGTATCCTTTGACATGTTGGTCTTTTTGGAAACGACTGCATGGTAATGATCGTCATAGTTCAGCGATAACAAATCTTGCCTTCCTACTGCACAGAACCACATACCCGAACAACCTTCAGTGCCGTCTTTGCCAATCAAAATATAACAATGAAATTCAGCACATATTATTCACTTGCCAGTCATTACCTCTGCTTTTTCTTCGGGACCAATTCTGGGACGGAATACTGACACACTATGGCGTGGTCACTTCGATGGAGCTGCTTGCTCTTGACGAAATTCATCTGTTCGCTCTATTTCTTGGTAGCACACTTCAAACACTCACCGAGAAGTTCCTGGATTGATTGGAAGACTTACTTCTGGACGCTGCTACATTTCTACTAATAGCGTGTAGACTAATTCGTGTAAGATCTATGTTCTAGTGCGCCATTGCAGCTTGACACCACTATGGACTTCGCAATACTTTAGCCAGCCTATATATAAATACGAACACATGCGTGCGACAATTGCCAGGGACAATAGAGCACATCGATATGTCGTATAACCGTATGCATGCGACATATGACTCTCTGTATATAGTGATATTTTATTTGATTATTGATCGCTCTCTCACTGTATATGACTAGGACCGCAGTAGTGCGATGTACGTCTGGGACAATGAAGCGCTCGTTGAGCCGTATGCATGTGACATATGACTCTCTCTGTTAATATCAACATGTTATTTATTTGTGAGGGTGTGTGTGTTTTTTTTAAATTTTTTTTTTTTTATATATTTATTTTATTATTATTATTATTATGTTTGTATGCATGTATTTGTTATGTAACCCTTGCATGTCATACTTCGTGTTGTCTGATTTGTAAATATTACCAGTCGCTCTCCAAACTTGGAGGTCAATAAATAAAAAAAATCCATCTCAGTGTGTCAGCCGAAGATAGATTGATAAGAACATCCAACCAATAGTGGATTCCCGGTTCCCGGTCCGTATATTGTCGTAATAACTGGGCGATAACATGGCGAATGCCGATAATGTCTCATATCAACACGTTTCAATGAAAATTAACGAACATGGGATGACTCGGTCCGTGTAATTGTAATAGTTGTACTCGTATAGATATGAGATCGTCCGTCATGCGCGGTATTAGTTAACCCTTTACCCAACAGAAGGGCCCTGTGCCAATGCATTCTCTTATATATGCGAGTCGACCATAGGTCGCCTCGCATATATAAGAGAATGCATTGGCTTAACACATTAAAAATTTTAAAATTGTTAAAGAATGTAAGAAAAAATGGTGAAAAGTGTTAAAAAAAGATTTTTTTTAGGCCAATGCATTCTCTTATATATGCGAGGCGACCTATGGTCGACTCGCATATATAAGAGAATGCATTGGCACAGGGCATAACTGTAACTATCACAATGTGGTCAAGGAGCCGATTCCAATGATATCCATATTTGTATGGTTCTATTGAGACAGACCGAAGATATTTTAGGCTGTTGAAGCTTTATTTGGCCGGTTTTGGCCGGTTTGTTGGGTAAAGGGTTAATTGTTTACCGTGTTATTGTTGTTGTCTAAGCTCTTGTGAATTACTCTGGTGCGTACAGTATATCCTCTCGTGTAGATGTACAAGTATGCGCTTCAAAACTATCAGAACACTGTCAACTGGATTGAATGGTCAAGTTAAAAACTGGCAAAACTGTCAACATTCTGGTTGACATCGAAATACACGGAGAAAGAAATTCGTGAGTGATAAAAGTAACCGCTCATAAAAATAACGTAATTACGGACGCAAGACAAGACGGATCTATGCATTGCACAGAATGACACACATAATTGCACTGAATACAAACAATTAATAATAAATATCAGCAGAGTCAGATTCAGTCATACTGCATGTAGTCACTACCGTATATAATTTGGTCGCCGATAAATATATTGTTGAATTTTGACGGCATGAACTTGGAAACACGCACATTTTAAAAGAAGATTATGGACTTATTCGGGTGCGTGAAACTGATAAGGTAGTACTCAGGTGCCATGCCAACTGTGGGAATGTAGCATTCTACTAACATCGCCGAAAATCTCAAAGAAATCGACCATACCACTCCATAGAAATCATCGTCTGATCTACGTTCAATTGTAAATATTTACATCTCGATTCGGGACGATAAACTAACACAAATTAGTTCGCCATCGAGAGTCATTGCATTTAATTAATATAAAAGAATGACGGTGTGTGCTGTAATTTTGGATTAATATTCGTAAAAATAACTACTTTGTGCAAGATTGTTCTCCATTTCTATTTAATCGCCCAACTTTAACTTTGAGGGGAGCATAAAACAACGGTGATTCACCGTACACCTGATCAAACGGTATGGGACCGTCGGATTACGACGGTCCGACACCGTCAAACCGACAGTATTTTCTAAGAGTGTACCTGACACCAAATGAATGTACATCAACAATTACATGTACCTGACACCAAATGAATGTTGGTTCTACCATCGACCTATACCTCACCAATGACATACTACCTCTATTGTTTCAGTTATAATCCTCTCTTTGCATTTAATTAATATATAAGAATGACGGTGTGAGCTGTAAATTTTGATTAATATTCGTAAAAATAACTACTTTGAGCAAGATTATTCTCCATTTCTATTTAATTGCCCAGCTTTAACTTTGAGGGGCGCATAAACAACGGTGATTCACAGTACACCTGATGAAACGGAATGGGACCGTCGGATTACGACGGTCCGACACCGTCAAAAAGAATGTATTTTCTATACTGTATACCTGACACCAAATGAATGAACACAGCAACAATTAAATGTACCTGACACCAAATTAATGTTGGTTCTACCATCGACCTATATCTTACCAATGACATAATACCTCTACTGTTCCAGTTATAATCCTCTCTTTACGTAATGAGGACGCCAGGCGGTTCGTCCTGAGAGCCAGTGAGAAGAGTATGTGTAACGGAGAATATCTGTTTATTGTGCCGAATGTAGTTAAGCCGGATGGCGACTATATGCCATGGCATGTCGGTGACGGCAGAGATAACGAAGCCAGACTAGCATACAGATTCGTCTGGGATGTAAGTTTATATATATTTACCATATTTACAAATCCGTTCGGAATACGCGTTCCATTGGACTAGACACTGGCTCTATGACGCTCTGCTCTGTTCGCCGTCATGACGTCGTGCATAGCGTAACGACGTAGCCTCATAGTCCAGCTTTCCAAATCGCATCACGTTGACGTCACACGGCGTAAATGACGTTCGCTTCAACCATGAAACCACCATAAAATAAAAGCATCGCCACGCAGGACAAAGCAAGCCCTGAATAAATATTGTAAGTCTTTTATTTTTTTAATTTAAGTCACGGATTATATAGGACGGGTGGCGTGTAACTTATGCTACCGCGGAAGGATATAACTCGAGACTGTACCTCTCGTTCTATCCGTCCGCCCCAGCACTCGAGTCGTATCAACAAACCCACTAAATACTTGTGTCGCTATGTGTATTTATTACACACCGGCTACCATAAGGAAACATTCAGACGCTGGTAAATCACAGGCATTTCATTATTACGTGCGCTCGCGCAACAGTATGGCGATCAGACATATTCGTACGTTGGTGTCACCCTACTCCGTTTCACGCCATGACGTCACCAAAAACGACGTAAAACCTCGTGGCGTTCTGACATTTTTACTGTGCCGCGTTTTTGCTATGTTTATTTTATGTGTTGTTTTCGATTATTTGTTTGTCGCCGATATCGCCATTTGTCGGGATTCCCTGTTTCTATATTTAAAACTGGCATGCTCGTAGTGAGCCTCGATTTCGATTTGTTCTCCCAGGTCAAAATACGTCAGAGTTATGACAAAAATAGATCGACCTACATTTTCTCCATCAGAACTCTACATCAAAGAGTCTATAGACTCCTTCGGGACCTACGTAGACTCCTTCATTTGGGTATTTTTACTTATAATTGGGAAGTTTTATAATTTTTGGTTCGTGCGAAGACCTCTTTTTATCGTGTGGGAAAAGAGAGACATTCAAAACGCGATTTCGTAATTCGACGCAATAGGCCGAATAGCCTAACCTTCAGCCGAGTTCCGGGTCAAATACGACGAATGACGTAACACAAAACAAAACGCAGTTGTTGACACAAACACCGTTTGAAGATTTATTATTACATAAAATGATCGCTATTGATTAATTATTGATTAATTATTGATATTTATTGTTGCATATTGGCTGCTATCAATATTTACACAAATAGTATTAATTATTTCTTATAATTGCTCCTTTGGTCAACTTTGACTATCGGAAAATGAAAATGAAAATATGCCGCTGAAAAAAATGTAATCGATATTAAAGTCTCATCCTTTCGGCAACATGGAATTGGTTTTAATTACTTAAATGATTAATAGAGTAATTTGCCTTTTATCTGTGATGAAATGAGAAATGGTAATTGTCTTTTTTTGCTAACATTAAATTAAATTAAATAAATTAAGTAAAATACAGTGAAATTATTTTTTAAATTATTGTTTATTATATTTTTGCGCACGTTGGCATCTCTCTGAGTGCATTCCAGTTATTATTATTATTAGTATTATTATTTTGTTTTTTCTTTTAAAAGTTGTTATTCTATTAGAGGAAATATATGTCTGAACGGACCGTCGCAACGATGGCTACCATACAAACATGCGTTGTAGTGTTTTTGTCGTGGCTACTAGTTAACTGTTTTCATGGGAGTTATTCGCCTGAGTATGTACGCTGTGCCTAAAAGTGCTGACTTCTGGAGCTGATATGGTTCAGGCATGGTGTTATTTGCTCTAGCGTTTTGCGCAAAATCTTAGTAGTTGCTCCTGTAGTACCAATGACGATTGGGATGACACTCGTCTTCGTTTACACATCTTACTACATTCCATCTGGAGATATACATAATTTTTTATTTGATCAGTCTCCTTTTGTATTATATTGTAGTCGCTTGGAACAGAGATATTAAGCAACAAACAGTAACTGTTGCCTTTCTTGTGGTCTTTAACGATGATGCCAGTCCTGTTGCATGGAATGTGTCTATCGGTTGCACCTGTGTGTCCCATGTTATGGTGATATCATTCTTGGTGGGAATATTCTGTGGCTGATGTTCATACCACTTGGGACATACGTCAATGCTATTTGTTTTGCACCATGTCCAATGGACATACTTTGCCACGCTATTGCGTCTTATGGTAAAATCCGGTAAAATTGGAGACGAGTTCCATTACCTTCTCGTATTCGAAAGCTTATCTAAAGCCTGGCGCCGTTTATTAATAAGGTTTCGGACAAACGCCCCAATACAATCACTATGAGCGACAAACTTAATCAGAAAAAAATCCAACAAGCCTACGACGATTATGTGATTTAATAAAATTGTTAGCAGCGAAATATCGAATGTTGAATGATTGCGATTAGAATACTCCATAAGGTATTATAAAGATAAATTGACGCGCCGCCTTGTATATAAGGCACATGCATTATTGATAACTTTGTAAGCGTATTTGTGCATAAATTTATATGTACACTTTTAAGCCTATTATTACTATAAATGAATAATGTTATATATAGTAATGATAGTGCTATTATATTTATTTATAATGTGTTAATATTTATTTATAATGATAATAAGTATAACATGTATATATATGTACCATGTTATATGTAAATAGTGTACCAATGTTATCTCGATACCTATGTATTATAAAAATAGGTCATGAGAATAAAGCATTCAAATGGTTCATATTATTATTATAATATAATTATTAATTTAAAACGCTTTATACAGTAAATTAGATTCAATGCGCTTTACATATAGTACTTACATAGTTCTAAACATACATAATGCAAACAGTTAACACACAAGCAGATAAGATACATAGGATTTCTAATGGGTCGTAATTCTATAAGAAATTTATTAAACTAGTGCAATAAATTCGACTCGAGCCGAGGTGAATCAGTTTTGTATAGAATTGCGACGTATTTAAGATCCTTTTTTTTAAATCACATAATCACATTTTAGCAAAGAAAAACGATCTCTAAACGGTTGGGGTTAAAAAAAATAATATTGATTTCCTTACCACAACCAAGGAGGAATTCAAGACACCTTCAAGCAAAAATATAGTTCCATTCATGTTGACACATTTGTTCAACCACCTTTATCACCCATGTTTATCTCATAGTCAACACAAAAGAACCCAACACACAGCGTGCTATATAAGTAAAGCACTCAACACCGTGTTTCAATTGTCACCGACCAGATTGCATCCATTTTGGGTATATAATTAATGTTTTAATTGAATTCATTATTAGTTCTCCTTTAAGACATCGGATGTCAACAGGACCTATATAACAAGATCCTCCGGGTCAAATTACCCATATATATAAATTTTCAGTTTCGTTGGTCCAGTCGTTTCTGTATAAACAATCAGTAGATAAAAGACAATTGCGACAGGCTTTCAAGTTTGACACTGTGTGTCGCTAGTAGTCCCTCATGTGACGTCACACGAAAGAAGGTTAATGATTCACACTGCATAATCCATAATGTAATATTCAATCGCATGAACCGCCATAACTTCAGTTACGGGCGGCCGATACAAAAACGAACGAATATCTCATGCGTGTGATCTAAATATATAAGATGGCTCACACAATTATACAATTATTGAGAATAGTTAGAACACTAACCTGGTATGAGATCGGAAACACGATGGTTGATGGTTTTGTTTCGTCTTTTGACGTTATGCAGAGTGATCAGCTAATAAATATATGATGTCACATGCAAATGGCTACTAACTAAAATGGAAATAGATACGACAAACAATTGTCATTTATTATGCTGATTAGATGTCAATTCAAGAAATGTGCTAGAAATTGAATTTATGCCTGTTGAGAAATGAAAACTTGGGCTGAGATGAGTTCAGCGTCATGTGTTCATAATCAAGTTAAAGCTGACCACCATATCTCTTAACAATGTGGCCTAATTCCAGTTGATTGCTCCCTGCTTGAATGGACCACACTGCATTTCAACATTTGTTTTCTGGAATAAATATAGTTTACTGCTATATTCTTCGTTATAATATATGGGGGTATGATGCTATATTATGCTATATTATGCTATTAACAATCTAACTTAACATTGTGATACAAATGAAGCCTACTCTCGTATAGTCAAGACAATAAGCCATTTGACATGTTGTATGTAACTATTATTTATATTCTAGCAGTACTTGGTACCGAAATGGACAAAAAAGCTAATATTTTTTCAAACTCTAAAATGTATTAAAATCCATTGTTTTTTATCGTTTCTTAATAATTGCTCAGATTCTATATACAATGTATAGATAATATGTGAAATTCAACATGTATTGCCAGATGTATCCAGATAAATTCTTTGCCGAAAATTACTTGCCATTTATGGCAACTCACTGAGAGGAGTTCGTGAAGGACGCACACCACGAACTATTGACAAATATATGAGCCAGGGTGTGTAGAAAGAATGATGTAAAGGGGTGTCCATTTTGAAATATATTGTCAAATTCAATGTATTTATTTTCGCGAATAGTCAAAAGCCCCATATGGAGAAAATCTATGATATATTTTCAATATAATTATGTTTGTCCCCTAATTTGGAATAAAACAAATTGCAGTCGTTCTGGTCAATTTGGATCGCCGTCCGGCTACTTTCCCCAGACCTATTGCAATGTTCAGCACAATTTCTTCCGATAGGTCACCATGTACATGGAAAAGAATACCCTAGCCTATAGAGACGAAGTTGTAAACAGGACGGCATTGGCGCCTTTCTATGACGACTTGGCTCTCAGGACAGGATTAACGGTTCGTATTGTAGTCATAGAGTGGTTTTACACATGTATAAACACATGCAACATCAGTTGGTAATCGCAAACCAAATTTAGGTTGAAACTGCCGTTTCGCGATTATCTGTTCCATTTTCAGGGCGAGAAATACTAACCGTATAATTAATTATGCTTGGTGCAATCTTATTGTTTACGTCTATTGGCTGCCTGCAGTCACGTGTATGGCGAGTATTACGTACCATTGTCAGGCCATTCTTTTTGGATTACATATAAATAAATACGTAAAGGGGTACTGTACACTAAATCCGGCCACTTATTTACTCAACGGAATATATGCAACAAATGAATGAATTTGAGCCATGGCTTAGTGCAAAATACATTCATGTGCTCTATGGACGATGCAAACAACATGGTAATTATAATGAAAATGAGTTTATGAGTCGAGTCATAAATTAATTTTCATGATAATTACCATGTTGTTTGCATCGTTCATAGAGCACACGAGTGTGTTTTGCACTAAATCCATGGCTCAAATTCATTCATTTGTTGCATATATTATGTTGAGTATAAAAGGATGGTCCCATAAATGGCCGGACTTAGTGTAAAGTCCCCCTTTAATCGGAATGGTAATTATATATTGTTTGAAGGCCCATTTAAATTTCGAATCACCTATTATTTTTGTTATATTGCCTTGATATACGGTTTTAATAACAATATATGCTAAAACATATGATTATCATACTGTAATTCATCACCAAGTGGAACGTCTGTGTCTCAGAAAGTGTCCATGGAGTAATAGAAAATAGGTGAAATCATAAAATCATAAAATCAGATTGCAACAGAATTCAAACTATAGTTTATTTCCAATGGAAGAGGAATAACTCTATATCTAAATATATGGAGTTATTTCCCTGCCATTAAGAATAATATACTTTGTGTAGAAACTTCAGTACAGAACAGATGTCGGTTTCTCAACAAATACATGTTCTCAGTTTATTACACCGAATAAGTTGAAAATACAATGTTTTGGATCTTCCCTTTTCAAATAATATATCATATGGCATATATTGTATATAATGTGATCTGGGGGTTCGAAAATTAAGTGGACCTTTAATATCTAACCCAACCACATGGAACCACGTGCTGGATCACTATATTAAAACAAGATATATTAAGATTGATGTCAGGATTAATCGAGGATTAATATTGACTAAATAACGGTGATATTTTTCTTAAACAGCCTGCGGCCATTGCGGACCACTCTTATCGGCTGAATTCCCCATAAAAGGTTCTCCACTCTTACGAGATGGTCAGTGCCCACCAGGGGTCCGTCCCGTAGCCCGAAGACCGGCATCTGTCCGTCATTGTCAGTCGTGACAACTCGTCCACCGTAGTTTGCGAACCCATCATGTAGAAGTCCCGTCCGGAGTAAAATCCCTTATAGACGTAGCATACAGGTTACAAAAAGCTAATTATATTTCATAGACGACAGTGTTAACTATAAGTCACGCCGGCCATGGGTTAAGCCTATTTGAACTTCAATTGGATAATTTTCCCTTAGAACGTCATACGATGATACACCAGTCTGTGACAACAAACGCGCCCTTTTCGGTATCTTTTTCAGTATCTTTTTCAATACAAACGATATTCTTGCATTTCCACAATGACCCCATTTACTGCACAAAAATTAGCAGCATAAATATACCCAGACCATTTCCGTAACTTAGGATCCCAACCAGACTCTTCATGGCCACCGAAACAAAAATGATCGCCATATTCAGTCACGTAGGCTATGATTTTCTGTCCCATTTAGGGGATTTCCCCTCAATAACAATAAACCAATCAGGAGCCAGAATTGTTTTATGCTAACCCTACACAAATTCAAGAAGCGTAACTCTATGTAATTAGCTGCTTGTAACCTATAGCATGGGCTCGACCAAAGCATAGCGACTCCGAGCGCCGCCAGCTAGGCTGGGATACTACACTTTGAACTTAGCCAAAAGGCCGAGAAGCGATGCTAAATGACGGTGATATTTGAAGAAGTGTTTTTAAAGATTGTTACCTAAACTCCCCAAGCCCACTCATCATATAACAGGATAATTTGACTTATGTATGACCAACGTTTATCACATGCGGTTTAGTAAATTCTTTAGTCAAAGTACTTTGTAACACTATCTACTGATATCTAGACGCCGCGTGAGTATGGTAATCTATATAAAAGGTCAATGCCCTTGCTAATTAATTTATACATTTATATCCGTGGGACAGCGACCTGGGTGAAATGATTCTTGATCATTTCACTCTGGGCCGTTGAGTCTACAAAGAATATGTATATTAAACATGTTTGGACATACCTCATACGTGGTCCAATCGGAAGGCAACACGGGATTGAACAAGGGTGTTGGCTGAATAGAATTATAGATATATATATATTGTAAGAGACCAGTCTCTCTCTATTTGCTACGAACTCTTCCCGAGAAGATATCACTTATATATTGTTCTTCGCGACTGCTTGTTAAATTCTTATACATATCACATACAAATTAAATATTGTTCCCCATCTCAAGAATTCATATCTCGTGAAGAACCTGGGACCAGTCCTAGAGTGGTACAACTTTCTATATATGTAATATATATTATTATTCATCCCTTAACCAACACCATTTCCGATTGGGCAAAAGCCGCCACGTGATAGTCCTGGAAAAAGTCATATTGGACTCCCGAAAGTCATATTGGACTCCCGACTGTACAATATGACTTTTCATATTGGACTCCGTGACGTCACGAATTAACTCTATTGCGAAATGCATCGGTGAAATTGTGATGCGCGCGCAACATTGATGGATTTTAGCAGACGTTTCACTTCCGAATTGAGTTTTTTCTCACTTCCGTGTTTACTTTTCCAAATCATGCTTTCTGATGATCAATATACGGTACAGGCTTTTACAGAGAATTAAGTGCCGACAAATACCAAAAATAACCACAAAAGTTTTATTTCCAAAATTTGGATAAACATACAGATGGATAATAAAAATGTCACCATACAATGCTGTGTACAGTATGACTGTACACAACATTGTATAATAACTTTATAATATATAATATCTTTTTACATATAATCGTATGTATTCACGCGACGTCGTGTCGCCTGGTATCCGATTAGTATATTAATGAAAGCCACATGGCCGTTTGAGCTCAAAAATACACCTAATAATATTCGATTTTTAATTTGTCCCTGTATCGGAATGTGTCGACGAATACCTTTCTACGAATTTGATATGTCCCAGAACGAGGCATTGAAGTCATAAAAAATAAAACTTTGAACACGATGTCTGGGTCTCAAACAAAAACAGCCATAGTCACGCGTCATTGATCAGCGAATAGCGTTCCGTATTAGTCTATTTTTTATATGGTAGACATCAAGAGCAATTGCTTCACTTCTGAGCTAAAAATTGAAAACAGCTGGAAATTGGATGTGACCATGGAAAGTATTTATCAGAGCATATGGAGCCGGTAATCAATTTATCGACCATTTGCTATTAAATTCGCTGATTAAATTGGCGATAAAAATATCTGTATCGTTACTGCAGTTGTGGTGCAAGGCGCGCATGACGTCGTTGGCTGGTTCAAAATCATGAATGAATTGACGTCACATCAATCGCGTGAACAATCTAAACAACATTCCAACGTATATTCTTACGCACTATAAACAAACAGTTCCTAGGTTTGAACATTATTCGATTGCCTCTCAACGTGGGTATTATGGTAAAACATATCACAAAGTAACTAATACATATTTGTTGAGTAGTTATTATATAATTAAATAAAAACGCAGGTGAAAGAGATTTTGTCCATTGAATTCAATTTCCGTTAGATATATTCGCGTGACCTTGCAGGTTGGGAGAATTTAGCAAATGGAGCTAATCGTCGAACACAAATCCAAAGAATTTGGGATTTAAAAAACTCATAAAATGTAATTTGTGTGATGAATATGGCCACGATAACTAGCCTCGTCGCGATACATGTATATAACACATATATATCGTGTATTTGTCAACTACATGCATCTTATACATCTGCCAACTTATGTAGATGAAATTTGGAAGCTCGAATGAGCCATGTCCGTTTAATATTTAATTTGGGCCGGATCAGATATATTTTTTATATCTCACGCGATCATGCGAACCAGGTGGCCACGGTATGTGCATGATGCATATTACTCTACGAATATTGGCTACCTGCAGTCACGACGTGTAAGTCTATTTCGGGTAAAGAAATACGAATCGTGAATTCATGATGCGATGTTACTGTACGTCTTTTGGCTGACTGCTGTCACGGGCATGTTCTATTTCAGGGCGGGAAATACGTACCGTATTTGCACGATGCGATAATGTTGTACGCATACTGGCTGAATCACTCTCTTACCTATGATCTGGATTACAGGGATGGAGAGGGGATGCGGAAATTTGCAAGTAATTGCTCATATATGGGTGAGTATATAGCATGTCAAGGTGATGTACACTCCACAGTTTCGAATGCTCAGCATAGGGGTAAATTCTAAGAATACCAGTGTTATCTGGCACGTTTCATGTGGCAACTGTATCGAGAGAGGTTAGTTATGAACTTGTGCATATTTAGAGCATGACTAAATATTATTTTAGGTGACATTGACCCCATCAATATCAAGTAATAGCGATTTCATGATTGCTTGAACAAAAGTACATTGTCTATATCAGTGATGATAATTTGAAATTTCTTCCAGACAACATAGGTAGTTATTCTCGAGAAATAAAAAACATTGTGTATCACGGGTCCGAAATCGTGAACGTAAAGGTCGAAAAGTTGGCATTCATACGTTTAGTATGGCACGGGTTAGCAACTGGCAACTGATGAAGATCTTATTGGCTTTGTCTATTTTCATTCTCTGGTGATTTTATTTATAAATTATAAATTTTAACATTTGGGTTTTATTAATTGAGATATTTTGGTGCATGCGTTCGAAATTCTTTTCCAAATTTTGTAAAACCACTCCGGGTCACTGCTCTCTGCCATAAATTTATGACAAGTGAACGAGGAGTCAAGTATATACGGCAGCGTAGAACCGCCACACCATTGTATATTTCAACAGATTATTAATCTGTTTAAACAGATTAGTAATATGTTTAATCAGATTACTAATCTGTTTTTATAGATTACTAATCTGTTTAGACAGATTAGTAATCTAGTGTTTCTGGGGGGTATTTGGGTCGGGCCACCCACCCATGCCGTCAACTCGTTCGAAATCCTTACCGTTCTCGAAAATGGTCCATACCCCATTTACACCCCCTCGGGGTGTTTCTAGGGGGTATTTAATTATTCTGTTTAAGCAGATTAGTAATTCGTTTAAACAGATTACTAATCTGTTGAAATATACAATGGTGTGGCGGTTCTATGCTGCCGTAGGTATCTGCACAACATTGTGTCACTGTTACATTATTTGCCCCCCTATTTTCATATGTTTTTCACATTCCCTCTTCTTTCTCTTGTCATCCATACATTTAGTACCAACTTCACTTTGTGATAAAATGTAATATGACTAATTGGTTTCAGGCCATTTGTCTTTCATCGTTTCCTAATTTGACATGTCAAAAAGCTTTCGAGTCGTCAGCCAGAATTTCATTATGACTTTTTACTGTCATCCCGGGATTCTAGGTGTGATTTTCGCTAACCCTACATGATGTGTTACCTGGTCAGTCACCCACTTACCACTTATTGGTTACCTATAAAACACGGGTCCGAAAATCCTTTTTCCACCACAGTTGCATTTTTCTGGTATAAAATCAAGTGGCACAATTCTTGCTACCCCCATTCAAATGATAATTCTGTATCAGAATATGAAAACCTAGTCTGTGCTCAACCACTGAATGAGTGTGGTCGGAATCATTATTGGCCACAATTATGACATAGGGTCATTTGGGAGTTGCAAATCAGGCGGAAAATGGGTGTATTGATATTGTGGAGTAATGTTTGCAAATTCCTGGGAGTTATTAACCCTTTACCCAACAAACCGGCCAAAACCGGCCAAATAAAGCTTCAACAGCCTAAAATATCTTCGGTCTGTCTTAATAGAACCATACAAATATGGATATCATTGGAACCGGCTCCTTGACCACATTGTGATAGTTACAGTTATGCCCTGTGCCAATGCATTCTCTTATATATGCGAGTCGAATCGGGTAAAATTGAAAAACAAAATTAAAAAAGGCACAATTAACTCCTTGAAAAACCAAAAAAAATCGGGTAAAATTTAAAAACAAAAAATTCAATTAAAAAATTAAAAAAGCACAATTGGCCTAAAAAAAAATCTTTTTTTAAACACTTTTTACCATTTTTTCTTACATTCTTTAACAATTTTAATGTGTTAAGCCAATGTATTCTCTTATATATGCGAGGCGACCTATGGTCGACTCGCATATATAAGAGAATGCATTGGCACAGGGCCCTTCTGTTGGGTAAAGGGTTAAACTGGGGAGAGTTTATGGAGGGCGATCATATCAAGTCGAAGGCGCAACTGCTCATTGTATGCTGCTCTGGGAGTGATTAGATGGCAAGCCTTGAAATAGTGTGTCTGTCATTTGCAGAATGAGGTCCCCAGAGGGTGAATTTAGTGATGCTACCCCGCATAGCGGGCTAGCATCACCAAATTCACCCTCTGGGGACCTCATTCTGCTTACACCTCAGCAGAATGAGGTCCCTAGAGGGTGAATTTGGTGATGTTAGCCCGCTATGCGGGGTAGCATCACTAAATTCATCCTCTGGGGACCTCATTCTGCAAATGACAGACACACTATTTCAAGGCTTGCTAGTTGGCACATTTCGTTGGCCAGTTTGTTCAATATGAAAGATACGACTGTGAATGTCTTTGGTCAAGAATACCTTGGTATCGAGGTGATAGAGCATTCGTAGCATTTCATTTATAGTATGCCAGTTTTCCGATATGTGGGTGCTTGGGACATTCATAATATATGAAGAATCAGTCTCCAAAGCAAATCGAGTGTTATCTTCTTCTTCTATACTATATATTTTGAGACTTCGTATATATATATATATGTACTTCATAGAATCGAAAACGGTTCGCTCGATTGAGTTCAAACTTCCCATCTAAGGGTAAAAACCCACGAACACCGTAGTTGTCGGGTTTTGGATAAGCTCTGAGCACCCTTTATCCACTCCCAAATCGCCGCAAAGGCACGGCGTGGGTTAATCAAGTGATTATTTAATGAGCGTTTGTTTTTGACGCATCGCTATAAAGAGCGTCTGTTTGCCATTCAACGTTATTTGCATCTGCAGAGAGATATACGGAACATACATTAAATTTAAAAAACATTTGTTTCTGACCAACCCTGCGAGCACGGATGGCGCGCTTTGTTTTTACAGTATATAGTTATATACCGAAATCATCCCAGATAATCACGAATATAGCATCACATTTCTCCCCAGATATACCGTTATAAAGCTACTGGAATCTGCCCACGGCTTATATGACATCTTTACTACACATGACAGCCGATGGACAATTGGTCTCTATATATGTACCAAAATTACGCCGCGTTGGTGACTGGGAAATTCCAGGGAATGCCGATTGAGCTCAAACTTGCTACCTACGGGAAGTGTCATATATATGTGTGTGTCCTTTATAGACTCGAACCGATTGAGCTCAAACTTGCTAACTACGGGAAGTGTCATGGACGGGTTCATTGAAAAAAAAAAAATCGGGTAAAATTGAAAAACAAAATTAAAAAAGGCACAATTAACTCCTTGAAAAACCAAAACAAATCGGGTAAAATTTAAAAACAAAAAATTCAATTAAAAAATTAAAAAAGCACAATTAACTCATTGAAAAACAAAATAATTAACTCATTGAAAAACAAAAAATTAAATTAAAATTGTGATGTTTCTGACTATTGCCGAAATTTGCTGCAAATGCAGCACAAGTGTCTCGGAACCTGTTGCAATTGCTTTTTCGAACCAAGCCATGGGACGAATGCCGCCAGTGGCGGGCTAATCTGCTAGTCTATCTTCTATCTTACTATATATTTTGAGACTTCGTATATATGTGTGTATGTATGTACTTCATAGAATCGAAAACGGTTCGCTCGATTGAGTTCAAACTTCCCATCTAAATGTAAAATCCCAGCGACACGACCGTGGTCGCGGTTTAGAGAAGCTCAGAGCACCCGTTCTCCAATCTCAAATCACCGCAAAGGCACGGCGTGGGTTAATCAAGTGATTATTTAATGAGCGTTTGTTTTTGACGCATCTCTATAAAGAGCGTCTGTTTGCCATTCAACGTTATTTGCATCTGCAGAGAGATATACGGAACATACATTAAATTTAAAAAACATTTGTTTCTGACCAACCCTGCGAGCACGGATGGCGCGCTTTGTTTTTACAGTATATAGTTATATACCGAAATCATCCCAGATAATCACGAATATAGCATCAGATTTCTCCCCAGATATACCGTTATAAAGCTACTGGAATCTGCCAATCTACGGGAAATTCCAGGGAATGCCGATTGAGCTCAAACTTGCTACCCACGGGAAGTGTCATATATATGAGTGTGTCCTTTATAGACTCGAACCGATTGAGCTCAAACTTGCTAAATAAGAAAATAGCCACCAAGCCGTAAATATCAACAACAACGATATTACTAAATACACCTTTTCGGCAATGTGAGAGTTTTCGGGGAGCCGTGATGCCAACAACAACGACCCGAAGTCCTGAATGCCAACAACAGATTCAATGCAATGTTATCTATTTTGCAGAGAGATTTCACGACATTACGACGGGTACGGCAGACTCAAAATATTATGCAGACAGATTTCCCGACGGGAAGCGTTTGTTTTTTTGTTTTAAATTCAATGCAATGTTATCGTAGAGAGATTTCACGAAACAAAGAATGCGTTGTCTGTCGTTCCTAGGAAGGGGGGATTTCTACGGGTAAATTTTTCCGCCAGAAACAAAAAAATTTATTAAAACAATTTACAATTTAATTAAAACAATATAAAATTTAAAAAAATTAACAATAAAAAAACAATTCAGAAACAAAATATATTAAATTTAAAAAACATTAAATTCATATTCAAAAATAAAAAACAAAAATAAATAAAAACTAAATAATTACAAAAATGTCATGTTTCTGAAACAAAGCCATGGGACGAATGCCGCCAGTGGCGGGCTAACCTGCTAGTCTATACTATATATTTTGAGACTTCGTATATATATATGTACTTCATAGAATCGACAACGGTTCGCTCGATTGAGTTCAAACTTCCCATCTAAGGGTAAAAAGCCACGAACACCGTAGTTGTCGGGTTTTGGAGAAGCTCTGAGCACCCTTTATCCACTCCCAAATCTCCGCAAAGGCACGGCGTGGGTTAATCAAGTGATTATTTAATGAGCGTTTGTTTTTGACGCATCGCTATAAAGAGCGTCTGTTTGCCATTCAACGTTATTTGCATCTGCAGAGAGATATACGGAACATACATTAAGTTTAAAAAACATTTGTATCTGACCAACCCTGCGAGCACGGATGGCGCGCTTTGTTTTTACAGTATATAGTTATATACCGAAATCATCCCAGATAATCACGAATATAGCATCTCATTTCTCCCCAGATATACCGTTATAAAGCTACTGGAATCTGCCCACGGCTTATATGACATCTTTACTACACATGACAGCCGATGGACAATTGGTCTCTATATATGTACCAAAATTACGCCGCGTTGGTGACTGGGAAATTCCAGGGAATGCCGATTGAGCTCAAACTTGCTACCTACGGGAAGTGTCATATATATGAGTGTGTCCTTTATAGACTCGAACCGATTGAGCTCAAACTTGCTAAATATTGACTGGGAAATTCCAGGGAATGCCGATTGAGCTCAAACTTGCTACCTACGGGAAGTGTCATATATATGTGTGTGTCCTTTATAGACTCGAACCGATTGAGCTCAAACTTGATAAATACGGGAAGTGTCATGGACGGGTTCATTGAAAAACAAAAAAAAATCTGGTAAAATTTAAAAACAAAATTAAAAAGGCACAATTAACTCCTTGAAAAACCAAAAAAAATCTGGTAAAATTTAAAAACAAAAAATTCAATTAAAAAATTTAAAAAGCACAATTAACTCATTGAAAAACAAAATAATTAACTCATTGAAAAACAAAAAATTAAATTAAAATTGTCATGTTTCTGACTATTGCCGAAATTTGCTGCAAATGCAGCACAAGTGTCTCGGAACCTGTTGCAATTGCTTTTTCGAACCAAGCCATGGGACGAATGCCGCCAGTGGCGGGCTAATCTGCTAGTCTTCTCTTCTATATATTTTGAGAACTCCTTGTATTCGAGAGATAGCCCACACCATCCGGACCTCAATGATATGATCGTGAATGAGTATTGATATACCCCACTAAACTTTGACAAACACCAGTAATGGTGTGTAGATCATTTACATATCTCTCCTATATATTTTAATACAATCTATCTAATTTACATATCTCTCTTATATATTTATGTTTGTGTGTGTGTTGTACTTCATACAAATCTACGATTCTCGACCGATCCGGACGAAACTTGGTACGTGCGTGTAGTTTGACCAGGCGGTGGTCGTTGTCGTATTGGCGAGTCCGTGCGACGCCCGTGCAGCGCATGCGCAGACGAGATTTCGGAAACGGGTGGAGCTATCGACTTGAAATTTGCTATGTGAATGTATCTTGCGCCGGGTACAAATTTTATCGGGTCGCCGAGCCCGTGCGACGCCCGTGCAGCGCATGCGCAGACGAGATCTCGGAAATGGATGGAGCTATCGACTTGAAATTTGCTATGTGAATGTATCTTGCGCCGGGTACAAATGTTATCGGGTCGCCGAGCCCGTGCGACGCCCGTGCAGCGCATGTGCAGACGAGATCTCGGAAACGGGTGGAGCTATCGACTTGAAATTTGGCATGTGAATGTATCTTGCGCCGGGTACAAATTTTCATGCCCAGACCAGATCTCGGAAACTGGTGGAGCTACCGGGTACAAATTTTTCTTATTGAAACGCGTGGAGCTAAAAATTAAAAAAATATATATAAAAATGTCATGTTTCGGACAAGCCGCCGGTGGCGGGCTAACCTGCTAGTACTATATATTTTGAGACTTCGTATATATATATATATATATATATATGTGTACTTCATAGAATCTAAAACGGTTCGCTCGATTGAGTTCAAACTTCCCATCTAAATGTAAAAAAACACGGGGATCGTCGTCGCGGCGTTTTGGAGAAGCTCAGAGAACGCGTTCTCCACTCTCAAAATCACTGCAAAGGCACGGCGGAGGTTAATCGCGTTGATAGTTAAAGAGCGTCAGTTTTCCGAAGTGTCTATATAAAGAGCGTCGTTTTCGCTATCTACTTATCTGTATGACGGGCAATTCAATGCAATGTTATCGCGTTTGTTTTCAATGCAATACCAGATTCGACATCAAGCGTGAATGCTTATGTGAGTCGTTTCCGGGAATCAGTGTTAAAAAAAAGGAAAACAAAGAATGCGTTGTCTGTCGTTCCTAGGAAGGGGGGATTTCATCGAGTTCTATTGACCATCTCGTAAGGGTGGACAACCTCTGTCAGGGGCTGCTCAATGGCCACGGGGAGTTAAATAACGGGGAAGTTTAGGACAGGTACCATGAATTAACTCATTGAAAAACAAAGAATGCGTTGTCTGTCGTTCCTAGGAAGGGGGGATTTTTCATTTAAAAAAAACAATTAAATTATTAAAAAGAATTAAATTAAATTAATAATTAAATAAATATTAAAAAATTCAAAAAAACATAAATTAAATTTAAAAAACATTAAATTAATATTAAAAACATAAATTAAATTTAAAAAACATTAAATTAATATTAAAATATATTTAAAAAAATATAAATAAAAACAAAATAATTAAAAAAAATGTCATGTTTCGAACAAACGCCGCCGGTGGCGGGCTAACCTGCTAGTCTCATATATATTTTGAAGACCTCTGTTTGTTTGTTTGTTTGTCTGTCTGTCTGTCTGTCTGTCATTTATACAAATCTACGATTCTCGACCGATCGGGACGAAACTTGGTACGTGTGTGTAGTTTGACCAGGCGGTGAACGTTGTCGTATTGGCGAGCCCGTGCGGCGTCCGCTTCGCGCATGCGCAGACGAGATCTCGGAAAGGGGTGGAGCTATCGACTTGAAATTTGCTATGTGAATGTATCTTGCCCCGGATACGAATTTTATCGGGTCGCCGAGCCCGTGCGACACCAGCTTCGCGCATGCACAGACGCGATCTCGGAAACGGGTGGAGCTATCGACTTGAAATTTGCTATGTGAATGTATCTTGCCTCGGATACGAATTTTATCGGGTCGCCGAGCCAGTGCGACGCCAGGTTCGCGCATGCGCAGACCAGAGCTCGGAAACGGGTGGAGCTATCGACTTGAAATTTGGTATGTGAATGTATCTTGCCCCGGATACGAATATTATCGGGTCGCCGAGCCCGTGCGACGCCAGCTTCGCGCATGCGCAGACCAGATCTAGGAAACGGGTACAGCTATCGACTTGAAATTTTGATTTTGAATAGCCCGGACAACGTCGGGCTGGGTAGAGCTATCGACTTGAAAATTGGTTTTTGAATAGCCCGGACAACGTCGGGCTCATCGGCTAGTCTCTTATATATTTTGATACAATCTGTCTGTCTGTTTGTCTGTCTGTCTGTCCGTTATACAAATCTACGATTCTCCACCGATCGGGACGAAACTTGGTACGTGTGTGTAGTTTGACCAGGCGGTGGTCGTTGTCGTATTGGCGAGCCCGTGCGACGCCCGTACAGCGCATGCGCAGACGAGATCTCGGAAACGGGTGGAGCTATCGACTTGAAATTCGCTATGTGAATGTATCTTGCGCCGGGTACAAATTGTATCGGGTCGCCGAGCCCGTGCGACGCCAGCTTCGCGCATGAGCAGACCAGATCTCGGAAACGGGTGGAGCTATCGACTTGAAATTTGGGTTTTGAATAGCCCGGACAACGTCGGGCTCATCGGCTAGTCTCATATATATTTATGGTTATAAAGGTAAAATACCCACTTTAACAGGTAGTTGTGTCCCTTATTAGCAATAGGTTAAAATATGTGCATGTGTAAAGTAAGAACACCATCAATTTGATTAAATAAACACAGTTCCAGTCCTCTCCATGTGGGAAGTCACATGTGAGCAATGAGGAGCGCCCTTTAAAATCATTCTAGGCGAGTGGCGAGTAGCTCTCCTACAAAATGTCGAGGCGAGTAATATATCCGAAGGCCTGATGGGGAGAGTATGGGAGGGTGAGGGGGCCTCCACCGGAAAATTTTGAAAATTAGATGCTATGAGATTGAATCTGGAGCCTTTTAATGCTCCAACCACTGTTCAAATAACGATATTGTGTCAAAAAGTGACAAAATGCAATGCCACATTGTTAATAGTACACAAGCAAGTAAGTTGGTATTATTGAAATAAAGTTATCTGATATATTACGCACATTTGAAGCATGTGTATTCTGAGTTATCGACAGTATTTTATTGAACCACGTGGTCTCTCTGTTCGTTGTGCAGAAATTGTATTGCCGATGTGAATCGGAATCAGTTCGATTTGAATTAATTCCTCGATCTAGTTTAGAAAATAGCGCATATAATAAAAAGAAAAACCTTCGTGTTTTGAGTGAATACCGGAATTACCTCTTTCGTGGTCACAGTGACCACCCATGAGATACTTCCGGTATTCACTCAAAACAAGCAGGTATCCACTATGTTTAATAAATTAAAAAAAAACCATGATGAACTATTAGAAAAGATGAGAATGGATTTTTTTTCATTGCAATGTTTTTCCTCGACCAAAACCGGACCCACCCCATGGTTTCAACTGTTAAAGGGAGAACTTGTGGACAAAAAATTAAAATATAGAGCCCCCTCACTTGTATAAGGCTATAGCATGCACTACTATATGAATCTGATTGTTTCAAATCATTTTGAAGCTGTAATTTGTCTTAGAAATGATTTTGGAAAAAAATTGCATGACATCAGAAATAATCTGCATTCCGGGCTCGGGGACACCTACCCACCCGGTCCTTGTATCCTGTAATTTTTTTCCGACCCCGCCCCCTGCATTTGTCCCTTATTTTAGTTGGGGAATATTTAGTCATATTAAAGATGCATAATCCGAATTAATGCTCCCAAGTTACTATTTTTTTGGCTTCGGTGGTAAAACAAAATATTTGATTCGAATCGAGGAACCCACCTTTACCTTTACCTTTACCTTCTCTGTACATCCCTCCTGTGTCAGGAGAACCGTCCTTATGGGCGGACGTAACCACATCTTCTTGAGCATATAAGTTTGATACCCGGTATGTGTATACATATATATATTCAGTCTGCAATAAATTATCTACAAGTAGTGTCAGGTCTAACCTGTGGCTGTCACTGACTGCCGGGGTCCACAGGCGGAGCTCTCAGACCAGTTTTCTTCTTGGACAGGATGCGGAGACGAGCATGGTGTAGTTGGTAACACAAGCCTCTGGCGATGGATTCAATTTTCAGCATGCAGTATTTTGGTATATCGAATGCTGAGCAGTCTAGTATTATTTTCAAGAGGTAATGGTTTTGAATATTGGGGTTCAATCCAGCTTGGTTCAGAGTTTCTTTTATGGCTGTTATGAAGCGGCTTCTTACAGCATGGAGACTTTCACAGGTTACAATGAAGTGGAGTATATCCTCAGGTTCTTTGTTGCAGAGTTGACAGATGTCAGTGGTAGTAGATTCAAATTTAGCTTTTTGTCTTTGTAAAATATATGTGCCTGTTGACATTTTCATTTTATGTGCTGCCATAGTTGTGGCGAACGGTTCGGATCCGCAAGCATCCCAGATTTGGTGTACATGTCCAGGAGTGGTGTCTTGTAGATTCAATTGTGTTAGGGTCGATTTATCCATGGCTTCCCGTTTAAGGTTCCCCAACCAGTGTTTTTCTATAGCTGTGTCCACCATGTTCTTCCAGAGACGTTTCGGTGGTGGGAAGGCTACCAGATCATGAGTAGATGGCAGGTCATATAGTTCGGTAAGGCGGGTGACTTTTGTGAACCAGCTGTTTGATGTGTCACCTTTGGTCGCAAGTTGTCTGGCAGCAAGCTGACATTCCACAGAGCCTTCGTTACGAACAATATTACCATATGTTTAAAGCGTCCTTTTATGGATTTCTCCTTCTATCGGTATAAGACCCAGCATAAGCAGAGATGCACAGTTAGCTGTTCTTGTTGGAAGATGTTGTAGGCGTTTGGCAGTCTGTGTATAAAAAGTTTCCAATTGTTGCATATCCTTTTTGTTTAGATTTATTACGTCTAGACCGTACAGTAATCGAGGGAGAATGTAGCAGCGTAAGAGGTGTGCCGAAACTTTTGGATTGAGACCATTCATGCCGTGAAAACCAGCACCTAGGAGGGCATATGAGCATCGTCTAGCTGCTGAGATGCGTTCTTGTGCCACCAGGCTTGTGCCGTGCTTAGATGAACCCTCACGTGTGATGCCGAGGTGAGTAGCTTTGGTCACGGTTTGCATTCGGTGGTTGCTTAGAGTCCAAGTATGTCCAGGGTCCCTTCTGCTGATAGACAGGATACACGATTTCTGCTCGCTGATAAGGTATCGTAGACGGTTGGCATAATCCATTAGGATGTTAAGCATGACTTGTAGTTCGTTGGGGTCATGTGAAACGAGGGTAACATCATCAGCAACAGTAGGTGTGCCGCAGAAGACTGAGCCAATTCGCGATCCAAGACTGTTTTCTTCATATTGAGTCAGCAGACCATTAACAAAGACCTTATATGCAGAAGGTGACCATACGCCCCCTTGTCGGACACCTTGGCGTTCCATAAATTGTTGTGATTTCATTCCATTCCAATTCACAGTGGAGTATAGGTTTGAGTACCAGTCCTTAAAGAGGAGCCAGTTATCTCCGGATATTCCTGCTTTGTAGAGTTCTCTTAGAAGACCGGGGTGCCAGACTACATCAAAGGCTTTTTTAGCATCCATAAATGCTATATATAGTGGCTTCTTCTGCTCCTTAGCCTCATTTATTAGCTCAGTTATTATGAGAGCAACAGCGGTCGGTGATTCCCCCTTGGTAAACCCTTTCTGGAGGGGTGACTGTAGTGTTTTTACTGCATTGTTGTTTCTCAGTAGGTGAAGCTTCTCGACGGTCTTTCCAATTGTGTTGGTTATCGTTATTTTCCTGTATGAGTTTGGGTCATCTTTCGGTTTGCCACCTTTCTTATATATAGGACATACTGATCCGCCCTTCATGCAGTCTGGAATCTTGGCTTCTTGAAAGATTCTGTTGATAATGTTGCAGAGGTATGATATTAGGTTATCTCCTCCAAACTTCAAGTGTTCCATGGTGATGCCATCTTCATCTGGAGCTTTACCGGATTTGAAAGATTTAATACATTGCAATAGCTCGTCTGGGTTTGTTGGGTGTATGCTTTCCCGATTTTCCATAAGGGTCTGTGTTAGGTATTCTATGTCTGTTTCCACAAGTTGTTTGTAAGGTTCGTTAAAGTTGCTTGATTCAAGTGGTGTTGATAGCTCTTCAAAGTAGGAGGCCCAACCATTAGTTACCTCTTCATTGGTTTTGAGGACTTCGCCCTTGACATTCAGGAGGGTTGTACCATCAAAGCGCAGAGTGATCAGATATCGATTTTTGAAGTTTGTTATTTCTTGAATTGTGTAATTATTTGTGGCCCAGAAAAGAGTCATCAAACCGACGATCTCGGACAAAATTGCGGATGAAGATGCTTAACTCTAAAATCAAGTGGTAATGTGGCCACAATTTTATACTGTAGTTGACAGCAGTTAGCATTATTTTGTTGTAATTAATCGATTCTGATAACAAAAGCGTATTTTGAAGAAATGTTCTTGTTGCAACTTTATGATATGGGGACCGTCTGATCGAGTTTGAGTAGCTTTAAGTAAACCTTTGTTTTGAATCTTTCAACAGATCGAAGGGTCGGCCCGTCGTGGCAAGGGAATATTTATCCCAAGAATTGAGATTGTTGTCGGGATCTAAACCCGGAGGTACGTTGAAATGTTTAACTTTGATCAAATGTTCAACATTTGGAAATTTGATATACCTGACACATTTGTTGGAAATTTCACACAAACAATAGGATGAAATTGTTTTCGTAGTTACATTTTCGAACAATTTATTAGTGGAAAATTTGTAGTTTTGAGACCAACATTTGCATTTTCCCTATTTTTGGTAACACAATTTGGACTGAAATGGCTGTCAGAAACAGTTGGAAATTGTTCAATCTTGGGGAGGGGGGGGGGGGGGGGGGTGTCAGGTCTCAAAATTTTCAACAATTGGAAAGCTTGATGCCAGCCAAGGGGGGGGGGGTGCAAATGGAATTACGCGCAAACTTGTGAGGACCGAGACTGAGTCTATAGCACCATCTACTCACTCTATTAATCACAACCTGTCATTAATGCAGTGAACAAAGTTGTAAGTGGAAAAAAATGGCCTTCCGTATTTATCTAAATGCTAGAAGCCGCCTCGAGAATTTGAACACAAATCCTGGGTTAAAATGACAACTTTATCAATAATATTTGCACATGAAATCTTTCAATAAATAGGTTAACGCATAGCTGACTGGAATTCATGGAATTCATGGACCTTTGAGTGAGACAATCGTAGTGAAAGGCTACCGGTCAATGGGACAAATCTACCCGTTTCAATTCGCTATCGCTTTATGTGCTGCATTGCAAGTACCCAAGTGACCGTGACGATGTTCACATATTTACCCGTACCCGTTCCCGTCGGACGGGTATCGCAAACTCGCTATTGTTCTGATTACACAATTGATGAAGCTTATGTTGGGCATTCGCTTGCTGTATGCTGATTATATAGGTTAGGTGCTAGCATTCGTTATTTCTTTATCGCACTTGTTCTGCTGTTCGCGACAATCTGACCGGCAATCACCAGGGTTTGTTCTAACTTCTAAGACTCTAGACAGTGAAGCCATGCCACTCAGATTCCTGTTAAGAAATACCTGATCACAGCCATGCAATCACGCAATTAATTGTATCCACTCGCCTGTAAGAGGGAATAATTGTTTTATACTGGTAAATGCTATCTTTTGTAACATTAAATAAATTAAAATTGGATGAAGTGAAAGCAAACAATTATTTGGTCACCCGCCTTTGACTTACTATAGCAGTCGCCCCGGCGAACATGCAATATCACCCCGGGGCAACTGGTCTTGGGCATGTGTAGTCACGCATCCTCATGGATATTCCGGTATGTAAATACGGGTACGAATAGTAAACCTTTAAAAGTAACTCAATCAGCCAATGGAAGTTTTACACAATCAAGTAACCATTGGCCAAAAGAGTACAAGTGAAGTCGGGCCCATGTGAAGTCGACCCCATATGAAGATGGCCCAATACGAAGACGACTATGAGCGCGGCGGACAATTACACTTTAAAGGAACACATTATTATTACAATGTGTGTATGTACATAAGTACGGACTTTCCTTAGTCATTGTTGTAAAATCAAACTGAGGGAACAATTTCAACATATTGTTGGTGTGAAATTTCCAACCAATCTAGTGTAAAGTATCAAATTTGTAAATGTTGAAAAATGTTATCAAAGTTGGGGGCAGACACAAATTAAGCACCCCCTCCTCGCCAAATCCCCGCCCCTCCCCACCACCCATATCACCCGGCTACGCCATAACATATCAATGATTCAGTTGAGCGTGATTTCATAAGATATGTTCATGTCTGGGCGACAAACATGCGTAAATGTCCCTTGGGCGGGACTTTCGAGGAAGAAATATGTTGGTGCTGGCATCGAAACATTGTCCCAAACTGGATCTTTCAATAATGGCCCTGTATTAATTAAATTAGTAACATCTCATAATCTCCTGAGAGTAGATTTCTATTATCATTGGTTATTGATATAGGCGGGCATGATTATGATATTATACCCCTCGGGACTTTCAATATTTGGTTTCTGCCAATTAATGTCACTTACTATTATTATTAGGTACTTATTGTATTATTTCTTAATATACCTGTTGTATTATGTAAATGGCATAAGCTACAGTCATTATTTGCCTTAAAACGTCAGCTACACAAGACAATATTCGGCCCAAAGTGCAGAAATCGTTCGAATAAATCTCATGTATAGAACCGTCACAGCCATGATTAGCTTGAAATTTAACCGTAACACGCACACGTGTTGATTACGAGGCTACTGTTCCATATTATCAATCGCTATCGGGATATTTTCTCAGCTATTTTGCAGGAGAATAACACGGGTATACTATACACTCAGTGTTCGTGTTCAGAATGCGTTTCATATTTTATACGCGACAAAAACAAAGGAATTGCGTTTACGTGGCTTGATTTTCAGTGATAACATCTTGATATGTACGCGTTAACTCGCTAATTCCGAGTTAATTGCAATGTGATCTAGAGTTTCTAAAATACGGCACTTCTGCAGCCTCTGTTCATTCAGGAAAGTATAATACATTCAAGATATCTATAATTATGCGTGATTTTGTGCCTCTCGTTAGAGGTTGATATAGCTTGTGTTAATCTTTAAAGTATGGAAGTGCCTTAGTGAATCATGATATTCTTGCAGGCAGCGGAAAGGGATGCTCTATAAGTGCCTTGGTTGTTTATGTATCCCATTTGAGTGATATGTGCCTTGTGGGCAATTAAGGGTGTTCTTGGACGATTGGAAGAGAAATGATGTACAAGTGGCTTGGTGGCCCATGTACCTCATTTGAGAGATAGCTGCCTTGTCAGCAAATAATGGTGTATTTGCAAGAATCGGATAGGAATCATCTACACGTGCGCTCAAATACCGGACGCGTTTGTATATATAATTTAATTTAACATCACTTTAATGATGAGTATCAAATGTGCATGATGTGGTATATATAATAGAATAATCTCTTGATTGAACTGGTGACGCGATATAATTAACGAGAGAAAGGGACGTGGTACAAACATGCACGAGAGCGCATTGCTCGAGTGTTTTACAAAATGGTCCCATCGTCGAATGAATTATTTCACGTCACCACTTTAATCAAGTGATTATTCTGTTTAATATATTCCACTATAAATATCTGATTTGCCAGAAATCCGAATAATACCGACAATATACCCATGACAGACATAATTTGAGAGCAGAGGACATATAGGATTTGCACGTGATTTTGAGTTGTATGATTTGAGATAGAAGTGAATTTGAAGATATGTGGATAATCTGATGTAGACATAATTATTTCGGATAACTAACCTCGCCTTTGAGCCGAGTTTTTGAAATTTAGTGCAATAATATGAGATGGAAACTTACTTATTTTGAGATGGCTATCACTCACCCGCGCCAGATGTCTGTCAAGTGATAGACATATAGTCACCGTGCCCTAAACCACTTTCGCAATCACTTCAGCAGCGCCACCTGTTGGGTGTGGGTACCAGTCAAATTGCCATCAAGAGCAAGTCTGTTCTCCCCTGGATCGGATATTTGCACACATTGCTAATTGCATCTGACACATTTCTCAACCAATCAAAATTGTCCTGTTGTTTTTAAACACAAATGTACACAAACTGTATAATCGCAGTACCAGACTAATCGCCATCCAATAAAGTCTCGTGGTGTGTCGTATACTTTCGTCATCGCATCTGAGTTGTTTTGAAACACAAAGTTCGACAATATACTCCAAATGATCCCATGAGATGTATGCAAATAACAAACTGACACTTCACTTAAGTTTGATCGGATACAAAAATGAAATTCAGCGATAATGTTTACACCCGGCCTGTGGCGTATGTGCACTCACTGCAAAGGCAAATACAATATAAATACCCAGTGATTTTGGCTTGAGTTATACGAATATTTTCTACCGACGACAAATAACAATGAAGGCCAGTCTGTTTCTCGTTGCGGTTTTCTGTCCAGTGCTCATAGCCGGTGTAAGTTGGAAAAGAACTCCGACTGGTCTGCTGATGAACAGTATTGAGGACAAGGTCGATCGATCTGACAATGGCCTGCTGAGGAACATAATGGATGACAAAGTCGATCTATCTCTCACAAGACACCGAACTGGATCCGACGTATCCGAACACCGACACCGGAATCAATTAGAATTTCTATGCCCGATCTGTGTGCTTATCGTAGGCAGTATTCTCGGCGGTATCATCGACCCAACAATAATTTGTGGTTTTATTGGATTATGTTGAACTTGGTAATGCAGCTCTATATTAACATGATACTCTCGGAATCGACATTGGAAAAGACATACGGACAACACACCAAAGACAGTGAAAAATATTTAAGGACTATATAGACTCAAATTATCGAACAAGAAGTAAGTAGCATGCTTTGAAGACTCGAAACGCCAGATCACTTACTGCAAAAATCACTTCTTAGATAAATGAACAGTAAAATAGTTTATTTATCTAGATTTCGGCACGACCAAGTTGCTAAATATCCCCGAATATGCGAACAAGTCTGAGCGGGCATCGTTTCAGCATAACATCAAGCAATAAAGACATACTATAGATGTTGAACATTTTAACATACCAGGACATTCAGCCAGTGCACCGACTTGCTATTCATCGAAGGTTTGACAGACGCCGGAAAACGCAAAACAACAGTACCTAAATTCAAAAACAAACTCGACACCATTGGACTTAGCCTCAACGCAGATCGGAATGTTTCATCACACTACCAACACCTCAGCATGGACATATATACGCAGATGAATCACGACGACGTATATATGTGATGTGCATGGCTGCAAGAGACGTTATCGGATTGATGTGAACTGTCATTAAATCGAAAAAGGTCGCAAGTACGACCGGAAGCACTCAACATTAAAGTAGTCTAAGCATTAAATATGTATTCCTTCATTCCCTATATATGTAATTGGTACAGGCTAGAGCGGCTGAATTCACTTATTTTACGTTGTACAAAGCATGTACAGTAACGCTCTAATTAATCGACTCTCGGGGAGAGCTTTCCGATGAATGGCAACAAGCCATATTTCCGACTAAATCCTGAAAAGTTACCCATAACTCCGCTGTGTTTAGGGAGTCGATTAATTAGAGCTTTACTGTATTTGTCCATTTGATAAGTATTCAAGACAAAACATTGGGAAACGCCATCCGAACTACGAACATCTCTATGATCGTTCCACTGCGTTAACTATAAAACATTTATTGTGACTATCACTTACCGCAGATATCTGTCTGATTTGCTAAAGATTTATTCAAGGTTCCGAAACTGTTTTTACGAATCGTAGTTCTCTATTTATTCAAATTACATTGTAAATAATAATACATTTGTGACACGCAGTGCCAAGAGAAATCCGCAATTTTATACTAAATTGTTTATCTGTTTATTTCACAAATTTGCCATGCATTTCGTTTTAGAAATCTACAATGTGTCAGAAACCGATTGCACAAAATGCTTATATAATTAATCTGTACCATAGCTGACTATACATGTATGATAAGCAAAAACTACAATATTAGAAAAATGCCCGTCACTTTAACCCTTTACCCAACAGTCGGAAGTCGGGTTTTTTTTTACCCTGTGCCAATGCATTCTCTTATATATGCGAGTCGACCATAGGTCGCCTCGCATATATAAGAGAATGCATTGGCTTAACACATTAAAAATTATAAAATTGTTAAAGAATGTAAGAAAAAATGGTAAAAAGTGTTTTTTTAGGCCAATGCATTCTCTTATATATGCGAGGCGACCTATGGTCGACTCGCATATATAAGAGAATGCATTGGCACAGGGCATAACTGTAACTATCACAATGTGGTCAAGGAGCCGGTTCCAATGATATCCATATTTGTATGGTTCTATTGAGACAGACCGAAGATATTTTAGGCTGTTGAAGCTTTATTTGGCCGGTTTTGGCCGGTTTGTTGGGTAAAGGGTTAACAGTGTCATACCGCGCAACATCGCTGCCAACCTTGGACCGTTAGGCTATAGCATGTTCCATGGTACAAAACCGTTTAAGTATCTGGCAGACTGTAACCAGTAACTGTCAGACCGTTGTATTTTTTACGGTTCAACACCGTTTAATTAATATCAAGACCGTAACTAATAAGGGTCAGAACAATGGTATTGTTCATGGATCAACACCAATGTTTTGCTCTTAATTTGCTAATTTACCGTAGCAATATGATTTCCCTGTAAGCATTACGATTCATATGGTTTCGAATGGTAGAAACTAGTAGTATTCGTAACTGAAAAATACATCTTTGTTCTTCTATTACGATCATAGTTTTGATGAAACATAAATGCTCAATGCATAAAGAGATAGATAATACTTATGAAACTTTGCAGTTTGCAGGGGATCAAACTTGTTAACTGCATCGTGGAATTTCATCCAGAAAAAGGCTGCGCACGCGTAATGTGTTCACCTTTCACTTTCACTTTCACCTTTCATACACAACAATAATTATTTTGTGAAGTTATAATAATGACAAAATTGCTTTCTTTTATACGCATTCCTTTAGATTATATACACGAATTTGATACTCATCATTTTAACGAATGAAATCGAAAAGTGGTGCTAAATTAGATTTTGTGCGTTCAGGTTACTGGAGCAACTCTGAACACACAAAACTAACCCTGTCTATAATGAATGGATTGTCCCATTTACTTATAAGTGTATACATTGGAATGGTCTATTATTAATTTGGAGGGTTGTTCAGTTAATAAAAGTAGACGACAGGCATAAGTGACAGGCAGATAAACAGTTAATATATACAAGAACAGAATGGTATATTTCCATAGACGGGAAGTGTTCAGATAATAAGTCCAACGGTCGCTTGCTAAATTTATTATGTGCACATTTCCTAAGGGAACTACTCGCTAATGAGTATTTAATTTTATAAAAAGATGGATAAATACCAACATCACGTCCGCTCTTTGACCGAGACGTTCCACGTATAGCACTATACATTGCCAAATTGCACTGCCTCTATTCGCCGTCCATATATACGCGCCTGCTTTACGTTATTAGTACAGTATATTAAAAACAAGGGGATCCACACAATGCTCCCCCCATTTACCATCACTCTGAAATCTGACAAAATTTAGCCCATTTATCCAACAATGGCATCGATATCGCCACGGGTGGGTCGGCGAAGGATTCTTCTTTCAATTAAAACCATGCATGCCAAA
This sequence comes from Siphonodentalium dalli, assembly GCA_032622095.1. Lineage (NCBI taxonomy): Eukaryota > Metazoa > Mollusca > Scaphopoda > Gadilida > Siphonodentaliidae > Siphonodentalium > Siphonodentalium dalli. Next base: position 41,290,186 of record CP136066.1, read on the forward strand.
ACGCCCATCTCCATAGCATATATAGTAAAAAAACACTTTTTCCACTGAATATTGGCTCCCAACAGCGTCAAAAATCCAGGTTGAGGTGTCTCAAACAATGTTACCACCTGTTTTCGAAAATCCACCCCATCCATGCAACTTACAATATAATTAAAAAAGATCGAACAATCAACTCAAACGTTTAGCGTTCAGCGGTGACTCGTTGGCTGATAAGTTATCTCAGCGCACATCGTCATTGTCTATTTTCATAACAACGAAATTAGATGGTATTTATGAAATATTCATTATTTGTTACACTCTCCTTCGTGACCGCATCTACGACATATGACTCGACCTATGAAGCTGTGTGTGCTCATTTGCTAGAATAAGCATACACGTCGATGGTATTTAATATTTATAAAGATGATGCCACGAGCGAGAGTACACACACATAAGTATGAATGAACATGGACACCCCAGCCCTCCCCTAGCAAATTTCACACGAAAACATTATCCCATTAGAGTTCTGCTTAAATTACTTCTTGAAAAGTCTCATATACATGCCTTGCAGAAATGTAAATAAACGACGTATTGTATGAACATATCGTACGTTGATAACAATTTTATTGCTATATCAATTATTATAACCAATGCCATGTACTGATATAGCATCTTACAGAGATTCACACAGGTCTACACAGCCGTATCTTGAGGGTTAATATTCTGAATTTTGAATACTAATTCGATGCAGATAGGTAACCGATGCGTGATTATGAATGAATAATTTATTGGATGAAGCATGTACATATAAAACACAAGGTGAACAATAGAAATACAAATACAGTGTACACACATAATCCGGGCGGTGATGTGACCTTATGGCCGTCTTCCCATCATCGCCCAGGCAAAATTTAAAGGCATCAATTTGTTTCCGTTCAGCAGCTCTCGTGAATATTCTTGTGGTGTGCATGTTTAAATGAAGTAAGATTTAGAAAGGCTAATTTATACGATATACCATCTCAATCGCAAGTCATATCTATATCTTTACAAATAGTACACTACACGGCTAGGGGGTTCGGGTGTGACCCTTTGTGTTTGATTACATGTATAGCGAATACGCCTTAAAACGGTCATATTATAAGACCATTTCAAGAATGTGGCCCCAGAATATAAAGTACATATTATGTGTCTCCATAACTTTGGTTTTTAACCTGTGTCCGGGTGTCCCCCCTAATACCGCATGCAGTTTTATTTACTGCATATGTCTCCCTGGTATGGGTTATGTTGTATGCAAAAATGAGCAAACATTATGGAGACGGTATCAGGGGGACACTTGTGATATATTTTTCAATATTATAATATTCATAATAAATGACATCAGATATGTTTTTTCCATTAAAATACTAAATGCACTCACCACACACAGAAGCTGTGCGTTGCATAGAAACAGATATATCGAGTTGTCTCCATAATTTCAGATTGTTTCAAGAGTCTCCCTAAAGTTGTTAAGATTGTAATATATATATTATATATATAACTAGCAGGTGGACCCGACTTCGTCCGGGCTGTTTCCCCTCTGCTTTTCGGCGAATTGCGCGATTTAACCTTGAATTGTCCATTTTGAAGGTCAAGGTCAGGTGGGGTCACGATTTCACCCGTCCAAAACACTGCCCGGACAAAAGTACCCGACAAAACTACCCGTCGAAATCCATCCGGTTTTACCCGATTTGACCTCGAATTGATCATTTTGAAGGCCATGGTCAGGTCGGGGTCGGGGTTTCTGTTAATTCATATTTGGCTTATCAATTTGCCAATCGTTAGATAAATGGTCTTGTCTTCTGGATGCGATTTACATAGGCGCCAAACATAAGATATACATAAGTCTGTGTGTATTCTATTGAATATCGGCATGTTCATATTCTAAATGATAATTATTAACCAATTCCCACGTTACTCCTTCGTGCTGTTTGTAAATATTGACTTTTCATTTCTTTGTGTGCGGAATATATCGGAGCTATGAATAGAGATGTTATTAAGAAAAGTTCCAACACTAACACTTCACATTGGTTGTTAAACAGAATTTCTATTTATGTTTACCGATGATATATCAGAATGCTATATGAATTGAAGAATGTTCAGAAATTACCCCCCTTCCTGTGACCATGTTTTAATTGATCCTGATGGGAGAGGGGGTATATTATAAGTAGTCCTCATTGGACCATATTTTAATTGACCTCATAGGACTACATGTATATTGTATTTCACCCCAGTGGGACCGTAGTTTAATCAACACTGATGACACCATATTTTAATTTTAATTAACCCTCATAATGGGACCATATATTTATTCTTTAATTAAGTCACGTTACCATATTTTAATTGACTTTAATGGGACCACATTTAAATTACCCCCCAATGGGACGAAACTTGGTACATGTGTGTAGTTTGACCAGGCGGTGGTCGTTGTCGTATTGTCGAGCCCGTGCGACGCCCGTGGAGCGCATGCGCAGACGAGATCTTGGAAACGGGTGGAGCTATCGACTTGAAATTTGGTATGTGAATGTATCTTGCCGGGAATACGAATTTTATCGGGTCGCCGAGCCCATGCGACGCCAGCTTCGCGCATGCGCAGACGAGATCTCGGAAACGGGTGGAGCTATCGACTTGAAATTTGGTATGTGAATTTATTATATGACTATCGTTTTTCTTTCCACAATACCGCTATTGTATAGCGATCATTTGCTGGCCATCGGATCAGCTGCAGTTTGATCCGATGTCATACCACCCTTCCTCATCTCGCATACCGCGCATGACCGGAAAAAGCAGGACAGTTCTTTCTTTATTTTTGATACTAGCGAGCGTGTGAATTGGTTTCATTTCATAATTAATGAGAGAAATTGTGCTTTTTAAATAAAAAGCATGTGTTTTTTAAATAAAAAGCATGTCATATAATAAACCTTTTATCGCTGCAGTGAATTGATCTGGGCTTCGCATCACGTCTCGTTGAAGAGGTCAGATCGCTGGATCAAACTCGACGCCTGCGGCGGCTCGTTTGATCCAGCGATCTGACCTCTTCAACTCGACGTGATACTTCGCCCCAGATCAATTCACTGCAGCGATAACATGTATGTATCTTGCCCCGGATACGAATTTTATCGGGTCGCCGAGCCCGTGCGACGCCAGCTTCGCGCATGCGCAGACCAGATCTCGGAAACGGGTGGAGCTATCGACTTGAAATTTGGTTTTTGAATAGCCCGGACAACGTCGGGCTCATCGGCTAGTCTCATATATATTTTGAAGACCTCTGTCTGTCTGTTTGTCTGTCTGTCTGTCTGTCTGTCCTTAATACAAATCTACGATTCTCGACCGATCGGGACGAAACTTTGTACGTGTGTGTAGTTTGACCCGGCGGTGGTCGTTGTCGTATTGGCGAGCCCGTGCGACGCCCGCTTCGCGCATGCGCAGACGAGATCTCGGAAACGGGTGGAGCTATCGACTTGAAATTTGGTATGTGAATGTATCTTGCCCCGAGTACGATTTTATCGGGTCGTCGAGCCCGTACGACGCCAGCTTCGCGCATGCGCAGACGAGATCTCGGAAACGGGTGGAGCTATCGACTTGAAATTTGCTATGTGAATGTATCTTGCCCCGGATACGAATTTTATCGGGCCGCCGAGCCCGTGCGACGCCAGCTTCGCGCATGCGCAGACGAGATCTCAGAAACGGATGGAGCTATCGACTTGAAATTTGCTATGTGAATGTATCTTGCCCCGGATACGAATTTTATCTGGTCGCCGAGCCCGTGCGACGCCAGCTTCGCGCATGCGCAGACCATATATCGGAAACGGGTGGAGCTATCGACTTGGAAATTTGGTTTTTGAATAGCCCGGACAACGTCGGACTCATCGGCTAGTCTATTGTATATTTTGGAACTTCTGTCTGTGTGTATGTGTGTGTGAGGGTGCGTGCATGTGTGTTATAGACTTGAAATCTGCTCGACCGATCCGACTCAAATTTGATATGTAGGCCTACTTTGATCCCGGGAACAATATGAGCGGGTCCAATTTTACATGCGACCGTGTCCTTGACCTTGACCTCGCTCATATACACTTATATATGCATGTTTCTGGACCGATCGAACAATAGTTTTTTTCTTTTTCCTATTACTTTTGAACGTTGTTCGCTAAATAGCCCGGACGAGGTCGGACACATCAGCTAGTAAACAATAAAGAGGTCATTCGTATATACAGAGAAAGACGTTGTAATTTCACTTAGATTAGAGCACTAATCAGACCTATTATTGAGTATGTCAATAGCGTGAGAAACTTGAACTTAATTAAACACTCAAATGCAATAGAAAGCATCCAGAGAAGAGAGACTCAGCTAATACCGAAAATAGGGATTTACCATATAAGATAGGTTACTAAAACTGCAACTTATGTCCATGAAATATCGGAGGATCCGATTCGATTTGATAGTCATACATGTTGATGCATGGAAAATACTAGGTAGAAATTAAGGAATTATTCCGAGAAACAAACGACAAGAGGACAAGGGGTCATTCCTTTAATGCTCCAAGGACATGCGATTACATTTCTTCTCACAGTGAGTTCTACTGCAGTGGAACAACCTCTCCCAATTTGTAGTCGACGCTGATGGTTCATCAATATTCAAGGAGCGACTGGTTGCACAATGTTGGCATTTTCGTTATGACTACGATGATTAGAAGTTGGATTTGACGCAAACTGCATGCAAAGCACAAACAATATTTATATACAGCTATTTTCGGAAAAAATGTCATTGCGACTTACTTCCGAGAAATTTAAGTTATGTATGTTATGTTAGAATGGTGAGCCCTCATTCAACTGCGTGCACGATTGCATGTTGATTGCGTGACAAGGATTGCATTTTGGTTCTAATATCGCGTAAATCAGACTTTGATGTGATCCCGAATAGGAAGCTGAAAGCATCTCCGATAAAGGGGACTATATTTCTAGGTCTTCGGACATTCATGTGGTTTAGGGGTTGTATTCGAGAAAACTAGCTATGGTGTTTTAATGATCGGTCTGAATGGCATTGGCTTCGTGCATAAGGGAATTAAAAGTGGGAATGAACCAGATCGCGTCTGTCCCCCAAATGGTCTGGTTGTATTTGCGCTGGCGTCTCTGTCTTGCCTATTATAGTCTATCACTGAGCAGACTTCGTGTGTGGCATTATGAATTCGTGATGTGAGCCAATCCAGAAAATGCTTGTATGGGCCAACGTCCATGACGAAGGTCACCCCATCTTGAATTGGTTGGTGCAACGGTTTGAATCTTTATGAACACATTATTATGGTGTGTGATAAATACTTGGGTGAAGCTTTCCAATAAGACTGCAAGGGACATGATTCTTGTCATGCTGAAACGAACATGTCATTTAATAGGGAAAATGTTCGAGTATGTCCTGTAGTGATGGACGATGGTTTTGGTTGAAATTATTTGTTATCGCTAGTTCATCCATTCTAAACATATAAAGCAGACCTACATCATGTTTGTTTTATATGCTAGAACAGAATTATGACTGAAGCCACTATACTAATTACGCATGCAGGATTTTGCTCAAGTGTCAAGAAGCCACTATTCATTGTCAACACAAACCCATTGCGGTGGAGGGAAACCATTTCTTATTGTGAAAACAAAGTGATGGCCATGCCACAGCCAATTGAGCAATAATTAGCCAGAGCATCTATGTTTTATTAGTCTACAATGAATTATCAAAATAAGTTAATATGTCTAATGAAACACTCCTAATTTCAGTTATTATGTATAATAACTGAAAATTTCAGGTATTTTATATATATTAACTGAGTGAATCAGGTATTACACATAATAACTGAACATTTCAGTTATTATACATAATAACTGATAATACGTATTAACTGTAACATATGTTACATGAGTTAATTTACATAAGTGCATCAAGGGCATTGATAAGAGTCTGTACTTTGTGACATATTGGGGCGGCACTGGGTGTGTCTGTCACATTGGGGCGGCACTTGGTGTGTCTGTCATATTGGGGCGGCACTGGGTGTGTCTGTCACATTGGGGCGGCACTGGGTGTGTCTGTCATATTGGGGCGGCACTGGGTGTGTCTGTCATTGGACACTTACAAGGGGCTGGTATAGCCTTTTCAGATGCGGAGTTGAGTTTAATGGACTCGTCCAGCATATGAGTTCTGCAGTATTTTCACCTGACACTTAACGGGTCTTGGTAGTGCAGTATGTGTGGTGCTCATCTCAGAATCGGATGAGTCTGAGGGTTCTAGCGAATGGTCTGACTTACAGGCCGATACTTATTTGTTTGGAGCCGGCTGGCAGTAGTTCAGTATCCTCATTGGATGACTGTCCTAGTGCGTCCAAAAGGGTCGTTGATGAGGGATTTTCTTTGTGGAAATGTTTGATGGTCTTATCTGGCAATGGTACTGTTTCAATCCCAGATGACCCTCCCATGGAATGATTGTTGGTTGAGCCCTTGTGTTCATCCTCCAGTGTGGGAGGTACAACGTAGTTTTGGGCATGTTTGGCGACTTAGGGTAAGCTAATTACCCATACGGAGGTGTATGGTATGGGCCTTGGTGACAGTCCAGGTCAGATGTCTTTTCAGGTGTGATTGGGAAATTATTCTGTAGTATGCATGGCTGCCATTTACTTTCCAATTTAGTCTTGCAAAGGTGGTTCTTTAGATACATGGATTCCCCGATGGCAAAATACACGTCTTTTGCTTTCTTATCGAATTTAGCTGCTTATGGCAATTTGCGGTTTTCATACGCTTATGAAGCAACCTGTATGATGTTGTTCCAATGCGATTTGGTGGTATTATTTACCAGCATATTTGCGTCTTGGTTTGAAGATTGTATTGATGGGGAAGACGACAACCCGGGAAATTGGGTAGGGGCCTGACAGATCGAGCCCATTTTTCTCAAGAATAGGGTGTATGTCAATTGGGTTCAGCATTTCCCCGGGAAGGAACGAAACGACAGTATCACGTACAAATAACAATGAAAGAGCGAACAACCTTAACACAGTTTGGAGATAATGAAGAGCGAATGGCCTCGACCATGTCATGGTCAGGACAAATGCCGTTGGTGTTGATCACAAAACCTAAATAATGGGTGGCTGGTTTCACGAATTGACAATTCTTTCGCTTGCTTGAGGGTGTGCTGCCGCAATCTATCGAATACTGCCTGAATGTGTTGTAGATGGGACAACAGGATTTTACTGCAGATTACACTGTCATCTAAGTAAGATATTGCCTAATTGCCTATTACATTTAAGACTTGAGACGTGAGTTATTGGATAATTCAAATCGCTTTTGGGAGCCTGAATGGGACAACGTTAAATTCTAAAAGACCTTGGTGGAACGCGAAAGCAGTCTTACATTTGTCTTCTTCGGCTACTTGGCGTTACCAGTAGTCAGGCTGTAAATCGAGAGCTGAGAACAATTTTGCTTTTCCAAGAAGTGACAATAAATCATCAATGGCAGGTAGAGGATATGCAATTTGTGTCGTATTAGCATTTAACCATTCATTTAAATCAACAACAAAAAGCGTTTTGAAACGTCATTCTTGTCCGGGAAAGGACCATAGTAGGGACATGCTGGACCTTACAATATCAGCGTCCAACATATGTTATATAAGCACAGACAGTTCAGCGAAGAGATGCACTATCTTGAAATGCATGTCTCGGCGTTTGAATTCAATTCCCTTCGCTATTGAGAAAGATGACATTCCCATGTGTAATATTTGTTTCAACAAAACTCTTTGGAATATATCACCGGAAAGCAATTGAAATGGTTTTAACCCTTCCATGACTGGAGCTTCCTGAATTTTTGCGCATACCCTGTGCCAATGCATTCTCTTATATATGCGAGTCTCCCATAAGGAACCTCGAATATATTGGACAATAGGCTTTCCGGTAAGTGGGGTTCGGTAAGTTTTTCATAAGTTTCATAAGTTATTGCCTTTCCCAATGCATGCACTCACTTTTCGAAAAGAAAATGTCTTGATTGTATTATTTATAAACATGAGAGGCACCCGTCGCCTCTTACCAACTTGGTTTATGAGGCTGAAAATTTGTAAGTCAGGCTCGGAATTTTCCAAATAACCTGTTTCTATAGGGGCCACCTCCACCAGTACATAATTTATTGAATTTGGAACAGATCCCAACTTTCTTAATTTACCACTGAATAAGCTGGAGGTTTTATGGTTTTAATTGCTAGTTTCTGCAGCTTTTGTACAATGTAGATCTAGTTTAGATATCGACCACTGGCTATGGTCGGGCCGTGGTGGAATGTGTGCATCGCCATGAAATTCCTAAAAGTTGTTTACCAGACTTAACTGCTTCTATTGTGTGCGTATCGATTTGCTAATGTTTTGTCCTGTATTGGCACAAAAGGTGACAGGAAGACTGCTTCCATGAAATGCAAACAAATTATATTCATTTATGAAATAACAACACCCAAATGTTCTACCCATTGAACGTACCAGTGTGTCTGGAAACCATGCTGGGATAAGTATACCTTCTATATAATTCTTAACATATTTGGGAATGACATATAAAAAATCCACCGAGACACTTAACCCTTTACCCAACAAAACGGCCAAAAACGCCCAAATAAAGCTTCAACAGCCTAAAATATCTTCGGTCTGTCTCAATAACACCATACAAATATGGATATCATTGGAACCGGCTCATTGACCACATTGTGATAGTTACAGTTATGCCCTGTGCCAATGCATTCTCTTATATATGCGAGTCGACCATAGGTCGCCTCGCATATATAAGAGAATGCATTGGCCTAAATTAAAAAAAAAAATTATAATATTTTTCTACATTCTTTGACAATTTTATCATTATTAATATGTGTTAAGCCAATGCATTCTCTTATACATGCGAGGCGACCTATGGTCGACTCGCATATATAAGATAATGCATTGGCACAGGGCTGTTCTGTTGGGTAAAGGGTTAATGTCTTCACGATTGAGGTAATTTATTAAAGTAGTATAGCGTTATTGCTTTCTGCCAAATTCATTTATTATGTGGTATTATGTGCTCTAAGCTGATAGTTACTGTATGTCGGTATATTTAGAATAATAAAATATGTTTACATTGGATAACCAGTTGACCAGGGTATGAATCTGGGCTTGGTCCCTCGACAGCCGTCATAAACTGGCGGGATAAACTAGTATGCAATGAATTCTCAAATTCAAAATGAACATTTTAAAATCAGTAATCATTAAAAACTGAAATTAACAAGGAATAACGATATGGACTGTGCTCCAATTTCGAACATCAAAAACACCTCAACCATTTAACCCTTTACCCAACAGAAGGGCCCTGTGCCAATGCATTCTCTTATATATGCGAGTCGACCATAGGTCGCCTCGCATATATAAGAGAATGCATGGCTTAACACATTAAAAATTATAAAATTGTTAAATAATGTAAGAAAAAATGGTAAAAAAAGATTGTTTTTAGGCCAATGCATTCTCTTATATATGCGAGGCGACCTATGGTCGACTCGCATATATAAGAGAATGCATTGGCACAGGGCATAACTGTAACCATCACAATGTGGGCAATGAGCCGGTTCCAATGATATCCATATTTGTATGGTTCTATTGAGACAGACCGAAGATATTTTAGGCTGTTGAAGCTTTATTTGGCCGGTTTTGGCCGGTTTGTTGGGTAAAGGGTTAATAGATGTTTGTAAAATGCACACAACTCCTTTCACCAATAAGTACACCAACTCCTGCCACAAATATCTAGCTAAACCATCAGTTCAGATGGCTGCTGTCTGAATGTCTGAAGCGGGAGTTTACAGATTACATTTGCTTTACTGATGTACAGTACCAGTCAAAGGAAGTGGTATATTAAGCGCGCTATTTTCTCACCCAATATCGCAATAATATTGCAAGTGAAAATGATTATAAGCGTGCCGCTTGCGATATTATCGCAATATTTCATACACTATATGAACATTATTTATCTAATATAAATATAACACTATCGGGTTTGTATGAAATTTAGCGCGCTTAAAATCGCAATATTTTGCGTTCAATATCGCAATAATAAGCGCGACATAATTTTGGTATTGCGCTATAATCGCGCCTTTTTCGAAATTAAGTGCGCTAAATATCGCAATAAAGGCGCGCCTCAATATACCACTTCTTCTGACTGGAACTGTAGGCTCATTGGCCGACATTAGACTGATTGACAACCGGCACTTTCTTCCAGGTAAATCAGGAATGGTGAAGTTCGACGAGAAGGGTGATAGGGAGACAGCTTGGCTCATACAGGAGTTTAACAATCCAGAGGGTATTGGGACAGAGTTCGCAATTGCAGATCCGGCGGCCGATGCAGGAAAGGTGTGTGGCTATAATATCAAACTGCAAACTAATATGGTACGCTGGCCTGACTAACATACGTATATATACGTGATTCCAGTGGTCAGACCTGCACAACGAGAGTACTGCAGTGTCCCTATTTAAAACAAAGTCTGGAATGAGGATGTCCGCTTTCCAATTCAGGAATATCGCAAAACAAAAGTTGCATCTTGACATAAATAATTGGCTATATGGTTACGGACGAATAGGGCCGAGTAATAAGAGCCGAGTTATGCGACAGCGGAGTGATTGTCAAATATACCACAGGGGCGAGTCGTAAAATATAAATTAGAAAAGATATTTGTTTAAAACGAGCGCGCCACTTTAAAAAGTGCATCAATAAACAACACATATTTAATAAGGGAGTTCACTTTTTAGATACCTACTAATTTCTAATGGCCATAATTCACAAACGCCTGAATCGATTCCCATTTGGCGAGTAGAACGACATATATGTCGTCTATCGGTTGAGGAGTAGAGCGACATATATATCGTTGCAGGAAGTGTTATTTTATGTAGACATAACTTCAATAAATCATCTGATTTATAAATGTTTTGCATAAGAGTTATTTTGATTAATATAATGTCCCAAATGTATAAGTGCAATCGATTATGATAACACACGTTAACAAAAAATGCATATCAATTAAAACGAATTATTGGACCCTTTTGACCCGAACTTGTTAATAATTATTGCTATGACGGTGACATTAAATTTACTCATGACGTCATGTATATGCCATTACAGATACTCTCCAAAGTGTTAAGATTCCGACGCCCATCGATCGAGTAAAGGCTATATTACACAATTCTAGGATATACTGTACCACGCAAAAATAACAGAGAGCACCGGCCAATGAGTACCCTGATAACACAATCATGAGATAATATATGGTCTATGTCTCTTTCCACAGAACCTCCAATTCTTCCACAAACCGATTTGGCTGACTGCCGATGGCAAACCACTACTGGATAAACCGCTATGTGGCTTCTATAAAGAGCTATGCCCACCCGACCACACAGGTGAGAACCCCACTGGATAAATCACTATTTGGCTTCTATAACGATCTATGTCCACTGACCTTACAGGTGAGAGTCGCTGCGGATAAATCACTATGTGGCTTCTATAACGAGCTATGTCCATCCATCCACACAGCTGAGATTAGCTTCGGATAAACCACTACGTGGCTTCTATAACGAGATGTGTCCACCCAACCACACAGGTGAGAATTCCACTGGACGAATCACTATGTGGCTTCTATAACGAGATACGTCCACCCGACCACACAGGTAAGAACCACGCTCGATGAATCGCTATGTGGCTTCTATAAAGAGTCATGTCCACCCGTCCACACAGGTGAGAATCACGCTGGATGAATCGCTATGTGGCTTCTATAGAGAGCAATATCCACCCGACCATACAGGTGAGAACCGCTCCGGATAAACCGCTATGTGGCTTCTATAACGAGCTATGTCAACCCGACCACACAGGTGAGAATCACGCTGGATGAATCACTATGTGGCTTCTATAACGAGCTATGTCAATCCAATCACACAGGTGAGAGTCCCGCTGGATGAATCACTATGTGGCTTCTATAACGAGCTATGTCCACCCGACCGCACATGTGAGAATCACGCTGGATGAACCACTGTGTGGCTTCGACAACGAGCTATGTCAACCCGACCACACAGGTGAGAATCACGCTGGATGAATCACTATGTGGCTTCTATAACGAGATATGACCATCCAACCACACAGCTGAGATTCGCTCCGGATAAACCATTATGTGGCTTCTATAACGAGCTATATCCACCCGACAACAAAGGTGAGATTCGCTCCGGATAAACCACTATGTGGCTTCTATAGCGAGCTATGTCCATCCAACCACACAGCTGAGATTAGCTCCGGATAAACCACTATGTGGCTTCTATAACGAGCTATGTCCATCCAACCACACAGCTGAGATTCGCTCCGGATAAACCACTATGTGGCTTCTATAACGAGATATGTCCACCCAACCACACAGGTGAGAATTCCACTGGACGGATCACTATGTGGCTTATATAACGAGATACGTCCACCCGACAACACAGGTGAGAATCACGCTGGATGAATCGCTATGTGGTTTCTATAAAGAGTAATGTCCACCCGTCCACACAGGTGAGAATCACGCTGGATGGGTCGCTATGTGGCTTCTATAGAGAGCAATGTCCACCCGACCATACAGGTGAGAACCGCTCCGGATAAACCACTATGTGTCTTCTATAACGAGCTATGTCAACCCGACCACACAGGTGAGAATCACACTGGATGAATCACCATGTGGCTTCTATAAAGAGTAATGTCCACCCGTCCACACAGGTGAGAATCACGCTGGATGAGTCGCTATGTGGCTTCTATAGAGAGCAATGTCCACCCGACCATACAGGTGAGAACCGCTCCGGATAAACCACTATGTGTCTTCTATAACGAGCTATGTCAACCCGACCACACAGGTGAGAATCACGCTGGATGAATCACCATGTGGCTTCTATAACGAGCTATGTCAATCCAATCACACAGGTGAGAGTCCCGTGGATGAATCAATATGTGGCTTCTATAACGAGCTATGTCCACCCGACCACACAGGTGAGAATCACGCTGGATGAATCACTATGTGGCTTCTATAACGACCTATGACCATCCAACCACACAGCTGAGATTCGCTCCGGATAAACTACTATGTGGCTTCTATAACGAGCTATATCCACCCGACAACAAAGGTGAGATTCGCTCCGGATAAACCACTATGTGGCTTCTATAACGAGCTATGTCCATCGAACCACACAGCTGAGATTAGCTCCGGATAAACCACTATGTGGCTTCTATAACGAGCTATGTCCATCCAACCACACAGCTGAGATTCGCTCCGGATAAACCACTATATGGCTTCTATAACGAGCTATGTCCATCCAACCGCACAGCTGAGATTAGCTCCGGATAAACCACTATGTGGCTTCTATAACGAGCTATGTCCATTTAACCACACAGCTGAGATTCGCACAGGATAAACCACTATGTGGCTTCTATAACGAGCTATGTCCATCAAACCACACAGCTGAGATTAGCTCCGGATAAACCACTATGTGGCTTCTATAACGAGTTATGTCCACCCGACCGTACAGGTGAGAGTCCCTCCGGATAAACCACTATGTGGCTTCTATAATAAGCTATTTCCACCCGACCATACAGGTGAGAATAACGCTGGATGAATCACTATGTGGCTTCTATAACGAGTTATATCCATCCAACTACACAGGTGGGATTCGCCGCTCCGGATAAACCACTATGTGGCTTCTATAACGAGTTATTTCCACCCGACCACATAGGTGAGAATCACGCTGGATGAATCACTATGTGGCTTCTATAACGAGTTATGTCCACCCGACCACACAGATTAGTGTCCCTCCGGATAAACCACTATGTGGCTTCTATAACGAGTTATGTCCATCCAACCACACAGCTGAGATTAGTTCCGGATAAACCACTATGTGGCTTCTATAACGAATTATGTCCACCCGACCACACAGGTGAGAGTCCCTCCGGATAAACTAATATTTATTTGTGAGATCGAGCGAAGATTAATTTTTATCTTCTTAGTGTTATAAAAATTGTAGTAAACAGAATGGTTTGATTTAGAAATCAACTCTTTCCGAGACATTGTTGCTGAGTTGATCATTGTCGCATGGTATCGCACAGAAAGACCCCCAGAATATATCAAACGTGCAAAATGACATCCAGGATCTCACAAACGTGCAAAATGACAACCAGGAACTCACAAGTGTGCAAAACGCCCCACAGCATCTCAAAGTCGCGTTTGCCTGCGACAGTTAAATTCGGTCTAGAACCGTATATACATATTTAGTGGTTGGCTAAGTTTTTTTGAATTTATTTTCAGAATGCATTTATACATGAGAATGTGTTATCATCCCTGGTTGACTCGTCCTGCTAATTTGCTATGTTGCTGGTCTGACAAACGATGCTGCTAAGAACAATCACAAATATTTAAAGACAATACATAATCCGAACTAACGCTCCTAAATAACTATTTATTTTGCTTCGGGGGTGAAACATATTTGATTTGAGTCGAGGAACCCACCGATCAACGCTTATCATACATGTATATCGATTTTTGAAGCCAATTATTTTAACGACCTGGAATATTTGGCGGCCTGGCAAATATTCGACGAATGCCGACATAATTATATACTCGCGACACCAAATTGCGTCGCTGAACAAAAGGGTGATATTATAACACTTTTTGTGTAATTTTATACTATAGTTGAGAGTGGTTTATATTCGTTTTTGGCAATTAATCGATTCTGGTAACAGAAATGGCATTTCCAGAAATGTTGGTGTTGAAATCGGTTGATACTGGGACCTTCGAATCGGATTGTGTACCTTTAAGTTGTGATTTTCGTGGCCTTTGTGTAATCTGAGCACATCACAGAACTACCATTTATGTGCATAAAACATAAAACAAATAAAACAAATATATTTTAAAGGGGGACTGTACACTGAATCCGGCCATTTATGGGACCATCTCCTTTTATAATCAACAGATTATATGCAACAAAGAATAAATCTGAGCCATGGATTATAGCAAAAGACACCCGTGTGCTTTACGAACGATGCAAACAACATGGTAATGATTTTATGACTCGATTAGTAAAATAATTTTCATTATAGCTTGCCATATTGTTTGCATTGTTCATAGAGCACACGCGTTTATTTTGCAGTAATCCATGGCTCAAAATCATGCATTTGTTACATATATTCTGTTGAGTATAAAAGGGCGGATTTAGTATACAGTGCCCCTTTAATAATGGCTGTGTTGATTGTTGGAAATCGACCATAATCAAAATATGCAATCCTGAAATCTGAAGGCATCCATGAAAACACATTAAGTGCATAAATCATTACAAAACAAATATTTAAAAAATATGTTAATAATAACGAACCAAAGCCGCTTTGGGTCGTATATAGGCTATATCTGATTTTGTGACGTCACCAATTATTAACTAATACGACGCTCTAATTTTTGAATTTGGGGAGCACTTTTGTCGCACAGTAGATCGGTGGGCCTAAAGCATTATTGTCGTAATCAGCTGTCAAGAGGCCAACACAAATCAGTCGATGTGCACATTCTCCTATTTATATAAACGTCATACAATCATTTATCATATGACTCAATCATTATTTACGTTGGAACCTATGTCATAAATCAAATTCATATCAATTACTAATTCATATCACCTTCTGATAATTTGATTGGTTTGTTGACAAAAAGTGTGTTCTGATTGGGTGAATGACAGCCGGGGGCCGAGCCGCATCTCTGACTAAATGCAGGTCAAATTCGTGCGCGTCAAATACACGAATCAACGCGATGCCGAAATTCTCGCAATTATAATCTTGAAATATATAGTTTTGGACATTGTTATACGATAAATAGAATATGTAATTCGTATTTATCTAATAAACATACGATATAATGTCACAAACTGAGAACAGAATAGCGCACTATATCTTCGCGTGCAAATTATTTCTGCTAGTTCACCAGGTGTAATTGGGCTTCCGGTGCAATGAAGTGACGTCACATTAATCTTTTGCTGCCGATGTCATATAGCTATTTAGTGATTTGTGTGCGTTTTGGACATCATAATCAATTTATAGGTGTCATATGCTAAATATAATATGTAATTCGTGTTTCTCTCATATGATATTTATGAAACTCGTCACGATTTTTCAGTTTTCTCTCGCCGGAGGCTCGAGAAAACTGAAAATTCTTAGACTCGTTTCATAAATATCATATGAGAGAAACACTCATTTCATATCCTCTATTTATGTGTTTTGTTATTTATAAAGTCAGAATACCGAGTTAATAAGTGTCAGAATTCCGAGTTAAAAGACAGAATTCCGAGTTATAAAGTCAAAATTCCGAGGTTAATTAAGTCAGAATTCCGAGTTTATAAAGTCAGAATTCCGAGTTAAAAAGACAGAATTCCGTGTTTATAAAGTCAGAATTCCGAGTTAAAAAGACAGAATTCCTATTTGAAAAGACAGAATTCCGTGTTTATAAAGTCAGAATTCCGAGTTAAAGAGACAGAATTCCTAGTTGAAAAGACAGAATGCCGAGTTTATAAAGTCAGAATTCCGAGTTGAAAAGACAGAATTCCGAGTTTATAAAGTCAGAATTCCGAGTTAAAAAGAGAGAATTCCGAGTTTATAAAGTCAGAGTTCCGAGGTTATAAAGTCAAAATTCCGAGTTATAAAGTCAGAATTCCGAGTTAAAAAGAGACAATTCCGAGTTTATAAAGTCAGAATTCCGAGGTTATAAAGTCAAAATTCCGAGTTATAAAGTCAGAATTCCTAGTTGAAAAGACAGAATGCCGAGTTTATAAAGTCAGAATTCCGAGTTGAAAAGACAGAATTCCGAGTTTATAAAGTCAGAATTCCGAGTTAAAAAGAGAGAATTCCGAGTTTATAAAGTCAGAATTCCGAGGTTATAAATTCAAAATTCCGAGTTATAAAGTCAGAATTCCGAGTTAAAAAGACAGAATTCCGTGTTTATAAAGTCAAAATTCCGAGTTTATAAAGTCAAAATTCCGAGTTTATAAAGTCAGAATTCCGATTTAAAAATACAGAATTCCTAGTTGAAAAGACAGAATTCCGTGTTTATAAAGTCAGAATTCCGAGTTGATAAAGTCAGAATTCCGAGTTATAAAGTCAGACTTCCGAGTTAAAAAGAGAGAATTCCGAGTTTATAAAGTCAGAATTCCGAGATTATAAAGTCAGAATTCCGAGATTATAAAGTCAGAATTCCTAGTTAAAAAGACAGAATTCCGAGTTTATAAAGTCAAAATTCCGAGTTTATAAAGTCAAAATTCCGAGTTATAAAGTCAGAATTCCTAGTTAAAAAGACAGAATTCCGAGTTTATAAAGTCAAAATTCCGAGTTTATAAAGTCAAAATTCTGAGTTATAAAGTCAGAATTCCTAGTTGAAAAGACAGAATGCCGAGTTTATAAAGTCAGAATTCCGAGTTAAAAAGACAGAATTCCTATTTGAAAAGACAGAATTCCGTGTTTATAAAGTCAGAATTCCGAGTTAAAAAGAGAGAATTCCGAGTTTATAAAGTCAGAATTCCGAGGTTATAAATTCAAAATTCCGAGTTATAAAGTCAGAATTCCGAGTTAAAAAGACAGAATTCCTATTTGAAAAGACAGAATTCCATGTTTATAAAGTCAGAATTCCGAGTTTATAAAGTCAGAATTCCGAGTTAAAAAGACAGAATTCCTATTTGAAAAGACAGAATTCCGTGTTTATAAAGTCAGAATTCCGAGTTAAAAAGACAGAATTCCGAGTTTATAAAGTCAAAATTCCGAGTTTATAAAGTCAAAATTCCGAGTTATAAAGTCAGAATTCCTAGTTGAAAAGACAGAATGCCGAGTTTATAAAGTCAGAATTCCGAGTTAAAAAGACAGAATTCCTATTTGAAAAGACAGAATTCCGTGTTTATAAAGTCAGAATTCCGAGTTAAAAAGAGAGAATTCCGAGTTTATAAAGTCAGAATTCCGAGTTGATAAAGTCAGAATTCCGAGTTATAAAGTCAGACTTCCGAGTTAAAAAGAGAGAATTCCGAGTTTATAAAGTCAGAATTCCGAGATTATAAAGTCAGAATTCCGAGATTATAAAGTCAGAATTCCGAGTTAAAAAGACAGAATTCCGAGTTATAAAGTCAAAATTCCGAGTTTATAAAGTCAAAATTCCGAGTTTATAAAGTCAAAATTCCGAGTTATAAAGTCAGAATTCTGAGTTAAAAAGACAAAATTTCCGAGTAATAAAGTGAAAATTCCAAGTTTATAAAGTCAAAATTCCGAGTTATAAAGTCATAATTCTGAGTTAAAAAGATTCCAAGTTGAAAAGACAGAATTCCGAGTTATAAAGTCAAAATTCCGAGTTATAAAGTCAGAATTCTGAGTTAAAAAGACAGAATTCCGAGTAATAAAGTGAAAATTCCAAGTTTATAAAGTCAAAATTCCGAGTTTATAAAGTCAAAATTCCGAGTTTATAAAGTCAGAATTCCGAGTTAAAAGACAGAATTTCGAGTTAAAAGTCAGAATTCCGAGTTAAAAAGACAGAATTCCGAGTTATAAAGTCAAAATTCCGAGGTAAATAAAGTCAGAATTCCGAGTTAAAAAGACAGAATTCCGTGTTTATAAAGTCAGAATTCCTAGTTGAAAAGACAGAATTCCGTGTTTATAAAGTCAGAATTCCGAGTTAAAAAGAGAGAATTCCGAGTTTATAAAGTCAGAATTCCGAGATTATAAAGTCAGAATTCCGAGATTATAAAGTCAGAATTCCGAGTTAAAAAGACAGAATTCCGAGTTTATAAAGTCAAAATTCCGAGTTTATAAAGTCAAAATTCCGAGTTATAAAGTCAGAATTCTGAGTTAAAAAGACAGAATTTCCGAGTAATAAAGTGAAAATTCCAAGTTTATAAAGTCAAAATTCCGAGTTATAAAGTCATAATTCTGAGTTAAAAAGATTCCAAGTTGAAAAGACAGAATTCCGAGTTATAAAGTCAAAATTCCGAGTTATAAAGTCAGAATTCTGAGTTAAAAAGACAGAATTCCGAGTAATAAAGTGAAAATTCCAAGTTTATAAAGTCAAAATTCCGAGTTTATAAAGTCAAAATTCCGAGTTTATAAAGTCAGAATTCCGAGTTAAAAGACAGAATTTCGAGTTAAAAGTCAGAATTCCGAGTTAAAAAGACAGAATTCCGAGTTATAAAGTCAAAATTCCGAGGTAAATAAAGTCAGAATTCCGAGTTAAAAAGACAGAATTCCGTGTTTATAAAGTCAGAATTCCTAGTTGAAAAGACAGAATTCCGTGTTTATAAAGTCAGAATTCCGAGTTAAAAAGAGAGAATTCCGAGTTTATAAAGTCAGAATTCCGAGATTATAAAGTCAGAATTCCGAGTTAAAAAGACAGAATTCCGAGTTAAAAAGACAGAATTCCGAGTTTATAAAGTCAAAATTCCGAGTTTATAAAGTCAAAATTCCGAGTTATAAAGTCAGAATTCTGAGTTAAAAAGACAGAATTCCGAGTAATAAAGTGAAAATTCCAAGTTTATAAAGTCAAAATTCCGAGTTATAAAGTCATAATTCTGAGTTAAAAAGATTCCAAGTTGAAAAGACAGAATTCCGAGTTATAAAGTCAAAATTCCGAGTTTATAAAGTCAAAATTCCGAGTTATAAAGTCAGAATTCTGAGTTAAAAAGATTCCAAGTTGAAAAGACAGAATTCCGAGTTATAAAGTCAAAATTCCGAGTTTATAAAGTCAAAATTCCGAGTTATAAAGTCATAATTCTGAGTTAAAAAGACAGAATTCCGAGTAATAAAGTGAAAATTCCAAGTTTATAAAGTCAAAATTCCGAGTTATAAAGTCATAATTCTGAGTTAAAAAGATTCCAAGTTGAAAAGACAGAATTCCGAGTTATAAAGTCAAAATTCCGAGTTTATAAAGTCAAAATTCCGAGTTATAAAGTCAGAATTCTGAGTTAAAAAGATTCCAAGTTGAAAAGACAGAATTCCGAGTTATAAAGTCAAAATTCCGAGTTTATAAAGTCAAAATTCCGAGTTATAAAGTCAGAATTCTGAGTTAAAAAGATTCCAAGTTGAAAAGACAGAATTCCGTGTTTATAAAGTCAGAATTCCGAGTTAAAAAGACAGAATTCCGTGTTTATAAAGTCAAAATTCCTAGTTGAAAAGACAGAATTCCGTTTTTATAAAGTCAGAATTCCGAGTTATAAAGACAGAAAATTCCAAGTTGTGATGTCACGAATTATTATCTAGTACGACGTTGTTGTTTTTGAATTTTGCGACCACTTTTGTTGCACAGTAGGTTGGTGGGCTTAAAGCATTAATGTCGTAATAGAAATATCTTGTAACTGTGTCTTTTGATTACTGGTATTGTAAATGAGAATTATGAATATTGAATTACAAAGTTCATTCGTAGCGGTAGTTTACCTTTTATTGAGAAAATAAGACATCTTAAATAACGACACTATAGTAACTACAGTCTACACCCATCGGGGCGAGTGAAAAGTGATCGAAATTCCAGATGTGAAATAATAAGAATGTCATCACGAATTCACCTTTCTACTGTGCGAAGGTGGGCCTTTAATGTACATCACTTGGTACTGTGCGAAACGAAATAATATATATTTAATATGGAATTAATTGTTATCATAAGACTACATAGTACATACATGAATGTGATAATCCATAAATATCATAAAGTTTTCTGGAATCGAAAGAAAACATATAATTGTGAACAAAGCAGAAGATACATTCGTGCAGGTTCAGGCGAACTCGGTCAATGCGGAAAGTTACACGATGAGGTTGTTCGTCGATTTTCGTTAAAATAGACACGACACTTTACGAATGAAATGAACAGCTATGAAATGGACACGCTTCTCCATATAGTATCTCAGTCCCAGCGCTCACCCAGCGTCAAGAAAATAAATAGACAGGTTGAATTCATTAAACAAATTCCCGCTCCCATCTCGACAAGATATATTGTCACTTTGATGTTGGTAGTTTATACCATGTATAGTCTAGCTGTCAATCAAGACTACGCGGAAGTTCGATTTTCTTAATTTTGCTCTAATTACTTTTACCCAGGAAATATAGGCTTATGTAAATTTTATTTGAAGGGAATACCAGGGAATCTATAAACAGATGTTGATAAATAAAAAAAAAAAACGAACAAAAAAGCCACAGCTACCCTCATGTGAGTGGTTTTGCCTTGGTTCGTTAATTACGCTAGCGTATGATCATATTAGCTTTGTTGGTTCTTGGAAACCGACCATAATAAAAATATCCATTTCTGTAATCTGAGTGCATACATGGAAAGCCTTTATATGTATCGACATTAAAATACAATATGTTAAAAACATATGTTAATAATGGCTGTGTTGGTTCTTGGAAACCGACCATAATAAAAATATCCATTTCTGTAATCTGAGTGCATACACGGAAAGCCAGTATATGTATCAACATTAAAATACAAATATGTTAAAAAAATATGTTAATAGTGACTGTGTTGGTTCTTGGAAATCGACCATAATAAAAACATCCATTCCTGTAATCTGAATGCATCCAGGAAAAGCCATTATGTGCATGTATAAAACAATACAAAACAAATATTTAAAAATTATTATTTGAATAACGTCTGTTGTTATAAACCGACCGTAATCAAAATTTCTATTACTGTCGTTATGTGAATACCAGCGCAGCCATTATTAAACAATCTTTTAAATACGAGCAGACACTGATTTCCCCCCCCCCCCCCAAAATTAGCCAAACACCACGAAAATGACAACTTTCGAAAAAAATAACAGTACTTCTATTCTTTTTTTCTTTACATAATCAACTTGCCCCATTAGCATCATAGCACATTAGCAGGATCACATAAACAGCGCTGGATACATGACTTGCTTATTTTACAGATATGTATATTACCACAGCAAGCTCTCTCGCCGTTCTCACACTGACTCTGACGACATCATTCATCGTTATCCAATTAAGAAGGTTAGTGGCTTTAATAATGGTTGTATTGATTGTTGGAAATCGACCATAATAAAAATATCCATTCCTGAAATCTGAATGCATCAAGGAAAACCATGTTGTATAAACGTTAACATACAGATATGTTTAAACATATTTTAATAATGGCTGTGTTGATTGTTGGAAACCGACATTTTAAACACCACGAAAATGACAACTTTAGCTTAGACAGCGTGTGCAAGTTTTTTGGTGGCATGTCTACTTGAGATTTTAATTTAAGGTAGACCCACATCCCATGTTTTTAAATATTTTTTTTAAAGTAACATGGATATATTTTTGAAACAAATTTGTATTTTAACGTTTATACATATAATGGCTTTTTCTGTATATGCACTCAGATTACAGAAATGGATATATGTCACTGGTATATTCGACTTATATTTATGCAATTAAGAAGGTTGGTGGCTTGTCTACTTGAGATTTTAATTAAGTTAGACACCTGTTCCGTGTTTTTGAAGTAATTTTTTTTAACAGAAATCCTTGAATTATGGCAACATGAAATTTTCGCATTTACACATATCAGAAATAACGATGAAAACATTTCTCATCAAAACTTTGTTTGACAAATTCAAAAACATGATCTTGAATCATAACAATGTCGAGCAGTAGTTAACAGAATGCATATACATGTATATATGTACCCAAGTGATATGTGTTTGAAAAGTTCACCAGTCGGAATGCATTGCCAGTGTCACCATTCGTCTGCCAGCGATTCAACTACAGTAATGCCCTAAGTAATCAACTCCTTAAACACAGCAGAATTATGGGTAACTTTTCAGAATTTAGTCGGAGAGCTTTCCGATGAATATCAACAAGCAATATTTCCGACTAAATCCTGAAAAGTTACCCATAATTCTGCTGTGTTTAAGGAGTCGATTACTTAGGGCATTACTGTAGGTGTAGTCGGCTTCCCCCGTGACGTTCATGCTCAATGTTGATATAACATTAACGTATCGTCTACGTTTCCTGCGACTTAAACCAACCTGTGACATCAGTTATTTTAGATACTGGTTTATGACGAAGATTTGTTTCATT
This sequence comes from Siphonodentalium dalli, assembly GCA_032622095.1. Lineage (NCBI taxonomy): Eukaryota > Metazoa > Mollusca > Scaphopoda > Gadilida > Siphonodentaliidae > Siphonodentalium > Siphonodentalium dalli. The sequence continues at coordinate 41,313,296 of CP136066.1, forward strand.
ACTCTCCTATAGCAAAGTTTACGCCCAGACCATTGGGCGGAATTGTCCGTCAATTGCGATGCGATTTAATGTGGTCATGGGTTTTGACCGCGATACAAAATTATCAAAAAGGGTTCAGTCAGTTTGTTTAATTTTTCTCTCTGTCAAAATCCCATAACTACATTGCGTCCGCCGTTTATTTATTAAGTGATCCAACCAAAATGGAATCATAATTTTATGAATGCACCTGTACACTGTGTGTAAAATCTAATTACATGGCTCTTATTGATAAGAACTTACATAATATTAACGATAATAGCGACGATTTGTAAGAGTATTTTCAAAAACATTATTTTACTGCCATGTTTTCCATACAACACACGATGAAATTTAGAAACGTTTCCTTGGCCGTGCTTCTGTTCGATTGTTTCCCCCGAGCAGGTAATACTAAATACGGTAACGTGACACCGGCTTCGATTGATCCGACGATGGTATCCTGTTTTATATCAAGCTTTATGACTTACCTACTATATACCATTTCGGATCTGTGTACACAATAGCTGTTGTATATAACAATGTTCTCCCATTCTCATTGTATATATGTTGTGTCTCAATACTAATGAATCTGTACAATATGAGTATTAAGAGAATAAACTAATTAATTAATTAATATTTATACATTGTAATTACATCAGCCACTGCACATCACTGCTAAATTAAAATATGTCTAACCTGAACCCACATGCGTGATCAAAAGCGGCGCATCAAACGGCATGGAGTTATATTCCATTTTTATAAATCATGTAGTGTTATGGTGTTTTGTGTCGGCTGCTAGCCGGAACTCCACATGCTATTGTAAATAGTGTGTATATATATATTGTAAATACATTATCTCTGAACCTATGTATACTCTTTAGGTGATGAGAATAACATTTGAATTTGAAATATTTATTGTTTTAAATTTACCACATGGCAGGGATTGTGTGCATGCAATTAGAAAAAGTTGTAATTGTCAAATATTATCAAAGTCAGCAGTGAACATATAGTAGTTTAACGTAAGTAACTGGTATATTCGACTTCTATTTATCTAAGTGCATGTACATTCACACGCTGGCAAATCTGAAGGCACTTTGTTATAGGATGCACGGGTGTGAGGAATACACTACGTATCAAATAATCACACCTGGTACTTTACTAAACGCACAGTAAGGCAAAAAGAGTCAGGTTACTATGAATCGGGCGGCTGGTTACTATGAATCGGGCGGCTGGTTACTATGAATCGGGCGGCTGGTTACTATGAATCGGGCGGCTGGTTACTACGGATCGGGCGGGCGGCTGGTTACTACGGCTCGGGCGGCTGGTTACTATGAATCGGGCGGCTGGTTACTACGGATCGGGCGGCTGGTTACTATCGGGCGGCTGGTTACTACGGATCGGGCGGCTGGTTACTATGAATCGAGCGGCTGGTTACTACGGATCGGGCGGCTGGTTACTATGAATCGGGAGGCTGGTTACTACGAATCGGGCGGCTGGTTACTACGAATCCGGTGTCAGTAAAAACTGTTTACCGCAGCTTAAAGGGTCATGTTACTACGAATCGGGCGGCTGGTTACTATGAATCGGGCGGCTGGTTACTATGAATCGGGCGGCTGGTTACTACGGATCGGGCGGCTGGTTACTACGGATCGGGCGGCTGGTTACTATGAATCGGGCGGCTGGTTACTATGAATCGGGCGGCTGGTTACTACGAATCGGGCGGCTGGTTACTATGATTCGGGCGGCTGGTTACTACGAATCGGGCGGCTGGTTACTATGAATCGGGCGGCTGGTTATTATGCATCGGGCGGCTGGTTACTACTAATTGGGCAGCTGGTTACTATGAATCGGGCGACTGTTTACTATGAATCGGGCGGCTGGTTACTACGAATCGGGCGGCTGGTTACTACGAATCCGGTGTCAGTAAAAACTGTTTACCGCAGCTTAAAGGGTCACGTTACTACGAATCGGGCGGCTGGTTACTATGAATCGGGCGGCTGGTTACTATGAATCGGGCGGCTGGTTACTATGAATCGGGCGGCTGGTTATTACTAATCGGGCGGCTGGTTACTACGAATCGGGCGGCTGGTTACTATGCATCGGGCGGCTGGTTACTACCAATTGGGCAGCTGCTTACTACAAATCGGTCGGCTGGTTACTACGAATCGGGCTGCTGGTTTTTATGAATCGGGCGGCTGGTTACTACGAATCGGGCGGCTGGTTACTACGAATCGGGCGGCTGGTTACTACGAATCGGGCGGCTGGTTCAATTGTGGCAAGGACGAGGCTATGCGCGACATTTGGCAACACCTCTTTTAAGTTTCTACTTTGCGGAAGTAAAAGTACATTTCAATAGATTTTTGTTTTAAAGTTAATACGAATGCTTAATGAATGAACATTGCTATCTAAGTTGTCAGCTGCCATTGTTTTGTGACACTCATGTCTGTTTATGGACGGGCACTCAATTTTTCTTATATAAATAGACTGATTCCTGGTCCAAATCTGAGAAAATCTGAAAATAGTAAACTGATCTGTCAGCAACTGTAAGGTATATATGTAATTCCTTAAATTATTCTCTAAATTACATTTGCATGCCAGAAATTTAATCTTCAAATATCGGAATAAAATCAATCCTGCAATTACTTGCGACTTTCATCGCGCTAATAAACGATAACAAAATTGAAAACACCTATTCTGTAATACAAACATTACCACTCAAAAATGTACAATACATAATCACATGTGAAGAATGTTATATAAGAAATGACTAGAAGGTCGATAGGGGAGGGATTCACTCGAACTTGGTTTAATAATTACCCTGCATGCCGATCAAAACCAGCGACCACAATCGATCTTTGTTTAATAATTACCCTGCATGCCGGTCAAAACCAGCGACCACAATCGATCTTTGTTTAATAATTACCCAGCATGCCGATCAAAACCAGCGACCACAATCGATCTTTGTTTAATAATTACCCTGCATGCCGATCAAAACCAGCGACCACAATCGATCTTTGTTTAATAATTACCCTGCATGCCGATCAAAACCAGCGACCCCAATCGATCTTTGTTTAATAATTACCCTGCATGCCGATCAAAACCAGCGACCACAATCGATCTTGGTTTAATAATTACCCTGCATGCCGGTCAAAACCAGCGACCACAATCGATCTTTGTTTAATAATTACCCTGCATGCCGGTCAAAACCAGGGACCACAATCGATCTTTGTTTAATAATTACCCTGCATGCCGATCAAAACCAGCGACCACAATCGATCTTTGTTTAATAATTACCCTGCATGCCGATCAAAACCAGCGACCACAATCGATCTTTGTTTAATAATTAGCCTGCATGCCGGTCAAAACCAGCGACGACAATCGATCTTTGTTTAATAATTAGCCTGCATGCCGGTCAAAACCAGCGACCACAATCGATCTTTGTTTAATAATTACCCTGCATGCCGATCAAAACCAGGGACCCCAATCGATCTTTGTTTAATAATTACCCTGCATGCCGATCAAAACCAGGGACCCCAATCGATCTTCCAGTCATTCATTGTGCTCAACTTTTCAAAACTACCAAAACAATTGTAATTGACATATTGTTCAAATTCCAACACAATCTCCCAATAATAGCACACAGTGAGCGCGTGCACATAGTTGGCTTGACACGGCGTAAATGGTTCGTCGCTGAAGTTATTGCTTGATAAACCTTGGATATGTTCGTCTGAACCGTATGGTGAGTTTTACCTATTCCTACCGGCGCTATTATTGTGTGAATGTAGAGGGTGCGTGTTACAGTAATCTGTCAATTGTGCTAGCTGTGTGTAAGTAGCCTACTATAAGAGCTACTGGCCTGACGTGTTGCGGTCTTATACCAATTCGATAGCGAATGGTACTTAATCGGAGTTGACCTTTAGATAGCGATTTATATTAAAATGCAGTAACAGCTAGGTGACTCGCGACGTTATATCGAATTGAGGTTAGGATTCTTGACTATCCTCCCCCAAGCGCACCCACATAATAACATATTTTGACGTATGTGCGATCACTTGTTGATAACTTGTGGTGTTGTAAATTCTTTCATACAAAGCTCCGTTATTTAGCCAAAGTATACGTTTTATATAGAGGATATCCACACTTTTTCAGTGGATATGGGTTATAATTTATGACAAAACATTGAATTTCCACGAGTGGCTTTAGCCACGAGTGGAAATTCAAATGTTTTGTCACCACGAATGAGATTTAACCCATATTCACAGAACAAGTGTGGATATTCTGTTCATTATATACTTTAGTTACTTGCCTATGACCCCAATGAATGTCAATACATAAGAAATTTCAAGCTGACACATTGCGCCCAAAACATAGTCCCATATTTAAAACACTCAAAAAGTATAGATTTTGTATTTATTATATATTTTCGTTACTTGCCGGTGGCCCCCAATGAATGTCAGTACATCATAAATTTCATGTTGACACATTACGCCCAAAAACAAAACACATAATAATGAAGCAAAGTAGATATAAAAAGAGAATCAGAAAAAAGACATCAATCATAATGGAACTGGTAATAATACCAGTGAGATATCGATATCTCACTAGTGGGATATCACTTATATCTCACTGCTAAAACCTTATAATTCATGGGCAAGTATATAATAAATGGAGTTATCATCCTTCCGATTAACTGAGGATACTCATTTCAAAAAATAATCCTAACCCCGCTTGGTACGTGTTACTGCGATTGAATATCAATCGCTATATAATCGTGAACCCCGATTAAGTATATCCAAAAACATGAGCGTATTATACACTACATCTATGAACTGGACTTTCTATTCCGAAGGAAGAAGCGCACGGAGAGAGAGCTGCACGAAGGAATGATCTGGAAGATAACACCCACAGACATACAACCTATGTCTAAACACCAGGTAAGACCTACAGACCTACAACCTATGTCTAAAAACCAGGTAAGACCTACAGACATACAACCTATGTCTAAAAACCAGGTAAGACCTACAGACATACAACCTATGTCTAAAAACCAGGTAAGACCTACAGACATACAACCTATGTCTAAAAACCAGGTAAGACCTACAGACATATAACCTATGTCTAAAAACCAGGTAAGACCTACAGACATACAACCTATGTCTAAAAACCAGGTAAGACCTACAGACATACAACCTATGTCTAAAAACCAGGTAACCCCTACAGACATACAACCTATGTCTAAAAACCAGGTAACACCTACATATTTACTACCTATAATGTCTAAAACCCAGGTAACACCTACATATTTACTACCTATAATGTCTAAATCCCATGTAACACCTACATATTTACTACATATAATGTCCAAAAATCAGGTAACACCTACAGACATACAAACTATAATGTCTAAAAGCCAGGTAACACCTTCAGATGTTGCTTAACTATTTTGATGTATGTGTTAATCTTATGCCATCATCTCTTGTGTGTAGGCCTATGATGTATGCATAGATGTATTTGTGTATCATGTGTAATAGAGGGCATGGTACTCGTTGAAATGTAGGCGCTCTGGGCCATCTGGGATAAAGCGCTATATAAATGTTATTTATTATTATTATTATTATTAACACCGACAGACAGACAACCTATATGTCTAAAACCAGATAACACATACAGACATACTACCTATAATGACTAAACAGGTAACACTTACAGACATAAAACCTATATAATGTCTAAACCTGGTAACACCTAATTATATACAACCTATAATGTCTAAACCTGGTAACACCTACATATATACAACCTATAATGTCTAAACACCAGGTAACACCTACATATATACAACCTATAATGTATAAAGACCAGGTAACACCTACATATATACAACCTATAATGTTCAACAAACCAGGTAACACTAACAGGTATACAACCTATAATGTCTAAATACCAAATCGAATATCCGAGTATTTCTTCCATCAATACGAAGTGTCCCCCAAGCAAATAGCAAATCAATTATAATATGAAGGAACGAAGTGGTCCTGTTAATGTGCGAAATGTGTTAAAGATACTCAATCCGATCAGAGGGTCCCCATATCATCAATATACAACAACAATATTTCTTCAAAATACGTTTTAGTTATCAGAATCGATTAATTGTAACAAAATAATGCTAACCACTGTCAACTATGGTATAAAATTTCCCAAAGCGTGCTATTTAGCAGCATTTTGTTCAACGAAATATGGCTGTATTATCACTTGAAATTCACGAAATTTAACCGTATTACCACTTGTTTTTTAGAGTTATCCATCTTCATCCGTAATTTTTTACCGAGACCACCCATTTGACGGTGTGTTTCTGGGCCACAAACAATTGAAATAACAAACTTATAAAATCGATATCTGATCACTCTGAGCTTTGATGGTAAGTTCCTCGACTCGATTCAAATATTGTTTACCCCCGAAGCCAAAGAAATAGTAATTTAGGGGTGTTTAATCGGATTGAATACCTTTAATACTGGATATTAGTTGTTGCAGATCAACTATAATCAAGATGGCTATTAACGTCGTTTTGCAAACTCCATTGCAGCCATTACTCATTTTTTGTCACAAAATATATGTTCTCGAATACAGACACCGGCTTTTTCTCAAATAATTTCAAGAATATGTCATTACTCCAAACAAGCATAGAACATCTCAAACAGACAGTAAAACATGGATGTTTTCGTACGAATATCTTTTGACAAACAGTAAGACATCGGTGTATTCGAATGAATATTTTGACAAACAGTAAAACATGGGTGTTTTCGAATGAATATGTTTGACAAACAGTAAAACATGGGTGTCTTTGTATGAATATGTGATTAATAAACTCGCGATCGTTGACCATCACCTCAATGTGGGAGATGGTTATGCGATTGTGTCCTTAAATAGTGATCGCCATGACTGTGGCCTTACTTATTATATATTAGTGGCAATGAAATCATTCGTCGTCGTGAAACACGAGAAACCCGATTAAGTTTCTTCTCATGCAGCCCGGTAACTTCACCATCGCGGTTTTCGTCATCACCAACATATTCACCATCGCCATCATGCATCCTTCTCCTCATCCCCATCCCCATCAGGTCATGTTCACCACATCGTCATCATCCTAATCATCATCATCATCTTCGTCCTCTTATCGTGGTAATCATCATCATCGTCGTCATCGTCGATCACAAACGCAATAATCATCATAACACCCAGCATCGTTGTCATCAAGTTGACAAACGGCATTTGTATCCTTCATCCCATTTTCTTCTCTTCTGATTGGCGGAGGTTGCGTCACATGGCGGGCCGCAAATCACTTTTTACCCTCGAGGGTAACATTTCGACAGTACTGTTGTTGACCGCTCTGTACGGTTGCCCGTAAGTGCCACGGCGAAACAAACTTGTCAAAAGTTTGTTTTGCCGTGAATTTTTTACTCACGGCAAAACAAACTTTTCAATCACGGCAGAATAAACTTTTCACTCACGGCAGAATAAACTTTTCACTCACGGCAAAACATTCTTTTCATCCACGCAAAACAAACTTGTCACTCACGGCAAAATAAACTTTTCACTCACGGCAAAACAAACTTTTCATATAAAACACCTGGTCAGACACCACTTAACTCCAATGGTTAACTTATAAAACACATGGTCAGACTCCCACTTACCTATAATGGTTTACTTATAAAACACATGGTCAGACACCCACTTACCTATAATGGTTAACTTATAAAACACATGGTCAGACACCCACTTACCTATAATGGTTCACTTATAAAACACATGGTCAGACACCCACTTACCTATAATGGTTAACTTATAAAACACATGGTCAGACACCCACTTACCTATAATTGTTAACTTATAAAACACATGGTCAGACTCCCACTTACCTATAATGGTTAACTTATAAAACACATTGTCAGACTCCCATGGTCAGACACCCACTTACCTATAATGGTTAACTTATAAAACACATTGTCAGACTCCCATGGTCAGACACACACTTACCTATAATGGTTAACCTATAAAACACCTAGTCAGACACCCACTTATCTATAATGGTTAACCTATAAAACACCTGGTCAGACACCCACTTACCTATAATGGTTAACCTATAAAACACCTGGTCAGAACCCATTTACCAATAATGGTTAACTTATAAAACACATGGTCAGACTCCCACTTACCTATAATGGTTAACCTATAAAACACCTGGTCAGACACCTACTTACCTATAATGGTTAACTAACAAAACACTAACTCTGTCAGATTTGTCACCTGGTCAAACACCCACTTACCTATAATGGTTAACTTATAAAACACCTGGTCAGAAACCCACTTAACTCTAATGGTTAACCTATAAAACTGATGTTGATTTTTCAATAATAGTGTGATTATAATCTTTGGTATCTATATGCCTAGTTTATATATCATTTAGTTTTGAAATTTATTTACATATCAGAAAACAATGTTAAATTGTTTTGTCTATGTTGCTCTAACTGAATGACTGAATTCCTGAAGGGCCCTGTGCCAATGCATTCTCTCATATAATTATGCGAGTCGACCATAGGTCGCCTCGCATATATAAGAGAATGCATTGGCTTAACACATTAAAAATTATAAAATTGTTAAAGAATGTAAGAAAAATGGTAAAAAGTGTTAAATTTGTTTTTTTTAGGCCAATGCATTCTCTTATATATGCGAGGCGACCTATGGTCGACTCGCATATATAAGATAATGCATTGGCACAGGGCATAACTGTAACTATCACAATGTGGTCAAGGAGCCGGTTCCAATGATATCCATATTTGTATGGTTCTATTGAGACAGACCGAATATATTTTAGGCTGTTGAAGCTTTATTTGGCCGGTTTTGGCCGCTTTGTTGGGTAAAGGGTTAATCATTCTATACTATAGATAGAATCTCGCATTCAGTTAAACAGTGTACCTAGGAATTGTTTATTATCCATTTGAAGGGATGTTAAGGTGATAACAGCAGGCGACAGATACATAAAATTGCAGAATGGTTTGTTGAATTTGAACATTTCCTTTGTGATAAGTACTCATCTATGATGCTTTAGTTGTGACATAACTCCATATACAATTGCCAATACCCCATTATAATCCCACAACTTGATTCAAACTATATGACTGTCCCAATATATAGAACCCCAATCTCAAATATTCGTGTTCGATTCCTTAATGAAACCTCACACATCTTACTCCTAGCGAAGACATACACACAATGAACATGGCTCCCAAATATGGTCATGGGAAATGACCATAACGGCAGAACCAATCCCGATGTGTATTGCCAAATGCCTCATCTAATATGCATCCCAAATAGTATATAAGAAACAGTCACATCACATCACATCATGCTTTCACTAGACTCATCTCATCTTGAGGTTCGCACACCTCTCCAGGCATCACCTCACTAGGCATCACCCATTCGGGGGCTTTACTTCGCGGCGACTTGATTGTTACATTTATATACACTACTTGTATTCACGACGTATTAAAGACTTGTAACGTATAAAATACAAGTTGTACCTATATCTATGTGTCCATTACATCACATAGTATAGAACAGGTTAATATTTAAATACAAGTGTATTTGTATCCGGATCCGATGTTTAACCCTTTACCCAACAAAACGGCCAAAACCGGCCAAATAAAGCTTCAACAGACTAAAATATCTTCGGTCTGTCTCAATAGAACCATACAAATATGGATATCATTGGAACCGGCTCCTTGACCACATTGTGATTGTTACAGTTATGCCCTGTGCCAATGCATTCTCTTATATATGCGAGTCGACCATAGGTCGCCTCGCATATATAAGAGAATGCATTGGCCTAAAAAAAAAAATTCTACATTCTTTGACAATTTTATCATTTTTAATATGTGTTAAGCCTATGCATTCTCTTATATATGCGAGGCGACCTATGGTCGACTCGCATATATAAGAGAATGCGTTGGCACAGGGCCGTTCTGTTGGTTAAAGGGTTAATGGTATTTTCGTTCCAGCTAAGCTATAAAAGTCTCCGCTCCTCACGGATGTTCACTTCCGAGCAGTCACTTGAGCACGCGTCGGACAGCTTAGGGCTATACAAAGGAATCCAAGTCTTCGTCAAAAAGACCAGCGTCACTGACTTCACCCTGGGCCGTGACGTATTGATGGACCTCAAAGCGGTAACGTCACTCCAATATTATAGTCTGATTTATGAATTATAGGTGGAATAATTTAGATGTAAGAGGGAAAACTTATAGTATTAGCCAGGTTCAGACACACGTACTTGAAAGTTGAAACTTGTAACGTGTGTTACTATGGTACTACTATGGATATAGACTTCATGTCATGTGATTGTACGGCGCCAAAGCTATACTTTTTGAGATATCGGCCCGACTTGTACAAGAACGTGTAAACAATAATCCGGTTGTCGAGACAAGCTGGTTAAAGTGTCACCGCCGCCTACATGCTTAATTGGATTCAATGAAAACACTACCTAGCTATTGTTTCAATAATCACAATTGTCCCAGCAATCGAAACTATAATTATCACTGTATATGAATTCCGCACGTATTTTCAAAACGATTGTTATTGTACATATCGTAAATAGTTCTTTGCATAAAACAGATTAAATAATGGATAACAAGGGGAGAGAAAAGTTAATATTATTTTCTTCATCACATACTTCATATTTTAGACTTTTTTATTGTAATTAATATTTGCTTGTGATTAAAGGACACTACTTCATCGCCAATAATTCTGGGATAAACGTACACTGGTTCATTGGATGTTCATTGGATATTCGGGGGATTCGAGCATGAAAACAGTTTGTGTTCAGGTTCACAAACTGTTTTCATGCTCGAATCTTCAGGCACAAAAAGCTAATCGAATCCCCACAAAGGCACTTATAGTCGTAATTACATGTCATGCAGTGAGATATCCTTTTTCTTTTCGTGTGTACGTTCCATAGTGTTACTAGGAACAACACCTGAACAATTTCCTGTTAATCGTATCATATTGTATATAATAAACAACTGTCCGTTTGCGCTCGATTGTGTGACACCTGCCTGTGTGGTGGTGCAGTTGGCGCGCGTCGTCAATCGCAACGTGCTCCACTCAAATGTGTTCACCTTTCATCGGGCGATGCTGATGAATTGTAAATTAGAGTTAGCAGCTCTCGAATATTTCATGACCATATCACGTCTGGCTATATGTTCCCAAGACATCAAGCTATTGAGCTATCCCAACAGCTCATCTCGAATACAGCAAAAAGAAGATAATATCGAACATATTTGTTTTTACAAGGAAATGTTTCGGATTCATATTTCACAACCTCGACAAATGGTAACCGAAACCACTTGAACACATATCTTCTCAATAATCATATTTATATTGTGACGAGTTTGATAGTCAGCTAGCAATACATGATACATGTACATATCTCCTTCGTTATCTTGTGTGTATGGTTGTTATTTATATAGGAGAAGCACACAATGAATAAACACTTCGAACTGAGACATCTTGCCGCCATTTTGAAACAAATTATGACGTAGGTTTGTTTATGGTTGAGTTATTTATATAGGTGAAGCACACAATGAATAAACACTTCGAAATGAGACATATTGGCGCCATTTTCAAGCAAATTATGACGTAGGTTCCCGCACATGAATAATGCATGATTTACCTCATCTTTCAGATGAAGGAAATGGCACATGAAAATCTGAATGCGTTTATTGGGGCTTCCGTTGACGTTCATGAAATCCGCACGCTATTCAAATATTGCAAGAAAGGAAGTCTTCAGGTTTGTTATAATTATTTCCACGAACGTGGCTAGATGTTCTCAGATTGGGGATGTCTAACTTGGGATGTTACAACTGAACCACCCCTATCTTAAAACAGAACGATATTCCAAGGCTGGGAAATATCATTTGCATCCCCTTTGGTTTAGAATGTTCCAACTAGTATCTCAAGCTTTCCAAATTGTCAACCCTTCCATGACTGGAGCTTCCTGAACTTTTGCGAAAACCCTGTGCCAATGCAGGTCGCCTCGCATATATAAGAGAATGCATTGGCCTAACACATTTTATAGTATTTATTATAATTGTAAAAAAATGTAAGAAAAATTAAAAAAAGATGATTTTTTTTAAAAGAATGTAAGAAATAATGACAAAAAATGATAAAAATTGTTAAAGAATGTAAGAAAAAATGATAAAAATTGATATAGAATGTAAAAAAAATATAATGATAAAAAATAATAAAATTGTTAAAGGATATAAGCAAAAATTATAAAAAAAATGTTCATCCTAATACCCCAAATTATAGTATGGATGTAAATCATTTTTTCTAAACATGACATGTAGAGGAACTCTAATGAGTCACAATTCAATACGAAATTTATTAACAGAGTGCACTAAATTATATTGGAGCCGAGCTTTAGCGAGGTTCTAACCGAATTTAGTGGCCGAGGTTAATAAATTGCGTATAGAATTGCGACGAATTTGATATCACATAATCACATTTAGCAAGCAAAAAACGATCTCGAAACGGCTGGGTTTCAAAATTTTTTATATTGATATCATTATCACAACTAATGAGGAAGTAAAATACATTCAAGAACAAAATATAGTTTTAATGTGTCTTTTTGTGTTAACAAAATTGTCACCCATGTTTATCTCATAGTCAACACAACATAACCCAACACAAATCGAATATCATCAGTATATTCTAATTGACATAATAATAACGTTCCGACTTGAAATCGGCATCATTGATCCAAGCTCTTACATCACTGAGCGTGCCGATAATACACGTGTGTCTTACTAAAATAATACGAGGCTGGGTTTATGGGCTAATTATGATAAAGGTAAGATCTACCCGATTTGGGTCTTAACCATTTCTTTATTTAATATTCATTGACGAGTAGTTCACATAGGGAATGTTCACATAACAGGTTTGTTGGACTTATTATCTAAACATTTCCCTCCAATAAATAGGATTCCTTCTGAACTTGTATTGTCTGGGTTAATCAAAAGTTGTTTAATGAGTACCGAGTTAGTTTGTCTGTTTGCTTATGACCATGTATAGGTGCCTTGTTTTCAAACAAGATCGATTTCGGTAAAATGTGTCACAGTAGTCAGTAAAGACATTTCTCACAGAGCTATGGTTATGACATGTAATTTCGACATTTCCTGTATTTATAAAAATACATTATGGTATATGTATGGGTTTGTCGAAAAAAACAAACGTGGGCTGATTTATATGGTTTTAGAAACAGTTTTAAGTGATTCAGAAAACATTTAAAAATAAATCCTGTGTGGTCCTTGCAGTTTGTTATGAGCAAGTTGAAGTCGTTTACAAATATTATTAAATCAGTTTTGGTGGAATATGTGCAAGGGGTTACATTTTATTTTTAATATGTATATCACTGGAAAAATGTTCTTTGGTAGTTTGTGTTAAACAAGTGATGAACCGTCTCACACATATGATGTTTACGGGACTGTAAGATATATTGTTATCCCTTACCACATTCTCATCCCTTCTGATTGGCAGAGGGCGTGAGTATAACATGCTTAATTAATCTTGTAATTTCAGAAACCATCATCTCTCCTCATTAAAGTGTCCAAAGGGAGATTGTGGTTTCAGTTAGAAATTGATTGATTATCATTGATACTTTGTTTCTATAGCATGTGCATATAATAATCTTTCTATATGGGAACGTGGAATCATTAGCTTATTAGTCGCATTTGTCTCATGCGTGGGTCATACTGAATCATCAACACATAATGGCACAGGTCCATTGTCTCCTGACTTGACCAATCGGGATGACTGAACGTTGTTAACCCTTTACCCAACAAACCGGCCAAAACCGGCCAAATAAAGCTTCAACAGCCTAAAATATCTTCGGTCTGTCTCAATAGAACCATACACATATGGATATCATTGGAACCGGCTCCTTGACCACATTGTGATAGTTACAGTTATGCCCTGTGCCAATGCATTCTCTTATATATGCGAGTCGACCATAGGTCGCCTCGCATATATAAGAGAATGCATTGGCCTAAAAAAAATCTTTTTTTGACACTTTTTACCATTTTTTCTTACATTCTTTAACAATTTTATAATTTTTAATGTGTTAAGCCAATGCATTCTCTTATATATGCGAGGCGACCTATGGTCGACTCGCATATATAAGAGAATGCATTGGCACAGGGCCCTTCTGTTGGGTAAAGGGTTAAGTTGAGACAAAGAATAATAGCTTGGATGAGATTCCATGTTCCCAAAAGATAGACATGCTCTCTCACCCAGAGATAGACATGCTCTCTCACCCAGAGATAGACATGCTCTCTCACCCAGAGATAGACATGCTCTCTCACCCAGACTTTCAGATAATTTGTAACACATTGATCTCCGTGACTGCTCATAGTTACTCGAATACATTTTAGTTGGAAATAAATAACTGTCATGTTATCTAAGAGTTTTTACTAAGTGAAAATAAATCTGGGAGTGCTATATATAGTGTGACGTCCACATGACAACAAGCGCGATTTGAATGATGTCATCTTCGTGCACAATATGACATTACGAGTCGAGCGCGCTAACCACTGGACCAGCGAAATATATGTGTAGAAACCATTACATGACGTTCACTATTGCAGGATGTTCTTGAAAACGACAATATTCAGCTTGATTGGATGTTCAAGTTCTCCTTCTTGTCCGATGTTGTACAGGTGAGTAGAGCAGGCTACCGCGTGTATTTGTAGTCCAGAATAGGGTTATAATTCATGGAATATCTGGTAGCTGCAGATGAACAGAACACGTCAACACATACAATTGTAGTCCAGAATAGAGTTATTATTCTTGGCAGATCTTGTGCAGGTGAGTAGAACGGGTTACCATGTGTACGTTTAGTCCAGAATATAGTTATCCATCTTGGCAGATATCATGCAGCTTGGAAAATGGCCATTGTGATACAAAGTTTTAATTTGTTCACACAGCGGAATCCATGAATTGAACACTTACAGTGCTGTTCCTTGCTTTACCATTCATACATACGACGTTTGAGCACGATAGAGAGGTTCCGCTTACAGCTTGTAGTTTGTAGCTTGTAGCTTGTGGCTTGTAGTTTGTAAGGTAAATGACAGCAAATCATATTGCAATAATTACAAGTGAATGCGAACATATATGTGCAATTAGGGAACATCTCGTTATTTCTTTGGCATAAAGAGTGATGTTGCATAAGGGATAACTATTTGGTAGTAACAGTTTAAAGAACTCGTGACAATCTGTTGAGTTATAAATTATAATTATGAACTATCTATATCCAATATGTACTCGAAAGGAGATGGCTGTGTAATGGCTAAAAACTACAAGGAGAATCTCTCTCTGGTTGTAGTACGCTTGTGATATAATATACATACTGTCTTCTGGCTGCTATACATAACAGAAGTGGGACTGTTTAAAAGCTACAATGTGGTACATATCATGTAACATTGTGTGTTGCATCTGATGGTGTGATTTAACCCTTTCTTTACTAAATGTATTGTCCCATGCAGTTATAAAAGTATACATTGTAATGGTTTATTAGTCATCCGGGGGAACAATAAGCAGACGACCAAGTCTAAATAGCGTGTCTGTCATTTGCAGAATGAGATCCCCAGACGGTGAATTTAGTGATGATATCCCGCACACAATTCACCCTCTGGAGACCTCATTCTGCTTAGGCCTCATCTTCTGGGAAGTATCTACAGTATCAAATTAACATTGTTTTTTGCTACATTTCCCTTCTAGGAAGTTTTTATATCCCCTAATTTGCAGAAGATAAAATTCATAATTGAGGTGCCCAATGGGTGAACATCACCAACTTCAACTGGGGAACTTCAATCTGATCCTAGGACTGCCATAACAGTTGAGGGCCTTAGCAGAATGAGGTCCCCAGAGGGTGAATTTAGTGATGCTAGCCCGCTATGCGGGATAGCGTCACTAAATTCACCCTCTGGGGACCTCATTCTGCAAATGACAGACACGTTATTTGCAGACTTGCAGACGACAGATAACACAAGTGCTGAAGGAGTCTAATTGTGACCCGCCATATCAAATCCAGTCGTAAGTCGAGATTTTTTTACCCTGTGCCAATGCTTTCTCTTATATATGGTCGACTC
This sequence comes from Siphonodentalium dalli, assembly GCA_032622095.1. Classification (NCBI taxonomy): domain Eukaryota; kingdom Metazoa; phylum Mollusca; class Scaphopoda; order Gadilida; family Siphonodentaliidae; genus Siphonodentalium; species Siphonodentalium dalli. The sequence continues at coordinate 41,329,507 of CP136066.1, forward strand.
GCAAATATAAGAGAATGCATTGGCCTAACAATTTTTTATCATTGTTTTTAATAAATGTTTCTTACAATTTTTAGGACATAAATAAAAAACATCCATTACCCTACAGGGAGCCCCACACATATATAGAAGCATATAGAAGAGTGTCGTCTGCTCATGTTTGTCTGGGGCTCTGTATGGGTGAAATTATAAAATTGTTAAAGAATACAAGAACAAATTATTAAAATTGTAAAAAATTGTTAGGCCAATGCATTCTCTTATATATGCGAAGCGACCTATGGTCGACTCGCATATATAAGAGAATGCATTGGCACAGGGTAAAAAAATCCCGACTTACGACTGGATTTGATATGGCGGGTCACAATTTATCAGATCGAAATGTTCAGATAATAAGATCAAGAAACGATGAGTTGTCATTTTTTAAAACTTATTTATATCTGAACATTTCCTATGGGAACTACTCATCACTGAGTAAAGTACATAAAGGGTTAGACACAGATCCCTAACAATAATTAGTGGAAACACTAAACATATCTATATGTAAGATTAATTAATGGAGAATGTACATGCGTGATCTCTCTGATAACATGGCTAGTACACTGGAATCGACCAAACGTGGTCGAACAAGTATACGTCCGTTCACGCTGTAGTTCTGAATACAGTCTCATTTATTTGGCTTCAGGAGGATAAAAATACTTGATTCGAGTCGAGGAACCCCTCCCATCAAAGCTCAGAGTTATCAGATATCCATTTTTTAAATCTATTCTTTTTCACCACCTGGAATATTTGACGGCCTAGCAAATATTCAGTGAGCCGAACGACATACTTTCGATAACACATTGCTTTGAACAAAATGTTGATATATAACACGTTTTGGAAAATGTTATACTAGAGTTGACAGTGGTTAGAATTATTTTTTGGTAATTAATCTATTCTGATAACTGATGAGTATTGTGAATAAATGTTGTTAGAATCTGATGATACGGGGACCATCGAATCTGACTGTGTACCTTTAATTACAGGGAATGGTTTATTTACATAACAGTCGTCTGAAGACGCACGGTCGACTGGCGAGTAATAATTGTGTGATTGATGGTCGCTGGGTTCTTAAACTGACCGATTACGGTTTGGCAAATTTTAAGTCGAATGGGACTGCATCGGACATCGGAAATATGGATAAAGGTATGCTGATTAACCAGGTGTGAAACATCTGTTCAACTAATATAGTTTTATATATATTGAACTGCTATAATTAAATTTGTCAGTGCCGCATGTATGTCTTCTATGGCTTTGTTTAACACTTTCTTTACTAAATGCGAGTATTGATCCCTCAGGAATCTTCAGATAATAAGTTCAACAAACATATATGCCAGTCCTATTTACTATTTAAAAGACATATTATGTACTTGTTCGGGTATGTGAAACTGATAAGTTAGCATTCAGGCACTATGTCAACTGGAGGAATATTAGTATATTAGTAACATCGCCGAAAATTTCAAGCAAATCGACGGTACCACTCCATAGAAATCATCGCTTGAACTACCCTCAATTGTAAATATTCGGGACGCAACTATCTGCGATAAACTAACGAAAATGATTTCACCTTCGAGAATAACTGCCATTAATTAATGTATAAGAATGACGATGTGCGTTGCTAATTTGGATATAATAATTGTATAAATACTTTGAGCAAGATTATTCTCCTTTTCTATTTGATCACCCTACCGCAGTGTTTCACATTTCCCCCAATTAACAAGAATCCTTCTGCCCTTATTTTATCTGTTATCTGTTCATATTTTCTAAACATCATCTTAATAGCAACCACCAAGGGTGCTTATACCTAAGGCAGGTGAATGATGTCATATAATTTTTTCTATATCCATCAGTGATTTTTCAAGATCGCGGGTATAGATTTTGATGTCACGTGACTTCCGGTTACAACCGTGTGGAGATTGCAAAAAAAAACGCGGAATTGGAAATGAAGCATCGTGATAAAAATGAAAGTAACTATACTTCACAAATTACGAAGAATTCACGTCTGATTTAAGTCTATTAATTACATTTAGACCAATTTCGCTGGTCAGCTTAATGAAAACGAAAAATGAAGAAGTCATGACGATAATCCAGACAAGATTTTACAATCCACGACACGTCTCGTCAATTTGGCATTTCGTCTCCGTCGTGACCACTGCATGGTGTTACATAATGTATTCTTAGCGTTATGGCGCCGAAAAAAGGCAAATATGAGGCACATCATGTGTGGTTGCTCCACTACGTGTCAATTATCATATTTGATCTTTCCAATTGGAACTCCATTTAGTAAAGTAAGAATCAAAACTATGGGATGGATCATCTCAAACACCTTGGTATGTGCACAACAAATGGTTCACATGGATATGGGAAAGTGTTTCTATATCTATCACATATTATAATATGTGTGGGTGCTTCTTTGGTATCTGTGCATATATATGACCACTTGTAATAATAATTAAACATGTTATTGACATGAGGTCACCCATTTTACAGACCTAGCCCTTCTTTGGACATTATTCTTCATGATCTGACGCTAATAAATTATGATCAGGTGAAACTAGTCTGAGAAATTCTAACTGGAACGATAATATTTTTGGATCATGATAATTATCACTACTATTGACATTGAGTCCAATTCTTAACAAAATAAGAACATATCACAATACGGGTTCGTTTTGTCATATTTTCACTCAGACCTAGTCATCGTCAACAGTTGACATGAATGTGAAGCGCAACATTTTCATCGGAATAAGGATAATCACAGCAGAGTATCGCCAGACATTCGCTAAATTATGCCAACAAATGTCAAAGGTCTAGAGCTGCTTCTGTTTTGTTTTCATTGTGAGCACAGACAATTTATCAGGGAATTATATTATTATGTATTACACTTTGTATTATGTTCCCTATTCATGACATAGTAGTCAACATAGTTGGATTTATATATGATCCAGAAATTGTGTTCAGAAACAAATCCCTGTATTTAGCTCCCGTTGTTTTTATTATTTCTGCGAAGTGTATACAACTGAGATTATTGAGGCATTGTTTTAGGGAATTACCCAGCTAGATGCCATATACTCAAAATATATTATACTAGCAGGGTGACCCGACTTCGTCCGGGCTGTTTCCCCTCTGCTTTCATCCGTCGAAAGGCGCGATTTGACCTTGAATTGGCAATTTTGAAGGTCAAGGTGAGGTCGGGGTCACGATTTGAGCCGTCCAAACAATCGCCGGACAAAAGTACCCCTAGGTATCAAATTTCGTCGACATCCCGTCGAAAGGCGCGATTTGACGTTGAATTGACCATTTTGAAGGTCAAGGTCAGGTCGGGGTCACGATTTGACCCATCTAAAACACTCCCCGGACAAAAGTATCCCTAGGTATCAAATTTCGTCGAATTCCGTCCGGCAGTTTTCCCGGCCATTGCTAACAAACAAACAAACAGAAGTCCCAAAATATGTATTAGACTTCTCAATTTTGACATCCGCGTGACCAACGGGTGATGTTCTGCGAGCAAGTTATGTCAAGTATGGATGTTACGATAACACATTATTGTGTGAATGAGGACACCCGTGATCACAATATACGAAATACAGATGAGGTGTGGTGTCCCGTGTCAGTCCAGGGAGCCAGTGTGGTGTTCGTGTAAGTCCAGTGTGGTGCTCGTGTCTGTCCGTGGGGCTGGTGTGGTGTTCGTGTCAGTCCAGGGAGCTGGTGTGGTGTTCGTGTCAGTCCAGGGAGCCGGTGTGGTGTTCGTGTCAGTACAGTGGGGCTGCTGTATGTTCGTGTCAGTCCATGGACCCGTTGTGGCATTCGTGCACCCTGTCTTATATTATCAGTTCAGGGAGCTGGTGTGGCATGCATGTACCCTGGCTTAAGTCCGACACCCCTTGACCATAATGCACAAAACAAAACAATGCACATTAGCTACATTCATACAACTGGAAAAAGTGCCTGGAAAATGTTCATGAATGTTTCTTAATTTGTTGTATTGCTTATTAAACTAAGGATATGCCATAAGTTGGTGCATGACTGTCGACTCTGCCAGATATTTGGAGGCTAATTTCGGGGGAAAGTTAGTTCTAGAACAACTTAAGGAATTATCAACGAGATGCTATACATACTGAAATCAGCCTTAAAACTCACTCCCGAATAGTTATTGTAGAAATAAATTATCGGGCTGACCCTTACCGGGAATCTAACCTATGCCCACGTAGTCTAGCTCTAATTGCGATGATGGAACCCATGACACACGATTATGGAACAACCCCCGTTGGAAATTATATAGAGTTTTGTAGTAAACTTTTATAGACTTTTTATGTAGTAAACTGTAGATTATGTGAATTATATAGGTTATTTTTCGTTCATATACCCGAGAGCACAGTATGGCCCCATTACAATGAATTGCCTGCAAAGGTACCATCGTGTGAATGTACCACTAACGGTTTTGCTGTTGTCATGTTGTATCAACTTGTATGATACTTTTCTCTGCAGATCTTATATGGACTTGCCCTGAGTTGTTGAGATTTGGTGATACTAGTTGCAGAGGAACACAGAAGGGCGATGTGTACAGCTTTGCAATCATAGCGCATGAAATATACTTCCGAGATGGGGCGTTTACTACAGACGACGGACTCACGTCCAGTGGTGAATATATCTAGGCATTATTAACCCATGACCGGGGCTTCCTGAAATATTGCGAATACCCTGTGACACTGCATTCTATTATACATGCGTGTCTCTCATAGGGGGCCTCACATATTTTAGAGAATACATTGCCATAACAATAGCTACCTTGATCTTGTCAGCCAGTGCATTCTCTTGTATGTGCAAGGCTCCCCATGGGAGACTCGCATATATAAGATAATGCACTTGCACATGATCTTTAATGCACGACCAGCGGTGTTCCTGTCAAGAAAGGGCTAATTAAGTAATGTAATAAAAAGTTATTTCTCCACAAGTTTGTATATAAAATGGTGTATGTACATCCAACCGAAAGCCAATGACTGGCGGTAGCGCATGTTCCAAGGTGCCCGACACTATATGCTATGAATTTGGAAAGTCACTTTAAGCTAGTGTTTCGTGTCTATTTTTATTCGCCGACTACTCGTCAGGGGACAGGCGATTTAATTAGGTAAGTTGACATTTTATATGTCTGTTAACATGTATTCCATGTGTATATAGTTTGGGCCACGTCATGTGGTGTTGTTGGATTTGCAAATTTCATGCAATCATTCTGTTAACATGTATTCCATGTGTATATAGTTTTTCCACGTCATGTGGGATTGTTGGATTTGCAATTTTCATGCAATCATTCTGTTGGATGGTTTGTAGTTTGTCTTATTTGACTCGCCGTTAATCTTAGTCTGACATATTTCTGACTGTAGCGTCAATAGTTTCAACCTCTCCGCGTTCGTTGCGATGTGAATGAGAATGATCATCATCGTCACTATCAGCACCTTATCATAGTCACTATCAGCACCTTATCATCGTCACTATCAGCACCTTATCATCGTCACTATCAGCACCTTATCATCGTCACTATCAGCACCTTATCATCGTCACTATCAGCACCTTATCATCGTCACTATCAGCACCTTATCATCGTCACTATCAGCACCTTATCATCGTCACTATCAGCACCTTATCATCGTCACTATCAGCACCTTATCATCGTCACTATCAGCACCTTATCATCGTCACTATCAGCACCTTATCATCGTCACTATCAGCACCTTATCATCGTCACTATCAGCACCTTATCATCGTCACTATCAGCACCTTATCATCGTCACTATCAGCACCTTATCATCGTCACTATCAGCACCTTATCATCGTCACTATCAGCACCTTATCATCGTCACTATCAGCACCTTATCATCGTCACTATCAGCACCTTATCATCGTCACTATCAGCACCTTATCATCGTCACTATCAGCACCTTATCATCGTCACTATCAGCACCTTATCATCGTCACTATCAGCACCTTATCATCGTCACTATCAGCACCTTATCATCGTCACTATCAGCACCTTATCATCGTCACTATCAGCACCTTATCATCGTCACTATCAGCACCTTATCATCGTCACTATCAGCACCTTATCATCGTCACTATCAGCACCTTATCATCGTCACTATCAGCACCTTATCATCGTCACTATCAGCACCTTATCATCGTCACTATCAGCACCTTATCATCGTCACTATCAGCACCTTATCATCGTCACTATCAGCACCTTATCATCGTCACTATCAGCACCTTATCATCGTCACTATCAGCACCTTATCATCGTCACTATCAGCACCTTATCATCGTCACTATCAGCACCTTATCATCGTCACTATCAGCACCTTATCATCGTCACTATCAGCACCTTATCATCGTCACTATCAGCACCTTATCATCGTCACTATCAGCACCTTATCATCGTCACTATCAGCACCTTATCATCGTCACTATCAGCACCTTATCATCGTCACTATCAGCACCTTATCATCGTCACTATCAGCACCTTATCATCGTCACTATCAGCACCTTATCATCGTCACTATCAGCACCTTATCATCGTCACTATCAGCACCTTATCATCGTCACTATCAGCACCTTATCATCGTCACTATCAGCACCTTATCATCGTCACTATCAGCACCTTATCATCGTCACTATCAGCACCTTATCATCGTCACTATCAGCACCTTATCATCGTCACTATCAGCACCTTATCATCGTCACTATCAGCACCTTATCATCGTCACTATCAGCACCTTATCATCGTCACTATCAGCACCTTATCATCGTCACTATCAGCACCTTATCATCGTCACTATCAGCACCTTATCATCGTCACTATCAGCACCTTATCATCGTCACTATCAGCACCTTATCATCGTCACTATCAGCACCTTATCATCGTCACTATCAGCACCTTATCATCGTCACTATCAGCACCTTATCATCGTCACTATCAGCACCTTATCATCGTCACTATCAGCACCTTATCATCGTCACTATCAGCACCTTATCATCGTCACTATCAGCACCTTATCATCGTCACTATCAGCACCTTATCATCGTCACTATCAGCACCTTATCATCGTCACTATCAGCACCTTATCATCGTCACTATCAGCACCTTATCATCGTCACTATCAGCACCTTATCATCGTCACTATCAGCACCTTATCATCGTCACTATCAGCACCTTATCATCGTCACTATCAGCACCTTATCATCGTCACTATCAGCACCTTATCATCGTCACTATCAGCACCTTATCATCGTCACTATCAGCACCTTATCATCGTCACTATCAGCACCTTATCATCGTCACTATCAGCACCTTATCATCGTCACTATCAGCACCTTATCATCGTCACTATCAGCACCTTATCATCGTCACTATCAGCACCTTATCATCGTCACTATCAGCACCTTATCATCGTCACTATCAGCACCTTATCATCGTCACTATCAGCACCTTATCATCGTCACTATCAGCACCTTATCATCGTCACTATCAGCACCTTATCATCGTCACTATCAGCACCTTATCATCGTCACTATCAGCACCTTATCATCGTCACTATCAGCACCTTATCATCGTCACTATCAGCACCTTATCATCGTCACTATCAGCACCTTATCATCGTCACTATCAGCACCTTATCATCGTCACTATCAGCACCTTATCATCGTCACTATCAGCACCTTATCATCGTCACTATCAGCACCTTATCATCGTCACTATCAGCACCTTATCATCGTCACTATCAGCACCTTATCATCGTCACTATCAGCACCTTATCATCGTCACTATCAGCACCTTATCATCGTCACTATCAGCACCTTATCATCGTCACTATCAGCACCTTATCATCGTCACTATCAGCACCTTATCATCGTCACTATCAGCACCTTATCATCGTCACTATCAGCACCTTATCATCGTCACTATCAGCACCTTATCATCGTCACTATCAGCACCTTATCATCGTCACTATCAGCACCTTATCATCGTCACTATCAGCACCTTATCATCGTCACTATCAGCACCTTATCATCGTCACTATCAGCACCTTATCATCGTCACTATCAGCACCTTATCATCGTCACTATCAGCACCTTATCATCGTCACTATCAGCACCTTATCATCGTCACTATCAGCACCTTATCATCGTCACTATCAGCACCTTATCATCGTCACTATCAGCACCTTATCATCGTCACTATCAGCACCTTATCATCGTCACTATCAGCACCTTATCATCGTCACTATCAGCACCTTATCATCGTCACTATCAGCACCTTATCATCGTCACTATCAGCACCTTATCATCGTCACTATCAGCACCTTATCATCGTCACTATCAGCACCTTATCATCGTCACTATCAGCACCTTATCATCGTCACTATCAGCACCTTATCATCGTCACTATCAGCACCTTATCATCGTCACTATCAGCACCTTATCATCGTCACTATCAGCACCTTATTATCGTCACTATCAGCACTTTATCATCGTCACTATCAGCACCTTATCATCGTCACTATCAGCACCTTATTATCGTCACTATCAGCACATTATCATCGTCACTATCAGAACCTTATCATCGTCACTATCAGCACCTTATCATCGTCACTATCAGCACCTTATCATCGTCACTATCAGCACCTTATCATCGTCACTATCAGCACCTTATCATCGTCACTATCAGCACCTTATCATCGTCACTATCAGCACCTTATCATCGTCACTATCAGCACCTTATCATCGTCACTATCAGCACCTTATCATCGTCACTATCAGCACCTTATCATCGTCACTATCAGCACCTTATCATCGTCACTATCAGCACCTTATCATCGTCACTATCAGCACCTTATCATCGTCACTATCAGCACCTTATCATCGTCACTATCAGCACCTTATCATCGTCACTATCAGCACCTTATCATCGTCACTATCAGCACCTTATCATCGTCACTATCAGCACCTTATCATCGTCACTATCAGCACCTTATCATCGTCACTATCAGCACCTTATCATCGTCACTATCAGCACCTTATCATCGTCACTATCAGCACCTTATCATCGTCACTATCAGCACCTTATCATCGTCACTATCAGCACCTTATCATCGTCACTATCAGCACCTTATCATCGTCACTATCAGCACCTTATCATCGTCACTATCAGCACCTTATCATCGTCACTATCAGCACCTTATCATCGTCCTTCTCGCATATAGCATAATTACCACCAGGGTTCGCGCTAATTCACATTTGTCAAAAAATATTTTCATTGTTACATAAAATTTACTAGTGGTGTTTTATAAGGTTTAGGAAAAGTTAACACCTCCATAAGGATGCACCTCATTATCATCATCAGCAATATCCTAACAGCAGCAGCGAGAGCTTAACACTTTCTTTACTAAAATGAGTCTCCCACCTAGCTAAAACTATATACATTGGAATGGTCTATTAGCCACCTGCAGGGATGTTCAGAAAACAAACGTAGAGGACAAACAGACTAAACGATAATACATGTGCAGAAAGAATCATATTCATTGGTGAGAATTGTTCTGATAATAAATTCAAAATGGTCGTTTTTTCTTGTTCATTTATTTGAACATTTCCTAAGCAAACTACTTTAGTATTTAGTAAAGAAATGGTTATATTGATATAATCATCGTCATCAACGGTATAAGCTTTATCATCATCGCAGTTGTGTAAATGTAATATAGGTGATTGGATAGCTTAATTCTCTTTTGACTCACTGAGAGTGTCCACAATATGCTAATATCAATTTTATTCCACAATGCATAACACAGTTATTTGAACACAACGTGAAAGTGATTACGTATGACACTGGCTCGTATTGAGGCGTTCATGGAATCATAATGTGCGTTAATAGTAATCGACCCGAATGAGCTCCGACCTTTCTTGTATCACTTTTTCCCCTATCCTCAAAATGAGGAGTCAACAGTTGCAATACTTAGAGCCCAACTAACCCCACACCACAATGCGCTCCTCCCCAAATTGCCTTCCACCCAAATGCCATCCATCAAAATGCGCTCCATCAAAAATGCGCTCACAAAATGCCCTCCCCTTTTCTCTGCTCCCAAAATGCTTTTCCCAGATATGCCCTCAATTGCCCTTCTCTGGCAGTTTCCCAGTCTGTTTGTGGATGGGTATAATGAGGAAACACCACAATATTTGATTTTCTTAATAGAGGCTTCTTTGAGCGTGTTTGCTTGCTTAGTACATACACTTTGAAGTTCACTTAGGGTCAGGGAGGGCAGTTTTTGAGTATGCATTTAGAGAAAGCATTTGGAGAGGAACGTATTTGGGTTTGTAGACCGGGTTGTCCCTGAGTCGGGATGTCCTTGGATCGGGAAGTCCTTGGTCAGGCTAGCTGGGGTCCATCGGGTTGGGTTGTCTCTGTGTCAGGTTCCCGTAATACTTGGCTACCGATATGGTCCACGTTTAGAGAAAGCAACCACACTCTACTATGACATGGTATCTGCCTCAAATGAAAGTCCGGGAGCAACAGGGGTGAAGTAAAAATTATCTGTTAAAGTTTTTTTCTCCATTTGGATTGTGACTCTGGGTGGTGTGTACATCAATTTCTAGGCGGGTGTGGAGTTCTCACCCTTGAGCATTCCCTATCATCCAAGATGGCAGCCAACATGGCCGCCGTAGTATAGAATATGAACTAAGTCAGTTTAATCTGTTTTGTTGGAAACTATATATCATGAAATTAACTCAAATTTATAAATTATTTGGATGCTATTACATTATACTATTGTTTGAAGGAACATCTGGCACTCCATTAGAAATATGGCTGCCAAAATGGCGACCGGAATGTGAAAAATATGATTTGTTTCGCCTCATCTATCTTCTATATCTATATTTGCGAATGTCTGTCTGTCTGTCTGTCTGTCTGTGTTCTATAGAAATTCACAGGGGACCATCTAGATGATGCCAAAGGGGTCTACTAGGAGTAGCTTTTCACGAGAAAGATAATGGTCGGGGTTAGAATTTATAAAGTGACGCCGTTGTTGTCAGGGGCAGAAAAGGGGGAGGGGCAGAAAAAAAATTTGTCGCCGATTGCCACGAAACTTACATATAATCATCCCCATGATATGAAGAATCCAACGGTGTGGTTTAAATATGTCAAAAGTGGCGTCGTTTGAGTCAGGGATGAACGGAAGGGGAGAGGGGCACCAAAATTGATAAAACTAATTTTAGCGCCGATTTCCACCAAATTGATATATATTCTTCTTCATGATACAAGGAATCTAATTGTGCGATTTAACAACGCCAAATTGTTTTTGGATGAGAGATTGGAAGGGGGTGGGCACTAAATTTGATAATAAGTCGCCGATTGCCACCACACTTACACAAAATCATCCCCATGGTATGAGGAGTCTGATGGTGTGGCCTCATTCGAGTCAGGGTTGCATTGAAAGGGACAGGGGCACCAAAATTGATGCACAATTTTTTAGCGCCAATTTCCACCAAATTGATACACGTTCTTATCCATGATACGAGGAATCTAATCGTGATTTAAAGACGCCATAATGGTGCTGTTTGGGTGAGAGATGGAGAGGGGAGTCATTGGCACCAAATTTGATAAAAAAAATTGTTTAGTCGCCGATTATCACTAAACTTATAAACAATCATCTCCATGATATCAGGAGTGTAATCGTGTGGTTTAAGGATGTCACAAGTGGGGCCATTCGAGTCAGTGGTGTATAGAGATGAGAGGGACACAACAAATTATATCGATATGTTTAGTGCCGATTTCCACCAGATTGATACATATTCTTCTCCGTGATACGAGGAATCTTATCGTGTGGTTTAGATACACCAAATTGGTGCCCTATGGGTGAGAGATATCGGGACCTTAAATTTGATACGAATTTGTATACTCGCCAATTTTCACCAATTTCATATATATGCATCTCTAATCTCTAATGAGTCTTAGTGTGTGCAGCTTGAGTCCGAAATAGGGACGGGAGGGTCACCAAAACTGATACAAAATATTTTTAGTACCAATTACCATCAAATTCAGACAGGTTCTTCTCAAATGATACCAGAAATAAAATCGTGCTGTCTGTCTGTCTTTTTGTCTGTCTGTGTGCGTTCTATATATAACTTCACACGGTACAATCGAGATGGCACCAAGGCGTTCTAAGAGGGGTAACTTTTTACAAGGAAGATAATGGTGTGGGTTAAAATTTTCTAAAATGACGCTGTTGGTGGGAGGGGAAATTAAAAAAATATGGTGAAATAGTTTTGTCGCCGATTTCCACCAAACGAATACATAATCACCTTCGCAATATGGCGTTGTTCGAGTCAGCGTTGCATCAATTGATTTAATAAACTAAATTCCACCAAATTCATACACGTTTTTCTCTAATGATATACCATGAATTAAATCACATTTGGTGTCGTTTGCGTTACGGATGGCGAGCGGATATGTACTATCATTGATAAGATTGCTATTCGCCGATATCCACATATAAGTTATATACAGTCACCAGGCCATCTCCATATCATTTTAAGTAGTTGGGCGTTCACATTTCACAATCCCGACATATGGTGACCCACATAAGTCACTTGAACAATTATATCTTCTTAACAGTCATATTTATATGGGAATGGCAATCAAGGCATTCACACAATGAGCTAGGAAAAAGAGATAACTAGAAGAAGCATTAAACGTATATTTATCATTCTATTGAAGAGATACATATATTCGTGCAAACTGAGAGACCTCGAACCGTCAGAGGATTGCATAGATGTAATAACAAAATTTAGTCTGTTCCATTCAATACAGTTTCCACAAAAAGTTACAATTTGTCAAGAGATATGGAAGGCCTGTTCAAAAATAGTGGTCACATTGTGCAGTCAAATATAGTTTCTTCTGATATACAAGAAAATGCAGTTAGTAGCACAAGACTTTTCAGGATTCTACCAATACTGACATCTGACAAGGGTTTTAGAACAGACTTATCGACTGACATAAACAACTCAAAATCTCGCTCTGTGCCTGGCACATGTAGCTGATATATGTGCGCAGCAACATTTCGTTTAAACTAAGAATATTTAGCCAATATATAGCACCATGAACAGAGGAGCACCTGAAAATTTCTTTGAAACATCTGTATCTTCATGGATATATGATAGCCACGTATCCTCGAGATCTTAGTCCAACCCACTAGATTGATTGATACATCTCAATATGTAAAACCCAATTATCATCTTTTATCGAACTAATGTGTATATGATGTTCATGTATCATATTATAACGTCTAATGTATACGCAGTTGTAAATAAATAAATACTTCATTATTGGTGGAACGGATTAATCGCGATAAACAGAATGACAATTGACAAGGTGAGCCACTACTTATATTCCATGACTGTAATAATCATGTTTTGTGATGCTATTTGAATATATAATTTATGAGAAAACGTATAACACTTTAAGCAAGAGCATTCTCTATTCCCAACAAATATCCACAGCATACATTAACCTGGGCAACGCCGGGTAACCCTGCTAGTATCTCATATAACCGTTCCTAGTGTTTTGGACTGGTTGCAAATTGTGCCGTGTTTTCTTGTTACTCATATCGTATGATCATTTGCTCAGTACTGCATGTTGTTCATTTCGTCCCAGCCACTTCCAATCCCTAACAAAATAGATCTTACAGAACATTGTATGAAATTTTCCCGAAAACTCAATATTGGTTCCTGGCCATATTTTAATGTGAAATGAACAGATTTGAAGGAATTAATAAGCGAGTGTGAGTATTGCCTATAAAATACAACCTTAGTAGGGCCTGAAACAGTTACTATAATTTATGATGGCAGTCAAAATGGCAGAAAATGTATAGAAAATGATATAGTTTGTCCCTATGCGCTTGCTTGTCGCGACTGATATATGCATGGAGTTGACTAATTGCATTAGATACATTAAAAAGAAACATTTAACCCTTTACCCAACAGAACGCCCAGAAACGCCCTAACAGCCTAAATTATCTTCGGTCTGTCTCAATAAAACCATGGAAATATGGGTATCATTGGAACCGGCTCATTGAGCACATTGTGATAGTTACAGTTATGCCCTGTGCCAATGCATTCTCTTATATATGCGAGTCGACCATAGGTCGCCTCGCATATATAAGAGAATGCATTGGCCTAAAAAAAACTTTTTTTTAACACTTTTTACCATTTTTTCTTTAATATGTGTTAAGCCAATGCATTCTCTTATATATGCGAGGCGACCTATGGTCGACTCGCATATATAAGAGAATGCATTGGCACAGGGCCGTTCTGTTGGGTAAAGGGTTAAATAGGACATGCACATACGGTATGAGATATGTTTTGTAAGACCAGAGACTCCCGCATTATATTTCATTTATTTACAACCTTGTAACCTTGTAAGATGTGTGTGGTGGGGATACCTATATATGTTTGTGGTGGGGATACCTATATATGTATGTGGTGGGGATAACTATATATGTATGTGGTGGGGATACCTATATATGTATGTGGTGGGGATACCTATATATGTATGTGGTGGGGATAACTATATATGTATGTGGTGGGGATACCTATATATGTATGTGGTGGGGATACCTATATATGTGTGTGGTGAGTATAACTATATATGTGTGTGGCGGGGATACCTATATATGTGTGTGGTGGGGAGACATATATATGTGAGTGGCGGGGATACCTATATATGTATGTGGCGGGGATACCTATATATGTGTGTGGCGGGGATACCTATATATGTATGTGGTGGGGATACCTATATATGTATGTGGTGGGGATACCTATATGTGTATGTGGTGGGGATACCTATATATGTATGTGGTATAACCTTGTAAAATTTAGTTCCGTGACATCAACTATGTGGAGAATGCACACACAGTGTATGACGATAATATGATTTGTGCATACTGATGTGGTTAAGATTAATCATATGTACACGGCAATGTTGTCATACTGGTCTTGTGGGCAATGAGTTCCAAAACCGTACTACATAAAATGTTCTCATACTCTAGTAGATCAGGGAGATAATTTTATCACAGCATCATCAAATGAAGATACATTGGGTTGCTGGTACAATGTAACGGTGTTATCATCACATTTAATTATCACTCACGCACTTTCATATGACAGCATCGAACCTTGCATGAGTTTAGATATCAGCGTATACCGGGCATCGTTGATGATATAACCCTGAACTGACATTTATTCAACTGTCTCTTCATGCACAATGAACAATCTAATTTCCGTGTGCAAGACGATTAGAGGGGAAGCCAGGAATCCTGGTTTCACATGTACCAATCTATATGCCGTGTGAACTGACATAGAACATGCGCCTGACTACAATGGGGCATTTGGAAGACGATAATTCTAAATGAATATAACACACAATGACCCGATCCCAAAGTGAGCTTGGTCAAACTATTGGCAACTGGTTAATTATCAAATTACTGGCTGAAGTATATAACACAGTTGGTAGAATAGAGGCTAGCTCTAGTCATGGAAGTGTGCATATTTGGACTATTTAGTTAAGTAGAAATCACACTATGGCGATTACTCCCGATCGCTAGCGGTTGAGAAATTCCAAAGTATGCCCAGAACAATTGTTGCTTGGAAGCAATATTTGCAGAGAAAATTGGGTCACGGTGGAATAAACTTGAAGATACACAAGAGCAGGCTAGGATATCATTTTCTCTGAATCAGTTGTTCGCACATGGCACATCCCAAATTGGGGGGCTAAATCAATTGTGGTCACAACACGGGCATAATAATTATGACACTGGTACCAAATGACAAGCTCTCCAATCTGGTAGTACATTGCAATACTCAACGATAAGTGGTGATGGAAAATATTTCCGGAACGAGACTTTGGGTTTAGGAGCAAATGCACTTCTATGTTTTTTATTCTAAGTGTATATGCCCATGACAGCTTTTATTGTTTTCATATCTGAATTTCTGTCCACGATGCTTGTGCAATGTACATGTTCCTGACTAAATGGTGGTATTTAATTGCATTGCACGTCCGGTTATCAAAGATCGCGATAGATATAAGACAAATTATATTAGCCCAGGCGAAAGCTGGCAACTTGAAGATTCAACATGAATATACATGTTTAGGGTTTTGAGGGCTATTGTATATAATGTTATATGGCATGTCGAAACATGCATCACCACAGTTGGAACCAGCCTCCACTATATAGATACCATGGTTATGCTAAATTATATTTTCCGATCCAGTACTCCACACTTAGTATAGATGCATGCGTACTGCATAAATATCCAAATAACTCTCCCCAAAACTAAACAAATTTAAGCATTTGGTGGGACCTATCAGACCCAAGAAGAATAGAGCGCAAATTCAAGACAAAAATTCAAACCGTACATCCTTCAAGTGAAGCACGAGTTCGGTCTGTTCTACTTCGAGGGTTGGTGAGTTATTTATCATGAGGTGATCATGTTTGGTGCTATCTCAATGTTCTGAAAACGCTGAAATGTGATCAACTATCAGCCACCTACAGTAATGCTCTAAACAATCGACTACTTAACCACATCAGAATTACCCATATTTCTGATGTGGTTAAGGAGTCGATTATTTAGAGCATTACTGTAGCATTACTCGATAGTAAGTACAGCTTTTTATGAACTATTTGGCATAATGAAGAATGTTACCTGCAAAAGTTATTGACTGTTGATTATTTGTTTGGTTGTTCAGTCGATAGACCATATCAGGACTAATACTACATCATTCCCACAGCCAGATTATGTTGAACTTTGACCATAATTGTTTTTTTTATTTCTGTGATATTTGTGCTATTTGATGATGATTTAATTCCTGAGCAGAGGCGCGAACTGCATTATTTCCATGATGAAATGTCAACATAAGCCTCACTGCTTATAATCATATATGATGCCCTAGACTTAGCCTTAATGAGGCTAAATATTGATTTTCGCAGCCATTTTGAATGATACATTAGCTATTACAAAATGTGTTCAAGTGTGTGTCACCAATCTAACACTTCTGATATATTTGTCACCATTTTGACTGTCATAACTGTTCAAGCACCGATGAAATTGAATTGTATAGGTAATAATTGCCTGGGCTTAACTCGTTCATTTCACATTGCACTATGGCTAGAAATACGAAATTACACCAAGATAAATTTGATTAGGGATTGAAATGGACTGAGACAAAAGAAATAACAAGAGTAATGTCTCAATGCAGATTAATCAACTTCACACATCAACCACAACGTCTAAACAAATAAGGATGAACATAGAATTTTCCATAAATTTGCCGCCATTTTGACTGCCATCATAGACCATAGTAACCATTTCAGACCCTACTGAGATTGTATTTTGTCAGTAATACTTCCAATGGCTTAACTCCTTCGGATCTGTTCATTTCATATTAAAATATGACTAGAAACCGAAACTGAGTTTTCGAAGAAATATCATACTACGTTCTTTAAAGTAGCTGAGCATAAATGAACAACAAATTTCACTGCCCAAATATTCGTAGGATATGAATAATAGGAATACAAACAACAACTTGTCGTCAGTTCCAAACAGTAGAAACGGGTATAGAAGATATGAGTGAAAATGTGTCTATTTTTCAATTCAGGTCACTATTTTGGCAGCCATCTTGCCATTGGAGAACCACTTGTTCCTACAAAATGTAGTACAATGTAATAACATCCCAATAATATATACATTTGTATACATTATAGAAGACATTATCTCCCAATAAAATGGATTAAACAGAGTTAGTTCATATTTTGTAACACGTCGGCCATGTTGGACGCCATCTTGAATTATAGGAAATGCTCAAGGGTGTGAACTCCACACCCACCCAGAAATTGAAGCACATACCATCCAGAATCACAATCCGCTGAGAAAAAAAATTTAACAGAGAATTTTTACTTACCCCTGATAATAAAGTGCGTTCTCGATTATGAATGTTGTGATCGGTTTCGAGGTATCATAGGTAATTTTGTATGTGGCAATGTGGTATAAAGAGCGACCAATCTTCCGTCGACCAAAAGCGTTAGGCAATAAAGAGCGTTAACAATTATTAACTTTGTTGTCTTTTTCAAGGTATTATATAATGTGGCATGTGGCATTTGAATATACGAATGATTGAGAATTTGGAAATAACTTACACAAAAACAACGATTGAAACAAAATAAGCATGTTATTAATGGCTGAAAAAACAACCAACCCAGGCGCTACTAATTATATATTCATAAAAAAATATAGTCTGCCACACGAGAATGACCGAATATAACCACACTATCTTGATTAATTACATAACACATCGGATAACAACAGTATATATACACTGCGCGCGCACAAACTGATTCACATAGGGGTTAAGGAAATGGCATCTCGGCCCTTTCGAATATCCCGGTGTTACCCCCCCCCAAATCACTTCATCATCAACTGATTCACAAATTAGTATCTGTTGACAAACAATTACCGAATCATATAGTCTGCATAATAAACTCCAGATCCGAATCTGTTTTTAATTCGCTGTACCATTTTGACGTCGTCGTAGTCTAGTCACATTCGAGAGGGCTTTCTGATTGCGTTTGGTGGTTTCTAGACCATATAAATAATTTAAGAAATATCTTAGTACCGTCACTGTTATAAAGTTGTCATTCTCACGGTGTTTAGCTACTCTTAAAGCATCAAGGAAAAGTAATTGTCTATGAAACATTTAAGAACCTTTATATTTAAATAATATTTCAAGAATAGCGGCCCTGGTATTAGGTGCTAGCAATACGACTGAAATATTCATCTTGATTATGGTTGGCTTGCAACAACCACCACAGCCATTATTTCATTATTTTATAACCTGAATGTGTTTGAATGTTTTATACACATCGCGTCTTTTCCTTTATTCGCCCAGACAACTGAGACTCCACACAAATGACAATTTTAGATAAAATAACGGTACTTTACCATAACAGCATCATTTTGAACTATCAGGATCATAGCAATTCAGCAGAACACACCATCATTGTTGAAAATTAGGACCAGTTAACTAAGGGTGAAATTGGAAACTTTCTATCCATTGTAGAAATAACCAACAAAGTGCGGTCTGAAAAGATCGACCCACCTTTCCGCCCAACTGTAGCCACCGCCTATGATGTACCTCCACGTATGTTGGGCTTACTTTGTGATTGTTGGGCTGAAAATCCCGGTGAACGACCAACATTCGAAGACATCAGAAAGTACATCAAGAAACACAACACAGATCAGTAAGTGAATATCTATTTGACTAATAGTATTAATTACATCCATCTGCTTCTCTGTAGTACTCTGCCATTGCTTTCAACAATGCTAATGCATATAAATAGGATGATTATATTATAGGGCGGAGTGAACGTTGAATATTGGAATCTCGTCATGGCAACGTCACTAAAAAGCTCCATAAATTTAATGATATTTCTGACTAAAATTAATTTTCAGGTTGATAATTTTCACTGATAAATAATTAGAAGTACTAAGCACGGTTTTCTAATATAATTACGCATTTCAAAGGCATCATACCAATAGCAAACAGTTCATAAATCGCTTCACTATTTATAAGTTTGTTATTCAATATGATGCTTTCTAACTGTAATTAAATTAGGAAACCAAAGTTATTCCGTAAGTAAAATTTAGAAGTGGTCGAGTATAATCACAGTGTGTGTACGAGTCATCAGATAGCTAGTATAAGTGTTATTAATGGGCACAGTCAGAACATCCCAGAATTATAATTTTACGATT
The DNA here is from genome assembly GCA_032622095.1 of Siphonodentalium dalli. Lineage (NCBI taxonomy): Eukaryota > Metazoa > Mollusca > Scaphopoda > Gadilida > Siphonodentaliidae > Siphonodentalium > Siphonodentalium dalli. The sequence continues at coordinate 41,349,379 of CP136066.1, forward strand.
TCAGTTTATCAATAGATGGAATATCAAAACTAAGAGGAACATGGAGAAATACATAGACGTTGTTCTTATATTCATTACTGATAGTTGTCAATTAACGAATTTTTGCATGTTGAAACCATTGTTATGTAAACAAATCCATTACAGTTATTTGTCAACGAACATCGCTAAATGTATAGTAAGTTCAAATATGTTAGTCTGAATATGATTTTCAGAATATTTTTCAATGCTCTGACCTTTGAAAATGTCTACCATCAATTTTGATCAATTTGGTGTCTTACTGGACTTATTGGACTGGAATCCGTAATTCCACTATAACTATAACGTTTACATACCAATCTAATTGACATACGCAGGGTTCGCGCTGGACCGAAATATACTTTTGCCAAATATTTTGCCAAATGAAAATATTTTTTGCCAAATTCTTTTAGAAATTGCCAAATGCTATTACTTTCTGCAAAATGAAGTTTTATATTTCTACAAGCGCTGTTTGAAAAAACATTTGTTATCGTTAGGAAAGCAGTTAATTATTACCGAACAATACGATTGTTGAAGTGCTGCTTCACCAGAAGTGCAAATAGAAAAGAGGATTATCTATATGTGAACACCACAACAATAACTTATATAGTAATCTGATCGATACTAATGCTATCAGATTACCTGCATTTTGATAAAGGTGTTAACATTTTCTAACCTTATAGACCGCAGTTAATTGCAATGGTTTCCTTAAATTAATGTCATGAGTGACCAATACTTTTTTTTCCTTGATAATTTAAAAAGTGACTTGCCAAAACTTTTGCCAAATGAAAATATTTTTTGCCAAATGTAAATTATTTTTGCCATTAGCAAGTGGAAACTAATAACAAAGGTAATCTATTTTTTCTTTTTTTGTTATTTTGCATGAACCCACTACGAAGGCATGTAGGCGAATTTGAATCTGTGACTTGTTACATTTGAAGTAAATCATAGGTATCGATTTAGCTTGATTGCGTTTGAATCAGTCATGTAACAAATAAGACATGAAATGACGAATATTATACTGTTACAATTACTATAAGCATCTCCCAATCATGGGGTGGGTGGGGGGGGGGGGGATAAAACGCAGAACTTCAAGAGTAGAGTGAAGTTTGACCGCCGTGTCAAGCAAGTTAAACCAATGCAAAATCAGTCGTGTGAATATGCTCACACGAGCTTACGGTTACGATTGCCTTGAACATCGTTCAGATGGCGCAGTATTGACCCAATTTGAATGACCAAAACAAACTGGACAACTTCGTCAACTCTTTACCGGCCGTGCACACGTTGACGAACATCAATAAATATATGAGTTAAACATTCCAGCGAAGATTGTTATTGGTTGTCATAAGCACATCCATTTTTTCACAAAAGAGCTGCCGGGGTAATTATATTTTGGATATTCCAAGTGCACAGAAATATATTTATATTCACATATTGCTTCTGCGTTTCCCATATCATTATGATAGCCACCCTCTCTGATCAATGTGGTTATATCTAGTTTTCGCGGATTGTAAATGGCATGGGACCTAAAAATCCCCCGTGATTTCTATGATGGAGTCTTCGTGGGGCTGATTTAAAAAAGCTATATAAATGTTGTAGATATGTAATAAGAACTGAAAGCACACCTTAATGTTACCCTGTAAGTAGTCAGTAACAAATGGGATCTTTTTGTAATGTCTCTGTATTGTGTTTTTGTATGGTTTTTTATAGAATATTAAAAAATAAGAAATCAATATCACTATGTTTAAACTGATATAAAAATTTAACTCAAACATATTTCAACTACTTGTTGAACATTGAACAACTTAACATCATGACATTTTTGAGAAGTTTGCTGAGTGAAACTTATTTCTGTTTACATGTTCCTGATTCAAAATTAATCTGTCGTAGTCGGTTTTCCTCGACACTGGGGCCGTGGGTTTTACAGGGCTGATAAAAAGGCGCCACATCTGCCAGGTACGGGGCATAGGTCTGTAGACCCCGTCAAAATGCAAACACTGTTACAACTCTATAACATTGCCTGCAACTTGTATCCGTCGTTCTCACTAAGTGTATACATATAAGCAATGAATGGTGGAGTGAACGTGGTCATAGGTTCATGGAGTTAATTCATTTTGTTTATCTGTGCTCGTGGTCAAAATCCCATGACCACAGTGAAACTGCAATTATTTTTTTATGTGACGCCATATAAATTACCTCTATACATGTAGATGAGATTGTGAAGGGGTGCCACGTTCCGGTGACAGTACAATATGGCGAAAGCTAACTTATTCATTGTTATCTGTATTCGACTTTTGTCAGACAGGGAGGCGACAGGGATATAATGAATTTATTCGATCTTATCTTTAATCTGTTTGTCAGACAGGGATGAATCATGGATATAATTACCTTATTCGATGTGTTCTTTAGTCTGTGACTGTCAAACAGGGAGGGATTATGGATATAACGACCTTATTCGATGGTATCTTTATTATGTTTCTGTCAGAAAGGGAGGTATAAATGATATAATGAACTAATTTGATATTATCTTTACTCTGTTTCTGTCAGAAAGGGAGGTATAATGGATATAATGGTGCAGAAGTTAGAGAAGTACGCCAGTAACCTTGAAGATATCGTGGCACAGAGGACAATGGAACTTACAGATGAGAAGAGAAAGACTGATAATCTGCTCAATCGAATGCTACCACCGTAAGTATAATATTCAATAATGAAGCCGATATCCCAGTGCTTGTGAGAGAGAGATTCTGACTACTAGATTTCCTATGTATGCTATATTAACGTATAAATAAGTGACAATACAAGGTAACTTGAACACCTTCCGTTGTGTGTGAGTACTGTTCAATTGTCAGTTTGAGTATCATATACTGAGTACAAAGTGCGGCTAGTATATCATTGTATAATATTCAATAATGCAGCCGACATCCCAACACTAGCACCGTAAGTATAATACTCAATAATGCAGCTGACATCCCAATGCTAGCACCGTAAGTATAATATTCAAAAATGAGTCTGACTTTGTAGGGCTAGCACCGTAAGTATAATATTCAATAATGCAGCCGACATTCCAATGATAGCACCGTAAGTATATTATTCAATAATGAATCCGACATCCCAATGCTACCACTGTAAGCATAATATTCAATAATGAAGCCAACATCCTAATGCTAGCGCTGTAAGTATAATATTCAATAATGAAGCTGACATCACAATACTAGGGCCATAAGTATATTATTCAATAATGATGCCAACATCCCAATGCTAGCGACGTCAGTATAATATTCAATAATGAAGCCGACATCACAGTACTAGGGCCATAAGTATATTATTCAATAATTAAGCCAACAAATCAATGCTAGCGCCGTAAGTATCATATTCAATAATAAAGCCGACATCACAATACTAGCGCCATAAGTATAATATTCAATAATGAAGCCGATATCGCAATACTAGCGCCATTAGTATAATATTCAATAATGAAGCCGACATCACAATACTAGCACCATAAGTATATTATTCAATAATGCAGCCAACATCCCAATGCTAGCGCCATAAGTAAAATATTCAATAATGAAGCCGATATCCCAACGCTAGCACTGTAAGTATAATATTCAATAATGAAGCCGATATCCCAACGCTAGCACCGTAAGTATAATATTCAATAATGCAGCCGTCATCCCAACACTAGCACCGTAAGTTTAATATTCAATAATGAAGCCGATATCCCAACGCTAGCACCGTAAGTATAATATTCAATAATGAAGCCGATATCCCAACCCTGGCACCGTAAGTATAATACTCAATAATGCAGCCGACATCCCAACACTAGCACCGTAAGTATAATATTCAATAATGAAGCCGATATCCCAACGCTAGCACCGTAAGTATAATATTCAATAATGAAGCCGATATCCCAACACTGGCACCGTAAGTATAATACTCAATAATGCAGCCGACATCCCAACACTAGCACCGTAAGTATAATATTGAATAATGAAGCCGATATCCCGACACTAGCACCGTAAGTATAATATTAAATAATGCAGCCAACATCCCAACACTGGCACCGTGAGTATAATATTCAATAATGCAGCCGACATCCCAACACTGGCACCGTAAGTATGATATTAAATAATGCAGCCGACATCCCAACACTAGCACCGTAAGTATAATATTAAATAATGCAACCGACATCCCAACACTGGCACCGTAAGAATAATATTCAATAATGCAGCCGACATCCCAACACTGGCACCGTATGTATAATATTCAATAATGCAGCGGACATCCCAACACTGGCACCGTAAGTATAATATTCAATAATGCAGCCGACATCCCAACACTGGCACCGTAAGTATAATATTAAATAATGCAGCCGACATCCCAACACTGGCACCGTAAGTATAATATTCAATAATGCAGCTGACATCCCAACACTGGCACCGTAAGTATAATATTCAATAATGCAGCCGACATCCCAACACTAGCACCGTAAGTATAATATTAAATAATGCAGCCGACATTCCAACACTGGCACCGTAAGTATAATATTCAATAATACAGCCGACATCCCAACACTGGCACCGTAAGTATAATATTCAATAATGCAGCCGTCATCCGAACACTGGCACCCTAAGTATAATATTCAATAATGAAGCGACATCCCAACACTGGCACCGTTGGTATAATATTCAATAATGCAGCGACATCCCAACACTACCACCCTAAGTATAATATTCAATAATGCAGCCAACTTCCGAATTCTAGCACGGTAAGTATACTATTCAATAATGAAACCGATATCCCAACACTATCGCCATAAGTATAATATTCAATAATACAGCCGACATCCCAACACTGGCACCGTAAGTATAATATTCAATAATGCAGCCGACATCCGAACACTGGCACCCTAAGTATAATATTCAATAATGAAGCGACATCCCAACACTGGCACCGTTGGTATAATATTCAATAATGCACCGACATCCCAACACTACCACCCTAAGTATAATATTCAATAATGCAGCCAACTTCCGAATTCTAGCACGGTAAGTATACTATTCAATAATGAAACCGATATCCCAACACTATCGCCGTAAGTATAATATTCAATAATGCAGCTGACATTCCAATGATAGCACCGTAAGTATATTATTCAATAATGAATCCGACATCCCAATGCTACCACTGTAAGCATAATATTCAATAATGAAGCCAACATCCCAATGCTAGCGCTGTAAGCATAATATTCAATAATGAAGCCAACATCCTAATGCTAGCGCTGTAAGTATAATATTCAATAATGAAGCTGACATCACAATACTAGGGCCATAAGTATATTATTCAATAATGATGCCAACATCCCAATGCTAGCGACGTCAGTATAATATTCAATAATGAAGCCGACATCACAGTACTAGGGCCATAAGTATATTATTCAATAATTAAGCCAACAAATCAATGCTAGCGCCGTAAGTATCATATTCAATAATAAAGCCGACATCACAATACTAGCGCCATAAGTATAATATTCAATAATGAAGCCGATATCGCAATACTAGCGCCATTAGTATAATATTCAATAATGAAGCCGACATCACAATACTAGCACCATAAGTATATTATTCAATAATGCAGCCAACATCCCAATGCTAGCGCCATAAGTAAAATATTCAATAATGAAGCCGATATCCCAACGCTAGCACTGTAAGTATAATATTCAATAATGAAGCCGATATCCCAACGCTAGCACCGTAAGTATAATATTCAATAATGCAGCCGTCATCCCAACACTAGCACCGTAAGTTTAATATTCAATAATGAAGCCGATATCCCAACGCTAGCACCGTAAGTATAATATTCAATAATGAAGCCGATATCCCAACCCTGGCACCGTAAGTATAATACTCAATAATGCAGCCGACATCCCAACACTAGCACCGTAAGTATAATATTCAATAATGAAGCCGATATCCCAACGCTAGCACCGTAAGTATAATATTCAATAATGAAGCCGATATCCCAACACTGGCACCGTAAGTATAATACTCAATAATGCAGCCGACATCCCAACACTAGCACCGTAAGTATAATATTGAATAATGAAGCCGATATCCCGACACTAGCACCGTAAGTATAATATTAAATAATGCAGCCAACATCCCAACACTGGCACCGTGAGTATAATATTCAATAATGCAGCCGACATCCCAACACTGGCACCGTAAGTATGATATTAAATAATGCAGCCGACATCCCAACACTAGCACCGTAAGTATAATATTAAATAATGCAACCGACATCCCAACACTGGCACCGTAAGAATAATATTCAATAATGCAGCCGACATCCCAACACTGGCACCGTATGTATAATATTCAATAATGCAGCGGACATCCCAACACTGGCACCGTAAGTATAATATTCAATAATGCAGCCGACATCCCAACACTGGCACCGTAAGTATAATATTAAATAATGCAGCCGACATCCCAACACTGGCACCGTAAGTATAATATTCAATAATGCAGCTGACATCCCAACACTGGCACCGTAAGTATAATATTCAATAATGCAGCCGACATCCCAACACTAGCACCGTAAGTATAATATTAAATAAAGCAGCCGACATTCCAACACTGGCACCGTAAGTATAATATTCAATAATACAGCCGACATCCCAACACTGGCACCGTAAGTATAATATTCAATAATGCAGCCGACATCCGAACACTGGCACCCTAAGTATAATATTCAATAATGAAGCGACATCCCAACACTGGCACCGTTGGTATAATATTCAATAATGCAGCGACATCCCAACACTACCACCCTAAGTATAATATTCAATAATGCAGCCAACTTCCGAATTCTAGCACGGTAAGTATACTATTCAATAATGAAACCGATATCCCAACACTATCGCCATAAGTATAATATTCAATAATACAGCCGACATCCCAACACTGGCACCGTAAGTATAATATTCAATAATGCAGCCGACATCCGAACACTGGCACCCTAAGTATAATATTCAATAATGAAGCGACATCCCAACACTGGCACCGTTGGTATAATATTCAATAATGCACCGACATCCCAACACTACCACCCTAAGTATAATATTCAATAATGCAGCCAACTTCCGAATTCTAGCACGGTAAGTATACTATTCAATAATGAAACCGATATCCCAACACTATCGCCGTAAGTATAATATTCAATAATGCAGCTGACATTCCAATGATAGCACCGTAAGTATATTATTCAATAATGAATCCGACATCCCAATGCTACCACTGTAAGCATAATATTCAATAATGAAGCCAACATCCCAATGCTAGCGCTGTAAGTATAATATTCAATAATGAAGCTGACATCACAATACTAGGGCCATAAGTATATTATTCAATAATGATAATAATAATAATAATAATAATATTTATATAGCGCCTATCCCCCGCAAGGGGCCCTAAGCGCTTTACACATTATATAAATACACAAGAAATGAACATGGAAAATAATCAATAGATATGTGGAATTATATATAATCAGATTTTGTTAGTTTTCTTTGTGTCGGGGTAGCGTCGTCGGAATATGTGAGTTTTTAAAGCAGATCGAAAATCGGTTAGCAAGCAAGATTGTCGCATTTCATTTGGTAGAGAGTTCCAAATGTCGGGACAGGCTACAGAGAAAGCTCTGTCGCCGACGGTCAAAAGATTTGCACCTTGAGGGCAGAGAAGGGACGATTCACCAGAACGAAGTGTTCGCCGGGGAGTGTATGGATATATCAGACTGTTAATATATTCGGGATTCAGAGACAAACATCCGACGGAAACCAAATGTTGCTATTTTGAATTGTATCTGATCTTTGATAGGTAGCCAGTGAAGGTCGGCGTGCATGGTTGTTACGCTACAGCCTTTCCTTCTTCGGAGTACAATTCTGGCGGCGGTGTCCAACATCCCAATGCTAGCGCCGTCAGTATAATATTCAATAATGAAGCCGACATCACAATACTAGGGCCATAAGTATATTATTCAATAATTAAGCCAACATCCCAATGTTAGCGCTGTAAGTATCATATTCAATAATGAAGCCGACATCACAATACTAGCGCCATAAGTACAATATTCAATAATGAAGCCGATATCACAATACTAGCGCCATTAGTATAATATTCAATAATGAAGCCGACATCACAATACTAGCACCATAAGTATATTATTCAATAATGCAGCCAACATCCCAATGCTAGCGCCATAAGTAAAATATTCAATAATGAAGCCAACATCACAATACTAGCGCCATTAGTATAATATTCAATAATGAAGCCGATATCCCAACGCTAGCACTGTAAGTATAATATTCAATAATGAAGCCGATATCCCAACGCTAGCACCGTAAGTATAATATTCAATAATGCAGCCGACATCCCAACACTAGCACCGTAAGTTTAATATTCAATAATGAAGCCGATATTCCAACGCTAGCACCGTAAGTATAATATTCAATTTGAAGCCGATATCCCAACGCTAGCACCGTAAGTATAATATTCAATATTGAAGCCGATATCCCAACACTGGCACCGTAAGTATACTACTCAATAATACAGCCGACATCCCAACACTAGCACCGTAAGTATAATATTGATTAATGAAGCCGATATCCCGACACTAGCACCGTAAGTATAATATTAAATAATGCAGCCAACATCCCAACACTGGCACCGTGAGTATAATATTCAATAATGCAGCCGATATCCCGACACTAGCACTGTAAGTATAATATTCAATAATGAAGCCGACATCACAATACTAGCACCATAAGTATATATTCAATAATGCAGCCAACATCACAATACTAGCGCCATTAGTATAATATTCAATAATGAAGCCGATATCCCAACGCTAGCACTGTAAGTATAATATTCAATAATGAAGCCGATATCCCAACACTGGCACCGTAAGTATAATATTCAATAATGCAGCTGACATCCCAACACTGGCACCGTAAGTATAATATTCAATAATGCAGCCGACATCCCAACACTAGCACCGTAAGTATAATATTAAATAATGCAGCCGACATTCCAACACTGGCACCGTAAGTATAATATTCAATAATACAGCCGACATCCCAACACTGGCACCGTAAGTATAATATTCAATAATGCAGCCGACATCCGAACACTGGCACCCTAAGTATAATATTCAATAATGTAGCGACATCCCAACACTGGCACCGTTGGTATAATATTCAATAATGCAGCGACATCCCAACACTACCACCCTAAGTATAATATTCAATAATGCAGCCAACTTCCGAATTCTAGCACGGTAAGTATACTATTCACTAATGAAACCGATATCCCAACACTATCGCCATAAGTATAATATTCAATAATACAGCCGACATCCCAACACTGGCACCGTAAGTATAATATTCAATAATGCAGCCGACATCCGAACACTGGCACCCTAAGTATAATATTCAATAATGAAGCGACATCCCAACACTGGCACCGTTGGTATAATATTCAATAATGCACCGACATCCCAACACTACCACCCTAAGTATAATATTCAATAATGCAGCCAACTTCCGAATTCTAGCACGGTAAGTATACTATTCAATAATGAAACCGATATCCCAACACTATCGCCGTAAGTATAATATTCAATAATGCAGCTGACATTCCAATGATAGCACCGTAAGTATATTATTCAATAATGAATCCGACATCCCAATGCTACCACTGTAAGCATAATATTCAATAATGAAGCCAACATCCCAATGCTAGCGCTGTAAGTATAATATTCAATAATGAAGCTGACATCACAATACTAGGGCCATAAGTATATTATTCAATAATGATAATAATAATAATAATAATAATATTTATATAGCGCCTATCCCCCGCAAGGGGCCCTAAGCGCTTTACACATTATATAAATACACAAGAAATGAACATGGAAAATAATCAATAGATATGTGGAATTATATATAATCAGATTTTGTTAGTTTTCTTTGTGTCGGGGTAGCGTTGTCGGAATATGTGAGTTTTTAAAGCAGATCGAAAATCGGTTAGCAACAAGATTGTCGCATTTCATTTGGTAGAGAGTTCCAAATGTCGGGACAGGCTACAGAGAAAGCTCTGTCGCCGACGGTCAAAAGATTTGCACCTTGAGGGCAGAGAAGGGACGATTCACCAGAACGAAGTGTTCGCCGGGGAGTGTATGGATATATCAGACTGTTAATATATTCGGGAAGGGATTCAGAGACAAACATCCGACGGAAACCAAATGTTGCTATTTTGAATTGTATCTGATCTTTGATAGGTAGCCAGTGAAGGTCGGCGTGCATGGTTCTTACGCTACAGCCTTTCCTTCTTCGGAGTACAATTCTGGCGGCGGTGTCCAACATCCCAATGCTAGCGCCGTCAGTATAATATTCAATAATGAAGCCGACATCACAATACTAGGGCCATAAGTATATTATTCAATAATTAAGCCAACATCCCAATGTTAGCGCCGTAAGTATCATATTCAATAATGAAGCCGACATCACAATACTAGCGCCATAAGTACAATATTCAATAATGAAGCCGATATCACAATAATAGCGCCATTAGTATAATATTCAATAATGAAGCCGACATCACAATACTAGCACCATAAGTATATTATTCAATAATGCAGCCAACATCCCAATGGTAGCGCCATAAGTAAAATATTCAATAATGAAGCCAACATCACAATACTAGCGCCATTATTATAATATTCAATAATGAAGCCGATATCCCAACGCTAGCACTGTAAGTATAATATTCAATAATGAAGCCGATATCCCAACGTTAGCACCGTAAGTATAATATTCAATAATGCAGCCGACATCCCTACACTAGCACCGTAAGTTTAATATTCAATAATGAAGCCGATATCCCAACGCTAGCACCGTAAGTATAATATTCAATATTGAAGCCGATATCCCAACACTGGCACCGTAAGTATACTACTCAATAATGCAGCCGACATCCCAACACTAGCACCGTAAGTATAATATTGATTAATGAAGCCGATATCCCGACACTAGCACCGTAAGTATAATATTAAATAATGCAGCCAACATCCCAACACTGGCACCGTGAGTATAATATTCAATAATGCAGCCGATATCCCGACACTAGCACTGTAAGTATAATATTCAATAATGAAGCCGACATCACAATACTAGCACCATAAGTATATATTCAATAATGCAGCCAACATCACAATACTAGCGCCATTAGTATAATATTCAATAATGAAGCCGATATCCCAACGCTAGCACTGTAAGTATAATATTCAATAATGAAGCCGATATCCCAACGCTAGCACCGTAAATATAATATTCAATAATGCAGCCGACATCCCAACACTAGCACCGAAAGTTTAATATTCAATAATGAAGCCGATATCCCAACGCTAGCACCGTAAGTATAATATTCAATAATGAAGCCGATATCCCAACGCTAGCACCGTAAGTATAATATTCAATATTGAAGCCGATATCCCAACACTGGCACCGTAAGTATATTACTCAATAATGCAGCCGACATCCCAACACTAGCACCGTAAGTATAATATTGATTAATGAAGCCGATATCCCGACACTAGCACCGTAAGTATAATATTAAATAATGCAGCCAACATCCCAACACTGGCACCGTGAGTATAATATTCAATAATGCAGCCGACATCCCAACACTGGCACCGTAAGTATGATATTAAATAATGCAACCGACATCCCAACACTGGCACCGTAAGAATAATATTCAATAATGCAGCCGACATCCCAACACTGGCAACGTAAGTATAATATTCAATAATGCAGCGGACATCCCAACACTAGGACCATAAGTATAATATTAAATAATGCAGCCGACATCCCAACACTGGCACCGTAAGTATAATATTCAATAATGGAGCCGACATCCCAACACTGGCACCGTAAGTATAATATTAAATAATGCAGCCGACATCCCAACACTGGCACCGTAAGTATAATATTCAATAATGCAGCTGACATCCCAACACTGGCACCGTAAGTATAATATTCAATAATGCAGCCGACATCCCAACACTAGCACCGTAAGTATAATATTAAATAATGCAGCCGACATTCCAACACTGGCACCATAAGTATAATATTCAATAATACAGCCGACATCCCAATACTGGCACTGTAAGTATAATATTCAATAATGCAGCCGACATCCGAACACTGGCACCCTAAGTATAATATTCAATAATGAAGCGACATCCCAACACTGGCACCGTTGGTATAATAGTCAATAATGCACCGACATCCCAACACTACCACCCTAAGTATAATATTCAATAATGCAGCCAACTTCCGAATTCTAGCACGGTAAGTATACTATTCAATAATGAAACCGATATCCCAACACTATCGCCGTAAGTATAATATTCAATAATGATGCCAACATCCCAATGCTAGCGCCGTAAGTATAATATTCAATAATGAAGCCGACATCACAATACTAGGGCCATAAGTATATTATTCAATAATGAAGCCAACATCCCATTGCTCGCGCCGTAAGTATAATATTCAGTAATGAAGCCGACATCACAATACTAGTGCCATTAGTATAATATTCAATAATGAAGCCGACATCACAATACTAGCACCATAAGTATATATTCAATAATGCAGCCAACATCCCAATGCTAGCGCCATAGGTATAATATTCAATAATGAAGCTGACATCACAATACTAGCGCCATAATTATAATATTCAATAATGAAGCCGATATCACAATACTAGTGCCATTAGTATAATATTCAATAATGAAGCCGACATCACAATACTAGCACCATAAGTATATATTCAATAATGCAGCCAACATCCCAATGCTAGCGCCATAGGTATAATATTCAATAATGAAGCTGACATCACAATACTAGCGCCATAAGTATAATATTCAATAATGAAGCCGATATCCCAACGCTAGCACTGTAAGTATAATATTCAATAATGAAGCAGATAGCCCAATGCTAGCACCGTAAGTATAATATTCAATAATGCCAACGACATCCCAACACAGGCACCGTAAGTATAATATTCAATAATGTAGCTGACACCCCAACACTGGCACCATAAGTATAATATTCAATAATGCAGCCGACATCCCAACACTAGCACTGTAAGTATAATATTAAATAATGCAGCCGACAATCCAACACTGGCACCATAAGTAAAATATTCAATAATACAGCCGACATCCCAACACTGGCACCGTAAGTATAATATTCAATAATGCAGCCGACAACCCAACACTGGCACCGTAAGTATAATATTCAATAATGCAGTCGACATCCGAACACTGGCACCCTAAGTATAATATTCAATAATGAAGCTGATATCCCAACACTGGCACAGTTGGTATAATATTCAATAATGCACCGACATCCCAACACTACCACCCTAAGTATAATATTCAATAATGAAACCGATATCCCAACACTATCGCTGTAAGTATAATATTCAATAATGATGCCAACATCCCAGTGCTAGCGCCGTAAGTATAATATTCAATAATGAAGCCGACATCACAATACTAGGGCCATAAGTATATTATTCAATAATGAAGCCAACATCCCATTGCTAGCGCCGTAAGTATAATATTCAGTAATGAAGCCGACATCACAATACTAGTGCCATAAGTATAATATTCAATAATGAAGCCGATATCACAATACTAGTGCCATTAGTATAATATTCAATAATGAAGCCGACATCACAATACTAGCACCATAAGTATATATTCAATAATGCAGCCGATATCCCAACGCTAGCACTGTAAGTATAATATTCAATAATGAAGCAGATATCCCAATGCTAGCACCGTAAGTATAATATTCAATAATGCCGACGACATCCCAACATTAGCACCGTAAGTTTAATATTCAATAATGAAGCTGATATCCCAATGCTAGCACCGTAAGTATAATATTCAATAATGAAGCCGATATCCCAAAACTGGCACCATAAGTATAATACTCAATAATGAAGCCGACATCCCAACACTAGCACCGTAAGTATATATTGAATAATGAAGCCGATATCCCAACGCTAGCACCGTAAGTATAATATTCAATAATGAAGCCGATATCCCAACACTGGCACCGTAAGTATAATACTCAATAATGCAGCCGACATCCCAACACTAGCACCGTAAGTATAATATTAAATAATGCAGCCAACATCCCAACACTGGCCCCGTAAGTATAATATTAAATAATTCAGCCGACATCCGAACACTGGCACCGTAAGTATAATATTCAATAATGCAGCCGACATCCCAACACTGGCACCGTAAGTATAATATTCAAAAATGCAGCCGACATCCCAACACTAGCACCGTAAGTATAATAATAAATAATGCAGCCGACATCCCAACACTGGCACCGTAAGTATAATATTCAATAATGCAGCCGACATTCCAACACTGGCACCGTAAGTATAATATTCAATAATACAGCCGACATCCCAACACTGGCACCGTAAGTATAATATTCAATAATGCAGCCGACATCCCAACACTGGCACCGTAAGTATAATATTCAATAATGCTGCCGACATCCGAACACTGGCACCGTAAGTGTAATATTCAATAATGGAGCCGACGTCCCAACACTGGCACCGTAAGTATAATATTCAATAATGTACCGACATCCCAACACTACCACCCTAAGTATAATATTCAATAATGAAGCCGATATCCCAACGCTAGCACCGTAAGTATAATATTCAATATTGAAGCCGATATCCCAACACTGGCACCGTAAGTATATTACTCAATAATGCAGCCGACATCCCAACACTAGCACCGTAAGTATAATATTGATTAATGAAGCCGATATCCCGACACTAGCACCGTAAGTATAATATTAAATAATGCAGCCAACATCCCAACACTGGCACCGTGAGTATAATATTCAATAATGCAGCCGACATCCCAACACTGGCACCGTAAGTATGATATTAAATAATGCAACCGACATCCCAACACTGGCACCGTAAGAATAATATTCAATAATGCAGCCGACATCCCAACACTGGCAACGTAAGTATAATATTCAATAATGCAGCGGACATCCCAACACTAGGACCATAAGTATAATATTAAATAATGCAGCCGACATCCCAACACTGGCACCGTAAGTATAATATTCAATAATGGAGCCGACATCCCAACACTGGCACCGTAAGTATAATATTAAATAATGCAGCCGACATCCCAACACTGGTACCGTAAGTATAATATTCAATAATGCAGCTGACATCCCAACACTGGCACCGTAAGTATAATATTCAATAATGCAGCCGACATCCCAACACTAGCACCGTAAGTATAATATTAAATAATGCAGCCGACATTCCAACACTGGCACCATAAGTATAATATTCAATAATACAGCCGACATCCCAATACTGGCACTGTAAGTATAATATTCAATAATGCAGCCGACATCCGAACACTGGCACCCTAAGTATAATATTCAATAATGAAGCGACATCCCAACACTGGCACCGTTGGTATAATAGTCAATAATGCACCGACATCCCAACACTACCACCCTAAGTATAATATTCAATAATGCAGCCAACTTCCGAATTCTAGCACGGTAAGTATACTATTCAATAATGAAACCGATATCCCAACACTATCGCCGTAAGTATAATATTCAATAATGATGCCAACATCCCAATGCTAGCGCCGTAAGTATAATATTCAATAATGAAGCCGACATCACAATACTAGGGCCATAAGTATATTATTCAATAATGAAGCCAACATCCCATTGCTAGCGCCGTAAGTATAATATTCAGTAATGAAGCCGACATCACAATACTAGTGCCATTAGTATAATATTCAATAATGAAGCCGACATCACAATACTAGCACCATAAGTATATATTCAATAATGCAGCCAACATCCCAATGCTAGCGCCATAGGTATAATATTCAATAATGAAGCTGACATCACAATACTAGCGCCATAATTATAATATTCAATAATGAAGCCGATATCACAATACTAGTGCCATTAGTATAATATTCAATAATGAAGCCGACATCACAATACTAGCACCATAAGTATATATTCAATAATGCAGCCAACATCCCAATGCTAGCGCCATAGGTATAATATTCAATAATGAAGCTGACATCACAATACTAGCGCCATAAGTATAATATTCAATAATGAAGCCGATATCCCAACGCTAGCACTGTAAGTATAATATTCAATAATGAAGCAGATAGCCCAATGCTAGCACCGTAAGTATAATATTCAATAATGCCAACGACATCCCAACACAGGCACCGTAAGTATAATATTCAATAATGTAGCTGACACCCCAACACTGGCACCATAAGTATAATATTCAATAATGCAGCCGACATCCCAACACTAGCACTGTAAGTATAATATTAAATAATGCAGCCGACAATCCAACACTGGCACCATAAGTAAAATATTCAATAATACAGCCGACATCCCAACACTGGCACCGTAAGTATAATATTCAATAATGCAGCCGACAACCCAACACTGGCACCGTAAGTATAATATTCAATAATGCAGTCGACATCCGAACACTGGCACCCTAAGTATAATATTCAATAATGAAGCTGATATCCCAACACTGGCACAGTTGGTATAATATTCAATAATGCACCGACATCCCAACACTACCACCCTAAGTATAATATTCAATAATGAAACCGATATCCCAACACTATCGCTGTAAGTATAATATTCAATAATGATGCCAACATCCCAGTGCTAGCGCCGTAAGTATAATATTCAATAATGAAGCCGACATCACAATACTAGGGCCATAAGTATATTATTCAATAATGAAGCCAACATCCCATTGCTAGCGCCGTAAGTATAATATTCAGTAATGAAGCCGACATCACAATACTAGTGCCATAAGTATAATATTCAATAATGAAGCCGATATCACAATACTAGTGCCATTAGTATAATATTCAATAATGAAGCCGACATCACAATACTAGCACCATAAGTATATATTCAATAATGCAGCCGATATCCCAACGCTAGCACTGTAAGTATAATATTCAATAATGAAGCAGATATCCCAATGCTAGCACCGTAAGTATAATATTCAATAATGCCGACGACATCCCAACATTAGCACCGTAAGTTTAATATTCAATAATGAAGCTGATATCCCAATGCTAGCACCGTAAGTATAATATTCAATAATGAAGCCGATATCCCAAAACTGGCACCATAAGTATAATACTCAATAATGAAGCCGACATCCCAACACTAGCACCGTAAGTATATATTGAATAATGAAGCCGATATCCCAACGCTAGCACCGTAAGTATAATATTCAATAATGAAGCCGATATCCCAACACTGGCACCGTAAGTATAATACTCAATAATGCAGCCGACATCCCAACACTAGCACCGTAAGTATAATATTAAATAATGCAGCCAACATCCCAACACTGGCCCCGTAAGTATAATATTAAATAATTCAGCCGACATCCGAACACTGGCACCGTAAGTATAATATTCAATAATGCAGCCGACATCCCAACACTGGCACCGTAAGTATAATATTCAAAAATGCAGCCGACATCCCAACACTAGCACCGTAAGTATAATAATAAATAATGCAGCCGACATCCCAACACTGGCACCGTAAGTATAATATTCAATAATGCAGCCGACATTCCAACACTGGCACCGTAAGTATAATATTCAATAATACAGCCGACATCCCAACACTGGCACCGTAAGTATAATATTCAATAATGCAGCCGACATCCCAACACTGGCACCGTAAGTATAATATTCAATAATGCTGCCGACATCCGAACACTGGCACCGTAAGTGTAATATTCAATAATGGAGCCGACGTCCCAACACTGGCACCGTAAGTATAATATTCAATAATGTACCGACATCCCAACACTACCACCCTAAGTATAATATTCAATAATGCAGCCGACATCCGAATGCAATCACCGTAAGTATAATATTCAATAATGAAGCCGATATCCCAACACTACCACCGTAAGTATAATATTCAATAACGCAGCCGACATCCCAACACTAGCACCGTAAATATAATACTCAATAATGCAGCTGACATCCCAATGCTAGCACCATAAGTATAATATTCAAAAATGATTCTGACATCGTAGGGCTAGCTCCGTAAGTATAATATTCAATAATGCAGCCGACATTCCAATGATAGCACCGTAAGTATAATATTCAATAATGAATCCGAAATCCCAATGCTACCACTGTAAGCATAATATTCAATAATGAAGCCAACATCCCAATGCTAGCACCGTAAGTATAATATTCAATAATGAAGCCGACGTCACAATACTAGCGCCATAAGTATATTATTCAATAATGAAGCCAACATCCCAATGCTAGCGCCATAAGTATAATATTCAATAATGAAGCCAACATCCCAATGCTAGCACCATAAGTATAATATTCAATAATGAAGCCGACGTCACAATACTAGCGCCATAAGTATATTATTCAATAATGAAGCCAACATCCCAATGCTAGCGCCATAAGTATAATATTCAATAATGAAGCCGACATCACAATACTAGCGCCATAAGTATATTATTCAATAATGAAGCCAACATCCCAATGCTAGCGCCGTATGTATAATATTCAACCACTCTAAGAATAATATTCAATAATGAAGCTGACATCACAATACAATACTAAATATAATATTCAATAATGAAGCTGACATCACAATACAATATTAAATATAATATTCAATAATGAAGCTGACATCACAATACAATACTAAATATAATATTCAATAATGATGATGTCAAATAAAATTCTACCAGCGCAAGTCTGTTATGAATATGGGTATTGGACAATTGCGATGCAGCACTGGCACATGATCTTTAATGCTGCACCAGCGCAGCTCCCGTCGTCTTCCTCATGAAAGGGTTAAGATGCGATACATTGCCATATTTACATTGTGTTCATCTATATGAACGTGTGAATCTTTTTCGATCTATTCACAGGAGCATCGCCGATAAGCTTAAGAGAGGAGAAACGATTGAACCAGAGTACTTTGATGAGGTAACTATATTCTTCAGTGATATCGTGGGCTTCACAACGATCTCGGCAGCCAGCTCTCCAGTGCAGGTCGTCGACCTACTCAACGATCTCTATACGATGTTCGATGGGATCATCGCCGACCACGACGCTTATAAGGTCAGCCCAGCTGTAGTTGGATATACAGTAATGCTCTAAGTAATCGACTTCTTAACCACAGCAGAATTATGGGTACTTTTCAGGATTTAGTCGGAAATATGGCTTGTTGCCATTCATCGGAAAGCTCTCGGATTTAGTCGAAAATATGGCTTGTTGCTATTCATTGGAAAGCTCTCGGTGAGAGCTTTCCGATGAATGGCAACAAGCCATATTTCCTCCTAATCCTGAAAAGTTACCGATAATTATGCTGTGGTTAAGAAGTCGATTAATTAGGGCATTACTGTGGCACCAGGGACAAATCCTGATAATTTTTGGGGTGGGTCACAAGTTTTCCGGATGAGAATGTCCCATGTAATTTGAGATGACACAATTGTTCTGATAAAACATTTGATATGTAACTAAAGACCCAATTGCAACCTCAGATTTACCATTTACACTATGTATTGTTAATTTGTTTAATTTTGCCTTAAAAGTTTAAAATTCAGTTGATAAAAAAATTGTTTTCTAAGAATTCGGGGACATTTGGGCTACTAGAGTTTGGGCACCAAAACCTGTAACAGGTATCTAAACAGCCCTGGATATTCCCTGAGTACCAAGAACCAATTATTGGTTGTGTTCGTGATTGTTCAGTCATGTTTCTAACAGTGGATTAGCACCACGGTTGCTATCATCGCTGCTATGTTTTATAGTCCGAGAGCTGAGACACTATTTCACGATATTTAGGTAACAATTTTTATTGGTAGTTATTGAATCGATGCGAACCAGCTAATCAGAAAACCTATTTCTCAATATTGGAAGTATCTGCCTTTGTCTGCGAATTACATAGTTCATGTTTTTTAAAAAGTGTATTATTTAACAAATATCGAAAAATCAATTTTTGCTATTATTTCTAGAAATAATAACCAAATAGGTATGTTTAATGCACATAATTAGTGTAGCAACATAAATCAAGCAAGTGTTTGTCAAGATTTTAAGGAATACGCGAGAACTGTAACATTTCATGACGACATTGGGCAAAAGATATTTGTCGATTGAACAAACATATCCGCTTACCATGTCTTTAGCGGAACGTTATCAATGCCAGGTTTTTGATTTGCTCATAGAAAACTGCAGCACATACATGCCGTTGACTTTCTCGCTGATCTATATAGGTTGTTCGATGGAATCGTCACCGACCACGATGCTTATAATGTCAATCCAGTTGTAATTGTAAATAGCTACCAAAACCATTATTGGTTCTGTTTGTGATTGTTTATAGTCACGTTCTAACAGTGTACATGCACCACAATCACTGACACATGTTACATGACGTAAAGCCAGCTGTGATTATTTTTGGTACAGATGACCTGGGGTATGGTCTCTCTACTTTTGAACACCATCCTCGTTGGGATTAATAATCTGGTCTGGTTAATGAAATATCTTCATTTTTTATCATTGCCATCACCATCGATAGTTATCATCACTGACATCACCCCGCCACAGAGACGTGCGTGTAACAAACATATAATAACTAAACAAATTACTGGGTAAGACATTACGTATGGTGGCTTCCGTATTACTGGGTAAGACATTACGCATGGTGGCGTCCGTATGGTGGCGTCCGTATTACTGGGTAAGACATTACGCATGGTGGCGTCCGTGTGGTGGCTTCCGTATTACTGGGTAAAACATTACGTATGGTGGCTTCCGTATTACTGGGTAAGACATTACGTATGGTGGCTTCCGTATTACCGGGTAAGACATTACGTATGGTGGCGTCCGTATTACTGGGTAAGACATTACGTATGGTGGCGTCCGTATTACTGGGTAAGACATTACGTATGGTGGCGTCCGTATTACTGGGTAAGACATTACGTATGGTGGCGTCCGTATTACTGGGTAAGACATTACGTATGGTGGCGTCCGTATTACTGGGTAAGACATTACGCATGGTGGCTTCCGTATTGGCGCGGGCCTGTCTGGGATAGTCGCCACCGATTGATAACTCGTATATGGCAAAATATTGTTTGTACATGTAGTTGATAATTCATTTGAGCAGATTTAATACTTAACTATTTTTACCGGCCTGCACAGCACGTTGTATGGCAATAACTAGCTGCCAGCCGATTAGTCGAGTTGTTTCGTTCAATATTATTTTAAATAAAACCACGTTTACTACGTTTTGTTAGCACATGGTCCTATTTATAAAGAATCAAACAGCCAATCAGTGTGAATAGGAAATAAATTCAGTGCGCATTCAAAATGGGAGTTGATGTACAAGGGAATGACACGGCACCAGCTAGTAACACAAAAGGTTGTAAAGCGGTGGGTACAATTGCAGTTTAGCACATGTAAATCGGAACAAATTAACCCCAACACGGCTACTGTTACGATAGTAGACATTCGAATATAGACGGATTGTAGTGTCTAACATTTACATAGCCCGGCTGTGTTACACTAAACCCTGTTCGGTGATTGGTCAACTTCCAATTGGGTCACCGGTTTCATAGCCCAATAATACACAGACGTAACTCAAACAAGACATCACAAACTGTTGACATGATAACTAAAAGCGCTCAGCAGAAAAATGGGGCGTGCTTTTCAAAGTTCAGCCGAATTGCATCTGAATCCAGTTATTTATATCGATTATGTTATCGTTGCTAAGTGCTTGGAAATCTTATATTGGGTTGACTTTATGTGCTGCTTGGGCTAGTCTCAAATTCTCGGCAGATGTTGTGAAAATAAATAACAATAGACTCAGCTTTTTATGGAAATAAATCATCAAAAAGCTATATAACAATAAGAAATTAATATAGTGTGTGTTTTTGTGGGATACGGCGCTGTTGTCGTTTGGGGCACATGTATGTGTCCCAATGGCCACAGCCGTGTATCCCCAATAACACACCCACCTACATTCATTTCTTAGTTAATCCCTTTTGTTACATAAACATATGCACGCCCCTACCATATTGATATTGTTCGCCTTCAGGTTGAAACTATAGGCGACGCTTACATGGTATCCAGTGGACTACCAATCCGAAACGGACACATTCACGCGGGAGAGATCGCTACCATGTCTATGGATATACTCAGCAGTGTAGGAATGTTCCGGGTACGACACATGCCCACCATATCCATAAAGATACGGATCGGGTTCCACACCGGGCCTTGTTGTGCAGGTACAGTTAGTCTGATATGGCGTGCACGGACGTGTCTACAGGGCGTTGGAGTGTGTTCCAACTCACCCCACCCCACCTTTGTTAAAAATACTCAAAAGTTGGGACGGACACAACATCAGTTGGAAATTCCATACTAAACATAACTTGAAATTCGGATAGTTCGATTTCCTAACCGGTTTTCAGTGTGTTCTATACATCTTGTAAAAAAAATTTAGCAGTTGAACAATTCAAACATATAAAGTGATGGAATGTGATTGCTTGAAATTGTTCAACAGTTAGAAAAAAGGTATAAGTTTAGATAGTAACGATAAAATATATGCACCTATATATATTTGATTCCAACGAGTAATCATAATAAATATAATATATTCCCGCTGTATTAAAGCATGCATGTATATTTACATTTCCCTCTAATATTGTAAACATATATTGCATTAATAAATTCAATTTCTTTAATTGAATTATTAAATTATCGATGAATTTGTTGATTTATATAGTTATTTTTTTATATATGTTTTTATTGATCAAAATTACATATATGTGATATATATTTACCAAATTGATAATAAAGATGATCTCGCACACACACTCTTTCGTTCACCCAGGCTATCAATATCTTGCATAATCTTTTCACCCACCTGCTCTCTCACTCATCGTGACATGTCTAAATATATACACTCTTCTAGTATGGGTCCCGCAAACTATGTATTATTTAGTCAAAGGGCTAATTGATTCACCCGTAGAAACGACCCGGATCGCAGGTTTTCATGATTCATGCCCTGCATCGATCGGTGGGAGCAATCCTTCAGGTGCGTTGGATGGTGGTTAAAACCCCGCCGACCGGAAGGTACGGTTGTTTTTTAAAACCGCTCTAAGCACCAGAGGCTATAGTTTATATTGTACCGTTCGGACATGCGGGATAGCAGCCCCCACCCAAAGTGTACATGAGTCAATGTTTATAAGATTTATTTATTGATGCAGTTGTTGTGGAATTATCGACCCCGAATTATTATTTGTTTGAATACACTGAATTAATTCGTTATCGATTATTGGTTGATTGATTATTAGTTGATATATGTATTCAAGTGGTGAAATTTAGGGATTATTTGATTTATTTAATGAGTTGTTGTGGGATTATCTACCCAGAAGTATTATTTGTTTGAATACATTAATTGATTATTGATTGATAGATTTATTTATTATTTATTGATTTATATACTGATTAGTAGTTAAATTTATGGATTAATTAATTAATTATTTATGCAGGTGTTGTGGGATTAACGACCCCTAGGTACTGTTTGTTTGGAGACACTGTCAATACAGCTTCGAGGATGGAGAGTAACGGAGAAGGTATTGCCTTACTGAATATACTGTAATAATATCCTTACTCAATACACTATACTATAATAATATCCTACTAAATATACTATTAATCTTCCTCAAAGTTGTACTGAGACGCGGCGTCAAAATTTTCAACAGTTGAAATGTCATGCCTGACACAACATCATTTCCGACCAACTATATGTTTATTTTGTTCTGGTAGTTCGATATTTCATCCAATATATTTAGTGCTGATTGGAAAATTGAAATTTACTTCCGGGTTCATGAAACTCATTTGTTCAATAACTACGAGAAATTACGATGCCGTGATTTGACGATTGGTTTGGGTGGGTCGGTAAACAATTCCGCTTCTAATGATGTATAATATATATATTCTACTTACCGCTGAGTGTGTGTTTGAAGCGCAAGTCGGTATAAATATCCGACTCTCTTACCAAGTTTAGCGGACACCATCTCGAATAAGTATAGGATAATGGCTGAAAACTGTACATTATTTCAGGGAATGGATCGATCGAGACCGTAGGTCGAGATCGTTCCAATCGCTGAAATAATGTACAATTTGAAGCTATTATCTGACTCAAAACATGACCGTCCATTTGTTGGATGCATCACCTCTTATCAGAATGGATTAACCCGAAATTGGGTCAAGACACCGGAGTTGTACCATGTGTTCGGCCATATCCACTCGCTCATTGGCTGCACGGATGGCGTGACATATTAACCCATTGTCAACTTAACGGACACCACTAAGCACACCATTGCGTTTCCGATCGTTGAATGAACACGACCACGTACCGACACTGAGTTCCTTCCGCGATAGATTTTCGAATATCATCGGGAGTTTTGCGCTTTCATTTCGGCATTAAATTATTTGTGCGGCATATTTCGGATTTTGCGTGAATTATACATTGAATGGCAGATTGGTGTGAGTGGTGTGCAAACTCGGAGATTTGGCGATCTTGTAGTTTGAGATCGCGGGTAATACTGAAGATCGAAGGACTACATTTACATCGAAATTACTATATATAATATAACGTTTTATCGTGACTGGTGCTATCAGGTTCGAGAAATTTTAACAGTTGCAAATTCATTGCCTATTCATGAAACGAAATGCCTGAAATTTAATGTTGTACGCCCCCTCCCCTCATTTCACCCCAACCCGAGTGTCTGTCCTGTCCTGTTCTAACAACCAAGCAGAGCGATATTATACTTGACAACTCTTGTCAATAGATAGCTACATGCATACTTTATCATACATGCATGTCATATAAAATTGAATCGTCCGCAGCAAAATAACCTCTCATTGAATTGGATATTGAGCATCCAATATTAAAATAATGAATCGTTGTTTGAAAAATAATGTACGATCTCGACAATAACCATCCATTATCCTATAAACTGGACCCGACGAACAAAGGAGTGACATCATAGCCATATTTTAAGTGATTTTAACAGCCGGTTTGTGTCAGACCTGTGCTCATAACCGGAGTTTTTCTGAACCAATATTTACACGGGATGCATTAAATTGAAGAGTAATAAAATATCCTTCTACCTATATATGAGGCATTTATCGAACAAACATTATTGTTGTGTATTTTGAACCTGTTTGTTGACTTTGAATAATTTATAACAAATTAGGCCCGTCCAAGTTGGATACCTTTCTATAGAATTAAGTTTTATTGGGATGGGGTCATTTTTGTTCTGGTGACCGGTGGTCGTGTTATAAGCTGAACATTTCTATTTTAAATTACAGCTATGAAGATACATATAAGCGAGAGTTCTATGAAGGCACTTGATTCACTGACAGGGTACCATTTCAAGCTGAGAGGAGAGGTGCAAATCAAGGCGAGTCTCATGTCATTGGGAATGAATGAATGTTTATTAACGATTTATATATATACACTGTATTTATACTCATTGACGAGTAGTTCCATTAGGACATGTTCAGATAATAAGTAGGTCGTTTTTTTAACTTATTATCTGAACATTTCCCACAAACAATATAAATCATTCTGCTATTGTATTATCTGTTTTTTTTCTGTCGGTCGTCTGCTTTTATTACCTGAACACCTCTCCAAATGAATAATAGACCGTGCAATTATATTTCGTTATAACTTAATGGGAGAACCCACTCAGAATAGAAAGGGTTAAATCAACCTTATAACTAGTAGCTTATCTGAACGACTCGAAGAAAGTCAGCGTTAATCAGGGTCACGAAGCTAACGTCACCAAATCAAGTCTCTAAACCAAAGCGGGTTCGATTTTAAATTTGTTTAAAACATTCATAAACGTTTGTCTAGCGCGATACAGTACTACACGAGCTGTGAAAAGCCACACTGCAAATTAAAAAAGTTTCTATTTATGACGAAATTTAGAAGGGAAATTAGTATCGACTGTGCCCTGATTTGAACGTAATCCCTATCACCCATAAGTACAATAACTCATGCAACAAATAGAGGATCTACAACTCGTCCTCAGTTTATAGCGGAATTTACAAAACGAGTCCTGTAAATTAGGTCTTGACCGAGCCTTTGGTGAGGTCCAGACCTAATTTACTGGACGAGTTTTGTAAATTCCGCTATAAACTGGGGACGAGTTGTAGATTCTATATATTACATTACCCGAAACCTCGGCAAAACATACATACATCAATACATGGGACGCGAAACTAACAATGATTTCTATAAGGCATGCGATGACGTTTCTTGTAACTATACGTTTAATATCACAATTTATAGAATGGGTTTATTGAATAGAATAAGGGTAGGATCATGTAATAAATATCTATCTCACCCACTGCACGCGTTCTATATAACAGCTGTCGGAACGTCTGAAGCAAGGGCTTAGAGATTGCATTGTTGACGGAAGTTCCTAAACATCTGAAGCGACGGTTTAGAGATTGCATTAGTGAGAGAGGTTCTTTGCCCTTTCGATAACTGATATATTTTTAAAATATTTCAATAATGGCTGTACTGTTGTTATCAAAACGAGATGTTTTATAAACCTAACGGCTTTTCCTAGATTCGTTAAGTTTAGCCAAACACCGTGCAAATGACAACTGTAGAAAACATTAGTTTATTTTGTCTTAAAATCATCAGTTTGCTCTACCAGAATCTTAGCATGGATGCCTCGGTGGCTCAATCGGTTAGGGATACAAATCCAAGAAGTTTCGCCCTGCAGCGCTGGCGATGAGGGTTCAAATCCACATTTTTCCATTAATGACTTTGTAACTCGAAATCTGGTGGAGTTGCTTGTTACTCGCCGATGGCAGGTGGTTTGCCGCACATGGTCGACGAGTTTATCAGCTATTGAAATTACTGTTAGATTAGCTGTAAGTGTGCGGATTTCCTCCACCACTAACACTGGCAACGTCGTAATATGGCATTAGTTGCTGAAAGTGACAATAAACCCCAATCAACCAAACCAGCATCATAATTCAGTATGACTCCACCGTCACCATAGCTAAGTGGAATGACTACTTAACTATGGGTGTAAATGATGGTGACGATGTTCTAACTACGATATGTGTGAACAAGTTTCTACTTGCTGATCCATATAGCAATATACCTGTTCTTAAAAGCATTGTCAAACTCTTCTCATGGCGATTGTCAATCAATATTGACAATCTTATTTTATATTATATGTACTCAGTATTCAGTTTAAAGGGACACATAGGCAGGGTCCGCGCTGGACCGAAATTGACTTTTGCCGAATAATTTGCCAAATGAAAATATATTTTGCCAAATTATTTTAGCAATTGCCAAATGCTATCCCCGATATCATTTTCTGCAACCGTAAGTCTTATGTTTCGACACTCGCGGTTTGAACGACTTTTGGCAGTCTGGGTGAACGTCGACTCTATATTTGAAATATAGAGTCTGGAGCTAATGTTGCCAAAACCATTTCTGTTCAGCGAAGAGCTTCCCCAAAATGACGTCACGGATTTAAAAAAATACATCGACGATTGACAGGTGTCCCCACGTGTTATTTGTTGTGCTTCGCGAACAATGGCCTGTGTCGCGCGACATAAACTTACAGAAGATAATATTTGTCGTGTGTGCGACTATTCTTTTTCGGGAGATGAACTCGCTGCATCAACCGGAAAGCTGCATCCGAAAGCAAAAAATAAGGTCGTCATCAAAAATGATGCTTTAGAACTATTTAAAAGCATAAAATTAAGTCATTTCCTCGGTGTTTAACTTTCAGATGACTTTTTTACGACAAATAATTTGATTTGCAAACCATGTTACAATAAAGTAAATAAAATACACGGACATGAGTGAGTTCTATTTATATTTATCGGAGGCCAAGTTGGTACCATACGCATGCCTATCTATCAGGTCCAGCACATACTTCAAATTAATCGGAATCGTACCGAATATATAATTTCGAAGCCATTTTTTCTGTCTGTTGACTGTTGTATTTGCAAGCGCAGCTCTGTTACTATATTTAGAAGTGACACTATGGGAGTCTCCGCCCATACGGTTTCATTGGACGGAAAATAATTTACGCAATCAATCAGATTACGGAATCCCGAGGACTTGGAAATGAAATAGCGATGTTATCCGTCATACCTAATATTCAATGTTGTAATGAATATTTAGGTATGAGTTTACTCAGACTGGACTTTTGGTATCGATAGAAAGCAGGTAGTTAATAATTAATTATACTCGCATCTCTATCGTGGTTTATCATACAACAATAAGCCGATCACCGGACAATACAATGGTAGAAGGGTTTCTCAATCAGAAGGGTACATCACAGGAGGATTAGTAATCCCTCCAACAATCAGTATACTAATGTCATGAGATTAACTGCATCTTAATAGAGGTGCTAATTTTCCCTAAACCTTATAAAACACCACTAATATAATTATATTGTAAGAGTTTCCTGAAATTAATGGTATTGATTGACCATATATTTCAAAATGCTTGAGGAATTACAAAGTGACTTGCCAAAACTTTTGCCAAATGAAAATATTTTTTGCCAAATGTGAATTATTTTTGCCATTGGCAAATTTGGTAAGTGGCAGCGTGAACCCTGACAGATAGGCATTTATAACAGGGAGTGTCGATGTATAATTTTGAAGTTATTTTTGTATGTGACATGTATATTGTATGATAAATATTCAGGTCACTATTATAAATTATTCATTCACCAATTCATTCATCCACTAAAATAAATGCATGTTATATCAAAATGATAAGACAATACACCTCCATTACATTTACACCTTCATTATTATGTATTGGATTATTCGGAGGGTCAAAATCCCCTTATTGAGACAAACAAAGCAGAACTTACCATGTCTTACAGGGGAAGGGGCTGATGACGACATATTGGCTCGTCGGCAAGGACGAATACAAGAAACCACTGCCTATCTACATCGACTGAATATCTAGATGTCACATGACAGTTGACGCGCAGCCGATATATGAGACCAGCCACAATATTCTTCTGGCACAGCGGATCCATGTTTTGGAGCCGGATGCCGCGGACACAGACTGCACAACGGAATACATTTCCGGCGGAATTTTACTAATGTCAATGTTTGTACTTTCTATAAATATGACGTTAAGTATACACACATATAAACACCTACACACATTAAATTCCTCCTAATATTTTCGATGATAGTGTTAGATATTGTAATCAGAATACAAAGAAATCTTGAGAATATATTATTTAATATATAGTATCAACATTTCTTATAGGACCTACGATGTGGTGAGTGGCTATGTATTCTTGACTAGACATTAATTGAATAGGAGAGTCAACATTCCTAAACCTCCACTCGCTATCATCAACGCTTGTGGGGATATTATCACATTCGCCGCGAAATTCATGCACAAAGGATGCCAACTTATACGAAACAATGCTCGTTAAGACTATATCCGACTGCCTGCGTGTGCATGCTGCTCGTCAGAAAAAAACATGTTTTGTTGACATTAGCATGTCTTGATGATAAAAAGGACCATGACTTGGTGAACATACGATCTACACCATACGCGTGCGATGTACATTTTCCTTATTTAAATCTGCTCAAACTCTACAATGCCGCAAAGACCATACGTCTGTGATTTAGCGTAATTCAGTTTTGTTACTTGTTGTCCCCATTTTCTATGCTCATATTGTTTCTATATATGTACTATATAATATGTGGAAATACCAGACGACCTGGCTCAACTGTATGTGTACAAAACGCCCCAATTCGTGTATACAACACATACAATGTATTGATGTATGCTCTCCGTTAATTGAGGTTAATAAAGATATATATATCCGTGGTGAGCTATCACATATACGGGACCGAATGGAGTCAGCAATCGACAAACGAGTGGATTTAACACTAAGTCTTAATAACCGCGTGACATTCCTCGGCTAATGCAAAATTAATTTGTTTTTGTTTTAATATTTTATTTATTAAGATCTTGACATTATATATACTGTACACGTACATATACATGTATAACTATAGTAAGCAATGAAGTGATAAGTTTGTGAACCTACCGTCTAGGAAAAGTTTCAATGGATACGATTTTCAGTGATGGGATGTAAAGGTCACACATACATACATACATATCATATACATACATACATTCGTATCATATACATACATACATATCATATACACATACATACGTACACATATATACATACATACACACACATATATATATACATAAACATACATATGTATACCTTTGTATTAAAAAAGAACTGTCGTGATAGTGTGAATCAATTATGTAAACTTCTATTTCGCAAGTTTGGTTGTTACTCAATAAAATATACAAATACCACAATATTCTCATTGAGAGTAAGTATACAATTGTATTTATTTCCATTCATTCAATATCAAATTAAAGAAGCTGTTGGGCGTTGAAAATAATTGTGTTCAGACTTGATCTGCTCCTCCTCCCACATGTACTCACTTAAACGGGTTATCAACTGTATGGCTGTCGATTATAAATAACTAAATAAATATTTTCCATGTTGCTGATGGGGGGGGGGTCTTTCGCACCTGAGCCAATGGTGTACTGTCCCAAATGACTCACCCCTTCCAAGTGGAAACGAAAGAAGAAGGAAGTAAATGGTGGTGATACTCAATGATTCAACATCGGCGTGTGATAATTACAGGTCCCGCTGGGTCCCGTAGCATTTTGATCAAAAAGTGGATTGTCCCGTTCTCCAAGAGCTTGACCAATCTAAAAAAAAATCTAATGCATGGGTGATTAAGTAACACATGTTAACACTTCCATGGCCAGGAGCCTCAACACGAAGTTCCAGCCATGGAAGGGTAAACTGAGAAAGTCAATCTAGTGGAGTTATATCTATTCTCTCCCTACATTCATCCCTTCCCAGAAATTCGAAAAAGGAAGAGATGACAGAAGTAGCCACAGCTTACTAGAAATTTCCACTTATCAACTTATTACATTAGCGAGTTTTGCGATTTCAAACCGGTACGGGTAAGGGTACGCGTACGGGTAGATACCCGTACCGGTACACGTTTCGTAATCGCAAACTGTTTTACGGGTAGAATTCATCACATCGACTGGTAATGTATGATGAGCCAA
Source organism: Siphonodentalium dalli (assembly GCA_032622095.1). Classification (NCBI taxonomy): domain Eukaryota; kingdom Metazoa; phylum Mollusca; class Scaphopoda; order Gadilida; family Siphonodentaliidae; genus Siphonodentalium; species Siphonodentalium dalli. The sequence goes on from CP136066.1 coordinate 41,380,784, forward strand.
CTGCAACAAAAACAAATATTAGGATATTGATAGATTGTTATTCGCATTCGCTTCATTGGCCGATGTTATACTTACCGTTATGGATTGTTGGACATTGTATTTAGATTAGATGGGCCTCAGGATAATCAGTTGCTTTCATCAAGGACGAGGCGGCAGTTGGAAGGAGTTGGTACTTTTTTCACCCATCTTGGTAACATTTTCAACAAGTGGATTCTACAAGTCATAGACCGAACGAGTGTTGACAATCGGTTGGAATTTTCAGACTTAGAAAATAGATTATGTATATGATAGCTCGAATATACCATCATGTTATAGCTAAATTTTCCATCCAATTATCGGTGTAAAATGTATTTTTTTAGACATGGGTCTAATACTGTCCCACGTGTACCTTCAATCAGATATAAGACCTAATTTGTCCCTTATTTTAGTTGGGGAATATTTAGTCATATTAAGTAAACATTAATTGGTTTGGAATTATTCAAGGGATCGAAGGGTCGGGGCAAGGGAATATTTATCCCAATAATTGGGATTTTTGTCGGGATCTAAACCCGGAGGTAGTTTGAGAAATTAAATAATTTGGTAACGATTAAATGTGTTAAAATGTAGTCTGTTTGTTATACGGATTGAATAAAGAGCGTTTGCTTAACTTCTGTGCGAAACACAAAAACAGATGAAACTCGCTCTGATTATTCTTAGAGTTTGTAGAGTATGTATAGGTATTTCGTGTCTTTAGCGACCTATATTATCCCTACTAAAATATACACCAGTAATGTTGTTAAAATACGCCATGTCCGTTCAGATGGTAAATATATATTAAAATGAGAAATCAGTCCCCACCAACATACGATAAAGTAAGTAAACGGTTGTATTCAAATGTACAATACATGGATAAATCCACGATATATTGTTGCCTTTGTACAAAGTGTTGAGACAGGGAGGGTAACGACAGGGGTGTTTCACCCCCTCAACTTGTCTGCTCATGTGGTGTAGCAGGTGAATTTCGTCTTGGTTCGTCTGTATCTGGAATACCTCGCCTACCAATGGACCGCACCCCTCTTTCTTTGGTCGATTATGTTTCTTTTTCTGAAAAATAGGACATAATGATCCTAATGATTAACTTATTTATATATATAATATGTACATATTGATATGTCTTGTTAGTTCAGCATATATGTGGTCGGGCAATCGCCATCCCATATAGTATTAATCACATGTTGTAATCTTTTGAACAGACTGTAGATCAGTAAACATTCATTATTTCTGGACCCATGCCTACTTTGAGTCAGCACAGTGTAGATGGAGTGATATAACATTAATTCAGGATAACCATTATGTCTATGCAACAATCAATGTACAGCCAAGTTATTTTATGTGAAATGTGCCATCTTACCATCACCAAGAAGTAAAGCGTTTGGGAGTCAGAGAACTCAGACTAAAGTAGTGCCATTTTATATACCAAAATTTAAAACTCCATTATGATAATCGTACTCCTGTGTGGTCACTCGGAGGGGCCTCGTTTACTATCACCGTTCAGCTTCGTTGGCAAATAATCGCTAAACCACCATTCACGTTCCCCTCCGTAGTATGCTTATCCTGGGAAATTTTGGGCTATCATTTCTGGGGCGGCTTGGGGTAATATTTCGCTTCAAGTACATTCAATCGTAAATAGCGAGTACTGTATTTTTCCGGGCAAAATGTGGATGTTTTGTCAACAGTGCCGGTATTTTCGCCATGCATGGGTGACCATTTCCTGACATACCTACAACATTATATATCGTTTTCTCTGTCGTTCCACCACTTACTGCGAGCTGGAATATAACCATATTACTGAGCAAACCTAAAACAGATAATACATACCTCTCAATTTGTCAGGAATATTTGGTTCAGTGCGGAGTTATAAATTCCTGTCTCCAAAAATGACTAATAAAGTCGAAGTGCCTCGTTGGCTGCTCGGAGCGGCGTTCGATCGATTTCCCCGTGTGATACAGAGCAATGAAGAATACATCATTTGATGGATATTTTACTTAAAATAGTCTGTGGAAACTACATAAAAGCCATATTGTATGCATTCCGGTATAGCCAAATGAAATTCAACTATGGATAAAGTGAATATTTTATTGTTTGCATCATCAGAGACATGCATTCTTCTAAGATATAGTTATTTGCTATAAACATGAATGTATCGACGCCAAATGGTGAGGTCTACAGTGAATTTGGACTTATATCATGTAATATGCTGCGTTATCATTTCTTTCAGCAATACCAGTTTAGTATCACCGGGATCCAAACACAGGGAAATTTTATGCCCCTAAACCTTACCCACGTTTCAGTAAATATCTTATTCACATACCATTTTTATTTGTCAGAACATTTGGTGAAAATCATACCATCTAATCATATAGGTTACCAAACGAAATTTGCAGGTGGGATTGTAACAATAGTGAGAATAACTGTAAAACATGTCCTGGGGGATGAATTCCATTTTGTTTTAGAATGCTTTGTAACCTATTGCATCATAGAGAAATACATCCCACACTCTTATTGTAGATATCTAGCTAGATGGAGATATCCACGATTTACTGGCTATTTTGAGGCTCTCCAACGAGTTATGTTGGAATAAAAGATTTTATGAAACGAGTTTGATACATTTGATTCACAACGAGTCGTAGACGAGTTATGAATCAAATTTATGAAACGAGTTTCATAAAATCTTGTATCCCAACATAATGAGTTGAAGATCTTGTATATCACATGAAAAAACTAGAGCTTTAGCCTTAAAATCCTTAAAAGAAGCATACATTTACATGGTTGGCTGAGACGCTTCACTGCCGTATACGACAGTATACTGCGCGCTCAGGCTGGTGATTGATAATATACTCCCAATCTGCCTATTACCAAGTTGGACAAGCATTAACTTTAATGAATAAAAGTTAATGCTTGTCCAACTTGGTAAGAGGCAGATTGGGACTTTAATGAATAGACTTCCGGTTACGACGTGAACGCAGAAGGATGTAATTCTTTATAACTTTCAATTATCGTCCACAAAGTCATCGCAAGCGCATTCTTGTAAAGTTGGAATTCGTCGGAAGTGTGTCATCGTATATTATGTTAATTTAGCGCCATATAAAGGCTGTTATTTCTTAATGAGCAGGATATTTTCTATGCAATACACGGTATGTGGCCTAAGTTCGGTGTATTTTGACCTATATGTTTGTGACGGTGGCTCGTCATTGACCGCGTACTGCACGAATTGACCACCAATCAAGCTCCTGAATGGCTGATCGACTTTATCAACGAGTCGAGTGTATTGTGACGCTAAGTCACTCTTTGTTTACATGTTCCGTGTGGCCTTGACTGCAAACTGCTCGAAGTGACCACCAATCAAGCGCCCGTACGGCTGATCAACTTTATTGACGTGTCGCGTGTATTGTGACGCTAAGTCACTCTTTGTTTACATGTTCAGTGTGTCCCTGACTGCATACGCATAATGTCGACTGGAAACAAGATGGACCTTTCTGCGAAAGGGAAAGATGAAAAGAAAAAAGGCGAAAAGAAAACGAAACGCCAGAGACTCGCATCGGATGCAGGCGATGTCACTACTGATCCAGGTTTGGCTGATATCATGACATAAATATCTGAATTGCCAACAAGGGAGGAGATGAAGCTGCTAATTGAACGTGACATCAAATCGCATATGGAAGCGATGAAAAAAGACGCGATGAAAGATGTCAATGAAATGATTGAGTTTTTTAAGAAAGACATTGACACGAAGATAGGAAAAATAGAAGAAGAACAGACACTGTTAAAGGAAGAGGTAGAGCACTAGAGGAGAGAAAATATTCAGCTAACTGAACAAATTAGTAAGCTAACCTCCAGTGTTTTATAGAGCCCATATACAGAATGAGCAGGTGATGCCACAGTGTCCTGGGCCCACAAACAAGGTACCTCACCTTGCTCACCGGAAGCTTATATTATGCTAATGATGAACAGACAGTCTGCCGTAGGAGCAGTTTTAGCCAGACAAAAATAAAAATAGTGTAAATAAAATTGTAGAGAATCCTGAATATCATGACTAAATGGCAGACATTGAATGTCGGCCACAAAACGTTATCCTACATTGTATTAAATATTTATTAGCGTATTTTATGCGTGCATGGAGTTGGACTGTTGGAGTCCGCAATATTTATAACAAATAACGCTATTTAATTATATGCATACGTGCGTGTATACTTGCTTGCATATTTTGGGGCCTGGAGTTCCCGACTTTGTAAAATAAGTGCGTTTAACATGTACGCATATGCAAACCATAATCATTCATACTTGGGTATGAATGTTTTCACTTCATATACCTATTAAAAGATACCAACACTGAAAATGTTCAATTATCGAATTATCCACACACTATCGTGGAAGGTTATTTCGTTTCCTTGATCAAGGGAGCTCCCGTTGTTTGATTACCGGTACCCATAAATCCCGTATAAAAATAAATCATAGATAAACCACTCTTTATGTAATGCAGTAGCTTTGGCTATACATGTAGTAAGTATCTATATATCACACGACAAATTGTCTATTTTATATTTGTCATGATATATAGGGCTGTTGTCAGTAAATAATTAAATTACAAACCTATACATATGAAATGGTAAGCGCTCTGTATATAGAGTATATAACAGTTATGTATATAGGGTACATCGGCTGGGATTATGTTCAAAGTTCCCATGCATACAATTTGTTATCGTGATGTCAGATATAAAACGTGGGCCATCCCATATATAGGTAAACAATCAATTATACACAAGTTAAATGGTTTGTTGGTTAACGGGTCCTGTTATTAAAGTGATGTTGACATGTGGAGCTATGTAAACATGTCATATTGACTGTATTTGAGTGTTTATTTTTGACTTATCGTACTAGCTTGATAACACAGAAGGAATCAATTGTTTGGAAAATGTTTACTAAGTCCGTTCCGAAATCATATTTGTTTTACCGAAAGTTGGTCCTATAAAAAAATGTTTGGCCACAGCAGCTCATCAGGTACACTTCTGGTCTATAACAAATATAAAGCAATATGTTATTTCATATGTGGTTTCGGGAGTATAAGTGCACGACCCTATGGACAGACCAGTTCTCCCGTACAGATCAAGTCCTTGGCCTGTACGCTGAAAGCCTGAAAATTGCCTGCTGATTCCTCCAATATCAAACTAGTACGAACTGCCAAAGGTTTTTATCACGCGCGTTGGTAACAGTGCACTGTAAAAATCGCGACGGTATTTATGTCCGAACATATATTATAGTTATAAACTGTGTTGTTAGTGTATAGGTTGTCTAACCACAAAATTGCGCAAAGTAAAAACCGTGTTTTGTCTGGTAAAAACCCAATTAAAAGCAAAAACGTGGTATAAATTAACATTAGTTTACCTGTAATCAGAAAATAAACACATGTATATAGTAACCTCCACGTCGTATTCCCGTTCGTCAGTACATGCGAATTATTTAAGAACACATATCCTCAATTCGCGAAGGAGCCAAAATAAACAGCCTACCTGGGCCATATTCTTGCTAGTATGAAGTGCAGACGATATGAGATACGTCACGATTCACGAGCTCCGGTGTGACGTATTTCCGTCAGTGACGTCACACGTCGGGTGCGTGAAAGGCCATTTAAAGGGATACATATTGAATGTGTGTTGTTCATAATTATATGTTCATGCTTTATCTGCCCGTTGAAAGTATTATAAATTAAATTAGTTTTCACACAAACAACTGTACTGTTGGAATGTGGATATACATATATTTACCAATAAGGGTTATAGCAAATGGACCAAAATACACGTGTACATGTGTATCTGAACTTAGTGTGGGCTTATAATAGCGTTGTTATATGAAATTTTATGATCATAATCCAAACATACAACGTTATTATCCCCTTTGGGTTATTAGAGTGACATATATATGCTTTATTGGTACCATAATGGCCATGTTCATCGTGTATTTTGGTAATCCAAATAGATCGTTATGATGCTATCATGATAAAAGGATAAAATTGTTTAACATAATAGTAAATTAGGATAAATAGTTGGTCGAACTAAGAAATAACTAACTAAAATAATCAGTGGTTTATAAATAAATAAACCTGGTTACCCAGAAAATCGTCAAACGTCTAATATTCCGAAAGAACCCTTGAGAGCAGGACACCATTCCAAAGGGATCGATGTATCATTGTTTTATAGAGCCCATGTACAGAATGAGCAGGTGATGCAACAGTGTCCTGGGCCCACAAACAAGGTACCCCGCCTTGCTCACCGGAAGCTTATATTATGCTAATGATGAACAGACAGTCTGCTGTAGGAGCAGTTTTAGCCAGTCAAAAATAAAAATAGTGTAAATAAAATTGTAGAGAATCCTGAATATCATGAATTGCTTACACGATGGTATACACTTTCAAAGCCCAAAATTTACAACTATAAATTCAACAACAGTCGTATAGTCAGGTTATATTGTTTATATAAACATCGGAGGTACCCTTGTTGTTAGCGGGAGGTATCGGAATACACCGAGATCGCATCGGGCGCATAAATTCCTATATTTTACATATTTCCGCGTTATCATATGTATGTTTTACATTTTAAATATAGTATACACAAATTATGGTATCCAGGTGAGACATAAAAATCTCTGGCGGAAAACAGACACAAACGGACGGACGGTCGGACTGACTAAATGGCAGACATTGAATGTCGGCCACAAAACGTTATCCTACATTGTATTAAATATATATTAGCGTATTTTATGCGTGCATGGAGTTAGACTGTTGGAGTCCGCAATATTTATAATAAATAACGCTATTTAATTATATGCATACGTGCGTGTATACTTGCTTGCATATTTTGGGGCCTGGAGTACCCGACTTTGTAAACTAAGTGCGTTTAACATGTACGCATATGGAAACCATAATCATTCATACTTGGGTATGAATGTTTTCACTTCATATATCTATTAAAAGATACCAACACTGAAAATGTTCAATTATCGAATTATCCACACACTATCGTGGAAGGTTATTTCGTTTCCTTGATCAAGGGAGCTCCCGTTGTTTGATTACCGGTACCCATAAATCTTGTATAAAAATAAATCATAGATAAACCACTCTTTATGTAATGCAGTAGCTTTGGCTATACATGTAGTAAGTATATATATATCACACGACAACTTGTCTATTTTATATTTGTCATGATATATAGGGCTGTTGTCAGTAAATAATTAAATTACACACCTATACATATGATATGGTAAACGCTCTTTATATGGAGTATATAACAGTTATGTATATAGGGTACATCGGCTGGGATTATGTTCAAAGTTCCCATGCATACAATTTGTTATCGTGATGTCAGATATAAAACGTGGGCCATCCCATATATAGGTAAACAATCAATTATACACAAGTTAAATGGTTTGTTGGTTAACGGGTCCTGTTATTAAAGTGATCTTGACATGTGGAGCTATGTAAACATGTCATATTGACTGTATTTGAGTGTTTATTTTTTGACTTATCGTACTAGCTTGATAACACAGAAGGAATCAATTGTTTGGAAATTGTTTACTAAGTCCGTTCCGAAATCATATTTTTGTACCAAAAGTTGGTCCTATAAAAAAATGTTTGGCCACAGCAGCTCTTCAGGTACACTTCTGGTCTATAACAAATATAAAGCAATCTGTTATTTCATATGTGGTTTCGGGAGTATAAGTGCACGATCCTATGGACAGACCAGTTCTCCCGTACAGACCAAGTCCTTGGCCTGTACGCTGAAAGCCAGAAAATTGCCTGCTGATTCCTCCAATATCAAACTAGTACGAACTGCCAAAGGTTTTTATCACGCGCGATGGTAACAGTGCACTGTAAAAATCGCGACGGTATTTATGTCCGAACATATATTATAGTTATAAACTGTGTTGATAGTGTATAGGTTGTCTAACCACAAAATTGCGCAAAGTAAAAACCGTGTTTTGTCTGGTGAAAACCCAATTAAAAGCAAAAACGTGGTATAAATTAACATTAGTTTACCTGTAATCAGAAAATAAACACATGTATATAGTAACCTCCATGTAGTATTCCCGTTCGTCAGTACATGCGAATTATTTAAGAACACATATCCTCTATTCGCGAAGGAGCCAAAATAAACAGCCTACCTGGGTCTTATTCCTGCTAGTATGAAGTGCAGACGTTATGAGATACGTGACGATTCACGAGCTCCAGTGTGACGTATTTCCGTCCGTGGCGTCACACGTTGGGTGCGTGTAAGGCCATTTAAAAGGATACATATTGAATGTGTGTTGTTCATAATTATGTTCATGCTTTATTTGCCAGTTGAAAGTATTATAAATTAAATTAGTTTTCACACAAACAACTGTACTGTTGGAATGTGGATATACATATATTTACCAATAAGGGTTATAGCAAATGGACCCAAGTTATAGTCATAACATGTGTATCTGAACTTAGTGTGGGCTTATAATAGCGTTGTTATATGAAATTTTATGATCATAATCCAAACATACAACGTTATTATCCCCTTTGGGTTATTAGAGTGACATATATATGCTTTATTGGTACCATAATGGCCATGTTCATCGTGTATTTTGGTAATCCAAATAGATCGTTATGATGCTATCATGATAAAAGGATAAAATTGTTTAACATAATAGTAAATTAGGATAAATAGTTAGTCGAACTAAGAAATAACTAACTAAAATAATCAGTGTTTATAAATAAATAAACCTGGTTACCCAGAAAATCGTCAAACGTCTAATATTCCGAAAGAACCCTTGAGAGCAGGACACCATTCCAAAGGGATCGATGTATCATTGTTTTATAGAGCCCATATACAGAATGAGCAGGTGATGCCACAGTGTCCTGGGCCCACAAACAAGGTACCCCGCCTTGCTCACCGGAAGCTTATATTATGCTAATGATGAACAGACAGTCTGCCGTAGGAGCAGTTTTAGCCAGTCAAAAATAAAAATAGTGTAAATAAAATTGTAGAGAATCCTGAATATCATGAATTGCTTACACGATGGTATACACTTTCAAAGCCCAAAATTTACAACTATAAATTCAACAACAGTCGTATAGTCAGGTTATATTGTTTATATAAACATCCCAGATACCCTTGTTGTTAGCGGGAGGTATCGGAATACACCGAGATCGCATCGGGCGCATAAATTCCTATATTTTACATATTTCCGCGTCATCATATGTATAATTTACATTTTAAATATAGTATACACAAATTATGGCATCCAGGTGAGACATAAAAATCTCTCGCGGAAAACAGACGCAAAAGGACGGACTGGCTAAACGACAGACATTGAATGTCGGCCACAAAACGTTATTCTACATTATATTAAATATGTATTAGCGTCTTTTATGCGTGCAAGGAGTTGGACTGTTGGAGTCCGCAATATTTATAACAAATAACGCTATTTAATTATATGCATATATATGCGTGTTTACCTGCTTGTATTTTTGGGGCCTCAAGTTCCCGTCTTTGTAAAACAAGTGCGTTTAACATGTACCCATATACAAACCATAACCATTCATATTTGAGTATGAATGTTTCACTTCATATACTCATTAAAAGATATCAACATTGACAATCAATTATCGAATAATCCACACACTATCGTGGAAGGTTATTTCGTTTCTTTGACCAAGGGAGGTCCCGTTGTTTGATTACCTAAAATTCCTGTATCAAAATAAATAACTCATAGATGAACCACTCTTTATATTTATGCAGTAGCTTAACAGTCTGGGAAACAAAGCTGATACATGCAGTAAGCATTTTTACATGACAAGATAACATGCGTTATCATATATGTGTATTTTACATATTAAATATCGGTATACACTTACTAATGACATCCAGGTGAGACAAAAAAATCTCTCGCGGAAAACAGACACAAACGGACGGACGGTCGGACTGACTAAATGGCAGACATTGAATGTCGGCCACAAAACGTTATCCTACATTGTATTAAATATATATTAGCGTTTTTATACGTGCATGGAGTTGGACTGTTGCAGTCCGCTATATTTATAACAAATAAAGCTATTTAATTATATGCATACGTGCGTGTATACTTGCTTGCATATTTTGGGGCCTGGAGTTCCCGACTTTGTGAAATAAGTGCGTTTAACATGTACGCATATGCAAACCATAATCATTCATACTTGGGTATGAATGTGTTCACTTCATATACCTATTAAAAGATACCAACACTGAAAATGTTCAATTATCGAATTATCCACACACTATCGTGGAAGGTTATTTCGTTTCCTTGATCAAGGGAGGTCCTGTTGTTTGATTACCGGTACCCATAAATCCCGTATAAAAAAAAATCATAGATAAACCACTCTTTAAGTAATGCAGTAGCTTTGGCTATACATGTAGTAAGTATCTATATATCACACGACAACTTGTCTATTTTATATTTGTCATGATATATAGGGCAGTTGTCAGTAAATAATTAAATTATAAACCTATACATATGATATGGTAAACGCTCTTTATATAGAGTATATAACAGTTATGTATATAGGGTACATCGGCTGGGATTATGTTCAAAGTTCCCATGCATACACTTTGTTATCGTGATGGCAGATATAAAACGTGGGCCATCACATATATAGGTAAACAATCAATTATACACAAGTTAAATGGTTTGTCGGTTAACGGGTCCTGTTATTAAAGTGATGTTGACATGTGGAGCTATGTAAACATGTCATATTGACTGTATTTGAGTGTTTATTTTTTGAGTGTTTATATTTTGACTTATCGTACTAGCTTGATAACACAGAAGGAATCAATTGTTTGGAAAATGTTTACTAAGTCCGTTCCGAAATCCATACTTGGGTATGAATGTTTTCACTTCATATACCTATTAAAAGATACCAACACTGAAAATGTTCAATTATCGAATTATCCACACACTATCGTGGCTAAATTTGAAATATTTCATCACAGTAAATATAAATTTCCAAGATATCGAATTAAAAGCTTTCTCAAAATCGATCATTAACAGAAGGCCTGGTATTTTATTTTTCTTTGTAAATAGCATTATGTCCATCATTAGTCGTATATTTCCCCAATAGATCTGCCAGATATAAAGCCTGTTTGGTCTGAGTGTATTAGTGTAGGTAGATATTTCTTCATTCTTTCTGATAAAACTCCAGTAAGTATTTTGTATGATACATTTAATAAAGAAATAGGTCTCCAATTTTTAATAAATTCTCTGGGTTTATTCTCCTTTGGCAACAGAGTGACAATACCCTGTCTTTGTGTAATTGATAGTTTCCCTATTTTTAATCCACAATTCAATGATCCGACCAGGTAGGTTCCAACATCAATCCAGAAAAATTTGAAAAATTCCACAAAAAAGCCATCATTTCCCAGGCATTTATTATTTTTCATTTTTTAAAGATAATTGAGCGATACTATATATGTAATTTCACCATCTAAATGTTCATGTGCATCCGGTGTAAGTTTTATAATATGACTATCATTTAGTTCAGAAACTTCCTTAATTATGTCATCAATGTCAAATGGTTTATTGTCAGCGTCCTTATTTTTATACAGAGTTTCATAAAAGTTTGTCGTTTCTTCAAGAATTTCGCGTTGCTCGTATAAAGTTTCCCCCGTTTCACGTTCTAATTTTTTAATCAATTTCGAAGTGAAGTTACGGTTTTCTAAATTAAAAAAATATTTTGAGGGCTTTTCGCCATCACATATTCATATTGCTCTAGATCTAATAAATATTCCTTTTAATTTATCTTCTCTCGGTGTCTCTAGATCATTTTTTATTTTTTTTTATTTTCCGCTATTTCATTTTCAGTTGGATTGGGAAGATTATCTAAGTATTTTTGTAGTTATATTTAATTCTTTATTTTTTCTTATTTTCGATAGACGTGAACAAAATGGTATAGGAGCACCCCGTATTTCCATTAAAAGTGTTTCGAGAAACAATTGGTCATCAATACTAAATTTTAGTGTGCTAGGTTAGTAATATTATTGGCGTATTGTTTAACAACCCTTTGTATTGTGTCCTTTGCAAGGCCTATATACTCCTTATTTTTCAGCAGGGAGTTATTAAATTTCCAAAATCCTTTCCCCCCCCATTCAAAATTATTGAATTTGAGTTGTATTGATATCGCAGAATGATCAGAATGATATCCGGGTTGAATATCACACTTTTCTACTGCAGGTATTGTGAAAGTAAGAAGAAATCCAAACGCTCTTGTTTTGTTGGATTGGTTCGGCGCCATGTGTATCTCTCGATATCGCGATTATTTGTTCGCCACACATCGACTAATTCTATTTCATCTATCATTTTAATAACTTCATTTCTTGCATGCGGATTATTTATGTTAATATAACTCATAATGTCGATACCTGGGTCTATTAAAATCTGCACAAATCAGTATACTGCCAGTAGATGTTTTTTTTAGAGTTTTACTAATATGTTCATAAAAAGAAGGTTCATCGTTATTCGGACCATATAAGTTAACTGTTGTCATTGGTCTATTTTCTACTTCTGCGTGTATAATGATGAGGTTACCTGCCTGGTCAGTCTGTGTATCTCTTAGCTTAAAGCTGAACTTATTTTGTATCAAAATAGCAACACCTCGTGCGGAACTAGTATATGAGTATATAAAGGCGACCTCATATCCCCATTCTGATCTGATGTTATTTTCCATTTCCTTTTAAAAGGACATCTTGTAAACATTTTAATCCATATTTATTCTCGCGAAAATTATACAACTGTGAGGCTATATTATGCGAAGTAAACATTTGATACCTCCTATATACATATTTATTTTAGATTTTTGTAGGTTACAGCTAATTCTGCATTATTCTGAGAAACATAAATGTCCATATTCGTTTGAAAATGGTCTAGGTCAAGCCAGAATGAATTATTATTATTTATTATTATTACAAAACACTTCTATAAAAAAAAAAAATTATTTAAAAAAATACACGTGCCTGCAGCCGCAGCGTTACGACATCTCTTCGCGCGGAGACTAAACTCTGTCTGCAGCTTGAACGCAACAGACAATAGTTATTCGTGAAATGGACTATAGGCCAAACCGGACGTAGTAAATTACCCAGTAGTTCTTCCGAGCACGTGGCCTTGTGTAAAATGTCAACAAGAACGTGAAGATGGACGACTTATCGAGGTCACCAACATTAGACAGTTTAGAAATGTCCGATTAAAGGATTTAGATACACCGACACAGGGAACTTTTGGCGTCAACTTGTGGCGGGGAGTACCGACTGAAAATATATGGTGAGATAATAAGGCCAGCATTCATTGTTTAGTTGAAAAATGTTGTGAAATAGATACCTCAACGCAGGGTATGGGGGGGGGCGTGCGGCACTAGAAATGATGAAATACATTTCTAGTGCCATCGGGTCTAGTCCCATTGCCATTCAATGATTCACATTAGCACTGAAATTGTCTGCATTCATTGACTTCGCCTGTTTTCGGAGGTTATAACCTCTTGTCGCTTTCATATACCAACATAATCCAGACAGTGCTAACAATATTCCAGGCTATTAAGAAGCAAGTTAGGTCCAATTATTTGCTAAAACAATCTAAACAAGTTTGTAAACACGAAAACACATCGATTTTCATACTATAAATCTCGTACCATTTTTTAAAGTGCAGGTGTAAAATAATTATGCCGCTTGAATAACGTTATATAGTTTCTGGAACACTTAAATGCGATAAGGTATGAGTTATAAAACGTAGCTTATATTAAGTAGCTATATATATCTACTTATACTTATTTTTGTTTTCATTGTCATTTTGACTAAATTTTTCATTTTGGTTCAGTATGGGACCAAGCACATATTTTGGTACCGTTTGGTTTCAATATGGCTATTGAATAGCCATATTGAAACCAAACGGTACCAAAATATGTGCTTGGTCCTATCCTGAACCAAAATGAAAAAATTTGATACAATATGGGACCTCTAGAAACCAAAATATTTTGCAGTGTATATTATCAGCCACCAGCCTGAGCGCGCAGTATACTGTCGTATACGGCTGTGAAGCGTCTCAGCCAACGATGTAAATGTATGCTTCTTTTAATGATTTTAAGGCTAAAGCTCTAGTTTTTTCATGTGATATACAAGATCTTCAACTCGTTATGTTGGGATACAAGATATTATGAAACTCGTTTCATAAATTTGATTCATAACTCGTCTACGACTCGTTGTGAATCAAATGTATCAAACTCGTTTCATAAAATCTTTTATTCCAACATAACTCGTTGGAGAGCCTCAAAATAGCCAGTAAATCGTGGAAATCTCCATCTAGCTAGATATCTACAATAAGAGTGTGGGATGTATTTCTCTATGATGCAATTGGTTACGAAGCATTCTAAAACAAAATGGAATTCATCCCCTTAAAACAGGACATGTTTTACAGTTATTCTCACTATTGTTACAATCCCACCTGCAAATTTCGTTTGGTAACCTATATGATTAGATGGTAGGATTTTCAATAAATGTTCTGACAAATAAAAATGGTATGTGAATAAGATATTTACTGAAACGTGGGTAAGTTGTAGGGGCATAACATTTCCCTGTGTTGGATCCCGGTGATACTAAACTGGTATTGCTGAAAGAAATGACAACGCAGCATATTACATGATATAAGTCCTAATTCACTGTAGACCTCACCATTTGGCGTCGATTCATTCAGGTGTATAGCAAATAACTATATCTTAGCCGAATGCATGTCTCTTATGATACAAACAATAAATTATCCATAGTTTCATTTAGCTATAACAGGAATGCATACAATATGGCTTTTATGTAGTTTCCACAGACTATTTTAAGTAAAATATCCATCAAATGATGTATTCTGCCTTGCTCTGTATCACACGGGGGAATCGATCGAGGGCCGCTCCGAGCAGACAACGCGGCACTCCGAGTTTTTAGTCATTTTTGGAGACAGGAATTTATAACTCCGCACTGAACCAAAGATTCCTGACAAATTGAGAGGTATGTATTATCTGTTTTAGGTTTGCTCAGTACTATGGCTATATTCCAGCACGCAGTAAGTGGTGGAACGACAGAGAAAACGATATATAATGTTGTAGGTGTGTCAGGAAATGGTCACCCATGCATGGCGAAAATACCGGCACTGTTGACAAAACATCCAATATTTTGCCTGGAAAAATACAGTACTCGCTATTTACGATTGAATGTACTTGAAGCGAAATATTACCCCAAGCCGACCCAGAAATGTTAGCCCAAATTTCCCCAGGATAAGCATCCTACGGAGGGCAACGTGAATGGTGGTTTAGCGATTATTTGCCAACGAAGCTGAACGGTGATAGTAAACGAGGCCCCTCCGAGTGACCACACAGGAGTACGATTATAATAATGGAGTTTTACATTTTGGTACATAAAATGGCACGACTTTAGTCTGAGTTTCTCTGACTCGCAAATGCTTTACTTCTTGGTGATGGTAAGATGGCGCATTTCACATAAAATATCTTGGCTGTACATTGATTGTTGCATAGACATAATGGTTATCCTGAATCAATGTTATATCACTCCAACTGCACTGTGCTGACTCAAAATAGGCATGGATCCAGAACTAATGAATGTTTACTGATCTACAGTCTGTTCAAAAGATTCCAACATGTGAATAATACTATAGGGGATGCCGATTGCCCGACCACATATATGCTGAACTAACAAGACATAGCAATATGTACATATTATATATATAAATAAGTTAATCATTAGGATCATTATGTCCTATTTTTCAGAAAAAGAAAAATATTCGTCCAAAGAAAGAGGGGGTGCGGTCCATGGATATGCAATGTATTCCAGATACAGACGAACCAAGACGAAATTCACCTGCTACACCACAGGAGCAGCCAAGTGAAACACCCCTGTCGTCACCCTCCCTGCCTCAACATTTTGTACAAGGGCATCAATATATCGTGGATTTATCCATGTATTGTTCATTTGAATACAACCGTTTACTTACTTTATCGTATGTAGTTGTGGACTGATTCCTCATTTTAATATATATTTACCATCTGAACGGACATGGCGTATTTGAACCACAATACTGGTGCATATTGTAGTAGGGATAATATAGGTCGCTAAAGACACGAAATACCTATACACTCTACAAAATCTAAGAATAATCAGAGCGAGTTTCATCTGTTTCTGTGTTTCGCACATAATTTAAGCAAACGCTCTTTATTCAATCCGTATAATAAACAGACTACATTTTAACACATTTAATCGTTACCAAATGTAATTTCTCAACCTACCTCCGGATTTAGATCCCGACAAAAATCCCAATTATTGAGATAAATATTCCCTTGCCCCGACCCTTCGATCTCTTGAATTATTTCAAACCAATTAATGCTTACTTAATATGACAAATATTCCCCAACTAAAATAAGAGACAAATTAGGTCTTATATCTTATTGAAAGTACAGGTATTGACAGTATTAGACCCAGGTCTAAAATAATACATTTTACACCGATAATTGCATGGGAAATGTAGCTATAACGTGATGGTATATTCGAGCTATCATATATACATAATCTATTTTCTAAGTCTGAAAATTCCAACCGATTGTCAACAGTCGTTCGGTCTATGACTTGTAGAATCCTCTTGTTGAAAATATTACCAAGATGAGTGAAAAAAAGTACCGACTCCTTCCAACTGCCACCTCGTCCTTGATGAAAGCAACTGATTATCCTAAAGCCCATCTAATCTAAATACAATTTCCAACAATCCATAACGGTCAATATAACATCGGCCAATAAAGCGAATGCGAATTACAATCTGTCAATATCCTAATATCTGTTTTTGTAGCAGTGGGCTCACCATACATTACCAGTCGATGTGATGAATTCTACCCATAAAACAGTTTGAGATTACAAAACGTGTACCGGTACGGGTAGCTACCCGTACGCGTACCCGTACCCGTACCGGTTTGAAATCGCAAACTCGCTAATGTAATAAGTTGATACGTGGAAATTTCCCGTAAGCTGTGGCTACTTCTGTCATCTCTTCCTTTTTCGAATTTCTGGGAAGGGATGAATGTAGGGAGAGAGTACATATAACTCCGCTAGCTTGACTTTCTCAGTTTACCCTTCCATGGCTGGAACTTCCGTGTTGAGGCTCCTGGCCATGGACGTGTTAACATTTGTTACTTAATCACCCCATACATTAGGATTTTATTAGATTGGTCAAGCTCTTGGAGAATATGGCAATCCACTTTTTGATCAAAATGCTAAGGGATCCAGCGGGACCTGTAATTATCACACGCCGATGCTGAATCATTGAGTGTCACCATCATTCACTTCCTTCTTCTTTCGTTTCCACTTGGAAGGGGTGAGTCATTTGGGACAGTACACCATTGGCCCAGGTGCGAAAGACCCCCCTCCCCATCAGCAAAATGGAAAATATTTATTTAGTTATTTTAATCGACAGCCATACAATTGATAACTCGTTTAAGTGAGTACATGTGGGAGGAGGAGGAGCAGATCAAGTCTGAACACAATTATTTTCAACGCCCAACAGCTTCTTTAATTTGTTATTGAATGAATGGAAATAAATACAATTGTATACTTACTCTCAATGAGAATATTGTGGTATTTGTATATTGTATTGAGTAACAACCAAACTTGCGAAATAGAAGTTTACAGAATTGATTCACACTATAACGACAGTTCTTTTTTAATACAAAGGTATACATATGTATGTTTATGTATATGTATATATATGTGTGTGTGTATGTATGTATATATGTGTACGAATGTATGTGTATATGATATGTATGTATGTATATGATATGAATGTATGTATGGATATGATATGTATGTATGTATGTATGACCTTTACATACCATCACTGGAAATCATAACCATTTAAACTTTTCCTAGACGGTAGGTTCACAATCATATCACTTCATTGCTTACTATAGTTATACATGTATATGTACGTATACACTATATATAATGTCAAGATCTGAATAAATAAAATATTAAAACAAAAACAAATTAATTTTGCATACGGTCCCGTATATGTGATAGCTCGCCACGGATATATATATCTTTATTAACCTCAATTAACAGAGAGTATATATCAATACATTGTATGTGTTGTATACACGAATTGGGGCGTTTTGTACACATACAGTTGAGCCAGGTCTTATGGTATTTCCACACATTATATAGTACATATATAGAAGCAACATGAGCATAGAAAATGGGGACAAAAAGTAACAAAACTGAATTCCGCTAAATCACAGACGTATGGTATTTGTGCCATTGTAGAGTTTGAGCAGATTTAAATAAGGAAAGTGTATATCGCATGCGTATGGCTGTAGATCGTATGTTCACCAAGTCATGGTCTTTTTCATCATCAAGACATGTTAATGTCAACAAAACTTGTTTTTTTCTGACGAGCAGCATGCACACGCAGGGAGTCGGATGTAGTCTTAACGAGCATTGTTTCGTGTAAGTTGGCATCCTTTGTGCATGAATTTCGCGGCGAATGTGATAATATCCCCCAAGCGTTGATGATAGCGAGTGGAGGTTTTGGAGTGTTGACTCTCGCTATTCAATTAATGTCTAGCCAAGAATATATAGCCACTCACCAAATCGTAGGTCCTATAAGAAATGTTGATACTATATATTAAATAATATATTCTCAAGATTTCTTTGCATTCTGATTACAATATCTAACACTATCATCGAAAATATTAGGAGGAATTTCATTTGTGGTTGTGTTTATATGTGTGTATACTTAGATAACGTCATATTTATAGAAAGTACAAACATTGACATTAGTAAAATTCCGCCGGAAAGGTATTCCGTTGTGCAGTCAGTATCCGCGGCATCCGGATCCAAAACATGGATCCGCTGCGCCAGAAGAATATTGTGGCTGGTCTCATATGTCGGCTGCGTCAACTGTCATGTGACATCTAGATATTCAGTCGATGTAGATAGGCAGTGGTTTCTTGTATTGGTCCTTGCCGACGAGCCAATATGTCGTCATCAGCCCCTTCCCCTGTAAGACATTGTAAGTTCTGCTTTGTTTGTCTCAATAAGGGGATTTTGACCCTCCGAATAATCCAATACATAATAATGAAGGTGTAAATGTAATGGAGGTGTATTGTCTTATCATTTTGATATAACATGCATTTATTTTAGTGAATGAATGAATTGGTGAATGAATAATTTATTATAGTGACCTGAATATTTATCATACAATATACATGTCACATACAAAAATAACTTCAAAATTATACATCGATACTCCCTGTTATAAATGCCTATATGTCAGGGTTCACGCTGCCATGGCAATGGCAAAAATCATTCACATTTGGCAAAAATATATTTTCATTTGGCAAAAGTTTTGGCAAGTCACTTTTTAATTCCTCAAGCAATTTGAGATATATGGTCAATCAATACCATTCATTTCAGGAAACTCTTACAATATAATTATATTAGTGGTGTTTTATAAGGTTTAGGGAAAATTAGCACCTCTATTAAGATGCAGTTAATCTCATAGCATTAGTATACTTATGGTTGGATGGATTACTAATCCTCCTGTGATGTGCCCTTCTGATGGAGAAACCCTTCTACCATTGTATTGCTCGGTGATCGGCTTATTGTTGTATGATACACCACGATGAGTATAATTAATTATTAACAACCTGCTTTCTATCAATATCAAAAGTCGTTCAAACCACGAGTGTCGAAACATAAGACTTACGGTTGCAGAAAATGATATCGGGGATAGCATTTGGCAATTGCTAAAATAATTTGGCAAAATATATTTTCATTTGGCAAATTATTTGGCAAAAGTCAATTTCGGTCCAGCCTACATGTCCCTTTAAACTGAATAATGAGTACATATAATATAAAATATGGCGAACAGTGTTGTCAATATTGATTTACAATCGCCATGAGAAGAATTTGGCAATGCTTTTAAGAACAGGTATGTTGCTAAATGGATCAGAAATTAGAAACCTTTTTTTCACACGTATCGTAGTTAGAACATCGTCAACATCATTTACGCCCCTAGTTAAGTAGTCCTTTCACTTAGCTATGGTGATGGTGGGGTCATACTGAATTGTTATGATGCTGGTTTGGTTGATTGATTGGGGTTTAATGTCACTTTCTGCAACGAATGCCATATTACGACATATCCAGTGTTAGTGGTGGAGGAAATCCGCACACTTACTGCTAATCTAACAGTAATTTCAATAGCTGATAAACTCGTCGACCATGTGCGGCAAACCACCTGCCATCGGCGAGTAACAAGCAACTCCACCAGATTTCGAGTTACAAAGTCATTAATGGAAAAATGTGGATTTGAACCCTCATCGCCAGCGCTGCAGGGCAAAACTTCTTGGATTTGTATCCCTAACCGATTGAGCCACCGAGGCCTCCATGCTAAGATTCTGGTAGAGCAAACTGATGATGTTAAGACAAAGTAAACTAATGTATCTTCAGTTGTCATTTGCGCGGTGTTTGGCTAAACTTAACGAATCTAGGAAAAGCCGGTAGGTTTATAAAACATCGCGTTTTGATAACAACAGTACAGCCATTATTGAAATATTAAAAAAATATATCAGTTATCGAAAGGGCAAAGAACCTCTCTCACTAATGCAATCTCTAAACCGTCGCTTCAGATGTTTAGGAACTTCCGTCAACAATGCAATCTCTAAACCGTCGCTTCAGACGTTCCGACAGCTGTTATATGGAACGCGTGCAGTGGCTGAAATAGATATTTAATACATGATCCTACCCTCATTCTATTCAATAAATCCATTCTATAAATTGTGATATTAAACGTATAGTTACAAGAAACGTCATCGCATGCCTTATAGAAGCCATTGTTAGTTTCGCGTCCCATGTATTGATGTATGTATGTTTTGCCGAGGTTTCGAATCATGTAATATATAGAATCTACAACTCGTCCCCAGTTTATAGCGGAATTTACAAAACTCGTCCAGTAAATTAGGTCTGGACCTCACCAAAGGCTCGGTCAAGACCTAATTTACCGGACTCGTTTTGTAAATTCCGCTATAAACTGAGGACAAGTTGTAGATCCTCTATTTGTTGCATGAGTTATTGTACTTATGGGTGATAGGGATTACGTGCACTTTACGAACATTTATTAATAGGTTGAGGTGTGTTTGATGTTCAAATCAGGGCACAGTCGATACTAATTTCCCTTCTAAATTTCGTCATAAATAGGAACGTTTTTAATTTGCAGTGTGACTTTTCACAGCTCGTGTAGTACTGTATCGCGCTAGACAAACGTTTATGTATGTTTTAAACAAATTTAAAATCTAACCCGCTTTGGTTTAGAGACTTGATTTGGTGACGTGTAGCTTCGTGACCCTGATTAACGCTGACTTTCTTCGAGTCGTTCAGATAAGCTACTAGTTATAAAGTTGATTTAACCCTTTCTATTCTGAGTGGGTTCTCCCATTAAGTTATAACGGAATATAATTGCACGGTCTATTATTCATTTGGAGAGGTGTTCAGGTAATAAAAGCAGACGACAGACAGAACAAAAACAGATAATACAATAGCAGAATGATTTATATTGATTGTGGGAAATGTTCAGATAATAAGTTAAAAAAACGACCTACTTATTATCTGAACATGTCCTAATGGAACTACTCGTCAATGAGTATAAATACAGTGTATATATATAAATCGTTAATAAACGTTCATTCATTCCCAATGACATGAGACTCGCCTTGATTTGCACCTCTCCTCTCAGCTTGAAATGGTATCCTGTCAGTGAATCAAGTGCCTTCATAGAACTCTCGCTTATATGTATCTTCATAGCTGTAATTTAAAATAGAAATGTTCAGCTTATAACACGACCACCGGTCACCAGAACTAAAATGACCCCATCCCAATAATACTTAACCCTTTACCCAACAGAAGGGCCCTGTGCCAATGCATTCTCTTATATATGCGAGTCGACCATAGGTCGCCTCGCATATATAAGAGAATGCATTGGCTTAACACATTAAAAATTATAAAATTGTTAAAGAATGTAAGAAAAAATGGTAAAATGTGTTAAAAAAAGAATTTTTTTAGGCCAATGCATTCTCTTATATATGCGAGGCGACCTATGGTCGACTCGCATATATAAGAGAATGCATTGGCACATGGCATAACTGTAACTATCACAATGTGGTCAAGGAGCCGGTTCCAATGATATCCATATTTGTTTGGTTCTATTGAGACAGACCGAAGATATTTTAGGCCGTTGAAGCTTTATTTGGCCGGTTTTGGCCGTTTTGTTGGGTAAAGGGTTATTTCTATAGAAAGGTATCCAACTTGGACGGGCCTAATTTGTTATAAATTATTCAAAGTCAACAAACAGGTTCAAAATACACAACAATATTGTTTGTTAGATAAATGCCTCATATATAGGTAGAAGGATATTTTATTACTCTTCAATTTAATGCATCCCGTGTAAATATTGGTTCAGAAAAACTCCGGCTATGAGCACAGGTCTGACACAAACCGGCTGTTAAAATCACTTAAAAGATGGCTATGATGTCACTCCTTTGTTCGTCGGGTCCAGTTTATATGATAATGGATGGTTATTGTCGAGATCGTACATTATTTTTCAAACAACGATTCATTATTTTAATATTGGATGCTCAATATCCAATTTAATGAGAGGTTATTTTGCTGCGGACGATTCAATTTTATCTGACTTGCATGTATGATAATGTATGCATGTAGGTATCTATTGACAAGAGTTGTCAAGTATAATATCGCTCTGCTTGGTTGTTAGAACAGGACAGGACAGACACTCGGGTTGGGGTGAAATGAGGGGAGGGGGCGTACAACATTAAATTTCAGGCATTTCGTTTCATGAATAGGCAATGAATTTGCAACTGTTAAAATTTCTCGAACCTGATTCCGTCCCCGTGTGGCACGTTGTAGCACCACTCACGATAAAACGTTATATTATATATAGTAATTTCGATGTAAATGTAGTCCTTCGATCTTCAGTATTACCCGCGATCTCAAACTACAAGATCGCCAAATCTCCGATTTCGCACACCACTCACACCAATCTGCCATTCAATGTATAATTCACGCAAAATTCGAAATATGCCGCACAAATAATTTAATGCCGAAATGAAAGCGCAAAACTCCCGATGATATTCGAAAATCTATCGCGGAAGGAACTCAGTGTCGGTACGTGGTCGTGTTCATTCAACGATCGGAAACGCAATGGTGTGCTTAGTGGTGTCCGTTAAGTTGACAATGGGTTAATATGTCACGCCATCCGTGCAGCCAATGAGCGAGTGGATATGGCCGAACACATGGTACAACTCAGGTGTCTTGACCCAATTTCTGGTTAATCCATTCTGATAAGAGGTGATGCATCCAACAAATGGACGGTCATGTTTTGAGTCAGATAATAGCTTCAAATTGTACATTATTTCAGCGATTGGAACGATCTCGATCGATCCATTCCCTGAAATAATGTACAGTTTTCAGCCATTATCCTATACTTATTCGAGATGGTGTCCGCTAAACTTGGTAAGAGAGTCGGATATTTATACCGACTTGCGCTTCAAACACACACTCAGCGGTAAGTAGAATATATATATTATACATCATTAGAAGCGGAATTGTTTACCGACCCACCCAAACCAATCGTCAAATCACGGCATCGTAATTTCTCGTAGTTATTGAACAAATGAGTTTCATGAACCCGGAAGCAAATTTAAATTTTCCAACCAGCACTAAATATATTGGATGAAATATCGAACTAACAGAACAAAATAAACATATAGTTGGTCGGAAATGATGTTGTGACAGGCATGACATTTCCAACTGTTGAAAATTTTGACGCCGCGTCTCAGTACAACTTTGAGGAAGATTAATAGTATATTTAGTAAGGATATTATTATAGTATAGTGTATTGAGTAAGGGTATTATTACAGTATATTCAGTAAGGCAATACCTTCTCCGTTACTCTCCATCCTCGAAGCTGTATTGACAGTGTCTCCAAACAAACAGTACCTAGGGGTCGTTAATCCCACAACACCTGCATAAATAATTAATTAATTAATCCATAAATTTAACTACTAATCAGTATATAAATCAATAAATAATAAATAAATCTATCAATAATCAATTAATGTATTCAAACAAATAATACTTCTGGGCAGATAATCCCACAACAACTCATTAAATAAATCAAATAATCCCTAAATTTCACCACTTTAATACATATATCAACCAATAATCAATCAACCAATAATCGATAACGAATTAATTCAGTGTATTCAAACAAATAATAATTCGGGGTCGATAATTCCACAACAACTGCATCAATAAATAAATCTTATAAACATTGACTCATGTACACTTTGTGTGGGGGCTGCTATCCCGCATGTCCGAACGGTACAATATAAACTATAGCCTCTGGTGCTTAGAGCGGTTTTAAAAAACAATCGTACATTCCGGTCGGCGGGGTTTTAACCACCATCCAACGCGCCTGAAGGATTGCTCCCACCGATCGATGCAGGGCATGAATCACGAAAACCTGCGATCGGGTCGTTTCTACGGGTGAATCAATTAGCCCTTTGACTAAATAATACATAGTTTGCGGGACCCATACTAGAAGAGTGTATATATTTAGACATGTCACGATGAGTGAGAGAGCAGGTGGGTGAAAAGATTATGCAAGATATTGTTAGCCTGGGTGAACGAAAGAGTGTGTGTGTGCGAGATCATCTTTATTATCAATTTGGTAAATATATATCACATATATGTAATTTTGATCAATAAAAACATATATAAAAAAAATAACTATATAAATCAACAAATTCATCGATAATTTAATAATTCAATTAAAGAAATTGAATTTATTAATGCAATATATGTTTACAATATTAGAGGGAAATGTAAATATACATGCATGCTTTAATACAGCGGGAATATATTATATTTATTATGATTACTCGTTGGAATCAAATATATATAGGTGCATATATTTTATCGTTACTATCTAAACTTATACCTTTTTTCTAACTGTTGAACAATTTCAACCAATCACATTCCATCACTGTATATGTTTGAATTGTTCAAATGCTAAATTTTTTTTACAAGATGTATAGAACACACTGAAAACTGGTTAGGAAATCGAACTATCAGAATTTCAAGTTATGTTTAGTATGGAATTTCCAACAGATGTTGTGTCCGCCCCAACTATTGAGTATTTTTAACAAAGGTGGGGTGGGGTGAGTTGGAACACACTCCAACGCCCTGTCGACACGTCCGTGCACGCCATATCAGACTAACTGTACACTGCCAAAAATATTTTCTCAATTCAGGAAAAAAATAATCTTGAAATGAGATATTATCTTGGGAGAATAGCTAGAAAAATAAGAAAAACATATTTTCTAGGTCAAGAAATGAAAGGGTGGGAAAATTTCTTGTCTGAGAAAATTTCTTTAAGAAAACACAGTAATCTTAGTAAGAAAATCCTAGTAAAAAAATCTTAGTATAGATTTTTTTTCTTAATGTAGGAAAGATTGTTTTTCTCACATAAGTTTATTTTTCTTGAAATAAGATAAGTTTAAGATACTGCGATTATCTTGGGAGAATAGCTAGAAATTTAAGAAAGCTATACAATTAATCTAGAACAAGAAATTATATTTTCTATAGTTAGAAATATCGTCAAGATATTTTTTCTAGAATGAGATTTTCTCAAGCAGGAAAATAAATCTAAGTAAGGAAAACAAGTTTTCTTAACTAGGAATATTTTCCCCAATTAGGAAAGATATATTAGAAAACAATTCTTAATTAAGAAAAACATTTAATTTTAAATTAATATATAATTTCAATTGTGTTTTAAAATATACAATTGACATTTATTCTGAATATAAAAACTTCTTAGTAAATATCATTGTTAAATGTATAATAGAGACAATAAGGGGGCTTAAAGGCACGGGAGGCCTTAGTTGTCGAAAATATTCATATTTGTTTCAATCACCGTAAACAGAAAAACATTAAAACGCATACAGTTTTGTTCATATATACCATGACCATCGCGTAAACAGCATGCTATCATAAAGACCTACTATATTTTACCTAAGCAGGAGCCTGATTGTGTTACAGAAGGCAGCACAGTGTTACTGGCTAATCACACACAAATGATATAAATGCTCTTTATTCGTTCCATATCAAAATTCAGCAACAATGAACGCTCTTTATGTTTACCATCATAATATAAACAAACACCAGGAAAGTACCTTTTTATGCTTTTGTTTACATAAGAATGGTCAAACATATGACAATAACATACTGTTTATGCGATATTTCTTATTTGTATACAGACAAAGTCTGTCTACATTTTAATATTCTTTCCGTTTGTGGCGGTTTTTGACCGGTGGAAATATTTTCACAGCATACCCACCGCCAAGGCCTCCCGTACCTTTAAACTTTAAATATACAATCAACAATTTCTCGTTACAGTTATGGGTTTCTAAAATTGCAAGTGGCCAAACAAGATACTGTGTACATTCGCGAAATGAAACTATACAAAGTACCTGTATCTTGTTCTGCCTCTTAAAATTGTATAAACCTATATACGCAACAAAAAATATATTGATTGCTAATAATTACATCCCGACACATGATTTTCAATATATTTATAGAAAGAGTTACCTCAAATCTGTCGGTTGCAAAAAAAATATATAACAATTTCTGTTATTTGAGTATCCAGTTCAAACGATAGGAAAAAAAATCATCACACATGACAAAACAAGCACTGTATGTGCCTTAATAAACATCGTAACCCTGTATTTTTAAATGCACATATTCTAGGACGGGTGATGTGTAATAAACACAGAAAGACACTTGTATTAATGGATTTGTTGATACGGCACTTGTGCCATTGAGGAAAGATAGAACTCTAGGGTGTGCTGTTTATTCCGTCATTGTGCGCTAGCACTCGTGTCATATCAACAAACCCATAAACAAAATTGTGTAATTCTGTGTATATACAGCATGGTTTCAATAGCTGTTTCATGAATCATGCAGATTGCAGGTTTACTGTTCAGGTACTAGCCCAAGTCTTTTTGGTATGCAACAGCTTGAGATATCGAATACAGTAATGCTCCGAGTATAATCGACTCCTTAAACACAGTAGAATTATGGGTAACTTTTTCAGGATTTAGTCGGAAATATGGCTTGTTGCCATTCATCGGAAAGCTCTCTGAGAGCTTTCCGATGAATGGCAACAAGCCATATTTCCGACTAAATCCTGAAAAGTTACCCATAATTCTGCTGTGGTTAAGGAGTTGATTACTTAGAGCATTACTGCAGTTGAAACTGTTTTGGATCGAGTCCTGTCCGGCTACTCTTCTATAACCTCTCAAGATTTTGAAGTGTTGAATGGGTCACCATGAATCGCTCAATTAAACAATCGCAACGGTGTTGAGTGTTTTGCTTATCGCTCACTATTTACTGCTGTATATAAACAAACGATTGACTCACACAAAGTGTGTTTTGTGGATAATAACGCATTCATATGAACATTATCCTATACTATTAGTATATTCTTGGGAAACTTTTTGTAAATGTTATTTATAAATTATAACCTATAACGAAGGCCATCCATTCCTTTAAGTTCCAAAGATATAAGGAGAATCACTGCATTTTAATTGCATACCGCATCCATCGTGGTGCTGTATTGTGTTCAAGTGACAACCTTACCATGGTGTTGGAAATTACTGCAGTGTAATACCACAGCATTACCTGGGTAACACCACGTTAGAGATGGTCAATTACTTTAAGTATATGCAGGTTTGAAATCATCACGCTTGGGAAAGGCTGCCCTCTATGTTCTTATAAAAAAGCGTCACTTTGACCTAATCTGACGAAATACTGGTAGTGCTACAATCAAGATAACTTCAACCCACAATTCTGGGCGTAAAGTCCATTATAGAAGAGTATCGGGATGGGACTCGGTCCAAAACAGCATCAACCCAACCGATACCACAAGTTGTGGACAGGGAAAACTTGGTCTAAACAGGTACTAGTACATGCATGTATTACAAGCATTAAAGGGTACACTAAATCCGGCCATTTATGAGACCATATCCTTGTATACTCGACAGAATATATGCAACAAATGAATGAATTTGGCCCATGGATAAGTGCAACACCTGTGTGCTCTATGAACAATGCAAACATGGTATTTATAATGATAATGAATTATTGGCTGGAGTCATAAATTCATTTTCATTATAATTTATACCATGTTGTTTGCATATATTCTGCTGAGAATAAAAGGAGATGCTCTTAATGCTCAGTGTAAAACACTGCAAATATGGAACTTAAAGAGCTTTTGTCTATCTTCTACTGGAAACAACTGTTAAATTTATTAAGACTTTATCAAGTCTTTTCACAGTATATAGTCTACATGTTTAATAGTATAGCACTAGTACTCACTAGTATTTCCAGACTTTTTGTGATAAAAATGCGGATAAAAGTGCAGAATTCTAAATTGATGCATTAAGTTGCAGAATTTTAAATTGATGCATTAAGTGCATGAGCGGCTTTAGAGTTCTTTGAAGTGCGGTCATGCAAAATAACATAAAAGTTTGTAAAACAAGGTACATGTACATACTATGATTATAGCGGTATGAAGTGTCTGGAGCACCTTTGATGGATAAAAGCGAATGTATACAGGCCTTAAAATTTTGCAAGAATCAAACTATAGCATTTCTACAGCAAATCAGCTGCTTTTAACCAGACTCAAATGAAGAATCATGATTCTGACTCTCATCACACTAAAATCCCTACAAAATAATCTACTGGTGTGCAGATTTTCATTGAGTGTTTCAAATCATTTTAAAGGGACCCAAGGCACTCATAGTGAGTAAATATGCCAAACATATAACATACAACAGTTCGTAAAAACATCACCACTCAGAAAAATATGAATTCCTGATTCCTATAATAATTATTGAAAGTTTTCCAATAACGAAATTTCTCCTGTTGGAACCATTGCTATGTAAACAAAACTGTTACAGTGATTTGTCAACAAACATTGCTACTAGTAATCGCGTAGAAGGTTAAACATATTTTAGTCTATTAAAATATTATTTTCAGAATATTTTTCAATGCTTTGGCCATGCAATGTTTAACCCTTTCATGATGGGAGCTGCGCTGGTACAGCATTAAAGATCACGTACCAGTGAATTCTTGTATATATGCAAGTCTCACATAGGAAGCATCATATGTATAAGAGAATGCACTGGATTACAAGGTCAAGGTAAATATTGTTTGGCCATGTATTCTCTTATATATGTGAGGCTCCATTTTGGAGACTCGCAAATATAAGAGAATGCACTGGCGCAGGGTTTTAGCAACATTTCAAGAATCTCCAGTCATGGAAGGGTTAAGTTTTTATTAAACTTTAGCATCTTATTGGACTTATTCAACATTGGATGGTAATGTCACTGTAACAGTGATGTTTATCAGAATTGCTAGCATGCAATGACATTCTTTCATATAAATTAATTAACTCACAGAATATCGAAAGACCAGATGTGAGTATAATATAAATTTATCACCCCATTTTATGCAGGGATACAAAAAATAAAGATAACATATGTTATGCTTTAAAGTCAACATGGACAATTAAAGGTAAACAATCTGAATTGATGGTCTCCATACCATCAGATTCCAAGAACAACATTTCTTAATCGATTAAATACCAAAACATAATGCTAACTACTGTCAACTCTAGTGTAACATTTTCCAAAACATGTTATATATCAACATTTTGTTCATCCCAACTTGGTATCAAGATTAGGTCAGTCGACTCAGTCGGCTCGTTGAATATTTGCTAGGCCGGGAAATATTCAAGGTGGTGAAAAATAACAGATTTCAAAAATTTATATTTTGTAACTCAGAACTTTAAAGGGTGTGTTCCTCGACTCGAATCAATTATTTTTACCCCCGAAGCCAAAGAAATAGTAATTGAGGAGCGTGAACTCGGATTATCTATCTTTAAATGTGCATGTATGGTACATGTATAAGCCACTTTAAGCTCCTTGTACAGATTACTTGGTGATGCAGCAGGTTGACAAAGATAAAGGAACATTAGAATATTTTGATTCTGTTATGGATTTTAAGGCCTATATGTGTACATGAATCTTGATTATATTGACATACTGCAATAATATGTCACTTAAACGTTCATATCCTTCAGATAAGCTCAGAAACAAGGCTTGAGACTGTTCCATTGGTACTGTTGTGATTTGTGTGGAGATTTGAAACTGGTACACCTCCAAATTCTGGTCAATGTAGTATGAAATATAAAAAAGTTTATGCATACGCTGGATGCCATAGTGCACATTTTCTGAGACTCGATGAAGCATACAAGTACATGTCTGTTGTAGAATTGAATTCACTAACTTCACTTGCCAAGATTTTCACCACATAAGTCTGATAAAATGTAGAGGTCACTGATCGGTCTCCATCAAGGAAGGAGTGCATACATATATGTGTCATTTTTGCCTTTGATGAACACATTGATCGTCATGTGGTTATAAATTAAAGCCTCCCCTTCGCTGCAGTGTGCACTACCTAGTTACCAGGTAAGCATGGTACAGGATTCAGTGCATACCGTCCGTAGGTATACATATGGTACATGTGTATAGCCAGGAGACTCAGGACTCACTGTCACACAGCAACAACACACATGTCATGCATGGACGAATACCGATAACATCTACAGTACATGTATACAGTACATGTATCCAGTACATGTACACCGAATAACATTTGAAATCCTTCCTCATCCAGTCTTGGACAGAATTAATAATATTGGTATTAAGGGTCACCATGCAGTGTCTGCAAGAAGCACTCTGACAGGAAACATGATTCTATGATTGGTTATCAGATAATCATATCAGGCCTTGAATGAAATTTTGATGTCTCAATCCAGTCAAGCAGCTCCTCCTGTCTGAAAAAAAAAGATTTTAATGCTTGTAATGACATCAGAAAAGAGGAATGACTGATCATATACTGTACATATTATTAAGATACATCATCCAAATTGATCACCCGGGGGCCGAGTTATAACAGTAAATTATATCAATTCAAATGCTGCATGATGGTCAGAAACAGCTACAAATACCGGTATCATATACCGGTGTAACAGATATCTCCCCCTGGATATATCCCCCACTCTGGATACCCCCCCCCCCATGAATGACTAAAATAAAATTTCACTCAATTGATATATGTTACTTGAACAAACAAAAATTAAATATAAAAAAACAAACTTAAATCTCATAAAACATTTCTTTCTGGCCATTTCAGGGTCAAACGATATTAAATGAGTGAATTTTCTTTTAGTCATACATGGGGGGAAAAATTTCCGGCACGTATGCCGGGGTGGGTGGGTGGTCAAAGCCACCAACAAGCAATTTTTTCCGCAACTAAAACCAAAATTTCCTGCTTGTTTTTTTAGTGTTTTGGCAATGAGTTGGGCTTCAAAACCACTTTGAATGAGAGAAATAATGTAATTCTAACTGGTAAACTGACTACAGGCAGTTATCGTGTTGTATTTTGTTGCAAATTTTGAAATCCAAGATGGCCACTGGCAGTCATGTTTTTTTGGCCGAATGACCTCAAAATGACTCATTCCTATTTACATGTCCATGTTAACATCCATGATAAATAGTATGCACAGAAATTCATATACAGCTGTTTACAGTGAATTTCCCCCAGCAAATCTCTGTTTTAGTGTTAAAAGGGGGGTGGGTGTAAAAAAAATGGTCGGAAAAAACTGCCGAAAACGGAAAAAAAATTGGCGGTGAGGGTGGGTGGGTATAAAAAATGATCGAAAGGGAAAAAATGCCATACATGCCTGAAATTTGTTTCCGGGGGGGGGGGGGGGGGCAATGTGGCACCCCAAATGTCAATACAACATTTGATTTTATCATCTTTACTTGAATAGGTGAGTTCACAAATACTCTATTTCCATGCATATACTAGTAAACACAATTATACATAATCATTGGGGAATTGAACAAATTATACTGTATACTATACAAGCATAATTATGTATACTAGAAGATAGCAGCACAAACTAGTACTTCTGCATGTCAAATATCACACATACCAGTATATACCACTTATACTGCGGATTGACTTCTTTAAAAATATTGGCCATCATATCAGGGGGGGGGATTTCCGGGCACGTATGCCGGGGTGGATGGGTGGTTGAACTTGATGGGACCAACAAACATTTTTTTCCGCAACTAAAATGTTTTTTTCCTGCAAGTCGTTTGACTGTTTTTGCAATGAGTTTGGCATAAAACTCATTACAATAAGAGAAATACCGGTATTTATAAAACAGAAATGACAAATTTCATGATGATCAGACAAACAGTATAGCTTGTAGCTCATGCTAATGGATTGAATTTTGAATTCCAAGATGGCCACCGGCTGCCATGTTTTTTTGCTGAATGACCCCAAAATGAGTCGTTCCTATTTACATGTCAATGTTAACATCCATGACAAATAGTATTCACAGAAATTCATATACAGCTGTTTACAGTGAATCTCCCACACACCCCCCCCCCGCAAATCTGTTTTATTGTTAAAATGGTGGGGGTGGATGTTTGGACGCGGGGGTGGGTGGGTCCCAATAAGGGTCGAACGAAAAAAATCAGCATACATGCCTGAACATATTTTCCGACCCCCTGATCATATGGCCATTTTCGTCTATTTTTCCAACTATACTTTCTATAAGCAATGGGAATGCTTGATAGAAAATTTGTAAATAGTATATACAAGTAGGGGGTTAAATGTAGCACACCATGAACTTTGAAGTTGCCGACATTGTTTATGGTGTCAATTTTTAAACTCCACCCATCGCCTGTTGTCAGGCCGCATTGATTGGCATTACACAAACAGGCATGGAAATACAAGATAGTGATTCGTCTTATACATGCATATATAAGTTAATTTAACGATATCCGTGTGGTTGTATTAATTTTCAACTTTTGGTGTGATATCTGTTGGTGTATCATAACTACACGGTACTGTAGTTCCATAACAATGACCGTGGCTAATGAATCTGGCATTTCTGTAATAAGAAGAAAAATATGCTGCATATACATGTATGTGATATGGATACATGTATTTTTATAATTTGCAAACATATTTATAAACAAAGTGTAAAGTTCATTCAACCAACAATGTGAGCGTCCTCGGCAATTCAGATGACCATGGCCTGACAAAATCATGGATAGTTTGTTGACACGATTACGATGTCATCACATATGGCCCGGGAAATTAATATAATACCGGCCCATCTGTTTTGGGGGGGGGGGGGGCGTCCACAGTCCACCTTGGAAAATTCCAACTGCACCCCCCTCCCTTGAATCAGAATCAAATACATATTTTTGCATAATTCCATTTGCACCCCCCCCCCCCCTTGAATCAGATGCAGACCAAATACATGTTTTTGCATAATTCCATTTGCACCTCTGGTCTAATATCATATATATTCATAAACCATGGTTCTATATATTCCCGGTATGAGACCATTCAGATATTTTTACCTGAAAAATTGCATAAAATCTAACATCTAGCGGTCTAACTCCAGACAAATGCACACGGCTACGGACAAGAGACCAGGACACACCGGGCTGTTCATGGTTGTTCGGCCCGGGGTGAGAACATTTTGAAAACTATACAAGAAAATCTCGAATCCAATAAACTAGACTGGCATCAACTGAAGCGTTCCTATTTTCTTGTAAATTTGGGGAGGGGTGCGTAAGAATTATTTTGGGAGTTACCGTTAAAATCTCGAGATTAATGGGGTCTTTACGTGGTGTTATATGATGCCGACAAGTTCATTTAATGTCAAAATTACGATTAGCCAATTCGGAATTTTCCCGGTCTCCCGATCGGCCATGCAGTCCGCCTCTGCCCTCATGAATTTATGTGAGAAGAGTACCATCTTATTGGATACACGGCTGGTTAAACAACACATGTGGCGGCCCACGTCGGTTTCATTTGTGGCCCAAGTTGTGGTTGGGCGGCCCAACCACATATACCCCCCCCCCAAACCGTAAAAAAAAACCCTCGGATTCTCGCTTGATAGAAAATCACGTGGAATCAGAATTTTTCCGGCCTCCGGCCCACCGGGAAATTTCCCGTTCTCCCGATCGGCCAGTCCGCCTCTGCATATGAGTATATTGTCAGCGGTTAACCATGTGATTAACTACCCTATGTTTTTTTATTTACTTTGTACAATTTTTAAATACACACACAGTTCTGATGCAGTCACAAGTGGAGGTAACCAAGGATACGCCACAATTTCGCATCTAAAATGCTTGATACTACATTTTATCATTCGCGACAATGCGCAGTAAAACTATCACTGTATCGGTTACTACCCACAACAAAATCTGTCCACTTACGATTGAATCGTGATCATCAGAACATTCACTTAGTGAACGTTCAGATGACCACGATTCAATCGTAAACTTGTGGAAACTTTTCCGTCGTAGGAAATAACTGATAATTGGACTGCGCATGCTCACATCAAAATCGTAGGTCAAAAATAATATCAAGCACTGTTTGATTTTACTATTTTTAGATGCCAAATTGAGGCGTATCCTTGGTTTATACCTCCACTTGTGACGAAAGATTCGCAGTGGTGTGTGCATAAAAATTGTAGCTGAAAATGCCCGGTGTAGTCAATCACATGCTTCAGGATGTTCAACCTACGGTATAATCATATACGATGCCGCATCGCAATTGTGTGAACAAACTATCCACGATCTTGTCGGGCCTGATTCCTCCACTTACAAATGAATCGTGGTCGTCTGAACGTACACTTACATGTAGTGTTGAATTGGCCACACAATAACTAGAAGGCCGTGGCTAAAGAACGGTATACCGCTCTTTAGTACCAAACGCTAAAGAGCGGTATACCACGCTTTAGCTATATGGGCCTGATACGCTAATTAACGGTATACCGCTCTTTAGCGTTTGGTGCTAAAGAACGGTATACTGCTCTTTAGTGACCAACGCTAAAGAGCGGTATACAACGCATTAGCTATATGGGCCTGATACGCTAATGAACGGTATACCACTCTTTAGCGTTTGGTGCTAAAGAGCGGTATAGGCCTACTGCTCTTTAGTCCTCGGTGCTAAAGAGCGGTCCAGGTTGGATGAGCGGCACGTGCGTTGCCAAGATATTTTGCGCATTGCGCCAACACATAACGTTATAATCCGTATCGCTCTTTAGCTCTCATCGCTAAAGAGTGGTGTGCCGTTCTTTAGCCCTCAGTGCTAAAGAGCTGTCCATGTTGGATGAGCGGCACGTGCGTTGCCAAGATATTTTGCGCATTGCGTGTAACGTTATAATCCGTACCGCTCTTTAGCCCTCACCACTAAAGAGCGGTATACCGTTCTTTAGCCCTCAGTACTAAAGAGCGGTATACCGTTCTTTAGCCACTTCGTAACTAGAATGAATGGGCATTTTATTTTTAATATTATCAGGTTCACATTTGTTCAAAATTATTCTATGAAGAAGTACCTTTATATACAATTGCCTTTTAAGTTATATTTTCAATAATTGTGACCTTTCTGTTTTCCAACTATTGTCATATTAATCTCGACCGATAATACAGAGCAATTATGCATAGCTTTATGCCAGAATTTGATTTTTGCAGGGTAAAATTTGCCACTCACGCCGGCTACGGAATACTTTATTTTTATTTATCGTATAAATTAAGCACAAAATATGATTTAATAAAAACCGATTTTGCAAAGTTTCCCAGTTTTGCGAATATTGTGGATGGGTTACATTTATATACGAATGATCAATGCCATATAATCATAGTCCATCAGATGTTACTATTTTAACATGAGAAATCATAACAAATACAAGCAGATTGAACGTATTCTAAAATATCGTACATATTTCACCGACAGTAAAATTCACCATCATTTCATTTGTAAAATATGAATAAATCACGCACGTGTAATCGTCGTTCAATTAAGTATATCACTCGTAACAACATTTTCGTAAAGAGAAAACACTTTACAACAGTTAACTTACCTGAAAAATCAGATCAAATGGAGTTCAGCTGTTCATTTCCGATCTCGAAAAATGTGTTTTGTCAAAATGGCTGACCGTGACCCACAGAACAGGCGTGACCGAATGGCGGACACAATAAAAGTTGTAGTCCGAGTCCGAGTTCAGTAAAAGGTGTAGTTGTGACTTTCGTCCATCCCAGAAATCTAGTATATTTTATAAAAGAGACATGTTCTGCACACAGATCTATACAATTTGCATGTTCATAAAAGGTATCTAGGAATTACTCAGATGATGGGCCTATATAGACTTGAGTGATGTGTTTTGGCCTGTGTCATTTAAAATTAATTCGGGGGGGGGGGGGGTCAATGCATATTATTTTTCATTTGCGCTTGATTTTCGCTTAGGCATAAACATTTGCGCTTAAGCCCAAACGATAGAGTTTATTTGAACTTAAGCGCAATATGTTTGCTTAAGCGCAAATATGTGTGCTTAAGCGCAAATATTTTCGCTCAAGCGTAAATAAATAATAAATGTGAAAAGGGCCTCCCCCATATATATATGACCATGGCGGGAATTGCGCTGGTGCAGCATTAAAGTCTTAACAGACCATATGCTAGAGCATTCTCTTATATATGTGAGTCATCCAAATGAAGCCTCGTATCATATATAAAAGAATGCATTGGCTTATAAGGCTTGCCAATGAACTGAACATTTATCAGGTTATTGCATGAATTTTTAATACACAGCAAGGCAGGTTACATCATTTTATAGATATTCTAGAATTTCTAGTTTGTGAAAACTATACTTAAAGCCATATTTTATGCACCCTGTCTAACCAACTGAACTATGAACTATAGACATGTTATTATTTTTATTATCAGAGACATGCCTTCTGCAAAGATATAGCCTTATACATTATAAACATGCAAATAGTTGCTTCATTTGGGCTAACTTCCATCATTTAGTGAGTCAAACGTGAGGAAATTCTCTTAGTTTGAAAGTTGGAGCATGCCTGGCCCTGTGAGTTGATGTCACAAACATCAAATATTAGTACTTCTTATCAGATGGACATCTCTACCAATAAATTAAACATTTCTCATAGTCATTGCATGCATTATAATATACAGGACAAGGTAGACAACATCATTTGATGGATATTTTACTTAAAATAGTCTGTGGAAACAACCTAAAAGCCATATTGTATGCACCCCTGTGTAGCCAAAATAAATTAAACTATGGATATTTTATTGTTTATTTCACCTGAGACATGTATTCTGTTGAGATATTGCCTTATATATGTTATAAACATGCAAATAGTGGCTTCATTTGGGCTTGCTTCCATAATTTAGAGAGTCAAACCTGAAGAGATTCCCTTATTTCAAATTTGTAAGATGCCAAGGCAACTGAAATGGTGTATCAAACCTCAAATGGCAGTATTTCTTATCAGATGGACATGTCTACCAATAAATTAAACATTTCTCATGGTCATTGCATGCATTTTAATATACAGGACAAGGTAGAAACATCATTTGATGGAAATATTACTTAAAATAGTCTGTCAAATCTACATAAAAGCCATATTGTATGCATCCCTGTATAGCCAAATGAAATTAAACTATGGATATTGTATTGTTTATTTCATTAGAGACATGCATTCTGTTGAGATATAGCCTTATATATGTTATAAACATGCAAATAGTGGCTTTATTTGGGCTTGCTTCCATAATTTAGAGTGTCAAACCTGAAGAGATTCCCTTATTTCAAATTTACAAGATGCCAAGCCAGCTGAAATGGTGTATCAAACCTCAAATGACAGTATTTCTTATCAGATGGACATCTCTACCAATAAATTAAACATTTCTCATGGTCACTGCATGCATTATAATATATAGACCAAGGTAGAAAACATCAGTTGATGGATATTTTACTTAAAATAGTCTGTGGAAACTACATAAAAGCAATATTGTATGCATCCCTCTACAGCCAAATGAAATTAAACTATGGGTATTTTATTGTGTATTTTATCAGAGACGTGTATTCTGTTGAGATATAGCCTTATACATGTTTTTAACATGCAAATTGTGGCTTCATTTGGGCTTTCTTCCATTATTTAGAGGGTCAAATCTGAAGAAATTCCCTTAGTTTTATATTTATGATCCCATAATCCCATGAAATGGTATTTTAAACCTCAAATGTCAGTATTTCTTATCAGATGGACATATCAACTAATGAATTAAACATTTCCCATGGTCATTACATGCATTTTAATATACAAGGCTATGTAGAAAACATCATTTGATGGATATTTTACTTAAAATAGTCTGTGGAAACTACATAAAAGCAATATTGTATGCATCCCTCTATAGCCAAATGCAATTGAACTATGGATATTTTATTGTGCATTTTATCAGACATATATTCTGTTGAGATATATAGCCTTATACATGTTATTAACATGCACATAGTGGCTTCATTTGGGCTTTCTTCCATAATTTAGAGAGTCAAAGCTGAATAAATTCCCTTAGGTTTCAAATTTAAAAGATGCCAAGCCAGCTGAAATGGTGTATCAAACCTAAAATGTCAGTATTTCTTATCAGATGGACATCTCTACCAATAAATTAAGCATTTCTCATGACCATTGCATGCATTTTAATATATAGGACAAGGCAGAATACATCACTTGATGGATATTTTACTTAAAATACTTTGTGGAAACTACATAAAAACCACATTGTATGCTTTCCTACTAGTATATAGCCAAATGAAATTCAACTATGGATAAATTGGATATTTTATTGTTTGTATCATCAGAGATATTAGCATTCTGCTATTATATAGTCTTTTGTGTGTTATAAACATACAATAGGTGCATGGCCTCATTGGGCTTGCTTTCATAATACAAGAGAGTCAACTCTGAATAAATACCATCGGTTTGAAATTGGTAGCATCTTCCATCCTTATATAAGAGGGGTATATACCAGCTTGAAGTACCGGTTTAATTAATAGGTTCAATGCAAGGGGCCACCAGAGAGGTTTGTCTAGTTCGGGATGGTGTGGCAAACCGCCATTTGGAGATTTCAAGGGAGCTCTAGGTCTCCTCAATGGCGACCCACTATATTGTGCAAACAAAATTTTATTAAAATTGTATAAAGGTCAGCATGCCCTAAGAGCATTGAGAAATAGATAAAAACACTTACTGGCAGATTGCCAATAACAAAATTACATCTGTTGAAACTATTGTTATGTAAACAAAACTGTTACAGTGATTTGTCAACAAATATATAATTCTAGCTGTATTATTAGTTCAAATATTTAACTATGAATAACATTTTCAGAATATTTAATCAACAGGTTGGACCTTTTCCAATGTTATGTAAACAAAACTGTTACAGTGAGTGACTTGTCAACAATTATATAATCCTATAGCTGTAGTATTACATGTAGTTCAAATATTTAAGTATGAATATGAATTTTCAGAATATTTAATCAACAGGTTGGTCTGGTTGGACCTTTTTCAATGTTTACCATAAAATTTTGATCACAATTTTGCTCTCGTTGGACTTTTACAGTTATTCCAATACAGCAGTAATTTCTACATAACAATTAATTCTTGGTTTAGAAATATTTTCTTTAAGTATTTCTAAACTTAGAAAAAAGATCTTGAAACAAGAAATATATATTTAATTTTTGAAGCCATTTTCTTATTAAGGAAATTGTTTCTTGTTTCAAGACTAAAATCTATCTTATTTGAGAAAACTATCTCTTGTCTGGTGGGAGTTTCTTAAATTTTCTTGATGTAGCAGACTTGGGGGGTATATTTCCCAAAATAAGATTTATTTTCCTGTTTCAGGAAATAGTTTTTCTTGTTTCAAGATATTTTATCTTATTAAGAAATTATTTTTGGCAGTGTACCTGCACAACAAGGCCCGGTGTGGAACCCGATCCGTATCTTTATGGATATGGTGGGCATGTGTCGTACCCGGAACATTCCTACACTGCTGAGTATATCCATAGACATGGTAGCGATCTCTCCCGCGTGAATGTGTCCGTTTCGGATTGGTAATCCACTGGATACCATGTAAGCGTCGCCTATAGTTTCAACCTGAAGGCGAACAATATCAATATGGTAGGGGCGTGCATATGTTTATGTAACAAAAGGGATTAACTAAGAAATGAATGTAGGTGGGTGTGTTATTGGGGATACACGGCTGTGGCCATTGGGACACACAAATGTGCCCCAAACGACAACATCGCCGTATCCCACAAAAACACACACTATATTAATTTCTTATTGTTATATAGCTTTTTGATGATTTATTTCCATAAAAAGCTGAGTCTATTGTTATTTATTTTTCACAACATCTGCCGAGAATTTGAGACTAGCCCAAGCAGCACATAAAGTCAACCCAATATAAGATTTCCAAGCACTTAGCAACGATAACATAATCGATATAAATAACTGGATTCAGATGCAATTCGGCTGAACTTTGAAAAGCACGCCCCATTTTTCTGCTGAGCGCTTTTAGTTATCATGTCAACAGTTTGTGATGTCTTGTTTGAGTTACGTCTGTGTATTATTGGGCTATGAAACCGGTGACTCAAGTGGAAGTTGACCAATCACCGAACAGGGTTTAGTGTAACACAGCCGGGCTATGTAAATGTTAGACACTACAATCCGTCTATATTCGAATGTCTAATATCGTAACAGTAGCGGTGTTGCAGGTTAATTTGTTCCGATTTACATGTACTAAACTGCAATTATACCCACCGCTTTACAACCTTTTGTGTTACTAGCTGGTGTCGTGTCATTCCCGTGTACATCAACTCCCATTTTGAATGCGCACTGAATTTATTTCCTATTCACACTGATTGGCTGTTTGATTCTTTATAAATAGGACCATGTGCTAACAAAACGTAGTAAACGTGGTTTTATTCAAAATAATATTGAACGAAACAACTCGACCAATCGGCTGACAGCTAGTTATTGCCATACAACGTGCTGTGCAGGCCGATACAAATAGTTAAGTATTAAATCTGCTCAAATGAATTATCAACTACATGTACAAACAATATTTTGCCATATACGAGTTATCAATCGGTGGCGACTATCCCAGACAGGCCCGCGCCAATACGGAAGCCACCATGCGTAATGTCTTACCCAGTAATACGGACGCCACCATGCGTAATGTCTTACCCAGTAATACGGACGCCACCATACGGACGCCACCATGCGTAATGTCTTACCCCGTATGGAAGCCACCATGTGTAATGTCTTACCCCGTATGGAAGCCACCATGTGTAATGTCTTACCCAGTAATACGGACGCCACCATGCGTAATGTCTTACCCAGTAATACGGAAGCCACCATGTGTAATGTCTTACCCAGTAATTTGTTGAGTTATTATATGTTTGTTACATGCACGTCTCTGGTGGGGTGATGTCAGTGATGATAACTATTGATGGTGATGGCAATGATAAAAAATGAAGATATTTCATTAACCAGACCAGATTATTAATTCCAACGAGGATGGGGGGTGTTCAAAAGTAGAGAGACCATACCCCAGGTCATCTGTACCAAAAATAATCACAGCTGGCTTTACGTCATGTAACATGTATCAGTGATGATAGTAATTGTGGTGTATGTACACTGTTAGAACGTGACTATAAACAATCACAAACAGAACCAATAATGGTTTTGGTAGCTATTTACAATTACAACTGGACTGACATTATAAGCATCGTGGTCGGCGACGATTCCATCGAACAACCTATATAGATCAGCGAGAAAGTCAACGGCATGTTTGTGCTGCAGTTTTCTATGAGCAAATCTAAAACCTGGCATTGATAACGTTCCGCTAAAGACATGCTAAGCGGATATGTTTGTTCAATCGACAAATCTTTTTTGGCCAATGTCGTCATGAAATGTTACAGTTCTCGCGTATTCCTTAAAATCTTGACAAACACTTGATTGATTTATGTTGCTACACTAATTATGTGCATTAAACATACCTATTAGGTTATTATTTCTAGAGATAATAGCAAAAATTGATTTTTCGATATTTGTTAAATAATACACTTTAAAAAAAACATGAACTACGTGATTCGCAGACAAAGGCAGATACTTCCGATATAGAGAAACAGGTTTTCTGATTAGCTGGTTCGCATCGATTCAATAACTACCAATAAAAATTGTTACCTAAATATCGTGGAATCGTGTCTCAGCTCTCGGACTATAAAACATAGCAGCTATGATAGCAACCGTGGTGCTTATCCACTGTTAGAAACATGACTAAACATTCACAAACACAACCAATAATTGGTTCTTGGTTCTCAGTGAATATCCAGGGCTGTTTAGATACCTGTTACAGGTTTGGGTGCCCAAACTCTAGTATCCCAAATGTCCCCAAATTCGTATCAACTGAATTTTCAACTTTTAAGGCACAATTAAACAAATTAACAATAAATTGTGTAAATGGTAAATCTGAGGTTGCAATTGGTCTTTAGTTACACATCAAATGTTTTATCAGAACAATTGTGTCATCTCAAATTATATGGGGCAGTCTCATCCGGAAAACTTGTGACCCACCCCAAAAATTCTCAGGATTTGTCCCTGGTGCCCCAGTAATGCCCTAATTAATCGACTTCTTAACCACAGCATAATTATGGGTAACTTTTCAGGATTAGGCGGAAATATGGCTTGTTGCCATTCATCGGAAAGCTCTCGTCGAAAGCTTTCCGATGAATAGCAACAAGCCATATTTCCGACTAAATCCGCGAGCTTTCCGATGAATGGTAACAATCCTAATCCTGAAAAGTTACCCATAATTCTGCTGTGATTAAGAAGTCGATTACTTAGAGCATTACTGTATATCCAACTACAGCTAGGCTGACCTTATAAGCGTCGTGGTCGGCGATGATCCCATCGAACATCGTATATAGATCGTTGAGTAGGTCGACGACCTGCACTGGAGAGCTGGCTGCCGAGATCGTTGTGAAGCCCACGATATCACTGAAGAATATAGTTACTTCATCAAAGTACTCTGGTTCAATCGTTTCTCCTCTCTTAAGCTTATCGGCGATGCTTCTGTGAATAGATCGAAAAAGATGCACACGTTCATATAGATGAACACAATGTAAATATGGGAAATGTATCGCATCTTAACCATTTCATGAGGTACACGACGGCATCTGCGCTGGTGCAGCATTAAATTGTACCAAGACAACCCCTGGGACATAACGTTCAATCCAGGAAAACAGACAATTTCTAGTTCGCGGGGGCGCTCGATTACCACACATATCAGCGCCCCTGTTGACTAATCCAAGATTGCGAAATACTGGACACCGAAACAGATTAGTGGACATCTATGCAATACTCATACCCGATACATACATAGGAGGATAATTGGGAAGTAAACAGAACGATTTTGGGATTAGCGAGACCAGATACTTCGCTAGGAAAAGCTACTGAAACCTAACGCAGCGCGATGGATAGGGAGAAGAGTCTAAAGAGCACACAGGAAAAACTACCCCGCTTGGTTAACCTAGGAACGCCCCAATTGACGCACCATGAAATGCGAACGGAGCCGAAATAATACCGTTCCTGTATTTAGACGCGGACGAATCGAGACCCGACACCCAGTTCTAACCAACTACCCTATAGTAACAACGAATTCTCGGACGCCAGGAAAGCAGCTAGAAGCATGGATGAAAACACAAGGTAAACATTATGATCTTGTGATTCTAACAACATCTCACTGATGCGCCGACGGAAGAAGAAGAGCAGACGATAGGACGATAAACTCAACCGGAACTCAACCGAGTAGACGAGAAACGGACACGCCCAGCTTACGAAGACGGAAGAAGACCCTAAACCGAGCAGACGACAGGAAGATAAACTCAACTAGGAGGAACCCAGATATCATGTGCCAATGCTGCATCGCAATTGTCCAATACCCATATCAAATCCAGTCGGAAGTCGGGATATTTTTACCCTGTGCCAATGCATTCTCTTATATATGCGAGTCGACCATGAGTCGCCTCGCATATATAAGAGAATGCATTGGCCTAACAATTTTTACAATTTTAATAATTTGTTCTTGTATTCTTTAACAATTTTATAATTTCACCCATACAGAGCCCCAGACAAACATGAGCAGACGACACTCTTCTATGTGCTTATATATATATATATATGTGTGTGGGGCTCCCTGCAGGGTAATGGATGTTTTTTTATTTTATGTCCTAAAAATTGTAAGAAACATTCATTTAAAAAATATGATAAAAAATTGTTAGGCCAATGCATTCTCTTATATATGCGAGGCGACCTATGGTCGACTCGCATATATAAGAGAATGCATTGGCACAGGGTAAACAAATCCCGACTTCCGACTGGATTTGATATGGCGGGTCACATATGGCAATGTATCGCATCTTAGTGTACCTTCAGACGACCACGATACAATCGTAAGTGGAAAGATTTCCGTCGTAGGAAGTAATCGGAGGTTCGATTGCGCATGCTCACGTCAAAATCGTAGGTCATAATATAATATCAAGCGCTGTTTGATTTTAGATGCGATATCGTGGCGTATCCTTGGTTACCTCCACTTGCGATGTAATCGCAGCCGTGTGTA
This sequence comes from Siphonodentalium dalli, assembly GCA_032622095.1. Classification (NCBI taxonomy): domain Eukaryota; kingdom Metazoa; phylum Mollusca; class Scaphopoda; order Gadilida; family Siphonodentaliidae; genus Siphonodentalium; species Siphonodentalium dalli. The sequence continues at coordinate 41,425,612 of CP136066.1, forward strand.
CGTAAAAATCGTAGCTGGAAATGGTCGTAGGGTAGCCAATCACATGCTTTAGAACAACCTACGATATCATAATGCACGTGACATCGCAATCGTCTGAATAAACTATCCACGATCTCGTCGGGCCCGATTCCTCCACTTACGATGGTATCGTGGTCGTCTGACAGTACAATTAACCATTTCATGAGGTACACGACGGGAGCTGCGCTGGTGTAGCATTAAAGATCATGTGCCAGTGCAGCATCGCAATTGTCCAATACCCATATTCATAACAGACTTGCGCTGGTTGAATTTTATTTGACATCATCATTATTGAATATTATATTTAGTATTGTATTGTGATGTCAGCTTCATTATTTAATATTATATCTAGTATTGTATTGTGATGTCAGCTTCATTATTGAATATTATATTTAGTATTGTATTGTGATGTCAGCTTCATTATTGAATATTATTCTTACAGTGGTTGAATATTATACCTACGGCGTTAGCATTGGGATGTTGGCTTCATTATTGAATAATATACTTATGGCGCTAATATTGTGATGTTGGCTTCATTATTGAATATTATACTTACGGCGCTAGCATTTGAATGTCCGCGTCATTATTGAATATTATACTTACTGCGATGGCACTGGGATGTCGGCTTCATTATTTTATTGAATATTATACTTATGGCACTAGCATTGGGATGTTGGCTGCATTATTGAATAATATACTTCCGGTGCTAGCGTTGGGATGTCGGCTTCATTATTGAATAGTATACTTACTGCGATGGCACTGGGATGTCGGCTTCATTATTTTATTGAATATATACTTATGGCACTAGCATTGGGATGTTGGCTGCATTATTGAATATTATACTTATGGCACTAGCGTTGGGATGTCGGCTTCATTATTGAATATTATACTTATGGCGCTAGTATTGTGATGTCGACTTCATTATTGAATATTATACTTACGGCGCTAGTATTATGATGTCGGCTTCATTGTTGAATATTATAGTTGGGGAGCCCGCATATGTTCTATTTACACTTTTGCGTACAAAAGGTTTGACCCCCTAAAGTTGGTACCAATAATGGAACATTCTGAAAAACCGATTTCTTAAGTTGCGCATTCCTGGGGTTTAGGGGCCGCTGAACCCCAAAAAGTGCCAAAAATCACTTCTATTTACACTTCCGCGTACATCGATGAATTTTGGTTTGATGATACTCCTAAGTGTACTGATTAAGAAAACACAACTTAAGAAAGGGTTTTTCCTGGGGTTTTCAGATAAGAAAGGGGGTCCCATGCTGAACCCCAAAACGTGATTGTTCACTTTTTTTTACACTTTCGCGTACATCCATAATTTTTGGTCTCAAAGTACTTTGATATATACTAATTATAAAAACATAACTTAAGAAGCAACTTTTCTTGGGGTTTTAAGTTAAGAAGGGGGTCATCGGGTCACCCCTCAAAACGTAAAAAATCACTTTTATTTACATGATTGCATTTGTCCAACGTGTGTGTATGTGCGTACACCCCTGGAACGTTGCACTATTACAACCAATACATCCCTAAATCGATACGATCAACTTAAGAAATATATATTCATGTCTTCTTTTGATAAGAACGAGACTTGTTACCCCCCCCCCCCACAACCGGATCCATTTTCTAGAACTATAAGTGAGCCAGTTTTATGAAAATTATAGCTGGAAAATCTAGTAAAATGTATACAAATGTATATATTTTCGTGAAGATAAGACATAATGACACTTTTTTGGGCCAAAATTGAAACTCACCATCCAAGATGGCCACCAAAATGGCCGCCAGAAGTTGAAAATATGACATTTTTTCTAGATCAATTCATGCTGTTTGGAACTGTTTGAGTAATGCAACTTTATTTTGTGTTTTGTATATTAACTGATCATTGGAGCAATTAAATATGCAATTATTGGGGTCCTAACCCCTTCCGATCCCTCAAAAATTCGATTGTACAGAATGCGGTATAAAATTTCACAAAAAAATCACAATTGGGATTCTAGTCATATTTCAACAAGAAATGAACAGAACTTTGTAATGTAAGTGAGGCATATCATTACCTATGATTATTCCAAATTACTGGAACAAAAATTCTTACTTTGGCTCAAAATGGCTGCCAATATGGCCGCCAAAATATGGAAAATGGTAAATATTACACCAGCGTGTCCTGCAATCGCTTACAAGTTGTGTTGATGTACATAATTGGCTATTCTGCATTATATACATTGAATACTAACATGTCTGATGCACCATGGTTAATTGTTACTATTTTCACCACTGACATCGTCAAAAATATTGGACTTTTCTCTCACAAACTTGACATAAATATTGGCAAAAATTCAGTTTTCAGGTTTGGACCATTTTTTCACGTAAAATATAACTATCTTTGGATTGAAAGGTGTTTATTGTTTTGGTCTATCATAAATGTGTCACACTACGGTGTTTATAGACCAAATTGCTCAAGATGGCTTCCAAAATGGCAACCAAATTTGTAAAATAGTAATTTTTTACATATATCCCGAACATTCTCTGCATTATCCGAAAAGGTAGCAAATTGTAACTCACTTGGTTATTACACGTGTTAGTTAATTAACTAACAACTACATGTTCTATTCCCAGTTGTCCCAGTTCCGTATGGGGCATGACAAATTCATTTTAAAGTATGTAATTTTGCCGAGAACCTCGTTTGTGATTTTGGCCATATTTATTGAAAGAAAATGGGCAGAACCTTGAGACAGAACTGAGATGGACCATAATCTTTGGCTATTCTGGTCCATTATGGTAACAAAAAATGTCAACAGGATACAGTGTGGATGCCAAGACCGTCGCCAGGGAGTTACTCTGTGATCATATGTGAGGTGAATAGGTATACAGGGAGTTATTGTATGTCATGACTGATGTGAGTAGGTATACAATGAGTGACTATATGGTTATGAGTGAGTTGTCCATGGTAAGATGCATCTAGGTATACAGGGAGAGGTCATGGTCAGGTGTGGGGTGAATCGGTATGCATGTAGTGACTGTATGGTGTATGATTGTGTATATCCAGTACGGGTGCACCCGGTCATTGGTGTGGTGTATGGATATAGCTACATGGACATCTATGTGTTGATTATGTATATATGGAGTGACTGTAAGGTCATGGGTGGGGTGTACATGTGTTGTCTGTATGATCATGGATGGGGTGTGTGGATAAATAGGTAGTGATTTTTTGGTTACGGGTAATGTGTATAGGTATACATGGAATGACTGTACGGTCATGATTGAATATGAATACCTGGATTAAGCTGGGTGGACATTATCGAGCGTGTGGGTACATAGGGAGTGTCCTTGTGGTAACGGGTGGGATGTATATTTATATATCTCGTGGATGTATTATCATTGGTGGGTGTATAGGGCTTAGTTGTATTATCATGGATGGCGTGTATGATTATACAGTGAATTGCTGAATTGTCATGTGTGAGGTGTATATGCAAGTATGGAATGTTTGAGTGGTCGTATATTTTGTGTATATCTGGAAGGGCTGAATGGCCATTACTGAGGTTTACATGTATACCTGGAGTGAATCTATGGTCTAGGTGGGCTGCATGTGTATATCGAGTGGTTATATGACTATGTGTGTCGAATAGGTATACAGGTAGTGACTGTGTGGTTAATGGTGATATGAGTACATGTAGGTATACAAGTAGTGACAGTCTGATCATAAATGTAATGAACAGCTATACAGGGGGTGACAGGCGTATGAGTATACATGTACCTGGTGTTCTTGTTTGGTGACTCGTCTCGGTATCGTCATGTGTAGGTTATACCATTACACACACGTGTTGCTTTATTGCCATGGGCGAGGGATATGTGTATATAGCGAGTGGCTATATGGCCATGGGTGAGGTGCATATGCATACATGGAGTGACTATACTGACATGGTTGTGTGTATTAGTATATCTTAAGTGGCTATTCGGTTATGGTGTGACAAATAGGAATACAGGGATTGACATGGCCAATGTTGAGGTGAATATATATATAAGGATTGACCATGATCGTGTATGAATGTTTTGAATAGGTACACACGGGGTGACTATATGGCCACAGGTCAGGTGAAGGAATATACCAGGTAACATGTGTGAGGGTATGTGTATGAAGCGAGTGGCTATATGGCCATTGGTGATGTGCTTATGTATACCGGAGTGACTTTATGGTCATTGTTGTGTTGTTGATGTATATATTGATTGACTATTTGACCATGCGTTTGGAGGATAGGTATACAGGGGATGACCTTGTGGCCATTGGTGAGATGAATGGGTATACAATGAGTGACTATATGGTTATGGGTCATGTTTTGGAGTATACCCGGTGTGCCTGCACTGTGACGCGTGGCTGTATGGTCATCCGTGGTCATGGGTCAGGTGTACATGTATTCAGTGGGTCACTATATTGTAATGGCTGTGGTGTTTATGTATATATGTAATGACTGTGTGATAATGGGTGGCTATCGCTTTCCACGATATGACATGACCTCTCTGTTGATTAACATATCATTGAGTTATTGTGGAAAGCGATAGCCACCCAATGTACACATGTACAACCCACCCATTACTCCAGTCACTCCATATGAACATAAACACCACCACACAAATGACAACATAGTCACCCACTTTATACACGTACATGTACTAGTACACCTGATCATACAGCCATACTTGGTTATACCCGTACATACCACAAATGACGATACAGCCACGAGTCACCATGCTTGAACACCAGGTATACACCTACACCGACACATATAGTCACTGTATGTATACATATTCACTACATTCACGATCATACAGTCACTCATTGTATACATATTCACCTCACCATGGACCATACAGCCACTACGTGTATACCTATTCGCCATACCCATGACCATAGAGTCAATCCAGGTATACATATACACACCACCAATGGCGTGCCCTTCCAGATATACCAATATCCGCACATACGACCACTCATAAGTTCCATACTTGCCATACTCATACACGCCATCCATGATAATAAATCTACTCCCCATACACCACCAATGATAACACATCCACAACATATATAAATATACGTCCCACCGTTACCAACAGGGCACTCCATATATACCCACACATCATTCATGACCATACAATAACTCCCTGTATTATCTACTACCTATTATCCTCATCTATTATCATAGAGTAACTCCCTTGCTGCCATCTTGGCTTCCACCCTGCATCCAGTTGATAAATTTTTATTATAATGGGTCAGAATACCCACATATCATGGTTCATCTCAGTTCCGTCTCAAAGTTCTGCCCATTTCCTTTCAATAATATGGCCAGAATCACAAAAGAGGTTCTCCGCAAAATTCCATACTGCAACTTTAAAATGAATTTGTCATGCCCATACGGAACTGGGACAAACATAATAGAACGTAGTTGTCAGTTAATTACATTGTAACTAACACATACAATAACCAAGTGAGTCACAATTTGCCACCTTTTTCGGATAACGCAGAGAATAATGTTCGGGATACGTTAACTTTTAACTTTTAACAAATTTGGTTGCCATTTTGGAAGCCATCTTGAGCAATTTAGTATATAAAAAACTGTAGTGTGACACATTTAAGATAGACCAAAACAATAAACACCTTTCAATCCAAAGATAGTTACATGTTACTTGAACAAATGGTCCAACCCTGAAAAGTTAATTTTTGCCGATATTTATGTCAAGTTTGTGAGAGAAAAATCCAATATTTCTGGTGATGTCAGTGGTGACAATAGTAACAAGAAATTCAATTAATTGAGGAAAAACACCCACTGTCCCGAGTGGTATTGATAAGCTATTGGAGGGTCTTCCACTTCGCATGCAAAATAGCAAAATATTATTAATTGATGACTGATGTACATGTACAGTACACACATAGTAATAACAATTAACGTTATGATTTGAAACTAACCATGATAGGATATTGACAGTAAGGTGGTATTAACTACTACGAGTGGTATTAGTAATAATAGTACCATTCTAGCATAATATATGTGTACATGATGTATGGGAAATATTAAAGGACAAAACAATAGTTACAATACAATTATAATTTTTTTTTTAATTAATCGCAAGAAGAGCTAATTGTGCTTAAGCACAATAAGGGAATCTCTATTGTGCTTAAGCGCAATAAGGATATATTTAACTGTGCTTAAGCGCAATAATGGAATTTACAAATTGCGCTTATATAATAAAACCCAATAAGGAATCTCTTAATAAGGAATATATTATATATAGTACATAAACTCCCTATAATTCAGGTGGTGTAGTCCATCTCCATGGTACAATGGGTGGAACAAATATAGGATTATTCTACTATTTGCACAAGGGTGATCTAATGAGAGATATTAATTGCGCTTAAGTGCAATATTGATGTAATTTCGCTTACGTGTAATAAGGAATGTCTTATTACAAGTAAGCGCAATAAGAATATTCCTTATTGCACAGGAATATCACATTGTGCTTAAGCGCAATAAGGTATCTCTAACTGCGCTTAAGCACAATAACTGAAGGAATATTCTTATTGGGCTTGAGCTCAATTAGAGATTCCTTAAGTTATTGCAGTTAATCGAAATTGTCTATTAAATGTCAAGTTGGTTTCCCATAGAGATCATCAACGATGTCTATACGCAAGGGACCTACGCCAGTCTTCTCTGTTGGGATTCCAATTGTTGGCTTATTAAATATGCACATATGCTTAAGATACAGTCGTGCGCGAAGCGTGCTCCCGTAGGTCGGGTTTTGTATCCCAGTGAATTAAAATATCATTGAAATAATCGGTCCCCCCCCCATCCAATAAACATCCATATATTGAATATACATGTTTTTGGAGCAGAATTAGATAGTCCATATTGGACGCCATCATGGAATTTAATTTTTTTATTTAATTTTCACACATAGTTATTAGTTATGTGGATGGCGTTCTCATTAAACATCACACCCGTATATTGATTATGTGAATAGAGTTATCATTAAACCTCACATCCTTATATTGGTTACAGTAATGCCCAAAGTAATTGACCACTTAACCAGAGCAGAATTATTGGTAATTTTTCAGGATTTAAAATCCTGAAAAATTACCCAAAATTCTGCTGTGGTTAAGTGGTCAATTACTTTGGACATTACTGTATGTGGATGGAGTTATCATTACACCTCACATCCTTATATTGGTTAGGTTATGTAGATGTGAGTTATCATTAAACCATACATCAGTGTGTTGGGGATTTTGGACCTTGACTTGGGACCTTAACGCAACAAATGCGAGTACACCTTATACACAAGTTTCTTGGATAAGATGAGTTTGAAGCCTGCTTACATTTCGAAATGTTGTCAGTTTTGTATCGTCTGCAGCAGAACTCGGCATGTTGAAGCAAAAGTTACAAGAGATAAAATATGTACGTAACGAGACTATAATACAAATGAAAAAATAAATTGAGGGAGGAGTGGGCGATACAGGGAACTAAGGGTTGAACCGATATAAATTTGTAGAGCGATAACGACCAATGTTGACATATCATGCATCTCAACTCTACTGTTGCAACAAGGCTACAAAATGGGGGGGGGGGGTGGTTGTAATAATCTTCGTTATCTCTATATAGTGCCAGAATAGTCATTTATTGACTTCTATAGTGGTACAATGCAAATTGAAATCAAATGATAAAAATATGTATGTAACACAACTACGGTATACCGATGAAAATAATTTAGGCCGGGTTTAGAAGTTGGGTTGGTTAAATAGACTCGGAGAAAAAGGGGAACGATGAACTGACATAAATTAGTAGATATTATAATATGAAACTGTTTATGGCGGTGTTATCCAAACGTGTGCTTTGATAATGGTTATAATTTTATTTTGCGATCAAACGTCAGTGCAGCTCAGCAGAAACGCATAGGCACTATTTCAATTCAGCAGAAACGCATGAGTCCTACGATAATAGTACACCCACTGAACGCGCTTCGCGCGTTGGTCAGTGGGTGAAAAAATTGTAAGACTCTTAAAGAAGGGTGTTAACGCAATTGAAGAATACCACATTAATGATTTAACTTGGAAACTATTTTTTTTTAAGATTATGATTGGCTAAACAAATTTAGTCAATGCAAGATAAGAAGACAGAAGGGTCACATTCATTTAACATGGACTAGCCTACAGTATAGCATTTCACACATAAACCCAGTTACTCTGTAGGGGTCCAGGCCATCACAGAACTAACTATTAGTTCCCAGAAGGGTACATGTATTTATGATTAAATGACATGTAAGAACCATTAGACAAGTACATGTAAAGTGAGCAAAACAAGATATATTGTTTAAACCAATAAATAAAACTCATACTAGTACACATGCAAGGGTATCCTGAAAAATTACCCATAATTCTGCTGTGGTTAAGTGGTCAATTACTTTGGACATTACTGTATGTGGACGGAGTTATCATTACACCTCAACAAATGCGAGTACACCTTATACACAAGTTTCTTGGATAAGATGAGTTTGAAGCCTGCTTACATTTCGAAATGTTGTCAGTTTTGTATCGTCTGCAGCAGAACTCGGCATGTTGAAGCAAAAGTTACAAGAGATAAAATATGTACGTAACGAGACTATAATACAAATGAAAAAATAAATTGAGGGAGGAGTGGGCGATACAGGGAACTAAGGGTTGAACCGATATAAATTTGTAGAGCGATAACGACCAATGTTGACATATCATGCATCTCAACTCTACTGTTGCAACAAGGCTATAAAATGGGGGGGGGTGGTTGTAATAATCTTCGTTATCTCTATATAGTGCCAGAATAGTCATTTATGGACTTCTATAGTGGTACAATGCAAATTGGAATCAAATGATAAAAATATGTATGTAACACAACTACGGTATACCGATGAAAATAATTTAGGCCGGGTTTAGATGTTGGGTTGGTTAAATAGACTCGGAGAAAAAGGGGAACGATGAACTGACATAAATTAGTAGAGCGATAGCGATCAATGTTGCCATGTGATGCATCGCGACTGTACTGTAGCGGCAATGATATAAAATTGTGGGGGGGGGGTCTGAAATTATCTCTTACTCTATAGATGGCACCAGGATTAAATAGAAAGGAATAGCAATTGATATACGTATACCGTATACTATAGTATTAGTAATACCATAGACATATAAGTAAAATTATCACGTGATAAAATATTACGTAACTTGACTATAGCGATGAAAAAAAAAAAAAATTGGATCGGGATTAGAGGTTCGGTTGGTTATATGTGGATAATTGGATATGGAATTCATACCGATGAGACGATAAAAATTAGTGGAGCGATAAAGACCAATGTTGACACTTAGTCAGGCTACATGGGGGTTGATACGATAGACCGAAATAAATTTGTCGGGTGATAATGACCAATGTTGACGTATAAAGTAACGCGACTACTGTCGCACAATTATCAGGTAAAACCTGTCAAATATGGACTCTGTTGGCCAATATGGAACAGCTCAGAAAACATTCGCAGGGCCCTAGAATTTATTATTTAACATGGGATCTGCCATTAAAATTGATTTATGTCGATAAAATTCTTATTTTTCAAAATTTTAAGCTGAGACTTGGTGTGTCTGTGTGGAATACTTATATATTCCTAAAATAACAGGGTACAGCACGTAATTATTTTTTAGATGGAAGAAATTAATTTTTTTCCATGATAAATTTTAACATGGGATTTGCTATTCAAATCGATTTATGTCGATAAAACTCTTATTTTTCAAAATTTTAAGCTGAGACTTGGTGTGTCAGCGTGGAATACCTATATATTCCTAAAATGACAGGGTACAGCACGTAATTATTTTTTAGAGGTAAGAAATTATTTTTTTTCAATGATAAATTTTAACACGGGATTTTCCCATTCAAATCGATTTATGTCGATAAAACTGTTATTTTTCAAAATTTTAAGCTGAGACTGAGGTATGTCTGCGTGGAATACTTATATATTCCTAAAATGACAGGGTCCAGCACGTAATTATCTTTTAGATGGAAGAAATTGATTTGTTTCCATGATAAAAATCGAGCGTGTACTGTGCCGCAGGCAGTGTGCGCTCAAAATGTAAACAACTTTCTCAAGTGTCGTTTTGGTCAACATATCGCTTTCTTGACGGGGAGATCTGATCCGAATAATAGCTAAGATGTATTTAGATAGAATTGTTGAAAGAATTTGACCGATTATTGTGCATTTTGACTCGAGAATCGAGTGGAGAAAACGTTTAGTCAAACACGCGAATTCTGCCAATTGCAGTTGCAGACGAGCGCTGTCAGAATCAGATAATACAGATTGACAACAAATGCAGGCCTGAAACTCACCTTTTTGGGAGGTAATCCCACTTATTAGATATCAAAACAATCCTTCCTAAGCACATTCCACAAATTGCTAATATCTTAGGACACAGTAACAGTCAAAATGAATGAATTTAAATCACGATTCCGAGACGAAGCGAGACATGTACTGTGTACGATTTTTGACTCATTTTGAGTCGCCTTGTTTTCGATGACGTCATTTGCGTTGTTCCACAACCTTAACCCTTTCCAATTCCAGCGGCATTTCTATTGGTTGAAATTAACAATTTCTCAAGTTCTAGCTCAACCTGAATCTAGTTACCCAATTGGTAGAATTACTTTAGCAGTACAATTTAGTTTTATCAATTATAACTATAATTTTATTGACGATATGAGCTCAACATCATAATATGAAACTGTTTATGGCGGTGTTATCCAAACGTGTGCTTTGATAATGGTTATAATTTTATTTTGCGATCAAACGTCAGTGCAGCTCAGCAGAAACGCATAGGCACTATTTCAATTCAGCAGAAACGCATGAGTCCTACGATAATAGTACACCCACTGAACGCGCTTCGCGCGTTGGTCAGTGGGTGAAAAAATTATCCATGGTGCATCAGACATGTTAGTATGCGATGTACAGAAAACAGATTAGCCAATTGTGTACATCAACCACAACTTTTAAGCGATTGCAGGACACCCTGGGGCAATATTTACCATTTTCCATATTTTGGCGGCCATTTTCGCAGCCATTTTGAGCCAAGGTAAGATTTATGGTTCCAGAGATTTGGAATATTCATAGGTAATGATATGCCTCACTTACATTACAATGTTCCTTTTCATTTGTTGTTGAAATATGACTAGAATCCCAATTGTGATTTTTTGTAAAATTTTGTACTGCGTTCTGTAAAATCGAATTTTTGAGGGATCGGAAGGGGTTCGGACCCCGATAATTGCATATTTAATTGCTCAAATGATCATTTAATATACAAAACACAAAATAAAGTTGCATTACTCAACCAGTTCCAAACAGCATGAATTGATCTAGAAGATATTTGTGAAAAAATGTCATATTTTCAACTTCCGGTGGCCATTTGGCGGCCATCTTGGATGGTGATTTTCAATTTTGGCCCAAAAAAGTGTCATGTCTTAGCTTCACGAAAATATATACATTTATATACATTTTACAAGATTTTCCCGCTATAATTTTCATAAAACTTGCTCACTTATAGTTCTAGAAAATGGATCGGGTTGTGGGGGGGGGGGTACAAGTCTCGTTATTATCAGAAAACGACATGAATATATATTTCGTAAGTTGATCGTATCGATTTAGGGATGTATTGGTTGTAATAGTGCAACGTTCCAGGGGTTTGCGCACATACACACACGTTGGACGAATGCAATCATGTAAATAAAAGTGATCTTTTACGTTTTGAGGTGTGACCCGATGACACCCTTCTTGACTTAAAACCCCAGGAAAAGTTGCTTCTTAAGTTGTGTTTTTATAATTAGTATATATCAAAGTACTTTGAGACCAAAAATTATGGATGTACGCGAAAGTGTAAACAAAAGTGAAAAATCACGTTTTGGGGTTCAGCATGGGACCCCCTTTCTTATCTGAAAACCCCAGGAAAAACCCTTTCTTAAGTTGTGTTTTCTTAATCAGTACAGTTAGGAGTATCGTCAAACCAAAATTCATCGATGTACGCAGAAGTGTAAATAGAAGTGATTTTTGGCACTTTTTGGGGTTCAGCGGCCCCTAAACCCCAGGAATGCGCCACTTAAGAAATCGGTTTTTCAGAATGTTCCATTATTGGTACCAACTTTAGGGGGTCAAACCTTTTGTACGCAAAAGTGTAAATAGAACATATGCGGGCTCCCTAACTATTATACTTATGGCACTAGCATTGGGATGTTGGATTCATTACTGTATATTATAGTTACAGCGATAGCATTGGGATGTCACTGCATTATTAAATATTATGCTTACAGTGGTTGAATAGTATACTTACAGTGGTAGCATTGGGATGTCGGATTCATTGTTGAATATTATACTTATCGTGCTATCATTGGAATGTCGGCTGCATTATTGAATATTATACTTAAAGTGCTAGCACTCGAATGTCGGCTTCATTACTGGATATTATACTTACGGTGCTAGCCCTATGATGTCGGGTCATTTTTGAATATTATATTTACGGTGCTAGCATTGGGATGTTAGCTGCATTATTGAGTATTATACTTACGGTGCTAGTGTTGGGATGTCGGCTGCATTATTGAGTATTATACTTACGACGCTAGCATTGGGATTTCAGCTGCATTATTGAGTATTATACTTACGGTGCTAGCATTGGGATGTCAGCTGCATTATTGAGTATTATACTTACGGTGCTAGTGTTGGGATGTCGTCTGCATTATTGAGTTTTATACTTACGGTGCTAGCATTGGGTTGTCGGCTGCATTATTGAATATTATACTTACGGTGCTAGTGTTGGGATGTCGGTGCATTATTGAATATTATACTTACGTGCTAGTGTTGGGACGTCGGCTTCATTATTGAATATTATACTTAGGGTGCTAGTGTTGGGATGTCGGTGCATTATTGAATATTATACTTACGGTGCTAGTATTGGGATATCGGCTGCATTATTGAATATTATACTATGTTATACTAGCCGCACTTTGTACTCAGTATATGATACTCAAACGTACAATTGAACAGTACTCACACACGACGAACGGTGTTTAAGTTACCTTGTATTGTCACTTATGTATACGTTAATATAGTATACACTAGGAATCTTATAGCCAGATTCTCTCTCTCAAGCACTGGGATATCGGCTTCATTATTGAATAGTATACTTACGGTGGTAGCATTCGATTGAGCAGATTATCAGTCTTTCTCTTCTCATCTGTAAGTTCCATTGTCCTCTGTGCCACGATATCTTCAAGGTTACAGGCGTACTTCTCTAACTTCTGCACCATTATATCCATTATACCTCCCTTTCTGACAGAAGGAGCGTAAAGATAATATGGAATTAGTTCATTATATCCATTATAACTCTCCGCCTGACAGAAGCAGAGTACATATAACACCCAATAAGTTCATTATATCATGATTCCCCCCTGTCTGACAGAAGCAGATTAAAGATATCAACGACTAAGGTAGTTATATCCATGATTCCTCCTTGTATGACAATCAGATTAAAGATAAGATCGAATAAGTTCATTGTATCCCTGATACCTCCCTGTCTGACAGAAGTTGAATGCAGATAACAACAAATAAGTTAGTTTTCGCCTTACTATACTATCAGCGAAACCTGGCACCCCTTCAAAATCTCATCTACATAATTTATAAGGCGTCATATAAAATGTAATGGCGGTTTCGCTGTGGTCATGGGATCTTGACCACGAGAACAAATAAGCAAAACTCCACCGTGCATTGCTTCTATTTACATACTTCGTGAGAATGACGGATAAAAGTGGCAGGCAATGTTGTATGGTTGTAACAGTGTTTGCGTTTTGACGGGGCCTACAGACCCATGCACCGTACGTGGAAAATGCGGGGCCTTTTTTATCAGCCCATAAATCCCATGGCCCCAGTATGGAGGCAAGCCGACTAACGATATATTAAAGTTGAATCAGCAACATTTAAACAAAAATAAGTTCCACTCAACAAACTTCTTTGTATTCTTTAATAATTTTATAATTTCACCTATAGAGAGCCCCAGACAAACATGAGCAGACGACACTCTTCAATATGCGTCTATATATGTGTGGGGCTCCATGCAGGGTAATGGATGTTTTTTATTTTATGTCCTAAAAATTGTCAGAAACATTTATTTAAAAAAAAATGATAAACAATTGTTAGGCCAATGCATTCTCTTATATATGCGAGGCGACCTATGGTCGACTGGCATATATAAGAGAATGCATTGGCACGGGGTAAACAAAATCCCGACCAACGACTGGATTTGATGCGGCGGGTCATGTCATTATTGAATCATTCATGCATATGTTAAGTTGTTCAATGTTCAACAAGTTGTTGAAATGGGTTTCAGTTAAATTTTAATATCAGTTTAAACTTTATGAGATTGTGTTTATTATTTTTTAATATTCTATGAAAAAAGTTATTGTTAATGCATAATACAAAAACACAATACAGAGACATTACAAAAAAGATCCCATTGGTTACTGACTACTTTCAGAGTAACAGTAAGTTTGCTTTCAGTTTTTATTACATATCTACAACATTTATATAGCTTTTCAGGTCCCATGCTATTTACAATCCGCGAATACGGGGGCCTGTTTCATGAAGCAAGGTCATAAGATTATCTTAAGATGGACTTAATCTAAGATCTAAGGTGGATCTTATGGTGTAACTTTTCCGTTTCAAGAACGCGTTTCACAAACAAGATTAAGACCTACTTAAGTAGTAAGTTAAGTTCCCGCTCATTTAGACTGGTTATCGACAATATTCTACAGTCCGGAACGAAAAAATGTGGGCTTGTGCAATCTTTATGTACGACATTGCGAGGTTATCGAGAAAGAGCCGAGTTGACATTATTGTGTGACAGGGATGCTGGATAGCGGCTGGGGTGGGGTGGGCGAATCAGCGCATGTATCTTAGTGTCTATAGTCAATGCATGGCCTTATATTCGCATATGGATCTTAGACTTGTATGAGTTCCACGATGTGAATTCGAACATGAGTACATCGCAGGCTCTTAAAATGACGAACTTTGCGTTTACTGACGAGTGGCGGTGCCAGAAATAAGACAATATAATTATATGGATCGATGCATGACTGCGACCATGCATTCACGCCGAGTTAATCAACTGAGAGCAATGATCAGGCGGCGATTTTTTTTGCGAGCCGACATAACTCGTATAGTATCGACCACCGCTCTCTACGTGTAGCAATAATCAAAATAAATCGGCGATGTCATCAGGACACACATAGGTCATTTTTCGATTCAAAGGGAAATGAAAAATATTTGTTAGAGTAACTTTTTTTTATTATTTTTATGCAAATGTTTTATGCGGTTGTCATACCATGGATATATATATATATATATATAAATCTACGTTTTCGTTAGCACACTCGTATTAAGGGGTGTCATCGTTACGGGTGTGTATATTATATATACAGTATGCTGTACAACGGTCATCCCACCCCTGCAAAAATTTGGACAGCCTTGAAAATCACGACATATGGGCGTGGGCATAAACTCAATAAAAATAATATTCTCTATAGAAAATTGTCACTATTTCTAAAACATATTTTGATAAAGAGCGTTTGTGTTACCTTTCCTATATGACATAACTGCTTTGTAAACAGCCGAGGAAATTTGGAAAGAGGAAAGAATCAATACATTAATTGATCTCAGTTTACCCCATCTCCCACACACACATGGAATAACATAGAGTAGATTGTGAGCTTTGAGCTAGGCCATAATTCTTATCAAAAGTTTAATTCGCGGGTAATACAATTTTATAATATATATTATCTATAGGTCACATACACAGCTGATAATTGACTATATCCTACATTCGACGAGGCTCGGGGTGGCTAGTTGGTCTCCGTGTGGGGGGGGGGGTACATCGTGCAATTTCCAACTGCACCCGCCCCTTAATTGAACCGGGCCAAACTTCCATGTTCGCGAAATGCCATGTCCACCCCACCCATTGGACTTAAACTTTCCAATTGGTGTCTCAAATATCCCAACAGTTCGAAATTTCTAACCTGACGCCCCTAAAATTGGTGATTTTCCAACTGGTTGCCATTTCGGTTGCTGCTGTTTGTCTAAAACAACACATTCCTTTACTAGTTAGAAATTCAAACAATTGAAACCTATATATAGTGTACGATTAATGTTCTTGTCAGGCATGAAATTTCCAATTGCTAAACATTTTGACCAAAGTGTGTGTGTGTGGTTTGGGGGGGGGGGGGGGGTAGACAACACACAAACCCCATTTGCCACGTCCCTGATGATAAGTATGTACTCTGAATTGTTTTTACCAAATTAACCCTATGGTTATACGGTGGGGGGTTGCCCTCGCCAAACTCTGGTTTTGGAATGTTTGAGGTACCAGTTGGAATGTTTAAACCCAAAGAGAATTTGGTGTTGTTTAAGGGGGTGTAGTTGGACATTTCGAGACGAACACCCCCTCTCACTCTGTAGCCACGACCCTGTATACCAGACGACGAATTGCCCACCCAGACAATGTACAGATATCTCCGTAATTGCAAAATAACATAGGCCGCCATACTTGTGATCGATATGCCACTTATCACGTGGGTCTTAACTTTTAAGATTATCTTATGACACCTCACAGCAGTCTTAAAGTTAAGACCAAAGTTAAGACCATCTTAAGTTAAGACCTTGTTCGTGAAACGCACTTATGACTGAAGTTTGAACTTATGAACATCTTAAGTCCCAACTATGTCATAAGTTGCTTTCATGAAACAGGGCCCTGGATTATAGCCATGTTGACCATATGGTGGCTATCGTAGTGCATGGGAAATGTGGAAGCAATATGTGCATATAAATACACTTCTCTATACTTGGAATATCCAAAACCCCGGCGGCTCTTTTGTGAAAAATTGATGAGCTAATGACAACCAATAACAATCTAAAATTTGGAATATTTAACTTAAACATTTTCAATTTCTCAGAAATGAAAACATGTCAACGTCTTGATGTGTTATAGTTGCTGAAACAATTCAAAAGCATTCAAGCTAAATCGATACCTGTAATTTGCTCAAACGTAAAACGTCACAGATTCAAATTAGCCTACATGCCTTCATGGTGGGTTCATGCAAAATAACAAACAAGTACATGAAAAAATATATTATTTTTGTTAGTAGTTTCTTTATTAATGATTGCTGCAATAGTTAGATTTCGTATGTCAATTAGAATGGTGTGTAAACCTTACTGTTACAGTAGAATTATCGATACCAGTCCAATTAGTCCAGTAAGATACCAGAATTTATAAAAATTAATGGTAGACATTGTCAAATGTCAGAGAATTGAAAAATATTCTGAAAATCATTACTTATTACACATCTAGTGATGTTTGTTGACAAATAACTGCAATAGTTTTGTTTACATAATAATGGTTTCAACATGCAAAATTTTGCTATTGGATAACTATCAGTAATGAATATGTATTTCTCCAGGTTAGTTTTGGTGGTGAATGTTTTTACAGACTTGTATATTTTTTGCACATTAACCAACTTCTAATGCATTGGGTGCCTTTGATATTCCATCTATTGATAAACTGAAATCATTAATTCAAAATTCTAAGATGTTCTGACTGTGCCCATTAATACTAGCTATCGGACGACTCTTATACATACTGTGATTATACTCAACCACTTATATATTTTACTTACGGAATAACTTTGGTTTCCTAAATGAATTACAATGAAAGCATCATATTGAATCGCAAACTTATAAATAGTGAAGCGATTTATGAACAATTTGTTATTTTGTATGATGCTTTTGAATTGTGTAAATAGAGTAATGCCTAAATAATCGACTGCTTACCCACAACAGAATTATGGGTAACTTTTCAGGATTTAGTTGGAAATATGGCTTGTTGCCATTCATCGGAAAGCTCTCAATGAGAGCTTTCCGATGAATGCCAACAATCCATATTTCCAACTAAATCCTGAAAAGTTACCCATAATTCTGCTGTGGGTAAGGAGTCGATTATTTAGGCATTACACTAATTATATTAGAAAACCGTGTTTATTGCTTAGTATTATATATCAGTGAAAATGATCAACCTGAAAATGAATTTTTAGTCAGCAATCTGGTTAAATTTATGGAGCTTTTTAGTGACGTTGCCATGACGAGATTCCTATATTCAACGCTCCCTCCGCCCTATAATATAATTATTCTATTTATATACATTATCATTGTTGAAAGCAATGGCAAAGAACTACAGAGAAGGAGATATATGCAATTATCGTTATTGTCAAACAGATATTCACTTACTGATCTGTGTTATGTTTCTTGATGTACTTTCTGATATCTTCGAATGCTGGTCGTTCACTTGGATTTTCAGCCCAACAATCATAAAGTAAGCTCAACATACGTGGAGGTACATCATGGACGGTGGCTACAGTTGGGCGGAAAGGTGGGTCGATTTTTTCAGATCGCACTTTGTTGATTATTTCTACAATTGATAGAAAGTTTCCAATCTCAGCCCTAGTGGTCATAATTTTCAACAATGACGGTGTGTCCTGCTGAATTGCTATGCTCCTGGTAGTTCGAAATGATGCTGTTATAGTAAAATACCGATATGTTATCTAAAATTGTCATTTGCGTGGGGTTTGACTGCTTGAGCGAATCAAGCAAAAGACACGAACTGTATACAAAATTCAAACAGATTCAAGTTACAAAATAATGAGACAATGGCTGTATTGGTTATTGAAAGCCGACCATACTCAAGATGAATATTCCTGTCGATTTGCAAGCACCAAATCACCAGGGCTGCTATTCTTGAATTTTTTTTCAAATATATCAGTTCTTAAATGTTTCATAGACAATGACTTTTCCTTGATGCTTTAAGATAAGCTAAACACTGAAAATTAAAAATTTAGAACAATGACAGTGATAAGATATTTCTTAACAGCATGACCAACTAGCACGTAACCAGACAGTAGTGTTTAATTGAATATGTGTATGCCAGACCTACTTCATTTGTGGTGGATATCATGTCATATTAGAGTGTGATAGCTTTCTCCAAATGTGGACCATATCGATAGCCAAGTATTACGGGAACCTGACACGGAGACAACCGATGGGCCCGAGTTGGTCTGACTGGGACTGCCCGACCCAGGGACAACCCAGTCTGCAAACCCAAATATGTTCCTCTCCAAATGTTTTCTCTAAATGCAAGCTCAAATGCTCTCTTCTAGAAATGTGCTACTCCAAATGAACTCCCTAAAAATATCCTCCCTAGGTGAACTTCTAAGGGTATGTACTAAACAAGCAAACACGCTAAAAAAAGCCGCTGTATTGAGAAAATCAAATATTGTGATGTTTCCTCATTATATTCATCCATAAACAGAACTGGGAAAACTGCCAGAGAAGTGCAATTGAGGGAATATCTAGGAAAGGCATTTTATGAGCAGAGCATAAGGGAGGGCATTTTGTAAGCGCATTTTTGATGGAGCACATTTTGATGAATGACATTTGGGAGGGAGGCAATTTGGGGAGGAGTGCATTTTTGTGAGGGGTTAGTTGTGGGCTCTAAGTATCGCGGCTGTTGACTCCTTATTTTGGGAATAGGGAAAAAAGTTATACAAGAAAAGACTGGACTGCCTTTGGACAGGTCCATAACTACAGATCCGCACCATATCCCACATATATGATGTAATGAGTATCTAACAATATAATTATGAGGAAGTGGTCATTGGTGGGGAAGTTCTTTGTTAGCAGTGGTATTTTAAGGATGTCACATGTAATAATAGTATCAACATTCAATTGTGGTCTCTTATTTTCAACTAAATTGTGATCCATAACCTTGATTCAATTGATGATGATTCTCATTTATCACATGTTTCCATGAAAAAGAGAACTTAGCAATATCCAGTTATATAAATACCAAAGACTTTAAAATTGTCTAGCCAAATCTGCTCATATGTAAATATATACATGTTTCAATGATTCATTTGGGCCGAATATTATTAACACAAATTACGATTCCATGAACACCTCATAGCGAGCCAGTGTCATACACTTTCTTGTTGTGTTCAAATAACCGTATTATGCATTGTAGAATGAAATTGATATTAGCATATTGTGGAAACTCCCAGTGAGTAAAAAGGGAATTAAGCTATCCAATCACCTAAATTACATTTACACAACTGCGATGATGATGAAGCTGATAGCGTTGATGACGATGATTATATGAATATAACCATTTCTTTACTAAATACTTAAATTAGTTCGTTTAGAAAATGTACAAACAAGTTCAACAAAAAAACAACCATTTTGAATTTATTATCACAACATTTCTAACCAATGAATATGATTATTTCTGCGCATGTATTATCGTTTAGTCTGTTTGTCCTCTACTATCGTTTTCTAAACATCCCTACAGATGGCTAATAGACCATCCCAGTGTATATTATTATACCTAGGTGGGAGACTCATTTTAGTAAATAAAGTGTTAAGCTCTCGTTGCTGCTGTTGAGATATTGCTGATGATGATAATGAGGGGCATCTTTATGGAGGTGCTAACTGTTCTAAAACCTAATAAAGCACCACTAGTATAATTTTTATGTAACAATGAAAATATTGTTTGCCAAATGTGAATTAATTTTGCCATTGACAAGTGGCAGCACTGGGGGTAATTATGATATATGCGATGAGGACTATGATAAGGTGATGATAGTCACGATGATCATTCTCATTCTCCTGAGAAATAACTATTTAATTACATTACTTACTTAGTTATTATTAGTCACCGCTGATACTACATTACAATCATATACAAGTTTATACAAATTATCTTATATATGCGAGTCTCCCATATGGAGCGTTGCATGGCCAAGAGAATGCACTGGCTTACAAGATCAAGGTAAATATTGTCAAGGGCAATGTTTTCTCTTATATATGTGAGGCCCCCTATGAGAAAATCATATGTATAAGAGAATACATTGTCACAGGGTTTTCGCAATATCTCAGGAAGCCCCGGTCATGGGTTGACAATGTCAATATATATTCACCACTGGACGTGAGTCCGTCGTCTGTAGTAAACGCCCCATCTCGGAAGTATATTTCATGTGCTATAATTGCAAAGCTGTACACATCGCCCTTCTGTGTCCCTCTGCAACTGGTATCACCAAATCTCAACAACTCAGGGCAAGTCCATATAAGATCTGCAAAAGTATCATACAAGTTGATACAACATGACAACAGCAAAACCGTTAGTGGTACATTCACACGTCAGGCAATTCATTGTAATACTGTGCTCGGGTATATAACCTATATAATTCACTCAGAATAATATACTGTGCTCGGAAAGTAACCTATAATTCACATAACCTACAGTTTATAACATAAAATGTCCATAAAAGTTAACTACAAAAGTCTATATAATTTCCAACGGGGGTTGTTCCATAGTCGTTTGTCATGAATTCCATCATCGCAATTAGAGCTAGACTAAGTGGGCATATGTTCGATTCCCGGTACTGGTCAGCCCGACAATTTGTTTCTACAATAACTATTCGGGAGTGAGTTTTAAGGCTGATTCCAGTATGTATACCATCTCCTTGATAATTCCTTAAGTTGTTGTAGAACTAACATCCTCCGAAATTAGCCTACAAATATATGGCGGAATCGACAGTCATGCGCTAACTTATGGCATATCCTTAGTTTAAAAAGCAATACAAGAAATTAAGAAACATTCATGAACATTTTCCAGGCACTTATTTCCAGTTGAATGAATGTAGCGTAATGAGCATTCTTTTGTTTTATGCATTATGGCCAAAGCGTGTCGGACTTAAGCCAGGGTACATGAATGCCACACCAGCTCCCTGAGCTGATAAAATAAGACAGGGTGCACGAATGCTTCCTGAACTGACACCAACATAAACCAGATCCATGTACTGACTCGAACAACAAACTGGCTCCCTGGACTGACACGAACACCACACAGGCTGCATGGAGTGACATTAACACCATGCTAGCTCTCTTGACAAACACGAGCACCACACTGGACTCACACGAACACCACACTGGCTCCCTGGACTGACACAGACACCACAACTAATCTGTATTTCGTATATTGTGATCACGGGTGTCCTCATTCACACAGTAATGTGTTATCGTAACATCCATAATCGATATAACTTGCTCACCAGTTGGTCACGTGGATATCAAAATTGAGAACTATAATATATTTTGAGTATATGGCATCTAACTGGGTAATTCCCTAAAACAATACCTCAATAATCTCAGTTGTATACACTTTGCAGAAATATTAAAAAACGGGAGCTAAATACAGGGATTATTGCCTTTAATAACACAATTTCTGGATCATTTTCAAATCAAACTATGTTGATTACTATGTCATGACTCCGGAACATAATACAAAGTGTAATACATAATAATCTAATTCCCTGACAAAATTGTCTGTATTCACAATGTAAACAAACAAAGCAACTCCAGACCTTTGACATTTGTGTGCATAATTTATGGAATGTCTGGCGATATACTCCACCGTGATCGTGAGCCAGTCATTACCCCTATTCGTGTAAAAATGTCGCACTTCACATTCATGTCAACTGTTGATGATGACTAGGTCTGAGTAAAAATGTGACAAAACACGTATTGTGATCTGTTATTATTTTGTTAAAAATTGGACTCAAAGTCAATAGTAGTGACAATTATCATGATCCAAAATATGATCATTCAAGTTAGAATTTGTGACCCGCCATCAAATCCAGTCTCACAGCTGGTTAATCACCATACCTTTATCCATGTTGCCGATGTCCGATGCAGTCCCATGTGACTTAAAATTTGCCAAACCGTAATCAGTAAGTTTAAGAACCCAGCGACCGTCAATCACACAATTATTACTCGCCAGTCGACCGTGCATCTTCAGACGACTGTTATGTAAATAAACCATTCCCTGTAATTAAAGGTACACAATCAGGTTCGATGGTCCCGCATCATCAGATTCTAACAATACTTCTTCACAATACTCTTCAGTTATCAGAATAGATTAATTACCAAAAAATAATTCTAACCACTGTCAACTCTAGTGTAACATTTTCCAAACGTGTAATATATCAACATTTTGTTCAACGCAATGTGTTATCGAAAGTATGTCGTTCGGCTCACTGGATATTTGCTAGGCCGCCAAAAATTCCAGGTGGTGAAAAATAATAGATTTTAAAACTTTATATCTGATGACTCTGAGCTTTGATGGGAGGGTTCCTCGACTCGAATCAAATATTGTTTACCTCCCGAAGCCAATGAAATATTAATTGAGGAGCGTTAATTCGGATTATGTATGGTTAAAAGCTGAAACTTGAGACTGTATTCAGAACTACAGCGTGAAATGTTCAGATATAAATAAGTTTTAAAAAACGACAACTCGTCGTTTGTTGAACTTATTATCTGAATATTTCCATCTGATAAATTAGCCTCCTTCAGCAATTTTGTTATCTATCATCTGCTTATTGTTCCCTTGGATGACTAATATCCCATTCGAATGTATACCGTTATAGCAACCACCAAGAGTACTTATACATAAGGCAGGTGAATGACGTCATAAAATATTTACTATATCCATCAGTGATTTTTAAAGATCGCAGGTATAGATTCTGGAAAAATTGTCACGTGACTTCCGGTTAGCAACCGTGTTGAGATTCCAAAAACAGCGGAATTGGAAATGAAGCATCGCAATAGAAATGAAAGTAACTACTTCACAATTTACGAAGAATTAACCTGTGATTTAAATCTAATAATTTCATTTAGACCAATTTCTAAGGGATTCATTTTACATCAAAAGACGTACCGACCTCGAAATCCCTGACATAGAGAGCGTGTGGCTAGAGGTATCGACCTCCACAAAGAGTTTTTTACTTGGCACGTTTTATAGACCACCCAATACACCAATAAGTTCATGGGAAAAAATATACACAAATATTGACATGACATTGGGCGATCGTTCTAATATCCCACATATAATAATTACTGGGGATTTTAACTCAAACCAAATACCATGAGAAACTAAACCAATTAAATATATTAAACAAGCTACATACTTTACAGAAAGTTCTTCTTCTCTTATAGACTTATGTTTCACAAACAACCCTGACATTGTCGAATCGAATGAAGTCTTAGATCCATTCTTTTCAGATTTAGCTCGGTTTCATTGTCCAATATTACTACGTATGAATTTGAAAGTTAAGAAGCCGAGTGGTATCATAAACAGAAGGATACGGGATTATAATCGAGCCGATTACTCCGCAATGAATAATGCCTTTAATGCGTGGGACTTTAAGAGTGATCTCTCAGCAATTAGATCTGAAGAAATAGCAGAAGCTCTAACGAAAAAAATAACAGACATCGCGAACCTATATATACCAAACAAACAGGTACCAATTCGACAAAATGAGCCTGACTGGTTAACATGTGAACTACGTAAAACGTTTGTACAATTTGGCTAAAAAAAAGGTACCGTCGAAGCGTGGAATAATTATAAAAAGAAAAGAAATGAAATGATAACAAAAATTAGACGTTCCAAGCAAAAGTCTCTGGAGAAAAATCAGTCAATACTGGTTAGTTGTTTCACTGATTCCTCACTCTGGTGGAAAACATTAAACCACCTCATGAAACCGGAATCTAAACCAATACCAGCCCTGAAAACAGACCAGATTGTAATAACCGGACAAGATGAAAAGGCAGATTTATTAAATAATTACTTTTGTAAAATCTCCTCCATACCCGGTGAAGATAAATTAGAGTTACCCCTCTTCGATTGGTTGACGAATGAACGCCTAGACGAAATTGAAATAACTTATGAACGTGTACTAGAAAAGTTTAAACTCAATCGGTTACGACGGTATTAGTCCCAAAGTTTTTTTAAATTGTTCTATATCGCTAGCCAAACCACTAGCATTTGCTTTCAAGATTTTCATTGAAAAATCGTACTTTCCATCAGAATGGAAAAAAGCAAACGTATGCCCAATTTTCAAAAAGGAGATCCCAGCAATCCATCCAATTATCGACCAGTATCTTTGCTTAATTGTCTTTCTAATGTTTTTTGAAAAATGCCTGTTTTATCATATATCGAAATACCTTCGAACGAATAAGCTTTTAAGCGACCCACAGTCAGGATTTACACCGAATGATAGCACCGTATTCCAATTAATTCATATTTATCGTTATATTATCTCAGCCTTTGATGACGGGAAGGAAATAAGGGGTGTATTCGGCGATATAAGCAAGGCGTTTGACAAAGTTTGGCACCGGGGTATCATTTTCAAGCTTACAATAATGGGTATAACAGGGAAGATTTTAAAACTCTTGGAACATTATCTCGAAAATAGACACCAAAGAGTAACAATTTCTAATTTTAATTCTCCATGGAAAGAAGTTAAAACAGGAGTGCCTCAAGGATCCATACTCGGCCATCTTCTCTTTCTCGTGTATATAAACGACATAGTCGAATGATTTACATGTAACATACGTTTATTTGCGGATGATACATCACTTTATATTGCTATAGAAAATACCATAATTGCTGCAGTGTTGATAAATTCAGACCTACATAAAATATTCAACTGGTCGAAGACCTGGGCAGTTAAATTTAACCCATTGAAAACAGAATCCTTGCTTGTATCATGGAAACAAATACCCATACACAAACCAGTGTTAAACATGGTTAACGAGAGCATAGATGAGGTGGAAACACATAAACATTTGGGTCTGACATTCAACCGGCAGGGAAAATGGAAAGACCATATAGAAGATATTGAAAATCGAGCGACCAAAAGAATGTACATACTGAGGAAATATAAATTTATCCTTGACAGAAGAACTTTAGAAAGAATCTATTTGTCCTATATTCCGCCTGTCTTGGAATATGCTTCCTCAGTATGGGACAATTGTACAGGCGAAGAAGCCGATTCTTTAGAAGATATTCAATATGAAGCAGCTAGACTAGTAACCGCTGGGACTAGAAGTTGTAATAAAGACATAGTTCTCCAAGAAGTTGGTTGGGACACATTATCAAAACGGAGAGAACATTCTAAACTAGTACTATATTTTAAAATGACGAAAAAACTCACTCCCCCTTACTTATACAATGCTGTTCCGAATAAAGTATCACATACAAGTGGATATGACACGAGATCAGATGACGTTAGTTTACCCTTCTGCAACTCAGTTACTTATCAGAAATCCTTCCTTCCACGATCAATCAATCTTTGGAACAAGTTAAAACCAGAAGCGAGGAACTGTGAAAAACTCTCATACATTAAAGTTTTTCTGAATAGCGGTATCAAAGAACGTCCTCGATATCTGGAATTCGCATATACGAGAGCAAGCCATATATACCGTTGTCGACTAAGACTGGAATGCAGTTATTTAAATCATGATCTTCACAGTAATCATTTGAGAGATAGCCCTTTATGCATATGTGGTGCCGAAGAAACGGCAGAACATTTTCTTTTTTATTGTCGCAGATTCTCTGTTGAAAGAAATAGGTGATTCGCAGGATTAATAACCCGACCAGGTAATTCATGCCTATAAATGAAACAAGACGAGTGTACAAAAGCACATTGTCACATCGAGGTGACTAGATGTACAGTACAATTCAGAAAATTAGAAAATATCTCATATCTCCTATTCGGTTTTCGGGCATGATCATCTGGAATTGCTCGTAATACGTATATACATACGATACATCACTCTTGTCGTATCGATCTTGAAACGTTAATTATGCTATGATTATTGGAAACAGATGGAGTGGGGTCAATGGTCAGGTCACAAACAAATGGTATTAACAATTCAGTTCATCTGATTCGTGGACTGCCCAACAGTGACCCATTATTATAGGTTACTGTTGGACAGTCTATGCCCCAGACGACTGACAATTATAATAAGATAGACAAATATAAATAAAAACAAAATCTAACTGGGAAAAGAACATGAAAAAGCAACAAAGACACCACCACATGGTGTATGAGAAAGATGGGGAAATGGCTAATATAAGCATCACACTTTCTGCCAAATCCCATTCTCTAAAATAATTGTCTTTATATATATTATACAACTCTGTTAATTAATGTGCATGATTTAGAGAAATAAATATGTTTACACCAAAGAAATCAGAATAACCAGATATTCCCTAATTGCAAATATGTTTGCATTCACTTGTAATTATTGAACTATTATTTGCTGTCATTTACCTTGAACCACTTTATCACGTACACATGTATGTTTGAATGGTAAGGCAAAGAATAGCCCTGTGTGTGTTTAATTCATGGATTCTGCTGTGTGAACAAATAAAAACTTTGTATCACAATGGCCAAGAAGGATAACTTTTGTTTGGACTAAATGTACACCTGGTAACCCGTTCTACCCACATGTACGATATCTGCCAAGAATAATAACTCTATGCTGGACTACAATTGTATGTGTTTACGTGTTCTATTCGTCTGCAGGTACGAGATCTTCCACGAATTATGCCTCTAGTCTGGACTACAAATACAAGTGGGAACCGGCTCTACTCACCTGTACGACATCGGACAAGAAGGAGAACTTGAACATCCAGTCAAGCTGAATATTGTCGTTTTCAAGAACATCCTGCAATAGTGAATGTCATGTAATTGTTTGTACACACATATTTAGCTGGTCCAGTGGTTAGCATGCTCGACTCGTAATGTCATGTTGTGCACGAGATGACATGCGTTCAAATATTGCTTGTTGCCATGTGGACGTCACACTGTGTATAGCACTCCTATATTACTTTTCACTAAGTAAGAACTCTTAAGACAACATGATATTTATTTCTTTCAAAACTAAAATGTATTCAAGCACGGAGATCAATGCATTACAAATTCTCTGAAAGTGTGGTTGAGAGAGAATGTCTATCTTTTGGGAATGTGAAATCTCATCCAATCTAATATTCTTTGTTTCAACGTAATACATTCAGTCATCCGGATTGGTCAAGTCAGTAGACAATTATGGACCTGTGTCAATATGTGTTGATGATTTAGTGTGACTCACACTTGAGACAAATGCGCTTAAAAAGCTAATGATTCCACATTTCCCATATAGAACGAATGTTATATGCACATGCTTTAGAAGCAAAGTATAAAGGAGAATCAAACAATTTCGAACTGTAGTACAATCTCCTTTTGGACACTTTAATGAGGAGAGATGAAGTTTCCTGAAATTACAAGATTAATGAAGGATGTTATATTCACGGTGGACAATGTTGAAGTGTTACATAACTCTATCACTTTTTTCAAGATTTGTGTCATACGACACACAACGATGATTTCGCGAAAGAGATAAAAACGTGACCTTTATTTCGGCGATTTTTTGGCTATTACCATCCAAGGAAGGATTGTCCACAGCAATAACAAACAGCTTGGCTGTCCGAGCAGAAAGATAGGTGGACATAACCAGGTTTGAATTACAGTTGTAGACTCCAGAGTCTGACTTTATATAACAACTTCACGTTACGACATTCTGGTGAATATCTATGACAGCAACTTGTGAATTCATTAAGTTGTCCATGTGACATCATATATCCATTGCCTTGGACTGCAGTCATTTCACCAATACTATTACGACTTCACATGGTTTAATTTATAGGCCAATGCATTCTCTTATATATGCGAGGCGACCTATGGTCGGATCGGATATATAAGAGAATGCATTGGCACAGGGTTTTCTCAAACGTTCAGGAAGCTCCAGTCATGGACGGGTTGAAAATTTGGAAAGCTTGAGCTACTATTGGAACATTCTAAACCAAAGGGGGTACAAATGAAATTTCCCAGACTTGGAATATCGTTCTGTTTTAAAATAGGTGTGGTTCAGTTGTAAATTCCCAAGTTAGACATCCCCAAACTGAGAACCCCTAGCCACGTTCATGGACGTAATTATAACAAACCTGAAGACCTCCTTTCTTGCAATATTTGAATAGAGTGTGGATTTCATGAACGTCAACGGAAGCCCCAATAAACGCATTCAGATTTTCATGTGCCATTTCCTTCATCTGAAATCATACAACAGTCATGTGTGGGAAACCGATATTAACACATTGCGGAACCTATCAATGTTCATTAATAAGGGCCTTAAGTTAACAGAGCACAGCAAGTAGTATTATACAGCTTCGACGAAGACGATGATACCGATGGTGATGATGATGATGATGGTGATGATGACGGTGATGATGACGGTGATACTGATGATAGTGATGTTGATGTTGATTATGATAACGATAATGATGATGATCGTAATGACGTAGACGATGACGACACTGAGGTCGATGATACTATAATAAGGACGACGACGACGATGGAGATGATGATGATGATTGTGATGAAGGGTGATGCTTATAGTTGTGTTGTTTTCTGTATAGTGAGTTAATTTAGCCATGTTAATTATCTCATTGTTTTCTCATGTTGCACATATTGTGTCTGAGTAAAATTTCAGTAAATGAACTATATACAAGGAACCTACGTCATAATGTCTTGAAAATGGCGGCAATATGTCTCATTTCGAAGTGTTTATTCATTGTATGCTTCACCTGTATAAATAAATCAACCATAAACAAAAGATAACGAAGGAGCTTTGTATATGTATCATTGTTTGATAGCTGACTATCAAATTCGTCCGCAAATAAATGCTTAAAGGTACTCAATCCGAATGAACGGTCGCCAATTACTATTTCCTTGGCTTCGGGAGTAAAAATATTGTATTCGAGTCGAGGAACCCACCCATCAAAGCTAGGAGTGATCAGATATCAATGTTTGAAATATATTAGTTTAATTTGATGTGGCCCAGTATACTCTCGACGAAAAGAACTTATCTGACCAGATAACGGATGAAGATCGATAACTCTAAAATCAAGTAGCTTTTTTGTGTCAGATATTTGACAACCGATTCTGATAACTGAAGAGGCATTTAAAAAAAAAATATTGTTGTTGGAATCTGACGACATGGGGACCCTCGAATCGGATTGAGTACCTTTAAACTATATACATGATTATTTAGAAGATATACATGTAAGGGTTCAAGTGACAGTGGTCACCATTTTTCAAGGTTGTGAAATCTAAATGCCAAATTCCCATTAACCCTTTCAAAACCGGAGCTGCGTTGGCGCAATATTAAACCTTAGGTCGCCTCGCATATATAAGAAAATGCATTGGCCTAAAAAAAATTAATAAGTTTTTATAAATTTGTCTTACATTATATAACAATTTAAAAAAAAATTATTATATTCTTTGACAATTTTTATCATTTTTTACTATTAATTATATACTTTAACGATGTTTTACCATTTTTTTTAATTTTTCTTAGATTTTTAAACAATTATACAAAATAATTTGTCAGGCCAATGCATTCTCATATGTATGCGAGCCGATCTATAATATGCCTATTGAGAAGATAAAAGTGAAATGTGGATTGGGTCACCATTTTTCGAGGTTGAGAAATATGAACTGGAAACATTTCCTTTTAAAAAGCAGATATGTTCGATATCATCCGGTTTTTGATGTGTACGAGATGAGTTGTTGTGATAGCTCAATAGTTCGATGTCTTGGGAAAATATAGCCAGACTTGATATGGTCGTAAAATGTTCTAGAGCGGCTAACTCTAATGTACAATTCACCAGCATCGCCCGATGAAATGTGAACCTATTTGAGTGAAGCACGTTGCCATTGACGACGCGCGCCAAATTCACCGCCACACAGACAGGTGTTGCACAATCGAGCGCCACCGGAATATTGTTTATTATATACAATATGGTAAGATTAACAGGAAATAGTTCAGGCATTGTTCCTAGTAACACTATGGCAGTAATGGCACGTACACACAAAATGATAAAGGATATTTCACTGCATGGCATGTAATTCAAACTATAAGTGCCTTTGTGGGTTTTATTTAGCTTTTTGTTTTGCCTGGGGATTCGAGAACGAAAACAGTTTTTGAACTCATGCTCGAATCCCCGAATACCCAATGAACCAGTGAACGTTTATCCCAGAATTATTGGCGATGAAGTATATTGGCCTTTAATCCCAAAAAAATATTAATTACCTTAAAAAAAGGACTACAATTTGAAGCATGTGATGAAGAAAATAGTTTTGACTTTTCTCTCCCTTTCTTATCCTTTATTTAGTCTTTTTTGTCGAACCATTCCGAAGTATCAAACGTGTACCATTACGGTACAAGAAAACCAATGTCAGAAATGGTAACGCGCTCAAGATCATATATTATATACCCATGATTGTAAATATGGAATCTTTTTCATCATTTTTGTTATTTGTAATTGGCATAGCTTATATCACAAACCAAACATCAACATTATTGACACAATGTAAACGCCAATAAACGACATTGAAATTCTCAACTACACCTTTTACCGGGCTCGGCCTCGGTGTCGCACAACAACTTTTAATGTGTCCCAATAATTAACATTCTATAACTTGAACCCCCAGCGCTATGGCAGCGCCCAGGCGAAACGAGAATTTGTACATTAGTGAACACGCATAATGATTAATGAATAATTCAATCTTATAATTGTGGAATGAGCAATCAGCGGTTTAAAGGCCATGTATATGTGACCCGCCATATCAAATCCAGTCGTAAGTCGGGATTTTTTTACCCTGTGCCAATGCATTCTCTTATATATGCGAGTCGACCATAGGTCGCCTCGCATATATAAGAGAATGCATTGGCCTAACAATTTGTTATCATGTTTTTAAAATAAATGTTTCTTACAATTTTTAGGACATAAAATAAAAAAACATCCATTACCCTGCAGGGAGCCCCACACATATATAGAAGCATATAGAAGAGTGTCGTCTGCTCATGTTTGTTTGGGGCTCTGTATGGGTGAAATTATAAAATTGTTAAAGAATACAAGAAAAAATTATTAAAATTGTAAAACATTGTTAGGCCAATGGATTCTCTTATATATGCGAGGCGATATATAAGAGAATGCATTGGCACAGGGTAAAAAAAATCCCGACTTACGACTGGATTTGATATGGCGGGTCACATATACATGTGCGGAAAGATACTGTTGTCATTGAAGCCAATTGAGCATGTTGGAGGCTGTGACACTGTAGCCAGATTGTCTCTATCGCCAGATTATTGTTTACGCGGTCTTGTACAAGCCGGGCCGATATCTCAATGTGTAGCGTTCGCGTTGTAAAATCACATGACATGAAGTGTATATACACAATAAAACCATAGTAACACACGTTACATGTTTCAAGTAAGTGTGTCTGAACCTGGCTAATAAAATAAGTTTTCCCTCTTGCATCTAAATTGTTCACAGATAATTCATAAAGCAGACTATAATATTGGAGTGACGTTACCGCCTTGAGGTCCATCAATACGTCACGGCCCAGTGTGAAGTCAGTGACGCTGGTCTTTTTGACGAAGACTTGGATTCCTTTGTATAGCCCTATGCTCTCCGAAGCGTGATCAAGTGATTGCTCGGAAGTGAACATCCGTGAGGAACGTAAACTTTTATAGCTTAGCTGGAACGAAAAGACAACTGGACGTTTGATCCAGATACAAATGCACTAGTATTTAGAGTTGATTATCGCTTTGTAAACATGTATTATATAGTTGCCGGGGTATAAAATATTAGATCTGAATCGAAGACTCCTGTTCGGAAATCCTTCTATCGATTAATATTCATTTTATTTCGAATATTTTGTGGTCTAAAAATGTGTAGTTGTTTAGCTAACGAACAATAGTGGTTACTGTTAACATAGCCCAGAAAATATAGTGTAATTTTGTCACAAATAAACGTTAATTATAGTCATAATCGCTTATAACTATGGAATAAAACAATACAACCAATCAATCTGGGACATTTTACATGAGGGTGCGTTGCCATATGTAGTCTATTGCTCTATCGTTATATGGCATCATCCGAATGGTCTGTTTTAAAATAGAAAAATAAAGTGTCCCAATGAAATATTGGAAATAAAATAAATATTGATTGACAGAAGCCTTTCCGGACAGGGGTCATCAGTTCATATTTATTATTTTCCACCCACGCAACTATTTCAAATTTGTTATTTAAAGAGATAATCCATCTTTAAAGGGGTACTGTACGCCAAATGTTGTTGTTGGTTTCTATAGTCTCCGAGTCGGAGAATAAGGTAACAAATTTTCCATTATTTGAAAGTCTGTTGAGTACGAAGTCATGTTACGGATGACAAATTTACCGGAATGCAAAAATACAAATTGTCGTTGTCGAGTAATTTTTGTAAAGTTTTCAACCAAATGAATCAAATAAAAGTTATATTATATGCATACTAGTCCCATATAATCATTTAAGATATTGTATCGTCGCTAGTCAGTGAGTGGCTTGAGTGTTCTCCCCGTATCATCATAATATTTTAAGCAATCGTGTGTGCGATCGGTTTAAAAATCCAGTATCCCTCAATTACTATTTTTGATTACGGTAATTCGTAATTTAATTGACGCCATTTTATGGCTCCAGTCATAAATTCAATTTATATCAAATTATTAACTTTTAAATTATTAAATTTTAAGATAGCCTATTAACCTGAGCGTTTACAGAATACATCTTCGACTCAAATTACATATATTATCGATATTAGATCGTTGTTATCACCGGAAATTTAATGAAAATGGCGTACAGTACCCCTTTAAACATTAACCTATTATATACTAAAGAACCATAAATGACTAGTTATCACAGGAAATGTTCAGATAATAAATTCAACAAAACCATTCTGCAATTGTATGTATATGTGACCCGCCATATCAAATCCAGTAGTAAGTCGGGATTTTTTTACCCTGTGCCAATGCATTCTCTTATATATGCGAGTCGACCATAGGTCGCCTCGCATATATAAGAGAATGCATTGGCCTAACAATTTTTTGCAATTTTAATACTTTTTTCTTTAACAATTTAATAATTTCACCCATACAGAGCCCCAGACAAACATGAGCAGACGACACTCTTCTATATGCTTCTATGTATGTGTGGGGCTCCATGCAGGGTAATGGATGTTTTTTATTTTATGTCCTAAAAATTGTAAGAAGCATTTATTTAAAAAACATGATAAAAAATTGTTAGGCCAATGCATTCTCTTATATATGCGAGGCGACCTATGGTCGACTCGCATATATAAGAGAATGCATTTGGCACAGGGTAAAACAATCCCAACTTACGACTGGATTTGATATGGCGGGTCACATATGTCGTCTCTTTTATCACCTTAACAATCCTCCAAATGTATAATAGATAATTCCTAGGTACACTGTTTAACTGAATGCGAGATTCCATCTATAGTATAGAAATGATTAATTCAGGGATAAGTCATCCAGTTAGAACAATACAATTTAACGTTGTTTTTTTATTTGTAAAACAAATGTTGAAAACTTAATGATGTATAAACTAGGGCACTAGGCATATAGATACCAAATATTATAATCACACTATTATTCAAACATTGTAGGTAAGTGGGTTTCTGACCTTGTATTTCATAAGTTAACCATTATAGGTAAGTGGGTGTCTGACCAGGTGTGTTACTTTTCTGATCATTACCTTTGGTATAGCTTGTGGAATGAGCTTCTTCATTGTGTTTTGTTTTATAGGTTAACCATTATAGGTAAGTGTGTTTCTGATCAGGTATTTTATAGGTTAACCATTGCAGGTAAGTGGGTTTCTGACCAGGTGTTTTATAGATAACCATTATAGGTAATTGGGTTTCTGACCAGGTGTTTTATAGGTTAACCATATAGGTAAGTGGGTTTCTGAGCAGGTGTTTTATAGGTTAACCATTATAGATAAGTGGGTGTCCGAACAGCTGACAAATCTGAGAGAGTTAGTGTTTTATTAGTTAACCATTATAGGTAAGTAGGTATCTGACCAGGTGTTTTATAAGTTAACCATTATAGATAAGTGGGTGTCTGAACAGCTGACAAATCTGACAGAGTTAGTGTTTTATTAGTTAACCATTATATGTAAGTAGGTGTCTGACCAGGTGTTTTATAAGTTAACCATTATAGATAAGTGGGAGTCTGACCAGGTGTTTTATAAGTTAACCATTATAGGTAAGTAGGTTTCTGACCAGGTGTTTTATAAGTTAACCATTATAGATAAGTGGGTGTCTGAACAGCTGACAAATCTGACAGAGTTAGTGTTTTATTAGTTAACCATTATATGTAAGTAGGTGTCTGACCAGGTGTTTTATAAGTTAACCATTATAGATAAGTGGGAGTCTCAACAGGTGTTTTATAAGTTAACCATTATATGTAAGTGGGTGTCTGACCATATGTTTTATAAGTTAACCATTATAGGTAAGTGGGAGTCTCACCAGGTGTTTTATAAGTTAACCATTATAGGTAAGTGGGTGTCTGACCATGTGACTAATCTGGCGGTGTCAGCAAAAATCACACACGAATGAATGAGTTTAATGCGAAAAGTAACAAATTAATGTGGAACATGCATGGAAACATATACACTATTTACATTGGCAGGAATACATATAGTACTTTCATCTCAATGTCATGTTCACAATAACATTTATATAATACTTATATGCCATATAACTTTTCTAGTGAAGGTTTCCAACAGTAACAGTCAGGAATAGGAGGGTATCACCCCTCCCCCTGAATCATGAATCCTGAATACCAGTTAATTTTGGGGGGGGTGAATCCTGAATACATGTTAAGAAATAATATGCGATAGATGACATACAAATTGACTGTTTTAATATCAGACAGATGCAGGAAGAAGTTACATAGACACATTATGATCCATTATACCTGACATGATATTGGAGTAGAGTATTATGGGCGTTATGAGGCCGTTGTGATACGATTAATGATACTTTATGATGGCATGGTGGTCGAATATGCCCAAGAAGCTATTCTACCCACTCATTCATACAGATAACTAGCACAAAATATTATTTTGCGCTATCAAAACCTGCGTACAAATTTTTTTGCGTGAACCCGAATACCAGTTAATTCCGGGGTATGAATCCCGCGTACGGCTTAAAAACACCCTGAATCCCGCGTACCGAAAAGTGGGGTGATACTCTCGAATAGCCCACACCTGGAATGACAGTAACAAGTCAGAGTGGAGGACTATCAGACGGACTATAGAGCCTT
Organism: Siphonodentalium dalli; assembly: GCA_032622095.1. NCBI lineage: Eukaryota > Metazoa > Mollusca > Scaphopoda > Gadilida > Siphonodentaliidae > Siphonodentalium > Siphonodentalium dalli. Next base: position 41,461,864 of record CP136066.1, read on the forward strand.
TCCGTTTGTCAACTTGATGACAACATGCTGAGTGTTATGATGATGATGATGATGATGATGATGATTATGACAGTTACGAGAAGAGGACGAAGACGAAGATTGCGATGATGATATGGTCAGGCGACGACGACGATGGCGATGACGATGATGGCGATGACGACGGTGATGAAAATGACGTAATGGGTTGAGAAGGATGCATGATGAATATGGTGATGAAAATCGCGATGATGAAGTTACCGGGCTGTATGCGAAGAAACATAACCAAGTTTCTCGTGTTTCACGACGACAAACAATTAAGGCCACAATCATGGCGATCACATTGAGGAGCTGGGAAACGATCGAGAGTTTATAACTCAAATATTCATACAAAACACACATGCCTTAATGTTTGTCAAAACTATTCCTACGAAAACACCCAAGTTTTACTCTTTGTCAAAAAATATTCACACGAAAACACCATGTTTTGATAAAAAATATTCAATTGATGTTGGTCAAACATATTCATTCCAATAATCCGATGTCTTACTGTTTGTCGAAAATATTCATAAGATAACAGCCATGTTTTACTGTTTGTTTGAGTATGTTCTGGGCTTGTTTAGAGCATTGATATATTCTTGGACTCAAATATCAGATAAGAGGGTATAAAGCAAAATGAATTCACCCCTGGTCAAATGGTCCTGCTAATGTGATATGGTGATGGTGGGGCAAACTGGTGCCGCTACGACGAAGTAACGTTATTGTTTCTGAAATTGTCATTTTTTCGCGGTGTTTTGTCAAACCGAGTAATTTGAAAAAAAAGCTATTGTCTGTTTTAATAATTCAAGAACATATATTTACATACTAAGTGTGATTATCACTAAATCCAGCATTCTGATTGGTCGGCACCCCCGTGGCTAGTTGCAATTATTTCTCGGTGAACGCGCAACAGCGCATATCTGCAGCCTCATAATTACATCGACGTGTCATAGGTTTTGGAAAGGCGAACGCGTAATGTTTTGGGCGCATTTGGACTCGCGCAGGATTGACTTAATAAATCATCGGGTTTCAATATGAAGAGAGATTGTTCCTATTAACTTTTGCCAAGGGTGTTATGGGATATTTTGGGCTGGTTTGGTCACGATATACACTTTTCGATTTAAATACATTTACAAAAGTGGCTTTTTCGCTAAATGTTTATAAATATAAGAATTAACTGTCATGTGGACTGTTTTTATGGAGATGTAACCGTGAGGTAAGTGGTAATAACTTGTATGTAAAACGGGGTTTACACAAGTTATGACCACTTACCTCACGGTTACATCTCCATAAAAACAGTCCACATGACAGTTAATCCTTATTTATATTTGGAAAAATATAATTATGGCTGCACTGGAGTTTGTAAAACTACGGGAATAGCCATCTTGATTATAATCGATTTGCAACAACTGATACAACCAGTATTAACCATTTCAGTGCCAGTGGCCGATCTCATCGGCCCTAATTTACGGTCTGTAAAATCGGCCCTAAACAAATTTAAAATAAAAAACAATTAAAAAAAATTAAAGATTTGTTTGGGTTGAATTTTTGTGGGTATGCTTAAGCATTTAAAAACAAACTGGATAAAACCTTAGGGGCATGTTATAACTCAAAACTATCACCAAATATTCATAGTAATAATTTTGATGCTCATGAAAAACGTAAGATTCCCTGGCACTAAACCTACAAAATAAGTCTGTTAAAGAATATAAGAAAAAAATATTAAAATTGTAAAAAATAATAACAAATGATGAAAAATTGTTAGGCCAATGCATTCTCTTATATATGCGAGGCGACCTATGGTATATGAGTTGATACAAAAATCGGACCTGGCACTGAAAGGGTTAATAAGCTCGCAATAAATATTGTTGTAAAAGTTTGATACACATTATAGGTTGTATATCTGTGGGAGTTACCTGGTGTTTAGACATTATAAGTTGTATGTCTGCAGATGTTACCTGGTTTTTAGATATTATAGGTTGTATATCTACAGGTGTTATCTGGTTTGTAGACATTATAAGTTGTATGTCTGCAGGTTTTACCGGGTTTTTAAACATTATAGGTTGTATATCTGTAAGTATTATCATGTACCTGTTTTTAGACATTATAGGTTGCATGTCTGTAGCTGTTACCTGGCGTTTAGACATTATAGGTGTACAGATGTAGGTGTTACCTGATTTTTAGACAGTATTGGTTGTATGTCTGCAGGTGTTTCCTGGCTTTTAGATATATGTTGTATGTATGTAGGGGTTACCTGGTGTTTAGACATAGGTTGTATGTCTGTAGGTGTTACCTTATTTTTAGATATATGTTGTATGTATGTAGGGGTTACCTGGTGTTTAGACATATGTTGTATGTCTGTAGGTGTTACCTGGTTTTTAGATATATATTGTATGTATGTAGGGGTTACCTGGTGTTTAGACATATTTTGTATGTCTGTAGGTGTTACCTGGCTTTTAGATATATGTTGTATGTATGTAGGGGTTACCTGGTGTTTAGACATATGTTGTATGTCTGTAGGTGTTACCTGGTTTTTAGATATATGTTGTATGTCTGTAGGGGTTACCTGGTGTTTAGACATAGGTTGTATGTCTGTAGGTGTTACCCGATTTTTAGACAGTATTGGTTGTATGTATGTAGGTGTTACCTGGTTTTTAGATATATGTTGTATGTATGTAGGGGTTACCTGGTGTTTAGACATAGGTTGTATGTCTGTAGGTGTTACCTGGTTTTTAGATATATGTTGTATGTCTTACCTGGTTTTTAGATATATGTTGTATGTCTGTATGTCTTACCTGGTTTTTACACATAGGTTGTATGTCTGTAGGTCTTACCTGGGTTTTACACATAGGTTGTATGTCTGTAGGTCTTACCTGGGTTTTACACATAGGTTGTATGTCTGTAGGTGTTATCTTCCAGATCATTCCTTCGTGGAGTTCTCTCTCCATGCGCTTCTTCCTTCGGAATAGAATATTCAATTAATAGGTGTAGTGTATAAGACCACAAGGACATCACGCCAATAGCTGGTATATGGTAGACTGCTTGGCACAGCTGGACAAATTGACTGGCATATTACTGTAATCATACACCCTCTAAATTCACACAATTAACGCCTGTAATAATCAGTAAAAGTCGCCATACGGTGTATACGAATTTATTAATTAGCTATAGGTTATCGGCCGCAATAAGTAGAACGCTGCACGCGTCATAAGTAACAACATTTCGACCAATAAGTAGAAAACCCGGCCAATAAGTAACAAAAAGTCGGCCAATAAGTAGAAAACGCGGCAATAACAATTGCAATAAACGCGGTCAATGTGACGTAAATGACGTCATACGTAATAAGGTCGATCGGTAAATAATATTGGGTCGACGGAAGATAGATTCTAGTTGATTTCGGATGAATTACGGAGAGTCACTGTTTTTGGGAGTAAATATGCATATACGTGGATGAACTACATGTATCCGTATCAATATCATTCCCAGTGGAAACTGACAGTACTGTGAAATCGCTGCAAGTTCTTCACAATGTTCACAAGAATAAAAATTGCTGGAATAATTGTTAATTTAATAAAACACACAATGGTATATCTATGTTAATATATTCATCCTGTGAAACAATTATTACATTGTTGCCAATTAATAAAATACTTATTAATTGGTTGTTTCCACATTGACCGAGTTATGAGGCCTCGGTCTGTGGCCTCAGGCGAATACAACAGACCTTGGCCTCATAACTCGGCCAATATGGAAACAACCAATTAATAACATATAGTATACATCCACGGTTTATCAAGCAATAACTGCAGCCTTCGCTGCATAAACGCGATGAACCACCTACGTATCTTAACCCTTTATCCAACAAAACGGCCAAAAACGCCCAAATAAAGCTTCAATACCCTCAAATATCTTCGGTCTGTCTCAATAACACCATACAAATATGGATATCATTGGAACCGGTTCATTGACCACATTGTGGTGATTACAGTTATGCCCTGTGCCAATGCATTCTCTTATATATGCGAGTCGACCATAGGTCGCCTCGCATATATAAGAATATGCATTGGCCTAACAATTTATTTTAACAATTTTTATAATAATTTTCTACATTCTTTGACAATTTGATCATTTTTAATATGTGTTAAGCCAATGCATTCTCTTATATATGCGAGGCGACCTATGGTCGACTCGCATATATAAGAGAATGCATTGGCACAGGGCCGTTCTGTTGGGTAAAGGGTTAAAGGTACGGGAGGTCTTGGCGGTGGGTATGCTGTGAAAATATTTTCACCCGTCAAAAACCGCCACAAACAGAAAGAATATTAAAATGTAGATAGACTTTGTCCGTATACAAATAAGAAATATCGCATAAACAGTATGTTATTGTCATATGTTTGACCATTGTTATGTAAACAAAAGCATAACAAGTTACTTTCCTGGTGTTTGTTTATATTATGATGGTAAACATTAAGAGCGTTCTTTGTTGCTGAATTCCTTATATGGAACTAATAAAGAGCTTTTATATCATTTGTGTGTGATTAGCCAGTAACACTGTACTGCCTTCTGTAACACAATCAGACTCTTGCTTAGGTAAAATATAGTAGGTCTTTATGATAGCATGCTGTTTACGTGATGGTCATGGTATATATGAACGAAACTGTATTCGTTTTAATATTTTTCTGTTTACGGTGATTGAAACAAATATGAATATTTTCGACAACTAAGGCCTCCGTGCCTTTAAAGTGTCCGTAAGAATAGGCACAAATCGCCATACGGTTTATATGAACGTTTCCGATGTTCCTAAAACAATAAGCACACATCTCTACATATATTTGCACAACAAGCCGCCCATAAGACTCAGTACTCAGTAGAAATCGTCATACGGTTTACACGAACGTTGCTGGTGTTCATCAACCAATAACTGGAGTCTACACTTCATAAAAAAGCAATAAACCACATACGACGCTTCAATCCGACCATGTGCACGCGCTGGCTGTGTATTGTTGTTGGGAGATTGCGTTGGAATTTGAGCAATATGTTACTTACAATTGTTTTTGGTAATTTTGAAAAAGTTCATGTTGTAATGTACTATTAAAATGAAACTGTATATGAGTATAATGAATGATTGGAAGGTCGATTGGGGGTCACTGGTCTTGGTCGGTAGAGTAATTAGTCACATTTTGTTTGAATCCCTCCCCTATCGATCTTCCAGTAATTTCTGATATGAAATTCGTCACAAGTTATTACGTATTGTACTTTTTGATTGGTAATTTTTGGTGTTACAGCGCGATGAACGGTCAACAGTAATTGCATGACTGATTTTTACAGATATTCGAAGGTTAAATTTCTGGCATGAAAATTTCAGGAATTAGATATATGCCGTACAGTAGATGAGTCATTTTACTACGATTTCAGATTTTCGAAGTTTTTGAACCAGGAACCAGTCTTTTCAATAAGACACATTGAATGCGCATCAATAAACATACACGAGTGGCATAAAACAATTAAATGGCAGCTGATAACTTATATAGCAATGTTCATTCAATAAACATTCGTATTAACTTTGAGACATAAATCTATTAAACTGTACGTTTATTTCATCGAAGTGAAAACTTAGACTTTTTGCCGAATTTCACACATTGGACTGGTCCTTGTCACAATTGAACCAATCGTCCGATTCGTAGTAACCATAATAACATGAGCTTTATGCTGTAGTTACCTGACACCTGATTCGTAGTAACCTGAGTCTTTTTGCTGTAGTTACCTGACACCTGATTCGTAGTAACCAACCTCATATTTCGTAATCACCTGACTCTTTTTGCCTGACAATGAGTTTAGTAAACTACCAAGTGTGAGTATTTTATACGTATAATTTATCGTTCACACCCAAGCATCCTATAGTAAAGTGTCTGCATAAATTCCAGCATGTGAAAGTATGTGCCCTTAGATCAATAGAATTCGAATATGCCAGTGACTTACGTTAAACAGCGACATGTTCACCGTTGACTTTGACAATATTTGACAATCACCAATGGAGCTAATTGTTCACAACCCTTGCCATGTAGTGAATTTAAATTAATAAATCCTTCCAATTCAATATTTTTACTCGCATCACATAAACAGTACATAGGTACAGATATGTAATGTATTTACAAAATATATATATACACTATTTACAATAGAATGTGCATTTCCCGCTAGCATTCAAACAAAATGTCCATAACACGTCATGATTTTTTAACATTGAGCATGATCGTCATGGGGGAAGCCAACCGCACCTAGTTGAATCGTTGGCAGACGGAATTAAAGCCGCTTACACATGGAAGCGGCGCGGCCAGCGCGGTTATCTAGCGAATAAACTTGTTGTCATCGCCGCGAGAGTGTGTCGCTTTCACGTGGCCGCGGCAGAATAATTATAAACGCCCGAAGTGTTGTGTTCCATAACATTAGTTTCTAGAATGGAGGCAATGTCTGACGACACACTCGTTATAATAGCACTGGCATATTTGTATCGACAACGAAAAAAGAAGAGAAATAGAAGGTTTTGGGTACACCCAATTAATAAGAAGAGATATTTACATGGTGTATTTAATCATTTATACCGTGAACTCTATTCAGATGACGACAAATTTATACAATACTTTAGAACGTCAAGGGAACAGTTCGCGTGGATACTTTTCTTCATCGAAGATGATATAAAGAAAGAATACAGGGTGTGGAAGCCAATTAGTCCACAACAAAGACTTGCGATATGCTTGAGGTGAGATTAAACTCTGTTTTTATATCCATACTTCCAAAGAAAAACACATATTCACATAATAGGTGCTCCATCGTATGAGAACTGACATGTATGTTTTAATAACTCAAGTCGAGACCGCCATATTGCTGGTTATAATCAGCTGACTGTATGGGCTGCAAAGTTTGGTACGTTGGTTGCTGTTGTCGTGTATGTTGTAGTGGTTGTAACATTTATAACACTGGCAATGCATTCCGACTGGTGAACTTTTCAAACACACGTGTTGTGTACATATAAACATTATGTTATCTACTGCTCGACATAAGTTATGATTTAAGATCATGTCTTGAATTTGTCAAACACAGTTTTGATGACTCTGAGAAATGTTTTCATCGTTATTTCTGATATAATTAAGAAAATGCGAAAATTTCATGTTGCCATTATTCAAGGATTTTTGTTAAAAAACAGTTACCTCATAAACATGGGATGGGAGTCTAACTTCAATTAAAATCTCAAGTAGACAAGCCACCAACCTTTCTCATTGAATATCGAAGTGGCAGATTTGCCAACATGTGAAAGTACATGCAGTCAGATAACTAGAAGTCGAATATACCAGTAAATTATATATCCATTTCTGTAATCTGAGTGCATACAGGAAAAGCCATTATATGTATAAACGTTAAAATACAAATATGTTAAAAAAATATATCCATGACATTTAAACAAATTACGTAAAAACATGGGGTGAGAGTCTACATTATATACTTTATCAATTTTGATCATTTTTTCTTACATTCTTAACAATTTATATATTTTTTCTCATTATTTCTTACATTCTTTGACAATTTTTTATAATTTTTCTCATTTTTTCTTACATTCTTTAACAATGATAAAAAAAATAATGTAAAATTTGTTAGGCCAATGCATTATCTTATATATGCAAGGCGACCTTTGGTCGACTCGCATATATAAGAGAATGCATTGGCACAGGGTTGTCGCAAAAATTTAAATCTCAAGTAGACAAGCCACCAAAAAACTTTCACATGCTGTCTAACCTGAAGCTGAAGTTGTCGTTTTCGTGGAGTTTAAAATGTCGGTTTCCAACAATCAACACAGCCATTATTAAAATATGTTTAAACATATCTTTATTTTAACGCTGATACAACGTAATGGCTTTCCCTTGATGCATTCATATTTCAGGAATGGATATTTATATTATGGTCCAACAATCAACAGCTATTATTAAAGCCACCAACCTTCGTAATTGGAGAACGATGAATGATGTTGTCAGAGCCAGTGCAAGAACGACGAGAGAGCTTGCTGTGGTAATATACATATCTGTAAAATAAGTAAGTCATATATCCAGCGTTGGTTATGTGATCTTGCTAATGTGATTTGATGCTAATTGGGGCAAGATGATGATGTTAAGAAAAAAGAATAAAAGTGCTGTTATTTTTGTCTAAAGTTGTCATTGTTGTGGTGTTTGGCTAAAAGGATGTCCCGATTGTGCTCAATAAGCAACACGGATAATCATAGTCATACTCATTCTAGTTGTATAATCCTAATACTATTCAAATAAGTTTCTTCTTAACTGCATGTGGACACACGTCGCATTCTCGTTCCTAACATGCCCATATATACTGCCACACATCATAAATGTTACCGTACATTATCATGATTTATCTAACGGGACTATTACCATACACCGCCAGATATACATAAACAGATATATATATATGTAATATTGATAATTTGAATTATCCCAAAACCTCACTCAACAAAGAGACTTTCCGACGATCCATATAGATCTCATTCTGTTTACCTATATAAAGATGGCGGTATCTCTCGCCTGAAACCGTTGTAGCAACAGAAAACAAAATATTTTGTTCCTAATATATACCCATGGAACTGGAACTGGAACTGAAACTGTTAATATGTTTTAGATAATTTGAACAGTTCAAAAAATTCCTATGTAAAGATAGTACATCTTCGATCTGATAAATCGTCTGGATTGGCTCACAACCACGACAATACTCATTTGTGATATGCCCTAAGTACTAGATTCTATAAGTTTTATATATGACTATAGTCTGTACAAGTGCGTGGATCTGAAATACAAGCATCTATGCTATTACGTATAGTTATACTTGTTTTAGTGGGTAGCAGGAAGACAGCCCGATAGGGCTAAGCTACCCCCGACAATACACTGTTATAATTTATTATGTATTACTGCCACTGTGTCATTCGTGTGTATTGTAAATAAACTATCCTATCCTATCCTAAAGTCAGGGTCCGCATGTACAAAACCTTCAAGAACATATATATTTAAAAGATAGTTTAATAATGGCTGCGCCGGTATTCACACCACGACAGCTATAGACATTTTGATTGTGGTCGGTTTCCAACAACCAGCACACACATTATTAAAATATCTTACAATATATATGTTTTAGATAACTTTTTCTTATATTCTTTATGAATTTTTCTAATTTTTTCTTACATTCTTTAACATTTTTTTTCATTTTTTTTCATTATTTCTTACATTCTTTGACAATATTTTTTATAATTTTTCTCATTTTTTCTTACATTCTTTAACAATTCTAAAAAAATATATAGGCCAATGCATTCTCTTATATATGTGAGGCGACCTTTGGTAAGAGATTGCATTGGCACTCATATAAGAGAATGCATTGGCACTCATATACACTGAACCCGATCGACTCTCGCCTGTACGGCCGGGTCAACATAGCTCGTTATAGACGCCACATAGTTATATAGCAAGCAGGATTCTCACCTGTGTGGTCGGGTGGACATAGCTCGTTATAGAAGCCACATAGCGGTTTATCCAGTGGTGGTTTTCCGTCGGCAGTCAGCCAAATCGGTTTGTGGATGAATTGGAGGTTCTGTGGAAAGAGACATGGACCATATATTCTCTCATGATTGTGTTATCAGGGTACTCATTGGTCGGTGCTCTCTGTTATTTTTGTATGGAACAGTGTATCCTAGAATTGTGTATTATAATTTGATAATATAGCTTTTAATCGATCGATGGTTGCTGAAGTTTTAAGAATCGGTTCAGGCATTTGTGGATTATGGCTATTAGAAATGAGTAGGTATCTGAAAAAAGAACAATCTTATTAAACATGTGTTGTTTATTGATGCACTTTTTAAAGTGGCGAGCTCGTTTAAAACTAATATTTTTTGTAATTTATATTTTACGACCCGCCCCTGTGGTATAACCTGACAATCACTCCCCTGTCGCGTAACTCGGCCCTTATTACTCGGCCCAATCAGTCGGTAACCTTATAGCCAGTTATTTATGTCAAGATGCAACTTCTGTTTTGCGATATTCCTGAATTGGAAAGCGGACATCCTCATTCCAGACTATGTTTTAAATAGGGAAACTGCAACGCAAGCATAGTTCAGTACTCTCGTTGCGCTGGTCTGACCACTGAAATCATGTAAATATACGTAAGTTAATCAGGCCAGCATACCAGTGGAGTAAACACTGCTATGCAGTTTGATATTATAGCCACACACCTGTCCTGCATCGGCCGCCGGATCTGCAATAGCGAACTCTGTCCCAATGCCCTCTGGGTTGATAAAATCCTGAATGAGCCAAGCTGTCTCCCTATCACCCTTCTCATCGAAATTCACCATTCCTGATTTACCTGGAAGAAAGTTCCGGTTGTCAATCAGTCTAATGTCGGCCAATGAGCATACGTCACCAAATTAAATGTAATATCTAGGTTACACTGCTGTAAATGTGTTCCATACACCTCAGTGCTAACGTTTTAGCATATACTGTTGGCAATATAAATTTTGTGTCCAAACGTTTCATTAAATCTGAAAGATTGACATTAATTTTTGGGGAAACTTTTTACCCCAAAAAATGATATCCGTCTAGCAGCGAATTTGCCTTTAAATCTTGTGTTTTCGTAACTAGTGTCAGAACTGCATAAAAAATTACTGTCATATGTTACACCACACCAAAAAAATCACTACAACTTCAATACAAAGGGTTAATTCCTGTTCCAATGGCTATTTTACCTATGCAAGTTTTATCCCGCCAGTTTACGACGGAATGGTTTCCAGACACACTGGGTAGAATATTTGGGTGCAGTTATTTAATAAATGAATATAATTTGTGTGTATTTCATTGAAGCAGACTCCCTGTCACCTTTTGTGCCAATACAGGACAAAACATTAGCAAATCGATAAGCACACAAGAGAGGCAGTTAAGACTAGTTTAAATCCATCGCGAATTTCATGGCGATGCACACATTCCGCCTTGGTGCAAAAATAGCCAGTGATCGATATCAATACTATACCTACATTACATAAAAGCTGCCCAAACTAGTATATACAACCCTGAAACCTATAACTTATGCTGTGGTAAATTAAGATAGTTAGGAACAGTTTCAAATTCAATAAATTCTGTATTGGTGGATTATATGTTATTTGGAAAATTGTGGGCCCGGCTTACAAATTTTCAGCCCTATTAACAAGATTGGTAAGAGGCGATTGGTGGCTCTCTTGCTTATAAATAATACAATCAAGTCATTTTCTTGTATCCAAGCGGCGGATACTGTTGGAAGCTGATATTGTAAAGTCCAGCACGTCTCTACTATGGTCCTTTCCCTATGTCATGCTGGACAAGAATGACGTTTCAAAGCGCATTTCTGTGGATTAATGAATGTTTAAATGCTATTACGACACCAATTTAATATCCTCTACCTGTCATTGATGCTATATTGTCACTTCTTAGAAGAACAAAATTGTTCTCATCTCTCGATTTACAGTCTGACTACTGGCAGTGCCAAGTGGCGGCAGAAGGCAAATGTAAGACTTATTTCTTGTACCAACACGGTCTTTTCGAATTTAACATTGTCACACCTAGGCTCCTAAACACGATTGGAATTTTCCAACAACACACGTCTCAAGTCTCAAATGAAATAGGCAATTAGGCAATAGCTTACTTAGATGACAGTGTAATCTGCAGTAAAACCCTGGTATCTCATCTACAACACATTCAGGCAGTATTCAATAGATTTCGGCAGCATACTCTCAAGCTAGCGAAAATATTTCAATTTATGAAGCCAGCCACCCATTATTTAGGTTTTGTAATCGAAACCACCGGTACTTGTCCTGATCATGACATGGTCACGATAGTATCATTGTCTGCAACCTTACGTCTTATATTTCGACACTTGCTATGTGAATGACTTGGTATTGTCAGGAAAGCAGTTTATTAGTAAATAGTTAATTATACTCGCATCTCTATTGTGATTTTTCATACACAGATAAACCAATCACCAAACAATACAATGGTAGACGGGTTGCTTCATCAGAAGGGCACAAGATTAGCTATGCAAACAGCACCGCCACATTAAATACTAGTAATCACACCAACCATCGGTACTAATGCTATGAGACTAACGGCATCTTAATTTGTGTTAACTTAACCTACACCTTATAAAACACCACAAATATAATTATGTTGTAAGAGTTTCCTGAATTTAATGGTATTTACATCCAATATTGTTCAATTTTCTTGAGAGAATTAAAAAGTTAGTTACCACAACATTTGCCAAATGAAAATATTTTTTGCCAAATGTGAATGATTTTTGCCATTGGCAAATTTAGAAAGTGGCAGCGCGAACCCTGGTTGAGGCCATTCGGTCTTCAGTATCTCCAAACTGTGTTAAGGGTGTTCGCTCTTTCATTGATAATTGCACCTAATATTGTTGTTTCATCCATCCTGGGGAATGCTGAACCCAATTGACATACACCCTATTCTTGAGAAAAGTGGGCTTGATCTATCAGGCCCCTACCCAATCTCCCGGGTTGTCGTCTCCCCCACCAATACAATCTCCAAACCAAGCCGTACCCATGCAGGTAAAGAATACCACCAAATCGCATTGGAACAACATACATGTTGCTCCATAAGCATATGAAAACCGCAAATCGCCAATAAGCAGCTAAATTCGATAAGAAAGCAAAAGGCGTGTATTTTGCCATCGGGGATTCCATGTATCTAAAGAACCAAATGACAGTCATGCATACTACAGAATAATTTCCCAATCACACATGAAAAGACATCTGACCGGGACTGTCACCAAGGCCCATACCACACACCTCCGAATGGGCAATTAGCATACCCTAAGTCGCTAGACATGCCCCAAACTACGTGGTACCTCCCACACTGGAGGATGAGCACAAAGGCTCACCCAACGATAATTCCACCGGAGGGTCATTTAGGGATGAAACAGAACCATTGCCAGATAAGACCATCAAACATTTCCACAAAGAAAATCCCTCATCAACGACCATTTTGGAACCACCAGGACAGTCATCCAGTGAGGATACTGAACTACTGCCAGCCGGCATTCAAAACAAATTAGTATCGTCCTGTAAGTTAGACCACTCGCTAGAACTCTCAGACTCATCCGATTCTGAGATAAGCACCATGCATACTGCACTACCAAGACCCTTTAAGTGCGAGGTGACGCGGCTAGATTCCATTTGCATGAACCCCTTTTTCACCTCCATTGTCGTGACGCATTCGTGCAAGTGATTTCCCCACTGAACGGATGTTGTTGTCTTGTTTTGTATTGAATGTATGTTGTGTTAAACATCTCTCTCTTTCACTCTCTCTCTCTTTCTCTCTCTCAGCCTGACCCTAATTAACTCCCGTATTACAATGTTATACCCATATCTCAATCCTAAACATGTAAATACATTTCAATCATACAAAACTATATATCCCGTCTGCTTTACCTCAAGTGATATATCTGTCACTTAAGGTAACATTTGTTCCACGAGGAGAGGACTTTTGCATTTTGCTTGTTGTCAAATCCTCTTCCTAAATCTATATATCTACATGTGTATTGTGCTTGTGTGATATGTTTCATTTTTTAATTAAATATTGTTTACACCAAGTGTCAGGTGAAAACGACACATCACTCACATGCTGGGCAAGTCCATGGACGTGGTCGCCATTAAACTCCACCTCGCATCTGAAAAGGCTAAAACAGCCCATTGTAAGTGTCTAATGATTGACACACCCAGTGCCGCCCCAATATGTCACAAAGTACAGACCCTTCTCAATGTAAGTGTCCAATGACAGACCCACCCAGTGCCGCCCCAATATGTCACAAAGTACAGACCCTTCTCAATGTAAGTGTCCAATGACAGACACACCCAGTGCCGCCCCAATATGTCACAAAGTACAGACCCTTCTCAATTTAAGTGTCCAATGACAGACCCACCCAGTGCCGCCCCAATATGTCACAAAGTACAGACTCTTCTCAATGCCCTTGATGCACCTGTGTAACGTAACGCATGTATATACCTGTAAACCATCGTCCATCACTACAGGACATACCCGAACATTTGCCCTATTAAACGACATGGTCGTTTCAGCATGACAAGAATCCTGTTCCTGGCCGTCTTATTGGAAAGATTCACCCAAGCATTTATCACACACCATAATAATGTGTTCATAAAGATTCAAACCATTGCACCAACCAGGTCAAGATGGGGGTGACCTTTGTCATTCCCATATGCACGAAGCCAAGGCCATTCAGACCGATCATTAAAACACCATAGCTATTTTTCTCGAATACAACCCCTAAACCACACGAATTTCCAAAGACCCAGAAATATAGTCCCCTTTGTCGGATATGCTTTCAGCTTCCTTTTCGGGATCATATCCAAGTTTGATTTACGCAATATTAGAACCAAAATGCAATCCTTGTCACGCAATCACCACGCAATCGTTCACGCAGTTGAATGAGGGCTTACTATTCTAACATAACATAAAATACATAACTTAAAGTTCTCGGAAGTAAGTCGCAATGACATTTTTCCGAAAATAGCTATATATAAATATTGCTTGTGCTTTGCATGCAGTTTGTGCCAAATCCAAATTCTAATCACCGCAGTCGTAACGAAAATGCCAACATTGTGTGCAACCAGTCGTTCCTTGACTATTGATAAACCATCAGCGTCGACTACAAATTGGGAGAGGTTGTTCCACTGCAATAGAACTCACTGTGAGAAGAAATGAAATCGCATGTCCTTGGATCATTTGGAGTTTTAGAGTTTAAAGGAATGACCCCTTGTCCTCTTTTCGATTGTTTTTCTCGAAACAATTCCTTAATTTCTACCTTGTATTTTCCAAGTACCAGCTTGTATGACTCTATCAAATCGCATCGGATCCTATGATATTTCATGGCCATAAGTTGCAGTATTAGTAACCTACACTGCAAACAAAATCCGTGTCACAACGATCGTAAGTGTCACAGGGCGACCTATTTGCCACATATTTTACCACAATGTTTGTTAATGTGTCAGATAACACGGCTGTATTTCTCATATTGGCTCAGATGTGTCAACTGTAAAGCTCGCTAGTGTGTCACATCGCTCGATTCCGTGTCATCTGACCCATTCCAATTATTTCGAAGAACCACATCTTGATTTTGTGATACAGAGAGAACATATATATTTTATTATGGAAATGCACAACTGTTCCAATTAAATATGTTTTGCAGGTGCGTGAACCAGATAATCCAATGGGAATTTCCCTTGAGTTACAAATAACTTTTTTTTTTCATAGAATACCAGGACCTATAAATCTTTAAATGGTAAATCCCTATTTTCGGTATTAGCTTTGTCGCACTTCTCTTGATGCTTTCTATTGTCTTTGAGAGTTTAATTAAGTTTCCCACTCCATTGCCATACTCGAGAATAGGTTTGATTAGTGCTCTAATCAGTGAAATTTCAACGTCTTTCTCTGTATAATATACAAATGACCTCTTTATTGTATACTAGCTGATGTGTCCGACTTCATCCGGGCTATTTAGCGAACAACGTTGAAAAGTAATAGGAGAAAGAAAAAAACTATTGTTCGATTGGTCCAGAAACATGCCTATATAAGTGTATATGAGCGATGTCAAAGTCAAGGACACGGTCGCATGTAAAATTGGACCCGCCCATATTGTTCCCGGGATCAAAACAGGCCTACATACCAAATTTGAGTCGGATCGGTCGAGGTCCAGAAACATGCCTATATGAGCGAGGTCAAGATCGATGACACGGCCGTATGTGAATTTGGACCTGCCCATATTGTTCTCAGAATCAAAGTAGGCATACATACCAAATTTGAGTCGGATCGGTAAAGTAGATTTCGAGTCTATAACACGCATGCAGACATACACACACATACACACAGACAGATGTTCCAAAATATTTGCTTTAGAGACTGCTTCGTCATATATTATGAATGTCCCACGCACCCACATATCGGAAAACTGGCATATTATGAATGAAATGCTACGAATGCTCAATCACTTCAATACCAAATTGCTATTTTTGACCATTGACATTCACAGTCGTATCTTTCATATTGGACAAACTGGCAACGAAATGTGCCAAATAATCACTCTCGGTGCAGCATCAAGCCTTGAAATAGGGTGTCTGTCATTTGCAGAATGAGGTTCCCAGAGGGTGAATTTAGTGATGCTACCCAGCATAGCGGGCTAGCATCTCCAAATTCACCCCTGGGAACCTCATTCTGCTGAGGTGTAAGCAGAATGGGGTCCCCAGAGGGTAAATTTTGTGATGCTAGCCCGCTATGCGGGGTAGCATCACTAAATTCACACTCTGGGGACCTCATTCTGCAAATGACAGACACCATATTTCAAGGCTTGTGCAGCATACATTGAGCAGTTGCGACTTCGACGTGATATGATCGCCCTCGGTAAACTCTCCCCAGTTTAATAACTCCCAGGAATTTGCAAACGTTACTCCTCAATATTCAAAAGCCATTTTCCGCCTGATGTGCAACTCCCAAAATGACCCCATGTCATAAATGTGGTCAATAATTATCCCGACCACACTCATTCAGTGGTTGAGCACAGACTAGGTTTTCATATCCTGATACATAATTATCATTTGAATGGGGGTAACAAAAATTATGCCACTTGATTTTATACCAGCAAAATGCAACTGTGGTGGAAAAATGATTTTCGGACCCGTGTTTTATAGGTAACCAATAAGTGGTAAGTGGGTGTCTGACCAGCTAACACATCATGTAGGGTTTGCGAAAATCACACCTAGCATCCCGGGATGACAGTAAAAATTCATACTGAAATTCTGGCTGATGGCTCGAAAGCTTTTTGACATGTCAAATTAGGAAAAGATGAAAGAAAAATGGCCTGAAATTAATTAGTCATATAACATTTTATCACAAAGTGAAGTTGGTACTATATGTATGGATGACAAGAGAAGGAATAGGGAATGTGCAAAGCATATGCAAATAGGGGGGAAATAATGTAAAAGTGACATAATGTTGTGCAGATACATGATTCCTCGTTCACTTGTCATAAATTTAAGGTTGAGAGTAGTGACCCGGAGTGGTTTTACAAAATTTGGAAAACAATTTCGAACGTATATATGCACCAAAATATCTCAATTAATAAAACCCAAAAGTTAAAATTTTAAATTTATAAATAAAATCACCAAAGAAGGGAAATAGACAAAGCCAATAAAATCTTCATCAGTTGCCAGTTGCTAACATGTGCCGTACTAAACGTATGAATGCCAACTTTTCGACCTTTACGTTCACGATTTCGGGCCCGTGATACACAATGTTTTTATTTCTCGAGAATAACTACCTATGCTGTCTGGAAGAATTTCAAAGTATCATCACTGGGATATATACAAAATACCTTTATTCAAGCAAATCGCTACTACTTGATATTGGTGGGGTCAATGTCACTTAAAATGATATTTAGACATGCTCTAAATATGCACAAGGTCACAACCAACCTTCTCTCGATACACTGGACCGAAATTTACTTTTGCCATATAATTTGCCAAATGAAAATATTTTTGCCAAATTATTTTAGCAATTGCCAAATGCTATCGCCGAAAGTATAATTTTCTGCATCCTTGAGTATTATGTTTCGAAACTCGCTGTTTGAATAACTTTTGATATCGTTAGAAAAGCAGTTAGTTAATAATTAATCATACTCGCATCTCCATTGTGAATTATCACACAACAATAAGCCGATCACCGAACAATACATTGGTAGAAGAGTTTCTCCATCAGAAGGGCACATCACAGGAGGATTAGTAATCCCTCAACCATCAGTACTAATGCTATGAGATTAACTGCATCTTAACCCTTTACCCAACAAACCGGCCAAAACCGACCAAATAAAGCTTCAACAGCCTAAAATATCTTCGGTCTGTCTCAATAGAACCATACACATATGGATATCATTGGAACCGGCTCCTTGGCCACATTGTGATAGTTACAGTTATGCCCTGTGCCAATGCATTCTCTTATATATGCGAGTCGACCATAGGTCGCCTCGCATATATAAGAGAATGCATTGGCCTAAAAAAAATCTTTTTTTAACACTTTTTACCATTTTTTCTTACATTCTTTAACAATTTTATAATTTTTAATGTGTTAAGCCAATGCATTCTCTTATATATGCGAGGCGACCTATGGTCGACTCGCATATATAAGAGAATGCATTGGCACAGGGCCCTTCTGTTGGGTAAAGGGTTAATAGAGAAGTAAACTTTCCCTAAACCTTATAAAACACCACTAATATAAATATGTTGTAAGAGTTTCCTAAAAGTAATGGTATTGATTGACCATTTTTTTTCACAAATTGCTTGAGGAATTAAAAAGTGACTTTTGCCAAATGTGAATTATTTTTGCCATTGGAAAATTTGGAAAGTGGCAGCGCGAACCCTGGATACACATGCCACATGAAACGTGCCACATAGCACTCGTATACTCTATTCTAAGAATTTACCCCTATACTGAGAATACGTCACCTTGACATGCTATATACTCACCCATATATGAGCAATTACTTGCAAATTTCCGCATCCCCTCTCCATCCCTGTGATCCAAACCATAGGTAAGAGAGTGATTCAGCCAGTATGCGTACAGAATTATCGCATCGTGCAAATACGGTACGTATTTACCGCCCTGAAATAGAACATACACGTGACAGAAGTCAGTCAATGGGCGTACAGTACCATCGCACCATGAATTCACGATTCGTATTTCTTTACCCGAAATAGACTGACACGTCGTGACTGCAGGTAGCCAATATTCGTAGATTATTATGCATCATGCACATACCATGGCCACCTGGTTCGCATGGTCGCGTTAGATATAAAAATATATATATGATCCGGCCCAATTTATATAATAAACGGACATGGCTCATTCGAGCTTCCAAATTTCGTCTACATAATTTGGAAGGATGTATAAGATACAATTAGGTTGACAAATACACGATATATTGATATACCGGCTTCATATGCTCTGATAAATACCTGCCATGGTCCCAGCTATTTTCCAGCTGTTTTAAATTTTTAGCTCAGAAGTGAAACAAATGCTCTTGGTGTCTACCATATCAGAAATAGACCAATACGGAACGCTATTCGATTATCCATGTTGTGAACATGGCTGTTTTTTGTTTGAGACCCAAACATCGTGTTCAAAGTTTTGTTTTTATGACTTTAATGCGTCTTTCTTGGAGAGGGCTTGGGGAATTTAGGTTACTAAACTTTAAAAACACTTCTTCAAATATCACCGTTATTTGGGATCGCTTCTCGGCCTTTTGGCTAAGATCAAAGTGTAGTATTCCCAATTCAACGTTGTAATATGCAACTCGAACTACCATTGCAAATGAGTCGATCCATAGTCGGAGATCACGTTGTTATTCAGACTGGCATGTTTACAGGCAATTATTGTATGGGCACATGTATATGCATACAGGTTATTGATCATATCGAGACGACTGCGCAGTGCTCAGGAAAACCCGTCTGAGTAAAAACCCCGTTATTTTCTTGGGGAAAACAAGGCGGAAACCTGTTTTCCGAAAACCCGTTCTTACGCAGCAACAATGTTCGGAAATTCTCTTCGGGTTGTTTACATTGGTGTAGATCTGTATACAGTTCTACATGCACACAAGTGCAAACTGGTTGATAGAGAAATGCACTCATAAAGAAAACGGTATTCGTTTGTGTGAGCAAAAATATTGTCCGTTATAAGTCACAGTCAACGCCGAGGCATTGCGACAGGCAAATCTGATTTGATTAGGCCCGTTCCAAACGACGGATTTTTGTCGACTCGAATCTAATACCAGACCCACAATTGTATTTAATGCGTCAAAAATGCGACGTTTGAAACAATTAGATCCGTGTCAGACGCATCACAGACGAACCACCGTCCAATTCAGACGAATCTTCGTCGGTGATGCGTCTGAAATCCGTCTTGGTTTCAAACGACGGATTTTTTACGACTCGAATCTAAAACATGTGACGAGAAGAGCCGAAAGTTGCCGAAGAACGAATGCAAATGATATGATAATGATATGATAATGATATGATAATGAAATAATAATGAGGTGGCTCCCCTTATCTGAGGAAATACCCACATGACGTCATTTGCCGCGCGCTCTCTTTGTCATAAAGAAAGATATATCTATAAGCATTGCTTAGGTAACATTGTGCAAATTGTAATTATTTTGGTAGTTTGATTCCTCAACGAACATGGCATGTCATGTTACTGACTCACATCTTATAATGGATATAGTATCAATGTTTTAGAATAATCCTTATATACCGATATAAGGGGTAGGGGTTGTAGCAACTGATTTATAATAATTCATATAGACCGATATTCCTTATTGTAAGAAATAGGGGTGGTAGTCTCTGATGTATAATAATTAATATTTACCGGTATTACTTATTATAAGGGGCAGAGGTGGTACTACTGATTTATAATCATTCATATATACCGATATTACTTATTATGGTGGGTAAATGGGTGGTAACCTCTTATTTATAATAATTCATATATTCAGGTATTACTTGTTATAAGGGGCAGAGTGGTAGCCTATGATTTATAATAATTTATATATACCGGTATTCCTTATTATAAGGGGTAGGGGTGGTAGCCTCAGATTTATAATAATTCATATAAACCGGTATTACGTATTATGAGGGGTAGGGATGGTAGCCTATGATTTATAATAATTCATAGATACCGGTATTCCTTATTATAAAGGATATATAGGTGGTAGCCTATGATTTATAATATATAATTAATATATTCCGGTATTCCTCATTATAAGGGGTAGGGGTGGTACCACTGATCCTATTTATAATAATTCATATATACCGGCATTACTTATTATGAGGGGTATAGGGGTGGTAACCACTTATTTAAAATAATTCATATATTTCGGTGTTCCTTATTATAAGGGTAGGGGTGGTAGTTTCTGATTTATAATAATTCTTGTATACCTGCATTTACATGCATGGTATACACATATATGGCAATTGGTTGCACGATCTAACATTTATTTGTAGCGCCTATTATATTATATTATATTATATAACTATATGTACTATATACATCCTCATATACATATGCACATATATTCGCGCTGCAATCGCGCATATATTTATACATAATTTATACTGTATTTTAGTATATATATGTATAACATACCGGTATATATAGGCCTCTATATCTATGCGTGACCATTTTGTGAAGGTAACATGGAGTGCACCTTTAAATAAATCGACCGATGTATTAGATTCGACGCGACAAAGATGCGTCCGTCTGAAACAAAATTGACCGCAGACGCATCACCGACGGATTTAATGCAATTAGATTCGAGTCGACAAAAATCCGTCGTTTGGAACGGGCCTTAGTTGTTACTCAGGCTTGGCGAATGTGCTTAAGGCCCGTTCCAAACGACGGATTTTTGTCGACT
Organism: Siphonodentalium dalli; assembly: GCA_032622095.1. Classification (NCBI taxonomy): domain Eukaryota; kingdom Metazoa; phylum Mollusca; class Scaphopoda; order Gadilida; family Siphonodentaliidae; genus Siphonodentalium; species Siphonodentalium dalli. Next base: position 41,483,437 of record CP136066.1, read on the forward strand.
CGAATCTAATACCAGACCCACAATTGTATTAAATGCGTCTAAAATGCGACGTTTGAAACAATTAGATCCGTGTCAGACGCACCACAGACGAATCTCCGTCCAATTCAGACGAATCTTCGTCGGTGATGCGTCTGAAATCCGTCTTGGTTTCAAACGACGGATTTTTGTCGACTCGAATCTAATACATGTGACGAGAAGAGCCGAAAGTTTCCGAATAACGAATGCAAATTCTATGATAATGATATGATAATGGTATAATAATGAGGGAGTTCCCCTTATCTGCGGAAATACCCACATGACGTCATTTGTCGCACGCTCTCTTTGTTATAAAGAAAGATATATCTATAAGAATTGCTTAGGTAACATTGTGAAAATTTTAATTATTATGGCAGTTTGATTTCTCAACGAACATGACATGTCACTGACTCACATATTATAATGGATATATTATCAATGATTTATAATAATTCATATATACCGGTATAAGGGATGTGGGTTGTAGCGGTTGGGTTCTCTATTCCGAAGGTTCATTATTCCGAAGGTTCGCTATTCCGAAGTTCATTATTCCGAAGGTTCCCCATTCCGAAGGTTCATTATTCCGAAGGTTCCCCATTCCGAAGGTTTTCTATTCTGGGCGTATTTAACCAGAAATGAATCAAAATGTGCACCCCACCACAAAAACCACACGAGGAATGAAAAATACGATTACGCTAGTATTCATATAGAGTACATTTATACATCCACTTCTAATTCCCAAATTGTCCTAGATATCGGTTATTAATAGCAAGAAAAGAGTATCAGTTTATCGTTCATTATGGAAAGTTAAAAACACGATGACTGAAATAAACTACATGTAAGAGATATAGTTTTTCCGAACTGGCAATCTGTATTTGAAAAAAAAAACATCAACATTCAAGGCCCACTTAATTAATCATATAAAATATATGCCACTATATATACCATTTGAAATATGAAGCTCTCCAACACTGTATTATCAGCTTATCCGGTGTAATATAAACTGTGAACATGTTGTTTTTGTCGAGTTAACGCAGGGTTACCGACTTGTTTTTGTGCTTAAGGTTCATCTGGTTTTGTTGCGCAAAGTAAAGTGTATTATTTTCAATGGAGGGGGGTAACTCTATATTTTAAAGATAATGTTATTCCCCTTCAATTGAAAATACATTAGGTTGAATTCTGTTGCATTCTGAGAGCCATGACATATAACGGGGGAATCTTTTTATGATTTAAGATGTTTTCTATTTCTCTAAGGGCATCTACTGATACAGACGTTTGGAATGGTGATGAACTATATATAGTGTTTTAATCATATTTTATGGCACAGATTGTGTTTAAAATCTGACATCAAGGCACTATAAAAAATAGCCGATGACTCGAAAATTAAGTGGGCCTTACAATTCAATACAAATTCACAATTGCAGTTAGGTTCAACTAATACCCGTCTATTCAACGACATTCTGCTTCGCAGTATTCATTAAGAGTTATAGTCCCGCTGTTTTAATCCCGCCTTTAGCTGGCGTATTGTTGCCTGTAAGATTATTGAGATATAACGCCATACGCGATGACATTAAATCGCATGGAAAGAGCAATTATGTGGGCTGCCTGACGTGAATATGTATTGGAAAATAACGTCATACGTAATGACATTAAATCTCAAGAAAACCCGCGAAAAAATAAAAAAAATAACATTTATTGTTTCAATGTTTTAAGTTATTTCCTTCATAAAAAAGAGTCTTCGTGATAAAGAACCCTCTCAATACTTGAATATAGAATTAACCTTTAAAAAAAAAACTCTTCGGAATAGCGAACCTTCGGAATAGAGAACCTTCGGAATAGCGAACCTTCGGAGTAGTGAACCTTCGGAATAGTGAACCTTCGGAATAGCGAACCTTCGGAATAGAGACATGTTCCCGTTGTAGCAACTGATTTATAATAATTCATATAGACCGATATTCCTTATTGTAAGGGATAGGGGTGGTAGTCTCTGATGTATAATAATTAATATATACCGGTATTACTTATTATAAGGGGTATGGGTGGTACCACTGATTCTGAGGGGTATATGGGTGGTAACCTCTTATTTATAATAATTCATATATTCCGGTATTACTTATTATAAGGGGCAGAGTGGTAGCCTATGATTTATAATAATTCATATAAACCGGTATTACTTATTATGAGGGGTATGGATAGTAGCCTATCAATTATAATAATTCATATACACCGGTATTCCTTATTATAAAGGATATAGGGTGGTAGCCTATGATTTATAATAATTAATATATTCCGGTAATCCTTATTATAAGTGGTAGGGGTGGTAGTCTCTGATTTATAATAATTCTTGTATACCGGTATTGGTTGAACGATATAACATTTATTTGTAGCGCCTATTATAGTATATTATATACCTGCATGTACTATAATATACATCCTCATAAACATGAGCACATATATTCGCGCTGCAGTCGCGCATATATATATACATAATTTATACTGTATTTTAGTATATATATGTATAACATATACCGGTATATATAGGCCTCTATATCTACGCGTGACCAATTTTTGATGGTAACCGGGAATCCACCTTTAAATAAATCGACCGATGTATTAGATTCGACGCGACAAAGATGCGTCCGTCTGTAACAAAATCGACCGCAGACGCATCACCGACGGATTTAATACAGTTAGATTCGAGTCGACAAAAATCCGTCGTTTGGAACGGGCCTAATCTGTCTTTAATTGTCATTTCAACCAATGTTTTACACAACGTGTACGCGAGAACATGTGTGCTGTGTGCGGGTGTGGTACGACTTCCAATATTTCGTCCTGGATATCTCATTCAAAATCAGTTACTGAATTGATGGGATTGCCTCCATTTCATTGGATAGTGGCGAAACGTGATTGCATTGGTGTATGCCTTAACAGATCACTTCACAGATCAGATGTCAATGACGTGTTGACAAGTTTCCCACGCGTTGTCAAACTCAACTATTGTTGGAAAGCTGAATAAAGGCGATATATTCATAACAGCGCAATATAGGACACATCGTCATCGAATTTTGTATCAGTCCACGATATTCGTGACTGACTATTCTGTCACATCTTGTTGTATTTATAACTATATCTAAATACTACGATTCTCACAAACATTTTTTACGCCAGGAATGCTTTCCATATATTTGGAAATGGTTTATAACGTCGTGTTGGGAATGCCGTGTCGTGCTGTGTCGTGTAGAAATGAAATTTGTGACCCGCCATATCAAATCCAGTCGTAAGTCGGGATCTGTTTACCCTGTGCCAATGCATTCTCTTATATATGCGAGTCGACCATAGGTCGCCTCGCATATATAAGAGAATGCATTGGCCTAACAATTTTTTTTTTTTTTTTTTAAATAAATGTTTCTGACAATTTTTAGGACATAAAATGAAAAACATCCATTACCCTGCAGGGAGCCCCACACATATATAGAAGTATATAATAGAGTGTCGTCTGCTCATGTTTGTCTGGGGCTCTGTATGGGTGAAATTATAAAATTGTTAAAGAATACAAGAAACAATTATTAAAATTGTAATAAATTGTTAGGCCAATGCATTCTCTTAGATATGCGAGGCGACCTATGGTCGACTCGCATATATAAGAGAATGCATTGGCACACGGTAAAAAAATCCCGTCTTACGATTGGATTTGATATGGTGGACACATCTAGAGACGTACATCCGTTAGGCTTTTTAAAAAGACTGGGGAAACTGCAGTTTCAACCTAAATTTGTTTGCGATGTCCAACTGATGTTTGATCTGTTTATACATGTATATTTACATACACCTAATATCTGTTCCGATTTCCCCATAGCGTTACGATAGACACGCCCCCTTATTCAATACGTTCATAAACCTATGAACGCAACGTGACGTCACTTCCAATGTCGTTCATAGGTTTATGAACACATTGGTCCCGGAAATGACCGGAGATTGTCGGACATTGCCGACTGATTGAGTATCTATATAGTACGTCCGGATTTGGCAAGAAATTTATTTTGGTCTATAATCAGTGTTGTTGCCCGGTGTTACTGAGCGTTGATGTTCAAAAAGCCCGCTACTCAATAGCGTTTTATCATTTTCCTTACCGCTACAAATATCCCCCGAACCTCACAAGTATATCATTATGGTAGAACGGCGTGTTGTCGATTTCTTATCCACAGCCGAATCTTAATTGTTAGTTTCAGATATCATTCTTGAAATCAACACGTCTACATTAGTTACTAGCTTAACAAGACAGTTTGTCATATGTGTATACTTAACTGTGAAATTGCGTTTTTTTCCGTTCTCCGTGAACGGATTATCAAAATGTTTGGTTTTCCAAAAATCCAGGATTCAAACTTTCTTAACTGAACTCCATGCGTTCATTTAAATAGATGAATAAATAGTGGGAAAGACAGACAATCCTAGTTCATAATGAATTTAAGTATATAAATATAAATAATAAACGGCAGATTCAACGTGGTCATGGGTTTTGACCGCGATTAAAAATCAGCAAACTCCGCATGAACCCCTTCGGGGTTCATGTAGTTTGCTGATTTTTTCTCGCAGTCAAAATCCCATGACCACATTGAAACCGCCGTTCATTTCTTATGTAAACGAACCGTTAATCCTTTCCTGAGTGCAAAGTCATCATAGAAAGGCGCCAAGGCCGTCCTGTTAACAACTTCGTCTCTATAGGCTAGGGTATTCTTTTCCATGTACATGGTAACCTATCGGAATAAATTAACCAGAACATTGTAATAGGTCTGATGGGAACTAGCCGGATAGAGATCAAAATTTACAAGAAATGACTGTAATTTTTTTATTCCAAAAGTGTGAACATGTGCGACTTTGATGTCCACCACCAACCACCATCAACCTAGTGCATCTGGATATTGCTCAAATGTCATCCCTATGTTATGGAACCTAAAGCTCCTCGCTTTACTTCTGACTACAACGACGTTTAAGGGTCAGATGCACGTTTTGCCAAAATTTCCTGATATTTCAAAATGGATTTTCTCAAATTTTGTCAGGAATTTGGTGCAAATGATTATTGAGACACAATATTTAAGTTAGATATTATAAATTCATTTCCATAACATTTATGAGATAAAAAATATCCAAATTGTTCACTTTTATCCGATACCTAGAACTTCTGTAAATTAGATGTGTTTTTTTTAAAGTGCAGTTCATATATATCATACTAGAAGGTGACCCGACTTCGTCCGGGCTATTCAAAAACCAAATTTCAAGTCGATTGCTCCACCCGTTTCCTAGATCTGGTCTGCGCATGCGCGAAGCTGGTGTCGCACGTGCTCGGCGACCCGATAAAATTCGTATCCGGGGCAAGATACATTCACATACCAAATATCAAGTCGATAGCTACACCCGTTTGCGAGATATATAGCCCAATGTCATTTGCGGATACCTCGGCCGGTGATGAGTTAACGCGACACAGTCAAATGCATCGGCAGGGTGAGAGTTAACGTAATCTAACTTTATGACCTCTGACGACGTCATAGAAATTACGCATTGATTTTATCCCGATAAAAGCATCGTACCACTTGTACCTAATAATTGAGGCAGATAACTAAAACGGATACATACATATTATATATCGTTGGAAAGATGAAGCCACACAGATTCTAACCGTGCAAATTATATGACTGGCAATTTATTATTCGCGCTATATCGAATCGATTTGTGAGCACCGAACTGAAATATATTAGCGCAAAAACGGCGTAAAAATAGATTTGACCTCCGCACGTGAAAAGTTGACCTCGCAGGGACAAATAAATATGCCTATGTTCGTCTCCGGCCGAAAATACCCTAAAATACCCAATTTCATCGAAATTGGCTTAGTCGTTTTAGAGTCCATCGATTTCAAACACACACACAAACAAACACATACACACACACACAGATCTTTCAAAATATATAATAGATGATATCATATCTGAATATCATGAGACGGGACTTAATTTTTCTTCATTCGTGAAATTTAATGATTATTTTCAATTAGAAAGGCACCTATCCATAATTAATGTTATATATTTGAGTGTGTTCATGTCATGCCTGTTGATAAATGGAACCTTGGACTGAGATGAATTCAGGGTCAAGTGTTCATCACCGGGTTAAAGCTGACAACCATATCCCTTAACACTGTTAGAAAAGGCAGCATGTTAACCTGCGTTGTATCTATCACATTCAAACATACCACGTAATCATAATAGAGTTACCATTCTTCTGGGCCTAACGATATTACTTTGATAATTCACGAGTCAAAACTATCATATCATTCGTGCCCAAAATACAGATAATTGGGTCGAGAGTATAGATTACGTATATAAACTACGTTATATGTACTGCGAACACAAATATTTTATTATATGTTTGCGTACTCTCTAAAAAACACTGTGTAGAAACGCTACACACTTTGTACACATATATGTGTAACATCTGCTCTCCAACAATTATGTGTAGAAACTGTAGAGCAATTTTGGTACACACAATATGTGGGGCTCTATACACACATGTATGTGTATAGAGAAATTTTTGGTACACACAATATGTGTAGCTCTATACACACATGTATGTGTAGTCGCTATACACTTGTGTGTAGTAAACAGTTGGTAGACAGTTACTACACAGTTAGTACACAGATAATACACAGTTAGTGTGTACTTTATTTATGCACATTTGTGTACATAGTACACAGTAGTGTGTACTTTATTTATACACATCTGTGTAACAACCTACACAATTTTGTAGTATATAGTACCCAGTATTGTGCATATTTGGTACACACACTGTGTACCAACTAATCTATACACTTTATGTGTAATAAATTTACATGCATTCTTTTTGCAAATATTGGACATGTCGAATCAGAATCGCATGGTTGAGGCCACTGAATTTAGGCCATCACAGTAAGAATGTTTGATATTGAAAGCCATAATTATTACTTGTTTTTTTTTATTAGCCAAAACAAATCATGAAAAACATGCTATCATATGTTATATATGCTGAATGGACCTCATATTACATTGGCATTTACATGTACTGGTATAAGAAATTTGCAATGACAATGAAATGGGCAAGAAAAGTTTAACTCACTATTTATCTAACTTTTCCGGTTCAATATAATTGTTTAATTGCCAATTTATTTTACAGGCAAATGACAATGCCAACTATGGGTGATGTTCGATCAATTAAGTGTACTGGATGTATATCTAATAGCACATTCCTCGGAATTTTATTCTGGGTAAAATTTATCAATATGATACTTTCATTCTCAGTTTTTGAAGCCACTTCTTCAATTGACAGGGCACGAGGATCTTCGGATTGACTCCAAGCCACCTCTCCCATGTCAATGACATGAAGATCTTTCAAAAACTGAGAATGAAAGTATCATATTGATAAATTTTGTTGAGAAAACACAGCATTGTCAGAAAACTGTTACCCAGAATAAAATCCCGAGGAATGTGCTATTATATATACATCCAGTACGCTTAATTGATCGAACATCACCCATAGTTGGCATTGTCATTTGCCTGTAAAATAAATTGGCAATTAAACAATTATATTGAACCGGAAAAGTTAGATGCAGTCAAGTTTATATTTTAATTGCTTGCATCCAGGATAAGGCATCGAAGTCACCTCTCCAATTGACAGGGTATGAGGATCTTTAGAATGACTCCAAGTCACCTCTCCCTTGTCAATAACAAGAGGATTTTTCAAAAACTGAGTGAGCATTAAAATATCATTTTGATAAGTTTTGACAAGAGGACACAACACTCTCCAAAAAGTATCAACCCATTAGTTATCATATACATGTATAACGGATTTGTGGAATGGAACTAACTTCAGAGAAAGTTGGCATTGAAATTCATATATACCGGTACAATAAAATGGCAATGACATTACAAACAATGCTATTATGAATAGAGTTACATGCATGTTACATGCATTTTAATAATTGCTCTTATTCTGGAGTCAGCATCGAAGTCACCTCTTCAATTGACAGGGCATGAGGATCTTTGGAATGATTCCAAGCCACCTCTCCCGCATCAATGACATGAGGATTTTTCGAAAACTGAGCGTATATTAAATTTATCGTTTTTATCTGTTTTGAACTTTTGACGAGACAGCACTGTCAGATAAGTACTGTTAAAATTTACGAAATAAGTTACAAGTAAAAGTGGGACCAGCAATTTCTGTTGCGTTACATATACTGTAGTTAGGATACCACCAGTCATTGAACAGGAATCACTTCTCTATTACTTTCATGGTGTATCATGGCAATTAAGATTCAGTATCAATGCTTACATGTACATTACAATTCAGAAGCAGAATACACAGAACACTGATAAGGTGTCATCACACCAAACACCAAGATAAAATATGGTCTCTTTGATGTTATTTAATTGTACACCCCACTGACTTATCCTATTTTCAGTAGATAAATAAACCCATATTATATTAAACTGACATCGTTTTTCAATACAATGTTACCACCATTACTTTGATAGAGGAAAGTTTATTCTCAAAGAGTATAATTATTTTACATGAACTTTATTTTAATGGTATATAACTACATATCCAACAAATGAAGCTGAAAATTCATATTTCTTGTGCTGCAGGAGCCTTCAAACTCTGGTTGACACTCCAGTAACAGTTGAGGCACAAGCAGACATGTTCACTGGAGAAATGTTATTAGATAGTCCACTTCAGCTGTTTCAGTCAGTTAATAAATTAGAGGAATAATAGTATGACCACTGCTCCAATCCTGTAGTTAGCCAAAATCAAGGCTTCTTTTACCATGATTTTAATGAACAGAGAACAGAAAATTCCTTAGTTGAAGATTGTCAGATCATCAATTACAATAATGTGACTTATCATCCATCCTCCTCCACAATAACATATTACATGGTAATTTACAAAGCATGTGTATGATATTACACGGCTGAAGATTGTCACACATTTGAGAACAGGTCCATAAATACTGCTTGTCATCCACCTTGAATGGGAAATTCAACTCATGGCGTTTTGAAGCTAGAAGTAGTAACATATCATTACTGTATGGTAGACCTCTACTTCCTCATATAGCACATTGTATATCTGATTCTGTAGTCATCCTGAAAAAATAAATATATGAAGTCAGAATTTTAAATTATTTTTTATGTATGTCATGATTTGAACTGAAAAAAATCTATTATAGCATGGATCTTAAAGGTACTCAATCTGATTAAGCACCCCTAAATTACTATTTCTTCGGCTTCAGGGGTTAAAAATAATTAATTTGAGTCGAGGAACCCATCCATCAAAGCTCAGAATGATCAGATATTGATTCTTTTTTTAAATTTGTAATTTTCTCGAGATGTGTACTAATAAATGCAACAGAAACATTTATTCAAACGGACGAAGATGGATAACTCTAAAATGAAGCACTGAGAACTTCCTTTTGACGGCATGTTCTGGGCCAGAAACAAGAGATAACAAAACTTCAAAAATTTATATCTGATCACTCTGAGGGTTGATGGGTATGTTACTCGACTCGAATCAATTATTTTTTCAGGATTGCACTATCGTGGACAAGCTGAAAAATTATACCAACAATGTAACTGAATTTACGAAATAGACCAAAATATTGCAGCTGTGTAATTAGAAGTAAAATAAAATAAAGCTTTATTCCACACCTATTGACTATTCAACCAAATCTCACCATTGAATACCTATTATTGTATGCCTCTAGTGGAATAGAAGCCGGAACTATTTTTTGTTGATGTTGTCACCAAGAAAGGTGACAAACAGCTATTATAGGTACATTTAGTATGTCAACAATCAGCTTCAGGTGATGTCCCGATCATAACCGGTTATCCATCAGACTTAAATCACAATAAAGGTAGCTGACTCATGGATTGACACAATGGTGTAGAATAAATACAGAACACAACTTGTACCATAATCTCAAATATTTTATCAAAATCATGGTGGACAGTGCATAATTACATTCTGCTCGAGTTTTGCTGTCGCAAAATATATCCATGCACCTTCTGCAACTCATTTGATAAAAGATTCTCGATGACACTAGGGGTAACTTAATTTTAGGATCCTGCAAATATTAAAAAAATCATATTCAATTAAACATGCTGCTGCATGAGTATATGATTCATATTTGATTCAACATCAGCGAAGAATATATCTATATAATATCCCTGTTGAGCTTCGCAGTGCTAAAATGAGTGTTCCGTAAGAAGCACACATCGATGGCATTGCCGTAGAGTCGTAAGCACCCCCTCATTATGAGAGTAGTTCATCTGGACGATTGATTTCAGCATCCTGACCGACTGTACATGTGCATGTAGGTTGTGATACATGTGAGTCCGATCATGTAGCCCCAATGCCCCGCAAAATTAAAAGATTAGTTGAAATGCAAAGTAACATCATTATATTTTACTCACAGACACAGACTGCCATTGGAAATGTTTTGGCCTCTCACAAATTCCAGAATTATGGCGAAGTTGTCTTGCAGCAAATTCAGAGGATCACATCACTCATTCTTACGATAAGCTGAGGTTATCTGCAAAAATTAGTAAACACTTATTACAATATTGTTTTCATTAGAAAAAGCTATTACTCAGACTAGTTATTTAATTGCAATTGTATACATACACATGAAATCTGAAAATTGGCCACAGCAATAACTTCCAGGGCTATAAAATCACATATGTACTTCACCAACATTCATCAGGGACGTGGATGGAGCGTCTCCATTGGGGAGGGATGCACCTTGAATTTGAAATGTATAAAGCCACCCTTCCCCACACCCACCTCCTAAAATATCCAACACATGTTGTATTATATCATACAAGAAGTCAAATTTGTTTTCAAGTTGGAGCAGGAGCCTCCGGTGGTCGAATCGGTAGAGTGCCAGGTGAATTTACACCGTCACAGGCCGTCCAGCGCTGACGAAGCTGGTTCGAACCCCGTCATAGGAAGGGTGACTGGAATCATGTATCTGGGCAAGTTTTGTCAGTTGCTTTCTGGGGGTTGGTGGTTTCTACACGCAGTGGGACGATTTATTGGTGAAATCAAGCCTCTGCGTGGTCTTTCCTCCACCAGTAAAATTGACAACATCATGTGTGGCTTAGCGGCTAGAATGACGATAAACCCTAATAATGTAATAAACCAAACCAATCAAGTTGGAGCCAGTTAAAATTGTGAATTGGAACATAAGTACTAGTAGAATGTCTGCTGAACAGTCTCTTTAACGACAATAACTTATGATGAACTTATCTTGGCCATTTTTGTCGCAAGCATCCATAGCAACTCAACTCAAATGTTGAGTTATGTTCTGCATGAAACGGGAAAAAAAGAAGATAAAATAAAAAAGAGTATTCTCTGTATATGAGCTTTGGTAGCAAGTAAAGTGCAAGTGCACTCTGACAGACTTTAAAATCGCAGGTGCACAGATTCCCATGGTAATAAATATCTGTGCCATTTAAAAAAAATTAACAAAAAATGTAGGAATAATGCAGTTTCCCATGGTACTAAATGTCTGAAAGTTTTGAAACAATTGACCAAAAATTATAGGAACAAAAGCTCATAGTAATACCCCTGTATAATATATTAAAACATTTCTTAAAGGTACTCAATCAGATAAAACTCCTCTCAATTACTATTTCAATGGCTTCGCTGGCTTCAGGGGTAAAAAATATTTGATTCGAGTCGAGGAAGGCACCCATCAAAGCTCAGATTTATTAGATATCGATTTTAGAAATCTATTATTTTTCATTATCAGGAATACTTTCTGTCACAGAAGTTTCCCGAAAAAGCCGACCGACATACTCTCGATACTAAATTCCATTGAACAAAATGTTGCTATACAACAGATTTTGGGCAATTATATACGATAGTTCACAGTCGTTAGCATTATTTTTGGAAAATTATTTGATTCTGATAACTAAAGTGACCTTTGATAAAATTTTGTTGTTGTTGGAATCTGTTGCGATGGGGACCCTCTGATCGGATTGAGTACCTTTAAGTCAAAAAGGGGGATAACTAAAAACAATTGGACAGACTTCATAATCACATGTGCACAGGTTATCATTGTGGTTGCTGTCTGTGCCAAGTTTCATGGAAAATGATTAAAAATGACTGAGAAATACTCTGCACAAATTTGTGTCCATGGACAGAAGGAGGGCTAAGATGTTTCCAGTATAACCCCCACAACTTGCAGGGGGGGGGGTATAATAATAATTTTGGAGGGCATTAAATAATGTCCTGACAGTCAAGGACCACAAATAGGTCCAAGGGCTGTTAATAAAACATAACGCTCATGCATGTTATTATTATTAATACAACTCCATCCTTGTGTGATCGGTGACACAGAATTCACTGGGCCGTGTGAGAACATTTGAAATTTGAACATACAAATTGCAAAATCCTATAGCATCTATTGAGTAGCCTCAAGGTTTTAGAAACATCAGACCTGATCTGTTGGTCTAACACAAATTATCCCACACTAATAGATTGTTTGATAATCAATCTACAAAAAGATTTCAACCTATTGTTTCTTGTGAAATTTCCGACTATAAATGTACTAGTACATGTCTGGAATTCAACGATATTTAGAACAGTTGAAAATTTTGACCACGGTTGATGGACATAGGTTAATTGTAGCATTACCAGTCTCTGCCCCGGCTATAGGCTAATATGATATTCGCCGGACATTCGAAGGATATAGTTTACACGATACCCTTTTGCTGTATACATTGGTCTTTATATCCAGTGATTCTGTCAGGCTACTTTATGCAAGTCGAATTCCGTTTTTTCACAGACCTGCGACTGACGCGTGCGACAACTGAGGTTGTGGCTGATGCAGTTAAACCCATTCGATTTAAATATGTGCTTAACTGCATCAGCCACAAACCCAGTGATTTATATAATATATATGATTTGAAACGTTGTAGCCTCATGCATCAGCCGCATGTCTGTAATAGCAGCTTTATACCGACATGGGTTGGCAGTCTATACATTTGTATTTATTGAATTTGTGTGCACCAGTCTCTGTCGAGACTAAGTCTGCATTAAGTACATGTGACTATATTTATATACTGGTACGTATATACATCGTTCGTTTCGAAGAGAGGTCCCTGTCGGTAATTGCCGCACAGCAAATGCTGCACATGACATGTTCACCTGAATGGCAATCACCACCACCGGGCACTTGCAGTAAAAAGGGCAGTTCGTTCAAAGGGTACGAAGCCCCATGGCTACCCGTGGGCTTGCTATTGATAGTATTATAAGTACTAGTAGAGGTGGAGATATTTATTCTTTCGAGGTTTCGACACAAGTTTCCAACAACTGTGGTCTGTAATAACTTGTTCGAGCTATAAAAGGTGCAAAAACTAATTTTGGCTTTTGATGACTTGTGCATATTCCATTAATTCGAAATTAGGTGTGGTTGGAAATTGGAAATGAAATAATATTATCTACTTAGTGAGCTTTCAGACAACCATGATTCAATCATAAGTGGAAGGATTTTCGTCGTAGGAAGTAACCGATAGTTAGACTGCGCATGCTCACGTCAAAATCACAAGTCAAGAAATAATATCAAGCACCGTTTGATTTTAGATTCAAAATTGTGTCGTATCCACTTGTGACGTAATCGCAGTCGTGTATACATAAAAAATTTGGCTGGAAAGATCGCAGGGTAGTCAATCACATGCTATACAAACAACCTACTCAGCTTGACAAAACAAGTCTCCACTACTTAACCGTGGTGTGGTTAGCGTTGCCACCGCGGCCAAAATGCAAAACCTTCTACACCGATGCTCCACCTACTAACTACAGTTGGGCCGCAGTTAGGCTCCTGCGAATATTCGATATTCGATTCGAGATTCGGGGGGGGGGGGGGGTCAAAAATATTTGATTTGAGTCGAGGAAGTCACCCGTCAGATATCGATTTTAGAAATCTATTATTTTTCATTATCGGGAATACTTTCTGGCCCAGAACTCAGTCAAAATTGCATTATTATTACCACTTGATTTTAGAGTTATCCATCCTTGTCTGTTTGAATAGATTTTGGTGTACACATCCCGAGCAGATTATGGCAGTTGAAGGCAATTATTAGTACTCATCTCGAGTAAATAACAAATTTCAAACATTATTAGTACTCATCTCGAGTAAATAACAAATTTCAAAAATCAATATCTAATAACTATGAGCTTTGTTTGATGGGTTCCTCGACTCGAATCAAATGATCGGATTGTTGTTGTTGGAATCTGTTGAGATGGGGACCCTCTGTTTGGATTGAGTACGTACTTTAAACATGATAAAGCTTCAGGCAGTGCAGGGACTTACACGTGTGATGAATGCAACATGGTGTATAAAACGCAAGCATCTGGGACAACTACCCATCTATGGAATCATCTACCCTGCGACTGTTGTTGCGTATTCAAGTTTATAACAACGAGTGTTTCCGAATGCCGAATTGCAATTTTGCATGTACATGCAGACTATATAAATTTTCCGTTTAGTGGCAATATATTAATTGTTGTGATGGCAGCATGGACGTTTTTTTTTTTTTTCTCGACAATTATAAATCGAAGTTAATAGTATCTCAAACGACGGTTCATCGCCACATAAGTTGTGATGGAACTTCATGCATGTAGTTCATAGAACGTTTCACAAATCGTTAACAAAACATGCCTAATTGAGAAGCAACACACATATATGATTCGATATTCGATTCTATATTCGATTCGATTTCGTGAATTCGATTCGATCAAAATATCCAATTCGCAGGACCCTAGCCGCAGTGTACTTGCCATTCGGCCATGGTGTACATGTAGTTGCCACGGTGTACGTTCATTAAACTGAAAAAAGACGATACAAACTAGAAATATAACCATGTTGTACATGCCATTCGGCCCCATTGTAGTTGCCTTTCTGCCATGGTGCCTTGCCATTCGGCCGCAGTGTATATACTTGCCGTTCGGCTGTGGTGTACTTGCCGTTCGGCCGCGGTTCACTTGCCGTTCAGCTGCAGTGCTCAACTGCTACAGTTACAAACTCTTCGACCCCGCGGCCGAACGGCAAATACAACGTGGTGCCAATTGTTTTGTCTGAAAGTCCAGCGGGTTCGAGTACTAGTTCGATATCATCATGTACGACAACATGATGTCAACATCGCAATCATGATCTCATCGGGCCACGATTCCTCCACTTACGTCAGTCAGCTGTCATATACGATTGTATCATGGTCGTCTGAATGTTCACTTATAGGCAGATATTAATAAATAATATAAATGTATTTTAACTATTTATCACTCACTGTTCAGAACTCGACAGAACTTTCACTTTCAGTGAAAGTTTCAGAATGCCTGTGGCTGTGCGTGCAGGTTGCCAGTGAACACACTTTACAGTCAGTGAGTGACAGCCTGTTGGAGTATTTTTCATTTAGAAAAATTAATATGTAAGCATACTTCACATTGTTGAGAACTGAGTATAATTTAAGGAATAGTACTGCAGAAAGTGCAGTATACGTGTTATCGAACACGAAATTATGCGAATTTTTACGGCAGAAATAGAAAGGTCAAGGTTTCCGGTCGCAGGGAAAGGTAATTTCCGGACACATTTGTTCGATACATTTACCGGATTCCGGCTTCCATACTAGACTAAATAACTTTTGAAATTTGGATAGTTATTAGTTCCAACTAGTATAAAATAACATTACCAATTGATGATGAGTCGAGTGTAAATTCCCGAATTAGCATTAGCCTACTGTTTCGTCGAATTTACCTTCAAACAACATTCTGTACGAAGTATCTAATTACGTTCTTCGTGTGTTTGCATAAATATTCTCACCTTAATTTACTAAAAATATTCTTGTATAACGGCTCAAATTCAGTGGTCTTGGTCCTTATTGGAGTCGAAACTGTGATCAACACCAACAAACCAATATGGCTACCATGATACAACGCGTGCAGATGGAGTTTTATCAGTGCGCATGCCTGGCCAATACCGGTACTCGATACACATATATGTTCAAGTGTTTACACATATATGTGTAAATATAGAAAAACATACACAACATGTGTATACACATGTATACAATACTGTATAGATATTGGAGGTACACACCATGTGTCCAGTGCCAATGGCATTCTACCTACACAGTAGTTTGCAGAGAGTATATCGAAGTTTAATTTCGAACAACACTGTACTTGACAACGTATATGCCTGGTTCATTGTTACCGCGAACAAACCCATATAAAAATGTACCTGGGTAAATCTTGGTGTTTACCTAGGTATAACCCTGATGAACCCCGGTACATGTAGGTTTTACCCTGGTTACACCCAGGTCACACCCAGGTTACACCCAGGTAAATCAGGGCTTTACAAAGATTTACCCTGGTGTTTTCTATATATGTTAGGTTAAACCCCAGTTTACCCGGGTTTTTACGGATATAATTTAGAAAAACGCTGTCACACCCGGGTATTTAGACCCAGGTTATCCGGAGTATGTACGCCCAGGTATTTACACCAGGTTTTCGCCCAGGTATTTACTACAGTGTTCACTCGGATATATACACCTGTGGTATTTTGTTAAACTGTATAATCTGCACTTGAAGTTACCGTATTAACCCGTTATATATTACAGCATCATTGGCGTGTAGTTACCGTATTAACCATTCTATATTAAAGCATTAAATGACAGGTAGTTACCTTATTAACCCTTTCTATAGTAAGTAACATTGGTGAGTAGTTACAGTATTAACCCATTCTATATTAAAGCATCATTGACGTGAAGTTACCTTATTAACCCTTTCTGTATTAAAGCATCATTGACGTGTAGTTACCTTATTAACCCTTTCTATATTAAAACATAATTGATGTGTAGTTACCATGTTAACCCTTTCTATATTATAGCATCATTGACGGGTAGTTGCCTTATTAACTCTGTATATACCAAATTATCATTGTCGTGTATAATTACCTTATCCATTTCTATACTAAGTACCATTGGCGTGTAGTTACCTTATTAACCCTTTCTATATTAAAGCATTAATTGACAGGTAGTTACCTTATTAACCCTTTCTATTCTTAATATTATTTGTGAGTAGTTGCATTATTAACCTTTTCTATATTAAATAGCCATTGACGGGTAGTTACCTTATTAACAATTTTTGTATTAAAGCATCATTGACGTGTAGTTACCTTATTATAACCCTTTCTATATTAAAGCATCATTGACGTGTAGTTACCATATTAACCATTTATATATTAAAGAATTGTTGCCGGGTAGTTACATTATTAACCCGTTCTATAAAAGTATCATTGGTGAGTAGTTACCATATTAACCCTTTCTATATTAAAGCATCATTGACGTGAAGTTACCTTATTAACCCTTTCTATATTAAAGCACCATTGATGTGTAGTTACCTTATTAACCCTTTCTATATTAAAACATCATTGACGTGTAGTTACCATGTTAACCCTTTCAATATTAATGCACCATTGACGGATAGTTGCCTTATTAACCCTGTATATACTAAAGTACCATTGTCGTGTAGTTACCTTATTAACCCTTCCTATACATTGACGTGTAGTCACCTTATTAACCCTTTCTATATTAAAGCATTAATTGACAGGCAGTTACCTTATTAACCCTTTCTATACTAAGTATCATTGGCATGTAGTTACCTTATTAACCCTTTCTATATTAAAGCATTAATTGACAGGTAGTTACCTTAAACAACCCTTTCTATACTAAGTATCATAGGTGAGTAGTTACATTATTAACCATTTCTATACTAAAGCGCCATTGACGGGTAATTACCTTATTAACCAGTTTTGTATCAAAGCATCGTTGACGTGCAGTACCATATTATAACCCTTTCTATATTAAAGCATCATTGACGGGTAGTTACCATATTAACCATTTCTATATTAAAGCACCATTGGCATGTAATTACCTTATTAACCCTTTCTATATTAAAGCATTAATTGACAGGCAGTTACCTTATTAACCCTTTCTATACTAAGTATCATTGGCATGTAGTTACCTTATTAACCCTTTCTATATTAAAGCATTAATTGACAGGTAGTTACCTTAAACAACCCTTTCTATACTAAGTATCATAGGTGAGTAGTTACATTATTAACCATTTCTATACTAAAGCGCCATTGACGGGTAATTACCTTATTAACCAGTTTTGTATCAAAGCATCGTTGACGTGCAGTACCATATTATAACCCTTTCTATATTAAAGCATCATTGACGGGTAGTTACCATATTAACCCTTTCTATATTAAAGCACCATTGGCATGTAATTACCTTATTAACCCTTTCTATATTAAAGCATTAATTGACAGGCAGTTAACTTATTAACCCTTTCTATACTAAGTATCATTGGCATGTAGTTACCTTATTAACCCTTTCTATATTAAAGCATTAATTGACAGGTAGTTACCTTAAACAACCCTTTCTATACTAAGTATCATAGGTGAGTAGTTACATTATTAACCATTTCTATACTAAAGCGCCATTGACGGGTAATTACCTTATTAACCAGTTTTGTATCAAAGCATCGTTGACGTGCAGTACCATAATATAACCCTTTCTATATTAAAGCATCATTGACGGGTAGTTACCATATTAACCCTTTCTATATTAAAGCACCATTGGCATGTAATTACCTTATTAACCCTTTCTATATTGAAGCAATAATTGACAGGTAGGCCATAGTTACCTTATTAACCCTTTCTATAATAAGTGTCATTGGTGATTAGTTACATTATTAACCCTTTCTACAATAAAGCATCATTGACATGAAGTTACCTTATTAACCATTTCTGTATTAAAGAATTATTGACGTGTAGTTACCTTATTAACCTTTTCAATATTAAGACATCATTTACGTGTAGTTACCATGTTAACCCTTTCTATATTAAAGTATCATTGACGGGTAGTTGCCTTATTAACCATGTATATACCTAAGTATCAGCGTCGTGTAGTTACCTTATTAACCCTTTCTATACTAAGTATCATTTACGTGTAGTTACCTTATTAACCCTTTCTATATAAAAGCACCATTGATGGGTTGTTACCTTATTAACCATTTTTGTATTGAAGCATCATTGGCGTGTAATTACCTTATTAACCCTTTCTATATTGAAGCAATAATTGACAGGTAGGCCCTAGTTACCTTATTAACCCTTTCTAGAATAAGTGTCATTGGTGATTAGTTACATTTTTAACCCTTTCTATACTTAATATTATTTGTGAGTAGTTGCATTATTAACCTTTTCTATATTAAATAGCCATTGACGGGTAGTTACCTTATTAACAATTTTTGTATTAAAGCATCATTGACGTGTAGTTACCTTATTATAACCCTTTCTATATTAAAGCATCATTGACGTGTAGTTACCATATTAACCATTTATATATTAAAGAATTATTGCCGGGTAGTTACATTATTAACCCGTTCTATAAAAGTATCATTGGTGAGTAGTTACCATATTAACCCTTTCTATATTAAAGCATCATTGACGTGAAGTTACCTTATTAACCCTTTCTATATTAAAGCACCATTGATGTGTAGTTACCTTATTAACCCTTTCTATATTAAAACATCATTGACGTGTAGTTACCATGTTAACCCTTTCAATATTAAAGCACCATTGACGGATAGTTGCCTTATTAACCCTGTATATACTAAAGTACCACTGTCGTGTAGTTACCTTATTAACCCTTCCTATACATTGACGTGTAGTCACCTTATTAACCCTTTCTATATTAAAGCATTAATTGACAGGCAGTTACCTTATTAACCCTTTCTATACTAAGTATCATTGGCATGTAGTTACCTTATTAACCCTTTCTATATTAAAGCATTAATTGACAGGTAGTTACCTTAAACAACCCTTTCTATACTAAGTATCATAGGTGAGTAGTTACATTATTAACCATTTCTATACTAAAGCGGCATTGACGGGTAATTACCTTATTAACCAGTTTTTTATCAAAGCATCGTTGACGTGCAGTACCATATTATAACCCTTTCTATATTAAAGCATCATTGACGGGTAGTTACCATATTAACCCTTTCTATATTAAAGCACCATTGGCATGTAATTACCTTATTAACCCTTTCTATATTAAAGCATTAATTGACAGGCAGTTACCTTATTAACCCTTTCTATACTAAGTATCATTGGCATGTAGTTACCTTATTAACCCTTTCTATATTAAAGCATTAATTGACAGGTAGTTACCTTAAACAACCCTTTCTATACTAAGTATCATAGGTGAGTAGTTACATTATTAACCATTTCTATACTAAAGCGCCATTGACGGGTAATTACCTTATTAACCAGTTTTGTATCAAAGCATCGTTGACGTGCAGTACCATATTATAACCCTTTCTATATTAAAGCATCATTGACGGGTAGTTACCATATTAACCCTTTCTATATTAAAGCACCATTGGCATGTAATTACCTTATTAACCCTTTCTATATTAAAGCATTAATTGACAGGCAGTTACCTTATTAACCCTTTCTATACTAAGTATCATTGGCATGTAGTTACCTTATTAGCCCTTTCTATATTAAAGCATTAATTGACAGGTAGTTACCTTAAACAACCCTTTCTATACTAAGTATCATAGGTGAGTAGTTACATTATTAACCATTTCTATACTAAAGCGCCATTGACGGGTAATTACCTTATTAACCAGTTTTGTATCAAAGCATCGTTGATGTGCAGTACCATATTATAACCCTTTCTATATTAAAGCATCATTGATGGGTAGTTACCATATTAACCCTTTCTATATTAAAGCACCATTGGCATGTAATTACCTTATTAACCCTTTCTATATTGAAGCAATAATTGACAGGTAGGCCATAGTTTAGAGAATTATTGACGTGTAGTTACCTTATTAACCTTTTCTATATTAAGACATCATTTACGTGTAGTTACCATGTTAACCCTTTCTATATTAAAGTACCATTGACGGGTAGTTGCCTTATTAACCATGTATATACCTAAGTATCAGCGTCGTGTAGTTACCTTATTAACCCTTTCTATACTAAGTATCATTGACGTGTAGTTACCTTATTAACCCTTTCTATATAAAAGCACCATTGATGGGTTGTTACCTTATTAACCATTTTTGTATTGAAGCATCATTGGCGTGTAATTACCTTATTAACCCTTTCTATATTGAAGCAATAATTGACAGGTAGGCCCTAGTTACCTTATTAACCCTTTCTAGAATAAGTGTCATTGGTGATTAGTTACATTATTAACCCTTTCTACACTAAAGCATCATTGACATGAAGTTACCCTTAACCATTTCTGTATTAAAAAATTATTGACGTGTAGTTACCTTATTAACCCTTTCTATATTGAGACATCATTTACGTGTAGTTACCATGTTAATCCTTTCTATATTAATTAAAGTATCATTGACTGGTAGTTGCCTTGTTAACCCTGTATATACCTACTAGTAAGTATCAGTGTCGTGTAGTTACCTTATTAACCCTTTCTATACTAAGTATCATTGGCGGTTAGTTACCTTATTAACCGTTATATACTAAGTACCATTGACGTGTCGTTACCTTATTAACCCTTTCTATGCAAAAGCACCATTGATGGGTAGTTACATTATTAACCATTTTTGTATTGAAGCATCATTGGCGTGTATATACCTTATTAACCCTTTCTATATTAAAGCATCATTGACATGTAGTTACCTTATTACTTGAAGTTTATTATGACAGTATGACAATACACTACCCCGGACAAATGAAGCAATATCACACTTTATCTAACAGCCTAGCTATAACTAGTGAACATTAAACTGACAAACAGACAATTTTCAGGGCCATTACCGGTATTTAATATTAAAGGGATACAAAATAAAGATATTTCTAATTATCAGTAAGAATTATTCTCTAAGTGATACTTATTATTTCAAATAAATGATTGCGTATACTATAGTAGACCATATACCAACAGGAAAATATTAGTGAATACAATTATTGTGTTTCAAAATTCGTTTCGTTTCGTTTCTGCAGCCAAATTACAATCTTAACTTTTAGTTACCGTTACTTCGAAAAGAAGCGCCGATAATTCCTTGTGGTGTTTTGAGTTAATGTTGTCGCGAATCAACGCGGAATGACAGAAGGAAATGGTGTATTGGCTACAAACGGATAAACTGTGAACTTCTATATAAGATTCGCCGATGTTGTCCGCATGGATGTGCGCAAATATCGAAAAAGACTGAATTTCATGTGACAACAAATATTTCAATTCCCGGTACAGTAAGAATTAAGCTACGATAACGAAACGGATCAACTATAGTATTGAACGGCCATCTGCCCATAACCAGAATATTCCCGCTGACACATCTGTATGACCTGGAATATTTGTATCACATGAAAACCACTGACAGTGGACATAGTGCATTGGGATTGAATTGAAAAGTAATACATGTACAGTACATTGTAATTATTTGTAATTGTCACGCTACGACAATACGCAAAATTTAATTTGTGGTACCGGTACAAGCATGATGCAGTGGCAGTGGCCTGATCATGCACCTGTCCAGAAGAAAATTGAGAAGTTTGATCTGCGATAGTAAGGGGTCTGTACTACTGTACATGTGGCCATAGACTCATACGGTACTGATAGTGTTAAGCCTGCTGTTACAATAATACTACTTTTGCTGTTTTACTGGTCTTACTGTGTCAATGTGACATTGTTAATTCAGTTCCACTCTAATGTACATTAACTGGCAATGATGCATCACTATTAAAAGCACCGGTAATCCCTACATACCAGGAGGACGCGGCATTGAAACTTGGTACAACAGTTGTTACACGACAAAGAAAATTATCAACAAGTTCATGGTAACAATTGTTACAATTTACAAATATTTAAGGATTATACTAATGCAATTTGATGAGTAGATGCGTGACTGATAAAAGAATTAGAGACTCCATATTTACTCAAAAGATAACAGTATACGATGCCATAGAGTTATTCCATAACACCTCAACCTTTGGTGGATAACAGCAAACTAATGAAAATGATGAAACCCAGACTCAACATCAAGACTACATGTGCATGCATAAGTGACGGTTCAATGATTTTGACTCCCATCAGATGATATTTAGGCGACACCAATTTTTAAGTCTGGTTTACGATAATGTGGGGAGAAAAAAAGTAGATGCAGGACAGTGCAGGAGGGAAAAAAATAAAAAAGATTGTCCCCCCAATTTATATCAAGTAAATTGTGGAATTTCACATAAATTTTACAAAATTGTGAAAAAATGTTTTTGAATAAAATTCTGAACCAAACAATACATATCTTGTCATGAAATACATGAAAATATGGATATGTAAATGATCATAAGCAGAACCGGATGCGACAAGACATGAAAATCGGTACGCATGTAAAATATTTTGGGAGAAAACAGTTTTATTTTTTTTCATGAAATGGACAAAAAGTTGTAGGAGGTGTTCGTAAACCATACTTAAAAATTGGTGTCGCCTTAGGCTCATGTTAACACAGGTTCACATATTCTCAAAATAATTGTCTTCCTCAACCGTACTAGTATTTATATCTGATAGAACCTACTGTTCCAGTGTTGATGCAAGTTACATGCAACGTGGTCATGTTACTTCAAACCAGTTGCAATGTTCCTTCGTGAAAATAAATGTCAATGCAACTTACTCTCGGGCTCCAAATAAAAGTGCAGGCCCAAATAATAGTGCAGGGGGGGGGGGGAATTCCATTGAAATTTATTAAATAAAAGTACAGACCCAAATAATAGTGCAGGGGGAACTCTGAGCAAAACATCAACTGTGGTTAACCAAATAATTTGTATAGATGGCATGTAGTACAGGTACATGTACATGTATGTATCATGTGGTGTTTTGGTATGCCATATACTTGAATATGTACTCTTGAGTGCCTAATAAACATACATGTACGATTATTAAAATCGAGGTAAAATTCCCACCTGTACGATCGTTATTTGGTCCTGCATGTACGTTTATTAAATTAACCAAAAGAAATAATTCACCAATCTTAAATTGTGTTATTCATAGATAAATGAACTCTGATTGTTGACAGTGATCAGCACACTGTAGATTCACAGACCTGGCTATCAATCAAAACTATTTCTGTCACATGGCATCAGTATATAAACCAGTCAGATGGTGCGTTTTATTGGGATGTATGGTACTAATAGTTCCAGTCTGTACGTTTATTCCGCCCTGTACTATTATTCAGTTACACGACATTTTCCAACCTGTACTAGTCTATTATTCCACCCTGTACTTTTATTAGGCACTCAAGAGTAATGTTTGCAACAGTGAAGTTGTCGATTAATCAAAATAACGTAAATACTATGAGGCATTGCTGCGGTCAGCGGCATTGTAATTGAATGTGGTTGAACAGTCAAATACCGGTGGTCAATCTTGTTGCGGGGTGGGGTCATTTAATTAGGACATATCTATATTTATGTTAAACTAGTCTCTTGTGTAGTTTGGGTTACTATTAATAAGATATTTAATGAATGTTTGGAATGTATGGTAGCATTCTTACTAGTACCTGGATAAACATATGCCATGCACAACGCTGGTCATCATATCATCACCACTGTGGGCAATAAACCCCGGCGGGCATCAGTAAACCGCTCATCGGGCTATAAAAATTAGAGTTTTCCATACCAGGGTTAGTCTAATCAATTAAAATTGGTCAATTTAGAGGTTATACCAACCAGTGGAAGACGTACATGTTTATTCAGATATCTATCAGTTTTCGAGAAAAACCCCATCTTAGTCGAGCAGACTTAGAATATCGGTGTAAACTTAAATTTCATTCAGCAAAACTTTCACGGCAGAATAAAAAAATAGTACATTATAATCACTTACTACATGTAGCCCAGGTGCAGTGCTAGCCTACATACTACCAAAACTTTTGGTCGGTTTCTCGATGTCTGACACTTGTAAACGCTTGAACGGGTATATAGTACATGTATGTGAATTAAAGATCTTATTAGTGACACGACACTTCACAAGATGCTAGACATACATTTGTAACTACAG
Source organism: Siphonodentalium dalli (assembly GCA_032622095.1). Classification (NCBI taxonomy): domain Eukaryota; kingdom Metazoa; phylum Mollusca; class Scaphopoda; order Gadilida; family Siphonodentaliidae; genus Siphonodentalium; species Siphonodentalium dalli. The sequence goes on from CP136066.1 coordinate 41,508,615, forward strand.
TAATGCTCTAATTAATCGACTCCTTAACCACAGCAGAATTATGGGTAACTTGGGGAGAGCTTTCCGATGAATGACAACAAGCCATATTTCCGACTAAATCCTGAAAAGTTACACATAATTCTGCTGTGGTTAAGGGGTCGATTACTTAGGACATTACTGTATCTGTTTTAGTGCACATCAAATTGATTTGTTGTATTTCCTCTTGTAATTTGTCTTTGATTGTGTTCGCCATTTCGATGGACTACATGTACTGACATCAATGACTGAAATGAGTCACAATTTAGCAGTGCAGCCAATTATATAGATAAACAGAATTAAATAGCATCCAAATTCCAAATGACCATAAATGATAAAACAAACTTTATTGAGCACATTTTTAATACTAGTAATTACAGCTACAATGAAAGCATACAGTTTGAGCTTCTTTATAATACCACTGAGTTAGGTGATGTTTTGATATTTTTGTTTTGGCACCTAATAAAAATTCTAAGTATGGTAAAACTGTCTGTATACAAAGTTTATCTGACCGTGATGAATAAAACCTATAAATGGGATCATATACATGTATGTTAGATATCATTACATGATTATTTGAAAACACATATCCGTATGGAAAACAAACTATTTTACCACTGGCCAAGTGGTCCTGCTAATATGCTATGATGCTGGTGGTCCTGCTGAATTGCTATGATGCGGGTAGCGCAATTCATAGCAATTCAGCAGGACCCAACCGCATATCATAGCACATTAGCAGGAACACTTGAACAGGGGTATATTTACAGTGTCAAATCGAATGGGCATCTTTTAACAATATTTTTTAACAATTTCCTAGAAGTGTTTGAAAATTGAGAACTGAATTTATATTTTTTTTTATGAGGTTTCGATTGAAAAATTTCTAACTTAGCACATCAGGATTAACAGACTACCGGTATGTTTGGTATATTTTTCTGTAATCGACACCTGCTGAGGTGGGGAAATATCATCCATTTTCGCACAGCTATATTCTCTTTCCCAACAAAGTCCATAGAACATACATGTAAAATTACAGCTATGCTTTAATTAATCAACTCGCCTTATAAAGGTTGACCATCGGGTATTACTGCAGTATTCAGGCGTGTTCATGTGATCAACCGCAGTCAGTTATACCGCTGCAGAATGTGGTCCACCTCACATTTGCAGTTAGGTTGTATTTTTCATGCGATGTTTAAATGAATTATTTTTTTAAGTTGACATTGTAACCACACCAGAATTTTTTTTTATTGTTTCAAAATGTCTAGATAGAATTCAGAATTTTAGTGGTAAAACAATTAACTTGGTTATCACAGACATATTACTGTGGTAAGATTACTAGCGGATACCGCATGTCAACAGGGACTGCATGCTCTAATTATTATCAGGTTTAACATGTTAATATTGGATACAGTTCATCGAGACTTAATAGTGGCCCAGACAAATTTGACGAGCCGACGGTCTCAGACCAAATTGCAGATGAAGATGGATAACTCTAAAATCAAGAGGCTTTGTGTTGATAATAAGGCCAAACTTCATAGAACAGCATGTTGATAAATATAATGTATCGGGCAATTTTATACTATACATGCAGTTGACAGTGGTTAGCATTATTTTTGGGCAATTAATCGATTCTGATAACTGAAGCAGCATTTCTAAAAAAAATGATGTTGGAATCTGATTATATGGGGACCATCGAATCTGATTGAGCACCTTTAATAGTTAACTATATGAGCTAAATACACATAAGGCGACACCAATTTTTAAGTCCGGTTTACGAACACCTCCTACAACTTTTTTTCCATTTCATGAACCCAAAGAATTTACACGCATAATAGGCATTTAAACTTTGAAAATTGCAGGTTTTGCTCTAAATTTACATATTCCCATCTTAAAAAATTATTTGATTTCCTGTATCGCAATACACATGATATCATGATATGCGTATCATTGATAGTGTATCCCAATACAATGCATGAATTCGCTATGAATCATTACAGTCCCACAAAAAATGGGAACTGCAGTTATCTCTCATTGATTTTAACTCAATAACCACATGTCGCGGAAATGTGTGTTGTCGATTAGTCTACTTCGACTTGATTTTTTACTGTCGATTAGTCAACTATGAAAAACCCAAGCCATTTCAATACTAATGCAGTATCTGCTGGTATTAAATCTTACTGCAGTAATATTTTTGTTGTAACCAAGTGAATTACTGCAGTGTTTTAACCACGTAAACCGCATTAATTTTTCTCATGACCGCCTTTCAGTCAGATCATTCTTTACAGTACTTACCATGTACATGTACCATATGTTCTATTTGGGGATGGACCATGATATGTCACTTTGTGGGTTTAGTTTATAGAATTGGTGCAGTTGCACACTGCATCACTGCCTAACTCATTGCAAATGGAGGTCTCTTAATACATTTACATGTGTATAGTTTATCAGTGCAATTTGGCTTTTTGGATGAAAACCAAAACTCGATAAGTCCATACAATAGGAACAATTTGATTGAAATTTAAAGCAGAAATATAGCTTGGAGCAATTCATAGGGTCACATAACCATTACCGCAATTATGTATATTATTACATGTACCTCAATCATATTTATGATGATTCAATGACAGTGCGTTAGACCGAGTGGTCATTACTAGTATTCCGATGGGTTCGATTGTCAAGAAGTTCAATAGTTTGAGGGTTCAATAGTCCAAAGGTTCAATGGTAACCGCGTTGAGGGTATCAATTACTGTACCGTAGTACAAAGTTATTTACTTGAGACATAACATGTATTGTCGATATACATGTACACAATGAATGTTTTATCCAATTGATATTTTATGAATACATCTGCTCACAAGCCCCTGGAGAAAAATACAATAATACCAATATGGACTATACCAGTGACTGGTATACTCACTGTATAGTCTATATTGGTATTTCAGTTTTTTTTCCCAGGGGCCTGTGTATGTAGATGTACTGATAGATGCTTTGGGGGAGATATTTTGTGTATAATTGGGTGTCTACTATGTTACCTAATTGTACATGTAACTGTCACTATAAACTGGGCATGAAGATTACAACTTGGGAGACTATTATTATTGCGGCCTCATTGCAAATGGGGGCCTCTTGAACGGTACATGTGTATACTAGTAGTTCTTCGTTGCAATTTGGATGAAAAATCAGTGTCGATACAATTGGAACAATTTAAAGGACATTTACTAGTAAAGCAGAAAAATTACTTGGACCAATTCCTGAGGTCACATAAACCATTAACTCAATCATGTACAGTGCATTAGTCAGAGTGTTCATTACTAGTACATGTAGTTCGATGGGTTCGATTGTCAGGAAGTTCAATAGTTTGAGGGTTCAAATGGTCCAAGGTTCAATTGATGGTACATAGGTTTGAAAGAATCGATTGTGTTTTACAACACATTAATTTAGTCAGTTATATACATGTACATGTATGGTAATAGTATTACCCTCATGCAAAATAAATTACCCGAGACATAGCATGTATTACCCATGAAAATATACACAAATTAATGCAATATTTATGCAATTTATAGTTTACGCATACATGTACTGATGCTTTGGGGGAGATATTTTGTGTGTAAATGGGTGGCTATAATTAGACCTAACATGACTGTCTCGCTATAAAATGGGCATGAAGATTACAAATTTTGAGACAATGTACACTCTATAATAACCAAACACCCAGGTTATCAGACTCTCGGACTAATGCACAGTACTCATGATTTCCGCTTGGATCTCACATATTTGAAAATAAAAAAAATTGTTAGGTGAATCAGCTACATGTACTTGTACAGGTACATGTACTTGTAAATGAAGTAAATTGAAAACATTGATGCACAATTTTCAGGTGGCATGCATGATTCATACCCCTCTGCTAATTTGGTAGTCGGGATTCATTTGCGCAGTTTAACCGGTATTCAGGATTCAACAAAAAGGCTGGTTCGCAGCTTTTCTAGCACAAAATTAATTTTGTTTTACTATTTTCCAGCCCAAATGACATTTATGATGTAATTGTCCCCCGAAAATTTCGGGGGATTATTAAAATAGCCAGTGTCCGTCCGTCCGTTTGTCCGGAAATGGTTTCCAGATGATAACTTTAGTTTCGGTTATTAGATCAAAAGCAAATTTGGTATGTGTGTTTATCAGACCAAAATAAAGATCAAGTTCGAATATGGGTTTGCTCTGCCCATTTTTGCAAGAGTTATGGCCCTTTTTTTACTTAGAATTTGTAATTTTCTGGTTTCCGGATGATAACTTCAGTTTGTGTGATCATATCTGAAACAAATGTGGTATGTAAGTTTATCAGACCAAAATACAGGTCAAGTTCGAATAAAGGTGTGCTCCGCCCATTTTTGCGAGAGTTATGGCCCGTTTTTACTTAGAATTTTGTAATTTTCTGGTTTCCGGATGATAACTTCAGTTCGTGTGATCATATCTGAACCAAATTTGGTATGTGAGTTTATCAGCCCTATTAACAGGTCAAGTTCGAATATGGGTTTACCAATATTTGCGAGAGTTATGGTCCTTTTTCGACTTAGAATCGTGTTAATTTCTGGTTTCCGGATCATAATTTTAGTTTGTGTGATCATATCTGAATCAAATTTAGTATGATAGTTTATTATTCACCATTTCATGGGACACTGGTTGGATTGTTCTGAAATGTAGTATCAGATTTAGGGTCCTTGATATTTTTTTCAGACAAGCTGATGCCCCAATAAAGCCACTTTTTCGGGGGACACTGCGGCCGGGCGTCCTTTTATTCAATCTCTTATCTATAGGTATGTAGAAGTTATGTATACAACTTCAGCAAATACTAGTACATGTATATGAAAACTATATTATTAGTGTAATATTAGTTTTCATTCAATATTTCCTTACTTGTAACTGGTACGCATGATTCAACCTTTTACATTAACTGGTATTGGGGCCAGGGAGGTGGGGGTGGTGACACCTTCCATACTGGTGTATTCAATTGTGAGTGGCCTTTAAGAGGGTGTTAACCCTCCTATCACCCATGAATACTGAATACCAGTTCACAGTTTTCTCACATTTGCTGAAATAGTATCCAAAACATCAACATATCAAGAGGTATTAGACTGAATTAGATAAAAATATATCACTTGGGTCTGTTTAGGCTGGAAAATACTCAAAATTTGAATAATTTTCTGCTACCGGTATTATATCTGCATACTATCCTTTTTGCTGAATCATGAATGCCGGTTATATTACCGTGTGAAATCCTGGTACCAGATAACATTGGGTATGTATATAGCATACCACCTGAAAATGGCCTGAATATCGCATGCCAAAGCGGGGTGGGGGTGTGTGACACCCTCCTTGATCATAGTCTGTATTCTACAGGGTATGTTAACTGTTTCGAGTTGGTGCAATTAATGTGATTGTTTAATCTCTACCATCTGAAATCTATTTTTTATAGCATATTTTGCTATCTGATCAATTGTTACTGATATTAAAAAGGATAAAGATGGTGTGTCTCTTTCCCAAATGTTCTGCTTACATGTACATTTGGGGGTTTATGAGTCAAATAATAATAGACAACATGTCCTTCTAACACTAAGAAATAATGTGTTCTTATGAACCAAGACAAAATATGACTATTTCTGGAGCATTACAGCACACTATTACAAATATATATTTGTAAGCAGTGAGATAATGACAGGAAACATGTCCTTAGACTAAAAAATTATTTTTTGGTGTGTATTTCACATCACAGCTCATTTGTATACTCACATTAGTTTATGTCATCCAAAGGGAGAAACCCATTTAGAAAGTTTAAATGAGACAAAACTACCTCACTGTAGATGTAGTTGCAAGGTAAAACATGTACATGTATACTGGTAAATGACATTGGAACTAAAATAATGATTTTTGTGTCCACCGGTATGTCATGTACCGGTATACATTGCAACTACATGTACATGTAACTTGCCTAACACACCATATACATGTATGCAGAGGGAATTGCAAGTGTTTTTTAATCAAAAATTTAACCCACCTCTTGTTGTCAGTAAGTTTTAACCCATGCAGTTTAATGAGTTTATATATTTATGTATTACATGTGTTTCTATACATGTATTTTATCTTTAGTTAGTTTGTTGTCCTTGAATAAACTTGTATTGCTGCACAATCAGTTTCCTTAATGTTCTATTATACTAAAACAACTCCATTGATAACAATACCCCTGCATCCCATCCAAATCTACTTCATTGCCATCATCATTTCACTTTGGATCCCCACCCAGGTGTACCTTGGTGTTATTCACCCAGGTGTTCCTTGGTGTTTCCTACCCATGTGTACCTTGGTGTTTCCCACCCAGTTGTACCTTGGTGTTTTCTTACCCAGGTGTACCTTGGTGTTTTCTTACCCAGGTGTACCTTGGTGTTTTCCTACCCAGGTGTACCTTGGTGTTTCCTTACCTGGGTGTACCTTGGTGTTTTCTAACCAGGTGCATCTCAGTGGGAAATCCACCTGGGTAAGAAAACACCAAGATACACCGGCGTAAGAAAACACCAAGGTACATCTGGGTTGGAAACATCAAGGTACACCTGGGTGGGGAACACCCAGGTAGGAAACATCAGGGTTCACCTGGGTGAAGTACACCTGGGTGGGAAACACCCAGGTAGGAAACATCAGGGTACACCTGGGTGAATAACACCATGGTACACCTGGGTGGGGGAAACACCTGGGTGAATAACACCATGGTACACCTGGGTGGGGGAAACACCCAGGTAGGAAACACCAGGGTACACCTGGGTGGGAAACACCCAGGTAGGGTACACCTGGGTGTGGTCACCTGGGTAAATACACCCAGGTTTATCCATACCAGGGTTTTTATCCAGTTTCAGGTGGGTAAATCATGGTAAAACCCAGGTTTCCGGGGGTCTTGATGGTTGGTGGATATCTTGGTAGATAGATTTACCTGGGTTTCGGCCCAAAAAACCTGGGTGGATTTACCCAGGTAGATTTTTATATGGGAATATACGTGCAATTTGTCAAGGAGCGTGGCTTTGGTGTCTGACAAGGACTATTCTCTCCCAGACCATATATGTGACCCGCCATATCACCCACAGGGAGCCTCACACAGATGGAAGCATGCACTACATAGTGTCGTCTGCTCCAGGCTGTGTGGGCTCTCTATGGGTTAATAGACCCGCCATATAAAATCCAGTCGGAAGTCGGGATTTTTTTACCCTGTGCCAATGCATTCTCTTATATATGCGAGTCGACCATAGGTCGCCTCGCATATATAAGAGAATGCATTGGCCTAACAATTTTTTATCATGTTTTTTAAATAAATGTTTCTTACAATTTTAGGACATAAAATAAAAAAACATCCATTACCCTGCAGGGATCCCCACACATATATATATATAGAAGCACATAGAAGAGTGTCGTCTGCTCATGTTTGTCTGGGGCTCTGTATGGGTGAAATTATAAAATTGTTAAAGAATACAAGAACAAATTATTAAAATTGGAAAAAATTGTTAGGCCAATGCATTCTCTTATATATGCGAGGCGACCTATGGTCGACTCGCATATATAAGAGAATGCATTGGCACAGGGTAAAACAAAATCCCGACTTCCGACTGGATTTGATATGGCGGGTCACATATTGCCTCTAATAGAAAGACAACTTTTAAAAGAAACATCATAATAATAATGAGATGCCTGTGATATTATCAGACAAATTTTCCAGCTTCTGAATGCTCGGTATGGTCGCCGATGTGCAATAAATACACATAACGATACATTTGTATTAAAGGGATGTGAAGCACTCCGGTATGGTGAACAAATAGAAATGGAGAATAATATTGCTAAAAGTAGTTATATTATACAAATATTATATCCAAATTGACATGACACACCGCCATTCTGATATATCAATTAAATGTAGCGACTCTCGGTTGTGAAATAGTTTTCGTTAGTTTGTCGCGTAACCTCTACACTCTAATGATCGAGGGGCGCCTGCGGCGCATAAGATACTTATACCTTTGGTAGTTGCGTCCCGAATCGAGATGTAAATATTTACAATTGACCGTATTTCAGACGAGTGTTACGGTCGATTTGCTTGAGATTTTCGGTGTTGTTAGTGGAATGCTACATTCCACCAGTTGGCATAGCGCCTGAATACTAACTTATCAGTTGCATGCACCCGACAAAGTCCATAATATGTCTTTAATGGGTTTGTTGATACGACACGAGTGCTAGGACGGAAGGATAGAAAGAGAGGCACAGCCACAAGTTGTATCCTTCCGCGATAGCATAAGTTACACACCACCGTTCTACAGATGCTTTTATTTTATAGTTCATGTTTCATGATTGAAGCGAACGTCATTTACCCAGTGTGACCTCAACGTGAACGCGTGTTCCGAACGGATTTGTAAATATGGTACATATATATATATAAACTTACATCCCAGACATATCTGTACGCGAGTCTGGCTTCGTTATCTCTGCCGTCATCGACATACCACGGCCTATAGTCTCCATCCGGTTTAATTACATTCGGCACAATAAACAGATATTCTCCGTTACACATACTCTTCCCACAGGCTCTGAGGACGAACCGCCGGGCGTCATCATTACCCAAAGAGAGGATTATAACTGGAACAGTAGAGGTATTATGTCATTGGTGAGATATACATGTAGGTCGATGGTAGAACCAACATTCATTTGGTGTCAGGTGCATGTAATTGTTGCTGTGTACATTGGTGAGATATACATGTAGGTCGATGGTAGAACCAACATCCATTTGGTGTCAGCCACATGTAATTGTTGCTTTGTACATTGATATAGGTCGATGGTAGAACCAACATTCATTTGGTGTCAGGTACATGTAATTGTTGCTGTGTACATTGGTGAGATATAGGTCGAGGGTAGAACCAACATTCATTTGGTGTCAGCCACATGTAATTGTTGCTTTGCACATTAGTGAGATATAGGTCGATGGTAGAACCAACATTCAATTGGTGTCAGGTACATGTAATTGTTGTGGTGTACATTCACTTAGTGTCAGGTATATGTAATTGCTGTTGTGTACATTCATTTGGTGTCAGGTACATGTAATTGTTGTTGTGTACATTTTGAGCGTTTGTGTTGTCGAGCTTCAAAATTGCTCAAAGCAAGAACGATAACTGCAACTATGAGGTATTATGACTTTAGACAGTTCTCCACACCTATGAAGTATTGGGTATGGAGTACTTTGGGGATTTCTATTACCACCAGCATAATTACGTCAGTCTCACCCATCACAACATCATCAAGAAAGCAGTGTATCCTATCAGGCGATTGTTGGAATGCCTTTACGGTGGTAGATTCGTCACACTGCTTTAAAATAGCGCTTAAACATTGTCCGTCCTATTCACGGTGGGGAATCACGTGGTTTCGATGTTGGTGCGTACCACGCATTCAAAATGGCCGAGGCGATTTAAAACGCGACTAAAAGCGAGTAAAAAGGGTAATAAACTAAGATACGACATAATGCATAGTATTATGACAGCTACGAGCAGATGCCATACTATTTTTCAAACAAACTGATACCTCAGTTATGTCAAAATTCACATATGTTTGCTCTAACATTCTGACCAAAATTGTCAATCGAAGGATTTTCCAAGATGTATTCCACACACCTCCGACTGGCAACTTTGGTCAGAATGTTATAGAAAACCACTAAGTATTTCCGAATAAATAAGGTATCAACTCGTTTCAAAAATAAACCAGCATATGCTCGTAACAGTCAAACTGCTGTGTTTTGTGTCAGTTCCCCATGTTATGTTTTTGTGCGGTAATAGATACCCCCCCCCCAACTACTCCAGACTCACTGCAGCATAGCTGTGGAGTCTGTGTTTTAACAAGAACTCTGACCCGCCATATCAAATCCAGTCGGAAGTCGGGATTATTTTACCATGTGCCAATGCATTCTCTTATATATGCGAGTCGACCATAGGTCGCCTCGCATATATAAGAGAATGCATTGGCCTAACAATTTTTTATCATGTTTTTTAAATAAATGTTTCTTACAATTTTTAGGACATAAAATAAAAAAAACATCCATTACCCTGCAGGTAGCCCCACACATATATAGAAGCATATAGAAGAGTGTCGTCTGCTCATGTTTGTCTGGGGCTATGTATGGGTGAAATTATAAAATAGTTAAAGAATACAAGAAAAACTTATTAAAATTGTAAAAAATTGTTAGGCCAATGCATTCTCTTATATATGCGAGGCGACCTATGGTCGACTCGCATATATATATATAAGAGAATGCATTGGCACAGGGTAAAAAAAATCCCGACTTACGACTGGATTTGATATGGCGGGTCACAATTATTACCACATTCTCTAACATAGTTTTACTATGTACAGTGAAAACTTAGAATGCTATGTAGTATCGAGCCGATAATGAAATATTCGCTCAATAACGACCAGCAGCCTTCCACTTTAACCCTTACATGACTGAAGCTTCCTGATTTTGTTTGCAAAATCCTGTGCCAATGTATTCTCTTATATATGTGTGTCTCCCGTAGCTACCCACTCATATATAATAGAATGCATTGGCCTAACAATATATATCTTGAACTTGTAAGCCATTGGATTCTCTTAGATATCTGAGTTCCCTATGGTATGATATTTAATGCTGCACCAGCGCAGCCCCATCATGAAAAGGGTTAAAGGTGAAAACTAAAAATAAAATAAGTGTTCACAGTAATTTATTTAATTCTATTCTGCATGAATGCCGGAGCAGACCGAAGTAAGAACGTTGAACTGGTCCCGTCATTCCCTAGGCAGACCCAACGCCAAGTCGTGTGCTTTATATGTACTCAATCCGATTCGATGGTCCCCATATCATCAGATTCCAACAACAACAACATTTTTTGAAATGCCGCTTCAGTTATCAGAATCGAGTAATTGCCCCAAAATAATGCTAACCACAGTCAACTATAGTATAACATTACCAAAAACCTGATATTTATCAACATTCTGTTCAACGAAATTTTGCAGATTTGCCAAATATCTGACACGAAGAAGCCACTTGATTTTAGACTTATCCATCTTCATCCACAAGATGGTCCGAGGCTGTTGTAAGTACTTTGTAACATAATCTCAGTGTTGATACCGCAAAAGGTAATTTGTTTTGAAGTTAATCCTCCCTTTGTCCGTTTTGATTATGGACACATGTAGTCATTGTAACAATGCATGTTAATGACGACGACGGATTAATTTATGCAATTAAATTTGGCAAATATTTTTTTAATTTGGCAAAAATAATTTCATTTGGCAAAAAATTTGGCAAGAGAAAGTTTTCGTCCAGCGCCAACCCTGGTCAGATATCGATTTTTGAAATCTATTATTTTTCACCACCGATAATGTTTACTCACATTTTAACCACGGTCGTTAGCTGTTTGTTGAAAGTTTGATTATGACAGAAAAATGGGTTGTCCATTTGTGAAAACTAAAGAAGATTACATATAACTGTCGACATAACACTGCTGACTGCGCTACATGTAAATTGATACATTTCTTGTTTTGTTTTCCATTGTATTGTCTGTAATTCGGCACACGTAACGAATAACCCACGTTCGACGATGTTTTATTTCTAGCTAGTTCACATACCATAATTAAAAAATCACTTGCCAAAATGTTTGCCAAATGAAATTTTGTTATGCCAAATGAACATATTTTTTGCCATTGGCAAATTTGGCAAGCGGCAGCGCGAACCCTGCATCTGACCACTCTGATCTTTGAAGGGTGGCTTCCTCGACTCGAATCAAATATTGTTTACCCCCGAAGCCAAGGACATAGTAATTTTCGAGCGTTTATACACTTGTGTTGATAACTGAACGGGAGAACATACGCACACCAATGCGCGAAATAGTTCATTGCTTCTTGTGGACTTTGGAACTTAAGAAATGAAATTACACAAACGTTGGTGGATATTGTGTGTGCTTGATATGGGCAACGTTTGGCTTTGTTCGCATAATATTTATATTAATATCACCGAAGGCCACAAATTGTTGGTAAAACGTCGCCGGTCACAGCGTTGTCATCGAGGCATCAAGGGAGATACACCATGCATGGAGTTTGGTATAAAAGCTAAACGCATAACAAAATAGAGTTCTCTCCCTTGTGATTTTTTGGGTAAACCAACCAAATAAATAAAATGGTCGCATAAACTTACTGCGGGCTTTAACCTTGATGTCGTCCAATGCTTAAACAAAACAAAACAAAAAAATGGTCGCAGGAACCAAAACAAAACAAATTTAAACAAGAGCATCGCTAGGGCGTGGCAAAATACGCCCTTTAGCCATTTCGAATTGTACTATCGCAAAATAAGATAATACTTTGAGCTTACATTTGAAGAAAATCTGATATACCCCTAATTTCAATGCCAAAATGTGGTCAAATTCTAAGTCGAAAAATGGCCATAACTCATGTAAAAATAATTAGACAGAACCTATATTCAAACTTGGCCTGTAGTTTTAGCTGGGAAATACACATACCAGCTTTGGTTCAGCTCAAATAATCAAACCTGGAGTTATCGGTCGGAAACCAAAAATGTTAACAGACGGTCAAATTCTAAGTTGAAAAAGGGCCGTAACTCATGTAAAAATAATTGGACGGAACCCATATTCGAACTTGGCCTGTATCTTTAGCTGGGAAATACACATACCAACTTTGGTTCAGATCAAATAATCCAAACTGGAGTTATCGGTCGGAAACCAAAAATGTTAACGGACGGACGGACGGTAGGACGGACGGACAGACGGACGGACAGACTGATAACATAATACGACCGTTTTCAAAAAGGGCGTATAAAAATGGTCCCAGGAACTTACTGCGGGCTTTAACCTTGATGTCGTCCAATGATTAAACAAAATGCTTTAAAAAAAAAAAAAAAATGGTCGCAGGAACTTACTGCGGGCTTTAACCTTGATGTCGTCCAATGCTTCGTCCAGTCTGGCATCTGATAATGTTCCATCTTCATATTCCATATGGAAAGCTAGATCCATATGGTGTATCCAGAACGATGTCTTTAGTCCGTCAGCTGTAAACTCCGAGCGTGCTGAAAAACAGTCTTTGATGTATGATTGGATTTCCCATGCAGTTATAAAAGTATACATTGGAATGGTATATTATTTAGTTAAAGGGGTGATCGTGTAATAAGAGAGGAGGATATGCAGAAAAAAAAAATACAATATCAGAATTGTATATGAACAATTCCTGAGGGATAACTACTCATCATTGAGTTTTAGTATAGTATAGCAATTGAGTGCTCATAAAGGTACTCAACCCGATTCGATGATCCCCATACAATCAGAAAATGCTAACTACAGTCAACAATAGTATAAAATTGCCCAAAACCAGTTATGTATCAACATTTTGCTCAAGGAAATTTTGCCGGTTCGTCAAATATCTGACACAAAAAAGCCACTTGATTTTAGAGTTATCCATCTTCATCCGCAATTTGATCGAAGACCGTCTTTCGTCGACTTTTACGGCGCCACTAAAATTATTGGTGGTGAAAAATAATAGATTTGAAAAATCGATATCTGAACACTCTGAGCTTTGATGGGTGGGTTCCTGGACTCCAATCAAATATTTTAACCCCCGAAGCCAAGGAAATAGTAATTTCAAACGTTAATTCGGATTATGCATCTTTAAGCTAAATTGTGATTGTGCTAGCTTAATTGCGATTCAGGGCAATCATCAATACACTGAAAAAAAGGAAAAGAAAAAAAGGAAAAATAAAAAAAATAAAATATATATAATTATATCTCATATATATTTTGAAGACCTCTGTCTGTCTGTCTGTCTGTCTGTCTGTTTGTTTGTATGTCTGTCTGTCTGTCTGTCATTTATACAAATCTACGATTCTCGACCGATCGGGACCAAACTTGGTATGTGTATGTAGTTTGACCAGGCGGTCGTCGTTGTCGTATTGGCGAGCCCGTGCGACGCCCGTGCAGCGCATGCGCAGACGAGATCTCGGAAACGGGTGGAGCTATCGACTTGAAATTTGCTATGTGAATGTATCTTGCCCCGGATACGAATTTTATCGGGTCGCCGAGCCCGTGCGACACCAGCTTCGCGCATGCGCAGACCTCGGAAACGGGTGGAGCTATCGACTTGAAATTTGGTTTTTGAATAGCCCGGACAACGTCGGGCTCATCAGCTATAGTCTATTATATATTTTGGAAGATATGTCTGTCTGTGTGTCTGTGTGTCTGTGTGTTCGCGATGGACTCGAAAACGGCAGAACCGATTTCGATGAAACTTGGTATGTGGGGGTATTTTCGGCCGAGAACTGGCATAGGCCTATTAATTTGTCCGTGTGACGTGACCTTGACCTTGAAATCGGGTAATTTCAAGGTCAAACGCCCGAATATCTCGGGATTTAGATGAAACTTGGTATGTGGGGGTACTTTCGGCCGAGGGGTGACATGAGCCTATTAATTTGCCTGTGCAACGTGACCTTGACCTTGAAATAGGGTCATTTCAAGGTCAAACGCCCCGAATATCACCGGATTTCGATGAAACTTGGTATGTGGGGGTATTTTCGGCCAGGGAGTGGCATAGGCTCATTAATTTGCCCGTGTGACGTGACATTGACCTTGAAATCGGGTCAATTCAAGGTCAAATCGCCAATTTTGATTGGATTTCGACGAAATTTGATACATGGGGTTACTTTTGTCCACTGAGTGTTTTGGACGGGTCAAATCGTGACCTCGACCTCAACTTGACCTTCTAAATGATCAATTCAAGGTCAAATCGGGTAAAACCGGATGGATTTCGACGGGCACGTTTGTCGTGTACTTTTGTCCGTGCAGTATTTTGGACTGATCAAATCGTGACCCCATTTGACCTTGACCTTTAAAATGGACAATTCAAGGTCAAAGCCCGGACCAAGTCGGGTCACCTTCTAGTATATATATATATATATATACTAGCCGATGAGCCCGACGTTGTCCGGGCTATTCAAAAACCAAATTTCAAGTCGATAGCTCCACCCGTTTCCGAGATCTTGTCTGCGCATGCGCGAAGCTGGTGTCGCATGGGCTCGGCGACCCGATAAAATTCGCATCCGGGGCAAGATACATTCACATACCAAATTTCAAGTCGATAGCCCGACCCGTTTCCGAGATATAGATATATTGCCCAATGTCATTTGCGGATACCTCGGCCGGTGATGAGTTAATGCGACATCGGCCGGTTAAGAGTTAAACGCGATCACGTCACGATCTGTTGACGGCGTAATATATTTACGGAATGTTTTTCGATGAGCGAAGCATGGTCCTGCGTTCTTCCCGATAATTAAGGTAGAAACTTTAAACGTACACAGGCGTGTGATACATCATTGGAAAGAGGAAGCGCCACAGATTCCAACCGTGCAAATTATATGACTGGCAATTTATTATTCGCGCTATATCGAATCGATTTGTGAGCACCGAACTGAAATATATTAGCGCAAAACGGCGTAAAAACAGATTTGACCTCGGCACGTGAAAAGTTGACCTCGGATCTGAAAATTAATATGCCTATGGCACTTCTCGGCCGATAGTATCCTCACATAAGAAGTTTCATCAAAATCGGGTCAGATTAAGGAAAGGGTCACTCGACCCTTTCGACAATCCCGGGCTAGCCCCCCGAACCACTCACTCTCACGCTCATTAATTATCAAGTTTCAACTTAAAGATTAATTACCATCGGTGCCCGAGATATCGCCAAGACGTCTGAAACAGTCAAATGCATCGGCCGGTTAAGCGTTAACGTGGTCTAACGTTATGACATCTAACGACGTCATAGAAGTTACGCATTGTTTTTATCCTGATGGAAGATAGTACCAATTCTTCTTGATAATTGAGGCAGATAACTAAAACGGATACATACGCATTATATATCGTTGGAAAGAGGAAACACGAAAGATTCTCACAGTGTCATTATTATGACTGGCATTTTATTATTCGCGCTGTTTCGAATCGATTTGTAAGCACCGAACTCAAATGAAAGTCCCGTAACACAGCGTAAAAACAGATTTGACCGCGGCACGTGAAAAGTTGACATCGGATCTGAAAATTAACAGGCCCATGCCACCCCCCGGTCGAAAATACCCCCACATACCAAGTTTCATCGAAATCGGCTCAGCCGTTTTCGAGTCCATCGCGATCACACAGACACACACACACCCTCACACACACACACAAACAGATCTTCCAAAATATATAATAGACTAGAAGGTGAACCGACTTCGTCCGGGCTTTGACCTTGAATTGACCATTTTGAAGGTCAAGGTCAGGTGGGTTCAAACACCAGCACCCCAAAATGGTGGAAATCGGCCCAGCGGATACCGGGAAATGGGCCCAGCGGATACCGAGATACCCTATGCATCAAATTTCGTCCGTAAAAATCCGCCAGTTTAACCCGATTTGATTTCCACTCAAGTATATAAACGCGCCTCATATACACACGCTCATTAATTATCAAGTTTCAACGTAAAGATAAATTACCATCGGTGCCCGAGATATCGCCAAGACGTCTGAAACAGTCAAATGCATCGGCCTGTTGAGCGTTAACGTGATCTAACGTTATGACCTCTAACGACGTCATAGAAGTTACGCATTGTTTTTATCCTGATGGAAGATAGTACCACTTCTTCTTGATAATTGAGGCAGATAACTAAAACGGATACATACGCATTATATATCGTTGGAAAGAGGAAACACGAAAGATTCTCACAGTGTCATTATTATGACTGGCATTTTATTATTCGCGCTGTTTCGAATCGATTTGTAAGCACCGAACTCAAATGAAAGTCCCGTAACACAGCGTAAAAACAGATTTGACCTCGGCACGTGAAAAGTTGACCTCGGATCTGAAAATTAATAGGCCCATGCCACCCCCGGGCGAAAATACCCCCACATATCAAGTTTCATCGAAATCGGCTCGGCCGTTTTCGAGTCCATCGCGATCACACAGACAGACAGACACACACACACATACACACACCCTCACACACACACACACACACACAAAAACAGATCTTCCGAAATATATAATAGACTAGCCGATGAGCCCGACGTTGTCCGGGCTATTCAAAAACCAAATTTCAAGTCGATAACTCCACCCGTTTCCGAGATCTGGTCTGCGCCTGTGCGAAGCTGGCGTCGCACGGGCTCGGCGACCCGATAAAATTCGTATCCGGGGCAAGATACATTCACATAGCAAATTTCAAGTCGATAGCTCCACCCGTTTCCGAGATCTCGTCTGCGCATGCGCGAAGCTGGCGTCGCACGGGCTCGCCAATACGACAACGTCGACCACCTGGTCAAACTACACACACGTACCAAGTTTCGTCCCGATCGGTCGAGAATCGTAGATTTGTATAAATGACAGACAGACAAACATACAAACATACAAACAGAGGTCTTCAAAATATATATGAGACTAGCCGATGAGCCCGACGTTGTCCGGGCTATTCGACCCGATAAAATTCGTATCCGGGGCAAGATACATTCACACCCCAAATTTCAAGTCGATAGCTCCACCCGTTTCCGAGATCTGGTCTGCGCATGCGCGAAGCGGGCGCCGCACGGGCTCGCCGATACGACAACGTCCACCGCCTGGTCAAACTACACACACGTACCAAGTTTCGTCCTCGGGGACCCGATAAAATTCGGAGCCGATGAGCCCGACGTTGTCCGGGCTATTCAAAAACCAAATTTCAAGTCGATAGCTCCACTCGTTTCCGAGATCTGGTCTGCGCATGCGCGAAGCTGGCGTCGCACAGGCTCGGCGACCCGATAAAATTCGTATCCGGGGCAAGATACATTCACATGCCAAATTTCAAGTCGATAGCTTCACCCGTTTCCGAGATCTCGTCTGCGCATGCGCGAATCGGGCGCCGCACGGGCTCGCCAATACGACATCGACGACCGCCTGGTCAAACTACACACACGTACCAAGTTTCGTCCCGATCGGTCGAGAATCGTAGATTTGTATCAATGACAGACAGACAGACAGACAAACATACAGACAGAGGTCTTCAAAATATATATGAGACTAGCCGATGAGCCCGACGTTGTCCGGGCTATTCAAAAACAAAATTTCAAGTCCGGGCTATTCAAAAACAAAATTTCAAGTCGAGAGCTCTACCCGTTTCCGAGATCTGGTCTGCGCATGCGCGAAGCTGGTGTCGCACGGGCTCGGCGACCCGATAAAATTCGTATTCGGGGCAAGATACATTCACATACCAAATTTCAAGTCGATAGCTCCACCCGTTTCCGAGATCTCGTCTGCGCATGCGCGAAGCTGGTGTCGCACGGGCTCGGCGACCCGATAAAATTCGTATCCGGGGCAAGATACATTCACATAGCAAATTTCAAGTCGATGGCTCCACCCGTTTCCGAGATCTCGTCTGCGCATACGCGAAGCGGGCGCCGCACGGGCTCGCCAATACGACAACGTTCACCGCCTGGTCAAACTACACACACGTACCAAGTTTCGTCCCGATCGGTCGAGAATCGTAGATTTGTATAAATGACAGACAGACAGACAGACAAACAAACAAACAAACAAACAGAGGTCTTCAAAATATATATGAGACTAGCCGATGAGCCCGACGTTGTCCGGGCTATTCAAAAACCAAATTTCAAGTCGATAGCTCTACCCGTTTCCGAGATCTGGTCTGCGCATGCGCGAAGTTGGCGTCGCACGGGCTCGGCGACCCGATAAAATTCGTATCCGGGGCAAGATACATTCACATACCAAATTTCAAGTCGATAGCTCCACCCGTTTCCGAGATCTCGTCTGCGCATGCGCGAAGCTGGTGTCGCACGGGCTCGGCGACCCGATAAAATTCGCATCCGGGGCAAGATACATTCACATAGCAAATTTGAAGTCGATAGCTCCACCCGTTTCCGAGATCTCGTCTGCGCATGCGCTGCACGGGCGCCGCACGGGCTCGCCAATACGACAACGTTCACCGCCCGGTCAAACTACACACACGTACCAAGTTTCGTCCCGATCGGTCGAGAATCGTAGATTTGTATCAATGACAGACAGACAGACAAACAAACAAACAAACAAACAAACAGAGGTCTTCAAAATATATATGAGATATAGGTTTGCTTCCCATAAAAACACAACATCTATCACATTATTTGAATAATCGGTCATTTCCCTGCAGCGGTAGCGCCAGGATTTCCCCGATGCAGGGGCTATGATCCCAGATTAGATAGGGGGTCTAGGATCCCAGAGCCTACCAGGTCGACCATTACATATGTCATCTGACGGGGTGTCGGAAAAATGTTGTTTGAGCTGGAATACATTCCAGATATTATCAGGAACGGTCTGTAACGCAGTTGAAAGTTTTTCTTGTTTTTTGTTTATTTACGTCAAAATTTGACGCTCTGATAATTGAAATCCTTGAATGAAAGCCCAGCGTAAGCATTTCCGCCACGACCGCTAATATAGCCTAGATATTCTATTTCACTATAAATGAAATGTATCCAGACATGTAATTATGTCTCAAGATGGTATATATTTTTTTATTCTTAAAGCCAACATAGCGATGTTGTGATATTTGTTTGTATTACCCCTTTGTGGTGTCCGAAATAACCCCGACAACTCAACACTGTTGATATTGTTGGATAGACTAAAGGTCTTATTGCGACGTATCTGGACTGTATTTAATCTAATAAGTAGATTTTGGTCCGCATTTAGAGGTTTTTTGGTGTGATGAATGATCAACTTTCAGTGATTAGCCGCAGTTGTAATGATTTGAATGATTAGTTGTTTGAACGGAATTCTGAAGTGGTCCTTTCATGAAACCTTGAAGGAATTATGAATAATTAGTCTCCGTAATTGGTTGTGAATGAAACTTTATCGGAAATTAGTTCATAATGACTCTCGAGATTGTTTGTAGATCATTCAGTGTTCAACCGCCGTATATTGGCTTCTGTCAGTCAATTGCAGACCTCTATTTCGATAGAAATTAGAACAGATAACAAAGAAAAGATACATGTCCCCGAAAACAATTCTAATGTCGTACAAGAGAACCGAGTAAATAATAGTTTAGTGTATTTGTCGCGTCAATCGTCAATGCGTATATATGTCATGGTAGTAGTTGTTTGGTTATAACCAATAATATATTGGTGTATCAATGCAATGGCCGATGTTTGGAGATAAATATTTCATATATTGGAACATATGGGCCCTTTGTGAACACATCATACGTGACGTTGTATGTACATATTTCATAATTATAACATTAGTTTGGCGCGTCCGCTTTAAACAATGTGTTCTTTCTTTCTCACCAAGAACATACTGCGCGCATATCTACAACAATTACATATAATCAACTATATACACATACCCATTTCACAATCATTACATTAAAGCTGTAATAGATCTTAGATATGCGTAAAAATATGATATAGATGGCGTTACCATTTCTGACTATGGTTTTCTTTTATAAACTGCATGTGTGTTTCCGATCGTACATTCGGCGGAATCGACGAAAGTACCGAGGTGTCCGATTGTGCATGTCTGTTCTCTTCGTGATTTTAGTTTTCAAATTTCGTAGATTAGACTTTGTCACTTTTAGGGGAGGTGGAAAATTCCACACTCCTTTTCGTTACAGCCCTGCATCGCGCGATCGATGTTTCCAATTTATTAGAGCACAATCCCATTGTTGCAATCGTTCCCTGATTTTTGACACACCAGTTCCCAAGGCTGGTGAAGCAATAGTTCAGTGGGCACACGCAACTCACAAGAAATACCACGGGCGCTTCAAAGTTGAACCAGTCCGAGTTGTTTCGGACATATCTATTCACATTCAAAGGCTATCATTCCATATTAATCACGTTGTTGGGCGTGGCTAACCGGCTTTTGTGTCCAATCGCGACAAACGCACGGATTGTGCGTCGTGGTCAAAACACGTCCAACGGCACATTTCCAGTTGATTGCATTATGTGGGATCAAATGTGCTCCAATTCGATCAGAGCACGCGAATAGTTCTTTATCAGAATAAATCTCGTCTTCGGCTCGAATGATTCTGGTAAAGAACAATTCTTGTGCTCTAACCCTTACTTAGAGCACAATCCCATTGTTGCAATCGTTCCCTGATTTTTGGTAAAGTACACCAATTCCCAAGGCTGGCGAAGGAATAGTTCAATGATTATCCCATTGTTAGGCACCCGCAACTCATAACAAACAATCGCACGGGCGCTTCAAAGTGGGAACAGTCCGTGTTGTTTCGGACATATCTATTCACATTCAGTTCATGTTAATCGCGTTTTTGGGCGTGGCTAACTGGCCATTGTGTCCAATCGCGGCCAGCGCACGGCACATTTCCAGTTTATTGCATTATGTGTTATCAATTGTGCTCTAAGTCGGTCAGAGCACGTGAATTGTTCTTTACCAGAATAAATCTCGTCTCCGACTCGATTGATTCTGGTAAAGAACAATTCTCGTGCTCTAACCATTACTTAGCAGTGACACATTTGTCTTTGAGTAATTATAAGATCAAATTAGCGTGAAGCATCAAGACGGTGCATTCTCGCATTAAGGATCAGGTAATGAGGATCAATGGGCATATCATTTTCTATTGGTGGTTAATTGTCACTAACACGCATGTCATTAATTAATTAATCATATCACGTGATCAATGGAAATGCACTGATCACAGGAAGAAATGACTCAAATGGGGTGATGCACTGTGTAGGAACTGTTACATCGGAAATCGTTCTATCGCCGGTTTGTGATGGTTCTTGTCTGATTTGTGACGGTTCTTGCTGATCGAAATTATACATTTTCACGACTTTTTGACAGTTAAAACGAAATTTTGAGGCATCTAGGTGATAATTCGATTAGTTATTTTCGATCCCAAAACAATCTGTGGCACTAATGAGCGTGTTAATAACGAAAAATTCATTGTGCGAGTCATAACAACGACAAGAACCGCGAATTTTGATTATTGTTTGGGTACACTCCTGATCGAGTCGGTTCTATCCCCATTAATCGTTCTATACGGGTAAAACTATTGCTAATATTTGCCATGGTACATGGTTCAAACTGCCAATTTTGTGAAAGTATACAAAGATATACACAACAAACTATGCATTAAGTTGAAATTTGCACCACTTGTCATTAATTTCGACGAATTACACTGCCTTTCTATGCTTATCCAATAAGCTGTGTTACGCCTATCAAAATTCACAAAGTCGCCAGCTAGTTTGAAAAATAACGCGTTTTGCAGGCCTGACATTTCCATGAGTCAACAGCCGGTCAACAATGGTGAAATTTCATTGCGCTGGACTTCGTGAAGCGTGAGCGTAGACGGGATATATAGAGTTATCTGTCTTGTATTTTATCTATTATATATTTTGGAACTTCTGTCTGTATGTATGTATTTGTGTTATAGACTCGAAAAACTGCTCGACCGATCCGACTAAAATTTGGTGTGTATGCCTACTTTGATCCGGGGAACAATGTGGGCGGGTCCAATTTCACGTGCGTCCGTGTCCTTGGTCTTGACCTCGCTCAAATACGCTCATATAGGCATGTTTCTGGACTTCGACCGATCCCACTCAAATTTGGTAGCTGGTTCTACTTTGATCACGGGAACAATATGGGCGGGTCCAATTTCACTTGCGACCGTGTCCTTGACCTTGACCTCGCTCATATACGCTCATATAGGCATGTTTCTGGACCTCGACCAATCCGACTCAAATTTGGTATAATGTAGGCCTACTTTGATCCCGGGAACAATATGGGTGGGTCCAATTTCACGTGCGACCATGTCCTTGACCTTGACCATATTCGCTCATATAGGCATGTTTCCGGGCCGATCGAACAATAGTTTGCCCAGGCGGAGACGATCACAAAAAAATCCCTAAATAGCCCGGACGAAGAGGGCCGGGCACATCGGCTAGTGTTGTCTATTTTCGTAGACGTATTTTACTCAACAAAAAGCCAAAAATAAGACGTTAAAAGTTGGTTGACACCCATACAATGCTCTGATTACGCAGTTTATGAAGTTTATGTCGGGCATCCGCTTGCTGGATGCTGATTATCTAGGTTAAATTCTAGAATTCTAGAATATGCAGCTATTAAAGATACGGTTGGCCTTGCCGGTGGGTATCCTGTGAAAATATTTCCACCCATCAAAAACCGCCACAAACAGAAAGAACAACAAAATGTAGACAGACTTTGTCCATATACAAATAAGCAATATCGCATAAACAGTATGTTATTGTCATATATTTGACCATTGTTATGTAAACAAAAGCATAAAAAGTTACTTTTCTGGTGTTTATATTATGATGGTAAACATAAAGAGCGTTCTTTGTTGGTGAATTCCTGATATGGAACGAATAAAGAGTTGTTATGCCATTTGCGTGTGATTAGCCAGCAGCATTGTGCTGTCTTCTGTAACACAATCAGGCTCTTTCTTAGGTAAAATATAGTAAATCTTTATGATAACATGCTGTTTACGCGATGGTCATGGTATATATGAACGAAACTGTATGCGTTTTAATTTTTACCTGTTTGCGGTGATTGGAACAAATATGAATATTTTCGACAACTAAGGCCTCACGTGCCTTTAAAGCATATACAAGCACGGTAATCTTCCATTCAATCATATTTTAGATTGACTAGGGATCTCTGATTTTTTAATAGAAGATATAAAAAAGCAAAGAATCCTACAGTTACAAATATTATTATATGGATGTTAAACCTTTGGTTACTAAATGCGCTGTAATGGGAATTGACTTGAATCCTATTGATTAATTTCTAGGAATTCTTAGCTATTAAGTTCAACAAGCAGTAACATATAAAAAAGAGAAAAGAATCATGCAGTTACAAATATTATTATATGGATGTTAATTCTTTGATGACTAAATGTGCTATAAAGAGCAGCGACTTGAATCCTATTGATTCATTTGTAGGAATGCTCAGCTATTAAATTCAACATGCAGTAACAGATTGTTTGAATTATTAGCTAAACATTCAAACAAATGAATCATTAAAAATTAGTGTTATGGGTGTCTGAACCTGGCTACTACAAGGCGCATTATTATTCCTCGCTACTAACGTGTAAAGTGAGCAGGGACGTGGGCTGGAGGGTATCCAATGTTGGGGCGTCCACCTTGGATTTTCCAACCGCACCATCCCATTGAAACAGACCAAACTCATGCACAAGGCCTGGGCTTTGGTTTTCCCCAACTGCATGACACATTATAGCTCTAGATTGTATACCATTCTGAAGTGAATTGATCAGCAGCCTTTGATTGGCCACCATGCAAACCTGGGGAGAAACTCAAGATACATGGGCCCAGTGAGAAAATGTGGATATCTTAACCTAAAAATTGCAAAAAACATATAGACTGTCTTCAAGATTCCCAAGTTTTGGAAGTTTCCAACCTGGCGCCCCACCCCAAAAAGATTGGAAATGTTCCCAACAGATGGAGAGAGAGATGATTTATTTTGCAAAAGAGCATACATTATTTAATACAAAGCATACTAATTAAATGGAATTAGATTATTTGTCCATTAAACCAGTTTCTTGCCAATTGGGGGGGGGGGGTAAATGTGATATAGAAAACTAGATCACACCTGCTCCCCACTTCATGTCCACCCATCATGAGTTTTGGATCAACTCTAAAGAAGAGGTGTCTATTTGTATATGTCAAATATGGTCGATTACATGTTTAAAGTGTAGGAAAGTATGCAAATGTTAGTCTAAAAATGACAAAATTCCCACTATTAAATTGTTGTCAAATCAAATTAAGAGAACAATTTCAACATATTGTTGATGTTAAATTTCAAACCAATCTATTGTAAGATAAGAAATTTGTAACTGTTGAACATTTTGACCAAAGTTGGGGATAGACACCAACTAAGCACCCCTCCCCAATCCCCCCCCCCCCACCACCCCAATCACGTCATAACCTATCAGTGATTCAGTTGAACGTGATTTCATAAGTTATATTCATGTCTGGGCGACAAACATGTGTAAATGTCCATCAGGCGGACTTCAGAGGAGGAAATATGATGGCGCTGGCAATGAAATATTGTCACACCTGGATCTTTCAATAATGCCCAGATTAAGTAAATGAATATAACATATCATATTCTCCTGAGGGTAGATTTATATTACCATTGGTCATTTATATAGGCGGGCATGATTATGATACTATACTCATCGGGACGTTCAATATTTTATTTCTGCCTATTAATGTCACTTAATCTCCCGTATTAGGTATTTATTGTGTTATTTCTTAATATACCTGTTCTATTATGCAAATTACATAAGCTACAGGCATTATCTGGTTTAAAATGTCAGATACACAAGACGATTTTCGGACCCAAGTGCAGAAATCGTTCGAATAAATCTCATGGACAGAACCGTCACAGCCATGGTCGGTTTGAAATAGAACCGTAACACGCACCCGTGTTGATTACGAGGTCACAGCTCCCAATGATCAACCCCTATCGGGATACTTTCTCGGCTATTTTACAAAAGAATAAAACGGGTACACTTTATAGTCAGTGTTTGTCTTCAGAATGCGTTTCATATTTTATACGCCACGAAAAACAAAGAAATTGCGTCCACGAGGCTTGATTTTCAGTGGTAACATGTTGATATTTACGCGTTAACTCGCTAATACCGAGTTAATTGTGGTATAGAGTTCAGGTTTCGTTAACACGGCACTTCTGCAGCCTCTGTTCATTCAGGAAAGTTTAATATATTCAAGATATCTATAATTATGCGTGATTTTGTCACAAAAATGATTATTTTCAATCATCAGGAACCGTAACAAATCAGGCAAGAACCATCACACTACGGCGATAGAACGATTTCCGATGTAACAGTTCCTACACAGTGGGGTGATGCGTCGTCCATCAAACCAGGGAATAGTTTCGGTAGAACAAAATTCACAAAATAATTATATGTAAAATTTAACATCAGCTATAGCAGAGCAGGGTCTACCATAACGCCACACTGTGGCTGCCGCAGGGTCTATCATAACTCCACACTGTGGCTGCCGCAGGGTCTACCATAACGCCACACTGTGGCTGCCGCAGGGTCTACCATAACGCCACACTGTGGCTGCCATTACTTGCCATGCACATAAGTCTTAACTGTCATGTGGACTGTTTTTATGGAGATGTAACCGTGAGGTAAGTGGTTATAAATTGTGTAAAACCCGAAGGGTTTTACATATAAGTTATGACCACTTACCTCACGGTTACATCTCCATAAAAACAGTCCACATGACAGTTAATCCTTATATTTATATTCATTTAGCGAAAAAGCCACTTTTGTAAATGTATTTAAATCGAAAAGTGTATCGTGACAAAACCAGCCCAAAATAACCCATAGCACCCTTGGCAAAAGTTAACAGGAACAATTGAAACCCGATGATTTATTAAGTCAATCCTGCGCGAATCCAAATGCGCCCAAACATTACGCGTTCGTCTTTCCAAATCCAAATGACGTATCGATGTTGTTTTGACCTTGCAGTTATTAGCTGTTGCGCATTCACCGAGAAATAACTGCAACTAGCCACGTGGGCGCCGACCAATCAGAATGATGGATTTAGTGATGACAACACTTAGTATGTAAATATATCCATGTGAACGTGTAAACAATATACTAGACGTAATTTTTTTGTTAAATATTAACATTCTAAATTTATACCATGATCGCCTATATTACTATATAAATAAAGCCATCTGTTTAAATTTTACATTTAATCAACACCTGTTGATTAAACGTGCCTACTGTTGATTAAACTTCGCAGAGTTGATTAAGCTTTCTCCATACAATTTGTACGGAAAAGTGTTTATCTATCGCATTGTAAAGATCGTGGCATAAACTTCGCATGGTGGATTAAACTTTCTCCATACAATATGAACGGAAAAGTGTTTATCCATCGCATTGTAAAGATCGTGGCATAAACAAAATATGAAGCTCGTGGTGTAAATCGCCATTAAATTTGTTATTCAGAAACACTATGCGTATATTCTATATATAAACTATTTCCATTGCGCCATTGTTGCATGTTCTGTGAAACTTAATACGGGGTGATGGGAAGAAGCATAACCTGGCTGTGCCACTCCCGCATACTAAATATCACTGACCTTTGAACTGTTTGGTATGCATTATTATATTGTTATATTTATCGTGTAGGCTAAATAAAACATATATATATAAATGTGAACGTGATGCCATAGAAATATAAGTTCATACTCATAGTCCGTGTTAGTTGATATAAATTCAATTCAAGTTTATCTCAGTTCATCCATGGATAATTCGATTTGAATGAGTATCAAACAAAGCCAGCAACCTACCTGGTTAAACGCGTATGTGGCTATGAGAAATACAACAAGGCAAGTTGAGTATATATACTATATAGTAGTGATCAACCGCCTGGTAGCCATAACAGGTTGAGGCGAGCGACATACTGAATTACGACAAAGTAAATATGATGGGCAATTGTTACCAAACTACACCACAGCAAGGCATTACCACCTACAACGGCATCGCTGCTGCGGCAAGTGTTACGCCAGCCAATGTTGCAAAAAATAAATAGACAGAACACAACGCGCATCTTAATCGAGAATCTTTTATCGAATGAGTTGCGGATGGCGCAAGGATATATTTCGCGAGAGCGTAGCCAGAGCGAAATATAACTTTGCACCGTCCGCAACGAGTTCGATAAAAGATTCGAGATTATGATGCAAGTTGTGTTCTGTATTTATTCTACACCGTTCAGTCAGATAAGTTCAATCAATGAATGTCACCTTCATTGTTACTATAGCTACCTTTATTGTGACTTAAGTCTGGAAAATTATGGGGGGGGGGGGTGTCACCTGAAGCGGATGATCGACGTAATATACGTCTGTTCTTGGTGACAACGTCAACAAGAATAGTTCCGGCTTGTATTCCACTAGAGGTATACACTAATATGTATTCAATGGCTGGGATTCCGTTGAACACATGTGACTCACGTCAATGGGTGTGGTATAACATTATTTATTACATTCGTAGGTGTGATTTACCTTGATTTCTCGAGTGATTATGAACGATAACTTGGACTCGTAGAATTATGTCACTTTAACTAGCGCATTAGGTATTCATCCGCTCTATGTACACGTCATATGTATAACCCTTTACCCAACAGAACGGCCCTGTGCCAATGCATTCTCTTATATATGCGAGTCGACCATAGGTCGCCTCGCATATATAAGAGAATGCATTGGCTTAACATATTAAAAATGATAAAATTGTCAAAGAATGTAGAAAAATATTATAAAAATTGTTAAAAAATGTAAGAATTGTTTTTTTTAGGCCAATGCATTCTCTTATATATGCGAGGCGACCTATGGTCGACTCGCAGATATAAGAGAATGCATTGGCACAGGGCATAACTGTAACCACCACAATGTGGTCAATGAACCGGTTCCAATGATATCCATATTTGTATGGTGTTATTGAGACAGACCGAAGATATTTTAGGCTGTTGAAGCGTTATTTGATCGTTTTTGTCCGTTTTGTTGGGTAAAGGGTTAATAGCGGTATTATTCGGATTTCTGGTAAATCAGATGTTTATAGTGGAATATAATAAACAGAATAATCACTTGATAAATCTGGTGACGTGAAATAATTCGAGACAGGGACTACTTAGTAAAACACTCGAGCGCCCCTGTCTCTCATGAATTATTTCACGCCACCAGTTCAATCAAGTGATTATCCTTAATATAATAGTTATGTAATGCATGTCCTCGGTTGTTGAACGTAATTATAGCTCATTACGTTTGATCTTTCATCAACTGTCTGACATGGAACTGATGGCTCCATTGGGCTGTGGTATTAATTTGGCTCTGATTGGATGTGGTAGGTGCACAATGTTCAGAATTAAGATGGCTCTGATTGCTGTGGTAGGTGCACAAGGTTAAGTATTAAGGTGACTCTGATTGATTGCTGTAGGTGCACCGTGTTCAGAATTAAGGTGGCTCTGATTGGCTGTTGTAGGTGCACAGTGTTCATAATTAAGGTGGCTGTGATTGGATGTGGTAGGTGCACAAGGTTAAGTATTAAGGTGGCTCTGATTGGCTGTTGTAGGTGCACATGCAGTGTTCAGAATTAAGGTGGCTCTGATTGGCTGTTGTATGTGCACATGCAGTGTTCAGAATTAAGGTGGCTCTGGTTGGCTGCTGTATGTGCACGATGTTCAGAATTAAGGTGGCTCTGATTGGCTGTTGTAGGTGCACAAGGTTAAGTATTAAGGTGACTCTGATTGATTGCTGTAGGTGCACCGTGTTCAGAATTAAGGTGGCTCTGATTGGCTGTTGTAGGTGCACAATGTTAAGTATTAAGGTGGCTCTGATTGGCTGTTGTAGGTGCACAGTGTTCATAATTAAGGTGGCTGTGATTGGATGTGGTAGGTGCACAAGGTTAAGTATTAAGGTGGCTCTGATTGGCTGTTGTAGGTGCACATGCAGTGTTCAGAATTAAGGTGGCTCTGATTGGCTGTTGTAGGTGCACATGCAGTGTTCAGAATTAAGGTGGCTCTGATTGGCTGTTGTAGGTGCACATGCAGTGTTCAGTATTAAGGTGGCTCTGATTGGCTGTTGTAGGTGCACAGTGTTCAGAATTAAGGTGGCTCTGATTGGCTGTGGTAGGTGCACAAGGTTTAGTATTAAGGGGGCTCTGATTGGCTGTGGTATGTTCATTATTAAGGTGACTCTAATTGGCTGTTGTATGTTCAGTATTAAGGTGACTCTAATTGGATGTGGTAGGTGCGTAATGTTTAGTATTAAGGTGGCTCTGGTTGGCTGCTGTATGTGCACGATGTTCAGAATTAAGGTGGCTCTGATTGGCTGTTGTAGGTGCACATGCAGTGTTCAGAATTAAGGTGGCTCTGATTGGCTGTTGTATGTGCACATGCAGTGTTCAGCATTAAGGTGGCTCTGGTTGGCTGTTGTATGTGCACGATGTTCAGAATTAAGGTGGCTCTGATTGGCTGTGGTAGGTGCACAAGGTTTAGTATTAAGGTGGCTCTGATTGGCTGTGGTATGTTCATTATTAAGGTGACTCTAATTGGCTGTGGTATGTTCAGTATTAAGGTGACTCTAATTGGCTGTGGTAGGTGCGCAATGTTTAGTATTAAGTTGTCTCTGATGTGGCCAATAGTTCCCATTGTCAACAGCTCCGCCATGTCGACTATCGCATGGGAATAACCTCTCCCACAGATATACAACATATCTGCCGAACTGTTTCAATCACGTGATTTCCGTGTTCCTGTCACGTGATGCCATCCCATGGGCGATGCATTTGAACTGTGATGGGAAAATGGCGATGTAGATTTTATTGTGATGCGTACTATAATAAAAGACAAATTGCCATGCATTAAGTGATCTGAGATGGTTATAGGAGCACAATCATGTTTAATTGTAATGGTTTATTTTATATTTTGCTCCCACTGTCGATATCCAACATTTTGCTTGGTGAGGGAAAGAGAACGGCGATTTTGATAACATTTGCGACAGCTACACCAATCACTTACATGTAGTAACGATCATGTGATCGACATAAATAACTGGCTTCAATGCTATTCATGTTAACTTTTAAAAGCACGACCAATTATTCTGCTGATGATTTTAGTGATTAGGTCAACAATTTGTGACGTCGTGTTCGTGTTACGGTCTATGTTTTATTGGGATATAAAAAGGGTGACCCAATTGGCAGTTGACCAGTCACCGAACGGGATTTAATGTAACACAGACGTGCTATGTGAATAGTGACGTATAATAATCACCTCCATCTGTATTAACCAAGCCGGCTGTTCTCCACCCGTGCTCTTCGAATAGTTCGATGATGGCTTTACCAATCTTTTCAAACGGACCCATGGTACGAGCCAGAGTCGTATACTTCTCCTTGTTACTCAGCTCCGGGGTAGCGGCCGCCCACGTCACCTGCGGCAGGTTCCAGTATGATGTCAGCAGAGCAACGGGTACACAGACTAGAAAAGATAAATAACAAGAAAACCAATGTCAGAAATGGTAACGCGCTCAAGATAATATATTATATACCCATGATTGTAATTATAGAATATAAAATATATTGGTTTTGCTATAATAACAATAACAACCAGCACCTAATTAACGAACCGGCGGCCGTCTCCGACCACAACCCCCAGTGAGCTGCAGACGAAACATGTCTATAAAAGTTGAAATATAAGACTTACTTATCTTTTATTTGTAATTGGCATAGCTTATCACAAACCACAAATCAACATTATTGACATAATAATGTAAAGGACAATAAACGGAATTGAAATTCCCAACTACACCTTTTACCGAACTCGGCCTCCCAAAAATTCCCATTCTATAAATAAAACACCCATGCGCCCAGGTGAAACAGGAATCTCTACACTTGAGCTTTGATGTGTGGGTTCCTCGACTCGGATCAAATATGTTTTACCGCCGAAGCTGGCCGAAGCCAAAGGAATATCAAATCCAGTCGTAAGTCGGAATTTGTTTACCCTGTGCCAATGCATTCTCTTATATATGCGAGTCGACCATAGGTCGCCTCGCATATATAAGAGAATGCATTGGCCTAACAATTTTTTATCATTTTTTTTAAATAAATGTTTCTTACAATTTTTAGGATATAAAATAAAAAAAACATCCATTACCCTGCAGGGAGCCCCACACGTATATAGAAGCATATAGAAGAGTGTCGTTTGCTCATGTTTGTCTGGGGCTCTGTATGGGTGAAATTATAAAATTCAGATTATTCATCTTTAAGTAAATGACTATTGGAAATTCCTGCGCCTATAAAATGTTAACCAGATCCAGAAAGCAGCAATTCTAAGAACTTCCAGAATCCTAAGAAATGTAATAACAACGAAGAGGGTGTCACCCCTACCCATGTGAATCCTCAGCTTACACTCTTATAACTAATGTGTAGAAACGATTACACATGGAATGTGTATAACTACATGGACCAAGTGCCATTCTGTACATAATGTGTATATTTTGTTACACACAATTGTGTAAGAACGTAGAGCATGCGCATTGTGGTACTTTCAGATTCATATCTTCTGCTGCACGACGGACATATTGTTTGATAATTTTTTCGGAATGCAATATAGGAGATCGTAGACAAGGATTGTAAGTTCATAAATCCGATTTGTGGGTATATACTATTATTAATATATGAGGACTTTTTATGTGTTAAAACTTTCATGGCGATTACTGCCCTTAGACTCTTTTTATGATTGTTGTGATGATACTAATATTATGCAATCACGCCACGACCTGGTTTGTTCATTTAAAACAAAAACTCACACAGTACAGAACAAAATACAACATACCACTGTACGCCATGAAAATTTTAACATATACATATGCATATATCTTTAACACTATACCCACAGGTCGGACTACAGAACTTACATTTCTTGTCTACGAACTTTGTGTGTAAGAACCTACACAAAATGTGTAATGGATATGTTTTGATTTTATGCACACAGTTGTGTATAAATGTGTATAAATTTACCCATTTATGTGTAAAAATTGTTATTCAATTTGTGTAGGAATTTGAAACTACACATATACTACACAAATATGTTTAAGATCAAAATTGAATAATGATTGTGTAGCAGGGCTACACATTTTGTGTAGAAAACCTACACATTAGTCATAACAGGGATGGGTGAGCCCTGCGTATCGGATAAGAAAATATCGTAATTCAGCCTTGTTGTTCTGAATAGCGGTTACAATGGACATATCCCGAAGTATCGGTTAACAGAGGGATGTGAATCCTAAGTATTTCTTCAAAATCACCCGAATCCCATGTTCCAGAAAAGTGACACCCTCAATCAAGTTGCCATAGCATCTTTAGGTTGCTCTATTTCTCACACTGTTAGAAATTACCGTCAGTTTTACAGTATCGGGCCGAAGTAATCCGATGCGTACAGTCATCAGTGGTACGGTGAATCACCGTATTTGTATGTGCCCTGAACATGGTCTAGGTAAAACTTGTGCGTGATTCCAAGTTCATGCCGTCAACAATATTATCGATGACCACATTATATACGGCAGTGATTCCATACATCATGAATAAATCTGACTCCGCCGATATCTGCTCGATATACTCAAATGTTGTTGTTGGTTTCTATAGTCTCTGAGCCGGAGAATAAGGTAACCAGATTTACGAAGTAAAGTTACGGATGACAGATTAGCCGGAATTCGAAAATACAAATTGTCGTTGTCGAGTAATTTTTTTTAAAGTTTTCAAGCGAATCTATCAAATAAATGTTATGTTATATGCATACTAGTCCCATATACACATTTAAGTTAGTGTATAGTCTCTACAGTGAATGGCTTGAGTATAATAATTTTATTTACACTATCATGTGCGGCAGGCTTTGCCCAATCCATTATCCTCAATTAATTTGATTACGTCTTGTATATGGAAATTCCTAATTTATACCAAATTCTTAACTTTGATTTTAAGTTAACCTATTTAAGCCACATGGCGGTTTGCGCTCTAAAATACAAAAAATAGTATTCGATTTTGAAATTTTCCCGGTATCAAAATAGGTAAAGATAAATGCCCAAAGTACCTTTCTACAACCAATATATGTCCCAAAAAGACGCATTCAAGTCATGAAAATTACCACAAGATCGTATTGTTTGGGTCCCAAACAACCAACCTGCCATTTTTGATAATGCAACCACCAACGGCCGAGGATGCCAATCAAATTCGACTCAACAAAGTGACATATTTCATGCAACATCGAGCTGGGATATGAAAATTTCACATTATTTGAACTGGTGTATAATTTTCTCTACGGAAGTAGCCTGGGTAGAGATTCATGATATGATGTTGTTAAGTAAAAATAAGATATCATATGAAAGTAGAAGATGTGAGCTTTATGTTCCGCACTGCTGTATAATTTTAAAGTTGTGTGGTGGGAACGGCGTGTAAACAACGTAGACACATTTTGAGGAAAAATAATTTAAAACAAATTTAGTCCTATATATATTCTACTATCGAAACAGATGGTGAAGACGCTGTTTTTGTGTTATTTTTTATGTCAATGTTCTAACTATTCCAATATCAAATGGGGTAATATGTGTGATATGGCCATGTTGGGACAGACATTCTACATAAGTATATGGTTTATGACTAAGCATTGTTTGTGTATATTTCATTTTATTACTAACTTGGCGATAGTTAGTGGACCTAATGACACCTAACCCAGAAAGTCAGCATTTTTCAATACCAATTGTCATCATGGATGACATTTTGAATAGAACATTATGCTTTGCTCTAAGCGGATTTATCGGATTTTGGATATGTTATAGAGGATATGAATCTTCTTCAAAATGGAATATTTACATACTAAGTGTGATTATCACTAAATCCAGCATTTCGATTGGTCGGCGCCCACGTGACTAGTTGCAGTTATTTCTCGGTGAACGCGCAACAGCTCATAACTACAACCCCATAATTACATCAATACGTCATCGATACCGGAAAGAAAAACGCGTAATGTTTTGGGCGCATTTGGTTTGCGCAGGATTGACTTAAATTAAATCATCGGGTTTCAATATAAAGAAATTGTTCCTGTTAACTTTTGCCAAGGGTGCTATGGGGTATTTTGGGCTGGTTTTGTCATGATACACTTTTCGATTTAAATACATTTACAAAAGTGGCTTTTTCGCTAAATGTATATAAATATAAGGATTAACTGTCATGTGGACTGTTTTTATGGAGATGTAATCGTGAGGTAAGTGGTCATAACTTGTATGTAAAACCCTTCGGTTACATCTCCATAAAAACAGTCAACATGACAGTTAATCCTTATGTGGCAGCCGGGTTGTATTCGCGGTGGCATATTCGCGCAGTCGGTATAGGTGTTGACTTGATTCGACTCGAGTGTTGATGTTGAATTGAGAGTGTTGTGACTATACCAAAACACCGATACATGAACTTACACAACAGGATGCATGCACGCACCAGAGTTATTCGCAAAAGCTTTGATGCTAACCACTAGTGACAATAATATCAACAACAACATCATCAACAACAACAACGTATATATTCGAATGTTGACTGTTGTCAGTTTTTTTTAACTTGACCTGTTCAATCCAGTTGACAGTGTTCTGTTTGGTTCATAGATTATACATTTACGCACGAGGACAAAGGCACCAGAGTAATCCACAAGAGCTTCGATGTCAGCCAATGGTGACCACGGGGCAATAATAGCATCAACAACAACAATGAAATTACGGATGATCACAGATTATCACAGATACAATTTCAACTTACAAGTACAACTGTTACAATTCAATGAATATGAGAACATTGTCGCCAAATTATTGTCAAGTTATTACTCTCATTTAGGGAGTCCGCTATTGATTAGATTCGTCCGATCGAACTATCTCCGACTCACTGATATTGATATAATAGTGTCGTGATATTTACACAGTTTGATGCATCATTTTATTAAATTTCGTCGAAAAATATGTGACCACTATGTCAATACGGGGTCTGCTTGGAGGTTTTAATCCAACTACAGTAATGTCCTAAATAATCGACTCCTTAATCACAGAAGAATTGTGGGTAATTTCACGATCTAGTCGGAAATATGGCTTGTTGCCATTTATCGGAAAGCTCTCAGTGAGTCGATTATTTATGGCATTACTGTAGCTGTGATTGATGTTATTAGTGTCGTGATATACGCATGCACACATTAAGACACCAGCTGGGTGCTATTCACCGGCTTGGTTTATAATATAGTCCAGGTAGTTTTACGAGGCGACGCTCAATGCGAAGCTATCGGTGGACATCGATGGGAAGACATCGCCGCGCGGTATAGGATTATCCGATCAAGGTGATTGGCGTCAATCATAGATTGACCACCGGTCACATAAACATGCTGTGTGTAACAGTACACGTTTGTTCACATTTCAACAATGAGCAACCGAGGAAAAGGACGTGGGGCAAAATATACACCGACGACATGATGGGGTCTACAAAAAAAATCCGTATATAGGGCCGGGGTGGGTGGGTGGTCCAGAGGCCGAAACAATCGTGCTTGTAAATTTTTTTTCAAAATGGGTTGTTTTTCAAACAATTTACAAATACTGACCATGTAATGTTGTTTGTAAGCATGTTAGTATCATGTTTGTTGGCATATGGCTATATAGACAGCTATAGTGACTATTTAGCCTCAGATTTAGCAACATTCTGGATTTCACAGGATCCCGTCCCGAATAAAAGTAATAAAATAAAAAAAACTGTATCACAAATACTACATGGTGAATACTCAATGATGACTAGATATCATTGACCCGATTGTTGCATAACATGAAATTGAAAAGGGTATCTCATAAATTTCTAATGTCTGAAATACTGTCTTGTTCTGGCATGCAATCAAATTCATTCCTTCTGGTTATTTCTTCAATGTCTTCAAAGTTCAAACTAAAATCAAGAATAAAATCTGACTGAGACTATATATACTGCAGACTCTAGTGCACAAATATACATACAAATGGTTGAATTATAATAATGCAAAATGTGTTTACGGGTGGAACCAAGTTGGTAGCTCTGGTATGCATCGACAGGCTAAACCTGTGATATGCAGTAATATCTGCATACATCCTTCCCGTATCATTCAGGTCTATCACCATACCAAACCACTTCAAAATTCGACAACTCTTATATGGCAAAAACTTTGTACGGATTGAATTTCATAAACAGGGCCAATGGATAACTCTGGTAGGCATTGGTACTCACAATCCGTGATATTATGCATATTCGTTCCCCATTTCTGGTCCGTCACATGTCATAGAGCATCAAAATATGACAACCGACTCTTGAGTTATGATGCAAAATGTTTGTACGGACGGACGCACGGACGGCCCGAGACGTCAACTATATATATATATATACAAATAATTGTAGAACCCCTGACCTGTTTACCACTATTTACACTGGCCAGTGTTCTCTGTCAGACTAAACACGCTCGATATATTAAGGCTATAATGCGGTCTAGGGCAATGTGTGACATACATTGTACCTACACAATGCTTTATTATTGTTGATAGATACTGGAAACACCTGGAAATACAGTTTATTTTTCGTTTTTCTGACCTGTGCTTTACCGATTAAGGATGTTATTGCTTGAGTCTTAATTTTACACACATTGCACCAAAAAAAGGATAGTGGAATGGATTGAAAGGCAGTTAACACAGTTATTGAAGAACGGCTAAAAAACTCTGAAATTTTGATAAAAACATGAGAAAGGGGGTGGGTCCCTAACATTTGGAGGAACAAATTTGCACAAATGGGGTGGTGGGTCCCTCGGGGTCGGAAAAAACCTTTTTGGGCCCTATATGTGCCGACGAGCATAAAACTGTTTTGGGCATTGTGGAGAGGAGAATCAAAGTATTAAAGAACAAAGAAACCGGCACCATTCACAAGCGCCGGAAAAATGATGCATGGAAAGAAATTTCTTTGGAAATAGCAGGGAAATATCCAAACAGAACCAAAACACAAACAAAATTCTTCTGAGACGTTATCTTCTTGGCTCTTCATTTTCACACTGTGCTAATTAAAAAACCTCATTAATATCATTGAAACTCATTCTGCAGATATATAAACGCAAGCATGAGTCTCCACACAATTGTACCCAAAAATTATACCGCTATACATGCCGATTGTGGCCGGTGAGTGTTCATGAATTAGTCGTAAGACGGCGTCAATTGACAAGTGACAAATCTGATAGATTGGATCAATCACACCATCGACAGCGTCGTTTGCGCTAAAGCAAAGATACCTTTGCGTTCAGCCGCTACCATATAAACTACCTGGTTTAAAAAATAGTCTCGCTTGGTGAATAGCACCCCTGGGGTGCTATTCACCGGCTGGGTTTATAATATAATCCAGGTAGTTTTACGAGGCGACGCTCAATGCGAAGCTGTCGGTGGACATATCGATGGGAAGACATCGCCGCGCCATATAGGATTATCCAATCAAGGTGATTGGCGTCAATCATAGATTGACCACCGGTCACATAAACATGATGCGTGTAACAGTACACGTTTGTACACATTTCAACAATGAGCAACCGATGAAAAGGACGTGGGGCAAAATATACCACCGACGACATGAGGGGGTCTACCAAAAAAAATCCGTATATAGGGCCGAAACAATCGTGCTTGTAATTGTTTTCCAAAATGGGTTTTTTTCAAACAATTTACAAGTACTGACCATGTAATGTTGTTTGTAAGCATGTTAGTATCATGTTGTTGGCATATGGCTATATAGACAGCTATAGTGACTATTTAGCCTCAGATTTAGCAACATTCTGGATTTCACAGGATCCCGTCCAACTTCTCAGTGGAAAACCGTAATTTAGTAAAAAAAAAAAAAAAATGTATTATCATTGACCCGATTGTTGCATAACATGAAATTGAAAAGGGTATCTCATAAATTTCTAATGTCTGAAATACTGTCTTGTTCTGGCATGCAATCAAATTCATTCATTCTGGTTATTTCTCATCTTTTTAATGATTGCAAGTAATGTTAATTTGCAGCACTTATCCAAATAAAACTGAATTGGTTATGATGAATGGCCGTTACTGTTTATTGTTCAGACAATCCCAACTGAAGGTGACGCTATTCTCCTTGAAATTACGAACTTCATCTTGAAGCTTAAATACTGCTCAACAAGACTAAACTACAATACTAATTTTATACTGCTATCGCTTACAAATAGATGAACTGAAATAATGTGATGCATTCAGATGCTTTGAGAAATGACATTCTTCAATGTCTTCAAAGTTAAAACTAAAATCAAGAATAAAATCTGACTGAGACTATACTGCAGACTCTAGTGCACAAATATACATACAAATGGTTGAGTTATAATTATGCAAACTGTGTTTACGGATGGAACCAAGTTGGTAGCTCTGGTATGCATCGACAGGCAAAACCTGTGATATGCAGTAATATCTGCATACATCCTTCCCGTATCATTCAGGTCTATCACCATACCAAACCACTTCAAAATTCGACAACCGACACTTCAACTTATATGGCAAAAACTTTGTACGGATTGAATTTCTTAAACAGGGCCCATGGATAACTCTGGTAGGCATTGGTACTCACAATCCGTGATATTATGCATATTCGTTCCCCATTTCTGGTCCGCCACATGTCATAGAGCATCAAGATATGACAACCGACTCTTGAGTTATAACGCGAAATGTTTGTATGGACGGCTCGAGACGTCAACTATATACCCACCGACTAATATCGGGGGTATAATAACCATATATCTATGTGTATACCTAACCAAAACAATTCCCCTCCTCACCTCACCCCGGTGGATAAGACTAAATAGTTCTTTGGTCATGCACAAGTAATTGTAGAACCCCTGACCTGTTTACCACTATTTACACTGGCCAGTGTTCTCTGTCAGACTAAACACGCTCGATATATTAAGGCTATAATGCGGTCTAGGTCAATTTGTGACATACAGTGTACCTACACAATGCTTTATTATTGTTGTTAGATACTGGAAACACCAGGAAACACCTGGAAATACAGTTTATTTTTCGTTTTTCTGACCTGTGCTTTACCGATTAAGGATGTTATTGCTTGAGTCTTAATTTTACACAGTTTGCATCAACAAAGGACAGTGGAATGGGATTGAAAGGCAGTTAACACAGTTATTGAAGAACGGCGTCCTCGGGGTCGGAAAAAAACTTTTTGGGCCCTATATGTGCAATTGTTTTCCAGACCCCCCCCCCCCCACTGCCGACGAGCGTAACACTTGTTTGGGCATTGTGGAGAGAAGAATCAAAATATTAAAGAACAAAGAAACCGGCACCATTCACCAGCGCCGGACAAATGATGCATGGAAAGAAATTTCTTTGGAAATAGCAGGGAAATATCCAAACAGAACCAAAACACAAACAAAATTCTTCTGATACGTTATCTTCTTGGCTCTTCATTTTCACGCTGTGCTAATTAAAAAACCTCATTAATATCATCATTCTGCAGATATATAAACGCAAGCATGAGTCTCCACACAATTATACCCAAAAATTATACCGCTATACATGCCGATTGTGGCCGGTGAGTGTTCATGAATTAGTCGTAAGACGGCGTCAATTGACAGGTGACAAATCTGATAGATTGGATCAATCACACCATCGACAGCGTGTGTCGTTTGCGCTAAAGCAAAGATACCTTTGCGTTCAGCCGCTACCATATAAACTACCTGGTTTATAAAATAGTCTCGCTTGGTGAATAGCACCCCAGTGCTTTAGCGCAAACGACACACGCTGTCGATGGTGTGATTGATCCAATCTATCAGATTTGTCACTTGTCAATTGACGCCGTCTTACGACTAATTCATGAACACTCACCGGCCACAATCGGCATGTATAGCGGTATAATGTTTGGGTATAATTGTGTGGAGACTCATGCTTGCGTTTATATATCTGCAGAATGAGTTTCAATGATATTAATGGGTTTTTTTAATAAGCACAGTGTGAAAACGAAGAGCCAAGAAGATAACGTCTCAGAAGAATTTTGTTTGTGTTTTGGTTCTTTTGGATATTTCCCTGCTATTTCCAAAGAAATTTCTTTCCATGCATCATTTTTCCGGCGCTGGTGAATGGTGCCGGGTTCTTTGTTCTTTAATATTTTGATTCTTCTCTCCACAATGCCCAAAAAAGTGTTACGCTCGTCGGCAGTAGGGGGGGGGGTCTGGAAAACAATTGCACATATAGGGCCCAAAAAGTTTTTTCCCTACCCCAAGGGACCCACCACCCCATTTGTGCAAATTTGTTCCTCCAAATGTTAGGGACCCACCCCCTTTCTCATGTTTTTATCAAAATTTCAGAGTTTTTTAGCCGTTCTTCAATAACTGTGTTAACTACCTTTCAATCCCATTCCACTATCCTTTTTTGGTGCAAAGTGTGTAAAATTAAGACTCAAGCAATAACATCCTTAATCGGTAAAGCACAGGTCAGAAAAACGATAAATAAACTGTATTTCCACGTGTTTCCTGCTGTTTCCAGTATCTAACAACAATAATAAAGAATTGTATAGGTACACTGTATGTCACAAATTGCCCTAGACCGCATTATAGCCTTAATATAGCGAGTTTAGTCTGACAGAGATCACTGGCCAGTGTAAATAGTGGTAAACAGGTCAGGGGTTCTACAATTATTTGTGCATGATCAAAGAACTCTTTAGTCTTATCCACAGGGGTGGGTGAGGAGGGGAATTGTTTTGGTTAGGTATACACATAGATATATGGTTATTATACCCCCGATATTAGTCGGCGGGTATATAGTTGACGTCTCGAGCCGTCCGTGCGTCCGTCCGTACAAACATTTTGCATCATAACTCAAGAGTCGGTTGTCATATTTTGATGCTCTATGACATGTGACGGACCAGAAATGGGGAACGAATATGCATAATATCACGGATTGTGAGTACCAATGCCTACCAGAGTTATCCATGGCCCTGTTTATGAAATTCAATCCGTACAAAGTTCTTGCCATATAAGTTGAAGTGTCGGTTGTGGAATTTTGAAGTGGTTTGGTATGGTGATAGACCTGAATGATACGGGAAGGATGTATGCAGATATTACTGCATATCACAGGTTTTGCCCGTCGATGCATACCAGAGCTACCAACTTGGTTCCATCCGTAAACACAGTTTGCATAATTATAACTCAACCATTTGTATGTATATTTGTGCACTAGAGTCTGCAGTATAGTCTCAGTCAGATTTTATTCTTGATTTTAGTTTGAACTTTGAAGACATTGAAGAATGTCATTTCTCAAAGCATCTGAATGCATCACATTATTTCAGTTCATCTATTTGTAAGCGATAACAGTATACATTTAGTATTGTTGTTTAGTCTTGTTGAGCAGTATTTAAGCTTCAAGATGAAGTTCGTAAATTCAAGGAGAATAGCGTCACCTTCAGTTGGGATTGTCTGAACAATAAACAGTAACGGCCATTCATCATAACCAATTCAGTTTTATTTGGATAAGTGCTGCAAATTAACATTACTTGCAATCATTAAAAAGATGAGAAATAAC
Source organism: Siphonodentalium dalli (assembly GCA_032622095.1). Classification (NCBI taxonomy): domain Eukaryota; kingdom Metazoa; phylum Mollusca; class Scaphopoda; order Gadilida; family Siphonodentaliidae; genus Siphonodentalium; species Siphonodentalium dalli. The sequence continues at coordinate 41,550,837 of CP136066.1, forward strand.
CAGAAGGAATGAATTTGATGCATGTCAGAACAATACAGTATTTCAGACATTAGAAATTTATGAGATAGCCTTTTCAATTTCATGTTATGCAACAATCGGGTCAATGATATCTAGTCAACATTGAGTATTCACCATGTAGTATTTGTGATACAGTTTTTTTTAATTTTATTACTTTTATTCGGGTAATACAACTGGGTAATACATTTTTTTTTTTTACTAAATTACGGTTTTCCACTGAGAAGTGGGACGGGATCCTGTGAAATCCAGAATGTTGCTAAATCTGAGGCTAAATAGTCACTATAGCTGTTTATATAGCCATATGCCAACAAACATGATATTAACATGCTTACAAACAACATTACATGGTCAGTACTCGTAAATTGTTTGAAAAAAACCCATTTTGGGAAAAAAATACAAGCACGATTGTTTCGGCCTCTGGACCACCCACCCACCCCGGCCCTATATACGGATTTTTTTTTAGACCCCCTCATGTCGTCGGTGGTATATTTTGCCCCACGTCCTTGTCCTCGGTTGATCATTGTTGAAATGTGTACAAACGTGTACTGTTACACGCATACACGCAGCATGTTTATGTGACCGGTGGTCAATCTATGATTGACGCCAATCACATTGATTGGATAATCCTATACCGCGCGGCGATGTCTTCCCATCGATATGTCCACCGATAGCTTCGCATTGAGCGTCGCCTCGTAAAACTACCTGGACTATATTATAAACCCAGCCGGTGAATAGCACCCAGGGGTGGTATTCACCAAGCGAGACTATTTTATAAACCAGGTAGTTTATTTGGTAGCGGCTGAACGCAAAGATATCTTCGCTTTAGCGCCAACGACACAAGCTGTCGATGATGTGATTGACCCAATCTATCAGATTTGTCACTTGTCAATGGACACCGTTTCACGACTAATTCGTGAACACTTACCGGCCATGTATAGCGGTATAATTATTGGGTATAATTGTATGGAGACTCATGCTGGCGTTTTTCATCTGCAGAATGAGTTTTGATGATATTTAGGCCAGTACGAGTTTTCGAAAAATCCAATCGACCCCGCACTTCCGAGCCCCTAGATTTCTTGCTATTTTAGTTTGCAGTGACCCCTGGGACACATTGCACGGGTGTGCGATTTTTTATTCCGGATTGGCACGGTCCTTTAAAATAGGTTTTAATGGTTTTTAAAGCTATTTTTTACATAATTCGATAACACGACCATAGATTCGATCCAGAATTTCCTCTGGAGATCATGAGATTATTTTCGTGACCGAAATAAATTGTTAGAATGAAATAAGCCGATGTTTTTTTGTCATATAGTAATAACGGTGGCCCTAAAATTTAATTTATTGATTTTTTTCTTCGAAATTTCAGGCGTTTTTCATAAATATGACGACGAAACAGGTCGATAACTGCATATCTGGAGGGGGAATATCGTCGCAATTGCTATCAAAAACTTCTGTGGACATTTGCTCACCAATAAATATAGATATGTAGAATGCGGTCCATGTGAATCGGTAACAGGAGCGTAAAACTTAACCCTCCCCCACTAAAAGCCCAAAAATCCCTAATGCATAGGTTGTGCCAATAACGTCTCGTTGTCGATGCACATAGGCTAGTTTTCCGCATATTAATACCAAAATGCTCTCTAGGAACTAATACTGAGCAAAAGATAGCATGAAAATTAAAATTTAATTATAATTGATGCTCATTGTTGATTTTTTTGCTCAAAATTACAAATAATTCAGCTGCACAGAAGTATGCAAAGCGCTTAACTAAAGCGCTACCTTTACCAAAGACAGCATCTATACATAGACATATATTATCACATAATTTGGCCATAAAAGCAGTTTCATAATTATCGGTAATAGACACGTTTAATAACAGCGCGTGCGATGACGTCATGGCGTTCTTCAAATAACTTGCGATCGCTGTAGTTTATGATTGTTGTTTTCGATGAATATTTCGCGTTGCTTCGGGTTTATTTGATCATGTGATAAAAGGTATCTCACACTCGTTCTATTTTATACGTAATTTATCAACCTCGTCCTCTAAATTCTATTTGAGCCTCGGTAAACCTCGGCTCAAATCGAATTTAGTGAACTCGGTTGATAAATTCCGTATAAAATAGAAACTCATGTGAGATCCTCTATTTCTAATATATATTTATGATATGTCGTGATCAATTATTTGTTCAAAACTTCATGATGCTGCTGTCAGAATACAGAACAGATTGATGAGTGATACGGCGTCCCAGAGTGAAAAATCCGAAGCACGTCGGTTTCGGTCTGCCTGTATACCACTGGAATCGAATGAGAATGCTAATAAATATTCTAAATCGACATGGGATGTGCATCAGTTACAACGACATACAAACAATTCTATCAGTGTGGACAGATATACAAACTACTGGTGAAAGTTGTGTTGTGCCAATTAACATTGATGTGGGATTTTTCACCTACGCCGAAGCCGATAATTTCGAACAAAAAGCTGATAAACTAGATGAAACATTTCAAAATGTTATGAACATTGTCATCTTTCAAAGCAGAGTACTTAGCGAGAAGCAGAAACATGTATCTGAACAGGAAGGAACTTCGATAAACATGAACACTATTCATGAATGCCCTAACATTAACGTTAAACGTGCATCTCTAGTTCATTTGAAGGGGTTATGTGAGGTAATGAACACATATATATAGTAGGTACAAGTCTTTATTATGTTGTGAATAATATATGCAGTGTGTACAAATATAATGATCAAGAGTCGCCGCGAAGTGATGTCCCCGAATGGGTGATGCCTGGTGTGAATGATGCCTGGATATGATCTAGGTATGAGATGAGTCTAGTGAAAGCATGATGTGATGGGATGTGGTTGTTTCTTATATACTATTTGGGATGCATATTAGATGAGGCGTTTGGCACTACACATCGGGATTGGTTCCACCGTTATGGTCATCTCCCTTGACCATATTTGGGAGCCATCTTCATTGTGTGTATGTCTTCGCTGGGAGTAAGACGTGTGAGGTTTCGTTAAGAACCGAACACGAATATCTGAGTTTGGGGTTTTATATATTGGGACATTCGTATAGTTTGAATCAAGTTGTGAGATTATAATGGGTAGTTATCTCACATATGTCCCCCCACCCGTGTAAGATTTTTCGCGCAGCGGAAAATCTTATGTAACATCAAAATTATGGACCTAACTGGGGTATTTGTGACCATGGTATGGATGAGGCTGAAATGAAATATAATGACGATGGTGATCATATAGTAAGTCGATCGATACTTTGTAACATTGATTGTGGTGAAGTTATGATTAATACATATGGAACAAAGTTGTCTTAAAATGATAATACGCAATATTATGAGATTATGAAATAAATGGTGGGAAAAGCATATATGGGTTGGTATATAAAATGATCGGGCAAGCAGTGATAATGCGTGCTATATTGATATGTAGGATAAGGTGTGATAATAGAATATAGAGATACAAGTATGAGAAGTAATGAATATAACAATACGGTAATAGTGCATGGTATGTTTTGTAAATGATGTACATTGGTGATGTATTATATAAATGCATGTTGTATTGTTAATAAAATCATGAGGATATGTATACATTCGGTATTGTGGTAATGAGAGAACAAATGTTTCTCATCTGCCGTCAATTGCACAGGGAATTGTTGAGAGCATGTGTCAGAGGTGAAATGTTGTTTGGAGTGTGGTATATGAGGCATTTATTAATGCGTTTGTTGATAGGTGGCGAGATCCGTTACCAATGTTATTGATGATAATCGGCGGTCAGTTGTCTAACTCTTGGGATTGGCACGTGTCATAATGGAGTTAGCATACACAGCTGACGGGGTATGCATGCAGTAACGATATTAGAATTAGTCTGTGGGTTTGTGCCCCTTATAGGAAAAAAAATGGTATTATTGGGAAAATGATCAATATAGATTAAGTGGTGGGTTATGGATGGACGCGTGAGTTTTTATTATTTTCATAGGTCGTAATGTGGATGATTCATCATCAACATCTCGCGGGTGTTTTTTGGGAAATGTCAAATCTTCTTGTGTGGTTTGTATTTGAGGTTGCTTAGCTGGAGACAAATGAATATCTTTCGTAGCTTCATTGGGTATTGGTGGGGTTAGTCTGTGACGAAGTTGCGTATCAGTTCCCTTTATCCTTTGGTTAAGTTTATTTCGTCGCTTTGCGATTTTAATTCGTCGCGTGTTGTGATTGCGTTGAGTCTGATATTGGGAAATTTTCGTAATACACTGAATAATGTATTTGCGAATTGAGATGGCAATCAGTAAAATTAATATGAACGTAATGACCGCGGGAATGATGATTTGGTAATAATCTTGTTTTTGCTTTTGTTTGATGGGTTGCAGGGAAGTGACTGTTTGCAGAAAATCATATAGGGATAGTTGCTTTATGGGGGGTAACTTGTTTGGAATCGAAATTTGAGGGGGCAAGTTATGAATTTGGGAAAATAATGGCTTCCCTTGTGGCAATTTATGTAATTCAATAGTTGATTGTAATTGGGTTATTTGTGTCTTGATGGTGATGTTTGATGAGTTCAATGTTGTGAATGCAATTAGTTTGATACTGGCTGATGTAGCTATGCACCTTGGTGGTAAAGTTATCGTTGCGATGGGGGGTAAAATTGTGATTCTATACGGTCGTTTTCTTAAGAGATTGTGATGACAGTTTACTGTAAATGTATGAGCTTTCGTGGTTGTTATAAGCCATGTACATGCCGCCAGCTTAATAGCGGATGGTAAATTATATTGAGGGTAGATGGCTATAGGGCAATTTGTGGCGGTATTTTTTGTATCATTGGTGAATATGTTGAGTAGGCAGTTATGATTATGTGATGCGGCGATTCAAATTTTTTGAATTTTACAATATGGTAATTTGTTTAAAATACACGGGTGATTGTCACCAATGGTGGTATATTTGGATCGGTCGGGAGATAATAGCAGGTAATTATGAGTAATATCGATTCGGGCAACTTTTATTTATTGTTGTGTCTGAGTTTTGGGTCTCGAGGGTCTAATGGATAAAAAAATGGTATAGCGCGGAATATGTCAAACTGCATTCTGATATCGCGTAAATAAATTGTTATGGTAATGATTAGTCTGCTGTCTGTGAGTATGGTTTGTGTCTTCAAATGTTGGTAATATTTTGCAATTCCCGATTCTATGGGGAATGGTAACTTCAAATGGGCTGGAAGTAATTTCGTTATACTGTCAAGTGCCTTTTTTAAATGTATTGGGCTTATGATCTCCGGTGTAAATCGGTGGTTAATTAGAGAGGCAATTTGAACTTTAAGATGTCGCAAATATAACTTTGCTTGGATAACATCTTGTTGTATTTCATGTAATATTACTAGAAACTTAGCGTTGATGATTGTGAATATTTCAATTGTATGTACGTGTTTTTGAGTTCGATGTGTTTCTTTTCGAAGTGTGGCTTGAATATTGGATATTGTTGTTGATAATGTGTTGACTCGTTGGCGATTTTCGTTTGAAATGACGCGTGTTATATTCATGAAAGAATAAGCGGTTTGAGTATCGTGTTGGATTTTTTTTTGGTTTTGGTAGAGGGTTCGTATGTTATCTTCTACATGTGTAATATCTGACATCGAAGGGGTGCCAAATAGAAACTTGGCGATATCGCTTATTACGGGTAATATTGCTCGTTTGAGTCTTTTGGTATTATGGAGTTGATAATAATTATGATATTCATATTGGATTTGTTTTGTTTCCGTGAGAGCCGCTGCTAATTCAGTTTGTAAATCTGTCAAAATGTTGATGAGATTAAAGTTAATGTTATTTGTCTCGTTCCTGAATGGAGGTTTGTTATGGTGATATGTGCTTTGATGAAACGTGGCACAAATGCTATTGAGTTTATTTTGGGCCATCCTTATGTCGGTAGCGAGTCTTGCTATGTAGGTATAATATGGTGTGAGTTCGATGAGAAAACTGAGATCCCAATTTTCATTTGAGACATTTTCCGGTGATGCAAAAATAACATGTTCTGTCGAGTTAACATAGTGTCACTAGTTTGAAAACCGATGATAAGTATGAAGAGGGTCGCTTTAACGAAGTTTTCTGTAGGCTTCATATCGCTTGCACCCCTATAAGTAAAAATATAGGTGTGTATTAGCGGGTTAGCTGGTATCTGATTATAAAGATAGATTCGCGTGGGCATGGCTTTTATGGGTTAACTGGTTTGATTAATCGATGAGATTTTTCGGCCGGTGTAAGTTGTAATGTCATTCTCAAATTACTGTGTAAAATTGGTACCCCCAGAAATCGACGAAATATGACGTCACGCGATGCCAGTGTGTGTACCAATTAGCCGCGCTGCGTGCGCTAGGCGTGTCGACGAAGGTAATTAGTGGTATAGCGGTATAAATGCGTTGGCCATTACAGCTGTGAATTATTGCGGGCCTATCTTTCGATATTTGCAGTTATGAGTCAACTTTTGAGTGAGTTAGAGTGTAAGTTGAGAAATGCGAAGGCATCTGGTTTAGGGTATTTTGGGGTGATCGTTGATTCGATCTATCTGACCTACGTGAATGATCAGATAGTCGATCAATTTGAGCGGGGGAATGAGCACGCCCGTACGGGGGTATCATCCAAGAGCGATCGCTATCTGTGTACGTTGTGGCTAGAAGAAATTGAGAGGTGTTACCTCATTTTAAATCTGAGGAAGCAGATTAGGGAAGAGAGGAGAAGGTTGATGGATCTGTGGTCGGAAGAACAGACTGACTGGTAAGACGGAGTTGAGTTGGGCCGGCTGATGAGCGAGATTTGAGGAGGTTTTTGCAGGAGGAGTGAAGGAGAAAGATGGGCCCAATCCTTGATAGCTGTTTGTGCCTATATAATTTAACGTGGGCTACATCGTGCTAATGAAGATTGGTTTCATTGAAAACATCACATGGACATCTGAATGTGAACGACGAGTGGTATTGCTGTATTATTTATAAAATGTATGTGTCATAGGGTGTAGGTATACCAACAGTCATGTCAATATGGATATCAAAAGGCATATGAATAAATGCGTATTGTGTACTGCTATATATAGGTTCTTATTGCTATATTTGACATGATTATTGGCGGAAATATTTGTTGATTGTATAGTATTAGGGGAGTGCAATTGACGCATGGAATAGTAGTTCTATCTATATTGTAATGATAATATTTGATCGCGCATTGTCACGCGGCTCTGGTTATCTTGGCGGTGGGGGGGGGGGGGGGGGGGGGGGTATGTATACGATATCGTCGTGTTGGGAGATATATTGTGATTTGCACATACATGTTATTCAGGCTCATTTTAGCTCTGCACATGTATATGTGATTTAGGGTATTGTGGGCAGTTGGGGGGGGTGGTACATATACGATATGGTCGTGTTGGGAGATATATTGTGATTTTCACATACATGTTATTCAGGCTCATTTTAGCTCTGCACATGTATATGTGATTTAGGGTATTGTGGGCAGTTGGGGGGGGTGGTACATATACGATATGGTCATGTTGGGAGATATATTGTGATTTTCGCATACATGTTATTCAGGCTCATTTTAGCTCTGCACATGTATATGTGATTTAGGGTATTGTGGGCAGTTGGGGGGGGGTGGTGGTACATATACGATATGGTCGTGTTGAGAGATATATTGTGACTTACATCTCACTAGATACGTGGTGTGTGGGGGAGGGGTCTGGTGTATGTGTCGTGGAAGTGGAAGGTTAACCTATCGGTGTTCTTGTCATACTTATTGGTTTGTGTGGGTCGCTTGATTTGGGTTATTTGAGTTTAATGAATAATTATGGATAGTTTTATGTTTATGAGGCAGATAAATTGGCTGGGTAATGTTTGTTTATGTTATGGTTTATGTTGAAATATTCCTATTTATTGATATGATACTTGTGTAACATATTTTTATTGTATTTATTTTGTTTTTGTTGTTTGAGGGAAGCAAGTTTTAGCCCTGTGTGCATTGTGCACCGATGCACACTGGACTTGCCAGCATTGAGTTATATCTGATTATTAGATGATGTTTAGTGTGTTTATTTATCATTGGATATTATGTTTAGATGTATCGAAGAGATATCGCTTGATAGCTGGTTCGATGTTAGCGGGAACAGGGGTTTGTAATATATATTACCGTGTGGGTCTATTTGAGATAGATAGTGCCTAGCATGTCCCTCGGGAATCTTCGAGAGTGCTTACTTGGTTTGGCACAGCGTCTCGATTCGATACGGACGCTATCTGCCAATATGAGATGAGTATATAAGGTGTGGGAATATCGACAAGTGTTATTTCTGACTTAATTTTCATTATGTCTGATTACTTGCGATTCTTGGAGGCTGAGGTTGCCGTGTTAGAAACTAGTCAATATGAGGTGACAATGCAGTATGTGGACCACATACTGGCATTTCATGATGTTATAGTTGCTGTGTGCCTTGCCGGAGGGACCAGTATAGATTGGGCACGGTACTTTAGTACCGTGTCTGAGTTAGAAAGATGCCAGATGGTGATAAATCTCCGGCTGGAGATCATAGATGAAAGGCAGCGAATAGTGGACATCTGGAGTCAACATCGGAGAGTATTGTAAGAAGATGTTGCTGTGAATGCTGCCCCTGATGAATTTGGAGCGTCCCTGGATCAAGAGCTGGCTTGCATTCTGCAAGCTGGCACGGTGTTTAGCCAACAATAACATGAGTTGAATTGTTTTTGTGGTTATTCACCGTGTTAGCCTGTAGCAATAACATCTTGCTGATAAATTCAGTGAAAAGAAATGTATTTTTTTGTTTGTTGTTGTTGTTGTTGTTGTTGTAATCGTGGTAATGCCCCAAAGGTGTTAATATTGGTTGAGCTACAAAGAGTAACTTTTGTAAACGTGCTAAATCGCCAAAGATTATTTAATTATAGTATAAGATTGGTTGAAATGTAAAGAGATAAATATATTATTAGACCGCTGCCAAGAATTATTAGAGTTCAATACTGTTATTGATTGGGTTATCTAAGTTTTAGAATGAAGAGCGTTTGTTTGTTCGTTCGAATAAATTTGGTTTTAGTTATTTCGGAGAGTTTATGGGAACGTATGGAATATGGGAGAAATGATATAATATACGCTCTATAGTAAAGAGTGTTATACGTTTGCTTCTGGGTTTCGTGGGTTCAAATAATGTCGGTAAATGTATGTGAGATGCGAGGTGGGAAATGGAATAGGTATTGAGTGATGATGGTGGAAATGCCGTGGTTTCTGTACCAATCGTTCTATGATAAAGAGCGTTGTTTGGCAGTATTGGGGGTAATGATGTTGAGGGAAATATGCCGTGATTATTGTATCAACTACTATATAATATATATAGTATTGCGGCGTTGGTGGGGGTGTCTACATTGAGGGATAATATGCCGTGGTTTCTGTACCAATCGTTCTATGATAAAGAGCGTTGTTTGGCAGTATTGGGGGTAGTAATATTGAGGGAAATATGCCGTGATTATTGTATCACATACTATATAATATATAGTGTATTGTGGCGTTGGTGGGGGGGGTGTCTACATTGCGGGATAATATGCCGTGGTTTCTGTACCAATCGTTCTATGATAAAGAGCGTTGTTTGGCAGTATTGGGGGTAGTAATATTGAGGGAAATATGCCGTGATTATTGTATCAACTACTATATAATATATATAGTGTATTGTGGCGTTCGTATGCTATGTCAATGAATATATGATTGAGTTAAGCATATTGGAGCGAATGATGATGTAACTGAGTCATGAACGGGAGTTTGCCATATTTCGGAGATTGGTGCGAGAGGCAATGATCGACAGATTGGCATGTTTCGTGAATAAACAATTATTCAAAGACGCCGAGTGTCAGTCATTAGCGAAAGATATATATTACATGTCGGTTAAATTTACTTCGGCATCATGACTCAATGTACATCTGTTAGCGATAATTGAATTAGAGATTTGGGAAACGGGACGATGCCCTGTTTGATATATATACTATATGATCAAGCAACTGGTATGAGTAAAGTTTATCGTTGGGGTGTCTATCTATGTTATGCCTTTGTAAAACCTGTTTTATATAATACTAATAAAAGTTATGTAAACTATCTATCATTAGTGATTGTGAAGTACTTTGATACATAATTATGAATGTTCGATATCAGTTGTCATCTGATATAAATCATATGTTTCCGTACTTTCGTTTGACCAATTCGTCGAACGGCTGTCGGGTGATGTATATTGTAAGGAATTAGAAAACGATGAATCTTTAGGCGTGTGTTTGGCATATGGTGTATATAATTTACGATGCCGGCCGCGTTTGTTATCTGCGCGATCCGATTTTGTGTCTGGCGTCGTACTATAAGAATTTTGTGTAATTAATTTGTGTTTTATGACATTTGGTTCCTGTGTTTGGGGCCTAGATTGGTCGCTGGGTGAAAAATCCAGGGGTGAATGGCTGTCTGTTTTATTAAAATGTTTCGAAGCCATGAGTCTGTTGGCTAATTCAGCAAATGGTATTGAAGAACTGTCGTCTGTGTTTGAGCGCTCAAGTTGAGCGCGCTTAATTGCCGTCGTTTTGAGGTCATCGTCTGATTCCAATGTGGATTGAGAGCTATTATTATCGACACTGGCTTCACTCGGTGGAAATGCAAATCGATTGTGTCGTTTATTTTTTAAGTGATTGGGAATTTGAGGTGTAGGCCAATCAACGGGGGATGGTTTGATGTGTTTAGCATGTGATTTTGTTAATTTAGCAGATAGGTCATGTCTTAATATGTAAGATATGGGGCCTGTCTGTTTCAAGATACGCCAAAACGGCTCATATTTAAATGAAAATTTGTGATTTGGTTGGTGGATTTTGTAATAGACGGATTGGCCTATTTTAAAGGTTGGAATAGATCCACCTTTGTTCTGTTTGTGGTTGCGAGAGGCTGTTTCGAGAAGAGATTTTGTTCTTTTAAAAATAATGTGTTGATTTTGAAGCGTGGTGGCTAAAAAATCCTCTCCTAAATACTTTTCTCTGTGTGTTAAAATTCGGTCTATGCTTATCTGTGGTTCTCTAAAAAAAGTTAGAAAAAATGTTGAATGTGTATGTACACTGGAACAATAGAAGTTCATTGCTTGTGATGCATAATTTAGATATAGGTCCCAATTTTCTACATTTGCTTGGGTGATTGTTGAAATGATTGATGCTAGACTTCTATGCGGGCTTTCTGACTTCCCATTGCTTTGGGGTGAGTAGAACGAACTGAGTCGGTGATTGATATGGCAATATTTACAATATTCAGTAAAGGTAGAGTTTGCAAACTTGGACCCATTATCCGTTAAAATGCCTTCAACTGATCCAAATAAAGTGAAATACTCTGAATTCAATCTTTCTAAAATTGTATCCACCATTTTGTTAGGTAATGTGTATGCTAAAGTATGTAATGAAAATTGATCAATAATAGTTAAGATAAATCTATTTCCTGACTGTGTTTTGGGGGAAAATGGTCCCATAAGATCGATGGCTATGAGCTGTCCTGGCCTTGATGGGGCAGTGACTGGTTGAAGCGGGATTTTTGGATTATGAGCATTTCGTTGTCGGCATGTGTGACAATTGTTTATGTATGTGACAATTTTTGCAAACAACTGAGGTGTGTAATATCTGTTTCGTATGGTCGCGTATAGCGATTGTACCGCTCTATGGCCGAGACTGTGATATTGGGATATAACTTCCTGCGCTATTTTGTCCGTTATATATATTCGTAATTTAGGTATGTCATTATATATTGATATATAGTGTAGGATACCATCTTTGAGAATAAAGGTTTTTGCTAATTTTTCGGGTATATTTGTTGATTGCATTTGTTTGATAATCTCGGTGATTGTGTGGTCTGCTGATTGTTCATCTCTTATATTAGTTATAGGAGGAAGGACCGGGCTGTCGTCAAGATCAACTGATGATTCAGAATCCGTTTTCTTTTTTGGTTGTTTATTTCGTTTTGAGAATTCCTGAATATCTTTCATGTCAAGTATATTAACATCCTGTACAAGGGGATTGGTGGGTGGATTTGGGTCGCTATCTGTGCAAGAAATGATGCACGGGTGTGTGTCTGGGTTTATCCGACTGCAAAAATCGGCCGTAACATTGTTCGTGCCTTTAATATAAGTAATTTTTGGGTTCAATGCTGATATTTCCAAAAACCATTTTTGAATTTTTGTGTTTATCAGATCCTGTTTTTTAAACATGTGGATGAGGGATAAGTGATCTGTTTTAATCTCTACTTGGGATCCCTGTAAGTAAAATTTAAATTGCCTTGCAAACGTATATATAGCGAATGCTTCTTTTTCCGTGACAGAATAATTCCTTTGTGATTTGTTAAGTTTTTTACTGGCGAACGCGATTGGTAGTTCAACGTGTTTATCATCTTGGCTATTAGCATATTGTGATAGTATCGCCCCGATACTATGGATAGATGCATCTACTGTCAGAATGAACAGTTTGTCGGGATTTGGGTAAGCTAAGATTGGGGCGGTTGCTAAGCTTTCTTTAAGCGTGTCGAACGCTGTTTGGCACGGCGCATCCCACACAAATTTAGCATATTTGGCTGTGAGTTTGATTAAAGGCAATGCCGTGGATGCGAAAGTAGGAGAATATGACCTGTAAAAATTAAGAATCCCCAGTAATCTGCGGACTTCTTTAACTGATTTCGGAGGTGGTAGAGACTTGATAATTGAAATTTTTTCAGGGTCAGGGGATGTGCCCTTGTCGGAAATAATATGCCCTAAAAATTTGACTTGTGGTTGGCAAAATTTAGATTTTGATAGTTTAACTATTAAGCCGTATTCCCTGAGTCTGTCAAATAATTTTGTGAGCTGCTGTATATGCGTTTGAGGATCGGAGCTATGACAGATCAGGTCATCGACAAATCCTTCTACAAATGGTAAATCGTGTAGGGCCATGTTCATGAGTTTTAAAAAATACCCTGAGCTCGAGACATATCCCATCGGGGCTCTTTGATAACTGTATTGTCCTTCGGACGTATTCATAGTTAATATGGGAACATCTTCGGGTTCGACTCCAATAACATGATAAGCATTTGATAAATCAAAGATACTGAAAATAGTTGAGCCGAGTAACTTGGACGATATTTCTGTAAAACTAGGCATAGACCATTTTAATGGAATGGAAACATCATTGAGTTTTCTCAGATCGATTACCAATCGGTAATTTGGAGTACCATCGGGGTTGGGTGTGGATTTGCGTATGAGGAGACTGGGAAATCCCCACGATGAATGGGCAGTGGGTCTAATAATGTCTGCATCTAATAATTTTTTTATCTCAGCAGCCATAATTCGTTGTTTGTTCAGTGGTGTCGGATATTTTTTGCAAAAAATAGGTAAAATATTTGGTTTGAGGTCGATTTTCATTTTAATTTTTGGACAATATCCTATCTTGTTTATGGCATTTGTAAAAACATCAGGGTATTGTGATACTAGTTGCAATATTTGCTGTTTAAGGTGTTGAGGTGCCACGATATCATCGACAGATATAGGTTGAGTCTTAGTGACTGGAGGGTTAATGTCTTGCCGGTCACCTATGGTGTTTATACTGTGTTTGATTGGCGGAGATGAGTTAATGTTTTGCTCATCGGATGCCCTGCATATCATTTGCTCTTGAGTGCCAAATGCTTGTGCTATTACACGACCTTTCCTAATGGACATATGTGACGCCGATTGGTTTTCTATCATGACGCAAATATTTGGATTATTTGCATCTGCTAGCGTGTCAGTTACATGTACATTTGGTTCGTGTTCGAAAATGGACATGTTACCTTTGCCTATTCGGATTATAGGTGTGTTAAACATATCATTTGGCCCTATGAGTCTGCCTGTTATGATGGCGCATGAGTGAGGTGATAATGAAACGTTATTTGTTGATCGGATGAGTGATGCAATGTGACCGTCCCTTAACATCGGGTATAATTGATTCTGTATTCTGAATTTTTCTAGATCAAAGTAAAGTCTAATACTGTGTTGTTTCATAAAATCGCGCCCTAAAATGCAGGGACGGGACAAGGTTGCACATATGACAAATTTGTGAGTAAGAATGAGTTTTCCGATTCTAAATGTGAGATGTGTGGATCCAAAAACTTTCATTGGTGTACCATCGGCTGATGTGAGTAACACATGTTCTTTAATTAAAGGTGGTCGATTTGGCATGGATCTATAAATGTCGTATTTCAAGCAACTGGTGGTTGCCCCGGAGTCTAATAGTGATCTAATCCGTTGTTTGTGTATTTTAATGATAGTTGAGCATGGTGTTTGGTTTAGACCACCATCTGTCATATCACTTGGATATTTAAGTACTGGTATAGTGTGTTGTATGGGTTTGACTGGTGGTATTATAGGGTTAATTGCAGTATTGGAATGTGATTCGCGAGAATTGGTGCATGTTGACTTTCTTTTGGATGATGAGTAAGAATTAGTAATGTGTTGGTGCTTGGGCTTTTCAAGGCGATTCAGGGTTTTAAAATGGGAAGGAAAGTTTAAGTCAAGAAGCGGTGAGATTGACTTATTGGAAGAATTATGAAATCTGGGTTTCATAGAGGGACACCTGTTATGGCAGAAGGTTGTATGTGTTACCTGCCTGTGACGAGGGAGATTAAGTGGGCGCCGCATGCGATAATTAATATATCGTTGGTTTTGGCACTTTGATGGTAGCGTGGGGTAATGATTAATGGGTTGCAGCTGTGAATGATAGACTCTATGCTTTTGAGATTCGTATGTTCGATGAGCTTTAGCATATATATGATTGTGGCCGCCTATGGTGCTAATCTGATGTGTAATTGGACTCATTGGCTTGCGTCTACTTGGGGTCAAATTTGTGTAGCAATGAGTCCTTATCTGTTTAAAAATTGGTTATTATTTTGAGCCCGACGTCTGCATTGGTCTGTGGTATGATTGTTTAATCTGCAGTATGTACAGAAGAGGGGTCGTTGAGCTGTTGTAGTATATCTTGCATCCATGGTTTGGATGCGGTTGGGATGGGAGACCCTTGGTTCAGAGTAGGGGTGGTGAGAATTTGAAGGTTGGCGCCTGTGGGGGTGATCATTGATTCGGTGTCTGTCTTTGGATTGGCGGGGGGTGTAAGTGGATTGTGATGGCCCTCTTGGAATGTGCCGGTGGTTATTGTCGATATCCATTGGTTGAGGGGATTGTAACTGTGGGAATTGGTTATAATCATTATGATGTTCACCGTAACGTAAGCGATAGCGTTGCCGAAGGTTCATTTCGCGTAGGGCAATATCAGTAGCTCTATCAAGCGTTACGGGGTCGTCTTTGAGAAGCCTGAATTTGATACTAGAGTCGCGAATACCGTCGGAAAAAAATGCTACTAATTGTGTTTGCACTGCTCTTGTGTTAATTTCATCAGTAAACGTGTGTTTAGCAAGAGTACGTATGCGTTCTGCAAACATGGCAATTGTTTCCGTATGTCTCTGCCTAATGGCTCGTATTGAGGAAAGGGCTTGAGGAGAATCAGTTATGGAACTGAATAATGAGCGTAACTGTGATTTCAGATCAGTCCAGGTGAACGTGAATTTTCCGTCTGTGTTATTTTCATTTATGAAGCGTTGAATAAATTCAGAAACTTGAGATTTACATGTCTGAGCGGCAATTTTTATGATAGTCTCATCTTGTGCCGAAATCGCGCGGGAGTATTTTTCCACCGCATGGACCCATTGGGGAAAATTGTCAGGCTTGCCATCGAAGGGTTCAATAATGGAATTCATCCACAACAGTGCTGTTATTGTTGTTTGTGTTTTTAAACTTTCAGTCTGGTCGCGGATAGAACTAGTGAAATGGCTAATTTCATGGGTAAGCCGTGACAATAGCAAGTTTTGAGCATCTTTGCCCATTTCATTAGTAATGTCTGTGTGGGGGGATCTTGAGTTTGGTCGGTCCATTTCCCTGTTTAATTCAAGGTGATGCTGATAATTTTGGCTTGGATGAAAATAATCGCTGCTCTGCGGAGGTGGTGACTCCATTATGTTATTAAGGATTAACGGTGTCTGTTTTGGGATCTATGGTATGGGTGCGAAATATGTTGTATTTTTTTCCAAGTGCCGTGGCGGTGTATTATGCGATTCAGGTGTATTTGACACGATTCAGGTGATTTATTAGGATG
The DNA here is from genome assembly GCA_032622095.1 of Siphonodentalium dalli. Lineage (NCBI taxonomy): Eukaryota > Metazoa > Mollusca > Scaphopoda > Gadilida > Siphonodentaliidae > Siphonodentalium > Siphonodentalium dalli. The sequence continues at coordinate 41,567,051 of CP136066.1, forward strand.
TTTTATGGGAATTGCCGCGACTATAGAGTTGACAATAAGTTTTGGATAATCCGTAAAATGAGCCGGAAATGTATGCCACTCGTTCCAAGAATCTAGTGTATGTCCTGAGTAGTTATTTGTAATCATACAACGCACGTATAAGCGGATTGTATCTTGCGTTATATCAATGCGAATGGGATTGCAATATTTAATGAGTTGTGGCGATAAAGTTATTTGGTGGGGTAAAGCGTATCTACAGTAAGTTTTAAAATTAAGAACTGAATGTTGTTTGTAAGAGGTGGGTGGTATGGGCTGATCGTTTGAAGCATGTATTGTAGTAGGATGGGTAGGTAGTGTAGGTGTAGTAGAATCAGGTGATGTGTCCATAACCCACGTGAAAAAAAAGGAGTAAAAGAATGCTAAAAATAGGGGGTGTGCAATTTGACAGCAAATGGGAAAGAAAAGATGGTCACTCACCAATTTCCGAGAAGAATAATGTGCACAAGTCTGTGATGATGAATGATGTACAGAATGTTCTTGTCGTGTTTATTGGAAGCCGAAGGATGTCCAAATCGGATGTTAATGTTTATGTGGATCTGAATCTGGTCTGCAAGAGGCGTGAGTAATGTTTTTAGCTGGATATACGATGTGAGCTGGTTGTATGAGAATAAAAGGTTGATTCGTCTATATCAGATGAGTATGTATGCGGTCCTGTGTGTCCGAAGGGTTGGTGTGCGGTCCTGTGTGTCCGAAGGGTTGGTGTGCGGTCCTGTGTGTCCGAAGGGTTGGTATGCGGTCCTGTGTGTCCGAAGGGTTCCTGTGTGTCCGAATGGTTGAGTTATGGTTGACCGGTGCAGTGGTCTAGTGTGTGAGGCTGTCTATCCGTGGCTGGAGTGTAAGGCTGTATCCCCGTGGTTGAGTAGCGGTTTGAGATTGTTTCTGCTCTGTAGTGATCGTCTAGTGGCCGAGACTTCAAGTTATGTGGTGAGACGTAGAACTGTTCACGGTACCATTAATACTATGTGAGGTAATGAACACATAAATATAGTAGGTACAAGTCTTTATTATGTTGTGAATAATATATGCAGTGTGTACAAATATAATGATCAAGAGTCGCCGCGAAGTGATGTCCCCGAATGGGTGATGCCTGGTGTGAATGATGCCTGGATATGATCTAGGTATGAGATGAGTCTAGTGAAAGCATGATGTGATGGGATGTGGTTGTTTCTTATATACTATTTGGGATGCATATTAGATGAGGCGTTTGGCAATACACATCGGGATTGGTTCCACCTTTATGGTCATCTCCCTTGACCATATTTGGGAGCCATCTTCATTGTGTGTATGTCTTCGCTGGGAGTAAGACGTGTGAGGTTTCGTTAAGAACCGAACACGAATATCTGAGTTTGGGGTTTTATATATTGGGACATTCGTATAGTTTGAATTAAGTTGTGAGATTATAATGGGTAGTTATCTCACAGTTATTGACCTCTTTGCCTATTATGACACCAGAGAAACCTTATTTAAATCCAGTTGATATTGCGTGGGTCACAACGAGAGCTTTCAACAACAGACTTTTCGATTTTTGAGTGTCGGCGAACAGATTATACCAGGATGGACTGTTATGCATATTAAGCTAGCATAGAAGAACCAAGGACCCGCACCAAACATTGGATACTGTAGAAATGTATCTGCTCCTCCAAATGACTTTGACACTGTCTGCACGGTGCTCAACTGCTCATGCGGCTCTCTGAAGTATTCAGGAGGATTGGTCTTGATTGATCACATTATTTTGACGAGGAATTATACTCAAAAGCACAGCTGATCAAGTTTAGGAATCGCGAACTCTTCCCTCGATTAGTGTTGAGATTTGGTGGATTCCATCGTGCGCTCAACTTCCAATGGATAATAGGTAAACAAAAGCAGGATTCTGGAATTTAGGAGATGGTCATGGAATATGAAATATATGGTTAAAATATAACTGGAAAGGTGTTGGCCGGTAAATCATACAACAGAGGAATGAGAATGCATAAACTGTTATTCGACGCCTTGCTGAGATTAGAAATAGGTGAGTTTCTTAACTCCTTGGATCCTACAGTGCTGAACAATAACAGAGACAAATTTCAGATCCCAATGGATGATCTGGTGATGGTCTTCAGTAGCAGCGATATACTGACCCCATTGAAGAGGATGTGCTTAAAACTATGAATCATGTGACATCATCAATGAGTGAATTCAAAGACCTAGTCTCCAACTTTAGGTCGCGTTGCTGCGAACTTTCAGCCACGTTCGCATTTTGGAACGAATATCTAAGTATGGGTCAGTGCCTGTTGAACTATGTTGCAGCCGAGAGAAACTCTGATTTCGCAAACCACTTGGATATGTTTGCGAAAATGATTCCTTATGGCTTCGCATATGACCACTTGAACTACGCGCGTTGGGGCTGTCTATACCTTGCAGAGATGTGCACCTTAGAAGATTTGCATCCAGATGTGTACACTGCTATGGGTCAGGGACTTCATACAATCCGCCGTTCTCGAAACGTGTCGGCAACATTCAATGGCGTATGGTCCGACCAGGGAATTAAGCAAACGCGCAATAGAGATCTTGGTACCGAGGGATCCTTGAAAGGCACATTTCGAAGTGACAAGGCCATCGAGTGTCATTATCTTACATCATATCTAAGAGCAGAAGTAATGTCGAACCTAATTACAATGTGTGATCTGAATGCTGGGTCAGCTTCACTCCACAGGGAAGATACCCAATCTAGAACCATTGTGGGTGAAAGGAAAGTAATCAATTTAAGGTTGATAACGACGCAAGCGAGGATTCGCCCATGCCACTCGTCAATATCGCCACAGGCGTTGTACTTCCCAAAGAGCCTCACTCCGAAGAACTCTTGTCGTCCTTTGAAACTGGGAAGGACAGAATGAAAACATTCGTTGCAGATAGGCTAGACAGTGATACAGTGGACATTATGCACCCGATTCGCAAATCTAAAACGAAAACATTTATATCAATGCGGAAACCAATCAAGATGACATCCGCGAAGAAACAGGTGACCATTCTTAAAACTGATCGTCACTTCCTGGCGAGAATCCTGGTCCTTGCAAACGACAGGATTCAACTAGACAAATGTTTCTGTTATGAACTATCCCCTGTCCCACTGTCGCTATTCAATATCGATGGAACTATGCGTTATGGAACAACAAGTTATCTTCTTCATCTTCTAGAAGACAAGATCAGTGACAGTTCGCAGCTGGAACCGAAGAGCATCGACATGTGGGTGTTTGATTTTATGGCAATTGTCCAGATGATATGTGGCAGTGCATGTTCGACACATGACACTGTTGGAGATCTATTAAAAGTGTTGAACGTTTAGTGCTCTCAAATCTAACTTCGATGTGCAAGGTTGTTGTCGTAGTCGCAGACCGTTATGACAATCAAGTCTTCTGAGCGATCAAAGATGTCAGCACAAGGCCCTCGTCTGCCCTCGAACTTGACAAAAATGCTTGCCAACTCGAAGACGAATAGCAATTTAGTGGAGTATATCTCAGTTCAACTCGAATCACACCTGGCTGCTAGATTAGTGAATGGGCACAAATTTTAATTGGCGGGTGGCTTCACAGAAGGAAGAAGATGTGTGATGGTAGATGTCGTCGGACCAAACAGCTGTCCAGATTTTAATTCTGATCACGAAGAGGCTGACTCTCGAATGTTTGTCCATGTCGCCTATTCTATTGAACGAGATGTAATTAAGTCGGTGGCTATCTGAAGCCCTGATAGTGATGTTGCTGTGCTAGGTTTGCACCACTTCCAATTCATACGTCTCAATGAACTGTTCTTCCACACTGGTTTAAACATAAGACACGATTTGTAGCTCTCCATGACATCGCAAGAGAAATCGGATCAGACATGCGTAAAGCGCTTCCAGCTTTACATGCGTTGACTGGCTGCGATACCACCAGTTACTTCGTACAGCACGCAAAGAAATGCGCCATGTCAACTGCGGAAAATCACAAAGATATAACGAAGATCATATCAGTTCACGTTGGTGAAGATCATGCGCACCTGTCTGACTTAGGAAAAGAATAGTCTCAAACACCATATTCAACGAGTTAATTATCAATCCTATGGAGGCATGCAACGAAGCCCGTCTTGAGTCTTCCGTCTCCTGGTGGCTGTGGTTGGAAGGTGGGAGAACAGCACCTGGACCCCGTGATGTCGCTCGTGGACCCGACTCCAAAAGAATTGGTTGAGTTTACTCGATGCACATGCAAAAGTAATTGTTCCACTAAAGGATGTGGCTGCAAAAAATACATTCTCACATGTACCAGTATGTGCGGATGCGACGACGACACTTAGAATAGTACGCAGCCAACTGATGGACAATCCTATGTTTCGTTATATACATTGTATACACAACACTTATTATTCAAGAAACTCTTGTTCTGGGTTGAATAATGTCTTGTCTAACGAAAACGAAGAACATAATGACCGAAATGACACTTCCAACTATAATCACAAATATGTCAATTGTGTTTCCGTATTCTGGTTCGTATATTAGCGGATATTACGAAATGGGGGGGGTCAATGTTGGAGCCTTAATTATGATTATAAGAACAACCACACGAAGCTCATACACATAGTTTGGAACAATATATCTAGGGAAGTTACTATGCTATGAATTATCATCAGAAATCAATACTGTTCCCGAGAAAATTCAATTCAATCGACACAAAACTTAGATAATTGGATGTCCCATTCGCTTATTTTGGTATTTATAGTGGAAAGTTGTAAATTGGTCGGGTCCGGTAAGAAAATATTTAGCGTAGATATTTTCAGAATATTATTCTGCAACTTATCATTCAGCACCCGACAATTAATGTAACCCTTTCACAAAACAATATCTTAATTGGTCAATTTCAGTTATCTGCGAGCATTTATGGGGGAGGGTTAAGTTTTTGGATGAGTGGGTACCTGTAGGATAATTACGGTTATGTCATATATTTTCTGAAAGCGATATATCTCAGGAAGTTTTTGGTTTTTGTATCATCTCAATAACTTATCATGCGTCCGGTAAATTGTCATTAGTTCGCAAGACAAAAAACGAAAATTGAGTGATTTTTTTAGATTTTTTCTCAAAATACCCAAAAAGTTGACATTATGTTATATATTTCATAACTGTTTCGACATACATCTGAATATGTTGATATTACAGTTCGAAAAATGTCACATTCGTCGGCGTTTAGTGAAAACTGGTGTTCTCCTAAGATATAATCATTTTTGCGTATTTTCGAGCTCAGAAACTCACAAAAGTCAATATTTTTCATAGCAGCCAATCCAGAATCAAAAATCGCACACCCATGGCATATGTACCAAAGGTAGTTTAACAGCCTGTGACATGATTTTATCGAGGGCTCGGAAGTGGGGGATATCTAAACAACTAGAGGCTTTCTGAGAATCTCGTACTGGCCTAATTATTGAGGTTTTTGAATTAGCACAGCGTGAAAACGAAGAGCCAAGAAGACAACGTCTCAGAAGAATTTAAGGGACAGATCAAACCCAATTGAACCCAATATTTGCTTCTAACTATCTAAGTAATGTTGTTAACACAAGTTTTATTTGACACCAGAATAATAAGTAAATTCTATATCTATGGAGTTATCATTTTTAGTTTCCTTTCTTTATTCGAACATTTGTGTATTTATGTCAAACAAATGATGTTGAGGGATGACCCCCCCCCCCAATGCATTCTTTCCACACACCCCACCCGATCCAAAATGAACGCCCTCTGAAGGGGTTCAAATAGGACGCCCATGCCATATATATCTCGGTGCCTTGACCGATTTAGGCCAAACAAAGGCGGCGGCCATTTTGGATCTGGTGGATCGGTCAAGGGCTGGAAAATGGCTGTGGCCATGGAGTATATTTAGAACATATGAAGTGGGAATATCAAAATCTTGAAGCTCGAATGAGCCATGTCCGTTTTAAAACAAATTAGTTTAAATAGCATGAATGTAGTTTTACCTGTAGGGTGTTAATCCATGAGAACGGAGTTTGTATCACTTACTTCTAAAATTAAAAGCTTATAATATTTTACCAATTTAAAGGTACTCAATCCGATCAGACGCTCCTAAAATATTTGATTCGAGCGAGGAACCCACCCATCAAAGCTCAGAGTGATTAGATATCGATGTTTGAAGTTTGCTATTTCTATTGTTTGTGGACCAGAAGTACGTGGTCAAACGGCCGAAGATGGATATCCAAGTTGGTCCACAAACAATAGAAATAGCAAACTCCAAACATCGATATCTAATCACTCTGAGCTTTGATTGGTGGGTTCCTTGACTCGAATCAAATATTTTTTACACCCGAAGCCAAAGAAATAGTAATTTTGGAGCGTCTGATCGGATTGAGTACCATTAATATTAATGTGTCTAACTGAAGTGCAATTGTGTGGTACTAAAATTAGATCAGAAATATACATTACCCCATACTATTAGTTTTATTTATGGTTATTGTTTCAACCACTATATGGTATATCGTAGTGTCACAACACATTCAGTTTCGATGGCATATGGGGATCACCAAAAGGTTATCTTCATTATGACATAACGCGTGGGGAGGCGCCGGATTGCCCGACTCATGGGTTACCAGCCCATTCAAGAGATGGGCAGGGAGCTATACAGTATTGGCCATTGCAAATTGCAACCATCCCCGACGGGGGGGGGGGGCTTTAACTACCTCCAACACCGATACCCCAAAACCCATCTGGTGCCACCCTTGATATATAACGAATTGAATTTTGTTCTCATAGTTCGATTTTCACAACTATAATTAATGGGGAATTTGTTGTTGTCACACCATAAGTCGCACATTTGCCTACTTATTATCAAAATATTGGACTGAAATGACCATCACTTGGATATTATGGAGCGTCAGCTTGGAAATTTCCATCAGGTGGAAAGGTTTAGATTACTAGGATTTTGAAGTTTTCAAGTTCAGATTAAATTCTTTTCTCCATCCGCATCGACCAAACATTGGTCCTGGTTCCCTGAGGGGGTGGACATTTTAAGATGGACCCCCCAACACCGGAGACCCTGTAGCCACACCCATACACATCCCCTCATGGTGGTTAAGATGTCCGATCGTTGGCACCACATTAGTTCCTATAATGTTGGACCAATTTCGAATGGACGGACATACTTACGTTCAATATACTACATATAAGTTTTGGTTGAAAATTGCTCACTTGCAATTGTTTCTGGCTAGTCGTCGTCGTCGTACTCATTGGTCTTTTCAGAAACTCTTCAGGCAAAAGAATTCTAGCGGTGTCGTCGCTAATTCCGCCTATTTGCATGGTCCGTGTTTACCTCTCTGAGTCTGTTTTTCTTTCTTTGCCTTCATCTTCATCCTCTTCCACAGCGCTTTCAAATCTTTTTTTTGGTCTTTTGGTTCTATTTGGAAATTTCCCTGCCATTTCCAAAGAAATTTCTTTCCAGACATATTTTTTCCGGCGCTGGTGGATGGTGCCGGTATCTTTATTCTCTAGGATTGTTATGCTTCTCTGCACAATGCCCAAAAAGTGTTTCGCTCGTCGGCTATGTATTTATCACCCCTTCCTTTCCCTCGGTTACTCATGTTTGAAAGGAACCAAACGTGTACTGTTACGCGCAGCATGTTTTATGTGACCGGTGGTCAATCTATGATTACCGCCAATCACCTTGATTGGATAATCCTATACCGCGCGGCGATGTCTTCCCATCGATGTCCACCGATAGCTTTGCATTGAGCGTCGCCTCGTAAAACTACCTGGACTATATTATAAACCCAACTCCTCTCTGAAATGAAAAAACATCATATCAATTAACCTGGACAACCCATCAGTAAGTCTTAAATGTAAACAGAAGCTCATGGAAGACATGGAAAAAACTGAATCTGAATTAGAAAAAATACGAAGTGGTGCTATGATTAGATCCCGAGCGAAATGGGTCGAGGAAGGAGAAAAACCCACAAAATATTTTGTGAATTTAGAGAAACGTAATTATATTTCTAAAACCCTGACCAGTTTGACGGATAAGAACGGTAATAATTTGACAACACAAGACAGCATCATGTCGGAAGCTCGAAATTTCTACCAAACTCTCTATTCACATAACAAAAACTGACGATCAAGATCTAAATCGAATGTTAAAAAATTCTGAAACCCCCAAATTAACGCCATCTCAAGCATCGAGCATTGAGGGTCCGCTAACTTTACAAGAATTGACACATGCATTAAAACAATCGAAAAACTGCAAATGCCCGGGACCATCTGGTTACACATATGAATTCTTCAAATTTTTCTGGTCTGATCTGGGGCCCTTTTTGACAGACTCACTTAACGAATCATTTTCAATCGAAGAATTATCGATCACACAAAAACAGGGTATTATAACACTCATTCCAAAGAAGGGCAAAAACCGTCAATTATTAAAAAACTGGCGACCCATCTCCCTTTTGAACACAACATATAAACTCGCCTCCTCGTGCATCGCATATAGACTTAAACGCGTCCTCCCGTATATAATTAATTCTGACCAAACAGGATTTCTAGCTGACAGATACATTGGAGATAACACAAGGCTCTTATATGACATAATGCATCAAGCGAAAGCACACGATAAGCCTGGAGTCCTGCTCCTAGTAGACTTCGAAAAAGCATTTGACTCAGTGTCATGGTCCTTCATACATAAATGCCTCAATTTTTTCAAATTTGGTGATTCCATAAAAAAGTGGATGACAATTCTATATCAAGACGCTAGTTCGTCCATCCTGATTAATGGTCACATATCACAAAGTTTTAAATTAGGGCGTGGCTGTCGACAAGGTGATCCCATATCCCGATATATTTTTCTCCTCTGCGCAGAGGTGTTAGCGTTGTTGGTAAGACAAAATGATAAAATTAAAGGAATAGTCCTCGGTGGTTCAGAGTATAAAATATCACAATACGCGGACGACACAACGTTTATACTTGATGGCAATGAAAGTAGCATTCGTGAGGCCTACTCAATACTTGACCTATATGCTCGGGTTTCGGGACTGCGTATTAACCCGGAGAAATGTCAGGCGGCATGGATAGGATCAAGAGCAAATTGTGAATCAACCATGTGCCATGATTTAAAATTATCCTACTCAAACACTTTCAACTTTCTGGGCATTAATTTCGACACTGATCTTCGAAAGATGATGACAAACTACTCCTGTAAATTGGACGAAATAGAACGACTAACCAAGATATGGAGCCACAGGCTACTAACCCCAATTGGAAGAATAACTGCCATTAAGACACTTATTCTTCCAAAGCTAACCCACATATTCATGTCTCTCCCCAATCCAGACGATGCTTTCGTTAAGAAGTTAAACACAATTTTATTCCAGTTTATCTGGAACTCTAAACGAGACAGAGTACAAAGGAAGCAGTTATGTCTCGATTACTCCTTAGGAGGACTGAAAATGATCAACTTGGAACATTTTAACGACGCAATGAAAATCACATGGCTGAGACGTCTGATATGTAAACAATCAAATTGGGCACCTCTCCTAAAAGACACCCCCATTATCAACGACCCCCCTGTACCTAACATATGATGCTAAGTTCCTGTCAAAACAAACTTCAAAAATTTCTAACCCATTTTGGAGGGATGTTCTCAGCTCTTGGTGCAAATTTATAAGCATATATGATAAAAATGGTAATATCATGTCAGAGACCATATGGAATAATTCTAACATCAGAATGGAAGGAAACCCAATTAACTTTAATTCGTGGAGAAATGCAGGCATATATTTTATAAACGATCTGTTCCAAGCAAATGGAGAATTTCACACCCATGACTCCCTTATGGCTACATTCAATATTTCTACTAACTTCGTTATTATAGCTAGCCTAAAACGCCAAATATATAGCCTTTCAAACTCTCGAAATCAGCCCCTTCTACGATTACCCTCTCCGTTCTTACCCAAAACGTTGATCCCGTTATTAAGGGACAAGAAAGGCGGTCAACTCTTTCATCGAACCCTGTCAATGGGGAAACGGGTGCCAAACTCATGTAAAAAATGGAATTCGGAAATAAAAGACGACTCCCAATCATGGGACAATATATTTCGCAATCCATTCACAACCACGCCTGACACAAAACTCCAATGGCTCCAATTTAGAATTAATACGAGAATCCTATCGACGAACAAATTTCTGAAGATAGCAGGCATAAGAGCTGACGATCTATGTAAGCGATGCGAAAATACTCAAGAGAACATTTCTCACATTTTCTGGGACTGCCCATATACAAATCGGTTTATAACCGAAATTCAGTCTTGGTTGAAAATTAATGAAGTGTCTATACACATAACCAAACCAAGTATGCTTTTTGGCGTTAATCATTGCCAAGTGAATTCTATCATAAATTACTTCCTACTTGTGCTAAAGCAATATATATATAGGACTAAATTTGACCCGATCCAACTTTCAATGAAGGCATTTCTCGCTGAATTAAAATTCAAATATGAATGCGATAAATACACACCCAGAAGCAACATGCGATATCAAGAGTTTAAAAATCGATGGCTACACTTAGAAAATATTATTAATGACAACACCGATTGACTTGCTGATATTCCACAACAAAACCAAATTTATATGTATATACATGTATACACCCCGATTAATATAATTATATACATAGAGCCTGGAACCCGAGCTATCTCTCAAATTTACATTAATCTTTTCCTAACTTGATCATCAAAAATCCGGCAAGAATTTATCTGCGCCTAACTTTACTCTTTATATAACTGTATAACTGACACGCGTCATTAAATGCACAAACGTTGTGTCGCCCAATAGCCAACGGAAAAACAAACTATTTATCGCTTTACAATAACTACACCAAAAACAACTATATGATTCAAGCATGATTTTATTAATGTCGCCAGTGAGAAAGTATAGCCCGAGTGAAATTCACTTGGGAGCGTGCAAAAGTGAGTGCAAGAATATAATATGTATCAATGTATCGTTAATATAATGCTTGTGTGTATGTATGTCTGTCTCATTTTTTTTTTTTGTTATATCTACTTCACCAATACAAAATTTAAAAAAAAATAATATATATATTATAAACCCAGCCGGTGAATACCACCCCTGGGGTCCAATCTGACACTCCCTAATATCCAACTGATGGTCATTTCAGTCCAATATTTTGATAAAAAGTAGGCAAATGTGCGACTTATGGTGTGACAACAACAAATTCCGCATTAATTATAGTTGTGAAAATCGAATTATGAGAACAAAATTCAATTCGTTATATATCAAGGGTGGTACCAGATGGGTTTTGTGGTATCGGGGTTGGAGGTAGTTAAAGCCCCCCCCCCCCCCCCCCGTCGGGGAGGGTTGCAATCTGCCATGGCTAATCTTGTATAGCTCCCCCGCCCCTCTATTGAAGGGGCTGGTAGCCCATGAGTCGAGCAATCCGGCGCCTCCCCATGCGTTATGTCATAATGAAGATAACCTTTTGGTGATCCCTATGTGCTATCGAAACTGAATGTGTTGTGACACTACGATATACCATATAGTGGTTGAAACAATAAGCCATAAATAAAACTAATAGTATGGGGTAATGTATATTTCTGATCTAATTTTAGTACCACACAATTGCACTTCAGTGAGACACATTAATATTAAAGGTACTCAATCCGATCAGACGCTCATAAATTACTATTTCTTTGGCTTTGGGTCTAAAAACATTTTGATTCGAGTCGAGGAACCCACCCATCAAAGCTCAGAGTGATTAGAATTCGATGTTTGAAGTTTGCTATTTATATTGTTTGTGGACCAGAAGTACGTGTTCGAACGGACGAATGTGCAGATGAAGATGGATATCCAAGAGTTATCACTCTGAGCTTTGATGGGTGGGTTCCTTGACTCGAATCAAATATTTTTTACACCCGAAGCCAAAGAAATAGTAATTTTGGAGCGTCTGATCGGATTGAGTACCTTTAATATTAATGTGTCTAACTGAAGTGCAATTGTGTGGTACTAAAATTAGATCAGAAATATACATTACCCCATACTATTAGTGTTGTTTGTGGCTTATTGTTTCAACCGCTAGATGGTATATCGTAGTGTCACAACACATTCAGTTTCGATGGCACATGGGGATCACCAACATGTTATCTTCATTATGACATAACGCATGGGGATGCGCCGGATTGCCCGACTCATGGGTTACCAGTCCCTTCAAGAGAGGGGCGGGGGAGCTATACATGATTAGCCATTGCAGATTGCAACACTCCCCGACGGGGGGCTTTAACTACCTCCAACCCAGATATCCCAAAACCCATCTGGTACCACCCTTGACATAATATTATAACGAATTGAATTTTGTTCTCATAATTCGATTTTCACAACTATAATTAATGGGGAATTTGTTGTTGTCACACCATAAGTCGCACATTTGCCTGATTGGAAATTTACATCAGGTGGAAAGGTTTAGATTACTAGGATGTTGCTGTTTTCAAGTTCAGATTAAATTATTTTCTCCATCCGCATCGATCAAACATTGGTCCTGGTCCCCTGATGGGGGGGGGTGAACATTTCAAGATGGACCCCCCAACACCGGAGACCCTCTAGCCATACCCATACACATTCCCTCATGATGGTTAAGATGTCCGATCGTTGGCACCACATTAGTTCCTATGATGTTGGACCCATTTCGAATGGACGGACATATTTACATTCAATATACTACATATAAGTTTTGGTTGAAAATTGCTCACTTGCAATTGTTTCTGGCTGGTTGTCGTCGTACTCATTGGTCATCTCCAGAAACTCTTCAGGCAAAAAATCAAGAATTCTAGCGGTGTCATCGCTAATAACGCCTATTTGGAGGTCAACCTCCTGTTCCATCTTGTCCGTAGTCTGTTTTTCTTTCTTTGCCTTAATCTTCATCCGCTTCCACAGCACTTTGAAATCTTTTTTTTTGTTGTCTTTTTGTTCTATTTGGAAATTTCCCTGCCATTTCCAAAGATATTTCTTTCCAGGCATAATTTTTCCGGCGCTGGTGGATGGTACCGGTATCTTTATTCTCTAGGATTTTTATGCTTCTCTGCACAATGCCCAAACAGTGTTTCGCTCGTCGGCTGTGTATTTAGCACCCCTTCCTTTCCCTAGGTTACTCATGATTGAAAGGAACCAAACGTGTACTGTTACGCGCAGCATGTTTTATGTGACCGGTGGTCAATCTATGATTGCCGCCAATCACATTGATTGGATAATCCTATACCGCGCGGCGATGTCTTTCCATCGATGTCCACCGATAGCTTCGCATTGAGCGTCGCCTCGTAACACTACCTGGACTATATTATAAACCCAGCCGGTGAATACCACCCCAGGGGTACGTTGATACACTGGCAAGTTTGCACAGTACGATTTGCAGGCATTTTGTCGTAGAAAATGATATGGTGCCATAATATGAACGGAAACCAGCACCTAAAGTGCATCTGTGCCACAGCTAACTACGTGCGAAGTAAAATCTCTGTAGTTCCACTAGTAACGATGCTACCGGGATTTGCCTGTAAATATCATGCAATTATCTCGCATGAATAAATCATACATGTATTTGGAGGCAAATTCCAGTAGCACTATTACTAGTGGAACTAGATAAATGTTACTTCTCATGTCTTTCGCTTTGGTAAAAATGCATGTTATGTGCACATTTCCGTTCATATTCTGGCACCATGTGGTTTTCTATGACGAAATGCCCGCAAAAACGTACCGTGCAAACTTGCCAGCGTATGAACGTAGCCTAACTGTGTTTGCAATTGACTGGACAACTTCACGTCCAACATGTACATGTTACCAAAATAAAGCACGTCATTCAGCTGTTTTACTGTTATATGTACAGTAATGCCCAAAGTAATTGACCACTTAACCACAGCAGAATTATGGGTAATTTTTCAGGATTTAGTCGGAAATATGGCTTGTTGCCATTCATCGGAAAGCTCTCGCCAACTTAACCACAGCAGAATTATGGGTAATTTTTCAGGATTTAGTCGGAAATATGGCTTGTTGACATTCATCGGAAAGCTCTCGGTGAGAGCTTTCCGATGAATGGCAACAAGCCATATTTCCGACTAAATCATGAAAAATTACCCATAATTCTGCTGTGGTTAAGTGGTCAATTACTTTGGGCATTACTGTACATACATTTGAGATTTAACTGTGATAGCTTTTTTGTTGTATGTCTTAAAATGGGATGCCCGATTTACGTATTTTAGAATGGTCGAAATTAGTATTACTCGTAAATGAAAAGCTCATCCATTTCGTTTTTTAATTATATGTAATCGATTTTTATTTACATCCATTATTTATAGTCAGTCAAAGGTGCACACATCAAGCGTGCGAAGCCTTTAATATCACGATTTGCCAGTTACGTGTTACAGTTACCCAAACAGTTTTGTACCGTGGAATATGCTACAATAGGTTGGCATCCCTGTTGATACAGTATGCCACCCTTAAACTGACGGGCATTTTTCTAACAGTGCACAGTTTTCTGAAACCGCGAGGGAGCTCTAGATGTCCCATATGGGATGCGACAGAACATGAACAACCTTCTATGATTTGTTATGGTGGTGTACATTTCTGAATCCTCGTGTAAACGTTGAGCGCACGCGTGACTCGTATCCAATTTTGTTAATTTACCTCCACACATGAGAGCAGGGTTCGCGCTGCCACTTGCCAAATTTGCCAATGACAAACATAGTTCACATTTTCATTTGGCAAAAGTTGTGGCAAGTCACTTTTTAATTCCTCATTAAAGTTGAAAATTATCAGTCAATCAATACCATTAATTTAGGAAACTACTACACCTCCATTAATCTCAGTTAATCTGGTAGCATTATTATCGGTGGGTGGATGGGTTAACAGTATTTAGTGTGGTTGTGGTGGTGGTGGTGGTGGTGGTGTGGTGCTGGTGTTTACACAGCTAATCCTCTTGTGATGTTCCCTTCAGATTCAGATGTTTATTATTAGATGTTTATTACGCCTTTCGTCGCATTTTTTCAATTCTTTAATCTCAATAAATCAATAATCATGATATATGAGATATACAAGATTCAAATACAAATATATGACAAAAGTACATTTAACAGGTACATAAATATATTTTATAGTATATGTAATATTAATGTTAATGCATGCATCGAAGGCACATCCACCCAAAAACAGGGTGGATGTGCCCGATACTATATATAAGACTATCTATTTATTTGATACTTTGATACTCGCGTCATTTACACAGGAATACTGTCATAGCGACATGCATATACATAAATGTTGACTTGAGATGATGGGGCACATGAGCCACAGATATAACTTTGAATTTGGAAAAAAAAGAGAAGAAAAAAACGTATGGACAAAATCTGCATTGTATGTTTTAATCAGCATATAACTTGAGGTCGAAGTTGTGGATGTATTCGAATAATAATGTTTAGAATAAAGCCGGGCTTCAAATAAACAGACAGAGACACCATTGCTAATAGACCCCATCGCATCAAGTGCATGTCCACATCAAGTAAATCCTGCGTGCTCAGTGAGGATCAAGCGAATCATGTCAAAATCGTGCTCAGGTCAACTGAGTGGCACGCGTCAGGTACTATTTCACGCATTCGATGATCCCACAATAAAATATCAATGTCACGTGATTGCATTCGAGTTGTTCGGGGAATCACCGTCTGAAATATGGGTCAGTGGTATGTTGTGGCTGTGTTCACGAAAGTCGGGAGGTTAGGGTGAAAACGCTGGAATGCTTCAAGTTGCACCACCGTGAGTATAGTGTTCATTCTAATAAATCAACGGTACATTTTACAGTAACTATTATATACACCAGGCTTTAATCCTTCAAAATATTCGTGATAAATATAGTAAGAGTGATGGAGCATAATATCCACGACATTTGGTGATTCCACACAGGGACGCGAACGCCCTGTGTGGCGGGTGGGGGGGGGTCATCGATGGAAAATAGTCCGACTCGCCAATTTGCACACTGTCGTGTGCATTACGGGTGTCTAAGTAGACAATAAAAAGACCATCATGGCGCAGTAGGAGGTATATGATGGTCCTCCCACTGAGATTAGTGGGGCGTACTTCGTTGTGACAATGTGGGGGGGGGGTGAAATGATGATAAAGAGCGTTCAGGTAGAAGACATTATTACCTTGATCAGATGATAGACATTGCGCATTACCTGTATTTTAGTAGTTTCCATCAATTGGCGTAATTTTAAATTGTTTGGGTATTTATAGTAGTATTTGGGGATTAGTTTAGCACGATTTTCATCGAATTTCTCGCAGATCAACATCACATGATACTCGTCACCGATTCCGTTGCTACAAAAGGTGCAGGATTTGTTGTTAGACATATTTGCCCAGCTCGTAGTTTCTATGGGTAGGTGATGGTTTCGCGTTCTGAACTTCATAAGTGTCAGTGCTTCTTTAGTTGATAATATCGATTTGACATAACAGGCGATTCAATTTCAAACAGTGTACATATTACATAATATAAATGTGAGGTAACATAATATACATACACAATATAGGTTGGAGTTATTAGTGTACTACATGTACATGGTATATTGATTGAGGGTATACTATCTTATAATGTGATAATGTTATCTTATAATTATTGGGGGTATATAATGTATGTGGGGCGATTCCCTGTACATGTGTTGTATGGGGGTGGGCATTTGTTGTTGTTGTTGTTTTTTTGTTTTGTTTTTGTTTTTCATTGAGCCTCAGGAGTGGATCATTAGTGTTTGGGCCTTTTTTAGATATATTGATAGATTTACTATGATCTTTCTGTTATTTGTATCGAAGAGGTCATATAATTTAATTGTGTTCGGTCGGTTGCGATAGTAGGCTTTCAAATATTTAGTTCTGAGGGCAGTTAACCGAGGGCAGTTCATAACAAGGTGGTATTCATCGCCGAGTTCATCCATACAAAGAGTGCATATTCGTTCTGAGTATGGGGTGTTTGTCCAAGAACCAGTTTCCACCGGAAGTCGGTGGTCTCTGGTTCTGAATCTCAGTAGTGGCAAACTATTGACTCCACTCGACACAAATAGTTTTAAATTTTCCTATGTAAAACAATAACATGCATAAGGCCCGTTCCAAACGACGGATTTTTGTCGACTCGAATCTAATACCAGACCCACAATTGTATTAAATGCGTCAAAAATGCGACGTTTGAAACAATTAGATCCGTGTCAGACGCATCACAGACGAATCTCCGTCCAATTCAGACGAATCTTCGTCGGTGATGCGTCTGAAATCCGTCTTGGTTTCAAACGACGGATTTTTGACGACTCGAATCTAATACATGTGCCGAGAAGAGCCGAAAGTTGCCGAAGAACGAATGCAAATGATATGATAATGATATGATAATGGTATAATAATGAGGGGGCTCCCCTTATCTGAGGAAATACCCACATGACGTCATTTGTCGCACGCTCTCTTTGTCATAAAGAAAGATATATCTATAAGCATTGCTTAGGTAACATTGTGCAAATTGTAATTATTTTGGTAGTTTGATTCCTCAACGAACATGGCATGTCACTGACTCACATCTTATAATGGATATAGTATCAATGTTTTAGAATAATCCATATATACCGGTATAAGGGGTAGGGGTTGTAGCAACTGATTTAGAATAATTCATATAGACCGATATTCCTTATTGTAAGGAATAGGGGTGGTAGTCTCTGATGTATAATAATTAATATTTACCGGTATTACTTATTATAAGGGGCAGAGGTGGTACTACTGATTTATAATTATTCATATATACCGATATTACTTATTATGAGGGGTAAAGGGGTGGTAACCTCTTATTTATAATAATTCATATATTCAGGTATTACTTGTTATAAGGGGCAGAGTGGTAGCCTATGATTTTTAATAATTTATATATACCGGTATTCCTTATTATAAGGGGTAGGGGTGGTAGCCTCAGATTTATAATAATTCATATAAACCGGTATTACTTATTATGAGGGGTATAGGGATGGTAGCCTATGATTTATAATAATTTATAGATACCGGTATTCCTTTTTATAAAGGATATATAGGTGGTAGCCTATGATTTATAATATATAATTAATATATTCCGGTATTCCTCATTATAAGGGGTAGGGGTGGTACCACTGATCTTATTTATAATAATTCATATATACCGGCATTACTTATAGTGAGGGGTATAGGGGTGGTAACCTCTTATTTATAATAATTCATATATTCCGGTATTCCTTATTATAAGGGTAGGGGTGGTAGTCTCTGATTTATAATAATTCGTGTATACCCGTATTTACATGCATGGTATACACATATATGGCAATTGGTTGCACGATCTAACATTTATTTGTAGCGCCTATTATATTATGTTATATAAATATATGTACTATATACATCCTCATACATATGCACATATATTCGCGCTGCAATCGCGCATATATTTATACATAATTTATACTGTAGTTTAGTATATATATATGTATAATATACCGGCATATATAGGCCTCTATATCTACGCGTGACCAATTTGTGAAGGTAACATGGAGTGCACCTTTAAATAAATCGACCGATGTATTAGATTCGACGCGACAAAGATGCGTCCGTCTGAAACAAAATTGACCGCAGACGCATCACCGACGGATTTAATACAATTAGATTCGAGTCGACAAAAATCCGTCGTTTGGAACGGGCCTTAGGGTAGTGATCATTGTAAATATATGTGTTAATTGTTTTTTTCCTCTGTTCTCACCCAACTGTTCATTTATCTTCTAATCATGCTCTGTATCTCTTCCTCTCACTTAATCTTAATCTTAACTTCCACTTCTCACTGAACACTATATGTAATCTATTCTCCTCTGAGGAGATGGCTCTATATAAGCATCTGATGCTTGTTGTCAAATCCTCTTCCTCCCTTCTTGTCTTCTATTCATACATGTGTCATGTTTTATAATTATATAATTTTGGGAAGAAATAAAATATTGTTTAAACCAGTAGTGGCAGGACGATATTGTTATCATCGAGAGATAGATATCGTGGTCTGCCGAAATTTGGCTTTATGCATCTATAAAATGCATATTTATTTGATTTTTCCATAGATGCTCGCCAGTCTGATATATAGATGTCCATAGTTCTGTTTTTTTATGGCATTGGCAAACATTTTTGTGCTACTAACTGTTTGGTTTCTCCACGTATATGACATGCCCAGTTTATTCAGTTCAGTATTTACAAATTCTAGCCAGGGGATTTTCACATTTTCTAGAATGCGTACATTCATCATTATATTGTAAAGCATAAATGGGAGTCGGGTGCTTTCCATCGTGATTATTCTGCTCCAGAACATTAATAATTTAGTTTTTATTGTCAGAGAAATTGGTTTAATTCCCAGCTCCCCGTAAATGAACACTTCCGGTGTGGTCTTGTTTAGGTTAAATATGAATCTCAAGAACCATGTTTCTAGTTTCCGGAAGCACTCTAAGTTTTCAAAGCCCCATTTCTCGGCTCCGTATGTCATAATCGGCACGATTGATTTTTCATAGATATCTAGAATCGTTTCGACGGACAGTTTGTTACTTCGCGAGGTGTTAATCAAAGCATACATTGCCTTCTTGACATTACTGCACCGTGTGTTTCTTTCAGTTGCGAAGTTACCGTTTTTATTGAATTCTGTGCCTAGATATTTATAAGTGTTTACGGTTTCAATTATGTCGGTATTTATGTGGAATTCAATATCTTTGTTTCTGCTTCGTTTTTTACCAAAAATTACGATTTTCGTTTTTGATGGGTTAATTTTTAGTTTCCAGATGTTGCAGTATTGTGCAAATCTGTTTAGTGAATGTTGAAGGCCTTCCTTTGAGTTGGATACGAGTACGGTGTCATCTGCATATAACAATATAAGAAGTTTCAGGTAATATCCCGTGTCATGTACGTCATTGAGGTAGAGAGAGAAAAGTATCGGTGAAAGACAGTCACCTTGTTTTACTCCAATGGAACTATGGAATAAACTAGATATGTTATCATCTACTCTCACGCACGTTTTGATATTTTGGTATAGACCTTTTACAGCTCGAAGTATGTTTCCAGATAAATGGTAGTGTTGTAATTTGCCCCATAGACCTTTCCTCCAAACTGTATCGAACGCTTTAGTATAGTCAATAAATGCACAGAAAAGGTTATCTTTGTTCAAATCAGCTAATTTGATGAGGGCGTGGAGGTTGAACATATGGTCTGTTGTGCTATAGCCTTTCCGGAATCCGGCTTGGGTTTCTGATTGAAATTTATTCATGTCTATGAATTTGGATATACGCTTACAAAGAATACTAGTGTATACTTTTCTGATGTAGCAACTCTTCTACCATTTTATTGTTCGGTGATTGGTTTATTGTTGTATATATGATAAACCAAAATAGATATGCGACTATAATTATTAACTAACTGCTTTCCTACCGATAGCAAACGTCGTTCAAACCGCGAGTGTCGAAATATAAAACTCAATCAAGGTTGCAGAAAATGATACTATCAGGGATAACATTTGGCAAATTCTAATTGAATTTGGCAACAAATATTTTCATTTGGCAAATTATTCGGCAAAAGTAAATTTCGGTCAAGCGCGGACCCTGCCTGATAGAACTGTATGAGGTTAAGAGCAACACTCTCACACCGACAGTCGAGCTCCGTTTCAACATGTTACCTGAGGGCCAAGCCTTGAAATAGTGAGCCTGTCATTTGCAGAGTGAGGTCCCCAGAGGGTGAATTTAGTGATGCTATCCCGCATAGCGGGCTAGCATCACCAAATTCACCCTCTGTGGACCTCATTCTGCAAATGACAGGCTCACTATTTCAAGGCTCGATGAGAGCATACGGAACAACCCTTGGCTTATAGAACCGAGGAACTGCGCCCGTGTCCACGTAAATTTTATATGGTGGGCCGTTGGATGTACCCAATTCCGGTTTGATCAAATCCGAGTACTTCTCAATTACACTGGTCTCGCTTCCTGGTCGAACATCAATTTTCTCGACAGAAATATGCTACAATCTGACCGAATATGGTTGACGGTCATAAGTTGGCAGCCCTGTTGACACAGTATGACATCCTTAAACTGACGGGCATAGTTATAACAGTGCACAGTTTATTATTTCGTGGGAGATTCCGGATACTTTATTACAGATTACACTCCTACGCTGCGGCTCCCTATAAACGAACAGACCAGATTAAATTCCGCACATTGTGGTTTTGTAAACGAACAGACCGTAATCGTCATTTCGTTGTTATCGGATTCTGGATATGATTCCGGTTACGGAATGAAACATTCATAATGTAAACACACCGAGATTTCCCCAACTCGCAGTTTCAAAACCCAATAAAAATAATAAACCACCCTTTAGGTAAACATTATTGCAGAATATAAATTATCCATATCAAATTAATTAAAATACGGAGATAAATTTGTGCTGTCGAATAAAAACGGGCAGAATTTTACTGAAATTAGCCATTATTGATAGTAACTCTTGGGGAGCACTTCGGTTGATGGCGAAGCTAGTAAACTTCGTTGTCTATTTCATGATGTTCATTTCATAATCCCAGCCATTAATATCGCCCCCACGCTTGTCGATTTCAATTATAATACTCGGCGAGAAAGAAATGGATGACTTTCACCACAGACATGAACATTATAAATATAAGATTCAAATGAATTCAAAAGTATGAGTGATGTTTGACACTTGACGCTCGAAGAACATGGATGATGATGATGATGATGATGATGATGATTTTTATTATGATGATAATACTGATTATGATGATGAGGACTATGATAATGGATGATGATGATGTTGATGATGATGAAGATTAGCATAATACAGATGGCGATTATAGTGATGATGATGATGATCATGATGCTGATGATGACAAATTGAATATGACGATGATCATGTTGTAAATAGGGTATATACGTTAATAACTTAATAATGACGATGATGCCGATGACGGTGACGTTAACACGTACTGGTTGCGAGTTCTGATGACGACGATGATAGTTGATGATGATAGTTGAGGATGATGATAGCGATGATGATGATGATGATGATGATGATTATTATTATGATTATGATGATGATGATGATGATGATGTTGATGTTGATGATTATGATGATGAAGATTAGCATTCTACAGATGACGATTGTAGTGATAACGGAGATGATGATCATGCTGCTGATGAGGACCAATTGAAGATGACGATGACCATGTTGTAAATAGGGTATTTACGTTAATAATGACGATGATGCCGATGACGGTGACGTAACCACGTACTGATTGCGGGTTCTGATGATGACGACGATGATATTGATGATGCTAATGATTATGATGTTGATGATTATGATTATGAAGATTAGCATACTACATATGACGATTATAGTGACGATTGAGATGATGATGATCATGATGCTGATGAGGACACTATTCATATCTAAGTTCATGTTAATTCATGATTGAGTTATTAAAGCATTCACAGAAACACACGGCATCAATAAATCTGCATAAAGGGGAACTAATAAATTAGATGACCAATAAAGAGCGTTTATTATCAGTCCAGAAATATGTCTGGAAATTGGTGGTAAAACTATTATGTGACAGAGAGACTATTAGTCAGAGGTTACATGTATGTTGCGTCGTGTTTATACATGCTATATGTCCCGTTGACATAAACGCCCTTTATTCATCATATAATTTATTAGTCCCCTTTTCAGTCAAACATCAACGTCAAACTTCAAATAATCCCATCCCATGGCATTCCCCTTGTCAGAAACGCTCTTTATTGCTCATATTTTTCCATTTGAGTCGTCTGAAGTCAACGGCATCTAACTATTTACACTCTATATGGGTCAATTTACCCCAATGTTTCAATTTTCACCGACCAGATTGCAACCATTTTGGTTATGAAATTAATTATTTTATTGCATTAATAATTAGTGCCCTTTTAAAACGTTTTATGTCAATGGGACATATCTAATTTTTTGGATCAAATTACCTCAAAATAAAAAAATTCAGCTCCCATAGTCCAGCCGATCAGTTATTGATTACCGTCAGTAGATAAAAGCCAATTGCGTCAGCCTTTCAAGTTTGACATAGCGTGTCGCTAGTTGTCCCTCATGTGACGTCACATGAGGGAACATTAACTATTCAGACTGCATAATCCATGATGGAACTTCAAATCGGCATAACGTCAGTTACGGGCGGCCTATCACAAATAAATTAACGGCACCGTACTCAGTGGGTTAGTGGCGAACGATAAACAAAATCTAGACCGGAGAAATCCATTGAAATAATTTTATCACGCAGCGATACGCTTACCAGCAACTAACGAAGCAACGAATACATGTTCACCAAGTTCAGACTCCCAACACACAATATCGGTCTGCCCGTTGCAATCACATCTCAGAATCTTAAAATACACTGAAGACGCATCACAGTTGATAAATATACGTGACGCATCTCAATCATATGGGCACAGAGCAGTCTCACTGTTGACGATGATCCAGCCATTACCTGAACCTGCGCCATCAATTTCAAAATTTGTATTCTAGTGTTCTGACACGAATAGTCAACGACCCTCTCTCAATCTGGAGCATATGGAGGCTACTTTCAGAGAACCCGACAAAGAGTCATGAACTGAAGAACCTCGCAAGGCTACTAAATAGGATGTTGTTTGAAAACCGAAAAAAATGTGATACACGTGGCCAAACATTTACAAATGGAATAGAACATATAACAAACTCCTGTAATTCTTATGTGATGCACAGACTACGCTACGTTTATTGAATGGTGATAACTGACCACTTATGGAGTTCAATTTTTCAGTGCGCTCCATGGACTCACTTCAACTCGAAGAGTTCCACGTGCTTCTACTCGGTGGGGAGGCCAACATCATATTGTATGCAGATGACATGTGGAGTCAATTTATCATTGCCTCATCCTTCCTCTACACTGGCCCTCAGTTGGTACGACACAATAGCTGAGACATCAGAAGTCGGAACATATGCCACTGACTCGTTACGTCCACACGCATGTAACATTCAGATACACAGCACTGTCTACAGGCAGATATATACGTGAATCCTGACTGAATGTATATAGTGCATTATGTAAATACTACCACATGTTTATAGAACCTGTGTTCGCGGACAACTCATTATTCCACCTTACACATTATAATGTATCATATATATGCTCTTCATTTTGGAGGTTAATAAACTAATAATAATAAATACGTGTATTGCAGCTCACATTATTTTCGGAAACTCTATTCGCACAATCAAACACCTGTAGAATAACTCAAATGGAATCCGATCAATTCATTTGCGTTTCCCCATTTTTCACAGTTATTGGCTGCTTAATTCTTACACGTGTGACCGGATCTGTGTTTTCACACTCTGAATTAAGCACCAGATCACATCCAGGTTCCCATACGCGCTTTGTTGCCGACTTGCGAGCTGTCTCTATTCTAGTATTGCATGTTTAAACAATTTCAAAACAATGAATGTTGCCAACCTACGAAACAACTGAAGGTTACAAGACAGACAGATAATTTTATTTCTCCATTTATTCCTCCATTTATTCCTCCATTATCTCTCGTATTTATTGAAAAATTCAGTTTCATAAACCCGGAAGGAAAGTTGATTTTTCCAAAGGTAGCCATTTCGTCCGGGTGCATTATGTGTACTCTCTATAGTTCATACCCAACACAATATATAACGAAGAAGTAGTGTATACTACTGTATATACGCTCTAAATATTTATGGAGTTATATTTCTGTCCATATGTATGTTTTCAAATCGGCATTCGTGTTAATTCAGTATTTGTGTACTTATTTAACTATATATTGTGTTGCATAAGAACTATAAATAGTACTCATAGCCGACCCCCGACAAAATGGCTGCCTTTGGAAAAATCAACTTTCCTTCCGGGTTTATGAAACTGAATTTTTCAATAAATACGAGAGATACGATGCCGTGATGTAGCGTGATTGGTTTGAGTGGGTCAGTAAACAATTCCGCTGCTAATGATGTATAATATATATATTCTACTAACCGTTGATTGTGTTTTTGAAGCCCAAGTCGGTGTAAAAATCGCACCGTTTAGCGGACATCATGTCGAACGAGTGAAATTTTACAGTCGGTTTGCGTCAGACCTGTGCTCATAACCAGAGTTTTTCTTAACCAATTACAGGGGATGCATCAAATTGAAGAGTAATAACATATCTTTCTAACTATATATGAGGCATTTATGTTACACAAATTATCTTGGTGTATTTTAACCTGATTGTGGACATTGTAAAAATAATAAAAAATTAGGCCGGGCCAAGTTGGATACCTTTCTATAGGATTAAGTATTATTGGGGGTGGGGTAAATTTTTGTTCTGGGGACCTGTAGTTTTTCCCATTATGTTTATGCAAAGTGCTGGTGTTGCGACAGAACGATCCAGTTCCCAAACTCCATGCAGCGCCCCCTACGTTATCACTGCGATAGGTCACTGCCGGAAGGATGGTACTTTGCGGACCGATACATCTATTTTCTGTATCATCGGAACTATATTAAGTCATCTATTATCTTATTTGAACCATCAACAGTTTGCAATAATTGTCATTCCTTCGGTATTGATAAGAACAATATTAACTGAGCCAGACATAGACAATTTTAATCCTAAAGCATTAGAACCAAGAACATGAAGAGATAACTCTGCCTGGAGTCTGTCCAGTTCCGCGAACCAAGTGCAGCGAGGGGTGATGCAACCATACTCTCGCTGATTACTATCACAAATGTCACATGTATTTCTGTGATTACAATCTTTCCAACTGTGACGGAATTAATTCAAGGCAAGAATAACACTCATTAAAGTGATGTAAAACACTCCGGTTGGGTGATCAACTAGAAATGGAGAATAATCTTACTCAAAGTAGTTATTTATTACAATAGTATATCCACACCGTCATACTTATATATTAATTACATGCAGTGACTCTCGATGGTGGAATCGTTTTCGTAAGTTTATCGCCGATAGTTGCGTCCCGAATCGAGAAGTAAATATTTACAATTGAGCATAGTTCAGACGACGTTATCTTTGGAATGGTATGGCCGATTTGCTTGAAATTTTTCTGCAATGTTTGTAGAATGCTACATTCCTTCAGTTGCCATAGCGTCTGAATACTAACTTATCAATTTCACGTATCCAAATAAGTCCATAATATGTCTTTACGTTTTCTAACTATGTCTACTCTAGCTTGGTAGTGCAATGAGCGAATCCGATACATGATGCTATGTCGTGACTGTTTGATCGCTGATACCAGCATATATTTACATACTGAGTGTGATTATCACTAAATCCAGCATTCCGATTGGTCGGCGCCCACGTGACTGGTTGCAATTATATCTCGGTTAACGCACAAGATGGTCATAATTGCAACCATAATTACATCGACGCGTCAGTGATATTGGAGAAGAATAACGCGTAATGTTTTGGGCGCATTTGCACTCGCACAGGATTGACTTAATAAATCATCAGGCTTCAATATAAAGAGCCTCGTTTTGAAATAGTTTTCAGCTGGTTTCTGGTCAGGTGCTATGGGATATTTTGGGCTGATTTTGTCACGATACACTTTTCGATTTAAATACATTTACAAAAGTGGCTTTTTCGCTAAATGTATATAAATATAAGGATTAACTGTCATGTGGGCTGTTTTTATGGAGATGTAACCGTGAGGTACGTGGTCATAACTTGTATTTCGGGTTTTACACAAGTTATGACCACTTACCTCACGGTTACATCTCCATAAAGACAGTCCACATGACAGTTAATCCTTATTTAAAGAGATCATCTAGCTGAGCCATATTCGTTATTGTTTGTGTGGTTTTTGGTTTCTCCTTGCGCACAATATCAGCAACACTCTCCATGATTTACTTCACGGTTTGATAAGTGTATTATGCCTAAGCTGTAAACCAACACAGAACATAAGTGCATTAGTACATGAACAAAACATATTTATTTATATATATACTACAAATATATATTTACAAGCAGTGACCCCGGTTAGCCTATATTATATTATCATTTTAACTTATCCCTTTGATAACTTTTTTGTATTGTTTTGTTTCGTTTTTTTTATAGATTTTTTTTTGGCCACGCTCATTCGGTGAATCCTCAATGCATTTCTGAAACGAACTGCATTGAGAATTCAGAGAGAGAGCAGCGCCACACTGCCTACACTCACGAAATGTCTGGTCGGATGTTTCACTGATATCAGTGTTCGACTGATTGCATGACACGTGATATTATAATATGTCTAGACAAATAAATCGTTTCTGTCTGGCACATAATCGCCTTTTGTGGTTCGCAACTGTCACATAAAATGCTGTCCGATAAAGTCACTTTCGTCAAGTTGGGTTATTCCTCCTGGCTAAAGTATGATAATCATAATACTAAAGTCTCATCATCATAATGCTAAAGTCTCATCATCCTAATGATAAAGTCTCAGCATCATAATGATAAAGTCTCAGCATCATAATGATAAAGTCTCATCATCATAATAGTAAAGTCTCATAATTATGATGTTATAGACTCATAATCATAATGCTAAAGTATCATCATCATAGTGCTAAAGTATCATCATCATAATGCTAAAGTATCATCGTCATAATGCTAAAGTATCATCGTCATAATGCTAAAGTATCATCATCATAATGCTAAAGTATCATCATCATAATGCTAAAATAGCATCATCATAATGCTAAAGTATCATCATCATAATGCTAAAATAGCATCATCATAATGCTAAAGTATCATCATCATAATGCTAAAGTATCATCATCATAATGCTAAAGTCTAATCATCATAATGCTAAATTATCATCATCATAAGTTTAAGGTTTAATCATCATCATAATGCTAAAGTATCGCCATGGTAAAAAAAATCCCGACTGACGACTGGATCCTTGCCATAAACAGGTCAGTTTGGATGGTTTATTAGCAAAGTCAACATCTAAGTTGCAACATGCTATACAAATAATGCTAATACATTCCAGAATATTTTTTCTTAAATGGTATAACTCATATAGTATTTACATTTATATATAATACTAACAGGTTAGCCCGCCACTGGCGGCGTTTGTCAGAAACATGACAATTTTGAATTTTTTAATTAAATGTTTTTTTTTAATGAGTTAATATTATTTTTGTGTTTATAACATGAGTTAATTGTGCATTTTGGCGTGGTTGGTCAGAAACATGACATTTTTTAAAATTTTTATTCTTTATTCACCTCAGAGAAGAGGTGCTCTGAGCTTCTTCAAAACGCGACCACGACGGTTATAATTTAATTGTTTTTTTATTTTTTAAATTTTTGTAATTTTAAATTGTTTTAATTAAATTTTTCTGTTTCTGGCGTTTACCCGATGAAATCCCCCCTTCCTAGGAAGGACAGACAACGCATTCTTTTTGTTTAACCTGCCCGTACCCGTCCTAATGTCGTGAAATCTCTCTGCATAATATTTCGAGCGATAACATTGCATTGAATTGAAAACAAAGGCTTCCCGTCGTGAAATCTCTCTACGATAACATTGCATTGAATTGAAAACAAACGCTTCCCGTCGTGAAATCTCTCTGCATAATATTTCGAGTCTGGGTACCCGTCCTAATGTCGTGAAATATCTCTGCATAATAGCTCGAAAAACATTGCATTGAATTGAAAACGAACGCTCCCCGTCGTGAAATCTCTCTGCATAATATTTCGAGCGACAGGCTACAATCAGATTCCCGTCATAGAGATAATTAGATAGCGAAAACGACGCTCTTTATATAGACACTGCGGAAAACGAACGCTCTTTATATATGAACGCTATTAACCCCGAAGTGCCGATTGCGGTGATTTTGATGATTGGGAAGGGAGAAACGGTGCTCTGAGCTTCTCCAAAACGCGATCACGGCGGTGTCCGTGGGATTTTACACTTGTATATGAAATTTGAGCTCAATCTGTACACGCGTTTTCGATTCTATGAAGTACCCACATACACATATACACACATATATACACACATATATATATATACGTAGTTCTCAAATTATATAGTAGACTAGCAGGTTAGCCCGCCACTGGCGGCATTCGTCCCATGGCTTTGTTTCAGGAACATGACATTTTTGAATATGAATTTAATGTTTTTTAAATTTAATATATTTTGTTTCTGAATTGTTTTTTTATTGTTAATTTTTTTTAATTTTAAATTGTTTTAATTAAATTGTAAATTGTTTTAATTAATTTTTTTGTTTCTGGCGGAAAAATTTACCCGTAGAAATCCCCCCTTCCTAGGAACGACAGACAACGCATTCTTTGTTTCGTGAAATCTCTCTACGATAACATTGCATTGAATTTAAAACAAACGCTTCCCGTCGGGAAATCTGTCTGCATAATATTTTGAGTCTGCCGTACCCGTCGTAATGTCGTGAAATCTCTCTGCATAATAGATAACATTGCATTGAATCTGTTGTTGGCATTCAGGGCTTCGGGTCGTTGTTGTTGGCATCACGGCTCCCCGAAAACTCTCACATTGCCGAAAACGTGTATTTAGTAATATCGTTGTTGTTGATATTTACGGCTTGGGGGCTATTTTCTTATTTAGCAAGTTTGAGCTCAATCGGTTCGAGTCTATAAAGGACACACTCATAATTATGACACTTCCCGTGGGTAGCAAGTTTGAGCTCAATCGGCATTCCCTGGAATTTCCCGTAGATTGGCAGATTCCAGTAGCTTTATAACGGTATATCTGGGGAGAAATCTGATGCTATATTCGTGATTATCTGGGATGATTTCGGTATATAACTATATACTGTAAAAACAAAGCGCGCCATCCGTGCTCGCAGGGTTGGTCAGAAACAAATGTTTTTTTAATTTAATGTATGTTCCGTATATCTCTCTGCAGATGCAAATAACGTTGAATGGCAAACAGACGCTCTTTATAGAGATACGTCAAAAACAAACGCTCATTAAATAATCACTTGATTAACCCACGCCGTGCCTTTGCGGTGATTTGAGATTGGAGAACGGGTGCTCTGAGCTTCTCTAAACCGCGACCACGGTCGTGTCGGTGTTATTTGACACTTACATAGGAAGTTTGAGCTCAATCTTTACACGCGTTTTGGATTCTATGAAGTACACACACACACACACACATATATATACGAAGTCTCAAAATATATAGTACTAGCAGGTTAGCCCGCCACCGGCGGCTTGTCCGAAACATGACATTTTTATATATATTTTTTTAATTTTTAGCTCCACGCGTTTCAATAAGAAAAATTTGTACCCGGTAGCTCCACCAGTTTCCGAGATCTGGTCTGCGCATGAAAATTTGTACCCGGCGCAAGATACATTCACATGCCAAATTTCAAGTAGATAGCTCCACCCGTTTCCGAGATCTCGTCTGCGCATGCGCTGCACAGGCGTCGCACGGGCTCGGCGACCCGATAAAATTTGTACCCGGCGCAAGATACATTCACATAGCAAATTTCAAGTCGATAGCTCCACCCGTTTCCGAGATCTCGTCTGCGCATGCGCTGCACGGGTGTCGCACGGGCTCGGCGACCCGATAAAATTTGTACCCGGCGCAAGATACATTCACATAGCAAATTTCAAAGTCGATAGCTCCACCCGTTTCCGAGATCTCGTCTGCGCATGCGCTGCACGGGCGTCGCACGGGCTCGGCGACCCGATAAAATTTGTACCCGGCGCAAGATACATTCACATAGCAAATTTCAAGTCGATAGCTCCACCCGTTTCCGAGATCTCGTCTGCGCATGCGCTGCACGGGCGTCGCACGGGCTCGCCAATACGACAACGACCACCGCCTAGTCAAACTACACACACGTACCAAGTTTCGTCCCGATCGGTCGAGAATCGTAGATTTGTATGAAGTACAACACACACACAAACATAAATATATAAGAGAGATATGTAAATTAGATAGATTGTATTAAAATATATAGGAGAGATATGTAAATGATCTACACACCATTACTGGTGTTTGTCAAAGTTTAGTGGGGTATATCAATACTCATTCACGATCATATCATTGAGGTCCGGAGGGTGTGGGCTATCTCTCGAATACAAGGAGTTCTCAAAATATATAGAAGAGAAGATAGACTAGCTGGTGGACCCGACTTCGTCCGGGCTGTTTCCCCTCTGCTTTTCGGCGAATTGCGCGATTTGACCTTGAATTGTCCATATTGAAGGTCAAGGTCAGGTGGGGTCACGATTTGACCCGTCCAAAACACTGCCCGGACAAAAGTACCCGACAAAAGTAGCCGTCGAAATCCATCCGGTTTTACCCGATTTGACCTTGAATTGATCATTTTGAAGGTCAGGTCGGGGTCACGATTTGACCCGTCCAAAACAATCAGTGGACAAAAGTAACCATATGTATAAAATTTCGTCGAAATCCCATACAAAATCGCGATTTGACCTTGAATTGACACGATTTCAAGATCAAGGTCGCGTCGCACGGGCAAACGAACAAACTTACGACACTCCCCATACGAAAGTATCCACAGACACTAATTTTCATCGAAATCCCGTGAAACTCGGGCGTTTGACCTTAAAATGACTCGATTTCAAGGTCAATGTCACGTCGCACGGCAAATTAATAGGCCCATGCCACTCCCCGGCCGAAAGCACCCCCACATACCAAGTTTTATCGAAATCGGCTCGGCCGTTTTCGAGTCCATCGCGAACAGACAGACAGACACACAGACATATTTCCCAAAATATATAATAGACTAGCAGGTGGACCCGACTTCGTCCGGGATGTTTCCCCTCTGCTTTTCGGCGAATTGCGCGATTTGACCTTGAATTGTCAATTTTGAAGGTCAAGGTCAGGTGGGGTCACGATTTGACCCGTCCAAAACACTGCCCGGACAAAAGTACCCGACAAAAGTACCCGTCGAAATCCATCCGGTTTTACCCGATTTGACCTCGAATTGATCATTTTGAAGGTCAAGGTCAGGTCGGGTCACGATTTGACCCGTCCAAAACACTCAGTGGACAAAAGTAACCCTAGGTATCAAATTTCGTCGAAATCCCATCAAAATTCGCGATTTGACCTTGAATTGACCCGATTTCAAGATCAAGGTCACGTCGCACGGGCAAACGAATAGGCTTACGACACTCCCCATACGAAAGTATCCCTAGACACTAATTTTCATCGAAATCCCGTGATACTCGGACGTTTGACCTTGAAATGACCCGATTTCAAGGTCAAGGTCACGTCGTACTTATATTAAGCAGTGACAGCAATCTGTAGAATTTATTTCTGTTAGGATTTTCCCAGTAATGCTTCGGGATATAGGTTTCATCATGTTTTCTCTCAAAAATAGTCCGTAGTGTACAGCCAGAACCGCGATTAGTACACTAATAGCTGTGTGCGCACTCAAGCTGCCTAACTCCAGAGTTAGTCACGATGGCTTAGGGAAAGCTAAGGGTTAGTCAAAATGAATATGTTACAAGTCTAGATATAATCGTAGATACCATTAAAGTCATGATTGGATCAAATACCGAAGACCGATTATGTGGAAATCTTTGCATGGTCCAATGAGTCGCACCAGTAATATCCGCTCGTAACATCCGGCACACATGTGCGCTTGACATTCAGATTCAGTTACAATCGGATGCGGCTTCCTTTAATTAAAGACATATAGGACCCCAATCTGCTTAGGACTCAGATCTTCTCTGAACAAATATCTTTATTGTCAAATAACAAGTTTTTAAGTTTCTGTAGAACCTTTATCACAAGGATTCTTCTTTAGTTCAGTTTCTCTATATCCCCAAATTGGCAGATGGCACAATGCATAATCAAGGTGCCCAATTGGTGCACATCACAATATTCACCATCAGGGAACTTAAATCTGAGTCTAGGTCTCCCAATAGCAGATGCGGCCATGCAGAATGAGGTCCTCAGAGGATGAATTTGGTGACACTAGCCCGCTGTGCAGGGTAGCATCACTAAATTCACCATCTGGGGATCTCATTCTGCAAACCACCAGCACAATATATTGAGGCTGAACAGACCAATGATTTGGTGACTCATAAAGTGTGGTGATGGGGTGAACATAAAGTGTGGCGATGGGGTGAACATAAAGTGTGGTGATGGGGTGAACATAAAGTGTGGTGATGGGGTGAACATAAAGTGTGGTGATGGGGTGAATATAAAGTGTGGTGATGGGGTGAACATAAAGTGTGGTGATGGGGTAAACATAAAGTGTGGTGATGGGGTGAACATAAAGTGTGATGATGGGGTGAACATAAAATGTGATGATGGGGTGAACATAAAGTGTGGTGATGGGGTGAACATAAAGTGTGGTGATGGGGTGAACATAAAGTGTGGTGATGGGGTGAACACAGTGTTTCCGCATGACATTTGTATTTCTAACCGTGATGCGATTGTAATTAAATAGGTCACAAACTCACAAATAATGACATTCAGGTTAAAGACATATTATGGACTTGTTCGGGTGCGTGAAATTGATCAGTTAGTACTCAGGTGCTATGCCAACCTGGGGAATGTATCATTCTACTAACATCGCCGAAAATTTCAAAGAAACCGACCATTCCACTCCATAGAAAACACCGTCTGAACTACACCCAATTGTAAATATTTTTATTACATATCTATCAACGTAATTCGCATGATCGCACGAGTTTCCAGGCGTGTGATAATTCTCAGAATCGCACTAGTGCAATCTGTCGACGGAACTATTTCATTCAGTGTTAAAACTCAATTAAATTCACATTTTCTGTACCGGAGATGTACGACTGTGAGTCAATTTACTGTGATATGGAGATATGTAATAAAAATAGAACAGCATGAGTGTCTGGATTTTGACGAATTATCGCACTCGATTTGTTGGCGGAACGCGATACCTCTCGTGCGGGACTGCGTCCCGCACTCGAGGTATCGCTCCGCCAACAAACCTCGTGCGATAATTTCGTCAAAATCCTGACACTCCTGCGATTCTATCTATACATCTCGATTCGGGACGCAACTATCGGCGATAATCTAATACAAATGATTTCGTCACCAGGAGTCATTGCATTTAATTAATACACAATAATTTGGATTAATATTTATAACAAATAACTACTTTGAGCAAGATTATTCTCAGTTTATATTTGATCACCCTACTAGAGTGTTTCACATCACAATAACCTCTTCAATGCTAATGACGTCGTGTGCTGGGCCATTAATGTTCTGACCATTTGCCATTGGAATGAAATAACTCGAATATCACGAAAACCATAAAAATGACGCAGTTGAAAGGCTATTATCACTCACAATTGTTGAGCATCATGAACTGTTTGAAACTTCGAGATACAATTGTTCCGATACACAAATCTCTGAGTTCCAGTTATGAAAAATAGGATATTGCACGAAGCAATACTAGATGTAATAGACGATCAGTGTACCAAGGAAATCTCTGCTATAGTTCCGTATTCAGCGTTATGGTTGACGAATCTACGGATATCTCGACATCTCAAAATGTTGTGATTTTCGACTGTCATCTGGTTATTTGAATATATTGATGAAAATATCTCTAGAGGGACCATCTAGGGAAAAGTTTTATTTCAAATGTGCGTTTAAGAAATGGTCAGATGTAAAGAACCGTAGAATTTTTAAGAATTTTTAAGTATGTTGTTGTTGTTGTTGTTTACAACTACTTTTGTTGCTCATGTTACAATAGTATTGTTTATTTTTGAAAATAAAATGTAATAAACATTCAATTTATCTCAAAATATGTTCCAAAATAAGTGGCTAAAGAAAATGCAAAGTGGCTAAAAAAATGGCATTTGGCTAAAAGAATGGTTAAAGGAATTTCTGGGCCAGCGTGAACGCTGCTGCTTGTGTGCTGAAGTAGGTGCGTACTCCGTTCGGACGTATAGCAAACAGCGTGATATTGTACGTCGGTACTCAGTACTGACGTATAGCAGCCAAGAGGTTAAGAACATTAATGCACACAAGCGGTTTACACAATATACCCCAGCAATCACAGCGCCGTATCCCCAATACAACACACACCCACTCATTCACTTCTTATATTTATATAGCTTTTTGATGATTTATTCCCATAAAAAACTGAGTGTTTTATTATTTATTTTCATAAAATCTGCCGATATTTTTGGACTAGCCCACGCAGCACATTAAGTCAGCCCAATATAAGATTTCTAAACTCTTAGCTACGATAACGTGATCGATATAAATAACTGGCTTCAGATGAAATTCAGCTAAACTATATATTATAAGCACGCCCAATTATTTTGCTGACCGCTTTTATTGATTAGGTCAGATTAGATCAACAATTTGTAACTTCCTGTTGACTTGACTTGATACATATTTTATTTGCATAATATACAAAACGGACTGGGTTACAAGTTTTTACAACTCATGAAGCCCCTCTCCAGATACAATATAATAACACATATGTAATCAAGATGACTGTATAAACGTATATACATTGTGACCAGTTTTGAGATATATCATTTGTATTGCCTTCCAGAGGTTGTGAAAAATTATGTTTAAAACAATGTCGCTACATTATGAATGTTTGATACGATTAGCGAGTGCTAATATATAATATATTAGCATGTATAGGTTCGGGGATAAAATATAATAGTAAAATGTCATGTACACGTACTTGATTTTGGTTAGTTGTAGCGCTCTGGAAGACAGATAATTAATACGAGACGTGCATGTTGTTTTGGGGGGGGGGGCGGTGCGGATCCATTTGTGAGATAACTGCCACATAACATTTAGATTTTCTTGCCATTTGGAGCCGAAACATTTATTTTTTGCTGAAAAATCACTCTTTTTCAGAAAAATACTATTTTTCAAACATTATCATTCACACGGATATTGCAATAATGCCGAAATATTTAGTCCATATGGTGTAGCTGTTATCGGATAAGCATATGAAGAAAGAAGTTAACAGAAATTTCCAGTATCTCGCAAAATTTCGAAATTTCTGTTAACTTCTTTCTTCATTTGCTTATCCGATAACAGCTACACCATATGGACTAAATATTTCGGCATTATTGCAATATCCGTGTGAATGATAATGTTTGAAAAATAGTATTTTTCTGAAATAATTTGCAGATGTGAGGTATTCCACATATGGTGTTCTGCAATATTGCTTATTATGATTATCATGAGATGTTCACGGGTTAGATTCTCAGAAAATTCTCTGCGCTCTCTTTGGTACAATTAACCCTTTACCCAACAAACCGGCCAAAACCGGCCAAATAAAGCTTCAACAGCCTAAAATATCTTCGGTCTGTCTCAATAGAACCATACAAATATGGATATCATTGGAACCGGCTCCTTGACCACATTGTGATAGTTACAGTTAGCCCTGTGCCAATGCATTCTCTTATATATGCGAGTCGACCATAGGTCGCCTCGCATATATAAGAGAATGCATTGGCCTAAAAAAAATCTTTTTTTAACACTTTTTACCATTTTTTCTTACATTCTTTAACAATTTTATAATTTTTAATGTGTTAAGCCAATGCATTCTCTTATATATGCGAGGCGACCTATGGTCGACTCGCATATATAAGAGAATGCATTGGCACAGGGCCCTTCTGTTGGGTAAAGGGTTAACACATGAAGAAAGAGTGAGATGCGTCTTCATACCGTTTTCCACACGAGCATGCGGGGCTGTCAGCGATATAGTTGTTGAAAATATCAGATCGGAGTTCACTACACAAATTACGTAGGCGACAATGGAAAAGTATTGTATGTTCTGTGTCCAACGTAGAAATGTCGAGGGGGGCTGGGTGTGGGATATATATGTTGCAAGTTGCTTTTAAAGGTAGAAAATTGATCAGCGTTCAATATTGCAGTATAATATGAATAAAATTTACTGGGGCATCTCCAATTATAGTCTGCAACTTCATGAGATCTGGGGGAAGTGTGGTTGATAAATATGAGGGCGCTAAATTATTGACTATTTGATAGAGTGCCTGAAATTTATGTAATTGACGTCTTTTAATGGGTGAAGGCCATCCAACCCTGTAATTCCGTGTTGTCCGCATCAGAACGGTGATACCCCTGGCTATCCGGCCAGCATCGACATGAATTTAGTCGGTCAAGCTTTTCTAACATATATTTCGACGCATTGTCCCAAACGGCATTTGAGTAATCAAATAGTGGTAAAATGTATGTTTTGCAAATAATTTCGATGGTTTTCCTGTTTAGTTGATATAGGCGCGAGGAAACCTTTTTTTGACAGAGCCTTCAATGTGGGAGTTTCATTTGAGATTTGCTCGGAGTTCCATACCTAAATGTTTATGCTTGTCCACGAAGTCGATTGAATTTCCCACGAAACGGAGGTTCAGTTTCTCTGTAGATGGCGCTAATGAGAAGGACATTCCAACTGTTTTAGTCGGATTAAAGCTGACCAGCCAGTTTTTGTACCACGCTGTAATTCTGTCTAAACCGCTGTTCATAGTATGTTCAAAAAGATTAAAGTAGCAAGTGTCATCACCATACATTACCGTTACTGATTCATTCATTGCCGTAGGCTAAATCATTTATATAGACAAGAAACAAAAACTGTCCCAGGATATACCCCTGCGGCACTCCTGCTGGGATGACCTCATATTTTGAAAATGTATCATTGACTAGGACTCTTTGCGTCAGGTTATCCAGGTTGTCTTCTGTTCAATTTAAGGTCTTTCCTTTTAATCCGTAAGTATTCAATTATGTATCAGCCCCTGTGCCAATCCCTTTCAAAAGCTTTGGATATATCACAGAATATAGAACATACAAATAGTAATTTATCGAGGGTTTGGCACAGGTTGTGATATAGGATTAACAGTTGGTATGTTATAATATGACCTGAGAGAAAACCGGATTGATGGAAATAAGAGTTCATTTTCGATGAAAAAGTTACTGATCTGTTTCAGATCTGTTTCTCAAATTTTTTAGCTACACATGGTAGAAGGGAAATTGGTCGGTAATTCAACGGTTGGCGTCCGCGGGATCATCTTTTTTGAAAATCTGGATCACGTCTGCGGATTTCGAGGACTTGGGAATTGATATATTTCCTGAATAGAAAGACCAGTGGGTGAGCTATCGATTTTGCTGTTTCGTGGAGCATTCTAACGCTAATCCACCGTGCCCGTGGGCTTTGTTAAGGGTCAGACGCACGTTTTGCCAAAATTTCCTGGTATTTCAAAATGTATTTTCTCTAAATCTATCAGGAATATCTTTGTGAAATTTTGTACAAGAGATTATTGTGGTACCATTCATAAGAACCATTGGACATTTGGTTATTATAATCTCATTTACTTTACTTTTATGGCATGAAAGATCTTTAAAATTTCACTGTGTTCAGGTACCGAGAACTACTGTAAAACAGAATTTTTTCGAAAGTGCATTTCATATATACATGATATCATATCTGAATATCATGAGAGGAGACTTAATTTTTCTTGATTCATGAAATTAAATGCTTATTTTCATTCAGAAAGACAACTACCATAAATATTTTTTTATTATTGAGAATTTTCATGCCATGCTTGTTGGTCATTGAAAAATTGGGCTCAGTTGAGTTCTGGGTCATGGGTTCATAACCAAGTTAAATCTGACCACCATATCTCTTAACACTGTGGCCTAATTTATGTTGATTGCTCCCTGCTTGAGTGGACAGCACCATATTTGAACATTTGTTTTCATTGGGCTGGCATATTTGTGACTGCTTTGTTCTTCATTATAATACATGGGGTATGATGCTATAATATGCAATTAAAAAGCTAACTCAACATTATGATACAAATGAAGCCTCCTCTCATGGAGTCAAGACAATAAGCTATTTGATGGTTGACATGTTGTTTGAAATTATAAATTTTTCTGGCAGTTCTCGGTACCTAAAGGGACAGAAACGAAACAAATATTTTCAACCTCTCAAATGTATTAAAATCCATTATTGTTATTGTCTCTTTATAATTGCTCTGATTCTATATATAATGAAAATTATCATATGTAAAATTCAAGATTTTTCACCAGATAGATCCAGAGAAATTCTTTGTTGAAAATCACTTGCCATTTCTGGCTGGATTTACTGTGATTTATGCAAAACGTGCGTCTCCCCCTTAAGTTTAAAGGATTTGATGGCTGTTTCAACCTCGGATTCTGTGAAAACCAAATCTGGCATGGTTTTTTCACAGCGTTTCGGAAATAAGGCAAATTATGATTAGCATCATTAATGGTAGAATTCTCAATGAAGCTGCCGTTTATAATGTTTGCTTTTTCAATATCATAGATTGCATATGCCTTATTGTAGGCAGAGATAGTACCGGAGGAGCTGTATAGTGGGGGTATATTTTGCTCGTTTCTTGTGTAGTAAGTAATGTATTATTCGCCAAAAGTATCGCGGGTTAGATGTTTCTCTTATTCGTTCTTCTAACTTTTCTTCATATTTCATTTCCGCGTGCTTCTTGTTCGTGTTACACTCTCTGCATTCTTGGGATGTAAACCGGGTGACCCAATAAGTATTATCACTAACTCGCGGTGAATCCGCCATTCGGTCTCCGGAGGTAAAAGTTAAGAAGTAGCATCTATTTTTAGCATACGGTTCCATGCAGTCTGGGAATTCCCAAAATAAAATGGCAACAGTTCGTTTCACAATCGCATGTGTGACAACTTCATGAAACAAATTAAACAATCACCCCGGTTACATAAAATATACATAGGTTTCGCGCAGTAGATGGCTTGAGTGTATCACGTATATGCTTTTTGCGTTTATTTTTTCGCAAATACTCGCTATTTATCAGTAAATTATGAGAAGTTCCTTGACAAAAGGGGGCGTGACAATCACGAGTTATGTTGTCTTCAGTTCGATTCGACCAGTGTCATAGAAACAAGAGCAATATACATGCCTAGTTTGGATAATAAACGAGCACTTATCGATAATAATAACATGTTTCGGCTGATATGAGGCGCCATACAGGATCTGTAATCAAGATTGAAATAACAAATAATAGTTAAAGAAAATGTCGAATGTTTACAAAAGGATGCTACTTCTCAACTTTTACCTTTTACCGGCTTTTACCGGTGGGTTGGATAAAAAACTAGGAATCGGACCATATGGAACCATCGGCCATCTTGAAAATCGCGAACCGGTAATAAGGCTTATTGGCAGTTGACCAAACAGGATTTAGTGTAACACAGACGAGCTATATGTAAATATTTCCGGGTCTACTGTTTGACGTGATTGCGACTAATATTGCTGCGGATCCGTATGGTACTACGTGAGTTCCCGCGCACAATACTATTAATGAACGTTCAGACGACCACGATACAATCATAAGTGGAGGAATCAGGCCCGACGAAATCATGGATAGTTTGTTTACCCGATTGCGATGTCGTCGTACATGATGATATCGTAGGTTGTTCGTAAAGCATGTGATTGACTACCCCTATTATCTTTTCCAGCTACGATTTCTATGTACACACGACTGCGATTACGTCGCGAGAGGAGCTAGTCAAAGATACGCCACGATTTCGCTTCTAAAATCAAACATTGCTTGATATTATTTTTTTACTTGCGATATTGTCGTGAGCATGCGCAATCCAACTATATGTTACATCATATACGAAGGAAATCTTTCCACTTACGATTGAATCGTGATCGTCTGAATGTTCACTCGGGAGAGCTTTCCTGTGAATGCCAACAAGCCATATTTCCGACTAAATCCTGAAAAGTTACCCATAATTCTGCTGTGGTTAAGAGGTCGATTAATTAGAGCATTATTGTACATGCAGAGATGTCTCCGATCCTGATTAATGGTAATTATGTCAGTAATCGGTTGTGAACGAGTTAACTCTTTTGATGACAAACGCTCATTTATGAGAAATCTGCTATCGCGCAAACTATTGAAAATAAAATATCGATATATATAACGAAATAAAAAAAGAGTGCACATGTCACCTCCCGGGCTCCGTAGATATTCTAGCTACGTCACTGACTCAACTTACCTTGAGAGTGAGGTTCCCCAATGATGACGTCAGTTCCGTTGAGAATGAGTTCCATCGTCTGCCCAGCGGCAACACTCAGTGATTTCCCATCGTGTGTCCACACATAACTGTCAGAATAATAATATGTTTATATAGCAAAGATATATGTAACGGTATATTGTTGGGCTTTATGATCGTTTTATATGGTATGCAATATCACGACGTTGTCAGTTTTACAGGTGGAGGAAAGACCGCGCAGGATGAGGGGATAATTTATTCGGGAAAACACTCCACTAGTCCAGATACAAGATCAATTGTAAGTCTGGTTCATCGAGGATGCCGATATATGAAAAAAGTACTTGGTTATTACCCTCGTATACTAGGGTAAAACCCTGGTGTACCTGGTATTTTCCTAGTATATACCAGCATATTAGCCTAGTACCCCGGTATCCTGTCCACTTACCAAGTATGGTGTACCCATGTATACTGTGCGTTGTCTCCAGTACATAAATTTAGTATTCACAGGACATGGGTTTTATTCTTTTGTACGCAACAATTGCTTGCATTTTCCCCTTCTGGGACCCTGTTTTCATTGCGGCCTCCTGCACTCTAATGAAACCTTTGAGTAATGTAATAGCATGCTGTATATAATTATGCATGTAGTGTATAATAGCTGATGTGTCCGACGTCGTCCCGGCTATTTTGGGATTTCTTTGTGATCGCCTCAGTCTGGCCACGCGTCTGGACAAACTATGGTGTAAGATCGGTCCAGAAACATGCCTATATGAGCGTATATGAGAGATGTAAAGGTCAAGGACACGGTCGCACGTGAAATTGGACCTCGTATACGAGCGAGGTCAAGGACACGGTCGCACGTGAAATTGGACCCGTCTATATTGTTCCCGGGATCAAAGTAGGCCTACATACCAAATTTGAATCGTATTGGTCGAGTAGTTTCCGAGTCTATACACCTTAAATCTAGTTGGATAAGAAGTTATCCAACAGTCAATCAACCGTTGTATGCCCACAGCATCTATCTACGTTGTGTGAGATGTTGCATGACAATTTTGTTGGATACACTTTTACACAACGTTGCATGTATATTTACTATATACCAACGGTTGTATGTTAATTATACAACGTGTTGGATGAAATTTCACACACCACCCAATCAACGTTTATTGCCCACAGCACCTATCTACGTTTATTGAACTGTTGGGTGTTGGGTAGAGTTGGGTGACATTTGTTGATTGGACAGTTTACCCAACGTTGATTGGAAAGTAAAATGGGACAAGACGTCGTGGATAGCTTTGCCGGTATAGTATACCTTTGTTATAATTATTCTTTGTACGATACACTGAGTATGTAGGCTTTATGTGTTGAGTGTACGAGTGTACTACTTTAGTCAAATTAGTGCCGTCAGCAGTTGTGTAAATTTGTAAACTTCAAAATTTGGCAAATATAAATAAATATACACTCAATACATAAAGTCTACATAATCAGTGTATCGTACAAAGAATAATTATAACAAAGATATACTATACCGGAAAAGCTATCCACGACGTCTTGTCCCATTTTCCAGTCGCTCAGGAGTTTTTTCAAGCAGTCGTCCATCTTGTTTTGAAATATTTGGAGCCAAAAACATGCTCGCCCGCACCGGAAACGCGCTGCTATTGGATGACCCGGTCACGTGGCGGTTTTATCCAATTTGGTATGAAAGTAATACCACAGAGGACAGTTCACGTTGTGTACATCGTACTAAACTATTGGATAATAAGTACACAACAGATTCGCACACAACGAGTTGAATACAACGTGCATCCAACTAGATTTAGGTTGTAAGTCTATAATACACATACATACACACACCTACACACATGCACACATCCTCACACCCCCCCCCCCACACACACACACAAACAGACGGTCTAAAATATATATGAGATTATATGCAGTTGGAATTTCTAAGTTGGACACTGCATTGGTGTTCCGAACAACGCTGTGAAATAGTAACAACATTTGCGCCCTTTGTCATATTTCAAATGAAATCCCTCGCGGCGGGAAGTCTTATCAATATATGTACCCAACAGGAAGTATTGAGGTTTAAATATGTCTGAAGGATTAAGCGCTATTTAATAATGATGAGAACAGCAGACCGCCAACCCGTTGTCATCTGGAGTGCACTGCATTATGGGATTGCCAGCGACATCAGACGGACGTAGCTGCGGTAAGAGTTGGGAAAGCATCCGGTTTATTGACTACCAACACATGCGTAAACTAATTAGACTGCTCGTGAAGGACATACGTCGGAAGTAATGCTGCTGAATCGACTGATTGTCTTTGAGGCTCATGCTCGATCACGCGAAGGAGACAAATTGTGTGCACGTTTGCACGTCGTATAATGTGACAAGTCGTTTGAAACTCCATGCAGGGTTTACCTCCCTTGATGAATCGACAAGACCGCTGCTACCGGCGACATTTTACCCACATTTGGTTGACTTCCGCGATATTAAGATACATATATACACTATGCGAACTTAGTAACATTCTGCCCTTATTAAGCACACAAAATATATTGGACAAAATGTGTGTAATTTCTTACATTAAGTTAGGAAAGTCCCACTAGAACCAAAGAACTATATTGCGAAACGGTGTGGTTTGGTTTTCCAGTTATTTTATCAAACACAAATGTCTAAACGCACAAGAGTTCTAAATTTGACAGTAATTTTGACGAGTAGCTTGCGGATATCGTCAACAAAACAACCTCTTTGATTCTTCATTCTGTCATTAAGTTGTTAGTGCGGGAATTGTTCTCATACCCACATAGGCAATTTGACCCTGAGTCGTTATTTGGTGGTATAATCTGGATTCAGATTACGGATTAGACCCCATGCGACGTGGTTCGGTAAACAGACAGACCAGAATCAGTAAACGAACAGACCGTAATCGTAATCAATCGTTATTTCGTCGTAATCAGGTAATCCAGATTCAGATTCTGATTCCGATTACGGACTCAAACGTTCATAATTAATGTAAACAAACCGAGATTTCGCCACCTCGGAGTTTAAAAACACAATAAAACATAAGAATTCGTCCCTTGTGTACAAATTATTGCAGAATATAAATAATCTATATCAAATTTTTTTTAATGCGGAGACAAATTTGTGTTATCGTGTGTAAACTGGGAGAATATTACTGAAATTAGCCAAATAATAATGTTATTGATAGTAATGCTGGGGGAGCACTTCGGTTGATGGCGAACTTGAAGCAAAACATTGTCAATTTCATTGTCACTTTCATCATGTTCATTTCATAATTCCATCCAAAAAATACCGCCCGAACGCATGTCGATTTCAAATTCGGCGGATACGTC
This sequence comes from Siphonodentalium dalli, assembly GCA_032622095.1. Taxonomy (NCBI): domain Eukaryota; kingdom Metazoa; phylum Mollusca; class Scaphopoda; order Gadilida; family Siphonodentaliidae; genus Siphonodentalium; species Siphonodentalium dalli. The sequence continues at coordinate 41,611,546 of CP136066.1, forward strand.
ACCATTGACCGAATTCACGTGAACCTGCATGGATATGTTTTCTGCTTTGATCGTTATTATATGTTCCTTCTTATTCAAGAAATTGTAGGATTATGTGATGTCGATGGATTATCAGATACACGTATGTACTATTTAGTTTTATAGCAATTTCATGTTTAAAATGTTTTGTTTCGTTAAATGCAGTCGTTTTGCACAATAGTCTCTATATAGTTCGCACGTGAACTGCGTCTCCCAATTGCACAAACACAAATGTAAATCTTATTCTAGGATCTCAGGACTATATAGTGGACATGTCAGTCAATTTATTGATAAAGTACCCACACGTACAAGTTCTAGGGACGTGGCTAGAGGTTTCCTCAAATTTCCGGCCAACTGCACCCCCCCCCCCCCGAACCAAACATCAATCTCACAGGTTCGCAGAGTTCCATTTGCACCCCCTTGGAAATATCCAACCTGACACACCCTAAGATTGGAAAATTACCAACTTTTACTGGTTGAAAAAATCAAATAATGAGAACAATTCCAATCTATATATGGTGTCAAATTAATGTCCAACTAATGTTGTGTCATGCATGAAATTTCTAACTGCTGGAAATGTACCAAAGTTTAGTTTAAACATATTTATTTCAAATATTTGTCAAATTTAGATAACACATGATATATAACACATACATTTGTTTATACAGACAGTGGGATTGGAGGACAAGTGCTGACTCACTTAAGGGTACCCCCTCTCCCATATGTTATTACGCTGAAAAATAAATAATTAGTAATGGCAAAGCAACATGACTACCAAAACAAGGTGAACATATTTACAGATCACCGGTCACCCCCTCCCCCGAGTTAGTCATAAGTTTGTATATGTATTTATTTAAAATCGGGTTTGTTTGTTGCCTTTGCTGGCTTGTACGTATCATTATTTGGAACAGTTAGTCAAAGGAATCCTCATTTGCCTCACGTATGAATGACTGTACAGCTAAGACAATTGTACCAAAGTTCGGGGTGGGGTTCTATCTAATATATATTTTGGGACTTCTGTCTGTTTGTTTGTATGTTAGCTATGGCCGGGAAAACTGATGGACGGATTTCGACGAAATTTGATACATACGGATAATTTTGTCCGGGGAGTGTTCTGGACGGGTCAAATAGTGACTCCGACTGACCTTGACCTTAAAAATTGTCAATTCAAGGTCAAAGCCCGGACGAAGTCGGGTCACCTGCTAGTAATATATATAATAGAAGATAACCACTAGAGATATCCAGCTCTTGTTGAATGGTCATGCTAATGTGCTATGATGATGGAGGGTTCTGCTGGGTTGCTATGCTGCTGCTATAGGGCAAACTGATGCTGTTAAGAACAAAATACCGTTATGTTTTCTAAAATTGTCATTTTAATGGTATTTGGATAATCTTAACATATCAAGGAAAAGCCATATATGAGCTAGTGTCAAACATTCAAAAACATATATATTGCGAAATATTTTAATATTTGTTGTATTTATTGTTGAAAATCGACTATAATCAAGATGGCTATTGACTTCGTTTTGCAAAAAAACCAGGGCAGCCATTATTAATTATTTAACCCTTTACCCAACAGAAGGGCCCTGTGCCAATGCATTCTCTTAGATATGCGAGTCGACCATATGTCGTCTCGCATATATAAGAGAATGCATTGGCTTAACACATTAAAAATTATAAAATTGTTAAAGAATGTAAGAAAAAATGGTAAAAAGTGTTAAAAAATGATTTTTTTTAGGCCAATGCATTCTCTTATATATGCGAGGCGACCTATGGTCGACTCGCATATATAAGAGAATGCATTGGCACAGGGCATAACTGTAACTATCACAATGTGGTCAAGGGGCCGGTTCCAATGATATCCATATTTGTATGGTTCTATTGAGACAGACCGAAGATATTTTAGGCTGTTGAAGCTTTATTTGGCCGGTTTTGGCCGGTTTGTTGGGTAAAGGGTTAAAAATAGATATGTTCTTCAATGTTTCATACATGCAGACACTCGCTTTTTCCCAAATCTGTCGGAATAGCCAAACACCGTAAAAATGACAACTATAAAAATAACGTACGGTACTGTTGCCCTCATACCAGCGGCATACATAACAATTCAGCAGGACCCGCCAACATCATAGCTGACTTTATATCAGGATCACTTGTGTAGGGGGGGGGGTATCCTATATTTACTTGATTCGATCATATCAGCTTATGCGCTACCAGCGTAAAACATGTTTAAAATGTTAGGTTCTGGTAGTGGTAACACGATCCCATCTTAACACCGCCAAGAAGACAGAGGATCGGCGTGACATTTCAGAAAGAAATCGAGATGAGTGTCATATGAAACAGAGTGTATATTAGCACCCCTGTCTGTAGTGAGCAGCGACTGAAGCTTTCACGAGTTTTTTTTCAATTCCATTTTACCAGGAAAGAATCCAGTATCTATATATATTCTAGGATAACATTGAAAATGTCGTACTGATATATGTGACGAACCCAGAAGACTGGCGATTGAAGAAAAACAAATTGGTGAAGTTTCAGAAAGAATAGATGCAATGGAATCTGATATCCCTGTGGAAGATGAAGGAGCTTCTCAGCGATAAAAGTTTTTTTCACATGTCAGGCATGAACCGATCGTGCATGTGGACCACTGTTACACAGGGCCTCTCTAAAATTTATTCCGAAAGTATGAAAATGGTTCTCTGTTCTAAAAACAACTATTATGCATTTTTTGAAAACATAAAGGAAATAAGAGAGTTTGATCCTATATGGATGACATGTGTTGGTGGTCAGATATTAACTTTCCGATTTGTGTCAACCCTCCAAATGAACTAAATATCACCTGTATAAAGAGAGTTTATGCTATCGTCGACACCGATCAATTACAATGTTCTTCTGCTCTTGTGCTTATCCTGAACACATTATTTTGGACCATCGTGTATGTGGTTTGTCCCGATGCGTTTAAAAAAAATGAATCGAAAAATGTGGATTCCAAGCATCTTTGAGAATATATATATATATATATATATATATATATATATAGCTATATATATATATATATATATATATATATAGTAAATAGATCATGTCAGTCAAAAAGTGTACATCCATCGGAATTGTCCATTATTCATTTGGCGGGATGCTAAGATGATAAAATCAGATGTTAGCTAAATAAAGGTTCAGAAGGAGTCATATTTATTGACCGAAATGTTTAGAAAATAAGTTCAATAAACGACCCATGGTCGTTTGTTGAACTTATTATCTGAACATATCACTGGGATAATTACTCATCCGTAATGCTTTAGTAGGTTAAACTTATTATCTACATATTTCCTATAAGATAAATACTCATCCATGATGCTTTCGTATAGAAGGGGTTAAACTAATTATCTACATATTTCCTATAAGATAACTACTCATCCATGATGCTTTGGTATAGAAAGGGTTAAACTTATTATCTACATATTTCCTATAAGATAACTACTCATCCATGATGCTTTGGTATAGAAAGGGTTAAACTTATTATCTACATATTTCCTATAAGATAACTACTCATCCGTAATGCTTTAGTATAGAAAGGGTTAAACTTAGTATCTACATATTTCCTATAAGATAACTACTCATCCATGATGCTTTGGTATAGAAAGGGTTAAACTTATTATCTACATATTTCCTGTAAGATAACTACTCATCCATGATGCTTTAGTATAGAAAGGGTTAAACTTATTATCTACATATTTCCTATAAGATAATTACTCATCCATAATGCTTTAGTATAGAAAGGGTTAGACTTAGTATCTACATATTTCCTATAAGATAACTACTCATCCATGATGCTTTAGTATAGAAAGGGTTAAACTTATTATCTACATATTTCCTATAAGATAACTACTCATCCATGATGCTTTGGTATAGAAAGGGTTAAACTTATTATCTACATAGTTCCTATAAGATAACTACTCACCCAGGATGCTTTAGTATAGAAAGGGTTAAACTTATTATCTACATATTTCCTATAAGATAACTACTCATCCATGATGCTTTGGTATAGAAAGGGTTAAACTTAGTATCTACATATTTCCTATAAGATAACTACTCATCCGTAATGCTTTAGTATAGAATGGGTTAAACTTAGTATATACATATTTCCTATAAGATAACTACTCATCCATGATGCTTTAGTATAGAAAGGGTTAAACTTATTATCTACATATTTCCTATAAGATAATTACTCATCCATAATGCTTTAGTATAGAAAGGGTTAAACTTATTATCTACATATTTCCTATAAGATAACTACTCATCCATGATGCTTTAGTATAGAAAGGGTTAAACTTATTATCTACATATTTCATATAAGATAACTACTCATCCATGATGCTTTGGTATACAAAGGGTTAAACTTATTATCTACATAGTTCCTATAAGATAACTACTCATCCAGGATGCTTTAGTATAGAAAGGGTTAAACGTATTATCTACATATTTACTATAAGATTACTACTCATCCATGATGCTTTGGTATAGAAAGGGTTAAACTTATTATCTACATATTTCCTATAAGATAACTACTCATCCGTAATGCTTTAGTATAGAAAGGGTTAAACTTATTATCTACATATTTCCTATAAGATAACTACTCATCCATGATGCTTTAGTATAGAAAGGGTTAAATGACCTACCTTACTCGTCTTTAAATTCGCGCAGTACTTATTTTTCGCTCAATTATAAATTCGCGCATTTTGAATTCGCGCACTGTGGTGCGCGAATTAGAAACTGACCAAAATATTTTCGTAAAAGTATTGTATCTGTCTATCGAATGACAGTTTAATTTCTTAATCGTTCCCGAAGACACGTGTGGACAATCACGCCGGAAATTTACATCTAGCAGGACGTCAATGTATCATCATTTTGGTTTGACGATGGGTGCTCCAAGTGATTATATTGTGTTATTTAAATAGATATGGACATTATTGAAATGAACTCGAAAGAAGTATAACCACAAACGCGTATAGGCTTCTGATAATGTGAAAAATCAACAATTGGTCGCGTACATTTTAAAGTTATGTAGTTTGGTTGACTAACAATGAGCTCAGACTCAATAACCACGGCTGTAGTTGAGGGTTTGTATATGCATGAGACGTGCATTCTTCTGTGCACCTTCAGCTTGGAATATGTGTACTTTTACAAGCAATGCAACATCGAACATTTTGCCATGACCAATTGCTTTAAACTTACATGTGAATAATGGTGTTGGGGTTGGTTGCCCGCATGTGAATATAAATGTCTATTCAATCCAAGTTTCCGTGATATATGCAACTCATTAACATAACCCTCTTATTTTCCCTTTGGAAACTTGGTAGAAACCCAAGAGGCGTACTATTTTTCGCTCAGTTTTAAATTCGCGCAACGATGGGTGCGCGAATAATAGTACTGTGCGAATTTAAATAGGAGTAAGGTAATTACATATTGTATCATTGTATCTTTCCTATTCGCATTTTCAAATGAATCCAGACGTCGGCCAATGCTGAATTGTTTTTGTATGTATGTGATAAAGGTACCCAGGTTCTGAAAATTGTGATGAAGGTACCCATGCTGGGGAAAATTGTGATACAGGTACCCATGTTCATCAAATATCAACTAAACGAGATTTGGGTTGTCTTTGCTGGAAAATCGTTAGGATTTAAGCAGTTGCTTTCAGTTTTAAATTGTTTGAACGGCTCTATGTTGAGATAGTGTAATCCCGACGAAGTATATCAACTAATATATTCTGTCCTGTTAGTAGAGTTGCTTATGTACTTTCGTGAGAATTTTTTGAACAAATATAGAGACTATGATATTTTGATAGGGTATCATTTACTTTGTCGGACAAAGTTTGTTAGACTTCATGGGTCCGCGACTGGAGAGAATTATGACGTCACAAAGATGACGTCATTGTCAGTTCAGTTCAGATGTAGGGTTGTCATAAGAACTGACGAATTCAGCGCATATTTCTTAATTGTTATACATTCTTTTCAGTTAGGGCAATTCATCAATAGTAGTTCTCGAAGTACAGTACCAAATTTAACGGTAAGATGTTATTCCAGTCAAAGATGGCTGCCAAAATGGCACTAAAAAATCAACAATTTTGCGATTGTCAAGAATCTCATGTAAATGACCTTCCGTTTGGCATCGACTGCGAATTGTGACAATTCTGTGTTTAATTATTGCTTCAGCAATGTGGTGACCAATTGTATTGTACAAAACATTGTTCGATCTGTCAAAAATCCACTTTAGACAACAATCGAATTATAGCATCTTGTAAAAAAATTAATTCCGATATTGTAGCAATAGATATAAATAAATGAGCGGCATTCAGTGATGGGAAAGAAGTATTCGTGCCACATGCGGAATTATTATCACACTTCAACAAAACTGTTCAATTTCATCCAAGATGGCTACCAAAATGGCAGTCAAAATACAAAAGTCAGTGTTCGTTACGATACATCACCAAATGTCGCCCTGGCATTCCATCATGGGGAATTAGGTTAATCGGCTAATTTTAAGTATATGCGCATAGCTTTAATTTCTTATACAAATTAGCGATGTCCTATATGGCATACGCGGCATTTCTTCAAATTTCCTGATATTAAGTGAGGAGGGTGTTAAAGAGAAAATCCAACTCACTATGTGAAATTAGAAAGTATCATAGACCGCCATCTTAGCTTGGGGTGGGCAAGTGTTACTATTCCAATGGCTATACTTCTGTGCTATACTCTAAGCCAAAGTACTAAGTGAGAAGTAATGGTGGTTACCATATCAAATGGCAATTGATGATGCAGTTAATCGTTAGTGTTAGTTCTTGTCGTGACATATCTGTAGCAAATGCATATAGTGTATCATAGCAGGTAGCAATACGCAATTGTTTATTGTGATAGCTATGAAGTGAGATTGTACTTCTCAGCTATACCATTAATCTTGGCAAGCAAGAAACAACACATCCTTGTTTATAAAACACAAACAATAGTAGAATTAATGATATGGCTGTCATTTGGCCTGCTTGTCTCACTGTTAGTTGCGCTGTAACCTTTAATTAAATGTGCATGGTAACACCATTTGAACCTCGTTTAGCTGAACTTAACAGGTTTCAATCGTATTGATAACCACAACAGATCAAAATAGAATAGACACCCATAGGTGGGTAATATATCCGTATATGCGGTAGTGTCCCGTATCAAGGTAAAAGTGATATATTGTGAATACCAGGTTCTGCAATCTGGATGATTGTTTTCACCAAAGTAGTCCAACCACTTTCATTGCAAATGTGGAGTTTTGAAAAGTTAATATAAGTTAGTGACCCCACAGGACATGTTATTCAGTTGAAATGAACATTGCCATACACCAGGCTAGATCCCCACAAACGGGCGAAGTGGTATGCCTGGTTCTTGGCTTTCCTCGTGTTCAGTTAATTGGTCGTAGCCACACAAAGTGATTCGGCCAATATACGAAAGGTGACTTGGCATGAACACGGTAGGCTGGTATGGACCATTGATAGTATACAGCAAACTAATATCCCATATTGATTTCTATGATTTAGGCATGTGAAAAGTTTAGTGAGACAATGCATTACGTTTGTACATCAGTTTAATGGGAAAGTGGTTCTGGGCAATGGTTATGACTGTGCCGCCGGCCGCACTTGATTAGCGATTATTTTGAAGTTTATCGAAATCAACAGGGACTGCGCAACTGCTTTGCATATCCAACTATGCAGCTTCGATGACGAAAGAACGTGAATGGTAAGCGCAATAGATACGAGCCAAAAATAGACAGGCGATACTTATTATGATACTAATTCCCGCGTTTTGACAAACTGTACGACCACATGGTGGGAAACGGGTGAAACGTCTATTAGTAGTGATGGGTCTTCCGGTGTCATGTCATCAGTTTGATTTATTATGTCCAATATACTCTGGAATCCAGGTTCTTAATACTGAATGGCATTATTGGGCAACGCAGTCCACTAACTTCTTACAACATAATGTGAAGTAATATTTGAAGTTAATAACAGCTCATGACGTGCCATGTTGATTCTGGTTATAACGTTATCATGAACCAAGGGAAATGTGGAAATGAAGGAAGTTGAATTAGCACGCGTAACTACGGAGGTGGCCATGGTTCACTATAATAATAATAATGGCTTCTTTCAGATCATATTATATAGGCCGATCCATATATATTCTAATGACTCAAACTGTTCTAATTCTATTCGACTAGGAGTTAACAGATCAGTCTGGCTATATCCCATAAATTGTATATATCATGCTGCATGCATGCATCTTGATAATCCCCCAACCAAGTGGCATATATAGATTAACTTCAGCAGGACACGGTCATGGTGAGGCTATTGTATGCAGAGCTCCATACATGTTCACGTGAAAATCAATCCAGTTTGATCAGATAGACTTTAGTTTAAACAGTATTTATCCATGAATAATACAAAAACTATTAGTATACGTTTAATCGTGGACCGGATTCGACGTCAACAGTGCAGGCTTATGTGAATAATTTCCGGGAATCATTTTATATTCACCCCACCTAACGATAGTGTTATGGTACAGATACACATAAACGCTACTTGTATATGAGACAAACTAATTATATACATTTGTACATACATGTAGTGATACATAAGTATGCTAATATCGCGGCAATACAAGTAAATATATTGCTTGAGTTCTAGTTCAAATTTGTCAAGATCCCAACTTGGTCGTCATAGTAATGCACGTGTGGAAATGTAGCAGTACTTTAATAGTATGAACTGGTGACAAGAAGCAGTCTAAGCATGAGGCAATCATCAACATTTCTTCCTGCACATATGTTTGCCAGAATGGTAGAATGGGGTTTCTGATAATTTTTTGTCAATTTTCCATTCCAATCACCAAGAGTACCCATACAAGGGTTGATTTTAAGAAGACTTTTATGGAAAACGTCAGAAAACGTCCGTGTAGCTTCGACAGACTATCCAACCTCATTCATCTACCAAGCCTATACCGGCGGTATACATGTATCATGGTGAAATGGAAAGGAATAAAGTATAGCTAGAATATCTGAACAAGGCTCCGGGCGATCTCATGGTTTATATTTTCAATTTCAGGCTTCAAAAGCCAGCTACTGTTAGCTATATACAGTAATCTGATTGAGTCCGTCGCTAGACCTTTTAGTATACGAGTAGATATTATATAAACTCAATCGTTATCGATATGCAAGAACGTATGGCGATCACATGCATGATTTGAGCATTGGTAGCTGACATCGCCTGAAGTTGGAAACTTCACTAGTATCTCCACATACAACGTAGGTCTCTATTAAATTATTTATATAATATCAGAATCGAGTTTGACACAAGTCCATTTACTTAACGTGCTCGAACATATATTTCAGTTTGATATATTTCTCACCGAAAGCCCATGTATGATAATGATATGCGTATGTACCTTTCTTGCACGCTGTGATATATTTCGGAAATATATCTATTTTAATGTCAAATTTCGCCATTTCCGCCAAATTGGCGGCCATCTCGATTACAATGAGATATTAATAACTCCGGATAATCTAAATCGGAGTATATTCATTCATATATCTAACACCGAGATATCGTTCTCCTGTTGCGGACATGTTATTTGACGTGTGCAAATATAATGTTTGGCGAATTTTCACGATGCTTATTTGGACAATACTTGTCATATGAACTCGCATATTGAGTCATTGCGGAAAGACAACTACTATGAATGTGCCGTAACATTGCAGATATTGATTTGGAAGAAGCAAATTAGTCTACTACATTCACCTTCTACATGACAGAAACATAATTGGATGAAAAAGGGTAAAATTTGCGTATTATTGTATTTTGGCCGCCATCTTGGAAGCCATCTTGGATTAAGTTGACAGTTTCTGGATCCAGTTAGATGTAAATACCTTATGTAATGATCATACTCATTTCCATCATCGATTATTTCTAAATTTCTATAGGGATATAGTTAGAAAATAAAAAAACATATTTTAGCGAAATTCATACCAATTCCTTTAAATCATCGCATTTGGAGAATTAAATCAAGGTTATGATTCAAGAAATCAACTAATGTGATGCCTAAGTGAGTTGTTATCAAGATTGAAGAGAAGTATATTCCATAATCGTCACCAGTTCGATACAATCGGAAATGATGTAAGAGACCTGTATGGAAAATCATCAATTTCCCACTTCCGGTCGCCATTTTGGCGGCCATCTTTGATCAAGAGGACAAGTTTTTATATAAAAATATAACATGGCGTCACACCATGCACGGTACAAAAGGATTGTCATTTATTTTATATCAAAATTAAAAAAAATTCCAACCTAACACCCCTATACGATTGAAAGCTTTTCAACTGACGCCCATGTTCAATTTTATTTTGTCTGGTGTTGTTTTTTGTATTGTTTTGTTTCGTGTGTTTCTTTCTTACTTTCTTTCTTTTATTTTTTGTTTTTGTTTTTGGTTTTGTTTTTGTTTTGCCTGGAAAAGCTTACCTTATTGAGTGGCCGGGGATTAACTGTTTCCTTTCTATCTCTTCCAGTGCGATCGGTATCGCTCCAAGAGAAACGTGGATATTCATGGATGTGTAACAACATCCAGATGGAAACATAAGAGCCATTTTAAACTCCCTGCAATGAAATCCGAAAACACAGCATCCCGCGAGCAGCAGGGCGCCCAGACCGCGTGACTGACACGAGCGCTGCATGGCTGTCGTCTGCTCCAATAATCACAGCAGACGGCTCCCATATATCGAATGCTATCGCTGCAGATCGTCATTGTATTGAACGTCTCAGACTCTCTGAATACAGAGCACGCCTCCCATATGACCATCCTCCACACAGCGGGCTTGCATCAAGTTCATCCTCTGGGGACATCACTCTGCACATGGGGACCTCACTCTGCATGGCCTCATATGCTGTTCCCAGATGGTGAAGATGGTGATGTCCACCCATTGGGCACCTCGATTATGCATTGCGTCGTCTGTCAGTTTGTGGGTAAAGATAAACTAAACTTTAAAAAATCTTAGGAAGAACAAATATTCACAAAGCTGAAGAAATTAAAAAAAAAGTTTCATCTGTTCGATTTAACGGAAAGTGATGACACTGTAGTATTTCTTTTGATGACAGACTAAGTCAAAGAGAACAGTCCCTCATCCAGACCTTGACAAGGTGAAGGTCAAATTACAAAATCATAAACCACAACGTTGTCCACACACTATGTTACAACTTGAATTTGTAACCAATTCGTCGCTGCCGAATTATTAACAATATTAACTACTAAATGTAGTGCCGAAAAGAATGGTAGATTAAATTTATTAAAAAGGTTATCACATTATTATGAATTGTATGAATATAATTAGCCATGTGTGTGGTTATATGGGGTCTGGGTCAGGATGGGAATTGAATATGGTCAGAATAGTTGGTTTGATAATCCGGCAAATATTGAAGAACCGTTATTGGCCGGTTTTGTTATGCAGCATGGGCGACCAAAAAGATAATACCAATACTTCCAGCAGTAGCAATTCCGGATACAAATGGTTAACAAAACATGTTATCTCCGATGATTAACTAACCGGAACGAACACCAGTGCCCCCATTATGTGTGTAATTCATAGTTAGTTACAATATTCGAGCTTAAAGGAATACTGTACCCAAATGATGTTGTTGGTTTCTTTAGTGTCTGAGTAGGAGAATAAGGTAATAAGATTTCCATTATTTGAATGCCTGTTGAGTACGAAGTAATGTTACGGATGGCAGATTAGCCGGAATGCGAAAATACCAATTGTCGTTGTCGAGTAATGTTTGGACAGTTTCAAGCAAATGTATCAAATAAATGTTACATTATATTCATAATAGTCCCATATACTCATTAAGTCATTGTATAGCCAATAGTCAGTGAGTGGCTTGGGTTTATGCCACTTATCAACTTAATGTTTTACACGATCATGTGTACCACGCTTTACCCAATCCACTATCCGTGAATTTTTATTTTGATTACGTCTTGTACACGGAAATTCGTAATTTAATTTATGACTCCAGCCATAATTTAAATTTATATCAAATTATTAACCTTGATTTTAAGATAACCTATTAACCTGAACGTTTACAGAATACATCCTCGACTCAAATTACTTAGTTTTCTATATATTACCGATATTAGATCGTTGTTATCACCGGGACTTTGTTGAAAATGGCGTATAGTACCCCTTTAAAGATTGTAAATGAGCTCTATGAAGCAAACCAAATTATATAAAGATCGTTTAATCCATTTCATGTTTACCGAAATTGCCATCGAGATATAATTTGCACCAGCTCTTGGATTGGCTCATCAGATTGATTTGCTGACATGACTGATGAGGGAATCTATTAGCTGAAGCTGTTTACGTGTGAGATATCAAAACCACACACAAAATAACATATAGTTTGCTGTGACGTTTTTTCGTGAAGTAACATGCTATTACTATACACGACGACTTACATTGTTTGTTATTTTTTTCAGATAGAGAAAAAGAGGGCATATGTGTGGCGCCTATTCAAGCGAAAACAAAACGGAAATGGCTCCAGATGGAGAAGTTCGCATCGGAAGCAATGGTCCACATACTCCCTAATTTTCTGGTCAAACTAGATAACATTATGTTGTAAATGCCTTAGAAAACAGTTGTGAAGTACAGTTTTCACAAATAACGAAGACTATTTTTCGGTGGAACGCGTATGGAGAAAACGACACGTAGCTTATCACCCGTAACAGAAAACGCTCTGAGCGAAGTGAACTTCCATAATGACATTGAAGACAGGATTAGCTGGGTTATTTGTTAAACCGTCCTTTCTTTCAAGCAATTCAATTCTGCTGTTCAATAATAGCAGACCTATTTACAAAACGTTTCTACAACCTGGGACTAACCATACAACCCCAAAAGCAGCGCCTCATTAAGATGCTATACAATTCAATAACATACGAATTTGAGTATATCTCGTTCCAGAAACGAAATAGTCGGCTGCAGAATCGATTCTCACACATATACATGCGATATTTTCTATAGTTATAATAAGACGTCAATTCTGCAACATATACAGATGGTCCAGTGGCATGTTATATTTACGCCTCCGAAACATGCCGAGCATTGCTCTTTGAGCATGTCTGGGACTATACGGCGAGCGCGGGGTTCGAATCCCACCCAATCCCAAAACAATTTGCACTGTCTCAAAAATTTAATTTGCTTCTAAAAATAGGAGCCTTGTGTCTTGTATAGTCCCAGACATGTTCAAAGAGCAATGCTCGGCATGTTTCGGAGGCGTAAATATAACATGCTACTGGACCATGTCTCCTATATATACACAATAGGGACCTTAAAATGTACATATAGTGTCCTAGGTGCGACGTCAGAATACAGCGGTCATTTGAGCTTCCTTTTTTTTGGGTCGCTTCGGGGGCCTCCGATTGTGAAGGGATTGAAAAATTAATCGAATTATCAGCTAGATGGCTCCAAATTTTCGTTTTAACTGTCAAAAAGTCTAGAAAATGTATAATGTCGATCATAAGGAACCGTTACAAATCAGTCAAGAACCATCACAAACCGACAATAGAACGACTCCCGATGTAACAGTTTCTGCACAGTGCGGACACCAGAAGTTTCATTATTAGGTCGACGACTGGCCTACCATAAAATTGTCGAAATAAAGGCTACGGAACAGCTGTAGAAATGTATTTTTACAGCGATAACGCTATGCCCACAAGCAGACTTGGTATTAAAATGAAGTTTATCATCTATTGCACTACATAAATCTATTAATTCGAGCGAAGTGGTGATTTATGTACATCTAGAGACCGATTAACCCACCCATGCGACGGCTAAAGCTCGGCTCGAATCGAATTTAGTGCACTCAGGTAATAAATTTCGTATGGAATTGCTACTCATTAGATATGTTCTATCTTCACTTCTAATCACAAACATATTGTACCTAAAGAGCGTTCTCGGGGGGTAATGTCGTCCACTTCAACTCGTTAGTCTGATTCCGGTCCGGTCCTCAAATACAATGTAATCACTGTCAATCACGTGCCAATCACGTGATCGATCTGACAAAATCAGTGACATCCAGTCATAAATTGGCTGGGCGTTCCTATATCAATGACCTACATCAGAACTGTAATATCTCAAACGCAACTATAACTTTTCGAGGACTGTAATTGACTAAAGCAAAAATAACGGCTTTTGTAATGAGACTGAAAAGTTAACTGCTCACGATGACAGTGTCATGTTTATCCGTGGGGTGATATTAAATGCCTAATAATTAATAACGCGACACAGACAATTAGGCTAACTATGTCGCCGATCCCTGAATGTGAATATGGGTACATTGTGCTCTGTTCGTCTTGTATGTCAGCCAACTCTCCCCAGACAGTCCTTCGACTGTCGACAAAAATTCTCCTCAGGCTGAGGAAATTTGATATCCTTGGTTAGCAGCAGAATTCTGATAAGCCATGTATTATGTCAAATAAATTTTAATGCTCTGTGCTCTGCAAGAGCTACAGTTCGGGCCATAACAATCCACTCTACACATTATACAAAGACCCATTCACATGTCTTTGTCAGTGACCTGGCTAATTTTTGTTATATGCATTTTCTATCATGAAATTGTGAGAAGAGGACATCTTCAAAGGAGTGGCTACATCTGAGTCCTGTGACATCTAAAGTGAGTATTGTATATTGACATAAGATTTCATAATTATTCATTACATCTGATTCACATTTCTTAATAGTCTTGGTAACACAAAAACGACCACTGCTGAATTACACACGCAGTGATAGAGTTTCATTCAATGGAACTAGACCAACCTGGAATACAAACCAAGCATTAATTAATTAATTGCATGGATAATATTATTTAAGTGTTCGCACAAAATGTTAATTGAGCGCATTACAAAGCGCATATTTTATTAACTCCAAAATGTTTCTCTCAATGTGTAAATATCCTAAAGCACAGTATATAATAAGGTCAATATTGACCTGTGAAACATTGGATTGTTTTTGTATTGTGTAGATCTAGATTATATGCAACAATTCATTGAAAAGAGGGGGGGGGTGCAGGGTGGGTGTTTGAAAATATACATTAAAACAATTTTGAAATAAAAAGGGGGTGGTGTGGTGGGTGCCTAAGCGGTTCAGAATGAGAAAAAATACATACATGCCCTGACATGCCTGGATTTTGTTTTATACGATCTTTTTGTACAATGCAGTCATCAAACACAAAACGAGAAAAACCCCAACATCATGGTTTTGTGGAGCAAATACCAAAACAGGAATCATAAATGTTATATAGGCTGTAAAATATTTGACATTGCACGTATATACCGTAATTGTATTGTAATGCACACTAATTATTCTCACTTTCAGTTTAACTAATTGAGATTTTGCTGGATTTGCCGTTTCGCTGTGAATAAATGCAGAGCATATACTGGACACCAATTGTCATCTGAATTGATTTTGCAGTGAGTATATATTTGTTATATCATCTTCAGTTGAGTGGTTTCATTAGCTTCACTTGACAAAAGTCAAGAGAGCTATTATCAGTTGGCAGGCATCCGTCGTCCGTACATTAATTAGTACTATGTACGGCATCCTCGTTTCCTTTGACACTCATTACAGGCTATATCCATTCAATCAATGCACAATTTCACATATGTGTTGAGTGTCATCTGCAGATGGTAGATATCGAATAATATCGATTGTCATTAAAACATGGTCACCTTGGAATTCACTCTAAATTTTCATCACTAAATCCTTTGGCACACTCTGCTTTTCACATCTATCATCCGAATATCCAACATTCCATATTCATGATCGGGATGAACTCTAGATGGAAGTTTCCATTGAATATTATTTAGTACGATTGTGTATATATGGTACAATAGAAGATTAATGGAAGTAACATGGGGTAACAAAAACCTTTGGAATGAATACCACTGTTCATAAATGAACTGAGTTAATAAGCTGTACTCACATGTATGATGCATTGGTCCGACATAAATGTTTATTGTGACATGAGTACCATATACAATCTATTGTATGGGACTATAAATTTCAGATAACCACATATTGCTCACATACATGTTACTTATTTTCCTGTCAATCTTTTACATGAATTGGCAGTCGGTGTTCACTATTAACATATTCAGCCTTGACACTTCATTATTATTCCAGGGCACTTTGAGGACGATGTCAAGATTCCATGGCATCGAGTTCCATTCCATAGGAGGAAAAAAGTTGTTTGTCTACAGCGATGTTATTAAATTTCTAAGACAAAACAACAAAAATGGTTCCACCCACAAAGAAATACGGACTGACAATCTTTTAAGAGAGTTGACGAAGTATGGCACAACGAAGATCGACGATGTACTATATGTGCCATTCTCTTCGTTCCTCAGATATGTTTGCTATCACTTTGATGACATGGATATTTGCAGAGATATATGCTCAGATATTGAGGTCAAAATGTGCTCACCAGTGGATAACACAATCAGGAGAGCGTGTGGTTCAAACTTTGAGCTATATAAAACAATTGTCCATTCCAATTTCTTCTCTGAATTGGTTGAAAATTATCTCCTATCACAGTTGGTTTTGGCAGAAGAAGACTGTTTGACCCTACAAACTGAACATAAAGTACATTTCGCAGATAGAGAATGGAAGAAAATAAAGTTCTTTGAATGGCACTTCTCGAAGCAATCATATTCTGATTCTTTTGAATGTATGCTGCATGAGAAGTGGAACTTTTACTCAACGTTATGTGATCGAACGTCAACGCTGCGAGAAAGCTGTGATAAATTTATTGAGATGAACAAACTCCGACTTGAGATGAAAAAGAAACAGGATGGTATTACATTTGGAAACCCCATTATTCATATTCCGTATTTCATTGAGACAGAGCTAGCAACTGATGTTAGGAGAATATTTCAAGGTTCCAATATTTTGGTGGCGTGTCTTCCATGTCATATGAACTGTGATCATTCTCCCGGTGTTCACATCTACATTGAAATAGTGGATGGTGCGGTGACATAATTGTATGACGAAATTGGTTTTATCGTGTCTAACTCAGTCATCAAAAATCACGGAATAAACGTTTATGAAATATTCTTTCTCGCAAAAGGAACCCTGGCAATATTCCAATCAAACGATAACGTGTTGCAACGCTTCAAACTCCGAGATTCAATTCTGAAGAGGGATACAAGTGTTGGGATTCTCCATACATTTCATCCATCGTTACTATATTCAAACGAAATTGAAATACAGTCTGTGAGGATCGGAGATCAAGATTATTGTCGGACGTGCGTTCAGTACAATTCATCCACGCACAGTGGTACATTAAGCTGGGATCAATTTAATATCATACAAGACTGGTGTCTCCATTTGCCGCTGCAGTTGCAGATATTTCTCCTGAACACTTTCTGCAATAAGGACAGTTTACGCAGATCAAAACAATTTGAGAAATTAGTCGACAGCAAACTAGTCAGACTATATTCTATCACCGATGCATTGATGGGAACTCTAAATCGTAAATATACCGGTGTGATGCAGCAACTAAACACAACTGAGCTCTATGTCAACTATAGTTCGATATCAAATATTTTCTCTATAGCTTCAGATGCCGGGATAGTAAAGAGTCTTCGATTTGCTGAACGTTCACTTAAGGAGTTAGCTGATCCAGACATGTGCTACTTCCAGACACACATCAGGAAGTATCCACTGGCATACATTCAATCTGGAACATCTTGCATCATGGAACATTTTGTATCTCTTCAAGAATGTCATTTAGTGTTGTTGCTTGATAATCTTGTTCGATTGACATTCCATGACGACCCCGTTCCAGGTCAATCACGTACGTCACAGTTATGTACACTTCCGATTACATTAAAAGGTGTTCCGAAAGATGCTGCCATAACAGAATCATGGCACGATCAAGAGATATGTGATGGCAGTAGCAAATGTGCATGCAAGGACAATGTAACACTTACAGAAAATGACGTAATGCGTTGCCTTACCAACCCCTCTCAAGAGGAAAACATGGCTTGGACAGAATTCCAGAATGAAGCTATCTGGGCTGTAGTTCCAATTTTAAGATACCTGAGAAAGACATGTCTGAAAGATATATTTAGAGAATCCATTGCTGCACCAATATTTGAGGGTCATAAGGATCTTCCTAATTTTATCGATTCATCAAATTCTCGCAACGACATAGAGGACATAAATATCAGTATGTCAAGTATCACATTTGAGGACCAACCTGGCAGTGAACAAGCCGAGATCTCAAATGTTGATCAGACTTTTACAGACCACGACGTAGAAGACATTAATATCAGTATATCAAGTATCACCATTGATGACCAATCTAGCATTGAACGAGATGATATCGCAAATGTTGATCAAATTGTCACCAAAAAACTAAAACTTATAGATCTGAACGAAGATGTTGAAAAGCCTGAATTAGAAAGACAATTTTCTCACAGCTTCACACCGCCTCCAATGATTTGTAGACATCCACCCCCAGCCTTAGGTCGAGACGACGATATAAACAAATTGAGGGAAGTACTCGATGACGTCCTGATCAAAACCAGACACAATCCCTCGCTAGGAGACTGCAAGGATAAGATAATGATGGCACCTGATCACAAGATTGCAAAGAATATGTTTATATTGGCAGACAAGGACCCGAAATACAGACATTTCTTACTAGAATTTCCCTTACTACATCTGAGAAAATCCAAAATAACAAACTTGTTTAGTGCATACAAAGATGCAGGGATTCAGCATTTATTCATGTTTATGAAAGACATGGACGGCGAGAAGGAATGGGCAAAATTGATTAGTATTAGTCACATTGATGCAGCAACAAAAAACATAAGACGGCTGTCTCTTTCTCTACATTGCGCCTTGATAATAAAATTCATGGAATCACTTTCCTCTGATAAACAAATTTCATTTGTCAAGGATATCGAAGGATCAACCCCAGCTAAAATTAAAGAGAAATGGCACTTCCTTTATCAACAGTATCTAAGTGACTCATCTTCTAAAAATGCAACATTTCAGTTGCACATGGACATGTTACTCCACTGTGATGAGATTGTTAGTATTTACCATGCAGAACGACAAGGAGGACCAGATAGTTACAATCTGCTGCTCGCAAGTGTTAAATCATCCCTGTCATTTTCTTTTCTAAATGCTGCGACGTCATATGCATCGTTCTGTGTTCAGCTTCTACACCAACACTATAGTGCCGGAGTTTTTCATGCCAACATGAAAAAAACATTATTCACCACACCGCATAAGGGAGGTAATGTGAATTTGGCATTGGACACCCAGCGAGAAATGGACCATGTCGATGCTCTGAAGGGTTTTCGACCTGGATCAACTTTGGAAAGTATCTTTCCACGGATGTCAGTTATCGATTCATCCAATTCAATACACCAAAAGAGAGTAGATCTATTTGGTCACGATTCAGAAAAGGAGAGTGATGAACACGTCTCATTTAGGTTTGACAGAGAAGAGACAGAGAGCTGTGAATACTTGTCGCGAGAGTTATCGAAGACTGACATCAAGCATATTGTACCAACCATCCAGATGCTCCTACGCCAAGATTCCTTTTCAACAACGCAAGATCAATCGGTATACAATGTGTACAATAAAAAAATCCTTCCCAACACAATCCTGGACAGGGATACTAAGAATATTGGTTTGTTTCTGATCAGAAAGTATTGTTGTCACAGCAAACTTTTTGGAATGTCAGAATCTACAATCCCTGTACTGAATACGAATGAAGGTCCCGAAGAATTAATTGCAAAGGTTAAAAGGAGCAAAGGTATAACAATAAACAGGGCGAAATGTACCAGCACAACGAAGAAGACCGATGAGGAAAAGAGGATTAGCAAGGCGAAGAGAGAAATGAAGACTATTCAAGGATTGAGTTCAAAACACAACACTTGTCAAGCTCTTCTTCAGCCAGACAGCTCCAAAAAGGCTGTTCAGAAATCAACTGGAGTGAAGAAGGCCATCACACACCTAATCAAATCATGTAGTCCACAAAGTGCTGAAATAATTTCTGAATTCAAGGGGTTCACTGATGTTCAATCGAAAAAAATTAAGTATGCCACAGTTGAATTTGCTGGGGTTAAGTTCAAGACCCATGTAACATCTGGCTTACAATATATAAGATACATTGAGAATGGAATCATTCGTTTTCTCACCAAGAATCTTCATAATCTTCATACAGTCATCATCTGTGAAGAGAAGTACAGTTTTACACCAGATGACTTCAAAGCTGCTACTAGGAAAGGAAGAGAGAAGAAGGGTAGTTTAACAATTGCTCATTTGAAGACCAGCGATGCAGTGCTCAGCGAGACAAAATTTTGTAAGTCATCGATAACATCTACAACTGAGGGAAAGAAGCTGATCGGCAATTATCTTGCTGCAAATGTTGATAAGTTGCAAGTGAAGAACATCAACATCATCGTTGACAGTGAATATACTGTATCAGATACCTCTCCAAAATTTTCAACACCACTTCACGCAACATATGATTCAACGGGATTTGCATCCAAGAAGTTTATGGAACAAATTAGGCAGCGGAAGGGTGAGGCCGAGATGGCTCAGATAGATTGGCTAAAAAACCTTCCAGATGCCCTTGCAGAAGAAGACGCTGTGCTTGCCATGGTGACATCGGCTGACATTGACTCAGTTGTTTTGCATGTATTCGCACTGTCTTTATTCTGGCCCAGGAAAGATAATCAGGATTTCAAATATGATCTGTATATCCTGCTGCAAAAGCAATCGTCAGAAATATACAACATAACAAACCTGATAAGAAACATAGAACAGAAATATCCTTGGGCGAATGTTGCAGCATCTATATCAATACTCTTGAGCATGGCTGGTAATGATTTCCTTCCGAAATTACATGGTATATCTCACCAAAAACTCATTGAGCAGGCAATGAAAAGCCAGGAGTTTTTTGAATCTCTGGTTCAGTATAATATGAACAAGGATGGTGCGAAAATTAACAGAGATGCCTACATGAGCTTAGTGCAAATGATGTATTCACCAAAGTCCATTCCAGCGGGAAGTCTCACATTCGATGAAGTCCGGCAATATTCTATCAAGAGACCTGGCTCTGATACATTCAGACCTCCACATTTCTGGATGCCACCAAAGTCAGCATTGATTCATGTGTGCAACCTTATCGACTTGCACATATCTTACATGTTTTCCTTGTGGAATCCTGAAGCAGACCTTCCAAATTTCCTCGAAGGTGATAGTATTGTGAAAACGAATGAGGGTTCAACACACTATAATTTTGGAAGTGAAGTTCACATTTCACATCCAAAGGAATTAATAACAATTGATGACAATTTACTTCAGGATAAAATAAACAAACTCAGAAAAACAAGTTCGAAGCGCCGATCAAATGATACTCCACAAAAAGGACTTCGTCGGAAACGCAAACCAATGACATCAACCCCGAAACGTGGACATGAGGGGAAATAAACATAATTGTACATACATGTACAGCTGATGGGTATAAATATTACACAGATTCATAATATAAACTTTAGTTATAATATAGAGAAATGTTTCAAAAACTTGAAGTACACATCGCATATACGGAGAGCTAGGATACCATTCGCTTGATTAGATTCTTCTTGTGTATTTGGTGAGTAGCATTTATGCATGTACTCAAACTATATGTATAGCATGGTGCATGTTTATGAATTATTAGGTCATAATAAGTGAATCAAAACTGGCCTTATATCAATTAATTTCCATGAGACATCACAAGTATCAAAACGCTAAACAAAATATAGAATTTTCCGGGATTAAAATTGACTGAATAACCATACATTCGGTACACTCTAAATATGGGCCCCCAACAGGCCCAGCGCTCAGTTTATTCCACTTAGTGACCTAGCGACAGTTGAATTGTTATAGTAACCGGCATGTGCAATATTGTAACTGATGCAGTTTGTTTTATTGGCAAGAAACTATCTTTACAGCAGTGGAGAAAATGTATAAAATACTGCCGTCGGCATAAATTAAAACCTTTTATATCAGAAAACGGACTAACTTACACATTTTGTGAATTTGAGTTGATTATGTCGCTTTAACCAATGTTTTACTGAATGTATTCCCCACTCAGTTCTAATTATATACATTGGAATGTTCTATTCTTCATTTGTATGAATGTTCAGATAATGTGAGCGGCCGACAGGCAGATAAAACACCTCCTCCTCCGAGATTGTTCAATGAATTACCATATGTTCAGATAATAAGTTCAACAAACACGTAGCCTATACATGTATAAGGATGTCTTTTGAACTTATTATTGTAATATCCATACGAATTACCACTCATCGTAGAGTATCCATTTATCGAAGGGATAAATAATGGATAATAACTGTGAATGTTTGTTATATCTATTCAATTCTGAGAAGTGTTGACACTTTGCACATACATTCTGATAAGGATGCATGAGCTAAAAGACATCGCTGTATGTTGTAGACCAGGTGTTATAAATTTCACAGACTTCACAGTTTGTGACATGTGTAGAGCAAAAAAATTAATTTTGTGCCAAGCTGTAGTGATACTGTGTTGTGGGGATTTTATTGTATGTTATCAAATTGTTGTGACAGTTTTAATAGGGTTGCCCTGTGGGGGTCATGTGTCTGAGAGTGCTTGTAAAGTTGGTCTGTCGACAGTCGTAGGACTGCAGATATACTTTTGATGTGAAAATGCTAAAATGGAGTACCTACATAGTAAGGTGGCCAAGGCACGGGAGGGGGGGGGGGGTCACGTATTTTCGAGCTGATGGGTATCACGCATTCAAAATGGCCGAGGCGATCTAAAACGCAATGAGAAGCGAAAAAAAAAGTAATAAACTAAGATATTACATATTATTTTTGAAAGCTACGAGCAGATGCTATACTATTTTCCCAACAAGCTGATACCTCATAATTCACATGTGTTTGCCGCTCTGACTGGCAACTTTGGTCAGAATGTTATGGAAAACCGCTAAGTATTTCCGAACAAATAAGGCATCAAATCGTTTCAAAAATAAAATAGGATATACTCGTAACTGTTATGTCTTGTGTCAGTTCCTCGTATTTTATGTTTTTGTGCGTTTGCACATTATGAATGTAATACGGAAATCAATGAAATAGTTGCCAGGATATCGCACGTACTCCTTAAGTCGTCGTATGATACATTTGGGTCTAACACTAAAAAGCCGAAAAAGCGAAGAAAGGACAACAAGCCTTGGTTTAATTCATCATGCCTGAGAGCGCGAAAAGAATATCGCAAAGCCGAGCGATGTCATATGATACAACATAACGATAGTACAAAACAAATGGTACGCGAAATGGCTAGTAAATACAAACGCACAATGGACAATGCTATAAGATTACACCGAGAAAATATCACGTGTGAAATCTCTAAACTTAAAAAAGAAAACTCGAAACAAATTTGGTCAATACTTAATAAACAAGTGAAAATAGGCACAGCGAAATAGAAATCGATGCATTAGAGGAACATTTTCGATTACTTAATTCCGAAACAATTACAGAAGACTTAAATATGAACAATGAAGCAAGCAATATAAACAACAACCTAAATCGAACAATAGACAGGGAAGAAGTAATTAAAGCTATAAAGAGTTTAAAAATATGAAATCCCCAGGTGAAGATGGAATTCCTCAATGAATATCTCAAGGCATCCTCCGATACCCTGATAGACATATACTGCAAAACATTTAATTTAGTTTTTGAATCAGGCTGTGTACCAGAAATATGGGGGATCGGAACAATTATTACACTGTATAAAAATAAAGGTGACAAGGGAAATCCAAAAACTTTTGAGCTGCTTTGGGAAATTATTTACAAAGATTCTCTCAAATAGATTATATGATTACATTGAAGATAACGAAACTCTATGTGAGAACCAGGCGGGTTTCAGAAAAGGATATTCCACGACGGATAATATATTTGTTCTACATTTACTATCCGAAATTTCGAAGGCACTTAATATGAATGTGTACTGTGCTTTCATTGACTTTTAGAAGGCATTTGACAAAATATGGCGACAAGGACTTTGGTACAAAATTTCGACCATTAGTATAAATGGGAAACTACTCACAGTTATTAAAAACATGTACACTAACATTAAATCGAAAGTTCGAATGGGCGACCAGACATCCGATTGTTTCCCATGTTTATCTGGGGTAAGACAAGATTTGAATCTATCACCCCTGTTATTCTCACTTTACCTGAACGATCTGGAATAATTTCTAAAATCAGAAGGATTGATTAAAATGTCACGGGATATAGAAACTCACTTGAAGATGTACGTCAAACTATTCATTATTTTATACGCAGACGACACCGTTCTTATGTCTGAAACACCTTTAAAACTGCAGAAGACACTTAACATTTTTCAAAAGTATTGCCAGAAGTGGAAATTGAATGTAAACGTCGAGAAAACAAAATTATGTTGATATCTAAAAGAAGCATGCCAAAGAATAGAATTTTTTTTATACAACGGTGAGGAAATTGAAGTAGTAAATAATTTTAACTATCTTGGTATTATACACATCAAATCAGGCTCATATAACGCGGCAAAGAAGGTATTGGTAGATAAAGCAACTAAAGCAATGTATTCTATTATGTCTAAGTCGAGAATACACTGCTTGTCGGTTAGAAACATGTTCGAACTGTTTGATGCGCAAGTATTACCGATTATGTTGTACTGTTGTGAAGTATGGGGGTCGGGAAATAATGAGATTTTTGAAAACATACATAGAAGATTTTTGAAATACGTTCTCCATCTTAAATCATCTACCCCTAATTATATGTTATACGGGGAGAGCGGTAGACTACCAATAGAGTACACTATCAACTTGCGTATTGTGAAATACTGGATGAAAGTTAAGAATATGGAGCAAGGCCGATTCTGTAAGATTCTATATCAACTGGCCCTGAAAATATGTGAAGCTGAGGAAGCAAAGTTCCAATGGATTGAAAAAGTAAAAGATATTTTAACAAAATCTGGGCATATTCATCTATTAAAAGTTGGTTATATCACATGTCCAGAACAAATGGCACGCTATTTCAAATGTAGTCTGAATAGCCAATTTCGAGGCATCTGGTTATCTGACATAGAAAAATCTAGCCGAGGCAATACCTACACAATTTTCAAACACGATATTAATTTCGAAAGATACTTGGATTATTTGGATACAAAAAACAGAATAACTCTTTGCCAATTCCGTTCTTGTAACCATCGCTTGCCAATAGAGAAAGGTCGATGGAATGATACAAACTTACTAAATAGACTATGTCCATTATGTAATAAACGACAGCTCGGAGATGAACTGCATGCATTATCTACTAGAATGTATATGTTTTAGCGAAGAAAGAAATCGTATCTTGCCTAGCAAATTTACCAGCATAGATCATGCAACTATTGCACCCGATCCGCATAGAATTATCAGATATAAATACGTAATGACGGAAATTCTTTACCATCTATAGATACGTAAGTGTGGACCGTATACGCCTATCGAGCCCACTATTACGATATATATCTCTTAATAATGATCTGATCACGGGCCCACCTTTATGATATATAGAACACTAATTGTAACCTTACCCAGAGTCGTATATGTATATGTGATAATGAAACCTAACCGATAATTTTGGTCGGAGAGTATAGGGGCGGTCATTGAGGTTTATATGTGTTAACTCTGCCAGGCAATATAGAGTTGTAATGTGGGTTGTTATACCATTCCCCGTGTGTTCGATCGGGGATATATCTCATGAAGACATAATTATAGGTATATATTATTACATTTGCTAAAATAAACGCCAAAGAAGCATTCCAAGTACATGTTGTAATTTGTTCATTTGTAGTGAAGATCGGATCTAAAATTCCAATAATATGAGATTTCCTTTGCCGTTTAATGCAACTTTCCCCAATAATATATAAACAATGAATACACCGCACATTGGATGAGGTGTACTGTATTCGCGCATGATGTAGACATGTTTATATAATCTTAGCGCATTGTAATATATAGTATTATACTATATATGTTGAAAAAGGTGAATGAAGTCTTCTCGTTGGTGGTGGATCTGGTAGTGCCAGCCTGCCCACCAATTATGATGAATATATATATATAGCAAAATCGGCCCAAATCTCCTATTGCATATTCAGTCGCGTACCTACATGTGAGAGGGCAACGTACTGGTCGCTATATATATAGTAGATTATACAGTTCAACTTGACTTGTCAAGTTTGAGCTATTGCCGTGGGTTCATATCCGTCGTATGTGTGTCCGTCAACAATTCCCATTAGCATATAGGCGCTACGGGTCGCACATTTGGTCGGGTCGTTATGGAATTTGTCATGGTTGTTGACATTGACACGTAGATGAGAGTAGTAATGGGGGCCACTATGGGGCCCAGTGGGGGCCACTATGGCCCAGTACCCCCCAGTGGGGGCCACTATGGCCCAGTACCCCCCAGTGGGGGCCACTATGGCCCAGTATCGAATACTGGACCATCTAGGACCATAGATGGTCCAGTATTCGATACTGGGCCATAGTGGCCCCCACTGGGGGGTACTGGGCCATAGTGGCCCCCACTGGGGGGTACTGGGCCATAGTGGCCCCCACTGGGGGGTACTGGGCCATAGTGGCCCCCACTGGGGGGTACTGGGCCATAGTGGCCCCCACTGGGGGGTACTGGGCCATAGTGGCCCCCACTGGGGGGTACTGGGCCATAGTTACCCCCTGAGGATAGATGTTCCTGTCATTGATGTGACATTTCTGATCGAAAAAATGAAAATGGACTTAGACATTTTTTCATTACTATTTTAAAGTTTGTATAATTCTGACCAGAGATGACACATCGACACGAACAGAATCAATTGGTGGGGATCCTACAGTGAAAACGATTTTGTTGAAATTTATCATTTATTTTTCAAAAACAAGAACAAGAACAATGAACAATAATATATTATTATACATCAATAATATTAACAAAGAACAATAATATATTATTGTTCATTGTTCTTGTTCTTGTTTTTGAAAAATAAATGATAAATTTCAACAAAATCGTTTTCACTGTAGGATCCCCACCAATTGATTCTGTTCGTGTCGATGTGTCATCTCTGGTCAGAATTATACAAACTTTAAAATAGTAATGAAAAAATGAAAATGGACTTAGACATTTTTTCATTACTAATTTAAAGTTTGTATAATTCTGACCAGAGATTACACATCGACACGAACAGAATCAATTGGTGGGGATCCTACAGTGAAAACGATTTTGTTGAAATTTATCATTTATTTTTCAAAAACAAGAACAAGAACAATGAACAATAATATATTATTATACATCAATAATATTAACAAAGAACAATAATTTATGTACAAAACAAGGTCTCAGATTTGAAGAAACTTAATTGAACATCCTACAACATCCTACGCTGAATCAATAACAAAAGAGTCTATTTTGTGGAGTTGTTGACACATTCGTTGTTATCTGGTCGTCGTCTTCTTTGCGTTGTATGTATATCAGCCGTCGATGTCCTGGTGAAGTTTAATTCAACAGCAAATTTGCTTTTCTGTATAATCGACCATAGTGCTTTCCAAACCATCGAACTATTGTTCTGTCATTCTTGAAGAAATCCCGAGAATTGAATAATCTTTTCATCCTCTTTCCTTTCATCATGTGGTGGAGTGCGAATATACAATATAATCCACACACATTTGTCGCACGATGTTGATATCGTGTTGTATTCATTTTCCATGCTGATGAGTTCCTTTTTATGAATGGTAACATATATCGTCTCGGTGGTGGTAGTCCAAATGAGTCGAAGTATACAGCTGATCTTCCATTGAATAACATCAATGTCCAGTGTTCTCCTGGCTGATCCGATGAGTGCGTGTTCACAATATATGCTTGAATATGCTGTGGTTTCTTCTCTGGTAACAGATCTCTAGCACAAACATGTGTGTTAAGTTTACACAACCAGGAATTGTCCAGAATATATTGAAGTTCAGCTGTCTGCATCGTTGTAATTCTCTTTGACTCGCTGTGACCACATCAGAGTCCACTCTGCGTCGAATTTTTTGCGGTTGAGCTCCAAACTGTTTCTCAGATGATCCCACATGATGAATGCTTCGAACTTCTCCTTGCAGTGTGGGTTTAACTCCATCAGTTTCGGGAATCATCTTTCCATAACATTGTATATGTCAAGTTTAATCAGCGCTAAGTCGATAAACTGGTTTGTCCAATCATCAGTTGTAGAGTACAAACACAGAACATGTTCACGTTGACTAGGATGTTCTATTTTACATCCTTCACAGTTTTCTGACACTTCCTTGCGAATAAGTTCTTGTAGTTCTTCAATCATAGCGTTGTTGAGTGTGTCCAAGATCAGGTTCCATCTCGGAGCAAAGTTTTGTGAACATTGGTATTCTTCATAGTAGTTCCATAGCTGTGATGTGAACTCCATCCTAATAGTCAGTAAGCACTTCTCTCAAAGCTGTGATCTCTATTTCACTGTCAAATTCAGCATACACCAAAACGTTGACGGCTGTAGTGAGAGCTGTTAAGAATTGAAGCTCCAAACGCAGGTTCCCTGTCTTTATAGGATGTAGATGCCCCTCGTCGCTTCCTTGGTCCGGTGTCAAGTCGAAACCCCACACACAATAACCATTCATATATTCTTTTAAATTAATGCCAATTGATTTGTTAACACCAAACATTCCTAAAGATTGATACAAAGATAAATATGATCTGAGACATTGTTTTGTTGCGAAGTTTGGTTCAAATGGACGGTTATGTATTGTATGACCGTCTTGACTAACTTCCAATATATTCAAACTGAAATGTTTGAAGTGGAATGGATTGGTACCCAAATCTCCATTCATATCTTTATTTTCGACCAACGCAATAAAAAGTCTCTTTGGTAATTGTACTTGAAATAAGTGGTCTTCAATTTTTGATCTAAGTTTAGTACTAATTGTGAAAGTTTTTATTTCTACTCGTCTGATAGGTAGTTTCATTTTTGACTGGACAATTTCTTGATTTAATTTATTTGAGACCGCTGGAAAGAGACTAACTGTTCTGACATGCAACACTGCTGATTCGAAAACAATTTGTCCATCCTCGGCGCCAATGAGGCAAAATTTTGATGGTGATCTGTTTAATCTGATACGAATTTCAATTCCATTTGGTAAATATTTTTCTTGAAGAAACAGATCAGTGTGTAAGCGCCCACATAGTTCAACAATTTTACTACCACTGCTCAAACTTTCTCTAGAAGTTAACCCAGCATTAGTACCACCTTTGGTACTCTCTTCAAAATGTTCTGCTGTATCGCCATACCACATTTCTAAATTTGCTAATTGATTATCTTTATATTCTGGAGAGTATCCCAACAGATTTTCGAAATATGCTCGGTATGGGTAAGTGTCAGAATTCGAAGTTATCAATTTGTTGTTCAAGTAAACATCGATACTGCTGAACATACTATGAAAGAAATTGTTAACAGGTGCTAATTCCGTACCAGCTACCAAATTAGTTCCATCTTTTTTTGTAATTTTGAATTTCACATAAAGATAAGATTGATTAATATCTGTCCACTTTTCGGTTTGAGATGGTATGACAAACTCTATCGGAGCAGAATTATTCAGCGGTGCAATCGGATGATTTTCGATCCACTGCGATTCTGACATTGTAGCCACCGTTGGTGGAACATGTGTTATATCAAGTTCCGATTTATTGCATTCGCATGATCCATTTACCATTTGTGCCATGATTAATCAAAAATATCAAGAGCTCGACTGCTAGGATGTTTTTTCGACTGACTTTTTCGGCGTTTGACAGCTGAATGATTCATTTTTGAATTCGCTACTCTTTTTCTAGGTTTTTGTCTCGAGTTCAAAATTTGATTTTTAGCTTGTGTGCCAAAAGATTTTAAAGCTTTTTTACCTTCAGACATCAACGCTTCTTTCGGACTTTTACCTTGATTAATAATTTCATCTGCAACACCAAAAGTGTGTTTTTTCGCAAGTTGTAAACCTGTCCGACCAATCGGTTTTAGAAATGGTACAGCAGATCTCATAAGTGATTTAAAAATTGAACCAATACCGTTACCATATTGCCGTGGTACGCCTCTATACACGGGGAACATTGTTTTTAGAATTCCTCTCGTTTTCTGAAATGCAACTTCGCCAAACACTTACCACCAATAAACTGAATTGATTTTCCTGTGTCGCCACTTATATTTACACTAATTTTGTCAAAGTATGACTTTGAAACTGGAACATAATGTAAATTTAAAAATTCATGTTTTACATGTAATCCGTCGATATCTCTTTTAATTCTGAAAGAAACAACTCGTAAAATTTGTACTTCAACATTTCCAACAATTGTGAAATCGGCAATATCAGAATAAACAAACATTAGATTATGACCAACATTCATATCTACACCAAACGGAAATCTATTATTTGAATGGTACAATAACCATTTTCTTCATATTTATTTGAGATTTAGTTTTTACAAAATATTGTTAACAACTGCACCTAATGTTTTGCTAATCAATGGAGCAAGAAATAATAATGGTAAAAAGCCACCTTTTTGATTCAAAATTTTCTTCTTTTGTTGCAAAGGTTTGTTCTTGTCTGCAAGATATCTGATATGTTTACGCTTCGAATGTAACTTGCGGTTCTAAGCTTCATTCAGTTTTACATTACCTTTTAAAAGATTTTGACAACATTCTGAAATGCAATCCATCACTTGTTTCGGAGCATCGTTGATCATTTTCTTTTTATATGCAGATGGAACTTTACTCATTGCAACAATCAACTCACCATATTTTTTTATCAGCGGTGCTTTCCTGCTCTTAGTTTTTGAAGGCATCTTCACAGTCTAAGTAGTTGTCTCAAAATGAGCAGAAAAATTATATGTTTCATCTTTTATCTTTTCTGATTGAACCATTCTAAAGCTTCGAATGCAGATTTCGATGCATCAGACAACGGCATAAATTTTGAAAATTCAAGATCAATAACTGGTTTGTTTTGTAACGGTTGATGTTGAGGGTTCTGCTGAGAAGGTATAGGTGTAAATTTAGAATGTTGATTTTGTTGAGTTTGCATCGGTGTAAACTTTGAATGATTTAGAGAAAGTTTTGTTTTACGTTTAGATTCTTTTTGCCTACCCCTTTGTTGTGTTTGCATCAGTGTAATCTTTGAACGTTTTGGAGAAACCTTTGATTTACTTTTAGATTGTCTACCAGTTTGTTCAAATGAATTTTTCAAAAGACTTCTAATTAAAACTCCTCCAAGGAACCCACTACCACCTCGTTGTAAAATTAATTTGCGTTTTGTTTCCATATCAGTTGATCGATCAGAGATTTTTTTAAGAACATTTTTATTTCTCTGAAAAAACTTTTTTGTCTGTGATGGTAATTTCCAATCATTTTCAAGAAATAATTCAGCTGCAAAAGTGAAGAAATTTATAATTTGTGACAGTTCATCATGACTAAACATCTCGGTGGACGACATGGTTCTAAAATGAAAAAAGTAACAACTGAATTTATACTTTTGAATAAATGACAGGACCTCGGTCATTAGCTGTCAACCATTTATGGAAAATATCAGTTCTAATTCGCAAATAATTTTCTGTTCTAGGATGAAAATCTACTAAAATATATCCATGATTTACTGAAGTTGCATCTTCGTATGCTTGTTTCAAATGATTGGTTTGCATTTGATGAGCCAAAACTTTTATTTGATTTTTATCTCGAACGCTTTGAAATAAAACCATGTAGTGTGCATTCAAACTTATAGTTCTGCTACTTTTTGATTTTTGGAACATGTTTTGAGTAATGTAAATTATTGAAGCATTTCGATGGTGACCTTTTCTAGTAAACCAAAGCATTATTTTGTCTTCATCTTGTTCCCCCATCATGTCATCGAAAACAACAAGATGAGGAAATGATTTATCTGATACAATTTCCTCATCATCGTCTGGAATGCCATCGATAAACTCAACGTTATCAATTTCTTTTATACGATTGTATGTGTCTTGCCATTCTTTGTAACACCAAACTATTTTCTTTGGTGGTGTTTGGAATAAATCGGGTTTAAGTTCAATAACTTTTTTAACAAATTCTGTTTTACCTGATCCACTAGGTCCGCTGATAAAGAAATTACACGGATGTTGGAAAAGTAAAGATTCTTCCATGTTGTCACTTTGATGCCTAATCAGAGAGTGAACTTAACGACGTGTGAATTTAGTTTTTAAAGAGAAATCTCCAAAGCTGTAAATATTTCCAAACATTTCAATAATCCAAGTATTATAGTCTTCTATTCTTCTGTTTGTTCTGTAAATAAAAAAATCATTTCCTATAATGTTTTTAATTTTTGCATATGTTGACATTTTTTTTGTTAACAAATACCCATAGATCCTAGGAACTGATTTAAAGGTTCCACTAGCAAGAGGATAATTATCTTCATACTTTGTATAATGAATATAGTCATGTTCATCAAAAGTTTCTAAATCTAAATGGTGTTGATCACCACCAAATAGCCAAAAATTAGATATTCTTTCAATGAGAAAAAATGTTTTGAATTTAATAAATGATTTAATATAGTTTTGAGAGAAATGAGAAAATATACTTGTCTCGAGATAGTCCAATCTCTGTAAACATTCGTCGACATCACAGCATCGTAGTATTGCTTTCTTTTCTCTTTCAAACCAGACTTCTTGTAATTCCTTCTTTATCTCTGGAATGAGTGTTGACTGTGCCACCAAATATCCATAAATCTTCTCAGCAATTTCTGGAGGTACTACTCCTGTCAACATCTTGACATGAAATGACTCAACATCTCCATTCGTATGGATATGTGTGAATACCATTGACGAGTTTTCGTTTTGTGTACACCGATCTGAAAGTTTTGGTTTGACACTCACTAATCAGTTGATGGTACTTTTGTCTTTTAATTCTGGAAGGATACTCAACAACAGTTTTGAAATTTTCACGATCATTAACACATTGTACCATTGTTTCAAAATTAACTTTTTGACTTGTGCTGTAATCAAGAGTGATACCCTTTACCTTACATTTGGTGTATCTTCCCCCATCTTTGATGTATTCATATCCGTAGTTCTTTGGCCCAAGTCCAACAAATTTGACAATCTTTGCATCTGGATGTTCGTCGCTCCATTTCCCCAATCTTCCTTCGATAGTTTTGATGTTCTTCTTTGATGGATCACTGACATACATACAGCTGTCTGTATCAAAATACAGCACTCTATCTCCAAGTTTTTTAAAAACTTTATACAATTGTAATCTTGCATACGCTGTAACAAAAGAAGCAACAACAACATTTGCTGAATGATGAGGTTCAATATTATCTAAAATATCAACATAATTTACCAGAATGAATTTGTCACCATCAAGAAGTGTAACATTTTGAACAATTATATTGTTACTAGTAAGCAATTCAAAATAACGTGATGGCTTATCCACATACTCTGTTTTTGACATAAGATTTCTTTGTGCATTCTTACCCCATATACAATTAATCATAATTTTAGATATTTGGCGTTTTCCTGGATTCTTCTCGATGTTCTCCAATTTTATACCCTCAGCTGCATAATAATCCTGTACAAACTTTTGCTTCTGTTCTTCTGTCTCAACACCAAATGGATAACCACTACATTCCTGTTTGATCTTTAGATGTTTGTCGATATAGGATTTGTATATTTCATCTGTCCAATCTGTCCAATGCCAAATTTGGTACACATCAAGTATTTTGTAGCCAACATCCATTGCTTTGAATAATTCTGGCGTGGTCCACACTCCGGTTATAGCTCGATCTTCTTCTGAATGGTTACATGTCTCGTGCTCATTGATGGCACAAGTGTTGCACGAAGTAAAAACCATTTTCTTGTTACAATGAATCGGTAGAACTGGAATACACAATTTCGATGGTGGTAAAATTGTACATTTAACAAGGCCCGCATAGTCTCTAATGTGTTCTTGGTCGATCTGCTCTTGGCTCAAAATTTCTGGATGTCCAACGGTAGAATTTATATTTGTTGCAATATGGATACAACGAACACACATCGATGAACTTGATTTCTTTTGTGGAATCTTGATCAGTTTCCTCGTACAATTTGATGGCATTTGTACGTCCACCAAACAACGCTTCTCTTGGCAAAATGGGGTCTCGATGTTTGTAGAAAGATTCCATTTGTTGTTTGAATTTCACATCCGATTTCATTCTTTCGTCGATCTGATGCTCCCAAATTGATTCAACTCTGTAACCAAGACTTTCCAGTTCATCTTTCTTCTGTTGAGTTCTTGTATATAATTCTTCCATGGTGAGCATCGTATAGGGATTCTTGTATTGTCTGTTGTTGTAACATTTTGGACATCCATGAAACAGACATCCATTCATCTCAAAAACTGTTCTTGTGGCTTCCTCATATCCATCGACGTAGTGTCCGCCAATCTTGATTTCTCCTCCATTCAAAGCATGCTTGATTGTTATCATACGTGACAATGATAGATGTTGAAGCCAACGTATCGATTTCATGGAATAGTTTTTAGCACATGGGTATCCACCATCTGGAATGATTCCAATTGTTTTCTCTGGCATTGAATTCTTCCTCCATGCCAAATTGCAAACCTGCGCCAATGTTATTGACTCAATGAACGGGTCAATCTGTTCTGTTTCCAATATGTATTTCCTGAAATTTCCACATCCACGGCGAAGAATATCCACGTCTGATTTGCAGTACTTCTCCATCTCTTCTTGGAAGTTGAATATCACGTAATTTTATATTTTCTCATTGTACCATTCAAAGAATTTCTCTCGATTTTCCACGCTCATCATGTCTGGTTTGTAGTAATCAGAAGACAAGTAAGGTCCAATGTAATTTTGAAACTTTGGTGAATTCGCCCAATGCGGAAAGTGTTATTTCGCCATCTCATTCAGCTGAAAAGTTTGTGGAAACTTTGAAAGCGGCATCATCAGAAAACTCAGAGAATCAATAACTTTCACGCTGTTGCATTTTAAACTGAGAATTTTGTTTCCATTCATGATCAGTTCTGGTTTATGAATTCCACTTTGTATGAGTGCTTGAAGTAGAAACTGTGCATCGTATCCCTGAGCATTATGTGCTATTGCAACACATCCTTTGTGATCTTGGTGGAATAACCAGTTTGTGAAGTCTGTTAAAACGTTGTCACCCTTGAATACAAATTCTCTAACCAATATAATTGCAATGTGTTATGTAAACAGAAGCAAAACTTCTGTAACACGATCAGGCTCTTGTTTGCGTACACCATTGTACGTCTTGACGACAAAATACTACTTACGCGCTGATTATGTTTGGCATATGAACAAAACTATATATATTTTAATATTCCTTCTGTTCATGGCGCTTTGAACACATATGAATATTTCTGCAACGAACGCCGCCCGTGCCTTTTAACGATGTTAATAGAAGCTTTTTGAACATAGTGGCTACATAAACTGATATTAGAGACATGCTTTAATCATTTGGTACCCAGAAAGACCAAAGTCACCTCGAAATGTTGTTCCAAATACAGTTATCAACGGCATTCTCCAAACGAAGCCAACGCTGACCTCATTTTGAACTTGACGATTTTGAACTTGACGATTTTGAACTTGACGATTTTGAACTTGAGGATGTACTGAACATTTATCCTACAGTATAATACCACCAACAATTTATAAACCCGCAAACTCTATTTATTTCTTGCACTCATGTCAAACATGGAGGTGCAAGTTGATGTTTACAATGGGTTAGTCTCCGAATGCCAGTCAACTTCAGGTGTGACAATTAATTAGTGGGATGTCCTTCTCGATCTGGATTGACGCAGATCATTGTCCCAGCCCAATCTTTCGCCCAAGTGGGAGTTTATGATAATGGTCGAATGAACAATTGGATGTTATGTTGAGGTTTTTATTCATATCCATTATTTACATAGCTTACTCATTTTATATTTGAAATTATATACAACAGTTATACAAAATGACATCATATCTTCACAATAATATAATTCTAGTCTAATGTCCAGACAAACGACCCATTGCATCGAGAAACTCCATTTTGTCAATTTCTCCTCCTCTATGAACTCGCTTATAGTGGCCGATGCTGTTCTCGATGGCTCTATATTTTCTCTTTCTTGGAGCAACTTTTCCACCACATGCCAATTGTTTCAAAGTTGTTGTTGGAAACTGGTGTCGGATGGCATTTTGGATGGCCGACAAATTTAAATTCAAATACATGTATAACAAATAATATTGCCACTACCAGTACAACAGCAGTGAATACAGCATCAACAGTCACTGCAAATTCCTTTACCAGTGCTTTAATCGACAAAGAGCAGGTGACAGTAACAGACATTCCAAACACGATTACTAGTGTTAGTTCAATGTCAACTAATAAAACAATATCTCATTCTATATCGGACAAATCGTCCCCAAAAATGCAGTCAATTACAACAGTCTCTAAATCACGGCCACTGCAACAGAAGTAATTCAAACTGTAGCATCCTGCCACACCAACCTCAGCCAAAAAGAGAAAAGCTAAAAATACAGCTACACCAGAGGTGAACTCAAACACGACGTTGAAACAATTGTCAACAGCTCAATGGGAAATATTCAGGAACAGCTAAAATCCTTAACATCCATGTTTTCAAATTTGACGTCAACACTAAAAGTAACTGTGGAAAATGCACTTCTTCCAGTCCACATAGAAATTAACCAAAACAAGGCAAATATTCAGCAGATAAATAATCAAATAGCTCAACTCCAGACTGCACAATCTCAAGCCTCTGCTGACTTGGGACGGATAAACAAAAAGGTTGAAGATCAGAATATAAAAATAAACTCTCAACAAAATAAGATCGAGGTCCTTGAAGCAAAACTAGAAGAATCGGATAAAGAAAATAAACTGTTAGTGGAAGCTCTGGAACAACACGGTAGGAAAAGCTGCCTACGTTTCCACAATGTTATCCTTCCTCCTGGGGTAACTGGGACGGCCGTGGATGGTAACATATTATTATTAAACATTGCAGAAACCATGGATCCAAAATTAAATATTGTTAGGAGTGATATTACAAAAGACCACCAACTCGGACCAGTGAGAGTAATTACCAAAAGGAACGAAGATGGCACTTCAAACACTACGCGATCTGTGCAAATTATAGCAAGATTTGTGACCGATGAGCCCAAACATGTTTTCTTGAAATCAAGAAAAGAAATAAAAACAAAGACAGGTGTCATGGTTAGTGAGGACTTAACAAAGCACCGCTATAATTTACTGAAAACATTAGATGAAGCCAAGAAACTAAAGAAAATACATGCATGCTGGACGCGTGAAGGAAATCTGTTCTACAAAAGGTCGAAATTTGCAGAAAAGACCCTTGTGAAAACTGACTATGATCTCAGAGCCCACTTTGGACTGTAATAATAATAATAATATTATAAACATAATAATAAGGCATATCAAGATAATGGCTAGAACTTTCCGCATCCGATAGGGTTCAGTGCTCCCAAATCGTCGCTAAATGAACATTAAAAGCCCTGCTGGAGTCTGAGAGAGAGCGTGTATGGCATCTTAATATGCTCTGTTCCATACTTTTTTTGATATATTTCAATTCTTTAAAACATAGACTCTCATATAACCCTCCACAAGCCGCACCAAAAATTCAATACCTAATTAAATCAGAAATAAATTTAAATTATTTCATCTTGCTAAGAATAAACATGATTATTGCATTACAAGTGCACAGTTAGATAACTTTAACTTATTGGCAAGAATGTCTCACACGTTCGATAATGTGGGCATTTCAATATCCGCAAATTAAAAACGTAAGGTAAAAACCAAACTATACAAAAAAAAAATTTGTTTATAGTTATACAATACACCAAACACAATGTCCCCCTTTATACAAAACATAATTTATATCCGGTGGCCCTTGTTTATGAAATTGATCAATACCGGTAACCAGGATAGAAGTATTGTTTGTTCTCAAATGGCAATCACAATGTGACTAAAATATTTAACCATTAAATCACATAATATACATTTAAGAGCCGACCCGTAACGTTACAAACTGTGTATTGTTATTACCAAATTCTCCCATTATACTAGTACAAAAACCGTCAAAAACTGTACAGTGCTCACAATGGAACACTCGAAATTAGGGACGGTAACAACTACATTGTCGAATTCCAACACTTTCTTGTCATGTAAGTTATCTGACTGTACATCACTTAAGTTGACTAAAACTCAATAAAGATTTGGACCTAGATACCTCTTACTTTACCTTCAGAAATTAAAAAAAAAATAATCATGTATCCTTGGCTTGTTTTTCCTGTTTTTAAAACGGAAGCAAATAAATATTGACAATAATAAAAACCGGTCCAGAGTGAAAATGAAACAATAACAACAATGAATGTAAAGCGAGAACTTTACTTCCCAACAAAAAAAAAAACAATCTGGATTCTTATATACCCAGGCAGAAAACTATCTATGTTGGTGAAATATATATATATATGTGATTGTTTATGGATCTTATTATGAGATTAGTATGCATATTATTACTCGTGTACTTATATCTGATGTTCTTGGAACTTCGGAATGAGGTATGCCCCCCCCCCCCCACTTGACTGTTGGAGATGCATTCAGAGTTCCTGGCTAATTTTCAGAAAGAAAATGTTTGGAGGGAATATACAAACAACAAAACCAAAATCCATCCTATTTATATTTTGCTCACATTCTAGTACATTTTTGGGACACTAAAATTAATGGTAAATCTCAAATTAAAAGTGCATAAATGTTTTAAAAAAGCCAAAAAGACAAAAACAAAAATTAGGCTAAATTAGGCTAAATTTAAATCTGGATGGCTGAAGGCCTAAAACCATGAATGCGTCTTGGACTTTCTCCTGGGGAGGATTTGTACAGTGTTTTACAATATATAGTATACCACACATAATATGGAATATACATTGATTTGTTGATTACTCAAAGCAAAATTTGTGAATACCCAGACAACACAGGGTCCATTGAGATTTTCAAAAAGAGCAAATAATTCATTCATTCACCAACCAGACTCATAGTAGATACCTTTAACCATTTACCCAACAGAACGACCCTGTGCCAATGCATGCTCTTATATATGCGAGTCGACCATAGGTCGCCTCTCATATATAAGAGAACGCATTGGCTTAACACATATTAAAAATGATAAAATTGTCAAAGAATGTAGAAAAATATTATAAAAATTTGTTAAAAAATGTAAGAAAAAATTACAAAATTGTTAAAGAATGTGAGAAAAGGTGGTAAAAAGTGTTATTTTTTTTTGTTTAGGCCAATGCATTCCTTTTATATGCGAGGCGACCTATGGTCGACTCGCATATATAAGAGAATGCATTGGCACAGGGCATAACTGTGGTCATTGAACCGGTTCCTATGATATCCATATTTGTATGGTGTTATTGAGACAGACCGAAGATATTTTAGGCTGTTGAAGCTTTATTTGGGCGTTTTGGCCGTTTTGTTGGGTAAAGGGTTAAGACAGTATTCCTTCATTTCCAAAAAAATATATATCATCCTGCACTGTGATATTTCACTAAAAGCAGTTAGTTATCAAATTATTGTTGTAAATGGGAACCATACTACGACGATTACACAGACTCAAACTGTGCAACAGGTATCACACACTAGGGGTGGTATTCACCAAGCGGGTTTATTTTATAAACCATGTAGTTTATTTGGTAGTGGCTGAACGCATAGGTGTCTCCGCTTTAGCGCCAACGACACACGCTGTCGATGATGTGATTGGTCCAATCTATCAGATTTGTCACCTGTCAATGGACACCGTCTCACGACTAATTCGTGAACACTCACCGGCCACAATCAGCATGTATAGCGGTATAATTTTTTGGTATAATTGTATGGAGACTCATGCAGGCGTTTATACATCTGCAGAATGAGTTTCGATGATATTATTGATGTTTTTGAATTAGCACAGCGTGAAAATGAAGAGCCAAGAATACAACGTCTCAGAAGAATTTTGTTTGTCTTTTGGTTCTATTTGGAAATTTCCCTGCCATTTCCAAATAAATTTCTTTCCAGGCATCATTTTTCCGGTGCTGGTGGACGGTGCCGGTTTCTTTATTCTCTAGCATTTTGATGCATCTCTGCACAATGCACAAAATAGTGTTTCGCTCGTCGGCTGTGTATTTAGCCCCCCTTCCTTTCCCTCGGTTACTCATGATTGAAATGAACCAAACGTGTACTGTTACGCGCATGTTTTATGTGACCGGTGGTCAATCTATTATTGCCGCCAATCACCTTGATTGGATATCCTATACCGCGCGGCGATGTCTTCCCATCTCTGTCCACCGATAGCTTCGCATTGAGCGTCGCCTCGTATAAACTACCTGGACTATATATAAATCCAGCTGGTGAATACCACCCCTGATTTTTACATATTCACGTGCGAAGGCATGTTTTGTTTCTCCGCTCTGTTTACAGTCACAGCCAACCAATAGCCACCAACCGTAAATTAGGTTACGATAAATACACACAGGAAACAACCGTCAGATGTCCCCGTAAATTAATAGTATTCATACACGAGGATGTTTTGCATATGGCACGTGCTCGAGTACATGCAACGTTTCGACCAATAGCTACCAAGAGTTTTCTAGGTCAACTTTATATATTCATTTCACCCTGCGAACCACGTGCTCTCAGGCCGCACCGTTTCGACTCGCATCCAATCATCTGACAGAGTTATTGGGTCACAGCCTCTCTTTTATACTACACGTGTTTGTTCCACAAATAGACCTGGCACAGTTTCCGCCTGTCTTTCTGGTCAAAATGTCTTGACTGTCGGTCTGTGATACAAACGCGTACTTTCTGCACAATTATTTAGCTACTATAAAACATGTTTATATATTTATCGTGGCTGTAAATATGCAGGTTTCCTGCAAATATGGGCGTATTTAAGGCCCTGAAATAGCGATTTAAAGAAAAAAAACAACGTTCGAACTTGTCTTGCCCCAATGTAGATCATGCCATGAATCCCTACTCAGGCTGGCGTCAGCCAGAGTGGGGATTCATGGCATGATCCCGCCCCAATGGATCAAGTTTGACATAAATTATCAGGACTTTGTCTTAATACTGCTGAAGGGGTTTTTGTCGCCACTCTTTCGTGTGCCCGGTTTGGGAAGAGGTGTTTTGGGAACCTAGCTTGACCTTCGCATAATTTTGAACTCAGAACTGTCAATGAAATATTGCGTGATACATGCATCTATAGCACTTGGCGCACGGGTATAACCATCTTGAAAATCAATATTTATACTGGTAACTGCTTTTTCTCGACGACACAACTTTGTGATTTACTATAACGTATGTAACATAAAACCGCAAAGGTCAAGCCGGGTACCGGAAGCATAGACTCCTGGAGCTGGGTGCCCGATACCACTCCCATGTATATATACCATTAGAACAATATTTTCCACCAGCCTACCCCACTAGACGCGCACCACTCTTCTATTATTTTTTCTTCTTTTTATATAATTTTCTTTTTCATACCATCGGAAGTAGGCGACTTCCGAATAATGTTCATTTTTGTGTATATATGTTTTGTTTCATATTCTTTGTATTCCATGGTTGGTTTGGGGGCAGGGGAAGTTTTATTTAATCATGCATTGACCAGACTGGTGGGGTGTCTGTGCCTGGCCGTCTCAATCCCTCCCTGTTGGGATGTGGGTTGACCTGGCACGATACAGACAGTCCATAGGTCTCTTCGATGCAATCAAGAGTTGTGCATGCAGACCAAAACTTGGAAAAACAGTAAGTTTCCTCAGATTAAGATTTCCAAATTTGAAATTTGTACTGATCGCATCCCTTTTGCTGATATTCACCCTTTGTCAGGACCAGTAAATCTGAACGGGCATACTCTCTCAATATTCCATTTAAATATCCGTAGTTTAAGGAATAAACTAGACAAAATGTTAACATCTATCAACGAATATGAAATCATATGTTTTACAGAAACCCACCTAGACCCTTTATATAGCTCGGACCATAAACAAATTCCCAATTTCAACGAGCCAATAAGGAAAGATCGCGACAGTCACGGAGGAGGCATCTGCGCCTATGTGGCTAATCATATCGTTTATAAACGCTTAAAAGAGTTAGAATTTGATGAAAGTATACTATGTTTTCAGATAAGTTACAAATCAGTAAAGTACGTACTTGCACGTATAGATCCCAACAGTTTTGCAATTCCAATTTTTGGGAAAAACTTCACTCTACCCTGGATACAATGCTCAGTACTAACATGCCTCTCATCTTGATATGCGATCTCAACTCTGATCAACTCGACTTAAACTCAGATATAAATGATCTTATTGACAAACTAAGTCTGCATAACCTTATTTCAACCGCGACTCGCGTTGGTACACCATCTGCCACCTTATTAGACCCCACAATAGTAAGCGACCAGGTCGTGTCATACGAACATGAAACAATTGATTTTGGGCGTACTATATCTGATCATTATGCAGTGATGGCCTCTATTTATTTCGACTATGCTCCATCTCAAGAACAAAGGAAACTTATTTGGCATTACAACGTAGCCGATTTTCCCAGAGCTAATACTATGATTAATGAAATTCATTGGCATAAATTATTGGCCCCTTCTTTGGATATTGACCACATAGTGCAAACTTTTACATGTATTTACATTAACATAATGAAAACTTGTATCCCACACAAAGAAGTGGTAATCAGACGAAATGATAAACATTGGTTTACATCATAATTAAGAACCGTTATTCGTAAACGGGACAAACTTAGATGCGCGGCTATCCGCACTGATAAAATAAATGCTTGGGCGAAATACAAATCAATGAGAAATAAAGTTAATAATATGAAGAAACGCGCAAAACTTGAATATGAAAGCAAATTGGCAGACTTATTCCTATCATCTAGTAATCCGAAATTTTTCTGGCAAACGGTTAAAGATATTTTGAATAAAAATCCAAATAGCGTTGTTCCGCCTATCAAATCTCCAAATGGTACTCTTATAATTGATGATTATGGAAAAGCAAATCTTTTAAATGAGACGTTTATAAAAAATTCCTCCCTCGATGTGTCACACTGTAAACTACCAAGCCTTATATACAAATGTTCTGATAAGATATCAGAAATTGAATTTGAAGATGAGGACGTTATACATGCTATAAAAAGCTTAAAGGTTGGCAAAGCGAATGGTCATGATGGTATAAAATGCTTAAAGAAACTGTCTATACTGTTGTTGTGCCACTCAAAATAATTTTTACCAAATCTTTTTCCTTGAAATCTTTTCCTGCCGAGTGGAAAAAGGCAAATGT
Source organism: Siphonodentalium dalli (assembly GCA_032622095.1). Lineage (NCBI taxonomy): Eukaryota > Metazoa > Mollusca > Scaphopoda > Gadilida > Siphonodentaliidae > Siphonodentalium > Siphonodentalium dalli. Next base: position 41,655,104 of record CP136066.1, read on the forward strand.
TATCCCGATCCATAAAAAAGATGACCGCTCAAATCCAGGAAACTATCGTCCTATATCCTTATGATCATGTTTATCTAAAAATTTTGAGAAGATTATTTTGAAATACGTAATTTCTCATTTCGATAACAATGAATTACTTTATAAGCATCTGTCTGGTTTTGTTCCTGACCATTCAACTACTTTTCAATTAATTGACCTATATCATTCCCTGTGCCAGTCTCTCGACAACAAACTGGTGACTTGTTCTATATTCTGTGATATTTCGAAAGAGTCTGGCACACCGGTCTAATACACAAACTTAAAGAATATGGAGTAGAGGGAGACATTTTATTGTGGATTATTGACTATATATCAAACAGGACACAGTGTGTGGTCGTTTCTGATGCGCGTCTGATTATATGTATCTCCACGCAGGAGTCCCTCGATGATCTATATTGGGCCTTTTCTTATTTCTTGTATTTATAAATGAGATGTCTGATACAATTCATTCTTTTACACGTATGTATGCTGATGACACTTGTTTCACGGATGCCAGTTCTTCGATTGCAGAAACCAGCACTAATCTATTGGCTGATCTTGATCGTGTCTCTGCTTGGGCAAAACAATGGCTTGTAAATTTGAATCCTGACAAAACAAAGGCAAGTGTGTTCTCTTTTAGGCCCTCCGGTACAAATGGCATGGATTTGTCACTGGATGACTCCATCATAGAAACTGTCTCATCTCACAGGCATCTAGGAATCGTTCTGCAATCCAACCTGGATTGGGATATCCAAATCCAACAACTGGCGACATAACGGACAACAGGTATGAGTTCAGAAATCCAAACTTTGTTAGACATTTTGTACCAGGCTCTCAGCATACAAATAGTAGTTTCCTTCCATCCATGATTTCGATATGGAATGGCCTAGAGAAATTAGCACAACAAAGCGCATCAATTACTACCTTCTCTAATGTTGTAAACCCTCAATCTGGGACACTTAAACCACCAGTGTTTTATTCCAGCGGCAAAAGGAAAGCTAACATTCTGTTATGCAGACTCCGAAATAAATAATAAGTAACCCTGAATGTAGTTATGGCCACCTAAACGAGGACGCTGATCATTACATTTTTACTTGTCCCTTTTATCAAAAAGAAAGGGCCAACCTCGAAAAAAAATAATGCGAATTGGACTATATCAAATACATGTTGCCGATCTACTTTGTGGATCAGTCTCACTTTCCAATGAAGTAAATAACCAATTGATTGCAGCTGTCCAAAAATATATTATAAACTCATTGCGATTTGGCGATGAACAGATGCATTACATATAGTGAACATTACCAGTCATATATTACCTTAAACGGAGAACAATATGCACTAAACATAAGCATACGATATAAAACTATCTTACCGTACCCCATACCAATCTTGAACATTCCATATTGTATGTGTGTGTTTTGTCAGAATTTTTGTTTTGTGTTCAACATTTATGCATTCAAAGTTTTCTTCTGTGCACCACCATCTTTTTCCTGGGGAGAGGAGCTCCACCTAAGTTGCTATAACTTGTGCTCCAATCCCCATTCGTCCATCCTACATTAGTCTCAAAGCCAAATTTGTTTGAAATGTATAAATGGGATGCTGAATAAAATATGAAACAACATATAGTTGGTAGACTAAAAGAACTAAACCTGCCTATATTTTAATATTCGTTTCGGCGGTTTTACCAAATGTGAATTCTTTAAAGACATATTATGGACTTGTTCATAATATGTCTTTAACGCGTACACTGACTTTGACGCGTATCCTGACTTTGACTATAACTACGGTCATTTTGATGAGGAAGTTCACTCAGGTTTTTTTTATGAATATAATATGACAGGTGATTTTGAAACACTGTTGAATAAACGTGGCTCATATTGAATATCAACATATTCAAGGCTTGAGTCTGATTGCGAGAACGAAAAGTGTGATATCGTTTGTCCTCGTTGTTATTTTTACTTTTGAAAAGTAAGATTCTTTCTATTCCTGTGTGTGTCAATCTCTGAGAAATTATAATGCCGAATCAACTCAAACACACATTTAATTGATATGCATGTGCTAACTTATGTCGTTCTGACAAGCATCGTGGTCTCAAATATATTACTCTATGCTTCTTGCGAATCATTAAATTCGCACTCACGTTTTGACGAAAATTATATGACATGGGCTTTTCGAACAAGAATTTGTTCAATTAAAACAAATCTCATAAATCGTCATTCCAATATACGTAATAACTACACATTTAACTTACCATATTATTCCTGAACTTCCATGCACTGTGTCACACCCTATGGAACTTTACATTCAACTGCATAGTGTACGTGCATCACCGGTTGTATATTATATGCTACATGTATTATAATTCTTTCAACATATTTTGTTTGTTAGTTTGGTTTACTTTCAATCGTATATGTGCATCAAACTTTGTACATTATAGTGTATTATAATTCTGTCAACATATTTTGTGTGTTAGTGTTGGTATCTTTGAGATAACAATAAAGTATTTGCATGTGTGCAATCGTTATAAGTAAATGCCATAACGCCAGGTCAAGAACGGGGTCAGTTGGTAGACATAATCGGTGGAATATGGTATTAGTTAAAAACACAATAATAAGAAATCACATTACAATTTTGTTCATATACCAATAATAAATATCGCGTAAATAGCAGCGTATATATCGAGTATAGCATGCTATTTTCGTGATATTTATGATTGGAAAAAGAACAGAACCTGCCTATATTTTAATATTCCTTTCGTTTATGGCGGTTTTTACCAAATGTGAATATTTTAACAGCATTGCTTAACGTGAACGCTGACCGTGCCTTTAAACAAACATGTATCATGTCTGTCAATCGTATTTCGTGTACCGTTTGCAACTTCCGATCACACATTGGAAGTTGTTAAAAACGCTCTTCGTTCCCGAAGACTAATTTCGGCGACGATTTTATTTGAATGGTTTCGGAAGACAAAAACATTATAAACATAATATCGATTTGATACACTCTTTAACTCTCTCTCTCTCTCTCTCTCTCTCTCTCTCTCTCTCTCTCTCTCTCTCGAGTTTTTTTCCTGGCCGCTGAAATTTTGCTGCCTGTATATATGACACACCTAATTTATTGTGAAATTCTACCATGGCATAAGAGTCATATACTCCACGTTTAGTTCTCGGTTCATTCCTCGATGAAACCATTAATACAAAAATCTCCGTCGCATAACATTTTCCTTCGAGCGGCGATAGTGTCTAAGTCTATTGTGGGTTTTATTTACCCCCACCCCCAGCAATATTATATTGCAAACATACCATTCTCCTAGTACGGCTTTGAAATAAATTGAAATTGACTCATGTATCAATCCCTCAGGTGGTATGTCGCTACAGAATAACGTCGATATATAGTGTCCACGGGCCCATTGGGCGCCCAGGCGGTCCCGGGCTCTTTTTGTTTATATGGTATTTTACCGGATTTTGAGGGGTTAATAACATCGGCCGTGGACGCGTCAAAGAATCAATATTTGGTAGTCACACTCAGGTGGAATTGCACTACCACGCATCATCAAAATATACTATCCGAAAACACACGAAGACACCCGGGCTCTCTTAGCCAATATCGGCATTTGGGGTTAATAACACCGACCGGAGTCGAGCGAGCTAGTAAAATGTTCTATGTTGACCTCGTGGGGTATGGCGCTACGTTATAACGTCGATATATAGTGTCCACGGGCCCATGAGCGCGCCCGGGCGGTCCCGGACTCTTTTTGTTTATATGGTATTTTACTGGATTTTGAGAGGTTAATAACATCGGCCGTGGACGCGTCAACGAGTCAATATTTGGAAGACACACTCAGGTGTATTGCACTACCACGCATCACTAAAATATACTGTCCGAAAACACACGAAGACACCCGGGATCACCGGGCTCTCTTAGCCAATATCGGCATTTGCGGGGTTAATAACACCGACCGGAGACGAAAGAGCGAATAAAATCCGCTAGGTTGCCCTCAGGTGGTATGTCGCTACCTTTTAACTTCGAGATATAGTGTCCACGGGCCCATGGGGGCGCCCGGGCGGTCCCGGGTGCTCCCGGGCGGTAATTAGTCACACCCTCTATGTTGATGATGTTGGAGTTTCATACTTGATTGTAACATTGATTGTAATTAATGGCGAAAATAGTGTATGTTTCCCGGTGTATTATTCCATAATGACAAACACAGTTAACCTAATTAAATTATTTCTGTACAGGACTTGTCACCTAGCAACCGCATAAGCTGCTCTCATTAGTGAATATGTGTGGAAAGCTCCATTGTCACTTCGAGTTGCTGTATCAGAGTGCGTCATTCGATCGTTGCACGGCTGTTAAAATTTATTCAATTATAATAGTGATAAATTATGAGTAGTTGGTATTAAATTGTCAGCACGTGTAATCGACCAAGGTATATCTAGGTGGAAACACTGTGAAATCTACCTGGGTAAGAAAACACCAAGATACACCGGGGTAAGAAAACACCAAGGTACACCTGGGTTGGAAACATCAAGATACACCTGGGTAGGAAACACATGGTGAATAACACCAAGGTGCACCTGGGTGGGAAACACCCAGGTAAGAACACCAGGGTACACCTGGGGGAATAACACCAAGGTACACCTGGGTGGGAAACACCCAGGTAGGAAACACCAGGGTAAACCTGGGTGTGGTCACCTGGGTAATTACATTCAGCTGGGTTAATCATGGTTAATCAGGGGGTCAGCGGGTCTTGATGGTTGGTGGATGTCTTGGTAGATAGATTTATACCCGGGGTTTGGCCCAAAAAACCTGGGTGGATTTACCCGGGTAAATTTTTATATGGGAGTGATAAATTATGACAGTTGGTATTAAATTGTGAGCACGTGCAATCGATATATATTTTAAGGAGTAGGTTCTGTCTGCCTCTCTGTCTATCTGGTATATTTGCCTCGTCATTGTTCTCCCAAACCACTGAAATTTGGTGTGGTGACTCGGGATACCCTGGCGGATGTTATAACGGCGTTAGATATTTCATTTATTTTTATTTGTAAACATATTAATTTAATTAAGCCCCACCCCTTGTGCAGGGACCGCAGGCCTCACCGACACTGAATAAAGACTCCCAACATGGAGATTGTTTCGGCTAGTCTGCTATATTCTGAAACGTTTGGTGCTAACTAAACCTATGTGACCCACCATATCAAATCCAGTCGGAAGTCGGGATTTTTTTTACCCTGTGCCAATGCATTCTCTTATATATGCGAGTCGACCATAGGTCGCCTCGCATATATAAGAGAATGCATTGGCCTAACAAATTTTTATCATTTTTTTTAAATAAATGTTTTTTACAATTTTTAGGACATAAAATAAAAAACATCCATTACCCTGCAGGGAGCCCGACACATATATAGAAGCATATAGAAGAGTGTCGTCTGCTCATGTTTGTCTGGGGCTCTGTATGGGTGAAATATAAAATTGTTAAAGAATACAAAAAAAATTTATTAGCTCATTTGTTTTAACTAGACGACCAAAGCGGACTGGTGTTGGAGTCCCTATAAAGAAATTAACACTGTTTGCTGATATTCACGTTATCACTGTGTGATACTTGAACTTCCCCATCAGAGTTACTCACCCTGAGCCTTGCAAAGGTTGATGCAGAACTCATTTGACATCTGATTTCCTGTCACCCTGCTTCCACACAGGTCCCGGTCCCAATCGTCTTTGAAACACCCCTGGTATTCTGCTCTCTCATTGGCCTCTTCGTGTGGTTCTGTGGTTGAATATAAAACCTCTTATAGACTCATGTACATGTTTCTAACTGTATGTACATATAATAATGTTTTTAAACCATTTCATCGTTCAAGTGGCACTTATTGTCCAAGCCTCTGTTGAAAATGTAATAAATACAATGTATGTGCAGACTCTATATATACACTGAAAATATTTTCCGACGAAATCTATAAGCTCCTAAAGGTGATATGTCTCTTCACATAAAGTTGTATATAGACTCCGGGGTATAAAATAATATATATGAATCGACGACACCGAAAAAGTTTCTATGACTATGATTTTGACTATGATTATTTATTCATAACTCATTCATATAATATATACAATTATATACACAGTGTAATAATATAACATGCAATGAGCTATCGGAGACAGCATAACCAAGAGGGTTGTCTACCTGCCGTCCCCTTTAAAAAGTAATATAACTATACATATAATAATAATTTGATTTTATCTCGGTTTTGTCTTGTTAACCCTAAACATTGGTATATAAACGTCTGTTTTTTATAAATAATAGTAGAATTTGTTGGTCGTTCATCGCTCAGTTTGTAGTGTGATATGTAATAAAGTACAAACATGTGGAATATGAATATGTGGATGAGGCCAGCTGAGAACAATAACTGTTTATCAAATGGGTCGATCAATTATACCAATATATTTAGAATTTCTTATCACATCCGCGGGACAGTTTTATTGGCTACTTTTAACCCTTTAGCCAACAGAAGGGCCCTGTGCCAATGCATTCTCTTATATATGCGAGTCGACCATAGGTCGCCTCGCATATATAAGAGAATGCATTGGCTTAACACATTAAAAATTATAAAATTGTTAAAGAATGTAAGAAAAAATGGTAAAAAGTGTTAAAAACAGATTTTTTTTAGGCCAATGCATTCTCTTATATATGCGAGGCGACCTATGGTCGACTCGCATATATAAGAGAATGCATTGGCACAGGGTATAACTGTAACTATCACAATGTGGTCAAGGAGCCGGTTCCAATGATATCCATATTTGTATGGTTCTATTGAGACAGAACGAAGATAGTTTAGGCTGTTGAAGCTTTATTTGGCCGGTTTTGGCCGGTTTGTTGGGTAAAGGGTTAACAGAAATACAATTTTTCCTGGTTGAGGGCGATATCGACATAGAGATCTCCTTCTTGATACACTTTTGGTCTCCGAACTTTTTCTTACGATCGAAATACACCAATTTATTCCACACCCATTGACATGAGGCACATGTATTCAACGGAATCCCATCCATTGAATACATATTAGTGTATACCTCTAGTGGAATACAAGCCGGAACTATTATTGTTGACGTCGCCAAGAAAGATGACGTACATTACGTCGGTCATCCGATTCCGGTGATCACCCCATAATTACTGGTTATTTATCAGACTTAAATCACAATAAAGGTAGCTATAGTAACAATGGATGTGACATTGATGGATTGAACTTATCTGACTGAACGGTGTAGAATAAATACAGAACACAACTTGCATCATAATCTCGAATCTTTTATCGAACTCGTTGCGGACGGCGCAAAGTTATATTTCTACGCCCACGCTACGCTCTCGCGAAATATATCCTTGCGCCATTCGCAACTCATTCGATACAAAATTCTCGATTAAGATGCTCGTTGTGGTCTGTCTATTTATTATGACTTTATACATAGAAAAATAATATACCCAACCTTCTGTTATATTTGTATTTTATTCATAAAATAGTTATTTGTTGTCTTGAAATCGGGATTCATAAAAAATGTAATACGACCTTGCCGAAACCTACATACAAGGCTCGTCCTGATTGGTCAGTATCCAGTATTCCCATGGAGACACGACCGTCGTTTTGTGGTACAATTCTCGATATTCTGAATTGTACCACAAAAATATGTGGTACAATAAGTGAAATGCTGCCAACGCCTCAGAATTCAAACAACACGGACATTGGTTAATGTCATGCTATAGACTGAAGAAAGAGACATGTGATGACTACCTACTGTAATATATTAAATTTTATGTAAGATAGAACAAAAATAAGTCTTAATTTTTTTGCCAAAAAGGCAACGAAAAGGGGTCGCCGTTCAATGGTGACGTCATGTTTGACGTTACAGTTCTAAGAGAAGAACTGTTTGGTGGAAAATCATACCAAGCAGAGCTAGAAACTCGGCTATTATATAGCAGGTTGAATGTATGTCACTACAATTTCGACCAAAACATACAGTCGAATTACAAAAGAAATAAATACACTGCGCATCGGCGTGTATAGTAGAATTTGACCACAGAAACTGATTGTAGGACTCCGCTTCGCATCGTCCTACAATCAGTTCAGTCCGGGAGTTAATAGGGGTACCCTTGCACCCCCCCCCCTCTGGGACTTAACTTCACCCCACTCATTTTGTTCCTTATTATGTCCTTCAACTTTTAAGCAATGTTAACAAGAAAAAAAAGTGGCCGTGTAGACTCCAGACAATATGGCGTCCATCATGGCCGCCGTTTTTCAGCCCAGACCCTAAGTCAGTTTTATGCAAATTATAGCGGGAAAATCTTGTAAAATGTATACAAATGTATATATTTTCGTGAAGCTAAGACATAATGACACTTTTTTGGGTCAAAATTGAAACTCACCATCCATGATGGCCGCCAAAATGGCCGCCGGAAGATGAAAATATGACATTTTTTCACAAATATCTACAAGATTAATTCATGCTGTTTGGAACTGGTTGAGTAATATGATTTTATTTAGTGTTGTGTATATTAACTGATCATTGGAGCAATTAAATGTGCAACTAATGGGGTCCTAACCCCTTCTGATCCCTCAAAAATTCGATTTTACAGAACGCGGTACAAAATTTTACAAAAAATCACAATTGGGATTCTAGTCATATTTCAACAAGAAATGAAAAGAACATTGTAATGTAAGTGAGGCATATCATTACCAATGAATATTCCAACTCTCTGGAACCAAAAATCTTACCTTGGCTCAAAATGGCTGCGAAAATGGCCGCCAAAATATGGAAAATGGTAAATATTGCCCCAGGGTGTCCTGCAATCGCTTATAAGTTGTGGTTGATGTATACAATTGGCTAATCTGTATTCTATACATTGCATACTAACATGTCTAATGCACCATGGATCGTTTTTACTATTGTCACCACTGACATCACCAGAAATATGGGATTTTTCTCTCACAAACTTGACAAAAATATTGGCAAAAATTCACTTTTCAGGGTTCGACCATTTGTTAAAGTAAAATGCAACCATCTTTGGTATCAAAGGTGTTTATTGTTTTGTTCTATCTTAAGTGTGTCACACTGTGGTGTTTAAAGACTAAAATGCTCAAGATGGCTTCCAAAATGGCAACCAAATTTGTAAAAAGTTAAAAGTTAACATATCCCGAACATTATTCTCTGCGTTATCCGAAAAAGATAGCAAATTGTGACTCACTTGGTTATTTTACGTATTAGTTAATTAACTGACAAATACGTTCTATTATATTTGTTCCAGTTCCATATTGGGCATGACAAATTCATTTTAAAGTTGCAGTATGGAATTTCGCGGAGAACCTCTTTTGTGATTCTGGCCATATTATTGAAAGGAAATGGGCAGAACTTTGAGACGGAACTGAGATGAACCATCATGATATGTGGGTATTCTGGCCCACTATGTACAAATTTGTCAACTGGATACAGAATGGAAGCCAAGATGGCAGCCATGGGGTTACTCTATTATCATAGATGAGGATAATAGGTACACAGGGAGTTATTGTATGGTCATGAATGATGTGTGGGTATATAGGGAGTCCCCTATTGGTGACGGTGGGACATATATTTATATATGTTGTGGATGTTTTATCATTGGTGGTGTATGGGGAGTAGATGTATGATCATGGCTGGCGTGTATATAACTTATGAGTGGCAAGTATGGAACTTATGAGTGGTCGTATATGCGGGTATTGGTATTGTGGAATTGGTATTGTGCATATGTATACCTGGATTGACTCTATGGTCATGTGTATGGCGAATAGGTATACATGTAGTGGCTGTATGGTCCATGGTGAGGTGAATATGTATACAATGAGTGACTGTATGATCGTGAATGTAGTGAATATGTATACATATAGTGACTTTTTGGTCATGCGTCGGGTGTAGGTGTATACCTGGTGTTCATGCATGGTGACTCGTGGCTGTATCGTCATTTGCGGTATGTACGGGTATAACCAAGTATGGCTGCATGATCAGGTGTACGTGTATAAAGTGGGTTACTATGTTATCATTTGTGTGGTGTTTATGTACATATGGAGTGACTTGGGTAATGGGTGGGTTGTACATGTGTATCTTGGGTGGCTATCGCTTTCTACAATAACTCAAGGGTATGTTAATCAATAAAGAGGTCATGTCCGAGAGTTCTCCATCTTGATGATGTTTATGTAGATGGGGGCGTTAAGCGTGGAAAGCGATAGCCACCCATTAGCACACAGTCATTACATATATACATAAACACCACAGGCATAACAATATAGTGACCCACTGTATACATATACACCTGACCCATGACCACGGATGACAATACAGCCATGCGTCACAATGCAGGCACACCGGGTATACTCCTAAACATGACCCATAACCATATAGTCACTCCTTGTATACCCATTCATCTCACCATTGGCCATACGGTCACCCCCTGTTACCTATTCTCCAAACGCATGGTCAAATAGACAATCAATATCTACATCAACACCACAACAATGACCATAAAGTCACTCCGGTATACATATGCACCTCACCAATGGCCATATAGCCACTCGCTTCATACTCATACCCTTACCCATGTCACCTGGTATACTCCTTCATCTGACCTATGGCCATGTAGTCACCCCGTGTGTACCTATTCAAAACATTCATACATGATCATGGTCAATCCTTGTATACATATTCGCCTCAACATTGGCCATGTCACTCCCTGTATCCCTATTTGTCACACCGTAGCCGAATAGCCACTCAAGATATACTAATACACCCCATCCATGTCACTATAGTCACTCATGTATGCATATGCACCTCATCCATGGCCATATAGCCACTCGCTATATACTCATATCCCTCGCCCATGACAGTAAAGCAACACGTGTGTATACTGGTATAACCTACACATGACCATACCGCCACGAGTCACCAAACAGGAGCACCATGTATACTCATACGCCTGACACATGACCATTTAGTCACCCCCTGTATAGATGTTCATTACATTTGTGACCATACAGTCACTACTTGTATACCTACATGTTCTCATCTCACTATTAACCATACAGTCACTACTTGTATACCTATTTGACACACATAGTCATATAACCACTCGATATACATATGCAGCTCACCCTAGACTATAGATTCACTCCAGGTATACATGTAAACCTCACTAATGGTCATTCAGCCCTTCCAGATATACAAAAAAAACCCACACACATGACCACTCAAACACTCCATACTTGCATAATTATACACCTCACACATGACAATTCAGCAATTCACTGCATAATCATACACGCCATCCATGATAATACAGCTAAGCCTTATACACCCACAAATGATAATACATCCACGAAATATATAAATATACATCCCACCATTACCACACGGACACTCCCTATATACCCACACCCTCGATAATGTCCACCCAGCTTACTCCAGGTATTCATATTCAATCATGACCGTACAGTCATTCCATGTATACCTGTACACATTAGCCGTAACCATAAAATCACTCCCTATTTATCCACACACCCCATCCATGATCATACAGACAACACATGCACATACCACCCACGACCTTACAGTCACTCCATATATACATAATCAACACACAGATGACCATGTAGCTATATCCATAAACCACACCAATGACCATACATGTACACCGGTTGCACCCGTACTGAATATACACAATCATACACCATAGAGTCACTCCATGCATACCGCTTGACCTCACACCTGACCATGACCTCTCCATGTATACCTAGATGCATCTTACCATGAACAACCCACTAATAACCATATAGTCACTCATTGTATACCTACTCGCATCAGTCATGACATACAATAACTCCCTGTATACCTATTCACCTCACATATGATCATAGAGTAACTCCCTGGCTATGATCTTGGCATCCACACTGTATCATGTTGACATTTTTTTTATCATAATGGACCAGAATAGCCCAAGATTATGATCCATCTCAGTTCTGTATCAAAGTTCTGCCCATTTCCTTTCAATAAATGTGGCCAAAATTACAAAAGAGGTTCTCAGCAAAATTGCATACTTTAAAATGAATTTGTCATGCTCCATCCGGAACTGAGACAACCAGAATACTACATGTAGTTGTCAGTTAATTAACTAACATGTATAATAACCAAGTGAGTCACAATATGCTACCTTTTCGGATAATGCAGAGAATGTTCGGGATATATGTAACAAATTAACATTCTACAAATTTGGTTGCCATTTTGGAAGCCATCTTGAGCAATTCAGTCTATAAACACTGTAGTGTGACACATTTAAAATAGACCAAAACAATAAACACCTTTCAATCCAAAGATAGTTATATTTTACCTGAACAAATTGTCCAAACCTGAAAAGTGAATTTTTGCCAATATTTATGTCAAGTTTTTGAGAGAAAAGTCCAATATTTTTGACGATGTCAGGGGTGACAATAGTAACAATTAACCATGGTGCATCAGACATGTTAGTATTCAATGGATAGAATGCAGAATAGCCAATTTTATACATCAACCACAACTTGTAAGCGATTGCAGGACACGCTGCTGTAATATTTACCATTTTCCAAATTTTGGCGGCCATATTGGCAGCCATTTTGAGCCAAAGTAAGAATTTTGGTTCCAGTGATTTGGAATATTAATAGTTAATGATATGCCTCACTTACATTACAAAGTTCTGTTCATTTCTTGTTGAAATATGACTAGAATCCCAATTGTGATTTTTTTGTGAAATTTTATACCGCATTCTGTAAAATCGAATTTTTGAGGGATCAGAAGGGGTTAGGACCCCAATAATTGCATATTTCGTTGCTCCAATGATCAATTAATATACAAAACACAAAATAAAGTTGCATTACTCGAACAGTTCCAAACAGCATGAATTGATCGAGAAGATATTTGTGAAAAAATGTCATATTTTCAACTTCCGGTGGCCATTTTGGCGGCCATCTTGGATGGTGAGTTTCAATTTTGGCTCAAAAAAGTGTCATTATGTCTCAGCTTCACGAAAATATATACATTTGTATACATTTTACAATATTTTCCCGCTATAATTTGCATAAAACTGACTTAGGGTCTGGGCTGAAAAACGGCGGCCATGATAGACGCCATCTTGTCTGGAGTCTACACGGCCACTTTTTTTTCTTGTTAACATTGCTTAAAAGTTGAAGGACATAATAAGGAACAAAATGAGTGGGGTGAAGTTAAGTCCCAGGGGGGTGCAAGGGTACCCCTATTAGCTCCCGGACTGGTTTCTTTGTGGTCAAATTCTACTATACACGCCGATATTTATTTCTTAATTATATATGGTTGATGTAACTGTGGCGGAGTGTGGCCCGGAAGAGAAAAAACGTCTTTATTAATCTCTTGTTACATTCTGTAGAAACCGGTTACCTTTTTTTTACAGAGACCATGATCTTCATAAGTCCAAGTTCGACAAGTATATACCTAGACATAACTAGTGCATGTATTTGTGTGTGAACCTTTCCACGAGAGCTGTGTAAGTGTTCGTATGCATAACGGGCCACGAAGAAGCTCTACAAAAACGCCATCATGATAAGATAATGTAAATTAACCCTTTCATTAAAGACCCTGTGCCAATGCATTCTCTTATATATGCGAGTCGACCATAGGTCGCCTCACATATATAAGAGAATGCATTGGCCTAGCAATTCTTTAACAATTTTTAATATTTAATATATTTTTTTGTTTTACATTCTATAACAATTTTTATCATTCTTTCTTATATTCTTCAACAAGAGAGTTATGGCCCTTTTTTGTCCGCCGACCCGACATATAAAACCCCAAAAGTTGGTGTCCGGATGATAACTTTAGTAGAGTTAATCAGATTTAAACCAAATTTGGTATGTGTCTTTCTCCCAGCAAAACACAGGTCAAGTTCGAATTCGGGTTCCGCCCGCCAATTTTCACCAGAGTTATGTCCCTTTTTGACTTAGAATTTTTGCCAATTTGAGGTTTCCGGATGATAACTTTAGTAAATGTGTACTGAATGAAATTAAATTTGGTATGTAGGTTTACTAGCACTAAAGACAGGTTTTTATGCGCAAACAACGGTTGTATCAAGCCGACACTTAGAGGCGGACATGAGGTCTACCGACATTTTATAATGCACAAGTGTCTTATCCATATAGTATACTTCTACAAAGCCTCCGCTCCAAATGAAGCCACCGGTTCGGGGAACACTGTGGCCGAGCGGCCTTTTATTAATTCTACAATAAAGTTGAAAAATATCGGTTAATCAATACCATTCATTTATGAAACTACTACAATATAATTATATTATTGGTGTTTTATATGGTTTCGGAAAAGTTAACACCTCTATTAAGATGCAGTTAATCTGTATGATAAACCACAATAGAGATGCGAGTATAATTATTAACTGCTTTCCTATTGATATCAAACGTCGTTTAAACCGCGAGTGTCGAAACATAACACTCAATCAAAGTTGCAGAAAATGATACTATCAGGAATAACATTTGGCAAATTCTCATATAATTTGGCAAAAAATATTTTCATTTGGCAAATTATTTGGCAAAAGTAAATTTTGGTCCAGCGCGGATGCTGAATATAACGTGTATAGAATATCACCAGCACACGAATAAAGCGAAACGTAAAGGAAACGCAAAGGTTCAGACAACAGTACAACATTGAAAATATACACGTACGAACGAGTGACAACCCAATAGAAGAGGCAACACGCATGAAACATGAAATGAAACACAAACTTAACGAGAAAAGACAACATATATACTATGACAGACTTATGAATGGCCAGCATGCTAAATATAATATGAATCGTACGTGACACGTAGTGGAGCAACCACACATGATGTGCCTCAAATTTGCATTTTTTTCGGCGACATGGCGCTAAGAATAATTTATGTAACATCATGCAGTGGTCACGACCGAGACGACATGCCAACTTGACAAGACGTGTCGTGGATTGTAAAATCTTTTCTGGATTATCGTCATGACTTCTTCCTTTTTAGTTTTCATTAAGCTGACCAACGAAATTGGTCTAAATGAAATTAATAGACCTAAATCACATGTGAATTATTCGTAAGTTGTGAAGCAGTTACTTTCATTTTTATCGCGATGCTTCATTCCCAATTCCGCGTATTTTGCAATCTCCACACGGTTGCTAACCGGAAGTCACGTGACAATTTCTCCAAAATCTATACCCGCGATCTTTGAAAAATCACTGATGGATATAGAAAAAGACCAAGACGAGTCATGTCGGCGGGCGGTTGCAACTTGCGGGCTTGAAGGTGAAAACCTAAGCCGTTATTATAGCAGCAAAAGATCAGGCAATAACCACCTGGTATTACACAAAGAAGTTTATTGACCACAGTGTGGATTTTACATTAAACATATTTTATTTGTATATCGATATAATACAAAAGGGATTGGGGACAAGTTACAAAAACTTACTTAGCCCCTCTCCCGGTTTACAATAATTTTATTCATACAAAATGGCGAAGAAAAAGAGTCAAAATCATATATAGGTTAAACATATTTAAATTTACAATGAGTGGGTTTGTGGTTTGGGTTGGGATGTCCCGGAGGTGCCAAAACAGATTTCGCGACTAATTTGCTTGTTGTGGTTATTCTGAAATGCGTTTCATCTATCCGACTTCGAGTCGTTTTGTCGCTGTTATATATCGATGGACTATTTTTAAGAGAATTTTGTTTCTTCTATTTGAGGTATCGGGAATTCCGAAAAGAAAATCGTTGATATCTGTAATTTTCAGTCCTTCTTGGTATAATTTTTCACACATTTCCATTCTTTCGGTGTGGAATATGGGACACGCCCAGAGGTAGTGGTAAATATCTTCGCATGGATTTCCACAATGGCGTTGGGGGTTGTCAGAGATGTAATTAAGAAACATATCAGAACGTAGACTACTGCATCTGTTCCTCAACTTGGCATGTGTAACGTTAAGCGTTCTACGACCTGTATAGACATATGATGGTGATTTTACGGTAGGATCTATTAGTTCGAGATAAAATTTGAAGTCTGCGATAGTTTTGGCATCCGTTATGTATGTGGGTATGTCATTCCATGATTTTAAAGTAGCGGTGAAGAATGATATTTTATAGTGTTCAGTGTTACAGAAATATGAATAGAATTTTCCCGGTTTTCTCAAGTTATATCCAGAGACTTCTGATGATCTATAGGTGTTAGAAGATTCTGCAGCTATTCGGGGGCATCAGCATTTACTATTTTGTACACTGCTTGCATTTTATGGATCTCTCTTCTCTGTATCATGTTGATCATGTTGGCCAGCCAACTTCATTTAGGTGGTTTATATTGGAAAGCGATTGTGTGAGGCCACTAACTGGTCGGGAGGCGTCGCAATGTAATCGGTCGAGCTTCTCGGCGAGGTATTTGGGGGCGATCCGATCAGTGTGGATCCGAAGTGTAGTGTTTGTCACACCAGTCCAGAAACAGTGAAACATATCATATCGGCTTGCCCTGTGTTAGTACCAAATGAATACACCATGAGACACAACAATGTGTCAAAGTATGTCCATTGGACACAGTGCAAAGCAAATTGCACTGACGTAGGCCCCAAGTGGTATGAACGTCAGCCACAGAATGTTACCACCAATAACGATATGGCCATAATATGGGACACCCAGGTACATACTTATAGACATATTCCATGCAACAGGCATGACATCACCATTAAAGGCCACAAGAAAGGCACATGTTACTTTTTTTGTTTTGTTGCTGAATTATCTGTTCCCAGAGACTACAATATACTACAAAAGGAGACTGATCAAATCAAAAGGTACGTAGATCCCCACATAGAATGTAGAATAATGTGGAATCTGAAGACGAGTGTCATCCCAATCGTCATTGTTGTTACAGGTTCAGTTACTAAGAATTTGCGCAAATGGCTAGAGCAAATAACACCAGGCCTAGCACCATATCAGCTCCAAAAGTCAGCAGTGACTCAGCACATTTAGGCACATCCTACATACTCAGGTGAATAACGTCAATGAAAACAGTTTACTGGTAGCCACGACAAAACACTCACTCCAACACATGTGTGTATGGTGACCATCGTTGCGACGGTCAACTCAGACATATGTGACCCGCCATATCAAATCCAGTCGTAAGTCGGGATTTGTTTACCCTGTGCCAATGCATTCTTTTATATATGCGAGTCGACCATAGATAGCCTCGCATATATAAGAGAATGCATTGGCCTAACAATATTTTTTCATTTATTTTTAAATAAATGTTTCTTACAATTTTTAGGACTAAAATAAAAAAACATCCATTACCCTGCAGGGAGCCCCAGACATATATTGAAGCATATAGAAGAGTGTGGTCTGTTCATGTTGTCTGGGGCTCTGTATGGGTGACATTATAAAATTGTTAAAGAATACAAGAACAAATTATTAAAATTGTAAAAAATTGTTAGGCCAATGCATTCTCTTATATATGCATTGGCACAGGGTAAAAAAATCCCGACTTACGACTGGATTTGATATGGCAGGTCACATATATTTCCTCTAATAGAGTAACAATAGCATGGAAAATGAAGGCATAGCTATGGAGGCAACGTACGGATGACTAAGATACGCAGGACTGAAGGTATAAACAGAAGCGCAGATAATTGCAGCACAATATCAACCTATTAAAAACCCCGGTTCTTTGAACACAAAATAATAGATAAGAACATTGGTCCGAAATGCCGGCTCTGCCACTATAGTTTCGGGATAGTAATAACCAATTAATCTGGAGTAGTAAGCCCATGTCTTTGTTTAACCGTGTAATGGGTTGTGTAATCCAAACTTGATGTCAGAACATAGCTCATGGTGAGAAATTGAAACACACCAACATATTCCAACAGAGAACCTTTCCAAGTCAGTCTAACTCAAGTCGACACGGGCCATAACTCTGGTAATAACTGGGTGGACCAAACGCAAATTCTACAATTTCGACAAGGACCATAACTCTGGTAAAATTTTCAAATATCGAAAATTATTTATGGGTAGTTGCCTTTCTAATTGAGTTAATAATTAAATTTCATAAATCAATAAAAATTAAGTCTCCTCCCATGATCCTCCGATATGATATCATGGATAAAATAATTATGAACTGTACTTTTGAATACAAAAGTTACGGAAGTTCTTGGTATCGGAAAACAGTGGAATTTTAAGTATTTTCTATGCCATAAAAGTAAAGTAATTGAGGTTATAATTTCCAACGGGTCAATGGTTCTTAAATATTTTGTCACAATAATCGCTTGTAGCAATTTTCACAATGAAATTCCTAACATATTTTGAGAAAATCAATTTTGGAATACCAGGAAATTTTGGCAAAACGTGCGTCTGATCCTTAATCGAAACAAGAGTTATTTGTTAAATAACAATGTTAACACAGCCCCCATCTTTGGTCAATTTTTTATAAGTTGGATATTTATACCCGACAAGAAATCATTTGTAAATTTAAGAGCAAAAAGAAGTTGAATTTGTTCTGATATTTTGAATTTCCAACCAGAAGTTTGTGTGAAGTTTATTATTTTTTTTTACCATAGACACATATTTTCCAGATTTCGGCTTTTTGGACTAATAGAGTAAGTTGGAAATAATTCAACCATAAGGTTTGTTAGATTCCTAGAGTTGGTACATTTGTTGTTCGATGGGTAATTCTTTTAAGTGGACACACGACCCTGGTTGGATTGCTGCTATCTGTCAAACCTAGGGCCAATAACGGTATCGCTAATAGAAATATCTTAATTGATTATGCCTTTTGGGTGTATATTGGCAAGCATAACTGGCCCTATCGTAGAAGCGAAGGAGAGAATGTGATTAAACGTATTCGGTATTTGTGTACTTGAACAATGTAATGAAGATCGACAATTTTGGCCTGATTTGGCTATTCAGACCTCTATTTCAATAGAATTTAGAAAATGAAATGTTACGATGCTTGTCATTTTCCGAAATGAGAAAGAGTACACCGCATGTGCCTGGAAAACATGCAGGGTTTACCCAGAGCGATGCGAACAATTATATCACAGGGCCTCATGTGTCCTAGCTGTTGAGGATAAAGCTATCTCTGTCCGTGTCCCTTTGTAGATTGTCATTAGACAAAGCTGAAAGCATATTCGTTTTCAGATTATACGCGTACACTTTTGGCCGCCAAGAACTACACTCACATAAAATTATAGCTGACATATACCATATCTTAGTTAAATTCTCTCTTTTAGAGCCTGTATATAACTGAAATATCTGACTTATTCCCTTCCAAATCTTTATGGAAGAGGCACTGGTCTGCTTCCTTGGTAATCACCCATCCGATATTCCAGTTGACTCGGATTGGAGGGATCTTGTCATCCTTTTAATCAGAGTGACTGCGAATATTAGGACATTTTATCACACCGAACCAGGCTAGTCGTTTGCTCATCACATACTGTGAATATTTTAACAAAATGACAAATACCTTCTTTTAATATTATTATATGTACTTGTAACATAGCACAAGTCACATATCGTGACTATTGCCCATATTAACTGGAAATTTACCTTTGTGTCACATTATAATTTTTCCCTCGTTCACCTGACATGTATAAGTTATTTGAAATACTCTATCCCAACTCAGAATACACTTCCTAAAGGGGGTTGTATGCTATATCGGACCATTTGGGGGACCGTCACCTTTTGTACTGGACAGAATTCGTGTAGTGGGTGAATGGGTTTGGGTCGTGGATTGGTGTGGTGGGGGCGGCATGGTGATTTTTGTGAGAATGGGTTTATGACACGAATCAGAAACTCATTTTCTGTGTAGTTGGAATGTTGTTTGCATCGTTCAAGGAGCGCATGAGTGTGTCTTGCACTGGTTCCGTGGCTCGGGCTCGTTCGTTTGTTGTATGTATTGTGTTGGGTGTGATTGAGGATGGTCCCATGGGTGGCCGGATTTGACGTACAGTACCCCTTTAATGAAGTTAACTTAAAAGCCGGTATATCCGGATGATCATTCTGTAAGGCGACATAGTACGGCGTAATTCATAACCCATTTCGTAAATGCATGATATCTTAATTTCTTAAACCATATATATATAGGATCTACAACGAGTCCCCAGTTTATATAGCGGAGTTTACAAAACGAGTCCAGTAAATTAAGTCTGGACCCAGCCTTTGGCGAGGTCCAGGCCTAATTTTCTGGACGAGTTTTGTAAATTCTACTGTAACCTGGGGACGAGATGTAGATT
The DNA here is from genome assembly GCA_032622095.1 of Siphonodentalium dalli. Taxonomy (NCBI): domain Eukaryota; kingdom Metazoa; phylum Mollusca; class Scaphopoda; order Gadilida; family Siphonodentaliidae; genus Siphonodentalium; species Siphonodentalium dalli. The sequence continues at coordinate 41,675,434 of CP136066.1, forward strand.
ATATTTATTACATGATCCAAAACCTCGACAAAACATACTTAAATCAACGAATGCGACGCGAAAATAACATCGACTTCTATAAGGCATGCGATGACCTTGTACGTAACTATGTGTTGTTTGTCCGCGTAAAGACATAGTCCCAGATAAATAAAGACTCTTTCGCGTATTTAATGGCGTATATTTAATGACACAACTCTTCATTCGTTATAGTTTGTTGGCAAAATATTGGAAGTCATAGTATTTTGAGACGTAGCGTAAGGAATGTAAACAGACGAAAAACTGGTATGATGTCACCTGGCACTATTTCCTGTTATGAAACGAACGTTTAGTACATATATCACAATTTACAGAATTGGGTTATTGAATGGAATAAGGGTATAGGATCGTAATAACATGTGTGTTTATAAATACATGCATGCACGATATTTGTAGGATTTGTAAGTACATGTATATAGAATATTGTTATGTGCGTATCTACACCCAAAGCCTTTGTAAATACGTTTAGCCTGTACATATGTTTGTAACTCTTCATGATATTAGAGGAAATTAAAGTATAATATAATAATAATTTGCCGCGAGCTGTGTGACATAACTCCATATACAATTGCTCATACCCCATTATATTCCCACAACTTGATTCAAGGACATATAACACTCCGTATATTATTATATGACATGGGTGTGTGGTTATTGGTGTATAAATGCAATGGCTCTTTTCAGGTTTGGCGATGAACCGTTCAACCAAGTGGACCGTATGCGCCCTTTGTGAACAAATATGGTGTGTAGATATTTAATAATTATCATAACTTTAGTGTGGCACGTCCGAATTTGTTTAATGTTTTCATATGCTCTCTCACCAATCGCACACTACACAGTGACACTTTCCAAAATATTACATAGAATCAACTACATAGCCGTTACATATAGACAAAATGTTCACAATCACTATACATTAAAGCTCCAATATATTTGATATATGCCTGATAATATGACATTGAGGACGTTACAATTTCTGACTATGGTTTTCGTGTTACTTTATGCTCACCTTTCTCGAACACAGCGACACCAGTTTCTCGTGTGTAAAGTTCACGTTCGCTCACGTGACAACCTGGGGCGTTGAACGAGAACCTCCGACACCCGGGTGTGTTGAGGCAGTAGGCCGCGCAGTCCTCTATCGATGACGCTGTAACCACGGTGTGCTTCGGGCACTGCATCCCGATACCCGATGTGACCTGCTTTTTTATTCTAAAAATCTCCGCATTCGCCTGACATGCGAGTATGATCATCACACAAAGTGAACCCATGGTGATTGAAGGCTTGGAGCAACAATTGGCGTACATCATAATAACTTCCTCTGACAAGATCGTAGGAGTGAAATGCTGACAAAAAATATAATTCCACAACACTTAACAGTTCAATGTTTTCTCGCCAAAAACTTGAAGTAATACCAGTCAAGTACAATGTTAACAAGAAATATTACCAGAACGATACAATTCTAACAAGAAATATTACAAGACCGATACACAATGCTTTCACCAAGCAATGGCACGAAACCACATTCAAAAATGTTCCAACGACGTAACTGTAAACTACTGCTTTGCGCGCAATCTCGTCTCCAAATTTATTGTGAGCATGATGCCCAAGCGAATTATATTTTACGCATGCGCGGAAATCTGTCCAGTTACATAGACCCGTTATGCTATTGGTGACACTTATGAACATGATGAAGCTCGATTTGGATCTTGCTCTGTTCTTTTACAGATCAATCGGACATTTTACTGGCTTACATGCCCATCGATCTTGGTGCATAAGATTATTGTGTGGTATAACAATTCTCGTCCCAATAACGAGATCGTATAGCTATACAGGATTAACCCTTCGGTTTAAACATTGTTTATTTCCCATCAGATTAATAATTACATGAACAGATTACTTGGGTTAACAAATTAGTAGAATGACAGTGTTGGGGGATGTATGTATATAATTGCTGCAGACATACGTACCACAGTAGCGATGGCATAGCAGGTGTGACAATTTATTACGTGAGCTCGCGCAACATTATGGCGATCAGTCAGATTCGTAGGTACGTACGTTGGTGTCACCCTACCGATTTCACCCCATGACGTCACCCTTACGCAGTGCATGCCGGCGACGTTACGGAGTAGATTATAGAGTTGACGCCCTTGGCACTGACGTCCGTTGCTAGCTCGTTGCTATATAAACAAACCAGCGATGTGGCTTTTGTCGAAAATTAACAGTCAGTACATTCGCCCTGTATACATGTACATGTACTTTCAGAAAATACAAAACACCACAACGTTATACCCCACCAATGTCAGTGTCTCGATATCATTTGACCAAATTTCTTGACATGAAACCGCGACAGACACGGCGTGAAATACATCGCATTGAGTAAACAATTTCCCATTGTTTCAATTCAACTTCAAGATTGCGGTAAAATCAAAACAGCAATTTGTAAGTGGTAAACATCTGAAAAAGACATCAGGTACATGCAGAAACTAATTGTTGTGCATATTTATTTCTATTTGAGGTGGCCCATTAACTAAATTTGCCACAGTATATTCGCCATGTACCTTTCGGAAATCACAAAACAGCACACTGTTATCCCCTAAACAAAATTATTGAAGATTGTAATTGTCTTTTTTTGCTAACATTAAATTAAATTGAATTAAATAAATTAAGTAAAATACAGTGAAATTATTTTTTTTATTATTTTTTATTACATTTTTGCGCACGTTGGCATCTCTCTGAGTGCATTCTAGTTTTTATGGAGTTTGGTGACATAAGTCTGTGTCATAGCTAGCCATTTTGCCCGCTGAGTTTCCGCACAATGAGTCGACTGGACGAATTAACCCATAGCGTTTCACCGATGTTGATCTCTACTCATTACGTTTTGCTACATTGTATTCTCTACGATATATATAATTGCACGATCGATCGTCCAGAATTTTGTTTGACCGTGGAAATCCCTCATTCACTCACATATCATGCGCGTAGTACGTTTTATTGATATGATCTCAATGCATGTTTTTCTACTTATACTAATTGCATGCGTATTAAGACAGTTCCCTAATCCTAGTTTTTGTCTGTTGGAGGAAATGCAGCTGAGAGAAAGTATCTGGAATAAACAATGCGACCTATACACACAAGGATCAAAACAAGAAAAAGGCTCATTATAACGAACTTTGGAAGACTCATTGTGCGAATATGAAGCAGGCGACATGGCTAGCTATGGCATATTAATTACGACGAACAATTGTCACCAAACTCCACCATAATAAATTGTCACACATATTATGTCATAGGTACTGTGGTACGTGTGTCCACAGCCATTTTCGACCCAAATATCTTTCACAAGAGCCAGCTTAACATTCGAATTTTCTTGACAATTTTGACCAGATTCGAGTAGGGGAGCACGAATTGTGTCAAAACATGATGTTTCGCGCAAAAAACTCAAAAACGATTTTTGGGTCGAAATATTTTCTGAGTCGAATGCCTAACGCCAAACTGAATACCAGCCTAACATTCGATTTTACTTCAAATTTCGAAATCTGCAACAGTCTGCGTTCGGTTATAAAGATTACTAGTGGGGACACACTTCCTCGCCAAAGTTGTGGTCAATCGGTCAATAAACAAGGCCTGTCCCCTCAAAAACGCCTATATATATTATATATTTTTTGGTCGAAATTTTCAAAGTCGAGCGGTGGTCTGTTAAAGGTGAAACAAAGGACACTGCGACCAAATTCGAGTGATGGAGCACAAATTGGGTAAAAAGGACACCAAAAACTCAAAATCAATTTTTTTGTTGTTGAAAAATGTCTAATTCCAGCGGCGGTCTGGAAAATGGGAGAACCGAGGAACCTGAGACAAAATTCGAGCGGGGAGCACGAATTGAACCAATTGAACCAATTGAACATTCTAAGTCGAATGTCGAACGTCGAACACCGAACGCCTAACCAACTTCCCGCGAATGTCAGGCGAATGTCTAACGCCTAACTAACTTCACACACCTTTAGTAGGTTAGTTAAAGGAATATTATTCTGAAAAATGTTTAGTACTATCACAATATTATATAATTAAAATGTCCAATTTGCCCAAATAATCTTCGCGGTTTACCCCTTGTGTCCCAACAACCACAGCGCCGTATCCCCCAATGATACACACACACACACCCTCACCCTCACACACACTACATTCATTTCTTAAATAAATATGAATCGAAGATCCCTGTCCGGAAACACTTCTATAATTTAATATTGATTTTTGAATTTTCTGGGATAATACTTACAACAATTGGAACATGTTACGGTCATGTTTTAGAACAGATCGGCCACGAAACTTCAGCCTATCTCAGATAGAGATCGACTTCTCCCGTCTGCTATGCGCAGCAAGCGGGATAACTTCATCTTGTTTGCACTTTCCACCAAGGCAAAATTTCATATATTTTACCCTACAACATCAGGAATAAACCACTTTAAAGGCACGGGCGTCGTTCGTTGCAGAAATATTCATATTTGTTCAAATCGACATCAGCAGAAGGAATATTAAAATATATATAGTTTTGTTCATATGCCAAACATAATCCGCGCGTAAATAGTATATATTGTCGTCAAGACGTACGATGGTGTACGTAAACAAGAGCCTGATCGTGTTACAGTATTGTTGCTTCTGTTTACATAACACAGCGCAATTATATTGGTTAATCACAAACAAATGATATAAACGCTCTTTATCATTTCCATATAAAAAAACAGTAACAAATAACGCTCTTTATGTTTTACATATCCGGATCTAAACAAAAGCCAGGAATGGTAACGTTTTTTGCTTCTGTTTACATAACAAAGGAAAAACGTTTGACGATAACATACTGTTTATGCAATATTTATGATTGGTATACGAATAAAGTCTGTCTGTATTTTACTATTCTTTCTGTTTATGGCGGTTTTTGACGGAGGTGAATATTTTAACAGCATACCTACCGCCAACGCCGCCCGTATCTTTAATGTGGCGTCATAAACAAATAATTTATACCATAATTGCCTGTTCTATTGTGTGTATAACACCTATTTTGTAAATTTCATCTTAACACCCTACTGTGGGTATACAGCTTCCTACTGTGGGTACAAATTTCTACTGTGGGTGTAAATGTTCAAACGTAATTTCATGTGTTAAACATGTTTGTCCCCACATCCGGTTGTAACTAGCAATCTAATTGGCTACAACGCCACGTTTAAATCACCATGTCCCCCGTCAACCTTGACAGCGGGGTATAAGAGAACGTGCGCCAAACATCGGGGGTAAATGAGCACGTGAAACATCGGGGGTATATGAATGGCCCTTGAACTGGCAGTTTCCACCAATCGTGACGTTGCTCTCGCACGCCGAATTTGACATCACCTGACGCCGGGTCCTTTTGTCAGTTACTGAATTATTCTTATTGGTGTGAATTAATCGGATAACCTATGAAAAACACACTTAAATTAAGGAGACATGGTTATTGTTGTGGGGACAAAATCGTTATCTCCGGCAACATCGGGGGTACATGGAGATTTAATACCTGGATGTCTCTTTTTGAACCCCTCGGCTCCGCCTCGGGGTTCAAAATCGACATCCAGGTATTAAATCTCCATGTACCCCCGATGTTGCTGAAGATAATACCCATAGTAGAACTACATGTACATCGTGGTTAGTAAAATATGTTCTATGTCACATTTACAATTGAAGTTGTAATGATATCCATTAGATATGAGGAAAATTGTCTGCAATTCAATCAAATGTAGCTTGCTAGTGTTACTTGAAATAGGAAACATATGAATGGTAATTCCAAGTGACTAATCGCTCAGAAACGGGCTGACGTCATGACGTAAATGTACGCATCACTACGCACGATGCACATTCCTTACAGTGTCATGTTGTGTCTCTCGGTGTGGATACATATTCAAAGTAAACAGCCACATGAGCCAGGTAGTTGAATTCGCGAAACAAATAAAAACTAATAATTATGGCATACATAAAATACACGCATATATAGTAGCCGAGAGTACACATTTTTCACCACTCGTGGTATTGTGGTTATTAAGGGTACGTTCACACACTGGCAAGTTTGCACGGTGTGGTTTGCAGGCATTTTGTCGTAGAAAACGATATGGTGCCATGATATGAACGGAAACAAGCACATAAAGTGCATCTGTGCCACAGCTAACTGCGTGCGAAGTAAATTCTCTGTTGTTTCACTAGTAACGATGCTACCGGAATTTGCCTGTAAATATCATGCAATTATCTCGCAAAAATAAATCATACGGGTATTTGAAGGCAAATTACAATAACGCTGTTACAAGTGAAATTAGATAAATGTTACTTCTCACGTCTTTGACTTTGGTAAAGATGTATGTTATATTCTGGAACCATGTGGTTTTCTATGACGAAATGCCTGCAAAACACACCGTGCAAATTTGCCATCGTATGCACGTAGCCTAAAAGGCTCGTGGTTAAAACCACAATTCCACTCGTGGTGAAAACTTGGTATTCTCGGCTACTATGGGCGTATTCTATAATATATTAAACTTCGGTGTGTCAGTGGGTTTTTTTCACAGAAAAAGTTAGTCGTAGTCTTAAGATGAGATAAGATAAGTTTAATTGGCAAAAACATCCTTATAAGGACAGTATGCATACATAATAACATATAATTGTACATTGTGTATTGAACAGTATAATAAAGGATATTAATATAAGGTCAAGCTGAATGTGCAATGGATCATCTATTCTGTATTTGTTCATTGATTTATGATACGATGCTCATCACGTGCGGAGAATAATCTTCGGATCATATGACAAATTGAAGTGCATGTATTTGACACATTGTTGGATAAGATTTTGACAAGCTGTTCAGTTTGGGTCATGCTTTCAAAGTCTGAGAACTGTGTCTTCATAAGGTTTGTGAGCTCGAGACGTTGTGTGCGGTAAGCGCTGCACTCTAAAAGAAAATGTTTTTCGTCTTCAATAGCATTATCGGAACAAAATATACAAAACCTTTGTTCCACTGCAGTCGGCGGTTGTGTGTGGCGTCCCTTTTCAATAGCCAATTTATGATTACTTATTCGCAGTCTAGTAAAAACGATTCTATTTTCTATTGATGTTGTGTGAAGAAGATAAGGTTCTATTTCGTACTTAAGTTTGAAAAGTCGGTATGTTCGTAACTTATTACTTCCCTTTTTTGAACGTTCGTCAGTGAGACTCTGTCTAAAATATATATAATAATCTGCAATAAGATTTCTTTTGAATTGACACAGTACGGGACTAGCGTTTTGGAGGTCTGCAATATTCCACCCCAGTGATTCTGCCGTTTTAAGATTGATTTCTTAACCGATGCCATCTGTTGTTCCAACGCAGCACTGCGGAGAAGATTACAGTCAGAGTACTGTCAGACCGTGACATTAACTTAATTACATATGATGAAAGTCTGCATGCCACATCAATGAATAGTGGGTGGCACTTAACCCTTCCATTGCATGTATGAATCTACCAGTATTACTAAATTTAATTCCAAGATAGTTGTATTCAGTGACATTTTCCAACTTTTGATTTCCAATGTGAAAGTCTGGTGAAGTTTTAGCTTTCCTAGATCTAAACACCATAAATTTAGTTTTATCAGTGTTCACTGCGAGTTTGTTGGTCTCCGTGTATCTATTTAGTCTGTTTAGACACCGCTGAAGCCCATTTGGAGTATCCGAAAGTAAAACTAGGTCGTCAGCGAATAAAATGTGATTAAGTGAATCATTGCCTATACGGACAGCATCGCAAGGACTGTCAAACACATTTTTAATGTCATCAATAAAGATTTTGAACAAATTTGGTGACAATATGTACCCTTGTCTGACACCTATCGTGGACAAGCACGAAGGCCCCAACCCTTTGTTTGTTTTGGTGATATAATAGCTATTGTCATATAGTGACTGAATTACCCGCATTATGTGTCCCTTAATCCCCACGCATTTCAATTTTTTTAAAGTATTTGCCTGTTAACTGTGTCGAACGCCTTTCTGAAATCTATGAACGCAGCATATAGCGGCTTGCCGAATCCTTTGTATTTTTGTATGGCCGCGTGTAGAACAAACGCTCCATCAATGGTGCTCTTCCCTTTCGAAAAACCAAATTGGTTTTCGCTAATAATATTGTTTACATCCAAGAACGCGATTAATCGACGATTAATTATTTTATTAAACAATTTACCGACCGACGATGATACTGCTATTGCCCGGTAGTTATTGGGTTCACTTTTGTCTCCTTTTTTATGAATTAAAGTGAGGGTAGATTCACTCCACTCACTCGGATACTGTCCTCTCTCTAGAATTAAGTTAAACAATTTTACAATTTCATCAATCATCAAAGGAACGAGCGACTTAAGCAATTCGTTAGAAAGTTGGTCGGGTCCAATTGCCTTTCCGTTTTTTAATTATTGTGTAGCACTTCCTCTGTACTTCCTCTGTCGTGATGACATCATTATTAATAGATTGATTGGAAGATTTATATATGACCGAAGGTAATCCACAATCTGGGTTATCAGGTTCCGGACAATAAAGCTTAGTGAAGAAATCAACTGATCTATCAGCATCAAGTTCATTTTGGGAAACCTGTTTCTGTCGCATTTTTGTTATAATTTCCCAATATTGTTTTTGGTTGGTTGTCTCTAACCTATCTAGTTTACAATATATATCTGCGTAAAATGCCCGTCGTTTAGTCTTAAGCGACTTTTTGTATGCTTTCCGTTTCACATGATATCGTGTTCTTAGGTTTGTTTCAAGTGGGTTCTTCCTCATATCGCTAATGATTTTCACGAGATCACGCTTAAGTTCCCTACAATTCCCATCGAACCACTTTCTTTTACGCGGTGTTCTCTTCCTCTTGACTACCCGACGTGAACATGCGTACATGTTCACGTCTTTTATTATTTGCATAAGGTCTTTGGTCGCATTTGTGGCACCGCAAACATCGTGCTGATAGGGATACGTTTTATAGTTAGATAAGCGTCCTCGCATGGACGTATTATGCATGACGTCACGCAATTTCTCATCACTATGATCTGCCCATTTAAGATGTGTTCTTATTCGGGTATATGTGTATTTGTTTGATGATTGGCATCGTTCATTATCATATTTTAAGTCTTGAAATCTGGTTTTATAAAAAAAAAATGTTGTTGTTGTGATTGTGGCCCGGGAGAGATACAGTACTTTTAATAACTATTTATGGTTTGATGTTATTGACGCATTCATCATATAATGTTATCATAATTTTGAAATCACAATGACTGATATACATATCCCGGGGAAAAACTGAAATCACAATGACTGATATAAGCCGCAAAACAGAGTTAAGTCCCCTCGCTACGCTATGCCTGAACGCTGCCGGCATTGTATTATCTGAATTAAATTTACCATTTTTTATTGAAGTGTTTTGTCAGTTACAATTCATTCTGGCTTGATCTATTCAATTTTCAAATGAATATGGACAGTTCTGTTTCTCAGAATAATACAGAGTGAATTGTAACCTACAAAAGTCTCAAATAAATAAATGTGACATTTCTTCACATTACGTGTAGGTGTAGGCAGCGGTAAGTCGTGTGTAATGGACTGAACTCTGAATGGAGCTTGTGACTGATACACATATCCCGGGGGAAAAAATCCACAGCGATATTAAAGATCGACGGTCCAATTTAACACCAAATAGTTCAGAATTTACTTTCTCTATATATCCCCAAATTTGGCAGACGACATATTGCATAACCAATTTGCCCATGTAAATGTGAGCACAACCCTATCTTCAAAGTCTGGGAACTTAAATATGTGTCTAGGTCTCCCATAGCAGGTGAGGCCATGCAGAATGAGGTCCACAGAGGATGAATTTGGCGATGCTAGCCCGCTGTACGGGGTATCGTCACTATATTCACCTTCTGGGGACCTCGTGCAGCATATGTTGAGGCCTGGTTATATGGCCGCTTAGTTTACCGCTGAAGCCAATATAAATAAATTGCTAGATTTACATCCAACCTTTTTAGAAAATTAGGGCAGAGGCCGAATTTTATTTTTTATATTTTATTCTTCCTAACATAAATGGCCATGGACAGTTCTAGATATTGAAGCAGTATCCTATCTTTTATGATACAAGGTGATTTAGATTGTCAAATTTGATCAAAATAGACTGACTAATGGGTCATTGAAATGTAATTTGATGATTAACCCTTCCATGACTGGAGCTTCCTGAATTTTGGCGAAAACACTGTGCCAATGCATTCTCTTATATAAGCGAGTCGGACATAGGGCGCCTCGCATATATAAGAGAATGCATTGGCCTAACAATATTTACCTTGATCTTGTAAGCCAATGCATTCTCTTATATATGCGAGGCTCCATATGGGAGACTCGCATATAAAAGAGAATGCACTGGCACAGTGTTTTAATGCTGCACCAGCGCAGCTCCTGTCATGAAAGATTTAAGGCATGAGAAAAAAATTCACATAAAAGATATGCAAATAAATAAATATTGAGGAGGGACTAAAAATAGGTTCGGGAGGGGATGTAATTCTAGTAATATTTTTATATTGGCCTTACCAGGCAAAAGACAAGGAACACTTCTTGATATCACTATTTATTATATACTTGCACATGAATTATAAGGTTTTAGCAGTGAGATATAAAAATGATATCCCACTAGTGAGATATCGATATCTCACTGGTATTATTGCGCCGTATGAATCCTCATGTTTGTAGTCAGGTTATACTTCATAGTGAATGATTTCCTGCACACATCATGTACTGACATTCATTGGGGGCCATCGGCAAGTAACGAAAGTATATAATAAATACAAAATCTATACTTTTTGAGTGTTTTAAATATGGAACTATTTTTTGGGCGTAATGTGTCAGCTTGAAATTTCGGATGTATTGACATTCATTGGGGTCCATTAGGCAAGTAACTAAAGTATATAATAAACAGAATATCCACACTTTTTCAGTGGATATGGGTTAAATCTCATTCGTTTTGTCATCACTCATGAGATATAACCCAAATCCACTGAAAAAGTGTGGATATCCTCTATATATTATTCGTGTTACACGTGTATCGCAATTTTTAACCCCACACAATCATCTATATTACGTAATATATTTCGAACAAGATCATATAACTGAGAGCGCTCTTTATTATCTACCGTTTTTGTGTGACAGCTAGCACCATGGACGCTCTTTATAATAGGCGGTCATTATTATGAAATATTACTTACACACATTTAAAACGCGTGAAAACTTAAACTTCCTCTTTTGAAAGTCGATCTCTGGCGCTAAAAAAAACATCACACTAATGGGGGGGGGGGGCTCATTGGTCGGATCTAATTATTTTATAGTATACAGGGATATGGCTAGATGGCCTCCGTTGGAGACGTCCAACTTGAAATTTACAGCTGCCCCATCCACCCAACGCTATTGAACCAATCCAAACTCACATGTTCGCGAAAGTCCATTTGTACTCCCACTCCCTCTTGGGTTGGAACTTTCCAACACTGGTTCTAAGAACAATTTCAACCTATATGCGGTGTAAAATGTCAAACTAACAACCTATATGCGGTGTAAAATGTCAAAGTAACAACATATATGCGGTGTAAGATGTCGAACTAACAACCTACATGCGGTGTAAAATGTCGAACTAAAAACTTATATGCTGTGTAAAATGTCGAATTAACTTTGAATCAGGCATGTTATTTTCAACCCCCTCCCCTGTTGATACATATAGTGCCATGGAATGAAAAGGATCCGCATATACAGCATGACTGTACAACAAATAATGTGTGTCCTGGTGTGGTCAGGATAAAAATCGTCTGTATATGTGCATGTCTGTCTGAAAATTCGGTACCTTCTGAAAGTAATTTTACAGCAGCTATGCCGTATATTTATACGTTGAATATATATAGCAATATATATTGGTCCCAGGAACATGGAAAATCTAGAAATTACCAGGATGGATTAATTTGAGTCTTGAAGATGTGTATAATGTTTTAACCCTTTACCCAACAAACCGGCCAAAACCGGCCAAATAAAGCTTCAACGGCCTAAAATATCTTCGGTCTGTCTCAATAGAACCATACAAATATGGATATCATTGGAACCGGCTCATTGACCACATTGTGATGGTTACAGTTATGCCCTGTGCCAATGCATTCTCTTATATATGCGAGTCGACCATAGGTCGCCTCGCATATATAAGAGAATGCATTGGCCTAAAAAAATTCTTTTTTTACCATTTTTTCTTACATTCTTTAACAATTTTATAATTTTTAATGTGTTAAGCCAATGCATTCTCTTATATATGCGAGGCGACCTATGGTCGACTCGCATATATAAGAGAATGCATTGGCACAGGGCCCTTCTGTTGGGTAAAGGGTTAAACGTGTAATCAGATGAAACATCGACATGATCCGATCGCGGTCACGAACCCCATCGTCTCAATGCAGTGACTGTCACAAACTACAAAATGAACAATTTTTAAGACTACAAGGAATAAAAACTTGGTAATTTCATATAAAGGCCCTCAACAAACAAAAATTATTGGAACGATGACAGGATAATTTATTTCAAATACCCGACCAAGGCAAATGATGCCAATAAAATTCTCGTCAACTGCCATGGATGTGTGATTGACATGTGTTTGTTCTCAAGACATACTTATTGTTGCTCGCAAGGAATTTATCAATTTTATGTAAATAATTACTGAAAACAAGTCGTTTTGACCAATATATACTGGGATTAAGTAACAAGAAATAACTCGTGTAGATTAAGGTTGTGACTAACACGGAAAAGTTTGAAGACACATTTAATATTACTCGCTACGCGCGTTATAGTATTTGTCTTCAAACATTTCAGTTATAACCTTATTAAAACTTAAAAATAATAAAAACAAGAGCTATTTCTTTAGTATGTTTGTTACCATACAATTATATTGCCAAGGACCTTTTTTTATGAAATAACCTCGTTTATCTATAATTTTCACAATTCGCCATTTTTATTTTATCTTGAGACCTCCCGATTTTTGACCTTGAGAATCAAAAAACATCAAGGAACAATGTTTTCATTACCAAATTGAATGTTTCCGTATCTGTCCGTTTTGATTCGGTTGTCATTAACACTGCGTGCGTTGCCCAGAGTAACGCCACCAAGAGGGAGCTGCAATTCACTAACAAACTCGGAAAATACTTCGTTAACTTCGCTCACCGCTCTTGCCAACAAATCTTTCATGAAGGGGATGACATGCATTGGTCGTGGTGCGTCTGAACTGTCAGCCCAGAAATCACATCCCGGAACTAAGTTCTTTTTATGACCCGAACAAGTCGGATAATGCCTTGTCCATGCATCTACTTCGCGTGTGGTGATTCCGCTCTGGTTATAGGTCAAGGCCATGGATACGCCATGCTCGACATGCGTGTTGACATTCAAGGATGCATTCACAATGGTTGCCTTGAAAAACACATCAAGCATATCGCGTTCGAATGAGATCCTAAGATCTACTAAATCAGCCTGGTTGCTGAATCCCGTGGCTGTCTGTGTAAGGTTAATGGAGCTAGGACATCCACCCATAACCTGCAATTGATGAATTGGTTGACAATAAAGCATTCACTCTGAGTGTAAATATGAAAAGTCACAAATAACTTAGGAGGGGGCGACCTCGATACCATCATGTCTGCTTTTGTATTGTGTTTTACCCTTTTTGTAATACGACCCTGTCCAAAGATGGTTAAAAGCCTTGTCCTGGTTGGATGGTTAAAAGCCTTGTCCTGGTTGGATGGTTAAAAGCCTTGTCCTAGTTGGTTAAAAGCATTGTGCTGGCTGGTCAGTGTATACCTTGAATTACCATGGATATATCGATCCAGTTTTGTGGTGGAATTCTACTTTTTCAGATTGTAAAACACAAATCGGTTTATTCAGATCGTCGTATCCGACTTTTCCCGTTTTGTTCCAACTCCTCGCATGCATTCACACGAGGCACCAATGGAGTACACCGGTAATCCCTTTTCTAATGATTCGACTTTCGAACGAAGTATGAATGCAAATGGATATGATCCAGATGAAGTTATGTATGGTATGTTGATATATGTTACGACCAAAGGAAGTTAATGCAGTGTTTTTGTTTTTGTTTTTGTTTTATGCAAATATTTCCTGTCATACTATGTGTTGACATCCTCAAACGAGAGGCCGATCACGATCGGCAGATGTTTAACCCATACCTTGGCGATAGCGATTAGCTATTTTTTATAAATTTTATAAATCTTTACACCAACCTTTTCATGAGTGCAAAAGTTTCAACAATTCACACTTAATATAGTGATCGTGTGAAAAATATTTAGTTATCACTTTGTGTCAACAGGATTGGTGTAGGATGTTAATATTTTTAAGCAAATAAACCAAATGACCCTCACTATGCAGGTTAGGGGTGTGTTCCCGTCAACTATGCCAAGAACTACAGGTATAAACATAATCAATGGAAATATTTGAGTTATCAAATCGATAGAATGGGGTTAATCTTACCCAAACTAATGAAATGATAAACACAAAATAGTCTATAACAAGACAGTCAAAGACTGGGGTCGCTCACCAGACTGCAAAGACTGATAAGACTGGGACTTTGGAGACCACAACAGTCAGAACTTTTCATAAACACTTTAAAAGAAGTAGATCTAAACAGGATGTGTGGCTAGAGAGGCTTCATGAATGTAGATCAGTGGATATCTACCTTGAAATTACCAAATCTACCTTGAAATTACCAAATCTACCTTGAACTTACCAACTGTACACTAGTGATCACCCCCTCCTCCAGCTCAAGAAGTCCCCTCTCGCCCGGGCTCCAGACTCCCCAAGTCTCAGGTTGAAATTTCACAACCGACATCTCAAACTTTCTGAATTGTTGGAAATTTACAATCTCACAAGCACTTTTTATAAAACCATTTAGACATGTTTAAAGCCCAATTATCCATGGACCCAAAAACACTATATGTATGTCAGATTAATCAGTCAGGTAGTTCCAAGGTAGACGTTTTAATGAATTTTGTATTTTAATGATTTTTTAGACACAAAAGTCTTAAGTCCCCATAGTCTCGTCATTTCTTAACGGGTTGACCTCGTGTTAACAGATCTGAATCTCAGTCACTAAAGGATCCTCCATACTATATGGTCCAACCTCTCTTGAGAAGACATTATAAGTGTTACTATAGAGACATACAGTTATGTCCCTGGTCCCACCCTATTTAACCTGGTGACCCCATCTGCATAAATTTGAATCACAGACACCAAAGAACCCTTCATACTAAATATCAGTAAAATAAACCTGACGGTCCGTGTAAAGGAAGCATAATAAGAGGAAATCTGTCCTTTGCTTGGCCCCTATTTGACCAGGTGACCCCATTTGAACAAATCTGAACTACAGTCACCAAAGGACCCTTCATACCAAATATGTACCCATTCAACCTGATGGTACACGAGAAGTCGTTTTTAAGAATTACTATGGAGGGCAAGAGTTATGGCCCTGGCTTCACAACCATTTGACAAAGTGACCTCATTTGAACAAATCTGAATGTGAGTCACATAGGGAACATCCACACCAAATATGAACCCATTCAGTCTTATGATCTAGAGAAGATGTTCAAAGAATTGTTGACAGATGGATGGACGGACAGACAGATAGATGAACAGGTGACAGATGAGAAGTGATGACTATAGCTTCGTCTCAGGTGAGCTTCAAATTTACATTTCATTGAACAAATCTGTCGGTCACCCCCCCCCCAACACTGTGGGGACATCCCTGTGAGAATATGACATACAACATTTATTTGAATGCCTGACTACATTAGCTTAACAAAATTCCCATGACCTTGAGAGCCAGTGCATTCTCTGAGAATTATATTCCATTATGAAACCATCAGCTACCAGTGTCTTGGGGAGAGGAGTTGACATAGATAATTAGGTTTTAACGACTGCATACACAGCTTTGTGATACTCCTACAGCTGTGATCAAAACAAGGATTTTAATGGGGTGAACAAGGAAGAGATAATATGGTATGATACAGTGTGGTGTGGCAGGGACAGGAGATGGGGCGGGGAGGGTGGGGTTGGGTAGCTGTGATATGTCTAAAAAAATCAAAGGTCAAAATGCAATATTTTTTTTTTTTTAGAGTTATGTCCCTGGCTCTGCCCCTATTTGACCCAGTGACCCAATCTGAACCCCAGTCACCCAAGGTCTCACCGTACCAAATATAAGCTAAATCGGCCCAATATTTTTTTTAGAAGAAGTCATTGTAAGAATTACGATGAGTTATGGCCCTGGTTTCTCAACTAATTGACCGGGTGACCTGATTTGAACAAATCTGAACAGCAGTTACCCAAGGACCCTCCATACCAAATATTAGCTAAATCTTCCCAATGGTTCTGAACAAGAAGTCGTTGTAAGAATTACTATGGAGGAATAGAGTTATGGCCATGGTTTCGCAACTATTTGACCCAGTGACCTCATTTGAACAAATTTGAATGAGAGTCACCTAGGGAACATCCACACCAAATATGAACCAATTCGGTCTTACGGTTTTAGAGGAGAAGATGTTCAAAGAATTGTTGACGGATGGACGGACGGGCGGACGCACGGACGGATGGACGGACGGACGACGGACGAGGAGTGATGACTATAGCTCCACCGGAGAATTCGTCTCAGGTGAGCTAAAAAGCATGTCATTGAATTTACAAACCCATACAATAAGTCAGCCTCAAGAATACCAGCACCATTAATATTACCCCGGAACCCAAATGCAATTGAGGGAATTTCAAATAAGACATTTCCTCTAATGATGTATATTCAATTGGTGATTTATTGAAACCCTTACTGAACCTGGATCAAAGTGAAAGGGATAATATTATATCTGTTTATCGCATAATATGTGTCTATGGAATGGTTTAATTTTAATCCCAAATCCATGCAAATCAAAAGTGGATCACCATCAACCTGGACATAATATAGGAAAATGATCAAATGAAAAGCATCAAAACCATATGATGTGTGGAGAGAGTTAATCATTTTCAATGACATCATATCATGGAACTAAGGAATGTGTGGCTTAATTTTTGTCTAAGATAAGACAACAGTGTCTGTAAACAACAATGTCTGTAAAACATCCCTACAAAGTAACAATGGACTGTTCCAATTTAATATTTTAGAATAGGTGTCCTATAGTGTACATTAACTAATGTAATGAACCTGTTTCAACAAAGGGGTTAACTTAATATTGCACAGAAAACAGAACTCCGCCAGATAGCCATCAATCAATTTGACATTATTATAAACAAATGTTTAGCCAGTGGTACCACTATCGTCTCTTCATATTCCCAGCAGTAATTACTTGATTTATAAAGGGTCATAACTCTGTTAAAATATATCGGATCAAACCCATATTCGAACTTGATCTGTATTTAGGGGTGATAAATTCATATACCAAATTTGGTGTTGATCAGATGAAAAATGTTTTGAGTCATAGCAGCTTGGGTGAATTCTAAGTAAACATAAGAGTGAAATGGTTAATTAAACAATACCAAAAACCATACAGATGAAGAACGTGCTAAAAAACCTAGGTTAGAAATATGAGGCAGATCAGAAGAAATATGTTCAACTTATTGCATTGGATAGCATATCTGTAAAGGGTTAATTATTTTCTAAACCGATCAACCAATCAATGCCAAAAACTATACAGATGAGGGGTGTGTCATCATAAACCAAAATATCAAATATGAACACAATCGGACAAAAAATACCTCGGTTATAGCATCGGATTTTTTTATATTTTTTTTTTTCGAAAAAAAGGGTCATAACTCCTTTAAAATAAATCGGATCAAACCCATATTCGAACTCGATCTGTATTTTGGGTTCTGAAACTCGCATACCAAAAATTGTTTGAGTTATGACAGCATGCGTGAATTCGAAGTCGAAAAAGGGCCATAACTCCGTAAAAAAAACTCGGATCAAACCCATATTCGAACTCGATCTGTATTTCGGTCTATACACAATTTAGTTCCGATCGAATAGAAAATATTTGAGTTATCGCACCATGCGTAAAGTGTCTACGGACAGACAGACAGACATACGGACGGACGGACGCACGACGAGTGGTCAATCCGGACGTCGACATTATGTTTACCATACTATGGTATGGGTAACCATAAAAAGGTTGTTTTTTAAACTAATTTTTTAATATAAATACATGTAATTGGAAAATATCTCTCATATTGTGAGGGTCAACAGGTGTTGTTATAATACTATAGCGTAGATTGGTTATAGAGGATAATGATTTTCACCTTCAAATTGATAGTTTAAAATGGAAATCTTTTTTGAAAAATCACGAATTGGGCGCCTATTGTACTTAAATTTTGTTAACACAAACCTCTAATTCAAGATGGCGCAGCACATCGACTTTCCACATCTGGTCCAAAACGAAGCGAAGAGCGACGTTGTTATCGACAGTGAGAGTCAGTTGCGTGCCGGGTAAGAGCATCTGGTCGTCGTCAAACACGTGACGTCTTGGATCCGTCGGGACATCCATGTTTGGCAGCGTCATGAGGCTCACAAAAGCATGGCGACGTCGCACCGATTGGTCACGGTGAAACATGAAGTTCATGGACGTCGGAATGAACCTATTGGTTTCATAACCAGTATCCGAGAAATCGAAACTCAAAATATTTTTTTGTAATTCTGGACCTATGAGTTGTTTCAGTTTGACTTCGAGAGCATCGCGAAGAATAAATGACGATCGTCGTGCTCCTTCAATGGTAAGGTCCCGGATGTAATCGAATTCCTCAACATGTAGCTCCAGATCAAATCGAACACCCCCGTCAGTATCAGTTGATCGCCTGGATATAACGTGAGTTTCGATATCAACTACAGCCCCTGTCATGTCATAGGTTCGGTTTGATCTACCAAATTCGAATTCAATGGAACCGCTTGAAAATCCAATTCGAACGTTCCCAACTTGCGCTTCGTTCCTCAGGGGTGTCAGAATGAAATCCCCAACAGTGACGTCAGTGAAGGTCACGACTGCTGTGATGGGAAGGTCGTTGAATGGTATCCTCACCTACAGTTAAAAAGTGTGCATGTTAGAGGAGGTGTTATCTCCCTTACCCCCAAGAATCCTGAATACTTTACTTAACAGAGAAGGGTGCATGTTAGAGGAGGTGTTATCTCCCTTAGCCCCATGAATCCTGAATACTATAGTTACAGAGAGGGGAGCATGAGTCCTGAATACTATAGTTAACAGATAAAGAATCATACATGTTTTGGTTCTCCTAAGATCCAAATTAAAGAACCAAAAAAAAGTAATATGTATTCTGGTTTCACATGGAACCAAACATTTTTCGAATTTTTGTCATGCGAGAGGAACCAATGTGACCTGCTTTGATTCTGTGTCTGGTTCCCCGGATATAAGCAGAACATGGAGCCATATAGTTAATTTGGGTCCAACATTTGGTTCATTATGAAACAATTATGAGTATTTGTGGAAACAATGTCCCGTGACACTATATATGTGTATGTTATAATGCCCCGTGACACTATATATGTGTATGTTATAATGCCCCGTGACACTATATATGTGTATGTTATAATGCCCCGTGACACTATATATGTGTATGTTATAATGCCCCGTGACACTATATATGTGTATGTTATAATGCCCCGTGACACTATATATGTGTATGTTATAATGCCCCGTGACACTATATATGTGTAGGTTATAATGCCCCGTGACACTATATATGTGTATGTTATAATGCCCCGTGACACTATATATGTGTATGTTATAATGCCCCGTGACACTATATATGTGTATGTTATAATGCCCCGTGACACTATATATGTGTATGTTATAATGCCCCGTGACACTATATATGTGTATGTTATAATGCCCCGTGACACTATATATGTGTATGTTATAATGCCCCGTGACACTATATATGTGTATGTTATAATGCCCCGTGACACTATATATGTGTATGTTATAATGCCCCGTGACACTATATATGTGTATGTTATAATGCCCCGTGACACTATATATGTGTATGTTATAATGCCCCGTGACACTATATATGTGTATGTTATAATGCCCCGTGACACTATATATGTGTATGTTATAATGCCCCGTGACACTATATATGTGTATGTTATAATGCCCCGTGACACTATATATGTGTATGTTATAATGCCCCGTGACACTATATATGTGTATGTTATAATGCCCCGTGACACTATATATGTGTATGTTATAATGCCCCGTGACACTATATATGTGTATGTTATAATGCCCCGTGACACTATATATGTGTATGTTATAAGTACGTTTTGGGTGTCTTTGTTTCTGAATGTTCTCTTAGTTCGTAAATATGTTACACCGTTTAAAATTGATATCACACCATGTTGGTTCACCGAGAATATATCCCCGAAGTTGATTTGATGTCTGAAATAAATATCGAATTATATTCATAAAGTTTTTGTACCATAGTTTTGCCCTATATTTGTGATATTACCAATAGAGTTACCCTGCCAGCAATCAAATGATCAAAGTCTTTTCATATGACTCGAAACAGTCTAGGCATGTGTACATTGGTATTTCAAAGGAATCCCTCTTGGTTTAGTCTTCCTAATATCAATTAAACCCCAAAACGCGTGGACATATTGTTAAATTTTAGACTATTACATTTAAGCTAGGACGTGTTCCCACACATGCACACTTTGAATTTGGTGGGTTCTTTGGGGAAACAAACTTAGGATTTGGTTTCAGATGAAACTAAATCAGTGTAGAACCAAACTGTTTGGTACTATGTTAGTATTTGGTTCTCCGAGGAACCAAATTTGGAGTTGTTTTCTTAGAGTGTATGTCTAAAGGAATTGAGATCTAAATATCTGAAACAATATTAATACTACAACATTACCGACTCCGTTTGTATCAGCCGAATTGTTTAATAAAGACGACAGAAGAACGCTATAGATAAGACCACCGGCCCCTTGGTAAAAATACTAAAATACCAAAATAGACTATACCAGTGACAAGCTCAAAAGGTCGATTTGGCTAAAACCAACTATCAACACCCTAATAAATTCTAGAAACCGATCATTTCAGCCAAAATATACACCGGTGTGTCTTATTGGCAATACGATGTCCCTTCCATTTGACATAAAACTCGGCGAAATTTAACGAAGTGAAGTCGAGATATCTTATCGGAAACTACCGAAATCTCCCGAAGAAATCGGGTCGTCAAAATCCCTGTCCGCTCAAAGGCCTTTGACCTAGTTATCGAGCAATATAGTCTTGTATGTCTAGGGTAGACTTACTCTATACATGCTCATATATGTTCACCAGATCATTCCGAAGCCACCTATACCTTTTTTATTTCACCCGATGTATTGTGCTCGATTATTTCATTAAACGAATTCCAAAAAAACAAGACAAGTCTGCGACTGCCAGTAAATTTTGAGGGGCTTGCTGATTGTTTGACAATAATTGAGAGTAAAGTTTTTTTTTAAATTGGCTTGAAAAAATCAATATGCATAGATTTCCGATAGATAAGATAAGTGTATTGAAGAAACACTTGAATTATTAATTTTCTCTGTACCAAGAACAGGTTTATCTGATTTTAAATCATAAGTGAACGTTAAATAACGTTGGAATTAGTTTTGATACAATATTAAAATTCTGTGAATTTCACTGGTAGTAGCGTGACCTTGACCCCTGCATTCGTTTTTACTTTGGTTTTCAAAATTTACTGCGACTCGAAAATATTGATTTTTTAACTAGGTCAAAGGCCTCTGACTAACTGGTATAGTCTATATTGGTATTTTAATTATACCAATTAACCTCTTCGCTGCTAAATGACGTTATGACGTCGTGTGCTGGGCTGTTGACATTATTGCCATTTTCCAATTGAAAAATATAACGGGAATTTCACAAGAACCATAAACACACGGGGTAGGAACAGCTCCATGAGAAAAGATCCTCTTGTGATTCTCGGTCCAGTTCACTGTCGATCCGTGTCCAGTTCACTTGTACTTGGTCCAAAACAGACGTGCTTTACACCATGTACCAAACTACCGTATCGCAATAACCATTAGCGATTAAATTCAAACAAAAGTGAGTCTAGTGTGAAGTTTTAGTTCAAACATATGTGCACACTTATTTTACAAAAAATCTGTTACATAGATGTTCGGGTAGTGAACGGATCTTATCAATGGTGAACTGGGACCCATCACTAGTGATCTGGAACATTTATTAAAATGGATAAATTCTATACTATTCCACATTTACTTAACAATTTCCAACTAGTATGTCTTGATAGTTGAGGTAGCTGGCAAGGTATATATACGACAAATAAACTGCATATATATCTCTGTTGCGTAAAACTTGCGTTATTTACCATGGGAAAATCCACAGTAACCTTGACCAGATCGGATTAGAACTGGACTGGAGATAGGAAGATGTATCAGTCTCGCGGAGCAGTTCCTACCCCGTAATAAAACTGACTCAGAGGCGTTATTTCGCTAAAATCCGTTTCAGATTCTGGATCCAGATTACAGATTGGTCCCCGTACGACTTGGTTCGGCAAAAGAACAGACCACAAATTTGCAGAATCAGTAAACGAACAGACCGTAATCCTAATTTCGTGGTAATCCGATTTGGATTCCGATTCCGATTACGGACTCAAATGTTCGTAATGTAAACAAACCGAGATTCCGCCACCTCAGAGTTTAAAAACACAATAAAACATAAGAATCCGTCTCGTGTGTACAAATTATTGCAGAATATAAACGATCTATATCAAAGAATTTTAAATGCGGAGACAAATTTGTTTTATTGAATGTAAACTGGGAGAATATTACTGAAATTAGCCAAATAATAACGCTATTGATAGTAACGCTGGGGGAGCACTTCGGTTGATGGCAAATCATTGTTGATTGTCACTTTCATATGTCCATTTCATAATTCCATCCTTAAAATACCGCCCGAACGCATGTCGATTTCGAATTCGGCGGATACGTCACCATTGACCGAATTCATATGAACCTGCATGGATATGTCTTCTGCTGTGTTCGTTATTATAATGTTTCTTCTTATTCAAGAAATAGTAGGATTATATGGTATCGATGGATTATCAGATACACGTATGTACTATCATCTAGTCTTAAAGTTATAGCAATTTTAACATGTTTTGTTTCGTTAAATGCAGTCGTTTTGCGCAATAGTCTCTGTATAGACAACAGACACATGTTCTAGGGACGTGGCTAGAAGTTTCCTCAAATTTCCGGCCAACTGGACCCCCCCCCCCCCATTGAACCAAACATCAATCTCACAGGTTCGCAGAATTCAATTTGCTCTCCTTGGAAATATCCAATCTGACAAACACTAAGATTGGAAAATTACCAACTTTTACTGGTTGAAAAAAATCAAACAATGAGAACAATGCCAACCTATATATGGTGTCAAATTAATGTCCAACTAATGTTGTGTCATGCATGACATTTCCGACTGCTGGAATGTACCAAAGTTTAGTTTAGATATATTTATTTCAAATATATGTCAAATTTAGATAACACATGATATATAACACATACAAAGGAATTGGGGGACAAGTACTGACTCACTTAAGGGTACCCCCCTCTCCCATATGTTATTACACTGAAAAAATAAATAATTAGTAATGGCAAAGCAACATGACTACCAAAACAAGTTGAACATATATACAGATCACTGGACACCCCCTCTCTCGAGTTAGTCATAAGTTTGTATATGTATTTATTTAAAATCGGGTTTGTTTGTTGCGTTTGTTGGCTTGTACGTATCATTATTTGAAACAGTTAGTCAAAATAATCCTGATTTTCCTCACGTATGAATGACTGCACAGCTTAGCAAATTGTACCAAAGTTCGGGGTGGGGGTCGAGACACCCAATCAACCCCTGTCGTCACGTCCCTGTTCAACTGACAAGTTCCGTGTGTTCTTCACAACATCTTCGGAATTTGATTCAGGAGGCCTAGAGCTGTCATGTTTAGATATGCTTGCCATCATCAATAAACACACTTTAACTTGAAAAAAAGATGCGATTAAGTCGGATTGGCAGCAAATTATGTGCCGTGTATACACACATAGAAGAACAGCATGACTTTCACAACAAACATGCACTTTATAAATATAAGATACAAATGATACTTGTGTCAAATACATGAGCCATGTTTGACTCTGGGTGAGAGTTTCGGAGACCACGTGGATTTCAAAATCTGACCTAGAATCCGAAATTAGCTCCGCCCCCCGTAATCGGCTTTGGATTCTCAATCCGGATTTTAGCGAAATTACGGCTCTGTTGAAAGGCTATTATTGTTCACAGTCGTGGAACATCATACACTGTTTGAAACTTCGATATACAGTTATTTCGATGAACCAATCTCTTGAGTTCCAGTTATGTAAAATGGCGTATTGCTAGTGTGCTGAACTAAGTCCGTAGTACCTAGGGACCATAATAGCACACGAGTGTGTCTATACGACACAAGTGCCAACAAGGAATGATAGAACGAGAGGGACAGCCTCGATTTCTATCCGTCCGCGATGGTACATTGACGTATCAACAAACTCATCAACACACGTGCCGTTCTGTGTTTATTATACACGCCAACCGTCCTAGAATCCGTGAATTAAATACCCAGATACGTGCACGGTTCATTCAGGCCACATACGGATTTGTAAACATGGAACATCAATGTAATAACATTTTTATCGACTTTATATTTACAAAATGCTGTAGTTTCCAGAACCAGTAATGTCGTACGGTCATACTGATGTATCATACTCTAACTGTTGTTTTAAATTAAGCTTCTTTAAATTGTCGCTCCCTCTCTCTCCCTCTCTCCCTCTCTCTCCTCTCTCTATCTATCTCTCTCCCTATGTCTCTCTCTCTCTCTCTTTCTCCCTCTCGCTATCGCTCTATCTCTATCTCTCTATCTCTCTCACTCGCTCTCTCTCTCTATATCTGTCACTCTCTCTGTCCCTCGCTCTCTATCTCTCTCTCTCTTTATATTATACTCGTGACACACATAGGCAAACCAATATATAGTTAACACACTCGTGCCGTCCTGAGTGTTAATTGAATAGATTATACCTCTCCGTTGAGAACTGGATGATGTGAGGGTTCCGTGTTTTCTCTGCTGAGACCGGCATTGACTACATCAGGGTGGACCCCCATAATCGCTCCCCACCCTCTCAGACATTGGCCGTCAGCGCCTTGAACCGAAGCCCGCAACAAGAGATTGTGAACTACAACCAACAAGATCGCTATAGACCTTCGTTGCCACATGTCTCAAATCTGAAAATAGAAACAATATGAGCCTATATAGCCCTATATAATCTCTAACCCAAAAGCTTAAGCCGTAAACCCGAAATCCTGAAACCTAACCCTACCTGTAAATCTTTTATGGATGATGTTTGAAATTTTTATTGTTTTTGGAAACTTTTATTATCAGAATTCGTATATGCGTCTTCAATGCGTCTTTCTGGGACATAACTATCGACATATTTCTATAACAGGAACAAATAAACGAGAGGCCGATCACGATCGGCAGATGTTTAACCCATCCCTTGGCGATAGTAAATTGTTATAATCAGAATCATAATCTTTTAATGTTGAATTATAGAGTATACTGTTATGATATGAAGTAGTATATGGCAAATGTACATAATAACCAGTAATAACACAAATTATTGGAATGTATGAGTCAATATAGAAGGGTTAATATAACGTCTAAACTCTAGAGCCTGTCACCACTATCATAGTATAAGCAGTTCTATTCATGTTGTTGCAAATTGCCATGTGAGATATCAAAATAATATATTTATTTATTTAATGGAAAAGGTTAAAAGACATGGAATGGGTAAAAGGGGTTAAATCACCTATCTCTGCCCTGTTTGATCCAATGTAGTCCCATCATCCAAGGACTTAGAGAGCTCCATTGGTCTAGTTAAATAAATTCACATTAAGTTGTGGTTAATAAGATAGCTAAATCAATTTATCCAATAATTCACTAATTTGTGTCTCTTATACAGAGGGAACATATGAGGGCTATAAATAACTCTCAATAAACCATGTCTTTTTATCTCTCTCACAGAGAAGCTGTGAGGCTGAGGTATTCATTAATTGTAAGTTACTTGGGTTATAATTGGATAATTCTTAGTTCAAAAAGGGCCATATCTCTGGTATAACAAATTGGATCTAACCCATATTCAAACTCGTTCTGTATTTTGAGTTGAGAAACTTATATACCAAATTTGGCTCCTATCAGATGAAAAATGGTTGCTTTATCGAAGTATGTGTGAACTATATGTCAAAGGACCATAACTCCATTAAAAAACATCCGATCAAACCCATATTCGAACTCAATCAGTATGTTAGTCTGAGAACCTCATATACCATATTTAGTTACAATCAGATAAAAAATGTTTGAGTTATGGCAGAATTCATGAATTCTAAGTAAAAAAAGGGCCATAACTCTGTAAAAAAAAACCATGAATTCTAAGTCAAAAAAGGGCCATAACTCTGTAAAAAAACCCATATTCGAACTCGGTCTGTATTGTGGGCCGAGAAACTCACATACCAAATTTGGTTTTGATAAGGTAGAAAATGTTTGAGTTATCGCATTACACGTAAAGTGTCTACGGACGGACAGACGGACGGACAGACGGACGGACGGACGGACGAACGACGAGTGGTCAATCCGGACAACGACACTATGTTTACCATACATGGTATGGGTAAACATAAAAAGCGAATATTATTAGGTGTATTTTTGAGCGCAAACCGCCAAGTGACTGCAATATCCATGCACGATCCCATGGGTAGCTTTTTGTGCGTTATGATGTCGTGTATATGTGGGGTTTGGCAGCAAATATAACAACTTTTGATTTCGGGATTCTTCAATATTCTACTTGTTATTGTAATATACTGCACATGGGAACTTATATTTTATATTAATTTGGGTGACTTTATCACAATTTTTTGAACATCGATAATACGATGAAGTGACCAATTCAGCGTTTGTCAGAGGGTGGTTAATTCTTAAAACAATATAATAACTATCGGCGATCTCTAATATCAACGGATTGGTCCAGATTTAACAATAGTATGTAGCCAGTAAAAATTTCGATTTTGACCAATCGTTTTTATTGATCTAGGCCCATACATACATTAAATGGACATGGCTCATTCGAGCTTACACATTTTGTCTAGGTAATTTGGAAGGATATCGAGGTACAAGATAGTTTGATAGATATACACGAAATCTTAATATACCAGCTTCATATATTTATGCTCTGAAAAATACTTGCTATGCATGGTTACAACCATTTTTACAGCTATTTTCGATGTTTCGCACAAAAGTGAAACAAACCCTCTTTATTTCTACCATATCATGAATATACCTCGCACGGAAAACACTGTTCTGCTCCATGCCGGGCATATGGCTGTTTTTTTATTTGGGACTCAACCACCGTGTTCAAAGTTTTTATGACTTCAATGCGTCTTTCTGGGACATATCTATCGACATATTTCTATAACGGGAACAAATCAAAAATAAAGACCTCCACGAGAATCACATAAAAGAAAGCAACAGGTGCTCATGTGGTGACATAGAAAGCGCAGATCACTTTCTTTTAGTCTGCCCTTTATACAACCAAATCAGGGATGAATGCTTTATGCCATTAGAAACAAAATACAGAGACAGTGTAATACTCTTAAATGGCTCAAATTCTCTTACACTTAGCACCAACCACAAAATCTTTAAAGTAACCCAAACTTTCATTACCAGAAGTGAACGTTTCAGTCCTTTATCATAAGATATAGAATCATATCAGTACTGAATAAAACTTTGGCCAAATACGTCCAATTAATCAAGTAGCATAGTTGCCCGATTCAGTGAATTTCCGTTAAATTTGCATTAAGTGTCAATCATCATGAAAAAC
Source organism: Siphonodentalium dalli (assembly GCA_032622095.1). NCBI lineage: Eukaryota > Metazoa > Mollusca > Scaphopoda > Gadilida > Siphonodentaliidae > Siphonodentalium > Siphonodentalium dalli. The sequence goes on from CP136066.1 coordinate 41,703,514, forward strand.
AAAGTTATAAAGATCTATAAATATAGATATATTTGAGAATACTTGTAAACACACAGCAGTAGTAACTCACACTCTGTCCCACTCCTTCCATCTCTTCTGCCTCAACTTAATGTTAGTAACTTGTTATTTTCACCCCCCCCCCCCCAACCTGCTCTCTTTAACTCAGCCTCTTGCCATACGCTCCTTCTACATACTATTCTGCATACTTTTCTTTAACGAGGAGATAACTTCAAATAAGCGGTGACCCGCTTGTTGTTAGATCCTCTTCACCCTCCTTTTTTTCTAACCTGTCATTTAATTTAACTCATAGTGTTCAATGTCTTATTTCATGTATACATGTATTAATTGAGGGTAGAATAAATATTGTTTACACCAAATCAAAAAGCGAATATTATTAGGTGTATTTTGGAGCGCAAACCGCCAAGTGACTGCAATATCCATGCACGATCCTATTTGACACCACGTAATTCATTATTCACTAATCCAATTCCCCCATTACCAGGGGAAAGTAAATGAAAAATATTTGCTATCATATGGCCCGGGTGATAACATGGCGCGAGAACAACATAATAACATCGAAGTATAAAGCTCAACACGCACAAACCAAGCAATATAGCATAACACAGGCATCGCGAAATTCCACAAATTCATCCATGTACAAGACATTGAAAAAGAACACAAAAGCTCATAATTGATCACGCTCTTTATGATATACTGCTTTTTGAGTGATGGAAGCATCGGCGCTCTTTATATATTGTAATTTTTTTCCAGGCTGACACAAATTCAAAACGTTTTAAATTATCCGCTTTTGAAAGTCGATATTTGTCAATCACAACCTATTATTAATGTATCAATATGACCTATGTAATCGTTTAGGAGTATTATAAAACTCACAATTCAATTTAATTTAATATTAACTCTGGTCATGATCAAAGACATTGCAGAATGCAGAGACAACGCATATGACACAATTACATATCATCAACACATGTACATGTATACATAAACAACAAATCATTAAGCAGAGTATGCCAACAACAACAATATCCACAATAACGAAATGCTCCCTAATGTTTATTTTAGCTCCATATATATATAGGCCGACAACAAAATTCAAAAGCGGAAACAAGTCAATCCGTAAAATATACCATCCATGCTATAATGCTATGTAATTATTCCATGGACCAAGACCTAAAAATCGAAAACCGGTGTCAAATATGGGACTCATATTAGGCTCGTGTGTTTTCTTAAATTAATATACAACACATATACTCATCAATTTAAGGTGTGATAAGGACATTTGCTAAATTCAGCGTTCTGGTAAAATTCTGACTTTGAAGATGGGTACCCATAATACAAATCAATTTTTGAGAAATTGTCAATGATCAGAATGAGGCCTATAAGTTTTTAGCACATACCTTACAATTGTGCTACATGTACATACATACATACATACCATGCAATCCATGCATACCAAACCTTCATGTGCCAAATTCCACAAAAATTGTGAAAAATATTTTTTAGACAATAATGACTGCGTATGTTGGTGAAATTTGCAATAGCAAAGCTAAAATATTGGTGACTGATTCTGCTTTGATCTCCACTCCTTGAGAACGATATAAGCAAATCGATTAGGGGTTACCCATCTTCATTATCATAATTTTATCAGAACGATGCGTATAACGAATGTCTATCATACCTTAAATTGAACAGTATTCAGTAGATATCGCATTTGAAGAAAGAAAACACACGAACCTTTGACGTTAATTTGATTTTCGGTCTCGCCCATGGACTAAATTTGAAACGGGGATAAGGTCCGGGTTAATATGAGGTATAGAATATAAGATATATTGATCTACATAAATATATCAAATACATAAATATATAAATGTATACAATCGCCATGTAATGTGTACACACTTATCAAAGCCAAAAAGCGGCAATTTTCAAGCTGTATTATTTATATTTTTCGAGCAGACGTATATGAGGAACGCTCTTTATGTATATAATTATTGAATAGACTAATAGGGAACGATCTGTATTGTTCATGAAAAATATGGACCCATTTATGTTTCTAAATTCCTTCACTCGACTAAGCTAGTCCTCTCGGGGAACATGGAGGCCTGTAAAAAGTATATTCAATGTATTTATCTACATATTATGATCCAGCACAAGTTACTAAATAAAGAAAAGAAAACATGTACGTACCAGATATGTCAAACCAGATGTGTGAATTCACTTTATTTCTCCACAGTGCGAGCTTTTGTCGCTCTTTGACGACTCCGCGAAGTCGGATTGAATGTCCCGGATGATAACACGACGCGGAACTACAGCATAACATCGAAGTAAAGCTCTATACTATACGCATAAACCAACCAATATAATTATCAGCTGATATCGAGCTAAGGGAGTTCTCTATATATCTACCAGAAAACCATTTATGTGTGCTGCGATAAGGGCTGTTGCTCAGTCGGAAAGGTGCACGGCGAAAGATGCCAACGAACAAGAACGTTGCTAAAGGGTCTTCGTTGAATGAGTGCCTCCGGGGGCCCCATTCTGCAAATGACAGGCACAGTAAACTCAGGCTTTGTTGGAATTTTACAACTAGCACCTCAAATGTTCCAACAGTTCTCAATTTGTGCGAGCTTTTGTTTCACCCCTATGTTGAAATGTCCAAGTGATCGCCATTTAAAGCCACATGGTGGTTTCCGCTCCAAAATAGAAATAATATTTGGTTTTGAAATTTCCCCGGTATCGAAATAGTTCGATAAATATCTTAACCAGCTTACGACCATTAGGTAACCCAAAGAATTGAAGTAATGAAAAATGCAACTATGACCAAGGTGTTTGGGTAAAAAAAAAACCCAGCCATTTGCACGACATGGAAAAAAAAGAGCGTTTCATGTTATTCTATTCCTTTTATTGTATCAATAAAGAGCGTTTGTCTAACTTGGAGCAAAACAAAATTGAAAATGGCTGTGACTTTGGCAAGTGTTCTTAAAAGCAGACGAAGCCAGCATATCAATATTTCGTGTATTTATCGAACTATCGCACCCGTCCCTCCAAATTACGTAGACAAATTTGGAGGTCCGAATGGGCCGTGGCCGCTTAAGTAAAACAATGGACCAAAATTATGAAAATATTAGACTTCTGGTCTAAAACCAGCATATTTCCGACTAAAGGTGGATACACACATGCATGTAGTCTCTGTAAATATCGTGTATTTAGCGTTTTACATGGACATACAGACATCTAATTTGTGTCCGCTGACAACCCAATCATTACGTCTATGTTTGACCACAGTGAGTCAAGCTCTGAACGTGCACAGAGCTGTTGACTCGGACGAAGTCGTCAGACCGCTTAAAATAATTGTTCGCGTGATAACCCAAATGGTGGACGTTCTGTTTAAATCACTGTCAGCCTTTTCTTGGTTTTATACCAGTGATGGCCTCAGGATTTCCCCAATGCAGGGCCAATATGATCCCCAACATGGGGGCTATATAATCCAGGAAGCTACCGGACTGGCCATGTTTCCTCGACGGGGGTGGGGGTGGGGGGCATTCATCACCCTGAGTCCAGACCCCCTGAAGCAAATCCTGATTTATAAATATTTATAAACCCTATGTGCTTTGACAACAATTACCGCACTTAAAACTTAATGACAGAATGGAGGACCAGAGCGGTAGTTTTGTTGACGACTTTCGCAAGCTACTCGTAAAAATTACAGCAAATTGGAACTCTTGTGTTTGATTTGCGATGCGTGTTGTCGTGACATTGTTGTCCATGTGCGTTACACTTTTGTGTTGATAAAATAATCGGAGAACCAAATCACACCGTTTCGCAGTACACTTCTTTGGTTCTAGTGGGACTTTCCAAACTTAAGGTACGAATTACACAAATTTTGTTTGATATTCTGTGTGCTTAACAAGGGCAGCAGGTTGCTCTGTTCGCTTAGTATACATCTTAATGTCACGGAAGTCAACCAAATGTGGGTAAAATATCGCCATTATATAGCAGCGGTCTTAACGAGTCATCAAGGGAGGTGAACCCTGCATGGGGTTTGGTGGCCTAAATTGGCGCCAGGGAATGTTTTTTCGTGAACATTGGAAGGAATGTTGGGTGTGAATATAACAAATGTGACCCGCCATATCAAATCCAGTCGTAAGTCGGGATTTTTTTTACCCTGTGCCAATGCATTCTCTTATATATGCGAGTCGACCATAGGTCGCCTCGCATATATAAGAGAATGCATTGGCGTAACAATGTTTTTTACAATTTTAATAAATTTCTTGTATTCTTTAACAATTTTATAATTTCACCCATACAGAGCCCCAGACGACACTCTTCTATATGCTTCTATATATGTGTGGGGCTCCCTGCAGGGTAATTGATGTTTTTTATTTTATGTCCTAAAAATTGTAAGAAACATTTATTTTAAAAAAATGATAAAAACTTGTTAGGCCAATGCATTCTCTTATATATGCGAGGCGACCTATGGTCGACTCGCATATATAAGATAATGCATTAGCACAGGGTAACAAAATCCCGACTTACGACTGGATTTGATATGGCGGGTCACAAATAATACCATGTATTGTATATCATACAGATGGGCGAAAGGGCGCAGGTGAATAATTGATTTATCACGGGAATCTTCAGGACGATTTTATAAATTTTACGGTTGCTTCAAGAAGAACGAAACTATCATTAACGTGAAGCCGCCAAGCAAACGAGCTTTGTGGGAAACTATTTGAAATGATGTCATAGTGTCGATCAGTTCAGTTCTTCGGTTTGGCTTCATATGACAATTTATCAGGAAGTGTTCATATCTTCCTTTGGGAATCCACAGGTGTATAATCGATCGTCATTTGCCGACAATCACAGGTCCCCTTGTGCGACAACACTGCCATGAGTATATACCTTAAAGGTATGGATGGCCTTCGCGATGGGTATTGGTGTTAACCCTTTACCCAACAAACCGGCCAAAACCGGCCAAATAAAGCTTCAACAGCCTAAAATATCTTCGGTCTGTCTCAATAGAACCATACAAATATGGATATCATTTGAACCGACTCATTGACCACATTGTGATAGTTACAGTTATGCCCTGTGCCAATGCATTCTCTTATATATGCGAGTCGACCATAGGTCGCCTCGCATATATAAGAGAATGCATTGGCCTAAAACAAATCTTTTTTTAACACTTTTTACCAATTTTTCTTACATTCTTTAACAATTTTATAAATTTTAATGTGTTAAGCCAATGCATTCTATTATATATGCGAGGCGACCTATGGTCGACTCGCATATATAAGAGAATGCATTGGCACAGGGCCCTTCTGTTGGGTAAAGGGTTAAAAGAGTCACTTCTGTTAAAACCGCCATAAACAGACAGAATTTCAAAAATATAGACATATTTTATTCTTATACCAATCATAAATATCGCGTAAATGGTATTTCATTTACAAGTTCGTACGCTTTGTTTTGTAAACAAAAGCCAAAACTGTTACATAACCTGGCATTTGTTTACATAACAAAGCGTACAAAATTGACAAAACATACTATTTACACAATAGTTATGATTGGTATAAAAAATAAAATATACTATGTTGTAATATTCTTTCTATTTATGTCACTTTTAACGGGTGTGACTATTTTAACAGCAGACCCACCGCGAAGATAATCCGTGCCTTTAATACGTATATACTCACGACAGGGTTGTCTCACCAAGGGACCTGTGCCAACAATGCTAAATCGGGTATGATCCACCCAACATAAGATTTAACCCTTTACCCAACAAACCGGCCAAAACCGGCCAAATAAAGCTTCAACAGCCTAAAATATCTTCGGTCTGTCTCAATAGAACCATACAAATATGGATATCATTGGAACCGGCTCCTTGACCACATTGTGATAGTTACAGTTATGCCCTGTGCCAATGCATTCTCTTATATATGCGAGTCGACCATAGGTCGCCTCGCATATATAAGAGAATGCATTGGCCTAAAAAAAAACTTTTTTTAACACTTTTTACCATTTTTTCTTACATTCTTTAACAATTTTATAATTTTTAATGTGTTAAGCCAATGCATTCTCTTATATATGCGAGGCGACCTATGGTCGACTCGCATATATAAGAGAATGCATTGGCACAGGGCCGTTCTGTTGGGTAAAGGGTTAATAGCAGGACTTGTTGGTCGAGTTGGTGCCTGTATTCACCGGTTGTGTTATGTTGAACGATATTCCACAGAGAGTCCCTGACCTATAAAGCGTTTAATGTATGTTTATCTTGGGTGTAATTCGATGTGTAGTGCGACAACATTCAACAGATTATGGCGATAACCAATATATTCACAGAACCAGCACATCAATCCCGGACCTATCAGCATCTCCTTGTCAAATATCTCGCTCTATCGGCACCAGACCAAGCCTTGAAATAGTGTGTCTGTCATTTGCAGAATGAGGTCCCCAGAGGGTGAATTTAGTGATGCAACCCCCGCATAGCGGGCTAGCATCACCAAATTCACCCTCTGGGGACCTCATTCTGCTTGCACCTCAGCAGAATGAGGTTCCCAGAGGGTGAATTTGGTGATGCTAGCCCGCTATGCGGGGTAGCATAACTAAATTCACCCTCTGGGGACATCATTCTGCAAATGACAGACACATTATTTCAAGGCTTGCACAGACTGCTTCAGATAAGTCCGGGTTCACAAGATGCAAACAGATGGATTGTGTGTTTTCCAAGAAATACGAGTCGTAAACAATCTTATAGCGGGCCGTGGGAACACATTCTGGTCCACACAAGCAGCAGTGTTTATAGCAGTCACAGATCTATTGTTTGAGTTTTGGGCACCCTCCCCCATCAGATATTATTTTCAAAATGAAGAATATTTTTTGGACTCTTTGTGTGGTTTCCGATTGCATCTGATCAACGGTGGAGGCCAGACGCACGTTTTGTCTATATTTCCTGGTATTTCAAACAGAATTTTCTCAAAATGAGTATGACACAATATTTAAAGGAACGGGCGGCGTTCGTTGCAGAAATATTCATATTTGTTTAAATCGCCATCAACAGAAGGAATATTAAAATATATATAGTTTTGTTCATATGCCAAATATAATCAGCGCGTAAATAGTATATTGTCGTCAAGACGTACGAGCCTGCTCGTGTTACAGAAGTGTTGCTTCTGTTTACATAACACAGCGCAATTCTATTGGTTAATCACACACAAATGATATCAACGCTCATTATTATTTCCATATCAGGAAAACAGTAACAAATAACGCTCTTTATGTTTACCATATCCGGATCTAAACAAAAGCCAGATTCCGTAACGTTTTTTGCTTTTGTTTACATAACAAAGGAAAACATTTTGACAATAACATACTGTTTATGCCATATTTCTGATTGGTATAAGAACAAGGTCTTTCTATATTTTACTATTATTTCTGTTTATGACGGTTTTCGACTGAGGTGATTATTTTAACAGCATACCCACCGCCAACGCCGCCCGTATCTTTAAGAACCATCGACCCGTTGGAAATTATAACCTCATTTACTTTACTGTTTTTGCATGAACATTATTTTAAAATTTCACTGTTTTTGGGTACCAAGAACTTGTTTGAAATAGGTCTGTTTCTAAATTTTAATTCATATATCCATGATATATCTGAAGATCATAATAGGAGACTTAATTATTCTTGATTCGTGAAATGTAATGATTATTTCCATATAGAAAGGCAACTATCCATACATAATGTTCCATATTTGAAAATGTTCATGTCATGCCTGTTGATCAATGAATAGTTGCACCGACTCGGAGATGAGTTCTGGATCATGGGTTCATAGCCAGGTTAAAGATGACCATCATATTTCTTAACACTGTGGCCTAATTACAGTTGATTGCTCCCGGTTTCAGTGGATCACACTGCATTTCAACATTTGTTTTCATTGGGCTGGAATATTTACGACTGCTTTATTCTCCATTATGATATATGGGGTATGATGTTATATAATGCAATTAAATATATAACTCAACATTATGACACAAACGATGCCTCCTCTCAAAGAGCCAGTAATCAGGTGATTGGAGTGTTGTCTGAAATTATTAATTATTCTAACAGTTCTATGTACCGAAAGGGTCAAAATAGTAAATAATATTTTCAACATCTCAAATGTATTAAAATCCATTGTTTTTGTTGTCTCCTATATACAATGAAGATGATGATATGTGAAATTAAAGATTTTTTTGCCAGATAGATCCAGAGAATTTATGTGCTGAAAATCTCTTGTCACTGTAGTCCAGGAGATATTGGTAGACCTCTGCACCCCCCCCCCCCAGGACTTAACTTCACCCCACTAATTTTCATCCTTAAGGTCTCCTATAATTTTTTTCACTTGTTAACAAGAAAAAAAAGTGGCCGCAGAGACTCCAGACAAGATGGCGTCCATCATGGCGGCCATTATTTTTAAATGCACCAGGTCTCTTTGATCGCCATTATAGTAAAGATGATAGCACATGCGGTCTTGTTTTCCGCTCGATTCGTTATGCTAATATACAACCCTTACAAATTAGCCAAAAATCCGACCCCATAATCCAATATGGCGGCCAAGATGGTCGCCGAAATGTGAAAATATGCTATTTTTCTGACATGTTACCACCTTTCGATTGTCTCTGTGGGAAAATGTTAGAAATTTTGCGTCATGTTATACATTTATCATATATAGGAGTCATTGGCGAATACATGGGGACCATAATATGCATTCATTGCGGGATATTTTTGTCCGATATCACGTTTTCCCAAATGCCGGTATCATAGGTCAAAGCCGAATCTCCGTTAATAACGCGATGTTATGTTTCGAATCAATGAATGTTATTGCTATTATAACAACACCCATGCATATATATTTGCAGGAGATACTCGAGCTAGGATTCCTCTTATACCTGAGTTGAGGAATATTTACCCAAATCCAAGATGGCGGCCAAAATGGCCACCAGAAATAAAAAATCGCTGAAAATCGCTGATTTTAACATCAGTGAGCATTATTGTCATGACAACTCCACACCTGCTTACTAATGTAAGTTGGGAACACTTAGGCGAAGAACTTTCCTTGTGCCATATCCAAATAAAAGTCCCCAAAATCCAAAATGGCACCCACAATGGCGGACAGATTTTGAAAAATCACCGAAATTCCCTCATATTCACATCATTGGGCATTATTGTCGAGACAACTCCACCCATGCGTACAGTTGAGTTGTAAATACCGAGGTGAAGTAATTACCTTACATCTCATGCAAGAAATGGTTTTCCAAATCGAAGATGGCGGCCAAAATGGCCACCGAAATTTGAAAACAAGTCTACATTACTTTACTTTCTTAGGATGGGCGTTATTGTTTCGCGATTTCTACCCACCATTACATTTTGATATGTATGAATTATTCATTAGGGTTTGGCAAGTGATACTCACAGTCAATATGGCGGCCAACTGGCGGGCATAAATTGAAAAGAAGCCGATATTATCACATACCAATTTCAACTTTTTGTCATAATATTGATTTGTATAAACGAAATGGTACATAATATAAGCCATATATTAGTTCCAATGTAAGTCGTAGCCTTTTGGAAGGATGAAAACCCACAATCGCAATGTGGCATTTCAAAATCCATTCTCCACTAAGGGCTCATATATAGGTGCGCCGAATAGTCATATTATGACTTCCAAGAATCAAAACAACAGTACCTGAGCTTATTCTGAATTGCCACATTCAGCATTATCTAGACTCGTTTCCGTCTCTTCGTCAGATTAATCTATCTCACTCACAACAACAGTTCACTACTCTTCTTTGTAGGAGTGTGCCACTAATCGGAATGTTTCAAACAATACATATGCCGGTGTCCAGCTCACGTGTTGGTTTCGAAAGCTTGGAATTATAAGCCAGCTTCATTCGTGGTATAGCTTATGGTATAATTCAGATGCTACATATGGGGTATATGCGTCATCTTTTGCGATACACTATACAGGTATTCGGTAGATGCGTATACTAGCTTTCAGAAGGACCTATCTATTTGCGTATTGTCAGCTTTGGTGACCTAATGGGGTTAACAACGTGTACACCTGGTGATCTTCCCAAAGAGCCACTTCTCAATATATGGTTCATCAATTCACATACTCATCTAATGCACTGACGTACCCGGACAACTTCTGTATATGGCTTCGGATGTTGAAAGCCCGACATTTGACGGATGCATTTCTGCTAAGGCGTAGAAGACCATAATACATAATATACCCAAACTCCTTGAACATGATCATAAGAACAAGCTTGTTGGCGTCCAGCAATCGTCTCACCGAACAGATCCAAGCAGATGATAACAATACACGCGGTGCTAGTTTGTGGGTATGTGTCATGATAGTGGAAATGAAATTGGACCATGACTGCACCGCCCCTTATTTTGTTATGTTTCAGATTCAGACAGGATCTCATGTGTGGCTTTGCTTTCCTTGTATGCTAAGATTGTATGTCCCCATCCGTTTGGAAGCCGTTCTTAAACAACTGGACCAGGAGTATGCCATTGGCTACTGCTGTATAAGCCCCACCAATACTGGGGTGTAGTCTTAAAGGCGATACCTTTGATAGTTGGTTGATATGTCATACTCACGCTGGGTGGTATGGTTCAAGAAAGTACAAATGCCATCAACAAAAGGGTGAAATGTTCAACGCGAAGAACATCCAGAGGAATGTTACGTTGATGAGCTCTTGCATTCAGTTCATCAAACGTTGGTACACCAAGTGATTTCTTGGTAACTTCACCAATGCGACCATTTTCCTGCATGAGACATTAACTACTATATTCTAAAGTTATATATATAAAGCTATATGATCATAAAGGTCGCGTTCGCCAACGGCCACAGCCATTGCCATCGAGACTGTAAATTGTTCTTTAAATACATAGTGAAATAAATGCACCACAGTTCCTGACATTTTCTTGGATAATACCGCCCACATACTGACACTAACCCCGAGAGAGGATAACAAAACACGCATACATTCATGCTATAAAGACATTATCCTTTAGTCCATCAGACTGTTTTGAGGGAGGCTAGCATATTATTATCCAGACAAAAGTGTACGTAGTTGAATCAGAAAGGCTTCGAAACGGATGTGGAAATACAATCTTACCACACCAAATAAAACCGACACGCACGACATTCGATATCTTAAACATGCACCAGGTGTAGGGGTGGTGTATACAGTGGCCCATTTCATTCCCACTATCATGGCGCATGTCCACAAACTAGCACCGCGAGCATTGTTCTTCTCTGCTGGGAGATATTCGACGAGACAACTGCGGGGCGTCACACAGTTTGCTTCGGATAATGGTCAAGAAGTGTGGGTAGTCTGTACACTAGGGTCTTCTCCTTAGCAGATAGACATCTGTCCAAGGGAATGAGACAGCTAGCAGCCTTCGAAACACTGTCGAAGTTGTCCACATATGCCAATGCGTTCGCTGAGTTTGTGAGTTGACGAACCATCTATTGAGAAGTGACTAGCTAACTGGTTCGCCAGGTGTACATGTCGTTATCCCATGGGGTATGAGACACATACATAGATATGACCTTCTGTAAGCTAGACACCGGAAAATGAATTGTTTGAAACGTTATGATTAGAGGGACCCTACTCCCAGGAAGTGGTGAATACTTTGTCGGTGTGAGCGACCTAGATTTTTCAGACAAAGAAATGGAAGCTGGTCCAGATAATTATGGACGTGACGTGGCATATCAGAATCTGTTATCATGTAATTGTTCTGATATAACTATTCGGCGCACCTACGCTTACGGCCATTATCGGCGCTAAGTGGAGACTGGATTTCGAAATGCCACATCGCGATATTAATTGTGGTGTTTCATCTTTCCAGAAGGATACGAGCTATGTTATGCGTTTTGATACCTTTAAGTTGAACTAGTAGATGGTTTATGTACAGTTTCGTCCATACATACCGATATTATGACAAAAAGTTGAAATTAATATGTGAAAATATCGATTTCTTTTCAATTTCTAGCCGCCAATATAGCAGCGATCTTGGCTGTGAGTATCAATTGCCAAACCCTAATGAATACTTCATGTCATTATTCCATATCAACATGTCATGGTGGATAGAAATCGCGAAACAATAACGCCCATCGTAAGAAAGTAAAGTAATGTAGACTTGTTTCCAAATTTCGGTCGCCATTTTGGCCGCCATCTTCGATTTGGAAAACAATTTATTGCATGAGATGTAATGTAATTACTTCACCTCAGTATTTACAACTCAATTGTAAGCATGGGTGGAGTTGTCTCGACAATAATGCCCAATGATGTGAATATGAGGGAATTTCGGTGATTTTTCAAAATCTGTCCGCCATTGTGGGCGCCATTTTGGATTTGGGGGACTTTTATTTGGATATGGGAAAAGGAAAGTTCTTCGCCTAAGTGTTCCCAACTTACAATAGTAAGCAGGTGTGGGGTTGTCATGACAATAATGCTCACTGATGTTAAAATCAGCGATTTTCGGCGATCTTTTATTTCTGGTGGCCATTTTGGCCGCCATCTTGGATTTGGGTGAATATTCCTCAACTCAGGTATAAGAGGAATTCTAGCTCGAGTATCTCCTGCAAATATATATGCATGGGTGTTGTTATAATAGCAATAACATTCATTGATTCGAAACATAACATCGAGTTATTAACGGAGATTCGGCTTTGGCCTATGATACCGGCATTTGGGAAAACGTGATATCGGACAAAAATATCCCGCAATGAATGCATATTATGGTCCCCATGTGTTCGCCAATGACTCCTCTATATGACAAATGTATAACATGACGCAAAAATTCTAACATTTTCCCACAGAGACAAACGAAAGGTGGTAACATGTCAGAAAAATAGCATATTTTCACATTTCGGCGGCCATCTTGGCCGCCATATTGGATTCTGGTGTCGGATTTTTGGCTAATTTGTAAGGATTATATATTAGCATAACGAATCGATCGGAAAACAAGACCGCATGTGCTATCATCTTTACTATAATGGCGATCAAAGAAACCTGGTGCATTAAAAAAAATGGCCGCCATGATGGACGCCATCTTGTCTGGAGTCTCTGCGGCCACTTTTTTTTCTTGTTAACAAGTGAAGAAAATTAGAGGAGACCTTAAGGAAGAAAATTAGTGGGGTGAAGTTAAGTCCTGGGGGGGTGCAGAGGTCTACCAATATCTCCTGGACTACTGAACATATTCTGAAAATCATAGTTAGACTGAAATATTTACACTTAGGGTATGTTCATACGCTGGCGAGTTTGCACGGTATGGTTTGCGGGCATTTTGTTGTAGAAAACGATATGGTGCCAGAATATGAACGGAAATAAGCGTATAAGATACAAATGTACCACAGCTAACTACGTGAGAAGTAAAATCTCTGTAGTTCCACAAGTAACGATGCTAGCGGAATTTGCCGGTAAATATCATGCAATTATCTCGCAAGAATAAATCACACAGGTAATTGAAGGCAAATTACAGTAGCATCGGTACAAGTGGAACTACATAAATTTTACTTCTGATGTCCTTTGCTTTGGTAAAGATGCATGTTATGTGCATCTTTCCGTTCATATTCTGGCACAATGTGGTTTTCTATGACGAAATGCCCGCAAAAACATACCGTGCAAACTTGCCAGCGTATGAACGTACCCTTACTATGCGATCATCGATTATGTTTACAAATCACTAAAACATTGTTAATTACATAACAGTTGTTTTAAAGACATTTTGTGGACCAATTCGGTGCGAGAAACTTTCAATTTAGTATTTATGTGCTATGCCAACTGGAGGAATATATAATTCTACTAACATCACCCAAAATCTCAAGCAAATCGACAGTACCTTTTCATAGAAATCATCGTCCGAACAATGCTCAGTTGTAAATATTTACTTCTAAATTCGGGACGCAACTATCGGAGATAAACTAACGAAATCAATTTCACCATCGAGAGTTACTGCATTTAATTAATATATAATAATGACGGCGTGTGTTGTCAATCGGGATATAATATTTGTAAAAATAACTACTTTGAGCAAGATTATTCTCAATTTCTATTTGATCACCCTACCGGAGTGTTTCACATCACTGTAACATTATATGTTTTATTAGAGATTATCAATACTGCATACAGAACAAGTTTATCAATTTCTCTCTTCTTGTGATGTTTTACAGACTTATATTATTTATACATTCCACACTGCGAGTGCCTTGTGTCCCTTTAATGACTGCAAATGATTGGTTAACAATATTCATCGAGTCCCGCTCTGTGAATGTCTGCATAGATATTCAATTCCATAACAGCATTAGCGCAGTAAGAAACAGGACGCGTCTCTGACTCCACTATCAGCAGGTAAGTGATAGTATAATATTATATTTAACCCGTTCTTCACACAATGGTTTCTCCCATTCAGTTATAAAATACACATTGGAATGGTCTATTATTAATCTAGAGGGATGTTAAGAGATTTAAGCAGACGACAATCAGATTGGTGTAATAAATTCACAATAAGTTCAACGACTTGGCTATTTGTAGATCATGCCATGAATCTCTACTCTGGCATGATCTAGGCTGTTTGTTGAACTTATTATGTGAACATTTCCTAAGATAAATAATCGTTCATGAGTTTTAAAAGTTAAAGTGACATAATGCCTTCGCAGTGAACAGATGTGAAAACTCATAACTATCTGTAAGTCCATCATGACTAATTGATTTTTCTTATTTTCACTATGAATTATTCTCCAATAGCTATATTTCGCAAACCAATATTATGTCAATATTATTGTTACAGATATAAACAAACGTTGCAGATGGCGCCCGTATTTAAAATATTTTGTATTTATAATCTGCTTTTCAGAATATTTTCCAAGCTTTGACCTATTTCCAATGTTTACCGCTGCGTTTGACTTTAGTATTTTATTGACCTATTTGAACTTCAATCGGTCATGTGACTGTAACAGTGATGATTACAAACAACAATTGTTTAGAAATTCGAAATTTCGTGATTGAAGACTAATTGATAATAACAATAAGAACACAACGTTTATCTATTTTAATTGTACTTTTTGAATCCAGTTATTTTACAGAAGTTCACGGCCTTCACAAAATGGGCAACTTCGAAAGCCTTGTATCCAACTATCCATTTAAGGCCACATGGCGGTTTGATGCCTGATCATTATCAACTCTCTTTTTGTTACACTCGGTTCCGGATTCCGGGAACAACACATACAAATAATCCAATACGGACTTAAAGGTACTAAATTCGATTCGATGGTCCCCATATAATCAAATTCCAACAACAACAACATTTATAGAAATGCCCCTTCAGTTATCAGAATCGATTAATAGCTCAAAAATAAAATGCTAACCACTGTCAACTATAGTATAAACTTGCCCAAAACGTGTTATTTATCAACATGTTGTATGACGAAATATGGCCTTATTGTCAACAGAAAACCTCTTGATTTTAGAGTTTAATAAACATCTCCATCCGCAATTTGGTCGAGACCGTCGGCTCGTCGACTGTTTACTGGGCCATTAATAATTATCGATGGTGCAGCTGGATGGTGAAAAATAATTAATTTTAAAAATCGATATCTAATAACTCGGAGTTTTGATAGGTGAGTTCCTCAACTCGAATCAGATATTTTTTAACCCCGAATTCAAATAAATAGTAATTGATGGGCGCTTAATCGGATTGTGCATCTTTAAAGACTTATTCGGTCATAAAACTGAGAACAATCGGGTCCCGATTTTTCTTCTTTGTGGAACATTAAAGAGCGTTCCTTGTTAGGTTATTCCTGACATGGTAAAAAATAAAGTACGTTTGTCGCACCCATCTGAGACAAATTCAAAATAGTTGCAAAATTGCTATGACTTTCACAAGTTTTTTGTTAGTGTATATAAACCCTGTGTAACGATATTTCGTGCATTTATTAACCTATGTTATAATGGACGCTCGTAGTGGTATATACGTACGTCCGTTTTGGCGTCCGTCCGTTCATATATTTCATTCCCGGGTGATAATCTAAATGGAATTAAATTTACTCAAGTTCGATTTTGGGGTCCGACAGCCGATGTTTACCAGAGTTACGACCCTTTGTCGACATTTGGGATCAATTTTCGTTTCGGGATGACATAACTTTAGTTAATGTTTACTGAGTAGAATGAAATTTGGAACGCATGTAGGTCTGCCTGTTTTTACCAGAGCTACGGATGTTTTTCGGATTTTAAATTTGGGTTTTCGTGGTTTCCGAAATATAACGTCAGTTAAATGTCGACCGTATGGTGTGACAAGGGTTTGAGCATGGTCGGCCCGGTGCACATGTGTACTGGTCCCTCCCCGCGCAAATCAAGCACTGCTAATTAAAGTAAGAACAATTTGCATGGTCAGATCTCAAAATGATATCATACCTGACCGAACCATGGTTGATTCTGTTCTTCTTCTGACTAGTGGCCAAAAGTCTACTGATCCATTTAGAATAGACTACCATCCAGGCCCGAGAGGGAACAGTTGGGAAAAAACAAAGCCAAAAGAGGGGGTGCAAATGTGATTACGCAAACTGAGTTTGATCTGCGTGGTTTCAAGGGGGAGTAGTTGGAAATTCCAAGGTGTACACATCACAACGGAGACTCTCTAGCCACGTCCGTGACCAAGCCCCTGTATCCATGAACTTATATTATTATCCACCCCTTAACTAACACTATTTCTGATTGGCCAAAAGCCGCCACATGATAATCTGGGAAAAAGTCATATTTCACTCCCGAAAGTCATATTGGACTCAAAATATGACTTTTTTTTATCGGGACTCCGTGACGTCACAAAGTAACTATGTTGCAAATGAATCGGGAAATAGTGATGCGCGTGCAATACTGGTGGATTTAAAAATCATTCACTTCCGCATTGAGTTTTTTTTCCACTTCCGTGTTTACTTTTCCAAATCATGCTTTCTGATGATCATTTATAGAGAATTAAGTGCCGAAAAATACCAAAAATAACCACAAACGTTTTATTCCCAAAATGTGGATAAACATACAGATGGATAATAAACAAGTCAGTACATGGACTCCTACAAGAAAAACACACACTGTTCACAACATTGTATAATAATTTTATAGTACCATGCGATTCAACTGCAGTCCACCAATTTACATGCATTTCGCCCAACGGATGATGTTAATACGAGAAACATCGCTTAACCTGTGTCAATTGATTTCACATGGGTATCGCGGTTTACCATCACAAGTAAGGATACGTTCATAAGTTGGCAAAAATGTCATGCCAGATGTCGTTTAGTTAGCTGCCATTTTTTGCCAGCTGCCGACTAGCTCGTGCTCCGTCGTGGCTGGATGACAACACTCAACGATGATTTATGATAACAGCGTGTACCTCTTTTCCGGTGACCACAAAACGAGGCTTATAATTACGACAATCTGCAAAAATTGGTTGGTGATTAAACTAGTTTTGTGAAGAAACTATATCAAACATACTAAAATAGTAAAACTACCCAAGTGACACTTGTGTCTGGACTTCATCTGCTCTTTTAACGGAAAATGGGAAATTGGGTCGAGAATAAATTGGGCGACTGACCGGAACACACACACAATTCAATTCGATCTCTGTTTCCAACTTTCTGTCTACACAAAAGCAAGACACCACACCATAAACTATAAAACTGTACTTGCTGGTGTAAAATACACTTATTTAAAACGATTCTAGAACATCTATTGTCATCAAGACACTCAGAGTCGATAGCAATTCCGAAGCGGTATTCCCAAAACTTCCCCACCGAATATGCGGTCTCCGGCGACAAACTCGAAAGGTAAACAATCGCTACAAATGTGCATTCTGTGCTCTCATGACCACTATCATGTCATATTAGTGTTGGCACCAAGCTGGCTAAATCCTAATAATAATGGTGGAATAGTTATGTAACACATTCCTTTATCCCTAACTAAAGTATCGAATTTCATAGTTTCACTGATCAGTACATTTTGTTGAACGCAGTGTGGTTACTATGGACACGTTTGGGAACTGACGCCATAATGTGGGACGACCGTTTGTGCATGTCCACCAATTTATTAAAGTATCACTGCGCGTTGTGATGCGGGAAACGACATTTCCCTCGGCTGATAGAGTTGTCGCTACCAAGTGTTTCTAAGGGCATTGACCAATCAAATGCACGCATTTAAGCGAAAGCGAAAGTAGTTAATTTTATATCACAACCAAAGTGAAAGTAAAGACACCTTCAAGAAAACATACAGTTTTAAATGTCCTTTCGTGTTGACAAAATTTGTTCAACCACCCGTATTAACCATGTTTATCTCAAAGTCAACACTAAATAAACCAACACAAATTGAATATCATAATTATATTCTAATTAACATAAAGTTCCGGCATTGCCACCGATATAATTGGCCTACGTTCTTACATGATTGCGCGTGCCAGTAATACACGTGTGTCTTACAATAAATATGAGGCCGTGTTAAGGGGGTGATTGTGTGAAAAATATATATTAAATTTATAATACTTTCTAAATATACGTGATTAAATCTTATTATTAAATAAAAAAGATCGTGTAATATTTTATTGTTGGTTATATAATTGTATCACGAACTATGGACACTCCGTATATATCAATCACAAACCTTTGTTAAATACATGGCGATATAATTGTATCACGTACTATGGACACTCCGTATTTATCAATCACAAACCTTTGTTAGATACATGACGACATAACTATAGCGTTTGGTGGCGACTCGCCCCCCCCCCTTTCCGAACAGCTGTAAACTGTCAGGAGCTGAGTTCCCAAGATATTTTGACAAACGTTTGAGGTGGGTTTATGCCTACAGTATGTGTCGGCGGGTGGAAGATATTTTGACAAACGTTTGAGGTGGGTTTATGCCTACAGTATGTGTCGGCGGGTGGAATGAGACACCCACGTATTACCATGTCCCTGTGAATGAAATTGACAGCTGATACATCAATTAACAGGGGGTTAATCGACCAGACACCTTGTCGCCACGTCCATGTGTATCAAATATGGGTATATTATCCGGTTTAACCCTTTCAGTGCCAGGGGCCGATCTCATCGGCCCTAATTTACGGTCTGTAAAATCGGCCCTAAAAACAATAAACAAAATTAAAACAAAACTTTTGTTTGGGGGTTGAATTTGTTTTGGGTATGCATAAGCATGCTATAGCGAATTTAAAAACAAACTGGATAAAACCTTAGGGGCATGTTATAACTCCAAACTATCACCAAGTATTCATAGTAATAATTTTGATGCCCATGAAAAACGTAAGATTCCCTGCCACTAAATCTACAAAATAAATCTGTTAAAAAATATATAAGAAAAAAATATTAAAATTGTAAAAAATTGTAAAAAATAATAACAAATGATGAAAATTTGTTAGGCCAATGCATTCTCTTATATATGCGAGGCGACCTATGGTCGACTCGCATATATAAGAGAATGCGTTGGCACAGGGTATAAGGGTTGATACAAAAATCGGACATGGCACTGAAAGGGTGTGAAACTTGATGACACTCCATACACAAACCTTCTACAGTCACGTACATTAACGTTGTAACGTTCAATAATCTTTCATATTACTGGAAAATTCTTTATGATTGGGAAAATTGTATAGTTAGTAGAAACAAAAAATACATACTATTTTGATTTATGTTTGTAATTATGGTTCATAGTACATGTATTAGCGGAATGAGAAAATGTAATTTCTTACAAACACTTGTAGATCTTACAAAAGAAAACTCGTCATAATATTGACCCCAGATTGCATGCTATTTACCGGACAAAGTTATATAGCCTCGATAAATGCTAGTGGAACTAAATAGTTTTTATGTGTACCCATACCATAATATGGTACACACAGTGTCGACGTCCGGATTGACAACTCGTCGTCCGTCCGCCCGTCTGTCTAGCCGCCTGTCAGTCCGTTCGTCGACACTTTAAGCATAATGAGATAACTCAAACATTTTCTATCCGAATTGAACCAAATTTTGTGTCTCAGCCCAAAATACAGATCGAGTTCGAATATGGGTTTAATCCAACCAAATATTGTTTACGGAGTTATGACCCTTTTTCGAAAATATTCACTCTTAATAAAAAAAACTATTTTTTTAGATTGAATTTCTTGCTCAATTTAAGCAAAGGAAAAAAATATATAGTCAAATGTTTTTTTTTAAATAATCAACAAAACATATTTTTAAAATTATATTTAGTTTGAACTCCTTCTTCAATTTTAAAGTTATTAAAATTTGAAAAAACTAACACCATTTATAACTCCGTCAGGGTACCCCAGGCCACCACACCAAATTTGTTTTACATCCGTCCAAAATCTTGTGTTATGTACTGGTAAATTTGATTGGAGCGATATTAAACCGACTTAACCAATTTCATCCCACGCCTTTGGACTATTAGCCATTAATATGCATGGATATATCATTTTCTGATGTCTCGTATGCCAATGTGCAGATAAAGAAAGATACGGTATTTATTTTTTTCAAAATTTCAACAACACTCGTGACATGCTATACTAACAGTAGACTACATCATTGAAGTGTATCATATGCTCTGAAATCATAAATCTGATAGGTTTAGTACAGATGCCAAGATTCAGCATAAATAAAACCAGTGATTAGTTGACAGCTTTGATATTAATGGGTCACCAGTGAGGTGGCTTATCTTGATGGCTGTGTTAATGGTAGAATTTGATACATTATCATTGTAGTTAATTAGCTATTTCGTGGCCACGAATTAATTATTTCCTGACCACGAAATAAAAAAACATTTCCCATGTTTTAAACCAGCCACCGTAGTTAAGTGTGTTGTAAATATATATTATTATATTCACATTCCAGACCAACGATGAAGCGACACAGGTCAGCGTTGCTGCTGTTACTACTGGTGACAAGTAATCTTCTTCTAGAAACGGCCGGCTATGGTCGCTACGGCGCATGTCTGAACGACTGGGGCGTTGTTATGGGAATGCACCCTGACCTCGTTAACGCAGGCCTCAATGAGATCGAATCGAGTCTTCCGCCTGCACTGAAGTATATTAATGGACAGGTGAGCTTACTGCAAACAAATATTTTATTCTCAATTACCATATGCAGATATTACACAATACACAAAAACGAATACAAAATACAATAGGATCTAGCAATAGGCAAATATTTCCAGGCGGCAATTTCATCTATAAGTTCTACCAAGATTTACGTTCGCCTCAATGGTGAATGGGCGAGTGGACAGGGCCGACAACATGGTACAACTCCGGTGCCTTGACCACATTTCGAGTGAATCCATTCTGATCAGAGGTGACGATTTGGACGATGCCATGTTTTAAGCCGGATAATAACTTCAAACTGTACAAGTCTTTATGCGAATGAAACGATCTCGGCCTGCAGCTGAAATAATGTACAGTTTTCAGTTATTATCCTATACTTACTTTACAGTTTGTTCGCAGACGACAGTTATAAATTTGACTTGGTCTTGTATACGCGGTATGGTAATGCGATCGTTGTAGTGAAATATATTAACCCTTTGATGACGGGAGCTACGCTGGTGCAGCATTGAATATCATGTGCCAGTGCATTCTCTTATATATGCGAGTCTCCCATAGGGAACCTCGCATACACTCTTAGAACAAATGTGTATAAATACTACACAATATGTGTTACATTTGATCTTAAACAAAATTGTGTAGAAATACAACATGACATAAATGTGTCGGTGGAATTTTCTCAACATTGAATATGAGTGAATATGTGAGTATATTATATTTAATAGATGAGATATGTTCTATTTAAGACATAAACCTCGTAAAAGCTGCCAGAATAACAAATTGGCAGCTGCTTTAAAACTTTGTGCTACACAATTATGTGTTGTTCAGTTTTTACACAAACATAGTGTATAACAAAGTTTAAAGCTGCTGCCAATTGTTTGTTCTGTGGTAGCCTTTACGAGTTTTGTGTCTCCAATAGAACACATTTCATCTAATAACTATGATACACTCACATATTCAATCATATTCAACGTTGATGATATTCCACCGACACATTTAATAATTATATGTCATGTGTCATTTCTACACAATTTTGTTTAAGATCAAATGTAACACATTTTGTGTAGTATTTATACACATTTGTTCTAAGAGTGTATATAAGATAATTAGCAGGGTTACCCGGCGTTGCCCAGGTTAAAGTGAAACCCTCTGCATATTGTGGATATATGGTGGGAATAGATACTCTTGTTCAAAGAGTTACACATATTCTCATAAATTATATATCCAAATAGCATCACAAAACATTATTCTTACACATGGAATATAAGTATTAGCTCACCTTGTCGGATCGGAGCGATTGTCATTTTGTTTATCGCGATTAATCCGTCCCACAAAAAAAGAACTATTTATTTATTTACAACTGCATACACTTCTTCAGACGTTATAACATGAACATCATAAACACATTAGTTCGCAAAAATAAAAGACGACAATTGGGTTTTACATAGAGATGTATCAATCAATCTAGTGGGTTTGATTCAGATTTTAAGGACACCTGGTTATGATATATCCATGAAGATACAGATGTTTTAAAGAAATGTCCAGGTGCTCCTCTGTTCATGGTGCTATATACTGGCTAATTATTCTTAGTTTAAAATAAATGTTGCTATGTTACTATATCAGCTACATATGCCCGACACAGAGCGAGATTTTGAGTTGTTTATGTTAGGCGATGAGTCTGTTCTAAAACATGAAAGATATCCTCTGTATATTGTGCAGATATAACCTTGTCAGATGTCAGTATTGGGGGTTCCTGAAAAAGTCATGTGCCACTGACTCCGTTTTCTTTTATCTCAGAAGAAATTATATTTGACGGCACACTGTGACCACTATTGTTGAACAGGCCTTCTATACATTGCCATATCTCTTGTAACTTGCTTGTGTTTTGTGTTTTTAACACGCACGATTTGATTCCTCATATCATTTGAGAAGAATGTGTATTAATTTGATGTTAATTGGCACTAAACATATTTCCATCAGTTTTGGTGACCCGCCCGTCCCTATTTCGGACTCAAGCGGCGCCACCTTTGACACCATTGAACCACAAACTTAGACTCTTTATGGAGATAAATATATATAGAATTGTTGAAAATTGGCGAGTATACAAATTCATATTAAATCCATATCTCTCACCCCATACGGCACCAATTTGGCGTATTAGATTCCTCGAATCACGGAGAAGAATATGTATCAGTCTGGTGGAAATCGGCGCTAAACATATTGTTTATCAATTTGTGTGTCTCTCTCACCCTCTGTCGACCCCTGTCTCGAATGGCACCACTTTGACATCATTAAGCCACACAATTAGACTCCTGATATCATCGAGATAAATATTTATAAGTTTGGTGCTAATCGGCGACTAAACAATTTTTTTAATCAAATTTAGTGCTCACCCCACACCCCACACCATCTCTCACACAAACGGCACCAATCATGTAGTTATATCACATGATTTGATTCCTCGTATGTATAAGAGTGTGTATCAATTTGGTGGAAATTGGCGCTAAAAATATTGTGTATCAATTCTGGTGCCCCTCTCCTTTTCAGTGCACCTCCTGATTGGAATGACGCCAATTTTTACAATTTTAATCCACGCCATTAGAATCCTCATACCATGTGGATGATTTTGTATAAGTTTGTAAGCAATCGGTGACTAAACAAATTCTTATCAAATTTAATGCCACCCCCCCCCCCCCCCCCCACCAAATCTCACATCCAAACGATACAAATTTGGCATTTTTAAATCACACAATTAGATTCCGTGTATCATGGAGAAGAATGTGTATCAATTTTGTGGAAAATTATTTTATAAATGTTAGTGCCCCTCTCCCTTTCAGTGCAACCCTGACTCGAATGACGCCACTTTTGACAGCTTTAAGCCACCCCATTATACTTCTCATACCATGTGGATGATTTTGTATAAGTTTTTGTATATAATTGGCGAGTATAGAAATTCGTATCAAATTTAGGCCCCCCCCCCATATCTCTCATCCAAACGGCACCAATTTGGCGTATCTAAACCACACGATTAGATTTCTCATATCACGGAGATTATGTATCAATCTGGCAGAAATCGGCGCTAAACATATTGTTCATCTTTTTTGTGGTCCTCTCACCCTCTATGCATCCTGACTCGAACGGCCCCACTTGTGACAGCTTGTGACATCCTTAAACCACCTAATTAGACTCCTGATATCATGGAGATGATTATTGGTAAATTTGGTAGTAAATTGGTACTAATCGGCGACTAAACCAATGTTGATCAAATTTAGTGCCCACTAACCACCATCTCTCACCCAAACAGCACCAACATGGCGTCTTTAAATCACACGATCAGACTCCTCGTATTATGGATAAGAATGCATATCACTTTGGTGAAAATTGATGCTAAAATTGTTGCATATCAATTTTGGTGCCCCCCCCCCCCTGCCTTTCAGTTTAACTCTGACTCGAATGACGCCACTTTTGACAGATTTAAACCACACCATTAGACTCCTTAGTTCCCCTCCCACGATCTTTCATCCAAACGACAGCAATTTGGAGTCTTTAAATCGCACAATTAGATTCCTTGTATCATGGAGAAGAATATATATCTATTTGGTGGAAATCGGCGCTAAAATTAGTTTTATCATTTTTGGTGCCCCTCTCTTCTTCCGTGCATCACTGACGCGAATAGCGCCACGTTTGACATATTTAAACAACACCATTAGATTCCTCATATCATGGGAATTATTATATAAAAGTTTCGTGGCAATCTGCGCAAATTATGTTCTACTCCTCCCCCTTTTCTGCCCCTGACAACGGCGTCACTTTAGAAAATTCTAACCCACACCATTATCTTTCTCGTAAAAAGTTACCCCTAGTAGACAGTTTGGTGCCATCTAGATAGTCCCTCGGCGCTAAATTACATGTAGTTTATAAATTTTGGTGCCCCTCTCCCCTTCCATGCATCCCTGACTCGAACGGCGCCACTTTTGACATATTTAAACAACATCATCAGATTCTTTATCTCATGGGGATGATTAAATATAAGTTTCGTGGCAATCGGCGAAAAAAAATTTGTCTGCCCCTCCCCATTTTCTTCCCCTGACAACAACGGCGTCACTTTAGAAAATCCTAACCCGCACCATTATCTTTCTCGTGAAAAGTTAACCCTAGTAGACCCCTTGGTGCCATCTAGATGGTCCCCTGTGAATTTCTATAGAACACAGACAGACAGACAGACAGACAGACATTCGCAAATATAGATATAGATGCCTGGCTTACAAGGACAAGATAAATATTGTTAGGCAAGTGTATTCTCTTATAATTACAACTACTTTAGATTTCGCTTAAATGCGTTCATTTGATTGGTCAATGCCCTTAGATACGCTTGGTAGCGACAATCTATATCAGCCGAGGGAAATGTCGTTTCCCGCATCACAACGCGCAGTGATACTTTAAGAAATTGGGCGACATGCACCAACGGTCGCCCCACACCATGACGCAATTTCCTAAAAGCATCCATAGTTACCATACCGTGAAAATAAAATTAACGAATTAGACAGATCAGTGAAACTATGAAATGCGATAATTTTGTTGGGGATAAAGGAATGTTTTACATAACTATGAGGGGGACCACCCCCTTTTCGTACGCCGGATTCCGAGGTTAATATAGAGTATTCCGGATGCCGAGTGTCAGTACGCCGGATGCCGAAACCTGTATATTTCGTATTCCGGATGCCGAAATTACAATGACAGATATTATTTAGTGTTGTTTTTTGCATTCATAATTAACTAATAATTAACATACTTAATTTTCCTACCCGTCAATAGAAACAATGACAACAATAGTGTAGACGGTGAACGCAAAATGTATAGTACGAGAGATAACTCGATCGCTTTCGAGACTTCGACTTGCGACCTTGAAAATCTAACTTAGTAAACATGGCGCTCAAATTTGAGGCATCTAATCCAGGAGATATTGGTCGACCTCTGCACCCTCCGGACTCAACGTCACCCCACTAATTTTCTTTCTTAATGCCTCCTCTAATTTATTTTCGATCGTTAACCAGAAAAAAAACGTGGCCGCAGAGACTCCAGACAAGATGGCGTTCATCATGGCGTCCATTTTATTTATATGCACCAGGTCTCTTTGATCGCCGTTATAGTAAAGATGATATCACATACGTTCTTGTTTTCCGCTCGATTCGTTATGCTAATATACAACCCTTATAAATTGGAAAAAAATCCGACACCAGAATCAAATATGGCGGCAAATATGGCCGCCGAAATGTGAAAATAAGCTATATTTCTGACATTTCACCACATTTCGTTTGTCTCTGTGGGAAAATATTGGCATCTTGGCGTGAATTTATACATTTATCGTATAGAAGACTCATTAATAAACACAAGGCGACCATAATATACATTCATTGTAGGATATTTTTGTCCGATATCACGTTTTCCCAAATGCCGGTATAATAGGTCAAAGCCGAATCGACGCTAATAACGCGATGTAATGTTTCGAATCAATGAATGTTATTGCTATTATAACACCACCCATGCATATATATGTGCAGTAGATACTCGAGCTAGGATTCTTCTTATACCTGAGTTTAGGAATATTCACCCAAATCCAAGATGGCGGCCAAAATGGCCACCAGAATCGCCGATTTTAACATCAGTGAGCGTTATTGTCATGACAAATCCACACCTGTTTACTATTGTGAGTTGGGAACACTTAGGCGAAGAACTGTCCTTGTACCATATCCAAATAAAAGTCCCCAAAAATCTAAAATGGCGCCCACAATGGCCGAAATTTCCGAAATATTTTGAAAAATCAACGAAATTCCCTCCTTTCCACATCATTGGGCATTATTTTCGAGAAAACTGGACACACGCTGACAGTTGAGTTGGAAATACTGAGGTGAAGTAATTACCTTGCATCTCATGCAAGAAATTGTTTTCCAAATTGAAGATGGTGGCCAAAATGGCGACCGAAATTTGAAAACAAGCTCACATTCCTTTACTTTCTTACGATGGGCCTTATTGCTACGCGATTTATGCCCACAATTACATGTTCATATGGAAAATGTATATGAAGTACTCAATTGAGTTTGGCAAATTCCTCACAGTCAAGATGGCGATCAAACTGGCGGCCAGAAATTGAAAAGAAGTCGATTTTATCACATACTAATTTTAACTTTTTGTCATTATTTCGATGGACAAAACGGTACATAATATAAGCCATCTATGAGTTCCAACATAAGTCGTAGCCTTCTGGAAGGATGAAAACCCACAATTAATAATCGCGATGTGGCATTTCGAAATCCATTCTTCACTAAGCGCCCATAATGACCGTAACCGTATATAGGTGTGCCGAATAGTCATATTTTAACTTCCAAGAATCAAAACAACAGTACCTGAGTTTATTCTGAATTGCCATATTCAGCATTATCTGGACCAGTTTCCGTCTCTTCGTCAGATTAATCTATCTCGCTCACACCAACACAGTTTTCTAAACTTCTTTGTAGAAAGGTCCCACTAATCGGAATGTGTCAAACAATGCATATGACGTTGCCGGTCTCTATCTGCGTATATTAAGCTTTGATAACCTGATGGGGATAACAACGTCAACATGTGCACATGGTCAACATGTGCACCTTGTGATCTTCACAAACAGCCACTTCTCAATATATGGTTAATCAATTCACATACTCATCTAATGCACTGACGTACCCGGAAAACTTCTGAATATGGCTTCGAATGTTGAAAGCCTGACATTTGACGGATGCCTTTCTGCTAAGGCGTAGAAGACCATAATGCATAATATACCCACACTTCTTGACCGCCTACTTGACTGAAACTCAAATGAATACATACTTCATATCAATATTCCATATCAACATGTAATGGTGGGTAGAAATCGCGAAACAATAACGCCCATCGTAGGAAAATAAATGAATGTAGGCGTGTTTTCAAATTTCGGTCGACATTTTGGCCGTCATCTTCGATTTGGAAATCAATTTCTTGTATGAGATGTAAGGTAATTACTTCACCTCAGTATTTCCAACTCAACTGTAAGAATCGTTGAGTTGTCTCGACAATAAATGTATAAATTACGCCAAGATGCCAATATTTTCCCACAGAGACAAACGAAAGGCGGTGAAATGTCAGAAAAATAGCATATTTTCACATTTCGGTGGCCATCTTGACCGCCATATTGGATTCTGGTGTCGGAATTTTGGCTAGTTTGTAAGGGTTGTATATTAGGATAACGAATCGAGCGGAAACAAGACCCCATGTGATATCATCTTTACTATAATGGTGATCAAAGATACCTGGTGCATATAAAAAAAATGGCCGCCATGATGGACGCCATCTTGTCTGGAGTCTCTGCGGCCACTTTATTTTCTTGTTAACAACAGAAAAAAGTTAGAGGAGACATTAAGAAGGAAAATTAGTGGGATGAAGTTGAGTCCTGGTGGGAGGGGTGCAGAGGTCGACCAATATCTCCTGGACTAATGCATCCGGATGGAATTCAGTTCATCACGCCGTCCGGAACAGCGGAGTTTTTGTTTGTCTCTGTCAAATGGAACCAATATTTCATTATCGGAGCTAAAAACCCTCCTCATCAATGAGTACGGTGTTACTCAGTGGGCCGCATCGTTGGGTGTGGCGAATTTCAAAACAAAAATATCATTGAATAGGCTAAAACCCGACCCAGAATCCCCCATGGAAGGTTTTTATGCTGTGACACGGAGACGGAATGGAGCAACGTAAAGGGATAGTTGCATAGTATTCCCACGTCTCATTCTTTCTTTGAATATATATGGTCATATATAGAATGAATTGCACATTTGATACTACCAATGCGTTGTTTTAGCTATAAATGTTTGGCAAAAATGGGTTAAATTGGTATAAATAGTATTCCGGATGCCACCCTCTGTTATGGGGTATTCCAGATGCCACCCCCCCATTTTAGGCCGGATGCCGGATGCCAGAGGGGGTGGGTGGTCCCCCTCAACTATTCCACCATTAGTATTCGCATATATCCAGCTTCGTGTCAATACTAATATGACATGGCAGTGGACATGAGAGCATAGAACGCACCTTTGTTTACTTTTCGAGTTTGTCACCGGAGACCGCAAATTCGGTGGGGAAGTTTGGGAACACCCCTTCGGAATTGCTATCGAATCGGATTGTCTTTATGACAATAGTTGTTCTAGAATCGTTTTAAATAAGTGAAAATTACACCAGCAAGTACTGTTTAATAGTTTACGGGTGTGATGTCTTGCTTTTGTATAGTTGGAAACAGAGATCGAATTGTGTGTGTTCATCTCGAACTTCCGGTCAGTCGCCATTTTTTATTCTCGACCCAATTTCCCATTTTACTATTTTAGTGTTTTGAATATAGTTTCCTTAAAAAAAACTAGTTTAATTACCAACTATTATGCGGATTGTCGTAATTATAAGCAATCAACGTCGTTTTCGATGCATCTGTCGGCGCAGAAGTGTCTGATGCCGAACTACATACTTAGTATGTAATTTGGCATCAGACACTTCTATACGCCGACATATGCATCGAAAACGACGTTGATTGCATATATATGCGATGATCCATATGGGAGACTCGCATATGTAAGAAAATGTATTGGCACAGGGTTTTCACAAAATTTCGGATAGCTCCTGTCATGAAGGGTTAAATCGTTTCACATCTTTTTACAGATAACCTTGCCTTTTGACGACCTGCCAGTCAGTATACATGCTACATTCAATAACGTCGAGATAGGAGGTTTAACGCTCACACCATTTCGGCAAGAATTCCTGGCAGCCATGCTGGGAATAACCTTTATTAGAGGTAGTATAACGCTAGGCGTCGATGGATCGGAATCCACTAAGGACATGAGTGGAGTGGAAGTTCAGTTAGAAACAAGCGTGAGATCTTACCGCACGGTTGTAACAAACGTTGGCGTCAGATATGACGTCGAGCTTCGTATTATTGATGGCAACGCGGTTCGCAATTTAGTGATGCAAGCAGAACCAGGAACCCGCCATTTTATTTCTGATGCGCTGAAAATAAAGTTCCGACAGCTGCTTGCCATTGATTCGCGTTACCACATTCTAAGCTTCACGATTCCAGACCGCAACGACGACACACGACGATTCATACCTTCAGAAGTAGCATATATTTTCAATTATGACCAATCAGAGAACGGGAACCACGTGTATGCAGCACTGATGGCTATGCCAAATATGAGTGTACCTACTAATCCGAGAAAATTCGTCTTTGCAAACAGTGAACTGTTACTTCCAGGTGAGCCATTAATATATACAAATTTACATCCATTTGTTTCTAAAATCCTATTGTGTTTAATCGGGATAATTACATGGCGGAGGGGGCACACTGGATGTAGGAATGTCGTCGCACCAACGTCTCGTTTAAGTTCCCAATATTTAACGATATTCAGTCCAACTCAAAATGCTCTTTTATGTTTATATTTATTTTCACGGAGATGTAATTATAAGTATTAATCTGAATTTCCTATTAATATTTATTACATAATCCTACCCTTATTCCAATCAATGAACCCATTCTATAAATTGTATTATTATCCATCCCTTAACTAACACTCTTTCTGATTGGGCAAAATCCGCCACGTGACAATCCGGGAAAAAGTCATATTGGACTCCCGAATGTCATATTGGACTCCCAAGTGTCACAATATGACTTTTTTTATCGGGAGTCTGTGTCGTCACGAATTAACTATTGCGAAATGAATCGGTGAAATTGTTATGCGCACGCAACACTGGTGGATTTAGTAGACGTTTCACTTCCGCATTGAGTTTTTCTTTTTCATTTCCATGTTTACTGTTCCAAATCATGCTTATTGATGATCAAATACAGGCTTTTATAGAGAATTAATTGCCGATAAATACCAAAAGTAACCACTAAAGTTTTATTCCCAAAATTTTTATAAACATACAGATGGATGATAAAAATGTCATTATACAAGGTTGTGTACAGTATGATTTTTTTTCTTGTACTCGTCCAGGTTGCGGTGAAAAGTCATATTGGACTCGACACTGCGTGTCTCGTCAAATATGACTTTTCACCACAACCTGGACTCGTACAAGAAAAACTCATACTGTACACAACGTTGTATAATAACTTTATACTGTACACAACATTGTGTAATAACTTTACAATATGGCAACCCATACATCAAGCGCTAGCAACTGATGACGCTCTCCTGTGTCATTTTAATCTTTTCAAAATTTGGGAACCTTTTTTAACTGTTCAAAGTTATCTATTTTGGCTATTCAACTTTAGTTTGTTATGTACGTTCAAATTCTATTTTCCAAATTTCTATAAACCGCTCCTGGGTCATGCCTCACAACATGTTATCATGATGGACGAGGAAACCAGTATATACCTGTAGAAATTGGGCACCAGAGCCTTAAACACCCCCATTTCTTTAATATGCCTTAAAGCTATACCTTCCTCTTCCATGACGATATGCTTACACCTATTTTATTAACGCCCCCGGTGTATATTGTTCTACATATTTTATAAAGCTGTAGTCCGCTGGGCATTTTATAAATAGATAATGGGTTTTTTCTGGTTATTTTGGAACGCATTAAAGTTGTACCGCGACCCCGAGCCCGGTAAATGCTGTAGTTGAAATTTCAATTTCGTTTATTTATTGTCGTTGATTTTGGTTTGTGATAAGCTATGCCAATTACAAATAGAAGAAATGAAAAATATAATTTGTAAAATGCGTATGTCAATTGATACGACGTGTTGTCCGAGTGTAGTCTGAGACAGCCGAGTCAGCCACCGGTTCGTTAATTAGGTGCTGCTCGGCGTGACAGTTTGCAGTAGGTCCCCTTTTGCGGAGATATTTGCGAAAGTCCCCGAATTCGCGGAGGTCCCCTAAAATGGTCGAAATATGTTGATTTTTAATGAGGGAACGGGTGCGTATATATCAATTGATACGTATTTTAAAGAGGTTAGTCGGATACAGCCGAGTCCCCCACGGTTCGTTTATTTGTGCTGATCGGTGTGACAATTTGCAGTAGGTCCCTATTTGCCGAGGTCCCCGAATTCGCGGAGTTCCCCTAAAATGGTCGATATATGTTGATTTTAATCAGGGAACGAGTGCGTAAATGTCAATTGATACGTATTTTAAACAAATACCGACACGGTCATCATAATAGTGGTTTGTTCTATCAATCATATCATCGTCATCATCATCATCATCATCATAATACGGAACAAGTCTTGCGACTTTTCGTCCAATAACATTATTTGCAATGTTTGTTTACAAATATATGTTTCGTCATTCGATATTTACTTGTGAGTCACTTGAACATATTACTAACTAATTCTTGTCGTCGAACTCGTATTTTATTTAATAGAAGAATGAGTCTATGTATAATTTGAATTGATCGAGTGTTGGAGCCTCAACCGCGAAGTCTGGCAGCGGTTCGAGGCGAGCAACCGCCCTCGCGGGAAACGCGTCCGAGGTTTCCCGCTCTTTAGGCGAAAAGCGGGAACGAGAAATCTCCCGTCGGTGAGTGAGATTCGTGAGTCGGGCCTCAGAGGCGAAAAGTCGTTGCACGGGCGCAGCTATTTACCACCCTCTGCGTGAAGAAATATTTTCCTATGGCCTTGTTAACAATGGGCATTTGTAGCTTTTTTATCTCACCTGAGACGAAGTCTCCGGTGGAGCTATAGTCATCACTCCTCGTCCGTCGTCCGTCCATCCGTCCGTCAGTCCGTCCATCCGTCCGTCAACAATTCTTTGAACATCTTCTCCTCCCAATCCATAAGCCCGATTTGGTTCATATTTGGTGTGGATGTTCCCTAGGTGACTCTCATTCAGATTTGTTCAAATGAGGTCACTGGGTCAAATAGTTCCGAAGCCAGGGCCATAACTCTGTAATTCTTACAACGACTTCTCAAATTTCATTGGGCCGAATGGGTTCATATTTGATACAAAGGGTCCTTGGGGGACTGTTATTCAGATTTGTTCAAATGATGTCACTGGGTCGAATGTGGGCGGAGCCAGTGACTTAACTCAAAACAAAAAGGTTGTTAAATTCGGATTTTTGGAATTTTCACCTTACTCAATTTAACAAACAAAAAATTAATTTTGTAATCATTTTATAAAATTTGAAAACAAAATGACACCATTATAACATCTGCAGAGTTATGAAACTTTAATCTTCTGAAATTACAGAAATATTCCTTTACCCATCCCCCTCCCACGTGGCCCAGACCCACCCAATCCCATACCCCACCCCACACACACACCCCGCAGTGGACTGCACCCAACCAACATCCCTTCCAAATCTCCAGCTTCCACTTAATACCTGTTCTATTAAAGTTGCAGATATATCTTTGTGGATAGATGGAGAGAGACACAGGTCATTAATCTAGATTATAATAATATGTCATCTAGCAGCTGGCCTTCTGTAAAATTCCTAAAATCCACATGTTATACCCAGTAAGAGCAATGACTCCCAGGAGGCTAGCAATATTTGTTTATCAGATACCACCTGTTTAACTCTCCCATGTATTATGATGCTCATTTATCAACTATGACAGGTTAAGGCTGGCAGACATTATTAGCCCCACAGACTATTTTAATTATATGCATTGTGCTCCTAGATATTTCATTCCATCATATGTTTATAACAACCCCTTGTCAAGTTGTCTTGATAATTTGCTATTATGTTTGTGGGGCTGCTGAAATGCTATGATGTTGGTAGGGCAAACTGATGCTGTTGAGAAACATTACTGATATTTTTAATTGCACTCATACATTGTATGGTACTAGTACACAGTGTCGACATCCGGATTGACCACTCGTCGATTTGATAATTTGCTATTATGTTTGTGGGGCTGCTGAAATGCTATGATGTTGGTTGGGCAAACTGATGCTGTTGAGAAACATTACTTCTATTTTTATGTGTACTCATACATTGTATGGTACACAGTGTCAACATCCAGATTGACCACTCGTCGATCGTAAATGTTCATCTGTCTATCTACGTCTGTAGACAATTTACGCATGGTGCGATAACTGAAATGTTATCTATCTGATCAGTACCAATTTTTTTATATATGAGGTTCTCAGCACATGAAAAACATTTTTATATATTTTTATTTAGATTGAACTCCTTGTTTATATATCATTCTAATTTTACATTTCCAGGTTTTTGATAAAGCACCTCTCACCTCCTATCATGTTTGGTACTGATCAGTTGATAATTTTGTAAAATATTAACCTCTTTTACCCATTCGATGACATTTTACGTTTCCCGTTATTAATTGACTATATTATTTTTTATATCTGACATCGCAAATTGCACCAACAAAAATAGAACTGCTTACACTGTGGAAGTGGTGACAGGCTCTATAGTTTTTATGTTATATTAACCCTTCCCTTTTAACCCATAAATTAAAATAATTTGTGTTGTAATGTTCATTTGTCTATATTACTTTAGTACAGCATATATTATTATTATTTACATTTAAGAAACGCATTCTACATAATGTTCCAATGCGCTTTACAAGTAAATACAATAAAAACACATAAAACTATAAAAATACAAACAATAGGCCTACTACTATTAAATACAATTTGGTAAAGATGTAACGAAAATTACTGTAAAATTAAAGCTAAAGAAAATTTAAATTTCAGTAAAAAATTAGAAGTTTGATTTATAAAAAACAAATTAAGATAAAAGTTTAAATTATAACTTTAACAACGGTGTGTATTGAA
Organism: Siphonodentalium dalli; assembly: GCA_032622095.1. NCBI lineage: Eukaryota > Metazoa > Mollusca > Scaphopoda > Gadilida > Siphonodentaliidae > Siphonodentalium > Siphonodentalium dalli. The sequence goes on from CP136066.1 coordinate 41,738,448, forward strand.
ATAACAACTGCAATAAGATTTCCAAAAATAACGATCTATAAATTGAAACATTTTTTGAAAAGATTGGTTTTCAGTTTTTTCTTAAATTCGGAGGTTGTTTTTGAACGTCTAATCTTTAACGGTAGTCCATTCCAAATCTGGATAGATGTCTCTTGGAAGCATTTTTCACCATAACGTCTGTCTGGTTTCCGGATGTTGGTTAGGTCTAGTAGACCACACGCACTTGAACGGGTAACTCTGTCACACGATTTCAGGATAAACATGTCTGTTATGTATGACGGTACTTGTTTTCTGAGGGATTTAAAAACGATCACAGCACATTTAAACTGCATCCTGAATTCGAACGTCATTATGTGATTATGAATTAGAACTCGTGTTATGTGGTCAAACTTCGAAATGTTCCCAATAAGCCGAGCACAGTTATTCAATAACAGGTTGATTCTTTTAATGTTCCCTTTTGTCAAATTTGTAAGAAGTGAGTTGAGACTGTCCACGCGCGCTACCACTAAGGTGAGAACAGCATGCTTTATCGCCTTCGGGCTCAAATGACATTTAACTCTCCACAGGCACCATAGGTGAAAATAACGCGACTTCAACAAATTGTTAACTGTCACGGTCATCGACATAGTATTATCAAAATAGGGGCCCAGGTTTTGAATTTCCGAACTTGAGTCAATTATAGAGTCAGCAAGCTGAATTTGAAATTTGGCGTCTGCTTGTCCATTTACAGTCTCTGACAACACTTTTAACGAATATCGAGATCCTATCACAAGAAATTCTGACTTATCATCGTTAAGTTTGAGTTTATTTAGTTCCATCCAATTTGTAATATCCAGGTAACATTGTTGAAGGCGAGCTTTGGCGAGATGGTAACCGTTTGACTCTTTTCTAGAAAACTCGATGTATATTTGAGTGTCATCCGCGTACATATGATATTTTACACGATGTTTCTGTGAGATCTGTCCCAACGGTAAAGTATAAACTAAAAATAGAAGAGGGCCCAATATTGAGCCTTGGGGAACACCGATGTCCAGGTCCACACATTCAGAGTAAGAATTTCCAATAACGACCTTTTGCTTCCGCAGTCTCAGATATGATGCAAACCATTAATTTTTTTCAGAATTGGTGTAACGATTGCCGTTTTCTGGTTTCATTTCATCAGGCACTATCCCGGTAGTTAGCGAGTTGTTTATAATTCGTTGAAATATTGGAGCGATAATATGCAACACACAGTCATTTTCCACGAACTTTGTAGGAATCGGATCCAGAGAACACGATTTACTCTTCATCTCAGAAACTAATTTCACGACGTCAGCTTCTGTTAACAGTGAGAAATCGCTCATACTAATGTCACATGCGAATGGTCGGATATATTCTCCCACGTCGGTTTCACACGACAAGCTATTTCTAATCATGTCTATTTTGTCACTGAAAAAATTGACAAATCGATTGGCGAGTTCGGTGTCGTTGTTGCGCCGGGGAAGTTGTACCTGATATACTGTAATTCAACATAAAAACTCTAGATTATGATTCCGATCATAGCAATTAACTATCGCCAAGGGATGGGTTAAACATCTGCCGATTATGATCGGCCTCTCGTTAGGAAATGAGGTCCCCAGAGGGTCAATTCGTTGATGATATTTCACCTTGGGGAACAGTGTCATTAAATTCACCTTTTGGGGACCTCATTCTGCAAAGATCAGACATACCAAATACAGACTTGGCTGTTCCAATATTATTTTCTTAACCACCACTTATCCAGGTGAAATCATATCCTATTGAATATGGGGGGTATATTGATAATACAAGATGAATGGATCTCATAGATGGAGATTCACATTTGTTCTAATAGGGGCAGAGCTAAGAGAATTAACTCTCCTCTATCCTGTTTGGTACTGGTATAATAATATTTATTTCTAGGCAGCCTGGGTGGGGGCAATGTTTGAGGCAATGGGGAGGGAGTGTAGAGGGGTGGAGTTTTGACCCCCTACTTTGATCAAAATTTAAACAGTTGAAACGTTCATGCCTGATAGAACATTTGTTGTAGAATAGATATTCACATAAAAAATAGGTTAGAATTGTTCTCATAGTTTGGTTTTATTTTCCAACATGTATGTTTTTATACCAACAGTCCATATGTTCCTACTTCAGGTTAAACTGTTGGACCAAATTGGCCACAAATTTTAACTTTATGGGTTAGTAAGTTTCAAACGTTTGAGAGAGAGCTTGAAGTAATGGTACCAGTTGTAAAATTCAACCTAAGAGGGATGTGCAAAATGATTTTTGTGAACTTAGTGCTGTGGTATGGTTGTCTTCTTTAAAAGGTAAGAGGTTGGAGATTTGTCAGTGGTGTGCAATTAGAAATTTCAAGTTGAAGAGCCCTGCTCAACGGAGAACCTGCAGCTATGTCCATGTTTAGAACTACTTGTCTTAAGTGATATTGTCACATACTGACTCTTGTAGTCTTCAGAGTCCCAGTCTTTTCAGTCTTTACAGTCTGGTGAGCAACCCACAGTCATTAACTCTCTTGTATTATGTCCTCTTGTTCTTCTAATAGGTCACAGGCATTGATATTGTAATGACCATTCAACAGTTTATATACCTCGATTAGATCTCCTCTAAATCTTCGATATTTTAAAGACATCAGATTGAGTCTTATCATTCGGTCTCGGTAGCATAGAGTTTTGATTTGACGAACTAGTTTCGTTGCTTTTCTTTGTATTTCTCTAACACAATGCTTTGATATTTGTGATGTGGCCTCCATGCAGAGTTACAGTATTCGATGATAGGTCTCACCATGCTTATGTAGAGCGATTAGAAAGTGTCGATGTCCAAGTTCGTGAAAGTTCTATTGACTATGCCGATTATTTGAGAAGCTTTATTGTTTTAGGATATTGTAGGAAGCAGGGAAGGATCCAGATAATTTTTGGGGACACCTGTTCTGTATTTGAGTATGTGCCCATATAAATTTGGATGTTAAAATATTCAGTACTGGATACTTGATTGTGCAAATAAAGGCTCCATATTATAGACTATATATCATCTGCGGGCTGATGATTTGCATTACTAGTACATTTTGTTGAATTATAGAAAAATTCCTTGAAAATATGGAAGATCCAACTTGAATAAATACTATCTACACGGAATTTGGGGACATTTGGGTCTCTATAGTTTGGGCACCCAAACCTGTAACAGGTATCAAAACATCCCTGGATCCTTCTCTGGTAGGAAGGCTAATCTGGTCGTGTCAAATTGAACTATAGCGATGGGACAACACATTTCGGGTTTTCGTGGGGTGTGTATTCGCTGGATGTCTTATAGTTGCAGTATGTAACTATTATGACCGCGTTAATTGCGTTCGATGTTTAGGTATGAACAATGACTGGGCCATGCACACTTGAAGATTTTATGGCGGGAACACAATTTTTTATCCGCATTTAGAAGCTTTCTGGTTTGGTGAATGAGAAACCTGCAGTATTAAGCCGTAGTTTTTTGTAATAATTTGAAGGATTAGTTGTTTTAACGGAATTCTGAGGCGGTACATTCATGTAACCAATATATTTTATATTATAATTTATATTTATGGCTAATAATTTGATTTTGAGGGCGTTACCATTTCTGACTATGGTTTTCTTGTACTCTTATCAGGTGAAAAAAATATATATGACGACTGAACAACATTCCTTTGTTCACTTGTAGATAGCCGTGGGTTCACACCTTCCGGTTGTCAGTTGACTTATCATACTGTTTTTTATCTGCCAGTCCGGTGAGCCAGTGGGGCGTATGTGCACCCCGTTTTAAGTTACTAGATCCGACATCCACTTTGTCGTAACTGGGATAAAACATAAAACAATACCCCTTTAAGAAATTTAGATCGATGACTAATTTACGTACATCAATCTTATTTTAAATATTAATAACCTACTTCCAGGATCACAGCTCACCATTAACATCGAGAATCACTTCATACTTCGCTTCATTCTTCACGAGTTACAGAAGCTTGATATAATGTCTTCGTCGCAGTTCACGATCACTGATGCATGTCCAGGAACGATAACTCTAACTCGATCAACAATGGGTTTTCATGAAGGAGCCGACTTGATGTATTTCCGCCTTCAACTGCGGGATAACAGGTTTCACATAGCGTTTAAGATAACAAAACGGAATGCGTCGCCGGGAATCCACTTACACCAGGAATACCAGGCTATGTTCTCGATGACTTACCGTGCAGGCAGAATACGGACGAATATAGAATACGAGAACGAACGTGTTTACTCGGAACAGGAGGACTGGCTTATTGCGGTTCAGGTGTTGACCCTCGGTTTAGGAGCCATTGTTGTTCATGCTATCCTCATACCCACGATGAAAGCCCAAGTTCCAAGTTTGGTGGAGTTCATGAACGGTTTTATTAACGAATTTCAAAACGGACTTGTATTTAAGGTCGGGGACATTGTCCTGAGCGAGATAACCAGCTCACAAATGATAACGGACTCACGGGGTAATTTAAGGTTCGGTGCTGTCAGCACTACTCTTTGATGACGGACGTACGGAGCAATCACACCTGTAGTGTGGTCGTGGTAACCCAATATGGGCCTCCACCGGGAAAAAATTGGCATAGAAGCATTTTTTGTGTTATTCTATGCAGGAAAGTCTTATGTATAACATTTAATAAATCCGCTTCGGGGGAAACGTTTTACAGCAAATTTTAAAAGGCCCCATGCATTTTCCGACCTTTGGGAAGTAGGTTGTTCGAACCCTTGCAACGATGAAAGCAACATATTTGGATAACCACCTAGAAGTGAAAATACGTATTGGTAATATACACGTATGTTGTTAAATGTCTTTAAAGATACGCATATCATTCATGTACAGGATTTATCGGTCACTGCAACGCATGCTCAACCCAATGATTTATATTCGGGTGTTCTGCTTAGAATGCATCCAACAGTCGGGCCAAAAATAATAATTTCGGGCATGCAACACACGAAGTAATGTTTCGCCACACAGTGCGTGGTAGTTTCATTCGGAATGATTTAACGCAGAAACTGAAGTTCGCACCCTTGCAGTATAAATACTAGTTACATTTCCGTAATTTTCAACATTCGATCTCCATGATAAATACTTATTATCACAACAGTGTGTTGATCCGAGTGGTTGTATCACGTCGAATTGAGGTGGGAAGATTTCCGGATCAAACGAGCTGCCGCAGGCAGAGAGTTTGATCCGGCAATCCGCCCACCTCAACGAGAAGTGATGCGACGTCACGAATCAACTCACTGCTGTAATACATGGTTTATTATATGACGCCCAGTTTACAATTATAACCATTTAATCTGATTTAATTATCGATTGTTTTCACTTCAGCAGTTTAATTTTCTTATTTTCAACGGATAAATAGTCCGTCGTCGTTAATCGTCATATCTCGACAATTTCCGTAGGAGTGTGATCTGATTTAATCCGAGGAAATCTCACTCAGTGTGATCCGACGACTTGGATTAGATCGTCAAACGTTAGTGGTATTTAGGGAAGAATATTCATAGTCATATAATAATAACACGTGTGTCGTAATGGTTATTGTACTGTAATGAAACACTCATATCTTCAATAGATTAGCAGCAACGTTTCGCGTATACATGGGCTTGGTGAAAATAATCAAATATAAGTTCCAGCTATAAACACAGTCTCTGTCACAGAGTATATAGGCCATTTCGTCCCCTCGTACTTCGAATTCATTCATCCTCGCATATGTCGAACGTATGTTCACTCTTACATGACCAGCTATTCAATTTTGCACAAATTGTAAATTTTATTCGATTTTGTCCACGGTTATTTTGGGACAGACATTATACATGTATTGTATACGACTAAACATTGTTTGTGTATATTTCAATTTATTATGAGTTTTGGCATTTGTGCACCTACCGCAGAAATTCAGCATTTTCCGATACCAATTGCCATTTTGGACGCCATGTTGAATTGGTGGGAATTTTCCCGAAATCGGATTTTAGCGGATTTTGTGTATGTTTTTCTGCAAATCAGTCCGCACATTTTGAGACCAAAAGGCTTCTTTACCAATTTTTTCCGGGTCTAACCGCCTAACGACCATACTACTGGGCAAGTGGTCCTGCTAATTTGACATGATGCTGGTGTGTCCCACCAACAGACTAGCAATGCATGCATGACCACTTGACCAGGGGTGGTATATAATTTACGGCTCTATGATGCGTCATACGAATGAAAGGTATAGAAGGTACTCGTAAATGTGAAAAACCAAACAAGTTTGTAGATTTCACTAAGAACAAAAATTGAGAAACAGATACACCTTGTTCTTGTTTACTTTTTTAGCTCACCTGAGACGAAGTCTCAGGTGGAGCTATAGTCATCACTCCTCGTCCGTCGTCCGTCCGTCCATCGTCCGTCCGTCCGTCCATCAACAATTCTATAAACATTTTCGTAACCATAAGACCGAATGGGTTCATATTTGGTGTGGATGTTCCCTAGGTGACTCCCATTCAGATTTGTTCAAATAAGGTCACTGGGTTAAATAGCTGCGAAGCCAGGGCCATAACTCGTTCCCTCCATAGTAATTCTTTTAAACATCTTCTCAAATACCATCAGGCCAAATGGTTCATATTTGGTATGAAGGATCCTCGGGTGACTGGTGTTCAGATTTGTTCAAATGAGGTCACTGGGTCAAATGTGGGCGGGGCCAGGAACATAACTAATTTTTTTTTTTAGATTTAACTCTTTAACCAAAAAACCCCCCAAAAATTATGTATTAAAAAATAAAAGAATAGAGTTCACTGCTTCTGCCACCCTGGTCCCAAAAATAAAATTGACTCAAATTCTTGACAGAGAATAATTAATAAGAAGCATTTACTTTGGCTCTAACTGTCAGCGGGGTATGCCTACACATGTCAAGTGAAATCTGACATTTATATAAACATTCCCTGGAGATCTGCTAGAAGTCATTAATTCCCAATTACAACAATCTCTATCATGTATTGTTCAAATATTTTAACAGGGCATTTAACACTCCCACATCCACCACTTCACTAGAACATATTTGGCAAACTTGAAAAGTGTTCTTTGAAAGAACCACAAGCTCTATTTAATATTGAGGCTCCTTTGGTGATTGTGATTCAGATTTGTTCAATCAGGGTCACCAGGTCAAGTAGGTGCACGGCCAGCTACATTACTCTTTCTCTTCATATTAATTCATGATATGACTTCTATGCAACAATCAAATGGCCTATTTTGCTTATATTTGGTATGAAATTACCTTGGGTGACAGATTTGTGAAAATGGGATCACAAAGTCAAATAAGGGCAGAGCCAGAGATATAACTAGTTCACCACATAGTAATTCTTAAAATATGTTTGCAAGAACTAGTTGACTTATTTAGCATGGAATGTTCTTGTTTGGCTGCAATTCAGAATTTAAATAATGGGGTCACCTGGTCAAATAGAGGCCAAGCGAAAGACAGTTTCCCTCTTATTATGCTTCTTTCACAAGGACCATCATATCTATTTTACTGATATTTAGTATTAGTATGAAGGGTTCTTTTGTGTCTGGGATTCAAATTTATTCAGATGGGGTCACCAGGTTAAATAGGGTGGGACCAGGGACATAACTATATGTCGCTATAGTAAGTCTTAAAATGTCTTCTCAAGAGAGGTTTGACTATTTAGCTTACATATAGTATGGAGGATCCTTTAGTGACTGAGATTCAGATTTGTTAAAATGAGGTCAACCTGTCAAGAAATGGCGGGCTATGGGGAGTTAACACTTTTGTGTCTAATAAAATCATTGAATAGCTCTTTCCATCAATGTATCACATTATTATAATCAATAAATTTGAAAAATTATCAAGGAAATATGGGTTGATACAAAAATTGGACTTGGCACTGAAAGGGTTAAAACATCTACCTTGGAACCACCTGACTGATTAATCCGACATACATGTATGGTGTTTTGGCTCCATGTATAATTGGGCTTCAAACATGTCTAAATGGTTTTATAAAAAGGCGCTTGTGAGTTTGGAAATTTCCAACAATTGAGAAAGTTTGAGGTGTCGGTTGTGAAATTCCAACCTAAGATTTGGGAGTCTGGAGCCTGATCGGGAGGGGAATTGTTGAGCAGGAGGAGGGGGTGATCAGTAGTGTACAGTTGGTAATTTCAAGGTGGATTTTCACCAATCTACATACGTGAAGTCTCTCTAGCCACATATTCTGTTTAGATCTACTTCTTTTAAAGTGATTATGAAAAGTTCTGACTGTTGTGGTCACCAGAGTCCCAGTCTTATCAGTCTTTGCAGTCTGGTGAGCGACCCCATAGCCATTGACTGTCTTGTTTAAAGAAGAAATATTTATTGTTCACGAAAATGATAGTAAAAAAACAACTAAACCACGAGATGGAACCATTTGTGGTTGTGGTCAAATCGACGGCGAATGATACCCATCAGTTACTTTTTCCAGAAATCGCGATTTTTGTAAAGAGTGAGATCTCGCAAAGTCCTAAATTATTTGTCAACAGTTTTGGTGTTAAATTTACTGCATAATACTATATATCTACTTGAAATGAAACAGGTGTTGGTTAACTTTGATTTTCCCCTCATTTGGGGCCGAATAATGTATTCTAAGCTGAAAAATCTCTTCTTTTTTTTTCACGGAAACATTATTATTCAAACGAATATCGCAATAATGTCAAATCAGCTAATACATATGCTGTAATAGTTATCTGAGAATCATATGTAGAAAGAATTTGAGAAACATTTCGAAAAGATTACCATATGTTGCGTTTAGCTACCCTCACCAACCACGTTTTCGGTCGAAAAATTACATATTTGTTATAACTATACTTTACAAAAATTTCCTAATTGATCTCAATGGGACCCAAATTGACTCGTGTATTAAAAAATGGAACCGGGGACACAGTTCAAATGATAAAAGATTTGTTGTGGCTTCCAAACCCCAATTACAACAACAACATATATTATTGATAACAGGTAATTTTACATGCATTTACATCGACTTTGTAGCTGCAGTATCTGCTACAAACAACATAATCATGACACATAATCAATACATATATAGTCTGACAAATAACAAACAAAACTAGTTTTTTGTTTTGCCAATGTGATTGTTAGTGCCCCTACAAATCATAAGAAATATAGAAAATCAATCTTATCTTAAAATGAATCGCCACAATAGTCTCAATATGTTATTGTTGTGAAATTTCCAACTGATGTTGTGTCAGTTATGAAATCTCCAACTGTTGGATATGTTGACAAAATGTTTTGGGGGTGAGACATCTTGTCGCGCCATCCATGTGGACTGTACATGAGATTTACACCTGATAAAACATTTCCACAAGGGGTGAAACGAATCGAAGACCTTCCAGTCACGTCGCTTGACGTTATAACTTTCAATTAACTTGCATGGTACTCGAAAATGCTTTGTGATTGGGAGATGTCAGTAGTTACAAAGAACACATACTATTCGTGATTTATGTTTGTAATCGTAGGTTCATAGTATTGGCGGGATGATAAATTGTTATTTCTTACAAACAATTTTAGGATCTTACAAAGAAAACGCTTCATAGTATTGACCCAAGGTTGCAGTTCTTTTTTTAGCGGACAGAACGTTGTCATATATTCAGTTCATTTTTGGTGTTCAATATTGAGATCTTATCATTGCAGTTCATGTTGTGTTCAAAACTTACAATTGGATAGGGAGATATCAAAACATGGAAAATATTTTAGCTAACACTTGCCACCTTGTTGACTAGTTTGTAAGATATAAAATACAATATCTAGTTTTTCTACATGTTGTTCGGTTTCATTAGGACACTAACCTATGCAATACTTTAGCAGCAACAATGATTTTGTTTGTTAATTGTGAGTCTATATTACGTGGCGTGTATCGTTTATAATCATTACTTTAGCTCTACAAAGTCAATATTAATATAATATTAGATGCCATAATAAAATTTGTTGTTTTTAGAGATATTGTATGACTTAGTAATTTAAACACCAAAGCTGTTGACAAATAAGTTTGGACTTAGCCACATGGCTCGATTTACCAAAAATCGGGATTTTCTGGAAAAAGTCACTGGTGTGTATCATTCATCGTCCATTTAACCATAGCCATCAGTGATTCCGTTATTTCTTACTGTCGTTTTCGTGAACAATGTATATTTTCGTTTTCAAAACAATGGTTTCAACTTGTTCTATACCGTTAGACCAGGCTGTGGCGGAGGCAGGTGCAACCGGAGAGCGGTATTTCCTGATAGATATTCTCTAGGGGCATTATGACATTGGAGGTGATCAGCGATCTGCTGGGCATAGAGATACTACAGCCTGTTTACCATTTTTTTCTCTCAAAATTTGCCGAAGATATTTTAATACACTAAAAAATACATATAAATTCACAAGTTAGGTTTAGATACATATTTCAATCGTGTTTATATCGCACAACGTCTTATCTATAAGTTCACTAAAGAACGGATAGTTTTATTTCAGACGAAATATATATTTTGCTAAAAAATCTTATTTATTTCATGAAAAATATCGAAAATTTCAAAATTTGGCCCGCACATAAGATGCGATAACTTATAAACAAAATAGACTAAGACCCTGAATATGCAGAAAAAACTGACATAACGAATGTGCTATGAGATGTAATAAAACCTAATGTGCAATTCTTATCCGTTTAGTTCAGATATTAAGAAATATTTCCCCTACCCCTACCCCAAAGTTAATTTTTTGGCGAAATATTGGACCACCGTATGTTTTTACGAATTTCATATGTAAATAGGTGTATTCAAGTGTAAACAATCCACATCTTACACACTTTAGGAATATATATGCCTAATTATTAAAAAAAAAATAATCCTACTGTATGACTGTATAATGCATCATAATTTCACAATCTCAATATCATGTATAGCCTAATGCATCAGTAATAGACATGACTAAATATTGAATAAATATTGAATAAAATAAAATTAAACGTTTACTTCGCCTTCCTTCCTAATCATACGCGGGAAAGTCATTACCACAACAAGTTTTCTCTTGGTTCTCGGTCTGCATAATATTACTGGCCAAAAGAAACATATACAGGTAGCAAATCATTTTGGCAATTGCATTGATTACAATTTAGTATACGAGATCGAGACCGCACAGGTTGAAAAGGCACAGCTACTTGCAAGTGGGACATTGTCATTAAAACCATCAGATAAACATCAAACTGTTCTGACATACTTTTGGGTTGACAACTTTGACATGAATTTGGAGACACAAACTGGACATGGGGCTCTTAATTCCACCCACACTGTAACTCTCCAAGATGCGTCCCCTGTTCCCTTATATTTAAAAGAAACAGTTATGTTTGACAGAACGAAAACAAAAGTTGAACATGAAACAAGCGGAGCAATTGGACATAACTGTGGCTCAAAAACGTTCACCTTACATGGTTGAGTTGATTTAATCAACGAATCATTTTCCACTAAAACCTATGCCATTGCGTATGTTCTCTGTGTCATTGTTAGGCAAATAAATACTAAAGATGAGACTTTAATAAGATATGCAGGGTGGCACACCTTAGACTGACAACATGCTTCATCAGAAGGTCCTAAGAAGTTGTAATGGAACATAATATTCCCAACAAAATAGGCGCAAATCAAATATATTTTCTTGTACTGCGTGGTGTGCCAAGTGTTGAACCTCAATCAGGTCTAAATACAGAGTGAGCCAGAACTGTGCAGTTTCACCGAACTTCCCCTGCCGAATGTCTTGTTTGAACAATTTGTATTTGCAAATGAAATCAACATATTGAACTGATGCCGGGTCATATATGAAATCCCTGACTGACTGAACTAAGACTGCTGGTATCTGGATATCATGCTCCAACAAGAATATATCAAACAGTAGCTTTTCTAGTGCTTCTGACAATGTACTATGAACACTCCAACACCGGTTATAATGCTTACAGACAAAACACCATTCAACCTCCATGAAGAGCAAACAACTGCTTGAAACACAATGTCCTCAAAACCAGAATCTTTCACAATACCCCGATTAAAAAAAAATTCTCATTAATGAAATGGAAATCTCCCAAATGGATAACAACATTATTGAAGCGTTCTGGAAATTCAAACCAACTTGTATGCATTAATTGCTGCACCGACATCCAATGTCACACTAACATGTTAAAGTGATGTGAAACACTCCGGTTGGTTGATCAAAAATAGAAATTGAGAATAATCTTGCTCAAAGTGGTTATTTGTTACTAATATTAATCCAAGTTGACGATATACATTGTCATTCTTATATATTAATTAAATGCAATGGCTCTTGATGACGAAATAATTTGAGTTAGATTATCGCCGATAGTTGCGTCCCGATTCGAGATGTAAATATCTACAATTGGGCGTAGTTCAGACGATATTTTCGAAGGAGTGGTATGGTTGATTTCTTTAACATTTTGGCGATGTTAGTAGAATGGAACATTCCCCATATTGGTATATCGCCTGAGTACTAACTTATCACTTTCACGCACCGGAACAAGTCCATAACATGTCTTTAACTTCTATGTCTAGTTTCTGAAGATATACCATATAGTGCTCGATTGTTCTGAAATTGGTGACCTTATATAGAACCGATGGGAGGCAGGTGTGTTAAAACTGTTTTCTTAGGAACTTCTGATGAAGCATGTTGTCGATCTAATGTATGCCACCCTGCACAGTCTCATCTTTAGTATTTATTTGCCTAACAATGACACAGAGAACATACGCATTGGCATAGGTTTTATTGGAAAATGACTCGTTGATTAAATCAACTCCAACCATGGAAGGTGAGCGTTTTTGAGCCACAATAATGTTCAATTGCTCCGCTTGTTTCATGTTCAACTTTTTTTTTTCGTTCTGTCAAACATAACTGTTTCTTTTAAATATAAGGGAACAGGGACTCCTATTGGGGAGCTGCTACACTGTGGGTGGAATTAAGAGCCCCATGTCTAGTTTGTGTCTCCAAATTCATGTCAAAGTTGTCAACCCAAAAGTATGTCAGAACAGTTTGATGTTTATCTGATGGTTTTAATGACAATGCCCCACTTGCAAGTAGCTGTTCCTTTTCAGCCTGTGCGGTCTCAATCTCGAATACTAAATTGTAATCAATGAAATGGCCAAAATGATTTGTTACCTGTATATGTTTCTTTTGGCCAGTAATATTATGCAGACCGAGAACCAAGAGAAAATGTTTTGTGGTAATGACTTTCCCGCGTATGATTAGGAAGGAAGGCCACGTAAACGTTTAATTTTATTTTATTCAATATTTATCAAATAAGTCAAGTCGATTACTGATGCATTAGGCTATACATGCTATTGAGATTGTGAAATTACGATGTATTATACAGCAATACGGTAGGAATTTGGTTTGACTGGTTGAAAACCCCAAAAAAATTGAGGTTTTTTTTAATAATTAGGTATATAAATTCCTAAAGTGTGTAAGATGTGGATTGTTTACACTTGAATACATCTATTTACGAATGACATTCGTAAAAACATACAGTGGTCCAATATTTCGCAAAAAAAATAGACTTTTTGTAATTTTTTGAAAAATCTCGAAAAAATCAGAAATTTTGGGGTAGGGGAAATATTTCTTAATATCTTAACTAAACGGATACGAATTGCACATCAGATTTTAGTACATCTTATAGCATATTCTGTGTGTCAGTTTTTTAATGCACATTCCGAGTCTTAGTCTATTTTGTTTAGAAGTTATCGCATCTTATATGCGGGCTAAATTTTGAAATTTTCTATATTTTTCATGAAATATTATTTTGCCTGAAATAAAACTATCCGTTCTTTAGTGAACTTATAGATAAGACTTTGTGCAATATAAAAACGCTTGAATATGTTTCTAAACCTAACTTGCGAATTTATATGTATTTTTTAGTGAATGAAAATATCTTCGGCAAATTTTTAGAGAAACAAATGATAAACAGGCTGTAGTATATCTATGCCCCAGCAGATCGCTGATCACCTGCAATGTCATAATGCCCCTGGAGAATACCTATCAGGAAATACCAGTCGCAATTTCTGCGCTCTCCGGTGGCACCTACCTCCGCCACAACCTGGTCTAAGTGGGTATGTGGGGCACCCGACAACATAAACAATTTTAATAAAGGATATTTCTATGTATATGTGTTTTAACATAAAATGTATACCAGCAAAAAAGATGCATGCAGCACATCACCCATGAACTATTTTACAAAGAATTAATCATTTAACCAAAAAAAAAAACGTTTATGTATTCCATACAATCAAAATTCCATTCATATCCATTGAGAAATAATGGAGAAAACGCAACATAACACCCAGCTTATATTTGTTTGGAGTCGGCCTCAACTTACACTTTACTCTGTCCCAATTGACCCCTGTCAATATATTTGGGCTGGATTAATGCGATTCGATATGATTAGCGCAGTGATAACGGAGAGGGTATTGTGTGGAGTTTATAAAACCAATGGTAATATGATGCAGGTATTTGGGCTAACGTTTACACATAATGGTAAACCGAGACCCATATGATCTTGGCTCGCAAACTAACAGCGAAATATATCTAGGCTAATATCACCTTTGGGTGAAATAAAAGTACATCATTGTGACAGTAAGATATCACTCTTTCCGATAAAATACAGCATTCTGTGTTTATTAAAGCCTATTACAATTGACGTAAACTCTACAATAGGATATTAATTGTTCTTATATTCGACGCAAACCAGCGCCCAGAATAACCGGTATCACACGATTGTACAAACCTATTGTTCACATTATAACCCTATCTACTTTGGGCTCCACGGCGGGGAATAGTCAGTGCCATATCAGTGCCATATCAGTGCCAGGAAACTACGCCAAAATGAACACGCTACCCAACCCGTGTTGATTAATATGAATCGTACGTGACACGTAGTGGAGCAACCACACATGATGTGCCTCAAATTTGCCTTTTTTCGGCGACATAACGCTAAGAATATTTAATGTAACATCATGCAGTGGTCACGACTGAGACGACATGCCAACTTGACAAGACATGTCGTGGATTGTAAAATTTTGTCTGGAATCTCGTCATGACTTCTTCATTTTTAGTTTTCATTTAGCGAACCAAAGAAATTGTTCTAAATGAAATTAATAGACCTAAATCACATGTGAATTCTTCGTAAGTTGTGAAGTAGTTACTTTCAAATTTATCGCGATGCTTCATTTCCAATTCCGCGTTTTTTGCAATCTCCACACGGTGCTAATCGGAAGTCACGTGACAATTTCTCCAAAATCTATACCCGCTATCTTGAAAAATCAATGATGGATATAGAAAAAATATATATGACCTCATTCACCTGCATTAGGTATAAGCACCCTTGGTGTGGTTGCTATTATTATTTATCCCTTTCGTGACGGGAGCTTCCTGAATTTTTGCGAAAACCCTGTGCCAATGCATTCTCTTATATATGCGAGTCGACCATAGGTCGCCTCGCTTATATAAGAGAAATTATAGAATGCATTGGCCTAGCAAATTTTATATTATTTTTTATAATTGTTAAAGAATTTAAGAAAAAAATGATAAAAAATGCTAAAGAATGTAAGAAATAATGCACCCAGGGCCGATAAGGTTCGGGGTGATTTATGTGGTTCTTTGATCCTGTCATCCGGCAGACATTCCGGATTTTCGGTACGATCCGTTCCGTATCGGCCGAACTTAAAAGTCCGCATTTTACATCCGCCCGGAATGCTGCCTCCTTCCGGTAACTGAAAAAAGCAATTCACTCTTGAATTATACGCATCGCGCTCGGTTGTGTCGTCAATTCCTATCTGTTTCCATCCGTCACCGTGTTTCTTCACCAGCCTTCATTTATTCGTCTATCATCTTGTTCCTTGTGCGCTCTGTCTGCGTCCTGTTCCGTCGGCGTTACCTATTTTCGTGGGTCGTGCACGTGTTTTTCCCTGTTTGTGTTTGTCGTTCGGTGGCATTCCCGTATTTCTCCTATGGTTCGTACAGGATCTCGCGGTCGGGCCCGCGACCGTTCGTCTCGTAGCAGTCGCCAGGATGCGTCTGCCAGCTCGTCTCGTGCTGGTCCTGCTTCCAGTGGCCGTGTTAGGCCTTCTTCTCGGGTTTTCGGCCAGTGTGTCATCTGTGGCTGATTCACGGGTGCGCTGCCGTGGTCAGCATTCGCGTGGCAGGCCTGCTCGTGGCTCTGGACGGGGATGCCACGCCTCTCGTGGCCGGATTTCCCATTCTCGTGGCCGCGATCCTGTTCGTCAGCCTCGTTGTCGGCCCAGTCGCCAGGCTCGTCGCCGACAGGACGTTTTCTGCGCTATGAATCCAGGTCACCACTAGCGTCTCCTTTGTCGTCCTGTCCCCGCCGCAGTTCTGATGACAGCTCCACTTCTCTCCGCCGCCGCGAGGATTCCCGTGTGGCTTCAGTGATAAACCGACCGAACGCTCCGGCAAGAGACAGAACTGATCCGGGTAATGCCTTATTTAGCTTTCCATCCTCGCTGGTCTCCCCTTGGGACGCCCCCTTGCCGATTCCTACGGCGGCAGATGGCCTTGGCTCTCACGTTTCCCGATCTTCGCGACAAAATTTTCTGGGGGCGTCGTGCTTCCGGGCGAATCCGTGTTGCGCCCAAGGCTTAAAATAAGTGGTCTGATATGGCCAATTGTCAGACACCAAATTCAAATTTTTATAGGTTGTCAGGCTCTGCTTTGAAACTGTCTGACATAATGTCTGGTTGAGAAATTGATGTATTTTTATGAAAATATCACTGGTAATGTGATATTTTGCAAAAATTTATAGAGCATGCTGTTAAATGAAATTGGATTGCATAATTTATGGATCCAGTAACACCACTGGGATCAGAGCAATTGAAGACTTCTATAACCTTAGAATTGAAATCGGCAAGTATGTTTAATGTTGTCGAGGTGGGGCAGATTTGCATTAAAAAAAAAAAGAAGAAAAAAAAAAAAAAGTGATAATTGAGAAGAGGAACATCATTGGGGGATTATACATCATTATTAGTTTAAATTGGTATTATTATGGGTGATTAAAAAGACATGTCGGGCCTCATTTCGAAATGTCAGACCATGTCTGTTTGGTGCCTGACAAAATGTCAGATAGTCAACTAAAAATTATTTTAAGGTTTGGTTGCGCCAGGCGGGCATGCTGCTCCAATAACGTCTGTTGACTCGTGGACCGATGCTTTTCTCATGCCGCAACCGCTGCCCATGGACAAGACTTTCGTCGCTCAGCCCGCGACGGTCGCCAGCCACGTCTACCAGCTCACCCCTTCCGCCATTAATCTTGTCTATTTGTGTTGGTGGCTTAGGAAGTACCCTCACCACCAAGCCGCGCGGGAACTCCGGTTCGGTTTTACTCGTGGTTTTTCCGCTCCATTATACTGGCCCGCGTATGCAACTGACGCTCCGAACCTCATGTCTGCTCGTGACCGTCCCGAGGTCGTCCGGGAAAAGATCCTTAAGGAAGGTCGCATTGCTGGTCCTTTCTGCGCTCGTCCAATTCCATCGCTCCGCGTGTCGCCGCTTGGACTGGTGCCTAAACATGAACCCGACTCATTCCGTCGCATCCATCACCTCTCCTATCCGGCAGGCCAGTCGCTCAATGATCATATTCCGCGCGAATTCACTGTCACATATACCAGTTTTGACGCTGCTGTTGCCACCATCCGGTCCCTTGGGACCGGGACATTGCTCGCGCGCAGGGATTTAGAGGCTGCATATCGTAATCTTCGCATCTACCCGGGCGATTTCGATCAACTTGGTTTTAAACTGGACGACATGTTTTATTTCGACAATTGCTTACCTTTCGGCTGCAGCGTGTCGTGCGCAACTTTTGAAAAATTCTCAACATTTTTGGAATGGGTTGTTAAGCAGCGGTCCGGCAACCCACACATCTTGTACTACTGCGATGACTTCCTGTTCTGTGGTCCGCCAGCCACGTCCCAGGCCTCGGACAGTCTTGACATGTTTCATCGCGTTTGCTCTGGTCTTGGCGTACCTATTGCTCATGATAAAACGGTCTCGCCCTCCTCGAAGCTCTGCTACCTTGGTCTCGAACTCGATACGTTGGCTAACGCGGTGCGTCTCCCTGCTGAGAAGCTCACAGCTATTCAGTCCACAATCTCTCTGGCTTTGCGCTGCCGTAAAATCTCGGTCGTGAACTACAGTCGCTCATTGGCTCATTACCATTTGCGTGCAAGGCGGTTCGTCCGGGCTGCCCAATTTGTCGTCGCCTGATTGATGCCCTGCAGGGATTTTCTAAGCCGAATCACAAAATCCGAATTACTTCTGGCATGTGCCGATCTGGCCACGTGGTTACAGTTCTTCACGTCATTCAATGGGATCTACCTTTTCCCTTCTGCGACCTGGCTCCATGATACCGACATCAATTTCCACATGGACGCTTGTGGTCAGTCCGGCGGCTTTGGCGCTTATTTCAACGGCCTTTGGGCTTTTGGCACGTGCCCCCTTCCTTGGCATGCTTTGGGCCTGACCCGCAATATGGGTGTCCTCGAGATGTTCCCCGTCTTAGTGGCATCAGCGTCTGGGGGCGTCGCCTCCGAAATCATCGCCTCCATTTACACTGTGATAACATTACCGTGGTCCGCGCCATCTACTACCAAACTTCCAAATGCAAGCCGCTCATGGCCCTGTTGCGCCAGCTGGTCCTGCTGCTCCTGTCTCACAACATCTCCTTGCGTGCTTCATGGCTCGCGTCTCGTGATAATGCTCTCGCTGACAGCCTCTCTCGTTTCCAGATGAAACGTTTCCGTCAACTGGCGCTGTCCGCCGCCCGAACGCCAACACCATTTCCCAGGTGCCTGTGGACCTGCGTCGACATGTAACGCTGCTTTTGACGTCCTCCCGGGCGCCATATACTCACCGCACGTATCGCACCGCCATACAGGCTTATCTCGTTTTCGCACACCGGCATCGCTTGGCCGTTTCCTGGCCGCTCCCGGAACACGCTGTCGTCGGGTTTATCGCGGGGCTTCATCGCTCCCGGCATTCTGCTTCAACCTTTTCCACCATTTCGTTCGGGTAGTGCTACCTATCTGGCGGATCTGGGCACCCCTTACCATGCCTTCCTACACCGGGGTCGTTGGCGTTCTGATGTTTGTCGTCGATTCATCCACTCAACATCTGCTTAGTCTCGTTTCAGTAGCCAGTATCTGGGTCTTGGGTTCGTCCCACGTCTACTGGGCTCACCAGCGTGCTGTGCGGCGTCCTGTTGGCCAACATCTCCAGCTGTCCAGCCGCGGCGCTTCTGTTCGATGGATCTGCACTCGTGGGATGCTGTGGGGCGATTTCCACGCCCGTTCGCCCGGGAGCTCGCCGCTTGTCCGCCGTCTCGGCATCCTACCCACATCATCCAGCTTGGCTCGAACGACCTCACAGCCGGTGGGTACCGTGAATTACATGCCAATGTTAAGCGGGAACTTTCATATGTGCATGAATCGTTGCCTGACTGCACCCTTATT
This sequence comes from Siphonodentalium dalli, assembly GCA_032622095.1. Lineage (NCBI taxonomy): Eukaryota > Metazoa > Mollusca > Scaphopoda > Gadilida > Siphonodentaliidae > Siphonodentalium > Siphonodentalium dalli. The sequence continues at coordinate 41,758,005 of CP136066.1, forward strand.
TGGTCACAAGTATTCCCGCGCCGCTATTGGCACAACGCCCATCGCCCGAGTATTGGTGCTCGCCAGCGCCGGGACTTTGTCTTACATCACGGGGGTCGTGGCATCAAGCGCCCAGCCATTTGCGCTTCGTTCAGATGGGAGCCATCTCTCCCCCGTCGGCAACAATATCTATCTGAATAGTCTCCGGGGCGCCCTGGAGACCTTCCTGGCATCTGACACTGTGGTTTTCCCGGTGGTTTAACTGTTTCATTGCTGTAATTGGGTATGGAGCTCCTGGTTTGGGGGAGTGCTGCGCACTCTATGGCGGTCCTGCAGATGGTGGTAGTGGTAGTGTCGCCATAGCGTTATAACCTGTCTGGTAACTTTGATGGGTGGCTTATCAATAGTAGCTTAATATGTTTATGACTGCGCAGTCATCTTATGCTTATTCGAGAGTGCTCTCGAACTGTAGCCTGAGTGTAATATTCCAGGCCGTTGCTTAGCCATAGGGAGTTGGGCTGTCCAGTGGTCTCTACTGCCATTCCTGCGTCGCACTCGTTGGGCTTCTCCCTGTTGGCCGTGTGTGCTTATTGCTTAGGGCGCCTCATAGCATTTCTTGGGCGCCGGCTCCGAATCGTACCTTAGCTCGTCGGGCCATGCTCATGCCTGCGCTGTACAGCAGTATTTCTTCAGCGTTCTCTGCTTCGGCTTCTCGTCAGAGCGAAGGCTCTGCTTAATTGGTTTTCCATGCGTATGGGCTATCTGCAGGACAAGCTTATAATGTTGCATTAAAGCTGAGATCATACCCCACTCATGTGTTGTCGTTTAAATATTCCGTGCAGTAGTGGCAGGGCTGTCACTGGTGGGGGTAGTGTCTCTTGGATCTGAGTGATCACATAATGCACCCAGGGCCGATAAGGTTCGGGGTGATTTATGTGGTTCTTTGATCCTGTCATCCGGCAGACATTCCGGATTTTCGGTACGATCCGTTCCGTATCGGCCGAACTTAAAAGTCCGCATTTTACATCCGCCCGGAATGCTGCCTCCTTCCGGTAACTGAAAAAAGCAATTCACTCTTGAATTATACGCATCGCGCTCCCTCCCTCCCCCCTTGGAGCTCCATGCCCCGCTTTGTTCGGCGTCCCGAGTGGCACGCCATATTCATTGTTCTGTGATGCCTGTTTTGTTTTGGGCCTAGGGCCCTGTGTGTTTGCATCTCGTTGCTGCTGTTTGTTTTCCCTTTCAGGTGCTGTGTCATCAGTGCCATTGATCCAGCCTTGGTGCGTCCTGCAGGGGTAACTTTGGTGTTACCTGCCCATACCACGGTGCTTAGCCATAGGGAGTTGGGCTGTCCAGTGGTCTCTACTGCCATTCCTGCGTCGCACTCGTTGGGCTTCTCCCTGTTGGCCGTGTGTGCTTATTGCTTAGGGCGCCTCATAGCATTTCTTGGGCGCCGGCTCCGAATCGTACCTTAGCTCGTCGGGCCATGCTCATGCCTGCGCTGTACAGCAGTATTTCTTCAGCGTTCTCTGCTTCGGCTTCTCGTCAGAGCGAAGGCTCTGCTTAATTGGTTTTCCATGCGTATGGGCTATCTGCAGGACAAGCTTATAATGTTGCATTAAAGCTGAGATCATACCCCACTCATGTGTTGTCGTTTAAATATTCCGTGCAGTAGTGGCAGGGCTGTCACTGGTGGGGGTAGTGTCTCTTGGATCTGAGTGATCACATAATGATAAAAAAAATTATAAGAAAATTGTTAAAGAATGTAAGAAAAAATGATAAAAATTGAGAAAGAATGTAAGAAAAAATGATAAAATATGATAAAATTGTTAAAGAATGTTAGAAAAAATGATAAAATTGTTAAAGAATATAAGAATAAAATGATAAAAAAATTGTTAAAGAATGTAAGGAAAAATGATAAAAATTGAGAAAGAATGTAAGAAAAAATGATAAAACATGATAATGTAAGAAAAATGATAAAAAAAATGATAAAATTGTTAAAGAATATAAGAATAAAATGATAACAAAAAATTGTTAAAGAATGTAAGGAAAAATGATAAAAATTGAGAAAAGTAAGAAAAAATTATAAAAAAAATGATAAAATTGTTAAAGAATATAAGAACAAAATGATAAACAAAATTGTTATAGAATGTAAGAAAAAATCAAAAAATATTATAAAAAATGTTAAAGAATGTAAAAAAAATATTGATAAAAAATGATTAGGCCACAGCATTCTCCTATGGTTGACCTCGGCCATTTTAAGAGAATGCATTGGCACAGGGTCTTTAACGTTGCCCCGGCGCAGCTCCCGTCATGAAAGAGTTATTTATTACATGTATGCATGTTCCTGAAAAACACACGTGTACCGTCCTGTCGTCTTGGGTGTGTCACATTCAGGGCCCGGAACCTACGTCACCAACCAAGTCTCTAACCCAAAGCGGTTTGATTTAAAATGCGTTTAAAACATAAATAAACGTTTATCTGGTTTTATAAACAAGTATATGAGCTGTGGAAATTCACAATGCACATTCAGAAATCAGTAATCTCAAATCAGTAAACTCAAATTTATAACTTAAATTTACAAGGAAAATAGGTATCGATTGTGTCTAGATTTTTCAATAACTCTGCAACAAATATCTAACTCAACCACTGTTGAGTTCCAGATAGCAGATATCCGAAAGTCGGAAACATCACAGTTTGATGCCATAATTATGGCGGTTTACGCTCCAAAAATATACTTTAAGAGTTTCCGCGTTACATCGTATAGCCGAAAATCGTTGTCTAAACGCCTTGAAGGAAAAGCAAAAGCGGAAGGGGGTTAACCGCAAAATAGTTGTAGGAAGCCAGTTAATATTGAATACGCGCTCAGTCTGAGCGTTGGCGGGTCAAGCGAGTTGAGCATGCGGGACGCATGAGTTATGAATTGACGAGGTCAAGTGATTGTGTATTGTTAGTCATTCTGACTGTCGCTGACCACCGCGTCACATCTATCTAAAAAAAAAAAATTAAATTTTTAGTATTTCATTGAAATGTTCTGCTAAAATTTATATCATGTTGTTATTTCGGTAAACACAAGCCGGATGAAGGTCGGCATCCACCCAGCCTCAACTTAGCAAAAGCGCCGCACCGCAGATTTCCAGAGTGAATTTTTAAGCATCTTTTTATCTCTGGTTGTTTCTGCCTGGCTAGTTGTCCTAATTTACTGGGCGAGAAAGCTTGTGTAATTTGCTGTGAAGGTTTCAAAAAATAAACGCTTCGTCATTCTGTGCGGCAAGCAGCGACGGGCCTGCAGCAAAAATGTGTTTTTGTTTGTTCCATAAAGGAGGGTAGACCTAATATTATTCACGTTTGAATGTGTCTGGGTATAGAGATAGGTCGATAAATACACGAAATACCTTTCTATGAGCATTATATGTATATTATAATCGATATACTAATATTTCTGGATGGCCACACTTACATGCAAGCTCAACCACCTGCCCCAGCAGAGGGTCACAAAAACAAGGAGTTAACAAAATGTATAGTGGATGCTTGTATAGGCTCCATTTCAGTATACATGTAGGCATATCTACCCTGCATGGTTGAGTGATTATTTTTGCATGGTATCGCTCTGTATCTACCATTTCCTATGCAATTCCCTGATAAAATTAGCGATAACGAATTGGCGATAAAAAACATCTGCACCGTTACTGTACGGTAGTTGCGATACAAGGCGCCCGTGACGTCGTTGACTGGTTCAAGATTATAAATGAACTGACGTCACATCAATCGCATGAAAAATCAAAACGACATTCCAACGTATATTCTTGCGGACTATAAACAAATACCAACATGCCTACCATCATGGGTATTATGGTATGACATATCACAAAGTAGCTAATATGTATTTGTTGGGTATATAAAACATGCAGGTGTAAGGGATTTTGTCCATTGAATTCAACTTCAGTCAAGAATATTCGCGTGAACTTGCAGATTAGGAGAATTTAGCAAAGCGAGCTACATGTAATCGCGTGACACAGATACCTTTGCAGGCTGGGAAAATTTACTCAAGAAAGCTAATCGTCGGACACATGCAAATCCAACAATTTTGGCATTTAAGAAACTCATAAAATGCAATATGTGTGTTGGATTCTGGCGCACCAATGATAGATAAACGTGTTATATACACATTGTGTTTGTAAGGATTCATGTATCGCGACGTTTTCATGGCCACATAGTGACTCGGCGACCTCGTCGCTATATGGCCACGAAAACTAGCCTCGTCGCGATCCTTGCAAACACAATGTGTATATAACACATATTTATCGGAGATTCGATGGATGGTTTTACCCTGGTCTCAGGGGTAAAAAATATTTGATTCAAGTCGAGGGGGAACCCACACATCAAAGCTCAGAATGATAAGATATCGATTTTTGAAATCTGTTATTTCCTGAGATATGTAATTTTTGGCGGCTTGGCAAATATTCGTCAAGATAAAGATAGATAACTCTAAAAATCAAGTGGCTTTGAGTGTTAGATATTTTACAATCCTTCCAAATTTCATTAAAACAAAATGTTGATAAATAACATGTTTTGGGAAATTTAATACCACGCCCATGAGTGCCTGATAGTCATACATGTAAATGTACATATTTTTTTTCCTGATGAAGTTCACACCTAAACAATCCTTCTCTGCAATTTGCCTAGGCCGAATAATAGCCAATGAAATTTCTGTATTCCAAGACAGTTGCATTGGCTTCGTCGATAGCGACACTAAATAACAAGGTTGGAAACTTTGCTGTGTTTTTAACACACATTTGATGTCAAATGTTATCTGATTGGTATCTGGAGAACTCAACCCCATATTAAGTTGGCCCTGGGCGAACTCAACCCCAGAAAAGTCGGCCTATTGCAAATAGATGATACAATGATACAATGATACAATGATAGTTGCCGACAATGAAGGGAAGCTGCTAATTACTAGTACTGCTTAGCGAACGAAGACAACTCATTATTTTCATTTCGGATTAATGGTCTGATGGATCTATATAAAGCTAGCCCAGCTATCCAATTTTATCATATTTCACATTCTGTTTCCGAATCTGGTCGTCTTGATTGGGCGCATTAAAACTTAACATGTCGGGCAATCAGATAACAGCGGATTATGGACCTGTATCTCCCACTGCGAGTGACCCCTGCCACCACCACCGGACTATGCACAGAAGGATCGCCAAGATTTATGCGCACACAACCGGCAGTGAAAGACCAACACCTATGACGCCGTTTAATATTTTGTTTTGTATAAAACATTTTATCGTGCTGATATCCATCAATACATGTAAATAATGGTAAATAATTAATTTAAACAATGTTTGTTATTTATGGGGCCGAATTCTCTTGGGTCGACTTTGTTCAGGATCGAGATCTCATGGGGCCTACTTCTCTTGTATTTATCGGTGCGCACTGGGGCCAATGCATAAGTCATTCTATTTTTAGAAACTGAGTTATTTGGTAGCGTAGATACATGTATATGTCAATAATATAATAAGTGGGGTGGGGTGGGTAGGGGATATGTATTTTCGGGTTTTTGACACAAATTTCCAACAACTGTGCACTCAATTAACACTGTTTAGAAGGCCTGTGGGCCCGATCCAGCCTGGTCGATTGGAGTCGGACCGAGTTGGTCTGGGAGTGGGACAAGCTGTCCCATTTCCAACCAGCCAACACACCAAAATGTGGCAACAATATCAATGCCCCCTGAATCTGAATAAGTTCAAGGCATGGCCTTTTAGTTTTATGCATTTCAGCGTTTGTATCGAGGTGGTCAGTTGTAGGAAGTAACCTAATTTCGTGTCAATGACAATGAATGATGAATCAAATGATTAATATAATTAAATGGGTGCTTCAAGTTAACCCTTTACCCAACAAACCGGCCAAAACCGGCCAAATAAAGATTCAACAGCCTAAAATATCTTCGGTCTGTCTCAATAACACCATACAAATATGGATATCATTGGAACCGGTTCATTGATCACATTGTGATGGTTACAGTTATGCCCTGTGCCAATGCATTCTCTTATATATGCGAGTCGACCATAGGTCGCCTCGCATATATAAGAGAATGCATTGGCCTAAACAAATCTGTTTTAACACTTTTTACCATGTTTTTCTTACATTCTTTAACAATTTTATAATTGTTTCTTACATTTTTTAACAATTTTTATAATATATTTCTACATTCTTTGACAATTTTATCATTTTTAATATATGTTAAGCCAATGCATTCTCTTATATATGCGAGGCGACCTATGGTCGACTCGCATATATAAGAGAATGCATTGGCACAGGGCCGTTCTGTTGGGTAAAGGGTTAAACAAACCTTCATCTAGTTATAAGAGGACGAAAGTCTTGTAAATCTTCTTAGATCTTCTAATAGGATTAAAATGAAACTCCGTAAAATTTGCCCGCGTCAACAGTTTGACATCGGCACGACCGCAGGACAACTGATTAAAGTACACAATATTTTGATTGACAGAAAGCTACCAGTTTTGGCAAAATATGTCATCCCGACAGGAAGTATGACCTTTATGTGCATGCCCATAGCACTTTTGGGGACTGAGGCCTATGCGTGAGCCATTCTATTTTTAGATACTAAGTTATTTGGCAACGTAGATATATGGCAGAACACCGGCCCAGATGACAAAATACAGGGGAGAGAAATTGGGCTATTTTTCTGTATAGCCAGACACACAGATGTGTTTGACATTTGGTCAACATTGTCATTGGATGTGACAATTCCAATGTCAATGTTGACCAAATGTAGGACAATATTTTTTTCTTAAATTAGCTAGCAGTTTTTGTCTGGCCACGGGGGAGGGACCAGGACACAAGCTTTGCTATAGTGACTCATTAGCAATTCCATTATCTGAGTTTAGGGTAATTTAAAGATATATTATGTACCTGTTCGTGTGCGCGAAACTGATAAGTTAGTCACGGTGGGGAATCACGTGGTTTCGAGTTGATGAGTACCACGCATTAAAAATGGCGGAGGCGAAGAAAACACATCGAGAAATGAAGAAAAAGGTAATAAACTAGGATATGACAGATTACATAGTATTTTGGCAGCTACAAGCATATGCTACACTATTTTTCAAACAAGCTGATACCTCATGTGTGTCCAAACTCACATTTATGTGTTCAAACATTCTGACCAAAATTCGTCAGTCGGAGGATATTTCACGATGTGTTTACTGGTGTATTCCACGAACATTTTCTATTTCCATGCTTTTATTCTGCTTGGACCCAAAATATTGTTACTAATATTATGTTTATTGAAAGAAAGCACCATTAGTCGGCAATATATTGAACCCTGCTTTTAAAAAATGTATTTTTCCTTGTGAATCGTAGCTTTTTCATTATTGATGAGTGTACACGCACCACAATTAAGTGATGAGTTACCACGAACTTGTTCTGAATCGACTGAATAACTAGAGGATACCAAACGAGTCAATCGGCTTACACCGAAATTTACAAAAGGAGTTCAGCAAACCGTCTGAACCGTCCATATAGGCAAGGTGCATGCCCAATTTACTGGAATTTCGCTATAAACTGAATCGACTTTAAGATTATATATTGCTGTATGGCCCAAGTAAACCGCCAAACTACGGTACTGTTCAATTTAATAGAATTGGTCACTCTCATTTTCTTTTCTGATAAAGGTACCCAGGTTCTGAAAATTGTGATAAAGGTACCCAGGTTGGGGAAAATCGTAATAAGGTACCCAGGTTAATCGAATATCAAATTAAACGAGATTTAAATATCTTTGCTGGAAATTCGTTTGTTTTTAAGCTGTTGTTTTCAGTTTTAAATTGTTTGAACTGCTACCAGTATATACATTGCAAGAATGTAGTTAACTAATGTATCCTTTGATATGTTGTCACGTTGTGTAACCAGTCTAACGTACACTGCCATATAATTGCCTCAGATCTGTGGAGAAACACAGTGCAAGGCCATTAAAATTATTCCTTCCACAACACAGTTCTTGGGCATATACGCTATACTGTAACACAAAAATGCCCCGTCGACCGCAGATGAACCTGGGTACCTTTATCACGATTTCCCCCAACCTGAGTACCAAGCTTGATCACAATTTTCAGCACATGTGTACCTTAATCACAAAAAACCGACGAGACTGACCAATTCAGCGCTGTTAATGATCGTTGATCACCATTTTGTAATGAGTGTAATGACCGTAAGAAACGCTTGATAATAAAATAACACGAAATAATGTCACAAAAATATTCTTACGTAAAATTTGTGATTTTATTTTTCAGATGAAATACCTGAGAACAAGTCAGTTATGTCGTATAGCAATGTGGCAAGAAGTTTGGGTCGAAGTCAGGCCTCATACACGTGACCACAGGAAAGAGGATTTAAGATTTCTGGTCATTTTTATATTGAATAAAAATCAAATCATGTAACATTGTTTTATCACATAATTTGGCCATAAAAGCAGTTTCATAATTATCGGTAATAGACACGTTTAATATCAGCGCGTGCGATGACGTCACGGCGTTCTTCAAATAACTTGCGATCGCTGTAGTTTATGATTGTTGTTTTCGATGAATATTTCGCGTTGCTTCGGGTTTATTTGATCATGTGATAAAAGGTATCTCACACTCGTCCTATTTTATACGTAATTTATCAACCTCGTCCTCTAAATTCTATTTGAGCCTCGGTAAACCTCGGCTCAAATCCAATTTAGTGAACTCGGTTGATAAATTCCGTATAAAATAGAAACTCATGTGAGATCCTCTATTTATTGTTTTTGTTAATTGGTCACACCATCATAGACTCGTCTTAAAGTCCCATCTTCTTTTGTGGTAACATTTTGGATTCGTTGCATCGAGCCTTTTCCCAGCGGACTCCAATAGATCCTTTTATGAATGAATTCAGATCGGTTGCTACGGTACCTTCCTTTTGCCTCCCAGATATATAGTCTTCTTCTTTCTTCGGTATCGACTGTGTGATTTCTGAAAGTAAAAATGCGAGTGGGTGGTTTTGTTTGATTAAAAATAATGAATAGTAACAATATGGCTTTAGACCCGTAGAACGAGTAGCACGGTGTGACCGACAGATCTACTACACAATCGGAATAACGTAAAATGTAAACACGGTGCTAAACCATGCAGTGCCAATGGGGGAAATATAACAGAATGCCTGTTTCCCATGCTGTTTTAGATGAAGTGCATATACTTAAAATCTGAAACTATGATGCTTACTTGGCTACTATATCTGTAGGAAGTAATCCGTTTTGTTGGAGGCATATCCTGCAACCATCATGACCCGACTTAACTAACTGGCATTTTGGCCTACCTAAAGAAAGAAGTCCACATGGCAAATTTAGAAACGTGTAGATGCTTATACGTGCAGTGTATTGTGGACAAACGAATCTGATAATCAGTACAAGGACACTTTAAAACAGCCCCTATGAATTTAGCTATCTTGGGAATGCCGATTCGAAAATTAGGACATTAAAATACAGAATCACGCCCTATCGGGCCAATGTAGCGAAATGTTTGTACTGCTGCCATTATGTTCTTCCACTTCGAATGACCTCGTTCAAATGTTCACACAGATATATGAATAAACTAATGATCTAGGGGAGACCCGGGCAAAGCGGGACACCAAATAATGTTTTCAAGGAATGTTAGATAGGATTTTCGCCGGAAAAACACTGGAAAGCCGTTGATTGGCATACAATTCATCGGCGCATATAACCGAGTGGTCATTGATATCAAACAACATCTCGGTATGTCCCTTTTGTAACCTCTTATTTTGTCTCACTTTGCCCGTGTCTTTGGGCAAAGCGGGACATCGCACTGGGCAAAGTGGGGTAATATGCCGGGCTAAGTGGGACTGGGACAGCAAAATCAAAGAGACATTGCGAGTTGTCATTGCTCAGACTGCTACAGACAGACAGTCTTTGAGTTACAGATGAGTTTCTGTTGGGTTACGTAGGATTGATTTCTTGTCTGGCGATCAGAATTATCTATCTTAACGATATATTCACCTCGTCACAGTACAGATTAAAACGAAGGTGACTTCCGTTCCTTATTCGATTTTTTTTTTAATTAGGTCAAACAAAGAGTGTTATAGGGTGCCAACAATGGACTCTTTCCACATACCCCACCCCGATCCAAAATGGACGTCGTCCAGAGGATTCAAATAGGGCACCCATGCTATTTCTCGTCCACTTGATCGAATTATATAAAATAAAGGGTGTTGTGCAGTGCCCCCCCCCCCAAGCCAATGTAAATATTCACCCCTTTCACCCTTTGTTTGACCTAAATCGGTCAAGGGGCCGAGAAATGTCAAGGTGCGCTATTTCAACACTTCTGGACGGCGGCTATTTTTGATCGGGTGGGCGAATGGGGTGAATATTTATATTGGCTTGGGGCCACCATACAACTCCCTTCGTTGACCTAAATCGGTAAAAAAAAAAGGCCGAGAAATGGCATGAGTGCCCTATTTGAACCCTTCTGGACGGCTGTCATTTTTGATAGCACCATGTAGCATAATGATATGTCATTTAACCACATGCTTTACAGTAGGGTACACAGTTTAATGTATTACCCCAAATTGAAGAGTACCGTAGTTTTGCGGTTTGCTTGGGCCATACAGCAATATATAATCTTAAAGTCGACTCAGTTTATAGCGAAATTCCAGTAAATTTGGGCATGCACCTTGCCTATATGGACGGTTCAGACATAATTTGCTGAACTCCGTTTGTAAATTTCGGTGTAAGCCGGTTGACTCGTTTGGTATCCTCTAGTTATTCAGTCTATTCTGAACAAGTTCGTGGTAACTCATCACTTAATTGTGGTGCGTGTACACTCATCACTAATGAAAAATCTACGATTTACAAGGAAAAATACATTTCTTAAAAGCAGTGATCAATATATTGCCGACTAAATGTGCTTTCTTTCAATAAACATAATATTAGTAACAATAGTTTTGGTCCAAGCAGAGAACAAGCATGAAAATAGCAAATGTTCGTGGAATACACCAGTAAACATGTCGCGGAAAATCCTTCGACTGACTACTTTTTGTCAGAATGTTTGAGCAAACAAATGTGAGTTTGGACACACATGATATATCAGCTTGTTTGAAAATTATTGTAGCATATGCTCGTAACTGCCAAAATACTATGTAATCTGTCATATCCTAGTTTATTACCTTTTTCTTCATTTCTCGATGTGTTTTCTTCGCCTCCGCCATATAGAATGCGTGGTACTCGACAACTCGAAACCACGTGATTCCCCACCGTGTTAATAATCAGTCGTTGTGCCAACTGGGGGAATGTAACATTCTACTAACATCGCCGAAAATTTTAAGCAAATTGACCATCCCACTCCATAATAAACATCGTTTGAACAACGCTAAATTGTAAATATTTACTACTTTATTCGGGACGCATCTATCGGCGATAAACTAACGAAAACGAATTCGCCATCGAGAGTCACTGCAATTAATTAATATATAAGAATGACTGTGTGTGTTGTCTATATGAATATAATGATTCTAATAATTACTACTTTGAACAAGATTATTCTTAATTTCTATTTGATCACCACACCGGGGTGTTTCACATCTCTTTAAATGCGCCATTCCGATCTCAAATCGATAAGAAATAATAATTTATTCACGCACACAAGAAGCCAACCGATCCACATTTGAGATCGTTTCGATTAAGCAGGAGAAGAAAATATGTAGCTGTCATCGCTCTGAATCATTTATGTTACTAGAACTTACTACATTTTAAAAATGTTTAAATTGAAGATAAAGCAATGCGTGGAGTTAATTTATCTACCTATTTCTATACCCGGAAAAATTAAAACGTGAATAATACTAGTAATATTTTTGGAGCGCAAACCGCCATAATTATGGCATCAAACCAGGGGGGGGGGTAGTAAACCATATGCAGGAAGGTATGCCGTTTTTTCGCATCTGGCATTTTCGGGGACCCACCTCCCCCAAACCTGCAAAAACAAAAACAAAACAAGTTTTTTACCCCCCCCCCCAATTTCACTAAATTTGGTCTAAAACCGCATAGAACTCTACTGATGTCACTCATATGACTGGGAATGAACTCATTTAGTTCAAATAACAGTTTATCCTGTTTCAGAAGCTGTTTTAATTAAAAAAAAACGTTTTATAAATTGTTGATCATCTGTAAACCTAGATCATTGTGCAGAATACACAAAATTTCTTAATTTCTAACTATTTCCTGATTAGTCTGTCAACCAGCCCATTATCTAACATATTCCATACCACTTATGTTAGTCTACTTGAGCAACTTACTTCTATTATACTAAACTAGCTGAAACAGGCTCCCGAATATATTCAGCGTCGAAGATAACTGTGGCTCCCTTTGTGGCACATTTTGATCATTAAAAAATTATGATTTATATGTATTGCTCAATTTAACAAAACCAATTTTATTTCATTTTTTTTTAATTCAAAATTTTGAATAACACTATAACATTAACATCCGCCAGGGTACTCCGAGTCATCACACCAAATTTGGTTGAACTCGGTCCAGGGGTGTGAGAGAAAAATCCGGACAGATCCTACTTGTTTATATATATATAGATGACAAGCAGTCATAGCACTATACCAGGCTTGGATACTTTAGTTCTTGTGAGAGATCATCTGAGTTGACAGACACGCAAATAATTCACTGATAGATATTTTCTACCCACTGATAGTCACATTAATGTTTGAGACAGTTGCTCGCTTTTTCCATGCACATAATGATCTAAGCATTAGCTACATCAGGACAAGTTTATTTATATATTCAAACTTAGGTCATTGTACAGGATACACACAATTCCATAATTTCTAACAATTTCCCGATTAGTCACTTTTGTTAGTCTACTGGAGCAACCTGTGTTATAATATATGACAAACAGTCAATATGCCAGACTTGGGTATTTTAGGTGTTGTGAGAGTAACAGATCATATGAGTTGATGGACATGCAAATAATTCACTGATTGGCTTGATTCACTGATGAACAGTGTGCTGATAGTTATATTCCAGCCATTGATAGTCACATTAATGTTTGGCGCCGTTAATCGCTCTTTGTCCATGCACACAATGATCTAGGCTTTAGTCACATCAAGACAAGTTTATTTATTTCAGTTTTACATTTATCGAAGCTTCTTTCAGAAGGGTGTCGAGAAGGAATGTGTTCACCCCACCGTACCACATGCAACATGCCATAGCTTAATGTCATCTCCAATAAGGCCCATATGAGGTGCCAGTAACATAAATATGGCGTTTTTGTTGTTATAAATCCTTATAATATGTTTTAAACTGTTACAAATGTCAAATAAGGGCAAAAATGGTCTTTAGTAAAAAAAATTGCATGAGGTTGTAAAAAACGTGTTTTTTGCCCCTCGTGCGACCCACCCACCCCGGCATAGCTTCCTGCAATGTTTTATTACCCCCTCCCATGATCCCCGGACGTTAGGATATCTGCCATCTGGAACTCATGCAGTGGTTGAGCTAGATTGTGTTGCTGAGCTATTGTACTGATGGTGATGGGAGTTATGTCCATTTTAGGAACATCTGTTATTTTAAATGGTTGAGGTGTGTTTGCTGTTCAAAATCGAGACACAATACATACCAATATTATCCTTGCAAAATTTTTAATGATTACTGATTTCTGAATGTGCATTGTTAATTTCCACAGCTCATATACTGTAGTTGATTCTATCAGACAAATGTTTATATATGTTTCAAGCACATTTGAAATCAATCCGATTTGGGTTAGAGACTTGATTGATGACGTAGGTTCCGGGCCCTGAATGTGACACGACAAAGACGACAGGACGGTACACATGTGTTTTTCAGGAACATGCATACATGTAACAAATACACCTTTCATGACGGGAGCTGCGCCGGCGCAACACTAAAGACCCTGTGCCAATGCATTCTCTTAAAATGGCCGAGGTCGACCATAGGAGAATGCATTGGCCTAATAATTTTTTATCAATATTTTTTTACATTTTTTATCATTTTTTATGAATTTTCCTTACATTCTATAACAATTTTTTTTATCATTTTTTTCTTATATTCTTTACAAATTTTATAATTTTGTTTTTCTATTTTTTTCTTACATTCTTTAACAATTTTATCAAAGTTTTCAAATTTTTTCTTACATTCTTTCTCAATATTTCCAAAAAAAAATTTGTTTACATTCTTTAACAATTTTTTATCATTTTTTTATCAAATTATTTCTTACATTCTTTAACAATTTTTTATCATTTACATTCTTTATAAATTATAAAAAATAATATAAAATTTGCTAGGCAAATGCATTCTCTTATATATGCGAGGCGACCTATGGTCGACTCGCATATAAGAGAAAACATCGAGAAAACTAATGTTCGTAAAAAAAAGAAAAGGACCACACTGGTTTGATACCGAGTGCACTAATATGAGAAAGTCATTTAACCGAGCAAAGCGAATATATAAGAAACGTCCATCGCCAAATAACATATTGAAAATGAAAAGCGCAGGGAAAGAATATAAATCAATCTTAGATGACAAGATAAAAGCTTTCGAAAGACATCGAAACGACTCAATACGTAGAATTTACAACAACCCGAAACAGTTTTGGAAAACTATCAAGCGAATTAATGCTGATAGGGTGGAACATACTAACACTGATGTCTCAATAAACGATTTTTTTGAACATTTCAAAACTATTAACGATTCCCAAAATTTAGATAGTGATTTAGATCTCTTATTAAACCAGATGTATGACGATAATGACGATAGTGTATTGAATCGTAACATAACCCGAGAAGAAATATTTAATGCTATAGGCCGGTTAAAGGGAGGGAAGTCACCTGGTTCAGATAATATCTTACCAGAATATATAATTAACACAAAACATTTGATGGTTGATATATACCTGAAACTGTTTAATGCTATTTTTAGAAGTGGAATCTTCCCCGAACGTTGGACAGAAGGTCTAATCCAACCTATTTTCAAGAAAAAGGGGAAGCGATCAGACACGGACTCCTACCGAGGAATCACTCTATTGAGCGTAATGGGGAAATTATTTTCATCGATTTTGAACAAAAGACTAGTTGAATTTTGCGAAGAAAGTGACACTGTCTCTGAATTTCAAGCGGGTTTCCGGAAAAACCACTCAACGGTTGATAATATTTTTATCCTCAAGTGCCTTATTGATATGTATCTTTCCCGGGGGAAAAAAATGTACAGTTGTTTTATTGATTTTAGAAAAGCATTTGACACGGTTTGGCGTGGCGGCCTATGGGTGAAACTGATGACGACGAATATTAATGGCCGCATTCTTAAAGTTATACGCAGCATGTATTGCAAAATTAAGTCATGTGTCGTACAAGGAGGTGACAGATCTGAGTTTTATAGTTGTAATATGGGGGTGAGACAGGGTGAGACAGGGTGACCCCTGTCACCTTTCTTGTTCTCAATGTATCTAAACGATTTATAATCTTTTCTCGGAAATTGTGCCATCGATGGCTTAAAATTTTTAAGTGACGAGTTTTATGATAAACTTGGACACTACATGAAAAATACTTGTGTGCTTGACGCCGATGATACGATTATTCTCGCAGAAGACCACGCAAGTATGCAACGTGCATTGAATGCTTTTGGCGACTACTTAACAGCATGGAAGTTAACTATCAATGTAGACAAAACTACGGCCACGGTGTTTTGCAACCGCAAAGATGACTATGTGGAACAATTGACCCTTCATGGTGAAAACATTGAGTTTGTGGATAATATGACATACCTTGGGGTAGACTTTTTTCATAATGGAAGATTCTGTCAAGCGGTGAAAAGATTGTGACTGTAGGCAAGAAGGCTATATATAGTTTGAGCATTAAATTCAAGTTACGCATGTTGTCCTACTGGAAGCGGATTCTAGATGGTAAATGCTCTAAAGTTGTTCAAAAATTGTATACGTTTTCGTTACAAATGGCTAATTCCGGTAAAGCAAACAAACGCACGACTTGGCTATCCTGCATTAAGGGACTAATAGATTCTTCCGGACATAATCACATTTGGAATGAGCAAAACATTTCTAGTCATGACTTTAAGAATATTGAGAACACTTTCAGAGATCAATTTATTCAGAAATGGTGGTACGACATCGATAACTCATCACGGGGTCATTTTTATCGGAATTTTAAAATGAAGTTTGTTTATGAGACTTACTTTTTTAATTTACCTCGTGATCTATCTCATAATATTATGCGATTGAGAACTGCCAATCATAGACTAGGTGTTGAAACTAGTAGATGGGGCAATGCAGGCAAACGTAGCAATGGATGCACTATATGTAGACAGGTCGACGCGAATGATGAATATCACATTGTATCCATTTGTAAATCATTGGAGGGGGCGAGGCAGAAATAGTTACCACGATATTATTGGGAAGAACCATCTAGATGGAAATTCTACAAACTATTTAGCTACCAGCAACCCCGAACTTCGAAAATGTCTAGGAATTTTAATTAAAATAGGACTGAAAAGGATCGACAAATAACGACCGTTGTGATGATACTGAGGATTTTGACGACGACGACGATAATAATGACGATGACGAAGATGATGGTGGTGTTGATGATGATGATGATGATAACAAAGGTGATGGTGATAACGATGACGATGACGATGGTGACGATGAGGACGAGGACGATAGTGATGAAAGACGATGATGAAATGACGAGTAGTTGACGATTATGATGATTGCATGCTATTGGTGGTGATAATGATGATGATGATGATGATGATGATGACGATGGTGGTGATGATGATGATGCCACGATGATGATGACTGCATGATAGTTGTGATAATGGTGATGACGATGATGATGATGATGGCGATGATGATGATGACTGCATGATTGATCGACGTACTGATGACGACGATGATATTGACGACGATAGTTGAGGACGATAATGGTAGCGGTGACGACGATGACGATGATGACTGCATGCTAGTTGTGATAATGATGATGAAGATGATGGAAATTATAATGACGATGATGCCGATGACGGTGACACAAATACATACTGATGGCGGGTTCTGATGACGATGATATTGATGACAATAGTTGAGGATGATGATGATGATGATAGCGGCGACAATGATTATGCTGATGATGCGAACGATAAGCCTTCTAATGATGACGGTGGGGATGACAGGGAAGATTATGATTACGATGATGATGGTTTTGATGATGATGCGGATGATGATGGTGATGATGATGATGATGATGATGATGTAGATTAGCATAACACAGAGGACGATCATAGTGATGATGAGATGCTGACGACGACTATGTTGTAAATAGTGTATATATGTTCACATTCATCTCTAATTTTATGTTAATTCATGATTGAGTTAATAAAGCATTCATTCACAGGGTTTTCGAAAAAAATTCAGGAAGCTTCCTTCACGAAAGGGATAAATAATAATAATCAACATGGGTTGGGTAGTGTGTACATTTTGGCGTAGTTTCCTGGCACTGACTATTCCCCGCCGTGGAGTCCAAAGTGGATAGGGTTATACTGTGAACAATAGGTTTGTGTTGAACACTAGGTATTACGAGTAGCTTTATTATACGATTACTCTGCATGGATGAGCTAACTAAGTTTTTCATCACAAATAGTACAATCTTGTAATACCGGTTGTTCTAGGTGTTGGTTTATGTCGATCGGAGATAAGATCCATTACTATCCTATAGCCAAATTCGTTCGACATATAGATATCAGATAACTATTACAGCATATGTATTTAATAATTTGGCATTATTGCGATATTCGTTTAAATAATAATGTTTCCGTGAACAAAAAAGCGATTTTTCAGCCAAGAATACATTTTTCGGCCCCCAAATGGCGGGAAAATAAAAAAACCAACACCTGTTTTCCTTTCAAGTAGAGATATGGTATAATGTAGTAAATTTAGCACCAAAAACAGATACTGTTGACAATTAAGTTAGGACTTTGCGACATCTCCCGCTTTACCAAAATCGAGATTTTCTGGTTGGCATCTTTCATCGTCGATTTGACCATACTCCATAGCCACCAGTGTTTCCGTTATTTTTTACTATTATTTTCTTGAAAGATATATATTTCTTCTTCAAAAAAGATAGTTTCAACTTGTTCCACTGTGGATAGGGGTATCTCGACAAATATTTAAAGAGCTCGTTTTCGATTTCGGCCGCTGCACTAAATGGTCTCAAGGTGCGAAATATCATAACTGAAGAGCTATTAATAATAACAATCAGAACAAGGTATATATCACATGAAACCCCATATTATATCATTAAAAACGCCATTACATATTTCCGTATATCTCACTAGTGACGAATAGGTGCGTGCTTCCCGGGATACTTGACATCGCGCCAACAAAGTTAACGTGCGGATTAATACTATTTCGAAAAGCCGCGCTTGACATCAATACCAGATATTGCAAAATAAAAACTTTGTTCATTAAAGTTTAACTATTGTCCAACTTCGTTGCACTAACGAAAATATGCACAAAAACAAAGAGGCAAATTGGGGGACTATATTTTTCGTCGCATTCCAGAGCTCGAAATAATGTCGTGTACGGCTGTGAAGCGTCCCAGCCAAAGCCGTGTAAGTATGCATTTTCCATGCATTTCTCAGCTTATTTTAAAGATTTTTATTTGTTAAAAAGGCATAAAGATCCAGCTTTTTCATGTGATATACAAGATCTCCAACTCGTTATGTTTGGGATATAAGATTTTATGAAACTTGATTGATAAATTTGAATCACAATTGAATCAAATTTATCCAACTCGTTTCATCAAATCTTATATCCCAACATATTAACTCGTTGGAGATCCTTTATATCTGTTTCTTCTTAGTGAAATCTACAAACTTTTTTGATTTTTCACATTTACGAGTACCTTCTACACCTTTACGTCGAAGGACGCGTCACAGAGCCGTAAATTACCCATGCAACCTTGGTCAAGTGATCATGCATTGAAGTTGGTGGGACCCACCAGCATCATGACACATTAGCATGACCACTTGCCCACATGTGATTGCTCCTTGCGTCCGTCATCAAAGAGTAGTGCTGACAGCACCGAACCTTAAATTACCCCGTGAGTCCGTTATCATTTGTGAGCTCGTTATCTCGCTCAGGACAATGTCTCCGACCATAAATACAAGTCCGTTTTGAAATTCGTTAATAAAACCGTTCATGAACTCCACCAAACTTGGAACTTGGGCTTTCATCGTGGGTATGAGGATAGCATGAACAACGATTGCTGCTAAACCGAGGCTCAACACCTGAACCGCAATAAGCCAGTCCTCCTGTTCCGATTCTACATGCTCGTTCTCGTATTCTTTATTCGTCCGTATTCTGCCTGCACGGTAAGACATCGTGTACCCAGCCTGGTATTCCTGGTGTATGTGGATTCCCGGCGACGCATTCCGTTTTGTTATCTTAAACGCTATGTGAAACCTGTTATCCCGAAGTTGAACGCGGAAATACATCAAGTCGGCTCCTTCGTGAAAACCCATTGTTGATCGAGTTAGAGTTATCGTTCCTGGACATGCATCAGTGATCGTGAACTGCGACGAAGACAGTATATCAAGCTTCTGTAACTCGTGTAGAATGAAGCGAAGTATGAAGTGATTCTCGATGTTAAGGGTGAGCTGTGATCCTGGAAGCAGGTTATTCATATTGAAAATAAGATTGATTTGCAGTAATTAAGACATCGATCTAAATTACCTATAAGGATTAACTGTCATGTGGACTGTTTTTATAGAGATGTAACCGTGAGGTAAGTCGTCATAACTTGTGTAAAAACCGATACAAGTCATGACCACTTACCTCACGGTTACATCTCCATAAAAACAGTCCACATGACAGTTAATCCTTATATTTATATACATTAAGCGAAAAAGCCACTTTTGTAAATGTATTTAAATCGAAAAGTGTATCGTGACAAAACCAGCCCAAAATACCCCATAGCACCCTTGGCAAAAGTTAACAGGAACAATTGAAACCCGATGATTTATTAAGTCAATCCTGCGCGAATCCAAATGCGCCCAAAACATTACGCGTTCGTCTTTCCAAACCCAATGACGTATCGATGTTGTTATGAGCTTGCAGTTATTAGCTGTTGCGCATTCACCGAGAAATAATTGCAACTAGCCACGTGGGCGCCGACCAATCAGAATGCTGGATTTAGTGATGACAACACTTAGTATGTAAATATAAAGGGGTATTGTACTCAAATATTCTTGTTGGTTTATACATTCTCTGCTTCGTAGAATAAGGAAACCAGATTTCCATTATTTGACTGTCTGCTGAGTACGAAGTAACATTACAGATGGCTGATAAGCCGGAATGCAAAAATATAACTGTCGCCATCGAGATATTGTTGTACAGTTTTCAGGCTAATGTATCAATAAATGTTACATTATATGAATAACAGTCTCATATAGATTCTTTTATTGTATAGTCAGTAAGTGGCTTAAATGAGCTCGCTCCCCATATCAACATATGTTTACACGATGTGACACGCAATGCCCAATCCACTATCCGTCAATTAATTTAATTTAGTCTTGTGCATGGAAATTCGTAACTTAGTTTAAAATTATTCATTTTGATTTTAAGATAACCTGTTAACCTGAACGTTTACAGAGGACATCTTCGACTCAAATTAATTATTTTTCTATATAGTATCGATATTAGATCGTTGTTATTACTGGACATTTATCGAAATTGGCCGACAGTCCCCCTTTAAGTGTCAGGAGATGTCAACAGGAAAGAAATGTTCTGTCTATCAAAAATTTACAATTAACATCACAGAAGCTAGCCTGAGTTTAGTGTGCCTGTCATTTGCAGAATGAGGTCCACAGAGGGTGAATTTAGGCTATATAGAATCACATAGAATCACCAAATCCACCCTCGTGGGACCTCATTCTGCATAGCCTCGACTGCTATGGGAGACATAGACTCAGATTTGAAGTTCCCAAATTATGAATATTGTGATGTACACCCATTGAGAACCTCGATTATGCAATGTGTCTCTGCCAATTTGGGGATATAGAGAAACTAAACTAAAAAAGAATTGTACTGTTTCGGGTTAGTGCTGCTGAACACGTTCTTGTTCTCACAGAATATATATAGTCCACGACAACATATTTTGATTATGAACACTCGTAGCTGTGTGTGTTAATTGGTGTGTATTTTTGACGGATATAAACTGTTAACGGGCATTGTGATTGACCCCTCCCATGACGCCTGGCGCATTAAGATTACTATAGATACGAGATTCATAACCCAATTATCGAAAACTCCCCACCACTGTCATCATCTCACAACACAACATCTGTCCCCTCTTGTCTTCTATGTTACCCCCCCCTCTCTCTCTCTCTCTCTATCTCTGCATCCTGCTATCCCTAACACTGTCTTCTTCTCTGTCTTTCCACCCCTAACTCAAATTCAGTTATATATATATCTCCATGTATCCTAAAACCATTATTTCCAACCCTTCCCGTCTGACCTATACCCCTCCCTCACTTATTGGGGACGGGCATGTAGCCAAAGAGGAGCAGACTTCATATAAGCCCTCGGGCTTGTTGTCTGATCCTCGTTTCCATACATTAACTCTTCTAGTTGCATATATGTGTCATTTGTATATTATGTTATTTGTTTAGATTTGGAAATAAAAATATGTTTACACCAACTAAAACATCCATACAAAATTTCATTGAGATCCGAGCATTACTGTTCAAGTTATGACCTGAACAGACATCGGATGTACCAAACAGCCAACATGTCCAGATAAACAAACTTGAATAACTCTAGAATTGAAAAGCCAAACAGAACAATGGAACCCTCTATTGAATGTCCTCACAGTGGTGAACATCCATACCAAATTTCATTGAGATCCCAGCACAACTGTTGAAGTTACGACATGAACAGACACCAGACGGACCAAAAAGCCAACATTTCCAGATAAACAAAGATGTATAACTCTAGAATGGAAAATCTGAAGAAAACGATGGAACCCTCTTTTTAATGTCCTCATAGTAGTGAACATCCACACCAAATTTCATTGAGATACCAGGACAACTGTTGAAGTTACGACATGAACAGACACCAGACAGACCAAAAAGCCAACATTTCAAGATAAACAAAGATGAATAACTCTAGAATGGAAAATCCGAACAAAACGATGGAACCCTCTATTTAATGTCCTCATAGTAGTGAACATCCATACCTAATTTCATTGAGATCCGAGCACTATTGTTCAAGTTATGACATGAACAGACATCGGACGGACGTACGGACGCACGGACGGACGCACGGACGCACGGCTAGACGGACGGACGGACAGGTGCAAAACAGTATACCGCCCTTATTTTTTAAAGGGGGTATAAAAAGAAATCGAATATATGTGTAGAAAGTTCTTTTGCGGGATAGCGTCTCTAAATTCACCCTCTGGGGACCCCATACTGCAAATGACAGACACATAGGCTTGCACAGAAGTTGACACCACTTAAAACATGCAGAAAAAATACATCGCAGGCGGCAAATGTATAACTAACAATACGAAATTTATCTTCAAAATGAGACTGCATAAGTTCTTGTTTTATGAGTCACTGTAAAGATGTGCACGGAAAATTGTTCAAATAACGTCAGGGCGTGGTATAATACGCCCGTTTCTGGAGTAGAGTGGGGCAAGGTTTTTTTTTTTAAACCTTTGACTATTTTCAGACAAAATAATCCTATAATTCTGGCAAAAATGGACTCAAATTCTAAATTGACCTGAAAAATCATGTAGACAGAACCCATATTTGAACTTGATCTGTATACCAAATTTGGTTCAGTTCACTCAATTCAATCTAAAGTTATCATCTGGAAACCGCATATCAGGTAAAATCTAAGTCGAAAAAGGGGAATAACTCAGTCAAAATCATGCGGACGAAACCCATATTCAAACTTTATCTGTATTTTGGTGTGGTAAACTAACATACCAAATTTGGTTCAGTTCACTTGATTTAATCTAAAGTTATCATCCGGAAACCGCAAATCAGGTAAAATCTAAGTCGAAAAATGGACATAACTCCAGGGGGGGGTCGGAAAAAAATTGCAACATATAGGGCCTAGGGGGTGGGTCCCCCGCGGCCGGACCATTTAAAAAAAATCCACTTTTTGTCATTTTGTTCACCGATACAAGAAATTTGAGTTTTGCTATGTCTTCAGTGGCCACTTAAGAACATAATAGGTATAAGTTATTGGTTTTATTTGCTTTGAAACTCATTATTTCTGTTTTCATTTTAGTGGGCGTGGCACCTAAAAATGGAAAAAATTTGCAAAAATAAATTCCAATTTTTTTTTCTTCCATTCTTTTTGTTTTTTTGTGTAGTCCAAGGGTAACTAATGCCATTTTCAGCGTGATATGTTTTTACTTTTGACCGACCCCCCCCCCCCCCTGATAACTCAGTCAAAATCATGCGGACGAAACCCATATTCGAACTTTATCTGTATGTTGGTGTGGTAAACTAACATACCAAATTTGGTTCAGTTCACTCGATTCAATCTAAAGTTATCATTCGGAAACCAAAAGCGGACGGACGACGGACGGACGGACAACTCATTTACATAATACGACCTTTTTTTCAAACGGGCGTATAAATATGGGTTTATTGAATGGAATAAGGGTAGGATCATTTAATAAATATGAATAGGAAATTCAGATTAATACTTATAATTACATCTCCGTGAAAATAAATATAAACATAAAAGTGCATTTTGAGTTGGACTGAATATCGGTAAATATTGGGAACGTAAACGAGACGTTGATGCGACGACATTCCTACATCCAGCGTGCACTTCCGCCCTGTAATGGAGCTTTCCACAGAGGCCACACCCACAGCGGTAGTCCCGCCCACTGGTAAAAATACTTTATCCACATAAATATTGTCTGTTACCCGAGATCGACTTCCGAAGTGAACACACTTGCCCTTATGTTAACTAGCTGGAACAGACTCATGTATATGATTCGTTCAAATTTGATCTTTTAACCAGTTTGATTTAAAAAACATTATTTAGATTCAATTTTATTTTTTTTTAGATTGAACTTTGATCTGCTGTTGAAAAAACACAAAATAATAATTTGTTAAAATTTTTAAATTAATTTTTTTTATTTTATTTTTAGATTTTTTAGATTGAATCTTTATAATTTGTTTTAATTTTTGAATTTGAATTTTGTTTTAAGACAGACAGATCACTGAACTCTAATATATCTAAACCAGAGAACATACATTCGTTTTGCCATTAAATGTGAAAATTATGACAAGTGTCATGCTAAACGAAAAACATTGTTATATTCACGGATAAATTTATAACATCATGCCGCAAATATAAATCTCAGTATATTATGATTTGACAACAAACAAGTTGTTTGAATATAGCCAATTTAACACTGAATGTATGCATGGATATCAAAATTAGGGTGAAGAAAGATGGCGTCGAAAAAATCTCCGCAGCCAGCGGCCGGCTCGGCATCTGATTGGTCGAATATATTCTAATAAATTGCCATTGGGCGGGACTACGCTGTGGGTGTGGCCTCTGTGGAAAGCTCCATTATCCCAATTAAACACATTAGGATTTTAGAAACAAATGGCAAAATACTATCAAAATGAAATGGATGTAAATTTTTATATATTAATGGCTCACCTGGAAGTAAAAGCTCACTATTTGCGAAGACGAATTTTCTCGGATTAGTAGGTGTACTCATATTTGGCATAGCCATCAATGCTGCATACACGTGGTTCCCGTTCTCTGATTGGTCATAATTGAAAATATATGCTACTTCTGAAGGTATGAATCGTCGTGTGTCGTCGTTGCGGTCTGGAATCGTGAAGCTTAGAATGTGGTAACGCGAATCAATGGCAAGCAGCTGTCGGAACTTTATTTTCAATGCTACACCAATAAAATGTTTGGTTGTTAATCCTGCGTCTATCACTAAATTACGAACTGCGTTGCCATCAATAATACGAAGTTCTACGTCATATCTGACGCCAGTGTTTCTTACAAACGTGTGGAAAGACGTCACGCTTGATTCTAAAATCACTTCCACTCCACTCATGTCCGTGGTAGTTGCATTTCCATTGAAGATTAATGTTATACTACCACTAATAAAGGTTATACTCAGCTTCGCTGCCAGGAATTCTTGCCGAAATGGTGTCAGCGTTAAACCTCCTATCTCGACGTTATTGAATGTAGCTTGTATAACGAGTGGCAGGCCGTCAACAGGCAAGGTTATCTGTAAAAAGATGTGAAACGATTTTAACCCTTCCATCACGGGAGCTTTCTGGTAATTTTGCGAAAACCCTGTGTCAATGCATTCTCTTATATATGCAATACATTTGCATAACAATATTTATCTTGTCCTTGTAAGCCAGGTATTCTCTTATATATGCGAGAATATACTGGCACATGATGTTCAATGCTGCACCAGCGCAGCTCCCGTCATCAAATGGTTAAGAGATTGCTCTACAACGATCGCATTACCATACCGCATATCGAGCGTTCTTAATCACGTGATTGGATACGAGACGCGTCACGCGCCGCCATGTTGGTTGTATAGACAACCATACGCAAGCGCTGAGTTAATCGGATTAATTAAGAGAGCTACTTCTAAAAACCTCTCGTTATGGCTTCAACGGAATTAATTGCAATATTTTCCAACGATATTAATAATCACGAACAACATTTCTAACAAGAAATACATCGAAACGTTAGATAAACCTACTATAGGGTGTGATATTTATAAAAAAAAAGATCACTCGTTGACAACATCGATCCGTATGATTAAAAAAATAGAGTGTATACTCGGAACTGTCGCCAAACGTTAAAGATCCGGACATACGTCATTACATTATGTATACACGAGCACTTCTTGTTACTATTAATCATAGTTATGTTTTTAAATAAAATTATCACAGGCTTACCTAATTTGTTTTCAATGAATGAAAATGTAGTCCATGTATTATCGAAACACAGGTGGTGCAGTTGTGTGTGTTGTAAAACGCTGCATGCACGTAACACGAAAATATAGCTACTTTCCGAGATTTTCAAGATGACTATGTGTGTGTAGAGGCATCTTGTAAAAGCTACTGTCGTTTGATAACAAAAACAAATAGAGCAACTTTGAACAAAAAAACAACACGAGTGATTTTTGGCCATTTCCGATAACCAACAAAGATTGATGCTTACGTTGAATCAAAGTGTGTAACAAACGCCATTATAACTTCAATATAGCATAGACTATCTGATATCGAAAGAATGCTAATAGCTCCCACCTTGATGCAATAACTTTAATCCGACCGGGGGTGTACATGTCGTAATTAATTTATAATCTCTCTTGTGTCGAAAGTACACCCTCAGGGCTCAGGCATCAAATTTAAAGCTGGCAAAAATAAATATAACGATATACATATCCATTTCCCGTAACTTTACTGAGTCACATGACAGTGCGAAGCACGTGCAATGTGTGAAATTTCGTGTCATTCTCTTGGAAAACTTTTGTTAATTCCCATATACATGTACATTGTCGCAGCCATGTGGAGGAAGCTTTAGATTCTCAAACGGATTAACTTCGATTAAGTAAAACGTTCGCAGAAAATCATAAAGGTTAGCATCTATCCCGTCTGTGTGATATGTATAGATGTAGGCTCTACTTGTACTTATACGGAACTACTTGTATAATTCTCTAAATACACATGTTGAAAGTGTTAATAGAAGAAATTTGAAGTCAATATTACCACGGTGTTATAGCAGACTCATGTACATATATAACGAACGAACATTTCAAATAAAAAATACTCGCGGCGCAATTAATATTCATAACACATCATCGATCTGGACTATACTATTTCGACTTTTTATTTTGTAATTTTTGTTATCTTAACATTCAACTGTAAATAACATTGTGTGCATAAAACACTCACGGATATGCAATGCACACGAATGAGAGACACTTTATTATAGCTATAACTTCCCGCAAGTTTATACTCGTTGCTACATCAAATATGGCGTTGCGCAATGCAAACTGGATGTGTGACGTCATGCGGAAACGCGCTATAGAAGACCAAGTCAAATTTATCACTGTCGCCCGCGAACAAAATGGATAGTAACTATAGGATAATAGCTGAAACTGTACATTATTTCAGCTGCAGGCCGAGATCGTTTCATTCGCAAACAGACTAGTCATGTACAGTTTGAAGGTATTATCCGGCTTAAAACATGGCATCGTCCAAATCGTCCCCTCTGATCAGAATGGATTAACTCAAAATTGGGTCACGGCACCGGAGTTGTACCATGTTGTCGGCCCTGTCCACCCGCTCATTCACCATTGAGACGAAAGTAAATCTTAGTAGAACTTATAGATGAAATTGCGGCCTGGAAATATTTGCCTTATTGCCAGGCCCTATTGTATTTTGTTTTCGTTTGTGTGTGTTGTGTAATATGTGCATATGATAATTGAGAATAATATATTGTTCGCACTAAGCTCACCTGTCCATTAATAAACTTCAACGCATGCGGGAGATTCGATTCGATCTCATTGAGACCTGAGTTAACGAGGTCTGAGTGCATTCCCATAACAACGCCCCAGTCGTTCAGACATGCGCCGTAGCGACCATAGCCGGCCGTTTCTAGAAGAAGATTACTTGTCACCAGTAGTAACAGCAGCAACGCTGACCTGTGTCGCTTCATCGTTGGTCTGGAATGTGAATATAATAATATATATTTACAACACACTTAACTACGGTGGCTGGTTTAGGGGCATTTTGTTTATTTCGTGGCCAGGAAGTAACTAATTCGTGGCGACGAAATTCTATTTCGTAGCCAGGAAATAACTAATTCGGGCGACGAAATACTATTTCGTGGCCATGAAATAGCTAATTCGTGGCCACGAAATATTAATTCTTGGTCACGAAATAACGAATTCGTGACCATGCACGAAATAACTACTTTATTCCCATTCAGTCAGATACACTTCATATAACGGCCTATATTACCTGGTATAGACTATATCGAGTAGACTGTATCACCAGCTTACGTGTCAAACACAAGCACCCGTGCCCGACGCACAGGACGGAATATTAAATAGGCTTAAATATTACATAGCCAAAACACGGTGCTCCACCGTCACCGATGCATCACCGAACAACGTGACATGCCGTACATATATCTGTATATAGGTGGCTCTCCATAGGAATACGTTCATACGCTCGCAAATTTACCAAGTATTCTTTTGTAGGCATGTCGGTATAGAAAGTTACAATGTGCCAGAAACTGAATGCAAAAATGCTCATAAAATGCAGCTGTACCACATCTAACTACATAAGAAGTAACGAAAGGCCGATCACGATCGGCAGATGTTTAACCCATTCATTGGCGACAGTAAATTACTATGATCGGAATCATAAATTACATTTTTTATGTTGAATTATGTTATGTAATATTATAGAGTCTATAATATAGACACATGTACATAATAACACAAAATATTGGAATTTATGGGTCAAATGTGGAGACTCGCATATGTAGGAGAGTGCACTGGCACATAATCTGTAACGCTGCACCAGCGCAGCCTTGGATTAAATGTGAAAAGGTGACCCGGGCATGGACTACTTGGGTTAATAGAGTCCAAATTAAGTCTACAATGATAATGTATCAAATTCTACAACGACACTGCCATCAAGATAAGCCACATCGCTGTTGACCCATTAATATCAATTATATAGCAGAGCTGTCAACTAATAACTGGTTTTGTTTATACTAAATCTTGGCATCTGTATTAAACCTTTCAAATTTATAATGACCTTCATACCATCTGTTGAATGATATACTCCA
The DNA here is from genome assembly GCA_032622095.1 of Siphonodentalium dalli. Lineage (NCBI taxonomy): Eukaryota > Metazoa > Mollusca > Scaphopoda > Gadilida > Siphonodentaliidae > Siphonodentalium > Siphonodentalium dalli. The sequence continues at coordinate 41,786,942 of CP136066.1, forward strand.
AGTATGTATCCTACTGTTAATAGCACGTCGCGTGTATTGTTGAAACATTTTTTTAAATTTCGATACCATAACTTTCTTTATCTGCACATTGGCATAAGAGACATCATAAAATTATATAGCCATATTAATAGCTGATAGTCCAAAGACATTGGATGAAATTTGTGAATTCGGTTTAATATCATGCACAGGGACATGGCAATATGTGGGCGTCTCTTTCCACCCCCGCCGACACATACGATGTGCCTAATCCCACCTCAAACGCTTGTCAAAATATCTTCGGAAATCAACTCCTGACACTTTACAGCTGTTCGGAATAGGGAGCGGCGAGTCGCCACCAAACGCTATAGTTATGTCGCCAGGTATCATTCTGACAAAGGTTTTGATTGATATATATACACATATATATATACATGTATTACACTCCTATGCGCGATTTCCATTGAAAACGCTGTTAATTAAAATGGTAATGCCACTAGTGAATTATGTCATTTCGATGGTTGATCTTTCTCCACATCGGGACTTTCATGCATAAATTATGTGTGCTTTAATCATATTTGGCGAACCAAATTGATGCAGAAGTGTAATAAATAGAGTAATCAATTAGTTCCGAGAATTACGTTCAATAATTCACTCGAGGCGAGAGACGTTTGGGTAAGAAACTCGTGCGCTAACGCGCACTCATTTCTTACCGACGTGTCTCACCTCTCGTGAATTATTATGTATATATTGCGTGTTTATATGTGCAAATCACCTCTGTCTGCGTCGATTAAAACATTGCGACTGTCGACAATATACTACACACAAATACTATTTCGTTACCAAGGTCCTTTGTCATGGCGTCCCGGTGGATTCATGCAGTCGATTCATATGATGGGAAAGGCAAGTAAGTAGTGGACAGTCATCACTCGAGTCCAAGTATGTATCATTGTTACGCAATTATTTGCTCAAAGACATAAGCATTACACATGTACATGCTATATCGGACTATTTTTTACCCTGTGCCAATGCATTCTCTTATATATGCGAGTCGACCATAGGTCGCCTCGCATATATAAGAGAATGCATTGGCCTAACAATTTTTTACAATTTTAATAATTGTTTCTTGTATTATTTAACAATTTTATATTTCACCCATACAGAGCCCCAGACAAACATGAGCAGACGACACTCTTCTATATGCTTATATACATGTGTGGGGCTCCCTGCAGGATATCTGATATCTAGTTTGATCAGAACATGATCTGATAATCACCAGCATGACAGGCTAACTGGTATTCATTTGACGCATGCGCGATACCAAGACGCCACAGTGGCTCGGACAATGCTCAAGTTTCCCAACGTGGCGCGTGATTTGAACAGCGTACATGTGCGACACAACAGTCACACCTGGCTTAATCAGACTGAACCACTCTTGTTGTTTGTTCTTGAAGCTGCTGTATTGTGTGTTCACAAGCCGAACGCACTAACAATTAGACTGTCGAGTTATCTGGTGTCTAGACTCTGTCACTGATCTTTCACGTTAACGGTGCTTAAATGCCCACTTAATTTTCGAACCCCGAGATCACATTATATAAAATATATGCCCTAGTATATACCATTTGAAAGAGGAAGCTCCAAAACATTGTATTATCAACATTGTATTTTTTTGCTCAATTCTCATCTGGATTGTAGTGCAAAGTGTATTATTTCCAGTGGAACGGGAATAACTATATATCTTAATTTGAGTTCTGTTGCATTAAGGGAGCGAGACGGGTGAAATGTTTCTATGATTTCAGCTATTTTCTATTACCCTGTGGGCACCTTCAGGGACATAGACGTTTCAAATGGTGATGAATTATAGTATTTTAATCATATTTTATGTCATATATTGCTTTTAAAACCGTATATGAAGGCACTATACAAAAGATAACGACTGGGGCCATTCTGGAAATAGAACAATAAGAAACGACTGGGACCATTCTGGAAATAGAACAATACGAAACGACTGGGACCATTCTGGATATAGAACAATAAGAAACGACTGGGACCATTCTGGAAATACAACAATACGAAACGACTGGGACCATTCTGGAAATAGAACAATAAGAAACGACTGAGACCATTCTGGAAATAGAACAATAAGAAACGACTGGGACCATTCTGGAAATATAACAACACGAAACGACTGAGACCATTCTGGGAATACAACAATAAGAAACGACTGGGACCATTCTGGACATAGAACAATAAGAAACGACTGAGACTCGAAAATTAAATGGGCCTTTAACGGCAGGAACAATAATACAAGAAAAACAAAGATGCACGTATCAGATTTCCCATGAACTATTTTACAAGATTTAATCACGTATATTTAGAAAGTATTATAAATTTAATATAGATGTTTATGTTCTTCAGCATCTTAAGTATGGCTATACACAAGGACAAGAGGGGCACTAAAGGATAAGCTTGTTCATTGACAGCAAACACAAAGTTCAGATTCAAATGGGCTGTTTATTACTATAAACGTAAACAACCAATAGTCAACGTGAACAAAATATATTGTCAAGAAGGTGGAGGACAATAACCGCCTCTCCCACTTTATAATATGTAACTATGATCAATAAACATATCTAGCATCAATAACATATTGTATTAATTATAATGATCACAGCTATAAGACCAAATAGTGTGAGATGGAACATAAATCTCAAGCTGCTAACAGAATAATGGGGAGGGAGGGCGGGAAAATGAATCTTTGTAATCAAAGAAATTTTGGATTTATATTTGCCAAACAAACAGAGTATTTTCGTAATTCAAATTCAAGATGGAGTAATCTTAATACTGCGCATGTACGTAAACATGCATACGTCATTGCAACATGAGGGACCCAAATCTATTTTAATCGATTTCTTCGATCATAAAATTTATTATTTTTATAATCGTGATTTTATGTTCTTCAGAATCTTAAATATGGCTATTCACAAGGACAAGAGGGGCACTAAAGGATAAGATTGTTCATTGACAACAAACACAATGTTCAGATTCAAATGGGCTGTTTATTATCATAAACGTAAACAACCAATAGTCAACGTGAACAAAATATATTGTCAAGAAGGTGGAGGGCAATAACCGCCACAAGGCAACGCAGTTACTATCCCTATCATATACTATAGTAACAAGGTGTCTCCCCCCACCTGAATCCGACGAGTGCCCAATAGAGGGATAGCCATAATATGATAACACCACATAGCCCTCAGGCTGCCAGCAGCAAAAGACACATGCACTTAATAATAAGCAAGTTGTTGAGTGAATGCTGATCAAATTAATCATATTGTTTAACAAGTTCTGTGGAATTACATAACAGTATATTCAAAGTTCAAACAGGTGATGTGTAAACCGGTAATACTGTAAATGATAATGCTAGTTGGCACTATAACATTGTTTGTCATAATTGCATATTAAACTGCAAGGCTTGGTTACAATTACAAGCCAAATGTATAACTAAAACCTCTTAAAGCGGTAAGAGTAATTGATCGCTAGGCATTATGAAGACAGCACTGCACGACTGCTTCGCTCAGCGGTAATACTGATATTAAAAATAAACTAATTGGAAAAACAATTTCATAGCATCCATAATGATTATGTATGATAAGCATAATAAGCATTTGAGAATGAATAGCATGTAAGCAAGACAAACATCACCATATAAGGTAAAGATAGATACTTTTCAGTTACATACGTAACCAAAAGACAAAGGTAATTATTTACATAACAGGCTGGTCTGAATACTTTTCAGCCCCAGCACAGTATAAACTATGTTTCAGTATAAAACTCGTGAGTATCTAAAATTGTCTGGTCTGAATACTTTTCAGCCCCAGTATATTATGAGTTGTCTGGTCTGATATCTTTTCAGCACTATCATAATCGATAAGACAAATGTAATTATTTATATAACATACTGGTCGGAATACTTTTCAGCACCAGCATAGCCTTAACTATGGTTCAGTATGAAATTTGTGAATATAAAATTGTCTGGTCTGAATACTTATCTCTAAGTTATCAACACAAGAACCTCGTGATGGCATGCATTATCTATGGTCTAGTATAAAACTGGGTATATTAAATTGCCTGGTCTGAATGCATTTCAGCCCCAGCGATAGTATTAACTATGTTCCAGTATAACTCTGCCTACATAAAATTGACTGGTCTGAACGCTTTCCAGCCTCGATGTATATGAGTTGTCTGGTCTTAATTATTTTCAGCTACTATCGTAATCAATAAGACAAATGTAATTATTTACACGACAGACTGGTTTGAATACTTTTCAGCCCCAGCTAGTTTTTATATGTTCTATTATGAAATTTGTGAATATAAAATTGTCTGGTCTGAATACTATTCAGCCCCAGTGCATATGGGGTGTCTGGTCTAAATTATTTTCAGCTGCAGCCTACTTTGGTAATCGATAAGACAAATGTAATTATTTACATAACAGAGTGGTCTGAGTAATGTTCAGTCCTAATCAATGTATGACCGTTGTCTAGTCTAAATTATGTTTTAGCTCTACGTTTAAATTCTTCAAGACAAATGTAATTATTTACATAGTGTATTGGGTCTGAAATCTGAATAATTTCCAGCCTCAGTGATAGTATTAAATATGTTTTACTTTTCAGCCTCATGCAGTGTTTATTAGTTGTCGGGTCTGAATTCTTTTCAACCCCAGTGTAATGAGATCAGGTCTGAATTATTTCCAGGACCTATACAGTTTGAGACTAAACATTGTTAACTGGCAAAGTATACAGGGTCGGTTGATGCATGATTGATAATCTAAAGTGACCGCTGTCGTTTACATCTGGCAGAGATATTAAATGTCCACTGCCATAACAGACGATTTTGAGGTTCTGAATATCCATGCACCGCTGCATCAGTATACCTCTACATATGTGAATACATGTGACCATTGTAGACGGGGGGGGGGGGTCAAAATTGCAACGGAAAGCAATAAACGTAAAATAGAATGAAAGTCCTTTTAGTAATTTAGAGACCGGATTCTTTCTATAGACATAATAAATAAAGGTCCAGGGGATATGACCCTTAACGTTAATGATTTACTTAAACAAAGGGGGAGCATGAGACATATTTCACAATGGCAATGTGATGCGTCTGAGATCTGATGTTACGTTTGCAGTAACGAAATTGTATCGACTGTGATATTTCATAGAGGGCAATGCCAATCAATTGGTGGACCAAATTAATTTGAGAGTACCTGCATCGATATACAAAGTTTCGCCAATACGTGCGAGTGTAAGTAAGCTAATAAAACCTACTTTTATAAAGCAAGTTGCTATATTTTCGGACAATCAATGATCCGAGGACGTATTAATGGAGCCATTAAAGTGCAGGGTATGGGATGCCGTAAATGAATTGAAGGACATAGAGACGTGACACCTATAAAAACCTCTTGTACAATAAAATTAGTTGAATGGTCAGTTAAGCCTCTAGATTTGTGATCAGAATAAAGTAGACTGCGTGGAATAAATTGATTGTCTGCTGTAAATATGATTACATGTATATAAATACCGGTAAGCATTGAAATGTACACGATTGAGAACTGTAGTTGTAAAATTTCAGACGATATCTGGAAGTAAGATCAAATTCGCAAATATTGGCCACCCCCGTTGAAGTTCCAAATAGTACTGGGATTATGAGAATGTGGACATAAATGGCTGACTATATTCCGGCAAGCGATGGAGACGAAGCTCAGTAGAATAGTATTGTGGGCTCGGTGCATCAGAATCACACTGAACTCTGACTTCCCCCATGCAAAGATAAAGCTGAGATATATGACAAAGCTCTATAACAATGTACCGACTCGACTAAAGCCCAATTCATTAATGGAAATCCATTCTAGGGTTGTACTAAATGTTTCAAATATTTTGTAAGAACTCAATATATGTGTGGGAAGCTATCGGGAAAAACCCATCATTAAAATATATGTACCTTGCGAACAGAACCATCACAAGTTAATACACTTGATTTAAATTCTGGTAATTTTAAAGGCAGATTTCACGTACAGACGAGAATTAAATGCTAATGATACCCATAATATACTTGATGAGTCTGATCACATCATAAATAATGGCATGTTGAGCAGTAGAATAACACTCCTGCATACCATCGATAATGTACATGTATGGCTGGCTGAGCAACTGTATCAGGGACACGACCAGAATCGAAGTCCTACTTGTAATGTAAGAGCCATATTGAGGACAAGCCGAGGGGTTGGTAACCTAGAGCTTTCGATTGTTTATTATATGGCTGTAACTTGTATGTATTGAATGAAGGCTCAAACCAAAGTCTGTTATGTAATTGGTTCCATCAGTTGATGGGGAAAACTGAATGCGGCGGGATTCCCGACCATACCAAGCCCAATTACCTAATTATTACCATCACACTTCGCAAAAGCGCGAACATGAAAAGAACGCATCCAATTTGAGGAAAATAATTTCCAATATCAATCAGTTTATACTAGGCAGACAATTGTGAAACTACCATATCTTATGAAAGAAGTGACATGGTTATTCTAAAAGACAAAATCTTTCTACCGGCGCATCATTTTTAATGTGAAGAATTAAAAGGTCAACCGACATGGGGGGGACGAACTTAAACTAGTAATACCTTAAATATTAACTGGCAATAAAACCCAATACGCAGAAGGATTTAAACGAATGTTGGTACTCAAGTAGGCACCAGGGATATGACTGTCAACATTTTGATATATGATAAAACTGGAGTATTCATTGGGGTGAAGATTTAAAGTACTCGACTAAATTGATATTTCACAAAGCAAATAACTAATCAGTGATGATCCATGCCATAATGTTCTCATAATAATATTGAATAGTGAGAATGAACGAGTGCTACCCAAGGATAAATTACGACTGCCATAAACTACTTTACATGAAATATTATGTCTAAATGAAGTAACAGAAAGAAAATATGTTACGACGAGGCAGTGATGAGTATATAAAGTATGACAATTTAAGTACATGTATGTGAAAGCATAGTTGTATCACTGACACTTACTTAGTCAGTGACTGATTAATTACTATAAAGATTTATAGTATGTAAATGCAGTTAAAACGAGCTCGACAGCAAGACGCAACCTAAAATAACTGGATGTCTATATAGATAACAAAACAAATCTTTCTACAAAGCAATCAGCTCAGAGATAACAAAACGAGCTTATAAAAGCAGCTGGCTCACTCAATGGCAAATAAATGAGAACAAAACGTGTTTAGCCAGCAAAACATGACAAAGAGCTAAAAACGAGCTCGAGAGCAAGAAGCAACCCAAAATAGGAAGCCTCGATCTCTAACGGAGCAAGGAAGCTGCTCAAAATATTTGTTAAAATGTGTTTACAAAAACAATCGACACAGAGGCAAGAAAAATGTGCTTATAACCGCAAACCAATCAAACTCAAAGGCAGAAAATGCGCTTTATATATATATATTTAAATTTTTATATATATATTAAATATGTGAAATAGCAAATAAAACGTGCCAAAAGACCAAAACATGCTTATATGAGCAATAAATATTGCTAAATCTCAGAACTCTGTGTCCCTGGGAGAAGCAGCTCTACTGAGCAAACCGGATAAACTGAACTAGCTTTATATATAAATATGTACACGTTACATATTGGCTGCGGACACACGTATCACAGTAGCGATGGCATATAGTAGGTGTGACAATTATATATATGGTGGAGTTTGGTGACAATTGGTTGTCATAATTAATATACCATAGCTAGCGATGTCGCCCGCTGTATATTCGCACAATGTGTCCTCCAAAGTTCGTTGTAATCAGCATTTTACTTGTTTTTGGTCCTTGTATAGTTCGCTTTGTTTTTTCCAGATACTTTTTCGCAGCTGCATTTCCTCCAACAGTTCCGACATAGCTTCATTGGCCCACATGATAATATTAGCGGAATTATGCGGAGAACTAAACGTCTCAAAATAAAAATCGCAGTTGGGAAACTGTCTTAATACGCATGAAATTAATAAAAGTGGATAAACATGACTTGAGATCATATCAACAAAACGTACTGCGTGCATGATATGGGAGTCAATAAGGGATTGCCACGGTCAAACACAATTCTGGACGATCGATCGTGCAATTATATATCGTAGAGAATACAATGTAGCAAAACGTAATGAGTAGAGATCAACCTTGCATGGTGAAACGCAATGGGTTAATTGGTCGAGTCGACTCATTGTGCGGAAACTCAGCGCGCAACATGGCAAGCTATGGCACAAAAATATGACGACCAATTGTCACCAAACTGCACCATAATAAATTGTCACACCTACAATGCCATCGCTACTGTGGTACGTGTGTCCGCAGCCATTGTATACATATTGTGGTAAATATATTTGTGTATCCACATTTTTCAAGTGAAAAATTGAATAATACTGACTTATAAAGCAGATCGTGTTTATTTTATACTATAATAAATGATTAACACGGAATAAATAATTAATAAGGATCCCTACAACAATGCTGACATAATAACCTGAATAATTGGAATGATATTTAAACGACAACCAGGGATGATCAAATACTTCTGAAGGTTGAAAGAGAAAACGTGCTATAAAAGCCAAATGTGCCAGCGGGCAAAACATATAAAACGTCACAAAACAAAATCATAAAAAAAAGAGAAAACACGGACTATAAAAACCAAATGTGCCAATGGGCAAAACGTATAAAACGTCACAAAACAAAATTATAAAAAAACGGGCTATAAAGCCAAATGTGCCAGCGGGCAAAACGTATGAACGTCACAAAAAACTGGCTATCAAAGAAATGTGCCCGCGGGCAAAACGTATAAAACGTCACACTAACTGGCTATCAAAGCCAAATGTGCCAGCGGGCAAAACGTATAAAACGTCACAAAAAACGTGCTATAAGAAACAAGGAAGCATGTGGGCAAAACGTATAATACATCCAAAACAAAACGTGCCGTATCGGCAAATAACCAGCAGAAAACAAAGGACACTAAGTCCCGGCTAGCGCTAAAGTATTCTTGAATAAACGTGCTCGAAAGCAATCCACAACGGGCTGCACACACAGCCAAAAGGCAACTAAAACGTGGCATAATAATACATTAATCATGTGGAAAATGAAGGACTTTATCTAACGTAAATGAAAGGTTCCTACGTCCTTGGTGTTAGATTTTAACAGGCTGCATAGCCAAGTGGTTAATAAAACTTGCATTATGAGCTATAACTTTTGTGGGAAAACAAAGGACTCCATGTCCTTAACACTATAACATTGCAATTATTATTAATATTATTATTATTATATTTTCCCATGCTAACAAATTAGCAAATGCAAATTTTATGCCCTCAAGCAAAGAATTTACAATAACTCCTGTAAGTCTGAAGAGATCTGCTAGTGGTCAAATAGGCAAAATAATCTTCAGAAAAACGCCGAATATAACTACTCTGACCCAAACATATCCCGAACCCTGTTTACCAAAGCCGCAACGTCCCCAATGGCATATGACAGTCAAAATGTTGTATTTAAATTATGTTCAATTTCAATTAGGTACCAGTACTAGGTATGTTGTACTCACATGGACATAACCGTTATAAAACTGACCAACCAGTGGAATAATACACAGAACAAATCAATACCTTGCTAACTAGTTCTTGTGCATTGTTGCAATTGCAGGTATGTATATATGTCAAACTACATAGCTAATATATATGTATATAATTGTGTTTGAACAACAAAAGCACTGTACTTAGTGAAGCATTCAGCGTTATGAATGCAACGGTTTCCCATAGTTAAATGGATGACCTTGACCTTATGATTTCCTTTGATCTTATCTTGCATAAGATAAACGTCGTTGTAATCAACAGCTTACCTTCCAAAACCATGTGTCAAAAACGCGGAAACCATAACTCAAACCAAAATTGCATAACCAGCTAATACCGCAAATTAACGTAGTAAGGGGGGGGGGGGGACTCTATCTTGCTAACAAATCGAAAAAGTCAAGATTACGCGTCTGACAAATCTAAAAAGTCAAGATTACACGTCTGACAAATCGAAAAAGTCAAGATTACGCGTCTTGTATTACGAACAACAAACGAAATAATAAATACGACTAGCTATTCAATCGCAACAAAAACACAACCAAACGGGACGCTACGGATCAGGCATGAACCAGGACGGATTGAAATTCAAAATGAATCTTTGTAATCAAAGAAATTTTGGATTTATGTTTGCCAAACAGAATCTTTTCGTAATTCAAATTCAAGATGGAGTAATCTTAATACTGCGCATGTACTTAAACATGCATACGTCATTGCAACATGGGGGGACCCAAATATAATTTAATCGACTTCTTCGATCATAAAATTGATTATTTTTATAATCGTGATTTTATCACACACTTAGCCCCTAAACCCGGCCTCATATTTATTATGAGAAACACGTGCATTACCGGCACGCGCAATGATGTAAGAATTTAGGGCAGTTATATTGGTGGCAATGCCGGAACTTTAGTTTTATGTTAATTAGAATATATTTATGATATGCAATTTGTGTTGGGTTATTTGGTGTTGACTTTGAGATAATCATGGTTGATAAGGCTGGTGGAACACATTTTGTCAACACTAAATGACATTTAAAATGGAAGAATATTTTTTTCTTGAAGGTGTCTTTACTCCCTCCCTGGTTGTGATAAGTTACACAAACTTGCATGATTATGCTGTGATAAGTTGCACAAACTTGCATAATTATGCTGTGATAAGTTACACAAACTTGCATAATTATGCTGTGATAAGATACACAAACTTGCATAATTATGCTATTTGCGATAAATCAAATGAAAGATGCTGCATATACAGAAAACGTCAAATGACTAAGTTACAGCAAAAATCAAGCCGAGAAGCTTGTCGGTGGCCATCTTTATTTTTCGAAAATAGTTCAAATTCGATAGTTTCAGTCTAGATGTGATCAAGATCATGCATGTGCTATTACTGAGAGATACTTGCGTTGCAGGCGGATTGAAATATGAAATCCTGACGGCTGTTGCAAGCCATCTTTTTAAAAATGAAATCTGGAAAATTTCTGCACCCCCCGTTTCATCTCAATTCGATTATGCATATGCAATTTGGAATGATCGGATAAAAGATGCAAGCTGTAGTGAGTGTCAAATGATTTAGTGATGCAAAGAGAAAAATCCAAGATGGCCACTGAAAGCCATATTTTTCAACGGAAGTCCGAACTATTTGAGAAATCGCATATAAATGAGATCACAAACATGCATATTAAATTTAGAATCGATCTAATGAAGAATTTTGGTTGTAGATAGCGCCAAAGGAATTAATGATACACAATCAAAGATGGCTGCCCGTGCCAATGTTATTGATAAAAACCATTCAAATTAATAGCTCCCTTATTGAGATAATAATGCCTATAACTCAGAATAATCCGCTCATACATAACGGCTGCAGTTTCCAATTAAATAAAATATAGAAATCCAAGATAGCCAATGGCGGTCACGTTTTTTTTAAAACAAAAGATCAGATTGATCGGATGAAATATGTCATATGTAGAGCGTCCAGGGGTGGTGTTGGAATATGTCCAACAATTAAAATTCGAGGTATACGTTGAAATATTTCAACCATGCAGAGGTGGTGATAATGAAACTTGGAAATTTCGGTCTGGTAAAAGGGGCGTGCAGTTAAAAGATTACAAGGTGGACACCCCCGCCCAGCATTGACCGTCTAGCCACGTCCTTGTCAAACCTCCCTTCAGCCACACATAAATTCCCTTGTCAACTGGTGCGTCAATGCTTCAAACAGTTGGAAAATATCCAACCCGGGGGGGGGGGGGATTTGGAACCTTTCATGATGCCCTCTGGTTTTTAAATCACCCATGTATGCGTCCCTACAACCCAACCCCTGTCGCCACGCCCTTCCATATAAATAATAGACCATTCCAAAATATACTTTTATAACTGAATGGGAGAATACATTTAGTAAAGAAAGGGATGAACGGACATAACTCATTTGAACCTCAACATGTTTTATACCCGTCTATATGTAAGTTGGACGGATGCATAACATAGGTTGGTAACTATACAAGAAATGTCGTGGGTTTATATACTCTGACAGACACTTGTGAAAGTCACAGCAATTTTGCAACTATTTTGAATTTGTCTCAGAGAAGTGCGACAAACGCTCTTTATTTTCACGATATCAGAAATAATCGAAACGCTCATTATTTTTACCATATCGGGAATGAACTAATAAAGTACAATCTTTAAATGTACTCAATCCGATTCGATGGTCATCATATAATCAGATTCCAACACCAACAACAACAGCAACAACAACAACAACAACATATTTAGAAATGCCAATAACAACAACAACAACATATTTATAAATGCCGATTCAGTTATCAGAATCAATTACTTGCCCAAAAATAATGCTAACCACTGTCAACTATAGTATGAAATCCGAGACAGCCGGCTCGTCGACTGGGCCACTATTAAGTCTCTATGGTGAAAAATAATACATTTCAAAATTTCAAAATTCGATATCTAATAAAATTATCAATTATTCTTCAATCACGAGATTTCAAATTTCGAAACCATTGTTTTTTGTAATCATCACTGTTACAGTCACATGACCGATTGAAGTTCAATTAGTTCAAACACAACGGTAAACACTTGAAGTAGGTCAAAGCATTGGAAAATATTTTGAAAAGCAGATTAATACTAAATTATTTGAAATACCGGCGCGATCAGCAATGTTTGTTTATATCTGTAACAATAATATTGACATAATATTGGTTTGCGAAATATAATTATTGGAGAATAACATATAGTGAAAATAATAACAATCAATTAGTGATGATGGATTTATATACGGATTGTTAAGATTTTTTCACATCTGCCCACTACGAAGGCATTATGTCACTTTAACTTTTAAAACTCATGAACCATTATTTATCTTAGGAAATGTTCCTTATGAAATGTTCAGATAAAAAGTTCAATAAACGGCCAAGTCGTTGAACTTATTGTGAATTTATTACACCAATCTGATTGTCGTCTGCTTAAATTTCTTGAACAGCCCTCAAGATTAATAATAGACCACTACAATGTGTATTTTATAACTGAATGGGAGAAACCACTGTGTGAAGAACAGGTTAAATATAATCTTACTAGCACCTACCTGCTTATAGTGGTGTCGGAGAAGTGTCCTGTTGCTTACTGCGCTAATGCTGTTATGGGATTGAATTTCTATGCAGACATTCACAGAGCGGGACTCGATCCGGGTCTCGTGAATATTGTTAACCAATCATTTGTAGCCACAAAAGGGACACAAGGCACTCACTTTGTTGAATGTATAAAACTATAAAACATCACAAGAGAGAAATAGATAAACTTGTTTCTATATGCATTATTGATAATCTCTAATAACAAATATCATGTTAAAGTGATGCGAAACACTCCGGTTGGGTGATCAGATAGAAATTGAGAATAATCTTGCTTCAGATTTTCATCGTCGATGTTAGTAGAATGCTACATTCCTCCAGTTGGCATAGTACATACATACTAAATTAAAGGTTTCTCGCACCGAATAAGTCCATAATATGCCTTTAAAATCATTGCTATAATCGCGTTAATTGTCCAAGAATGATGTCACACAAACATACATGTAGGCTATGAAATTAATCTTATTATTTTGAGAAAAAATAATTAAAGTTCCGTCATTTGAATAAATATTCACAATCAGTATGAACGAGAAAGTGTCGTATCACAAATACAATATTCACAATCACGTTTACATACAATGGCTGCGGACACACGTACCACAGTAGCGATGGCATAGTAGCCTATGTGACAATTTATTATGGTGGAGTTTGGTGACAATTGGTTGTCATAATTAATATGCCATAGCAAGCCATGTCGCCCTCTGCAAATTCGCACAATGATGTATCTACCTGAATGTCTTGTCGATGTTGATCTTTACTCAACACGCAGTGTCATATTTTGCATGCTAACACACAAGTCCACTTGATAACTTAATGAATAACCCATCTCAACAGCCATGATTGTTCTTACTAATGAAATTAATATAAGTAGATAAACATGCATGCATTGATATCATATAAAAAAAAACTTACCACCATAATGATATGTGAGTCAATGAGGAATTTCCACCAGGCCACGGTCAAACACAATTCTGGACGATCTATCGAGCACTTATATATACCGTAGTGAATACAATTTAGCAAAACGTCATGAGTAGAGATCAAACTTGGTGGAAAGCAATGGTTAATTGGTCCAGTCGACTCATTGTGCGGAAAATCAGCGGGCGACATGGCTAGCTATGGCACAGAATTATGACGGACCAATTGTCACCAAACTCCACCATAATAAATTGTCACACCTACTATGCCATCGCTACTGTGGTACGTGTGTCCGCAGCCATTATGTTCATGGGACACATGCACGCATGAGTAAAATTTATACTTCCCGCAACAAAGTGAATCTATTTGAAATAATAAACAAGTGAATGTTCATTGGCTTTTAATTCTGTATTTTGTGATTGTCCGAAGATTCAATTACAATTTTATTTTATCTTGATTTTATACATATTTTGTCTGTTCAAAACATGTCACCTGATCGCTTTGTCAGCATGTGTATTAACCCTTTACCCAACAGAACGGCCCTGTGCCAATGCATTCTCTTATATATGCGAGTCGACCATATGTCGCCTCGCATATATAAGAGAATGCATTGGCTTAACACATTAAAAATTATAAAATTGTTAAAGAATGTAAGAACAAATGGTAAAAAGTGTTAAAAAAGATTTTATTTAGGCCAATACATTCTCTTATATATGCGAGGCGACCTATGGTCGACTCGCATATATAAAATAGAATGCATTGGCACAGGGCATAACTGTAACTATCACAATGTGGTCAAGGAGCCGGTTCCAGTGATATCCATATTTGTATGGTTTTATTGAGACAGACCGAAGATAATTTAGGCTGTTGCAGCTTTATTTGGCCGGTTTTGGCCGGGTTGTTGGGTAAAGGGTTAAACAAGACAGTCAATGACTGTGGTTCGTTCACCAGACTGTATAGACTGAGAAGACTGGGACTCTGAAGTCTACAACAGTCAGTACTTGACATAATTACTTAAGACAAGTAGTTCTAAACATGGACATATCTGGAGGTTCTCAGATGAGCAGGGCTCTTCTCCTTGAACTTTCTAATACCACTGACAAATCTCCAACCTCTTACCTTTTAAAGAAGACAATCATACCACAGTACTAAGTTCGCAAAAATCCTTATGCACGCCCCTCTTAGGTTGAATTTTACAACTGGTACCAGTACTTTAAGCTCTCAAACTTTTGAAAATTACCAACCTGACACCCCCATAAAGTTAAAATGTGTGGCCAATTCTGTCCAACAGTTTAACCTGAAGTAGGAACATATGGACTGTTAATTTAAAAACACACATGTTGGAAAATCAAACCAAACTATTAGAACAATTCTAACCTATTTTTGTGTGAACATCTAATCTACATGTACAACTAATGTTGCATCGGGCATGAACTTTTCAATTGTTTAAATTTTGATCACAGTAGGGGGTCAAAACTCCACCCCTCTACACTCCCTCCCCATTGCCTCAATTATTGCCCCCACCAGGCTGTCTAGAAATCAATATTATTATACCAGTACCAAACAGCATAGGGGAGAGTTAAATCTCTTATCTCTGCCTCTATTAGAACAAATGTGAATCCTCATCTATGAGATCTATTCATCTAGTAATATCAATATGCCCGCCAATATCCAATATACCCCCACCCCAAATTTTCTTTGAAAAATCAGTGCATGATTTCACCTGGATAAGTGGTCGTTAAGAAAATAATATTGGAAAAATTACAACTAATGTTGTATCAGACATGAAATTTGTTAGTGTGAACATCTAATCTACAACTAATGTTGTATCAGTCATGACATTTACAACTGTTTACATTTTAATTAAAGTAGGTGGTCAAAACTCCACCCCTCTACACTCCTTCCCCATTGCATCAAACATTGCCCCCACCCAGGATGCCTAGAAATCAATATTATAATACCAGTACCAAACAGCATAGAGGAGAGTTAAATCTCGTATATCTGCCCCTATTAGAACAAATGTGAATCCAATTATGTGAGATCCATTCATCTAGTAATATAAATATACCCCCCAATAACCAATATACCCCCAATATTTCTTTGAAAAATCAGGGCACGATTTCACCTGGATAAGTGGTGGTTAAGAAAATAATATTGGAACAGCCAAGCCTGTAATTAGTATGTCTGACCCCAAAATGTGATTTCAATGACACTATTCCACAAGGTGGGCTGGCATTACCGACGTCACCCTCTGTGGGCCTCATTTCCTAAAAATGACCCCATGTGAACAAATCTGAACCCTTGTCACCTGAGGCCCCTCCATACCAAATATAAGCTATATAGGCCCAATGGTTCTTGAAAAGAAATTGTTTTAAAAATTACTATGGAGGGAAAGAGTTATGGCCCTGGCTACGGGCCTATTTGATCTGATGAACTTATTTGAACAAATCTGATTGTGAATTACCTAGGGAACTTGCACACCAAACTAGATAAACACATTCGGTCTTTAATATGGAGAAGAAAACAATTGTTGATAGACGGATGGATAGATATCCCAACAAACAGACGGATAGAAGGACCGCCTGACAGACAGAAGACAAATTCAATCCAATATACCCCCAAATTGTTCTTCACCTGCATAAGTGGTGGTTAAGAAGATAATATGAAACAGCCAAGTCTGAATTTAGTGTTTCTGACATTTGCAGTATGAGGTCCCCAAAAGGTGAATTTAATGACACTATTCCGCACGGCGGGCTAGCATCACCAAATCCACCCTTAGTCTGATTAGGTCGGAACTGCATGGGAAACCTAGAAACAGATTGGTTCTACAGTTGGTTGGTGATGCACACCCATTGAGCACCTCAATTATGCATTTTATCTTCTGCAAATTAGGGGACATTGAAACTTAACAGAAGGGAAAAAGTAATTAAAGAAAATTCAATTTGATACTCAAGATACTTCCCAGAATATGAGGCATAATAACAGCACAATGATAATAACAACAATGTCCAATAACATTCTAATCTCTAATCTGTCATTCTAATCTCAATTAAAGCCCCGACTTTGTCTCTCTGAAGCCAATACCTGACTGAGTCCTCTTGCAGATATAATACTGGCAGATATAATAACTGCTTCTGATGAGAGGTAAGTTGTAATATGATATGGGGTGGAGGGGCTGTTGATTGGGCAGGGTGGGAGGCTGGGTCATTTTGGGGGTGATGGAAAGTTTATGTGATTTTCATTAAAGATTAAACTCTGAGGATGTTATAATGGTGTTAGCTTTTCAAATTTTATAACATGTTTAAAAATGGTTTGTTAAATTGAGCAAAGAGTTCAATCTGAATTTTTTTAGTTTTTGTTTTTGTTTAGTTATGTCACTGGCTCCGCCCACATTCGAGACATTGACCTCACTTGAACAAATCTGAACCACAGTCGCCCAAGGACCCTTTGTACCAATTATGAACCCATTCGGCCCAATGAAACTTGAGAAGAAGTCGTTGTAAGAATTACTATAGTAGGAAAGAGTTATGGTCCTAGCTTCGCAACTATTTGACTCATTTGAACAATTCTGAATGTGATCCACATAGGGAACATCCATACCAAATATGAACCCATTCGGTCTTACGGTTCTAGAGGAGATGATTATTCTTGACGGGCGGACGGGCGGAATGACGGATGGATGGATGGACGGACGGACGAGGAGTGATGACTACAGCTCCCCGGAGACTTCGTCTCAGGTGAGCTAAACAGTAACCATTTCAGAATAATTGTCCAGTTTACAAATTCAGGGCTGGGAATCTACGCCACCAATCAAGTCTCTATTCCAAAGCAGATAATTTGTTTAAAACACATACACACTTAGTTCATCTCATTTCAGGAGAGTTAAAGCCATAGATTGGTATCTATATATGTATATATATTAGGATATGTCTATCTGTCTGTCTATCTGTCTGTCTGTTAGGACCGATTTCAACCAAATTGGGTTTGGCGACTCGGGGTACCCTGGCAGAGGTTATAACTGAGTTAGTTTTTCAAAAATGTTATTAATTTTTTTTATTTAAATAAATAAATGAATTAAAATAAGCTCACTATGAGCAAATAAGTCCAATATGAACCTACGTTAATATTAAGTCCAATATGAACATACGTTAATATTTAGGTCCAATACGAACCTATTTGCACGAGGATATATTGCAGCACCAGATGTACGCTCTTTATATTATAATGTGTTTTCACTTTGGCCCCGCGGATATACGAGTGGATACACACTTGTATGTAATTTCTGTATGCAAAATAAGTATGGACGTTTCTGACAAAATTAATAAGTATGGTTGTCAAATAGGTATGCGTGGTTGAAGAGGGTTAGCAGCTATATGCGTTTGGTTGATAATATCATTTAAAAAGAACATTTGGGAATAATATAATATACTGCATACTAGTTATTTTACAATTGTTTTATTTTTACAATTTTCTAACATTGACTTGATATTTTTCCGTTTGCAAAATAAGTATTGATTTTCTGACAAATAAGTATTGTTGTCAAATGCGAATGGCTGAAGTGCGGATTAGCAAGGATGATGTTGGTCAATTTTTATTACGATCATACAGAAAGAACATTTGAGACTAGAACTGCGTACATTTTTTATAATTGTTTTAAGGCTTGTAACATTCGTTCGCAAAATAAGTATTGAACTTTCTGACAAATATGTATGGTTAAAATTGTCAAATAGGTATGGTTGGAGAGGGGTGCAGGCATGCTGATTTTAGTCGAGATTTCCACACAAAAAGTACATTTGTGAACAAAACTGCATACTTATTTTACAATTGTATCAATTTAAGGCGTTGACCCGACATCTATTCATTTGTAACATCAATATTGATTTTTGTTCTAACAAATAAGTATGCATGGCCGTCAAATAGGTATACATATACATGCATGACTGGAGAGGGGTTATAATAGCAGAAACGATTTTTATAAATAGTCATATATAGGAAAAGAACATATGGCATATGGCAACAAAACTGCATCGATACATATTTTCGACCCATTTTTATTAAACCAGCGTTCACAAGTCAGACACCATTTTAGGCTTTCTTTATAATATATATATCAGCTTCATGTAGGCATGCCATGAATCCTTTGTATATTGCTTCAAATATGCATGCTTGCTTCGGTGAGCGTGAACAAATGTACATATGCGATTTCAAACTCGTTTAGTGTGACTATATATATAGCTGCCACGGTTTGCCTTGAAGTTGAAAGCGATTTCCATATAAACATTTGTCATCTATAAAATTGTAGTAGCAGTCCGAGAAGTCTGATTGTTAGGCCGCCGCACACGATGCGATATTATGTCGTACGACGAATATCGGGCACCGGTTACGGGTAAAATCGCAGCGTGTGCGGTAGAAAATCGTACGACATTTTATCGCACGATCGGCCCCGCAAGGAATCAAAATATTTTCTACGATCGAGTCGTACGATTTACTCGAAGTAGCCAATCAGATTCAACTATTAATCTGATCACGCGGCGATCACATGTTTTCTTTCACAACATGGCGACAATACAGTGTCCTTCAAAGTCAGAGTAGCAGGATGTTTTGGACGGCGGAATACATTCATGCATCTAGAATACAACTACAATTGAAACAGGTGCATGGACTGGACACCAGCACATTGGTGTCAAAATAACATCTGATTGTGAATTTGTGTGGGGAATTAAATCAGGTATAGGGCCTACTATTCTATAGAACTACAAACACTTGTAATATTAATATGTATTGGAAATTAGTATTTAATATCTGCGATTGCATTAACGAGAAAGTAAACAACCAGATCGTACCATCCGATCGCATTGTGTGCGGTGGTCTACCGTAAGTGATAAAACAGAAGTTGCACGACTAAAATCGTACCGTGTGCGCACACAGATCTTACGTCGCAAGGGTCTGCGACAAATATCGTGCAACAAATATCGCATCGTGTGAAACTATCTAATTTGACATTCCATTTTGAACACCTCAACAGATTGTTCCACATCAGTTTACTCAAATATACACTCATGCTTACAAACTGCCTGGCCAACTGTCACAAGTGCCACATTCACGCTGGTCATCCTATAATATGCGCTGCGGGCAAATATTGAGTAAACCCCGTTGCGGGCAAGAGTAAAGTGTACAGGTAGGTTAGTTTTGAGGGAACTTTTGTTATTAATTGTTTTTCTTCGGACACAAGTCACACAACTCCGGATCCACGAGATGCATGGTGAATCCAGCTTCAACCAAATGTTAACAACGACGAATTAAGCTCCATAAAGTGACGAAATGCTAGATGAAATGTGAGAATAAGCTTCCATGTTTCAATTTTGTGTGTTTTCAGCTCCAAGATGAGTTTGAGGTGATAAATTTTGACAACGTTGTGAACGTTCCATTGATACATATAATTTAGGATACTAAACCTACATTCACATTGAAATTTACTGCATTTAAATCGGAAAATATTGACAATTACATGAGACACTCCACGGTGTTGGAGTAAACCCCATTGTGGGTATGATTTTTGCCCGCGTCGGAGTTTACTCTTGCCCGCATTACGTTTTACTTTATCGATGTACGGAATGTTTGGAAAGATGTCTTTGTTCGATTTACTGGATAGTGATTTGGGATTTTTAGTATCAAAACATGCCAAGGATAGAGTGTCCCATATAGACTGCTCAACGTTTTCAAAAAAAGTGTCTGCAATGAAAGTTTTGCTGCATGAAACTTATATTTACCCAGACATTCAGAATGCGCTCGATTAAGATTGTGTTTTTCTCGAGAACTCATATCTGAATTTTCTCTAAACTCATGTCACAGCATAAATAGGTATCACATGGAGAAGAAAGTCCCCGATAAAAATGGCTCGGCTGGATTATTTCTTAGTTTCTTCGGAACTCCTCAATTTATCAAACACGGGACCCGCGATAATACCGGGTTATAAATCCGATCACTCAATTATCTCCTGTCAAATAACAGTTATCAACATGAAAACTGGTCATGGGTTTTGGAAGTTCAATAACTCTATTTTACATAGCAAGGAATATTGCGACTTGGTCAAAAGGATCATAGAAGAAAATAAAGTTCGTTATGGCTACTCATATGTAGAAGATGAAGGTGAACATAAAGTTCCATGTAATATCAACAAGAGACCTTTTTTTAGATGCCATCTTGTTAGACATTAGGGGAGAAACTATAAAGTTCTGTGCTAACCGTAAACGAGAGCAACTTAAAAGAGAACAACTCCTCTCTGAAAAGAAAAACATCATATTAATTAACCTGGACAACCCATCACTAAGTCTTGAATGTAAACAGAAGCTCATGGAAGACATGGAAACAAATGAATCTGAATTAGAAAAAATACCAAGAGAGAGAAATCGTGCTGCTATGATTAGATCCAGAGCGAAATGGGTCGAGGAAGGAGAAAAACCCACAAAATATTTTCTGAATTTAGAGAAACGTAATTATATTTCCAAAACCCTGACAGATAAAAACGGTAATAATTTGACAACACAAGACAGCATCATGTCGGAAGCTCGAAATTTCTATCAAACTCTCTATTCCCAATTTCACATAAATATACTGATGATCAAGATCTAAATCGAATGTTAAAAAATTCTGAAACTCCCAAGCTAACCCCATCTCAAGCATCGAGCATTGCGGGTCCGCTAACTTTACAAGATTTGACACATGCATTAAGAAAATCGAAAAATTGTAAATGCCCGGGACCATCTGGTTACACATATGAATTCTTCAAATTTTTCTGGTCTGATCTGGGGCCCTTTGTGACAGACTCACTTAACGAATCGTTTTCATTTTGATAATTATCGATCACTCAAAAACAGGGTATTATAACACTCATTCCAAAGAAGGACAAAATACGTCAATTATTAAAAAACTGGCGTCCCATCTCCCTTTTGAACACAAC
Organism: Siphonodentalium dalli; assembly: GCA_032622095.1. Classification (NCBI taxonomy): domain Eukaryota; kingdom Metazoa; phylum Mollusca; class Scaphopoda; order Gadilida; family Siphonodentaliidae; genus Siphonodentalium; species Siphonodentalium dalli. The sequence continues at coordinate 41,809,091 of CP136066.1, forward strand.
TAATAAACTCGCCTCCTCGTGCTTCGCATATAGGCTTAAACGCGGTCCTCCCGTATATAATTAATTCTGACCAAACATGATTTTTAGCTGACAGATACATTGGAGATAACACAAGGCTCATATATGACATAATGCATCAAGCGAAAGCACACGATAAGCCTGGGGTCCTGCTCCTAGTAGACTTCGAAAAAGCATTTGACTCAGTGTCATGGTCGTCCATACATAAATGCCTCAATTTTTTTCAAATTTGGCGATTCCATAAAAAAGTGGATGGCAATTCTATATGAAGACGCTAGTTCGTCCATCCTGATTAATATAATGGTCATATTTCACAAAGTTTTAAATTAGGGCGTGGCTGCCGACAGGGTGTTCCCATATCCCCATATATTTTTCTCCTCTGTGGTGAGGTGTTAGCATTGTTGGTAAGACAAAATGATAAAATTAAAGGAATAGTCCTCGGTGGTTCAGAGTATAAAATATCACAATACGCGGACGACACAAAGTTTATACTTGATGGCAATGAAAGTAGCATACGTGGGGCCTACTCAATACTTGATCTATATGCTCGGGTTTTGGGACTGCGTATTAACCCGGATAAATGTCAGGCGGCATGGATAGGATCAAGAACAAACTATGAATCAACCATGTGCCATGATTTAAAATTATCCTACTCAAAAACCTTCAACTTTCTGGGAATTAATTTCCACACTGATCTTCAAAAAATTATGTCAAACTATTCCGGTAAATTGGACGAAATAGAACGACTAACCAAGATATGGAGCCACAGGCTACTAACCCCAATTGGAAGAATAACTCACTAAGACACTTATTCTTCCAAAGCTAACCCACATATTCATGTCTCTCCCCAGTTCAGACGATGCTTTCGTAAAGACGTTAAACACAATTTTATTCCATTTTATCTGGAACTCTAAACGAGACAGAGTACAAAGGAAGCAGTTTAGTCTCGATTACTCCCTAGGAGGGCTGAAAATGGTCAACTTGGAACATTTTAACGACGCAATGAAAATCACATATCTGAGACGTCTGATATGTAAACAATCAAATTAGGCACCTTTCCAAGAGAACCCCATTATCAATGACCCCCTGTACCTAACAGATGATGCTAAGTTCCTGTCAAAACAAACTTCAAAAATTTCTAACCCATTTTGGAGGGATGTTCTCAGCTCTTGGAGCAAATTTATAAGCATATATGATAAAAATGGTAATATCATGTCAGCGACCATATGGAATAATTCTAACATTAGAATGGAAGGAAACCCAATTAACTTAACTTTAATTCGTGGAGAAATGCAGGCATATATTTTATAAACGATCTATTCCAAGCAAATGGGGAATGTTACACCCCTGACTCCCTTAAGGCTACATTGAATATTTCTACTAACTTCGTTATTATAGCTAGCCTAAAACGCCAAATATATAGCATTTCAAACTCTCGAAATCAGCCCCTCCTACGATTACCCTATCCGTTCTTACCCAACACGTTGAGTCCGTTATTAAGGGACCAGAACGGCGGTCAACTCTTTCATCGAACCCTGTCAATAGGGAATCGGGTGCCAAACTCATGTAAAAAATGGAATTCGGAAATAAAAGACGACTCCCAAACATGGGACAATATATTTCGCAATCCATTCACTACCACGCCTGACACGAAACTCCAATGGCTCCAATATAGAATTAATACAAGAATCCTATCGACGAACAAATATTTTGAAGATAGCAGGCATAAGAGCTGATGATCTATGTAAGCGATGCGAACAAAAATAATTCCATATAATACTATTTTATAGTCATCTGACAACCGCCATACCCTTCCAACATACTCCCACATAACCCAAATCATTCCATATGAAACTACCTTATCTTGAAACACCTATCGAACCGGCCCATCCTGTGAGTAGACTATAATACACTCGATGAAACGTCAACAATTTAAAACATGAAGCCCCTATCTACTTGAAACAATCTGAAATGTTAAAAAATCACTCTCACAGGATGGACCTTGTCATTAGCCAATCAGAAACGACTCCCAAAAGCTTAAAGCTTTTTGTCGAATCCCCTTCATATCATCACTGTTAATCTTTGTTAATATGGAATAAATACTGTTTACACCAAGCGATGCGAAAATACTCAAGAGAACATTTCTCACATTTTCTGGGACTGCCCATATACAAATCGGTTCATAACCGAACTTCAGTCTTGGTTGAAAATAAATGAAGTGTCCATACATATAACCAAACCAAGTATTCTTTTTGGCGTTAATCATTGGCAAGTGAATTCTATCATAAATTACTTCCTACTTGTGCTAAAGCAATATATATATATATAGGACTAAATTTTACCCGATCCAACTTTCAATAAAGGCATTTCTCGCTGAATTAAAATTCAAATATGAATGCGATAAGTACACATCCAGATGCAACATGCGATATCAAGAGTTTAAAAATCGATGACTACCCTTAAAAAATATTATTAATGACAACACCGATTGACTTGCTGATACCCAACAACAAAACCAACTGTATACATGTATATACCCCGATTAACACAATTATATACATAGAGCCCGGAACCCGAGCTATCCCTCAAATTAACATTAATCATTTCTTAACTTGATCTTCAAAACGCCGCGCGGCAAGAATTTATCTGCGCCAAACTTTATTCTTTATATAACTGTATAACTGACAATCTTCATTAAATGCACAAACGTTGTGTCGCCCAAAAGCCAACGGAAAAACTATTTATCTCTTTACAAAAACTACACCAAAAACAACTATACGATTCATGCATGATTTTATTAATGTCGCCAGTGAGAAAGTAGCCCAAGTGAAATTCACCTGGGAGCGTGCAAAAGTGAGTGTAAGAATATAATATGTATCAATGTATCGTTGCTGTAATGCTTGTGCTAAACGTATGTCTGCCTGTCTCATGTGTTTGTTGTTATATCTACTTCCTCAATAAATAAAAAAATGAAAAAAAAGAACACAGGTTCAAACATTTTACCTCATTCCATTCGTTCTGAACTCGTAATTTAGTTTTTGTTAGTTTTTCGACTCAATGCATCTATTTAGGTTCCTAAGAAACAACAATGCAAAAATTCTGTCGCAATATACTAAGCCATTATATTTAGTTTGACTGTAATGTCTCCAAAAACATGGGCAAAACGGTCGCTGGTAGAGCACGTGATGTCATCGCAGTAAGGAATTTCTTATAAGACAGCTCATTTTAATATAAATGTCATGTAAACTGAGGGCCATTTATATACATGCGTCAAAAGGTATATCTGGAATTATCTTATTTTATACTCATTATTCCAAAGTCTATACTCATTGATTCATAACGTCTTCCCTCTGTGACTACCACGATGACATGAATCAATGGAGATACTTTGAGAAGTAACTGAAAACAAACGTAAACAATAAAATCGCCATATCTTTCAAAACATCATAAATGGTATTCACAAAATGTTTAATGTTAAATAAAAACGGATGCACATTTAGAACCATATTTGGCAACTAATAAATAACATTTGAACAAATAATAAGTAGTTCATCTTTAAGACCACATACTGTAATTTTACCGTTTCTCATGAACCTCTTCATTTGTGTTCTATCTGTCGGGAAAGTTTTAATAATTGTGCGATATTTTTTATAACAAATATGCATGCAATTGAAATCGAACAGACCTGTTTACCAGTTCAGATTCAGTATGGTAGTTGGTAACTTGTGTTCAAACATTTGTTATACACTCATGCATTTCAACTGTAATATCTAAAAATGTGTCGGTCATACTTGATTGGACCATCTTGTTTAATGAAATCAGGGAATCTTATCAACAAACTTTTTGTTTGGACATTTGTTGGGGAAATAATGGCCACGGGCAACCGATACAATCATTTGTATTGTATTGTCCCATCCTGACATTTTCCAATTTTTAGTCTACAATTGAGAAAGTTTAAATTTGGTTTCAGCTCGACCATTGATGTTGTATGTCTTGGCTGATCCTTATTATCACTTCATTCACTGTTCCAATCTCTCAGGTACCAAACTAAAATTCTTCTCACTGGCATTTATTACTTGTTTTTTATAAAGTGTTCTCCAGTCCCTGTGATTATCTGTGATAATCTTCATAAATAGATCATTACAATTGTTTTGGACTGTACTAAAATGTTTGCATGGTTTCAAATGAACTACACATTTCATTTGACATATTTTTCTTTCTATTTCAGAATGTGCAGAACAGCAGCACTGAGAGAGCTTGAAGTAACCTGTCGCATTCTTTGGAAAAATAAGAATCGACAGTCTTGATGAAGCAATCAGCCAGGTCACCGAAAACATTGTGCGCTTTAGATGGTTTGCCGATGGACTGCACTAACATCATGGCATCTATGATTAAACAAATCTTGTTGTCTGATGCCTGGAATTCCTTGCATGATATTCCGTCGGTGAGAATGGGTCCCAGGTCCGACTTGGCAGTTGTTCGTAACTTACTATCCCTGGTGGCAATTGAGAGTGGGTACCGGGACAATTCATGAGATAGTATTTCCTCGACATCAATATTTCGTCCAGCATCCGCTGCGACAATCATACGTTGGAAGAGATCACCGTCAGATTTTTCGACTGCACCCTTCTGTTTGGCATTGGCCACTGGCATAATGTAGAGAGATGCGAATGTTTTCATCTTGTTTTGTTTGATGGTATCGTGAATAGTACTGTTTTGGTAACTATCCTGTTCGCAACTCTGTCATCGATTACTTTTATACCACTAGCTTCGGCACCCAGAAGGTCCTTTCTGATATCCGCTCTTGCGATATCACCCGTCGTTAGTGATATCAGATCTTGAGCACTTTGACTGAATCCGAAATTTAAGAAAGAGGCAACATATATACTTACCAGCCGTATCCCTGGTTTTATTGTGATAAATACTGTTAATTTTGGAATATGTTTGCATGACGGAGACTGATTATGGGTTATATCTTATAATTAAAACCGCTTACTCAATATCAAGTTTTAATATTCAAAATCCTGAGACATATTTCGATTTACGTATTTTGTGGTGATATTTTCAATGACACAAGAGATATAGAATTACATCTGAATAAACCATGCATTAAGTAGACATCCACATTGGTCAGTTACTAGTGAGGTTGGATATATGGGTAATTTGGCCCGGAAAATATTATTAGATAGGTCCCATTGACATCAGATGTCCTAAAGGGGCACTAACAATGCATTTAACTAACTAATTGATTATAGACAAAAAGGTTGCAATCTGGTCGGTGTAAGTTTAAACACGGGGATGACCCATATGGTGTGGTATAGATGCCGTTGACCTCAGACGACTTTAAGGGTCAAATTTGAGCAATAAAGAGCGTTCTTTATGAGCCTAAAGTATTTATAGGAAAATTGGTACAGATGAACCACCCAACATGATGAATGTCACGCGATAGGCGTCTTCGACCCCAGATGACTTACATGGGTATATAATCAATAAAGAGCGTTTATTATCATTCCAGAAGATATGTGAGAAATTGGTGACAAAAGTTGAATGACGCAGGGCATGTCAAGGGATTGGTTTTGTTGACCTCAAATTATTTAAAGATGTACTAATAATTAGAAATTAAAAGATAAATGTAACTTTATCCGGATGCCGTTGATCTCAGACGATTTTAATGGGCAAATGTGAGCAATAAAGAGCGTTAGTTATACGCTCAAAGTATATGTAGGGAAATTGGTACAGATGAATCACCCGGCCAGGTGATTGTCACGCGATATGCGTCTTTGACCTCAGATGACTTACATGGGTATATAATCAATAAAGAGCGTTTATTTTCATTCCAGAAGATATGTTGGGAAATTGGTGACAAAAGTGGAATGACGCAGGGCATGTCAAGGGATTGGGTTTGTTGACATCACATGATTTAAAGATGCACTAATAATTAGCAATTAAAAGATAAATGTACCTCTATCCGGATGCCGTTGATCAGACGACTTTACTGGGCAAATGTGAGCAATAAAGGCATTCGTTATAGGCTCAAAGTATATGAAGAAAAATTGGCACAGATGTATCACCCGACCAGGTGATTTCACGCGATATGCGTCTTTGACCTCAGATGACTTTCATTGGTATACAATCAATAAAGAGCGTTTATTATTATTTCATGGAGATATGTGGGGAAACTGGTGCAGAAAAGTGACATGACGCAGGGAATGTCACGGGATTGGTTTTGTTTATCTATAATGGATTTAAAGAGGCACTAATAATTAGCAATTAAAAGATAGTTCAACTTTGGCCGCGAACAGCTGGGTTCTGTTAAATTACAAGTACTGGGCAGGGCTAAATTTGCATTCGTTATGGTGATTGACACATGCGTGGTGGGCTACATACTGTGGGCGTATCCATCAAATTAGTCATGAATGGGGTCGACCGATGACACGTCATAGACGGTTACGCATTCCAAATAACGCTTAGCCTACATTTCGGCTAGATTGGTTAAAACTTCAATGACTGTTCACTATAGCAAGTCAACATGATTGGGAGAGGGGTATTGTTACGATGGATGCGCCACGGTATATTCGAGAAGTCAAGATGTGTCAAGGGAAAAAAATACTGCATGATGTTCACAGAATGATTAATTTTACGATGATGACTATAGTAATACGGGACCCCGGGGAGTCACTCAATTGTCTTGTGAAAAGAGTGCATATAACATATACAACTGGAATATCAGATATCCTCACAACCCAGCTGGAACCGTAGTTCCAGTTGACTGTAAACCTTTTCCAACGGATGTCTTATTTCCGCATATTTTGACATATACATGTCTCCACAATGATGATGGTGTTTTATACTGACCAAGTGACTACATACTAAACCCAATAAATTGTGTAGGTCCAACGTTTTTCCCCACCTCTACCATAAAGTGCACATATCGATCCTAGTATTCATTGGACTACCAAAAACAGAGGAACATGTTAAACAAGCTATGGCATCTTTAATTCTGCGCGACGAAATTGAAAACTTTATGGCAGCCTCTGTACTGGTAACAACGCATGCACAGAAAAATTATGCAACAGCCTGACTACTATATTCTTATCATGTCTGCCCAAATCATGTGTCCATGAGCTACACTTAAATGGACGTATGTATACCGAAAAGCTCACTCGTTGTCGTCTATCCAAATAAACGCTCCAATCGCACAAAGGAATCGCTGCGAGAATACCACACAGCCAAGAACGATTATCGACGATTAACACGCATTAAGTAAAGTAATTGCCATGAAAATATAGTAGATAGACTGGGATCGACTACACAATGGTAACTGTAGCAGTCGTGACCAGTCCCAGATATGTAAGTAGAATGACTGCAATTTTTTTTTTAGAAGAACCCATCGTACATGTATATCCATGGAATTATCATCCTAATGTATGGACCAATTAATGCCAAATCCGGTATCGGTATCTCTTTTATTTCACCTCATCACGCCAGAGGTCATAAATCAGCCTGTGCACAGATGCCACGAACTTGTCGATGCGGCATCGTTTGTTGTAACTCGATATAAGGTTATCAATTAGCCTGATAGAAATTTATCCTGTGTGTGTTCCAATATTGATGTCCAGCTTTATATGTATGAATAGTTTCGTAAATTCCAATCTAAAATGCAATTGTACTTGAATTGTGCCAATAGAGACCGATGGTGCTTGTATTTAAACAATTATTGTGTAGTTTTGTGTACGGAAGTACACCAGAGCCGGTAGTAAGAATATCCCTCTGACTATATGCTTGTACTGATTTGTATAATCAGTCAGATTTCGCTCCCATTACTCCCAAGTGTCAGAAGTTGTTAATGAATACAATTATCTTGGAATTCAGTTTAGTAATACTGGTAAATTCATACATGGTTCACAGCATGAGACATTTCCGTTGCGCGCGAAGCCACCGCGATTTAAATGGGACGGACTGGTCTCATTTCGGTTTAGGGAATAGTTTAACACAGTGTAATAACACACCAGATGGTCTGGTCAATTTGCGAAAAATACTTGAAGATTAAGAAAGCTCCTCAAAAGTGCTCGTAACCAAGATCAATGCTACGATGCATATTATTGCTGCTAGGTCCATCAAGCGACAACCTAATGAAATTACATGTGGTATATGCGATTGGGCCGCAAATGAAACCGACGTGGGCCGCCACATGTGTTGTTTATCCAGCCTAATTGGCTAATCGTAATTTTGTCATTAAATGAACTTGTCAGCACCATATAACACCAATAAAGACCCCGTTAATCTCGAGATTTTAACGGCAACTCCCAGCTGTAAATCCCAAAAAAAGATCTCACGCACCCTCCCGGACCCTCCCCCAATTGAAATTTCCAACACAATAGGAACGCTTCAGTTGAGGCTAGTCTAGATGCTAGGATTAGCGATTTTCTTGTATATCTTTCAAATTTTCTCACCCCGGTCCGAACAACCATGGACAGCCCGGTGTGTCCTGGTCTCTTGTCCGCAGCAACTGATTGCAGGCTAAACCCCAATAAATTGTTCAGTTCAATGAAGAAACCTTTTGACTTGCTGTCAGTCTATATTTGGGTCGCATATACAATCAAATATAACTCGTTTTAAGTTGTATTTTACGACGCACGATTCCACTAGTGACTTCTGTAAAACTCTTCGATAGATTAATTAAGCCGATATTGTTATATGGTAGCGAAATATGGGGTGTGGAAATAACCACTAAAAATCACGACCGCCTTCCATGTGAGAAGGTACACATAAAATATTGTAAGCGGTTACTCGGAGTCGGCAGATTTTCTTCGAACAACGCGGTTCGCGCCGAGTTAGGGAGCCACCCATTATTTATTGACGTGGCATGCAGACTTTCATCTTATGTAATTAAGATAATTTCACGGTCGGACTGTAATCTGCTCCGTAATGCTGCGTTGGAACAACAAGTGGCATCGGTTAAGAAATCAATCTTCAAAACGGCAGAATCACTGGGGTGGAATATTGCAGACCTAAACAATCCGGGTCCAGTTCTGAGTCAATTCAAAAGAAATCTTATTGAAGATTATTATATATATTTCAGACAGAGTCTCACTGATGAATGCTCAAAAAAGGGAAGTAATAAATTACGAACATACCGACTTTTCAAACTTAAGTACGAAATAGAACCTTATCTTCTTCACACACCATCAATAGAAAATAGAATCGTTTTTACTAGACTGCGTATAAGTAATCATAAACTGGCTATTGAAAAGGGACGCCACACCCAACCACTGACGGCATTGGAACAAAGACTATGTATATTTTGTTCCGATGATGCTATTGAAGATGAAAAACACTTTCTTTTGGAATGTAGTGCTTACCGCACACCGCGGCTCGAACTAATAACTCTTATGAAGACACAGTTCCCAGACTTTGAAAACATGACACAAACTGAACAGCTTGTCAAAATCCTATCCAACAATATTTCAAATTCATGCGCTTCAATATGTCATATAATCCGAAAATTATTTTCCGCACGCGATGAGCTTCGCCTCATAAGCAATGAATAAATGAAGACGAGACGACCCTATGCACATTCAGCTGTACTTAAATGGTTATATATTACCATCTATTATTATATCATTTATTGTATTGTTCAATGTACAACTATATATTAATATGTTTGCATACTGTCCTTATAAGGATGTTTTGCCTATTAAACTTATCTTATCTTAAGAGACAATAAACTAACGTGTATATACAATGAGGTGAAAGTCGTTATTTGGGATACATACATGTATACGATCAAATGTTTGTGTCTGCCTAATCACTGTTTATTAACCCTCAGTTAACTTGAGTAAACAGGGTTATATTCCATAAACACGGGGGTTGGTTAAGGGTTTCGACCGATGACACGTCATAGTCGTAGCTGGTTACGCATCCCAAAAATGCTTTAAATCTTGACCAGATTGGTTGAAATTTAAATTGACTATAATGAGTCATAATACGATATGAAAGTATGATGCAAACTGAACAGCTTGTCAAAATATTATATTTCAAATGCATGCACTTCAATTTGTCATATGATTCGAGGATCATTTTCCATACGCGATTTTAGTCCTAGAGTTCACGGACCCCCGTTGAAATTCCCGGGACTTAATTCAATTGGAAATGTGTGAATGCCGTGTCCGTCCGAACATATATTACGTGGTAACTCGGGTGTTAATTATCGGATTTCGTTGTATTTTTGGCATGCTGACAGCACAGGTTGTGGAAAGGATACCCACATACCGCGGGTTTCGTCCATTGCTGTTTGCCATAGACCCTTGTTTGACTTGAAATTTGTCAATTGTTTGTCCATAAAATCATTTCTGTTTGTTTAGAATGCTAATATATCAGGACTGATGGATGGCTACTGACATATTTTGTCCATGGCCTTTTGATAGTTATTTCCCTTGTCAGAAAGTTGGAAATAGTAAGAATCGTCATATTTACTTCATCGTTAGCGCCGTTACTACAATATCAACAGTTGGAAATGTTTATAATGGTGATTGATAAATATACGAAAATTGATGCATTTGGGTTTATCCTTTGATTTTTTCAGAGTGATGGACCTTGGATTCGTAAAATAACACAATCTTCCAGCCATTCATCTATTTACACACTCTTTAAATTGAGCGTCTGGACCATATGCTACGGTTGGCGTTGCACTAATTTTAAATTTTATCTTTGCAAAAAGCTTTTTTTATGATTCGCAGCAGGTGGTGGCAAATTTGTTTTAATTTATTCTGTTTTATTGCTAGATTATGTCATTATGTTCAGTTATATTTTATTAACACCATCTTGTTAGAACTGGTCAAGCAGTTTTCAAGTCACTTAGAGTCACTGGTGAAGTATTGAATGACACAATATGGGCCACAAGCTGGAACAGTGACGAATTCTATATATGTCCAACATACGAGTTCAAAGGTGAAAACACACATATATATAGTACAATACTTCAGTGTACAATGATGTTCCCATTTCTGAGTCAACATTGATAATCTATTTTGAAGAAAAAAAGCATACTATATTTCTGCAATAATCGTGAGAATAACTATGGCTATATTATCTTATATCATTTCCCCAAGAGGAGTGTTTCATATCACAGTTTTCGAAGTTCAGTGTTCTTGTCAGTCAAGAATGTTTAGACTATGACGTTAATTAGACCAGATGGGCATTTTTGAATAAACCGACGATTCCAAGCAGTTGGAAAACTGCCGGGCAGTATGTTGTAAAACTACTGCAAGCAGGCGATCCTCGGCATGAAAGACAATACTTCCGCGACATACATATACATGACATCCGGGGTATTTAAACTGATGACATATAAGTTCCATTCTCATGCCCACTGGTATATCTCGCTCTCGTTATTCTCTTATTCATTGCATGATACATTGAGTAGACGGCAAATTTCTTTGAAAGTTTTCGATTTTAGTTGGATTGTTTAGTGTTGTGCATTCTCAGAGAAATTCTTATAAGGTAAGTGTTCTCTTTCCTCCGATAAAGAATGTTGTCCTATAAGTTATACCCGTTTCCGAAGCACATACATAATTGCCCTATGTTTTGCAATTAGAAAGAAAAATAAGAAATATATCTTGAAAAGGTAGAATATTTTTATTTAGTTTTCCCAAACGTAAGAAATTAAGTATATGTTATCTAGTACACACGCGATATATATAATACATCAACAAGTTCGAGTATTTGGTTGCAATTGTGGCCACCATGTATAATGTTTCATTTTATATCAATATCAGCGACGACTGTAATTTTTTATAATTTAGTCTCGCCGTTAGCTTATCAGGCAGTGCATAAACTGTCCCATTACGTCCATGTGTTGATTGACTGACATAGTAACGAGCCAGATATATGAATTTATAAAATCACGGAACACGGCTCACATATGAACGGCAATCATAGTACCACCATGTTCTTTATTTGCAAGGTCCATTTGCACCAATTAAGGACCGTTTGGACATCTGAAGTCCGTATATATGTAATTTGAAAGGATAGATAAGACGTCGATAAATACGTATTACCGATATACATTCTTTATGTATAGGTGGAATACTCTGAAGAAAAAATTGCAAAGTCGCCTATTGCCCATCTCTTGTCATACATAACTGAGATAAACGCTCTTTTTCCTGCGATATTTATTCTTTATTCATACGATATAGTATGAATAACGCCCTTTATTGCGTCATGCTCAAGAAATATTTGTGTTTTACTTCAGTGTATTTTTCTACCACGTAGAGTACATTTTTTTAAACTTGTGTCAAAGGTGAAATTGACTATTCGAATATTGTAACTAAATTAATTTTAACAGCAAGTTTATAGTGTTTTTATAGTGTTTAAAGGGGCACTGTGCATACAATCCGGCAATTCATGGGACCATCTCCTTTTATACTGAACAAAATATATGCAACAAATGAATGAATGTGAACCATGGATTAGTGCAACATGTACTTGTGCTTGGTGAACAATGCAAAATACATGATAATTATAATGAAAATGAATAAATGGCTGGAGTCATAAATTCATTTTCTTTATAATTACCATGTTGATTACATCGTTCATAAAACACACAAGTGTATTTTGCACTAACCCATGGCTTAAATTCATTCATTTGTTGCATCTATTATGTTGAGTATAAAAGCAGATGGTCCCATGAATGGCCGGATTTAGTGTACATTACCCCTTTAAAGTTCATTTATTCAATTTCTCAACCCATAGAGTATATGACTCTACGAACAATGATTTGTTACTAAAATATAATCTATAAGAATTTACAGCGGCGCTTGTGAAAATGATAGAAGTCGTGTTGAAGTCGGGGAAGTTTTTGAATTATCACAACCATTTAGCGATCAAATGGAAACTATGAACAAAGTTGAAGTAGTCACTGCACCCCGCAGATCTTTTGTTCTGATGATAGTATTTCGTGTACGATTCGATCAAAATGTTCTACGTATCATGTTTGCCATTACCCAACTACCTTATTCTGAACATTTAAGTTGTTATATTTATCAAACGGAAATATAAACACGAAACATTTATGTTCGAGTCCATTGGAACACCCAATAACATAACAACTATTCCCTTATTTTGGTTTTGCCGTTTATCTTTCTTTGTTCTACATAACTTATCAAACATGTATGCTTTGATCGCACGCGGGTGTAAACAAAGAACATCTGGTGTAGAGTCTGGTCAATGTTTTGCCTACCAATCCCAGGAACACGTGTTGGTGTGACGTCATTGAATCTTGCCATGTGTTTATGCATTGGGGATCATGAGTGACATTTCCAACAGGGAATTTTGCGCATCACTCTGGACACGTGTCGCAATTTGGGCAAGATCGACACCTCTGTAATAATATAGCCTGGGGCAAGCAAGCGTCTTCAATCTTTGCCATTGGGGATGTGAACCAAGTGTCTGTGATTTGAGCGGATATCAAAACTCTGTGCTTTGTCGGCTCTGAAAGTTTGCTTTTTTATATTCCATGCAGCATTGAATTAATAATTCAGATTACATGAGAAGACGAGACCACGATAGTTATTCCCATGAAAGTTACACCCTTGACATAGATGTACGTGCGATATGCACGTGCGTGTAATTATAGTATTGTTTTGCACGACACGAATAACATAATTATGTCTACTATGTAGCTGCTATTATATATATATAAAGGATCTTTGATCAGGATATATAAGGGTATTCGAAATTTCGATTGGATTGTTTATCATTTTCTGTGACTTTAACAATTCTTGTAAATTCGTGCAACCCCTTCACATTACCCTATTTTTACAAGATTTGTAAAATCTTGCAACATCATATTTTTTCGCTGGCGCCTGCGAACTGATGATGCTGATCGGATCAATTTCTGATTTAACTGTACAATTTTATATCTTTTAATTACATTACTTATATAATGTAAATCGGTTAAATATTTATAGTTGTTCAAATCGCCATCAACGGAAGGAACACCAAAATATATACAGTTCCGCACATATGGCAAACATAATCAGCGCGTAAATGGTATATTGTCCTCAAGACGTACGTTGGTGGACGGAAACAAGAGACTGCTCGTGTTACAGAAGTTGTCCTTCTGTTTACACAACGCAGCGCAATTCTATTCGTTAATCACACAAAAATGATATAAACGCTCTTTATTATTCCCATATAAGGAAAACAGTAACAATTAACGCTCTTTGTGTTTACCATATCCGGGTCTAAACAAAGGCCAGGAAACGTAACTTTTTTGCTTTCGTTTACATATTTTAACAGCATACCCACCAACAACACCGCCCGTATCTTTAAGTCTTTCGTTTAGGTATTTTTATCACCAGAAAACAAATGTTTGCAATATGTTTATATGCATAATAATTTGTGTTATTGTTTTGTTGAAACATTTATTATGTTAAGTGTATGGGTAAATTACTTTATGTTGTACGGGAAATTTTAATCAATTACTTTATCGAGTTTGATACATAGTACCTAACTGACATTCTTTCACCATGAATGACGTAATGTTTACACCACAGGGGCCCATGGTTGCAACATATGTATGCATATACCTCTACAATTCTGGGGAACAATCGCCCCCACCCCATCAAAATTAGTCATACATTCAATTTCTGTATAATTACCACGTTGTAGCGATTGCACAGGGTGTGCTGTGCATGGTAGCAACTTGTAACGCCACAGACAACATGACTCTTAACATTTTCTGTGACTCTAACAATTCTTGTAAATTCGTGCAACTGCTTCATATTACCCATTTTTAACAAGATTTGTAAAATCTTGCAACATCACTATATGTTTTCGCTGGCGCCTGCGCACCGATAATGCTGATCGGCGCGATTTCTGATTTAACTGAACAATTTTATATCTTTAATTACATTACATATATAGGTGGATAGATAGATGTATTCAGCAAAAGACGCCTCAATGTAGGGGCAGGTTGCCATGTATAATAATATTAACAGTGTAGCATGTGACATCATACAATATATTGACATTATATAGCGCCCGCTCTCCCGCGGCGTAACGTTCCATGTGAGTATATGTCCGTCCCGACCTCGGGTTTGTTTAGTTCATATATATTTGGTTTAAGGATATGCGTTTTCCTCCATTGTTTTGTCGAATGAACCATACATATCTAGTGTATTAGCCTCATCATATACTTCTTAACTCGAGTCAGAATATTGAGATTTGGACGCTATATAACCAACAAACAACCCTGATATCTTAAAACGATACCATATACCAGTCGTGCTCAAGATTTACTTTGCAAAAAGGTTGTTTTTTATGATTCGCAGCAGGTGGTGGCAAATTTGTTTTAATTTATTCTGTGTTATTGCTAGTTTATGTCATTGTGTTCAGTTATATAAGGATTAACTGTCATGTGGACTGTTTTTATGGAGATGTAACCGTGAGGTGAGTGGTCATATAACTTGTGTAAAACCCGAAGGGTTTTAAATACAAGTTATGACCACTTACCTCACGGTTACATCTCCATAAAAACAGTCCACATGACAGTTAATCCTTATATTTATATACATTTAGCGAAAATGTATTTAAATCGAAAAGTGACAACACCAGCCCAAAATATCACATAGCACCCTTGGCAAAAGTTAACAGGAACAATTTCTTTATATTGAAACCTGATTGTTTAATTTAAGTCAATCCTGCGCGAGTCCAAATGCGCCAAAAATATTACGCGTTTTTCTTTCCGGTATCGATGACGTATCGATGTAATTATGGGGTTGCAGTTATGAGCTGTTGCGCGTTCACCGAGAAATAATTGCAACTAGTCACGTGGGCGCCGACCAATCGAAATGCTGGATTTAGTGATAATCACACTTGTATGTAAATATATAAGGATTGACTGTCATGTGGACTGTTTTTATGGAGACGTAACCGAGAGGTAAGTGGTCATAACTTGTATGTAAAACACTTCGGGATTTACACAAGTTATGACCACTTACCTCACGGTTACATCTCCATAAAAACAGTCCACATGACAGTTAATCCTTTTATATAACGTTGTTGCCATTTCTGAGTCAACATTGATGCATGGTCTATTTTGAAGAAAAAAAGTATGAAACAAAACATCAGTGTCCATAATTTGGTTCCGCCTTCCGTACTATATTTCTGCAATAATCGTGAGAATAACTATGGCTATATTATCTTATATCATTTCCCCAAGAGGAGTGTTTCATATCACAGTTTTCGAAGTTCAGTGTTCTTGTCAGTCAAGAATGTTAGACTATGACGTTAATTAGACCAGATGGGCATTTTTGAATAAACCGACGATTCCAAGCAGTTGTAAAACTACTGCAAGCAGGCGGTCCTCGGCATGAACGACGATACTTCCGCGACATACATATACATGACATCCGGGGTATTTAAACTGATGACATATAAGTTCCATTCTCATGCCCACTGGTATATCTCGCTCTCGTTATTCTCTTATTCATTTCATGATACATTGAGTAGACGGCAAATTTCTTTGAAAGTTTTCGATTTTAGTTGGATTGTTTCGTGTTGTGCATTCTCAGAGAAATTCTTATAAGGTAAGTGTTTTCTTTCCTCCGATAAAGAATATTGTCCTATAAGTTATACCCGTGTCCGAAGCACATGCATAATTGCCCTATGTTTTGCAATTAGAAAGAAAAATAAGAAATATATCTTGACAAGGTAGAGTATTTTTATGTAGTTTTCCCCAACGTAAGAAATTAAAGGCACGAGCGGCGTTCTGTGCAGAAATATTTATATTTGTTCAAATCGCCATCAACAGCAGGAACACCAAAATATATACAGTTCCGCTCAAACATAATCAGCGCGTAAATGGTATATTCTCCCCAAGATGTACGTTGGTGAGACTGCTCGTGTTACAGAGGTTGTCCGTACGTCCGTCCGTCCGTCCGTGCATGGTACGTCCGTCTGTCCGTCCGTCCGTCCCGAATTCGTAAGAGTCATAACTTGAACGAGTGTCAACGGCTTTCAAAGAGTTGTGGTATATGAGTTCACCTGACCATTACCTAGAATGAGTTCGCAAGCCAGATCCGGCCTGTTAATTTTACCAGAGTTATTGGACTTTGTTTATTCTTTTTGTTGAATTTACCAAATAGCAAATAGACGACGTCACAGGGCTCATTTCCACAAATCTCAACGGATTTCAAACATATTTGGTATATGACTTTACCTGACCATTACCTAGAATGAGTTCGCAAGCCAGGTCCGGCCGGATATTTTTACCGGAGTTATTGGACTTTGTTTATTATTGAGAATGCACTTCCTCGACTGCACATTTCGGCGGGGGATACCGCCGTCTGCGACTGCTTGTCAGAATTACGTCTGGCCACCCCCCCCCCCCCCCACCGACCTCAAAATTTTCGCTGGGACTATATGCAACATGTAGAGAATGTTTCTGTAGTTCCCAACACGTAGGCCTACATTTTCTGCCATATTCTTAAACCTGCGATATTTGATCACGTTATCCAACGACCACTTAGTCATTTTACGAAACAAAAACACGAACATATAGCCTGCATATTATATAGGACTATATAACCCTACGTATCGCCCGAGTAGATACATGTACCAGATATATATGTATAGTTGTTTAGGTTCTATAGCCTGGCTATGCTTAATGGAAACGTATTTTTGTAGCTGACTATTTCCAGCCAACATGAAAAAACAACCTATTTCATGACAGTTTTTAATTGGTACGGGGTATGGGTTATACACCCCAGACTTTAAAATATGTGCGGACCTACAAATTCACAGACGCACGCCGACAATAGCTTGGATAGACTTTGTAACGCTAGGTTTAAGACAACGCAACACCCGCATGTATAAACAGCGGTCGAAATCGCATCTACAGCCATTTGCTGGCTTATAATTATGAACGAATCGGCGTTCCGTAGTTTTACAAAAAAATCGGCGAGAACTTAGGGCGGCAAATTTGAAAACTTGCACGAAATTAGAGAACGGGCTTATTACCTGTACAAATCACTTTATTTATTGACATATTTATAACATATATGTCGTACATGAAACCTATATGTGTTTCTATTGATACAATATGTGATATATAATCATATAAACACAATGACTCATGAACGCTGCATCGTCTGATATTTGACTTTTTGACACCAACAAATGATGCGTACGGACACGATATTGAAAAATAAACTTTGTTTTGGGCCATATTTTCATTTCATGCATCAACAAATTATTTGATTGTTTACTCACACTTAGACAAATTGTGGTTTGGTCGACTTAATGGTGCATTTCGAAGTAAAAATTATCCAGGTAAATGCGATCAATAATCCTACGATCGATTCATGACGTCATTATAACGTCTACGGAACGCCGACAACATAACGTTCGTTGTCAATATTTTAGCTAAAAACGACACTATTAAAACGTCTATAATTCGTAAAATATGCGATCTAGAGGGTGACGATAGGGCTGAGGTTGTTTATTGGGTCTATGTGACTAGCAATTGGCATGTTGTCAGCTTCTACCCTCCAAGTTTAACGAAAGTAACATTCTCGAGTTTGGCTCCCTGACTAGTATAATTCCACTATGAACCCATGTCAACATTTAGGTCCAATGTGAACCTATTTGCACGAGGATTTATTGAAGTAGCATATACATATGCAAAGAGTAGGATCTGTATTATGTGCGCAGGACCATCTGACGCTGAATAACGGCTCCCGATGTGAGCCTGTTTCAGCTAGTATTTAATGCACTAGATATTTCTCTAATCAATAGATACTGTTGAATTTCAGAGGGGATAATTCAAGACGAATAAGGTGACATGTTTTTGAGCAAAAACAAATATTGCTTAATATTAAATTAAATTGATTTGTAGTTGAATCGTAAAGAAAAGCACGAAAACTAAAAGATGTTGTTAATAGTAGACTAATAATTTATTAGTTTAAAGGGGGTCTGCACATAACTCCAACCATTTATAAGACACCATCTGATACATTCAATGGTAATTATGCAACACGTAAATTAATTTGAGTCTAGGATGTATGCTAAATGCACACGCATATACAAAGAACCATAGACAATAATATGATTATTACACTTAAAATATTATTTGAATGCCAGTCATTTACTAGATTACGTCCTGTGAGAAGTTTCCGTATACGCGACCTAACACACTGTCTGGTATCAGTACGGCTGACTCATGTTTAGACGTTTCCGGTTTCGTCGGATCTCGAATTTTTGTTGTCGCGGTAGGCACACTTTTTTGCTTAATAAATACACTATGCGTGGATTTTTGGATTGACAATGTAGTCAGTTGTTGTTTCTGTATTATTTTGTTTCTATGTACACTGAAAGTCGCTCGCAAAATGATTTCATACGGCGATACGATCGTGGTTTATGCCAAGTAAAAAGTGAAAAAAAAGTAAAATCGAGAAAAATAAATCATCTAGGATTGAATTCACAATGTTTCAGCAGAGCAATTCACCAAATAAAACATCCATCGCGAACTAGGAACCTTCTCTGACACATACGAAGTTTCACTTATCTTTAATATACATTTTTCGTGATATAGTGCCCGTTTTTCAACAGGTGGTGTTGTTAAAAAGTGTACGGTTTAGATGTCAAAGATTGTGATTGTGTGTACGGTTTATCTCAAAATCGTGTGGATAAATACTGACCCATTTTTCTTTTTAAATCGTTCTCTGTGAGATATACCACGTGTTGTTGGATAAATAATAAATGTGACAAATCTAAATTTAATTGTTTTGTTCGTGATTTGGAGTCCGGCAACAATAAAATTGCTTATCTACTACATAATTATATATGTATAATTATGTAGGCCTATCTCAAGGCTCGTCCACATACCTGTGTAAAGCGTGCGTGCGTATATAAGGGTGCGTTTGGCTGATGGGTGTAGACGCATTACGCACGGCGTCAAGACCGTTCACAGACACGAGTTAACTATCAGCTTGACTATTTATATAACATCTTCCTTATTTGTGCAATTTGTTTAATGGGTGAAAGAATAAAGTATTTGATTGTTTGACAAAATCTTGACGGACATCGTCTGTAGTTTAAACATATTGTATTTGCTCTAAATAGTACATTTATATAAAATACATGTAATGCATATATAGGCTATTTTAAAGGGATCGGAGGACAAGTGCTAACCACTTAGTTGATCCCTCCGTATATAGACCCATCGAGCAGCCATTATTTACGCACCCTTACGTGTACACGCATGCATTACGCAGCATTACGCAGGTCTGTGGACGAGCCTTTACTGGGCGACCAATAGTTGATTATTATGATTTTTATCTTCGGTTTGTTTACGAGTATAGTGTTCTCTCCATCATTACGGTCGTATATGACCACTATATGGGTCCAATACAAAGCCGAACATGCTGCATGTTTAAATTTACTATATATACACGTTTAAAAATATCTTGAACACTAAAACTATATATCTGACCATGCAATTGTTTTCAAATATGAATTGAACTCATTATTTAATTGTCTACGTTTTGTATTCTACTAGAAAAAAATAGCCTATTGTATGGTCCTGTTGTGGCTGTGCGGATTAAGGCAACACTATATCGTGCAGTTTATATTTTATCTTTTTACAGTTTTGTTTCATGTTTTCGGATTTTTGGTCCACGCATGCTGTTTGTTTTCGTTTTGTTCACAGGTAAGACAAATCTATGATTGATATATATATATATATATATATATATATATATATATATATATATATATATATATATATATATATATATATATATATATATATGTAGTTCAATTTTGAGCATGTTAACATTTGGAATACACAACTCCTCCGTGGAACCGTTTATGAAAGTCTGCCAGTGGGTAATCATGCCACTTACACCCAAACGCAAAACAATATTGACGAAAGATTGGAATTGTCTACCTGATTTCACAAGATTTATTCTATCGGCCCCTTAATCGTGCGGAATAGCCCATTGGGATTGCAATAGATGAGAATGTTCAAAAATGCTGATCAACCGTACACTAGCTGCATTCTAAACCGTACACAAAAATTCGTCGATGACCATCCAAAATATACTTTTTTCTACTATACAACACACCCGAATGGACAAATGGTTACGGATTATTGTTTGATAAACATTACGAATTATATATGACCTGCAAGATTATAATTTTATAAGGATAAAACACTTGTAAAACGGATTTGAAAGCGGCACAAAAATATGCAAAGTTCTCCATTCAATTGTGCTATAATCTAACAAATTATGACATTATATAACTCTGGTTAGTTTCCTGTGCACTGTTAACATATCCTGAACATATCCGACCAAGATTCCATTATGGTACGACAGTCTGGACATCTAAAATCAAGCATTTTAGTCGGTTGTATACCTTCGAGTTTCTGTCTTTGCGACGAAACCGGAAACGTCTAAACATGAGTCAGCCGTACTGATACCAGACAGTGCCTAACCACAATTAACGGATAAAGTAACGGATGTGGATTGCGTAACATTTAACACATATCGTGTAAAAAATTATGTCGAGACGGGGAGCCAACTCAATAGACACCCGGTGACCATAAAATAAATTTATTAAATTTCTGGGACAAGTATGCATATAATGTAATATGTTATTTGATACATTTGCCTGAACAGTTTACGATAATATCTCGAGTAGACAGTGAAAGTTTGTATATTTTGGTCGACTAACATGTATTATTACAGAGCGATGTCCATTTCCATTGGTACTCACAAACAAATAGCGAAAATACTAAAAATTTGAGTACAGTCTCCCTTTAAATAAATTAATTGTTGGTGCGAAAACGTTTTTTGTTTTGAAAAGGAACTGTCCTTTTGAAGAAGACCCATTGAACAAACATTATCTTGTTAGAAAATACAAAGCAGACTTCGGAGCTTTCACTAGTTAAAGATGGTCTATCTTCTTCCCGGGTGTAAAATAATAGATATGAATCGAAAAACCCCTGTCTGGAAACGTTTCTATATATCAATATTGATTTAATTAGAATGTTCTGGTATAATATACATGCAATCAATTACGGCTCACGTTTGTTTGGAACATAGCATGCGAGATTAATATTATACATCGTGACTTGGGTGTGGGATGGACACAATTAATCTCACCAGAGGGGCCAGATATTTGGGCAGGATACGAGGCTTGCCGAGTGTCTGGTGCAAATATCTGGTCCCGAAGGTGAGATTTGTCCATACCATAAGGGGGAGACCCACGTTTGCATAAATCCAGCAAAAAATGCCAAGATATTTTGAACCTAGAAATTCTCTGGATCTATCTGGCAAAAACATCTTGAATTCCATAATATACTTCATCTTCATATAGAATCTGAGTAATTATTAGGAGGCAACAAACACAATGGATTTTAATACATTTGAGACGCAGAAAATATTATTTATTATTTTGTCCCTTTCGGTACCTAGAACTGCTAGAATAATTAATAATTTCAAACAACACTCCAATCACCAGATTATTGGCTCTTTGAGAGGAGGCTTCGTTTGTATCATAATATTGAGTTATATATTAAATTGCATCATATAACATCATACCCCATATATCATAATGGAGAATAAAGCAGTCGTAAATATTCCAGCCCAATGAAAACAAATGTCGAAATGCAGTGTGATCCACTGAAACCGGGAGCAATCAACAGGAATTAGGCCACAGTGTTAAGAGATATGATGGTCATCTTTAACCTGGTTATGAACCCATGATCCAGAACTCATCTCCGACTCGGTGCAATTTTTCATTGATCAACAGGTACGACATGAACATTCTCAAATATAGAACATTATTTATTTATGGATAGTTGCCTTTCTATATGGATATAATAATTCAATTTCACGAATCTAGAATAACTAAGTCTCCTATTATGATCTTCAGATATATCATGGATATATGAACTAAACTTAAAAACAAACTTATTTTACAGAAGTTCTTGGTATCTGAAACAGTGAAATTTTTGATATTTTCCATACAACAACAGTAAAGTAAATGAGATTATAATTTCCAACGGGTCGATGGTTATTAAATATTGTGTCATAATATTTTTAAGAAAATCGTTTTTGAAATAACAGGAAATATAGACAAAACGTGCGTCTGACCTTCAACCGTTGATCAGATGCAATCAGAAACCACACAGAGCCCAACATATATTCTTGATTTTGAAAATAATATATGTTGGGGGAGGGTTAGCACAAGTGGGACTCGATAAGCAAAGGGTGCCCAAAACTCAAACATAAGATCCGTGACTGCTATAATCATTGCTGCTATTGTGGACCAGAATGTGTTCCCACGACCCGCTAAGAATGTTTACGAGTCGTGTTTCTTGGACAACACGCAATGCATCTGTTTGCATCTTGTGAACCCGCACTTCTCTTCAGTCTGGTGCCGATAGAGCGAGATATTTGACAAGGATACGCTGATAGTTCCGGGATTGATGTGCTGGTTCTGTGAATATATTGGTTATCGCCGTGATCTGTTGAATGTTGTCGCACTAGACGTCAAATAACATGAACCAAGATAAACATATATTAAACGCTTTGTAGGCCAGGGACTCTCTGCCGAATATCTTTCAACATAACACAACCGGTACAAACAGGCACAAACTCGGTCAACAAGTCCTGCTATTAAATCTTATGTTGGGTGGATCATGCCCGATTTAACATTGTCGGCACAGGTCCTCTGGTGAGACAACCCTGTCGTGAGTATATACGTATTAAAGGCACGGATTATCTTCGCGGTGGGTCTACTGTTAAAATAGTTACACCCGTTAAAAGTGACATAAACAGAAAAAATATTAAATATATATATATTATTCTTATACCAATCATAACTATTATGTAAATAGTATGTTATTGTCAAGTTTGTACGCTTTGTTATTTAAACAAAATCCAGGTTCTGTAACATTTTTGGCTTTTGTTTACAAAATAAAGCGTATACGAACTTGACAATAACACACTATTTACGCGATATTTATGGGTATAAATAAAATATGTCTATATATTTATATTCTTTCTGTGCCTTTACGGCATATACTCATGGCAGTGTTGTCGCACCAGGGGACCTGTAATTGTCGGCTGGTAAATGGTTGTAGAGATTTAAAACACTGTAAAGTCAGTAACTGACGACCGATTCTACACCTGTGGATTCCCAAAGGAAGATTCCGAACACTTCCTGATAAATTGTCATTTGTAGCCAAACCGAAGAACTGAACTGATCGACACCATGACACCATTCCAACAAGCTTCCCACAAAGCTCGTTTGCTGGCGACTTCACGTTAATGATAGTTTCCTTCTTCTTGAAGCAACCTTAAAATTTACATGGGAAGATTCCCGTGATCAATCAATTAATTACCTGCGCCCTTTCGCTGCACTTCATTAGAACCCATCTATATGATATACAGTAATTAGTATTATTTATTATATTCACACCCACCATTCCTTCAAATGTTCACGAACAAACTTCTCCTGTCGTCAATTTAGGCCACCAAACTCCATGCAGGGTTTGTCTCTCTTGATGACTCGGTAAGACCGCTGCTACCGGCGACATTTTACCCACATTTGGTGGACTTCCGCGATCTTAAGATAAGCGAGCAGATCAACATGTTGCTCTTGTTAAGCACACAAAATATCTAACAAAATTTGTGTAATTTCGTACCTTAAGTTTGGAAAGTCGCACTAGAACCAAAGAACTATATTGCGAAACGATGTGATTTGGTTCTCCGATTATTTTATCAACACAAAAAGTATAAACGCACATATGGACGACAATTTCATGACAACACGCATCGCAAGTCAGACAAAAGAGTTCCAATTTGCTGTAATTTTTACGAGTAGCTTGCGAAAATCGTCAACAAAACTACCGCTCTGATCCTCCATGCTGTCATTAAGTTTTTAGTGCGGGAATTGTTCTCAATGCACATAGGAAATTTGACTTTGGGGCGATCGATTTTCGCCATTTTTTTGGCCGGAAACCCCGCGCTAAATATAGAAACTACAGAGTAGTACCTAGCCGGTGACAGCGTCAGAAAGGAAGTGTGACTGGTGCGCTCTGATAGAGATTGTTTGGCCATCCAAACATATATAATCCCCATTAATAAACGACATGACACATGTTGTCTATTTGCACGCCACACTTCTTCAAACCCGTCCACACCCACACACTCACCAGTAATATCTTATATTATATTTAGGATTCAGACCTTCAACCCATGCACACACTCACCAGTAATATCTTATAGTATATTTATGATTCAGACCTTCACCCCCCACACACTCACCCGTATTATCTGATATTATATTTAGGATTCAGACCTTCATCCCCACACACCCACCAGTAATATTGGATATTATATTTACGATTCAGACCTACACCCACATACTCACAAGTAATATCTGATATAATAGTTAGGATTCAGACCTTCACCCCACACACTCACAAGTAATATACTATATTATATTTAGGATTCAGACCTTCACCCCACACACTCACCAATAATATCTTATATTATATATTGGATTCAGCCCTACACCCCACACACTCGCCAGTAATATCTGATATTATATTTAGGATTCAGAATTTCATACCTTCATACCCACACATTCACCAGTAATATCTGATATAATATTTAGGATTCAGACCTTCACCCCACACACTCACAAGTAATATACTATATTAAAGTTAGGATTCAGACCTTCACCCCGCACACTCACCAGTAATATCTTATATAATATTTTGGATTCAGCCCTTCACCCCACACACGCACCAGTAATATCTTATATTATATTTTTGGATTCAGACCTTCACCACACACACTCACCAGTAATATCTGATATTATATTTAGGATTCAGCCCTTCATCCCACACACTCACCAGTAATACCTGATATTATATTTAGGATTCAGACCGTCACCCCACACAATCACCAGTAATATCTTATATTATATTTTTGGATTCAGACCTTCACCCCACACACTCACCGGTAATATCTTATATTATATTTAGGATTCAGACCTTCATCCCACACTCTCACCAGTAATATCTTATATTATATGTAGGATTCAGACCTTCACCCCACACATTCACCAGTAATATCTTATATTATATTTTTGGATTCAGACCTTCACCCCACACACTCACCAGTAATATCTGATATTATATTTAGGATTCAGACCTTCACCCCACACACTCACCAGTAATATCTGATATTATATTTAGGATTCAGACCTTCACCCCACACACTCACCAGTAATATCTTATATTATATTTAGGATTCAGACCTTCACCCCACACACTCACCAGTAATATCTGATATTATATTTAGGATTCAGACCTTCACCCCACACACTCACCAGTAATATCTTATATTATATTTAGGATTCAGACCTTCACCCCACACACTCACCAGTAATATCTGATATTATATTTAGGATTCAGACCTTCACCCCACACATTCACCAGTATTATCTTATATTATATTTAGGATTCAGACCTTCACCACACACACTCACCAGTAATATCTTATATTATATATTGGATTCAGCCCTACACCCCACAAACTCACCAGTAATATCTGATATTATATGTAGGATTCGGATCTTCACCCCACACATTCACCAGTAATATCTTATATTATATTTTTGATTCAGACCTTCACCCCACACACTCACCAGTAATATCTGATATTATATTTAGGAATCAGACCTTCACCCCACACATTCACCAGTAATATCTGATATTATATTTAGGATTCAGACCTTCACCACACACACTCACCAGTAATATCTGATATTATACTTAGGATTCAGCCCTTCATCCCACACACTCACCAGTAATATCTGATATTATATTTAAGATTCAGCCCTTCATCCCACACACTCACCAGTAATATCTGATATTATATTTAGGATTCAGCCCTTCATCCCACACACTCACCAGTAATATCTGATATTATATTTAGGATTCAGCCCTTCATCCCACACACTCACCAGTAATATCTGATATTATATTTAAGATTCAGCCCTTCATCCCACACACTCACCAGTAATATCTGATATTATATTTAGGATTCAGCCCTTCATCCCACACACTCACCAGTAATATCTGATATTATATTTAGGATTCAGCCCTTCATCCCACACACTCACCAGTAATATCTGATATTATATTTAGGATTCAGCCCTTCATCCCACACACTCACCAGTAATATCTGATATTATATTTAAGATTCAGCCCTTCATCCCACAAACTCACCAGTAATATCTGATATTATATTTAGGATTCAGCCCTTCATCCCACACACTCACCAGTAATATCTGATATTATATTTAGGAATTAGACCTTCACCCCACACATTCACCAGTAATATCTGATATTATATTTAGGATTCAGTCCTTCACCCCACACATTCACCAGTAATATCTGATATTATATTTAGGAATTAGACCTTCACCCCACACACTCACCAGTAATATCTGATATTATATTTAGGATTCAGCCCTTCATCCCACACATTCACCAGTAATATCTGATATTATATTTAGGATTCAGTCCTTCACCCCACACACTCACCAGTAATATCTGATATTATATTTAGGATTCCGACCTTCACCACACACACTCCCCAGTAATATATGATATTATATTTAAGATTCAGACCTTCATCCCACACACTCACCAGTAATATCTGATATTATATTTAGGAATTAGACCTTCACCCCACACATTCACCAGTAATATCTGATATTATATTTAGGATTCAGTCCTTCACCCCACACACTCACCAGTAATATCTGATATTATATTTAGGATTCCGACCTTCACCACACACACTCACCAGTAATATCTGATATTATATTTAGGATTCAGACCTTCACCACACACACTCCCCAGTAATATCTGATATTATATTTAGGATTCATACCTTCACCCCACACACTCACCAGTAATATCCTATATTATATTTAGGAATCAGACCTTCACCCCGCACACTCACCAGTAATATCTGATATTATATTTAGGATTCAGACCTTCACCACACACACTCACCAGTAATATCTGATATTATATTTAGGATTCAGACCTTCACCACACACACTCCCCAGTAATATCTGATATTATATTTAGGATTCAGACCTTCACCCCACACATTCACCAGTAATATCTGATATAATATTTAGGATTCAGACCTTCACCCCACACACTCACAAGTAATATACTATATTAAAGTTAGGATTCAGACCTTCACCCCGCACACTCACCAGTAATATCTTATATTATATTTTGGATTCAGCCCTTCACCCCACACACGCACCAGTAATATCTTATATTATATTTAGGATTCCGACCTTCACCCCACACACTCACCAGTAATATCTTATATTATATTTAGGATTCAGACCTTCACCCCACACATTCACCAGTATTATCTTATATTATATTTTTGGATTCAGACCTTCACCCCACACACTCACCAGTAATATCTTATATTATATTTTTGGATTCAGACCTTCACCCCACACACTCACCAGTAATATCTGATATTATATTTAGGATTCAGACCTTCACCCCACACACTCACCAGTAATATCTTATATTATATTTAGGATTCAGACCTTCACCCCACACACTCACCAGTAATATCTGATATTATATTTAGGATTCAGACCTTCACCCCACACACTCACCAGTAATATCTTATATTATATTTAGGATTCCGACCTTCACCACACACACTCACCAGTAATATCTGATATTATATTTAGGATTCAGACCTTCACCCCACACATTCACCAGTATTATCTTATATTATATTTAGGATTCAGACCTTCACCACACACACTCACCAGTAATATCTGATATTATATATTGGATTCAGCCCTACACCCCACAAACTCACCAGTAATATCTGATATTATATTTTGGATTCAGACCTTCACCCCACAAACTCACCAGTAATATCTGATATTATATGTAGGATTCGGATCTTCACCCCACACATTCACCAGTAATATCTGATATTATATTTAGGATTCAGACCTTCACTCCACACATTCACCAGTAATATCTGATATTATATTTAGGATTCAGACCTTCACCACACACACTCACCAGTAATATCTGATATTATATATTGGATTCAGCCCTACACCCCACAAACTCACCAGTAATATCTGATATTATATTTAGGATTCAGACCTTCACCCCACACACTCACCAGTAATACCTTATATTATATATTGGATTCAGCCCTACACCCCACAAACTCACCAGTAATACCTTATATTATATATTGGATTCAGCCCTACACCCCACACACTCACCAGTAATACCTTATATTATATATTGGATTCAGCCCTACACCCCACAAACTCACCAGTAATATCTGATATTATATGTAGGATTCGGATCTTCACCCACACTTTCACCAGTAATATCTTATATTATATTTTTGATTCAGACCTTCACCCCACACACTCACCAGTAATATCTGATATTATATATTGGATTCAGCCCTACACCCCACAAACTCACCAGTAATATCTGATATTATATGTAGGATTCGGATCTTCACCCCACACATTCACCAGTAATATCTTATATTATATTTTTGATTCAGACCTTCACCCCACACACTCACCAGTAATATCTGATATTATATTTAGGAATCAGACCTTCACCCCACACATTCACCAGTAATATCTGATATTATATTTAGGATTCAGACCTTCACCACACACACTCACCAGTAATACCTTATATTATATTTAGGATTCAGACCTTCGCCCCACACACTCACCAGTAATACCTTATATTATATTTAGGATTCAGCCCTTCATCCCACACACTCACCAGTAATATCTGATATTATATTTAGGAATTAGACCTTCACCCCACACATTCACCAGTAATATCTGATATTATATTTAGGATTCAGACCTTCACCACACACACTCACCAGTAATACCTTATATTATATTTAGGATTCAGACCTTCACCCCACACACTCACCAGTAATACCTTATATTATATCTAGGATTCAGACCTTCACCACACACACTCCCCAGTAATATCTGATATTATATTTAGGATTCATACCTTCACCCCACACACTCACCAGTAATATCTGATATTATATTTAGGATTCCGACCTTCACCCCGCACATTCACCAGTAATATCTTGTATTATATTTAGAATTCAGACCTTCACCCCACACACTCACCAGTAATATCTGATATTATATTTAGGATTCAGACCTTCACCACACACACTCACCAGTAATATCTGATATTATATTTAGGATTCAGACCTTCACCACACACACTCCCCAGTAATATCTGATATTATATTTAGGATTCATACCTTCACCCCACACACTCACCAGTGATATCTGATATTATATTTAGGATTCCGACCTTCACCCCACACACTCACCAGTAATATCTTATATTATATTTAGAATTCAGACCTTCACCCCACACACTCACCAGTAATATCTGATATTATATTTAGGATTCAGACCTTCACCACACACACTCACCAGTAATATCTGATATTATATTTAGGATTCAGACCTTCACCACACACACTCCCCAGTAATATCTGATATTATATTTAGGATTCAGACCTTCACCCCACACATTCACCAGTAATATCTGATATTGTATTTAGGATTCAGACCTTCACCCAACACACTCACCAGTAATATCTGATATTATATTTAGGATTCAGACCTTCACCCCACACATTCACCAGTAATATCTGATATTATATTTAGGATTCAGACCTTCACCCCACACACTCGCAAGTAATATCTTATATTATATTTAGGATTCAGACCTTCACCCCACACATTCACCAGTAATATCTGATATTATATTTAGGATTCAGACCTTCACCCCGCACACTCACCAGTAATACTCAAATACTATATACCGGTACATATATAATTTCATTATCTCTATATAATATATATTTTCGGTTTCTAAAAGCCCTTAAAGTGATGTGAAACACTCCGGTAGGGTGGTCAAATAGAAGTGGAGAATAATCTTGTTCAAAGTAGTTATTTTTACAAATCTTATATCTAAATTGACAACAAACACTGTCATTCTTATATACTAATTCAATGCAGTGACTGCCGATGGCGACATCATTTTCGTTAGTTTACCGCCGATAGATGCGTCCCGATTCTAGTAGTAAATATTTACAATTTAGCCCAGTTCAGACGATGTTTTCAATGGAGTGGTACGGTAGATTTGCTTGAGATTTTCGATGTTAGTAGAATGTTACATTCCTCCAGTTGGTGTAGCACCTGCATACTAACTTATCAGTTTCACGCACCCGAACAAGTACATAATATGTCTTTAAACACACTGGACATGCGATGTCCTTGCGCTCCTGTTGCGCAAATTCTAATATAAAAAGTGTTTTCTATTTCAGACAAAGCTCAAACATACCAGTAACATCTGACCAGACAAAACATAGAAACCGCTAAACTAATTACCAGTCAAACAAGATAACCCTTCAAAATATAAGATAACACGGCCAACCACAGCAACAAACACCATGGATAAATACACTGTCAAAAGCACAGCATTTATTTTTAACGGTAAAATCTGGCATATACCCATAGTTATATATAAACAGGCTACGGGCATCTGACCACAGGTCATTTGCATAAAAAATTTATATAATTCTTTCATTCCATCAAGGTACAAGTATCTTCAAAGTATTAAGTTGAAGTTTTGGGGCTGAGTAAGATTCTAAGAGAGAAGGTGGAATATTGACTTGAGAGCATAAAATATAACAAGAAAATGACAATCATAGCCCAAATTGCGAAAAGTTGCCAAAGTGTAAGTATAGCTACATAGGCCTAAAACAAAATTTTGTTGTTTCCGGTAACATATGGTAGAAAAGTAGGGCAGGTTGAATTCAATTGTTTCATTGTTTTTTGGAAACGACCACAATAAGATCATATGTGGATTGTGGAATATATTCATTCTGAAAAATATGCCCATGGCAGCACAAAGTATATAACGGGACACAATTGGGCTGAATGGGCATATCGCACATGTATTGGGGGGGATAAATTAAACCTATTATTTTTAATCAAAAATGATTGCGACATCAACCTCAGATTGAACCAGGCCTATCAGTATGGCACCACTGTAATTAAAACACTGACTGTCAGAGTAAATAATATAGATGATAACTGATCGGCACATGTATTAAGTACTTCGATCTGAGATATTTTGCACCAACATCATAAGGATCTCCGGGGCATTATCTCTAGTTGGGAGCGAATGATAGCTTCAGAAATTTGTTAAAGAATATGGTCGCCAGTGGCCAACTTGGATTTTACTCTTTTCATGACTAAATTCATTGGCACACCCAACAAGCCACATCCCTCATCATTCATTAACTACAACACACATAATTATTCTCCTCATAGTCATACTTGAAACCATTTTAATTCAGCCCTTTCTATACTAAATATTCACTAGCTACTAGTAGTAGTTTCCTCATATTATGTTTCAACAATTTGGAGTTTTTAAAATTACAAAGAAGTAGATGAGTTGGGTGCCAAATGGTACATGCTTACCTCCCCAGTCAAGAATCAAATTATATGGCATGAATTTGTGTCAAGATGGCAAACACATACCCTCATTCAATCAGGTTTGAGTATTTTCAATTTATAGTGAGGAATAGTAGGAAGTGAAAATGAAAAAATAGAGTAGTTTCTATGGTGTTGAATTGAAGGGGGAATTTGAAGAGTGCGAAATGTTTGAATG
The DNA here is from genome assembly GCA_032622095.1 of Siphonodentalium dalli. NCBI lineage: Eukaryota > Metazoa > Mollusca > Scaphopoda > Gadilida > Siphonodentaliidae > Siphonodentalium > Siphonodentalium dalli. Next base: position 41,841,963 of record CP136066.1, read on the forward strand.
TTTGACCTTTGTTATTTCCAGGAGAAAGGACACATGTGCTATATCCCTAGTTGTTCCAAAATTGAAGCTGCATGCATTTTAAAGAATGTGATCAAAGGATTGTAGACTTGTTTTTGAGTTTTCATACAGTAAGTATACATTTATACTTTACCATTGGGACAGGCACACCACCGGTAGCTTTACCTCTTTTTATACTAAATACTCATTGATGAATAGTTCCCTTAGAAAATATACAGATAATAAGGTCAATAAACAACATCTGGTTTGTTGGAACTTATTATCTGAACATTTCCTTCTATTAAATAACTATTTTGGCACTGATATTATCTGTTATTATGTGATGATTATTCATGAACACCCCTCCAGATTAATAACAAGGAATTCCAATGTTATTATGTATACTTTTATAACTGATTAGGGAAAAGACATTAGTATAGAAAGGGTTAATGCTCTGCAAATAATACCGAGTAACAACTAACAACTGACTTTCATGTCAAATCCCAAAATCATCAACAAATTCTTGGTCTACTAGCAATGGAGCAAATATATGCCTGAGAGCTTTCCGATGAATGGCAACAAGCCATATTTCCGACTAAATCCTGAAAAGTTACTCATGATTCTGCTGTGTTTAAGGAGTCGATTAATTAGAGCATTACTGTACCACTGCAGCTCCCGTCATGAAAGGTTTAAGTTCCCTTATATTCAGAGTGTGTTTGTTCACATTGTACTGTCAGAATAGCTATTGAATTTATGTCGACAACAGATATCTGTGTAGCTATTACTTTGTCCGAATAATGATGTTCAACAATATAATTAGTAACTACAAAACATAATTATTGATGTATTATTCTACCCATATTATAAGTTACAGACGCTTAGTGGTCGGATATGTTGTCATGTTTTTGATTCAATGTTTATTATTTTATGCCCTGGAAACTATATACAACTTATTCTCGAAGAATATATCGTCATTAAAATTGAAAAACATTTTTGGATATATAGGCAATGATCCAGGTTTCATGTTTGGGCACCATTTAGGTACTGTCCCGATGGCCACAGTTCTATGGCCAGAAATGGTGATGGCTTGTGCTTGGGGGAGGGGGTGAATCTGTGTATGTTTAAAAGCCTTAAAAGTATATTGTGCTATTATGTTGGTAGATTGTCATATTTTAGATAGCAAATTCTTAACCCAAAACCCAATGCACATATGACCAAAGTTATTCCCTCCAGCCAACATTTAGCCATAATTTCTTGCAGCGTCATTTTGACACACAAAGAAATAACACCATTTCATTTGCAATGTCATTGATGCGCATTGTAAGTCATTGCGTAATTATGATAAGTGGTACTCTCAATTAACAAGACCCAAACAATTCTGTCACAGATTTAAAGTATCTTTTATTATTCTTTTCAGTATGTCATAATATTATACTCAAGTTGTATCATCAAATTGTTCATTTTCCCAAAATTTGATTTATTATCAATGGCTTTCAATATATCTATTAACAATGATACTTACAAAAAATAAAAATAATAACTTCACAGTTAAGTTGGTAATATTAAGGAGTATATATATAGACTCAAATTTCCGATAAATAATGTCTCTAAATTTCATTTTTATTTGATTAATTTATTTAATTTAATTCACGCTGATGTAAATTGGTTCACACTGGCAGGGCAGAACATAAAATAATTGCTAATGGCAATGTTTAATGAGTTATTTACTATGTTTTATGTCAAAAGTTCTTGATCATTTCACATATGTGTGTGGCACATTACTTCTATTATATTAGTATGTGAATGCTCAAACAATTGTGCTTTAAAACCAAACAGATATCAATATAATTATTGATTAATAATTATTCAATTGTTAAAATCTAGCTCCTTTGTTCTACCTCGACTTTGGGCATATCTATCCACTATTTGCAAATATCTTCTCGTGGCTAAGAGATATCTCCTCGTGATTAAGACACGACAAGATGCAATTTAAAAAAAAAAAGATCAGTAAATTCATCGATTCATATCCCACGTCAGTGACTTGTAATAAACCATACTGCCCAGATTGCACATGTTAACGATGGCACTATAACTCTTAAATTCTGAATGCAATCACAGTTCGTTTTAGATTTGTTGATCCCGATTTGCTACTTAGTATATGCGTGACACTTCAAACCCGTATGCACCGTGCAGTGACTCCACCCCCTTCCATCACATTCAACAATATACTGTTTTAGCGTTCTATTTGGATCTCGTCTAACTGGCCTGGCGGGTTTCTTCAAAAATGAGGGTAACCTTGGTTTACATAAATCTCTATTTAAGAAACCCGCGGGACCACATGCCACACTCCCTCGGGTCCGTCAAATTAAGAAGAACATACACATACCGTATGTCTGCTATATAATAAGTATCACATTTAATCGTTGACATAACCGGAGTTGACACAATACATATTATGATGGGGTCAGCAGGAAGACGGCCACGGACGAGGTTATGCCAACACCAGACTGAGTGCACCCCATTTGGGAGTCAGCATGATGTGGATCGTCATATACCGGTATCCATATCTTGCTGACCCTCAACTGGGCAAGTAACTGATCTTATGCACTTGATGATTCAATCCTATTTATGATTATTTTTCTATATCCTGTATTCTTGTATTTTGAAGACCTCTGTCTGTCTGTATGTATGTCATTTATACAAATCTACGATTCTCGACCGATCGGGACGAAACTTGGTACGTGTGTGTATTTTGACCAGGCGGTCGTCGTTGTCGTATTGGCGAGCCCGTGCGGCGCCCGCTTCGCGCATGCGCAGACGAGATCTCGGAAACGGGTAGAGCTATCGACTTGAAATTTGCTATGTGAATGTATCTTGCCCCGGATACGAATTTTATCGGGTCGCCGAGCCTGTGCGACGCCAGCTTCGCGCATGCGCAGACCAGATCTCGGAAACGGGTGGAGCTATCGACTTGAAATTTGGTTACCAGATCTCGTAAACGGATGGAGCTATCGACTTGAAATTTGGTTTTTGAATAGCCTGGGCAACGTCGGGCTCATCGGCTAGTCTATTATATATTTTGGGAAAACCGGATGGATTTCGACGGGTACTTTTGTGGGGTAATTTTGTCCGGCCAGTGTTTTGGACGGGTCAAATCGTGACCCCACCCGACCTTGACCTTCAAAATGGACAATTCAAGGTCAATTCGCCAAAAAGCAGAGGGGAAACAGCCCGGATGAAGTCGGGTCCACCTGCTAGTGTTATATATAGCTACAATGGCACTGTTTGTTACATCCAATATGCTTTTTTCGCATTTAATTAGATCTTTCAGCGTTTTCCCAAATAAAATTAATGTACAAAAGCATGACAAATTCTGAATATTACGGTTCGGTTATACTTAATTTTGGGAACCCAGGCTCCGGCAACCCAAACTTATTATAACGGGTCGGCATAAGGCCTAGAACCGTGTGTGATACCGGGGGGTATATCATGAATCCGCTTAACAGAGGGTATACTCTTCAATCCATCACTGGAAATTTCCATCTTTCCTCCATCATTCCATGAACTTCTGTGAGAATTATATCTCATGTCCAAGCTGAGCTACATTAGGCCAAAAAAAGAGAGTAGTATTAAGTAGAGGGAATATTGATATATATATAACTGAGCCTTAGGGTGTGGTCGTCATTGAGAATCCCCACCCCCACGGGATTTCATAAATACTACTTATCGAATGTTAAACGATACAATACCGACTAATTTATATAGGGTGTGGTCGTCATTGAGAATCCCCACCCCCACGGGATTTCATAAATACTACTTATCGAATGTTAAACGATACAATACCGACTAATTTATATAGGTGTAGTCGTCGTCTGATAATCCCCACCCCCACGGGATTTCGTAAATAGTATTTAACGAATGTAAACGTTACAATAACGACTAATTTATATAAGTGTATCAAAAATGAGCTGTTTTACTAGGCAGATGATATAGTCAGACTAACTAGTAACTATTTGAAGGCATAGATAAGCTACAATACGCGCTTCTAGGCAGATGTTATAGTCAGACTAACTAGTAACTATTTTAAGGCATAGATAAGCTACAATACGAGCTATTTTATGTTAGGTAATGATGTATATCTAATAGGCAGATGGTATAGTAAAGCAAACTATTTCTAGGCAGATGATATAGTCAGACTGACTAGTAAATATTTGAAGGATTAGTACGCACGATTGAATACATGTATTGATATATAGGTTAGTTATGATAGATTAATAGTCCTAAATGAGATGAATTATTCGCTAGTGAATAACCTCGTGCATGTAAAAAACCACAAGGCTAAAACACATGGAATATTTGTTAGTTTCGGAACTGTTTCTTCGTTATTGTAGATTTGTAGGTAACACTATTCGATCTCATAAAACTCGATATTACAGAGTCTCGTAGAAATCGAATTGTGGAACCCAACACTTTAGTTCCTTTAATGAATATAAATGGTACATAAATCTTAGTATACAAACAGATATCAAAAAAACATAATCAACTCAATCTTTTTTAAGATATGGACACTCTGGTCTCCCCGTCGAAATATCTTCTGGCAAAAATGTATCAATATTTAAAGTCAGACTAATTATTTCTAGGTTGGTCTTAAAATACTACTTCTAGGCTATGCTCAAACAAGCTATTTTTAGGTTATTAAAAAATTTCATAACATATACTGACTAAATCTACAAATATTAATTCGAATATAAAGAACAGAGTTAGATCCCCTGTGAATTGTAACAGTATCCAAATTAATCATTATTTAAAGTCAGACTAATTATTTCTAGGTTGGTCTTAAAATACTTCTTCTAGGTTATACTCAGGCAAACTATTTCTAGGTTAGTCAAAAATATCAGAGTTGTAAACTAAATCTACAAATATTAATTGGAATATAAAGAAAAGAGTTAACTCCCCTGTGAATTGAATAATCTGTTTTATTAAGTTCAATATAGATGTTAAACGATTGATATATGTTAATGAATGATACAATGATATATTCGTTAGCGAATAAACCTATGCATGTAAAAACCACAAGTCTAAACACATTGAACTTTTGTAGACTAATAGGCAACACATTTCAAAAACACCATTTCATAGTGATAGAAATCGAAATGTATAACCATTATCGGTTCCTTTAATGATTATGAATGACGGGAGTATTTTCGGTTTATATGAAGACAACGTATTTCAGTTCCAACACAAATTCAATATTTCAAAAATATAAAAAAATATCTCCCTTTTAATGAAATATTAAATGTAAAAGCACGATAAAGCAATTAAAACACAATTTAATTTACATTTTCGTCAACAAAATTGAAGTTATATGTTATAATGCTTCAAAATCAATCAAAATATGAAAATCAAATATCTCAATTGAAAGCCAAATTTAAAAAAAAAACAATTTCAATGTTAACGGAAACAATTTAACAACAAAAAAATCTTTATCTGTTTTGCTAGCAAGTATCAAAAGTCCTTTTTCATTCCCACAATAATCGTAAAACACAATAAATGTTTTGTCTTTAATAAAAAAAAAATTAAAAAAAATTATAATCATAGTCAAAAAAATTCAAGCACAAACTTTATATGTAAAAAAAAATATGAAAATTAAATAAAACTTACTTGCCTACTAAAGAACAGATCTATCGAAGTACAATTCTCTCTCAATTTTTACCTATGCGAATGTATCTGTTTATATAAGGAAAAAACATTCTATCTTTAGTCCCAAGCAAATGATGTCATTCGAGGAATCTTTCTTTAAGTCGAATAATCTACCAACATATATCACAAAACATGATGAGGTCTTCGTCGAGAATTCATGTCCGACTCTGTTTAACATAACAAGACTTACTTACTCATCAAAGAACAGATAATCCATCGAAGTATAATACTGTCTCAATTTTACCTATCCGAATGTATCTGTTTATATAAAAAAACATTCATTCTATCTTTACTCTCAACAAAATGATGTCATACGACCCAAGTCGAATAATCTAATATCATTCGTCGAGAATTCATGTCGAGCTCTAGTTATATACAGTAACACATTAATTTACTCAATCTATCTATAGTCACAAAAAGTGAAGTCGAGCTATCTTGTTAAATGTCCTCGTATGCCTATCATAATGTACCCTCCCATTTTATCCCACGACATGAATAATATAATTCATGTCGACATATATCTGTACAAGGCGACTAATTTATTCAACTAGGCTACCTAGCTTGGATCATATTTCAAAGAACGCATTCGTTAACGACCCCTTCCTTACAAAACGAATAATTTATACTACACCTGTCAAATTTGCATATTTAAGGTATGTTACGGTAAACATTCCAATGTATGCTATATAAGCCAGCTAAAATGGCCTATAAAGTCACGGATTTAAATCGTCAGGTGAGTTTAGTTATATTATGATTTCAGATAACTTTTAATTAATTATTATCTTGTTCAACATATATTCTATGTAATTTAAAACAATAAATTATATAAAGTTTCTATATTAATCGGAGCGAAACATAGTGAGGAAGTTTAAAGCAGTTGTCTTAAAGTGACACTAAGATTTATTTTCTTATTTGCGCACAGTATACTTTGTTTAAACCAGATGTCTTAAAATGGCACTAAGATTTATTTTATTATTTTTTATATCTCACACTATTTATAAACAAGATGTCTTAAAGGGGCACTAAGATTTCGTTTTATAATTTCAATACCAAAAGTGTTTGAACATCACAGCCAAAAATTTAACCTCAGAATTGTTAATAAATAAGTCTTCTTCGCATCTTAATTCTTAAAAGGGCGCTAATAATTTAACTTAAATATGGTTGAAAATTTATCGTTAAAGAGCGTTTATTATCTGCTTGTATGCAACTCTTTCAATCCCTCGTAATATTCGGATACAGTATACTTTGTTCATCCCATATGTCTTAGAATGGCACTAAGATTTATTTTATTATTTTATCCATCTATTTATAAACAAGATGTCTTACCAGGGCACTAAGATTTCATTTTATAATTTCAATACCAAAAGTGTTTCAATATCACAGCAAAACAAAAATTGTAATAATTTTACCTCAGAATTGTTAATAAATAGGTCTTCTTCACATCATATTTCTTAAAAGGGCGCTAATAATTTAACTTAAATATGGTTGCAAATTTATCGTTAAAGAGCGTGTATTATCTGTTTGTATGCAACTCTTAATTATCAAAAACGGATACTGTTACACTATAATACACAAATTTTTAGATAGTATATTACAGTATCCAAATTAACATTGTTACAATTCAGATTCTACGGAAAGTTATCTTTAAACATGCAAATAAAAACAATAATCATAGTTTTACAATTGTTTTTTTTATGTAAAATTTTATTTGTCTACACGTTGTGGCTAAGCATATCATAACAGTATATTTACATTTATCAAGCAAATGCGCTCTAATTTCTACAAATTAACATTCCAATTCATAAATTGTTTTGTTTTTTGAAAAAAAAAATACTGTAACAGTTTTGTTTACATACCAACTCGTATAGTTTAATAAATAAAGATAACACTTACCTGATTATGGCAAATAATTCTCCCTTAATCATAATGGCAACACGATTTGGAAAAACAAATGCTGATGAATCCGTACACAATTTAGCATCAGATGTAAACATGCTCGGACAGAAACAATTCCCGGTCGTTCGTTTTTAAACTTACAATTGATGCAGGGTGAAGTGTCAAGCGTTAAGTTTCAACAAGCAGTGAATGGCCATTATATATCTGATTAATTTACCTTTGTATACAGCATAACGCCCGTGTTGGCATCTGCACGCACGCTTAAAACTCATTAGTCATTGAAATTTGAAAATTTAGAATAATTATTTATCGCGCATTCATCGTACATATTTATACGATGAAAGCAAATATAAACTGCGTATGTGCACACGACTAATATGTACTTTCGATGCTATGCCTATAAATAGTATGCAATTATCTCGCAGAATCAATCAAACAATAATATTAAGCTAATTCTGTTAGTTACACCATTGCATCTGAAATTGCTCGATGTCGTTAGACTATAGGTTAATGTGTGTTTTATATGCATGTTCCCGTTCATTATCTGCAAATTTTTAAATCGTCACGGAAATCTACCTACTAACATATTTGAACGCACATTATAATTTGGATAGTTAAATCATACATCTTATCACTGGAAAAATATGAATATATGCTCTAAATCTGTTGGCAGGGCTATTTCAATATACAACATCATATGTATTCAATGTTTCTAATATATAAATTATACCCCAAATTATCATACAAAAAATATGTTTTCAAGATGGCTTCCAATATGGCTATTCAGAAATGTGAGCTTCAAAATATATCCTGATAAAATGTACACATTTACTGTGATCATATATCGTACAACTGGATGTATTAACGTTTATAGCGTAATACCTATGCTATCTCCATTACAAAAGATGGCTGCCGAAATGGCCATCGTTTACTTCAAGATACAGGGCTTAAAAATGTATTGCATTTTTACAAAGGCTCATATGCATCATTTAGGTTTGTAGTTTGTATAGTATATGCTAAATTATCATACAATTTGTCATCACAAAAAAACAATATATATTTTCAAGATGGCGTCCAATATGGCTATTCAGAAATGTCAGCTTCAAAATATATATTGATAAAATGTACACATTTGCTGTGATCATATATCGTACACACTGGATGTATTAACGTTTATAGCGTAATACCTATGCTATCTCCATTACAAAAGATGGCTGCCGAAATGGCCATCGTTTACTTCAAGATACAGGGCTTAAAAATGTATTGCATTTTTTACAAAGGCTCATATGCATCATTTAGGTTTGTAGTTTGTATAGTATATGCTAAATTATCATACAATTTGTCATCACAAAAAAAAACAATATATATTTTCAAGATGGCGTCCAATATGGCTATTCAGAAATGTCAGCTTCAAAATATATCTTGATAAAATGTACACATTTGCTGTGATCATATATCGTACAACTGGATGTATTAGCGTTTATAGCGTAATACCTATGCTATCTCCATTACAAAAGATGGCTGTCGAAATGGCCATCGTTTACTTCAAGATACAGGGCTTAAAAATGTATTGCATTTTTACAAAGGCTCATATACATCATTTAGGTTTGTAGTTTGTATAGTATATGCCAAATTATCATACAATTTGTCATCACAAAAAAAAAACAATATATATTTTCAAGATGGCGTCCAATATGGCTATTCAGAAATGTCAGCTTCAAAATATATCTTGATAAAATGTACACATTTGCTGTGATCATATATCGTACAACTGGATGTATTAGCGTTTATAGCGTAATACCTATGCTATCTCCATTACAAAAGATGGCTTCCAAAATGGCCACCTTTACTCTAAAATACAGAGCTTAAAATTACATGCATAATTTAGAAAGTTGATTTTGATTAGTTATACTACTTATTTCTTCAAAGAGTTAATATTTCCTTATTCTTATCACAGTTTTAAAAACAATCAACAAAAATCTTCATTGTGTATCATATAATGAGTTCTTGGTAGGCTATCTCATTGTACAACATATACGTATTCATATTTGTTTGTAATATCCAATGGAGTATTTCGTAAATAAAGTTGTCAAATGCTATAATATAATATAAACTCTCAATATCAAAGTATTAAACAAACGAAAAAATAGTCACAGAACCGTCCCATGGGGTAGAATCCCTCTAATACATATCTCATACACAATATTACTTTGTTTTAAACCGAGTTGTGTGGAACATCGACATTTTAATATCATTTTAATCAACCGTTCTAGAACAAATTACTTACACAATCTTTTCTTAAAAGCTGTTAAAAAAAAATTGTCTACCTAATTCACAATTATTTTTTTGCTAGGTTCGTAGTATTATCATATGGAGCGTAGGTTCGAAAACGAAATTAGTAAGAATGCTTTTTTTTTGGTAGTGGGAATGTGTCAGGGGTAAATTCTGCTATAATTCACTTAATGCTATGTTTTCAAGATGGCGTCCAATATGGCAACTGAGAACTGTGAGCTTCAAAATATATCTGATAAATTGTATGCCTTAGTTAATATGATCACATAATTATGCGCTTGGCTGTCTTCGCGTTGATAACGTATTAGCAACGCTGACGCCATTATAAAATGGCAAACATTTACTTCAAAATATACAGCTTCAGAGAAATGTTCGGTATTTTACAAAATAAGACCGAGTGATATTTTGTCTTTCTTCTCGAAATGTATGAACAAAACAAGAGATGATATACATTACAAACAACTGAAATGTAGTCAGTTGACGACCACTATACACAAAAATAAATTTGATTACTGCCAACACAGTGTCAGAATTGAAAAATAAATAGTAAATGTGTATCATAAACACTATAATATCGCATTGAATATTCATTTTATTTATTTATATTATGCCGACCCGTTTTAAGGTCGGCATAATATAAATAAATAAAATGAATATTCAATGCGATATTATAGTGTTTATGATACACATTTACTATTTATTTTTCAATTCTGACACTGTGTTGGCAGTAATCAAATTTATTTTTGTGTATAGTGGTCGTCAACTGACTACATTTCAGTTGTTTGTAATGTATATCATCTCTTGTTTTGTTCATACATTTCGAGAAGAAAGACAAAATATCACTCGGTCTTATTTTGTAAAATACCGAACATTTCTCTGAAGCTGTATATTTTGAAGTAAATGTTTGCCATTTTATAATGGCGTCAGCGTTGCTAATACGTTATCAACGCGAAGACAGCCAAGCGCATAATTATGTGATCATATTAACTAAGGCATACAATTTATCAGATATATTTTGAAGCTCACAGTTCTCAGTTGCCATATTGGACGCCATCTTGAAAACATAGCATTAAGTGAATTATAGCAGAATTTACCCCTGACACATTCCCACTACCAAAAAAAAAGCATTCTTACTAATTTCGTTTTCGAACCTACGCTCCATATGATAATACTACGAACCTAGCAAAAAAATAATTGTGAATTAGGTAGACAATTTTTTTTTAACAGCTTTTAAGAAAAGATTGTGTAAGTAATTTGTTCTAGAACGGTTGATTAAAATGATATTAAAATGTCGATGTTCCACACAACTCGGTTTAAAACAAAGTAATATTGTGTATGAGATATGTATTAGAGGGATTCTACCCCATGGGACGGTTCTGTGACTATTTTTTCGTTTGTTTAATACTTTGATATTGAGAGTTTATATTATATTATAGCATTTGACAACTTTATTTACGAAATACTCCATTGGATATTACAAACAAATATGAATACGTATATGTTGTACAATGAGATAGCCTACCAAGAACTCATTATATGATACACAATGAAGATTTTTGTTGATTGTTTTTAAAACTGTGATAAGAATAAGGAAATATTAACTCTTTGAAGAAATAAGTAGTATAACTAATCAAAATCAACTTTCTAAATTATGCATGTAATTTTAAGCTCTGTATTTTAGAGTAAAGGTGGCCATTTTGGAAGCCATCTTTTGTAATGGAGATAGCATAGGTATTACGCTATAAACGCTAATACATCCAGTTGTACGATATATGATCACAGCAAATGTGTACATTTTATCAAGATATATTTTGAAGCTGACATTTCTGAATAGCCATATTGGACGCCATCTTGAAAATATATATTGTTTTTTTTTTGTGATGACAAATTGTATGATAATTTGGCATATACTATACAAACTACAAACCTAAATGATGTATATGAGCCTTTGTAAAAATGCAATACATTTTTAAGCCCTGTATCTTGAAGTAAACGATGGCCATTTCGACAGCCATCTTTTGTAATGGAGATAGCATAGGTATTACGCTATAAACGCTAATACATCCAGTTGTACGATATATGATCACAGCAAATGTGTACATTTTATCAAGATATATTTTGAAGCTGACATTTCTGAATAGCCATATTGGACGCCATCTTGAAAATATATATTGTTTTTTTTTGTGATGACAAATTGTATGATAATTTAGCATATACTATACAAACTACAAACCTAAATGATGCATATGAGCCTTTGTAAAAAATGCAATACATTTTTAAGCCCTGTATCTTGAAGTAAACGATGGCCATTTCGGCAGCCATCTTTTGTAATGGAGATAGCATAGGTATTACGCTATAAACGTTAATACATCCAGTGTGTACGATATATGATCACAGCAAATGTGTACATTTTATCAATATATATTTTGAAGCTGACATTTCTGAATAGCCATATTGGACGCCATCTTGAAAATATATATTGTTTTTTTGTGATGACAAATTGTATGATAATTTAGCATATACTATACAAACTACAAACCTAAATGATGCATATGAGCCTTTGTAAAAATGCAATACATTTTTAAGCCCTGTATCTTGAAGTAAACGATGGCCATTTCGGCAGCCATCTTTTGTAATGGAGATAGCATAGGTATTACGCTATAAACGTTAATACATCCAGTTGTACGATATATGATCACAGTAAATGTGTACATTTTATCAGGATATATTTTGAAGCTCACATTTCTGAATAGCCATATTGGAAGCCATCTTGAAAACATATTTTTTGTATGATAATTTGGGGTATAATTTATATATTAGAAACATTGAATACATATGATGTTGTATATTGAAATAGCCCTGCCAACAGATTTAGAGCATATATTCATATTTTTCCAGTGATAAGATGTATGATTTAACTATCCAAATTATAATGTGCGTTCAAATATGTTAGTAGGTAGATTTCCGTGACGATTTAAAAATTTGCAGATAATGAACGGGAACATGCATATAAAACACACATTAACCTATAGTCTAACGACATCGAGCAATTTCAGATGCAATGGTGTAACTAACAGAATTAGCTTAATATTATTGTTTGATTGATTCTGCGAGATAATTGCATACTATTTATAGGCATAGCATCGAAAGTACATATTAGTCGTGTGCACATACGCAGTTTATATTTGCTTTCATCGTATAAATATGTACGATGAATGCGCGTTAAATAATTATTCTAAATTTTCAAATTTCAATGACTAATGAGTTTTAAGCGTGCGTGCAGATGCCAACACGGGCGTTATGCTGTATACAAAGGTAAATTAATCAGATATATAATGGCCATTCACTGCTTGTTGAAACTTAACGCTTGACACTTCACCCTGCATCAATTGTAAGTTTAAAAACGAACGACCGGGAATTGTTTCTGTCCGAGCATGTTTACATCTGATGCTAAATTGTGTACGGATTCATCAGCATTTGTTTTTCCAAATCGTGTTGCCATTATGATTAAGGGAGAATTATTTGCCATAATCAGGTAAGTGTTATCTTTATTTATTAAACTATACGAGTTGGTATGTAAACAAAACTGTTACAGTATTTTTTTTTTCAAAAACAAAAACAATTTATGAATTGGAATGTTAATTTGTAGAAATTAGAGCGCATTTGCTAGATAAATGTAAATATACTGTTATGATATGCTTAGCCACAACGTGTAGACAAATAAAATTTTACATAAAAAAAACAATTGTAAAACTATGATTATTGTTTTTATTTGCATGTTTAAAGATAACTTTCCGTAGAATCTGAATTGTAACAATGTTAATTTGGATACTGTAATATACTATCTAAAAATTTGTGTATTATAGTGTAACAGTATCCGTTTTTGATAATTAAGAGTTGCATACAAACAGATAATACACGCTCTTTAACGATAAATTTGCAACCATATTTAAGTTAAATTATTAGCGCCCTTTTAAGAATTATGATGTGAGGAAGACCTATTTATTAACAATTCTGAGGTAAAATTATTACAATTTTTGTTTTGCTGTGATATTGAAACACTTTTGGTATTGAAATTATAAAATGAAATCTTAGTGCCCTGGTAAGACATCTTGTTTATAAATAGATGGATAAAATAATAAAATAAATCTTAGTGCCATTCTAAGACATATGGGATGAACAAAGTATACTGTATCCGAATATTACGAGGGATTGAAAGAGTTGCATACAAGCAGATAATAAACGCTCTTTAACGATAAATTTTCAACCATATTTAAGTTAAATTATTAGCGCCCTTTTAAGAATTAAGATGCGAAGAAGACTTATTTATTAACAATTCTGAGGTTAAATTTTTGGCTGTGATGTTCAAACACTTTTGGTATTGAAATTATAAAACGAAATCTTAGTGCCCCTTTAAGACATCTTGTTTATAAATAGTGTGAGATATAAAAAATAATAAAATAAATCTTAGTGCCATTTTAAGACATCTGGTTTAAACAAAGTATACTGTGCGCAAATAAGAAAATAAATCTTAGTGTCACTTTAAGACAACTGCTTTAAACTTCCTCACTATGTTTCGCTCCGATTAATATAGAAACTTTATATAATTTATTGTTTTAAATTACATAGAATATATGTTGAACAAGATAATAATTAATTAAAAGTTATCTGAAATCATAATATAACTAAACTCACCTGACGATTTAAATCCGTGACTTTATAGGCCATTTTAGCTGGCTTATATAGCATACATTGGAATGTTTACCGTAACATACCTTAAATATGCAAATTTGACAGGTGTAGTATAAATTATTCGTTTTGTAAGGAAGGGGTCGTTAACGAATGCGTTCTTTGAAATATGATCCAAGCTAGGTAGCCTAGTTGAATAAATTAGTCGCCTTGTACAGATATATGTCGACATGAATTATATTATTCATGTCGTGGGATAAAATGGGAGGGTACATTATGATAGGCATACGAGGACATTTAACAAGATAGCTCGACTTCACTTTTTGTGACTATAGATAGATTGAGTAAATTAATGTGTTACTGTATATAACTAGAGCTCGACATGAATTCTCGACGAATGATATTAGATTATTCGACTTGGGTCGTATGACATCATTTTGTTGAGAGTAAAGATAGAATGAATGTTTTTTTATATAAACAGATACATTCGGATAGGTAAAATTGAGACAGTATTATACTTCGATGGATTATCTGTTCTTTGGTGAGTAAGTAAGTCTTGTTATGTTAAACAGAGTCGGACATGAATTCTCGACGAAGACCTCATCATGTTTTGTGATATATGTTGGTAGATTATTCGACTTAAAGAAAGATTCCTCGAATGACATCATTTGCTTGGGACTAAAGATAGAATGTTTTTTCCTTATATAAACAGATACATTCGCATAGGTAAAAATTGAGAGAGAATTGTACTTCGATAGATCTGTTCTTTAGTAGGCAAGTAAGTTTTATTTAATTTTCATATTTTTTTTTACATATAAAGTTTGTGCTTGAATTTTTTTGACTATGATTATAATTTTTTTTAATTTTTTTTTTATTAAAGACAAAACATTTATTGTGTTTTACGATTATTGTGGGAATGAAAAAGGACTTTTGATACTTGCTAGCAAAACAGATAAAGATTTTTTTGTTGTTAAATTGTTTCCGTTAACATTGAAATTGTTTTTTTTTAAATTTGGCTTTCAATTGAGATATTTGATTTTCATATTTTGATTGATTTTGAAGCATTATAACATATAACTTCAATTTTGTTGACGAAAATGTAAATTAAATTGTGTTTTAATTGCTTTATCGTGCTTTTACATTTAATATTTCATTAAAAGGGAGAAATTTTTTTATATTTTTGAAATATTGAATTTGTGTTGGAACTGAAATACGTTGTCTTCATATAAACCGAAAATACTCCCGTCATTCATAATCATTAAAGGAACCGATAATGGTTATACATTTCGATTTCTATCACTATGAAATGGTGTTTTTGAAATGTGTTGCCTATTAGTCTACAAAAGTTCAATGTGTTTAGACTTGTGGTTTTTACATGCATAGGTTTATTCGCTAACGAATATATCATTGTATCATTCATTAACATATATCAATCGTTTAACATCTATATTGAACTTAATAAAACAGATTATTCAATTCACAGGGGAGTTAACTCTTTTCTTTATATTCCAATTAATATTTGTAGATTTAGTTTACAACTCTGATATTTTTGACTAACCTAGAAATAGTTTGCCTGAGTATAACCTAGAAGAAGTATTTTAAGACCAACCTAGAAATAATTAGTCTGACTTTAAATAATGATTAATTTGGATACTGTTACAATTCACAGGGGATCTAACTCTGTTCTTTATATTCGAATTAATATTTGTAGATTTAGTCAGTATATGTTATGAAATTTTTTAATAACCTAAAAATAGCTTGTTTGAGCATAGCCTAGAAGTAGTATTTTAAGACCAACCTAGAAATAATTAGTCTGACTTTAAATATTGATACATTTTTGCCAGAAGATATTTCGACGGGGAGACCAGAGTGTCCATATCTTAAAAAAGATTGATTTGATTATGTTTTTTTTATATCTGTTTGTATACTAAGATTTATGTACCATTTATATTCATTAAAGGAACTAAAGTGTTGGGTTCCACATTTCGATTTCTACGAGACTCTGTAATATCGAGTTTTATGAGATCGAATAGTGTTACCTACAAATCTACAATAACGAAGAAACAGTTCCGAAACTAACAAATATTCCATGTGTTTTAGCCTTGTGGTTTTTTACATGCACGAGGTTATTCACTAGCGAATAATTCATCTCATTTAGGACTATTAATCTATCATAACTAACCTATATATCAATACATGTATTCAATCGTGCGTACTAATCCTTCAAATATTTACTAGTCAGTCTGACTATATCATCTGCCTAGAAATAGTTTGCTTTACTATACCATCTGCCTATTAGATATACATCATTACCTAACATAAAATAGCTCGTATTGTAGCTTATCTATGCCTTAAAATAGTTACTAGTTAGTCTGACTATAACATCTGCCTAGAAGCGCGTATTGTAGCTTATCTATGCCTTCAAATAGTTACTAGTTAGTCTGACTATATCATCTGCCTAGTAAAACAGCTCATTTTTGATACACTTATATAAATTAGTCGTTATTGTAACGTTTACATTCGTTAAATACTATTTACGAAATCCCGTGGGGGTGGGGATTATCAGACGACGACTACACCTATATAAATTAGTCGGTATTGTATCGTTTAACATTCGATAAGTAGTATTTATGAAATCCCGTGGGGGTGGGGATTCTCAATGACGACCTCACCCTATATAAATTAGTCGGTATTGTATCGTTTAACATTCGATAAGTAGTATTTATGAAATCCCGTGGGGGTGGGGATTCTCAATGACGACCACACCCTAAGGCTCAGTTATATATATATCAATATTCCCTCTACTTAATACTACTAAAGAGATACTATGTTTCCGTACATCGACCGAACCTAAAAATAACCTGCCGACCCTAAACTTTTTATTGATATTTTGAGAAAAAGTCAAAATTTAATGCTCATAAATATTGATGATCTTTAGTGTGCAAAACACATGTTTTCTAACATATCCCTGTGAAAAGTGACCACGAAGTGACAGCTGTCTCAAAAGCCCCAGGTGTGTGTTGGGTTGTGGATTAATGGGCATACATTTTGCAATTTTAACTTCCTGAGAGTTGATCTCCTGCCTGCTTTATGTCTTGTTTTGGGACTTCTGGAACACTATCAACAGCCATGGTGGGTGTGTATCTGAATATATACATGTATATAGGTTATCACCACATATGTTAGGGGTATAGCTACTGTTTTAACAAACCAGGCATGCTCGGTGGGCGTACTGGCTACCCCCAGAACAAGGGATGTAGTTGTCACAATACAAGTACGGCATAATGGCGGTATTATTGGTAAAATTCTTATAAAAAGTTAGTGACATGAATTTTGTACCAAGTTTATAGCAAAATTTATAAAAAAAATGTGGTATGTGAATAATAAAAAACTTACTTAAGCATGAAGTAAGTTTAATCTTAATGTATATTTCCACTGTTCATCAAGTAATACTTTCCCCACAGCATGGGTTAGCATTTTATGTAACCGGAGTTGACAAAATACATATTATGATGGGGTCAGCAGGAAGACAGCCACGTACGAGGTTATGCCTACACCAGGCTGAGTGCACCCCATTTGGGAGTCAGCATGATGTGGATCGTCATATATCCATATCTTGATGACCATCAACTGGGCAACATCAGTCGAGGTATTTCTGCAGTTGGATAAAAAATATCGAAATAAAATAAAAATTCCTTACCGACCTACCTACCCTAATTTTTTCGCTGGCCTTAACACTTTTATTAATCTATATCATCTATTTTGGCCCGTTATTTGCAGGTACAGTGCAGGAACATGCTTGGAACTACATTGGAACTACAGAGAATAATTCATAATATGATCCCGATCTGAGCTTCAGGTAGTGTACATGTAGTACGATGTTCGTACTAAGAATTAAAAGTTCAGCATCATACCCACAGGTTGCATCTATGTACATGTACCTGTGTATGTACAGCAGGAAATTCTCTAACGTGGTGACCAGGATGAAATTCATACAATGTTCCGCTTCCAGTAAGAAACCGCATCTTTTATTGATCGGAGAGTCGCGCAGCATATCCCATGTTTACGCCTGGAGCCATCAAAATAACGGAAACATGTTTGGAACTACAGAGAAGAAATTCAGCGCAAACGCCTAATATGATCCTGAGCTTGAGTTTGATGTTCGTACTAAGAATAAAATGTTCAGCATCGTACCCACAGGTTGCATCTACTAGTATGTACCTGTGTATATACTGAAGGAAATTTTCTAATGTGCTGACCAGGATGAAAATCATACAATGTTCTGCTTCCAGTAAGAAACCGCATCTTTGATTGGTCAGACAGTCGTGCAACATATCCCATGTTTACGTCTGGAGCCATTAGCATAACGGAAACCAAGACCGCTTCATCGTCTCTCGATGGCCGTTTCATGTCATATGTTGGAGAGAGGTTTAGGAGATTTTGACATTTTCTGCTGATCATTATGCGGAATAAGTGCCAAATTAATGTGAATGACCAGGACTGTTGGCAGAACAAATACATGTACGCCATTGTGGTGGATTGATGGTAACATGTCATGACATTGACCACTTTTAGCTTGTGTTCAACCTTGTCGCTTTGTGAATCGGTTGAACATAAACCTGAAGTTGTCAATTTCACGCCATGTTACCATCAATACACCACAACTAAACTTATATTAATACAGGAAAGTTTTCAAAATAACATGTAATCACATATTGAATGCATACAATGTGTTCAATTTATCTCAGATTTAGAAACCTGAACAATACGTTGAAAATGTTTGGATCTTTAATCTACAGTTAAAGGTGACATATGCAACCGGTTTGGCTAAATAATGAATTTAATTGGTTGCCACTTCGGTCAGATGCGATATTTTAGAAATGCTCCTATCTAGTGATGTTTGGCGTAACATTTCAATGTTTTGAGATATGTTTCGCATTTTGAGCGAAAACTTCATGACCTAGCTATCTCCCCATATTTTGTCACATCACCGATTGAGGATAAAGCCTTCGCTGTTGATTTCTACCAACACATAGCATATTTCTGCAAAATGAAAAGTCAAGTGATACATGTATTCATTCTTTTACAAAGTATATCTTATAATTCTAATTGAATACAGAGCCAATGATACGATTTGACCAGAAAAGGAAGAGTTTACGGACTGTCTCAAAATTGTTTTCCAAATCTGATATGATCAAATAGACAATTTTGGGGCTATCCCCTATGGGGCTATGGGCCTATTGTGCGACACGGATATTCCGCATGTGAAATAGTATTCCTTGAACTCATAAAATATGGGTTGGATTCTCATCTAACTGAAATGTGTGGTAGTTACACAAACACAACCTACACTTTTCCACTTTTTGGGATCAGATGTGGGGGCCCAGATCACTCTAAAACTGTTGCATGTCACCTTGAAGATTTTTTTTCTATTATTTCATATATTAATTTCAGTATCATCGAGTTGTGTGAAGCGTGTGTATTACATAAATACAACAGTTCTAACTAAATTTCACTCTTGAACAAGCTATATAAGCATTAAAGATTCATGAAGAAAATATCTGGTATTTCCATTATCCCCAAGAATCTTTACATCAATGTCAGTCAATCACAACATTTAACAGTAAAGTGATGAAGCCAATCAGTATATTGACGATTTTCATCGGCTCCAGAGTTTCTCGACACATAGCTAAAATAGCATAATAAGTTTCCTGTCATATCTGGTCACAATGCTTATTTCAGTGTTCACAAATTTGTGATTACAACTAATTTAACACTAATGTGTGTCCATTTGAAGAGTCCAGAAATTATCAATAATAGCCATCAAGGAGAATAGAATTAAGTATTTCCAAGAATTTCAACAGTTAGCACCCGTTTTTCTTATTCGCCAAAATTCAAGTAACAGGAGATAACATTCTGTCAATCGTAAAACTGCGCTTTGATGTTATACAACAGGAATTGCATGCATAAACTATTTATAGTGGCGGTTATGTGACTTATAGTTACATGTGTATATTCATTAGGACTGTTATGTGTAGCTTATTCCAGCCTGAGAGCCTAATTTTAATGAGAACTGATTATACACATGTGTATCCAGGTGATATACACATGTAAAACTTGATCGTTCTTTTGTATTGACAAGACGCAACAGGTGTATCCTCATGTCATGGCTGATTGTCATCTGTATCAGTTGATAGCACATGCATGTCATGAACATCTGATTAGAATCAGGGACATTTTCATTGACTTTATAAGCTCTTTGTAACTATACCAGAAATAAAAAATTCTGAATGCAAAACATTATGGGCACAGTGCATGTTCAGCTGAAGTTAGATTGAGATAAAAATAATATTATTCATCCTGACCTGAGGTGTGGGGATGGAAAGATCTCACCCCGAGAGGCAAGATATTTCAGCCGATTGTCCGGACCCAATAGCTGGTCCCGAAGATGAGATTTTTCTATTCCCACATCCCAGGTCATGGATTATTTTTCTCCCAAACCCAAGAGCCACATACTCAATGTTTTGTCTTATACCCAATTTTGGCACATTTCAGTAGTTTCATAACGGTACATCAGGGGAGAAATCTGATGTCACATTTATGATTTTATTTGATGATTTTGGTATATACTGGCAAAGCACGATACCCACACAAGCTTGGTTAATTGGTTTGAGTGAAATATACATGGCTAGTGAAAACGACATGGCTATGTCATCATTGTCCCTAGCATGTCATGAATTAAAACACATCTAGTCATATATTTAGACTGCCAGTCATTGTTAAATTTTCGGAATGACGTGGTACCATGTCATTGACCAATATGTTACTAAAGGTGTCCTCTACCTGGACCAATTACCTCGTTTGCAGCTGTTGTCCACAATTCTGGGATCTCCAAGAGATCTCGCTCTACTATCAGATGTCAGATCACTGACAACAATTGAGTCGCTTGCTGGTTAGGTCGGCCCCATTTATGTGGAAACAGTTTTCTTTTGATAATGGTGATTGGTGATGATGTTCAATTGCCCTTATACATTTACTTGTTGGCGAATCTGTACCCTGCGTAATTCATCCCAAGAGAATAGCGACACAAGGGGAGAGAGGTACGACTGTTGTCACTCCCGGGCAGCGCATCGGTGAGTTGGTTGAATGGTTAAATATAGAATATCCATACAGTTTTATGAGATACAAGGTTTGTTTTCGCGAGTATGATTCAGAAAATGCCAAATGGGGAACCAAGCTTTGGCAAGGTCCCCATTTGGTGAATTATATATACGAGTGAAAATAAGCCTTGTATCTCGTTAAACTATATGGGTATTATTTTTATCCATTGCCAAATTTTAAATATCATAATGAAATTATGTCAGCCTCTGTGCAATTGTTGGCAAAAAAGTATGTTTTCCTTGTAAACATTAAGGCAATTTGGTAAATAATATTTTTTTCACTGCATATAACAACTAGAGTGGTGTGTTTTACCTCAAGTGGACTACACAAAATTATAAAATGATCTTTTGGCTAATGGCTATGCGAGGTGCGAGGGCTGTTGTGACTCTACTCAACTGAAATGGTATGAAATAGACTATAATACTATTTCGGATGCCACGCACCTGGTGTTTCGATGCTCTTAATGAATGAACAGGGAGAGTGGCTCCGCCCAGTGGTGACAAGGGATACTAATCCATGCCCGCAATGTTCTCTGGGTTGAAGACTGATATCATGTCCGAATGGTCTTTTTTATTGTCGGTTAAAGTTATAAAACAATATTTTGAACATGTACATGTATGTTCTTTGGAATTGTTTATAGAGTCTTGTGTAGTCCACAACCCCATGTAAACGACACAACCATTAGTTCATGCACTCCCATTAGTATTGCAAAGCCAACAGAGTGAACTTTTCTGTTTATATATAAATATCTTTGAACAAATAAATATCTCTAAAATAGATCAAAATGTCCCAATACGACATTTTTTGGAATGGAATAAAGACCCAGTATCTGGGATAAACAGCAGCTGCAATATAACTCCGGATAAAGTTACATCTATTAAGTGGATAATAAATGCTCTTTATTGCTGAGTAGTAGTGCATCTTTAAATATTTGATGCCCACAGCATCAATCACATGATATTAACCATGCATTATTTTACTTTTGTGCAATTTTCCCCACTTCTTCTGAACTGATAAAAAACGCTCTTTATTTGTCACATTATTTTTTTGGCCCACCCCCCCCCCCCCACTTCATTTGAGGGACAAAGGCGCTTATACCCGCAATTTTCCGACATATTTTCTAATGTGATAAGGAACGCTCTTTATTGCGTCCTTAAGACGTCAACAGCATCGATGAAATGACACTGCCACAGTGTGATATAGTTGTCAATAATTTGATGCCCACATCACCTATCCCATGACATTAACAATGCATTTTTTTACATTTGTGCAATTTTCCACACATATCTTTTGAACTGATAAGAAGCGCTCTTTATTGGTTATATAATTTTTGGAAATCCCCCACTCCTTAGTCATCTGGGAGTCAAAGGCATTGTTACCCGCAATATTTCTACATATTTTCTAATGTGATAAGGAACGCTCTTTATTGCTCATTTTGATTCTTTAAGAGTGATTTCAACAGAATCTACGAAATGACACTCCATTTCAGTTTATTGCTGTTTTTAAAATTTGACGACCCAGATTGCAACCCTTTTGGGTACATTATCAATTATTTAGATAAAATAAGTTTCAGTGTCTGATGTCTGATAAGATTCCCTTGGTCAAATTTTCACGAAATTTACATTGTTTTTTGTGTGTGTAGGCTAATGTACTTATTCCTGGTAAGAGGCCTTGTGTTGCAATTTATTTTAAGCTAAAAGCACAAATGCTCTGAACTATATATATTTGTTTATTTTGAATAAATATTGAAATTATTTTCTCCATTGTCATATTTTGTGGTCCACATGTCATTAATATCTTTAGAGGCAATATTATCCACTAAAAGTTGATTAAATAGCTACTTTGAGTGATTAGATTGGACCCCTTTGAATACCTATTAAAATAGCTAGAACAACCACTCGAGGTAGAATAATTTCCCACCAATAGTAGTTATCAGATTAACTACCCGCAGGTAGCAAAAATTCCCACTCGCAGGTAGTAAATTTAAATACTGGGTAGTTCATATTCATCCCACTACCTAAAGTAGTTAAAATTTAGCCTACCTTTGGGTAGTTAAAATAGCCACAAGAGGTAGTTATTTCAACCACTGAAGGTAGTTATTTTAACTACCAAAGGTATTTAATTTTTTAGCTACCCGCCAGGTAGTAAAATTAACCTCCCAAGTTAGCGGGATGAATACGAACTACCAAAAGTAATAAAAATTAACTACTTTTGTGGTTAATTTAGCAACTTTTTATTTAGTGTGTCCTGTGATTGGGTGATACTATGGGTAAGAAATTTGTGGTGAAAAAAAATATGCTTTGTATTCTAGTAATTCATTTTAACGATGTTCGTGATTCTGTCCATTCATGTTGTCTATGAATCGTATACACATGCATGGTACCTTCCTCGAGTTTATGTGTGATCAGGCTTCGCATTCAACTTCAATGTCGTAGTATTTTACCTAACAATGCTCTCGGCGGATAGTGGCGGCCATGCATTCACACACACTTGAAGCTCACTTGGCTGATCACACAACACGCCGAATTGAATAATCACATCGCTCAAACCCACGGATGCCAATAAACATCGATATTCTAGACTCTCCGGATTCATCGTTTCCACTATTCTTTCCGTCTGATCACCTGACCCACGGGATACCTTGATCCGAGCACTCGTAGCGAGAGCGTACTCGACGTTAAGAAAAAGTATCTCAACAACGTCATCCAATATGAGCATGTTTGCCTGATAGTCGCCGACTGGCACCGGCCTGAGTGAATAGGTGTAATTATTATCGAGAGGATAACTGAACGTTTCAATATGATTGACTGCAAACGTTAGCAACTCTTTGGTAATGCTATAGAGAAGTATGTCGATATTTTCCTCGCACCGATTACTGCTTACTCGGCTGTCACCACGTGACTTATGTGACATACCACGTAATACTTGGTCAGCAACAATGTCCCCGTATGGTAGTAACTTGATAATGATAGCGTCGACAAAAGTTAACCATTTATTCATTAATTTTTCCGATTTATTTTTTCCTGTCGATGTTATCACGAAGAACTCTTCTAAAAAGTCCTTATTTGAATCCACAATTTTAGATATATAATGAACAAAGATGTCGTATGAAAATTCGTGATGTTGTACAGAACACATCAAAAGATCAACATTAAATGACTGAAGCTTTGAAATAACCTCGTCTATATAACAGCTTCTAACTGCATGGATTGGAAACCTCGTCATTACAGATGCGGATACTTGTTGTGTCATCCCATGAGATACAATCCCGGTTCCATACACGACCTCTGCTGCTTCTAGGATGTTTCCGGTGTTATACATATGACCCGTCTGCGTACTAGCCGGGTTTGTTTCAGAGAGTTCTCTACATATATACGCAGCTAACTCCAGCCTTGTGCGTGATGTCATTCCCGCGATATCATTAGTGATGAGATACAACCCGAGAACAGTCCACAGCCGCCTGCGGAGATATATCAGATCAGATTCCGAGACACCAGTCAACAAGTTCATTTCAGGAACAAAATAATGAGGAAGGAATCTTCCTTTTAAATACCGATCAAGTCTCTTTAATATATCCACTACTGGGGAGTCATTTTCCAAGAATCGAGCGTCCGTCTGCTCGAAATACCAGAGAGCTGACGTCTTCATATGGTAGGACGTCAACACTCCCCTGCCAAAATCGATGACCCGTCCGATTTCCTTCAAAAGTATTATACTGAGTCTCTGGTTAACTGACATTGTTCTCAACAACACGACTTCAGCTTTAGCGAACGACAGACAGAAATCGTGCTCATTGTCCGGGTTTGATGGAGCAGGTCGTGCCGCAAGGTGGAATCCCCCGGAGATTATTAGCGATATAATGTCGTCCGATGGCCACGATCGGTCGCGTGCGAGAAATAAGCGTGATGTCTCTGGTATTCTATTTATTCTTAGTTGTGGAACGAAGTCGACTGTGGCGTTTTGAAGATTGAGTATCTTACCAACCTTTGACAAGCCATCAGCAAAGTTAGCTGTTCCAAAAATCTCTTCACACATGTCTCTAATAGGATCGGCCAGCACGTATTTCCCGTCACCCATGATGACGTTTGGTACGAGCCCTACTAACCCCTCAGTAGATATCCGGACATAACACGGGAGGTCATGTCGGTATATCAAGCTGGATTCATCTATTATTATGTTTCGAGGTTCGATCAGAATATCTAAATCACTTTCTACAATATTAAATCCGCTCGCGGAGCTCCCTACTAGTGTTACTAATGTCTTTAAATTATACTTCGACGGACGTGCTATTACTCTACTGACATGCTTTTGCAGCAGAATCCGATTATAACGCGTATATAGCTCACGTGAATCCTCACTGCATCGACCTCGTGACAAGGACGCCATAATTGATACATTGATACCTTACTCTGACGAACCCTTGGTGTGTCGACCTAAGACGATGGTGTCATTATTTATCCATATATATATAGCGCACGTGAATATAACGGAGATTATTTAAGGGGGTGTTAACGATGGTCTATTATAAATCGGGGTGGGGATAATGAGAATATATAATATCTGTCTGTAATTTATTTTTTTTAACTTAGTACTATCGATCACTGTGACACGATATTGAAGAATCATTAGCCCGTTGGAAATGATAACCCCATTTTCTAAACTTTGTTGACATGTAATTAGTTTTAACTTCACTGTTCTCAGGCACCAATAATATCAGATTCTGTAAGTGGACTTACATGTAAACTTATTGTTTTCTTGATTCAAGAAATTAAACTGTTAAGCCACCCATAAATATTCTGTCCGTATCCATTTCCCAGCTGACCATAATACATAAACACCGTGGTCAATTTCCAGTTGATTGCTCCCTGTTTGTTTGGAGCAGACTGCAGAATGCATATCAACATATATGGGGTGGCGGGTCTGCGCATAAATCCTGAAAAGTGTCAAGCATCAAGGATAGGGATAGGGTCACATACTAAAATAAGACCTTAAGGAATTAAACCTGTCTACTGTAAACACTTTTAATTTTCTAGGGATACATTTCGACACTAATTTAACAAACATGAATATAAACTACAATTATAAACTCGAAGATATAGAAAAGATCACCAAAATTTGGAAACACAGACTCCTGACCCCGTTAGGTAGAATAACAGTTGTCAAATCCCTTATCTTACCAAAATTGACAAACCTATTTATAACCCTCCCAAGTCCAGATAAAGCATTTTTGAAGACCATAAATACCATTCTATATAATTTCATCTGGAATTCCAAACGCGATAGAATAAAAAGAAAACAATTATGTACCGAATATATGTACGGAGGTTTGAAGATGATTAATGTTGAAAACTTTGATAGCGCCATGAAAATTAGCTGGATTAGACGCTTGGTTTGCAAACAATCGAAATGGGCCTCACTATGCAATGGCAATTCTTTTTTAAAAGACCCACTCTTTCTCACTTATCACCCAAATTATATTGTAAAACAAACAGACAAGTTCGCAAATCCATTCTGGAGAGATGTTTTCTCAGCATGGTGTAAATTTATGCGATTAAATAATTCAAATAATAGTATTATGGCCTCAACTGTATGGAATAATCCGAAAATAAAAATCGGAGGTTCGTCGATCAACTTTAAATCGTGGAGATGTGCCGGAATATATTTTATAAATGATCTATTCCAATCAGATAATACATTCCATACCCCACGCACACTTTATGCAACTTTCAACATCCGCGTTGATTTCATAACAATCAACAGCATGAAGCGTCAGATTATGTCATTGGCAAGTTCTCTTAACCAACCCTTAATCCGTATACCCTACCCATGTATACCAAACAATCTCATTCCGATACTCCGTTGTGTAAAAGGCTGTCAATTATTTTATAAAATTCTATCAAATGAGAAAACCATGCCGAATGCATGTCAAAAATGGGAATCCAAATTTGGCGAGAAAATAGAAAATTGGGAAGAATATTTGAGCATGCCCTTTAAAACGACAACGGATACGAAATTACAGTGGCTCCAATTCAGAATAAACACACGAATTATTAGTACCAATAAATTTCTGAAGGTGGCTAACCTTCGAGTCGACGATTTTTGCAATCGTTGTCATAGCGTACAGGAAACCATTTCTCACATTTTCTGGGACTGTCCCCACGTCAAAACCTTTATGATAGAAATTGAAACATGGGCAAGAAACAACCAATTTCCCATTGATCTAACAAAAAAGAATATAATTATTGGCATAGATCATGAATACAAAAATTCAAAAAGTAATCTGTTCCTACTAGTGCTGAAACAATATATATATAGAACAAAATTCACGCCCACACAACTATCACTTCGACCGTTCCTTTGTGATCTTCAATTTAGGTATGAATGCGAGAGATACAACGCAAAATGTAACATGAACTATGAATTCGATAACCAATGGCTGACACTTCGAAATGCCTTAAAAATTAAATAATAGTGTAATTGAAAACAAGATTTTTCAGGCACAAAGTACACCCCGAGCTTAACAATGACTGGACAACATACACAAAAGAAATCAATTACCTGGTACCCGAGCGGAAGACACTTATACAATATCTGTACAATTTCAGTACACCGATAATTTTTACTTTCCAATCATATTCCCCGAGAACGTCAATAGATATGCCGGTTTGCTTAACAATACCACAATTTTTGTTCAGCTACAGTCCGAAACATCAAGAGAGCGTTGTGTATTTTCCCCGAGCGCTGTCGAACCAATAATTACAACAACTACAATATTTGCAATACAATTGGAATATGTTAGATTGTCTATTTATATTGTTTTTTTGGTAAATTCAGAATGTAAAAATATTTAAAACTGCACATAGTGTTTGGAACTTTGATTATACAAACTTTAAATACTACATGTAACCAAATATTTTGAAGAAAAAAATAAAAAGAAAAAAAAATAAAAAAAATTATGTTATCAGCATGGTTGTAGCAAAATAGAGCCAATTTTCTGGAGAAAAATAAATTATACCAGCGTAGCCTAAAATTCACTTTTAACCTGAACACTCTTTGTTAAAATTATCCAAACACACTGTGTGCCTTTAAATATTTTAGAATTATATGTAAGAAAGTAGGCCAGGGCATGGTAGAGTCTCACTCTTCCAAGCCTTGGATTGAGAGAATGAATGTCTGTGAATTTGTGTCTTTCTTCCTTTGTCATTCTTTCTGCTAAATAAAAAAAAAAAAATAAAAAAAACAAAACAAAACAAAAAACATATATGGGGTGGGATATATTACACTGCATACAATTGCGTGACTAGCTGTACTGGTTAAATACTTCCGGTTTCATCAGATAGTGAGTGTTTCGAAAAGAATATTTATCCATTTTGTTTTGCTCCTACTTTTCTCTTATTAAGTATTGTGTAGGTCTCATTGATTTCCATTATCATAATTGTGACGAGTTATCTGTTATTAAGTAGTGTGTAGGTCTCATTGATTCTCATTATCATACTTGTGATTAGTAATCTCTTATTAAGTATTATTTAGGTTTCATTGATTCTCATTATCATAACTGTGACGATTTATCTCTTATTAAGTATTGTGTAGGTCTCATTGATTCTCATTATTATAATTGTGATGAGTTATATATTATTAAGTATTATTTAGGTTTCATTGATTCTCATTATCATAACTGTGACGATTTATCTCTTATTAAGTATTGTTTAGGTCTCATTGATTCTCATTATCATACTTGTGATGAGTTATCTCTTGCATCCTGAATATGAGCTCTGTGTAGCAAACAATTTGCGAAAACGCCGATTCACATTTGAAGAAAAATGACGAGAATTGTTATTTTTATCACTTTAATATACGATTACTGCTTGTTTCGTAACATATATTACCATGATTGTGATGGTAGCGGTTCATAACATATATTACCATGATTTTGATGGTAGCGGTGTAACATATATTACCATGATTTTGATGGTAGCGGTATAACATATATTACCATGATTTTGATGGTAGCTGTTGGGAAAATAAAACATGCACACGTGCACCACTGCTGCGTCCGTCGTATAATTCGGGAAAAAATTAAAATATATACTATGTTATGAAGACGATGACCCGCAGAAGATGTACGTGTTGGAGGACAAAGCTGGTTCATTAATGTACGGTTAATCTGCGAATGATGTTCCCTGTGTTAAGACACAGCAGCTGGAGAATGATCACTATAAATCCGCCAATTTTGCGAATAAAATCGGAAATACTTGATCTACATTGGCAATTGTCTGGTACATGTAGAACCAACTGTCGTCAGGGACTTGCCGATATTGGATAGGGGTAAAATATCAACAATTGGAAATTTCACACCTAACACATCAGTTGAAAATTTCGAACCTAAAATAGGTTTTAATTTGTCTAACAGCTTCACTTAAAAACAAATCCAACAAATGTTGTGTCAAATCGGACAGAGTATCTTTTCAAATAAAATGAAATTAGCTGTATGAAAAATACGCATTGTTTGGACTTGGTGACCGTGGTCTTCACGTGCTATAACTATGTATTAGATTGTAAAACTATATGTCAATAACATGATCATGGCAGAACATTATGTGGATAATAAGACGGCAGCTTTTGAAGATCCAGAAAGTGTACGTGCAATTCATAATTGAAACATGAGTATTTTGGAGTGCATGTGAGGACAAACGTTTTCTAATCATGGTGAAAGAAATTGATAGGGCCTGTAGAGCGACGCGCGGATTTGTAAATGTCATATATTAAATTGCCATGCTCGATCAAATCGCAGATGCATTTTAAGCTGAATCATACTTTAAAACACACATGGTGTTTGTTTCATTTTGTGTTGCCGATATCGGCAAATCCTTCTGATGCAGTATTTCTGAAGCTTGATAACATAATACAATTGGGGAATTTTTATTATTCACGATTGCGTCCCGCGTGGTTCTAAATACCACACGTTGTCTTATATGAGCATAACGTTGACATGCATGCATATAAATGACATTTCGTTCGAGGGTAAGTAATATGACAAGTGGAAATAATAGGCTGGATATACCACCAATCACCAAATTACGTCCAGAAAATATTGCTGCCAAACTTTCCGGATCTCGAGAACATTACAATAGCAGAAATGCTTGAATATTCGACTGAGTTGGTCAATAAGAACGAACTACAAACACGTCTGCTCCTTACAGATATAAACGCCATTCGCACATATCCATATAACAACCAGTTATTTTTCGTTTTCTGTGCAGATAAAATTGACGTCAAAATTTGGTCTTCGTCCTCTTACTCGGTGATGGAAATTAACAGGTCACACATGTAGCACTGTCATAAGAAAACAACGCTTCAATAGTCGAAAAACAAATTATCTGTCAATGGAATTCGTTTCGTTTATCATAAAGAATTTCAATTAACTGCCTTAACTTGGATGAGAATTTCCATATAACCGATAGTAGAGTTATTCAGGCCCATTTCCCTATAGTATAGTGTTTCCCTCAATATTGTTTAGACACGAGCTGTTTGAACGGTATATGATATTATGCGAATTCCGAGTGTTGCAGTTTTCGCAGTGGCCAGCAATAATCTTTAGATGTATAATCTGTGTAATTCACATTTCCGAATTTATTATTCATTAAAATTCACATTATTTGGTTCGAGGCGGAGGGAAAAGTGCATCATTTAAAATGATGGTTATTAGCCTGATATTTGGGCAACTTCCGATGTAATGATCTGGTACAGTCTCATACCATTACCAGATGAGTAATTCTGGTCGCTGATTGGTTGGTTTGAATTGGACACATGGTAAGATGATAAGGTGTTATGTTATACAATAAACAAATTAACCCAAGATTATTTCACAAAATAAGCTTCCTCTCATATAGAGCCAAGACAAGATGCTATTCGTTGATTGGATTTTTGTATGAAACTATTAATTATTTTAGCAGTTCTTAATTGCCTAAAGGGACAAAATACAAATAAAATAATATTTTCAACCCCTCGTGTGTTTTAAGAATATAAGATCCATTTTTATTTGTATTCTCTTAACATTTGTTTAGATTCTAAACACTATACACATTTTGATATGTGGAATTCACGATTTTTCGCCTGATACATATATATCTTTGTTCATACATATATACCGCTTGCAATGTTTGTCTGGATTTATGTAAAACGCTCGTCTGCCCCTTTATCCTTTCTATACCAAATTGTCTGTAATGAGTATTCATCCCTTGATGCCATTGGCTCTCAAATGGGGTAATTGGTGGAGTTCTAGCACAATAGCTTTCACAGTGACCGTATCCCAAGCATATGGCTTATTTCAGTTGATATTATCATCCTCGTCGCTGTGAACCTCCCTTAATTTCATCTTCATAGTCTAAATTAAGCCTTTAGCGTCCGTGCAGTTTGATTGCCCATTCATTGTGCGAAGAGGACTTCCCATTTGTTGCATGTGATTCGCCTCTGACACTCTATTTCACTATAGCATCACTTCCGGGGTCAACTGAGATAGCATCACTGAGCATGTGTCCACGACAACACCTCATTGTTTTCGCTGCAAGCGTCGTGTGAAGACGCTTTCTTATTCTTGTGTGTCCTGCACAGTAAATACTTTTTAGAGGCAACTGTTGTAGCGGCTTCTGATTTGTATTTTAGTTGACTCGGACAGTTACTATTTATGAATGCAAAAACATTTTATTGTATTTGCTTTCATTTTGACGGCTTGCTTGATTTTTTCATGGCAAGTAACAGATTTTATGCGCCATTGAACAACAATCGGTCGCGACTGTCGCGACTTAATCGTGTTAAAAACGCCACGCTGGAAGTGGTCAGTTATTTAATGCTCCAGTTCACTGGAACTTCGAATTAGTTCGAATCAAATTTGTTCGGCTCATACCATCAGCTGTTTACCGATCTGGGTCATGCGTGCGGTTGCGATTGTAGCGACCGTGAATCTAACACCACGTGCATGTGTTGTGGCCATTGATCTTGGTCACGGAGTAACTTTTGTTTCGCAATCTCGGTAGTTGGCCGAGTTTGCGTTGATAAAGCTGCGTTGTCATGTCGTTGACATTCAGTTCAACATGGCGGATGCCGTTTGGCCTGATGAACCGGACTCCATTGCCTTTATATAGCGTTGGGTTCGCTGATGTGCCGATCAGGTCGATCGTTGTTACTACAACGGCTAAATAATGACAGGACCATCGAGTACCAATGGGAAGCATTGTATGCTACATGTACAGAGGTCCGATACGTTGTCCAGGAAGACTGTGTGTAGCCATGCATGACTTCGCGGGTCGAATTCCATGCGCATTTTCAACGCTTCGCTCACGGAGGCTTTGTTGTACACACAGCCGGTATCCAATATGCGCTCGTGATTTCGATTGCAGAAGTCAATGCGCTTTCCGACCTCTTCACTTATATGGAGGCTATGTTGCACATAATCTGTGCTCATGACTTCGTCTATGTAGGTCTTAGAGTTTTTATAACGTTTCGCACGTAGAGGCTTTTTGCATACAGACAAAAATAGTAGATTCACGAGGTCCTATTGTCTGTATGGTTTACATATCACATGTGGTTCATGAACATGCAGGGGTTGTTGATGATATATAATCGACCACAGCATTATGCGGCTCTTGTTCGCCTATACATGTATACGCTATAATTGTGATGTGGTGCATCCTAACCAACATTCATAGCTTGATTCTGCCCTCTTTTGAGGGAAAGTTGTGCTCAACGTTGACAACTGTTTTGGGTCTGATGGACACATAATTTATGTCATATCAATGTTGTATTAATTCAACATTTGAATCATTGACAATATTTGGGCACTCACGTTCTTCATTAACTCATCAAGGACTGAGTTTTAAGGAGATTATTCACATCTCCAATGACACACCGAACCATTCGTAACAGCTGTTCGTAACAGAAATAGTTTACATTTTCGCCACGAGACGGAATCCGATAACGTTTCCGGTGTGCATTTGTGCGTGATAACGGTTTCGATGTCAATGCTCCGATACCATGCGGCGCCATATCCAATGTTATGGTTGCAAAGACCAGTCACATGCCGAGCTGCTGAGGTCCCTGATCGTTGTTAATCTTGAAGCGGCCATGCACGAGAGAAGAGCTATAGATCATTTGATTCCCTTGCCACTGGTCACTTGTAATTGTGTTTGGCTGATTTGTGTATTTGCATACATCCGCAGACGTATCTCAGCTATCGCGTCGAAATATCGCATATGATTCTTGTCATGCCATGTCAGTTACACATATATATAGGCTATTGATTGTTTTGGCGATTACATAAGTTGAAACACATTTTATTTCTATGAACGGTAAATGAACTCATAGAGGGTGATTGGTATTGCCAATGTAACTTGGTCGACAGATGGTTTTATTTTTTACATTTGTAGTTGCGCCCGAAACCCGGCATAGAGGTAACGCGGCGGTGTACCCAAGCCTATGACCCTATATGGGGCTCAATGCCTTCGCCAGTTTCAGATGGATTTAAAAGGGCTTTATTTTGACGCCTGATTGTTATAATTATGACTTATTGTGCTTTACGTCACGACTAGTATATCCCTATCTGTCGTTATTAATTACAGCAAAAAATGTTCAGTTCGCATCGGACGGACATTTTGCACCTAGTTATATAATGGTGTGGTTATTGTTCACATGCTGTTCAAGAACCGATAAAACCGGTATGAAATTTGCCGGACGTTCGGTGTGAAGATTGTCATTCTTAATGACTCTGGTCGATAATTGTGAATATGAACAAATATGCGAGGTTGACTTTAGCGCTCATTCCATCGCATGGTTTCGTTATAGCATTAGGTAAATCGGTATTGAATCATTCACTCTCTTCCATTTCTTACTAATGTGACCACTTGAGTGAACATCACCGGTAATTGTGCCATCGGTCAGTAATTCATGCATGTCACAAGCGTGCGATTGGCGAATATTAGTATGCTGCTATCCAAACCGTAGCTGAAATCATGGTGGTTTGTTTCGAATTATCCAACCTACACGTATATATGCATGCATATCACTATATGTGAGCCGGTTACCAGTATTACTTGAATTAGGCACGGTTTGGGTTCATTTTGGGACCATTCATGTTCAATTTTGACGCTCTGATTGCGTTCTTTCCAACGTCACACACATTGCCTTGCGCTGTTGGTGTGATCATATATCTATACGGTTTTCTGCCACATCAATCATGGTTGTGAGTCACTATTTTTATATGGTGATGTTTGCATATATGGCGGGGATGTCACAATGACAATGTTAACGTTTTGTGTGCCACTTCATGTTTTTTTTCCGTTGAGAAAACGCACCATGGACATCGATAGCCTTGAAACTCTAGCATATTCTTTTTGGTTTTGCATACTTTGTCCACCATTGGCAAACTACGCATACTCAGTTTTATACTGATAATGCTACACATGTTCATTACATAAACAACACGGCCGAATGTCCATGTGCAGGTATATATGTACGATATAATCGTTTGACATTGGTCATGTGGATGTTTGGGCCAAGGCAACAATTTATGCAAGTTTCTTCCGTGTGTTGAAAATACTCAGCCTGAGCATGTCTCTATCTTTGATGATGGCCACGACATGGAATTTCATGTACATATACCTGTCTAATTGGTATCCTTAAGGCATTCCTGTATAATCCGTGTATGTTTGGAATGCCCATAAATTGCATGCTTCGTCTCACAACTGATTTCTCAGTTTTGCTGAAATGGAGTGCATTTTCACTCATATATCTCTTTTCAATTTGATTGGGAACTTTGCTCAGCTAGCCGATTCAGACTGCGAAATTTCCAATGGTAGCATGTCTTGTATATAGAGCCCACGCACCTGATACCGTCGTTACCACATAGTATCGTGTATTACAGGCTGCACCCAAGCTTAATTGTTCGGATCGCATATCATATGACTGGGAAGCTTCCCGAGATGAATATGAGTACAATGTGTCGGCCAGAAACCTGAACACAGCTGACAACGGGATTTGTTCTGTAACTGGTGCATGTGCACCATTTCGCCGACGTTTCTTACCTATCGAATTTTACGAATGATTTGTTTTCATGCGATTGTGCTACGGTGTTATTCTCACTGTTCGGTGGGCTGTGTTGTGTATATTCTCAGTCGGTGCTACCGTTGGCGATATGTCAGTGACTCAGCAATAATCCTGCCAAGCCGGAATTGAAAACGTGTCTATACATGCATATGCACTGAAAAAAATTCATTCCCAGATATCGTGGTGGATGTAATTTCATTTATCAGAAGATTTCGCCTTTGTCAAAATTATCGGTGAGTGAATTGTCTTTCACAATCGCCTTCAACCATTATCTGGTACATGGGGCAGAGACATGCGTAATTTGTGCTTTAAGTTCCAGAATATAGTCGGCAGATTAGGCCGAATAAACCTCTTGTTTTGCCAATAATTGCCAAGTGGATGATTTTATATTGTTACTGGTATCTACTCAGTGTTCTGCTGTTCCGCTTAACTGCTTCTGAATGGTGGCTTAATTAACCTTCGGTTGAGTTGATGCGTATATGTATGGTACGCACCATCATTGCAATGGTGTCATATTAAACGCTGCCACTAGCGACGTTCTTGTAATGGTGACCTTCCTAGATATGTTGGCGGGGCAAATGTGCGTTGACTTTGGTGGAATACTACAATAGTCATTGAATGCATCTAACAATAATAACACTGCTAGCAGTTCATTGATGCTGTGCTTTGTGATTCGTATATTACAACTGCATGCGTTATTTTGTGTTTGATGGAGTACACCGTTTATTCACTGTGTTGAACGCGGTTGTTTGTGTCTACTATCGATCGCTTTAAAGTCTCAGTTGACCCCGGAAGTGATTCTATAGTGAAATAGAATAAAAAATTAAACGAGGCTTCACCCGTGAAGGTGAAGTTTAATTGTGATTCTATGAAGTATAGAATCACTGGAGAGGTCAACTGCCACCCGCCCCATACCCCACCGTGGGTGTGATCCCTCCAGCTTTACTACAGATCAATAGTGGAGACATGCTTCTAAGAATGAGGTGTTGTCGTGGACACATGCGCAGTGATGCTATCTCAGTTGATCCCTCCAGTGATTCTATACTTCATAGAATCACAATTAAACTTCACCTTCACGGATGAAGCCTCGTTTATTTTTTTATTATTCACGGCTGTTGCGCAATAGCATTCTTTTCGAATGAATCGAGGGATAATTAACCCAGAACCCACCCACCCTAAACATTTTTATATGGTAATAGTATTTGTCCAAAGCCTCGTTTTTTTTGGTCTAAATATCATGTATATACATGGAATTACATATATACAGATGAAGCAGTGGGAATCTGTAATTGTTGGTATACATTTAGGTATGTAAGTTACATTGTTTAAATCAGGTTCATTCTGAATATTTAAAATGTGTATATATGTTCATGGCGGTCTTGTTTCGTATCAGAGCTCATTACTTTCGCCAGTCCATGCTGGACGCAAGTAATATTTTCGGTCCGGGTCTCTGTTTAGTTGTCTGTCTGTCCTTCCACGAATATGTTACGTCATACCGGAAGTACATACTGTAAATAATGGACACGCTAATATGAAATGATTGCATCAATTGTAATTTGAATCCACATATATACTTAATTTGCATCGTTATCTGGTTTAATTTTGGTAATATATTGTTCATAAATGAACAATATTGAATGATTTCTTACTGGAAACCGATCAAGACGCCATGACGTCACGGCGCACATCAGGACGTTACGAGCTACATGGGCTCGTAAAACACCAGACATGATTGCGTCGATGTCCAGACAGCTGAGACTCGTATAACACGGGCTGGCTAAACCATTCCATCTGCCAACAACTTCGTTTTGTATTATTATAAATATATATATACTGCATGAAAACAAAAGTGGGCAATAGTACTGGCCATTAGAAGCCTACTTTATCTAACTTGAAACTCGAGGAATGAGTTGAGATCAAGTCTAAAAGATGCGCGCGAAATCGTTTTTTTATTCGCAGAGACAGTGAGGTGCAAACATATTTCTAGAAAGTTCAAAACATTTTCGAAAGATCCTGGTGCATATAAATCATGTCCGGCCAAACAGTCGAGCGCGTGGTTCAATTGAAAAACAATTGCACTAAAAAATGTGAATGTGGAAACATGGATTATTAAAATGCCTTATTAATTAACTGGGAAAACAAGCTTTCTCATTCTCAACGCATTTTGACGATATATGTTCCCGAAGACAGCAGATCAGTCGCTAAGGGAGTGTTCTCATTGACACACTGTTAATCAAAGACTAGCCAATGGTCGCGTGTCTTTTATTTAATTGTGTCGGTATTTGTATTTTACTTTGATGGTTTTTGCGACTGAAGTGCAATGGCATACACACTTGATGTCATTCTAGTCAAACTAGTAATCTAACCCAATTGGTATATAATATGGCATCATCGGCAACCAATCGTTTTCACACCCTTTATATGAACGATGTCTATATTGTTCTATAAATATGTCAAACAACTCGTACGTATTACTAAGACTAGCATTAGTGTAATAGATCAACTTGAGATGACAGAGATATTCTGTCCATACACACAACTATATTTCAGCGATGGATGAACTGAGATGTGATATCTAGAGTTTTGTTATCTCAAACGAGGGGCCAGCACCCGTGGTTCAAACTGTTGTTAGTAAGACACCACAAAACATGCCAAATGTGTTATGGGCGCAAGTATAGGTGGCTCCAGTGAGTGCATTCTAGTTAATTCTTAGTTTGGTTTTTCATTTTAGACTCCCTTTTATGTATATATAGGTGTCCTTTATGTATGAAGATGCACCGAACCGATCGCTCCTCTGTATGCATTGTCAATCGGGTATGCCGCCAATGGGGCACTAGTCTTGTGGCATGCGTGCCAGTTGAACAGCCTATATCCATGTTCGGACGACTCGGCTCCCGCGTGACTCTCGCGTTTGTTCGACGTTTATATTTATTACAGCGTTTTCATCAATTAGGAAATGTTCGGATAAATAAGTTCGACAAACTTATATCTGAACATTTCCCTCCATTAATAGAACTCCCCTCCGTACTTACATTATAATTATTATTTTCCTGAAAACTCCATGCAGATGAATAATAGACCATTCCATTGTGTACTTTATAACTGAGTGGGGAAGATCCATGTAGTTTAGAAAGGTTTAAGTAATTATGCAACCCGGAAAGTCAATTATCGATCTGTATTGATCTCGGGAACCGGAGTGGGATGTAAGTTCATAATTCACAACTGCATGTGGCTTTTATTTTTTGGCGCCTTTTGGTATAATTAAACCCATTTCATTGTCTATATTATTTTGTCATTAGCGTAGAGAGAGCAAATGTATTTATGTAGTATAATTACATTAGGGGCGGATGAATTCGAAGTGACATCTGATCGTATAGGTATTTTACCACCACGACACGCGACGTCGCGGCAACGTCATAATAAAGTGCCCAATTTTTGACAATAGAAGTTAACTCAAAATTAACTTATGTGTTGATATATTCTATTGAGATCTAATCATATATATTTACATACTAAGTGTGATTATCACTAAATCCAACATTCCGATTGGTCGGCGCCCATGTGGCTAGTTGCAATTATTTCTCAATGAACGCGCAAGAGGTCATAACTGCAGTCTCATAATTACATCGACGCGTCATTGGTTTTGGAAAGACGAACGCGTAATGTTTTGGGCGCATTTGGACTCGCGCAGGATTGACTTAATAAATCATCGGGTTTCAATATAAAGAGAAATTGTTCCTGTTAACTTTTGCCGAGGGTGCTATGGGATATTTTGGGCTGGTTTTGTCACGATACACTTTTCGATTTAAATACATTTACAAAAGTGGCTTTTTCGCTAAATGTATATAAATATAAGGATTAACTGTCGTGTGGACTGTTTTTATGGAGATGTAACCGTGAGGTAAGTGGTCATAACTTGTATGTAAAACCCTTTGGGTTTTACACAAGTTACGACCACTTACCTCACGGTTACATCTCCATAAAACAGTCCACATGACAGTTAATCATTATATAATTACAGTTAAAAGACATTTGTCTAACTACATTTGTGATTATACAAATATCTTTAAACTGGTAACTACATTTTGAGACAGAGATTATTCCTTAACTAAGTAACTATATTTCCAATCCAAAATGCGGGATGGAGATCGTGAGAGATAGACAAATTGAGAGGTAGGGAGGGATATCGCGATATATATAGTCAAAGGAGGGAGAGGGTGGAGATCGTGCATGAGAGATAAAGACGAAGTGAGAGGTATGGAGGGATATCGTGAGAGATAGTAGAAGGAGTGAGAGGGAGGGAGACCGTGAGGGAGATAGACGAAGGGGGTGAGGGAGGGAGATAGTTGAAGGGAAAGTGAGGGAGGTAGATCGTGAGAGAGACAGTCGAAGGAGGGAGAGGCAGGGTGTTCGCGAGAGAGATAGAATGGGGGTTAATGGAGATCGTGAGAGAGATATACGAAGATGGTGATATGGATGGTGATCACGACAGATATAGAGATTATTCCTTAAGTAACTATATGTATTTCCAATACTAAATGCGTAATGGAGATCGTGAGTGAGATAGACGAAGGGGGAGAGATGGATGGTGATCACGACATATATAATCGAAGGAGGGAGAGGGAGGGAGAGCGTCAGATGGATAGACGAAGGGGGAGTGAGGGATATCGTGAGAGATATTCGAAAGAAGGAGAGGGAGGGAGATCGTGAGATTGATAGTTGAAGGGAAAGGGAGGGATAGGTAGATGAAGGGATAGTGAGGGAGGGTGGTCGTGAGAGAGACAGACGGGTAGGGAGAGGGAGATCGTGAGAGAGATAGTCGAAGGGAGATGGATAGAGATCGAGATAGATATAGTCAAAGAGGCAGAGAGGGGGAGATTGTGAGATATAGTCGAAGGGATAGGGAGGGCGCGAGATAGTCGAAGGGATAAAGAAGGATTTGTGGTCGCGAAAGAGACAGACGAACGGAGGGAGTGAGATCGTGAGAGATAATCGAAGGGGGGGACAGTGAGATCGTGAGAGATAGTTGAAGGGAGAGGGAGGTAGGAAGATCGTGAGAGATAGTCGATGGGTGAGAGGGAGATTGTGGGGGAGATAGTTGAAGGAGATGAAGGGAGATCATAAGAGAGATAGACGAAGAGAGGGACGGATATCGTGAGATAAATAGTCGAAGGAGAGGATGGAGAGAAATCGCGAGAGATAGACGAAGGGAGAGGGAGGGAGGGAGATCGTGTGAGAGAGTTATACGAACTGAGAGGGAATGAGGGAGCTCGTGGGGGAGACAGTCGAAGTGAAAGCGAGGGGGAGATCGCGAAAGAGATAGACGAAGGGAGAGGGAGGGGAGATTGCGAGAGATATAGTCGAAGGGAGAGACATGGGTATCGTTAGAGAGATGGTCCAAGGGGGAGTGTGTGAGATGTATCGTGAGAAAGATTGTCGAAGGGGGAGTGCGGGATTGAGGTCATGAGAGATAGACGAATGGAGAGGAAGGGATATAGATCGCGAGGGAGATAGACGAATGGGGAGTGAGAGGGAGATCGTGAGCGATAGTCGAATAGAGAGCAAAGGAGAGAAATAGTCGAAGGGTGTGGGAGGGGGAGATCGCGAGATATAGTCGAAGGGAGAGCAAATGAGAGAAATAGTCGAAGGGTGTGGGAGGGGGAGATCGTGAAATAAATAGTCGGAGGGAGAGGGAGGGAGATCATGAGAGAGAAAGTCGAAGGGAGAGGGAGGGAGGGAGGGAGATCGTTAGAGATAGTCGAAGGGAGAGGGGTGGAGAGAGATTATCGAAGGGAGAGGGAGGGAGGGAGATCGTGAGGGAAATAGTCGAAGGGAGAGGGGGAGCGATCGTGAGAGAGATAATCGAAGGGGGAGATGAATGGAGATTGTTATATAGATAGGCGGAGGGAGAAGGGAGGTACCATGGGAGATACAGACGAAGAGAGAGTGGTGGAGGGAGATCGTGAGGGACAATATCCCTTAAGTAACTATATGTATTTCCAATCTTAAATGCGGGATGGAGATCGTGAGAGAGATAGACGAAGGGGGAGATATGGATGGTGATCAGGACAGATATAATCGAAAGAGGGAGAGGGGTGGAGAGCGTGAGAGAGATAGACGAAGGGGGAGTGGGGGATATCGTGAGAGATATTCGAAAGAAGGAGATGGAGAGAGATCGTGAGATTGATAGTTGAAGGGAAAGGGAGGGATAGATAGATGAAGGGGTAGTGAGGGAGGGTGGTCGTGAGAGAGACAGACGGGTGGGGGAGAGGGAGATCGTGAGAGAGATAGTCAAAGGGACAGAGAGGGGGAGATTGTGAGAGATAGTTGAAGGGGAGGGAGGATGATCGTGAGACATAGTCGAAGGTTGAGAGGGAGATTGTGAGGGAGATAGTTGAAGGAGATGAAGGGAGATCATGAAAGAGATAGACAAAGGGAGGGACGGATATCGTGAGATAAATAGTCGAAGGAGAGGATGGAGAGAAATTGTGAGAGATAGACGAATGGAGAGGATGGGATATAGATCGCGAGGGAGATAGACGAATGGGGAGTGAGGGGGAAATCGTGAGAGAGATAGTCGAAGGGAGAGCAAAGGAGAGAAATAGTCGAAGGGTGATTGAGGGTGAGATCGCGAGATATAGTCGAAGGGAGAGCAAAGGAGAGAAATAGTCGAAGGGTGTGGGAGGGGGGGATCGTGAGACAAATAGTCGGAAGGAGAGGGAGGGAGATCATGAGAGAGATAGTCGAAGGGCGAGGGATGGAGGGAGATCGTTATAGATAGTCGAGGGAGAGGGATGATTAGAGATAGTCGATGGGAGAGGGAGGGAGATCGTGAGGGAAATAGTCGAAGGGAAGGTGAGGGAGATCGTGAGAAAGATAATCGAAGAGGGAGATGAATGGAGATTGTGATATAGATAGGCGGAGGGAGAGGGAGGGATGGTGATCATGGGAGATACAGACGAAGGGAGAGATATGGAGGGAGATCGTGAGGGAGATTATCCCTTAAGTAACTATATGTATTTCCAATCCTAAATGTGTAATGGAGATCGTGAGTGAGATAGACGAAGGGGGAGATATGGATGGTGATCACGACATATATAATCGAAGGAGGGAGAGGGAGGGAGAGCGTGAGAGAGATAGTCGAAGGGAAAGGGAGGGATATATAGATGAAGGGATAGTGAGGGAGGGTGGTCATGAGAGAGACAGACAGATGGGGGAGAGGGATATCGTGAGAGATATTCGAAAGAAGGAGAGGGAGGGAGATCGTGAGATTGATAGTCGAAGGGAAAGGGAGGGATAGATAGATGAAGGGATATTGAGGGAGGGTGGTCGTGAGAGAGACAGATGGATGGGGGAGAGGGAGATCGTGAGAGAGATAGTCGAAGGGAAAGGGAGGGATAAATATATGAAGGGATAGTGAGGGAGGGTGCTCATGAGAGAGACAGACGGATGGGGGAGAGGGATATCGTGAGAGATATTCGAAAGAAGGAGAGGGAGGGAGATCGTGAGATTGATAGTCGAAGGGAAAGGGAGGGATAGATAGATGAAGGGATATTGAGGGAGGATGGTCGTGAGAGAGACAGATGGATGGGGGAGAGGGAGATCGTGAGAGAGATAGTCGAAGGGAAAGGGAGGGATAAATATATGAAGGGATAGTGAGGGAGGGTGCTCATGAGAGAGACAGACGGATGGGGGAGAGGGATATCGTGAGAGATATTCGAAAGAAGGAGAGGGAGGGAGATCGTGAGATTGATAGTCGAAGGGAAAGGGAGGGATAGATAGATGAAGGGATATTGAGGGAGGGTGGTCGTGAGAGAGACAGATGGATGGGGGAGAGGGAGATCGTGAGAGAGATAGTCGAAGGGAAAGGGAGGGATAAATATATGAAGGGATAGTGAGGGAGGGTGGTCGTGAGAGAGACAGACGGATGGGGGAGAGGGATATCGTGAGAGATATTCGAAAGAAGGAGAGGGAGGGAGATCGTGAGATTGATAGTTGAAGGGAAAGGGAGGGATAGATAGATGAAGGGATAGTGAGGGAGGGTGGTCGTGAGAGAGACAGATGGATGGTGGAGAGGGAGATCGTGCGAGATATAGTCGAAGGGAGATGGAGAGATCGTGAGAAATGTAGTCAAAGGAACAGGGAGGGGGAGATTGTGAAATATAGTCGAAGGGATAGGGAGGGATCGAGATAGTCGAAGGGAAAAGAAGGATTTGTGGTCGCGAAAGACAGACGAATGGAGGGAGGGAGATCGTGAGAGAAATAGTCGAAAGGAGAGGGAGGGGTGGAGATCGTGATAGACATGGTCGAAGGAGGGAGAGGAAGTGAGATTGTGAGAGAGATAGATGAAGGGGGAGATATGGATGGTGATCACGATATAGACAGTCGAAGGAGGGAGAGGGAATGAGAGTGTGAGAGGGATAGACGAAGGGGGAGTGAGGGATATTGTGAGAGATATTCGAAAATAGGAGAGGGAGGGAGATCGTGAGATTGATAGTCGAAGGGAAAGGGAGGGAGAGATAGATGAAGGGATAGTGTGGGGGGTGGTCGTGAGAGAGACAGACGGGTGGGGGAGAGGGAGATCGTGAGAGAGATAGTCAAAGGGACAGGGAGGGGGAGATTGTGAGATATAGTCGAAGGGATATTGAGGGATCGAGATAGTCGAAGGGAAAAGAAGGATTTGTGGTCGCGAGAGACAGACGAATGGAGGGATGGAGATCGTGAGAGAGATAGTCGAAGGGAGAGGGAGGGATGGAGATCGTGAGAGAGATGGTCGAAGGAGGGAGAGGAAGGGAGATTGTGAGAGAAATAGATGAAGGGGGAGAGATGGATGGTGATCACGACATATATAATCGAAAGAGGGAGAGGGAGGGAGAGCGTGAGAGAGATAGACGAA
Source organism: Siphonodentalium dalli (assembly GCA_032622095.1). Classification (NCBI taxonomy): domain Eukaryota; kingdom Metazoa; phylum Mollusca; class Scaphopoda; order Gadilida; family Siphonodentaliidae; genus Siphonodentalium; species Siphonodentalium dalli. The sequence continues at coordinate 41,886,691 of CP136066.1, forward strand.
GGGGGAGTGAGGGATATCGTGAGAGATATTCGAAAGAAGTAGAGGGAGAGAGATCGTGAGATTGATAGTCGAATGGAAATGGAGGGAGAGATAGACGAAGGAATAGTGGGGAGGGTGGTCGTGAGAGAGACAGACGATTGGGGGAGAGGGAGATCGTGATATATATAGGCGAAGTGGGAGGGAGATCGTGAGAGAGATAGTCGAAGGGAGATGGAGAGAGCTCGTGAGAGATAATCGAAGGGAGAGAGATGGAGGAATATCGTGAGAAATAGGCAAAGGGAGAGGAAGGGGGAGGTCGTGAGAGATAGTCGAAGGGAGGGAGCGAGATAGTCGAAGGGATAATGAAGGATTGTGGTCGCGGAAGAGACAGACGAATGGAGGGAGGGAGATCGTGAGAGAGATAGTCGAAGGGAGAGGGAGGGATGGAGATCGTGAGAGATGGTCGAAGGATGAGAGGGATATTTTGAGGGAGATATTTGAAGGGAGATGAAGGAATATCATGATAGAGATAGACGAAGGGAGGGACGGATATCGTGAGAGAAATAGTCGAAAGAGAGGATGGAGAGAGATCTTGATAGATAGATGAAGGGAGAGGGAGGGAGGGAGATCGTGTGAACGAGTTATACGAAGTGAGAGGGAAGGAGGGAGCTCGTGACTGAGATAGTCGAAGGGAGGGCGAGGGAGAGAGAACGTGAGAGATATAGACGAAGGGAGAGGGAGGGGGAGATCGCGAGAGATAGAGTCGAAGGGAGAGGGAGTGATATCGTGAGAGAGATGGTCGAAGGGGGAGTGAGTGAGGGATATCGTGAGAGAGATTGTCGAAGGGGGAGTGAGGGACTTAGGTCATGAGAGATAGACGAATTGAGAGGAAGGGATATAGATCGTGAGGGAGATAGACGAAGGGGGAGTGAGGGGGATGACCATGAACGAGATAGTCGAAGGGGAGAGAGGGAGGAAGATTGTGGGAGATAGACCAACAATGAAGACACTAACACAGATTGAATAAACATTGCGATATCTATTTAATTCACTGAAATATGAAATGTTAATTTCAATAGAGGGGGGACAAATAGTAAGATATTACTGCAATCAATTAGCATTGCTGTAATTTTGGTTTTTCGTGGTCTATAATGGACTCATTCTTGGTATAAGTAACGGCGTAAACCCACCCTTCTTGTCGAAATTAAAATTAACCGGAACATACTGATAAACGCAAAAATCGGCAAAAACTCATGTATACATAATATCGTATAGGCGCCTATATATTCGTGGCGCCAGAATTGGTCCAGGGTAATTGCGATTCATTCGTCCGTCCTTTGCCATAATTCAGTTGCATGAACATATCTGAAATCTTGTTCATAATAAATTCATCGCGCGGGGTCCAATAACGATTGTAACTGTTGACAGCCGGCCACATTGAATGATTGTGGCGTGAGAGATAGCATACAGCCGTTATCAACTAAACTACCTGGTTTATAAAATAATCTCAGTTGGCGAATACCGCCCCTGATATCTTAAGCTATTGTGTTGTGCTATACCAAACGTGTACAATCACGCACCTCAATGAATGTGAGGGTTTGTAGATATATTCGTCTATTGTATACCTAATGCTATATTATGTAAAATTATAATTCCCTTATATTTATATTGAGTTGAACTAATCAACTACAACCTCCTGTAATAGTCAGATACATAACTGTTCCTAGATCTTCTATTATAGGTTGTATATGTGATTTCACGTGCGACCGTGTCCTTGGCCTTGATCTCGTTCATATACGCTCATATAGGCATGTTTCTGGACAGATCGAACAATAGTTTATTTTCTTTCTCCTAATACTTTTCAACGTTGTTCCCTAAATAGCCCGGACATCAGCCAGTAATAAATAAAATGTGTTGTTGTTGTTGTAACTGAGGGTTTGGAAGCATGAGGGAATATTTAGCCACGCTCGCGGATCCGGTTTTCATCACATGAATCATGATGCAGAGTGTGTTGTCGTTATCATAAATATGTATTTTTCGACCAAAACATGTTCGGGGGAGCGGTAGATAAAATCGAATATCTGGCAAACCGTTCAAAAATTCTGCCAAATTCTTTCTACATATGATTTCTATATAACTACTGAGCCATATGAATTATATAGTTGGTCATGTGTTGTTTATAACTATATATAAAATCGATGTTAATGCATGCATAATTACCTGTTATCAATAAAATATGTTGTTGTTGTTGTTGTTGTTGTTGTGACTGGGGGTCTGGAAGCCTAAACACATATGTAGTCAATTAAACGGTATATCTGGACAAACCTATCAGTACAAGATTCATATTGGGTTCCATTAAGATCAATTAGAAAATGTTGTAAAGTCGTTTTCAAAAATATGTAATTTCTCGACAAAAAAAGTGTTTGGGGAGGAGTAGCTAAAATCCAGTATCTCGCAAACCGTTCAAAATGTATGTTAACTTCTCTCAACATATGCTTGTCCGATAACTGGTACACCTGTAAATATTTCGGCATTATTGCAATATCGGTTTGAAGGATAATATGTGCCAAGACAACCCCAGGGACATGACTTTCAACCCGGGAAGAAGACAGGCAATCTCTTAGTCGCGGGAGCCGCTAGTTTACCACACATACTAGCGCCCCTGCTGACCACATCAACATTGCGAAATACTGGACATCAAAACGAATATGCAGTAACCAGGCCGATACATACATAGTAAGACAGCTGTGAAGTAAACAGAACGTTTACGGGATTAACGAGACGAGATACTTCACCCACAGCGGTCATTGAAACCTAACGCAGCACGAAGACAGGGATAAGATACCTAAAGAACACATAGGAAAAATCACCTCGCATGAGTAGCCCGGGAACGCCCCATCCAATGGATCATGAAATGCGGATCCAGACGGAATAACACCATGTTCCTATTTAGAGGCAGACGAGTTCGAGTCCAGACACCAGTTCTAGCCGACCACCAAGCAGTGACCAAGAACTCTCAGACACACGAAAGGAGGATCGAATCCCTGACGAGCAGCAATGGACGAAAATGCAAGGTAAACATTATGAGCTTGTATTTCTAACAACGTCCTACTGATGCGCCGACGGAAGAAGAAGAGCAGACGACAGGAAGATAAACTCAACCGGAACTCAACCGAGTAGAAGACGAGCAGACACGCCCAACCTAAGAAGACGGAAGAAGACCCTAAACCGAGCAGACGACAGGAAGATAAACTCACCCAGGAGGAACCCAGATGCCGATGATTGAACTTTATTGACTTTGTTATAATTAAATAATCAAACCGTTCTGATAGCCTTAAGAGTTATATGTACCCGTATTGGCACATATCTCGTAACTGGTGCCTTCGAGCCAGGATCTGAACGCTAATCGCAGACACAACGTGAAACCAGAAGAGGAACAGTGTGAACAGAAACAGTGTGGGAAAATTCGCAAAACGTGAGTCTAATTGTTTGTTATCATAATGGCTACCCAACAACAATCAGCTGGTGTTCTCGCCCCATTGACAGAGTATATCAATTCTCAAATTGCTGCAATGGCCATGACTACGGTGACACAAGTAGGGACCCCACGAAATACCACGGGTGGGTCAAGTCGATAGAAAAATGCGCAATCCTAACCGGCGCTAACGAAGCAAAGAAGCCCTATATGGCATTCCAGAGCGCCACGGGCCCCGTATCAGATTTTTTACAAAGATATTTGGCCACGAATCCTAACGCCACGTGGCAAGACACAAAAACCGAATTATCCAGTCGATTTGCCGAGATAAATGACAATCAATTCGCCTTTTCGATGCTAAGAAAAATCAAGCAAAAACAAAACGAAAATTTACACGTGCTAGCCGAACGAATTTTGGAAATCGCGACGGTGGCATATCGAGATCAACCCGGCGGGATCAACGCGGTTGAAGGCCAACTCGTAAGGTTTTATATTGACGCTTTAAGAAGCGACAGTTTGAAAATGAAGCTGATCAGGGATGGCCCAAAGACACTAAAATTGGCAGCCGAAATCGCCATGCGGGAAATGGGGATCCGACGCGTATTCAACCTACGAACGGGCCGCGAAAATTACAACGAAAACGAACCGGAAGCGATGGAAATCGATAGTTTCCGAAACAAACGCGCGAGAACAACCTGCGATATAAGCGCACGCGATAACCACACGACCCGAGAACACCGATCACGCCCGAGACAGGTGCATGTCGAAGCGGTGGTTAAACCACGAACAGTCGAATGTTGGACGTGTCAAGGTGACCATTTCGCTCGCGACTGCCCTTTTAAGACCGAAAACCGAAGGCACGTATCTTGCTGGGTTTGCGAAGGTAATCACTTGAATAGAAATTGCTCCTCTAAATCCGGAGATTCGAAGCAAAAGCAATGGAACGCGCCAGTAACGCCACCTAGGGGAATCCGCCGAGATCAGCCGAATCGATCACGTGACCTATCCCATGATACACCGCATCACAGCTGGAGATATCCGACATTAAACGAACGACCACGACTAATGACCCCGCCCACATACGCAAAAAACTAAGGAATCCTCTCATTGAGGCCACATATGAGAGGAAGTTTAGTATCAATATTGTGGGAAACCCCAGCTCATGTTTAGTTAGAATAGGTAAAGATAAATATCGCTCGTTGGTGGATAGTGGCGCGGAAGTGTCATTGATTCACAAACGCGTCTATGACGCATTACAGTTCCGACCAAAACTAACTAGGGAACACATCAACCTTAGCTCCGTGAATGGGAAGTCACTGGGCGTACTTGGTAGCGTGGAACTAACGTTCAGGATGGCGAAACTAAAATTAACCCATAAATTTTATGTGGTGAATGATATGACCCGGAATATGATCTTAGGGAGGGACTGGTTGACCTCTCGGGGGGTCAGACTATATTATGACCTGGGATGCCTCAAGGTCAGTGACGTGTACGTCCCCTTGGAATCGGACGCGCACATAGCTTCCCTGCTGAGATTGACCAGCAAGGTTAGTTTAAAGCCCCAAACATCAACTTTATGTATGGGAAAATCAAAAAACTTAGCTTCTCTTCACAAGTCGACATTAGTAGAGGTGGCCCAAATCGAAAAAGGCTACCTAGCATCAGAACCCGGTCTGGAAATTGGCAGCTCCGTTTCCGGGGTGGGCAAGAGGAATAAGGTCCCGGTATTACTCGTCAATAACACCAACAAAACGTTTCGCCTACGGTGGGGCAGTGTGATCGGCAAGGCGGTAGTGTGTGACCCCGAAACCAATCTTGAAATCAACTCCTTGTCGCAAAGGCTCCCAGTTCCCGACAACCCGTAATTACCGCGACAATGGCTATGCCCTTGGGCGCGCCGACCGTAACAGGGTAGACAACTCTAGGTCAGCGCGCGCTACCGTCGAGAAAAGATTAAATTTAGCCGAAGTTTCATGTCCAGAGCAATACCGAGAGACACTGATAAAATTGTTGAAGTCCAACTCGGACATTTTTGCCGACAAGGACACTGAACTGACACAGACGAGCACAGTCAAGATGCATATTGACACGGGAAACCACCCTCCGATAAAACTTCGCCCGTATCGCACCCCTTTGAATAAACGACCGTTGGTTGACACTGCCATAAATGATATGCTCGAAGCAGACATTATCAGGCCGAGTTCGAGTCCGTATTCGGCGCCTATTGTCATGGTCGACAAGCGCGACGGCACAAAACGATTTTGAGTCGACTTCAGACAATTAAATTCCATAACCAAACCTATGTCATACCCACTTCCGGTTATCGACGATATTTTGGCACTTCTTGGAAAGTCTAAATTCTTCACCGCTATCGATCTTAAAAGTGGCTACTGGCAGTGCCAGGTCGCAGAGGAGGACAAGCAAAAGACGGCATTCGCTTGCCACCGAGGTCTCTTTGAATTCAACTCCATGCCTTTTGGGCTCCGGAACGCTGGAGGGGTTTTCTCCCAGCTGATGGCCCAGGTGTTATGTGGGATGGGTGATTACGCCATTGCCTACATAGACGACGTCCTCATCTACAGCGAGTCCCTAGAATTACACTTGGAACATATCCAGAAAGTCTTTGACAAGTTGCGCCAACATACACTGAAATTGAAATTAAAAAAGTGCCAATTCCTAAAGCAAGAAACACAGTATTTGGGTTTTATAATTGATACCGACGGCGTCCGACCTGACCCCGACAAGGTCAAGGCCATCCGGTCGCTCGTACCCCCAACATCAGTCAAAGAAGTACGCTCCTTCATTGGCATGAGCAACTACTACCGCAGATTTGTCCCCTCATTTTCGCAAATCGCTGAACCTTTGGTACAGCTTACAAAAAAATATGCCAAATTCAAATGGGACCAAGCCTGCCAAATTAAAGGAAAATCTGACGGCAGTGCCTCTCCTGGCCTACCCAAATACAGCCACGCCCTATACATTGTATACTGATGCAAGCGACCTTTGCATCGGTGCCTGTCTGACCCAGTTGGGCTCAGATGGCGTTGAAGAGCCAATTTATTATCTCTCACACAAACTTAGTGATACTCAAACCCGATGGCCAACTGTGGAGAAAGAGGCATATGCAATTCACTTCGCATTACAAAGGTTGGACCATTACCTTCATAACGCCACTTTCACGATAAAAACAGATCATAAACCATTGAAGTATATCTTGGAATCCCCCATGCAGAACAAGAAAATTCAACAGTGGGCTTTGGGCATAACTGGATATAACTGTAACATTGAGTACATAGCTGGCCCAGATAATCACTGCGCAGACCTGCTCAGTCGAACGCCACCTAATGCGTATACGGAACGCGAGAAGGCAGAAGTAGAGGTAGATATAAACGACAATAACCTTACTGTCACCGAGACCCAAGCGGAAATCGCCGCCTTGAATTCGTCTCGATTTAAACCCAAAGACTTCGCAAGCTGCGAGGTAACCCCAAAAGATCTGCCGAATAAAACTCAAATTGGGCAGGCATACCAACCTACTAATCTACTGTTCAACAAGCCAGGCTTCAACATGCTTGAGGAACAAAAGAAAGACCCGGAAATTGCGTCAGTTCTGGAGGCCCTCGACAAAGGCGAGGGCACCCGGAATGACAAACACTTGATGATTGACGGGGTACTCTATTACCTCTCGAGTGCTGACGCAGAACCGACCCCGCGCCTTTGGGTGCCCGCACATCTTCAAACCAACATAATCAAACAATACCATGATGATAACGGCCACGTAGGAGTAGACAAAACGCATGATGCGATTAGGTCGAAATATTTTTGGCCCAGACTGTACAAGGAACTGAACCGCTACGTTGGAAAGTGCGTGACCTGCCAAGTCAGGTCTCTGCAAAAACAGTCCCCTAAAATGCAAATAACGGACACGCCCCCCTACCCTTTTGCCAAAATTGGTTTGGACCTATCAGGCCCCTACCCCACGTCGCTATCGGGTAACCGCTACATTATCAGCTTCGTAGACTTATATAGCGGGTGGGCAGAAGCGTTTCCGGTCAAGGACAAGTCAGCCGAGAACGTTGTTCATCTCTTGATCGACGAGATATTCCCGCGACACGGATGCCCTCTAGAAATAATTACCGATAACGGCAGTGAGAACATTAATTACAAGGTCAGGGACACTCTGAAGGCTTTGAACATTCACCACGTGACTACGTCTTATTATCACCCCCAGAGCAATAGCAGAGTGGAGAGATTTCACAGAACTTTTAAAGACATTGTCTCAAAGAAAGTGGCAGACCAAATAAACACGTGGGACGTCCATTTAAATCAAGCACTAGCTGCGATTCGATTTAACAAAAATGAAACTTCAAAATTCTCCCCTTTTTTCTTGTTATACAACCGAGACGTCGTGTTCCCAATAGACAATCTCCTAAAACCCCGGCGTAAATACGCGGGAGAAGATTACCATCAGATAGCTCTGCTACAACAGCACAAATCCTTTATGATGGTACACAAACACGTGAAACAGGCGAAACGCCAACAAGCAGCGAAATTTAACAAAAAGGCCACAGACACCAAATTCGAGATTGGCGAGGCCGTCTATGTGAAGAATCATTTACGAAAAAGCAAGCTTGAAAGCAAATGGAAACCATACTTCCGCATAACCAAGCAAATAACGCCCGTTACTTTCGAGTTAAGGAATCAATTAACTGGGAAAGTCACACAATCCCACGCTGAACACATGCGCAAAGCCAACCTTGAATGGGAAATCCCCAAAACTGACGACAACAAGCGTGCTCAAACGTACGTTGTTCCCCCCGAAGACGAAGATAGCGACGTTCCTGTCCCTAACCCTGTGGGTGGGTCTTCCGGCGATGAAACCGAACCATTACCAGATGATGTAATCGCTCGATATCGGAGACAATGTTCGGACTCCGATGATGAAGATGTCCCTTTAAGCGATTTTAAGATGCGCTTACAGCGTAGAAAAACGCGCCTCGCACGCTCAGTGCCGCTACAAAACCCCGACTCGTCCACGGACGAGAGATCAGAGCCGAGGGCCAAGGCACGACGCGCTCCAGCGCCTCGTCGACACGGGCGCAAAGTAACAAAGATGTTTACGAGTGATGACAGCTCAGAGGATGAGTTAATGGAAGTGGCCGCCATTGAACAAACCCCTCGTGAATGTAAGCCCGTACCGGCCCCACGCAAGTGTAAGCAGCTCATGAATGGAGCGCTTAGTGACATAAGAACCAAGCAATCATTGTACTCAATGGCAGCAGTGATGTAAATAATAATGAAACGCCCGAACTATTTACCTGGATTTCATTTCGGAATGAATGAGACCCAACTTTTAACTGTCTTATTGATGACTGATGAGTCTAACCTGGCTTCGTAAATGTTGAAAATAGTTAGCCCGACGCCCCAGACCGAATCGCGAATAAATAGTCATGTTCGGATTAATGACAGGTCGCGCGCCCCATGAAACCCGGCACGTTCGCATGGCGATTTAATAAATAAAGCTTTGAACTTTACAATCACGCGCCGAGAGATAACGAGCACCGCGCCGACGTGCACGCCGCCACCCTTAAGGTTACTGCGTTTAAGCGCACCCCGCCCAAATAAACACGATCGAAAATATGCTCACGACTGACTTAGCGAACGAAAAAGTATTACCCCAATGAATGGTAGAGATGGCCAGGGTGGTATTTTGCCCTAGTAACGTAGTTACAGTAGTAATTTTCATTATCATGACCCACCGATTCTGGTGGAAATTTGTTAAACGACATTTACCAAGGTTAGCCATTATGTATAATAAGCAGTTAGACCAGCGACCTGAGGATATCCCGAATGCCGTGTTCAAAGAGCCCATAGACGAAACAATGGAGACGGATGCCCCAAAGCCGTCTGCGCTATTCCGGGACAACACTCAGGAACGCCTACATGTATATCCAATTATAGCCGTCAGAGGCTGACCACATCTGTGGCGGATTTGGATTAGTATTAATTATGTATCGTATATTAATGTATTCCGAATTTCCTCCGTAATTATTGTTGCGCGGATATCAGAATCATTTGCATGTATATAGACATTTATGCATTTCATATATTTCAAATATTAATTGTTGCATAACGATGTCCAGGGTATTATAGTTGTATAATCCTCAGAATGATTATAGCAAGCGTTGAATAGGGACTATAAATCCCGACATTCAGTCATACGTTTTGATGATTGAAATCAATCACCCCGACTTATCTTGTGTTTAACTGTTCGTCAACCGATCCATCTATATAATTAGTTGTAAATTCCATTTTCGTATTGGGCCGATCTGACGACCCTCAAGCGATACCGATAAATTGGAAAAGTAACCATTGTGTATACTGACTGTGTCATTTGTTCTCAAACCTCACACAAATATCCGTTTGAGTATTACAGGCTGACCATGGCGGTGGAACAAGGGTCGACCAGTTGTCAGAACATACCCCCATACTCGGACATTGAGGACGAAAATACCTCGACATCCGATGATGACGATATGACACCCAATTCAGATGCACGACCATCCACCAGCAGGCGGCCGCATGAAAGCTACCTCGACATGATGCCGCGCGTGCAGTCACCCACATCCTACAACCAGCCATGGGTACAGCCTTACAACGAGCATAGACGATATTACGCAATGCAGTCACCTCCCCCGCCTTACAGCCCGCCCAGAGAAACTGAAGATGCACTCATCGACATCGACCCCGATTGGTACTACTTCACGGACGAACACCGACAGCCGATCCAGACTCGCCAGCGAACCTACGCTAGAGCACGACAGCCGCCGTACCAACGACACCGACGGACATACGAACAACGGAGGCCTCTCATTCACCGATGCCGCTGTTGCGAACTACTCCGACGAATCATCAACCTGCTACGCAGCGACGGACTGGACTTGCGATTTCAGGATCAACTTTAAAATCAAAAAAAGTCACAGCCAGTAGGTCGGAGTTGTCTGAGAGACGCCCAGACGACCCGATCTACACGGAGACGGCCGACATCGAACCAGCTACCCATCGCCGACGCCGCTGTTGCGAAACACTTCGACGAATCATCGACCTGCTGCGCAGCGACGAATTGGACTTGCGATTTCAAGATCAACTTTAAATCGAAAAAGTGAAGGAGTAATGTGCCAAGACAACCCCAGGGACATGACTTTCAACCCGGGAAGAAGACAGGCAATCTCTTAGTCGCGGGAGCCGCTAGTTTACCACACATACTAGCGCCCCTGCTGACCACATCAACATTGCGAAATACTGGACATCAAAACGAATATGCAGTAACCAGGCCGATACATACATAGTAAGACAGCTGTGAAGTAAACAGAACGTTTACGGGATTAGCGAGACGAGATACTTCACCCACAGCGGTCATTGAAACCTAACGCAGCACGAAGACAGGGATAAGATACCTAAAGAACACATAGGAAAAATCACCTCGCATGAGTTGCCCGGGAACGCCCCATCCAATGGATCATGAAATGCGGATCCAGGCGGAATAACACCATGTTCCTATTTAGAGGCAGACGAGTTAGAGTCCAGACACCAGTTCTAGCCGACCACCAAGCAGTGACCAAGAACTCTCAGACACACGAAAGGAGGATCGAATCCCTGACGAGCAGCAATGGACGAAAATGCAAGGTAAACATTATGAGCTTGTATTTCTAACAACGTCCTACTGATGCGCCGACGGAAGAAGAAGAGCAGACGACAGGAAGATAAACTCAACCGGAACTCAACCGAGTAGAAGACGAGCAGACACGCCCAACCTAAGAAGACGGAAGAAGACCCTAAACCGAGCAGACGACAGGAAGATAAACTCACCCAGGAGGAACCTAGATGCCGATGATTGAACATTATTGACTTTGTTATAATTAAATAATCAAACCGTTCTGATAGCCTTAAGAGTTATATGTACGAACCAACTGTGTTTAAATGATGACAAAACCGAGATAATGTTATTTGGAACAGATCACATAATTAAGAACACCCCTTTGGACTGCATTCGTATAGGTGATTCCGACATAAAGCCATCGTCGTGTGCCAGATATCTGGGCATTCACCTGGACAGTACTCTGTCAATGGAAGTGTGCATAAACAATTTATGCAGAAGTCTATTTCTGGATATAAGGAGAATTTCTCACATCAGGCCATTCATAACCACCGATGCTGCTAAAACTCTTGTTTCGTCATTTGTTCTTTCCAAGATTGACTACTGTAACCCACTTCTGGCTGGCTTACCAAAGACAGAAATTGATAAACTTCAACGTATGATGAACATTGCTGCTCGTGTGATTCTTAAGAAGCCTAAATTTTCTGACCTGACACCAATGTTCAAAGAACTGCACTGGCTACCAATTCAAGCCCGCATTGACTATAAAATTGCTGTCTTATGTTGTAAGAAATTTGACTGTCTCTCGCCCCTCCCTGTATATATCGAATCTCTTCTTTCATGCTATGTACCTGGTAAACCAGGCTTAAGGTCAGCTGATAAAATATTACTTGCTGTCCCCAAACGTGACCTTGTTAATTATGGTCGTCGATCTTTTGAATGCTACGGCCCAAACCTTTGGAATTCACTCCCGCTTACACTTAGGAATTTTGCTACTTTGGAATCTTTCAAAACAGAACTCAAAACGTATCTGTTTAAACTTCACTATGGCAACGACGACGACCAAAGCTGAGCACACATTTCCTGCATTGTTTTATACAATACACACAGCCTTCATCCTGATTTGTATATGAATTGTTTGATTTATTTCATTGTAGTTATTGTTTGTGTGTACATGCGTATATGTGTTTAAATGTGCTGGAGCTCGGTCATCTGTTGTATCATTGAGCGCTTTGGGCCTCATGTGATAAGGCGCTTTAAAAATGCTATACATTATTTATTACCCGTATTGGCACAAATACTGAAAATATATTGGGCGAAACAAAATATTTTGAGAAAAAGAGCGATTTTTCAGCAAAAATTAAATGTTTCCGTTCCAAATGGCAGGGAAATCCAAATTAACCAACACATTGTGCATATCAAGTAGAGATAGTGTATGATGTAGTAATTTTAACACCAACAATGTTGGCAAATAAGTTAGGAAATAGCCGCAGGGCTCGCTTTACCAAAATAGCTAATTTCTGGGAAAAGTCACTGGTGGGTATTCTTCATCGTCGACAATAGCCACCAACAATTCCGTTCTTTTTCACTATCACTTTCGTGAACAGTATATATTGCTACTTTAACAAAAATTGGTTTCAACTTGTTCTACAGTGGGTTGGGGTACCCGACCATTTTTGGCGTTTGGCCGCTCCACCATTATGCAATTTTGTCCATGAGTTTTAAGTGTGAAGGGACTTATAGTGACAGTAATTTACCACAAGATATTAAGTACTGACTGTTTGCAAGTGGCATGGATGTTAACTAACATTATTCCTAAGACTAAAAAGATTAAAAAGAAATAGAGGAACAAATATTTTGTGTTTGCAGAAACAATTGCTTTTTGGGACTCCTTGAATACCAACCCACCCCAACATACGTGCCCGGAACATTTGTTTTAACCCCTCCCTTGATGTCTTTGGGGTGGTGGGGTCTATTGTGCCAAATACGTCTGCCTTAAATATATAATAATTTAATCAATTAAAGTCTTAAAAGTGTAGATATTTGACGTATTTTAGTCTCCATCCCGGAATCATACCGCGGTGCATGTGTAAAACGAATGTGAACATAAATAAAACTGGATTTTAGTTTCAATAATAACAAATTCATAGTACTTACTTACCTTAGCGAAGATATATAATTATGTCCTAACAGACATTTTGTGCATCCTGTCGATATTAAGTTGATATTAAGTTTGACCACTCGCATGTACTTTCCAATGTATGTTTTTGGTTCACAAAGTTAAGGCCACAATTTCATGCCCGGAATCCTGTGTTTATACCGCGAGTCACTTTTAGTTTACACTTAACTGTTTTGACAACAAGTCTTCGCCATACATTGTTGGGCAAATAAAAGAACCTGTTCAACTATAACAACCAGTATACGTAATGCAAACAAGGCGACATTGAATAGAAGTAACCAGGCATACTTGAGTATAGAGTAACGTCCCGTTAACCGTTGTCTGGAAAAGCAAGATAACATTAAAGGTATACTACCAGCATGTAATTAAACAAAACCTAACTTTTAAAGCTATACAACCAAAACAATATTAGCTTTGTATTATATTCTGGCAACATGAATTGTTTATCAGTTTCCCCGCCAATTGTGTGCATAAACTCAGCAAACCATCAGGGGCGCCGCTCTTTATTTCAGCTCATCGTCTCGCTCGGTAACTTCGGCACATTAGTCTACGCAACATGGGGCACTTCGGGTAACACACTGCTCCGTATTAAATATCATAGGCTCTTATTGCCATCGAAATCGTCGAGCGTCGGTCGCCGGTCTGTTCAAATCGCTCCATGTCCACGGAACCAATCCGGTGATCGATGTGACGCCTCGGCAGATTATGGATTCGACTTTAATCTGGACCGCTTTGATCTGGTCGATTGATGCGACTCATCTTTAATCTGGACTGCTCTGATCTGGTCGATTGGTGCGACTCATCTTTAATCTGGATTGCTCTGACCTGGTCGATTGATGAGACTCGACTTTAATCTGAACTGAGTTGGGGTGACGATTGGCAAACACTCCCGCATCTTTTGTATGTGTATACCCATACCATGTATGGTACACATAATGCCGCCGCCCTGATCAACAAACCGAGGTTCGTCTGTCCGTTTGTCCGTAATCCTTCAACCATCCGATCGTCACCAAACGTCATACGGGTCTTCCGTGTGATCTCTAAATGGGAGCGGTCGATTTTTTTCCGAAATTCTGTTTTAAAACATATAGCCACAACCATCCATCTTGGATTTCAAATTTGCCATCATGGATTTTATTCCTTGCATGACTAAAACATTCAGCACACCAAGCATGCATGTTACACCCTGAACTCATCGTCACTAAACTTGATATGGATCTTTTGGTGACCTCTAGATGGGAGACATCGATTTTTCCGAAATTCGTTAAAAAACAACCATCTTTGGTTTGAAATTCGAATCCATGTGCAGCCCGCATTTATCGGAAACTATTTTGAAAATTTATAGGCATGTTTATGATCACCTCTAAATGGGTTTGATAAAAATAACATGGCTCTTGGCAGCCATCTTCCTAAATATTCCGACATGCCCTATACAGTCAACATAATTATATTAAATCTGATTGATCCCAAACTCCATACGGCTCTTCGGTTTTACCTCTGGTATTATACCTGAACATTACCTTTCCTCTATCCTTATCGATCCATTGACTGTAATGTATGGAATTGCCCCCACTCATTTATATTTTCTCTCAACTCATAAAATTAGTAATTCAGATTTGTGTTACTTCATGAATAATGTAGTTGGGAACAATCATCTGAATCCCCAAATTGTTAAAATAATAAGGATCAGTTTTGATTGACCAGAGAATACAATCATATAGTAAAGATCGGTCGCATCTTCTGCTATACGAAAAGAAAGATAAATTGAATGTACCCCATGTGAATAAAGAACAAATTTGTAAACAATTATCAAATTTAATTTGTTATCTTCTTCATAAGTCATTGCTTCGTATGTAATGTATGCAGTTAGCAAAATGTCGGTTAGTGCACCCATAGTGACGGCACATTTGACCGATTAAGTAAAACACGGTGATTTTTTTCCCAAAATATGAGAAGTCTAGATAAAAATCAATTACAAACCATTCTGCTATCAATATATAAAGCCGAATCGATGGTTTATGATATGTGCACGCAAACATGGATCCCGAATTCTACAACATCATACAAGGTGATCAGTAACTTGTGTGTCGCGTTTAAAGGTACTCAATCCGAATTAACGCTCGGAAATTACTATTTCCTTTACTTCAGGGGTAAAAAATATTTAATTCGAGTCGAGGAACCCATCCATTACAGCTCAGAGTGATCAGATATCGATGTTTGAAATATATTATTTTAATTTTAGGTGGCCCAATAGACAGTCAACGAGAAGAATTTCTTTAACCAAATTGAGGGAAAAGATGGATCACTCTAAAATTAAGAGGCTTTTTGTGTCAGAAATTTGACAAACAGGCAAGATTTCGTTGAACAAAATGTTGATAAATAACAGGCTTTGTGCAATTTTATACTATAGTTGATTGTGCTTTTCGTTATTTTTGGGCAATTATTATATTCTGATAACTGAAGCGGCATATCAAAAAAAGTTGTTGTTGTTGTAATGTGATGATATGGGGACCATCGAATCGGATTGAGTACCTTTAACATAAAGTGTCAGACAGTCGTGTATCCATAATTTATCATCTTTTTTATTTTCGATCTACCTCAATGATTTAGAGAGTTTCTTTGAAACTAATAATGTCCCAGGCTTACACCGATTGCAAACGATAATAACTGATGAACTTAAAACGTATGTAAAACTTTATTTAATGCTTTATGCTGATGATACTGTAATATTTGCAGAAAGTACAAATGATATGAAAAAATATTTGACTATTGTTCATTTTGGAAATTAAATGTTAATACGTCGAAAACAAAGATTATGGTATTCGGAAAAGGGCGTACCCCAAGACGTAAGTTATACATTAATGGAACACATATTGAATATGTCACTCATTACAAATATCTTGGAATTATTTTTACTAAATTAAACACGTTTACCAAAGCAAAAAATTACCTGATTACAAGAGCTACCCGATCTATGTATGGTCTTATCCATAAAATACGCCAATTGTCCTTGCCATTCGAATGTCAGTTAGACATGTTCAATAAAACTGTCAAACCTATCCTACTATATGGGACAGAAACATGGGGTTATGGATGTCTAGAATCCCTAGAAAAATTACAATTAAAGTTTTAAAATTTATCCTAAATGTAAAAACAAGTACAACATCGCTAATGGTATATGGCGAGACAGGAATGTTCCCATTAGAGCTGGATGTAAAATGTCGAATGGTATCATACTGGGCAAAATTAGTTAATTGTAATGATAGCAGAATGAGTAGGATGATGTACTCCATTCTGTTAAAATGGTATAGAAATGGTGAATATAAGCATACATGGCTATCATATATCCATAAAATTCTAATTGAATCGGGGCTACCGTCTCTATGGTGGGACCAGGATAATATTATCATTGATGTTGTAAATATGAATAATATTGTCCAACAAACACTGAAGGACCAATACGTACTGCAATGGAAAATTAATATGGAACAATCAAGTAAATGTACCACATACAAAACATTGAAAACAATATTTGGCCTTGAAGACTATCTGAAAATTTTGAATCGCAAGGATGCAATTATCCTTACTAGATTTCGAATGTCCAATCACAGACTTCCCATTGAAACTGGATCATGGAATGATACCAATCGGAAAGATAGAGTATGTACGAGATGTAATACAGGGTTACTTGGAGATGAATATCATTGTATTTTACAATGCTCTTCGCTTGATTATCTGAGAAAAAAATATATTCCCAAATTCTTTCGAAATTATCCGAATTTAGTTAATTTTACTAAATTGTTTAACTCCAAAAACAAGAATATATTGATTAAACTCTCCACATTTATACAAATCGCAAGAGTTAATTACGAATAATGCATGATATCTGCACTCAGTCACGATATCTCCAACAGTTTCGAGGAGATAGCACGATTTAGTGATGCATGTCATCAAACAACATTGTGATGCCCTATAATATAATATAAATATTTAATAGACCCCCCCCCCCCTCACACTGAAAAACCCTTTTCCACTGTTGCACACCATGTATTGTATTGTATAAGACACTAAACTGCTCCAGGAAGACCTTGACAACCTTCAACTTTGGGAAAAGAAGTGGCAGATGGAATTCAATGCGGACAAATGCGAGATCATACGTATAACAAACAAAAGGAAACAAAATGTCTTGGAAACCCAGTACACCATTCATGGGAAACCACTACGATGTGTGAACTCTGCAAGGTATCTCGGTGTCAACATCAAGGAGGATGTTAGTTGGAATGACCATGTTTCTAAGATCTGTAAAAAGGCAAATTTTACAACAGCCTTCATTGGAAGAAACCTAACCAACTGCAGCCCCAACATCAATGAGCAGTGTTACAATGCCATGGTGCGTCCAATAGTAGAGTACTCATCGACTGTATGGAACCCACACACAGCGGGAAACATCGAGAAACTGGAGAAAGTTCAACTGAGAGCAGCCAGAATGGTCCAGAACAACTACCAATGGAGGAGCAGCCCAAGAACGATGGTGAAAAACCTTGGATGGAAATCACTTGAAGAAAGACGAAAAGATGCCACCTTGTCTATGTTCTTCAAGTGTATCAAAGGACTGGTCGTCACAAATCAAGCTACTCCACTCGTGAAGAGCAAAACCAACGCCAGATCACGAGGCCATAACCAGCGCTACACTCAGCATCATGTGCGAGTAGATGCATATAAATACTCCTTCTTTCCGTCGGCCATACGGATGTGGAACGCCCTATCTGAAGAGGCAGTGGCTTGCACCTCCCTGGAAGACTTTCAGAAGGAGATGCTCAGAACAGGCTATTGAGGACGACAGAACCGATTTTTTAACTCCACTCATGATGATTTTACTTGTATTATACACAATCCTTATTTTAAATTCACCAATATTGGCTTTTAACGACATCCTCATCCGCCTGTGCGCACAAATGCGATAATATTCCTACAGAAGCCTTCTGCAGGGAGTTGCATTTTATCGGAAGAAGAAGAAGAATTATGTATTATCTTCTCATAATATCATGTAACATGATTTACTTGAGAAATAAACATTTGAACTTTGAACTTTGGTCGTAACGCGACACTAGCACTGATGTTGTATGTCTTGACTTCTTTTTGTGACATATCTTTTAATTTATATCACAACGGGCTTACCAGTTTCCTATGTCGAATAAGTTAAAGTCGTCACTTCTAAACTGCTGGACAGAGGATGTCAAACGGCCATAATCGCCATGGGTCATTATCGCCATGGTTGATGCTAGACAAGATAATAGGATCTCAGTCCAGGTTCCACACAGAAAGATCAAGAATGTGGATTTAACTGAGTATCTGCTGAAATCACTATAAATGTGTTACATCCTGGTCCGATTTCATGGATTAAAGGTACTCAATCTGATCCGAGGGTCCCGATCTCAACAGATTCCAACAACAACAATCCGATCAGAGGGTCCTATATTACTATTTCTTTGGCTTTGGGGTTAAACAATATTTGATTCGAGTCGAGGAACACATCAAACAAAGCTCAGAGTTATTAGATATTGATTTTTGAAATTTGTTATTTTCTCGAGATGAGTACTAATAATTGTCCTTAACTTTGTAATCTGCTCGAGATGTGTACACCAAAACACTATTCAAACAGACAAGGATGGATAACTCTAAAATCAAGTGGTAATAATAACGCAGTTTTGACTGTGTTCTGGGCCAAAAAGAATAGAAATAACGAAACTTCAAATATCGATATCTGATCACCCTGAGCGTTGATTGTTAGGTTCCTCGACTCGAATCAATTATGTTTTACACACAAAGCCAAAGAAATGGTAATATAGGACCCTCTGATCGGATTAAGTACCTTTAATAGAAGGAAGTGAAAATCGAACAACTTCTAACGTCACATGCCAGGCTCCGAGGCGGGAACATATTATCCAGTACACCATACGCATGGTCAGATAGGTATGTTCTATTTCCAAACGAAGTCATGCAATATGGGGAGCGATCTCGTAAGGAAATCACGAAACGTGCCACACTAAAGTCAGTATTTAAAACAATATCTAACAGGGATTCACGATTAGATAGCGATTAGTATTCAATCTGAGTAACACGTGGTTAAAAATGTTTATCTTTATTTATTCGGAAGGGAAATAACCGGAGCCAACAAGCCAATACTAAATAAACTTCCTTTTGTAATGATTATACTGACTAAATATAACGGAGATAGTCATAAATTAATAATAAAAAAGTTTTCTTTAAAGTGCGTTGTAAAGGGAAGTGTTTCTTTAACCGACCAATCATTTAAATAACGAAATATAGGTGGTTTTCCTATGATGAATGCTCACGTAAACCTTCTTTTAAAATAGTTCCATAGATATAGCGTTTTTTATTGTTGAGGTTACCGAGAAAAGAGAGAGAGAGAGAGAGAAGAGAGAGAGAGGGGGAGATAGAGAGAGGGAGAGAGAGAGAGGGGAGAGAGAGAGAGAGAGGGGGAGAGAGAGAGCGAGATGTGCTATGTTCATCCATATATAATATTCTCCAGAATATAATTTCATCCAGAAATATATAGTGTGTTAGTATCTGACACACAGGTACGAAAAAAAAACCACATGCTACACATTCATCATTTTTAAATCTGAACATGACAATTGCGAACTATTAGCATCTGGACTGGACTCAAGCTGTCAAATTGTTGGACATTCCAACCTGACACCCCAGCCACCCCCCCCCCCTCCCCCATAAGCTTGGACAAATTTCCAACTGATGGACATTTCCCTTTCAATATTTGACCAAAAGTAGGAAAATATGCAAGTTTAGTAAAAACAAAACCAAATTCCCCGCTAATTAGCAGTTTGAAAATCAAACTACGAGAACAAATACAATCTATTGCTGGTGTGAATTGTCCAGTCAATGTTGTGTGAGGTATGACATTTCCAACTATTGAACATTTTAACTAAAGTTGAGGGTGTGAGTCCCAGCACCCCATTCAGCATGTTCTCCATCTGCTGTCTACATCTGCTATGAATTTTCCAGTCAATGTTGTGTCAGGTATGACATTTCCAACTATTGAACATTTTAACTAAAGTTGAGGGTGTGAGTCCCAGCACCCCATTCAGCATGTTTTCCATCTGCTGTCTACATAACGATATTAGTGCTAACTCATTTGGCGTGTCGTGCAATCTCGATCGGTTTATTTATAACGTAACAAACTGTTCAATAATCCTAATCGTAGTCGTTATGTTTCGCGAAAGGTTTTTTTTTATTGGTTTTTTTTTGGCTCACGTGAATTTTACGGATTCGAATAGATGTTCGCATCCGTTACTCTATACACCCGTCAGTTGCGAAACTGCTCTATTACCAGAATCCTCTTCTTTTTTTCAGAAAATTAAAACCCGTCTCACCCGCATGTCTTATCAGTATAATATGTTAATCGGTTATATGTTTATTTATGTTTATGCTATCAATTAAACGCACATGGGTCATTCGAACCGCCAAATTGTGTTTACGTAATTTGAAGGAGTGGATACCATAAGTAGATATATGCACCAAATATTGATATACCGGCTTCAGATATGCTCACATACCATTTTCAATGCTTTTTCAAATTTTCGCCAGAAGTGAGATAAACGCTCTTTATTTCTACCATATCAGGAATAGACTAACTCGGAACGCTCTTTTCTGCTCCATGTCGTGCAAATGTCTGGGTTTTTTTGTGGGACACCGTGTTCGTAGTTTTCTTTTTCATAACTGCAATATGCATTTTTTTGGATTAAAGAATGCTCGAAGAAAAGTAGTTCAAATATGTATCGAACTATTTCCATACTGGGAACAATTCAAAAGCGAATAATATCATGTTCATTTATAGGAGCGCAAATCGCCATGTGGCTTTAATATCATATCGAACTTAGTACTGACTATGACCTGATAACAACATAATTAAGTACAAAATAATCACGGCAAACAGAATCGTATAAACTTACGGTGCGTGGCAAGAAATTTGAACGAAACGATCTTCTCACAAACGGACTAATATATAGTAAATTCTGCGATAAAAATTGACCGTCCAGTAAATTTACGACTATTAATAGCCATCTGTACTCGTTATCAGTACATGTTCATTATGTGAAAGGTGTCTATTGTTGAACAGCAAATTGAAACTCAGATGTGAAGAATTCGTTATTGAATGTGAATATAATAACAGTTCTACCGAATACACGTCTCGACTCCGATGAACTGAGACTCATAAGGCTGCGTTCACACACTCGCACATTTGTTTGATCTCTTTTTCAGGCATATCGTCATAGAAAACTACCTGGTGCCAGAATATAAAGGGAAACATTGCGTATAAAATGCATTTTTTTCAAAGCTACCGCAAAGAGAAGTAAAATTCCTGTACTCCCACATGAAACGGTGCAACTTACTTTATGGATTATTCTTGTGAGACAATTTAATGCTATTTTAGGCAACTTTCGGTAACATCGTGTAACTACAACGCTTTTATTTCTCGTAGAGTTAGCTGTACCGGTGCCTTTTACAAGCATTTTGGAGTTCGTGTTCTGGCACATGATATATTTCTATATCGAAATTGCTGCAAAAATGGCAGGCATATGTGCGAATTTGTGAACGCGACATAATAGCCAAAAATAAAATGGTCGGCAATGACAACCGACAAAACAATAATATATCCAGTAAAATCAAAATATAATTCGATAAACAATTAGTAGGAGAAGACATTATAAATTACCACAATAATTAAATTTTCGGCAACTAAATCGAGCGGAAGGAAACAAAGTTGTAAAACTTTAAAACAAATATCGTATTGTGACCACAGTACACGTAGTATATTGCGGAGATTGTCATTATACCGTATACGTGTATAAAATTGAAACATATAATCTTTAACAGGTGATTACGAGTGCGCTCGTATTTACTATGCGTTATTTGAGAGCTACGGGCAGACATTTCCGAATAACATTATAACGCACTGTTGGACACCTTCGATACTTTCGACCGGAAAAGGACGAAAATATGTTTTTTCCCAATGTTTACGGAAAACCTTTCAACAAATTATATTCTCAAGAAAGACGTCGACATCCAATGCGCACAAAAGTTACATAAAGTTAACTTTAAATTAAAAAAGATACCAATATTTCTTATCAATTTAAAAAGTGGGCTGTTTTTGTAACGTGATTGCTTGGAAAAACATTCTATCGACCAATGTATTACCATTCTATCGACCAATGGATTAACATTCTGTCGACCAAAGAATAACATTATATCAACCAATGGATTAACATTCTATCGGCCAATGAATTAACATTCTATCGACCAATGGATTAACATTCTATCGACCAATGGATTAACATTTTATCGACCAATGGATTAACATTCTATCGACCAATGGATTAACATTCTATCGACCAATGGGTAACATTCTATGGATAACATTCTCTATCGACCAATGGATTAACATTCTATCGACCAATGGATTAACATTCTATCGACTAATGAATTAACATTCTATCGACCAATGGATTAACATTCTATCGACCAATGGGTAACATTCTATGGATAACATTCTCTATCGACCAATGGATTAACATTCTATCGACCAATGGATTAACATTCTATCGACCAATGGATTAACATTCTATCGACCAATGGATTAACATTCTATGGATAACATTCTCTATCGACCAATGGATTAACATTCTATCGACCAATGGATTAACATTCTATCGACCAATGAATTAACATTCTATCGACCAATGGGTAACATTATATCGACCAATAGATTAACATTCTATGGATAACATTCTCTATCGACCAATGGATTAACATTCTATGGATAACATTCTCTATCGACCAATGGATTAACATTCTATCGACCAATGGATTAACATTCTATCGACCAATGAATTAACATTCTATCGACCAATGGGTAACATTCTATCGACCAATGGATTAACATTCTATGGATAACATTCTCTATCGACCAATGGATTAACATTCTATCGACCAATGGATTAACATTCTATCGACCAATTAATTAACATTCTATCGACCAATGGATTAACATTCTATCGACCAATGGATTAACATTCTATGGATAACATTCTCTATCGACCAATGGATTAACATTCTATCGACCAATGGATAACATTATGTCGACTAATGGATTAACATTCTATCGACCAATGGATAACATTCTGTCGACTAATGGATTAACTTTCTATCGACCAATGGATTAACATTATGTCGACGAATGGATTAACATTATATCGACTAATGGATTAACATTATATCGACCAATTGATAGTATTCTATCGGCCAATGGATTAACATTCTATCGGCCAATGGATTAACATTATATCGACTAATGGATTAACATTCTACCGATCAATGGATTAACATTCTATCGACCAATGTATTAACATTCTATCGATCAATGGATTAACATTCTATCGACTAATGGATTATCATTCTATCGACCAATGGATTAACATTTTATCGACCATTGGACAACATTCTCTATCGACCAATGGATTAACATTCCATCGACCAATGAATTAACATTATATCGACCAATGGATAACATTCTGTCGACCAATGGATTAACATTCTATCGACTAATGGATTAACATTATATCGATCAATGGATTAACATTCTGTCGACGAACGGATTAACATTCTATCGACTAATGAATTAACATTCTATCGACCAATTGATAACATTTTATCGACCATTAGATTAACATTATATCGGCCGATGGATAACATTATATCGGCCAATGGATAAACATTATATCGACCAATGGATTAACATTCTCTCGACCATTGTACACTCTATCGACCAATGGATTAACATTCTATAGACCAACGGATTAACATTCTACCGGCATATGGATTAACATTCTATCGACCAATGGATTAACATTCTATCTACCAATGGATTAACATTCTATCGACCAATGGATTAACATTCTATCGACCAATGGATTAACATTCTATCGACCAATGGATTAACATTCTATCGACCAATGGGTAACATTATATCGACCAATAGATTAACATTATATCGACCAATGGATGCCAGACAGTGTGGTTTGTTTATGTCGTTGTTCGTGGTATATCTGTGTGTTTAAACCGACGCATATTGGAATGTTTTATATCTTTGCCGGATTTGTGGGGTGGGCGACAATTGTCGATTGTTGTTGATTTACCTGTATGATATGCACCAGATGCCAAATAAATGCCAATGGTGTGTATGATCGCTTGTGAAGTGAATTTAGGTATCTATGAGTTGTTATACATTTGTGAGGTTAATTTAGGTATTTGTGAGTTATAAACTTCTAATGTTAATTAGGTATTTATGAGTTGTTATACACTTGCGAGAAGCCCACCAACTGAGATGGGTTGGATTTTAGATTTCATCTCACAACTAAAAATATATATAAAACGTTCTCCGTTCTCCAATTGGACGCTGTGATCACACCAAAATACATCTATTTTCCTTGTCTCGCGAATGTACTTTCTACGTATGTGTAGCATGTAACATCACCTGAACCAATTAGTGTGCATAGAGATGTGCATATAAGGTGTATCATATTTGGCAACACCACTTCAAAAGTTTTTGACACCACATTTTGACTCCGATACTTTGGATTCTCATCACCATGTCAAAACTTAATGTTTATCATATTAACCCCATGCTTCAACTGAGATCTATAGCTGTATTTCAGTGACAACCGCTCCGGCTATCCAATCAAAGTCAAAACGATGGCTGATTTATTTGTTGGAACCGTAAAATTTTAAAACAAATTCATCGTTCTGAACACTACGCATGCATGGGTGGAACTCACAAACTACTAATAAAAGTTGTGTCTGCTACTCGCCATTTACCATCTAAGTTGCACATGATTCAATTTCTTTTATTTGCAGTTCGATCCGTATTACTTAATTCCAACTTCTTACAATACCGATCGATCTTTCCAACTAGCCGTGATAAAACAAATCTCTAATTCGTATTGTCACGGTATATGTTCTGTTTTCCCGCGAATTGAATACATCGGTCAGCGGGAACACTGAATATATCGCACATCACTATAACTTGGGCTTTAATTAACTACTTCCCGGCCAGCGGGATCACGTTTAGATTGAAAACTTCTAACTTTACCTGTCGAGCATAATTTCAGATCATATTATTCCTCACGGCATTATAAGTCTTTTATGCCTTACGTGTCAAGTTTGAATTATTTGTTTTCAATCTAAACCTCCCTATTGGCGTATAACGTTCACGAACGGCATTTATGACCGCGGGTGTCGCCACTTGGACATCGTGAGTTCCATCCATCTTTGATATGTGTCGATGAATAGTGATATTCACCTCGACACACTTGCCCGATTCGTCATCTCCGGTTTAAACCTCCGAGTTTAAGCATGGTTTAAACCCCCATTGGCGGTCCAGCCAAACCTGGTCTAAGTGGGCGTTTAGTTGCCAGCTGATTGACTACTCCAGTCGGTGATATGAGCATGCAGTCAAACTACCCTGCTACCAAGCGGAACAAACGGCAGGCTGATGTAATGCTTACTGACACGTTCTCAATTATCGCGTGCGAATAAATCAACTGTGACATGATAACACCAGTCTGCAGTCGCCACTTAGATACGCCCTCACTCGATATTATTTACAGCTCCACATTTTGACTGATTGTTTGACAATTCTAAACCGCGATGAAGAAAAGACGGATTCGTCATCTCAGGTTTAGCCTCGGTAAAGATGGTTTAGCTGGACCGCCAAATTAGATGGTTTAGTTGCCGGTTTAAGCTTATAAAACACAAAAACAATATCGAAATTGACAAAAACTTATCCCCATACACTCTATAGGTGTGAGTGCTACTTGCATATAAATTTGCAATCGAAATATGCTCGCTGTCGTTAGTATTGATTTTCGAAATCAATAAAACGAGGCGGTCCGCATTAGGAAAGTACGATTAATTATCTCGACGATACAGAGACACTACTACTAAACCGCTAGTCTGGCTGGACCAGGTTTAAACCAGAGATGACGAATGCGTCACTTAGACCTGCGGTCTCGGGTTTAAACCACGGATTTAGCTGACTCACGGTGGTTTAAATCTAGAGGTTTACGTAGACCATGTTTAAACCTGAGATGACGAATCCGGCCACCGAGTCTGTGTTTACTCGTTTCGTTTGAGTGATCGCGATTCATATCCAGTTTCGAAGAAGTAACATTTACGAACGGTTTATTTGCTTGTGGGCGTTGGAGAGTATGTTCTACTCTACCCATATATGATAAGTGTGCTGGATATTGTTAACCACCTCGATACAGTGTGTGTTGTAACTATGGTTACACACTGCAGGTTAGAAGGAACTAAATTTGGTGCAATATGCCCCTTTTATCTTTACAGGATATATCGAACCAACATAAAAAACTATGTCAGGTGATTGGATGATACTATGAGTAAGAAAGTTGTGGGGAAACAAAATATGCTTTGCATTCTAGTAATGCTATGGTTACTCTCTGGAGGTTAGAATGAACTAAATATGGTGGAATATGCTCCTTTTTAAATTAACAGGGTATCTCGCACCACCATAGAACACTCTATCACGTGGTTGGGTGATACTATGAGTAAGAAATTTGTGGTGAAATAAAATATGTTTTATATTCTAGTAATTCATTTTAAAGATGTTCGTGATTCTGTCCATTCAGTTTGTCTGTGAATCGTATATACATGCATGGTACCTTCATCGAGTTTATGTGTGTATGGTATACACATGCATGGTACCTTCCTCGAGTTTATGTGTGAATCGTCTACACAAGCATGGTACCTTCCTCGAGTTTATGTGTGAATCGTATACACATGCATGGTACCTTCCTCGAGTTTATGTGTGAATCGTATACACATGCATGGTACCTTCCTCGAGTTTATGTGTGAATCGTATATACATGCATGGTACCTTCCTCGACTTTATGTGTGAATCGTATATACATGCATGGTACCTTCCTCGAGTTTATGTGTGAATCGTATACACAAGCATGGTACCTTCCTCGAGTTTATGTGTGAATCGTATACACATGCATGGTACCTTCCTCGAGTTTATATGTGATTATGACTCGCATTCAGCTTCAACGAATTAACAGTTCACGAAAAGTGCTCTCGGCGGAATGTGCCGGCCATGAATTCCATCCATCCTTGGTACAGATCTGACACTGAACACAAATCGTCGAATGGATGAATCAAATCCAAGAAAGCTAAGTATGCCAAGTAGCATCGATGTTCTATACTATCCGGATGCAGCGTCTGCATTATTCTTCCCGTCTGATCACCTGATCCACGAGGTACCTTGATCCGAGCGCTCGTAACGAGAGCATACTCAACATTAAGGAACATTCTCTCGATAACATCACTCAATATGTGAATGTTTACATCAAAGTCGCCGACTGACACCGGCCTGAATGAGTAGGTGTCATTATTATCGAGAGGATAACATAACGTATCAATATGTTCGACTGCAAACTTTAGCAACTCTTTTGTAATTTTATTGGGAAGTATGTCGATATTTTCCTCGCACCGATTGCTGCTTACTCGGCTGTCACCACGTGACTTATGCGACATACCACGTAATATTTGGTCAGCAACAATGTTCCCGTATGTTTGTAACTTGATAATTATATCATCGATGAAAGATAACCATTTATTCATTAATTTTTCTGATTTTCGAAATGCTCTTCTGATAGCACAACGACCCCCTTTAGTTTTATCTGTCGATCTGATCACGAAGAACTCTTCTAAAGTTTCCGTAGCAGCATCGACAATACGAGACATATGAAAAACAAAGCAGTCATAACTAACATAGCAAAGTTGTCTAGAATGCATCCAACGATCAGCCATCATATTAAGTGACGCATGGACTGGTTTAACTTCGTCTAAATGATGACGTCTGAGCACATGGATTGGCCACCTCATCATTACAGATGTGGATATTCGTTGTTTCATGTCATGAGATACAATCCCGGTTCCATACATGACCTCTGCTGCTTCTAGGATGTTCCCGGTGTTAGACGTATGATCCGTCCGCGTACTGATCTCGTTGGTTTCAGAGAGTTGTTGTTTACTGATCATTGTAATTATATTTCGAGCCAGCACATCGTTGTGTGTGATGTCATTGCCGCGATATCATCAGTGATGATAATCAACCCGATCAGAGTCCACAGTCGCCTGCGGAGATATATCAGATCAGATTCCGAGACATCAGTCAACAAGTTCATTTCAGGAACAAAATAATGAGGAAGGAATCTTTCTTTTAAATACCGATCAAGTCTCTTTAATATATCCACTACTGGGGAGTCATTTTCCCAGAATCGAGCGTCCGTCTGCTCGAAATACCAGAGAGCTGACGTCTTCAGATGGTAGGACGTCAACACTCCCCGGTTAGAATCGATGACGCGTCCGATTCCCTTCAAAATTACTATACTGAGTCTCTGGTTAGCCGACATTGTTCTGAACAGCACGATCTCTGCTTTAGCGAACGACAGACAGAAATCGTGCTCACAGTCCGGGTCTAATGGAGCAGGTCGTGCTGCAATGTGAAATTCCCCGGATATTATTAGCGATATAATGTCGTCTGATGGCCATGACCGGTCGCGTGCGGAAAATAAGCGTGCTGTCTGTGGTATTTTACTGATTCTTAGTTGTGGAACTAAGTCGGTGGTGTTGTGTAGACTATTGTATATCTTACCAACCTTTGATAATCTGTCGGCATCCTTAGTTTTTCCAAAAATCTCTTCACACATGTCTCTAACAGGATCAGCCAGCACGTATTTCCCGTCACCCAAGATGACGTTTGGTACGAGCCCTACTAACCCCTCAGTAGATATCCGGACATAACACGGGAGGTCATGTCGGTATTTCAAGCTGGATTCATCTATTATTATGTTTCGAGGTTCGATCAGAATATCTGAATCACTTCCTGTAATATAAACTCCGCTCGTGACACTCCCTACTAATGTCATTTTATAACGATCAGTCGACATAAGTGCTATTTGTCTACTGATACTCTTTTGCAGCAGAATCTGATTATAACGCGGAGATAGCTCTTGTGAGTCCTCACTGCACCGACTTCGTGATGAGGACGCCATAATTAATAAAGGGATACCTTACTCTGACAAACCCTTGGTGTAATGATTTTAAGACGATGTGTCATTATTAATCCACATATCAATGTTCATTGTTGGACATCCCAGACTGTGTTCAGTTCACGAGAGCGAAATAAATAACATGTCGTCTTTCTGAAAACAAATGAATATAACAATGTAATTTGGATTTTATCAGGTTTTGATATGACGGGTAGAATATATAGCGTATGTGAATATAACGGAGATTACTTAAAGATGGATTATCTCTTTAAATAACAAATTATAAATAGTTGCGTGGGTATAAAATAATAGATATGAACTGAAGACCCCTGTCCGGAAAAGCTTCTATCAATTAATATTGATTTTATTTCGAATATTAAATCGGGACCGTTTATGTTACTATTTTTAAAACAGACCATTCAGATGATACCATATTGCGATATAGAGCACTGGGCTGTTTCCATGGCTACGCACCGAAAGTCAAATGTTCCAGATTGATTTGTTGTATTGTTTTGTTCCACAGATATAAGCGATAATGAGTATAATTAACGTTTATTTGTGACAAAATTGTTCAAAAAAATTTCTGGTCTCTGTTAACAGTAACCACTATTGTTCGTTAGCTGAACAAACACACATCTTTAGACCAGAAACTATTCGAAATAAAATGAATATTAATCGATAGAAGCATTTCCGGACAGGAGGCTTCGATTCAAATATAATATTTTATACCCGGTAACTATATAATGCATGTTTACATAGAGAATAATCAATTGGTTTCGATGATTACGTGACATAATTCACGAGGGGAGCCGGGCCTGGTAAAACCAGAGTGAGCAGAGCGAACGAGGGTTTTACCAATAGGACCGGCTACCCGAGTGAATTATGTCACGTAATCATCGAAACCAATTGATTATTCTGTTTATTACACACTTTCAACCACTAAAAGTCGCTAATTTTAAAGAGTAGATGTGACAAAATAGGCCCAGATCAGCTGATTCTCCCATTTTGAACCCCAACGTAAACTGAACGCGCGTGCTGTTACGCGGAAGGATACATAATTTAAATAATTGTGACGTAACGATATCGATTGACCTTATTATTTTCATTCACTTCGGCGCAATTCAATTTTTAAAGTTTCGGAAATTACAGGATATTTTCAGTCACAATTGTGTTTATTCTGATCAAAAAAGCATGACACTTGGAACGGAATGTTGTCAAGATTCTTTTGCTATGTGTAAATAGTGTTGGTTCATACAGGAAATGTTTGGAAATCGTTCTAAAAGTAGAAAACTTAATTTCGAAGTGACGATATAATTTAATCATCGTAAATAAACACTTGGAGAGGAACACGTGGAAGTTCATTATTTACTGTTCACATGGAATTTTCAAAGCTCATTCGACTGGAATTTGCCGTCATCCTCATCATCTGATTCAATAATTGGTAATATTCTTCTTCGTTTTACGGGTGTATTTATAACTCCTTCCGCATAATCGTTGGCAAGTCCCTTTTGTTGCTCGATTTCAGTCATGTTTGATCCGTAGAAATTGAAGTGGAATGTGCAGTCCCTGTTATCTCTTATCACGACTCTCTTGTTAGAGTCCATGCCTGATTTTGTTACTGTCATTGACTTTTGGGAAGAGGCGACAAAGTTTGTGTCCAGTTCAAAGTTTTGGTTATTTGTTGACACCGATGATGTTGAAATACATGTGGAATCATAATTCATTTCATGTTGAGCTTGATCAAGTTGATTATTCATACTAGTAACTGTAGAACATGACGTAGAAGCATGGTTCTGAGATACTGGTTTTGGTGCCATTGAATGTCGATACGGAACAACCGCAGAACTGGCTGACTCCAGGGGGCGCATTAGAGAAGTTGATATTGATTTCTGTTGCTTTTCATTCAACTTACTGTAATTGTTTGCACTGCCTACATTCCTGTGTCCACTTATTTGGATAGTACAATTAGCAGGCAGTCCCATATCGTTACATTTCTGCATCATATGTTTGCGTACACTGTGGTTTGTTATTTTCCTTGTATCTTCTTTCTGCATTATTTCATCACATTTTGATTTCATTTTCTTTACAAGACCATAAATATGGTTCACTCCCATAGGACAATTTTTGAACCAAGGTAGATTGGGATTTTTAGTATAGTTTATCTCAAGGAAGAATGGCGAGTCAGGTGTACACATGGCAGGAGTTCTTTTGTCTCTATATATTTTGTAAGCCCGTACTGGACAGCGTTGCATATCTTCCATATAGTGCCATGCCTTTGGTTTAAATTTCCTAATATTTGTTGGATCTGTGCCTGTTCGAGTTTTAGTTTTCCGCTCACGTACATGCTCCAAATATTCATCACCATCCTCATCTGTAGAAAGGCTTATGTCACCCCATGTTAGGCTACGTTGTTCTCTGCCACCGCGCATTCCAAGAACCATTGAGAATGTTACATGAAGGAAATTCACTATCTGATTGGGTGTGTCGATTCCCATCTGACCTGTCTTGAAGAAGTTTTCAATGTCTTCATCAGTCAATTCATCTGATTCATTCGGTTTATTACCACGACCAAGAGATTTTAGATATTTCATCTTTGCAACAACAGCCTTGTTACAGTGTGGAAAGAGAGGGTTCTTATTGACAGTGTGGGGATAGTGCTGTGACCGTAAATAACGCTCCAAACTGGACACAAATCCTCGAATAGTCGAAGGTTCATAATCGTCCCCATTGGTTTTTTTGACAACACTGAGGAAATTCCCAAATAACAAGTCCAATGTTTTAGTTTCCATCAAATCTGGCTTGGTATCTACTCCCTGCTCACTACAGAATACACTAAACAGACGCATGTCACTTTCAGTTTTTTTACGTGTGTTCAAATTTTCTTGATCAGCAATAAAGTCTGAAATGGCTCCCTGATCTATCAGCCCAAACCGACTGTTAGTAGGCCTAATGCCTGAGCTCAAAACACCTTCACCTTGTTCAAGTTGTTGTTGACTGTTCATTTCGGTACGAAGTCGAAATGTACCAGTTTCACTTTCAGAGTTCGAGCCGGCCAATACTGGCATAATTGTATCAGATAATTCTGTAATTTCATCACTGTTGCTCTCAAGTGGTCTATTTGGAGGTGGAAGCTCTTCAAATTCTGATAAAATGAAATATCTCGTGAAATCGTCGATGTCTGTATTGTCAGACATTTTGACAGCGCAGATGACAGCTCAAACACGCGCTTCCTGTTTACGTAAACAAAAATAGTTCCGGCTTAGGGCGGGGCTACGGGAACTGTCAAAAATCGCGTGCTCTCGCCGGTGACGTAATTCACAGGTGTGACATTATCACTTTTAATTCAACGAGAAATCCTTATAAATCACGACTAAGTGTGTAATAAAAAGAGTTAAAACCCACCGGCGTGTTATCCCTTTGTCCGGACAGGGCTCTTATCTGGCAGAACGCTCAAGCGTTTTGATCGCATGAACATTATTTTAACGCCAACAGTCATTCTTTTTTAAGAATGCCCGTGGGCATTATTTTTTAAGAATGCCCGGCATTATTTTTTACGAATACACGAGGGATTAAATCGACTGAGTGACGTCATAGAGTGGCTCCTCCCCCAATCATGTAAGTTGAGTCAATATTGCGTGTCGGCAAGCTGCATTAAATCGGAACACTTAAAGGTACTCAATCCGATCAGGCCCTCATAAATTACGATTTCTTTGGCTTCGGGGATAAACAATAATTGATTGGAGACGAGTAACCTACCTATCAACGCTCATAGTGATCAGATTGTTTTTTGAAGTTTTGTTATTTCTATTGTTTCTGGCCCAGAAACACGCCGTCAAAATGATGGTCTCAGTAAAATTTGCGTTATTAATACGCTTGATTTTAGAGTTATCCAGCTTCGCCTGTTTGAATAAGTGTTTCTGTGAAAATTATACATCTCGAGAAAATTACAAACTTAGGGGCAATTATTAGTACGCATAATTGCAAACTTCAAAAATTAATATCTAATAACTCTGAGCTTTGATGGGTGGGTTACTCGACTCGAATCAAATTTTTTTTTTTACCCCTGAAGTCACAGAAATAGTAATTTTAGGGGTGCTTAATCGGATTGAGTACCTTTAATTTGCTGAGCTAATTAAAACTCACAAATATTTAGCGATTTTGATTTTATATTGCCAAGCCAAAAAATAAAATAAAATTCTTCAAACTTTGATACAAAAACACCAACAGCTATTTGGACTAACTATTTAGAAAAGTCCGCAGACAGGCTAAAACACATATAGATAACATCTAAATACGTCCCTAAGTCGGTCAAATAAACACAAAACCGTTTAACACAGATTTTAACTATACGTTACTTATTGAACGAGAAAGTGCTCACATGGTTATTTTTAATACAATGGTGAAGCATAGAAAAAATATAACATTTCCAGTATCAAATTGAAACAGAATAGCGTATATCCATGTGTATAGACATGTCATGCATATCTACTCTGGCTTCGCCAAGATATCATACTCCACTAGTTCAAAACATGGTAACTTTCTGTTGCTCTGACAGGGAAGTTTTATAACATTGAAAAAAAATGCAGTTAACATATAATGCTCGGTTATAACTGTTCCGTAATAGCATTGTATTTTATAGCAGGTAAAGGTCCTAACTCGAGTTTGCATGGTTTGGGGGACTTGAATTAATCGATTGTACTATGCGTCGCTTGGAATTTCATTGATGTTGGCTCACAAAGCTACACAAATCTTGCAACATCGAGCTGGGAATTTATATTCAAGGAACAAGTATTAACACAGAAATATATTCCCTGCGTGGTTTGTTCAATCTTCAACCCCATCAGAAGATAATAGAAATGGTTCCCAGGGTTTGAACATATGGAAAATGATATATACAGGGGTATATAGCCAGAGTAAAGATTCATGGCATGATCTAGCACGTGTGCCGAACTTGAACATTTTAGGGAGAACATTATAGGTACGTAAGGCGTTCGCATTGGTCTGTAAAATCATTATCACCAAGAGAAAATGTTGAACAATGGATTGGTTTCGTTCTTGTGTTGATTGTCGATAAGACATGGATTTTTTTTTTTTACTTTTCTTGAAGCACGAGTCGTTTTACAATCGATACAATCTCAAGGGGTAAATGGTCAACAGAACCGAGATTCAAGCAATATTTGGCGATAAAATGACTGTCAATGTTACAATACTGTTCACATAAGTATGCAAAATGCATTGAAAGTGTCGTTGTTGAACATCAGCGATCCAGTTAAAACGAGGTTTTGGTGTTTGAAAAAAAAATTGTGTGCACATTTACTCACTGCGAAAACCCCATGGTTAATGCTAGCATACCACATTCCATTATTAACTAAATTTAAAAAAAAATAATCGAGGCATGAGTTTTCATGGAGTTAGACTTTTTTTTATAGATGCTAGGATTTTACAGGTTTCGGGCTCAAATTGTTTCATGATTCCTCCCCACAATTGGTACAGTTAGGAAATTCCAAACCACGGGGTGGGAAGCAAATGAAATTACACGACATTGCGAGCTCGGTCTTGTTAAAAGGGGCGGGATGCAGCCGGGAAATCACAGGAGCCCTCTAGCCACGTCGCTGATGACTAATCAATTATATATTGGAACGATATATATAGTCACTATTTACGCGATTGTATGCCGTTTCGAAGAAAAGATAATACATGTCATACATTTGCGCACTAACCATTTGCTAACTTCTGTGGGCGACACTTAAAGGTACATGTAAGGTCATCGTGGTGAGTGAATATTTGGAAATCATGCAAATACGATGGGAAATCGCTAACAACGGGGGTGGCCCATGTCATGTAAGAATTGTCCAATAACTGGAAATGTTATGATACCTTTTGAAACATCATGAAGGGGGTGGGTGTGCGAAACTAAATTGTCATGTTGTTCTGAGTCACGTCTGGTCACGCCCATGTGTATAAACCATAGGATGATACTTAAAATTCAAGCAAGTACATCATGTAGGTTTCCTTCTGATAATAATTGAAAATTCAAAATACCCCATACGATTGAACACTATAATACTTCTATTCATGCGTATTCTACACAAGACAACAATGAGAAATAATCAGTAAACCCATTTATGCAAGATTCTTGTGTGCTTTCGACTTATTAATAATAAGACAGTTTTACCAGGTATCGTGTTGTTTGGCGCCAGAATATTGGAAAAATCACATTTAATAAAGAGCGTTTTTACATCATTACCATTATTTTTCATGTTTTATTGCCCGATAAATTATTATGGAATGTTAACGTATTTGATGTCGAATTAGATGGGGCAACTTTATATCAAGAAAGAAATATAGTAATATATTGCTCACATACACTGTCCGAATCCATAGCGCAACGACAAACTTCGGAAGAAACGTCCCTCAACTGGCGAGTCCCAATTCGAATTAAATAATAATTGAAATGTGTTGCTTTTCATCGTGGACAACACGGACATCACAAACTGTCCGTGCTGAACTGTGGGCGTGTACTCAGGTAATCAAGGCAGAGAGAGAGATAATGTTTGACACAATTGATAGTAACTGTGGCTCCAACAACAATTCAATGAGTGGGGTTTAAGTCAGATAATATTCTCAGCGTCGGGAATTCGGTAAAGAATAGACTCGGGCAAGCCCTCGTCTATTCTTTTACCGAATTCCCTCTGCTTCGAACATTATCCTTTACATAATCCACCTTTAAGGGTGTGTTAACGATGGTCTATTATAAATCGGGGTGGGATAATCAATACATATCAGATATGTCTGTAATTTATTCTTGTAATTTAATACTATCGATTATTGTGACACGATATTGAAGAACCATCAACATGTTGGAAATTATAACTCCATTGTCTAAACTTTGTTAACATGAAAATATTTTTAACTTCACTGTTTTCAGGCATGCACCAAGAACACGAAGTACCGATATAATAATAAAATGTATACTATGTCCAACATCTTATCATAGTCGTCGTTTCCAAGTTGAACTTGTCAACCTACCTCCGGGTGGATCCAGTCCAAAATCCTAATTTTTTAAATAAACGTTCACACCGCTGTGTCCCGACTCTTCGAGATGTTGTAAAAGTCTAACCCAACAGTTAATATGACAAAATATTCTTCGACTAATATCAGTGGAAATTCGGTCTTATATTAGACCTAGATCTAAATGTTTTGGACACTGGGTCTAAAACAATACTCTTCAAGATATATCGTAATAGTAGTGCCGCTTATGTACTTTCGTGTGAATGTTTGAACAAATGGTAGAG
This sequence comes from Siphonodentalium dalli, assembly GCA_032622095.1. Classification (NCBI taxonomy): domain Eukaryota; kingdom Metazoa; phylum Mollusca; class Scaphopoda; order Gadilida; family Siphonodentaliidae; genus Siphonodentalium; species Siphonodentalium dalli. Next base: position 41,923,448 of record CP136066.1, read on the forward strand.
ACTATGATATTATGATAGAGTATCACTCACTTTGTCGGAAAGGGTTTGTTAGACTTCGTCGGTCCGCGACTGGAGGGAATTATGACGTCACAAAAATGACGTCATTGTCAGTTCAGTTCAGATGTAGGGTTGTCCTAAAAACTGACGAAGTATGCGCATATTTCTTAATTGTTATACATTTTTAAGTAAGGACAATTCATCAATAGTAGTTCTAAAAGTACAGTACAAAAATTCAAAGGAAAATGTTATTCCAGTCAAATGGATGCCAAAATGGCACCAGAAAATAACCAATTTTGCGATTTTCAAGAATGTCAAGTAAATGACCTTACGTTTGGTAGCGACTGTGCATTGTGGCCATTCAGTGTTTATTTATTGCTTCAGCAATGCGGTGACCAATTGTCTTGTACAAAACATGTTCGATCTGTCAAAAATCCACTTCAGACAACCAAATTATATAATTTTGTCAAAAATCAATTATGATATTCTAGCAATATATTCAAAAAAATGAACGGAATTCAGTGAGGGGAAAGAAATATACGAAATTATTACCACACTTCAACAGAGCTGTGCAGCGTCATCCAAGATGGCTGCCAAAATTGTATATAGCGAAATGGCAGTCAAAATACAATGGTCAGTATTTGTTCACCACCATATGTCGCCCAGGCATTCCATCGTGGGAAATTAGGTTAACTGGCTACTTTTAAGTATATGCTCATAGCTTTTAATGTCATATATACACATAAACGGATGTCCATACTGCATATGTATCATGTCTCTTCAAATGTCTTGATATTATGTGAATGTGGAGTTGAAGAGAAAATCCAACTTTCTATGCGAAAGTTGAAAGTATGTGTAGACTACCATCTTAGTTTGAGGGACAACTGTTACCATCCCAATGTCTAGCCTTCCCTGCTATACTCTAAGCCGGTGGTTACCATATTAAAAGGCAATTCCTGATGCAGATAAGCGTTGGTTTTAATTCTTTTCATGACATCTCATCGCATCAGTATAATATTTATATAGTGTATGATATAACGTAGCAATACACAACTGTTTATTGTGATAGCTATGCTGTGGGGATTGTACTTCTATATAACATGATATTTAGCAAACAAGAAACAACACATCCTTGTTTATAAAACACAAACAATATAGTATAATTAAATATATGGCTGCCATTTGGCATCTGTCATTTAGTTGCGCTGTAACATTGAATTAAATATGTATGGTAACACAATTTGAACCCCGTTTAGCTGAACTTAGCAGGTGTCAATCGTATTGATAGTCACGGCAGATAAAAATAGAATAGACAGCATCCCCACATGTGGATAATATATTTGTATATGGGGTAGCATCACGTATCAAGATTAAAGTAATATATTGTGGATACCATGTTCTCAATCTGGATGATGATATTCAACAAAGTAGTCCAACCACTTTCATTGCATATGTGGAATCCTTTTGTGAAGTTACTATAAGCTATTGACCTCGCAGGGCATGTTTATTTAGTTGATATGAACATTATTATACACCAGGCTATATCTCCGACACCAGATGAAGTGGTGTGTCTGGTTATTGGCTTCACTCGTGTTCAGTTAATTGGTGCTAGCCACACAGGGTGATTCGCATAAATATGGAGGTGGCCATGGTTCACTATAATAATAATGGCATCCTTTAAATCATATTATATAGGCCGGTCCATCTATATCCTAATGCCTCAAACTGTTCTAATTATGTTCGACTAGGAGTTACCAGATGCTATATCCCATAAATTGTGTATATCATTATGTATTCATGCATCATGACAATCTACCCACCTAAATAGGATATATTGATCAACGTTAGCAGAAATGTAAATGCTCGTGGGGAGGCTATTGTACGAAGAGTTCCATATATGTTCACTTGATAAACAATCCAGTTTGATCATATATACCTTAGTTTAAACATAATTTATTTCATGAATAAAAAGTATACGTTTCATCGTGGACCGGATTCGACATCTACTGTGCAGGATTATGTGAGTCGATTTCAGAAATCATTCTATACTCACCCCACCTAACGAGAGTGTGGTGGTCCAGATACACATTAGCGCTACTTGAATATGAGACAAACTAATTATATACATTTAATACAAAAATATGCTAATATCGCTGTGATACAAGTAAATATATTGCTTGAGTTCTAGTTAAAATTTGTCACGATCCCATCTTGGTCGACATATTAATGAACCCGTGGAAATGCACCGTACTTAGTATGTACTGGTGACTAGAAGCAGTTTAAGCATGAGGCAATCATCAACATTTCTTCCAATACATATATGTTTGCCAGAATGGTAGAAGCGGTGTCTGATCAGTTTGGGTCGATTTTCCATTCCCATCACCAAGAGTTCCCGCACAATGATTCAATTTACGAAGATTACTATGGATATTATGTCAGAGAATTCCCGAGAAACTTCGACGGGCCATCCAACCTCGTTCATGAACCAATCCTATTCCGGCGGTATACATCTGCCATGGTGCAATTGACAAGACTAAAGTTTAGCTATGATATCTGAACAAGGCCCCGGGTAATCTCCTGGTTTATAGTTTAAATTCCAGGCTTCAAAAGCCTGTCACTGTTAGCTACATGTATGTGCAGTAATCTGATTGAATCTGTCGCTAGACATTTAGTATACGAGAAGATATACTCAATCGTTATCGATATTCGAGAACGTATGGCGATCACATGCATCATTTGAACGCGGGTAACTGACAGCGCCTAAAGTAGGCAAATTCACTATTCTCTTCACATACCATGTTGGTCTCTACTAAAGTATTTATATAATATCATAATTGAATTTAGCACAAGACCATATACTTAACGCGCTTGAACATATATTTCGGTTTTATATAGTGAATGGTATGTTCTTATCGAAAGCCCATGCGTGATAAGTATAGGTTATTACCCGCTTGTGTATCTGTAGAAGAAATATAGACCTAGGCCGTGAAGCGGCCGCGGTCTATATTTATTGTACAGATACCCTAACGGGTTATGACATATTTATAAAACTATTCACACCCCAATTTAAGGCAAACAAAATTTAACCACATTCTATACGACGATTAGCTATCAATTACCATTCAATCAAAAGTTAATTGAATGGTGTGTGGTGTTACATTTTCCTGTTGAACAATTAGTCAAATGCTCGTTGACAATCGGATCACTTGCGTCAGCATTATTTATCAGCGTTGATAAACCATTTTGTCTCCGAATTTAAAAACGAGTTTATACTGATGACGTGTTTCTGGATAAAACGGATTCTTCCTTGTGATAATTAACTGTTTCGGCTGTTAATGTTATTTTTCGTCTTGTTGTAATACTGGGATTATCGTTCAGTATACAGGAGGCAATCAAAGTTCCGGTAATGTTCGGACTCCGAAGTGAAACTATTACACATTGCATGAAGTGTGTGTGCTGAAATATCACCAGCAGTCATGACAAAAGATTTAATAAAACCTGCATATATTGCCTGCATTTTCGGCGTTCATGCATGTATATGTGAACAGTTTGTGGAATATTCTCAATGGTATCATTCCAAAGCTCGTGATTATTGTGGATTATACATGCCAAATAGGTTTGGATTTCGTTCAGTTTACTTCCAATCATCCCGCCGCTCCCGACAAACCAAAACCAAAAATATTCAATCGAAAGCGTTGGGCCCCCACCGATGCAGCTCACCACCTATATGACCATTGCTGACCGTGCTTTAACTTCCCGAGTGACTGGTGCTATCGTTATGGCATATTGGTAAAGAATTTCACACATTTCGCCCCGATCTCCTTTCAATTAATGTCAATTTATGTGTGATATTTAGCTCAATTCTATATTTTGGCCCCGTCGAAATACAGATTCATACAAGAAATATTGTTCGTGAATTGGAGCAATTTGATTGTCAGAGGGGTGTGAACCGGTTTATAATGATATGCATACGTGTCATTCTTACACGCTGGTATATGGCAGAAATATCAAATTAAATTAAATTTAAATTGGCGGCCATCTCGATTACAACAAGATATTAATAACTTCAAAGTATTTAAATCGGAGTACATTCATTCATATATCTAACACCGAGATACCGTTCCACTGTGGTGGACATGTTGTTTGACATTTAACACAAATATAATGTTTGGCGAATTTTCATGATGATTATTTGGAAAATAATTGTCAAATGAACTCGCCGTTTGAGTCATTGTGGTAAGGCAACTGATATGATTGTGTTATAACATGGCGATTATTTATTTGGAAGAAGCAAACTAGTCTACTATATTCACCTTCTACGTGACAGAAACGTAATTCGGTGAAAGAGGAAAAAATTTGTGTATTGTATTTTGGCTGCCATCTTGGAAGCCACATTTGATTATGTGACAGTTACTGGATCCAGCTAGATGTAAATACATTATGTAATGATCTTACGCATTTCCATCACCGATTAATTCTAATTATCTTTAAGAAAATAGTTAGAAAATAAAAAAAGTATATTTTGGCGAAAATTTATACCACTTCTTTAAAACATCGCATTTGGAGAAGAAAATCAAGGCAATGAGCCAAGTAATCAACTAATTTGATGCTTAAGTGATTTGTTATCAAGATTGAAGAGAAGAATATTCCTAATCGTCACCAGTTCCATATAATCGACAACTAGAATGCACTCACTGGAGCAGCCTATACTTGCGCCCATCACACATTTGGCATGTTGTGTGGTGTCTTGCCAACAACAGATTGAACCACGGGTGCTGGCCCCTCGTTTGAGAGATTGATAACAAAAATCTAGATATCAAATCTCTGTTCATCCATCGCTGCAATAGTTGTGTGTACGGACATAATATCTCTGTTATCTCAATTTGATCTACACTAGTTACACTAATGATAGTCTTAGTAATACGTACGAGTTGTTCGACATATTAATATAACAATATAGACATCGTTCATATGAAGGGTGTGAAGACGATTGGTTTCCGACGATGCTATATTATATGCCAATTGGGTTAACTTACTAGTTTGACTAGAATGATATCAAGTGTGTATGCCAGTGGCAAAAACCATCAAAATAAATTACAAAATACCGACACAATTAAATAAAGGAAACGGGATCATTGGTTAGTCTTTGATTAACAATGTGTCAATGTGAACTTGCCCTTAGCGACTGATCTACAGACTTCGGGAACATATCAAAATGTCTATTGCGTTTGAGAATGAGAAAGCTTGTTTTCCCAGTTAATTTATAAGGCATTTTAATAATCCATGTTTCCACATTCACATTTTCAGTGCAATTGTTTTTCAATTGAACCACGCGCCCGACTGTTTGACCGGACATGATTTATATGCACCAGGATCTTTCGAAAATGTTTTGAACTTTCCAGAAATATGTTCGCACCTCACAGTCACTGCATCTTTTAGACTGATCTCAACTCATTTCCTCGAGTTTCAAGATATATAAAATAGGTTTCTAATGGGCATGTACTGTTGCCGACGTTTGTTTTACATGTAGTATATATATTTATAATAATCAAACACGAAGTTGTTGGCAGATGGAATGGTTTAGCCTGTCCGTGTAATACGAGTCTCAGCTGTCTGGACATCGACGCAATCATGTCTGGTGTTTTGCGCGCCCATGTAGCTCGTGACGTCCTGATGTGCGTCGTGACGTCATGGCGTCTTGATCTGTTTCCAGAAAGAAATAATTCAATATTGTTCATTAATGAACGATTTATTACCAAAATAAAACCAGATAACAATGCAAATTAAGTATATATGTGGATTTAAATTACAATTGATGCAACCATTTCATATTAGCGCGTGTTCATTTTTTACAATATGTACTTCCGGTATGACGTAACATATTCACGGAAGGACAGACATCCGAGCCGAAAACATCAATTTCCCACCTCCGGTCGCCATTTTGGCGGCCATCTTTAATCGAGAGATTCAATTTTTATATAAAATTATATCATGGCGTCACACCATACGCTGCACAAAAGGATTGTCATTTATTTTATATCACAATTATATTTTTATCATGAAATCCAATAATAGCGAACTTCAGAAAATGAGCACGGCGGCCATATTTGTGACGTCATCAGAGCACCCAGTCGCGACATCAGGGGGAGTCCATATACTGGCTCATGAATATGGTCTCTATATTTGTTCATGATTTTCCAACGGGAGCCCAAAATCGGACATAAGCGACTCTACTGTCAGTCAGAATATTCCAATAATTTTAGTCACCAATCGATGAAATGAAATCATTAGTGAAATTCAATTGACAATGTGACCACAATCAGTGAAAGAAACCATCCCCCAACCCCTAACCATACATTGTCGCCTCGTCCTTGACGAATGCAACTGATTATCCAGAGGCCAATAATTTATTGTCTCCATAACGGTAAGTATAATGTCGGCCAAAAAGCGAATGCGAATAACATTTTCTCTATATACATTGTACTAGCGGGGTTACCTGGCATTGCCCAGGTTAAAGTGATGTGAAACCCTCTGCATGTTGTGGATATTGGTGGGAATAGAGGTTACTCTTGCTCAAATTGTTACACGTATTCTCATAAATTGTATATTCAATAGCATCAAAAAACATTATTTTTTAACATTGAATGTAAGAAGTGGCTCACCTTGTGAATTGTCATTTTGTTTATCATGATTAATCCATTCCACCAATAAAGAAGTATTTATTTAATTTCTGAGTATTCTTCAGACGTTATAACATGAAACTTGAACATCATAAACACATTATTTCGCAAAATTTAAAGACGACAATTAGGATATACTTATATAGAGATGTATCAATCTAGTTGGTTAGACTAAGTTTTTTAGGACACCTGGTTATCATATCTCCATGAAGATACAGATGTGTTAAAGAAATGCCCAGGTGCGCCTCGGTTCATGGCGCTATCTATTGGCGAAATATTCTCAGTTTAATAGGAATGTTGATATGCATGTATAACAGCTACATGTGTCTGATACGGAGCGCGATTTTGAGTGGTTTATTTTATTTCTTTTGCTTGGAAACTATATTGAATGTAACAGACTCAATTGTGTTATAATATATACATGATCCAATCTAATATGCAATCCCCTGACGGTTCGAGGTATCTCCGTTTGCAAGTGTATCTGTTAAATAAAATGATAAATATGCGTTTAATGCTTTCTTCTATGTATCTGTTTTGCTAGCTCATTATACGTTTTAACACACACGATTTGATTCCTCATATCATTTGAGAAGAACGTGTATGAATTTGATGGTTATTGGCACTAAACATATTTGTTATCAGTTTTAGTGACCCTCCCGTCCCTATTTCAGACGGAAGTGGTGCCTCTTTTGTCATCATTAAACAACATACTTAGACTCATTATGGAAATATAATAAAAATATATATAACATTGGTAAAAAATGGCGAGTATACAAATTAGTATCAAACTTAGGGCCCCCACATCTCTCATCAAAACGGCATCAAATTGGCGTATCTAAACCACACGATTAGTTTCTCGTACCACAGAGAAGAATGTATATCAATCTGGTGGAAATATGCGTTAAACATATTGTTCATATGTCTGTGTATGTTCCTCTCACTCTCTGTGCATCCTGACTCGAATGACCCTACCTGTGACAGCTTGTGACATCATTAAAAACATAATTAGACTCTTGATATCATGGAGATGATTATTGATAAGTTTGGTACTAATCGGCGACTAAATAAAGTTTTATCAAATTTAGTGCCCACCCAAACCCATCTCTCACCAAAACATCACCAACCTGGCGTCTTTAAATCGCACGATCAGACTCCCCGTATTATGGATAAGAATGTGTATCAGTTTGGTGGAAATGGTGCTAAAATGATTGCGTATCAATTTATGTGCCCCTCTGCCTTTCACTTCACCCCTGACTCGAATGATGCCACTTTTGACAGATTTAAGCTACACCATTAGACTCCTCATACCATGGGGATAATATTGTACAAGTGTGGTGGCAATCGGCGACTAAACCCATTCTTATCAAATTGAGTGCTCCTCCCACATTTTCGAAACAGGAGAGACGTATGTTGGGCTTTTAGATTTCATTGAATTTGACTATCCATTTATCAACCCATTCGCTGATTTTCAGCAAGTCGTAATATACCGACGAGTCTAATGTGTGTATATCAGAGTTAGTGTTCATGAGACACGTATCATCGGCAAATCGTCTAGCTCAACCAATAACATCAGATTAATTTACTTATAAGATCGATAGATCAATAACAAATGTCAACCAATTTTAAATCTATTTCTGACAGAGTTACTCTTTTGAGGAAAAAATCGACGATATCATCTTCGATTCGTATCCATAGCAACTTTATAATATTCTTGATCTTTCCTTCTGCTGGTTAAATAAAACATTCGGTCAAGTGGTCATTTTGCGGTGCTTGGCTATTCCGAGCGATTTGAGCAAAAGCCAGTGTCTATGGGAAACATTGAAGATATAATATAGTTTTAATATTTTAATAATTGTGGACTGTTGTCTGTATAAAACGACAGGGATTAACATCTTAACTATTGCCGGTTTGCTACAACCAACACAGCTATTATTTAAATTTAAATATATTTCACAATACACATGATGCATGTTTTGAATGGTTTCTCTAATTTGTACAAATCAGCCAAACATCGTGATAATGACAACTTTATATAAAATAACGGTGCTGTTTCTCAACAGCCCCGCTTTGCCATACAAACATCATAGCAAATTAGCAGGACCACTTGATCAGGGGTGATAAAATGCAAACGAAACACTAAATACTATCGATATAATTCATTTCTCTGTTAACAGTTGGACTTTGATGAAATAAGAAATAAGAAAATCAGAAATCATCAAAGGCCAACTGGAAGCTGAGTATTGGCTAATTCTCGTATATTATACTTACGATCTGGTGTAAGCTATTTCTCGTATATTATACTTACGATCTGGTGTAAGCTAATTCTCCGTATATTAAACTTACGATCTGATGTAATCTAATTCTCCGTATATTATACTTGCGATCTGATGTAATCTAAATTGGAAATTTGGAGATAACTTCATCCTATATTCCAAACGTTTATCACTTAATGTATTACACACACAACAGGTGGCCGCGTCAATATCAGATAGTGATTTATCGCATTGTCAACAAGCGTAAATATATTCGTCCCATGTTATCTCGAGAGGCATGTACATGTAGTAGCTTTACTCATAATAATCTTTTGACATTGGACATATACTGACATTAATAAGGTCACGCCAACGATGTATATATCTAGATGTATAAAGTGTTGAATAATTATGCAGGTCTAAATCAAATAAATGTATATGTGTCAATACCGAAGATTACGTAATGACTGCATTGCTAGCCACGAACGTACATGGAAACGCAAACAGACATATGCATGTAGATATCGGTATTCAGCTCTAGAAGTGTGAACCTGTTATACTGCCGTGATGTTATTATATGTTCAGCACTGCGCCATGACGTAATTGATTCACTAAAAAACTCGAATCCTCTATTTTCGGGAACGCTTTTAAGTTTGTGAGTTGGCGAAAGCATGAGTTGTGATACATATTGCTCTTTTGTATTTTGTTTCAGAAAACACTAGTTTTGTGTATTTTTATAGACGTGCCATACTACCATTAAATATTGACTACCACATCAGCGTATTTGTCATATTAAATAAATGGAACCAATGCTCTTGTTAGTTGGAGGTGTACTTTTGGTGTATGAAGTCACGAAACATGGAAAAGTTTCCCATCCGACATTATGGTCCAATAAAGTCACACAGTGTGGTGTGATAGTTTAGTCAATTAAAATGTTGCATATTCATCGAGCTTTTCCTTAAAAAAAAGCCCTCAAAATAGTTTCCAATAACAATGGTCACAAATGAAGGATAGGTATGCAGTGCAATTTTGATAAGGTTTTGATTTTCGGTTGATGAAATGTTGAGCTAACTTGGGCCATTGTTCTATGTAAAGTTCTTTCTCAAATTGCACAGACTAATTGTAAATATTGTGCCTGTATTTATATAGTTTTTTAACAATTTCTTGACCACATTGACAAGTAGTTCAGATAATATATTCACCATGTTATCTCGCCAATCAATACGAACCCTTCTGTACTTGTATTAGCATGTATGCTGTATATTGTCTACTTCAGATTCCTGATCATCCATCAAAGCGAATACTAAACCATTCCGATGTATACTGATGTTACTGAGTGGCGAATTTATTAATTAAAATCAATGATAACGCCCGCGTATGTGTTAGGCGGGTACCGGTGTAATTTGCAAAACACAAAATTATTTTGTTAGAAAAAAAATATTAATGCCATCAAATCAAATGTATGTCTCCCCAGTCTGAATTTCAAAGATGATGAAAGAAACTATATTATTTGACATTGAACTGTTTATTGATTGAACTTGCTTCATATCGACGCCAATCATTATTTTAATATCTAGTTTCTATATATACGTTGTTGATTGTTGATATGGGGTTTGGGATTTGACCCGGGAAAATTTGGAAGGGGCGGCACCCCTTCCCTTCAACCCACTATTGAATTTTAATACTAACATGATATGGTATTACATAAACATGAAGTGGTGAAGGTGAAATGGAAATTATCTATTTTTTTTTAGTTTTCTTGGCCTTCTTTTTGTTTCGATGTTCTGTTGTTGTAGCTGCTGCTGTTGTTGTTGTTGTTTCAGAGTCGGAGTCGGAGGCGATGGTCCTGGCTAGTATCATTTCTTTTAACTTTGCCATTTCTTCTGCTACTTTGTTTGCTGCCGCCATCGTCTCCAGAGCTTCCTGAACGACTTCGACCATCACTGAAGAGTTGGAACCGCAGCTGTTGTTGTTGATGCTAGTGGAGATGGGGACACCGGGATGAGATGGAATTCCGGTGTCCGAGGTGGTAAACTGTCCAACTCCACGTCGAAGCTGGCGGCAGGAACATCTGGGGTGGTGTCCACGTCCCTGTCTCCGCTCGCCTCGGCACGACAGCAGGGACATCCGGCAGATCAACGGAGTCCCTGCTAGCTGGTACGATGTCGTCTGTCTCCATGCAGGTCGGGTCGTCTGGGCGTCTCTCAGACAACTCCGACCTACCGGCTGTGACACTGGACGTCGGCTGAACCACACGGGAAGGGGTGACCGGCAGATCAACAGTCACCCCCATCTTCTTCTTCCGTTTCGCCCGTCTGGCGGCGTCCCTTCTTCTTCTTGATGGCGTCTTCTTTTTTGGAGGCCCCTTCTTCACTGTACGGCGGGTTTCGGCGTTCCTGTCCCGGGCAGAATACCTCTGGATACCAGCATCCTCTGTCCGGAATTCAATGCAAAGGACCAGATAGCCCCTGTTAGCCTGGAGATTCCAGCTAACAGTGTCCACTATCTGACTTCTTTGCATTGCAGCTAACGCGGCGTCGGGGATTAGCTCCATAATCCGTCCTGAGCCTAATACAAAACCGTCTCATTCAGGCCGGCATTAGCACGAGGGCGGCTACTCCCCGACGGTCACAATCCACACAACTCACTCCTGCTAATGTCTGACAAGAGGAACAGCAGACAGACAAAGCAATTATGACTGTCCCGCTCGACTACTGCCAGAAAAATTTAGTTTTGTGTTAATCGCGGATTAACTAGAGAGCACACTCCACTTCTACCCTAGTGTACATTATTCCTACGTATCGGATTTATTTATTCCTCTCCGTCGTCAAGTACAGTAGTTTCAACCCAGTTGTTGTGCATAATATCCTGCAATTGATAACTCATAGAACAAAACAGATTATACATTGTGGTGGTTGAAGATGGGGTCCCTTTTCATGGATGCAAGTTACAATATGTGTTATCATAAATTAAGTCTTTTCAAACCATTAACGAACTTTTCTTTTGGGAGTATAAGCTATAGGATTAATAGAATGACACTGAAATCTGTTTTACTCAAAACATTTACACTGGAGCCGCAAAATGCTGATTCGTGTCTCGTTAACCGTGAATATCAAACAATGAATGAACTAAATGAAGAAAAATATTTATTTAAAATATGTTGTACTTTCAAATGACTGCTCTTTTCTGTGAGTTAGTATTTTTAAAAGACACCATCAACAGAACAAATATGCTAGTTTATGTATATATTGGGACAGATTCCAATTGTGATTTTATAACATATACATGCACATCATTACATAATTTTCTTTTAATCCCTTGGTAGTATGTGTTCGATTTCTGGTTTAGTGCATTCATCCAATTATTCAACTGAGTTTTTGTGACTCTGAGAAGGTGTGGGCTTATTTTTTCTGCTCATAGATGGTTTTCGCCAGAAATCAAGAATGAACTCCGGTGGTTTAGAATAAAAGTTACATACACGCAATTCTAAATCTTCTTCTTTATCGAAGGAGCATCGATCAGCTCACTGTTGGCCGAAGGATTCAAATTTTAAATCAAAGATGGATGCTAACGGTCATGTTTTGAAACGAAATTCGGGAAAAAAATTATAGCTGCCATCTAAAAGTCACCCCGAACATCCGTATGAAGTTTTATGATGATCGCATGAGTCTGTTCGTGTAAAATTCACCATATTGCTGTAGTTATACCAGTAACGACAATAAACAAAGAAGATTAAAAAATACGGATACTATGAGATATCTTATAAATTTTGGACTGAAAATCAGTGAAAAGGCTGAAAAATGGATTTTCCCATTTATTAAAGAAACTAAAAAAAAACAAAAACATTGCAAGCCAATAAGAACAGTTTACAAGCGTTTTGTCGACTCTCTCGGCGGATGTTTCTTTAAATATACGGTAAGCGTTGGTGGTGGGTGTTGCTGTTAAAAGTCACAAATTTTGTTCTTATACAAATCATAAGTATCGCGTAAATTACATGTTATTGTCATGTTTGTAGTCGATGTTATGTAAATAAATAGTGCGTAAAGAGTATTCGATAAGCAGAAGACTCAACACCGGAGACCCTACTAATGAACTTTGGTTAAAAAATGCCACCAAGTTGTTTACAACATACCGGTATAGCGCTTGCTAATCTTCGCCCTCATAATTTCAATGTTGAATGGACCAACGTGAATCACTCTCCTAAATATTACCACGGTGTTGAGTGTGTTGCTTATCACTCATTATGTACGTGATGTATATAAACAAACGCTCGGCTCACACAAGGAGTGTTTTGTGGATATGATCGCATTCATACTATAACATTATACAATACTATTGTTATATTCTTGGGGAAATTTGTCATAATGTGGTAACTGTTATTTCTAAATTATAACCTGTAACGAGGGCCATCCGTCCCTTTAAACCTACCCTAACATTTACCTTAGTTTTAGAGTTCACACATTATCGCTGCTTGTAAAATAAAATCTGTGCAAAAAGGAAATTTACTGCTATCATTATTTGAGATTTATTTAGATATAATTAACGATTAACTTGATAAAATATAGGTAATATTTGTCTCCCAAATTGTCGACAATCGATTTTAAATAGAAATCTGACGACATGACCTTCATAAACCGTTATTGTATGATTCGTTTGTGAGTAACCGTGTCCCATGCCCAGCATCAATAGGGAGGTTTAGATATAAAAGCCTGCCCGTCCAGCAATATAAAACGATACTTTTCTCCACTGTTTGGTGTGAGATCGTCAATGGTGGAACAACTACATTAAGAGTATGTTGATAAACTCCACATGACACCGAGTGTGGAGTGTTACACACGAGACACAGTCTTATTTAATGATGACTTTAATATGACACGTTTCGTTTATCACTGACGACTAACAAACTCACTACTTTACTGGTTGGTTATTTGCGGGGGGGGGGGTAATCGTCGTTACAGTCGGTATGCCATATCACGACGTAGTCAGTTTTACGGGTGCAGGAAAGACCACGAATATGGTCATTCACCGCGCGTAGAAACCACTGACTCTCGGAAAGCAAATGACAAACTTACCCAGATACAGGAATCTGATTACACTCCCTTAGCGTGGATCAGGAATCCGCGCTTATCGGGGTTAGTACCAGCTTCGTCAACGCTGAACGGCCTATATATGACGGCGTAATGCACTGAGCGCTCTACCGACTGGACAGCCTATATATGACGGCGTAATGCACTGAGCACTCTACCGACTGGACAGCCTATATATGACGGCGTAATTCTCTGAGCACTCTACCGACTGGACAGCCTATATATGACGGCGTAATGCTCTGAGCACTCTACCGACTGGACAGCCTGTAATATATATGACGGCGTAATGCGCTGAGCACTCTACCGACTGGACAGCCTATATATGACGGCGTAATGTACTGAGCACTCTACCGACTGGACAGCCTATATATGACGGCGTAATGCACTGAGCACTCTACCGACTGGACCACCGTGGCCTCAAGAGGCTGTGTGACATTACACAGCGAGTAATGTTTCAGAGTAATTACAGCGAGTAATGTGTAATGTTGCACAGCCTGTTGCGAACGGCTTTTACAGCCAGCATCTATTTATAGTCACATACAGCTCACAATATCGCCAAACACAATTATTGATATACGTGCCACCCCATACGATAATCTGTTACATTATATATTGATATACGTGCCATCCCATACGATAATCTATTACATTATATATTGATATACGTGCCATCCCATACGATAATCTATTACATTATATATTGATATACGTGCCATCCCATACGATAATCTATTACATTATATATATTGATATACGTGCCATCCCATACGATAATCTGTTACATTATATATATTGATATACGTGCCATCCCATACGATAATATGTTACATTATATATTGATATACGTGCCATCCCATACGATAATCTATTACATTATATATTGATATACGTGCCATCCCATACGATAATCTGTTACATTATATATTAATATACGTACCATCCCATAAGATAATCTATTACATTATATATATTGATATACGTGCCATCCCATACGACAATATGTTACATTATATATTGATATACGTGCCATCCCATACGATAATCTATTACATTATATATTGATATACGTGCCATCCCATACGATAATCTGTTACATTATATATTAATATACGTACCATCCCATAAGATAATCTATTACATTATATATATTGATATACGTGCCATCCCATACGATAATATGTTACATTATATATTGATATACGTGCCATCCCATACGATAATCTATTACATTATATATTGATATACGTGCCATCCCATACGATAATCTGTTACATTATATATTAATATACGTTCCATCCCATAAGATAATCTATTACATTATATATATTGATATACGTGCCATCCCATACGATAATCTGTTACATTATATATTGATATACGTGCCATCCCATACGATAATCTGTTACATTATATATTGATATACGTGCCATCCCATACGATAATCTATTACATTATATATTGATACACGTGCCATCCCATACGATAATCTGTTACATTATATATTGATATACGTGCCATCCCATACGATAATATGTTACATTATATATTGATATACGTGCCATCCCATACGATAATATGTTACATTATATATTGATATACGTGCCATCCCATACGATAATCTATTACATTATATATTAATATACGTACCATCCCATACGATAATCTATTACATTATATATTGATATACGTACCATCCCATACGATAATCTGTTACATTTTATATTAAGAAATCTGTTAAGAAAAGTTTAAAGATCTACGGTCCTATTTGACACCAAATTAGTCAAACTTTCCAGAGTTTATTTTCAGCTTACCAGGATATAATGTAGGAATAAACTACTTGTAATCATCATAATTTGTATGACACAGGCATCGCGAACATCTACAATAGCATCCGTCAGTTTTACGTTGGAACATATTACATAAAAATCATAATTCACAACGCTCTTTATTATCTACCCCTTTTGGATGACGGAAACATGGTTGCTTTTTACAAGAGCCGATTATTGGAATTTTTGCTCGGCTGACAAAAATTCAAAACGCATGTTCCTCCTTTGAAAGTCGATATTGTTGTCATTTTTTCGGGGGACGGTATAAATCACCGGTGTCCGTCCGCCCATCCGCCCCATATAGTTTCCGGATGATTTTACAGCCAGCCTATGTTTATAGTCACATACATATCACAATATCACCAAACACAATTATTGATATACGTGCCATACGATAATCTATTACATTATATGTTAAGAAATCTGTTAAGAAAAGTTTAAAGATATACGGTCCTATTTGGCACCAAATTAGTCAAACTTTCCAGAGTTTATTTTCAGCTTACCAGGCTATAATGTAAACAAACCTACTTGCAATCATCATCATGTGTATGACACAGGCATCGCGAAAATCTACAAAAGCATCCGTCAGTTTTACGTTGGAACATATTACAACAACAACAAAAATTCACAACGCTCTTTGTTATCTACCTCTTTTGGACGACGGGAAAATGGTTGCTTTTTACAAGAGGTGATTATTGGAATTTTTGCTAGGCTGACGAAAAATTGAAAACGCATGTTCCTCCTTTGAAAGTAGATATTATTGTAATTTTTTCGGTGGACTATATAAATCACCAGTATCCGCCTGTCTATGCGTAGATCTGCTCCATATGTTTTCTGGATGATTTCCCGGTTGATAACGTTAGTTCCAGTTATCTGATTGTTTGCAAATTTGGTATATGGATTTCTCACATGACAATAGAGATCAAGTTCGATATTATTCACGGAGTTATGGCCCTTGTCGACTTAGAATTTACTGATTATTCTGGTGTCTAATCCAATAAAACTAGGCGTGTTGACAAAATAGGCAGTTAGAAACAAAGCTTGATTCAATGGATGTTCACAGAATCAAATAAAGCCATCGTCAAATAAAGCCACCGTAATAGGGAGACGTGTCGTTAAGCGGCGTTTTATCTGAAGTTGAAGAAATACAAATTGTCTTTTTATGGAGCCAAATCGGACAGGTCATCTTTAATATATGAGAGAGAGAGAGAGAGAGAAAGAGAGAGAGAAAGATATTGTTTATTCTTCCACTCGTTCCGTCTGTGACCAATCGAGCTTCAAATTCATCTTCTAAGCTAGGACGCGACTATATTTGGTTTCCGTTTGGGGGTCTCCAACTTAGAATATCAAATCCCACCCTCACTGACGGCCCTGTCAGTACAAATATTTGTCTGAAAGTGAGAAAACGTGCCACATTTTGTCCAAAACAACAATGTTCACACTAACTGCTGGTTAAATAAATGAAACCTATTATTTTCAACTTAGTTGTGGGGGACATCACAGACCAAAACCCAATGTCGCCATGCATGTCCATGCTTCTAAGACATTATTTTCATTCATGCACGATAGCCCAACACAGATACACAATGCGCAGAGTTATTGCTTCGATGTGAGAAATCGTGTTTCAATTTGGAGGTTTAGATTAAAAACTTCCAACTTCGCCCGTCAAACAATAACAGTCAATAATATTCCTCAGGGTGGGAGATCTTGGTCAATGATAGAATAACAATAGTCTTGACTTGAAACATATTTTATTTGCATAATATACAAAAGGGATTGGGGCACAAGTTTTTACAACTTATGAAGCCCTCTCCCGATACAATAATAACATACATGTAATCAAGATGACGGTATACACGTATCTACGTGATGATAAGTTTTGAGATATATAATTTGTATTGCCTTCCACAGGTTGCGGAGATTTGAGTTTAAAACAATGTGGCTACATTATAATTATTTGGCACGATAAACGAGTGCTAATATAATATATTGGTGTATGTTTGGATGTTAGAAAAAAGTAATAGTAGACAGTAATGTTATATACTCGGTTTTGGTTTTTTGTAGCGCTCTGGAAGACAGTACTGACACGTAATAAGAACGTGCACGTTTGTGGGGGAAGTTGGTCCATTTTGTGAGATAACTGCCACATAAAAAATTGAAATTCCGGAAGTCTATTCAAAAGTAATATGCATATGTATATACATACACATACATACACATACATACATATACACATATATACATATAATATATAATCTTTTAGGGGTCGAAACGCTTAGTCGCCGCAATATATTGCTGTGTGATGTAAAATAGTCTCAAATGTTTTTGGGACGAGATATGAGGTATTCCACACATGAGTTCCGCAATGTTGCTTATTATGAGATTTTCACGGGTTAGTTTCTCAGAAAATTCTGAGCGCTCTCTTTGATACAATGGGCACATGTAGAAATATTGATATGCGTCTTCATACAGGTTTCCACACGAACATGCGGGGCTGTCAGCGCTATAGTTGTTGAACATATCAGATCGGAGTTCACTACACAAATTACGTAGGCGACAATGAAAAATGTTGTATTTTCTTAGTCCAACGTAGAAATGTCGAGGGGGACTGGGCGTGGGATCTATATGTTTCAAGTTGGTTTTAAAGGTAGAAAATTGATCAGCGTTAGTGATTAATTTGGGAAGTTTATTCCATTCCATGACCATCTTTGGGATAAGTGACTGTTTGAAATGTTCAGTATTGCAGTAATATGAATAAAATTTACTAGGGCGTCTCCAATTATAGTCTGCATCTTCATGCGATATGGAGGGGGGAGTGTAGTGGTTAGATTATTATGATGGTGCTAAATTGTTGACTATTTTATAGAGTGCCTGCAATTTATGTATTTGGCGTCTTTTATTGAGTGAAGGCCATCCAACTTCCTGTATGATTGTGGAATTGTTCTCGCCATTATGGACAGAAATTCTAATTGAAAGTTATTGGCAGCTGTGTTCACACCAGATGCACATGTTATGAGGTCATCCCAGTCGACATTGGCAAGTAGGTTATTTGCATGGAAAAAGTTACCTTTTCTATAGTTCCACGCTTGTCTTAGAAATGACGCTGCGGTCGTGTTTTCAAATGTTATTGTAGCATATACACCTAAGTGGTCTGAAACTCCGAGATATAGGACATCGGCATCTATTATACGGAGAGAGTTTGAGGTAATAATTGGGTCAAGCAACGTGCTTGAGGTGCTGGTCACTCTCGTTGGGACCATTATTGAATTTTTCATGCTGAAACCATCCATAAAATTGGAGTTAAAATCTCCTGTGATGACATATTCGGAAATGTCAAGTACGTCTGAAATTGAGGATTCCAGGAGTTCCCAATAATTTGGGAGCAAAATTAGGCAGATCTGTACGATACTCCAAGAACAATACGAGTTTTCTTTGAGTGGATTTCAAACCAGGGACAAGAAGAGTAGAATTTTAATTCTGTTTTTCGATTAAATATTAAGTGATCGGCGAACATTACACATATTCCGCCACCGTCTGAATCTCGGTCTTTGCGAATTGGTGTACAAAATCCATCGATTTCTAGTTGGTTTGAAGGATAAGATGGATCAAGATGCGTTTCGGTGAAACATAAAATGTCATATTCGTTTACAAGGTCTGCAATCTTTTCAAGTTTATTACGGATAATCCTTACGTTATAGAGGAAGATTGAGATAGAATCCTCAAAGATTGAGATAGAATTCTCAAAGTTAATAGTCTGAGACAACGGTCCCGGGTTAGTATGTATATAGCCGGAATGCCGGATAATAGTAATAAAAAGAACGCAATCAGGAATAACGACCTTGCGTTTGGTGGACTGAAGCATTTTCCGAGGTAAAGGCTGCCTTTTTTCACAGTTTTGGGGGGTTTGCGGTCGTTTTGCTGAGTCGAAGATACCTATTGCTGCCCTATATTGGTTCAAGTCACACGTCATATTTCTGACGGTGGTTAGAAACCAAGATAGGGAAGCAACTGGACTCCGATTCAACAGATAATAGATAGAGTGGCACCTCACAAATGGACTTGGCAGTTGTTCTTAAGTTGTGGATATTTTCAATATGGACTGGAAACATGAAGTAAGTAGATGAATCACCAAAAGCGGTAAATGCATAGAATAAAGAGAACATGATCAAGACATGATGACAATAGTCTGTTGGTAAACTATGCATAGCACCAATCGAGTGTGAAATGTTAGGCGCGAGTAGCGGCCAATAGTTAATTGACACATTGCGCAAAATAAATTACCACTGATATGACTTACGAATAACTTATAGAAGGCGTATATTTTCTGTCCAAAAACCTTTTTCGCAGAATTGACGACTACGAGTCCGTTTGTGACAAAATAGTGGCGTTCAAACTTATAGTCACTCGCAGTTAGGTGATATGATTATGGTTGGTGTGATTAGTTTGTACTTAATTGTGTTGTTATCCGATCATATAATGGTAGTTTGCACGCAATGCTCGCGTTTCCAATCTTGACTTCTCTAAACGCAATCGTAACTACGGATATGGCAAAACGACAACTGATAGAATGAACACAAATTCTAGTGACGTAGTATACCCTATTCGTAATTCTTGTCAATAGTAGTTCATTATGCGAAAGGTGTCCAAAGCTAACTTTATTATGACACGATTCGTGTCTCATTGACAACTAACGAAATATACTGTTACGTTGCAATGACTTCATCTCAATAATACAATATAGCTGCTGTCTGACATCTTGATAATGTGTTTTCGCCTCGGGACACTGAGAATTATAGTCTCGAAGTTTGAAGTTTTTTAATCTAAACCTCCCTATTGACGGTCAGTTTACGGACGGGTTTATGACCACGGGTGTCAAAACATGAAAGTCTTGAGCCGTCCATCTTTGGTATATGTCGCTGAATAACCCACATCGAGGCATCGAGGTTATGTTTACTCGCTTCGTGTGTGAGTGGTCGCGTTTCGTAAGTAAACTTTATCGGGCCTTGAAACGTGGGAACTTGAGTTCCATCCATCTTTGATACATGTTGCTGGATATGTTTGTCCACCTCGATGAAGTGTGTGTTTGTGGTAACTATGGTTACTCGCTGGAGTTTAGAAGGAACTGAATATGGTGGAACAACATAAAACACTCTGTCAAGTGATTGGGTGATACTATAGAGTAAAATAAAATATGCTTTATATTCTATTGATTCTTTTAAACTATGTCATGATTCTGTCGATTCAGGTTGTCTGTGAATCGTATATACATTTATGGTACCTGTGAATGTTGGTAGTGACATTTGGAGCAAATCTGATAGTAAGTATCGAAATCACTGAGTTTTACATGATAAAGTTGTGGCTCGAAGCAAAACCACTTGTGTTATACATTTCTTAAGGATCGATAAATATTATAAACAGTGTCGCCTTGGAAAACAGATGTGCGATCATGTTTATCATTCAGCTTCAATGACGTAGCATTTTTCGAACTATGCTCTTGGCGGAATGTGGCGGCTATAAATTCCATCCATCCTTGATGCTCACTTGACACTTGACACAACCCGTAGAATTTCACCAGCACGCCGATGACAGCTGAATGCGCGTTGTAACATCGATGTTCTATACTCTCCGGATGCATCGTTCGCATTATTCTTCCCTTCAGATCACCTGATCCACGAGATGCCTTCATCCGAGCGCTCGTAACGAGCGCGTACTCAACGTTATTGAACATTATGTCGGTAACGTCATACAATAGGTGAAAGTGTGCACGAAAGTCGCTGACAGGCACCGACCTGAATGAATAGGTGTCACTATTATCGAGAGGATAACTGAACGTTTCAATATGATCGACTGCAAAAGTTAGCAACTCTTTGGTAATTTTATAGAGAAGTTTGTCGATATTTTCCTCGCACCGATTGCCGCTCACGTAGCTATCACCGCGTGATTTATATGAGATATCACGTAACACTTGGTCAGCAACAATGTTCCAGTATTGTGGTAACTTGGTAATGGTATCATCGACAAAAGCTAACCATTTATTCATTAATGTTTCTGTTTTTCTTATGATAGCACTACGGCCCCCTTTATTTTTACCTGTCGATGTTATCATGAAGAACTCTTCTACAGGGTCCTTATTTGAATCTACAATTCTAGACATAGATTCAACAAAGACATCATATCGAGAATGTTCATCTTGTCTAGAACATATCCAAAGATCAACTGTCTTATTAAATAACGTAATATTTGAGTTAACATGGTCTGTATAACGGCGTCTGAGTTTATGGATTGGAAACCTCGCCACCACATATGCGGATACTCGTTGTTTCATGTCATGGGATACAATCCCGGTTCCATACATGACCTCTGCTGATTCCATGGTGTTCCTGATATGAGACATATGATATGTCTGCGTGATAGCCGGGTTTGTTTCAGAGAGTTGTTGACTTAAATTATATAATATATCTGCTGCGATATTCAGCCTTGTGTGTGATGTCATTCCCGCGATATTATCAGTGATTAGATACAACCCGAGAAGAGACCACAGACGCCTGCGGAGATATATCAGATCAGATTCCAAGACACCAGTCAACAAGTTCATTTTAGGAACAAAATAATGAGGAAGGAATCCTATTTTTAAATCCTGATCAAGTCTCTTTAATATATCCACTGATGACAAGTCATTTTCCCAGAATCGAGCGTCAGTCTGCTCGAAATACCAGAGAGCTGACGTTTTCAGATGGTAGGACGTCAAAACTCCGCGGTCAGAATCGATGACGCGTCCGATTACCTTCAAAAGTATTATACTGAGTCTCTGGTTAACTGACATTGTTCTCAACAGCACGACTTCTGCCTTAGCAAACGACAGACAGAAATCGTGCTCACGGTCCGGGTTTAATGGAGCAGGTCGTGCTGCAAGGTGGAAATCACCGCAGATAGTTAGCGATACAATGTCGTCTGGTGGCCATGACCGGTCGCGTGCGGAAAATAAGTGTGCTGTCTGTGGTATTCTACTTATTCTTAGTTGTGGAACAAAGTCAGTGGTGGTGTATCGACCATTGATTGTCTTACCAACCTTTGATAATCCATCAGCCTCCGGGGTTTCTCCAAAGATCTCTTCACACATGTCTCTGACAGGATCCGCCAGCACATATTTCCCGTCACCCAAGATGACGTTTGGTACGAGCCCTTCTAACCTCTCAGTAGATATCCGGACATAACATGGGAGGTCAGGTCGGTATCTCAAACTGGATTCATCTATTATTATGTTTCGAGGTTCGATCAGAATATCCATATCGCTTCCGTTAATTCCAACTCCGCTCGCCATGCTCCCTACTAATGTCATTTTACAACGATCATTCGACAGACGTGCTGTTGGTCTACAGTGCGCCCCTTGCAGCAGAATCCGGTTATAATGCTCAGATAGCTCTTGTGAGTCCTCACTGTGTCGACTTCGTGACAAGGACGCCATAATTAATAAATGGATACCTTACTCTGGCGAGCCCTTGGTGTATAAATTTTAAGACGATGGTGCCATTATTAATCCACCTGTCAATGTTGGACATCCCAGACTGTGTTCAGTTTATGTGAGCGGGAAATAAATAACATGTCGTCTTTCTGAAAGTAAAAATGAATATAACAATGTAATGTGGATTTTATCAGGTTTTGATATATGACAGGTTGAATATATAACGTACGTGAATATATCAGATATTACTTAAAGGGATGTTACCGATGGTTTATTAATTGACATAATTCTGGGTGGGATAATCAGTGTATATAATATCTCTCTGTAATTTTTTTATTAATTTAATACTATCGATTACTGTCACACGATATTGAAGAACCATCAACCTGTTGGAAATTATACCCCATTTTCTAAACGTTGTTGACACGAAAATTATTTTTAACTTCACTGTTCTCATGCACCAAGAAGATCAGATTCTGTAAAACAGACCTGTTTTAAAAAGTGGACTTACACATAAAAGTAGTATAGGAAGAGTATTCGGGTATACGGTTTGATTTTGATTTGCTCAGCTCCTGTTCCTGTGCTATCAGGGGTTTAGAGGGCACGCCGCGTGGGTGTATATGGGTGAAGGTTATCACGAGAATAGCGCCCGATTATCGCGGGTAATAAACAATGCGTGTGTGTCTAGGTTTTCGGCAGACTAACAACTCTTCAGAGTCAGCCGCGTTAAATAAGATTTGTCAGTTGTTGTATGATCCAGATATATGGCTAGACGTCGGATGCTTTGTCTCATTTCAGGGAGACTCTCTCCTGCTCTTTGTTGTCGTTCACGTAATTGTACCCTATGCAAGTCAGTCTGGTTTTTGGCAGCAAATCGGCCTTATGTCTAAACGATATCTCCCTCGCGTTAACCCGACCGCTTATCGCCTATTCATGTAATATGAAAGAAAACATGTACTTGGGTGAATGTCGGCAAAGAAGAGATCGGGTACACGGAGTACGTATTCTATTTACGTTATAAACAAGGTCGGGTCACTCCGCACGAAACCAGCAAAGGTCAATGGGGCGGAAGGTATTATGATCGACGAGGGTGCTACAGAGCTGGATATATATACACAAAGAAGTTTGGCGATCCAAGGTCACCCACGAGAGGAAGATGGCCTATAAACGTATAAGCCTGGGTTTGAAGGATAGTACAGCTAACGATATGGATGATACGAAATATTCGGAGCAAAACGATTATATCAGGGCGGCTAGTATCACAAAGGAGGAGATATTATAGAGAATATAAATGAGATATATTGAAGTAACCAAACTATCCCCCTTTTATCGATACCCGGGCGATTCAGAATACCGGGTGCGATGTCCCGATGGCACCACAATTTTATCCGGAACGGGGGGTGGTGGGATTCAACCGAAATTCTCTATTAATCCACCCAAATATTGATATTCATTACCCACAATTTATGTCCAAATACAATAAAATGAACACAACTCAAACAAACAGACGGTGTATCAACATTTACTTTATTCGACACCAAGAATAACAGGTTTATTATACTTCCACGTTTTACATGGAAGTATATTGTTTTTGTGATTTTTATTTTTCTCTATTATTATTTTTATCCTTCTTAGCAATTTTATAACGCGCTAATCTCAGTAAGTACAAGAGCTAGAATGCTGAAACTTTGTGTATATATATATGTATACAATCTCTAGAGCTTAGGCCTATTGAGATCATGTCCTCCCTTGACTTGCAGAGTTATCTCCCTTTGTATGAAAAATTGGTGTTGTCCGAACTCCGAAAATATAAGGAGTACAGCACTGAAATTTGGTCGATATATACATCTTGATATCCACTGAATCGTAAGCACATAAAAAACTGTGTCCGTCTTTCCTCTCCAGAGTTATCTCCCATATATATGTCAACCTCGAATTATTTCTGATCGCCTGTTCTCACATAGCAAGAAAGAGAGCTGGATTTAGTTTTTATGGTAGTGCTGGCCGTTGTCAATATACTACACAAAAATATTTTGGACAGGGTCGGACTTACATTTTTTGGTTAGGATGGGGGCGAAATTTTCGCAATTTGTTTTTTTGCGATGATTTCAACCATTTTTACTACCGTGTATCTATAGGACGTACTAATGATCCTCCTGAAAGAATTTTGTAAATCGGTTGAGAAATGTCCAAGTTACAGACCATCGAAAATTAAATAATTTGGCTAATGAAGGAGCATGGGAGAGGGTGAGACCATACCGGGGAGACGACGAGACCATGCCGGGTGGTGATACCATGTCTGGGTGGTGAGACCAGGCCGAGGGTGGTGAGACCAGGCTGACCGGTGGCAGATGTAAACGTCAGATTTAGCACACACAAAAAACCAAAAAAACAAGTCCAGCGGAATAATATTTTTATTGCGCGCTCCAGATGGGAAGAGTGATTCGGACCGGAATATACCATTTATCACTTTCCTGTCCCAACCGTTTCCGATTTACAGCATGGACAAGAAAATGACCTATTTTTGGCGCCAATTCCAATGGGCTAATTGATGAGCAAGGTTAATGTAGGAGCGGGTATGCTGGTATCTCACAAGTAGGCCCCCGAAGTTTGATAGCTCTACTATAACAGCAACCTGTCCAACAGCGAGCGAGCTTCGGGTGGGTTCAGACTTGCAAATTGCAACAAAAATCAAAGGGGAGAAATTGTCTAAAAAATGAAACATCGAGATAAAAACAATTCTGAGTAGTGGATATGATAGATAGTATCCAAGCGCAACTTATTGATGTCTGCTTAATTGACGCTAAGGTCGAAGGTTCACTCGTGGCGAGGCTTTATAATGTAAATAAGTTTTCTGAAGTGCTGTATCACTAACCTATTTTTCTCGCCAAATCCGACCGGGTTAATGAAGGAGCGAGCTAATGCAGGAGCAGGTATACTTCGATATACTTCTGGTAATATCCGAAAGTTTGACCGCTCTACTAACAAAGCAACCTGACCAACGGAGAGCTCGTGTTCAGGTGGGTTCAAATCGTCAAATTCCAACAAAAACCAAAAGTTGAAAAAAACTTCAAACTATCAAACACGGAGATACAATTTTGCTGATGAGCGGGTGTGATAGGGGGTATCAACGCCCAACTCTGGTACGATTTCTTAAGTTTCAGAGCAAAGGGTTTACTAGTGGCGACGCTATATAGCGTAATACGTACTACATGTAGATGAACACAGCCTGCCATCGATATATGGCAAAACTCGAAATTCTCCAATATTCACATCAAATTCAAACAGGCTAATGAATGGGCGAGTGAATTGCGCTAGCAGGTACATCGGTATACAATAGATACATCCTGGAAGTTTGACTGTCGTGGTTTAAAAGCAATCCGTCTAACAGAGAGCTTGCATCGGTGTGTGTCGAGGATTTTGGCAAATTCGAGTAAATCTCACCAAAACAAAAAATATATATAGAGAAATCGTGAATCGAGACGAGTGGATGTGGTGGGTACTACCACGCGCAAATTCGGTGAAATTTTATAATTTTTCAAATAGATGCGCAATGAGTTAATCAGGATTAAGTGCCCGATATGACATGCATTCACATGTTACATAGGCAAATACCCCCGGATGACTGTATACACTAGGATATTTAATGCAGGGACAGGTATGTCGGTATACTGACAGATCGCCCACAAATTTTGACCAACGGAAAGCTCGTGTTCAGGTGGGTTCAAATCGTCAAATTCCAACAAAAACCAAAAGTTGAAAAAAACTTCAAAATATCAAACACGGAGATACAATTTTGCTGATGAGCGGGTGTGATAGGGGGTATCAACGCCCAACTCTGGTACGAATTCTTAAGTTTCAGAGCAAAGGGTTTACTAGTGGCGACGCTATATAGCGTAATACGTACTACATGTAGATGAACACAGCCTGCCATCGATATATGGCAAAACTCCAAATTCTCCAATATTCACGTCACATTCAAACAGGCTAATGAATGGGCGAGTGAATTGCGCTAGCAGGTACATCGGTATACAATAGATACATCCTGGACATTTGACTGTCGTGGTTTAAAAGCAATCCGTCTAACAGAGAGCTTGCATCGGTGTGGGTCGAGGATTTTGGCAAATTCGAGTAAATCTCACCAAAAAAAATAAAAAAAAATAGAGAAATCGTGAATCGAGACGAGTGGATGTGGTGGGTACTATCCACGCGCAAATTCGGTGAAATTTTAAAATTTTTCAAATAGATGCGCAATGAGTTAATCAGGATTAAGTGCCCCATATTACATGCATTCACATGTTACATAGGAAAATACCCCCGGATGACTGTATACACTAGGATATTTAATGCAGGGACAGGTATGTCGGTATACTGACAGATCGCCCACAAATTTTGACCGCTCTGCTATAAAAGCAACATGCCCAACGGAGAGCTCGCTTAGGAATGGTTCAGACGTTTGACAAATTCCACCGAAACTCAATGGGGGGTAAAAATCGCGTATCCAAATAAAACAAAATTGACGAAATTGCGGTAGTATCTATATGCAACTTTAGTGCGATTTTCTAAGTTTTTCAGCCAACGAGTATAGAATATTGCTCGGCCATAGCATTAATATTAATTATATATCTTAAGACTTTCATGGCGTACAATGGTATGTAGTATTTTGCTTTGTACTGTGAGTGCTTCTTATAAATTAACAACCAGGGTCGTGGCGTATTGCATAATATTAGTATCATTACAACAATCATAACAAGGGTCTAAGGGCAGTAATCGCCATGACAGTTTTAACAAATAAATCCTCATATATCATTAATAATATACCCACAAGTCGAAATTCTGAACTTAAAATCCTTGTCTATGATCTTTTTATTATTCATTTAATTATTTAATACATAATTTCCATATAATATAAAGATTGTGTTCATTACAAATTAAATATTCCATGGAAGTATAAAATTTCTGGTATTTCAGAAATTTAAATCCTAGTTACAGTTAATTATCCATTGTCATCGTCGTCATCTTGCTCAGAGTCTTGAGAGTCTAAGTGTTTATCGTTTTTGTCTTTACTTTTATTTCTCATGTACTCCATCAGGAGGGGTTTATATGTCCTCAACGAAATCCGAACGGCAGGGAGTATATCATAGCTATCATCTAGCATCTTATACCCATGAGTTTTCCCACCACTAACTTCGAGTAAATTTGTATAAATGCGGCATATATGTTTAAAAAACGCCTCTCACAATCGGGCCGTATCTTCACTTTTGATTTTTCTTCAGCCTCTTCTTCCGTCAGCCCTCTCTTCATATAACGTTCAACTAATTCATCTAATTCTGCCTTATTGTCATCTAGGGCCTGTAACCACACATCTTTGAAATAATCGTTTTCTTTTTCAGTCGGAAGTGTTAATATTTGTCTGTCCTGGTCCGGAATTGAATCTATTTTCTTTGTGTCAGTTTTCTGTTTTGTATTATTCACCGGTGCCTCTTCACTTGCTTCTCTTTTCTTCCTATCAGAACACCAATTTTTAATGTGCCTTTGTACATCATGGTGGGTCTCAAACACGACACCACAATCGTCACAGCTTGGCATGATACCGTCTTCGCTTTCAGAGTCGTATTCCTGCTGTGACAATAGCCTATGGTATGTCGTTTCACTGATGTTATCTTCCGTTTGATGGGTTATCACCTCGAATGGCTCATCAACAGTACTGTTATTTGGTAATATGCTTTCTTCTTTTATACTCGACTTTGTCAACATATTACTACTAAGTCGCAAACTTTCTGGAGTATTCGTTTTTAAGTCAACTACGAGATAACCAAATGGTTGATTGGTAGCTTTATTGAAATGGCACATACAGTGTTGCGTTTTCTCTGGATACATTTGACGAGCTAGAGTCATTACCTGCATTTTATCTATGGGGTTGTTGAATAGAATCAAGTAGTGGCAATTTCTCCGTTGGGTGGGGTCCTTGTTATAGTACAGAGATTGGTTAATCGCAAACACTGATATACCCAAATGGTGAATGCCTTCGGTAAATAATTCAGTAACCCGCGAATCCTTGGACGCCGTAGACATAAGGTCATCAAGTACAATCAGACATTTTTTTCCAGAATGAATGAGGGTGTCCAAATTAGTCGGAAGACCTTGTATAAACTGGACAGATGGCGCGACTGTGTCCTTGATTTCATCGTATAATGGCTGCCAGTACTTATAGAACCAAATTATTTTCTCGGGTGAAGGCTGTATACTCGCTGAACAATTTTGAAGTATACTCTTAAGCAAGTGTGTTTTGCCGCAAGAAGTTGGTCCCGAAATCCACGCGGTAAATGGATGCCTGAACTTGAAGTCATCCTGCAGCACGCCACCACTGCTTTCTCTATAATGTTGTTGTTGTTGTTGTTTTAGTTGTTGTTTTAGTTGTTGTTTTAGTTGTTGTTGTTGTTGTTGTTGAGAATGTTTGAACTTTATATGCCGTTTTAAACTGTCTGGCCATACATATTTACTTGAACATGTTTCACACTAATGCTTTATCCTTGACAGACAGGAGGGCACTGAGTCTTTTTCAGTAAAAAGAGAGCCTTTTATGACAAGAAGAACAATATCTATTAATCGAGTTTTCAGTTCCATATTTTGCATCTAGTGTGGTGGCGCAGTGTCCTAATTTGATCTAGGACGGTGCCGCCGTGTCTGAGTGCCATTGAGCCATTGAAATGTCTTATGTTATCCCGCTTAAGTAACTTTGTAGATACAGAATAGACATATCCATGTCACACATACTATTGAAGGATTCCATCTGAATTTGAATCGATTTACGTCCTTGTTTCAGTATAATATAATTTTTATTCCGAGTAAGTGTTATAGAAAGTTCCGGTGCAATGGATACGATTATTCCATCACCAACTTCTGAAATATCAAATCTGTCATACACCCTACATGCCTCTAACTGCGCCTGTGTCATCGTGCAAACGCCCACTGTTTTTCTCCACTGCGTTCGTTGTTGTCTCATATGGACTTCGCATCTAGCGGCCGGGAGGGGATGCAACTCTTCTGATCTAGGAAAATATGAGTATATATTTGTTTTGTTTTTTTTCGCGAGATACACACCATTGGACGAGGAGGTGTGAAAGCAACTCCTCGCCCCCGGTGGGGGGATTGCCCCTATCTACTCGTCTTCCCTCCCATTTCACTCTGCTTCCCTCCCTGTCGACTCCTCGATCCGACTTCCCCACCCCCGTTCGCACCACGTCTATAGTTATCTCACAAGACTCACATCCCTTTGTATCCCCCGGATAACACCGTATATACAGCGGGATGTGGGATAACACCGATGCAGCTTTATGTTTGGATTATTCCATAAGAGCCATGAACATATATTTCCATTTGACTCATTCTTCTCACTGAAATAGCTCCATGCTGTGAGTACATCACGCCAGAATGGATTTAATATATTTTTGGAATAGTTTCGCAAGTACATGCTGTCATAAAAAAGAAATAGTGAGTCATCGGCAACAGGGAGATCAGTTAAAGGGATCCATTTCGAGTTCATTGACATAAGACGTCTAACCCAAGTTATTTTCATTGACATTATAAAGTTTCTGATATCTTCTACCATTTTCAAGCCGCCATTTTGATAGTCTTGACAAATGAGCTTTCTTTTTATTCTACCCCTATTCGAGTTCCAAAATAATTTGTAAAGAAGTGATTCGAGCTGTTCAATAAATGCGTTTCCAGGATCTGGTAATGCTATGAATAGGTGGGTAAGTTTAGGTAGTATAAGAGATTTGATCACTGTTATTCTTCCGATTGGTGTTAATAGTCTATGTTTCCATGTTTCGATCATACGGTTTATGTGCACTAATTCTTTATCATAGTTGTGACTCATCTTGCCTAGGTCTGTATTGAACTGAATACCCAATAAATCGAGGGTAGGAGAAACGATTAGATTTAGATCGGGACAAATACAATCTTTCCGATATGTATGTGATCCATTCCACGACGCCTGACATTTGCTAGGGTTGATCCGTAAGCCAGATATGTCTGCAAAGAAGTCTAGTACTTTATAAGCTTCTCGTAAACTATTTTCACTACCATCTAAGATGAATGTCGTGTCGTCTGCGTACTGTGTTATTTTGTAGTCCTGATTTCCGAGGGTTATTCCTGCCATATTTCCATTTTGCTTCACCAAGCAGGGGGGGGTCGGAAAACAATTTCAGGCACGTATGGCATTTTTTCCCTTTCGATCATTTTTTGTACCCACCCACCCCCACCGCCAAATTTTTTTCCGTTTTCGGCAGTTTTTTCCGACCATTTTTGGACACCCACCCCCCCCCCCTTTTAACACTAAAACAGAGATTTGCGGTGGGAAATTCACTGTAAACAGCTGTATATGAATTTCTGTGCATACTATTTATCATGGATGTTAACATGGACATGCAAATAGGAATGAGTCATTTTGAGGTCATTCGGCCAAAAAAACATAGCTGCCAGCGGCCATCTTGGATTTCAAAATTTGCAACAAAATACAACACGATAACTGCCTGCAGTCAGTTTACAATTAGAATTACATTATTTCTCTCATTCAAAGTGGATTTGAAGCCCAACTCATTGCCAAAACACTAAAAACAAGCAGGAAATTTTTTTTTTAGTTGCGGAAAAAATTGCTTGTTGGTGGCTTTGACCACCCCACCCTCCCCGGCATACGTGCCGGAATTTGTTTTTTCACCCCCCCCCCCCCCCCCCCCCTGCACCAAGAGAGATAAAATTTCTGCGCATATCAAAAAAATATACGGTGAGACGGGGTCACCTTGTCGACAGCCTCGAGAAAGACTGAAGCTCCTCGAGATGTGGCCATTTATCAGAATTGAGGAATTAATATTGTTGCAAAAAAATTGTAATCCATCTCTTTAGTGATTCACCAAAATTGAACATATCTAAACATTTCATGATGAATTTCCATGATACGGAATCAAATGCTTTTGCAAAATCTACTAAAAGTAAAAGACCCGGTTTGTTTTGCAATTTACTTCTGTATATAATATCATAAACCAATCTAGTATTATCGCCTATGTATCGGCCTTGGTTAAATCCGCTTTGGTCTTCGCTAATTAAGTGAGGTAGCACGCGTTTTAAGTCGCTCTGCTATACATGACGATGCTAGTTTGTATGAGACATTCAGTAAGGTGATCGGCATCCAGTTTTTGAGAAGGTGTCGTTCCTTGTTTTTTTGGGGGGATAATTGTTATCAGGCCTTGTTTTTGTGTCATGGAAAGCTCACCATCAACGAGGGATTCATTTAGCGATTCACACAGGAGTTGACCCAGGTCAGACAAAGAAATATTTCCAGAACTCATAAGGATAGCCATCTAAGCCGGAAGATTTTTCGTATTTTGATTTCTTTAGTGCCATCGTTAGTTCACCTAGAGTTATGGGGCCTTCTATAATTTGGGCTGCCTCATGCGATAGTCTTGAAAATTCACCTTGATCCAATATTGATTTGTAATCAAAGTCTATTGTTTTTTTGACGAGTACAAGGTTTGGTAGAATTTTCGTGTTTCATTTAAAATTTCATTTTGGTTTTGGTCACTTTTTTCCGTTTGAATCCTCCAAGAGTGCCAGGGTTTTTTATATATAGTTTCGTTTTTCTAAATTCAGGAAGTATTTTGTTGGTTTTTTTCCATGCTCAATCCACTTTGCTTTCGATCTCATCATTGCCCCTTGGGTAGCTTCTATTTCATGGAGTTCAGTGTCAATGTTTTGAATTTGTTCCATTATATTGGCCTTATTTAAATCGACTGAACATTTGTCGATGGAATTTTCGAGTTCATTTTTAATTTTTATTAATGAGCCTTCTTTTTCTTTTCGCTCACGCTTGCGTTTAGCTGAATACGTCATTGCTTAACCTCTGATATCGAGTAGAATTACGTCAAGAAGAAGTTTTTTGCCAATTTCGCATCTGCTTGAGGTGGAATCCGCTTCATCGCGTCGGATATATTTGTATCTACATTTGTTTGATTCTATGATAGATTTAACCAATTCCATATATTTTTCTTCGTGTAAGAGAGAAGTAGTGAATTTCCAGAAACTCTGGCTTCTATTGATATTATTCAGCGATAAAGATAGAGTAATAATAGAGTGATATGATCTATAACCTGGTAACATATCTGGGCCCGCTCCTGTACTACTAATTAGGTCATTTGATATCAGGAAATAATCAAGTCTTGCCATTTTAATTGGAGATTTTCTCCTCCAAGTGTATCGCTTCTCATTTTCAGTATTAGGCCTCCATGCATCTACAAGTTCGAGTCTGTCGACAAGTGATTCCACTGCTTTTAATGCTTTTGGATTATTTATATGTTTATAATTATAAGTATCCATGTTTTGGTCGCGAGCCAAATTCCAGTCCCCACAAATTATAACTTGCGTGTTGCCAATATCAAGGATTTTATTTTTGAGTCGAACATAGAAATCTGGATTATCTTCGTTTGGTCCGTAGATATTTGCAAGAGTTATTCTCATTTGTTCAATCGTCATGTCTAGTATAATAAAGTTTCCGTTGTCGTCCTTTAATACATTGTGTATATGATAGTCAAAGTTATTTTTGAAAAGAATTGCTACTCCGCGCGATTGGGACTTGTAAGAAGATGCTTCAATTTTGAAACCCCATTCAGATTCAATGTATTTTTCCATATCGTTCGCAAAGTGTGTATCTTGGAGACAATATAGTGAGGCATTAGAATTTCGCAAGAAGTTGAACACATCGCGGCGCTTTTCTTTTTGATTAAGCCCTCGGCAATTAGCAGATACTATTTTTATAGACATTTAACGACAGCAGTAGGCAGACAACCGAAACGAAAAGAAGTAAAGCAATAGTAAGTATAGTTAAGAATATTAAGGTCCCTCTAAAACAAGCAAAACTTATTGATTCCATTGAATTTAGTGATAATTATACATTCTTGACAAAAAGAAAAAGCTTTCGTTCCACAAACACACACACACAAATAACAATGAGCAATACAAACCGGTATTGGATTAACATGTTAAGGCCTTGTGTGTAGCGATTTTTCTTAACATATATTACCATGATTGTGATGGTAGCGGTTGTTTTTCATAACATATATTACCATGACTGAGATGGTAGCGGTTCAAAACATATTACCATGATTGTGGGCGTTGCGGTTCAAAACATATATTACCATGATTGTGATGGTAGCGATTTTTTATAACATATGTTACCATGATTGTGATGGTAGCGGTTTTTCATAACATATATTACTATGATTACGTCGCTGCCACCGCTGATGCGCGAAATATCGCCCAAGGTCATTTGCGGGTACCCGTGTCAAGGTCATGTTTGGGTGGACAAAATAACCGGACAAAAATATTTCCCGTCCCGAGTTGATAATACATAACACATTTCACATCGATGTCACCGCTGACTACCGAGATATCGCCCAAGGTCAAGCCGTCTTCGAGTCTATAGAGGATATATATACACACACACACACACACATATATATATATATATATATATATATATATATACGGAAGTCTCAAAATCAAAATATATGGTAGACTAGCAGGTTACCCCGCCACTGGCGTGGTTCGTCTCATGGCTTTGTTCGAAAAAGCAATTGCAACAGCAAATGACCTTGGGCGATATCTCGGTAGTCAGCGGTGACATCGATGTGAAATGTGTTATGTATGGTCAACTCGGGACGGGAAATAATGTTGTCCGGTTATTTTGTCCAGCCAACATGACATTGACACGGGTACCCGCGAATGACCTTGGGCGATATTTCGCGCATCAGCGGTGGCAGCGACGTACGGGGTTACCTTCAAAAACAAAAATTAATGAATCGACCAAAGCCATGGGACGAATGCCGCCAGTTGCGGGCTAATCTGCTAGTCTATTATATATTTTGGAACTTATGTCTGTCTGTGTGTATGTGTGTTATAGACTCGAAAACTGATTGGCCGATCCGATTCGAATGTGGTATGTAGGCCTACTTTGATCCCGGGAACAATATGGGCGGGTCCAATTTCACGTGCGATCGTGTCCTTGACCTTGATCTCGCTCATATACGCTCATATAGGCATGTCTCTGGACCGATCGAACACGAGTTTGTCCAGACGCTATATAGTCTGCCCAGACGGAGGCGATCACAAAGACATTCCTAAATAGGCCGGACGAAGTCGGGCACATCAGCAAGTGTTGTCAATTTTCGTAGACGCATTTTAATCAGCAATACAGTGTTCTGATTACGCAATTTATGAAGTTTATGTTGAGAATCCGCTTGCTGGATGCTGATTATATAGGTTAGGTGCTAGAATGAGTAATTTTTGTATCGCACTTGTTCTGCTGTTCGCGATAATCTGACCGGCAATCACTCATGGTTTTCTCTGACTTCTAAGCCTCTAGATAGTGAAGCCATGCCCACTCAGATTCCTGTTATGAGATACCTGATTACAACCAATCGCGCAATTAATTGTCCCACCTGGATCTTTCATCAATGGTCTTGTATTAATTAAATGAATATAACATCTCATAATCTTCTGAGAGTAGATTTCTATTACCACTGGTTTATATAGGCGGGCATGATTATGATATTATACTCCTCGGGACTTTCAATTATATTTGGTTTCTGCCAATTAATGTCATTAATCTCCTGTATTGCGTATTTATTGTATTATTTGTTAATATACCTGCTGTATTATGTAAATGACATAAGCTACAGTCATTATTTGGTTTAAATTGTCAGATACACAAGACGATATTCGGCCCAAACTTCCCAAAGTGCAGAAATCGTTCGAATAATTATCGTGTATAGAACCGTCACGTCCATGATTGCTTTGAAATAGAACCGTAACACGCACACGTGTTGATTACGAGGCTACTGTTCCAAATTATCAACCCCTACCGGGATATTTTCTCAGCTATTTTACAGAAGAATAACACGGGTATACGTTATACTCAGTGTTCGTCTTCAGAATGCGTTTCATATTTTATACGCCACCAAAAACAAAGAAATTGCGTTCACTTGGCTTGATTTTCAGTGATAACATGTTGATTTTTACGCGTAAACTCGCTAATTCCGAGTTAATTGTGATCTTGAGTGCAGGTTTCGACAAAACGGCACGTCTGCAGCCTCTGTTCATTCAGTAAAGTATAATACATTCAAGATATCTATAATTATGCGTTATTTTGTCCCGAAAATGATTATTTTTATTCATAAGGAACCGTAACAAATCGGTCTAGAACCATCACAATACCGCCGATGGAACGACTTCCGATGTAACAGTTCCTACACAGTGGAATGGCTGAACAATTCAGAATTGCATAAGTGAACGTTATTTATTAAATCATGCCATGAATCTCTACTATGACTAACGCCCGTATAGAGATCATATTCCACCAGCACAAAACCTGGGAACTTTTTGAAGTTTTGACAGGGAACCTTATAAAGTCGAAAACATAACGTGGGGAATATATTTCTTAGTTATGATCTGTTCCCTAAAAATGTAATTCACTGTATGTGAAGGTCCAAACTCGAAATTTCACAATTTAAGTGACTTTGTGAGCGATTTTGCTTTGCATTGCTTACAATTATGGAATGTCTCCTGGTTAATTAATTCAATGTGTATTGTGATATCGGCTCACAAAGGTCACAGAAAAGCATGCAATTTTGATTTGGGACCCTCACCTACAGCGAATTAAATTATTAATCGATATCGATACGATACGATTCATTAGCTTATGTTGTCATGAATGTAATGATATTGAATCTATACAATACAGAACATAATCTATATCTATATTTGCGAATGTCTGTCTGTCTGTCTGTGTTCTATAGAAATTCACAGGGGACCATCTATATGGCACCAAAGGAGTCTACTAGGGGTAACTTTTTACGATAAAGATAATGGTGCCCGTTAGAATCATCTAAAGTGACGTCGTCGTTGTCAGGGATAGAAAAGGGGGAGGGGCAGAAAAAAAATTTGTCGCCGATTGCCACGAAACTTATATATAATCACCCCCATGATGTGAGGAATCTAATGGTGTGGTTTAAGTATGTAAAAAGTGGCGCCGTTCGAGTCAGGAATGTACGGAAGGGGAGAGGGGCACTAAAACTGATCAAACTAATTTTAGCGCCGACTTCCACCAAATTGATATATATTCTTCTCCATGTTAAAAGGAATCTAATTGTGATTAAAGACGTCAAATGGGTGTCGGTTGGATGAGAGATTGGGGTGGGGTTGGCACTAAATTTGATAATAATGGATTTAGTCGCCGAATCCCATACACTTATACAATGTTATTAGGGTCCTGCGAATATTCGATATTCGATTCGAGATTCGATTCGAAAGTCAAATTCGATTCGAATTCGAGTCGAAATGTCCAACTCGAAATTTCGAATATACACTGACGAAGAGGAGGGCTGTTTAACGTAACAAGTAAAAACGTCGATCTTAGCTGGTTCTGTGCCATTTAGTTCCCGAAAATTATGAAGATTTGCACGTTATAATTCTTATTGTACATCGCGAATGTTCGCATGCTATTAAATATAAGTATACCCAGTAATTAGCCACAAAAGGACGACTGAATACGTTTGAATTTTAGCATCGAACATAGTAGTCAAAAGCTCGGAGATTGACCGACGACGCGCATACATTATAATAGGTATGAGACTGAGAAACCGTTAGCGTTATCCGCCGACTATCCTTCTCAGATTCCGATTTATGCAATAATTATCGTTGAGAATGTAAACAACACGTGTTTCCAGCATCGAAAAGTGCATGTGGGCGGTGTTTTCTTTTGAAGTTGACTTTCAGTTTTGGAGCGTTACTTGACACTTGTGCCGTTATGTAAGTTATGTCTGCGAATTGCATTTTACTCCTGTCTTTTTTGCGACTGTTGTTGCATCTTCTGACTTCAAGTTTATAACAACGGGTGTTTCCGAATGCCGATTTGCAATTTTGAATGTACATGCATACCTTACAAATTTCGCGTGTTATCAGTTCCGCTAATCCGTTCAGTGGTTATATATTAATCGTCGTGACGGCCACATGGACGTTTTGATCTGTTTTGTTTTCCTCTCGACAATTATCAATTGAAGTTAATACTATCGCGAACGACGGCTGATCGCCACATAAGTTATGGTGGAACTTCATTAGAATGTTTCACAAATCGTCTAATCGTTGACAAAACTTGCCTAATTGAGAATGCAACACACAGGTATGAGTCGATTCGATATTCGGTTCGATATTCGATTCGATTTTGTCGATTCGATTCGACATGTTTGATTCGATCAAAATCTCAAATTCGCAGGACCCTAAATGTCATCCCCATGGTATGAGGAGTATAATGGTGTGGCTTAAATATGTCAAAAGTGGCGTCATTCGAGTCAGGGGTGCACCAAAATTGATACACAATATGGTTAGCTCCAATTTCCACCAAATTGATACACATTCTGATCCATGATACTAGGAGTCTACTCGTGTGATTTAAAGACGCCATATTTGTGCTGTTTGAGTGAGAGCTGGGTGGGGTAAGCACTAAATTTGAACACAATTTGTTTAGTCGCCGATTAGCACCAGATTATCTCCATGATACCAGGAGTCTAATTGTGTGGTTTCGCTCAGGTCCATCAAATGAACAACGCCATGGTTGTGGAACTTTAATAATTTATTTTTTCAACACAATAGCGGGCATTTGACCGAGCGTTCATTGGTAAAGTTCCGGAAGAATAATAGCAGAATGTTGACGATCAGTTTCTTTCGAACATCCTTAACACATATTATCACAAAGTGATAATCTCCCCCGCCGAAATGATAGTGCTGCTGGACCAACCAATCGACACTCGCATTTTGTACCAAGTCACAGTATGAACATATTGTCATATGGCGCACATTGAATTGTGAGGCTCTCTTCATTCGTTGACACATTGATACACGAATGAGATGTCCACTATGTGTAACACATCCTGAAAAAGACGAGATGAAGGTATGC
Source organism: Siphonodentalium dalli (assembly GCA_032622095.1). NCBI lineage: Eukaryota > Metazoa > Mollusca > Scaphopoda > Gadilida > Siphonodentaliidae > Siphonodentalium > Siphonodentalium dalli. The sequence goes on from CP136066.1 coordinate 41,962,758, forward strand.
ACAAAACCAATAGCCTCTGTGTGCACCATCATTGTAAGAGAGATGAGCTCAGATGACACAATTGCCATTAAACATGGGCTGCGTCCAAATACAAACATCGGAATGGAAACCCGATACTACACTGGTCTTCTGTATTCCATGCTCAACCCCACAAGGCAGCGGCACAGATGGGTTCCAAATTGTGGAAACGAACAATATGACAAGAGAAAGGACTGCCAGTAGATTACCGGCTACTATGCATTTACATTTATCCATGACTGTGCACAGCGAATGGGCGTTTTTTTCCTTTTTCTCGAACGTGCTCGATCCTCACTAAACAGACTATGAAATAGCACTGGGCGTCGACACACACTATCTTCCAGAGAATTTACTTGCATAAAGTCATTGTTTAAGCGATCGGTAAATTTATCAACATGATACCTATGTTGTCCATTTCTATAGCATCAGAGCAGTCCTGTTTGTCAACGCCGAACAGTTGCGATAGCCACGCATACAAAAACCGAATTGGTTGTTCATCAACTGTATGTTCCCTGACAGTTGCACGACCCGAGGTAGAAGCGTGCAATGGTCGGTACCAATCAAAAGTTCAACGTTTCCAAGGGGTCGTTCAATATCATTTATTAACACGCCCTGAAATAAACTAGCGACACCAGATATATCCACTTGAGTAATTGCGGATGTGATCTCGTCAATGCCAATAACACGCACATTCCATACTCTGTCACGTTTGTCCGTAAGTGGAACTACATAAAGTTTGCTCTTTACGACTTCCGTCACGTTGCCAACTTTGGTGACAGAAAGACTAATATCTGTTCCTGTAAGTTCAATTGTTTCTGCCATACGGTGTGTAATCAAAGACATATTCGCTTCTGGATCCCAGAGCGTACTTACTTCTACACCTTTCCTTCGAACTTAGCTTACCATCAACAAACTTTTACATAGAGAAGCATGTTCCGGTTGTTTCATGCAACTAAAACGACCGTGCGAGAACAGTCCAGGTGTGGGACCACCAGTTACACGTGTATGCAAAGCAGGATGGTGCATCTCGGCACAAGGCACACTTAATTCATAGTCAACAATACCACAGGGTTTCCTGTGTTCGCACTGGTTTGATCGATGATTTAACATCAAGCAACTTTCACACGCACCATTATTTCTAACAAGATCTAGTTTAGTTGTCCTGTCAAGTTTTGCGAATGCTATACATGAACTAATCCCATGTGTGTCACTCAGGTGGTACCAACATTTTCGTGCACTCGGAACTGGCTGCTTCATTGCAAACACTTCAGCGTTTGGGGTTCAGCCTTGTCCAACCAGTGTGGCGAGTATGCGATGCTTGTATCGAATGAACGAGTTGTTTGATCAGTTCAGTGTTACTACGGAGCTGTTCATTGAATGTGCTCATCGTGTCATTCATACTAGACTAATTTTTGTCTTTGCATTCCACTGAAGAGTTATGGACGTTTTTGTTCACATGCGTGTGGTCAGAATAGTTCAGCATGTATTCAAATGCGGACTTCTCTTCAAGGAGAAAATCCATAAAAATAGAGAAATCTACAATAGATCTCGATTTACGATTTCGTTGTTTCTTGATTGTCCAAACTCGTCTCTGTATGGGCGGCAGCAATTTTTCAATCATTGTGACCACGGTGGAATTATTCATTTCACGGCTCAGCTTAGCCTGTTTCATGTCAAGCCAGCATCGTTCAACAACTTCAACCATTCGAATAAATTCACGGCTGTCACCATCTGGAATTTCATGGAGCATAACTATATCATGGAGAATAACTTCTGTTAGTTTTTCGGGACAGCCATATTTCGGCTCCAATCTATCGACCATTTTGTCATATTCATCATCGACACATAGTACAGTTGCAAGCGCGTCCCCACATAAACAACTTTTGAGTGCGAACGGATCATTGCCAAAGGCTGGAATTATGTCTGCGAAAATCGCGCAGAAAGCTCGGACACTCCCGAACGTTTCCACCGAAGGACGGTGGATCAAGTTTCTTAATTCTCAGCGCATGAGATGTGACAGCCTGAGAAGTATGTTCAGTTTTTCTGGCTGTAAGTTTTAGTCTGTTGTGCACAAGATATTTTACATCAAAAAGTTCCTTGTAGCATCTATCCAGGTCCTCCAACAATACTTGTCTTTTATCAGGTTCACTAACTGAATCAATAATGTCATCAGTCCTAGCCTCAAGCAATATCTTCATCGCCGTCCGAGTAGCAGTCGATCAGTCGTTTCAGAATGCGAGAAAATGTATCCCTGACGTGTCCACGCCGTTTCAGTTCATGTCCACAGTTCTCCACCCCCTGTGTTGAAATGTTTCGCTCAGGTCGATCAAATGAACAGCACCATGGTTGTAGAACTTTAATAATTTATTGTTTCAACACAATAGCTGGCATTTGGCCGAGAGCGTTCATTGGTAAAGTTCCGGAAGAATAGTAGCCGAATGTTGACGATGAGTTTATTTAAAGATCAGACATCCCTGATGATGGAAGCATAGCGACGATTAGCACCAGATTATCACCATGATATCAGGAGTCTAATTGTGTGGTTTAAGGATGTCACAAGTGGTGCCATTCGAGTCAGGGGTGCATAGAGCGTGAGATGGATACAAAAATGATAAACAATATGTTTAGCGCCGATTTCCACCAGATTTATACATACCGGTATTCTTCTCCGTGATACGAGGAATATAATCGTGTGGTTTAGATACGCCAAATTTGTGCCGTTTGGGTGAGAGATATGGTGGCCCTAAATATGATACGAATTTGTATACATATTTCCACCAAATTGATATATTATTCTTCTCCATGATACGAGGAACATAATCGTGTGATTTAAAGACGCCTAACTGGTGCCTTTTGGGTGAGAGATTGGGGGGATGTCATAACAATGATAAGAGATTGTTTAGTTGCCGATTACCATGCACCAAACTTATATATAATCATCTCCAATATATCATGCATCCGTGCGTTTAATGGACGTGGTTTAGATATGTCAAAATTGGCGCGGCTAAAGGCATGCATGAGGAGGGGAGTTGCACCAAAACTGATACATATATATTAAGCACTAATTTCCACCAAATGCATACATGTTCTTCTCTAATGATACGATTAATTAAATCACATTTGGTGTCGTTTGGGTCATGGATGGCGAGAGGAGATGCACTAGCATTGATAAGATTGATATTCGCCGATATCCGCCAAAGTTATATATAGTCATCCCCAGGCCATCTCCATGTCGCTTTAAAGAGTTTTTGGCGTACAAATTTCACAATCTCGACAAATGGTGATACAACTAAGTCACTTGAACAATTAGCTTCTTTTTTTTAGTTGAATTGCTTATTTGCAAAGTCAGCATCGAACGTATATATATATATATATATATATATACAAAACAAACAATACATAACATGTATGTACACTAAATAAATTCTTCCATCATATAGTATGGTATTAATAATAAAGGCAAATAAAGCTAATACATTCAGTACATTCAGGAATATGTTTCTTAAATGGTATATATAAGTCATATATATTTATTTTATATATGGTATAATATAATAGTAGAGTCATGGTAACTTTTTAAACGCCAATGTTAAGAAAATGCTCACTCTGTTCAATATACTAATATTTATAAGTGACAACGATCTGTAGAATTTATTTTTGTCAGGATTTTCCCAGTAATACTTCGGGATTTCTCGCAGGTCGTTAAGTTCTGTACACAAAATAACAAAATGGTATATACATGTATAGCAACATTTCTTTTAAATTGAGAATGTTTTGCCAATATTTTGCACCATGAACAGAGGAGCACCTGGACATTTCTTTAAAACATGTGTATCTTCAACGAGGTATGATAGCCAGGCGTCCTCAAACTCTTAGTCTGACCCACTAGATCGATTGATACATATCTATGTTGAACCCAATTGTCGTCTTTTATTTTGTGGAACTAATGTGTTTATGATGTTCATGTGTCATGTTATAATCTCTGAAGTATACGCAGTTGTAAATAACTAAATACTAACTGTCTTCTTTATTGGTGGAACGGATTAATCGTGATAAACGAAATGACAATAGACAAGTTGAGCCAATAGTTATATTCCATTTGTTTGAACTTTGAATCATGTTTTGTTATGCTATTTGAATATACATTTATGAGAATACGTGTAACACTTTGAGCAAGAGTATTCTCTATTCCCACCAAATATCAAAAGCATACATTGGGTTTCACATCACTTTAACCTGGGCAACGCCGGGTAACCCTGATAGTAATACATAAAATACGTGACACATGCGCGGGTTGGGGGGGGGGGGGTGGGAGTAGCTGTGCACTTTCAATGGAAATTGTGGCGTGGTGTTATGGTGATTCTAATGAGGTTTCTTTTCTTAACAAAATGGGCGAAATCTAGAGTGAAGCACATGAGAACTATGGGGGGGGGGGGTGTTATCGTGGTTCTAATGAAGTTTCATTTTTTGACATCGGGGACAAAATCTAAAGTATTACCACATGAGAAGTAGTGTATCCACAGGGAGGGGTTGGGAATATATAGTATGGCATGCATATGGTAGTATGTGTAGTGGTTCAGCTTGGCCCATAGTTAAGCCCCAGGGTGTTCTTGGCAAAATTTGAGGGCTTTTCAGGGGGGCGGGGTCGGAAAAGATTTTCAGGCACGTATGCTGATTTTGTACTTTCAACCCTTGTTGGGACCCACCCACCCCGCGTCCAATTTGTTTCCGTTTTTGGCAGTTTTTCCGACCATTTTTTTACACCCACCCCCTATTAACACTAAAACAGAGATGTGCGGGGGAAATTCACTGTAAACAGTTGTATATGAATTTATGTGCATACTATTTGTCATGGATGTTAACATTGGATGTAAATAGCAACGAGTCATTTTGAGGTCATTCGGCCAAAAAAACATGGCTGCCAGCGGCCATCTTGGATTTCAACATTTGCAATTTCGGATAAAAATAGTCAAATTAAGGAACAGATACTAACTAAGAAATATATTCCTCGCATTATTTTATCAACTTTATAAGGTTCCCTGTCAAAACTTCAAAAAGTTTCCAGGTTGTACTGGTGGAATATGATCTCTGTGGGTCAGCCAGTAGATATCCATGGCATGATCTAGATATTTATAAGATCCATCTCCATTCACTATAAATATATAATATACCTGTATACAGAACGGACTCTGTCGATCGAGTCCCGAGATTCATTGAATTAATAAGCTATCAGCAGCATATCCACGAATACCGGATGGGGAATTCCCCCCACATTCTTTGGGAATAACCATTGACTGGCAAACAGTTGGACCAATGAGAGACCCGTATTTTAATTGGATCAAGTGCACTCAAATTTTATATCGATATCTTTAGATGCGATGACATCACGGGCTATATATAACCTAACAGCTGTCGATGTGCGTCCCATGATGATCTATATATAGAGTTCAGACAAAAACATGGACACAAATGTGTGGTAATGAAAGTTCCAATTGCTGACATTTAATGATGGTCCATCTCTTCGTAATTATCTGCTATGCAATATCTAGATGATTCGAGGAGGTCGGTCCGGGGGAGCTTCAATCAATTATCGTTGAATTTGTACCGATTGTTATTGTGTAATGAAATTGTCGGGTGGAACATTCTTGACTTCGTTACAGTTATTCATTTTTTTAGATAGAGTTATCGCGCGTGCAGCACTCCGAAGAAACGGGAGCCGAAAACTATTAAGACACATGCATGGGATGAAAATCCTAGGACGCTTAGAAAAAAGTTTGTCTGCAACATTGAGGGTACTGCAAGAACTTTATATTTTCATAGCAATTAAGATTGTTTTCTTGTAACAAAATGTAAAATGTTCTGGTTTCGGGAGTTGCACATTCGCGAGAAAAACGTGTTTTTGTTAGCCGTTTTCGTGTACATTCTTGTAAAATATTAAAAACAATTCTGTTTATTATTACAAGTTAATTTAGACAATTTGGTGATAATACTGAGTGGAATGTGACGAAATCTTTCAATAAACATGAAAAAGCGCAAACAGAACGGCATATTTACTCCAAAAATAACATTTTGAATATTAAATTACCCCGAATGGCGCCCGACGTTCGCTGAATAAGGTTACTGTTCTTGATGTTCAGGGACATGGCTAGAGGGTCTCGTTGGAGGAGGGGGGTGTCCACCTAACGAAATTCCAATTGCACCCTCCTCCCTTGAATCAGAATAAGACAAAAACACAAGTTTTGCATAATTCCAATTGCAACCCCTTGCAGGCCTATAATATCCCATATATTCATCAACCATGGTTCTATAATGGCGGCGCCCATGAAAATTCGGGTTGCGATGCAATAATTTTTTTATTATTATTAACTGCTAGTGCTGGTCGACGCAGGTAATTTATTGATGGATGCAAACATTATTTATCGATTAGTTTTGATCTATTACGCATTTGTGAGTAATCGAAGACGTATATATGGACTAAAATATCCGTGCATCACGCAGATGTCACGTGGTGCTTATGATTTGTGAACACTGAATTGAAATTTTCTATTGACTGCCACATATATTATGTTACTAAAAAAAGGACAATTCAAAGAAAAGGGAACGAACAAGCCCTGGCCACATATCCACTAAAGCCAACGTTCATAAAAGTCCTGGCATAGAAATGGAATTGACAGGAATAAATGAGTCTGTGCATGCATGTTGGAAAATTATCTGAAACTATAGTGACACTGAGAGTGAGAGTTCGTATATCGGCTCCGATGATTATGTGGAGGAAACGAGTGCTGATATGCCTGACAATGCTGATATGAAACGCCAGATAAAAAAAACTGTTAAAAATGCTGTGTACGATGCTACAAAGGAACTGAGAAAAGAGGTACGAACATTGAAAACCTCTATGAAATCATTGGAAATTGAAAATGAGCAACTCAAAGACAAAGTCAAAAAATTGGAACAGTACACACGTAATACTATACAGTATATGTATCACGGGGTATTCTGAGCAGGCAGATAATTCGGAAAAAGCTGTGAAAAAGCTTTCAGTCTCAATTTTTAAAGAAGTCGGTGTAGAAATGAACGTTCTTTCTATTCAACTTGCACACAGGGTCCGTAAAATGAATGTTTGAACTAACTCTTCATGTAGCGATACCACTACTGCTTCAAGACATTATTGTGCAACTCTACAATCATTATGACAAAGTAGAGTTCCTTACGAATAGTAAAAGCATAAGGAGTAATACAGATACAGTTCTGAAAAACTGTTATATAAATGAGGACCTGGCAGTTTACCAGCATCAGCTCTATAAGGAGGCTATTGAAGCTTAAAGAAAGATAAAGGAATACGGGGCCATTGTAACCGCCGATTTATCAAAATCTACATTCAACAAACTCCAAGTAATCCAAAACAAAGCATTGGGAATGGCACTCCAAGAAATTATAAGAACCCTCGTCAGGGCATTACATAACACAGCTGACATACTCCCACTCTAAGTTAGACTTCAAACGCTAGCGGCAAACACTCTAATCAAACTACAAGGCAGCACCCTATAGTCGACGAACTCTGCTCAGGAAAACACTACTGACCAAAAACAAAACATGAAAACCAGGCCGGCTAGATCAGGGATCTGTCTGTGCTATGCCGGTTACACAAATACTTCCCCAATTTAATAAATACTTAATAATCAACAAAACAAACAAATAGACCTATATCTTAAGAACTTAATAAACACGCGATGTCGATCAGGTTACTAACACAGTCCAGACAAACGGATGGTAAGTCTAATAATCAAAATCTCATTTCAGCTTCCCACGGAACAACACCACAAACAGATAAATTCCACCAGTGATCCCCACCTACACGACAGGTAATTATTAATTATGTTTCAGAGGGCTCTTTGGTGCGTACTGACCATCGACAGGCGAACACAGTGGATTGGCCACGACCCCCTGCAGTAATGCAAGTCCTCAAAAAAGTCCATTGCTAGAACTCCAGTATAAATAAGTCATCATGTACTAACCCACACACATGCAAAATCCGCTATATCGACCGCCTAACAAGATTAACAAGAAAACCATAGTCAGAAATGGTAACGCCACCAATATCATATTATTAGCAATAAATATAAATTATAATATAATTATAATATAAAATATTACTCATTAGTTAGCGCTAATATAGGCGCTAACTAATGAATAATATTATTTGATTGACTTGTTAAATAACATCTAATAAATATGCATCTTATTCACAACTTTAAGGAGTCCTTCTGGCACAGGAGAATATTTATCGCCGTTTGATTTGCACCAAGTGAACTCGGCGCATATATAATTGATAGAACAGACCTCTATTATGATGATCGTGTCAGTATTTGTTTAAAATACGTATCAATTGACATATACGCACCCGTTCCCTCATTAAAATCTACATATATCGCCCATTTTATGGACTTCCGCGAATTCGGGGACTTCTGCAAAGTGAACTCCGCAATAGGGACCTACTGCAAATCGTCGCACCCAATGCAATTTGTAAACAAATACGATTGACATGCAATTTAACGAGGTGAGCTTTAATTAAATGAAAGAAGCAATGCTACATAAAACTATTTGTCATGGACTCAGTCAGTGTGCCATATATTTGTGTCAACTAAGGTCGCTTTGCGTGGTGAAAGTGGAAATCGGAAAATCCTATTGAAAATGAAAGTACAATTTTGGGAATTTCGCGGCAGATTGAGAGAATCTATACTATTGAAAGTGAATGAACGATTCCTGGAATTCTATCAGATATCGCGACTCTGCTCGTTTTCGTGATCATAGGTTATATAGGGCATATATGACCACGAACACGAGTCGAGTCACGATACATCCATCGGTACAAACACATTGTGTATACGATAAAATTTTGACTTGATCAACAGAAAATAAAAGATCGCGGTTACTACAACGGAACAGGCATCCGCACTCCAATTATAAAATTGCCCATAATTCACTTCACTACATCAGGGGCTCCCAATGGGTTGTACATTTTTTCAGGCTATCAGATTATTTATGTTTTCAACAACATATTATTACACCGGCGACTTTAAGTTTACAATTTCAGCCTGTCGTGACTATCGATACGATTGAGTCATATTTTCAAAAACATATTATACACCGGTGGCGTTAACTTTACAATTTCAGCATCTACGTGATTCTATCGGTACGATTAAGTAAGGTACAAAACAAATTCTCCCACAATTCCTTCGCCCACTCGACCATAGAATATCAAAATCTGTAAAACAACTTACACCACCTTGTGGCGTAACAATAATATCAAAACATAGAGTAGCGGGCTCACACTGTAGATGGCTCATGGCGCTGGTGGCTGTCCCCGGGTGGTGTAGATACGCTTGTCGTGACCGTAGTATAAGCCATTGAGTAACTATCTCCATCAAACAACATACTAACCTGCTAACCTTTGTAAAATCATTACACATCACAAAGCAATCATCTCACAAACCTGACCACAAAACACGACTAACACCAACATCAAAATCTAGGTTAGCGGGCTCACGCCTTAGATGGCCCCGGTGGTGCTGATGGCTGTCCCAGGGCGGTGTAGATACGCTTGTCGTGGCCGTATATAGTATAAGCCGTCGAGTAATTATCTCTCTCAAAACTACTAACAACTGCCTAATCAAATTTGCAAATACACGCTTTCACCCGCGCCCGTGCCTATGAGAGGGCGGGTGGGACAGAGTAATCGAAAACTCTACTTAACACTTCAAACCTCCCGAAAACACAATACGCAACCCAGTATGGCCTCATCTGCATCCTCTGTCCGCGACCGCATCACACAACCAGGTCAACGGGTTCTGACACTCGCACAGGAGTGGAAGGCGGGCATTGCACCATCAATAGTTGAGAAGCCCCGACCGACCTCAAGTCAACCGTCTGGCATTGCACCCTCTTCATATAGCGTTGAGCCCGTAATACAGGCCCGGAATACAACAGACTAATGCAACCGGAGTCCATGCAAGTACTAAATGGGACAATAAATTACAGCTATTCACAACTCAAAATGACATATTTATGTCCACACACAAAACTCACAAAGAAAACAAGGTAAGTCTTCATCGCCGGTCCGTGTTCGGGATGGGGTGGGGCTTTGCGTATTGCTGCGATGGCATCCACCCCATGCAGAGTAGGCAAACACCTACTGTTCAAGGGTTGATATCAATATACTTACAAACTCACAAACCTTACAAACGCTCTTCAGCAGAATTACAGCATTCAAAAGTGGGTTGCATGAGAGGGCCGACGTCCCTTTCAATTCTTCCCGGGTATCATCCCAAACTCCAAACTTCCTCAAATAATCCCACATGAACCGATATCACTATATACTATAGGTCGATTATGAACCTATTTTTACGAAGATATGTTGAGTAATGTGTCTGGTTCCAAAGGCCGTGCAACATAATTTATAACACAGCGATTTAGTTAATTGTCAATGTGACGTGAAACGTGCCATCCGTACCTTATCACCATGGTCAAGTGGCCCTGCTAATGTACTATGATGCGGTTGGATCCTGCTGAATTGCTACGATCCTGTTAGGGCAAAACTGATGCTGTTAACAGAAAGTACCGTTATATATTTTAATTTGTCTTTTTCGCGGTGTTCTGATCATCTGAACATACCCAGGAAAATCTATTATGCGTATCAAATATTCAAAAACATATTCATTGCGACATATTTTTAATACTGGTTGTATTAGATGTTTACAATTACTATAATCAAGATGGTTATTCACGTCTAGTAGCTTTAGAAACATCAGCGCAGGCATTATTATATTTTTCAAAAAATATAAATGTTCTTGAATGTTTCATCATGTTCATGCACACACTGTTTTTTTTCTCTCAAATCGCTCTGATTAGCTAAACACCGCGAAAATGACAACTTTAGAAAAATAACTTTTTTGTAACAGCACCAGTTTGCCTACGCGCATCATAGCAATTCAGCATGGACCACCAGCATTATAGCATATTAGCAGGACCACTTGACCAAGTGTGATTATGGCCCATACTAAAGACAGTGTTAAATACGCTAATGTGTAGTATTCACACTCGTTGTTGATTAGATCGTGCCATGAATCTCTGCTATGGCTAACGTCCGTAGAGAACATATTCCACAAGTACAACACCTCGGCATTTTTGAAGTTTTGACAGGGAACCATATAAAGTCGAAAAATAACGCGGGAAAGATATTTCTTAGTTATTATGTGATCCCTAATAAATGTACTTCACTGATGGTGAAGGTCCCACCTCGAACTTTTACGAGTTAAAAAAAGATTTGTGAGCGATTTTGCATTGATTCGCTTACAACAATGGACTTTCCTGGCTAATTAATTCATTGTTTATTGCGGCTCACACATACCACAGAAAAGCATGCAATTTTGAATTGGAACATTCACCTACATTGAAGTAAAGAATTAAGGAACAGATAATAACTAAGAAATATATTCCCCGCGTTATTTTTCGACTTTATAAGGTTCCCTGTCAAAACTTCAAAAAGTTCCAAGGTTTTGTGCTAGTGGAATATGATCTTTACGGGGGTTAGCCAGAATAGAGATTCATGGCATGATCTAGGTGTTGATCAACCCTATAGTTGTTCTCCGATTGGTCGCGATTTCCCGCCACATCGTGGCAGATGGTATAGTCCGGTGTTTCTGTACGGGCGAAGTTAAAAGTTTCCAATCTAAACTTATATTTATTCTTCCAGGAGAACAATGCACAGCTCTGTGGATTGAAGGGCGAAAGGCGGTGGCGTTATTGACATCAATAGTAACACGTTACCATGGTTACTTTGGGCTCCAAAAGAACCAAGCAATAATCACAACGATGCGTGCAACAAGATCGCGAATGGAGCAGATGCGACCTGCAACCAGATGGCGATGATTCGATGCAGTGATATCGAACATTTCGTTTGTCAAATTGACCAACCTTGAGGAAGGTATTTGTGGAAATGTATGGGAGTCCAACTTCCCATGCCAGTGGTTATTAAAGTATATTGGATTCCTGTTAAAGAGAAGTTGACTTGAAGTGCATCTGTTAGCTGAATTTTCTCAATGATGGTGTAACGCTTCCCTGACATTAATTGATATATACCTGTACAATCAGAGGTACACAATAATAGTTTCTTGATCAAAAAAACTTTAAACCTTTCAATGCTAAATACTAATAGACGATTGGTTCCCTTAGGACAAGTTCAGGTAATACATATAACCTTATTATCATGCAAATATTCCTCTGTTAGAGGCAGAGGAGAGAGAAAGAGGAGATAGTATGTATGAGCAACAATAGAGAGGGGAGAGAAGACAGAGAGAGTGTATGAGAGAGAGAGAGGAGATACGGAAGGAGAGATAGAGGGTGTGTGTGTGTGTGTGAGAGAGAGAGAGAGAGAAAGAGAGAGAGGGGGTGAGAGAGAGAGAGAGAGTGAGAGAGAGAGAGAGGGGGGAGAAGAGGGGCATACATAGAATGGGAAGTGTGTACGAGAGATAAGGAAGAGGAAAGAGAATGGGAATGAGTATGAGAGAGAGGAGAGATGGAAGCGGAAAGAAAATGGGAGTGCGTATGAGAGAGAGAGGAGGTAAACGGAAGACGACAGAATGTGGGGTGTGTATGAGTGACATAGAGAATAGACTGAAAGAGAATGGGGAAGTGTGTATGAGAGAAAGTAGCGAGAAGGGGGAGAGAGAGGGGGGAGTCGATCGTGGAGTGTGTTTTGCCTCACAAAATCTTAATGATCGCTTCAGTTGATCGCTCGTTAGATTGTTCAGGATCCAAGGTGGGTAGGGGGTGATACCCTCAAAATATAAATAAATATATAAATATATATACCTACCAGCTGTTTACACAGAAGTGAGACGCGCAGGAATAGACTAACTCGGGACGCTCTTTATTGTGCCTCAGATTCGGGTATATAGTCTATCGGTCCGTCCGTCAGCTCATCGAGGATGAACACGTGAGGTATAACATCAAAACAGTGGGAATATCAGTTGGGTGTGTGAGGCAACATGGCCACTTGCGAGGTGCACATCACAAGTGTCCATGTTGAATCCTGTCTAAATTTGATTTCTGAGCTGCATAAACATTTAGGTCAGTCACCCCACAGGTAAATGGTCGACAGTTTCTGGTTGTTTTCGAACGGTATCTTGCAATCAAATGCGTTACATTTTCTGCTTCCCACGGGTGTGTTTTCTACATATATACCACGTGACAACATTCGAACCATTGAACATCGACATGTGAGGCACACTATATCTGGCAACACCACTTCATAAGTTAGTGTGACCACAGTTTTGAGTCAGATGCCTATGGATCAACATCACTATTCCCAAACTAACAATGAAATCGTTAGGCTCATATCATGCATGTTTCAACAAAGATCTCAATATTTGTTGATTTATTGACTTTTAATAGTTCGCTCCAAACTAAATTTGGCCTGCCCCCACTACCTACTGGGTGCTTCAACCCACAAGGGATTTATGCAGCTCACAAGTAGGTCACCTCAAGTGTATCATTGTAACATATTCGTGCAGACAGCCGTACCACCACCGATACATTTGAGGTGACCTACCTGTGAGTTGCAGACATATATCACCTTGTAACTCGGGTGTTAATTATCGGAATTCGTTGTCGTTTGGGGACATGACAATCTGCGGAATGGGATGGAATATGGAATAGAACGACAATCTGCGGAACAGAATTTCAAATTGCGTGGAACGGCCGATATCTCGAGGAATACAGGGCGTAGGGCGCTCATGTTGGTGTCTAACGAAAGGCCCACATTCGCTCTATCCACACATATTAACCCCGCCACTGACCGGACACCAGAAGTTGCATTATTTGATCGAAAACTGACCTAACATGGGGTGAAATTTGGGATAGCATGGCAATCTGCGGAACAGAATTTCAAATTGCGTGGAACGGCTGATATCTCGAGGAATACAGGGCGTAGGGCGCTCATTTTGATGTCTAACGAAAGGCCGATATTCGCCCTATCCACACATATTAACCCCGCCACTGAACGAATACCGGAAGTTGCATTATTCGGTCGAAAACTGACCTAACATAAAATGCCACAAACACGAAAAACTGCGTTCGACATTAATGTTTAGAATTTAGATTTCTCGACGAATACGCTAGCAAACACCAAGTTTTAGGTATCAAATAACGCAGTGGAATACTGTGCACTCGTTTTTATCTACAATATGGCTGTTTTAGTGCGAAAACTGTAATAGCGAAACGCAAACAAGCGCCGATAAAACAGCTAAAAATAGACTCGATGTTTACATTTACACGATCGATTTCAGCTGGTATATTCAATATAATGGGGCGTATAGTATATCAAAATGTAGGATTAGACACAGGGAATGTATTTTTTTCCAAATGGGTCCACCACGCGGTGAAATTGTTGCAGAAATTCGCTCCAAAATATTCGCACTTCAGTTATGACTAAAAGCCCAGATGCCGGAGCCCGGCGACTAAAAGCCAAGTTACAAAATAGATTAACTGGTTTGAACGCATGAATATGTCAATGGTCAGACTGTTGGAAATAATACCCAATTTTTTTTATAGACTTATATAAACACTTACGTGTGAAACTCGAATTTTAATTAAATCCATGATTGTGTAGTCTCTCGTATATCACGAACACTGCGCGCACACATTTTATTGGAATACATGCCATCTTTGCCTTGTGTTTTGTTTAGTTTAGTTTTTTTGGCGACCAAAGATGAGATGTGTTCGCACCACACTGTGCTAAGGCCAATGAAATCACTGAATTTCAGATTATCAGCATAACCGCATTATTTCATTAGTATCTGAAGCAAATTAATGAACACCATAAACAATAGAAAATTAACACAGCTCTTCGTGCGGGATAATCTTTAAAGCCAGTGACACCTCAGTCATCCTGACAGACTGTACAAACATAATGATAATGGGGCATTATGCATCATGAATATTTTTGTTAATTGGAATTGTCAAATCTAACATGCATGTTGTGGCTTCTAAGTAAACAAATTACCAGTTTTTTTAAATGGAGGCATGATGTTAAAGGACTCTTAGTTGCAATTAAGACCCTCGCAATAAATGCTTCAACAAACGCTCTTTATTGACTACCCTATACATGTTCTATGTATACTATAGGGCGACTGTATATACACAGACGGTATAGATAACTTTTAAGAGTGTTAACAATATTTTATTAGAACGAAAAAACAGAACGTCACATTTACAATGTATACATAGAAAAATAACAAATAGTTCAAATGACGATATGATAACAATCAATAAGCCTATTTTATAAAAACTTTATTTAAATCAAATACACGACATCGTTCTTGTAGAGCGACATGCATTGACAACACTGGGCATAAAATCCAAATATGCTTTGTTAAATTTTATTAAATGAAATCAGTGATGACCTTGGCATATTGATGCACTTAAAACTGATTGTATTTACTAATTTTATTTACTTTATTGATACACGCTACCAGCATATAACAATTATCTAGTTTCATTATATCACATCTTCTGAGTGCTGAGACATATTTGATTTCTAATTCCGTTTCTATGTTGGACACTACCATAATTTAAAATTTCGACTATATACATGTATGCTTGTATGCACCATTTACCACACATGTTTTCCTTCCTGTTTCATTGTTTTTCCTACCTACTCCATTATCTTCTCAATCACACCCAACCCTTCTCAACCCCGCACTCGCTTAACCTACTTCACAAAAAACCTGAGAAAACATAACTATATTCAAATCCCCGCTTTCTTTACCATGCAGCTGTCTCTATTGACACTCGGGGTAACATTTCTAGAGGAAAGGATTTTTATAAAAGCCATAGGCTTATTGCTTGTTATCATATCGCCATTTGAACTATTTGTTATTTTTCTATGTATACATTGTAAATGTGACGTTCTGTTTTTTCGTTCTAATAAAATATTGTTAACACTCTTAAAAGTTATCTATACCGTCTGTGTATATACAGTCGCCCTATAGTATACATAGAACATGTATAGGGTAGTCAATAAAGAGCGTTTGTTGAAGCATTTATTGCGAGGGTCTTAATTGCAACTAAGAGTCCTTTAACATCATGCCTCCATTTAAAAAAACTGGTAATTTGTTTACTTAGAAGCCACAACATGCATGTTAGATTTGACAATTCCAATTAACAAATATATTCATGATGCATAATGCCCCATTATCATTATGTTTGTACAGTCTGTCAGGATGACTGAGGTGTCACTGGCTTTAAAGATTATCCCGCACGAAGAGCTGTGTTAATTTTCTATTGTTTATGGTGTTCATTAATTTGCTTCAGATACTAATGAAATAATGCGGTTATGCTGATAATCTGAAATTCAGTGATTTCATTGGCCTTAGCACAGTGTGGTGCGAACACATCTCATCTTTGGTCGCCAAAAAAACTAAACTAAACAAAACACAAGGCAAAGATGGCATGTATTCCAATAAAATGTGTGCGCGCAGTGTTCGTGATATACGAGAGACTACACAATCATGGATTTAATTAAAATTCGAGTTTCACACGTAAGTGTTTATATAAGTCTATAAAAAAAATTGGGTATTATTTCCAACAGTCTGACCATTGACATATTCATGCGTTCAAACCAGTTAATCTATTTTGTAACTTGGCTTTTAGTCGCCGGGCTCCGGCATCTGGGCTTTTAGTCACAACTGAAGTGCGAATATTTTGGAGCGAATTTCTGCAACAATTTCACCGCGTGGTGGACCCATTTGGAAAAAAATACATTCCCTGTGTCTAATCCTACATTTTGATATACTATACGCCCCATTATATTGAATATACCAGCTGAAATCGATCGTGTAAATGTAAACATCGAGTCTATTTTTAGCTGTTTTATCGGCGCTTGTTTGCGTTTCGCTATTACAGTTTTCGCACTAAAACAGCCATATTGTAGATAAAAACGAGTGCACAGTATTCCACTGCGTTATTTGATACCTAAAACTTGGTGTTTGCTAGCGTATTCGTCGAGAAATCTAAATTCTAAACATTAATGTCGAACGCAGTTTTTCGTGTTTGTGGCATTTTATGTTAGGTCAGTTTTCGACCGAATAATGCAACTTCCGGTATCCGTTCAGTGGCGGGGTTAATATGTGTGGATAGGGCGAATATCGGCCTTTCGTTAGACACCAAAATGAGCGCCCTACGCCCTGTATTCCTCGAGATATCAGCCGTTCCACGCAATTTGAAATTCTGTTCCGCAGATTGCCATGCTATCCCAAATTTCACCCCATGTTAGGTCAGTTTTCGATCAAATAATGCAACTTCTGGTGTCCGGTCAGTGGCGGGGTTAATATGTGTGGATAGAGCGAATGTGGGCCTTTCGTTAGACACCAACATGAGCGCCCTACGCCCTGTATTCCTCGAGATATCGGCCGTTCCACGCAATTTGAAATTCTGTTCCGCAGATTGTCGTTCTATTCCATATTCCATCCCATTCCGCAGATTGTCATGTCCCGTCGTTCGGCATGGTGAACATACTAATGTTTGACTTGGGCATTTGTGAATTTTGTGTCCCTTCGAACATTTCAGCTGGTAACTCGGGCAAATATCATCGGATTTGGTTTTGCTTTGGTATGGTGATGGTAAGCTTGGGGAAAGGATACCCAACATAATACAAGTTTCGTCCATTCATTTTAACCATAGTTATGGCCCTTGTTTGACTTGAAATTTTGTCATTTTGTGTCCGAAATAACAATGCAGCCCCTGGTATGGGCATAGACTATCGGATTTGGTTGTTCTTTGGCGTGTTGACAGTACAGCTTGTGGTAAGTATCCCCATTCATTGCTACCAGAGTTACTGCCCTTGTTTACACTCTACATATACATTTTGTGTTGTAACGCCAATAATAATTGTCAGAATTGAATGCTATTTGGAATGTTAATAAACCAAGATTGACTGAAATATACTGAAAGATTTTGTCCATTTGTGAGAGTTATTACCCTATCAAGTTCCTCCATTGTCCATTCCATCTGCTCCCCATTTAGCATTTGTGACTCGGGTACCAACAGTTGGATTTGATTGTCTTCGAAATAGGTCAATATGAGGGAATATATACAATGGGTTTTATCCATTGATTTCATCCGAGCGACGAGACTTCTTGGATTCGGAGAATATTTGGTTTTCCATACATATGAATATTTAGTATTGCCCACTCTCTAAGCTGAGTATAGGGGCATATGCCACGCTAAGCCTTGCAATTGTTTATTCATACTAAAGAAGTATGGGGTGGACTATATAAATGAGCGGTGTCCGTCCGGAACGCGTGTTGTCATGGTGATAACTTGAATACTATTTGACAGAATGTTATGACTGGTATGTGGCCTTCATATGAGAATATCCAGATCAAGTTCGAATTTTCGCCATGGAGAAGATAAAAAATAAAGCTAGGCGTGTTAGCAACATATATACACAGTTGGAAGCGCAATTTGATTCAACGATTGTTATCAAAATCTATATCTAACAAATATTTCCGTCACATATATATGTACAGTGTCATGTGATGTTAACCCCATTCTGTTAAATATGCTACTGATTTATGAATAAATTCATTCCCTTTAGATAAATTTTCTTGTGTTTTATAAACAAAATCATAATCGAGTGTACACATGTAATAAACGCATTATTGTTTTGGATGTGACGGAGATATCTAGCAATTTGCTTCAAATACATTCCCTTTTGATGGTAAACAGTTATTACTCTGCAGTTAGTAATTTTGAAGGTACTTCGTAATAACAATTGCTTAAATGAACTCGCGGTGGATAAAAAGATGAGTGCGATTTGCTCGAACGCAGATGGCTCGAGTACGCCAGGGGATCCTAGGCCTTGTTCCCCGGGGAAATGTTGAGAAAAAATAGGTTCAATTTGAGCACTTTTTTGGCAGTGATTTTGGCAGTCATATGAATAGGATGCGAACTAGATTCAAAATTTCGTAGTATTTTATAAAACTAATAGATACAACTATGAGGTATCCGTATTTGGTGAAAAAAGTGTGGGAGCCCATGTTCTCCACACACCCCCTCCACCCGCTACGTCATTTGACTATTGAGTTTGTTCATCTCATTGTTCTTTTGATCAGTACCACACAAAACCAAAAACAAACAAAGACAACAAAACCCAGAGCAATCAATAAACAATAGCTCCGACAGCTAAACAAAGCCAATAATTCATTGAAACGAATATCTGGAACAGAAGTGCGAAGTGGGTACAAATGTTGATCGACCTATTTTGATACGGGAAAAATTCATGATGGGAGCAATTGAATTTGAACGATTTTCGATGACAAACATGGCCGTCAGCAGTCATCTTAGATTTTACTCTAAGCATGATTAAATCATTTGGCGCACCATGCAGGCCATGCATATCGTCACCAAACTTCACATGGATCATCTGGGTGACGTCTAGATGGGAGCTGACAATTTTCCCGAATTATGTTGAAAACATGGCTGCCAATGGATTTTACTCTTTGTATGAATAAATCCTTTAGCACACCATACAGGTCACACAACTCGTCCGATCGTCATCAGACTTCATATTGATATTAGGGTTGACCGCTAGATGGGATGTTACCATTTAATTTTAATTTTTTTTGCGAATTCTGTTAAAAATCATGGCCGTCAGTGGCCATATTGGAATTCATATTTGAATCCATCGGCACACCGTGCATCCCACAATTATTGGCGAAATGTTTTGAAAGTTTACAGGCATGTTTGGGGTCTCCTCTTGATTGGAGCTATTTAGTTTGAACGATTTTCGATAAAAAACATGGCCGCTAGCAGCCAACTTTGATTTACTCTTTGCATGACTGAATCCTTTGGCACAGCCTACAGGCCACATCCCTCATCCGATCGTCACCAAACTCCATATGGATACTCAGGGTGACCTCCGGATTGGACCTTATCATATTTTTTTATTTTTTTTGAAAACATGGCTGCTATCAGCCATTTTGAATGTTACTCTTTGTATGACTAAATCCGTTAGTACACTCTGCATTTTACAGGTCACATCTCTCATCCGATCGTCACCAGACGTCATATGGATCTTAGGTCGTACCGTTGGTCGGATCATTATGAAATTTGGCATAGCTGTTGGCATTGACATGTAGATGGAAATGAGTTATTTTGGGGTAATTCGGCAAAAAAAACATGGCTACCAGCGACCACAATTTAATAATTTAATGCTATTGGTTTCAGCGGGGGATGGTCTAAATACTGTGCAAGTGAATCGATAGAAGTCAGTTAGACTTTAATAAACCATTATCATTAGAATCATTACCAAGACAGTATGAACTACGACACGAACTGAAATAATATGAATCGTACATGACACGTTGTGGATCAACCACAAATGCTGGGCCTAAAATTTTCCTTTTATCGGAAGGAGACAAATTTGCAACAATGCAAACACGGATATTTGATTGTGACTACATATGTATAAACTTGAAACGTGTGACAGGGGACTAAGAATGAAGTGAGAAGTTCCTGAAATAAAGATATTGAATTTCGCATAATGAACTACAATGTAATACCGATAATAAATGCCAATGGCGTATACTAGTCGTAAATATTTCGGACAGTCAAACTACCGTCTCACAAAAATTTACCACTACGAGTCCGTTTATGAGAAAATAGTGTCGTTCACACTTATTGCCACTCACAGTAAGGTGATATTGACATTTTTACATAATTACGTTCTTATTAGGTCATAATCAGTAATAGGCACGATGATTGTAAGCTCGCGTACCCATTCTTAACTTCCCGAAACAGTAATCGTAACTACGGATATGGCAAAACGACAACTGATATAATGAATAACTTATAGAAGTCGTATATTTTTCTCTCCAAAAACCTTGTTCGCATAATTGACGACTACGAGTCCGTTTGTGAGAAAATAGTGCCGTTCAAACTTCTTGCAACTCGCAGTAAGGTGATATAATTATGTTTGGTGTGATCAGTTTGTACTTAATTGTGTGGTTATCAGGTCATAGTCCATGACAGGCTCGATGTTTGCACACAATGCTCGCGTTTCCATCCTTGACTTCCCGAAACCGTAATCGTACCTACGGCAAAACGACAACTGATAGAAAGACACAAACTCCGGTGACGTACATGAAGCACTTTTTCGTAATTCATATCATTTGTAGTTCATAATGCGACAGGTGTCCATCGTCTTGTGTTACAATGGCAAGTTTTGAAATCTATGTTGTCGCACGCGTGTTAAAGGCCCGCTTAATTGTCGAACCCCCAGATCACATTATATAAAATATATGACATATTATATACCATATCAAAGAGGAAGCTCGAAAACATTGTAATTTCAATTTATTCACTGTAATAATCTCTGGACATTTTGTTTTTGTTGAGATAAAATCGTCTGTTCTCTGCTCAAGTTTCTGCACAAAGTACATATTTTCAATGGAAGGGGAATAACTCTATATGTTTAAAATAAACTGTAGTTTGAATTATGTTGCATTCTGGGAGTCATAACGGGGGAAATGATTTCATGATTTAAGTTATTTTGTATTACTCGATGGGCACCTTCTGAGACACAGACATATGGTGATGAATTATAGTATTTTAATAATATTTTATGGCATAGATTGTTATTTAAACCGTATATCAGGTATTCGAAATAGTCTATATTTCGAGTTATACGTTCAGCACTCGAGAACACGAGTACTATGTTTACATTGGATTTACAATTATACACCATTCGCATGTGATCATTATAACGTAACATGTCTATATTTATACATTGAGTTCATGTGCTTGTGATTTGATCTCTTGATTTATGTACAATATATTTGTAAATGACCATGTACAAATTATATCTCTCCTCAAAAGGAGGCAATAAAGAATTTATATATATATATTGAGATGTTTTCTCCAATTAAACTTGTCTTTATTTTTAGGGTGGGCAAGCATCGCGAAAATTTACCAATCTACCAAAACTCCTATCTGTTTTACGCTTAAAACACTAGAAGGTATTCCGAGATGGGTGGGTGGTCCGAGAGGCAACAAACTCCCTCATCAGCTGACACCAACCAAATGTTTTGCTAAAGACTTTTTATGCTCATATTTGACATGTGCAACAGTCTAAAACATATTATAACTGCAAAAACACCATAGCAATGTTACATGGATCTCATATGGGGCTTTATGAGCCTCAGTGGATATGACATTAAGCTATGGCATGTTACATAATTATTGGACGGTGAGGTGACACCTTCGGAAAAAACGTTGGAGAAATGTAAAACTGAAATAAAATTGAACAAGGAGTTCAATCTAAAAACAATTAATAAAATAAAATAATGTTTTTTAAATTTAAAAATAGTGTTTAAATGATCAAAATGTGCTTGAAGGGGCCGCCGCTGTCTCTTAGACTCTGTCTGATATCAAAATGTGCGTGATGTCGCACAAATGGGCCACATGTCACTTCAACGCTGAATATGGACTCCCAAAGGGAGCCTGTTTCGACTATTGTAGTATGATAGAAGTTACTCAAGTAGACTAACAAAAGCGGAATGGAATATGTTAGATAATGGGCTGGTTGAGACTAATCAGGAACTAGTTAGAAATTATGGAATTGTGTGTATCCTGCACAATGACCTAGGTTTGCAGATATCATCAATTTATCAAATATTATTTCCGATTGCAGCCGGGTAAACATCCTCTCTATGTATTTATTTTCAAAATATGTCACTATCAGTTGATTTGGAACTTAGCAACTGATATGTCATGGATAATGTCTACAACACGTCAACAGTGAGTCGAAAGTCAAGATTAAGTTCACTGTCCTCAGGTCGTGAGATGGTATCAGCTGAAAATATATTACAGCCAAATAGCCAAAACACATGTTCGGTGTAATAGCTTGCAGGGGAAAATGGTATACCACTGGATATGCCCGGGATATATCACAGTCTCATTACACACTGACCTTGAAACTCCAATGCATGTATATGGTAGACAAATGCCGTATCAGCCAGTATTTGAAAAGAATCTTCACATTTGCCTGTATTGAAACATTTTATATTCAATTAAAACAGGTTCTGAAACAGGTCAAACTGCCAATTGAACTAAATGAGATAACTTCCCAGTTAAATGAGTGATATCAGTAGGGGTTTATGCGGTTTATACCACAATTAGTTAATTTGGGGGGTGGGTGTCAAATATTGGGAGTACACTGTTTTTTTTGTGTAGGTTTGGTGGTGGTGTGGTGGGTCCCCGAAAATGACAGATGCAAAACAACGCCATACCATCCTGCAAATCTGTTACTACGCCCCACCCCCGATGTTATATATGATATCTACATGACGTGCCTTATACTGGACATGATTCTTTCTAATATAGTACAAAAATCACAATTGAGAACGCTCTTTTCAGCAACCGCTTGTTGTGCGATGGAAGCCTTGATGCATGCTCTATATAAGAGGCGATCGTTGAAATTTTTGGTCTAAAAAAAAACACTTCACAATAAATGCTGGTTGGAAAATCAAACTATCATTTTCGACTGCTTAACATTATGACCGTAGTTTATTTGGGGGGGGGGACATCCCAATCCCCATGTCGCCATACTCCTGCTTCTAAGACATAACGTTTATGGACGGAATGTATGCTCGTGCTCATGTATATGTAAATATAACTCTCTCATGAGGAGGGATTGAAGATTATATATATGCATATAGTTATTGCATGCTGCATGGTTTGTGTATTGTCTTTGTGTTGGAATAATGTATGTTTAAACAAAAGTTGTTAGGCGCGAGTAGCGGCTTTAGTTATTTCATTTCGCACAACGAACTACATGTACTACTGATAGACTTACGGATAGCTTATGGAAGTCGTAAATGTTCGTACGGACCAAAAAAAACCTTTTTCGCATAATTGAAGACTGCGAGTCCGTTTGTGAGAAAATAGTGTAGTTTAAAATATGTTTGACACTCGCAGTTAGGTGATATGATAATGGTTGGTGTGATTATATAGTATACTAGCAGGTTAGCCCGCCACTGGCGGCATTCGTCCCATGGCTTTGTTTCAGAAACATGACATTTTTGAATATGAATTTAATGTTTTTTAAATTTAATATATTTTGTTTCTGAATTGTTTTTTTATTGTTAATTTTTTTTAATTTTAAATTGTTTTAATTAAATTGTAAATTGTTTTAATTAATTTTTTTGTTTCTGGCGGAAAAATTTACCCGTAGAAATCCCCCCTTCCTAGGAACGACAGACAACGCATTCTTTGTTTCGTGAAATCTCTCTACGATAACATTGCATTGAATTTAAAACAAACGCTTCCGTCGGGAAATCTGTCTGCATAATATTTTGAGTCTGCCGTACCCGTCGTAATATCGTGAAATCTCTCTGCATAATAGATAACATTGCATTGAATCTGTTGTTGGCATTCAGGGCTTCGGGTCGTTGTTGTTGGCATCACGGCTCCCCGAAAACTATCACATTGCCGAAAACGTGTATTTAGTAATATCGTTGTTGTTGATATTTACGGCTTGGGGGCTATTTTCTTATTTAGCAAGTTTGAGCTCAATCGGTTCGAGTCTATAAAGGACACACTCATATATATGACACTTCCCGTGGGTAGTAAGTTTGAGCTCAATCGGCATTCCCTGGAATTTCCCGTAGATTGGCAGATTCCAGTAGCTTTATAATGGTATATCTGGGGAGAAATCTGATGCTATATTCGTGATTATCTGGGATGATTTCGGTATATAACTATATACTGTAAAAACAAAGCGCGCCATCCGTGCTCGCAGGGTTGGTCAGAAACAAATGTTTTTTAAATTTAATGTATGTTCCGTATATCTCTCTGCAGATGCAAATAACGTTGAATGGCAAACAGACGCTCTTTATAGAGATGCGTCAAAAACAAACGCTCATTAAATAATCACTTGATTAACCCACGCCGTGCCTTTGCGGTGATTTGAGATTGGAGAACGGGTGCTCTGAGCTTCCCTAAACCGCGACCACGGTCGTGTCGGTGGTATTTGACACTTACATAGGAAGTTTGAGCTCAATCTGTACACGCGTTTTGGATTCTATGAAGTACACACACACACACACACACATATATACGAAGTCTCAAAATATATAGTATAGACTAGCAGGTTAGCCCGCCACTGGCGGCATTCGTCCCATGGCTTTGTTTCAGAAACATGACATTTTTGAATATGAATTTAATGTTTTTTAAATTTAATATATTTTGTTTCTGAATTGTTTTTTTATTGTTAATTTTTTTTAATTTTAAATTGTTTTAATTAAATTGTAAATTGTTTTAATTAATTTTTTTGTTTCTGGCGGAAAAATTTACCCGTAGAAATCCCCCCTTCCTAGGAACGACAGACAACGCATTCTTTGTTTCGTGAAATCTCTCTACGATAACATTGCATTGAATTTAAAACAAACGCTTCCGTCGGGAAATCTGTCTGCATAATATTTTGAGTCTGCCGTACCCGTCGTAATATCGTGAAATCTCTCTGCATAATAGATAACATTGCATTGAATCTGTTGTTGGCATTCAGGGCTTCGGGTCGTTGTTGTTGGCATCACGGCTCCCCGAAAACTCTCACATTGCCGAAAACGTGTATTTAGTAATATCGTTGTTGTTGATATTTACGGCTTGGGGGCTATTTTCTTATTTAGCAAGTTTGAGCTCAATCGGTTCGAGTCTATAAAGGACACACTCATATATATGACACTTCCCGTGGGTAGTAAGTTTGAGCTCAATCGGCATTCCCTGGAATTTCCCGTAGATTGGCAGATTCCAGTAGCTTTATAATGGTATATCTGGGGAGAAATCTGATGCTATATTCGTGATTATCTGGGATGATTTCGGTATATAACTATATACTGTAAAAACAAAGCGCGCCATCCGTGCTCGCAGGGTTGGTCAGAAACAAATGTTTTTTAAATTTAATGTATGTTCCGTATATCTCTCTGCAGATGCAAATAACGTTGAATGGCAAACAGACGCTCTTTATAGAGATGCGTCAAAAACAAACGCTCATTAAATAATCACTTGATTAACACACGCCGTGCCTTTGCGGTGATTTGAGATTGGAGAACGGGTGCTCTGAGCTTCCCTAAACCGCGACCACGGTCGTGTCGGTGGTATTTGACACTTACATAGGAAGTTTGAGCTCAATCTGTACACGCGTTTCGGATTCTATGAAGTACACACACACACACACACATATATACGAAGTCTCAAAATATATAGTATAGATAATTGTGTGGTTATCAGGTCATATAGTCAATGGTAGTCTCGATGTTTGCACGCACAGCTCGCGTTCCCATTCTTGGCTTCTATAATTTAACCCGTAATCGTAACTACGAATATGGCAAAACGACAACTGATAGAAAGAACACAAATTCTAGTGACGTAGTACCCTATTCCTAATTCTTATCAGTAGTTGTTCATTATGCGAAATGTGTCGAAAGTTGACTATTATGTCACGATTCGTGTCTCATTGCCAATAACGAAATACACTGTCACGTTGCACGGACTTCATTTCATTTCTGAGCTGCATAAACATTTAGGTCAGTCACCCCACAGGTAAATGGTCGACAGTTTCTGGTTGTTTTCGAACGGTATCTTCCAATCAAATGCGTTACATTTTCTGCTTCCCACGGGTGTGTTTTCTACATATCTACCACGTGACAACATTCGAACCATTGAACATCGACATGTGTGGCGCACTATATCTGGCCACACCACTTCATAAGTTTGTGTGACCACAGTTTTGAGTCAGATGCCTATGGATCAACATCACTATTCCCAAACTAACAATGAAATCGTTAGGCTAATCCCATACATGTTTCAACAAAGATCTCAATATTTGTTGATTTATTGACTTTTAATAGTTCGCACCAAACTAAATTTGGCCTGCCCCCGCTACTTACTGTGTGCTTCAACCCACAAGGGATTTATGCAGCTCAAAAGTAGGTCACCTCAAGTGTATCATTGTAACATATTCCTGCAGACAGCCGTACCACCACCGATACATTTGAGGTGACCTACCTGTGAGTTGCAGACATATATCACCTTGTAACTCGGGTGTTAATTATCGGAATTCGTTGTCGTTTGGCATGGTGAACATACTATGACTTGGGCATTTGTGAATTTTGTGTCCCTTCGAACATTTCAGCTGGTAACTCGGGCAAATATCATCGGATTTGGTTTTGCTTTGGTATGGTGATGACAAGCTTAGGGAAAGGATACCCACATAATTCAAGTTTCGTCCATTCATTTTGACCATAGTTATGGCCCTTGTTTGACTTGAAATTTTGTCAATTTTGTGTCCGAAATACCAATGCAGCCCCTGGCATGGGCATAGACTATCGGATTTGGTTGTTCTTTGGCGTGTTGACAGTACAACTTGTGGTAAGTATCCCCATTCATTGCTACCAGAGTTACTGCCCTTGTTTACACTCTATATAGACATTTTGTGTTGTAACGCCAATAATAATTGTCAGAATTGAATGCTATTTGGAATGTTAATAAACCAAGATTGACTGAAATATACTGAAAGATTTTGTCCATTTGTGAGAGTTATTGCCCTATCAAGTTCCCCCATTGTCCATTCCATCTGCTCCCCATTTAGCATTTGTGACTCAGGTACCAATAGTTGGATTTGATTGTCTTCGGAATAGGTCAATATGAGGGAATATATACAATGGGTTTTATCCATTGATTTCATCCGAGAGACGAGACTTCTTGGATTCGGAGAATATTTGGTTTTCCATACATATGAATATTTAGTATTGCCCACTCTCTAAGCTGAGTACAGGGGTATATGCCACGCTAAGCCTTGCAATTGTTCATTCATACTCAAGACATTTTGTCTGGGTGGACTATATAAATGAGCGGTGTCCGCCCGGAACGCGTGTTGTCCGGGTGATAACTTGAATACTATTTGACAGAATGTTATGACTGGTATGTGGCCTTCATATGATAATATCCAGATCAAGTTCGAATTTGGGTCATGCCCCTTGTCGACTCAGAATTGTCGCAATGGAGAAGATAACAAATAAAATAAAGCTAAGCTTGTTAGCATAACTTAGCAACATAAGTAGTAATGGGGGCCACTATGGCCCAGTACCCCCCAGTGGGGGCCACTATGGCCCAGTACCCCCCAGTGGGGGACACTATGGCCCAGTACCCCCCAGACATGGACACTATGGCCCAGTATCCCCCCAGACATGGGCACTATGTCTGGGGGGATACTGGGCCATAGTGTCCATGTCTGGGGGGGTACTGGGCCATAGTGTCCCCCACTCGGGGGTACTGGGCCATAGTGTCCCCCACTGGGGGGGGGTACTGGGCCATAGTGTCCCCCACTGGGGGTACTGGGCCATAGTGGCCCCCACTGGGGGTACTGGGCCATAGTGGCCCCCACTGGGGGGTACTGGGCCATAGTTTCCCCCCTGAGGATAGATGTTCCTGTCATTGATGTGACATTTCTGATCGAAAAAATGAAAATGGACTTAGACATTTTTTCATTACTAATTTAAAGTTTGTATAATTCTGACCAGAGATGACACATCGATACGAACAGAATCAATTGGTGGGGATCCTACAGTGAAAACGATTTTGTTGAAATTTATCATTTATTTTTCAAAAACAAGAACAAGAACTATGAACAATAATATATTATTATACATCAATAATATTAACAAAGAACAATAATTTATGTACAAAACAAGGTCTCAGATTTGAAGAAACTTAATTGAACATCCTACAACATCCTACGCTGAATCAATAACAAAAGAGTCTATTTTGTGGAGTTGTTGACACATTCGTTGTTATCTGGTCGTCGTCTTCCTTGCGTTGTATGTATGTCAGCCGTCGATGTCCTGGTGAAGTTTAATTCAGCTATCAGGTATCACACACAGTACACGCAGTTCAAACTGCTCACATATTCATTATAAAATAGCACATGCATGTTCAAAACATCGAACACCCAGTCCCCGTGTACAAGTCGATGTCGTATATAGTTTCAATAATAATTGAGTGGTGACATATATTTATTCAAAACTATAACATATATGTGTGACCAACATCAAATAGTGTTTTGACTTTGTTCAAATATACAACACTATGTATTGGATAATATAGAATACATTGAGCATGTAAAGTCTGCAGACTGTCATATTTGTTCAAAAACTGCATAAATTGTTATGCAGATATAAATTGTCGACACACCATTGTATTCAATTTTTGCATATATAGATGACCACATTGCATAAATATATGACAGTGCGTAAACGGTTATACACACATGTGTATGCAAAGTTTACAACACTGTGTGATAAGATTGGACACAAATGCACCTTTGTGCTGTAAAAGGTAGCACATTGGTATTGTAAAATACCACATGTATGTTTAAAACATCGAACATGCTGTGTCCGTAAACAAGTCTATGTCATGTATGTGTTCAATAAAACGAGAGTAGTGCCATATATTTGTTCAATAATATAACATATATATGTCACATACATCAAATAGTGTGTTGACATTAATTTATTTGTTCAAAAATATAACACGATGTATTGGATAATATAGAACACAGTAGGTATGTAAAGTCTGTAGATTGTCATATTTGTTCAAAAACTACATAAATTGTTATGCAGATATAAATCTGTCGGCACACTATTGTGTTCAATTTTTGCATATATATATGACCGCATTGCATCAATATATGACAATGCGTAAACGGTTGTCATATATATTTGTTGTATATTCCGGTCGCTATCGCCGGGAAAATTGGTCGAAATTGTCGGACTAAATGAAAGGGACGTATTGATGTTTCATGGTGACAAGGGTGGTTGCGTAGAGGGGTGGCGGACAAAAATATCCTTTGTCGAAAACCGGCAGTCAAATAGGGAGTGTTTCGTGGAAGGGGGCTATATAGCCCCGGACCAAATTAAAGTATTTTCGGGTATACAGGGACGTATTGATGTTGCATTGTGACAGGGGTGGTTGTGTACAGGGGCGGCGGACAAAAATATCCTTTATCGAAAACCGGCATTCAAATAGGGAGTGTTTCGGGAAAGGGGACTAGCCCCTGACCAAATTAAAGTATTTTCGGGTCAACAGGGACGTATTGATGTTGCATTGTGACAGGGGTGGTTGTGTCCAGGGGCGGCGGACAAAAATATCCTTTATCGAAAACCGGCAGTCAAATAGGGAGTGTTTCGGGAATGGGGACTAGCCCCTGACCAAATTAAAGTATTTTCGGGTCAACAGGGACGTATTGATGTTGCATTGTGACAGGGGTGGTTGCGTACAGGGGCGGCGGACAAAAATATCCTTGATAGAAAACCGGTAGTCAAATAGTGAGTGTTTCGGGGAAGGGGGCTAGCCCCGGACCAAATTAAAGTATGTTCGAGTCAACATGAACACATTGATGTTGCATTGTGACAGGGTTGGTTGCGTACGGGGACGGCGGACAAAGTTATCCTTTATCGAATACCGGCAGTCAAATAGGTTATAGGGAGTGTTTCGGGGAAGGGGGCTTGCCCCGGACTAAATTAAAGTATGTTCGGTTCAATAGGGCCGTATTGATTTTGCATTGCGACAGGGGTGGTTGCGTACAGGGGCAGCGGACAAAATTATACTTTATCGATCACCGGCAGTCTTGTAGTGAGTGTTTCGGGGAAGGGGGCCAGACCCGGGATGATCGAGAGGGTGGATAGATAGGATCCTTCACTCCTCGAAAATTTGCGCACATGTAGATGACCACATTGCATGCATTGTATGATTGCGGTGCTAAACGGTTGTCACATATATATCGGTTGTATAACACCCCGACCAAGTGGTCCTGCTAATGAGATATGATGGTGATGGGTTTTGCTGAATTGCTATCATATTGGTAGTATATGGCCGCACTGGGGCAGCGTACTAAAAAATCTCCTTTAGCGAAAATTGGTAGCAGACAATAAACGGGTTTTACATGTAGGCCTAGCATCTAGAAGGCACAGGAAGGCAGAGTAAATAGTTTATAGGTAATCTGACAGGTGCTTTAACGTGGCTCACTGTGGTCACCAGTATCACGACCAGAGTCGGGGTTGGGGGGGGGGGGATGCGGTAGAAACTGAAAATAATGATTACTTGGCCGCTTCTGATTTTTTAAATAAGGCATCTCAATGATTTATAATTAGTGAATTCATGAATACAACGTCATTTACATACGCTATGATGTATATACACAGACAGAAACAGTTGGACATGCAAGGGAGAGGGGTGGTCCACTGAAATTAATAAAAAAAAAAGGTCCTTGTTTTGACGCAAATTTCCACCAGTCGTTTCGGAATTTCATGATATTCTATGTTAACAATATATATTGGTATATTTCAAATTTGTCAACGAGGCGCCGTTCTGGGTCAACAAATTGGCGATGTGGTATGTCGCAAATTTCATCCCAATCTTAGATATGTCTGAGAAATTGACGCACAGACTCAGTTCATGGGTGTTCATAGCTTCAAATGTGATTGTTTCAGTGAGCGTGAATAAGTTCTCATTTTTATCAAAATGGTTATGCATCGATCGGAATAGCACTTGGGGATGCTCCTCAACTCATATCAAGCTTGGAAATCGATCCCAAATTTCGTACATGTTATGGTTCTAATCCGATGCATGAAAACCTCATCAAAACATAGCCCATGCAGACGACGATCACATATATCCAGAATCTACCCACCTCGGCTATGGGTGGGGGGGGGGCTAAATGTGTTAATACAGTTGTCTAGTTGCATGGTGTCATCATATGGGACATAGATATGATATACATTATGTAGAGGAGCTGTGCATGATAATTGATATGAGCAATAATTCTGTAAAAATAGAGGATCTACAACTGGTCCCCAGTTTATAGCCGAATTACCAAAAAGAAGACCAGTATATTAGGTCTGACCTGATATACTGGAGGCGTTTTGTAAAATCCGCTATAAGCACGAGAGGTTGTATGCAGTCTCACTCCCCAACCTTTGTCAAAATATTCAACAGAGAATAATTTCACACCTGACACAACATTAGCTTTATTGTTGTTCAACCAATATTCGCATATTTTCCTTCTTTTTGTCCAAATTTTGGACTGAAATGGGCATCAAAATTTCCAACCTTATAGGCGGTGTCATGTTGGAAAGTTTGTGTCCTGATCCCTCCCTCGTGACCAGTAAAAACTGATATTAATTTTAAGAATACAATATTGTCCTACATTTGGTAAAAATTGTCATTAGTCAGAACTTTTCCAACCTATGTAGGGTGTCGGGTTTAAAATTTCCAAACTCTAGGAAGGCTTGAGGCTAGTCTAGATGCTAAGATTTCGCGATTTTCGTGTCCAGATAAAACACTGCTTATTTGTATAAGAAAACAATAGTTTAATACATTTGGTCAAAATTGAACTGAAGTGGTCATCAGTTGACAATACCGGGGAGTATGAGGTTTGAAATTTCGCTTGAGGTCAGTATTGATGCTAGGATTTCGCGATTTTCTTGCTAAGTTTAGTTTTCTCAGACCGGGCCGACTATGGGCGTTATGATTTATGCAATTTTCATGTTAAGATATATGAATATCTCATACTGGGTATATATGCATAGGCTATTAGGCCTGAGCACTTATGTGTACAACCGTACTACAACGGGGTGCAAGTGGAATTATGCAAAACCTTATGATTCACGGGGGTGCATTTGAAATTTCGCAAGGTGGACACCCTCCCCAACGGACATCATCTAGTCACGTCCCCGAGCTTGAAGTCCGACGTCAATACCGCACGGCCACCACAAAGCTACCCAAAACAAATGAAGCTCAAATCGACGCTGTATTCCGACGTCACATGCACTTATAGGAGTTAGGACAATATCATTATGCCCATATTAATGTTGCTGTGTTAGAGGTACAAGTTATATGCCTGGGTTCGAATCCCACCCATTCAAAAAAAATACACATTGTTACATCGGCGCCTTATGTGTTATGTAATAATTATATGGTAGCTGGCATGTACACAGGGTAACGCTCGACAGGTCTTGGAGACAAATACATGTAACATGCAGCCGTAGGCGTGCCAACGCATCTATCATACACCTAACACAGCTACCTTAAAATCAATCACCTATATATAGGCTATATATATATATATGTGCATGCGACATCGAAATACATCGGCCACTTTTATGGGAATGATCGAATGGTGACCATCTCACCTAAAATCCCCAAATGGCTGTGATCAAATATCACCACTGGGACAGTAAACTGGTTTATCATATATAAATTAAAATATATGTTCTGAACTCCACAAATAGTTGTCAATTGAAAGTAGTAGATAAATGTGAATACCATTATGTCCCTTTTTGTAGTATTAAAAGCTGACAAAAATATTTGGAATGATATCTCACATACAAAATCTAAGACATATAACATTTTTTGTTGGGTTACAAATGATTTTGATTTGAGAGTTCGGTTTCTTATAAGGCAGTACGAACTGTAACCAATAAAAAATTAAAATTAAAATGTAAGATTCCTTTATATTCTGCATCAGTCCAGTTTGCTGGGGTTTTCAAATGCAATTGTTTTCACTGATGGGTCAGCAAGAGTTTCACATATAATGCCAATCAAATTTGTGGGATCTTGGCATACCACGACATAGTTCCTAGTAGTGATGTGAACCGGACCGGAGCGGACCACAAGGCGGTCCGGTCCAGTCCAGTCCGGTCCAGTACGCATGCCTGGACCGGTCCGGTCCACCTATAATAGGCTATATGTTAATGAATTCTCTGTTTTCTCAAAGTTTTTACTCTGTATAGTACAAACTATAAGGTTACTGAGTTCAGTGCATTGCAATGAGTCCATATATGTCAAAACTTACATTGTTTTCCGATTGTATGCATCGTTGTCTGTCTCTGGTGGGATACACTGGGAACGATGCACGATAATAGTATTTCTAGTAATGCGAACATGCACTAATAAAGTGTATTGGACAGATATATAGCTAGGGCCATAATGTGTTATAACCAATCTAACAGCGCACTCAACTGATCGTGTGCATGATTCGTATCAGACTTATTTTCATTAAATTGAAATTTAAACGAAATAACTCTACTGATGACAATTATACAAAAGTGTACTGTAGACTACTACATTAATATTGGAGTCTTGGAGATTGTGATGGCTGATTGTATAGTCCTGACAATTACAGTTATACACCTATCTACAACTACTATTGGATTAATGTGACTGTCTTGTCTACAAAATACAAGATATTAACCACTTGAATGCGTCAATACATCGTTGCTAATTGATATGACAGCAAATACGCAATAATATTCGCGATAGTTTACTATAACTGAAGTAAAATAGTGGACCGGACCGGAGAGTACGGACGGGCGGCAAAAAGCGGTCCTGTCCTGTCCAGTGACACCCGGTCCGGACCGCGGTCCAGGGGGTCCAAAGCAGTCCGGTCCGCATCACTAGTTCCTAGTCAGATCTAGAAAGTAATGTTTCCCCACATAATATATTTATTAATCTGTGTAGATGGTGGACACCTTCCAGTGATAATTTTCACCCAGAATATTGTCTTCCCCTAGTTTTCTGACATCAACAACTAAGATATATTCCATTATTGGAGAGTGTTCATAAGAAATGCAATTCTTGACTATTTGTATTCTTTTATTATTAATTTATTATATCATAATAATAGTCTTATCAACAGAACACATATGCATGTACAATAAATATTTGGTACATCAACAATGAGCACAAAAAGCTTTGAGACAATATTGAAAACAAAAAAATATATATACACATTCAGTTATTTGTAGATAATATACATGTTGAAAACATTGACACTATTATAAACCACAGACAAAAATGTCAATGACCATGTAGCTCAGCTTGGAGAGAGGTTAATGTCATACATTACAGTGGGTTGAATTATTATGAAAAGTTTAAGTCATACCAGACGTTTACCTGAATAGCCATATAAAGTTTGGGATCAATTGGATAAAACATGATGGATGAAGGGTATGCGAAAGAGCAGCCATGTTTCTGACCAAATATTGTTCAAATTTGATAGCTCCCATCTAGAAATGATCGGGGTAATGCCTGTAAATTATAAAAACATTTTTCCGATAAATGTTGGCTGCAGAGTGTGGCAATGGATTCAATTAAGAAATCCAACACGTTTAACTAAATTTGGAAAACTTTGAAGGCTTCCATCTAATGGTCAAACCACAGTTCCATATGAAGTTTAGGGGCGGTATGATAAGGAATGTGACATGTAGGATAGGACAAAGAATTTAGTTGTGCAATTAGTAACAACAATATGGCATCTGGTATCCATGTAAATCAACAAAATTCACATCTTGTGGCAATGCATGAAAAATCCATATAAACTTTGGTGACAATCGGATGAGAGATGTGAACTGTTTGTTGTACTAATGGAAATTTATGATGGGCGGACAATGTTTGTGCTTGAATTTGTCAAGATGAGCTAAAGTCATATATCCATACCAAAACCATTACACATGAGGTCTATTCATCACACTTTGATCCTAGATATCTAGATGGTTAATACTTAAGTTGTCAGTTGCTGGTTTCAGCAAAATAATTTTATACAGTTATTATCCAATATTTTGTAGTGTGTACAGTATGAGTTTTTCTTGTATGAGTGCAGGTGGTGGTCAAAAGTCATATTGGACACAGTGTTGAGTCCAAAATGACTTTTCACTACAAACTGGATGAGTAGAAGAAAAACACATACTCTTCACAACAATATATAATAAACACTTTATTATCCATCTGTATGTTTATCCATTTTTTTGTGAATAAATCTGTTGAGGTTATTTTTTGTAATTGTCAGCACTTGATTCTCCATATATAAAAACCTGTATTTGATAATCAGAAAGCATGATTTGGAACAGTGAACACGAAAGTGAAAAATAAAACTCAATGCAGAATTGAAACGTCTGCTAAATCCAATTGAGTATTGCGTCCATCACAATTTCACATATTTATTGGCAATAGAGTTACTTCATGACATCATGGAGTCCTGATACAAAAGTCGTATTGGACTCGATTGAGTCCAATATGAATTTCGGAATTCCAATATGATTTTTTCCCAGATTATCATGTGACGGCTTTTGCTTTTGTTAGTTAAGGGATGGATAATAATACATGTACCATTCATCACCAAGCACAGATAATTTACTACAGGAGTGAATGTCGCGTTTTTGTTGCCAATGGTCAATAACCATGCATAGATAGTCACCATTTGATTTAAGAATTAATGGCATGTGGATGAAAAATAATTATGACTATTGTATATGGCATTCATAATTATGTTATTAAAATCATACTCTTATCACTTGAAAGCGATTTGGTGTTACATCATGTTCTCTGTAGTTATACGTTCCATTCTTGGCAAGCATTTTCACTCTTCTACAACTTTTTGAAATAAAATGGAGCATGTTTCAGAGTAATTATATAATTTGAATTTATTTCTCCACATTAAAAAGTAGTCCAGATATTCAGTCACAGTGTTATTGACAGTGGAAGTGTCAGTGACACTGTAGCTCAACTTGGAATTGGGATTATGCACTGGAATCTTTTGTGGGGAGGATTAACAAGCACTATACCGGTATATTGTAAACAGTTTGGTGTCCTTTCTAACCAATGGTCACTTAGTGTGGTCTGCCTGTTGTTGAGTGTACTGCTTATTGCATACTTTTTGCCTACTGATTGTTTACATAGTTTAGCATTTGTTTAAGAACACAGATAACTAACATGGCAATAACATGCAATTTACGCGATGATTTTAAGAACAAAGTTTGTCTATGATACAATATTCTTTTTGTTTACAGAAGTGTTAACAAATATGGCTATTTTAATAGCAATACTACTGATAACACTTAAGGTATCAGTAACATTGGCCTTTTCGGATATTAAAAGCACATAGTGTTCAAAAATACAACAATAAATAAAAAGATCCCACAAAAATTCAACTTCGTAATAATAATGACTTATAATATTTAAGTCGATTTGAGTTTGATTATACAGTCCCGGATCGACTATAGAAGTCCAACAAATGCGCCAATCGTGGCGACGAAAGGCCAGAACGAAAATGGAAGTTGCTATACATTAACACATTTGTCTTGGTGAGAGACCCAAATCGGTTGAAATCCTTACCTTTCTCGAAACTGTTCCATACCCCAGTTTAACCCACTCGGGTGCGTGGGTGGTTTTGAATTGTCCTCGACTTAGTGGCACCATAAGGAACCATTTGTGTGACCATATTTGGTCTTATTCGAACAACATTGGGCGACGGTCGTCATATTGTTTTAGTGGTCAGATGTGAATTGGCCGAAGGGCCCTATTGTAATATTTTGACATAAATTGGTCTTTCGAAAAGATATCCTATACTAACACTTCGAATGATTTCCTGTGTTGGTTGGTCCCAAAAATAAAAAGATCCCACAAAAATTCAACTTCGTAATAATAATGACTTATAATATGTAAGTCGATTTGAGTTTGATTATACAGTCCCGGATCGACTATGGAAGTTCAACAAATGCGCCAATCGTGGCGATGAAAGGCCAGAACGAAAATGGAAGTTGCCATACCTTAACATATTTGTCTTGGTGAGAGACGCAAATCGGTTGAAATCCTTACCTTTCTCGAAACTGGTCCATACCCCAGTTTAACTCACTCGGTGGCACACATCGATGGTGATGGGTGGGGGTTCGGGTGTTTCTATGGGGTATTTGGGGTGGGCCACCCACACATACCGTCAAATGGGTCTAAATCACTACTGTTCTCGAAAATGGTCCATACCCCATTGTTACCCCATCGGGGT
The DNA here is from genome assembly GCA_032622095.1 of Siphonodentalium dalli. Taxonomy (NCBI): domain Eukaryota; kingdom Metazoa; phylum Mollusca; class Scaphopoda; order Gadilida; family Siphonodentaliidae; genus Siphonodentalium; species Siphonodentalium dalli. The sequence continues at coordinate 42,000,727 of CP136066.1, forward strand.
GGCACCCCCATTGGTGATGGGTGGGGGTTGGGGTGTTTCTAGGTGGTGTTTGGGGCGGGCTACCAACCAATGCAGCCAAATCGGTCGAAACCCCTACGGTTCTCGAAGATGTCCATACCCCATTTTCACCCCCTCCGGGTAGCACTCCCGTGGGTGACGTCGGGGTCGGGGTCTTTATATGGGCTATTTGGGGCGGGCCACCCACCCATGCCATTAAATCGATCGAATTCCTTACCTTTCTCGAAAATGGTCCTTACTCATTTTAACCCCCTCGGGGTGGCACCCCTGGGGGTGATGGGTGGGGGTCGGGTGTTTCCATGAGTATTTGGGAGGGCCAGCCACCTATGCCGTCAAATCGGTTGAAATCCTTACCTTTCTCGTAACTGGTCCATACCCCAGTTTAACCCCATCGGTTGGCACACCCCGAGGGTGATGAATGGGGGTTCGGGTGTCCCTATGGGGTATTTGGGGTGGGCCACCCACCCATGCCGTCAAACGGTCGCAATCCCTACGGTTCTCGAAAAGGGTCCTTACGTGGTGGTACCCCCGGGGTGATAGGTTGTGTCCGGGTGTTTCTAGTAGGTTTTTGGGGCTGGCCACACACCCATGCCACCAAATCGGTCGAAATCCTTACCGTTCTAAAAATGGTCCATACCGTTTTACCCCCCCCCCCCCCCCTCCTGGTGGCACACCGGGGTGATGGTGGGGGATCCAGGAGTTTCTAGTGTATTTTTGGCCGTCACTGTTCTCGAAAAAAGGACCATACTCTATTGTCACCTCATCGGGGTGGCACCCCCGGGGTGATGGGTGGGGTCGGTGTTTTTAGGTGGTATTTGAGGCGGGCCACCCACACATGACGTAAAATCGGTCAAAAATCGTACCCTTCGCGAAAATTGTCCATACCATATGTTCACCTTTCGGTGGCACCCCATGGAGGTGATTGGTGGGGGGGGTCAGTGTGTTTCTATGGAGTACTTGGGCGGTCACTCGCCCATACCGTCAAATGGGTGGAAATTCTCACCGTTCTCGAAAATGGTCCATACCCCATTCACCCCTTCGGGGTGGCACCCCCAGGGGTGATAGATGGGTTCGGTGAATGTATAGGTGGTATTTGGGGCGGGCCACCCACCCATGCCATCAAATCGGTCGAAATCCTTATCTAAAATTGTCCATACACCCATACGGAGTGTCACCCCCGGTGTGATCGGTCGGGTTCGGGGTGTTTCTAGATGGGATTTGGGGCGGGACACCCATCCGTGTCGTACAATCGGTGGTATTTGGGGCGGGCTACCAACATTTTACCCCATCGAAGTGGCACCCCCGAGTGATGGTGGGGGTATGGTGTGTCTATGGGTATTTGGGGCGGGCCAACCACCCAAGCCGTGATATCGGTCGAAATCCACACCGGTCTTGAAAATGGTCCGTACCCCATTTTCACCACCTGCGGTCAAATCGGTTGAAATTCTTACCCTTCTCGAAAGTTGTCTATACCACATGTTCACCCCCTGGGTGGCACCCCGGGTGATGGGTGAACTCGGGTGTTTTAGGGGGTATTTTGGGCGAGCCACCCACCCATGCCGTCAAATCGGTCTAAATTCTTACCCTTCTCGAAAATTATCCATACCCCATGTTCATCCCTGGGGTGGCATCCCCCAGGAGGTAATTGGTGGGGTATCGACGTGTTTCTACTTGGGCGGACCACTCACCCATGGCGTCCAATCTGTGGAAATTCTTACCGTTCTCGAGTAAGGTCCATACCCCATTTTCACCCCTTCGGGTGGCACCACCCAGGGGTGATGTCAGGTTCGGGTATTTATATGGGGTATTTGTGGCGGGCCAGCCACCCACGCCGTCAAATCGGTCGAAATCCTTACCATTCTCGAATATTGTCCATACCCCATGTTCACCCCTGCGGAGTGGCACCACCAGTGTGATAGGTGGGAGTCGGGTGTTTCTAGGTGGTATTTGGGCGGGCCACCCACCCATGCCGTCAAATCCATACGCATTTTCACTCCCTATGGTGTCACCCCCGCCGGAGTGATGGGTGGGTGTGGGGTTTTTCTAGTGGGTATTTAGGGCGGGCCACCCACTCTGTGGGCGGCACTCCTCGTGGTGATGGCTTGGGAATCGGGTGTTCATATGGGTTATTTGTGGCAAGCCACCGACCCATGCCATCAAATCGGTCGAAATCCTTACCGTTCTCAAAAATGGTTCATACCCCATGTTCACCCCCTTGGGGTGGCAGCCACTGGGGCTGATGCCTCGGGGGTCGGCGTGTTTCTAGGGGTTATTTGTGGTGGGCCATCACACATGCCATCAAATCGGGCGAAATCCTTTCCGTTCTCGAAAATGGTCCTTACCCCATGTTCACCTCCTCGGGTGGCAACCCGGGTGATGGGTGGGTGATCCGGGAGTTTCTATGGTATTTTGGGTAGATCACCCACCCATGCCGTCAAATCGGTCGAAATCCTTAACGTTCTCGAAAATGATCCATACCCCATTTTCACCTCCTCGGGTGGCACCCCCGCAGGTGATTGGTATGGGATCGGTGTGTTTCTATGGTGTACTTGAGGTGGGCCACTCACCGTGCCGTCAAATCAGTGGAAATTATTACTCTCCTCGAAAAATTGTCCATACCCCATGTTCACCCCATGGGGTGGCACCCCCATGAGGTGATTGGTGGTTCGGGTTGTTTCTATGGGGTACTTGGGGCGGGCCACTCACCCACGCCGTCAAATCGGTGCTAATTCTTACTATTCCCGAAAATAGTCCATACCCCATTTTCAACCCTCGGGGTGGCACCATTGAGCTGATGGTTGGAGGCCGGGTGTTTCTGATGGGTATTTGGGGCCACACACCCATGCCGTCAAATCGGTCAAAATCCTTACCGTTCTCGAAAATGATCCATACCACATTTTCACACCCTCGGGTGCCACCCCGGGGAAATGGGTGGGGTCGGGGTGTTTCTAGGGGATAATTGGAGCGGGCCACCACCCAGGCCGTCAAATCGGTAGAAATCCTTACCTTTATCCAAATTGTCCTTACACCATTTTACCCCCCTCGGGGTGGCACCCGCGGGGTGATGGATGGGGCATTGTGCTGTTTCTAGGGGGTATTTGGGGCAGATCGCTCGAAATCCTTACCAGTCTCCAAAATTTTCCATACCCCATTTAACACCCACGGGGTGGCACCCCGGGGCCTTGTACTATGGACCATAATAATTGTAATCACAAGGTTAAGGGGGGTACACAGGAGGCGGGCAAGGGCTATAGACCATTGTATTGTAATAGTGTAGATTATACCCGTATGCATGTGGGCTCATTGCCGATGGGTGATTGGGTTTGATCAGAATGGCATTCACACTGCGGCAATCAAGCGGTTGTCTCGTGGCAAACAACCTAAAGTCTGTATTGGAGTATTGACCAATTATGACATTCGTGCAGGGATGTTGTTAGAGGGTCTCCATTGTGGGTACACAACTTGGAGTTTAAACCTGCACCTGAGACCTTCTAGCTACGTCTCTTGTACATATTATCAATATAATACTGCAGCGATTCTGAATGACAAACCAACTAGAAATTAAATACATCGTACGACTTGAATTGTTGGAACAGACGATAACCATTGATGAAATATAACACAATGCACGAACGGTTGCGGTGTACTCACTGGGCGATTATTTGAAGGATACCGATTACCACTAATCAAATTGAACACGGCTCACCCATGCACTAGCGATAACATCTCAATGAGTGTCTCCGAGGAATCATTTTTTTCATTGGTCAATCAAGTCACATGTGAAAAACTTATTATTTTATTGGTCACCAATTATTTTATTGGTCAACATGCATGTGAAAACGGAATTACAAGAAGTCGCCTATACACTGTTAGAATAAGAGTGGAGGTCTATGGTAATCGACACCTTTTGTGTGCCCCACTGAAGCTTGTGATTACATTAATTGTGTTCTATAGTATAGGGCCCGGGTTGATGGGTGGGTGGTCGGGGTGTTTGGGTTGGGCCACCAACCCATTCCGTCAAATAGGTCTAAATTCCCACCCTCTGGGTGGCACCCCCGGGGTGATGTGCGGGGGGTCGGGTGTTTCTGTGAGGTATATGGGCGGGACACACACCCATGTCGTCAAATCGGTTGAAAACCTTACCGTTCTCGAAAATGGTCCAAACACCATTTGTACCCCTCCGGGTGATGGGTGGGGGTGTTTCAAATTGGTGTTTAAATTGTGTATTTAGGGTGGGGCACCCACACACACGCGGTCAAATCGGTTGAAATTCTTACCATTCTCGAAAGTTGTCTATACCACATGTTCACCCCCCCCCCCCCCGCTGGGTCGCACACCCAATGTGATTGGTGGGGGTCGGGTGTTTCTTTGGGTATTTGGGGCGGGCCACCCACCCATGCCGTCAAATCGGTAAAAATATTTACCGTTCTCGAGAATGGTCCATACACTATTTTCACACCTACTGGGTGTCACTCCCGGGGTGGTGTGGCTGGGGTATTTGTATGGGGTATTTGGGGCGGGCCATCCACCCATGCCGTCACGAAATTTGTCCATAACCTATTTTCACCTCTTCGGGGTTCCAACCCCAGAGGTTGATGGGATGGGTCTGGTGTTTCTAGGGGGTATTTGGGGCGGACCACCCACAAATGCCGTCAAATCGGTCGAAATTCTTACCGTTCTGGAAAATGGTCGATACTGTTCTCGAAAATGGTCCATACCCCATTTTCACCTCTTCGTTGTTGATGGGCGGGGGTCTGGTGTCTATAGGGGGTATTTGGGACGAGCGACCCACCCATGCCGTCAAATCGGTCGAAATACTTACCGTTCTCGAAAATGGTTCATCCCCCATTTTCACCCCTTCTGTTTGCACCACCCGGGGGTGATGAGTGGGGAGTCTGGTGTTTCTAGTAGGTATTTGGGGCGGGCCACCCACCCAGCATGCAATCAAATCGGTCGAAATCCCAACTGTTCTTGAAAATGGTTTATACCCCATTTCACCCCTTCGGGGTGGCACCCCCGGTGGTGATAGGTTGGGGTCGGTGTGTTTGTGGCAGGCCACCGAACCGTTCCGTCAAATTGGTCGAAATCTGTACCGTTCTCGAAAATGGTCGATGCTGTTCTCGAAAATGGTCCATATCCCATTTTCACCTCTTCTTCGGGGTGGCAATCACCGGGTTTGCTGTGTGGGGGTCTGTCGTCTCTATGTGTGTTTGGGACGAGCCACCCACCCATGCCGTCAAATCGGTCGAAATCCTTACCGTTCTTGGAAATAGTTTATACCCCATTTCACCCCTTCCCGTGGTAACACCCGGGGTGATTGGATAGAGATTTGGGGTGTTTCTGAGAGATATATGGGACGGGCCATGCACCCACCCATGCCGTCAAATCGGTCCAAATCCTTACTGTTCTCGAAAATGGTCCATACCCCGAAGTGATTGGAAGGGAGTCGGTTGTTTCTAGGGAGTATTTGGGGTGGGCCACCCACCGTGCCGTCAAATCGGTTTAAATCCAATACTGTTCTCGAAAATGGTCCATACCCAATTGTTACCCAATCGGGGTGGCACCCCCGTGGGTAATGGGTGGGGATGGGAGTTTCTGTGTGGTATGTGGGGCGGGCTACCCACCCATGCAGTCAAATCGGTCGAAACCCCTACGGTTCTCGAAGATGGTCCATACCCCATTTTCACTCCCTCGGGGTAGCACGGGATATGACGTTCGTGTATGCCAGACACAGTTCTGAAATGTGACATTTCTATCGGTGTGACGTTATGGGAATAATACCGACAACTCAATGTACACGGTTTCAACTGAATTATTCCATCGACTTTTGGGAAACCTGAGCATGAGAGATTACAATTAATGCTATGCCGCGGCTTAATTGGCAAATGATACACTAAGGGATTAGTTAATGTATTTGATTTAGTGTAACGCGGATCCCCAGGGCATAGTGGCACGCGCATCGTCGTGGGGCCAGCCATCAGCATCCTTTGATTTCACTAAATCGTACAAGGGGGGGCAGAAATGGCATGGGTGCGATATTTGACCCCCCCCCCTGGTGTTTGAGTTGATCGGGTGTGTTTTGATGTGTCTTCGGCTTAGAAACAACCTATAACATACCATTTGCTTGACCCTATTTGGCATTTATCGTACAACCTTGGTCCGCGGCCACCATGATGTTTTGTTGACGAAATATGTAACGAAAGAAGAGCCCTATTCTAACATTTTGACAAAATCTGTCATGGGGCAGATAATTGGCACGCTGGGCCAATTGCACCCATTTGGTTGTCGGCCATTTGGGTAGGTCGGATTTTGGGTTTGTTTCAAGAAAAAGAGTCCTGTGCTTTATATACATAGAAATAAATTTGAAATAACAATTTTAAAAGGAGTGGGTGGTATTTGATCGGGTGTCTAACTACATGACAAAAATCATTAAAATTACCTATCTGTATCCATACCATAAATGTGTTAGCAACGAACGCTTTTTACTGCTTCGTGCTGATCTCGACTTTTCTATATTCTAGATCTAGAATAAGTCGTTTGTTTATGGCATATATAGTCATCATAATAGTATTTCGTGTATTTATACCTATATTTATTTCACGGGGAAAAAGCCAGAAGGAACAAAAGTCAGTTTCGTTGTGTTTCTGCCACTTGCAATGAATATGTGTATTTTATCAGTGTGTTCTTCAATAACTTTTTAGTGGTTAATGGACATATTGCAGGAAACTCCCCCTGATTATACAGACCCGGAACGACTGTAGAAGTTACTAAATGAGCCAATGATGGCGATGTGAAGTCAGAACGAACGTGGAAGCTCCCGTACCTTATCATATATCTATGAAAGAAGCGCATATAAACCTGATTGGCTTCGGTTTGATGTGATGGGGTGGGATAAGTGACACGATGGACCAATTACACGCATGTGGTTGTTGGTTATTTATTCGAGTCGGATTTTGGAGTTGTTTCGAGAGAAAAAATGTCACGGGTGCTTACTCTATAAATTTCAGCTTTAATTGTTAAATGTGAAATGACCGAAGGGCCCTATTCTAACATATTCACATAAATCAGTCAAATGGCATATAAATGGCATAGAAACGCTCTTTATTGCTTCTAAATTCGATATCGCGAATAAGTCTTTTGTACATGACATAATAGTTTCCCCAAATTATACCTATTTGGATGACGGAAAGCGGGTCAGAATCTGTGATTAAAATAGGTGGCGTTTGACCAAAGACTGTGAAGTTCTGACCAAATTGAAATTTGGCCTTTCGTCTGTTCACGTTATGACACAATCAGCTTATTATAATTTTTCCATCGACCCTGGGAGACCAAAGTATGAGCCATTAGAAGCGACGTCATGCAGCGCCTTAACCGTCAAATCATTATTGTCTATTCAGGACTAATTAATGTAACTGATTTAGTTTCAAGCTGCTCCACAGGGCATACTGGCAGCTGCCTCGCCATTGATACCCCAGTAGTGGCATATATTAATCTCGTCACAGAACGATTGAAGGATGAATATATAAATAAGTATATTATCAGTGCAGACGATCCACACAGTAAACGAAGGCCATACAAACAATTCAAAACCATTTTTCGACTCGAACCATATCTAATACATACAATTTCTATCAAAGACCGTGAACAATTATGTAGACTTCGAATCAGCTGTCATTCATTAGAAATAGAAAAAGGCCAACACAAACGCACACCGACGCCAGCCAATGATACAATGAATTGATGTATGATCTCCGTTAATGGAGGTTAATAAAGAGATATATATATATATATACCATCGACATATATATATATATATATATATATATATATACCCTGTTATTTATAATTTTTTTGTTCAACGAAATTCTGCCAGTTTGTCAAGTATCTGACACAAAAAGCCACTTGATTTTAGACAATTTAGTCTTCTCGACTCGAATCGTATATGTTTTAACCCCGGAGCCTGAGAAATCTTAATTTGCGAGCGTTAATTCGGATTGAGTACCTTTAACCGACTGTTGTGTTCAGCCACCCATTATCACGGCATACAAATACACGACAATGCGAGAAATACTGTATAATTATAGTTATGGGTCGGCTGTGTTGTGTTACGCTGGCACAGCATTAATTTTGTCAATAATATTAGTCAGTATGGCATTAACACAATTGATCCGTTCATATTATAACCTGAGATCAGTGCTTATAGTTGTGGTATGCTGTTCCAAGATAGCGACTGTTGTTTTCGCGCAATATGGGGGGGGGTGGGAGTCACACTGGCAAGAGTTTTTTAAAAACTGTTTTAACTGCCATTTTATGAATGTTTAGAACGTTCTCAAATTTGCCTATATATGATATACTTCCCAGTCCTGCAATCTACTTTCTATACCACCGGTCAATTCAATTTGTTTAATCTTATCGACCAATAATACATAGATATTAAGATAACATATATTACATTTATGAACATGACTTACATCATCAATTTTCAAATGATACATTATAATATATGAACAGTATTTACAATATAAATAATATACTTGCCTGTTATATGTCATTGCCATTAATCTGATCCGTTTGGTGTAATTCATTAGGGCTTACCATTCAGGTGTAACGCCATACCACGAGAGAGATATTTATTCCTCCAAATATGGGGACCATTATTGTACAATACATGTATATACATATACAAAAGTTAACTTGTGACATATATACACAATATAATTTAATTTGAGAAGGCTCATTTGAAGTCGATAGTGCGATCTAGTTTCTTATGTGATAATTAAAATATCAGGAGGTCGGATAACTTTCATGAAAGACAGACACAAAACGGAAGCTAATAAAGCCCGGCGTTCCAATGCAGAAACATCTGCTCAACACATTGAGCAACCTTCAAGCATCGGGGCGTTCGTATTACGTAACGTATCATCTGGTGGGAATTTCTGGCCTATACAGACAGCACGGAATTCCATGCTTCGTTGATGATGAATAATGACTGGCAGAAATCCACTGCATTTGACCACCATGTGTGTTAATATCAGTGTCAAGTCGAATAGATCAGCATATCCACCCGGATAGCCGCCTAGTTTTATACTGTTGCTCAATATTTCATGTGTATTATAAGTGTTGGTCGATGTAGCTTGGAATACATTTAACACTGTAAGCAGACGAGTGGACTTGCTAGTAGGAACACCAGAGGCTAAAGGCACGGGCGGCGTTTGTTGCAGAAATATTTATATTTGTCCAAATCGGCATTAACAGCAGGAACACAAAAATATATACAGTTCCGCTCGATGCCAAACATAATCAGCGCGCAGATAGTATATTGTCGTCAAGACGTACGATGTTGTACGTAAACAAGAGACTGCTCGTGTTACAGAAGTTGTGCTTCTGTTTATATAACACAGTGCAATTATATTGGTTAACACACACAAATGATATAAACGCTCTTTATTATTTCCATATCAGGAAAACCTTAACAAATAACGCTCTTTGTGTTTACCATATCCGGACATAAAAAAAACCCAGGAAACGTAACGTTTTTGCTTTCGTTTACACAACAAAAGGGGAAAATTACAATAACATACTGTTTATGCCATATTTCTGATTGACATAAGAACAAAGGCTCTATATTTTTACTAATCCTTCTGTTTATGGCGGTTTTTGACGGATGTGATTATTTTAACAGCATACCCACAACCAACGCCGCCCGTATCTTTAACTTATGTTAAGAAATCATACCTATATAGTATATCGAAAATTCGTAATTATATGTTGGATTGTGACTATATATGGGCATATCTTGCCTGAAATAAACACAATACAATAGCAGTAATGTTTTTTTTCCCCATTTACATACACACACAATATACATCTATTCAATTATATATGACCTGTCAAATGAACAGCGATTTCGTTCTATATTGTTAAATGGCTACGATATACGCTTTAACCTCTACTTATCCACGCATCTATGTACATGTACATTGATTTGCAATGGTGTCGATATACCAAAACCATTGCTAGACACCAAATAATTCTGATCAAATTGGTCGACATAAACTCAAATGTTTTGTATCTCGTAATTTGCTGTACATTTCAGTTTGATAAGGTTTCGAAAATTCAACCATTTCGTGCTTTATATGCAAACTACTTGGCTTCAAATTGAATAGGTGCGAATAGTGTTGTTCCACGTGTAAGTCATATTGTAGCTTGAAAGAAATCGAAGATGGTGCACCGTATTACCACTTATGGTTGCACACCAGGTTGCAGTGAATTATCTCCGAACGCGACCAAATTTACATGGCATGGTCACATGTCACCCCGATAACGATGCCATGAAAATTTTGTAAGCGAATTACTCGCCCCTGAATGTTCAAAAAATATATATTTGCTCTCCATAATGGAGGAAAGTTGCTGATGGAGTAGCCGAAGCGCGCGCGAGGGTGAGATCAGACCAGAGGAGGCGGTACACGTCATATTTAGCAAAAAGAAATAGGAGTCAAATTGTTGAGCAAACAGTTAAGTCAACAATATTTTCAGTGTATATACTGTTGCCACGTCCCTGCAATGGTGTAAGGTACACGATGCTGGTTGATCGCATCCATGACAGGGGGCGACGCACTCTATTTGTCATTGGTCATAACCAATGATTTCATGCAATGCATACATAAGCAGATGTTGAGTATATCGATGGATTATATGCGTGATTGATCACCATAATTACGAATTTTATGTTTTCAGTACGCTTTCATAGTGTTGAACATGAAATCTTGTTTGTCCGTGCCATGAATGTACATTTATATGTGGTGCGCTAATCATTGTTAATGTTAAGTGCTTTTAAAGATGCATTATCCGATTAAGTGCTTTTTAAGATGCATTATCCGATTGAAGAAATATTGTCGTTGTAACTTGGTGGAGCTCCGTGGTCCAGTGGTTAGCGCGTTGGACTTGTCTTCGCTGTCAACACAGCGAGGCGAGTTCGCGGCTGGCTGGTGGTCTGTTGTGAGTTTCCACACAGCAGTGGCTTGGCCGACTTGAGCGATGTGCAATTGTTGGATTGTACACTGTTTGAATCTCGCGCCAAGTTGTGACCCTTGAGCAAGGTCGCTCGTACTGTGTCTGCTTTGCACCACCCATGCATTACAAGGGTACCTGATAATGAGCAGTGAAAGATCTTGTCAGTATGCTAGCCATATGGTATCCTCGCATACTCCCGGCTGTACCTCCCCCTGTCCCCGGGGAGCAGTAGATGGTTACTGAATGTTCAGGCTCATCAGGGTAATAATTGTAAAACTTTGAGCGCTTTGGGCCTCATGGGAAAGGCGCTTTACAAATGCTATACATTATTATATGGTGACCGTCTGATAAATTAAAATAACTGGGGTAAAATATGTATGTATCACATTGTGTCACGCATACATTTGGCGATTTACTACAAAAGCCAAACAGGAGGGAATATCTATCTTGAGCAGTGAGATCGCCTGCCGGCGCGTGTTAGCCCATCCATAACTAATATAATCCGATGGCGCGCCTTAGGGGCGGCGGCAGATATCTCAAATTATCTCAGCCCATAGTGTGCGCTATATATCTGCCCTGGCGGTTAATAGGAATTATGATTCCCTTCTATATGGCTGTGTTTGTATACACCGTCGGGGTGGTACGCCATGGATGGCGGCAAACACTCTGGGTTTAAAATTAATAGGTCAGTATATTGCTATGCAATGTTATAGTCCCTATATATAGTTTGCTGGTATTAACATCCACATATGTACATGTACGTACACAGTCACAACTGATCCCGTATATCTCAAATCGTAAATGTATTATTTTTTAAAATAATTATTGGCATCGCGTATGATCGATACCTGCAGAATATATCCCACTAGGACATTGATATCCATATTATTCATGCTGTTGTCGTCATACAAACAAAACAACCACAATCACGCGTGATTAGTTCCACAGATTTGTATTGAAGTGCTCTAAATTGATGACAAAGTACGACACATACTCTTCGTTAAAATATGCAGTCGAAAATGGCGAATCAAGAAGGATGATCTTGGATTCATCGATGTGGCTGGAAAATATTTTAATTCGGCCGTTTCCGAAAATAAAAATACTGACAGACATACGGATTACGACATGGTTCAATGGGTGGAGATGAGGATAATGAGAGTATTCTAAAGGAACGGCATATAAATAATATAATTGTGAAATTGCCTCGTAATATTGTGGGATAAGTGGAATTAACTTTTATTTTTTATATTTAAAGGAACAGTAACTCCTGCATGCAAACTACTTATGTCCGCGCTGCGTGACATTCGCATAAATTTGGAGACAGCATGGCGTTTATTAAAATAATTCATATGCCGCCATATGGAGGAAGCTTTTATTTTATGTAATCTTGTGATATATTTCTATAAAAACATAAGGGCGCACAAAACCTAAATTAAACAGTAACATATAATATAGACACATAAACAAACTCAAATGTTAATGTCGATGCGTACGTGCACATGTACGTCAGTGAGATATCCCGAATTTAAGTAGTCTTGTTGATTTGCTACGATGCTGGTGGGTATACCACGGAGTTGAAATATGCTGATATGGTAAACTGATTCTGTTAAGAAAATGTACCGTTATTCTTACGGAACATACATGTTGCAGTGTTTGGATATATATATACAATAACGGAACAATTTCTTAACACCAATATTTGTCACTACCAGCACAATGGCAAGTCAGCAGGACCCACCAGCATCAGATCAAATTAGCAGGATAACTTAACCGGGATGGAAAGTGTTTGCCTTGCAATGACTGGACCTTGAAATCAGCTCTATCTCACCTATGACATACATGCACTGTGTCACACTTATAGTAAGGTGGTCACTTTCACCGCTGTGGCCTGCTCCCACAACTATTGATACACACGGAGTTACCATAGCTCACATCTCTGTCGACGCGCCCGTGACCTGACGGGTGTCACCTTGTTGTCTCGATGTCCGTTTCGATATAGATTGGTGTGGGTGTGTATAGATGATGATCGCCGCTCTTCATTGCTATAAATATTCATTTAACACTGGTTCGCCCTGGTTATTTGGTCATGTGGTCTTAGCAGCATCAGTTCGCCATATCAGCAGCATGGCAGTTCACCTGATCCCACCAGCATCATAGCAAATTAGCAAGACCATTTAACCAGTGTGTGGTTATTATATCACACCATCGTTGACTGACTGTTAGCATATTTTAATCTGTTGTGTACACTCGGGCGATTTATATTGGTCCACCGGGAGGTGTCAATTACCATGGCTAATGACCATGAAGTGATAATTTCGTCTGACGCGTGTCTGTTCCCGGGTGTCCCATCGCAGCCGGAATTTCATTAACAAAATTTGTGCATCTATTTACAATGCATAATATATATATTTACATGAATTATATTCAACTATGGTCGTATGATATGCATACATGTACATCAGTATAATAATGTTCATAGTGTTCTCCTGCACTTAACTGTGAAAGACTGAAACCAAAGTTTCAGACAAACTAGGACAATCGGGTGTGTGTGTAATTTAGAAATCAGTTTCCACTCACGGGAAGTATATTAGTTATAAACGCTCTTTATCGACATACAACTTATAATATTTCGATATTTGCCTCCCACAACTCAACAAAATGCAATGTTAAGAAGATAACAGTCCACTGGCATGTATGCTGGAATATGGGAATGAGGACAGACTACCATTGTTCATGGGTCATGTGCTTCCTTTGACCACCCAACTCGGCCTACAATAGTACAGCAAAGTGATTTATAATGATGCCCCTTGGGTATACGACTATCTGGTTGTACCACGAGGCATGATTGTGTTATATTGAGTAAACTCATAGGAATTTTTTCGAGAACAGACAAACACCTATCTGGACTAAGAGCCAGTCTGTTAGTTTTGATGGAAGGTGAATAACTCTATACACTTGTATTTGGTACAATTAACCTCACCACCATAAAGACAGCAATTAGAAACACACAAAACGTCATCCCGTATATATGTGATCTTCGTCATCTACGTTGTATTTGTTAAAATGTTAAGGGGAGAGGGGTGGATGTAAGTTGTTAAAATTTGTGCCCCTATCCCTCTTGTAATATTATATTACAATAAAATATGTTTTTAAAAAAGACACGATATAAGACTTATATATATGTATTTGGGGTGGTGGGGTCAATTGTGCGAAATTCCCCTGACTATATATCTCCTAGTTTTTTTTTTTATGCATTTTAGTTAAATAAAGTGGGAGTTTTGGGGTAAATATGAGAATCTCTATCAATTAGTGGAAAATCTTCGGCGTGACGTCATCGCATGCGCTAATATTAAACGTGTGTCTTACCAATACTTATGAAGCTGATTTTGTGAGTTAATTATGTCATAAATATAGTTACGATGTACATGTAGGTTGTATACAATGCTATGTATTGGCATCAAGCTAATACTATTCCGAAATTTGCCTTGCCAACTCAACATCATGCAATGTTAAAATAGCACATAACAGTCGGGAACATATGATTCAATATAACCATACTGTATTATATTGATGCCCAAAGTAAGGTAGACATATATTTTGCATTGTGTTGTGTCGGGGACAGCCCGTTAATAATTATTAAAAAAACAAGCGTCCTATATGAACATATATTTTACCATTAACTTGCGATGAACGCTCTTTATTGGAATAATGCATAGCCCGTGCATACCATGTCCTCAACAGAACAACGAGTTATATCCGAAATAAGAACAGTTTCACGCATACAGCGATGCGTTCATAAGCACTGCGCTCTCGTCGCACACCGTTCCAATACGCGCGCCGAATCTGGCTCCTAATTAGCTACAGCGCCGATCTCGGCGCGTTTACGCGCTGTATCTGGCGCGCCAGGTAAGCTAAGATCCGATATATCGTAGCGAGGAAGTATATTGTTTTTCTACTGGGGTCGTTTTCCGTTTATTTTGAAATACTCAGAAACTAATTGCAGTAGGAACGCGAAATCTCTAGCGAATGTATGCATCGGAGGTCTACTAAATATAATGGTACCCGGAATTCGGCGCAACGTTTATTGACGGAGTTATGGCCCTTTTACGATTATTTTTCATTTCCTAATATCTGAAAGTATGGGGAGTATCGAACTGAAAGTTTGTACATAAGTTGGGGTCAATGAGTTCTAACCTATCGGCATACAACGAATATTGTCCGCCTTTACCCAGCTGAGTTATCTCCCTTTATATGAAAAAATGTCACTTTACTATTTCGGAAATTATAAGGAGCAGAGCATCGAAAATTGGACCGTATGCACACCTCGATATGCCCTACTGCCCACGGGCATCAAAACTTGTGTCCGCGCTTTCCCTGAAGATACCGCCCATAAATAGGCACACACTAAACACCAGTATAGAGGTTTTTTGGTTTTTTTTGGGTTTTTTTTATAAGTACAGAGCTCTAAATTTGTTATTGCATATTCCGAATCGAACGAGTAATCCTGACTCGAATATACCGCCTAAACATGTTTTTACCCAGGACTTTCCGCGTTACGGGATACGGAAATATTGCAACTATTTTTCCCGCCAAATCCAAACCGGGTGATTAAAGAGCAAGATAATGTCGTAGCAGGTACGTTGATATACTTTATGTACGTCCCAGAAGTTTGACCGCTATACTATAAATGTAACATGCCCAACGGAGAATGCGTGTCAGTGTGGGTTGAGACTTTAGAAAAATTCCACGAAAATTGCAAAGGGGGGGGATTCAAACATCGAGATAATGTTTTTTGACGAGTACATCTGATGGCTAGTGTCCAGAGGGCGATTTTCTAATTTTCAGATGGAACGGTTTACTCGTGACAACGCTATATATCATAAATATGTATACTTCTGTAGTCTATCACTAGCCGATTTTTAGCCCAAAATCCAAACGGGCTAATGTAGGAGCGAGTTTAATGCGGTGGTGCGTAAGTCCGTATACTGTAGGTATGCCTCCAAAATTTGACCTCTCTAATATAAACGCAACCTGCTCAAGGGAGTGTTTGTGTCGGGTGGGTTCAAATTTGGCAAATTCCACCGAAGATCAAATGGGGAAAATTACTCCGAAAATCATATATTGAGATAAAAACTTTTCGATGAGTGGGGATGTGATAAGTAATATCTAAACGCAAGATTAGTACAATTTTTAATGATTTATATTGAACGGTTTAACCCTGGTAGCGTATAACATATAACGGGTGATATATATTACTCAAATTCAAACCCTCTATTCATGATGCAAATTCAAACGGACTTATCAAGAAGCAAGGCAAATACATGAATATGCTCACCGATATACTATATGGGTATGTCCGCTCTACTGTAAAAGTAACCTATTGTCACGATTTGACCTGTCAAAAACTCCCCGGACAAAAGTTTTCCTAGGTATCAAATTTCGTCGAAATCCGTTCGTTTTACCCGATTTGACCTTGAACTGATCATTTCGAAGGTCAATGTCAGGTCGGGGTCACGACTTGACCCGCCCAAAAGACTCCCCGGACAAAAGTACCCCTAGGTATCGAATTTCGTGGAAATTCGTCGGTTTTACCCGATTTTACCTTCGAATGCCTTTTTGAAGACCAATGTCAGGTCGGGGGTCACGATTCAACCCGTCCAAAACACTCCCTGGACAAAAGTACCCACATTTATCAGATTTCGTCAAAATCCGTCCAGCAGTTTTCCCGGCCATAGCTGACAGACAAACAAACAGACAGACAGAAGTACCAAAATATATATTAAATTTAGAAATGTCAATGCAAGTCCACCATCGGATCGTAAGGCACCAATATGCATTCGCACAAAGGGGAACACACATATACGCATAACACTCACATGGGATGGGATGGAATACCATGGAAGTATATCTGATTCCATGGAATCTGACCTCTAGTTCCACTTATATTTAACTCATTTGAAATATTAGATGTAACGCATGCACATATATTTTATGTAGTTTAGTTAACTATATCCCTATAACAGGCAGACCTTAATCTACATGCATGCTGTACTGAATTGGGGCACTAACTTAGTATTATAATCCACCAGCAGGCGATCTAACAACTGGTGGAAAAATGCTTACGCGTTCAATCACGTGTAATGATTGCATATGTGTACGTTTTTCTTCTAAATTGGGAGTTAAGACAATTGATACAAACACTTTTGATTGGACATATGGTGCAGCAAGTTAAACAATTAATTAATATACACCGGAAAATAAACACAAACGCAAAATGCATTGAAATATTAAACAATCCGTTTAAGTTCTGAACGTCTTATACACACACGAATGTCTGATAAACGCATATAACGTCAATTCGTATTTACATTGCAGGGACGTTACATCATTTATAACACCAATCAACGAGCGGTCTCTATGGATCTCAGAAATCATGTGTAGCGGTCGCGTTGTAAATATAAAAGGCCGATGACTTCTATGATCGAGAGGTCTCTTGGTCACGGTCGTTAGACGCTTTGTGTGATAACCGAAGTTACGCAATGTCGGGCTCGGTTAGTCCTTGGATGGGTGACCGGTAAGCTTGGGATTCCGGGTGCTGCCAACTTTCGGTACTACTCCCGTGCTACTCTCTCTCTCTCTCTCTCTCTCTCTCTCTCTCTCTCTCTCTCGTTCTATTACACATGTAACGTTATGCATCGTAACATTTTGTAACAATTTATCGCTACACTGAGACGAGTTGAAAAAATATACTGCAGTTCTCACAAAGACTTTATATCATTCGTAGCCTAACACCTGTCTATGAGTGGTCTCTGTGGATCTCAGAAATCACGTAATGCTTCGAAATCACGTAACGCTGCATTGTGATGAGTTTTAAAATTATGCTGCGGTTTTCTTATGGGGACTTAATATCATTTGTAACCGGTAACGCTTCGTAACACTTTGCAACATATCGCTACAATGAAAGGAGGTGAAGAAACATGTTGCCTTTTTTACGAGGAATTTGTATGTTTTTCTTTAGTTTGTAGGGGCGATCTCTGTGGAATCTCAGAAATCACGTAACGGTTTGTAACATATCATTACAATGAGACGAAGGGGAAAATATGTTGAAGTTTTCTCACGAGGACTGGGTACAATGTTTGGGGACGTTTGTAAACAGTAACTAAATTTCCTCCTATAATATAAATTGTAGTGCCCAGAAATGACAGAATATATTATCATAAATAATAATAATAAATAACAGTACCACTTAGTGATGGTCTTAATTACCACAGGAGGTTGGAACTTGACTAATAGCTGCCGTAATTAGGCTAATAACAATTGTTTTGGCCCAGCGTTATGGCCAACAAATTGCTAATTACGGCAATTATTGATCAAGTTCCAATCTCCTAGCTGTGGTTTTCCGAAATGCCTACATGTAGTTGTGCCTGGCGGGGAAAATGTAAATAAATGAAACGAAAACAAAAAGTTGTGTAAGTTTAGTCATGCATTTCGTTATCAAACGTTGCAAATACGACAACATTTAATTCTTTGTAAACAGCTTGGAAATGTTTAATTCATTGGGGCATTGTTTTAAGTTGGATGTTGATTTACTGTTCTTTAATCGTTTTTTTCATGCCGATCGTGAAGACAAAAATTGTGTACTGCGAAGCGTTAGCGTCGCTGGTTACCATGCAACGGATTACAAATATCATTGGGCGCTAATACTTTTGGGTCGTTTTCGCTGCACTGATAAAATCTCGACCTAATGTAATTATCCGATATAATTACATTAGCTTTGATAAACTCAACGGGAATTAGGAGATAAACATACCCTGTTGAGTTGTACATTCTGGGATTCGAGCATGAAAACAGTTTGTGAACGAGCCGGCTTGCCGGCGAGTTCACAAACTGTTTTCATGCTCGAATCCCAGAATGTACAACGAAACAGGGTACGTTTATCTCCATTGTAATTCAATCTAGCAAGGAATTTGCAAAAAAACTGTATAAAAAGTATCATTTATAGTCATTTTCATGACACGAATCGAGACTTTTATTTTGCCGTTGTCACCGTGCACAAATCGTTGGGGTTTGTTCATTGCGTTACTCGGAACACTGCTCCGTAACCATTTCCTGGGGCGGGTTGGCTCGTTTCGCTACTCCGTTCTGCGCCGATGAAATTGTACCGTGCCACATTCAGATTTGATGCATGCTGAAGCGGCCGATGAACGGTATCTATAGTCAACAACGCGCGGGTGTGCTCGTTTTACTACTCGTTCTGCGCCGATGGAATATGACCGTGCTACATTCAGATTAGATGCACGCTGAAGCGGCCGATGTCGGTGAATCGAAAACGAAAGTTAGCCGCTCTCGGCCAATCAGAATGCTTGTTTTTAGTGACAAATACTCAATTGAATAACAATTTACTATAGAGAATGAGGCGGGTGTAATTATCATGACGTAAATGAGTATATGAGACTGCATGGTATGCATATAATATAACATTTATTTGACAAAATTTTCTTGAAAACTGTCCAAAAATTACTCGACAACGACCATTGGTATTTTCGTATTCCGACTAATTTGCCATCCGTAACATTATTTCGTACTCAACAGACTTTCAAATAATGGAAATACGATTACCTTATTCTACGACTCAGAGAGTATAGACACCAAAAACAACATTTGAGTACAGCATCCCTTTAAATAAGGTGAAATTAATTCAATATTAGAGAGATCCCGCTTTGCCAAATTACTTGTAGCGTTTGATCGGAGTGTAGGGATTGTGAGTGTGTATCCATGGTAACTGTGTATGGCGTAGATATTTGTGTGTGTCATGTGGATGAGGCTTGACGTGGATAATATCACGTGCAAATGTGTAATGCATATAGACGATGAGACGTTTAAATTGTTACATTATTGACTTAAAACCTCTCTGTATGCCTCGATCCACAAATAGTGATTGTAGTTACATGCGTATTTTAATTCAGCACATGATTTTCCACGTTATATGAGTCGACGTGAGTATTATCTTAGTTTGGTGAAGTTACTCAACAATAAACCTACAAGATGTTTGTCAATAAAAACCAACAAACTCCTCAATTCTAAGCAAAATTGTCATGTCTCGAAACACTGTTGAAAAATTCAGGCTATAAAATATAAGATATAAAGTTGTTTATAATAATTTGTTATAATAAATGTAACATAAATTCCGCCGAATAATTAGGCAATTTAATGTGGTTTATCAGTAAAGCGGACGTGGTACCGGGCGGGTGAGGCTTTGGTGTCTATCACCTCACGCATGACACACAACCCCATGTCCTAGTAAAATAAATAGACAGAACACAACGCGCATCTTAATCGATACTCTTTTATCGAATGAGTTGCGGATGGCGCAAGGATATATTTCGCGAGAGCGTAGCTCGAGCGAAATCTAACTTTGCGCCGTCCGCAACGAGTTCGATAAAAGATTCGAGATTATGATGCAAGTTGTGTTCTGTATTTATTCTACACCGTTCAATCAGCAATCAGATAAGTTAAATCCATGAATGTCACCTTCATTGTTACTATAGCTACCTTTATTGTGATTTAAGTCTGACAAATAACCAGTAATTATGGGGGGATCACCGAAAGCGGATGATCGACGTAATGCACGTCACCTTGCTTGGCGACCACGTCAACAAGAATAGTTCCGGCTTGTATTCCACTAGAGTTATACACTAATATGTATTCAATGGCTGGGATTCCGTTGAATACATGTGACTCACGTCAATGGATGTGGAATAAAATCACATGCCTGAAACAAGATTAGTTCGAAATTTCAGACTGTAACACACACTGACACAGTTCCGATAGTTCAATTTTATAGTCAAAACTATATATATGTAATTGAAAACTAAAATATATACCTGCATTATCAAACCAATTTTCTTATGCAATGGTCATGTCGAATTATTAAATGAGTTTTGTTATCAATAATCCATCTATGCAGAATCATTGAGTTAGAAAAAAATGTTTCAAAAAATAGAATTATACCCCGTGTATAAAAGTCGGGAAAGATGTACTAGCACAAGTCAGTCGCTTATAGACAACAAACGTGTAGAATCAAGTGACATGTGACGTTAGAGATACAATCACCCACACACGTACGTACGCACACTCGCTCGAAGCGGAATCTCTCTATTTATTACAATATCAGCTAAAAAATGTCACACAAAATAGGCAATCTCGAGCTGGCACCAACCCTAGATGATGCCACAAATCTCTACAATGGCTAACGCCCGTCGAGATAATATTCCACATGTACAAAACCTTGGAACTTTTGAAGTTTTGACAGGAAACCTAAAAAAGTCGAAAACATAACGTGGGGAATTTATTTCTTATTTGTTAATTGTTTCTTAATGATGTACTTCACTGTAGGTTAATGTCCCAACTCAAAATTCTATGCTTTTCTCTGACTTTTGTGGCCGATATCGCAATAAACATTGAATTAATTACCCAGGAGAAATTCCCTAATTGTAAGCGTCGAGTTGGGACCTTCACATACAGTGAAGTACATTATTGAGTAACATAATTATGATAACTTAGAAATATATTCCCCGCGTTATTTTTTCGACTTTATGGGGTTCCCTGTCAAACTTTAAAAAGTTCAATTCAAAGTGGACTTGTGGAATATAATCTCTATGGGTGTTAGCCAGAGAAGGGATTCATGGCATTACCTAGCACTAACCCCTACTGTGAAGTGTAGATTATTGACGAACACATATGTGACCCGCCATATCAAATCCAGTCGTATGTCGGGATTTTTTTACCCTGTGCCAAATTGCCAATGCATTCTCGTATATATGCGAGTCGACCATAGGTCGCCTAGCGTATATAAGAGAATACATTGGCCTAACAATTTTGCATACTAGTATACAAGAAAACCAATGTCAGAAATGGTAACGCGCTCAAGATAAGATATTATATACCCATGGTTGTAATTATAGAATATAAAATATATTGGTTTTGCGATTGACCAACTCATCAGAATTCCGTTAAAATAACAATAACAACCAGCACCTAATTAACGAACCGGCGGCCGACTCGGCCGTCTCCGACCACAACCCCCAGTGGGCTGCAGAACAAAAAATGTCTATAAAAGTTGAAATTTAAGACTTACAAATTATCTTTTTTATTTATTTTTTATTTGTAATTGGCATAGCTTATCACAAACCAAAAATCAACATTATTGACATACTATTATTAGACATAATGTTAACGACAATAAACGAAATTGAAATTCCCAACTAAACCTTTTACCGGACTCGGCCCCCGGTTCGCAGTTCGACTTTTAATCCTCCAAAAAAATCCCATTCTATAAATAAAACCCCCATGCGCCCAGGCGAAACACGAATCTCTATATTAGTATACACGCGGCGCGGGTAATAAGAGAAAACATTGGAAAAGGGTTTCCACAACCAATCAGGAAGCTACAACGATAAGACCAGCATTCGAAACTGGCTCTTGGACAAACACCCCATACTCAGAACGAAGATGCACTCTTTGTATGGAGGAACTCGGCGATGAATACCACCTTGTTAAGAACTTCCATCAGTTACCTGCCCTTAGAACGAAATATTTGAAAGCCTACTACCGCAACCGACCGAACACAATTAAATTGCAAGACCTCTTCGATACAAATAACAGAAATATCATAGTAAATATATCAATATATCTAAAAAAAAAAAAAAGGCCCAAACACTAATGATCCTCTCCTGGGGCGCAATGAAAAAGGCCCACCCTAAAACAACATATGTACAGGGAATCGCCCCACACACATCATATACCACTCACAATTATACGATAGTATTATCACACACATATGTATATGAACGTCCACATACACATGTACGGGTACACCCCCTCGATGATATACATATTTATATTGATAAATACTTTCTTCTGTGTGTTCCACATATTTGATATGTATTTATATT
Source organism: Siphonodentalium dalli (assembly GCA_032622095.1). NCBI lineage: Eukaryota > Metazoa > Mollusca > Scaphopoda > Gadilida > Siphonodentaliidae > Siphonodentalium > Siphonodentalium dalli. Next base: position 42,023,712 of record CP136066.1, read on the forward strand.
ATTATTTCATTGTAAATGAGGACAATATACACGAAGTACTCATGAATGTCAAATTAGACGATGAGTTTAAAATAATAAATTGAATTGAATTGAATTCGAAATTGAGCTTGTCATTTTTTTTTTTTTCTCTTTCCAAACCACTTGGATTGTGTAGCCATAAGAAATGTTTATAATCTGCACATTTCTTTTTGTATCCCAAATTCACTTTTGGTGACGGTCACAGGTACGACTTCCGCCGTGTACATGTATAGTCAATATAAACTAACTCTCCAGAGGTGGTGTAATAAAGATATGTCTCAAATATTAGCATAGGGTTAAAGGTGCTCAATCAGATCAGATGGTCCCCATATCATCAAGTTACAACAACAACAACATCTCTTCAAAATAGGCTTTAGAATCGATTAATTACAACAAAATAATGCTGACCACTGTCATCTATGGTATAGCATTTCCCAAAAACGTGTTATCAACATGCTGTTCAACGAAATTTGGCCTTATTATCAATACAAAGCCACTTGATTCTAGAGTTATCCATCTTCATCCGCAATTTGGTCGGTTTGACGAATATTTTCCAGGCGGAAAAAGTACATATCACGAGAAATAACAGATTTCAAAAATCGATATATGATCACTCTGAACTCTGATGAATGGGTTCCTCGACTATATTGTGTTAATCCCCGAAGCCAACGAAATAATAATGTTGGGGTGTTTATTAGGATAATTGAATCTTTAAATTGTCACGGGCCGTATGTGTAACGTTAAAGATGCCCTGTCTGATTCGACTCTATAAAACCATCATATGGTCGTTATCATACAATACCAAACAAATTATTAGTTGGGACACACGAGCTCATTGTTTGGATAATTTTATTGCCAAATCTCTACTTTCAAGAGAGTGAGATTGGAACGCTTCGAATTTGTGTTAACCCTTTACCCAACAAACCGGCCAAATAAAGCTTCAACAGCCTAAAATATCTTCGGTCTGTCTCAATAGAACCATACAAATATGGATATCATTGGAACCGGCTCCTTGACCACATTGTGATGGTTACAGTTATGCCCTGTGCCAATGCATTCTCTTATATATGCGAGTCGACCATAGGTCGCCTCGCATATATAAGAGAATGCATTGGCCTAAAAAAAATCTTTTTTTACCATTTTTTCTTACATTCTTTAACAATTTTATAATTTTTAATGTGTTAAGCCAATGCATTCTCTTATATATGCGAGGCGACCTATGGTCGAATCGCATATATAAGAGATTGCATTGGCACATGGCCCTTCTGTTGGGTAAAGGGTTAACCTATAGCAAATAGTCCAATGATCTCCTCCTATAAAGAGCGTCTGCAATTATATCGCCAACAAGTATGAGCTTTTATGGTAGTTTTCGATGTATTCCCTGTGAATGATTGTGTGGATTTTCGCGTTGCCCGTGTGAAAAGAATGATATATGTAATGCCGCCACCGTGGAGAGTGATCTATGACCAGTATAGCTACAGTAATGCCCAAAGTAATTGGCCACTTAACCACAGCAGAATTATGGGTAATTTTTCAGGATTTAGTCGGAAATATGGCTTGTTGCCATTCATCGGAAAGCTCTCGACGAGAGCTTTCCGATGAATGGTAACAAGCCATATTCCCGACTAAATCCTGAAAAATTAGCCATAATTATTCGGTGGTTAAGTGGTCAATTACTTTGGGCATTACTGTACATGGACTATACATTTTACTAAATGCTCATCGACGAGTAGTTTACTTAGGAAATGTTAAGATAATAAGTTTGCGGAACTTATTATCTGAACAATTCCCACCAATGAATAGGAATCCTCTTGAATATTAGTTAATTTTCGTCTGTTTATATTTTCTAAACACTCCTCCAGTTAATAATTAATGGTATATTTAATAAAGAAAGTGTTAATTACACGCGCCGCGTGTATACTAATGTACAAATTCTTGTTTCGCCTGGGGGCTGCCATAGCGCTGGGGTTATATTTATAGAATGTTAATTATTGGGACACATTAAAAGTTGTAGTGCGACCCCGAATCGGAGCCGGTTTATTGGCGTTTACGTTATGTCAATAACGTTGATGTTTGGTTTGTGATAAGCTATGCCAATTACAAAATAACAGAAATGAAAAAGATTCTATAATTACAATCATGGGTATATAATATATGACCTTGAGCGCGTTACCATTTCTGACTATGGTTTTCTTGTTTATCATGTGGATAAAACAGCACGTACCCACGTCGGAGCGCCCTCTCAATTCAGAGATAACATGAAAGATATGTACTATATGCTGCAGCTTCGATGTCATACATGCATTTTCGTGTTTACTGAGGCCGCTATTATTAAAACCTGTGTTTGTCCATTCGCTACCTAATATAAACAGTTTGGGTAGGTAGGGCGTATAACATTTTTTTTTAATTTCGTCATTTTCAAACTGATTTTTTCCATAAGATATTCCATCTTATAAGAAAAATTAATGTACTTTCAGTTGCCTCAATCGGCACTATTATTTTTTTCAAAGAAAATTTCCGATGATCACTATTATTTGTCAAAGAGATACAGATCCAGCCATTACTATTTTTAGACACCTAAAAATATTATTTTAAGCCAATTTATAATAGTATTGTTCAGTTCTTCGTTGAAGCTGGTCACTTAAGAATTTCTCATCCATTTGTTTAAATCGAAGGAATAATCTATGACTGAACAATAAAATAAATTTTATGTTTAACCCTTTACCCAACAGAACGGCCCTGTGCCAATGCATTCTCTTATATATGCGAGTCGACCATAGGTCGCCTCGCATATATAAGAGAATGCATTGGCTTAACACATATTAAAAATGATAAAATTGTCAAAGAATGTAGAAAAATATTATAAAAATTGTTAAAGAATGTAAGAGTATATAAGAGAATGCATTGGCACAGGGCATAACTGCAACCATCACAATGTGGTCAATGAACCGGTTCCAATGATATCCATATTTGTATGGTGTTATTGAGACAGACCGAAGATATTTTAGGCTGTTGAAGCTTTATTTGGGCGTTTTTGGCCGTTTTGTTGGGTAAAGGGTTAATTAGGCTGATACAATGTTTCCGGTAGGGGGCTTTTTCTTTGGGGGTGTCGGGGGTGAGCCAGGCTAGATAATATGGAGCCGGAAATTTGTAGAATGAGGTCCCCAGAGTGTAAATTTAGTGACGCACATCGCGCTGGCGTTACCAAATTCCCAAATTCACCCTCTATGGACCTCAATATGTACGGCCTCGTCTGCTATAGTAGACCTAGACACAGATGTAAGCTCTCTGATAGTGATTTGCACCAATTTGGCACTTCGATTATTCAATGTGTCGTCTGCCAATTTGGGGATATATAGAGAAACAAAACTAAAAAATAAAAAGAATATTTCTAAAGGAACTAAAACACTTGTTAATTTGACAATAAAGATACTTTCCAGAGAATATGACGCCTAAGCAGAATGAGGGTCCCCGGAAAGTGAATTAAGTTATGCTATCTAGCCCGCCATTCGGGGTAACGTCACTAAATTCACCTTCTTGGTGCCTCGATCATTCTGCAAATGTCCGGCATCGTATTCTCATGCAGGCCTGGAATGGACAAACAAACAAATTTTTAATTTGGCCTAAGTGATATGATATGCTGTTGTTGTTGTTTTATATGGAAATTACGCCATGGGCGAGAAGATATGACCACACAGAGAAGAGGATTTTTTTCACCCATGATGGTCAAAATCCAGAAAGCTTCCGGCAAATACCCTTTTTAAATCGAGGAAAATGTTGAGATCAGTTGGTACTCAATTTGCACTGGTTTTACTTTGTCTTGGTGAGTATCGACTAACTATTATACTCAAGTGTGTGTCGGACAGATCCATTCCTAGTTAATTGGTCCTGCTAATTTGCTATGATGTTGGTGGGTCCTGTTGAACTGCTGTGATGGCGTTAGGGCAAAGCGATTCTGGTAAGATTATACAATGTAGATATGTCGAGATTTGATGCAGGAAATTGTAACCGGGTTACAGCCTACAGGGGTTACAAATCAGACGAGTTTTGTCACAACGTGTACTTACTGTCACGAAATGATAACTAGAATATAACCGGGTTACTGGTTAGAGCTAACTCAGTAGCAAACATTGAGAAAACGTTTGTAACCCCAGTAAACGTTGAGTCATTATGTAAAAAAACGACATATTTGTAACCCAGTAACCGGTTACAAATGCGTCGCATTTTTTTTCTGCACCAAAATCTGCCATATATTTCGGTAATTTTAAGAAAAGGTAACTAAGGCCCAATCAATTAATCAACCAACATTATATCAATTCAGCAGGACCACATATCAGGAGAGATATATTAAAGGGGTACACTGTACACCAAATAGGGCCATTTGTGGGACCATCTCCTTTTATACTCAACAGATCATATGCAACAAATGAATTAATTTGAGCCATAGATTAGTGCAAAAACATTGTCGTACAAAACGACGTATTTTATCGCACCGGGTTATAGATGCGTAACCTTAAACCAAAAATTTGGTACAAACACAATCATGTTTGATCACGAGATCTTTCACTCGTATCTATCACTACACCATACCGCATGATAGTTCAGATAAGTAAGCTATACACTGATATTGCGGAGTACTTAGAATAAAACATAATTATAAAGTAAAAGTATTTTTGGCAGTATTGCTATTTAGTTAGCGAACGGGGATAATTTGAAGAGCAGAATAATGGGAACTATATCTTTGGCCGGGGATGCGCGCAGTTATACTGCGTTAAACATTCTTTCCAATAATGTATTTGCTGAGGACAGTCGCTTGTGTTGACAACCCTCCCTCCCTCCCTGTGTTTGTTTTGTTTTGGGACATACGCGTTCGATTGGCGTCTCCCCCTTTTGGCTTACATCTGTATAGGCGGTTATTGTGCCTCAAAAAAATGTCACCCACTTGTTTGTATTGGTTACTACTACATTTATTGTATCGGCTTCCTGTAAATAATTATGATTTTCTGAACAGGTAGCTATAAACGCATTCCAGTTGTTGTCTTTCACTGTAACCCAGTCGGATAAATACACTCATGTGCTCTATGAACGATGCAAATAACATGGTAATTATAATGAAAATGAATTTATGGCTGGAGTTATAATTACGATGTTGTTTGTATCGTTCATACTGTAATTATTGTATTTTGCACTCATCCATGGCTCATATTATTGGCATGATTTACGGCGCCAAGGCTGCTCCGAACGTTTTCTTACGATCGCATTAAGGGCTCACTTAATTTTCGAGTCGCCGATTATTTTTTATATTGCCTTGATATACGGTTTTAATAACAATCTATGCCTTAAACTATAATTAAAATACTATAATTCATCACCATTTGGAACGTCTTGGTCTCATAAAGTGCCCACAGAGTAATAGAAGATAGCTGAAATAATAAAATAATTTTCCCCGTTTTGACTCACAGAATGAAACAGAATGAAACTAAACATGCATTTTCAATGGACGGGGAATAATCAATATCTAAACATATAAAGTTATTCCCCTTCCGTTGAAAATAATTTACTATGCATAAATTTGATCATAGAACAGACGCCAGTTTCTCAATAAAAAAACATGTTCACAGTTTTCACATCGAATAAGTTGAAAATACAATGTTTTGGAGCTTCCTTTTTCAAATGGTATATAATATGGCATATATTTTATACTAGCAGGGTTACCCGGCGTTGCCCAGGTTAATGTATGCCGTGGATATTTGTTGGGAATAGAGAATGCTCTTGCTTAAAGTGTTATACGTTTTCTCATAAATTGTATATTCAAATAGCATCACAAAACATGATTATTACAGTCATGGAATATAAGTAGTGGCTCACCTTGCCAATTGTCATTGTTTATCGCGATTAATCCGTTCCACCAGTAATTAAGTATTTATTTATTTACAACTGCGTATACATTAGACGTTATAATATGATACATGAACATCATAAACACATTAGTTCGATAAAAGATGATAATTGGGTTTTGCATATTGAGATGTATCAATCAATCTAGTTGGTTGGACTAAGATCTCGAGGACACCTGGCTATCATATCTCCATGAAGATACAGATGTTTCAAAGAAATTTCCAGGTGCTCCTCTGTTCATGGTGCTATATATTGGCTACATATTCTTATAGTTTAAACGAAATATTGCTGCGCACATATATCAGCTACATGTGCCAGGCACAGAGCGAGATTTTGAGTTGTTAATGTCAGTCGATGAGTCTGTTCTAAAACCCTTGTCAGATGTCAGTATTGGTAGGATCCTGAAAAGTCTTGTTCTACTAACTGCATTTTCTTGTATATCAGAAGAAACTATATTTGACTGCACACTGTGACCACTATTTTTGAACAGGCCTTCCATATCTCTTGACAAATTGTAACTTTTGTGGAAACTGTATTGAATGGAACAGACTAATTTTTTTATTATATATTTGCAATCCTCTGACGGTTCGGGGTCTCTCAGTTTGCACGAATATATGTATCTCTTCAATAGAATGATAAATATACGTTTAATGCTTCTTCTAGTTATCTCTTTTTGCTAGCTCATTGTGTGAATGCCTTGATTGCCATTCCCATATAAATATGACTGTTAAGAAGATATAATTGTTCAAGTGACTTATGTGGGTCACCATATGTCGGGGTTGTGAAATGTGAACGCCCAACTACTTAAAATGATATGGAGATGGCCTGGTGACTGTATATAACTTATATGTGGATATCGGCGAATAGCAATCTTATCAATGATAGTGCATATCCGCTCGCCATCCGTGACGCAAACGACACCAAATGTGATTTAATTCATGGTATATCATTAGAGAAAAACGTGTATGAATTTGGTGGAATTTGGTTTATTAAATCAATTGTTGATGCAACGCTGACTCGAACAATACCATATTGCGAAGGTGATTATGTATTCGTTTGGTGGAAATCAGCGACAAAACTATTTCACCATATTTTTTTAATTTCCCCTCCCACCAACAGCGTCATTTTAGAAAATTTTAACCCGCACCATTATCTTCCTTGTAAAAAGTTACCCCTCTTAGAACGCCTTGGTGCCATCTCGATTGTACCGCGTGAAGTTATATATAGAACGCACACAGACAGACAAAAAGACAGACAGACAGCACGATTTTATTTCTTGTATCATTTGAGAAGAACGTGCCTGAATTTGATGGTAATTGGTACTAACAATATTTTGTATCAGTTTTGGTGACCCTCCCGTCCCTATTTCGGACTCAAGCTACACACACTAAGACTCATTAGAGATTAGAGATGCATATATATGAAATTGGTGAAAATTGGCGAGTATACAAATTCGTATCAAATTTAAGGTCCCCATATCTCTCACCCATAGGGCACCAATTTGGTATATCTAAACCACACGATAAGATTCCTCGTATGACGGAGAAGAATATGTTTCAATCTGGTGGAAATCGGCACTAAACATATAGATATAATTTTTTGTGTCCCTCTCATCTCTATACACCACTGACTCGAATGGCCCCACTTGTGACATCCTTAAACCACACGATTACACTTCTGATATCATGGAGAAGATTGTTTATAAGTTTGGTAATAATCGGCGACTAAACAATTTTTTTTATCAAATTTGGTGCCAATCCCTCCCCTCTCCATCTCTCACACAAACAGCACCACTATTAATATATGGCGTCTTTAAATCACGATTAGATTCCTCGTATCATGGATAAGAACGTGTATCAATTTTGGTGGAAATTGGCGCTAAAACAATTGTGCATCATTTAATTTGGTGCCCCTGTCCCTTTCAATGCAACCCTGACTCGAATGAGGCCACATTTGACAGATAAAAGCCACAACATTAGACTCCTCATACCGTGGGGATGATTTTGTATAAGTGTGGTGGCAATCGGCGACTTATTATCAAATTTAGTGCCCACCCCTCTCAATCTCTCATCCAAAAACAACAGTTTGGCGTTGTTAAATCGCACAATTAGATTCCTTGTATCATGAAGAAGAATATATATCAATTTGGTGGAAATTGGCGCTAAAATTAGTTTTATCAATTTTGGTGCCCCTCTCCCCTGCCGTTCACCCCTGACTCAAACGACGCCACATTTGACATATTTAAACCACACCGTTGGATTCTTCATATCATGGTGATGATTATATGTAAGTTTCGTGGCAATCGGCGAGAGAAAAAAAATCTGCCCCCCCCCCTTTCCGGGCACCCCTGACGCGAACGGCGTGACTTTTTCCATAATTAAACCACGACATTAGATTCCTCATATTATGGGGATGATTATATATAAGTTTGATGGCAATCGGCGACAAATTTGTTTCTGCCCCTCCCCCTTTTCTGTCCCTGACAACAACGGCGTCACTTTAGACAATTTTAACCCCGACCATTATCTTTCTCGTAAAAAGCTACTCCTAGTAGACCCCTTTGGCGTCACCTAGATGGTCCCCTGTGAATTTCTATAGAACACAGACAGACAGACAGACAGACATTCGAAAATATAGATATAGAAGATAATGTGAGCTGGGGATTCGAAAATTACGTGGGCCTTTAAACCACATTATATTATATGCTTTTATGGACAATTAATATACAAAACCTTTCAGTTTTATCTGTATTTTTTTCACAAAATAGATATTTGTAGTCTTGAAATCGGTATTTATAACAATTATGTTGTTGTTGTTGTTGTTGTTGTAATTGTGTCCCGGAAGAGATAGACCATCTTTAAAACATTACAGGTGTCGACTCAGTGAAAGGAGAACTCTGCTATGATTCCGCCGGTAAAGTCTTCGTTTGTGGTGACACCACACATTATTGTTGCTCTGGCGATTGCTGCTCGTATGTATATATAAATGTGTATATACAGTAATGCCCTAATTAATGGACTCCTTAAACATAGCAGAATTATGGGTAACTTTTCAGGATTTAGTCGGAAATATGGCTTGTTGCCATTCATCGGAAAGCTCTCGGGGAGAGCTTTCCGATGAATGGCAACAAGCCATATTTCCGACTAAATCCTGAAAAGGAGAGCTTTCCGAGGAATGGCAACAAGCCATATTTCCGACTAAATCCTGAAAAGTTACCCATAATTCTGTTGTGTTTAAGGAGTCCATTACTTATAGGGCATTACTGTATGTAAGCTATAATTTAAAGTCATCGGTGTGACTAAACACCGCCCGGACCAGCCCGGACCGCCCCTGTGGAGTATAGGGGTGATTTTAGTGGCAAAATATGTGCAGGGGTGTCATGGATACCCACTCACGCAAGGACAGGGGTCGCGATCACACAGACGTGTCGCTGTTAACCCTCAAAATGCCGGCATCGTCGAATATGTTCGTCGTAAATGAAGCTAACAGCCCGGACCGCCCCTGTTGCGTCTAGGGGTGATTTAAGTGGACATATCTGTGTGTGCATGGGTGTCGTCGAAACCCACATACACACGGATGGTGGTCGCGGCCAAACAGAAGTACCGATATTACCCCCTAAACTTGCCAGATTCAGCCAGAATTATGGGGGTCAGGGCTGCGAGTCTTCTTATTTGGGGGGGGGCACAATTTTGTAATTCTGGCTGAATCTGGCAAGATTAGGGGTTAATATCGGTACTTCTGTTTGACCGTGACCACCCTCCGTACGTTTGTGGCTTTCATTGACACCCGTGCACAGATATGAATACTAAAATCACCCCTAGACGCAACAGGGGCGGTCCGGGCTGTTAGCTTCGTTATCGGTAAACATATTCGGCTATGGCGGCATTTTGGGGGTTAATTGCCAGGTTTTCGTGGGCCCTTGTTTCTTCGTGAATGTTGTCGAGGGTAGTTCCTCAATATATATGTAAGGGAGTTATTAGCTGTACGACGGGGATCCGGGCTGTGAGTTTTTGTTATTGGGGCACACATTTGTAATTCTGTCTGAATCTGGCAAGTTTAGGGGTTAATATCGGTAATTCCTCCGTGTGTGTGGGTTTCGACAATACAAAGATATGGGCATTAAATCACCCCTAGACGCAAAAGGGGCGGTCCGGGGTGTTAGCTTCATTCGCGGCAAACATATTCGCCGATGCCGGCATTTTGAGGGTTAATATATATAGCGACACTTCTGTGTGATCGCGACCCCTGTCCGTGCGTGAGTGGGTTTCCCCTACACATATATTGCCACTAAAATCACCCCTATATTCCACAGGGGCGGTCCGGGCGGTGTTTAGTAACACCCAAAGTCATTCCACACAGCGTTACCGTGCGTATCGCGCGGCATGCATGCAGCGCGTTTTTCTGCGACAACTTCGTTTACTGCGGTTACTCGTATGTTTCCTTTGAACTCACGCATGGTTCTTTTATTATTAGAGTTTTCTAGTTATTATATATCATTATACACAAAATAATAAAGTTAAGATATATATACTCATTGACGAGTAGTTCTCATGGGAAATTTCAGATAATATGTTCAACAAAAACGACCTCTATATACGTATTATGAGAATATTTCCCTCCAACAAATATAACTCCTTTTGCACTTTTGTTATCTGCCGTCTGCTTATTTTTCCTGAAAACTCCTCCAGATGAATAATAGACAATTCCAATGTATACTTGTATATCTGAGTGGGAGAATTCATTTAGTATAGAACGGGTCAGATACATGTATTGATATGAGTTTTCTCTTCAGGATATGGTGGTACGTTGTTCCTGGGATATTAGTAGGAGTACTCGGGCTTGTTGTGTTATTGGTGCTTATTCGCAGTAAATGTCGCGGTACGTGTGCAACATTTATTTAACCCTTTATATATACTAAATATTTATTGACGGGTAGTTAGGAAATGTTCAGACAATAAGTTCAAAAAACGACCATAGGTGAACTTAGTATCTAAACATTTCCCACCAATGAATTTGGATTTTGCTGTGCGTGTATTATATATATATATAGCTTTTTGTTTGTCTGTCGTCTGCTTTTGTTACCTGAAGATCCCTCCAAATGAACAATATACCACTGGGTGGGGAATCCATTTAGTATAGAAAAGGTTAAAAGCGGACGCGGATGAATGCGCTTATCATACCCCCGCCACGAAGTTATGTGAGCTATACTGGAATCAGCTTGTCCGTCCGTCCAGTCGTCTACCTGTATGTCCGTCCGCCTCTCTGGCTGGCCGTCCGTGGACGCAACTTTGCCCGAGCATGTTTTCCTTCATTTGTCAGTCAATTCTTTTGAAATTTGGCACAGATGCATGTATTGATACCGTGGGAACCTGTACACATGCGACTATGAGGTCCGCCTTCATGGACGTGGCTAGATGGTCTCCGTTGGGGGTGTCCACCTTGGAGAATTCCCACTCCCACTATTATGGAGATATTGAGCGTGAAAATATCTCGCTTAATATACCAATTTGTATTTCTGATTGGTGCTATACGTTCGTATGAGGCACGCATCGACAAACTGCTGGGTGTTTCACATTTATATTATTTGGTGTATATTCCGCAGGTCCCACAACACCATACCAATTAGCAGGCCCACTTAACCAGGGGTGGTAATTGTTTTGCTATATGTTTATGTTTTATTCTCTGCAGAGTGGGTCCACCCAGAGTATTCAGTTGCTTCTACGGATGCGGACTATGGTAACCTTAATGATTCCAAACGACAATCAACGAACTACATGTACAGATCAATATGACAAATATTGGCTTTCTCAGGGAGGGGAGATTTCGCTATCAATTGTGTCGTCTGTTTATTCATTCTTGTCGGATTCGTCATCTCGAGTTCGAACCACAGGGTTTAACCCTTTCAGTGCCAAGTCCGATTTTTGTATCAACCCATATTTCCTTGATCATTTTTTCAAATTTATTGATTATTATAATGTGATACATTCATGGAAAGAGCTCTTAGGGCTCTTTCCATCAATGTATCACATTATTATAATCAATAAATTTGAAAAATTATCAAGGAAATATGGATTGATACAAAAATCGAACTTGGCACCGAAATGGTTAAATCAAACTGCAAGGCAGAGTTCAGTCACATGGTACGCTGGCCTGACCACAAAGCCTGAGTTTATGGTGCCTGTCATTTGCAGAATGAGGTCCCCCGGATGTTGAACTTAGTGACGCTATCCCGCATATCGGGCTATCATCACTAAATTCACCCTCTGGGGACCGCATTCTGCTTAGGCAGCATTTTCTCAAATTTCTATAGAAACTTCTTCACATATATTCTATTTCTTTTTTAGTTTAGTTTCTCTATATAACAAAATTGGCAGACGAGACATTGCATAATCGAGGTCCCCAATGGGTGTACATCACACTATTCACCATTTTGGGAACTTCAATCTGAGCCTATGTCCCCCATTGCATATGATGGCATGCAGAATGAGGTCCCATAGGGTAATTTGGTGATGCCAGTCCGCTATGCGGGATAAAGTCACTAAATTCACCCTCTGGGGACCTCATTCTCCAAATAACAGGCACTCTAAACTCAGGCTGGTCTGATCACTGCCGTCACATGTGAGGAAATCTCATATTTTTTAGCTAACTCTTCCATTACTGGAGCTTCCTGAAAGTTTGCGAAAATCCTGTGCCAATGCATACTTTGGCCTACATAACAATATTTAACATGACCTTGTAAGCCACTGCATTCTATTTATTTGCAAAGCTCCCTATGGGAATGCATTGTAACCGAAAAAAAAACTTTGAAATAAAATGTTTAGACACATCTGTTAAAACCGACGTAAACAGAAAGAATATTAAAATATAGACAGACTGTGTTCTTTTACCAATCATATATATCGCGTAAAGAGTATGTTGTTGTCCAGTCCGTACGCTGTGTTATTTAAACAAAAGCAAGTCTGTTACAGTACAGTACGTAAAGAGTGTGTGATAAGCAAAACACTCAACATCGGGGAGATCCCACTAATGAACCTTGATTAAACTGCCATAGTGCTGTTTACAACATACCGGTTTATCGCTCGCTAATCCTCGCCACTCAATATTTCGGTGTTGAATTGGTCACCGTGAATCACTGTCCCAAATACAAATCACCACGGTGTTGAGTGTTTTGCTTATTGCACACTATGTACGTGTTGTATATAAACAAATGATCGGCTCACACAAAGTGTGTTATGTGGATAATATCGCATTCATACTATCATTATACTATACTATGCGTAATTTGTTCTTGTAGTCTTTAACAATTTTATAATTTCACCCATACAGAGCCCCAGACAAACATCAGCAGACGACACTCTTATATATGCTTCTATATATGTGTGGGGCTCCCTGCAGGGTAATGGATGTTTTTTATTTTATGTCCTAAAAATTGTAAGAAACATTTATTTTTAAAAAATGATAAAAAATTGTTAGGCCAATGCATTCTCTTATATATGCGAGGCGACCTATGGTCGACTCGCATATATAAGAGAATGCATTGGCACAGGGTAAAAAATCCCGACTTACGACTGGATTTGATATGGCGGGTCACATATTGGTATATCTTGTAGTTTTTTCCCCAGGGGCCTGTATGATAAACTACAATAGAGAGGCGAGAATAATTAATAACTACTAGTACTATCGATATCAAAAGTCGTTCAAACAGCGATTATCGCACCTAATACGCACACGCTTGACTACCAAAAGATAACATATCGGGGTTAACGATATGACGGCTATTGGCATACAATCGCGAACACGGGAGGCACGCGTGGTTTCGATTGACTATCATATTTAATCTGAAGGGTAATAACTCTATAAAGAATGTACCTTTAGGAAATAACGGCGATTTGTATCAGAAATTACAACACCACAATAGATCAAATCTGGTGAAATATAAGTCAAATTCTTCTATAGGGTGGGTGGGCTTAACGGAGGATTGGTTTACGCTCTTTAAACACTTCTTCATATATTTCCATTATTTCGTCAAAAGCTCTTCTTCAAATATTTCCGTTATTTAGTTAATAAAAATAATTTCCTATTTCTATATTTCGCTGCATTTTTTATTCCGCTATTTCGCTGTACATTCCCATGTACATACTCTACATTCTGATATTCAATCGAACATCACGTGCCATCCGTGCTCGCGATTAGATGCCACTAGTCATCCAATCGTGAAGCCCGATTACATATTGTTTGCTATCAAACCCTTGGCGTATTGGCTGCGCGTATATACTTTAGTGAATATTCATAATTTGGTAACTTTTATTTTTAAAGGTACTCAACCCGTAAAGAGGGTCCCCATCTCAACAGATTCCAACAACAACAATCCGATCAGAGGGTCCTATATTACTATTTCTTTGGCTTTGGGGGTAAAAAATATTTGATTCGAGTCGAGGAACCCATCAAACAAAGCTCAGAGTTATTAGATATTGATTTTTCAAATTTGCTATGTTCTCGAGATTAGTACTAATAACTGCCGTAATCTGCTCTGGATGTGTACTCAAAATCTATTCAAACAGACAAGGATGAATAACTCTAAAATCAAGTGGTAATTTTAACGCAATTTTTACTGAGTTCTGGGCCAGATAGTATTCCCGATAATGAAAAATGATAGATTTCTAAAATCGATATCTAACAAATCTGAGCTTTGATGGGTGACTTCCTCGACTCGAATCAAATATTTTTTACCCCCGAAGCCATTGAAATAGTAATTGAGAGGAGTTTTATCGGGTTGAGTACCTTTAAATTATAACCATCATTCGAGTCGAGTGTGCACTGAATGGGAGAGGGGCACAACAATAAATACAAATATTTTCATGCCGATTTCCACCAAATTAAATTGATACATAATCTTTTCCATGATACGAATCTAATCGTGTGATTTAAAGGTGCCAAATGGTGCCGTTTGGGTGACAGATGTGGTGGGCATTAAATTTTATAAGAATCTGCTCTGTCATCGATTTCCACCAAACTTATACATAATCAACTCCATGAAATCAGAAGTCTAATTGTGTTGTTCAAAGCTGTCAAAAGTAGGGTCGTTCTAGTCAGGTGAGGGGGCAGGGACACAAACATTGATAAAATATATTGTTAGCGCCGATTTCCACCAAATTGAAATATATTCTCCATGATACGAGGAATCTAATCGTGTGTTTTAATTACACCATAGTTGTGTCGTTTAGGTGAGAGATGTGGGATACTAAATTTGATCCGAATTTGAATTGTCACCAATTTCCACCAATTAATATATTCATCTTCACAATGAGTCTAATTGTGTGGTTTAAATATGTCAAAAGTGGCGCCGCTATAATCAGGGTTAAGAAGGGGGGAGTCACAAAAACTGATAACAAAATATATGATTAGCGACAATTTCCACAAAACACCAATAAAAAATATCAACAACAAAATAAAACAAACGGCAATTCCAACCACGTCGACTGTATACGACTGTAAGTACGTGCATGTAGTTGTGACTAAATACATCTTTATTGGTGGTACGAATTAATCATGATTGACACTTGCGGTTTGAACGACTTTTGATATCGATAGGAAAGCTGCAAGTAGTTAGTTAATAATTAATCTCGCATCTCTATTGTGGTTTATCATACAACAATAAACCATCACCGATCAATAACATGGTAGAAGGGTGGCTTCATCAGAAGGGCACACCACAAGAGGACTAGCTGTGTAAACACCACCACACTAAATACGGGTAATCCCTCCACCCATCGATAATAATAGCTATTAGATTAACTGCATCTTAAATTTTCCTAAACCATATAAAACACTCCTAATATAATTATAGAGTTTCCTGAAATGAATGGTATTGATTGACCAATATTTGTCAACCGTATTGAGGAATTAAAAAGTGACTTGCCAAATGAAAATCATGCACTTATGCCAAATGTGAATTATTTTTGCCATTGGCAAATTTGGCAAGTGGCAGCGCGAACCCTCCGCAGCAGATGGTTCGATCACAACACTTTAACCTGGGCAGCGCCGGGTAACCATACTAGTTAAATATAAATATGTTATGAATGTAATTTTTTTTACCATCTATAGATACTTAATGTCTAACGTATACGTCCATCGATCCCTCCATTACGTTATATAAACCATAATACCGAACTGTCAAATATGATAATGGCTGCGGACACACGTACCACGGTAGCGATGGCATAGTATAGGTGTGGTATCTTATTATGGTGGAGTTTGGTGACAATTTGTCGTCATAATTACTAAGCCATAGTTAGCCATGTCGCACGCTGCGTTTTCATACAATGAGTCTATCAAGCTCTACCAGCGTCGAGGTCGATATCTAAAGGATCAATCTACCTGAATTGTCTTTGGATTGTAGATCTGTATGCAACATGCAAAAAACGTCATACAAATCATATAAGTGCTGGACAAAACCAACGAACTGCATTTCCTCCAGCAGATCTGACACAGCTTCATCGGTCCACATTTTAGAGGAATTATGCATACAACTAAACGGCGCAAAATAAAAAACGCAACCTGTCTTAATACGCATATAATTAATTTTTGAGTGGATAAACATGCATTTAGTTCATACCAATAAAACGGACTACATACTTGGGGTGTGAATGGGGGATTGGCGCGGTCAAACACAATTCTGAACGATCGTGAAACTATATATATCTTAGAGAAGAATACAATATAGCTGTATTCGTTATGCGTAGATATCAACCTTGGTGAGACGTAATGGGTTAACCCTTTACCCAACAGAACGGCCCTGTGCCAATGCATTCTCTTATATATGCGAGTCGACCATAGGTCGCCTCGCATATATAAGAGAATGCATTGGCTTAACAGATATTAAAAATTATAAAATTGTTAAAGAATGTAAGAAAAAATGGTAAAAAGTGTTAAAGGCCAATGTATTCTCTTATATATGCGAGGCGACCTATGGTCGACTCGCATATATAAGAGAATGCATTGGCACAGGGCATAACTGTAACTATCACAATGTGGTCAATGAACCGGTTCCAATGATATCCATATTTGTATGGTTCTATTGAGACAGACCGAAGATATTTTAGGCTGTTGGAAGCTTTATTTGGGCGTTTTTGGCTGGTTTGTTGGGTAAAGGGTTAATTGATCCAGTGGACTCATTGCGTGAAAACACAGCGGGCGACGTGGCTATCTATGGCATAGTAATTACGACGACCAATTTCCACCCAACTCCACCGTAATATGTTTTCAATTTATTCTGGTCATCATAATTATAGTGATATTACAGAGTTACAAAATCAGATACATAATATATATGCATGTACATGCGTTATAGTATATAGAGTACATATATACGAAAAAATAGTAATGTTTATGCTTGTTGCTTTTAGATGGTAGTAATAATAATAATAATAGTATTAGATTTGTTCTATGGTCCAGTTAGTGGGGTTTACGTTATGGATGCTACTTAGCCCCAAGAGGACTTAAACAAGTCTAAGACCTTTCCGACGAAAATCGACAGGTTCCTTGTGGTTTTTTCATTTCGGGAATTAAATAATTGCAGTAACTTATGTGAGTTTGGTCTTCAAAAATAATAAAGGGCGGAATAAGATGTCACACATACTATGCCATCGCTACTGTGGTACGTGTGTCCGCAGCCAATGACTCATATATATATATATATCAGCAATATATTTATTCATAATGAGTTATTTCCTCTCACTCTGCGTATTATCATGTGCTGGCAGCGCGGGGCTGAACACTGCATCGAGCTTGGGATGATCCATAAATGTTATGCAATCTTGCTAAAAAAAATAGGACGACCCGTGTATTGCACATCATATAAAACAGCGTCAAATCACAGACGTACCGTACCCATTCTGAACTCCTCGACCTGTGACCTCTGCGGGCACTGAAACGGTGACGGAATCTGACGAGGTTTGCCGAATGGTACCGTACCGTGCCAGATATAATTATGTAGCACGTCCGGTCCAGACGTGCTAGACATTAGCTCGATCGTGGGCAGGGAAAACTCGAAGATCCAGATCGTTTCTATGGATGGTTATGTTGACATCATGTATCATAAACCTTACCAATGGAGCCGGCTTAAATTAACATTAAATACCTGGGATAATCAATCATCCAATTATTATTCTTAAATTTCAAAAGCGTGTATGTAATATATATTTTATTATACGCTTGTTCCCAAAATTACAGTGTTCCTGTTGTTCCATATTTACACATCCGTATGGAACATACGTTCCACGCGTATCCCGTTTAAGGCAGGTGTCGTAAATGACGTTCTTTTTAACCGCGAAATCGGAACTATAAAATAAAAAGATCACCATACATGACAAAACAAGCAATGTATGTGCTTGAATAAACCATGTAAGTCTGTTTTTCACCGTTCGTGGACGGGTGCGTGTAATAAACACAGAACGACAAGTGCACGTGTGATAATGGGTTGGTCGATGTGCCATCACGGAAGGATCGAACTATGCCTCTGGTTCTATCCTTCAGCGCTAGCACTCGTGCCATATATATCAGATTTATGTAGATGATGTACATACAGTCTCTTGTCGGCATAAAGCAGAAAGATGATTTAAGAAGATAGTATATATAAAATGAGTATAATTTATTTAGTTGCCATATATCTGAACAGAATGGAATGATGATGCACTTATATCCACAGTCTGGTGCCATATATTCTACCCGTATTGAGTCTATTGACACTAACTGGCTTTCTGGTATCACAGTTGATATGTATGAATTGTATCCAACAACAGTTCTAAATCATAGCTAGGAGCAGTAATCCAGTTGTAACATAAGTAAACACGAAATATCTCAGGATTTTCAAATATCAGCAGGATACATGTTTGTAGTATTAAATCTGAAATGAGTTATTAATAATTATCGGTGACATTTTCACCAATATTCTGATGAATATGTGTCTTCAAAATTCTCTCTTAGCAGGTCCTTGAATTTAATATTCTTGAACAACTGAAGTCTGTGACTGAAAAATAATATATAAGATGTTAAATGGGTGCTGTACGCCAATTTCAATAAATTCCCGATAACAACAAAGATCTCTATCGATAATATATAGAAAAATAATTAATTTGAGTCGAAGATGTCTGTTCTAAACGATCAGATTAACAGGTTATCTTAAAATCAAGTATGATAATTTAATATAAATTCATTTATGACTGCATTTCCATGTACAAGACGTAATCAAATCAATTGACGGAATGTGGATTTCACAACGCGCACGTTACGCGTGCACACATCGTGCAAGCAATTATGTTGATATACAGGGCGTGAATTCAAGCCACTAAAACCCCTGTCACACTTAGGCCGGCGCTTGCATTGGGCTGAACAGGTACCAAAATATGAGTAACACGCAGGAGGAGGCTCCGAGGAGCGCGGAAAACTATCCAAAATTGTCAAACTGTTAACACAAAGTATGCTCCTATTGCGTTCCTACTTTGTCAAGTCTCACGCTGTGCTTTCTCTAGTCCTTGGTGCGCTCAAGTCGCTGTTATTGTGTTGCTAGTACGTTCTCAATAAGTTTGCAAAACGTTCTCTGTGCGGCCGCGGATAGTATAAATAGCGTCTCCTGTGTTCTCCAGTCATAGTCAGTGTTTAGGTTGTGGGGAATATACCCAACAATCCGCAATAGATTAGCTGTCCGATTAAACCACTGCCACACTCCGCTGCGATCAGGCCGGCGCTTGCATTGCGCTGAAAAATTATCAAAGCGCAACGCAAAGCACACTAAGGTATCCAAGAACCTATTGGTGACGCAGTTGACACTGGCTATGACGGGAGAGGGTCCCCGTGATCGCCCCTGAGCGCCAGAGCGCCGCGCTTGTTTTGTGCATGCACAAAACAAGCGCAGAGATTCGGCGTTATGACCAGGCGCAGTACCGTCGCCACGACAGCGCAAAGCGAACGACATGAGCGCCCCGTTGATGTAGCAAGGACGGATACAAGCTACTCGTGGTCGCAGCAAGAATTCCTCTGCAACTGCAGTAAGCTTACTACGCCTTGGTCAGAACGCAGAGCGTCTGCGCTTGTTTTGTGCGTGCACAAAACAAGCGCGGCGCTCTGGCGCCTATGGGCGACCATGGGGACCCTCGCCCGTCGTAGCCAGTGTCCACTGCGTCACCAATCGGTTCTTGGAGACCTTAGTGCGTTTAGGTGGGCGCTTTGATACTTTTGCAGCGCAATGCAAGCGCCGGCCTGAGTGTGACAGGGGCTTAACTGGGTAATAAAATTAATGTTTTCTCGGGAACTATTATGCATATACTACAGTAGATAATATAACATTTAGTTGATACATTTGCCTCAATCGGCAAACCTCGGTAATTTCCGTATTTCTGCCAAGTACGATAATCCGAGAAGTTGCGATTGACATTTGCCTGAAAAATGTACAAAAATACATCGAAGACAAGCGCTATATTTTTGCATTTCGGCTTATCTTCCATCTGTAACATTACTTCGTACTCAGCCGACAGCCAAATAATGGAAATCTGGTTACCTTTTTCTACGAAGCAGAGAATATGTAAACCAACAGCATTTGAGTCCAGTCTCCCTTTTTAGTGTTATTCTTCCAGGTTCATTAAGAATATTGCCATCAAATTAATATTATTTTAGCACAGAATTTTGTTCCCATGGTTTACAAACCATTCTCAAGAGGTAATTTTGGAGCAGATTTATCTGTGTGGAAATCAAAAAATTATTTAGAAATTATTTTTTATGATTTCATTATTTACTTTCCCAAATATAAATAAATTTCACCTAAATATTATGTTTGACGTAAGATTCGTACTGTTGTAACCAAGTGATGTCGAATGCATGCCTTGATGATTTATTCTCGAATTCATATGAATATATAGAGAATTACAAAGAGTTATTTACAGAAGATAATATAAATAGTATGATAGGGTATAAAATGGGGAAATATTTGATCGTTGATCGTTTTTTCTTGGGACACGAATATGTCAGGTACGTTTTTTTTCTAACCTAATGAAAACAGAAGCACGTGTAAGCGGAATGTCGCCGATTGTGTGGAAAGTAAACAGGTAATCTAATTACGAAATTGTCAATTATCGTAACGGTAGATAAATATTACCATCAGTATCATTGATATGTGAACTGCTGAAGTACAATTTACCCTGGGAATGTTCGAATAATGATCTCAACAAACAACCTATATGTTCGCTTATTGAGTTCATTACCGGAACATGCCGTCCCATGTTTGGAATCACTTGTGTACAAAAAATAAAACTTGAGAAAAAGCTAAAAAAATAAAACTTGAGAAAAAGCTATGTGAAAATATCTCAAAATATCCTAACATAGTGTTCCAGCATCATGTCGAACAGCTTCAATCAGTGATAAAAAACAAGAGTTAGCAAAATATATCTACAAAGTGCCACAATAATATAAATTCAGTACTCACAAATCTGGTTCAGAAAATACTGCTTTCTGTGCTGGGTATAGGGCCATATATTTCCTAAGGTCCCCTTCTCCGTGGATGGCATAAGCATTGAACCGTGTGACCTTTGGTGGAAAATAATCAGCCGGAATCACTGCCTTTCCAGACCACTGGCCATCCTTGATGTTTGATATGTAGTCCATAGGCAAGCAGTCCTGTTTGCAAAATAAGCATTGGTTGCTTAGCATCACAATATGCAACATACATGTACAGCCACATAGAACCATAAAAAAACGAACTGAGAATTAATCCGATTATGATTTGTTTGTTAACAATTTAACGAAATTGGGACTAAAACCGCACTGGTTTGTTCCTAAAATAACAAATATATATACATATATAATCCACCAGCCGCTTGCTTTAGAAAGAAGTACATGTATTTATCTGTCAAGCCATTTGATGAAGTTCTCATGTGTACGTATATGTGTATCTATTATATATTTTGAAAGATCTGTGTGTGTGTGTATGTGTTTGTTTGTGTGTTTGAAATCGATGGACTCCAAAACGACTAAGCCAATTTCGATGAAATTTGGTATTTGGATGTGTTTTCGGCCGGAGACGAACATAGGCATATTTATTTGTCCGTGCGAGGTCAACTTTTCACGTGCGGAGGTCAAATCTATTTTTACGCCGTTTTTGCGCTAATATATTTCAGTTCGGTGCTCACAAATCGATTCGATATAGCGCGAATAATAAATTGCCAGTCATATAATTTGCACGGTTAGAATCTGTGTGGCTTCATCTTTCCAACGATATATAATATGTATGTATCCGTTTTAGTTATCTGCCTCAATTATTAGGTACAAGTGGTACGATGCTTTTATCAGGATAAAATCAATGCGTAATTTCTATGACGTCGTCAGAGGTCATAAAGTTAGATTACGTTAACTCTCACCCTGCCGATGCATTTGACTGTGTCGCGTTAACTCATCACCGGCCGAGGTATCCGCAAATGACATTGGGCTATATATCTCGGCAACGGGTGTAGCTATCGACTTGAAATTTGGTATGTGAATGTATCTTGCCCCGGATACGAATTTTATCGGGTCGCCGAGCACGTGCGACACCAGCTTCGCGCATGCGCAGACCAGATCTAGGAAACGGGTGGAGCAATCGACTTGAAATTTGGTTTTTGAATAGCCCGGACGAAGTCGGGTCACCTTCTAGTATATATATATATATATATATATATATATATATATATATATACCAAATTATTGTAACAACCGAAACCGACTCCAAAAATATATACTCATTTGTCCAAACCGAAACCGGAACCGATTTGAAATTCCATAACCGGAATACTCTACACTATGTGACAAAAGTAAGGAGTATGTGGCATCACTAATTTGAACAAGAGCATCTCTTGTGCCTGGTACAATACGCCCGTAATAACTTAAACAATGGGCCATACTCAGGTGCAAATTGGGGGATGGAACCCAAATTCGAACTTGACCTGTATTATTATGGGCTCACATACCATACTTCATTCCAATCAATTCAGACTTAATAAAGTTATTATTCAGAAACGAAAATTAAGATCAAATTCTCACAAAAAGGGTCGTAACTCTGGTTGAGATTGACGGACGGAAGCCAAATTCGAACTTGACCTGCATTTTGTGCTAGTTAACCCACATTCCAAAGTCCAGTACATTCAGTTCAGCAGACTTACTAAAGTTATTATCCGGAATTACGTAGGGACGTCTCGACGGACGGACGGACAGACCTATAATACGTCGTGTTTTTTTCAAATATGTTTGATCTCATGCTTTGCAGGAAAGGACCCTGTAGTTTTTTATCATTACCAATCTTGTGTGGATCGAGCCAACCTGAACTGTCGAGTCAAAAAGGTTATATATCCATGATTTAACAGTTCTTGCAAATATGTCATGCGTGTTGTTATATCATACGCATGCATTAATTAATCTTAATCAACATTATGCTTGTGTAACATGTTTTCACCTTAACTGGTAATCATTTCGAAGCAACCTAAATTTATTACATTGTAATATACATGTACCTTTTTCATGTTTCTGTAACCATCTAACATAAGAACCAGGTGTACGCCATGTCTGAAATATATTTATAAAGCGTGTGTTAAAGGTACCCAATCCGATCAGACGGTCCCCATATAAGAACCAGGTGTACGCCATGTCTGAAATATATTTATAAAGCGTGTGTTAAAGGTACTCAATCCGATCAGACGGTCCCCATATAAGAACCAGGTGTACGCCATGTCTGAAATATATTTATAAAGCGTGTGTTAAAGGTACTCAATCCGATCAGACGGTCCCCATATAAGAACCAGGTGTACGCCATGTCTGAAATATATTTATAAAGCGTGTGTTAAAGGTACTCAATCCGATCAGACGGTCCCCATATAAGAACCAGGTGTACGCCATGTCTGAAATATATGTATAAAGCGTGTGTTAACGGTACTCAATCCGATCAGACGGTCCCCATATAAGAACCAGGTGTACGCCATGTCTGAAATATATTTATAAAGCGTGTGTTAAAGGTACTCAATCCGATCAGACGGTCCCCATATAAGAACCAGGTGTACGCCATGTCTGAAATATATTTATAAAGCGTGTGTTAAAGGTACTCAATCCGATCAGACGGTCCCCATATAAGAACCAGGTGTACGCCATGTCTGAAATATATTTATAAAGCGTGTATTAACCCTTTGAGTGCCAGGGGCCGATCTGATCGGCCCTAAACCTACACAATAAGTATGTTAAAGAATATAAGAATAAATTATTAAAATTGTAAAAAATTGTAAAAAAACAAAAAACAAAACAATTGTTAGGCCAATGCATTCTCTTATATATGCGAGGCGACCTATGGTCGACTCTCATATATAAGAGAATGCATTGGCACAGGGTATATGGGTTGATACAAAAATCGACCTGGCACTCAAAGGGTTAACGGTACTCAATCCGATCAGACGGTCCCCATATCATCAAGATACAACAACAGTTCTTCAAAATACGCTTTAGTTATCAGAATCGATTTATTGCAACAAAATAATGCTAACCACTGTCAACTATGGTATCAAATTTCCCAAACCTTATTATTTATCAACATTTTGTTCAACAAAATATGGCCGTATTATCACTTAAAGGGGTGCTGTACACAGAGATAGACGATTTTTTTATTTACTCCCACTGAAATAACTTTCAAGTTAGATTGTGTTCGCGTTATACGAGTTTCGTATAAACCTAATTTAGCGAAGAAAATATTGATCTTGGAAACAAAAATATTACGATTTCAAACTACGCGCCATGTTTTTGACCTTCACCGGAGAGACGCAGATCGCATGAAGAACCGGAAGTTCGTTGTCCACAGCTTCAATCTCTTTCATCGAACAATCTCACTCCCTATATAAAAATACTTGACGCTTTGAATCTTGTTTCTTTCTCCTTTTTTCCGAATCGGTTATAGCGGGCCTTTCTTTTGCAGGTAACATGTTTTGTTTGCAACTCAATAATGTTCGCGAACGGCCGTCGATAAAAGTCACCCAACATATGAGATTTCAAGAACGGTAACTCGTAATGGCATAATTCTCCATTTTATGACTCCAGCCATAAATTGATTTATATTAAATAATTCAATTTTACTTTTATGATAGCCTGTTAACCGGAAGGTTTTCAGTAGACATCATCGACTCAAATTAGTTATTTTAAAATATAATATTGATATTAGATAGCTATTGTCACCAGGAATTTATTGAAATTGGGGTACAGTACCCCTTTAAGTATCAAAAAAATTTGCCGTATTATACCACTTGATTTTATAGTTATCCATCTTCATCCGCAATTTTTTTCCGAGACAGTCAGTTTGACCGCGTGTTTCTGGGCAACATACAATTGCACATCTCGAGAAATAACAAACTTCAAAAATCTATATTTGATCACCCTAAGCCTTGATGGGTGGGTTCCTCGACTCGAATCAAATATTTTTTACCCCCAAAGCCAAATAAATAGTAATTTAGGAGCGGTAATTCGGATAATGCATCTTTGATGAAACGTGTTTATAAGTACATATCACTGTTGAATAAGATATGTTGTTAAGTCCTATCATAACAACTCAATGAAAGTTCACATGTAAAAAGGATACGACTTTCAGAATTCAAAGTTCTATGTGTGCTCCAATAGATATGTAGGATGTAGCTTGTGTCATTAGTAATCAGAACTTAAAGGCCAAATTAATTTTTGAATCACTAGATCACATTATATACAACATATTCCATATTATATACCATTTAACCCTTTACCCAACAAAACGGCCAAAAACGCCCAAATAAAGCTTCAACAGCCTAAAATATCTTCGGTCTGTCTCAATAACACCATACAAATATGGATATCATTGGAACCGGTTCATCGACCACATTGTGATGGTTACAGTTATGCCCTGTGCCAATGCATTCTATTATATATGCGAGTCGACCATAGGTCGCCTCGCATATATAAGAGAATGCATTGGCCTAAAAAAAAAAAAATTAACACTTTTTACCATTTTTTCTTACATTCTTTAACAATTTTATAATTTTTTCTTACATTTTTTAACAATTTCTATAATATTTTTCTACATTATTTGACAATTTTATCATTTTTAATATGTGTTAAGCCAATGCATTCTCTTATATATGCGAGGCGACCTATGGTCGACTCGCATATATAAGAGAATGCATTGGCACAGGGCCGTTCTGTTGGGTAAAGGGTTAATAGAGGAAGCTCCAAAACATTGTATTATCAACTTATCCGGTCGAATAAATTGTAAACATGTTGTTTTTGTCAAGGTACCGACGTGTGTTCTGTACTTAATTTCGATCTTGTTTGTACTGCCAGTGTAGTATTCACATTGGAAGGGAAATAACTCTGTCTCTTAATTGTGAATTATGATACAAGCTGAGGCAAATAACGGGGAAGTCTTTGAGTGAATCTGAGAATCTCTATCACTTGGTGGACACTTCTTGTAGGCCACAACTGTTCCGTATTCTAGTGGAATATTTATGGTTTAGTTCCTCTTCCAAATGGTATATATTATTGTGTATAATGTGATCTGGGCATTCGAAAATTAAGTGGACCTTTAATTCTCAAAAGTGTAATATATGTAAATGTTGCAATATTTATGCAGGTGAGATGCTAAGTTTACGAATGATTGAGAAAATTGAGTTCACTGTGCACTGTTCCTGTTCACGCTCCCCGGAATAGTTCCTTGTTACCTGGATGATGTTCCTGTTCCTAGTTCCGTTCGTGTTACCCGGAATACAGTAATGCCCTAAATAATCGACGCCTTAACCACAACATAATTATGGGTAATATTTTTCAGGATTTAGTCGGAAATATGGCTTGTTGCAATTCATCGGAAAGCTCTCACTGATAGCTTTCCGATGAATGGCAACAAGCCATTATTTCCGACTAAATCCTGAAAAATTACCCATAATTCTGCGTGGTTATGGAGTCGATTATTTAGGGCATTACTGTATATGCAACCCCACTTGTTCCAACTTCAAATTGAGTTTATATCTCTGTCCCTGTTCCTGTTACCCGGAATAGTCACATGTTTACTCAGAATAGTCACGTGTTTACTCGGAATAGTCACGTGTTTGGTCGAATATGATCTCAACGGGCGTTCGCCAGATTAGAGAATCATGGCATGATCTAGACTACGAGTAACAGAAAGGGAAACAGGAATATGAAAAGCTTCCGAGTAAATGCGTGACTATTCCCAGTAAACACGTGACTATTCCGAGTAATCACGTGACTATTCCGAGTAAACACGTGACTGTTCTGAGTAAACACGTGACTATTCTGAGTAAACACGTGACTATTCCGAGTAAACACGTGACTATTCTGAGTAAACACGCGACTATTCCGACTAGTACAACACCTGGAAATTTTTGAAGTATAGACAGGGAACCTTATAAAGTCGAAAAAATAATAAGGGGAATATATGTCTTATATAGTTACTATCTATTCCTTAATAATGTAATTCATTGTATGTGAAGGTCCCAACTCGAAAGTTTACGATTTAAGTGACTGTGAGAGATGTTGCTTCTCCTGGGTAATTAATTCAATATGTATGGCGATATCGGCTCACAAAAGTCACAGAAAATCATGCGATTTCGAGTTGGGACCTTCACCTACATTGAAGTACATTATTCAGGAAAAGATAATAACTAAGAAATATATTCCCCGCGTTATGTTTTCGACTTTATAAAGTTCCCTGTCAAAACTTCAAAAAGTTCCCAGGTTTTGTACTGGTTGAATATGATATCTATATACGGGCGTTACCCATGCAGGGTAGAGTTTCATGACATAATCTAGTAATAGTCCATCCCAATTATTTAGCATATAATCTCTTTGTTGTAAGATTTGTTGATGGCTGAACGGAAATACCACATCGTCATACAACCAATGACCTACTAAAACGCTGTTGCTGGTAGAAGATAGGTAACATGGCGAAATATCAGTTTGTTTCCACATAATTATGAAGAGTTTATCTGAAATGCATATACATTCGCTATTTTTGTTTTCATTTAAAAATCGATTCAAATGTCCTGGATTTCTTTGTAACAACGATGATATCCCATGTGAATATTCCTTGAGTTTCTGGGCACCCATGGTGGCGTTGACCAGACATATATACGTACAGAAAACACGATTCACATAAGAGCCATAATCACGAAACCATGTCACCGTTTTGTGAACAATAGCCATTAAAAGTTATATTCTACAGACAAATCCTTCGCAAACTTTGTAACTGCATATGGCTATATTTAGTTCAGTATATAATAATGGTTGTGCCTAAAGCCAGACCTAAGCATTTAGTGTGTGTAACATAGATGACTTTATGGCCGTGAGAGTTCAGCCTTTAATATGTGTAAAATAACTGAACTAACATCCTTTAACCCTTTACCCAACAGAAGGGCCCTGTGCCAATGCATTCTCTTATATATGCGAGTCGACCATAGGTCGCCTCGCATATATAAGAGAATGCATTGGCTTAACACATTAAAAATTATAAAATTGTTAAAGAATGTAAGAAAAAATGGTAAAAAGTGTTAAAAAAAGATTTTTTTTAGGCCAATGCATTCTCTTATATATGCGAGGCGACCTATGGTCGACTCGCATATATAAGAGAATGCATTGGCACAGGGCATAACTGTAACCATCACAATGTGGTCAATGAGCCGGTTCCAATGATATCCATATTTGTATGGTTTTATTGAGACAGACCCAAGATAATTTAGGCTTTTGCAGCTTTATTTGGACGTTTTTGGCCGGTTTGTTGGGTAAAGGGTTAATAAGTTTAATATGTGTAATATAGCTGAACTTACGGCGAGAGTTCTACCTCCAGGTATTGATCCTTGTCATTCAGGAAGAAAGCTTCGACAACTGTGAACAAAACAAGTTAGCTGATGAAAATTATGTTACATCAAACAAGATTAACCCTTTCTATACTAAATCATCATTGATGAGTAAATATCCCATATATAGGAAATGTTCAGATAAAAAGTTTAAACCCTTTCTATACTAAAGCATCATTGATGAGTAAATATCCCATATATAGGAAATGTTCAGATAAAAAGTTTAACCCTTTCTATGCTAAAGCATCATTGATGAGTAGATATCCCATAGGACATGTTCAGATAATACGTTTAAAACACGACCACAGGTCACGTGATGCTGGTTCACCAAATAGACCCCGGGGATGTTCTGATGTCTGAAGGAAAGAGCGAATTATATTAATAAAGCTATATTTTTTATTACTTTTTCCCCTATCTGTGATATGAACAATATTGTTTACCCCCCCCCCCCCCCCCTCCCATTGCCCCCTGCCAACAATAAAATTATTTGAGTCTGTAATGACTCGAAAACAGTCTAGGTATGTGTGCATTGTAATTTCAAAGGAATCTCGCTTGATTTAGTCTTCTCGTATCATCTTAAAGACAGATTATGGACTTGTTCGTTAATTAGTACTCATACGCTATGCCAACTGGGGGAATGTAGCATTCTACTACCATAATCGAAAATCTCAAAGATATGGACCATACCACTCCATGGAAAACATCGTGTTAACTACCCTCAATTGTAAATATTTACATCGTGATTCGGGACGCAACTATCAGCGATAAACTAACGCAAATGATGTCGCTATTGAGAGTCATTGCATTTAATTCATATACAATAATAACGGTGTGTGTGTGTTGTAAATTTGGATTTATATTCGTAAAAATAACTACATTTGTACTTTGAGCAAGATTATTCTCCATTTCTATTTGGTCACCCTACCGGAGCGTTTCATATCACTTTAACCCCAAACGCGTGGACATATTTTATGCTATATATAGGACATTTAAGCCAGGCCGTGTTCCCACACAAACCTTGAATTCGATGGGTTCTTTGAAGAGCCAAACTTAGGCTTTGGTTCCAGATGGAAATTTGCATTTGAATTGAATTTCCACATTGGGAACTTATTTCTTAGAGTGGAAGGTTTGGATTTTATCTGTGTTCAGACCTTATAGACTGTTATCCACTGCATGCGATAAACACAAGTTTGGTGTACACTGCATGCATGAATCCGTGTGAATTGGACACCAATACACACAGGTGCACTTTATAGCCGGGTTTGTACCCTGAGAAATTGGAACAATGTACCCAGCTGGAACCCAGGTGCCATGTACATGGGTGTAACTGCGTAGGTAAAACCAGGATTATTTGCACCCGTAACACTTGTACCCCAATACACATAGGTCCACTGTACCCAAGTTTGTACCCTGTAAACAGGGAACTGGAACGATGTACCCAGATGGAACCCATATACATGGGTAAAAGAGGTTTATTTGCACCGGGTACACTTTATCCGGGTTTATACCCGGTATAAATGTGCGTATGGAAAACTTTCTTGTGGATGGCTGCCAATGTGGCCGCCACAGTTTTATCTAGGCATTGTATAATAATGTCACCTCGATCATAATCTGCAGTGCCTGACTGTATGGATCAAGATTACAGGCACAGATTATCTATTATATATTTTGAAAGATCTGTGTGTGTGTGTATGTGTTTGTTTGTGTGTTTGAAATCGATGGACTCGAAAACGACTAAGCCAATTTCGATGAAATTTGGTATTTTAGGGTATTTTCGGCCGGAGACGAACATAGGCATATTTATTTGTCCGTGCGAGGTCAACTTTTCACGTGCGGAGGTCAAATCTGTTTTTACGCCGTTTTGCGCTAATATATTTCAGTTCGGTGCTCACAAATCGATACGATATAGCGCGAATAATAAATTGCCAGTCATATAATTTGCACGGTTATAATCTGTGTGGCTTCATCTTTCCAACGATATATAATATGTATGTATCCGTTTTAGTTATCTGCCTCAATTATTAGGTACAAGTGGTGCGATCTTTTATCAGGATAAAATCAATGCGTAAATTCTATGACGTCGTCAGAGGTCATAAAGTTAGATTACGTTAACTCTCACCCTGCCGATGCATTTGACTGTGTCGCGTTAACTCATCACCGGCCGAGGTATCCGCAAATGACATTGGGCTATATATCTCTGAAACGGGTGTAGCTATCGACTTGAAATTTGGTATGTGAATGTATCTTGCCCCGGATACGAATTTTATCGGGTCGCCGAGCACGTGCGACGCCAGCTTCGCGCATGCGCAGACGAGATCTCGGAAACGGGTTGAGATATCGACTTGAAATTTGGTATGTGGATGTATCTTGCCCCGGATACGAATTTTATCGGGTCGCCGAGCACGTGCGACACCAGCTTCGCGCATGCGCAGACCAGATCAAGGAAACGGGTGGAGCAATCGACTTGAAATTTGTTTTTTTAATAGCCCGGACGAAGTCGGGTCACCTTCTAGTCTATTATATATTTTGAAAGATCTGTGTGTTTGTTTGTGTGTTTGAAATCGATGGACTCGAAAACGACTAAGCCAATTTCGATGAAATTTGGTATTTTAGGGTATTTTCGGCCGGAGACGAACATAGGCATATTTATTTGTCCGTGCGAGGTCAACTTTTCACGTGCGGAGGTCAAATCTGTTTTTACGCCGTTTTGCGCTAATATATTTCAGTTCGGTGCTCACAAATCGATACGATATAGCGCGAATAATAAATTGCCAGTCATATAATTTGCACGGTTAGAATCTGTGTGGCTTCATCTTTCCAACGATATATAATATGTATGTATCCGTTTTAGTTATCTGCCTCAATTATTAGGTACAAGTGGTGCGATCTTTTATCAGGATAAAATCAATGCGTAAATTCTATGACGTCGTCAGAGGTCATAAAGTTAGATTACGTTAACTCTCACCCTGCCGATGCATTTGACTGTGTCGCGTTAACTCATCACCGGCCGAGGTATCCGCAAATGACATTGGGCTATATATCTCGGAAACGGGTGTAGCTATCGACTTGAAATTTGGTATGTGAATGTATCTTGCCCCGGATACGAATTTTATCGGGTCGCCGAGCACGTGCGACACCAGCTTCGCGCATGCGCAGACCAGATCTAGGAAACGGGTGGAGCAATCGACTTGAAATTTGGTTTTTGAATAGCCCGGACGAAGTCGGGTCACCTTCTAGTAGGTTATAATTTAGAAATAACGTATACCAAATTTTGAAAATGTCGTGAAGAATATACTAATAGTATATTATAATGTGGTATTATCCACAAAACACACTCTGTGTGGGTCGAGCGTTTGTTTATATACAGCACGTAATTAGTGAGCGATAAGCAATACTCCCAAAACCATGGCAATTATTTTAGGAGAGTGATTCACGGTGACCAATTCAACACCGAAATCTTGAGAGGCGAGGATTAGCGAGCATTATACATCTATGTTGTAAACAACTTAGTGGCATATCTAACAAAATTTCATTAGTGGGGTTTCCCGGTGTTGAGTGTTTTGTTTATCGCATACTCTTTACGTACTGTTTGTTTACGTAACATGTCGTTTGTTTACATAACACAGAGTACTAACATGACAATAACATGCAAGTTGTGCGATATTTATGATTGGCATAAGAACAAGGTGTGTCTATAATATAATATTCTTTCTGTTTATGGCAGTTTTAGCGGATGTGATTATTTTTAAAGAGATATGCCCACCGCCAACGCTCATCGTATCTTTAAGAAACACAACTACAATATTCTCTTTTCCAGAATAACAATTACAAAAGAACATTATTTCCATGCATTTATGTCTTCTTTTCACAAACCATATATTGACAAACAAGCTTGCCCTGTGATTACGAAATTTACTTTTATCATCCAGAGAAGATGTGTTTAATAACGATCATATATCTCTTCACTGCTTGGTAAAAGGATAACCAAATATTCCTTCTAGCTATATATAGCTGAAAGTATTGATATTGACTCAGACCTATTGTGTATGTTATGCACTAGAGCGTGAAGATGAACAACATTGGATATTTATGGCAAAGATAGCAAGAGGACACTATACTGGCAAGCGTGGTAGTAATGCTGAATTGGTCATTGTCGCATGGTTTCGAGCAAAAAGACACCCAGGATCTCTCCAAAGTGCAAAAAGATACCCAGAATGTCCCAAACTTGCAAAAAGACAGACAGCATCTCAAAGTCTCACCAAACAACGGGCTTTTAGATTAGTCGTCTCCTATATAATTATTAATATTATATATATTATAATAATTATGTTTGTGATCGGAGTGAAATATCAACGGAACTTAAATGGGCATATATACTTTGAGTCTGACTGGCAGCGCAATTCCGTTTTAATACATAGCAGACGACTGATCTACATTCCCGTTGTTTGGTGAGACTCAAGATCCTGGTTGTCTTTTCGCACGCTTGAGACATCCTGTGTGTCTTTTTGCACGTCTGTGAGATCCCGGTGTCTTTTTGCTCGAAACTATGCGACAATGAACAATTCCGCGTTAGTATATCTCCCACATACGACTTTCAATCTGGAAGTCGTGTCTGGAATAAGGTCAGGGGCGCCGGAAGAGGGGGGCAGAGGGGGCAGCTGACCCCCCTGCCCTTGACCAAGGGGGCGAGCGGGGGCAGGACTTGCCCTTTTTCTGGGGACAGAAAATGCTTTTTGTGTGTTTAATCTCGTGTTTTTATAGCAAAATGTGACTTTTTGGGTCCAAATACCACCAATTTCACAAGGAATATTAATTTTTTGTCAATTTTATCACAAAACGGCCATAAAAACCGACAAATACCATTAAAATGGGGATTTTTGCCACAATGAATTTATGGTTATTTTCCCGAGTTTGCGGAGAAAATGCCCTTTTTTGCGAAAAGTGCCCTTTTTGTAGGCTCTGCCCCCCCCCTGCCCTTGTATGCTTCCGGCGCCCCTGAATAAGGTGTCACACTAACGCATATTATGAAAAATACCGTGTGACTCATCCAAATACAGTTTCTTTATGTGAGGGAGTTACCCGACGAATTGGGCAAAATATATGATTTTTCTATGTTATCAGATAAATTCAGTTGAAAATGTTTAACTCTCTTCGTCTGGATAGCTTGCTGAACAAACAGTATCGCCCTGATCAGACGATGAACTCGCATCGTCAGGACATAGTCTCTTGTTGCGTCGATCCAACGTCGTGCGACGGTCATTTAATTATGGAAGTTGCGTTAGGCACCGAGCAGCATTGGTGTCCCCACTGGGAGCGATAGTGTTCGTGCGACATAATTCAGTACGCAATTTAGTCAACTCATTCGATAACTCTTACCGTATAACCTGTCAATTAGCGAATGTTCGCCTTTGCGAACACGAGGGGGTTGGGTAACCTCGACAACAGGTGAATCGGATTGACTCGAATCTGATATTTCAATGGAAAAAGGGGCGATATCCTTAGCAATGTGTCCGTCGCTAACGCCCAGGAAAAATATAGGACGTTTGAGGGTCAACACAAAGTACGTCACACGATATTTCGGACTGCCGATTTATATATGTAGAGTAATATATGCGATAGCGGGTGCTACAGGGAGAATATCCATAACAAATGGTATCAGGTAAGTAACTAATTTAAAGAAAAAACATTGGTGATGAGTCGGTTTTGTCATATTATAGGTAGAGTGTTTCAGCCCTACTGTTAAAAAACATGAAATGTGTTGCTATTGTTGACAATTTTCCAATAAGAGGGTGTCTATAGTAAACAACCCTCATCTTTCAACTGAAGTATGGGTTGGTTGCTATGGCAACAGTTTTTTCATCTATTCTACCACAGATTGTTTTGCCTACCGCTTTTTACAACTGGAGAATATCATAGATTAAGTGGACACATTTTTAAAAATGTATTCATAACGTGCAATCCGCTCCACTATATTGTGGTACATGATAATGCTCATAACTATATTTGATTTAAAATACCTTCGTAATCCCATAGTCCCGGGTATGGCTCGCCAGGCTTGATTGAAGGAGGGGGTTCATCTTTGTGGTACGGACACTGAACATTTATCACAATGCCAGCTGATTCTTGACTTTGCAACTTCATTGTCACGGCAGCCTCCGGTGAATCTTCCCCATCCCAAGAGTGGTTGATTGTGAACTGTAATAAGCTCATCTTAGTGGAGATTCGGTTGTATTTACTTCTCTCTACAATAAACTACAAGATTCACTTACAGATATAGCACCACCGTAAACCAGGTATCACATACCTGGATGATGTCAATAATACATCAGAATGAATGGGAGGAATTCTCATGTAGATAATATGATAAATTTTATGTTTCTCGTCTTAATATGAGACAATTGAGACAACGATGGTGTGTCAATACAAAGCAGGAATGTTTACACACCTTATGTCAGTCGGTGCTCCTATATATGTCAACCGACTCGACCCATTTCCCCATTTTTAGAGAGTTAATTGGATCTTCTTCTTTTTTTTGTTGCTTTTTTTTGTTTGGTTTTCCTAAATCAAATGTATTCACTGGTATAAAACTACACGCATGCATGATCTCGATCCCCACTGCCAAAATTGTTGCCAGTATATAGCTAAATATCTCGCTGAAGTATATGCTTAACAGCGTTAAAAAAACGGGTCAGTTTCAATATGCGCGCGATATTTGGTGTGACCACTGTCCGCACAGAGATTTTTTTTTAAATTCACCAAGGCATATGATGTCATGAACAGCGGAGCTTATGTGCTGTAAATGTTCGTGGTACTGATATAGGGTTCATCGTGATTTTCGCGTGTTTCCGCTTGTAACTGAGACTGCAGATTGACTACAAATCTCATCTGAGATTATCGATTCATGGAATGTGTGCGAAAAATGGTATACATATCTAAAATAAATGGAATAATTGACAAATCTACTCAGCTGTCATCATTTTGGGCACTGAAAATGGTGCATGGATTATAGAAAATAAGAACTACATGAGTTTATTTAATATTTACTATATCATATTACCGAATATAGCATTGATTAATCAATCAATCATATATTCGGTAATATGCTACTGTAGATATTAAAGATGGATTATATCTTTAAATAACAAATTTTAAATAGCTGCGTGGGTATAAAATAATAAATATGAATTGAAGACCCATGTGCGGAAAGGCTTCTATCAATTAATATTGATTTTATTTCGAATATTTTATTGGGACCGTTCATTTGTCTATTTTTAGAACACACCATTCGGGTGATACCATATAGCGATAGAGAGCATTAGGCTGTTCCTATGGCTACGTACCGAACGTCAAATGTCCCAGATTGATTGGTTGTATTGTTTATTCCATAGTTATAAGCGATAATGAGTATAATTAATGTTTATTTGTGAAAAAATTACACCATAAAATTGATGGTCTCTGTTAAGAGTAACCACTATTGTTCGTTAGCTAAACAACAACACCTTTTAAGACCAGAAAATATTCGAAATAAAATGAATATTAATCGATCGAAGCATTTCCGGACAGGAGTCTTCGATTCATATCTAATATTTTATACCCCAGTAACTATAATACATGTTTACAAAGAGATAATCCACCTTTAAATAAAATCGGGAATATTGTAAAAAATACAAACGGAAGTTCCACCGGAGAACGGAATTTTATCTCTGCTCAAAAACCGTGCTAGTGAAATTTCTTTGCCTCGAGTGGTTTTTTCTCTGGTGTAACCTCCGGTGATAATGACGATAAACTCCGCTCTATATTGCCAGAAATTTCTGCGCAATCTCTGCTGTTGTGAAAGTGGAAACTAAATTAAATTGAGCAGAATAAAATATAGTTGTGTGCGATGTTCCTGTGATAAATATCCCGTTTTATTTCCATTTATTTCAACGGAATACAATTGTCACACACAATGCAAACACAGCCTATTGCCAATCATACTGAAATTTAAAGTAGAGTTCCAAGATTATGGAATCTGTCCTGACCTCTGTTATGCAAGCTTATAGAAAATAGGTCCCAAATAAATCACTGCTTAATTGTGTTTTTCTTTTATTCACATAACCATTTATTTGTGAATGAAACAAGGTGTAGTAATTATGCTAAATATTGACCTAATTTACGAAAAGCGCAGCGTTTTACAAAAATTGGTCAAGTGCAGACTGCACTATACACAATGTTTTCCTTCTCAGAATTTATCATAAAATCAAAAGGCAAACGCAAGGTAGCGACATATATGTAAATAAACAAGAAAGAAATGATATAATGACAACAAGCTCTGTTCTGGTAATGCTATATTGCTATTGATGTGACATACTATTGCGTGATCTCCTCATTTAGAAATGCGTGGGCAATTTACTACGTAAGATTTATGATACAATCGTAGTAAAATCCTTATTTGGTTTGTGATGTAATTATATATGTTAATAAGTCATTTATTACATATCTATCAACGTAATTCGCATGATCGCACAAGTTTCCAGGCGTGTGATAATTCTCAGAATCGCACTAGTGCAATCTGTCGACGGAACTATTTCATTCAGTGTTGTTAGACTGGTTCTCGCCGTTACTATTTCTACTTTTTCAATCACGACAATAAGGAAACAATAAGCGATCAAACGATGAGATGATTCATTCAAGTAGTTTCATTTCAAGAATATGTTTGTCAAGGCACAGAATTTAATTTCAAACGCATCATTAAAGATGGGTCAAGGTCACTCGCGGATAGACGGGCTCCCTGTCTGATTGTTGCGTTAACCCTAAAATGCCGTTAAAACTCAATTCAATTCACATTTTCTGTACCGGAGATGTTCGATTCTGAGTCAACTTACTATGATACGGAGATATGTAGTAAAAATAGAACCGCATGAGTGTCTGGATTTTTACGAATTATCGCACTCGATTTGTTGGCGGAACGCGATACATCTCGGTCCCGCACTCGAAGTATTGCTCCGCCAACAAATCTCGTGCGATAATTTCGTCAAAATCCAGACACTCGTGCGGTTCTATCTATTTAGAACACGCGCACACAATTTACTACGTACAATTTATATTACAATCGTAGTAAAATCCTTATTTGGTTTGTGATGTAATTATATATGTTAATAAGTCATTTAGAACACGCGCACACAATTTACTACGTACAAATTACAATACAATCGGAATAAAATCCTTATTTGGTTTGTGATGTAATTATATATGTTAATAAGTCATTTAGAACACGCGCACACAATTTACTACGTACAAATTACAATACAATCCTTATTTGGCGTGTGATGTAATTTGTTAGATTGGGTGAAGAATTCAAATTAGTTGTCATTTTAATGCTTCTGGTCGCCATTCTGGTCGCCATCTTTGAAAAATCAGCTCTTTTCTTATATATTATGCCTTATATATGTCATCAGCATAATTATTACTGGTATAGTGTGATCCTGATAACAAATTATATCCACTCCGGTGTCGTGTGAACGGGATGTTTAAAATGCTATTTATGCACATTTATTTAAAAACAAAAATTAATTTACGCATAATATTATGTTCTACTTATGAGAATATATCATCTTCAGTATGGAAGTTTTGTCCCTTACTCTAATTGTCTCATGTAAATTTACCCTGGTATTTTTAACAGAATTCACAATGGTATTTTTCCTCCGCTATTTGTTGTGATTTCACCATGGTATTTTTCACCCTGGTGATTTCAGCTTTGTATTTTCACCCTGGATTATTTACCCCAGTAATTTCAGCCTTGTGTGTCCATCGTGTCCACGATGGTGATGTCAACCTTGTATTTCACAGAACCACCTGGAACCATGGTGAATTTAGTCATGTGTTTCACTCTTGTGATTTGGCATACGCAATTATATAGTAGTTTTACCCTGGTGTACCACGGTAGCTTTTAAATTGCTTAACATTTTAGTCAACTAATTGGGGGTCATGGGTCATTTAATTACCTAAGACGCGATCCTATCAACCGAAGTATTCCCACCATCATACCATGCCTTGAGAAATGATAGAGGATCAGTCGGGGGCGGCGTATTCATTGCATGTCATGAAAACATAATTATCACAGAACAAACAGAATTCATCACCGACTGTGAAATTGAATGGGCAAAGATATCACTCACAGGTAACAAAGACATCTACGTTGCCAGTTTTTACATGCCCCATAGGAAACTTGAAGTAGTAAAGAGCCTCGATAAATCAGTCAAGAAACTGGCAGCTAAAAGAGACCACAACTACATAATTGGTGGAGACTTCAACTGCCCAGATATAGACTGGGAGAAGATGACAGTCAAAGAAGAAGCTCAAGACAGAGAGGTACAAACAGCTCTGCTAGATGTATGCATCAGGCATGGTCTATCACAGATGAATGAAGAGCCAACTAGGGAAAACAACATTTTGGACCTAGTACTGACAAACAACCCTTCGATAATGAAGAACTCCATTACAGTACCTGGGATATCAGACCATGCCATGATAGTAACAGATTGTTACCCGAGACCTAAGAACCACAATAGGAAGAAGAAGAAAAACTACGTATTCAGCAAGGCAAACTGGACTATAATTAGTGAAGACGTAGAAAAGGTCACCAAAGAGGTCACAACTAGAGCGGATACAAAAAAGGAATCGGTGGAATCGATATGGAAATACTTCCGAGACGAAATAAAGGAAATCATAGACAAAAGGGTACCAACAGCCTCAAGTAGAAGAAGAGAACAACTCCCATGGATAAACAGGAAACTATCACGCATGCTTAGGAGGAAAGGGAAACTCTATCGTAAAGCGAAGACATCGATGAAATGTGCAGGAACGAAATGAGGAAGGCAGAACGATCACACATACAAGAGATCATCAAAGAAAGCTCGGAGAAAAAGAACAGCAAACCATTCTGGAAATTCTTGAAGTCCAAGAAGAGAGACACCACTGGGATACCACCTCTCAAAAAGGGTACCACACTCACGGACAACAGCGCAGAGAAAGCAGCATTATTGAATGAACAGTTTCAATCAGTATTCAACAAAGATCTAAAGAATACACCCACTGCAAAACCATCAAGCAGTATACCAGACATTGCAGATATCAACATCAAAGAGGTAGGGGTTTACAAACTCCTAAAAGATATAAAAACATCTAAAGCCCTAGGCCCAGACGGTATACCAAACCAAGTTCTCAAGATTTGCGCTAACCACATAGCTCCTGCTCTAACAGCCATCTTCCAGCTATCACTGGACACAGGAGAACTCCCAACTGACTGGCGCAGTGCAAATATATCTCCCATCTACAAAAAAGGTGACGTACACAACCCAGAGAACTACCGCCCTGTCTCACTCACATCAGTACCCTGCAAAATTCTAGAACACATCATCTGCAGGCACATCAGAGACCACCTGGATGAACACAAAATACTGACCGACAAAAACCACGGATTCAGATATGGCCACTCATGCGTCACACAGCTAGTCAATGTCACAGAGGATCTCCTACAAAACCTGGACAAAAACAAACAAACAGATATAGCCATCCTTGACTTCTCAATTTCTCAAAGGCCTTCGATACAGTGCCACACAAGGGCCTCCTATACAAGCTGCAGAACTATGGCATAAATGTCACAACACACAAATGGCTGGAAAATTTCCTCACAAAAAGAGAGATGAGAGTGGTACTCGAAGGAGAAGCGTCACAAAACGTACCAGTGGAGTCCGGAGTACCACAGGGAAAAGTACTGGGACCATTACTATTCCTTTGCCATGTGAACGACCTACCGAAAGCCGTAACCTCAGAGGTAAAATTATTTGCGGACGATTGCCTCCTCTATAGAGAAATCAGAGACCAGTCAGACCACCATGCACTACAGAAAGACCTCTCCTCGCTAGAAATATGGGCTGACCAATGGGGGATGCGCTTCAACGCTAAAAAATGTTACATCATGTCTACAAAGGGCAAATCAACCCACATGTACCAGCTAGACAATCACATCCTTCAGTCGGTAGATGAAACACCATATCTAGGACTGACTTTTACCAACAATCTAACCTGGTCATCCCATATAAATAAAATTGTCAAAAGAGCCAACAGCACCCTGGGATTCCTTAAAAGAAACATCAGCAAAGCCGATAAAAAACACAAGAAACTGGCTTACGAGTCCATGGTAAGATCTACACTCGAATACGGGGCAGAAATATGGGATCCATACTTGCAGAAGGACATAGACAACATCGAAAGAGTACAGAAAAAAGCTGCAAGATTCATCACCAGCAATTACAAGAACAGAGAAAAGGGTGCAGTTACCGAAATGATGGAAATAGAAGGACTGACACCAATGAAGATAAGAAGAGAAGTGAAAAGGATGACACTGTTTAGGAAGATAGTAGAGGGGTTGGTTCCGGCTATACATACACATAACCTATTAACACCAAGGAGCAAGGACAAACGAAAAATAACTGCCAAAAAATTCCCAGGATTTGAAACAACAAACATTATTGAGTCGCACGAGTGTACTAACTCGCTTTCTTACGAAATAATAAGGACAAATACAGCTCAATATAAGAACTCATTCTTTGTGAAAACAATCATCGAATGGAACCACCTGGAGGATACGGACAGCGCATGTGATTCAACATCGATACCAACATTAACAGCAAATTAAGTCGTCCAACGGTGCACCTACAGCCAAATCAAGGCTACTACACCGAACTACATACAGATACAGAACCGAAACAAGAGTTATTTCTTAAATAACTATGACAACTTGTATTAACTGTTCGTATTTTAGTCATAACTGAATAGAGTGTACTCAGGATTCTAAATGGAGTAGACCCGAACGTTGTAAGCTAAAAACTGCACGTTTAATACTCCGGTCTGCAGATATAGCTATGTGGCAAAATACCTTATCGCAATAATAAATAGCTCAAAAATCACTTAAATAGTTCAAAAACCACCCGAAGTGTGTGTCAATTTGAATAGTAAAGTAAAACCATTCCAACCCCCAAACACACACCGCATATTGAAACTTATTGTTTACCTTAAAAGTCGACAAGTCGTCACGTGATGAGAGATTATAACCCGGCTGATCTCGGGCCTTTAGCTTACAGCAACTCTCCGTCGCTACCGATTTGGGAATCGAGTGCACCTTTTTATCCAGACAAGCATGTTTTTGTCGTAAAAATGATCCGCTGCACGCTTTGTGCGAAGTCTCACAAAGCGATATGACCACCATCCGA
The DNA here is from genome assembly GCA_032622095.1 of Siphonodentalium dalli. NCBI lineage: Eukaryota > Metazoa > Mollusca > Scaphopoda > Gadilida > Siphonodentaliidae > Siphonodentalium > Siphonodentalium dalli. The sequence goes on from CP136066.1 coordinate 42,065,767, forward strand.
CCTTTCACATGTGAAGATTTGTTCAAGTTCAACAATGTGTAAGTTACCATTATAATTATTTCTCTTTTTGAAGTTAAACTAAAAGTAGCCCATTTTCGTGCAAAATAGATCGTGCACACATCCAAAACTGCCTACGACTACGTAGTCCGTTTTGTCTATTATAGACGGTGGGCAAATCTTGAAAAAGCAAGATTCACTGAGGAATTGTTTCCAGACATTAAATGCTCCCAGCAAACAATAAAAGAATACATTCATTAGAGACATTACTAGTACCTCCCTCGAAATGTCGCTCGTAAGCTGACTTCCGTTATTCTAAAAAAGGCAATCAGACCATGGACCTGGAGCGGTGTGTTGCATTCTATTGAATCACATGACGATCGATCTTTCGAGATGTATTTGGATGTTGCCCTAAAATGAAACCCGAATAAATAAGCTGTCGTTTAGTGTTCAAATTAGAGGTGCCACGATTATTGATTTTGATAATCGATAATCGGTTGTCAATAATCGACTATAATCGATTAATCGTACCTAATAACTTCAGTGGAAGATTTCCGTAATATGGCCTATTGGCTGGGGGCTGGTTAAATGCACTGTCGCTGATTGTGGCATCGGCTGATGTAATTTTTTACATTAATAAAGTGCATCATAAACCACTGTTAATGACAAATGAACACAATGTATTGAATACCACCACAGTTCTCGGCGATGTTATGATTATAATATTTGTGAGTTCATTTGAACGAACATTGCGATTGATTTCAGTTATGAATAGCCAAACATACAAACAATATAAAAGTAGGAAAGTTAGAAACTATAAGTTTCATCAAACATCCAGTGCGTGGTTAACAATCACAAACGTGTGCCCCCACCCGCAAATTACAGGACTTAGAACAAGTTAAGTATGATACACGATAACCTGTATTAGTAACATCTAAGGTGACAGTCGGCACATTTCAAAGCCATAGTGCCACCTGTCAAGTTTAAATTTATATACAACGACGTCGCCATAAGTTCAAAGCTGCAGTGCCACCGATTTGTAGAATATACAATGGGCCGAAGAGTAACCATGTCGCATCATCAAATGAACTGCCGAGTGTTTGCAACATAAGTTAGTAGTACTCATGTTGTCGGAATCTCTTTGATTAAATTGATGTTGTTAACCCTTCGGTTGTAGATTAAACTGTGTAAAAGAAACACCGTATTCAATAATACCCGGCATTTTCCGACCTCTGAAATAAATAACGCAGATTAATCGACTATGGCAATGGTAATCGATTATCGGCTTTATCAATGGTTCATCGATTATACGATTAATCGTGGCACCCCTAGTTCAAATAAATTGCCGCGATCAATTATTCTGGAACCTGCTTAAAGAATTTTTCGAAAATTAGTCAGACACAGTAATTGGTCAATAACGAGAAACGCTGGATAAAAACTTATCTTTTAGACAGAAAAAAATTTATTTACTCTCGTGTCTGGAATAAAAGTGCAGTCTGGAATATAAGTGCAGGGTGGAAAAACCGACCAGAATTAATATAAGTGCAGACTTGAATATAAGTGCAGGGTGGAAATTTTTATGGAAATGCAGGATATCAAAATTGTGTTTCTAAATTGTGTTAATATAATTTAATTAGCAAATTGGCCGGTTTCACATCGAAATATGTGATACAAAATCCCAGTACTGCGAACAACAATCATATGTTCATTAGCAATACACCGATAGCCGGTCGGTATTAGCAGAATTAATAGCACAATTTGGATTACCCCCCTGGATTGCATTGCTAAAGTTGTATCTACATAATGACGTAGTGTCACGGGATTCCGGCACGTGGTTATCGATTTTTCTGTATGACGTATGTGCGCGCGGTACAAATGCATACTTCCATTGGTTAATTTATAGCGGAATCCCGGTTCCTGCATATTGATTTGTTTTGGTCCTTCACACGGCACATGGGCATGTCTGCGGATTAAATATACCGATTAGGATCGGAATTTAATCCCCGTGGTAATTCATAGCAAGCTCTGAATTGCTGCGTGATTTATCTTCAAAAATACTGCAAATGTATTTGTAATCGAGAGCATTGCGCTCTGCATGTTTTAAATCCATGTTCCCACCGGCACCTATGTTTCGGGAGTCCCGCGGAACTTCGACTCATTCAATCGGCTCCCTGTCAACAATATTACTATTCTGTTGACACTTACTAGTACCGTGCAGAGATTTTATAAACAACACTCGATCAAGATTTGTTGTGGGGGAAAACAAAATCGCCTGTCAAGACCTGTCTTCCAAAATCACAATAGACACAATACACAAAATTAAATAAACGTGCAGACTGGAATAAGCTTCGTGCAGGGTGGAAAATCTTCCGAGATTTAATAAACGTGCATGCACGTTTATTCCAGACACGAGAGTACCTGCCGCACTGTAACAGGCTCTCCGGGGCCCGGTCGGATTAATGCGGAATTAGAGTAATGGCTTAATAAAAATTATAGCGGCTTTAAATAGACAAATTAGTATGACAAGTGGAATAATTCACTGAATAGTTTTCACTTCCGCTTTTGAAATCCTGAAGTAAACCACGTTCATGACCGGGACGCTTTTAACGAAGCAAAAGCTATATTAATTGAATATTAACAATATATTTCACTTGTTTATTTTGTGGTAGGTGAAGCTAAACATTGAATACGTATATTCTGAGTGCCATGACCTTGTTCCCATTGTCTACGACACAACTTATCAATTGTTGTCATTACAGTTATCAGTTTCACACCTGAGTACAGGTCTGGTCAAAACAGCTGATCGCTACAGGTGTTTGATTAGATTTTATTTTGATAGCATTCATATACATGTTGAAAGTGTAATGTTACACAAAATAGTATAACATTATGTGTATATGAACTGTATGTATAACATAACTAAAATTGGTTTCTATATATTATACTGTGATGTACAGTATAATATATGTAATAATCTCATTTAAAGCTGTGATGCGTAAAAGTATAGTTGTGACAGTACAGAATATTGAAAATCAGTTGCGTGCACTCACATTCTTGGAGTTCGAAAGAATTGAAAGGCAATATTATCACATCAAGGACATTCAATCTTGAGTTTAATTCATATAATTTAACTGCATCATCATTCTGCATTTCAGATATATATACATTCTTCGCAAAATGTTGCAATTATCTTTTGATTTTTAATGTTTGTCTCACTTGTCTGCCACTTGCCCCTCATGGCACATTCATAACTGACAATTAATTTCATCATATTTCAGCAGAACATAACCTTAAGTAAGACAAAGACACAATATTACCTACATGTAACTAAATGAATCCTGGTGTGTTCTATATCATGGGTTTGACTTTGGAGCATTTCTCGAAATATGAATTTCTCAAGTATTAAAAGTTTTTAAAAACTGAAATTGTTTCAAAGTCAAATTTTCTAACTTAGACCAATTCTAAGTTAGGAAACTCAATCAAATGGTTATGTTTATGTTCTAAATTACTAGAATTTGCAAAATATACCAAAAAATCTCAAAAACGAAAAAGCATGTTATGTTGCTTCATACATGAACAGAACAAAACTCAACAACAGATAAACAGTTACTAGTATTCCGTTATAACAGTAGTGAATAAAGTATTATTGTAGAAAATTGTAAATGAGAAAACACAGTACCAGAGCTCTCATTCAACTTATAGTGAAGAACGGAAGACAACAACAACAATTATAGACTGATTGACATACATTTTAGTATGATTTAAACAGTTATCGATTACGGCAATACCACGGACAAAGCGAATTTTGAATTGTCTTTTATTAGTTGTATCTGTAGATATTGCTGTGCAGGAACCTTTCAGGTATATAGACTCACTGGTCCAGGTGCTACCGCGGCCGAGTGACTTTATAATCCTGTGGTGACTCCAGTAGCATTATTTAACATGCACACACTGAGGCGAGTACACCTTAGCCATTATTCTGACAAACTTGTTATTTGATTTCATTGGTTAAATCATTAAGCTGTAAATTCGCGAAAAAAATAATGCGCCCTTTTTTATCACAATTGTTCTGACAAGTTGAAGCAAGACGTCCGATTTTTGTTGATTTTGATTTGAAAGTCCTCAATATAAGAGGCAATCTTTTTCAAGCCAATAACAGCTCCCGGTTGACCTACATCATGCCATGAATCTCTACTAACTATGGCTAACACCCGTAGAGTGGATCATTTTCCACCAGTACAAAACCTGAGAATTTTTTAAGTCGAAAAAATAGCATGGGGAATATATTTCTTAGTTATTACTGGTTCCTTAATATGTACTTCACTATAGGTGAAGATCCAAACTCGAAAATCTGGGTAATTAATTTAATGTTTATTGCGATATCGGCTCACAAAAGTCACAGAAAAACTTGCAATTTCAAACTGGGACCACCTCCTAATGTGAATTAGATTATTGAGGAACAAGTAACTCGAAATTGGACGATTTAAGTGACTTTGTGAGCGATTTAGTTTTATGGAATTTCTCCTGGGTAATTAATTCAATGTTTATTGCGATATCGGCTCACTAAAGTCCAAGAAAAACATGCAATTTCAAACTGGGACCACCCCCTAATGTGAAGTAGATTATTGAGGAACAAGTAGTAACAAAGATACATATTCCCTGCCTTGTTTGTTCAATGTTATAAAGTTCCCTGTCAAAACTGGTCAGAACATCAAAAAGTTTCAAGGTTTTGTACTGTGCAATATGATCTCTATGGGTGTTAGAATGATCAACCGTTGACTGGAATATAGTCATGTGAGAATTGAATTGTAAATTGAAAATGGGTCACTCTTAAGGAATACTGTTGAAGACCGGCGGATTAGAAATAATGCTGGACGAACGTGCCGTTCATCGCCTGTCCTCTTTTACATGTAGGGGGACCTGGTATTGGTGATGTCTTTTCCTCACTGTCTGTAGGGACCAGATCAAAGACATCTTAGTGAAAATATAACATCGAAAATGACTGATAATATGAGAAGAGGGCATCCTATATAGTATGATAATTTTGACATCGGATTCATGTTTCTCATAATTAGCACCTATTGAAGTATACAATAGTGGTAAAATGTCATATTTGAAAACTCTTGCACGGTGGCCGGTGGGGAATCACATGGTTTCGAGGTTGGTATCACAAATTGAAAATGGCCGAGGTGAGTGCAAACATACAAAAACATAATATACATGTACATGTATGAGAAACTATCACAAAGTGACAAAACAGCAATTTGACTGTTTTTAAAACAAGTTGAAATACTCAGTAGTTTTCTATAACATTCTGACCAAAGTCAGATTCATGGAATACACCTGTCCATACATCACGATACATCTAGGTGAATCTTTCGTCTGACAACATTGTTCAGATTAGTGCAAACAACTGAATTTGAACACAAATGTGGTGTCAGCTTGTTTGAAAAATAGTATGCCATACATGAATGCTCGTAGCTGCCAAACTACTATGTAATATATCATTATCCTAGTTTATTACCCTTTTCCTAATGCGTGAATGTGTGATGCTCTTCTACTTGAAAGGCTGCAATTGAAAAACAGGTCGCACCAAAATTTTATGTAGGTCTCTTGATAACTGATTCTCACCTTAATTACATGTATTGCTCAATCAAGTCCCAAAATGAGACATTTAAAATTATCAGTTCAATGAGTTGTCCATCTGTGACCTGCCATATCAAATCCAATCGGAAGTCGGGATGTTTTACCCTGTGCCAATGCATTCTCTTATATATGCGAGTCGACCATAGGTCGCCTCGCATATATAAGAGAATGCATTGGCCTTACAATATTTTACAATTTTAATAATTTTTTCTTGTATTCTTTAACAATTTTATAATTTCACCCATACAGAGCCCCAGACAAACATGAGCAGACGACACTCTTCTATTTGCTTCTATATATGTATGGGGCTCCCTGCAGGGTAATGGATGTTTTTTATTTTATGTCCTAAAAATTGTCAGAAACATTTATTTAAAAAAAATGATAAAAAATTGTTAGGCCAATGCATTCTGTTATATATGCGAGGCGACCTATGGTCGACTCGCATATATAAGAGAATGCATTGGCACAGGGTAAAAAAATCCCGACTTCCGACTGGATTTGATATGGCGGGTCACATATGTAGTTGTTAGTATCAGTTGTAGTCATTATAAGTTTTACCTACACTTCTGCTAACCTACATGTATGGGTTACCTAAAGCACAAACCAGGTGTAACAAAAATCAGTTACGGTACACATAATTTTGAAATCTGCAGGCCTGGATTTAATACATGTACATATATATGCAAGCTTTGCTCTCTGGTCCACACCCAGGTAATATTGCATGTGGAAGCTAGAAGAAACTTAGGATATAGTATTATACAGTAATGCCCTAAGTAATCGACCCCTTAACCACAGCAGAATTATGGGTAACTTTTCAGGATTTAGTTGGAAATATGGCAACAAGCCATATTTCCGACTAAATCCTGAAAAGTTACCCATAATTCTGCTGTGGTTAAGGGGTTGATTACTTACATGTTGAGCATTACTGTAAACAAGAATGGTAGAGATCTTTGTTTGAATTAAATTTCAATATTAAAATTAATTTCTACTGCAATCACATGGAATGTGTTCAGTATGTGAAGTTTTAGGAGCAACGTGATTGTCAATTTGCATGATTTCAGAAACCTACTAGTACATTGAAATATGGAAGATAAAATTCTCAACCACATGTCAGACGGTTGGCGGTTGTCGCAATACGACAGGGGAACAATGTGTCCATAACATAACTATCACAAGTACATGTATATCATACTCTGGAAACTACTTACATATGTAGCTCAAATTTCATGCATAAGAAATTTTAATGAAATTTGGTATGTGAGTTTACTAGCCCAAAATACGGGTCAAGTTCAAATTTGGGTTAAGCTCGGCAATTTTCACTTGGGTTATGGCATATTTTGCCATGCCATAGTGGTGCTCTTGTTATGAAAAGAAATAATAAAGTATTTTAGAGCACTTCTTTGGAATTTAAGCAATACAAAACTGTTAGTTATTTATTTATTAACCCTTTACCCAACAGAACGGCCCTGTGCCAATGCATTCTCTTATATATGTGAGTCGACCATAGGTCGTCTCGCATATATAAGAGAATGCATTGGCTTAACACATTAAAAATTATAAAATTGTTAAAGAATGTAAGAAAAAATGGTAAAAAGTGTTAAAAAAAGATTTTTTTTAGGCCAATGCATTCTCTTATATATACGAGGCGACCTATGGTCGACTCGCATATATAAGAGAATGCATTGGCACAGGGCATAACTGTAACCATCACAATGTGGTCAAGGAGCCGGTTCCAATGATATCCATATTTGTATGGTTCTATTGAGACAGACCGAAGATATTTTAGGCTGTTGAAGCTTTATTTGGCCGTTTTGTTGGGTAAAGGGTTAAACATACATAGAATGAAAAATAAATTCAAATTCATACCATTTTTTCCGTGAAACTTTGGCCAGGCAAGCAAGATACAAAAAATTTATAATATCCGAGTACAAACATTGGACTGTTCCCCTATCATATAATAATCGGCAACCGTGTCAGACCAGAACAGCTGCCAATTGGAAGTACACATTCTCAATGTGATGTGTCAATTGACACTAATCAGACTTTCAAATAATCGTGGATTGTCCCCCTTGGCCACAATGACATATTGAATTGTACAGATTATTCTACTCATTCATTGCTTAATATTTATTTCAGGAACTTGGATCCGCTCACAGAAACTGTATCCTTAAACGGACATGGCTCAATCGAGCTTCAATATTTTGTCTATTTGGAAGGACGTATAAGATAGGAAATATTGCTATACCAGCTTCATACTCTCTGAAAAATACTTGTCATGGTCTCAGCAGTTTTACAGATGTTTTCAACTTTTCTCATTGAAGACAAACAAATGCTCTTTGTGTCTACCATATCAGGAATAGACTAACCCTGAACGCTGAATGCAAATTGTTGTTTGTGATTGGGAACCAAACACCGTGTTTAAGGTTGTACTACGTGGCTTTAATACATACCGGTACCGGACTTAAAATTCGTACGAGAATCAGAATCGATTCTCACAAATGATTCTCGCGTACATACATGTATCTCTGCTTTGTTATATGAAGACATCATATCATAGCTATTAGGCCAGGGTGTTTTTTTAAATTGGCCAACAAAATCTTTCAAAGCTATGCATGTACAATAAATATTGCAATTCTACATTCCTGTCGCATTCACATCAACTCATTTGACTGAAGATACAGGGAGAGGGTAAACTTTTTTTAAGATTTAAAAGTAAGATATTACTGTTGAGAAATTGACTCAGTGCGTTGAATTTTCAAAACTTTCCCAGGGGATGCCCTTCAAACTATCTCTAACATGGAATGAGCGATGCACCTTACCCCACTCCCAACCAACATAATGTGGCATAATCATGATCTGATTTTGATTCTCATACCCTCAAACTGGTGAATTCAGCTTTGATTCTCATACCCTCAAACTGGTGAATTCAGCTTTGATTCTCATACCCTCAAACTGGTGAATTCAGCTTTGATTCACATACCCTCAAACTGGTGAATTCAGCTTTGATTCACATACCCTCAAACTGGTGAATTCAGCTTTGATTCTCATACCCTCAAACTGGTGAATTCAGCTTTGATTCTCATACCCTCAAACTGGTGAATTCAGCTTTGATTCTCATACCCTCAAACTGGTGAATTCAGCTTTGATTCTCACACCCTCAAACTGGTGAATTCAGCTTTGATTCTCATACCCCCAAACTGGTGAATTCAGCTTTGATTCTCATACCCTCAAACTGGTGAATTCAGCTTTGATTCTCATACCCTCAAACTGGTGAATTCAGCTTTGATTCTCATACCCTCAAACTGGTGAATTCAGCTTTGATTATCATACCCTCAAACTGGTGAATTCAGCTTTGATTCTCATACCCTCAAACTGGTGAATTCAGCTTTGATTCTCATACCCTCAAACTGGTGAATTCAGCTTTGATTCTCATACCCTCAAACTGGTGAATTCAGCTTTGATTCTCATACCCTCAAACTGGTGAATTCAGCTTTGATTCACATACCCTCAAACTGGTGAATTCAGCTTTGATTCTCATACCATCAAACTGGTGAATTCAGCTTTGATTCTCATACCATCAAACTGGTGAATTCAGCTTTGATTCTCATACCCTCAAACTGGTGAATTCAGCTTTGATTCTCATACCCTCAAACTGGTGAATTCAGCTTTGATTCTCATACCCTCAAACTGGTGAATTCAGCTTTGATTCTCATACCCTCAAACTGGTGAATTCAGCTTTGATTCTCATACCCTCAAACTGGTGAATTCAGCTTTGATTCTCATACCCTCAAACTGGTGAATTCAGCTTTGATTCTCATACCCTCAAACTGGTGAATTCAGCTTTGATTCTCATACCCTCAAACTGGTGAATTCAGCTTTGATTCTCATACCCTCAAACTGGTGAATTCAGCTTTGATTCTCATACCCTCAAACTGGTGAATTCAGCTTTGATTCTCATACCCTCAAACTGGTGAATTCAGCTTTGATTCTCATACCCTCAAACTGGTGAATTCAGCTTTGATTCTCATACCCTCAAACTGGTGAATTCAGCTTTGATTCTCATACCCTCAAACTGGTGAATTCAGCTTTGATTCTCATACCCTCAAACTGGTGAATTCAGCTTTGATTCTCATACCCTCAAACTGGTGAATTCAGCTTTGATTCTCATACCCTCAAACTGGTGAATTCAGCTTTGATTCTCATACCCTCAAACTGGTGAATTCAGCTTTGATTCTCATACCCTCAAACTGGTGAATTCAGCTTTGATTCTCTCAAAAATGGATGGATTTTAAGGCCTGCCGGTAGTAGTATTTATTTACAACTTTGCTCTAAATTAATAGTCTAGATGTTGTTTTGTCATATGTCCATGTACCGTAATGCTCTAATTAATCGACCTCTTAACCAAAGCAGAATTATGAGTAACTTTTCAGGATTTAGTCGGAAATATGGCTTGTTGCCATTCATCGGAAAGCTCTCGGGGAGAGCTTTCCGATGAATGGCAACAAGCCATATTTCCGACTAAATCCTGAAAAGTTACCCATAATTCTGCTTTGGTTAAGAGGTCGATTAATTAGAGCATTACTGTATGTACTATTTGGTTTATGTAAAATTATCTTTAGTGTACTGACTGTACTCGTTGGAACTTTCAAAGCTTTCGTAATGAGTTGTCACAGTATTATGTCATTTTAAAATTATATACGGGGCACATGCAAATTTTTTAGTCCAAAAAAAATAGATTTGGTTGCACTTTCCCTACGGACCATATTTTAAACCCCCTGCCCTAATTTTTTGTTCATGGTTTCCCAGAAGATATGTTTGAAATTGTTTGTAATATAAATAATAAAACACAAAAAAAAACAACAACACCTTTCAATGTCTCAAATTGTTTTCAGCTAAATATATTATTTTCATGCTCATTTGCATCAATTGGTTTTCAAGTATGAATTCTCAGTTTAACCCTTTGAGTGCCAGGTCGATTTTTGTATCAACCCATATACCCTGTGCCAATGCATTCTCTTATATATGCGAGTCGACCATAGGTCGCCTCGCATATATAAGAGAATGCATTGGCCTAACAATTTTTGTTTTTTTTTGTTTTACAATTTATTTACAATTTTAATAATTTATTCTTATATTCTTTAACAGACTTATTTTGTAGGTTTAGGGCCGATGAGATCGGCTCCTGGCACTCAAAGGGTTAATTGTTTACAGAATTTGGCCATTGTAAAATGTACTAGAGATCCTTAATAGTCTTTCAGTATGGACTGCCGTTCTACATGCAGTATTTGGCCCATTGGCCAGAATACTTCCAGGTGGCCGAGACTCCAACTGGAGAAATCATGGGATACAGTAAGTTTATTAATATGCCCACACCCCCGAGGTGGTTTGGGGTATATTGTCTAGGGCTTCGTCCGTCAGTCTGTCCATCAGTCCAAACATATCACCTTATAACTCGGGGTGTTAATTAACGGATTTTGTTGTCCTTTGGCATGGTGATAGCACAGCTTGGGGGAAGTATACCCACATGCTATGGGTTTTGTTCATTCATTTTTACCAGAGTTACTGTCCTTACGGACCTTTTTGATTCGGACATTTACAAATTTTGTGTCCGTACAAACATTCGGCTTGTAACTTTGGCATGGATCATCAGATTTGGTTGTGCTTTGATATGGTGATAGCACATGTTGTGGGGAAACCATACTTACTAGAGTTACGGTCCTTTTTTGACATGGAAATTTGTTAATTTTGTGTCCGAAAGAACATTTCAGCTTGTAACTTGGGCAAGTATAATCGGATTCTGATGTGCTTTGTTATGGTGATAGCAAAGCTCGGGGGAAATGATACCGACTTACTACAATAATGCCCTAAGTAATCGACTCTTTAACTACAGCAGAATTATTGGTAACTTTTCAGGATTTAGTCGGAAATATGGCTTGTTGCCATACATCGGAAAGCTCTCGGGGAGAGCTTACCGATTAATGGCAACAAGCCATATTTCCGACTAAATCCTGAAATGTTACCCATAATTCTGCTGTAGTTAAAGAGTCGATTACTTAGGGCATTACTGTACATGTTATATCAGATGTCCATTTAATGTCAAAGCTACAAGATTTATAAGTAAATAGAGCCTTGTTTACCAGAGAATTTTATTTGTTGCGTTATCAGAAAATGTAAACATTAAACAATTGTCAATATACTAAATGATCGTATAATCACTTTACCTTTTTCTATCACGATAAATTATATATCATTTTGAAGACTTATTAATCGCAGACATGTCAGATGATTACTGTTATAGAAGAGTAACGGGATGTGACTTGGTCCAAAACAGCATCCACCCAACTGATATCCCAAGCTGTTACAGCATCAACCTAACTGATATCCCAAGCTGTTACAGCATCAACCTAACTGATATCCCAAGCTGTTATAGCATCAACCCAACTGATATCCCAAGCTGAACCCAACTGATATCCCAAGCTGTTACAGCATCAACCTAACTGATATCCCAAGCTGTTACAGCATCAACCCAACTGATATCCCAAGCTGTTACAGCATCAACCCAACTGATATCCCAAGCTGAACCCAACTGATATCCCAAGCTGTTACAGCATCAACCCAACTGATATCCCAAGCTGAACCCAACTGATATCCCAAGCTGTTACAGCATCAACCCAACTGATATCCCAAGCTGAACCCAACTGATATCCCAAGCTGTTACAGCATCAACCCAACTGATATCCCAAGCTGTTACAGCATCAACCCAACTGATATCCCAAGCTGAACCCAACTGATATCCCAAGCTGAACCCAACTGATATCCCAAGCTGAACCCAACTGATATCCCAAGCTGAACCCAACTGACATCCCAAGCTGAACCCAACTGATATCCCAAGCTGTTGTGGGCAGAGAAGACTTGGTCTACACTAAAAGCAATGGAACTCTGCATGCTTTTCACAATATTTTTCAAACATTATGTTTAACCCTTTACCCAACAAACCGGCCAAAACCGGCCAAATAAAGATTCAACAGCCTAAAATATCTTCGGTCTGTCTCAATAGAACCATACACATATGGATATCATTGGAACCGGCTCCTTGACCACACTGTGATAGTTACAGTTATGCCCTGTGCCAATGCATTCTCTTATATATGCGAGTCGACCATAGGTCGCCTCGCATATATAAGAGAATGCATTGGCCTAAAACAAATCTTTTTTTAACACTTTTTACCATTTTTTCTTACATTCTTTAACAATTTTATAATTTTTAATGTGTTAAGCCAATGCATTCTCTTATATATGGGAGGCGACCTATGGTCGACTCGCATATATAAGAGAATGCATTGGCACAGGGCCCTTCTGTTGGGTAAAGGGTTAATTAAAAGTATAAAAATAAATTGAGATATTCAAATAGTACAGTTTAAAATATACATCAACTTTTTTCCCCTCCCAAATATTTGTAAACCAGGAAATGATATTGTGAGTGGCCTACATGTATTTTTTATTTTTTTCAGTCATGGGGAAAGCTGAGGGCACATCGGAGCTGTGGCATGGGCATGTGACGGCTCTTACTGTAGCCCCAGAGTTCCGCAGACTCGGCCTAGCCGGCACATTGATGAAAAATCTGGAAGAGATCTCAGAGAGGTGCTTATCTCGGTCACAGTTTAACCCCTTCTTTACTAAATGGATTCTCCCATTCAGTTATAAAAGTACTAGTATATACACAGAACGACACGATGTGTAAATGGGTTTGTCGATATGGCACGAGTGCTGTCGTGGAAGGTTAGAACGAGAGGCGCTTGTGCCTCGAGTTCTATCCTTCCGCGACAGCACGAGTGCCGTATCGACAAACCCATTTACACATCGTGTCGTTCTGTGTTTATTACACGCTTCGCGTCCTAGAATCCGTGCATTAAAAATACAGGATTAGAAGGTTTGTTTAGGCTCATACAGGGCGTGTTTGTCATCTGTGATGATTCTTTTATTTAAATAATTCCAGTTTCATGGTTGAGGCGAACATCATGTACGTCATTTTACGTCAACGAGATATGTATGGAACGTACGTTCCATACGGATTTGTAAATATGGAACAGCAATAACACTGTACTTCTAGGAACAAGCGTGTAATAAAAGTTAGAATGGTCTGTTATTCATCTGGAGTGATGGATTCTCCCATTCAGTTATACTTATGTACATGTACCTATGAAGTTATGAACAACAATGCAAAATTAAACAACTTAAGTATCACCGTAACATATTCCTGTACCAAATTAAGCAGTATTCACACCCGATATTTCTTTGACCACCTAAAAATAGTGTCAATTTCCACATTATTGCTGATAACATATACCTCACGATCTTGAAAAATATACAGGTATTGCAAGATGATCAAGCAGGTCACAGCATGAAGACATTAAGATAATCATATTGACTACTCAGTTAAAGCATAAAAAATTACTACAGTCTCCATCTCACACCCTGACCCCCCCCCCCCCCCACCTAACCCCATGCCCCCAACCCTTCTTGCCCATGTATATACGGAACTACACACATTGTGAGTGAATACCCACATGCACAATGCATCCTCAATTATACGTAAACATTATACTTTATCATTATAATCGCATAACGGCACTGCCAGAAGTTAAACTTTATGTGGGGTCCTGTTCTTGTAAATCAAATATATTGTTTGAATATCAATTAAATTTCATTCAATCTTGATAAAAGCAAGCCTTGATATAGTGAGCCTGTCATTTGCAGAATGAGGTCCCCAGAGGGTGAATTTGGTGATGCTAGCCCACTATGCGGGGTAGCATCACTAAATTCACCCTCTGGGGACCTCATTCTGCAAATGATAGGCTCACTATTTCAAGGCTTGGATAAAAGTATACATTGGAATGGTTTGTTATTCATCTGGAGGGATGTTCAGGAAATAGAAGAAGACTTATTATTATCCATACCTTAACTAACATTCTTTCTGATTGGGTCAAAGCCGCCACGTGATAATCTGGGAAAAAGTCATATTGGACTCCCGAATGTCATATTGGACTCCCAAATGTTCAATATGACTTTTTTATCGGGACTCTGTGATGTCATGAATTAACTCTATCATGATATGAATCGGTGGAATTGTGATGCGCGCGCAACACTGGTGGATATAGCAGACGTTTAACTTCCGCATTGAGTTGCGGTGAAAAAGTCATATTGGACTCGACACTGCGTGTCTCGTCCAATATGACTTTTCTCCACAACCTGGACTCGTACAAGAAAGACACATACTGTACACAACATTGTATAATAGGAACTACTTGTACTTATCAATGAGTATTTAGTACAGAAAGAGGTGCAGATTTATGCCTAAATTTAAAGATGTACATTGTACATGTGTTCAGGATTCCAATCTTATTTTAGCAACAAAAACAAATCTTATTATTTAAAGACATATTATGGACTTGTCTGGATGCGTGAAGCTGATAAGTTAGTACTCAGGTGCTATGCCAACTGTGGGAATATACCATTTTACTAACATCGCCGAAAATATCAAAGAAATCCAGCATACCACTCCATAGATATCATGGTCTGAACTACGCATAATTGTAAATATTTACATCTCGATTCGGGGCGCAACAATCGGCGATAAACTAATGCAATTGATTTCGCCATCAAGAGTCATTGCATTTAATTAATATACCGGTATAAGAATGGCCGTGTGTGTGCTGTAAACTTGGGTTAATATTCGTAAAAATAACTACTTTGAGCAAGATTATTCTCCATTTCTATTTGATCACCCAACCGGAGTGTTTCACATCACTTTAAACCTTTCTATACTAAATACTACCCCCTGCAACGAGTTGTGGGGGGGGGTATACTGATATCAACTTGTCTGTCCGTCTGTCGAGCCGTCTGTCCGTCCGTCCGTCAACTTTTTTTTAAACATCTTCTCCTCTGAAACCATCATACCGAATTGGTTCATATTTGGTGTGGATGTTCCCTAGGTGACTCTCATTCAGATTTGTTCATATGAGGTCACTGGGTCAAATAGTTGCGAAACCAGGGCCATAACTCTATTCCTCCATAGTAATTCTTACAACAACTTCTTGTCCATAACCATTCTGCTGATTTAGCTAATATTTGGTATGGAGGGTCCTTGGGTGACTGGTGTTCAGATTTGTTCAAATGAGGTCACCCGGTCAATTAGTTGAGAAACCAGGGCCATAACTCATAGTAATTCTTACAATGACTTCTTCTAAAAAAAAATATTGGGCCGATTTAGCTTATATTTGGTACTGAGGGTCCTTGGGGGGACAGTGGTTCAGATTTGTTCAAATGAGGTCACTGTGTCGAATGTGGGCGGAGCCAGTGACATAACTCAAAAAAACAAAAAACCCACACAAAAAAAATTCAGATTGAACTCATTGCTCAATTTAACACACAAAATTTGTTTTAATTTTTTTTTATAACATGTTATAAAATTTGAAAAACTCACATAATTATAACATCCTCTGAGTTATGAAACTTCAGTCTTTAATGAAATCACAGAAACTTTCCATCACCCACCCCCCCCCCCCCCCCACCCTCACATGACCCAGGCCCCCACCCTGCCAACAGCCCCTTTACCCATATCATATCTCTCCAGAAGCACTTATTATATCTGCCAATATTATATCTACCAGAGGACTGGGCTTCAGAGAGACAGCCAGGTCATTAATTGAGATCAGAATGACAGATTAGAGATTAGAATGTTATTGGACAGGTTTGTGTAAACACTGTGCTAGCAATGGTGCTTGTTGTTATTATCAAATTCAAACATAATTATTTTCTCAAGCCTGAATTTAGTGTGTCTGACATTTGCAGAATGAGGTCCCCAGAGGGTGAATTTAGTGTTGCTACCCTGTACAGCAGGCTAGAATCACCAAATACACCCTCCAGGGACCTCATTCTGCTTAGGCCTCATCTTCTGGGAAGTATCTTGAGTGTAAAATTAGAAATTTTTGTTTTAGTTACTTTTTGACTTTTTCCATTCTGTTCAGTTTCTATGTCCCCTAATTTGCAAAAGATAAAATGCATAATTGAGGTGCTCAATGGGTGTGCATAACCAACTTCAACAGTAGAACTTCAGTCTGTTTCTAGGTTTCCCATGGCAGTTGAGGCCTAATCAGACTGAGTGTGAATTCGGTGATGCTAGCCTGCCTTGCGGAATAGTGTCATTAAATTCACCTTTTGGGGACCTCATTCTGCAAATGTCAGACACTAAATTCAGGCTTGGCTGTTTCATATTATTTTCTTAACCACCACTTATCCAGGTGAAGACAAATTGGGGGGGTATATTGGATTGAATTTGTCTTCTGTCTGTCAGGCAGTCCTTCTATCCATCTATCTGTTGGGATGTCTATCCATCTGTCTTTCAACAATTGTTTTCTTCTCCATATTAAAGACCGAATGTGTTTATATATTTTGGTGTGCATGTTCCCTAGGTGACTCACAATCAGATTTGTTCAAATAAGTTCATCAGATCAAATAGGTGCAAAGCCAGGACCATAACTGTTTCCTTCCATAGTAATTCTTAAAACAATTTCTTCTCAAGAACCATTGGGCCTATATAGCTTATATTTGGTATGGAGGGGCCTTGGGTGACCGGGGTTCAGATTTGTTCAAATGTGGTCATTTTTAGGAAAAGAGGCCCCCAGAGGGTGAGGTGAATTTAGTGATGCTAGCCCACCTTGCGGAATAGTGTCATTAAATCCGCCATTTGGGGACCTCATTCTGCAAAGGTCAGACACACTAAATACAGGCTTGGCTGTTCCAAAATTATTTTCTTAACCACCACTTATCCAGGTGAAATCATACCCTGATTTTTCAAAGAAAAATGGGGGGGGGGGTATATTGATATTGATATTACTAGATAAATGGATCTCATAGATGGAGATTCACATTTGTTCTAATAGGGGCAGAGATAAGAGATTTAACTCTCCTCTACACTGTTTGGTACTGGTATAATAATATTGATTTCTTAGTAAGGCAGCCTGGGTGAGGGCAATGTTTGAGGCAATGGGTAGTGAGTGTAGAGGGGGTGGAGTTTTGACCCCCTACTTTAATCAAAAATTTAAACAGTTGAAAATTTCATGCCTGATACAATATTATTTTCTTAACCACCACTTACCAGATTAAATCATGCCCTTATTTTTCAAAGAAAATTGGGGGGGGGGGGGGTATATTGGATATTGGGGGGTATATTGATATTACTAGATGAATGGATCTCATAGTTGGGGATTCACATTTGGCAATGGGGAGGGAGAGTAGAGGGGGTGGAGTTTTGACCCCCTACCTTGGTCAAATCACCAGTCCATATATGTTCCTACTTCAGGTTAAACTGTTGGACAGATCTAGAATTGGCCACAAATTTTAACTTTATGGGGGTGTCAGGTTGGTAATTTTCAAATGGGGTCACCTTGTCAAATAGGGGCCAAGCGAAGGACAGTTTTCCTCTTAATATGCTTCCTTCACAAGGACCATCAGGTCTATTTTACTGATATTTAGAATGAAGGGTTCTTTGGTGTATGGGATTCAAATTTATTCAGATGGGGTCACCAGGTTAAATGGGGTGGGACCAGGGACATAACTGTATGTCTCTATAGTAATACTTAATATGTCTTCTCAAGAGAGGTTGGACTATTTAGCTTACATATAGCATGGAGGATCCTTTAGTGTCTCAGATTCAGATTTGTTAACATGAGGTCAACCTGTTAAGAAATGACGGGGCTATGGGGACTTAACACTTTTGCGTCTAATAAAATCATTAAAATACAAAATTCATTAAAACATCTACCTTGGAACTACCTGACTGATTAATCTGACATACATGTATGGTGTTTTGGGTCCATGGATAATTGGGCTTCAAACATGTCTAAATGGTTTTATAAAAAGGCGCTTGTGAGATTGGAAATTTCCAACAATTGAGAAAGTTTGAGATGTCGGTTGTGAAATTCCAACCTATTAGACTTGGGAGTCTGGAGCCCGGTCGGGAGGGGATTTGTTGAGCTGGAGGAGGGGGGGTGGGGTGATCAGTAGTGTACAGTTGGTAATTTCAAGGTAGATATTCACCGATCTACATACAGTAATGCTCTAAGTAAGCGACTTCTTAACCACAGCAGAATTATGGGTAACTTTTCAGGATTTAGTCGGAAATATGGCTTGTTGCCATTCATCGGAAAACTTTCATCGGAAAGCTCTCACCGAGAGCTTTCCGATGAATGGCAACAAGCCATATTTCCGACTAAATCCTGAAAAGTTACCCATAATTCTGCTGTGGTTAAGAAGTCGCTTACTTAGAGCATTACTGTACATGAAGCCTCTCTAGCCACATATCCTGTTTAGATCTACTTCTTTTAAAATGATTATGAAAAGTTCTGACTGTTGTGGTCTCCAGAGTCCCAGTCTTATCAGTCTTTGCAGTCTGGTGAGCGACCCCACAGTCTTTGACTGTCTTGTTTGGTATGGAGCCACCATGTCAAATAGGGACAGAGCCCAGGACCAAACTATTTTCTTCAAATTTACTTACTTTAAGTCTTAACACGTTGATTGCCAACTACGAGTTACATGTATCTCATACTTTTTGCTTGTAATTGAATGGGAGCCGGCACTCAACGTGTTAATATGTTTTTTTTCACAAAACCATCAGGTCTATTTTGCTGACATTTACATGGAGTAGGAAGATGACCTGGATTAAAATTTATTCAGTTAGGGTCACATGGTGAAATAGGGCGAGACCAGGGACATACCGCTAACTCTTTCCCTCTATAGTAACTCTTAAAACTTCTTCTAACCCTTTACCCAACAGAAGGGCCCTGTGCCAATGCATTCTCTTATATATGCGAGTCGACCATAGGTCGCCTCGCATATATAAGAGAATGCATTGGCTTAACACATTAAAAATTATAAAATTGTTAAAGATTGTAAGAAAAAATGGTAAAAAGTGTTAAAAAATGATTTTTTTTAGGCCAATGCATTCTCTTATATATGCGAGGCGACCTATGGTCGACTCGCATATATAAGAGAATGCATTGGCACAGGGTATAACTATAACCATCACAATGTGGTCAATGAGCCGGTTCCAATGATATCCATATTTGTATGGTTTTATTGAGACAGACCGAAGATATTTTAGGCTGTTGAAGCTTTATTTGGCCGGTTTTGGCCGGTTTGTTGGGTAAAGGGCTAAAGAACCATTGGACTATTTAGCATATTATATCAGTTCCTTCTCAGTGCTCGCATCATGAATGGCTTTGGGCTGTGCGTGACTCCGAGGGACCCCTCCACCGGTGGGGGATGTATTCCATCAGCAGGCAGTAGGTTATAGTTCTGTAGTAGAGCTGACAAGAACAGGTAGAATTCCATTTTAGCAAGAGACTCTCCTGGACACAGACGTCTTCCTGCAATGAAACGTCAACAATTTCTTTTAGCACACCCTGCAGGTCACCTCTCTCATCTCTCATGGTGACCTCTAGATGGGAGCCATCATTTTTTTTTTTTTACGAAATTCATTCAAATGCATGGTCGCCAGCAACTTTGTTGGATTTAAAATTTGAGTCCATCAGCACATTCTGCAGCACACATTGGAGAAATATTTTTAAAATTTACAGGCATTTTTAGGATCACTTCTAGATGGGAGCTATCAAATTTGAATGATTTTCGATGAAAACATTGGATTTTATTCTTCGCATTGGATTTTATTCTTCGCATCTGTTTGTATGACTAAATAATTTCAGCTTGTTGACCTCTGGTATTGCTTAAACATTTAAACTTTCCGCAGGCATGTTTAGGATCATCTCGATGAAAAACATGGCCACCATCAGCCATCTTCCATTTTACACTTTGTATGACTAAATCCTTTGGCACACCCAACAGATAACATCCCTTCTCCGATCGTCACCAGACTGGATATGGATCGTTGGGGTGACCACTAGATTGGAGCTATCAAATTGTTCCAAAAGCGGCATCTTGGATTTTACTCTTAGCATGACTAAATCATTCGGCCCACTCTACAGGTGACATCTCTCATGCTGAATCCCAAACTTTATATACATGTATCTCTTCATGTTAACATCTAGAATTACTTGGACATTTCAACTTTACGCATTCCTAATCGCTATTGACAAACATGAAATTATCCCCTCTCCAATGAACTACAGTGTCCTTGACACTTCCATATACCATTGATTTTGACTTATGTTCGTTTATGTTTGTTTGTGCTTTTACGTTTTTAGTTAGGACCGTTGGACATAGGCCAATAGAATAGATTGAATAGCATATAGATCAAAAAGAGAGAGAAGCATCTGATTTCAGGGATAAGAACTTTCTTGTCCCTTGATTACAGTCTACCTACCAATTGAGAATGCAACAAATTCCTCTGGGATAATTTTCTTCCCCTTCTCATCAATGAATCTGGATGGCAGATACTTTGTGGGCTCTGGAAAATGAGTTTCGTCAAACAGTACCGAATGTATATTGTGTAAAAGAAGAGCATCTTGTGGTATGGTATAGCCATGGAATTGGGTCTCTTTAGACACGCAATGTGGAAAACCAATCGGTACAATACCAGAAATCCGTAATGTTTCCAAAACAGTTGCATTCATGAGGGGCAAGGCAGATCTATCAGCCATTGATGGTTTGCGGTCGCTTTGGATGGCTGAATCAAGTTCTTCATGAAGTTGTCGTTGAAGAGTGGGATCTTGTAGAATGTATAAAAGGCAGAAACTCAAAGCTGAGGCTGTTGTGTTAGTTCCTGCTTCAAACAGTTCTTGCACAAACCTCGCAAGTTCGTCCTCTGAAATGTATGAATGAAGAGA
This sequence comes from Siphonodentalium dalli, assembly GCA_032622095.1. Classification (NCBI taxonomy): domain Eukaryota; kingdom Metazoa; phylum Mollusca; class Scaphopoda; order Gadilida; family Siphonodentaliidae; genus Siphonodentalium; species Siphonodentalium dalli. The sequence continues at coordinate 42,087,252 of CP136066.1, forward strand.
CAGTTTTTTCTAAATAAATCATGGGGAGAAGTGCAAAGGAGAAAATACATGTAGGTAGCAGTATCCTAGATTGGATATTTGGTTTACCTGAAAAATTAAATCGAAGTGGTAAGTCGAGGAATTCGAATTCGAGTGAATGAAAATGGGCGCGAAAAGCTTTTATACCAAGGGTTAGTATTATGGGCTATCCAAGAGAATCATGGGAAGTTCAAAGGTCACTATAGTTTTGTCAAACAGAAACATACCGGTATAGAGTAATATTTATATAGTCTGTTGAGTATTATTTCCGGTTTAGTAATTACAAATTTTGTAAACAAAATAGCCCCATTGTCACATATCAATGAAAAACAATTTTGTTTGTAGTGTCTAGGTGGAGGGGCCCTGGGGTAACAGTTGATAAGATGCATTGGACATTAATAGCCTTATTTAGGTCAACATAAGCCATTAATGTATAATATGTGAATGTTTCCATTATTCAAAGAAGCGTCTTTGCATGACTAAATCCTTTGGTACACCCTACAGTCCACATCCCTCAACCGATCATCACCAAACTTCATATGGCTCTTTGGGATGACCTCCTGATGGGAGTCATAATTTTTTTTCCGAATTTCTTTAAAAAAACATGCTCTTTGCATGACTAGATCCTTTGCCAAATCCTACAGTCAACATCCCTCATCTGATCGTCACCAAACTTCATTTTATCTTCGGGGTTACCACTAGATGGGAGCTATACATTTTTTTTTAATTTCATTGGAAAATATGTCCGCCAGTGGCATTCTTGGAATTTACTTTATATATATGTTTTCATGTTGACATCTAGTATTTAATACTTAGACATTTCAACTTTCCGCATTTCTTATCACTCCATTGACTGTAAGACATGAAATTATCCCACCTCCAAGTTAAGTTACAGTGTCATTGACACTTTCGTTAACCCTTTACCCAACAGAAGGGCCCTGTGCCAATGCATTCTCTTATATATGCGAGTCGACCTATCATTGGCTTAACACATTTAAATTATAAAATTGTTAAAGAATGTAAGAAAAATTAACTATAACCATCACAATGTGGTCAATGAGCCGGTTCCAATGATATCCATATTTGTATGGTTTTATTGAGACAGACCCAAGATATTTTAGGCTGTTGAAGCTTTATTTGGCTGGTTTTGGCCAGTTTGTTGGGTAAAGGGTTAAGGATATCCCCATAGGTGAAGTGGTTGGGTCATGTATGGATAAGATCGTCACAGTCTGGGCTAGACGAGGTTGGCACAGGTTGAAATCCCGACTTGGGCAAATCATATCAGGACCTATTTTCGAGCTTAATAAAAAAAATGAGAAACTGTCCATGCTCACTGAAGCGTGCAAGCACATTTGAAGCAATGCACATGCACTCATACTATAAAGTCTTTGTTTCATAAATCTGTTAGATATAAGAACCATTTATTTAGCAATAGCAAACAGCGATTCAATGATGGTTTCGTTAACACAAGCTCAATGATCTAACTATAAACATCTAAATTTATAAAAAATTTATATTGAAAGTTATTCATAACTTATTCACATGTATATATTTTATTAATTCGCCGAGTACCGTGTATCGGGATTACGCGAACACTCAGCACTGTGAAAATTGACTGAGTACCTATGGGATGGACCGGTACTGGTTCCATTGAGAAGCCTGAACCAAATCAATTAACCAATCTAGGTGGGGAATTCATGAGATATAGCAGTAGCCAGGATGTCATGGATTTCTTTAACCCTTTACCCAACAAACCGGCCAAAACCGGCCAAATAAAGCTTCAACAGCCTAAAATATCTTCGGTCTGTCTCAATAGAACCATACAAATATGGATATCATTGGAACCGGCTCCTTGACCACATTGTGATAGTTATAGTTATGCCCTGTGCCAATGCATTCTCTTATATATGCGAGTCGACCATAGGTCGCCTCGCATATATAAGAGAATGCATTGGCCTAAAAAAAATCTTTTTTTAACACTTTTTACCATTTTTTCTTACATTCTTTAACAATTTTTTAATTTTTAATGTGTTAAGCCAATGCATTCTCTTATATATGCGAGGCGACCTATGGTCGACTCGCATACATAAGAGGATGCATTGGCACAGGGCCCTTCTGTTGGGTAAAGGGTTAAACCAAAATATCTTACTTTCTCTCAACCTGTTGCTCTCAAAATGATCTTCTCGCCTTAATTGTTTGTATGTGTACTACTAGTATTTAATAAATAGAGCATGGTTTGGAGTTGGCTATGCAGATATAGTGCCCAGTGGGGTGGGTATAGTTCACAACGCGTAGCACTATATATATGAATTCAAGTTCAATAATCTGAAATGCACAGTAATTAGGTTTTGTTTTGAATGCATGAACACCCGAAACTGTATTACAAGGTGAATTCAACTGAATGTTGCCACTTTGCAAGTTGATGTCTTTCCTGTAAAAACACTTTTCACAGTAATGTTTTATTTTCATTTGGACACGCCTTAGTAAACTGGTGGACACATATATGTATATCTGTTTTCGAGATCGTTGCCTCTGTTCATATGGCTTTTTGCATGCCAGTTTAGTATCGTAGTGTGCTTTGTTTAGCAAGATACTATACAAGTATAGTAGTGTGCTAAATTTAGCACAACACTACACATTATAGAACATAGCTCTCGACCAATCAGAAGGCACCATTTCTGGGAGAGGTGAAATATTATGGAATCACTGAACTAAATGGTTTCCCATAGGCGACAGTGTTAACGTTTCGGCCAAATTCACTGAATTGAAGCCTGCAGGCAACTCCAGAAAAATCATAGGTCATGTGTTTACTTTTTAAAATAAATCCCCAAGTGTACGACAGGGCTATACCACAGCCAAATTTGATCTGGAAAAACCCAGAACTACAGCAGCCAGTTAAATAAATTTCCCACTCACAAAAATTCATTCCCCCATTAATTCACCAGTTTAAATTATTAGATATGATGTACAAATCAAATAAACACGATGTCATCATTTAATAACGTGCCACATGTATCAGGTGAAGGTCATTCTTCAGTTACCTTCACCTTTAGCATTCAAAGTTGCACTCGCTCCCCGACTCTGGAACACATTTAGCTCCCTGATTCCTTATGGTATATCTGTCGTGTACAAAATATTTAATCTAAAATTACCACTGGAATGTATATCACTTGTCTTTTCCTGATTGTTTTTGGAAATGTCCTTTCTCCATTTCTCTATGTATGCATCAATGAAGTCGTTGACCACACCAGGCTGATGGTCTTGTAAATGCCTTTTCACCTCACTGATAATAAATGAACTCTGCATGTCCATATTTTTCTTTATTTTCTTTATTTTGAAGACATCTCCTGGCATGAATCTCATAATTGGATGGAGGAAGAGAATAAGTTCAGATCCCGAGAGACTCTCGTCCATTCTTGTTAGATATTCTTGGAATGTTTTGTCATCATATTCATATCGTCTTCCGAAAGTAATTAAACAAATGACATTACTGATAGCATTCCTTATCAGGGGCGTGACATTGAATGGTCTCCCCTCGTATCGATCCACTTCCATGAGAAAGCTTTCTATCTCTGAATGTATCTTGGTTTGCAGAAGATTTTTTCCCATTCCAAAATCTCGCAGAGTGTGGATACAGAATCTTCTGTTATTTTTCCATAATTGCCCGTTTGCCCACATCAGTGCTGAAAGATAGGATGTGATATAATTGTTTTGATATTTGTTTCCGGGTATCAACTGGCAACTTTGTAACTTTCTGTGCCAGATTTTAACAAATCACCATTATGAGATTCATTCTTTAATAGTTGCATTTGATGTCAGCTTGGATAAAATAAAGCTTCAGTAGTAAAATCTTGACTTAGTCAGGGATGGTGGGGGAGGGGGTTGCAAACATTTCCAGGATACAACATTTGGGTGGATCTGAGCACCGATCGCAGATTTTTCCAATGCCATGTAAATATTTTACCAAATACATGTTTAATGACTACTAAAATGATTTTAAATGTTCATTCTTATAAACTGGACCAAAATTAATAGAGCATAAATTCAAAAGAAGGGGGCTCCTAGTTTAAATATTTACCCAATATTTGTTCTTTTATAACACAATATCATGTGGTGGGTCCCACTTCTTAAAAGGAAAAAATAGCACTGAAAATAAAAGTAATTCCATGAGATTCCATCAGTTCTCACAGGTTTACATTGTTGCTTTTGACATTGAATTATCCGTGTGGTGCAAACATCAGCTCATTTAATACTTCTGGTGCTTTAAATGGTATGACTATTGAAAGATATACAGATTTCTTTTATTATTGTATGATGTTCATCCTTGGGCAAATGGGACCTTTGATTTATGGCACTTACCGATATAATGAAAAACTGAGTAATGGAACATAACATGCTAATTATTATGCATTTGACTCTTGGGGGTATATAGTGGAAACCTTTGTCTGTCCATGCTTCCATCCCTCCATCCTTCTGTCCTTCCATCCATCCTTCTGTCCTTCCATTTGTCTGTCCGTAAAAATATGTCACAACACAGCTCAAGTATCGATAGTCCAACTTGGTTGTCCTTTGGTTTGCCGGTAGACCAGCATTGTGGAAATGATCTCCACATATTGCGTGGTCGATCCGTCCGTCAACAATTTCCTTTGGCTCCCCCTACAGGCCGCGTCCCTCATCCTATCATCACCAAACTTCATATGGATCTTGAGGGTGATCTCTAGATGGGAGCCATCAATTTTTTCCCACGAAATAAACAAAAAAACATGGCCACCAGCAGCCATTTTTGATTTGAAATTTGAATCCATCGACACACTCTGCAGCCTGCATTTATTGGAGAAATGTTTTGAAAATTTACAGGCATGTTTATGATCATCTCTAGATGAGAGCTATCAAATTTTAGCGATTTTATTAGTCTTTGTATGACTAAATTCTGTGGCACATCCTCATCTGATCATCACCAAACTTTATATGGATCTTCATGGTGACTTTCAGATGGGGGCCCATGATTTTTTCCCCTTAATTTGTAGAAAAACATGGCTTCTAGCAGCCATCATTGATTTTACTCTTTGCATGACTAAATGCTTCAGCACACACTACAGGCCACATCCCTCATCCGATCATCACCAAATTTCATATGGATCTTTTGGGTGACCTCTAGATTGGAACCGTCGATTATTTCTGAAATTCTTTATAAAACATGGCTGTTTGAAACCATCCGCATGCATTGCAGCCTACATTTATTGGTGAAATGTTTGAAATGAACATACAGGTAATTTCACCTACACAATACAAGACCTTTACTATAACTTTTTGGCTTCCTTCATTATTATTCTATTCATTCATTGCTCAGCAAAAATAAACTCCTTCCCAAGTTGAGTTACAATGTCATTGACACTTTCATTAAAAATCAAACTTTTGGGGGTGTGTCAACAATTTCCCTTGGAAAAAAAACTTGCTTTGGAAATGTGGGTGTCAGAGATTATAGATAGGAAAAAAAATGCGTTCACGGGGTGATGTGTCCCGAAAATTAAAAAAAAATAAACATTCCACCTTGTATCCAGCTGTTGTATTCTGGAATGTTTTCCAAACCCCCCTGACTTTGATAACAATTAAATTATATGTATTGTATAGAACCTGCATACGAACAAATTTAATAGTGGATGTGAGGGTTTCGGTAGAATCAGGCCCAAAACATTTGGGGCAGGGGTAAGTTGGTTGTAGGATGTAGGTTTCAAGTGTAATTTCCAACATTGGACAGAGGTGCATTTGTTACCTCCTGGCTACCTCCCTGCTTTCTGCTGTGCATTATAAATAGCTCATTTTCAGGTACTGGTATTTAAGGGTATTTCAATGAATTTCTGTTGTTACTTAGTATATAATTTTTAACAATTCTATAACACCCTTGCTTTAAGCAATCTATAGGGTGAAGACAAACCTTTGGCTGGACCAATCATGTAATCAGCCATCAGATTTTGAGGGCGATTAGCAACCAGGTCACCATATTCAACAAACATCTCCTTCAATGTTTTGTATCCATTGAAAACAATAAATGTTGTTCCAAGGATTTTGATTGTGAAAACATCACCATAATCCTTTCGGAATTCTTGGAAAACAGTTCGGATGTCACGTCCCATTATCTGAAATATATTTCCCAGCCAAGGCAGCCTCGGAGGTCCTGGTGGCAAATTCAAACATCTCTTGTTAAAGTACCAGTAACCAAACAATACTAGAATGAGAAATGTTACAAATATCTGAAGATCTTTATCACTTAGGAAGTCCATGATGCAATCACTTTAACACTGAAGTGTAAATTGCATGGACATATGTACATAGGCCATGTAGTAAGATAATTATTTTATATCTATTCAGATCTATTGGTATACTTTTATTATCTCATTTGTTGATTTGGAGCAGCAAACAAATCTAATCCTAATATATTCAGGTCATGGTCAAATAGGGTGGTGGTGTATTGTTGGTGTATTATTAATAGGGTGGTGGTGTATTGTTGGTGTATTATTAATAGGGTGGTGGTGTATTGTTGGTGTATTATTAATAGGGTGGTGGTGTATTGTTGGTGTATTATTAATAGGGTGGTGGTGTATTGTTGGTGTATTATTAATAGGGTGGTGGTGTATTGTTGGTGTATTATTAATAGGGTGGTGGTGTATTGTTGGTGTATTATTAATAGGGTGGTGGTGTATTGTTGGTGTATTATTAATAGGGTGGTGGTGTATTGTTGGTGTATTATTAATAGGGTGGTGGTGTATTGTTGGTGTATTATTAATAGGGTGGTGGTGTATTGTTGGTGTATTATTAATAGGGTGGTGGTGTATTGTTGGTGTATTATTAATAGGGTGGTGGTGTATTGTTGGTGTATTATTAATAGGGTGGTGGTGTATTGTTGGTGTATTATTAATAGGGTGGTGGTGTATTGTTGGTGTATTATTAATAGGGTGGTGGTGTATTGTTGGTGTATTATTAATAGGGTGGTGGTGTATTGTTGGTGTATTATTAATAGGGTGGTGGTGTATTGTTGGTGTATTATTAATAGGGTGTTGGTGTATTATTAATAGGGTGGTGGTGTATTGTTGGTGTATTATTAATAGGGTGGTGGTGTATTGTTGGTGTATTATTAATAGGGTGGTGGTGTATTGTTGGTGTATTATTAATAGGGTGTTGGTGTATTGTTGGTGTATTATTAATAGGGTGGTGGTGTATTATTGGTGTATTATTAATAGGGTGTTGGTGTATTGTTGGTGTATTATTAATAGGGTGGTGGTGTATTGTTGGTGTATTATTAATAGGGTGTTGGTGTATTGTTGGTGTATTATTAATAGGGTGGTGGTGTATTGTTGGTGTATTATTAATAGGGTGGTGGTGTATTGTTGGTGTATTATTAATAGGGTGTTGGTGTATTGTTGGTGTATTATTAATAGGGTTGTGGTGTATTGTTGGTGTATTATTAATAGGGTGTTGGTGTATTGTTGGTGTATTATTAATAGGGTGGTGGTGTATTGTTGGTGTATTATTAATAGGGTGGTGGTGTATTGTTGGTGTATTATTAATAGGGTGTTGGTGTATTATTAATAGGGTGGTGGTGTATTGTTGGTGTATTATTAATAGGGTGGTGGTGTATTGTTGGTGTATTATCAATAGGGTGGTGGTGTATTGTTGGTGTATTATTAATAGGGTGTTGGTGTATTGTTGGTGTATTATTAATAGGGTGGTGGTGTATTATTGGTGTATTATTAATAGGGTGTTGGTGTATTGTTGGTGTATTATTAATAGGGTGGTGGTGTATTGTTGGTGTATTATTAATAGGGTGTTGGTGTATTGTTGGTGTATTATTAATAGGGTGGTGGTGTATTGTTGGTGTATTATTAATAGGGTGGTGGTGTATTGTTGGTGTATTATTAATAGGGTGTTGGTGTATTGTTGGTGTATTATTAATAGGGTTGTGGTGTATTGTTGGTGTATTATTAATAGGGTGTTGGTGTATTATTAATAGGGTGGTGGTGTATTGTTGGTGTATTATTAATAGGGTGGTGGTGTATTGTTGGTGTATTATTAATAGGGTGGTGGTGTATTGTTGGTGTATTATTAATAGGGTGGTGGTGTATTGTTGGTGTATTATTAATAGGGTGGTGGTGTATTATTGGTGTATTATTAATAGGGTGTTGGTGTATTGTTGGTGTATTATTAATAGGGTGGTGGTGTATTGTTGGTGTATTATTAATAGGGTGGTGGTGTATTGTTGGTGTATTATTAATAGGGTGTTGGTGTATTGTTGGTGTATTATTAATAGGGTGGTGGTGTATTGTTGGTGTATTATTAATAGGGTGGTGGTGTATTGTTGGTGTATTATTAATAGGGTGGTGGTGTATTGTTGGTGTATTATTAATTGGTGTATTGTTGGTGTATTATTAATTTGATGACAAAACCTTTGTTCAGGCCAGGCTTAGAAATTTGACAAAGTAGCTGAAAGCACTAACATAAACATTAACCCTTTGAGTGCCAGGGGCCGATCTTATCGGCCCTAAACCTACAAAATACGTCTGTTAATGAATATAAGAATAAATTAATAAAATTGTAAAAAAAATTGTAAAAAAAAATAAAAAATAAAAAATTGTTAGGCCAATGCATTCTCTTATATATGCGAGGCGACCTATGGTCGACTCGCATATATAAGAGAATGCATTGGCACAGGGTATATGGGTTGATACAAAAATCGACCTGGCACTCAAAGGGTTAAACAACAGCATACAGAAAATAGATTTACAATTTGAGAATGCGCCAAAATATAAGAAAATATAGAGTTATCACTCTTTGTCTACCATAGATTCATGTATAGAGCTGCTATGGATTGGACGACACAAACCTGGCAGATGCCATAGCTACATGTTTTAGGCATTCAACATCGAGAGGTGGTATTTCCCACACATTTAACCCTTTGATGACTGTTGTATCCATTGATTAGTAGCTCACTATGTGAATGATCAGATAATAAGTTAAAAAATTACCTAAGGCTGTTTTTTAACTTATTTATATCTGAAATTTCCTCTAAATGACCAGCTACATGTAGGTATCATATGCTTTCGCCACTTTCATTATTAAAACACTGCTCGAAATGAATAATAGACCATTCCAATGTATCTCTTTATTCATGAGTGGGGAAAATCCATTCAGTAACAAAAGGGTTAACCCTTTACCCAACAGAACGGCCAAAACCGGCCAAATAAAGCTTCAACAGCCTAAAATATCTTCGGTCTGTCTCAATAGAACCATACAAATATGGATATCATTGGAACCGGCTCCTTGACCACATTGTGATAGTTACAGTTATGCCCTGTGCCAATGCATTCTCTTATATATATGCGAGTCGACCATAGGTCGCCTCGCATATATAAGAGAATGCATTGGCCTAACAAAAATCTTTTTTTAACACTTTTTACCATTTTTTCTTACATTCTTTAACAATTTTATAATTTTTAATGTGTTAAGCCAATGCATTCTCTTATATATGCGAGGCGACCTATGGTCGACTCGCATATTTAAGAGAATGCATTGGCACAGGGCCCTTCTGTTGGGTAAAGGGTTAAGGGATAGTGACAGTCTCTTTAGAAATCATGCCTTTTACCAAGCTCTTTCCAACACGATCTTCTATTACTAGTACAAAAATTTGCATATAAAGTGTACATTCTCTAATTATTGAAACAGGACGCTACCACAAACCCCGTAAACTGGATGAAGATGACCAAATTTATTTCCACTGTCCGAACAGGAGAAAGGAAGATGAGAAACACATTTCTCCTGTATATCAAAATTTAAGAAACAAACATAAAGAATTATTCTTAAGCAAAACTGAAGATACAAATATTTGTTCCCTTCTCAATCACACATCATTAAATGTGTCTTTAATAGGCAAGCAAGAACAGTTTTATCTGAGGCCCTGAAGGTTCGAAAAGAAAAGCTACATGGCAATACACAAATTGATGGCAGAAAATTCATTTATGTTTTTGAATAATTATTCTTCATTGTTTTATTGATGTTACTAGTCCAAGTCTTCTCGTACTAAAACTAGCTAAGATTTTGGGATGGAGATGCTAGTATTTAGTCCGAGTTCCAGGCCCATGCATTCCTATGACACGACTTAAGCGTTAGTGACCCGCTCAAATAAAACCACAATTATATGAAATAAAATATCACAATTGCGACAATAAACGGATATTTTCCGCAGAAGACTAGCTATTTTATCTGAAACCCACATCGTTTGTGAATTGAAAGCCGTAATTTAATGTGAAAAGAGACATTTGCCGCAGTGTTTACATATTTTTAAAAGTATGCGAACTCAGTTGACCTTGCGAACTGCGTTCGGCATTTTCCGGTGAAAATATTCCGTAGATTTTCAATCAACCACGCACGATGAATTCTCCATTGTAATCGTAATTATACGTGACAATAAATAAATGAATACATAGATTAAATAAATATTGAAGATATAAATGTAATACATTTAATAAATTACGGGAATTACAACCATCTCACAGTTTAAAACAGTGTAAACACAATGAGCATTAGAATATCATGGGGGCCGCCATTTTGTTTGTATCGAAATTCGTCTCGGCCAAAACAAACACCGGACAATGCCGAAGTTCTTCGGAACCTGAGTTCGGCTTTCAGTTAAGTAAACAAACAGAAAAAACAACGATGTTTGTGGCAATCAACCGGAATATTCTATGTGTAATTTAACATTAAAGTTAGATTATTATACACCATTATGACCATAATATGTCACTCTTTCCGATGTATATAGCATCATGTATTGCTTTGTTAGGTAAATCGAGTAAAATACACCACAGATTTGCTACAGATCCTGGGCGTAACTCGTGTCATAGGAATGCATGGGCCTGGAACTCGGACTAAATACTAGCATCTCCATCCCAAAATCTTAGCTAGTTTTAGTACGAGAAGACTTGGACTATGATGTTACATGCTCTTTATTGTTCGATTTGTGGGATGACGCAAATATGTTATGTCATGTGCATATATCCAATAAATGGTTTGATAAAAAAAATAATAACTAAGGTTTAACCTAGACAATATTTGTACAGAAATGGTCTTAACTATTTTTTGAAGCATTGTGCAATTGCATTGAACATTAAAACAGTTTGCTATTAAAGTGATCTGTTTGCAACTTTCCGCAATTGCATATTTTTTTGCGGTTCCCAAAATTGGCAAATTTTGCGATTGATTGAAGGAGTAGGATTAAGGCGTTTCCATGCCAGGAGGTGGAAAGTTTAGATGAACCTACACAGAAAACTACTTAATTGTTAAGCTAGTACACCACATGAAGGAATCTATGCTATCTATTAAAAGACCACAGTCTATTTAAAAAGCTGACAATTTTTTTGCAATATTTACAATATAAATCTCATTCATAATCAGTTACTGAATTGATGGGATTTCCTCCATTTCATTAACCCTTTACCCAACAGAACGGCCCTGTGCCAATGCATTCTCTTATATATGCAAGTCGACCATAGGTCGCCTCGCATATATAAGAGAATGCATTGGCTTAACACATTACAAATTATAAAATTGTTAAAGAATGTAAGAAAAAATGGTAAAAAGTGTTAAAAAAAGATTTTTTTTAGGCCAATGCATTCTCTTATATATGCGAGGCGACCTATGGTCGACTCGCATATATAAGAGAATGCACTGGCACAGGGCATAACTGTAACTATCACAATGTGGTCAATGAACCGGTTCCAATGATATCCATATTTGTATGGTTCTATTGAGACAGACCGAAGATATTTTAGGCTGTTGAAGCTTTATTTGGCCGGTTTTGGCCGGTTTGTTGGGTAAAGGGTTAAAGAGTGGCGATGCATTGGTTTATGGCATAACGGATCACTTCACAGATCAGAGGTCAATGACATGTTGACAAGTTTCCATATATATAGCACTCCATATTTGGAAATGGTTTATTACGTCATGTTGGGAATGCCACGCCGTTGTAGAAATCAAATTTAGTGGACACTTCTAGAGACGTACACACGTTAGGATTATCGTCGTCTTTTTGAGGGCCTGTGGCCCTGGCACAAAGGTGCCGCAGACCCATAGAGTATTAGGGACCTGTATGCGCTTCGTACACATTTGGACCTAAATATTCGCATAGGATCATATTCGATTTACTTGATTCTGAAATAAGCCAAGCCCATAGTGGACATATACCCATTATTCTGTTGGATGGTGCAGGCCACAGTGAAAACACATATATATTAAAAGAGCATACATCTGGTCTGAAAATAGGATCATATTGAACCTAAATATTCAGTTTTGATTCTGAAATACCCCCATAGTGAGCTTATTTTAATTTGTATGTTTTTAGCTCACCTGAGACGAAGTCTCCGGTGGAGCTATAGTCATCACTCCTCGTCCGTCGTCCGTCCGTGCGGGCGTCTGTCCGTCCGTGGACACAATTTTGTCCGGAGTTTTTCTCAGTCGTTTTATGATTATTTTCCTCAGTCGTTTTATGATTATTTTCCGTGAAACTTGGCACAGACCACCCTGGGAACCTGTGCACCTGCGATTATGACGTCTGTCAGACTTTTTTTGGTGGAGTTGTCCCCCTTTTTCGACTTAGAAATTTTTCGCAACATGTATAATTTTGTCCGAGCTTTTATTCCTACATTTTTAGGTAAATATTTTTAAAACTTAGCACAGATATTTAGTACCATGGGAACCTGTGCACCTGCGATTATGACGTCTGTCCGACATTTTTTGGTGGAGTTATCTCCCTTTTTCGACTTAGAAATATTTTTGCAAGATGCATAATTTTGTCCGAGCTTTTATTCCTACATTTTTGGGTCAATTGTTTTTAAACTTGGCACAGATATTTAGTACCATGGGAACCTGTGCACCTGCGTTTATGACGTCTGTCCGACATTTTTTGGTGGAGTTATCCCCCTTTTTCGACTTAGAATTTTTTTCGCAACATGCATAAATTTGTCCCAGCTTTTATTTAGTCAATAAATTTAGGATTAGAGTTAGGAGTTAGGGTTAGGGGGTTTAGGGTTAGGGTTACCTGTTGACATAATTTCAGTGCCAAATATATGGTAATGGCTACTTCATTCAAATAACATTTTGAATACGGGGGGTATTACTTAGTCCCATCTGGGACAAGCCCATCTCTAGTTGAATTTATTATGTGAATATTTTACCCTCCAATTAACACCACTCCTTCTGTTCTTTTACTATTTTGTTGTCCGGATGATAACTTAACTCTTTCAGTGCCAAGTCCGATTTTTGTATCAACCCATATTTCCTTGATCATTTTTCAAATTTATTGATTATAATAATGTCATACATTGATGGAAAGAGCTCTTAGAATTTGCTTACTATTTTGACAGAATTTTATGAAACTTGTTATGTGGTCGTCATATAAGAAAGAACCGATGGAGAACACAACAAAGATGAGCTATATATATTTTTTACCCTGTGCCAATGCATTCTCTTATATATGCGAGTCGACCATAGGTCGCCTCGCATATATAAGAGAATGCATTGGCCTAACAATTTTTTATCATGTTTTTTAAATAAATGTTTCTTACAATTTTTAGGACATAAAATAAAAAACATCTATTAACCTGCAGGGAGCGCCACACATATATAGAAGCATAGAAGAGTGTCGTCTGCTCATGTTTGTCTGGGGCTCTGTATGGGTGAAATTATAAATTTGTTTATAATTTACAAGAACAAATTATTAAAATTGTTAGGCCAATGAATTCTCTTATATATGCGAGGCGACCTATGGTCGACTCGCATATATAAGAGAATGCATTGGCACAGGGTAAAAAAATCCTGACTTACGACTGGATTTGATATGGCGGGTCACATATAGAATAGAAATAAACCGCGCAATTCAAAAGAGTCCGAACTCAAGTAAACAAAATGATTGCAAACTGATTGATGCTCTAACTGTACTGAAGAAAATGAAAACTAAAATGGCATATTCTGTTCAGTATAAAAGGAGATGGTCCCATAAATGGCCGAATTTAACCCTTTAAAAATACCCCTTTAACTAATCAATAAGGCCAAAAAACCCACACAAAAAAATGTTGGTTCTCAGGCCCCGCTGCATTGAATAAAAAGGGCCGCACTAGGCCTTTTTATTGCAATGCCTGATGTTATGACAAAAAAACTTACGAAAAAATAAATTTAAAAAAAAAAAAAAAAAAGTTTTTTGGGATTTTATCAACATGTCCATAGCAGATATGTGTTGAATATTAGTGTGCATTGAGCTCTAACATCTAATGTGTTAAAAAGTGACTTGCAGGCTTACAACATGAAGTAGATGACTACAATTAAGAAAATGATTAGCTGATCCTCATGCTCTTCTTACAATTAGTCATTGTGAACAACTTACACTAATTGTAAATTTATACAATTGAAAGGCACAGGACTAAATTCAGGATCACATATTAGAATGGGGAGGTATCAGTTTTTAGACAACAATAACAGTAGTTAATGTCAGGGGCATTATATATTGTTAGGTAATCCCAGTCATACACTGGTAGTACAAAGTCATTTTTATATAAGACTAAATGAGTTTATATGCATAACAGTTCCCTCTACCTTTCTGGTTATTACTAGACAGAGGAAGGTATCTTTGTCCATGCTTACTATGCGCAGAAAAAAATTAAAAATAAAAATAAAACCATCCCTCCCTCATTGATTTGAAAACAAAATTGCCCGAGAACCAAAACACTTTTTTTTTTGGCCTAATAAGTATTAGTATTTATGTGTACCCATACCATAGTATGATATACATTGTGTCGATGTCCGGAATATTTCCCACCAATAAGAAGGAATCCTTCTGCAATTGCATTAAATGTTCTGTTGTCTGCTTATATTTCATGACAAATAATAGGCCATTTCAATAGATTTTATGTGTACCCATACCATAGTATGGTACACATAGTGTCGACATTCGTCCATCCGCCTGTCTGTCTGGTAGACACTTTACTCATAATGCGATAAGTCAAACATTTTCTATACGATCGGAACCAAAATTTGTATATGAGTTTCTCAGATCGAGTTCTAATACGGGTTTGATCCGAGTTTGTTTTACAGAGTTATGGCCCTTTTATGCATGCTGCAATAACTAAAAACAAATTTATCTGATCGAAACCAAATTTGGTATCTGAGTTTCTCAGCCCAAAATATAGATCGAGTTCGAATATGGGTTTGATCTGATTTTTTTAACAGAGATATGCCCCTTTTTAAAAAAAAATTTAGTATCCAAGCTGAAAATGGTCAATAACTAAACATCTGCCGATCGTGATCGCCCTCTCTTTTTTCACAATTTTGCAAAAAAACATTCTAGGATGGGGATTGTAAATTGTTCTTGCCTGAGGATGAATTTATAAATACCGGTATGCCTCATTTTACAATTGCAGGAAAAAGTGCTTTTTCGTTGACTTATTCGTGAGAGTATCAAACAAGGTAGCGGTGGACATGTACAACCGACTGGGTTACACCGTTTATCGGCGGGTTCTCGACTACTACTCCGGAGAAGTGGACGAGGATGCTTTCGGTGAGTAGTGTGTATTTATGTGCATTTATTAACCCTTTCTTTACAAAATGGATTCTTCCATCAGTAATAGCACTATATATTGGGATGATCTACTATTCATCTGGAGGGGTGTTCATGAAATGTAAGCAGATGTCAGACAGGTGAAATGACAATACAAGTACAGAAGGAGTCCTATATAGTGGAGGGAAATGTTCAGATAATAAGTTCAACAGAAGACCTATGGTTGTTTGTTGAACTTATTTTCTGAACATTACCTAAGGGAACTACTTTTCAAAGACAATTTGGTATAGAAAGGGTTAATTGTCCCACAGAGTTGGTGGAGCCACTGTGGAGGCTTTAGAAATGTGTTCCGTCCGTTCATCCATCCATAACAATTTTGGAGCTCTCTATCCAGGTCTCTAAATTTACCCGAATTCAAACCGGAAAAAGGTGTGCCCAAAATATGGAATTGTGCACAAATTTGCATATGAATACATTCTTTCTTCATGTATATAAATGCAAATGTCATAATTCACAAATTTATCATTTGAGGGGAAGGAAACAACCATTTTTAAAGGTATCTTCAGGAATTGAGCTCCCAGAAGCAAAGAAATTGCTTCTTTGGTGTCAACATTCAAACTTTTATTCCACCGGGCTATACCACCAGGCATGTGGGGTGCCTAAATTAAAGGCACGTGCGGCCTTAATTGTCGAAAATATTCATATTTGTTCCAAACACTGTAAACAGAAAAACATTAAAACGCATACAGTTCCGTTCATATATACCATGACCATCGCGTAAACAGCATGTTATCATAAAGACCTACTATATTTTACCTAAGCAAGAGCCTGATTGTGTTACAGAAGACAGCACAATGCTACTGGCTAATCACACACAAATGGCATAAATGCTCTTTATTAGTTCCATATCAGGTATTCACCAACAAAGAACGCTCTTTATGTTTACCATCATAATATAAACAAACACCAGAAAAGTAACTTATTATTCTTTTGTTTACATAACAATGGTCAAACAAATGACCATAACATACTGTTTATGCGATATTTCTTATTTGTATACGGACAAAGTCTATCTACATTTTGATGTTCTTTCTGTTTGTGGCAGTTTTTGACGGGTGGAGATATTTTCACAGGATACCCACCGCCAAGGCCAACCGTGTCTTTAATGATTTGAATGATTTTTTGTATACTCATAAACAAGCATGGGCGATATCAACAAGGAATGGGTTAGTCTATTCATTTTTTTGCTGAGTTATTGGCCTTTAGCATGAAAAATGCAACCATGCCAACTATTAATCTCTATATCTCTGTCATGTTAGCTAATGTTTGAATTCTCTCAGGTATACTTGTGAGGGAGCATGGGGTACAATATAACCCATAACCTATGCTGATCATTCTAGACTGGTATTCTGATACATTCATGTTGTTGGGGTCAGTATATTTCCTAAACAGCACACAAATCTTCATAGTAATGTGATACATACATGTATATATATGTACCTGATATATCTCCAACTGACTATCCTTTTAAGACTGGACAGTCTTCGTAATTGAAACCATCATAAGTATTTGGGACCACTATGGAAATAAGAGGGATTTCTTTCCTTCTTTCAGAGTTATCCCTGGTAATGATATATTTAATTATAGAGGTTGACCAGTATTAATATTAAAATCCATTAATATTAATATCTCTGTATAACCATCTTTTAAAACTTTATTGGTTAAATCTCTTTTTGATTATAAATCTAAACAGTGAGCCCTTTTTATCACTCACTTTCAGCTTACAGCTATATTTTAATGTCGACCACAGTTCCATCCATAATCATATAACATTTTAAAACTTTATTGGTTAAATCTCTTTTTGATTATAAATCTAAACAGTGAGCCCTTTTTATCACTCACTTTCAGCTTACAGCTATATTTTAATGTCGACCACAGTTCCATCCATAATCATATAACATTACTCCTTCAATTTGTAGTCATGTGACATCTTTGTATAAAATTGTATATAGATATTTGTATTATTGCCAATAAATAATCTAATCTAATCTAATAATCTAATATTTTGAGGTTAGGTGAGACCAATTTAATTAAAGGTACTCAATCTGATCAGACGCTCCTAAATTACTATTTCTTTGGCTTCAAGGAACCCACCCGTCAAAGCTCAGATTGATCAAATATAGATTTTTGAAGTTTGTGATTTCAATTGTTTGATTACCAGAAACACGAGGTCAAACGGACGGTCTTGCAGATAAAGATGGATAACTCTAAAATCAAGTGGTTATTATTACAACTTGATTTTAGAGTTATCCATCTTTATCTGCAAGACCGTCCATTTGACCCTCGTGCTTCAATCAGTTTGTGGCCCACAAACAATAGAAACCGCAAAGTTCAAACATCAATATCAAATCACTCTGAGCTTTGATGGGTGGGTTCCTCGACTCGAATCAAATATTTTTTACCCCCGAAGCCAAAGAAATAGTAATTTAGGAGCGTCTGATCGGATTGAGTACCTTTAATTGGTTAAGAACCAGTCAACAACTTTGTTTATTGAAAATGCAAAAATAAAATAATTATTTTTTTTTTTTGCTCATGGTGTTTAGTTTTTATAAGACTTCTCACCAAACGATTCTATTGGTCTTAACTCTTTCGCTGCCAAACGCGCATAAATGCGAACTTCGTAGACGCTGCCAATCGCGCATTTTTGCGAATTTGGTATGTAGTCTAATGTATGGGATATAACTCTATTCTTTCCGGCATGTTTGACAGTGTACAATGTATTTATCTGTAGTACTGTTGAGCGCGAACAATTTAAAGCGACAATGTCCTCAAGGTCATGCTATTTCTGACGTTATGGAGGTACAGTCAGAGCCGGAATATTGCGTCATTGTAATTAGCACGTGGTTATCAGTCGAAAATGGCTGCTCGCAAAAGACTCAGGACTGAAGAAGTTATTGTTATTACCTCTATACTCTAATGATCGAGGGGCGCCTGTGGCGCATAAGTTACTTATACCTATTATTTGTGTGGGCAGTAGCCTCTATTATAGGGGCGCCTGCGGCGCGGAAGATACTAGGGTGGCGGGATGGGGTGGTGGGTGGGTAACTAACCTCTATACTCTAATGATCGAGGGGCGCCTGCGGCGCATAAGATACTTATACCTATTATTTATAATACACCTTTACTGGTTTGAACAACCCTTGTCTATTGTGTCGTTTTCCAGTGGTGATAACAGGCCACTAAATTAATTATGCTGGTGAGTTGACCATGCGTACGCCCGCGTGACCCATATAATTCACATAAATCATCGTAAAACCCAATTTTCCTGAAATTCAAGATGGCCGTCAAGATCACGTGACTTATAAGGGGCGGAGCAGGGTCATATGTTACCTGCAGGTATATATACATATGGGTATGGTTATCTCATATATATTTTGAAGACCTCTGTCTGTCTGTCTGTTTGTTTGTCTGTCTGTCTGTCATTAATACAAATCTACGATTCTCGACCGATCGGGACGAAACTTGGTACGTGTGTGTAGTTTGACCAGGCGGTTGTCGTTGTCGTATTGGCGAGCCCGTGCGACGCCCGCTTCGCGCATGCGCAGACGAGATCTCGGAAACGGGTGGAGCTATCGACTTGAAATTTGCTATGTGAATGTATCTTGCCCCGGATACGAATTTTATCGTGTCGCCGAGCCTGTGCGACGCCAGCTTCGCGCATGCGCAGACGAGATCTCGGAAACGGGTGGAGCCAAAGAAATAGTAATTTAGGAGCGTCTGATCGGATTGAGTACCTTTAATTGGTTAAGAACCAGTCAACAACTTTGTTTATTGAAAATGCAAAAATAAAATTAAAAATTTTTTTTTTTGCTCATGGTGTTTAGTTTTTAGCTCACCTGAGACGAAGTCTCCGGTGGAGCTATAGTCATCACTCCTCGTCCGTCGTCCGTCCGTCCATCCGTCCATTCGTCCGTCCGTCAACAATTCTTTGAACATCTTCTCCTCTGGAACCGTAAGACCAAATGGGTTCATATTTGGTGTGGATGTTCCCTAGGTGACTCTCATTCCGATTTGTTCAAATGAGGTCACTGGGTCAAATAGTTGCGAAGCCAGGGCCATAACTCTGTAATTCTTACAACAACTTCTTCTCAAATTTCATTGGTCCGAATGGGTTCATATTTGGTACAAAGGGTCTTTGGGGGACTGTTATTCAGATTTGTTCAAATGAGGTCACTGGGTCGAATGTGGGCAGAGCCAGTGACATAACTAAAAAAAAAAAGCATGTTATAAAATTTGAAAAAGTGACACCATTATAACATCTGCAGATTTATGAAACTTTAATCTTTAATCTTCTGAAATTACAGAAATATTCCATTACCCATCCCCCTCCCACATGGCCCAGATGCACCCCCACCCTGCAGTGGCCTACACCCAACCAACATCCCTTCCAATGGATATCATTTCCAGCTTCCAACATTTATACCTGTTCTATTAAAGTTGCAGATATCTCTTTGTGGATAGACAGAGAGAAACACAGGTCATTAATCAAGGAATACAATGTCACTGACAGCTTGTATAAACATACTGCTAGCAATTTAAACAAACTGCCTGAATTTAGTGTGTCTGACATTTGCAAGTCAGAGAATCATTAATAAGAGGTACAATCTATCATGTATTGTTCAACATGGCAAATAGGAGGTCTGTCATTTGCAGAATGAGGTCCCCAGAGGGTGAATTTAGTGATGCTATCCCACACAGTTGTTAGTTACATTTCCCTTCTAGGAAGTTTCTATATCCCCTAATTTGCAGAATATAAAATTCATAATTGAGGTGCTGTCCAATGGGTGAACATCAACTTCAACTGGGGAACTTCAATCTTATCCTAGGTCTGCCATAGCAGTTGAGGGCCTTAGCAGAATGAGGTCCCCAGAGGGTGAATTTAGTGATGCTAGCCCACTGTGCAGGATAGCGTTACTAAAGTCACCCTCTGGGGGACCTCATTCCGCAAATGACAGACACACTATCACACTATTTCAAGGCTTGATTGTATAATACATTGTGTTGCTTGAGGCCAGGCACATACAATGTAGGAATAGGTGCACTATTTGCAGGCTTGCTCCTTTGGTGATTGTGGTTCAGATTTGTTCTATCAGGGTCACCAGGTCACGTAGGTGCAAGGCCAGCTACATTACTCTTTCTCTACATAGTAATTCATGATGTGTCTTCTATGCAATAATCAAATGGCCTATTTTGCTTATATTTGGTATGAAATTACCTTTGTGAAAATGGGATCACAAAGTCAAATAAGGGCAGAGCCAGAGACTATTTCACTACATAGTAATTCTTAAAATATGTTTGCAAGAACTGGTTGGCTTATTTAGCATGGAATGTTCTTCCTTGACTGCAATTCAGATTTTTTTTAAATGGGGTCACTTGGTCAAATAGGGGCCAAACGAAGAACAGTTTCCCTCTTAATATGCTTCCTTCACAAGGACCATCAGGTCTATTTTACTGATATTTATCATATGTATGAAGGGTTCTTTGGTGTCTGGGATTTAAATTTATTCAGATGGGGTCACCAGGTTAAATAGGGTGGGACCAGGGACATAACTATATGTCTCTATAGTAATTCTTAAAATGTCTTCTCAAGAGAGGTTGGACTATTTAGCTTACATATAGTATGGAGCAATCAGGAGGATCCTTAAGTGACTGAGATTCAGATTTGTTAAAATGAGGTCAATTTGTCAAGAAATGGTGGGGCTATGGGGAGTTAACACTTTTGTGTCTAATAAAATCATTGAAATGCCAAATTCATTAAAACATCTACCTTGGAACCACCTGACTGATTAATCTGACTTACATGTATTGTGTTTTGGATCCATGGATAATTGGGCTTCAAACATGTCTAAATGGTTTTGGAAAAAGGCGCTTGTGAGATTGGAAATTTCCAACAATTGAGAAAGTTTGAGGTGTCAGTTGTGAAATTCCAACCTAAGACTTGGGAGTCTGTATACCGGTCAAAGGGGACTTGTTGACCTGGAGGAGGAGGGGGTGATCAGTAGTGTACAGTTGGCAATTTCAAGGTGGTTTTTTACCAAGCTACATACTTGAAGTCTCTCTAGCCACATATCCTGTTTAAATCTACTTCTTTTAAAGTGATTATGAAAAGTGCTCACTGTTTTGGTCTCCAGAGTCCCAGTCTTATCAGTCTTTGTAGTCTGGTGAGCGACCCCACAGTCATTGACTGTCTTGTTATAAGACTTCTCACCAACCGATTCTATTGGTCTTAACTCTTTCGCTGCCAAACGCGCATAAATGCGAACTTCGTAGACGCTGCCAATCGCGCATTTTTGCGAATTTGGTATGTAGTCTAATGTATGGGATATAACTCTATTCTTTCCGGCATGTTTGACAGTGTACAATGTATTTATCTGTAGTACTGTTGCGCGCGAACAATTTAAAGCGACAATGTCCTCAAGGTCATGCTATTTCTGACGTTATGGAGGTACAGTCAGAGCCGGAATATTGCGTCATTGTTATTAGCACGTGGTTATCAGTCGAAAATGGCTGCTCGCAAAAGACTCAGGACTGAAGAAGTTATTGTTATTACCTCTATACTCTAATGATCGAGGGGCGCCTGTGGCGCATAAGTTACTTATACCTATTATTTGTGTGGGCAGTAGCCTCTATTATAGGGGCGCCTGCGGCGCGGAAGATACTAGGGTGGCGGGATAGGGTGGTGGGTGGGTAACTAACCTCTATACTCTAATGATCGAGGGGCGCCTGCGGCGCATAAGATACTTATACCTATTATGTATGTGGGCAGTAGCCTCTATAGGGGCGCCTGCGGCGCATAAGATACTATGGGTGGCGGGATGGGGTGGTGGGTGGGTAACTAACCTCTATACTCTAATGATCGAGGGGCGCCTGCGGCGCATAAGATACTTATACCTATTATTTATAATACACCTTTACTGGTTTTGAACAACCCTTGTCTATTGTGTCGTTTTCCAGTGGTGATAACAGGCCACTAAATTAATTATGCTGGTGAGTTGACCATGCGTACGCCCGCGTGACCCATATAATTCACATAAATCATCGTAAAACCCAATTTTCCTGAAATTCAAGATGGCCGTCAAGATCACGTGACTTATAAGGGGCGGAGCAGGGTCATATGTCCCCTGCAGGTATATATACATATGGGTATGGTTATCTCATATATATTTTGAAGACCTCTGTCTGTCTGTCTGTTTGTTTGTCTGTCTGTCTGTCGTTAATACAAATCTACGATTCTCGACCGATCGGGACGAAACTTGGTACGTGTGTGTAGTTTGACCAGGCGGTTGTCGTTGTCGTATTGGCGAGCCCGTGCGACACCCGCTTTGCGCAGACGAGATCTCGGAAACGGGTGGAGCTATCGACTTGAAATTTGCTATGTGAATGTATCTTGCCCCGGATACGAATTTTATCGGGTCGCCGAGCCTGTGCGACACCAGCTTCGCGCATGCGCAGACGAGATCTCGGAAATGGGTGGAGCTATCGACTTGAAATTTTGTATGTGAATGTATCTTGCCCCGGATACAAATTTTATCGGGTCGCCGAGCCCGTGCGACGCCAGCTTCGCGCATGCGCAGACCATATCTCGGAAACGGGTAGAGCTATCAACTTGAAATTTGGTTTTTGAATAGCCCGGACAACGTCGGGCTGGGTAGAGCTATCGACTTGAAATTTGGTTTTTGAATAGCCCGGACAACGTCGGGCTCATCGGCTAGTATTATATATATCTATATTTGGAATTGTACCTATCAGGGAATATTCAAGCAACCAAAGCACGAACTCGACAAAGTGCGCCATTGTATCCCATTTTGCTACAAATAGGTGGCAACTTGCATAAATCCAAGATGGACGTCAAGGTCACGTGACCTATTTTATGTCCAAAGTGGGTTCATATAGGTTACTCCTGTGTACCTTACTGTTGGACATCGTATAATTGGGTTGAATATTAGAAAGCAAACAACACACCCATTCATACCCACACAAACTGTACATATACAGGCAAATAGCCACTAATCCAAGATGGCCGCCAATGTCGCGTGACCTTGGTGGGCGTGTCCACGGCGGCATTCGACAGGGTATACCTATGTCTATATAAATGTGAAGTTTCAACTAATTATATTAGAAACTGCTTGAGATATAATGTATTACCCATATATACCTGAAATACATGGATATATGTACAGGATGCTTGGCACTGGGGGCTACGTCTGTGGTGGCGGGTGGCAGCAAAAGAGTTAATGCCATAAAAAATGTGAAAATACGGGATTTACATTCACCGGGATTGAGTGGAATAATCTGTGCCCCCCTCCATCTAGATATTTTTTCCCTTGTTTTTCGTAAACTAACTACAGTAATGCCCTAAGTAATCGACCCCTTAACCACAGCAGAATTAAGGGTCACTTTTCAGGATTTAGTCGGAAATATGGCTTGTTGCCATTCATCGGAAAGCTCTCCCTGAGAGCATTCCGATGAATGGCAACAAGCCATATTTCCGACTAAATCCTGAAAATTTACCCATAATTCTGCTGTAGTTGGGTAACTTTTCAGGATTTAGTCGGAAATATGGCTTGTTGCCATTCATCGGAAAGCTCTCCCTGAGAGCATTCCGATGAATGGCAACAAGCCATATTTCCGACTAAATCCTGAAAAGTTACCCATAATTCTGCTGTAGTTAAAGAGTCCATTACTTAGGGCATTACTGTACATGTACTGGATTCACTTTTGTCAGTCTGTCCATCTGTCTGGCAATTTATCTCAGCCATCATCATGGGTAACAGGGTTTGAATGAAATTTGGTATGGAAGTTTGCCATCCCGAGTACTGTAAAAAGAGGGGCCAATGACATTCTTACATTTTCTTTTCTAGAATTATCCTTCTTTGTTAATCTGGAAATATTGTTTATGTCCGCTCACCTTTTAGGGGATATGGCATCTACTGGACCTGGTTGGGCCTCACCAAATAGATGCTTACAGGCAAGGCTGGTTACAGTGTGTCTGACATTTGCAGAATGAGGTCCCCAGAGGGTGAATTTAGTGATGCTATCCCACCCAGTGGGCTAGCATCACCATATTCACCCTCTGGGAACCTCATTCTGCTTTGTCCTCAACTGCTTATGGAGACCTAGTTCCCCAGTTGAAATTGGTGATGTTCACCCATTAGTCATCTTGATTATGCAACATATCTTTTGCAAATTAGGGGATATAGAAACTGAACAGAAGGGGAAAAGTAACTAAAACAATGTTAATTGGAGACTATAGATTATAGACTAGCAGAATGAGGTCCTCAGAGGGTGAAATTGGTGATGCTAGCCTTCTATAAGGGTTAGTACATGTATAACTAAATTCACCCTCCGGGGACCCCATTCTGTAAATGTCAGGCACTCTATGTCCAGGCTTGCTTACATATACATGTTTAAAGGTACTCAATCCGATCAGAGGGTCCCCATCTCAACAGATTTTATCAAAGGTCACTTTAGTTATCAGAATCGATTAATTATCCAAAAATAATGCTAACGACTGTGAACTATCGTATATATAATTGCCCAAAATGTGTTGTGTAGCAACATTTTATTCAATGGAATTTAGTATCGAGAGTATGTCGGTCGGCTTTTTCGGTAAACTTCTGGGACAGAAAGTATTCCCGATAATGAAAAATAATAGATGTCTAAAATCGATATCTAATAAATCTGAGCTTTGATGGGTGGATTCCTCGACTCGAATCAAATATTTTTGACCCCCGAAGCCATTGAAAAAGTAATTGTTGGAGTTTTATCGGATTGAGTACCTTTAAATGAGTCCACTACTCCACTAGCTACATATTCTATATTTAAATTGATGTGAAGCACTCCGGTAGAGCGATCAAATAGTGGAGAATAATCTTGCTCAAAATAACCGTAGTTATTTTTACAAATATTATATCCGAATTGACAACACAGACCATCATTCTTATATATTAATTAAATACAGTGACGCTCCATGGCGAAATCGTTTTCGTTAGTTTACCACCGATAGATGCGTCCCGAATCGAGTAGTAAATATTTACAATTGAGCGCAGTTCAGATGATGTTTTCTATGGAGTGGTACGGTTTATTTGCTTCAAAAATTTTGGCGACGTTAGTAGAATGTTACATTCCTCCAGTTGGCATAGCGCCTGAATACTAACACATCAGTATCACGCAGCCGAACAGGTACATAATATGTCTTTAATTATTCAGATATGAGGAAGGCGTTATCACACGATGTAGATAAGAAGTCAATTATTCCGCTACCACACCCTGTACGTCCAGAGGAGTTGGACTAACACGGGCTCAGGTTCTTTACGGAGATAACATGACGTTCTATCTCAACCTACTGGTTATTGTTCTTACAACACTGATTGCTGTTGTCATCACATTTATTATACTGACGGCCAGATCATCGAAGAAATACCACATCCATGTTCCTGACAGAGAACTATAGTTTGTACAGAATGTCCTAAATAATCGACTATTAACCACAGCAGAATTATGGGTAATTTTTCAGGACTTAGTCGGAAATATGGCTTGTTGCCATTTATCGGAAAACTCTCAGTGAGAGCTTTCCAATGAATGGCAAGAAGCCATATTTCCGACTAAATCCTGAAAAATACCCATAATTCTGCCGTAGTTAAGGAGTCGATTATTTAGGGCATTACTGCAGTCCAAGTTTCCTGCTACGTAATCCAGCTTGTGATATCGGTAATGCTAGATGTTGGTTTTTTTCACATTATATTGCCATTTTAAGTTGACGACTCAATGTGGAGTTTAGAACAAATATGTATTTTATGGAATAAGCCAGTTACTTTCACAATTTTTAATTTTTAACCCATATTAAAGATATCAGCAGGTGTTTTGTTATACCCATGATATATTAGCAGTGGTTATGTTATACCCATGATATATTAGCAGCGATTTTTAATACCCATAATATATTAGCAGGGGTTTTTGTAATACCCATAATATATTATATTAGCAGGGCCCCGTACATGCATAAAAGTAGATATATGTCTAAAATTCTATAAAATGTATTTTGTGCATATTATCGGGAATTCCAATTCCCCCATACATGCATGCAAGTACATGTACATGTGTGTCTGTGTAAACCTATAATAATTAAAATAACATCACGCCTTTAAAATCATTTTCACAAAATTCACAATTGCGGCCTGTTATTACCATTATTGGTGATTTTAGATGAGAGGGGGTAAAGTAATGCTTAAAGACTGGTAGAGGAGTATGGGATATGGGTCTTCAACTTAAAACAGCTCTATCAATAAAACAAGCTGTTTTAAAGGCGCACTTAATTTTCGAACCCCCAGATCACGTATATAAAATATTGAACATTTTATATACCATTTGAAAGATGAAGCTCCAAAACATTGAATTATTAACTTATTCAATGTAATAAACTGAACTGTTTTTGTGCTTAAGATTCAGCTGAATTGTAGTGCTAAGGGTATTATTTTCAGTGGAGGGGGAATAACTCTGTCTTGAAGATAAGAGTTATTCCCCTTCCATTGAAAATACATTTTTAGTTTGAATACTGTTGCATTCTGGGAGCCATAACAGGGGAAATCTTTCAGCTGTTTTTTTATTTCTCTATGGGCATCTTCTGAGACACAGACGTTTAAAATGGTGAATAAATTATAGTATTTTAATCATATTTTATTGCATAGATTGTTATTAAAACCATATATCAAGGCATTATAAAAAAATAATCGGTGACTCGAAAATTAAGTTGGCCTTTAAGTCAGGAAACTTGTGGTTTGACCAGTTACAGCTATATTAGCATATCTTAATTTAAAGTCACCCAAAGTGTTCAAGCTTATTTTATATACAATAAAGGTGACTTTAAGCATTATAAAGATTTTAAAGTCAATCTGTTGACAAAGAATTTCTGGAATAAAAATATTTTCATTGCACATCCATTGGCTTAATGTTTGCAAAATACAGAAGATTTCTAATCGTACAAGAAAAAATCTACCTAGTCCTCGGATAACATCGTTACGTTGACAACATTCCTGATGACAATGTCAACTTTAATAGAAACGTTCTTCAGTGTTTAAGTGGCATACTCAGTCTGTCCAAAGGACTTATTTGTTCAATTAAATAAGGAAGCCAACATATTTTAGTATTTAGTATTCTGCAAGCGCCAGTCTCTGTGGTGTGCAATAAACATAGAATGTAAGAATGACGCAGTGCTGTTAACTGATTAACTTCTTACCACACTCGTTCAAACGCCTCGCAACAAACTTGTATGGTAACGTTGAAGATGCACAATCCAATTATATTGTCCCCGTACCATCCAGTTACCGGTACTACAACAGTGGAATTTCATCAAAATCCTCTTGAGTTATCCAAATTAATTTATTGCCAATAAATACTCACAACAACACCAAGCACGATATTATAGTTGCCAAAAAAAGTCCTGTATAAATAATATTTTTTCTTGGCAGTTTTGGCCAACTGAAATTCCCCAACACGTGTCATCACAAATGTAAACAAACATCAATTGCCAATTTGCCATGTGTAATCAGTTTGTTGTACAAGATGTCTATTTGCATGAATAAAATATGATTACCAATTCGCAAATAAGTATATGTATGAATCCGCACGCCAACTATCACAAGATATCTTAATTTTTGTTGCTGCAATTCTTTTCATTGTCTTATATTCTGAAAATAATCTGCGATCACCATGCAAAGCCACAGTGAACCATGACCTTGTGTGACCTCTTAAAATCTTGTGACGCCTCTGCACATGTCCGTATATTTCTAGAAGAAGTCAATGGAATTTTTGCTAGGCTGACAAAAATTTGAGGGGGATAAAATTAACAGATTTCAAAAATCAAAGTCTTATAACTCTGAGCTTTGACGGGTGGGTTGCTCAACAGAAATAAATTAAATATTATTACCTGCCAAAGAAATAGTAATTTTGGGGCATTAATAGGATTATGCATCTTTAATTTATAATACATCATGAATTTATTGCTTATTTGTCAATGACACTCAATGTATTGACTAAAGATGCCCCATCGATTTGACATCTTCAAACCATTATTTGTACATTTTCTATATCCAAATATAATTAGATCAAACTGATGCCATTTATGGGCAAGCCTGATTTTAGCATGTCTGTCATTTGCAGAATGAAGTCCCCAGAGGGTGAATTTAGTGACGCTATCAAGCATAGCAGGCTAGCATCACTAAATATTCACCCTCTTAAGAACGAAAGGGTTGATTTGGTGTCAAATCAGATGGGGTGGGGCATCTTATTGAGAGTATGTATGCATTACCCTTTCATGGTGGGAGCTTCAATGGTGCAGCATTAAAAATCCTGTGCCAGTGCAATAAGGAGCCTTCCATATATAAGAGAATGCACTGCCTTGCAAGGCCAAGGTAAATATCATTAGGACAATGTATTATCTTATATAATGTGAGGCTCTCTATGGGGTTTCGCAAAATTTCCTGAGGCTCCAGTCATGGAAGGGTTTGTGCATTGTTTATGTGAACGTGAATCTTGACTCCATAAAGTACCTGAGCGACTTTTGTTTTGTGTTTATTAAAGAGTGATATCAGTGAATGCATTGTTTCTCTCTACAACCCTTCATTTAATACCCATAATATATAAGCAGGGGTTTTGTAATACCCATAATATATGAGCAGGGGTTTTGTAATTCCCATAATATATTAGTAGGTGTTTTGTAATGCCCATAATATATTAGTAGGTGTTTTGTAATACCCATAATATATGAGCAGGGGTTTTGTAATTCCCATAATATATGAGCAGGGATTTTTTAATACCCATAATATATGAGCAGGGATTTTTTAATACCCATAATATATTAGTAGGTGTTTTTGTAATACCCGTAATATATTAGTAGGGATTTTTTGTAATACCCATAATATATAAGCAGGGATTTGTAATACCCATAACATATCAAATGTTGCATTGGTGTCTCGCATACCACAGTTGTCGTGGATGACTCGCGCGTCAAACGAGTACCCAGTCAGGGGTCAATGGATATTGTCAGTATGCTAATCCTGATATTCTCATTAGATGCTCGGATTGCTTTCTCCTAAAAGAGGATGGGTAATAAATAACCTATTACAGGAGTAATACTCATTCAAAGTGCATTTCAATTAAGTTGCCTTGGAATGTGGTATATAAATGCATCAGTCATTATTATACCCCCTTTTGGTATACTGTTTTGCACCTGTCCGTGCGTGTGTACGTCCGTCCGATGTCTGTTCATGTCATATTACTTGAACAGTAATGCTCAGATCCCAATGAAATTAGGTATGGATGTTCACTACTATGAGTACATTAAATAGAGGGTTCCATCATTTCTTTCGGATTCTCCATTCTAGAGTTATTCATCTTTGTTTATCTGGAAATGTTGTCTTTTTGGTCTGTCTGGTGTCTGTTCATGTCGTAACTTCAATAGTTGTGCTGGGATCTCAATGAAATTTGGTATGGATGTTCACTACTATGAGAACATTAAAAAGAGGGTTCCATCGTTTTGTTCAGATTTTCCATTCTAGAGTTATACATCTTTGTTTATCTGGAAATGTTGTCTTTTTGGTCCGTCTGGTGTCTGTTCATGTCGTAACTTCAACAGTTGTACTGGGATCTAAATGAAATTTGGTACGGATGTTCACTACTATGATGACATTCAATAGAGGGTTCCATTGTTCTGTTCTGCTTTTCCATTATAGAGTTATTCATCTTTGTTTATCTGGAAATGTTGGCTGTTTAGTCCTTCTGATGTCTGTTCAGCTCATAACTTGAACAGTAATGCTCGGATCTCAATGAAATTTTGTATGGATGTTCACCACTATGAGGACATTTAATGGCACATTCAACTGTTTTGTTTTGGTTTTTTGTCCTATAGTTATTCATCTTTGTTTATATGAAAATGCTGAATTTTGGGTCCATCTGAGTATAGCAGTCATAAGTTATAGATATGCCCACACTAGGCGGTATGCCACAAGGGGTATGCACCGGACGACAGTCCATCTCTTGTTATTTTTAATTCGCCAAAAAAGTGGGGTCTTAGTGGAAATGCCAATTTATTTCAAGGAATCGGAATGGTTTTTTACCTCCAGATGAACACAAATGTGACCCGCCATATAAAATCCTGTCGTAAGTCGGGATTTTTTTACCCTGTGCCAATGCATTCTCTTATATATGCGAGTCGACCATAGGTCGCCTCGCATATATAGGAGAATGCATTGGCCTAACAATTTTTTACAATTTTAATAATTTTTCTTGTATTCTTTAACAATTTTATAATTTTACCCATACAGAGCCCCAGACAAACATGAGCAGACGACACTCTTCTATATGCTTCTATATATGTGTGGGGCTCCCTGTAGGGTAATGGATGTTTTTTATTTTATGTCCTAAAAATTGTAAGAAACATAAAAAAATGATAAAAAATTGTAAGGCCAATGCATTCTCTTATATATGCGAGACGACCTATGGTCGACTCGCATATATAAGAGAATGCATTGGCACAGGGTAAATAAAATCCGGACTTGCGACTGGATTTGATATGGTGGGTCACATATATTCTTCAATTTGACTGAATTATGAGGATGTCGCCTCCCTACGCCTGAATCCTGAATACCAGCTGGGATACCTGGCGTTGCACGGGTAAAGAATGAGTAAATTGTTAGTGCCCAACAATCTGGAGACACTCTGGATAAATTTACCTCTATATCTCTTATGTTGAAAATTAATGCTCTGTTGCCAATTATCAGTGTCTATGTCACCTGATGTCAAAAAGGCAACTATCCCATTATGCTTCCCTTGTCAAATTACTCTTGTGTGCCAATTTACACATATCTTCACTGATTTGATAATAAATGCTCATTGATCATCTATGTCAATATAATTTATTTGTCACCATTTAAGTCATCTGAGGTCAAAGGCTCCTAGTCCATGATATTTCCATGGCCAGGTGACCTCTGTGTACCAATTTTCCTACATATCGTCTCAGCTGATGCCCCTTTAAAGGCATAGGCGGCCTTCGTTGCAGACATATTCATATTTGTTCAAATCGCCATCAACAGAAGGAATATTAAAATATATATAGTTTTGTTCATATGCCAAACATAATCAGCGCGTCAATAGTATATTGTCGTCAAGACGTACAATGCTGTACGTAAACAAGAGCCTGCTCATGTTACACAAGTTTTGCTTCTGTTTACATAACACAGCTCAGTTCTATTGGTTAATCACACACAAATGGTATAAACGCTCTTTATTATTTCCATATCAGGAAAACAGTAACAAACTAGAATGCACTCACTGGAGCTGCCTATACTTGCGCCCATCACACATTTTGGCATGTTGTGTGGTGTCTTGCCAACAACAGTTTGAACCACGGTGCTGGCCCCTCGTTTGAGAGATCGATAACAAAAATCTAGATATCAAATCTCTGTTCATCCATCGCTGAAATAGTTGTGTGTACGGACATAATATCCCTGTTATGATGATATGGACCCCAGTTGGCTGCATATTAGGAACGATAACTCTATCCGATCTAATTAACAGGTGAGACATATTGGTAGTGTTTTTTACCTGTTAACCAACTATCAGATTTAGGCCACTCCTATGCATGGTGTATTATCTACATGTATATTACGTGAGGACCTTGGTGGGGTTAGCTTCAGTCTTGAATGTTAAAGTGACACACTGCGCTCGCTGAACGAAGTCTCTCCATGTGAACGATGTATTATCTACATGTATATCACGTGATGACCTCGCTGAACGATGGGCAGCTTCCGCCCTGAATATTAAAGGGACAAAATGCACTCAGTATTTGAATATTAAAGGGACAATAGGCTCTCACGGGGGATGATTGTTAAAGTGACACAAGGCACTCACTATGGATGAATGTTAAAGTAACACTAGGCACTCACTGTGGGATAATGTTAAAGTGACATTTGCATTGAAAACTTCAAACGCGTTGACGTGCGCGTTACTAGGACTGACCCGCAGTTTATAAGGGTATACGTCTTGGATGGTAATTTGGCGCCTATAACAATTACTAAGTTTTTTGAAGTTTTTGAAAGTTTTGAAATTTTTTTAATTTTTCAATATTGTTCATTTATGAACGATTTATTACCAAAATAAAACCAGATGACGATGCAAGTTAAGTATATATGTGGATTTAAATTACAATTGATGCAACCATTTCATATTTTGCGTGTCCATTATTTACAGTATGTACTTCCGGTATGACGTAACATGTTCGCGGAAGGACAGACAGACAAAGATCCGAACCGAAAACATTACTTGCGTCCAGCATGGACTGGCGCAAGTAATTAACGCTCTTTATGTTTACCATATCCGGATCTAAACAAAAGCCAGGGTCTGTAACGTGTTTTGCTTTTGTTTACATAACAAAGGAAAAGCATTTGACAATAACATACTGTTTATGCCATATTTCTGATTGATATAAGAACAAGGTCTGTCTATATTTTACTATTCTTTCTGTTTATGGCGGTTTTTGACGGAGGTGAATATAACAGCATATTTGTACCCACCGCCAACGCCGCCCGTATCTTTAAGTCGTGTGGTGTCAATGGTACCTATCCCATGACACTCTGGTCAATTACCCATGTGAACCAATTTTCAAAGACCAGATACCAACCGTTTTGGGTTATTTAATTAAAGTTGTTATTAAGTACTCTTTTAAGGTGTGTGAGGTAAATGGCACCTATTCCATGACACTCATCGGGTCAATATGCCCCAGTGAATCAATTTTCAACGACCAGATTCCAACCATTTTGGTTATATAATTACATTTGATGTCGACGGCACCTATATCCCATGACGCTCTCCTGGTCAATTGGCCTTGTGTATAAATCGTCATCTCCGAGGATCCAGTCGTTTGGTCGCATAGCCCCATAGACAAACACACGAACTTGAGTTTTATTAGTGTATACTAGAGTATGACAGAGTATAGATCATGCCATGAATCTCTACTCTGACAAACGCCCGTAGAGATCATATTCCACCAGTACAAAACCTTGGAACTTTTTGGAATTTTGATAGGGAACTTTATAAAGTCGGAAAAAAAACGTGGGGAATATATTTCTTAATTATTTTATATTCCTTAATAATGTACTTTACTGTAGGTGAAGGTCCCAACTCGAAATTTCACGATTTAAGTGAATCTGTGAGCGATTTTGCGCCGCTCACAATTACAATTATGGCATTTATCCTGCGTAATTAATTCAATGTTTATTGCGATATCGGCCAGTATCGGCTCACAAAAAAGTCACATAAAAGGATGCAATTTTGAGTTGAGACATTCACCTACAGTGAAGTACAGTACTGAGGAACGTGAATTATAACTAAGAAATATATTCTCTGTGTTATTTTTTCGATGTTATAAGGTTCCCTGTCAAAACTTCAAAAAGTTCCAAGGATTTGTACTGGTGGAATATTATCGCTTCGGGCGTTAGCCAAAGTAGATATTCATGGCATGATCTAGGTAGTATAGAGTTCTCCCTCTTGCCACGCTGGTAAAATCACTTTCCCCTCCACAAACCATTTCGGTGCTTCATTTGGAATCAGGGAGCTAAATGTGTTCCAGAGTCGGGGAACGAGTACACCGTGGAATTGCTAAAGGTGAGGGTAACTTAAGAACGACCTTCACCTGATACATGCGACACGTTATTAAAGGCGCGTACACATGAAGCTGCAAGAAAATATCTGCAAGAAAATATCAGGTACAATTGTACTCTGATATTTTCTTGCTGCAAAGATTACGCCCGTGAGAAAGCGGCGGGTTAGTTGACGTTGATTGAGCTCAATGTGACTAGTGTTAGTCGTGTTTGTTGAAGTGAATTACTGCGGACAAACAACCTATAGTCCATATCGAATATTCATAGAGTTATAAAGTGTTATGGAAAATTTAAAATGCCACCTATTTTAACGAGAAAGGAACGCGCCCTCTATGCATACATAAAGTCCAAATTAAAGTAAAACAACTAAATCAAGGCATGTGAGGTACCAAATTATAAAGCATCCCCATACACGCAGAGGGTTTCCGTTCGGGGGTGTCCACCTTGGGAAATTCTAACTGCACCCCCCCCCCCCCCCCTTGAATCAGAATCAGACCAAACACAAGTTTTCCATAATTCCATTAGCACCCCCCTTGCACCTCAGTGCTCTTAGTCCTAATATTAGACCATGGTTCCGCCCGGTGTGCGAAAATTTTGAAATCTGAACAAGAAAATCGCAAAATCCTACCATCTAGACTAGCCTCAATCATTCATAGAGTTGGAAATTTCAAACCTGACACCTCACTTAGGTTGGAAAATTTACATCTGATGACAATTCCAATGACAATGTTGACCAAATGTATGACAATATTGTTTTCTTAAATTAACTAGCAGTTTTTGACTTTTGACTGGCCACGGGGGAGGGACCAGGACACAAGCTTTCAAAGTGTTGGAAATTTCCAACCTGTCATCCCACTGAGGTTGGAAAGTTTCCAACTGATGACCATTTCAGACCAAAATTTTTACCAAAAATAGGAAAATATGCAAATATTGGTCAAAAAACAATTAATTCCCCCAAGAATTTTTTGGAAAATCAAACTACAAGAATATTTTCAACATATTGTTGGTGTGAAATTTCCAACTAATGTTTTGGCAGGTACATGTATGAAATGTCCAACTGTTGAAAATATTGACCAAAGTTGGGGGGTGAGACACACCCCAAGCCCCTCTGTCGCCACGTCTCTGTACACACGTATATACATGTATATATAATACATCAGCGGTTCTGACAACCAATGTAAAATGGAAATACGTAGTATGTTGAAACAGACGATACTATTGATGGATCATAACTCGAGTGCTTGAATTGTTACGATCATATCCCTGCGAGATTAGTTAACGGATACCGATGGCCACCTATCAAGGTGAACACACATCACCAATTGGCGATAAAATATCAGCGCGCTGCCTTCGTCGGATATTTTCCGGTATTATTTATTTCATTGGTCAAGTAAGTCACATGGGGCATACCTGATATTTTCTTGCTGGCCATGTGTACGCGCCATAAAGGATGACATCGCGTTTATTTGATTTGTACATCATATCTAAATAATTTAAACTGGTGAATTAATGGGGGAATGTATGTTTGTGAGCGGGAAATATTTTTAACTAGCTGCTGTAGTTCTGTTTTTTTTCCAGATCAAATTTGGCTGTGGGATAGCCCTGTCGTACACATGGCCCTGATTGGCCAATAGCACTATGTGTTTTTGCATTAAAAAAATCATCGCACCTCTTCCCTGTGATTTCCCAAAGGTAAAATAGCCATTGGCTCAGGAATTAACCCTTTGTAGTGAATTTAGATTTTTGTGGTGTGGTCTAAAATATGACATTATTTTTAGTGCGGTTCTGACACTAGATACGAAAACACAATAATTAAAGGCGAATTTCCTACTAGACGGACATGATTTCCGCAAATTTCAATCTTTCAGATTTGAAGAAAATTTTGGACCTTGGATTTATATTGTAAACAGTATACGATAAAACGTATGCACTGAGGCCTATGGAAACATTTACACCAGTATAACCTTGGTTATAATTACGATTCTGATCTTATATAGAGAGAGGATTGCAGAATCTTGCATCATCATTTATACCCTCACCCATTTCTCGAAGAAACATGGGATATACTTGATTGACCATGGACAGTAACACAACTCAGTTGTCGATCTGAATACAATTTGCTATGGAAGTTCGTCGTCAGGACTGCTTTCAAAAGAAACACAATGACGTTATTATCGTGTTCCAAACTTCCATTCTAGAGTTTATCTGGAAAAAAGAGTTTTCTGTCCGTCCACGTACTGATCTCAGACATTGTTATCAAATTCCAGGGAAT
Organism: Siphonodentalium dalli; assembly: GCA_032622095.1. Taxonomy (NCBI): domain Eukaryota; kingdom Metazoa; phylum Mollusca; class Scaphopoda; order Gadilida; family Siphonodentaliidae; genus Siphonodentalium; species Siphonodentalium dalli. The sequence goes on from CP136066.1 coordinate 42,123,853, forward strand.
GCCATATATATGCAAGGAGCGGTTTACAAAACATCGAATATTTTCCTACTTCTGATCAATTATTTGGACTGAAGTGAATCAGAAGACATTTCTAACTACAGGGGGTTTCCAACAATTGAAAACATTTGGGAAATTCGACACAACCGGCCAAATGGAATCCCACCGGAAGCCCTCTAGCAATATGTGTTTGTATGGTGGTCTACCATCAGTAGTTCTTTGAAATGGGGGCACATTGCGTTGTTCTTATAGTGCTATCATTCTGTGTTGGTCTGGAAATTATGTTTTTCTGTCCGTCAGTCCATTTATCTCAGACATGGGTTATTGGACCTCAATGAAATTTGATAAGATCAGCATCGGGAGTGCTTTAGAAAGAGTGCCAAAATAACGTTGTTTGCATTTTCTGTTCTGAAATTAATATTTGACAATTCGTTTTAGTATTTAACCCTTTCAGTGCCAGGGGCCGATCTCATCGGCCCTAATTTACGGTCTGTAAAATCGGCCCTAAAAATGTTTTATTTTCTTTGAAAGTTTTTGGAAAAAAATTTGGGTATGCTTAAAGGGGTACTGTACGCCATTTTCATTAAATTTCCGGTGACAACAACGATCTAATATCGATAATATATAGAAACACAATTAATTTGAGTCGAAGATGTATTCTGTAAACGCTCAAGTTAATAGGCTATCTTAAAATTTAATAATTTAAAAGTTAATAATTTGATATAAATTGAATTTATGACTGGAGCCATAAAATGGCGTCAATTAAATTACGAATTACCGTAATCAAAAACAGTAATTGAGGGATACTGGATTGTTAAACCGATCGCACACACGATCGCTTAAAATATTATGATGATACGGGGAGAACACTCAAGCCACTCACTGACTAGCGACGATACAATAACTAAAATGATTATATGGGACTAGTATGCATATAATATAACTTTTATTTGATTCATTTGGTTGAAAACTTTACAAAAATTACTCGACAATGACAATTTGTATTTTTGCATTCCGGTAAATTTGTCATCCGTAACATGACTTCGTACTCAACAGACTTTCAAATAATGGAAAAATTGTTACCTTATTCTCCGACTCGGAGACTATAGAAACCAACAACAACATTTGGCGTACAGTACCCCTTTAAGCATTCTATAGCGAATTTAAAAACAAACTGGATAAAACCTTAGGGGCATGTTATAACTCAAAACTATCACCAAGTATTCATAGTAATAATTTTGATGCCCATGAAAAACGTGAGATTCCCTGGCACTAAACCTACAAAATAAGTCTGTTAAAGAATATAAGAAAAAATTATTAAAATTGTAAAAAATTGTAAAAAAAATAATAACAAATGATGAAAAATTGTAAAGGCCAATGCATTCTCTTATATATGCGAGGTGACGTATGGTCGACTCGCATATATAAGAGAATGCATTGGCACAGGGTATATTGGTTGATACAAAAATCGGACCTGGCACTCAAAGGGTTAAAGATATTCCCTGTCCGATTGACACCAAATTAGTCAAAATTAATTTAAATTAAATTTTCAGCTTACAGGCAAAAGAAACACGAAAAAATAGTTGCAATCACCATCATTCACAGGCATAGCGAAAATCCACAAATGCATCCATCAGAATGCTCTTTTCGTGTACCTCTTTTGGGCGACGAAAGCATGGACGCTCTTTATAAGAGATAAGAGACGGTCATTGGAAATATTGTTATAGGCTGACAAAAATTGTGTTAAATATGCCTCTTTTTAAACCCATCAATACATCCTATTAATTGGTTCATTTGGCCGATCTAATTATATAGAATACGTTCAATTGACGGTTTTATAGTGTTAGTTCGGACTGAGTACCTCAACCATGTTGAAATATGGCGAGATATGGTATACAGAGGATCTCCAACGAGTTATATTGGGATATAAGATTTTATGAAACGAGTTTAATAAATTTGATTTTGCATTGTCTGGTGTTGTTGTCATGTGCGGCTTTACGAAATAGTATTAATCTGACGGATTCAATGTAGAGTCATTTTGTTGGGGCGATGCCAAGTTGGCGGGAAGCACACGCCTATTCGTCACTAGTGTGAGATAAGGACATAAGTAATGTTTTTTTAATGATATAATATGGGTTTCGTGTGATATATGAATATTCACCATCACCACGCAGGGCTTTCAATTAACCCTTTCTATACTAAATGGATTAGCGCTCTCAGTTATAAAAGTATACATTGGAATGGTCTATTATTCATCGGGCGGGTTCATGTAATAAAAGCAGACGACAGACAGAAAAAACAGACAGAATTCGATCACGATCGGTAGATCGATGTTTAACCCATACCTTGGCGATAGTGATTAGCTATTTTCAGCTTGTACGCTAAAATCCATAACATTCCCTGTTAATCTTCAAAGCACTCTGTGGCCCCTAAAATTAAATCAACCATGGCAGTATGAACAAATTGGAAACTAGGGAATAATCCACACCAAGTATTAACAACATCTGCCATCTTGGAGGTAAAGATTTTTGAAGACATTAATTGATTTAATTGTACCTGACCCTTTTGTTGCCTCCTGTCTAGGACCTGAAGGCTGAAGCCCCTAACATGATAAGCCGATAACAGGTCTAAATGCTCAGAAGATTTGTTCATACATAGAACGGTGGTTGGTGTGTCCGTTGAAGTTCTTTGAAAGGAGACTTCCGCTCTGTAAGGTAGCTCCAAGGTCGCTGGTGCAATTATGCCCTCAATGCTTTAGTCCACTTTAGTGCTGTTCTCAGTTGCAAGAGTGTGTGACGTCAGATGGTGCTGTAAAATGAACAGTTCCATTAAGTGAATGAAGCTATAGCATTTATTTCTGTTCTCGATATGAAATCCATGAAAACCCATAGCCATCAATGTTAATGTTCTGACCCCTCGGTGCCCTCTTCACTCAACCATGACCCTATGAACAAATTACAACTATGTATTATAACAATGCATAATAGAAAGTATAGTACATGGTATATAGCAATATAGTACATGATAGCTAACTAGAAATTTGTTGTTGAATTATTTACTGTTAAAGGTACTCAACCCGATAAAACTCCTCTCAATTACTATTTCAATGGCTTCGGGGGTCAAAAATATTTGATTCGAGTCGAGGAAGTCACCCATCAAAGCTCAGATTTGTTAGATATCGGTTTTAGAAATCTATTATTTTTCATTATCGGGAATTCTTTCTGGCCCAGAAGAATGTCAAAAATTCGTTATTTTTACCCACTTGATTATAGAGTTATCCATCCTTGTCTGTTTGAATATAATTTTGGCGTAATATCTCGAGCAGGTTACCAAATTGACGGCAGTTATTGGTACTCATCTCGAGAACATAAGAATTTTCAAAAATCAATATCTAATAACTCTGAGCTTTGTTTGATGGGTTCCTCGACTCGAATCAAATATTTTTTACCCCCAAAGCCAAAGAAATAGTAATATAGGACCCTCTGATCGGATTGTTGTTGTTGGAATCTGTTGAGATGGGGACCCTCTTTACGGGTTGAGTACCTTTAAGTACTAAAGTGGTATTCACTCAACCATGAACAAACAATAAACTGTCTTATGGCAAACTACCCATTGAGACTGCAGAAGATTGTTTTATTATTTAAAATACTGCTTCTAAATGGGGTTCTCTCTGCTCAAATTCTGAGAACATCCCTACAAATGATTGAAATGAACAATAGACTATTCCAATTTATACTTTTATAACTTAATGAGAATCGTGAGTGGGTTAGAGATTAAACTGCTGTGGTGAATTCTATTATTTTCTCTGAGTTATGGCAGCATGCGTGAAGTCAAAAAGGGCCAAAACTCAGTTTAAAACAATCGATTCAAACCCATATTCGAACTCGATCTGTATTTTGGGCTGAGAAACTCATATACAAAATTTGGTTCTGATCGGACAGAAAATATTTTTCGCACTATGCGTAAAGTGTCTACGTACAGACGGAGGGACGAACGTCGACACTATGTGTACCATACTATGGTGCGGGTACACATAAAACAGATAACACAAGAGCAGAATGATTTATATTCATTGGCGGGAAATGTTCAGATAATAAGTTCAACATTTATTGAACTTATTATCTCAACATTTCCTAAGGGAACTACTCGTCAATGAGTATTTAATAGAGTCTCCTGTTGAAAGGGTTAAATTTTGATGCGGTTCGAATTTTTCCCTTTTAAAAGTATTATCCTTTGTTTGCAAGTATTTTTCTCATTTCTGTTGCCTGATATAAGATGTGAATTAACTAGGAAAGTGACTAATTTTGTGTCAAATTGGACTTTGGATCTTTAAGTTACCAATGCAGGTGTAAACAAATGTCTGTACTTTGGCTTCAATTATATGTCACTGGGTTATGCCCCATGGTTTGCAAACACAAAACGCACAAATGTTCCTCATTTTTAAACTAAAATTGACCAACCAAAAAGCAGACGATGACAGAGCGAATGTCAGTAAATATACTTCTTCTAACTGATAGAACTATGGCAGAGCAGATAAATATTTGAAATAGAAAAAAGGTATAGTAGCGATTGCAAAATATTGTCTTGCAAGCGGCCAAGCGCAGATGACAAAATTCAGGGGAAAGAAATCGGGTTATTTTCCTATAACCAAATATACGGAGTTGGCCTATATACACTAAATACGAAAATCATGTTACGCAACCAAGTTTGTTCTCTTCTCTTTTTTTTCTTCTTTTTTTTGTGAACTGTCAGATATTGTAAATAATCAAACCATCAAACCAGTGACGTCACATTTAACACAGGCTACACTTGCAGTTATGCATATACTTACTTTTCTATTTTTCAGAGCCCCATACAACCATTGAGATAGTGTTATGCTATCATAGTCATTTTACAACCATTGAGATCGTGTACTGATAAGTTACGCCAACTGGAGGAATGGAGCGTTTCACTAACATCCACTCCATAGAAAACATAGTCCGAACTACACTCAATTGTAAATATTTACTTCTCGATTCGGGACGCAACTATTGGATAAAAACAAACTTAAGAAAACGATTTCGACATCAAGAGTCACTGAATTTAATTAATAAATAAGAATTAAGGCGTGTGGTGTCAATTTGGATATAATATTTGAAAAAATAACAACTTTGAGCACGATTATTCTCTATTTCAATTTGACCACCCTACAGCGGAGTGTTTCTCGTCACTTTAATTTTAAAATGTTGTATAAAGTTACAAAAAAAATAGTAAGTTTCCTGTCCAGTTCATGAAAGAAAGTGTGGAAAATATTTCCTTTTGACACTAGATTATTTTGAATTGACTCAAGGACATAAAAGTTACTATTTAATACTTATATGAGAGAAATTTCTTCGCGTCTTGTATATACTATATCATGCACAAAACAAGAATAGGTGCATCATTTCTACGGTTTTGTTTCCATTAAGTTCCGTGATGGAGGCAGTACATAAATTCTTCCTTTATTTTGAAGCTTATAATCGTCAATAAATCATCATTCGTTAAACAATCTCAGGCATATCACATCAGGTTTATATCGCCTAATTATTCTACTTCACAACCATCCCGAATTAAATCTCTTTTAATACCGTCTAACCGCCCCATGTTCCATAGCATTAGTCATTTCTCGTAAGCATGATGGGACATTTATAAGCCCATCAAGAACGCAACCTCGACGTATGGGCCACAGTTAAAATATAATCGTTATCCTTGTATACCCTGCATGTTATCCTTGTATACCCTGCATGTTATCCTTGTATACCCTACATGTTATCTTGTATACCCTGCATGCATGGATTCCAAGATTTGATAACAAATAATCCAGAATCTCCTGAGTTAATTTTCCGCTTATACCTGGAAAATAAAATGGAAAATACTTGCAGTTATCGCCACACGTTCACAGAACAAAAATTGACCCCACCCCAATAAAAATACTTAATCCTATATATATATATATTATTAATCCATAGGATTATGTATTGTTGGGATGGGGTCAATCGCGAAAATCAACAAAATTGTCCATCGCTAATACGTCGAAAACGACCATAAAAAATTCATATTTGAGTATTTATACTGTTGTTTTTTTGTTGTTGTTTTTTATGCGCTACAGAGGCATGGACGCTCTTTATAAGAGGCGATAATTTGAGTTTTGACTTTGCTGATAAAAATTCAAAACGTGTTAAAACGTCCTCTTCTAAAAGTTGGTACCTGATCAAAAACCTCATATTAATGAGTTCATGGATGCGATCGAATATATATACCCCAGCTGTGAGTTATCTGCTTGAAGTTTGGTATACATGTATACAGCATAGGGACTACTTTCAAAAGACGGGCAAATGGCATTGTTCACGTTTTCCGTTCTAGAGTTATTCATCTTTGATCATCTTGACATAGTGGGTTTCTGTCCGCCCGGAAATATGTGACCCGCCATGTCAAATCCAGTCGTAAGTCGGGATTTTTTTACCCTGTGCCAATGCATTCTCTTATATATGCGAGTCGACCATAGGTCGCCTCGCATATATAAGAGAATGCATTGGCCTAACAATTGTTTACAATTTTAATAATTTTTTCTTGTATTCTTTAACAATTTTATAATTTCACCCATACAGAGCCCCAGACAAACATGACCAGACGACACTCTTCTATATGCTTCTATATATGTGTGGGGCTCCCTGCAGGGTAATGGATGTTTATTATTTTATGTCCATAAAAATTGTAAGAAACATTTATTTAAAAAAAATGATAAAAACTTGTTAGGCCAATGCATTCTCTTATATATGCGAGGCGACCTATGGTCGACTCGCATATATAAGAGAATGCATTGGCACAGGGTAAAAAAAATCCCGACTTACGACTGGATTTGATATGGCGGGTCACATATATCTCAGCCATGTGTTATCGGATCGCCATCATGAATGCCTTCAAAAGAGGTGTCCGTGACGTTCCCGTTTTCCATTATAGATTTATCCTTCTTTGATTATCTGGAAATCTTGGAGGGGGTTTTGTCCCCCGCGCAGTTATCTCATCTATACATGGTTTTGCATTTTCATTCTAGGGTTCTCCTTCTTTGTTTAGTTGAATTATTGTTTTGTGTCCGTTCACTTGAGTGTCTCGGCCATGGGTTATCCGATCTCAATACTCTAAATCGCGTTGGGTAAAATTTTTAAAGATTTCCTGCTTGTTTTTTTAGTGTTTTGGCAATGAGTTGGGCTTCAAAACCACTTTGAATGAGAGAAATAATGTAATTCTAACTGGTAAACTGACTGCAAGCAGTTATCGTGTTGTATTTTGTTGCAAATTTTGAAATCCAAGATGGCCGCTGGCAGCCATGTTTTTTTGGCCGAATGACCTCAAAATGACTCATTCCTATTTACATGTCCATGTTAACATCCATGATAAATAGTATGCACAGCAATTCATATACAGCTGTTTACAGTGAATTTCCCCCCGCAAATCTCTGTTTTATTGTTAAAAGGGGGTGGGTGTCAAAAAATGGTCGGAAAAAACTGCCGAAAACGGAAAAAAATTTGGCGGTAGGGGTGGGTGGGTACAAAAACTGATCGAAAGGGAAAAAATGCCATATGTATACGTTCCTGAATTTTTTTTCCGACCCCCCCCCCCCTGAACACCATGGTGCATAATAGCGCTACGCGAACGTTTGGTAAATTTTACCCAATAGTGGGCAATGGTTTTACTCAACGCAGGATAACAATTTACCCAATATTAATTCCCCTTTTGCGAAATTAGGCGATTTTTTTGTGTCCGTAAATAACGGTAAATTAATATTGGGTAAATTGTTACCATGAAATAATAAATACGATTCGAAGACCCCTGCCCGGAAACACGTCTATCAATTAATATTGATCTTATTTAAAATGTTTTTCGTATAAAATAACTCTGTCCCGTTCAATAATGGTCCCTAATATTAACGACCATCTTTTTTATTTGCGTTTGTTTATTATTTTTAGTTATTTGAATCATTGAAAATAAGCATATGGTACACTCTGAATCTTATCTACTTAATTCGCACTTAATATTACACTAGATACAATCAATCGGAAGCCATTATTTTCTTAACCAGTAAAGAATCGAAACAGCCCCGGCCATAACCCCATCATTAGTGACATATTTATTATAAGCCTATGAATACAACCAATACATATGTATTAACACATACAGATGCATCCCATAAGTGGTTTGGATACTTTATTTGTCTATTATGAACTACATTCTATCCTTTCCATTATCATTTCACTTCATTAGTTGCCACTTCATGTTTGTATACGTTGGGGCGACAGGGAGCCACACACATATATAGAAGCACCTAGAAGAGTGTCGTCTGCTCATGTTTGTCTGGGGCTCTGGATGGGTGAAATGATAAAATTGTTAAAGAATACAAGAACAAATTATTAAAATTGTAAAAAATTGTTAGGCCAATGCATTCTCTTATATATGCGAGGCGACATATGGTCGACTCGCATATATAAGAGAATGCATTGGCACAGGGTAAAAAAAATCCCGACTTCCGACTGGATTTGATATGGCGGGTCACAAATAAACAATCATCATCAGTTGGAGACATTTTGCGACTTGCACTCGTTAGGAGCACCACACTGGAGGCCTCTAGAGCTATCTAAAAGATTTATTTATAGAATAAAGAAGTGTGACTTAGTGTGTCCCATTAATTGAATAAAATATCGAAACAAAATCAATATTAATTGATATAACGTTTCCGGGAGGGATTTCCAACTCATACGTATTATATAGTACCCAGGAAACTATCTAAAATTTGTTATTTAAAGAGATAATCCATCTTTAAGCCAACACCCGATATGATGTATATAAACATGGACACATGTCACTCCATAAAACATGTACACCTGTCACTCCATAAAACATGTACACATGTTACTCCATAAAACATGTACACCTGTCACTCCATAAAACATGTACACCTGTCACTCCATAAAACATGTACACCTGTCACTCCATAAAACATGTACACATGTCACTCCATAAAACATGTACACCTGTCACTCCATAAAACATGTACACATGTTACTCCATAAAACATGTACACCTGTCACTGTAGTTTGAATAAATTCAATGCATGGGTGATCACCCCTACCCCTAATGGGTCAGGCGCCATGAATCCTTAATACCGGTTAATAGAGCGGAGTACCTGTAGATTCTGCGTACCCGTTAAAAAGACTTAACCCTTTACCCAACAAACCGGCCAAAACCGGCCAAATAAAGCTGCAACAGCCTAAATTAACTTGGGTCTGTCTCAATAAAACCATACAAATATGGATATCATTGGAACCGGCTCATTGCCCACATTGTGATAGTTACAGTTATACCCTGTGCCAATGCATTCTCTTATATATGCGAGTCGACCATAGGTCGCCTCGCATATATAAGAGAATGCATTGGCCTAAAAAAAAAACTTTTTTTAACACTTTTTACCATTTTTTCTTACATTCTTTAACAATTTTATATTTTAATGTGTTAAGCCAATGCATTCTCTTATATATGCGAGGCGACCTATGGTCGACTCGCATATATAAGAGAATGCATTGGCACAGGGCCGTTCTGTTGGGTAAAGGGTTGGCACGCGCGGTGGGTAAATGTCAAAAATCGAAAAGGTTTGTAAAACCATCATCATCACTAAAAATAGATAGACTTTGTTCTTATTTTTAGTATTGATAAATTTTCAGTGATGAGATTTCACATGTTGAAACAATTGATATGCAAACATTACTGTTACAGTGAATTAAAATTATTTTATCACTAAATATCGCCATATGTATTTGCAAACGAAATGCTTAATCTGAAAATCTGTGTTATCTGGAATATTTTCAATGCTTTTATAATGTGGCCTCCATGATATGATCAGAACTATGAGTTGATAAACTGGAACTGTAACAGTAACGTTTTGGTGTTTTCCATTTGGTTAACTGAACTACAGGTCATGGGAAACAATGTATAGTCTTACTGAGGCCTTGTGAGATATCGTTCGTAAATCACACGTGATGGCATCGACAATTTATGGATGAACGTAAGTATTTATATAACACACGTGCCGATCATTTTCCTAATTTTCTCTTACACGTGACCACCCTTTGAGTTTTTGGGTGGCCCAGTGGAAGCGATTACATATCTATATGGGAAATCATTGCTGTGATGACAAATGAAATAGATTACTAACATGACGCGCATAGTGGCCATTATTAGTGAGTCTCCGTCTGATGTGAGTGGTGTCTATTGACGTATAGACATCAATCGCAACTTCTCGGATTATCGTTCTTGCAGAAATAGTTCGTACGGAAATCACCGAGGTTTGCCGATTGGTATAGACATGTTCAGGTTACTACTAATCAGGCAGTTGGTTCGATTTGGGCAAGGACCAGTTTATAATGCGCGAAATTCGATAACAGCAGACTGCTGTCTAGATTTCTACTTCGTGGAAGTAACAGTATACATGTTAATACCAGAATTTCGCTCATGCAGTGTTGATATAATTGTTATGTGAATGAAAATTGTTATATATCTGTCGTCTGTCGCATCGTTCCTGCGACTCTCATGTTTATTTGCGCGCATGCAATTTCTCTTGTTGAATACACTGTTAGAAAAAAGACCGTCGCTTTAACGGTCTGAGAATGCGCAACATCGCTGCCAACCTTTGACCGTTAAACATACGGTCAGGCCGTAGCATTAACTCTAAAAGAAATTCGTGAAAACACAAAGACTGATGAAACGTCACAAATGTTAAAAAATGTGATTCATCATGGATGGCCTGAGAATAAGAAGGACTTACCTGGTCAAACTCAGCCATATTGGACGTTCAGAGACGACTTATATGTGCACGATGATGTGATATATATAGGTTACACTGGTGTAAATGTTTTCCGTAGGCCTCAGTGCTAAAGTTTTAGCGTATAGTGTTAGCAATATAAATGTTGGGTCCAAAATTTTCATTAAATCTGAAAAAATTGACATTTTGGGGAACTTTTTACACCAAAAAATCATGTCTGTCTAGCAGGGAATTCGCCTTTAAATCTTATGTTTTCGTAACTAGTGTCAGAACCGCATAAAAATAATACTGTCATATTTTAGACCACACCAAAAAATTCAAACTTCATTACAAAGGGTTAATTCCTGTGCCAATGGTTTTTTTACCTATGGGAAATCATAGGGAAGAGGTGTGATGATTTTTTTATGCAAAAAGCACACAAGGCTATTGACCAACCAGGGCCCAGTGTCTATTTTATTCTCTCCTATATATTCCTCCCGCATCCGCTAGATGTCACTCCGAACCCTATTTACACCAGTGTGTAACCTAAACGATAGCCCGCTTTTTCATGGAATAATTGTAACTCCCTACATTTCTTCAGAATTACCCATCAATGAAAAAAATGTGTTAAAAAACAATATCACTTCTGTTGTTCTTTATTTATCACACACAATTTAACCCCACCCCCTTTAACAAATTATTCATCAAAAAAGCACAATTTTCCACCACCAGTCATGTTCAGGCCCCATTTCACTCAGTTTTAGGGGTCTGGTGTTGCAAACTTGGATCAGCTATGGACGACTGTACAAGATTCTTTCCATGAGAGAACTTCTGGTGATGTGAGGTCATAGAGTCCAGATCTGATCAACTGAGCATCAACCGCATGACTTTATCAGCACATTGAAGACTAAAATATGACATTTTCAGGTCTGCAAGGGTGATCCAAGATAACTGGATGTGGATGTATATTGAATTAGTTGAATAAAGATATGCTCTCTTTGAATTGATGAAGCATTTTTTTAAATGTGTCCAAGTTTTAGTGCTATTAACCTTCAAATGGCCATACCCACCAGTGGAAATGACACACTTTTATGATATATATCTGTATATCACTGGCTATAAAATCCAAAATACTTGTTAGATTAGCTTCTTATAACAATTGATATATGTGTCGTTGACATGCTCATGTTATGGGTCATTTGCATTATCATGTGACTATTACCACCTTGAAAAAATTTGAAATTACCTTGAAAAATTGGCATTTTTTATGAAAAATCTTATTATTTTTTTGGCCGATGTAAGTGAAAGAAGACATCAGCAGCAAGAATAGCCACACCATACATGAGATATTCATCGGACTGAAAGACCAGGCTCTGTAAAATGCATTAAAATGCTTTAAAGTGACTCACAGGAATCAAAAATGCCAAAAAGCTATTTTTTCCCTTTAGGTTACACTGGTGTAAATGTCTTCCATAGGCCTCAGTGCTAACGTTTTAGCATATAGTGTTGGCAATATAAATGTTGGGTCCAAAATTTTCTTTAAATCTGAAAACTTGACATTTTGGGAAACTTTTTACACAAAAAAATCATGTCTGTCTAGCAGGGAATTCGCCTTTAAATCTTATGTTTTCATAACTAGTGTCAGAACCGCATAAAAAAATACTGTCATATCTTAGACCACACCAAACAATTCAAACTTCAATACAAAGGGTTAATTCCTGTGCCAATGGTTTTGTTTACCTATGGGAAATCATAGGGAAGAGGTGTGATGATTTTTTTATGTGAAAAGCACACAAGGCTATTGACCAATCAGGGCCCAGTGTCTATTTTATTCTCTCCTATATATTCCTCCCGCATCCGCTAGATGTCACTCCGAACCCTATTTACACCAGTGTAACATAAAGGGGACAGAGTTGTGATTCCTACAAACTGTGTAACTCGAATCATACAATTGCTACATATTTCACATTTTGGCATGGAAAAGACCAAAAACAATGCGAGGCAAACAGTGTATTGGCCAAACATGACGACGGACACTGAGAGCTACATTTCGAAATGTAATACTTGTTTAAAGCATATACATGCAAATCAGAAGGAACCACTGCAACCCCATGACATTCCTGAACTCCCATGAAAAAACAAAGTTGGAATAGACATATTTCACTATAAATCAGAGGATTATCTGATGATTGTGGACTATCACTCGAAATTTCCAGAGACATGTTTATTATCATCCTTGAAGACGTGCAGTGTCATAAATAGTCTAAAATCAGTGTTCAGTAGACTAGGAATACCGATGACAATAGTCTGTGACAATGCACCAAATCTGACCAGTGAGGAGATGCACATGTTCGCCAAACAATGGGGCATCACAATAACAACATCGTCACCACAAAATGTGAAGACACAGGTGAGGATCCACACCTGGCAATATTGGATTTTCGCCATACACCTATTGAAAATGGAATACCATCACCTGCTGAGATTATATTCGGTAGAAAGCTGAGAACACGCACACCAGTGAGCAATAAAGTTCTCAAACCTAAAACAACACCAGATGTGATTAATAAAGTTCGAGAGAGACAGCAGAAGCAGAAATCTGTCCATGATCGATCAGCTAAGAAACTAACACCTGTAACAAAAGGACAAATCGTTAGAATGAGGAATGTGAAAACCAATCAGTGGACACCGGCAAAGGTGAAGGACATTTCTGATGCGCCGAACTCATACATCATAGAAACTAAATTTGGTGGAATATATCGAAGGAATAGACGAGACATTTTGGCAACAAATGAGAAGGAGTATATAAACTTTAAATATGATGATTACGATCAAGACATAACTCCAAATTCTATTACAATCATAAGTAGACCAAATCAAAGTTCACAAACCAGAAGTGGCAGAATATCAAAAACACAACTGAGATTTGAAAATGAATACAACTGGAGATGAACAATGACTCATTATGACTGTAAATAATATTGGGACTTAAGTAGAGCTTTAATGTTTGTGGAAAAAGGGGGATGTTATATATAGAGAGTTCATATTCCCACGAACTCAATTTTATAGAAGTTAGTACCTTATACAAATGTCGTACTCAATTATAGATAAGCATCACATACTTTGTATATATCATTCTGCACTCTCTATATATAACAAATACTAATTTCGACCATTCTAAAACATGAATCGGCCATTTTAAGCCATACAAAGAACAAAGCTACACGTTTCACAGTTAAAACTAGTCCTATTATACTACCATTAACGTGAAGCAGGCGCGTATATAGAAGCGGCGTATATGGGCAGCGCAAAAGGGGGCGGACAGCGGAGCGCGTTACATGTCCCTGTGGTGTACCTCAAGCATTTCCAACTATTGGAAATATCAAACCCAACACCCGAATGGTGCTCATGGGAATGCGACGCTTGGAATCTCTCCCCTGATGTTGAGACATTCTGGACTCCTCGACCTTTGACCTATTATGCAGTATACGCATTCTGTGCTGTCCGCCCTTTGACCTCTTATGCAGTATACGACACGGAGAATGACGAGGTTTGCCGAATGGATGATGGGAATGCGACACTCGGATTCTCTCCCTTGTTTATGAGAGTGCGACATCAAACTCCATACAGCGCCCTCTATACGCTATCGCTGCGATATAGCACTGCCACAATGATGGTGCTTTGCAGACGATAAATCTATTTTACATATCGTCGCGGAACTGTATTTAGTCATCTATTATTTTTTTATTTTTTTAGTTTGCAATAATGGTAATTCTTTCGGTATTGATAAGAACAATATGAACTGAGCCAGACATAGACAATTTTAATCCTAAAACGTACGAACTAAAACACGTAAGAATTCCTTACCAATTAATGTCATTATGGCAGTGGTATCTCAGCGGAGCGATGGGAGATAACTTTGCCTGGAGTTTGGTGCGACATGTGCACTCGGGTTCTCTCCCCTGATGACGAGAGAGCGACACACGTATTGGTTACAGTGAAGTAATTATTTCCCATAGGCCTCAGTGTTAACATATAATGGCCTGCAGCCCTGACTATCCACGAATTGTGATAAATGAGTACATGGTCACCAGGATTGACATCTGCGCAAAGTTTCTGCATGAAAAAAATGATATCGTCGAGCATGGAATGTACCTTTAAATTTGGGATTTATAATCGAGAGTCAGAATTGCATGAAAAAAATATTGACATTTTTTACCTCAAACCAAAAAAAATTAATCTAGGAACCACGTGCTTTACAATGTGCCAATGTTTTGTTTGGAGTCTGAAATTTCAAGAGGAGTGATTGCATGTATTTTATATGTTTAAATATCGAAACTACTATTAACCAACCAGAGCTCAGAATTTTTTTAATTCTCTCCTGCATCTTGGTCCAAAATCCGTTGGAGGGCGCTACCGATCGAATTACTTCACTGTAACATATTCTCTCACATGATCATGGGAATGCACATATTCCAACCAAAAAGCAATCCTCACTAAAGCTGGAGTTCAATCGATCAAACTTAAGTGTCTTTTAGGTTGCTTATCCCCAAAATTGAATGCAATTGCGGTTTAATGAAACCTCGCGAGTGAGTGGATCCATTTGTGATTGTTATATTGATCTCGGCTGATAGTGTGACGAGGAGTGGATCCTAATTATGGACTTAAGAACGTCTGCCAGCAATCTTAACTGTCGTCTGCTCTGCTGGAAAGAAATTGGTCTCCGTGGATCGGATCTGATTCATTCTGGGCCACTGAGCTAGCTCATAGGCGACGGAACAGGGTTGAGCACACACACATGGTCTCCATACAACTTGCCGGCGACAGACATATGTAAAATGCTCATATTTTAATGGGGGAAAAGTTCCCTTGAAGCTGCACGAAGGTTTGCCCTCTCGACCGTCAAACTTGTTCAGCCTCTCTAACTGCATGACATTGGCTCGGAATAGGTATATAATTTCGGCCGCGATTTAAAGGGTAATGTGGTGCGGTGTCTCCATAGACCTCATTTGATTCATTGTACCCCCGTGACGAAGTTATGGGGTATTTTTAGGAGTCAGCTTGTCCGTCCGTCTGTCGGGGCGTGGACGCAACTGTGTCCTACATTTTTCAGTCAACATTTGTTTAACTTGGCACATACATTTAGTAACAGTGGAACCTGTGAATCTGCGATTATGATGTCCTTCTGACACAGCTAGTGGGGTTATCTCCGTTTTGGGATTTTCGATTTTTCGTAACACCCTGTAACATCTATAATTTTATCCGAACTTGTGTTCCTTGTGGGGGTTTTTTTTTCTTCGAAAAACAGATATGTTAATATGGATACATTTAGTGAGCCCGAATGCACTGCGGGATATAGTTATTCCCACTGGATCAGTCCTGCTTCTATAGTTGAGCCCGGGCCATTGAGCTTTGGCCGACCTCTTCTGATCGTATATGTAAGCCGAATCAATTCATGGGGTATTTTGTTTATTGAGATTTGCCGTCGTTTTGGTTGCTATATAGGCAATGCCATGACGTTGATGGTCGTGCCAATGTGTTATTTCCTGGCGTTGATAGTCGTACCAATGTGCTTTTGCCCGGCGTTGATAATCGTACCAATGTGTGGACGAGAGGCCGCACACAGTGTTAACTTCATGCACCGAACTCAACTGCACGCAGAGTCCAACCGGTAATCACTTAGAAACCACCGATAATCTCCTAGAAACCACCCGGTAAGGACATACATGTAGTAACCTCGGGAAACTGACACACATGCGCAGACACACGAACAAGGATAGCTTCACTTTTTACCATAAATCAGCGCCTATCTGGAATAGATCCATTCTGCTTCGGCATGGCTGCATGACGGCTAGCTGTGTGTGTTGTAGGTATACATCCTTCCTAACGGACTGAGCCAACCGGCTACGTGGGATGGCTTGGAATTGTTCTGGGTGGCTTGAGCCCGGGATGTTCGAAAGGTCCTCTCCTTCACCCATCATATTACGCCTGTATTAATAAAATCATAACATAACAATACATTAATGAATTTTTCTTTCTTTATTGTTCTATTCTTTGGTAGGTCTTCTTTTGGTGGTGGAGAGGTACACGAGGCTCTTAATGAAGTTGTTTGGTCAAGATAGCTTGCGCTATGCTAGCAGTACACGATTTCGGGTGTTGTTGGGGGGTAAACAATAAACAAAGTTGTTTCTGCGGGCATAACTGCCAGTGTAGCCTGTTTTATATTATGACATTTATGCATGGTTTGATGGTTTAACTATTTTACAAAACTGGGGGGGGGGGTGAACAATTGCATGGGTTGCATGCGTAACATGATTTGCGTATAAACCGTGTGTTTGTTTAAAGGAAAATATCCCGAATGCTCTCCCCTGAATTGATCTGCTCTTGCAAGACAACATTTTGAAATTGCTACCATAACATTTGTCTATGTCAAATATTTCTCAGCTCTAACATAGCTCTATCAGGTATACATAATTTAAGAAATTTATTTGCTGACATTCGAGTGCATATGGCATCGACAAATTTGTTATTGAAATAGGATTTGGAAAGTAGAATTTCCATGTGAGTATAGGAGTCAACTTCTCTGAGAAAGGAGGACCCAAAATGCCCATGATCTTGCACCTTTATAGGCTTCTTGTTTTGATTCATTGAAAACCATTATGACGGATTTGGATGAAATATAACCGAAGCGCCACTTATTACTGTGTTTAATGCATAACTCATATAAGCCAATAAGACCTGGTCCGGATAGAGAGAGAAGCGCTATGTCATCGGCTTGGGTAGGAGATGAACAATTCAATGAGTGGATACGAATGCCTAATTTTGATTTATGAATAATATGGAGAGGTCGTCTGCGTATATTGTGTACCACAGAGGTGATAGTATGGACCCCTGTCTGGTTCCTTGCGACAAGGAAAACCAGTCGGAATATGCTCCGTCGCTGCGGATACAACATTTTATGTCAGACAATAATTCTCGTATGATATGCCATGCAAGTTTTGCCTTTTAATCATCTGTGAAATAATTTAAACAAGAGGCCATTGGGCCACACACAATCGAAAGCTTTACCCACATCCAATAGCCATGAGTAAAGCTTATTGTGGTGTTCCCTGACGTAACTGATACATTCTTGCACAAAACAGGATGTCATGGTGCAACTGATCCCTTTTTCAAAACCGTGTTGTAACGGATGGACGGCGACTAAAGACGGTGTGTACGTTTCCAATCGAAGTGATACCACTCTCTCAAATATCGTATAAATGGTAGGTAATATGGTAATTGCTCGGTAGCTATCAAAGCTGTCTTTAAGTTTTCGTCCTCCCTTGTAAAGAGACACCACGACGCCCCGTTTCGCTATACAAGAGGTACATCTGAGTATTCAAACATATGTGACCCGCCATATCAAATCCAGTCGTAAGTCGGTATTGTTTTACCCTGTGCCAATGCAGTCTCTTATATATATATATATATATATATATATATATATATATAAGAGAATGCATTGGCCTAACAATTTTTTATCATTTTTTTTAAATAAATGTTTCTTACAATTTTTAGGACATAAAATAAAAAACATCCATTACCCTGCAGGGAGCCCCACACATATATAGAATCATATAGAAGAGTGTCGTCTGCTCATGTTTGTCTGGGGCTCTGTATGGGTGAAATTATAAAATTGTTAAAGAATACAAGAACAAATTATTAAAATTGTAAAAAATTGTTAGGCCAATGCATTCTCTTATATATGCGAGGCGACCTATGGTCGACTCGCATATATAAAAGAATGCATTGGCACAGGGTAAAAAAATCCCGACTTACGACTGGATTTGATATGGCGGGTCACATATGTGAGAATAAATGTGCGAAGCAACTGAGCAACGCTTCACCACCGTAAAGTATGTGCTCATAGAAACTGAGTCGTATCCATGTGCTTTGTTCCTATATATCTAGTCTGTTGAGTAAGTTACTGAGTTCATATGCGGTTACAGGATGTGTAATAAGTACATCACATCAGCTTGATGATGAGTGACTGGTGGTGTTAATGATGAAATTATTTACAAAGTTATATATAGTTGTCTACATCATATACTGGATCAGTTGACTCAGTGAAGATTGATTTATAATATTCAGCCCATGCGCTGACTATCTCCGTTCTACCTCTGAGAATGGTGTCGTTATGTTTGAAGAAAGGGAGAGAAGAGTTGTGACTTTTTCTGTCACTTTTCAGTAAGCGGTAGAACGTTGCTAGGTCCAGTTCAAGCTCGAAATGCTTATCGCGCAAAACAATTTACTGGATTTTCTACGTTGACAGATCGGAAGTTACGTTTTGCATCTTTATAGTTTGCATATATGAAGGAAATAAGTTGCCTCTTGGTCGGCCATCTTGAATCCAGAAAGGCTTCATCGGGTGCCTTTGAAATTTTGATATGGGAATGACTTCTCTGGATGAACGCAGAAGCGCGTTTACTATATCGTTATCTATATTGATCCAACGAGAATATATCGGTAATTTGAAATTGAGGAAGGTACGATTCCAGTTTTGACTGGTAATCTTCCAG
This sequence comes from Siphonodentalium dalli, assembly GCA_032622095.1. Lineage (NCBI taxonomy): Eukaryota > Metazoa > Mollusca > Scaphopoda > Gadilida > Siphonodentaliidae > Siphonodentalium > Siphonodentalium dalli. The sequence continues at coordinate 42,143,218 of CP136066.1, forward strand.
AAGATCGGTGTTGTTATTTAAAAGCTTCCATCTGAATTTCTCTGGAGCCTGGCTGTCGAAGAACAGTCGAGATCAAATTCTTTAGACATTTCGATATATAGGCTTATATGATTAGAAACATTAAGGGAAGCGTCGTAAAATATTTGAGCATTGACCGGATTAGAAAATGGTCGATATTAGACCCGACTGAAGAATCATCTGCAAGTACGAAGGTTGTTATATTTGAGTCGGCGCTTGGGACTTCAATGACATATTTTAAAGAGAAGTGTGCGAGCAATTCTTGAAATCGCTTATTACGATTATCACTTCTCGCCAACATCCCATTGAAGTCACCGATCAGGATCGGAGTACCTAGAGGTATGAATAATTCTAAGATATCGTACAATGACTTGATATACGTGTCGTATAGTTCGGCGGGAGAGGTTGAGGAAGGTAAGTATACTTAAAATATGTACATGAAGGAATTTGGAGTAATTTCGAGTTGTATATAGCTGCTATGCGGTCATCTTCAAGGTCGACGACTGAAATTTTAGAATCGTGACGGTCGTGGCATATAAGATACTGACGCCACCAGGGGGGGGGGGGGGTGAAAAAATTTCTTCCGGCACGTATGCCGGGGTGGGTGGGTGGTCAAAGCCACCAACAAGCAATTTTTTCCGCAACTAAAAAAAAATTTACCGCTTGTTTTTAGTGTTTTGGCAATGAGCTGGGCTTCAAAACCACTTTGAATCAGTTTGAATGAGAGAAATAATGTAATTCTAACTGGTAAACTGACTGCAGGCAGGCAGGCAGGCAGTTTTGAAATCCAAGATGGCCGCTGGCAGCCATGTTTTTTTGGCCGAATGACCTCAAAATTACTTATTCCTATTTACATGTCCATGTTAACATCCATGATAAATAGTATGCACATAAATTCATATACAGCTGTTTACAGTGAATTTCCCCCCGCAAATCTCTGTTTTAGTGTTAAAAGGGGGGGTGGGTGTCAAAAAATGGTCGGAAAAAACTGCCGAAAACGGAAAAAAATTTGGCGGTGGGGGTGGGTGGGTACAAAAAATGATCGAAAGGGGAAAAAATGCCATACGTGCCTGAAATTTTTTTCCGACCCCCCCCCCCCCCCCCCCCCCCTGACGCCACCAGCGGTTCTGCCTCTCTGATTTGGCTGTCGTTGCCTTTGCTCATATATAGACTGTGTGTGCGCGGTATAGTTGGGAGACAGGGTGTCCATGAAGCTTGCATTCGCACTGCACAGCCAGTGTTCACTCACGCCACAAATGTCGATTGAATTATCCGATAAAATTAACTAGATAAGAAGGGAGCTGAAAATACCATGCAGTCACATTCTAATTGAGAAGTTTAAACATGATTAGATATGGTGCACGAAATATACGTTATGCATTTGTTACCGGGTTACAGAGGTTACAAGTCAATAAACACGTGTAACATAAAACACCTCGGATTTTTGAAACGACTTCCAAATGTAACTTTGTATAAACCCTCTTTATACAAGGATGGGTGAAATACATTCATTTTCCTAGTTGGAGAAATTCTCTGATAGTCATTTGTATCTATATAACAAAAAACACGTCGCATTTTTAAACGACTTCCAAATGTAACTTTGTAACCCTTTTTAAACAAGGACGGGTGAAATGTTTTCATTTTCCTAGTTGGAGTTATTCTCTGATAAGCATTTGTAACTTTGTGACAAAAAACACGTCGCATTTTTAAACGACTTCCAAATGTAACTTTGTAACCCTTTTTTAACAAGTAACTGATTACAAATCTGCCATATATGAACATGATGGGTTGATGTTTGAGTTTGAGCCATGCCCGTAATGAACTACAATTTCATGGTCCGGGATATTCCGTTTGAACCCATTGTTGCAATTTTGTATCTGGTATCTATACAGCTTTCCCAATGGTGAAAAGTTCCGATATCATTCAGGCATGTTTGAAATTGTTGGCCAACACCATGCATCCACTCCCGCCGCAACCCACACATGTACATCCTGTGTGCTTGGATACACCCACTGCTTAGTGTGTTATCCACATTAATTCACCAGAATACCAAACAAGGTTACACCTTTTCCCCTTTTGACCCGTGTAAATTAACCTGGATTATCAGGATTAGCCCCCTCTTGTTACGTTAATTAACAGAATTTCCATTCCGCGACAAGCCTTTTAAAATGTATACATTCTCAATATTAATGAATATGTTAGAATAGAACGGTAGAATCTCACAGGTAAATCGCAGGTAAACACAGCTGTTTCTGTCCCATTGTAAACATCGCACGGTGTTTATATAAATTTCCTATGTTTGAGAAGGTGTAAGGCGGGGATTAAATTTAGACAAGTTCATATTTTGTGTGCAAATCATTTCATGAAGTCAAATATGTGAGAGCGACATTCCGCGAGTACATGGGAACTGCTTGAGAGTTGAGACGGTATCCAATTAACAAGTGAAAACTGTAAATCATTTCTGACTCCAGCAGCAACAGACGCATTAAGAGGGAGGGAAAGTGGCAACAAATAAATGGGGAATTCAGTATTAAAGTGATGTGAAACATTACAGCATGGTGATCGATTAGAAATAGAGAATAATCTTGTTCAAAGTAGTAATTTTTACAAATGTATACACACCGTCATTCTTATACATGTATATTAATTAATTGCAGTAACTCTTGATGGGAAATCGTTTTCGTTAGTTTATTGCAGATAGATGCGTCCCGAATCGAGTAGTAAATATTTACAATTCAGCCTAGTTCAGACGATGTTTTCTATGGAGTGGTAGGGTCGTTTAGCTTCAGATTTTCGGCGATGTTAGCAGAATGTTACATTCCTCCGGTTGGCATAGTGCCTGAATACTAACTTATCAGTTTTACGCACCCGAACAAGTACCCGGTACATAACATGTCTTTAATTTTCAAGACAAGATTATTCAATATTTACAAACCGTAGAATAATACTTCATGTCTTGTTGGAATGTCTGAGCATATATGTAGTGACAACGCAAAGCATATTTTTCATTTTATGTTTTGTTTTGTGACATTTGATGGAAATATTATAAACAATGATAAACAATGGTGACCTGCGTTTTAATGATGTCCAATAATATCCAACCTAGGATGAAAATCAAGATTCCGCTTCGCGTTGTCACTAGATAAGTCTTCAAACTTTCCAAAAAGGTATGCTATGGTCACCTGCGCTTTGTAAGGTTTGATCAATCTTTTCTTAAAAATTAACACTGAATTCCCCATTCAAATGTTGCCACTTTACCTCCCTCTTAACAGCCATACATTCAGTGTTCAACGCTCAGTCCATGCGACCACATCATACATTCGTGAACACTATCACTTAACCCTTCCATGGCTGGAGCTTCCTGTAGGGAGCCCCATACAGGTGGCAGCTGCATGGTATTGCTGAGTGTCGTCTGCTCACGTCTGTGAGGGGCTCCATAAGGGTAGTTTAACACTTCCATGACTGGAGCTTCCCTGAAATTTGGCGGAAAACCTGTGCCAATTCATCATCTTATATATGCGAGTCTCCCATAGGGAGTCTCGCATATATATAAGAGAATAAATTGGCCTTTTCAATAATTACATTGACCTGATCGTAAGCCATTGTATTATATTATATATGCTAGGCTCCCTATGGCAACTCGGATATATAAGAGAATACACTATAGCACAGGATCTTTAATCTGCACCATCGCAGCTCCCACCACGAACCCCATGAAAGGGTAAAAGAGACACATAATATATTCAATTGTCGAATTAAAGATGCACTGTCCGATTTGGAAACATAAACCCATCATCTTTGATTCTTTATAGGGGAGACCCGGGCAAAGTGGGACACCAACGGTTTTCATGAAATTTTAGATAGGGTTTTCACCGGAAAAACTGGAACGCCGTTGATTGGTATGCAAATCCCCATCGGCGCATATAACCAAGTGGTCATTGATAACAAACAACATCTCGGTATGTCCCTTTTTGAACATCATGTTTTGTCCCACTTTGCCCGTGGCTTTGGGCAAAGTGGGACATCGCATTGTGCAAGGTGGGACAATAAGCCAGGCTATCCGGGCAAAGTGGGACAGCAAAATCAAAGAAACAGTGCAAGTTGCCCTTGCTCAGGTCTACTCTACGTATTCTTTACCGATGTAGTACGTCTATATATGATCGACGTAGCTACGCCACTGTATATGCGTGCAAGTACGCCGAAGTAGGGCGTATAATTTCGACGATGTAGGGCGTAGCTTCCCCGATGTAGGGCGTAGCTTCGCCGATCTATAGGCGTGAATGTTTTTTTTGTAAGTGACTGCTCCATGATTCCCTATTAGACTGCATACTGTTTTCAGTAAAATGTACAGGTCCTGAAAAAAATCTGTAATATTGACATAATAAAATGTATATCAAGTGTGCTCCTTCTGGAACGGAATAGTCGACGGGGTATCTTCATCCAATGTCTCAGTCGAATAGATGCATAGCACGTCTGAGTTTAGTGTGTAGACATGTCATTTGCAGAATGGGGTCCCCAGAGGGTGAATTTAGTGACACTGTCGCGCATAGCATCACTAAATTCACCCTCTGGGGACCTCATTCTACATAGGCCTCATCTTCTCTGGAAAGTTTCTTTATTATCAAATTTCTATAGAAACTTCTTCACGTAGATTCTATTTCTTTCTTAGCTTAGTTTCTCTATATCCCCAAATTGGCAGACCATAGGTCGCCTCGCATATATAATTTTATCTTACATTCTATAACAATTTTTATCATTTTGTCTTATATTCTTTAACAATTTTATCATTTTTATCGTTTTTTTCTTACATTCATAAACTATTTTATAATTTTTTGAATAATGTTTTCTTACAATCTTCAGGGGAGGGAGTCAGAAAAAAAATTCCGGACACTAGGCGCTTTTTTATTTTTTCCGCCCTCTGGGTACCCACCACCCCCTAATTTTTATTTTTTCCGATTCTGGAATAGGGACCCACCCCCTCCAAACTGCTTCACGTGACTATTTTACTCAGTTTTCCTGATCTTATCCGATCAATGTTCCATATCGATGATTATAGAAGCATTCCTACTTTTTATTTACCAACAAGACAGTAAAGTTTCAAAACAATTATCCAATAAAATGTGGGCATGTAGGGTATGCTGATTTGAAATCCAAGATGGCTGCTGGTGGTCATGTTTGTTTTAAGCAAATTATTATGGTTTTTTGAATGGTCTCTTTTTATTTGAAGAATTCAGTGAAGTGTTTACATTTATTTGAAGAATCTATTATTACTTGCGCCAGTCCATGCTGGACGCAAGTAATGTTTTCGATCCGGATCTTTGTCTGTTTATTTGTCCTTCCGCGAATATGTTACGTCATACCGGAAGTACATACTGTAAATAATGCACACGCTAATATGAGATGATTGCATCAATTGTAATTTAAGTCCACATATATTCTTAATTTGCATCGTTATCTGGTTTTATTTTGATAATAAATCGTTCATAAATGAACAATTTTGAATGATTTCTTCCTGGAAACCGATCAAGACGCCATGACGTCACGACGCACATAAGGACGTCACGAGCTACATGGTCGCGCAAAACACCAGACATGACTGCGTCGATGTCCAGACAGCTTAGACTCGTATTACACGGACTGGCTAAACCATTCCATCTGCCAACAACTTCGTGTTTTATTATTATAAATATATATATATTGCATGGAAACAAAAGTGGGCAATAGTACTGCCCATTAGAAGTCTATTTTATGTAACTTGAAACTCGAAGAAATGAGTTAAGATCAAGTATAAAAAAAGCGTGCGGAATCGTGCTTTTTTTTTCTCGCAGAGACAGTGAGGTGCCAACTGCCAACATATTTCTTGAAAGTTCAAAACATTTTCGAAAGATCCTGGTGCATATAAATCGTGTCCGGCCAAACAGTCGAGCGCGTGGTTCAATTGAAAAACAATTGCACTGAAAAATGTGAATGTGCACAGAAACATGGATTATTAAAATGCCTTATTAATTAACTGGGGAAACAAGCTTTCTCATTCTCAACGCAATATATAGGCATTTTGATGGTATGTTCCCGAAGATTGTAGATCAGTTGCTAATGAGGGAACGTTCCCATTGACACAATGTTAATCAAAGACTAGCCAATGGTCGCGTGTCTTTTATTTAATTGTGTCGGTATTTGTAATTATGTGATTCAACCAATCATTTTCACACCCTTTCTATAAATATGTCGAACAACTCGTACGTATCACTGTCCGCACACACAACTATTTCTGCGATGGGTGAACTGAGATTTGATATCTAGAGTCTTGTTATCGATCTCTCAAACGAGAGGCCAGCACCCGTGGTTCAAACGGTTGTTGGTAAGACGCCACAAAACATGCCAAATGTGTGATGGGCGCAAGTATAGGCAGCTCCAGAGAGTGCATTCTAGTTGTGTTATGTTTTCGTTTATATCAGGTTGAATAAATGATTTTTAATCTGAGCCTTTCCATGTCAATGTGCATTGATAGATCCTTGAACATTTAGCAAGCTGGCATTTTTATTACCCATTGCTGTCATCCCTCATTAACCCTTTACCCAACAGAAGGGCCCTGTGCCAATGCATTCTCTTATATGTGCGAGTCGACCATAGGTCGCCTCGCATATATAAGAGAATTCAATGGCTTAAAACATTAAAAATTATAAAATTGTTAAAGAATGTAAGAAAAAATGGTAAAAAAAAAAAAAAATTTAGGCCAATGCATTCTCTTATATATGCGAGGCGACCTATGGTCGACTCGCATATATAAGAGAATGCATTGGCACAGGGCATAACTGTAACCATCACAATGTGGTCAATGAGCCGGTTCCAATGATATCCATATTTGTATGGTTTTATTGAGACAGACCCAATATAATTTAGGCTGTTGCAGCTTTATTTGGCCGTTTTTGGCCGGTTTGTTGGGTAAAGGGTTAATAACTGATGGTGAACCCAAACCCCCATACCAAGAGTTAAGTGCATGCCTATTACATAATAGAAGCATTCTTAAAACCTTTTGTCCCATTAATTTGAAGAAAAATGACTGTAGGAAAATATTTACAGGGCAAGGAAAAAATGTGAAGCCGGGCTGCTGAACCACCCACCCACCCCCGCCTAGTGTTCGGAAAACAAGTGCAGACCCCCCCCCCCCCCCCACTGCTTTCTTGATCTATTATTATAAAAAAATTCTAACATTCTTGAACAATTGATATCTTGGGACCAACAAATTTGTTTTTCCGCAACTCAAAATTTGTTTTCCTGCAAGTGTTTTAACGAATTGACTGTTGAGTTTGGCTTAAAACACCTTAGAATATCAATATTAACATAAATGAAAAAATTTCATGATGATCAGACAAACAGTATAGCCTGTAGCCCATGCTAATGGATTGCATTTTGAAATCCAAGATGGCCGCTGGCAGCCATGTTTTTTGGCCGAAATGACTGGTTCCTATTTACATGTCAATGTTAACATCCATGACAAATAGTATATGCACAGAAATTCATATACAGCTGTTTACAGTGAATCCCCCCCCGCAAATCTCTGTTTTAGTGTTAAAAGGGGGGTGGGTGTCCAAAAATGGTCGGGAAAAAACTGCCGAAAACGGAAACAAATTTGGACGCCGCGGGGGTGGGTGGGTCCCAACAAGGGTCGAAAGGAACAAATCAGCATACGTGCCTGAAATTTTGTCCGACCCACCAGCGACCCCCCCCCCCCCGAGTATATACCAGTTAACAGAGGGGTACATGTATGAATCCCGACTGAAAATATGGAATACATATATATATATAAGTTAGTGTCAAATGATCACACATATATAGTGTCCACACATTTGCTAAAGTGGTACCCACAACTTCAATATATCAAGGGATATTACACTGAATTTCATCAAAATATGTCATTTGGGCTTGAAAATAATAAACAGTATTGTGTAATTTTGTGCTATAAAAGCTGCGTGCCGGCCTTTATTTTGAATCCAGAACGGAATACCGGTTAAATTGGGCATATGAATCCCGAGTATATCGGGGGGGGGGGGGGTTCCGGGCACGTATGCCGGGGTGGGTGGGAATGCCCATCCATGGGACCAACAAAATTTGTTTTCCGCAACTCAAAATTTGTTTTCCTTCAAGTATTTTAACGAATTGACTGTTTTTGTAATGAGTTTGGCTTAAGACACCTTAGAATATCAATATTAACATAAATGAAAAATTTCATGATGATTAGACAAACGGGATAGCCTGTAGCCCATGCTAATGGATTGAATTTTAAAATCCAAGATGGCCGCTGGCAGCCATGTTTTTTTTGCCGAAATGACTCGTTCCTATTTACATGTCAATGTTAACATCCATGACAAATAGCACATGCACAGAAATTCACATACATCTGTTTACAGTGACCCCCCCCCCCGCAAATCTCTGTTTTAGTGTTAAAAGGGGGTGGGTGTCCAAAAACGGCCGGGAAAAAACTGCCGAAAAAGGAAAAAAATTGGACGCCGCGGGGGTGGGTGGGTCCCAACAAGGGTCGAAAGGAAAAAGTCAGCATACGTGCCTGAAACTCCCCCCCCCCCCCGAGTATATACCAGTTAACAGAGGGGTACACTCTTAGAACAAAAGTGTATAAATACTACACAATATGTGTTACATTTGATCTGAAACAAAATTGTGTAGAAATGCAACATGACATAAATGTGTCGGTGGAATTTTCTCAACATTGAATATGAGTGAATATGTGAGTATATTATATTTAATAGATGAGATATTTTCTATTTGAGACATAAACCTCGTAAAAGCTGCCATAATAAAATATTGGCAGCTGCTTTAAAACTTTGTGCTACACAATTATGTGTTGTTCAGTTTTTACACAAACATAGTGTATAACAAAGTTTAAAGCTGCTGCCAATTGTTTGTTCTGTGGTAGCCTTTATGAGTTTTGTGTCTCCAATATAACACATTTCATCTAATAACTATGATACACTCACATATTCAATCATATTCAACGTTGATGATATTCCACCGACATATTTAATAATGATATGTCATGTGTCATTTCTACACAATTTTGTTTAAGATCAAATGTAACAAATTTTGTGTAGTATTTATACACATTTGTTCTAAGAGTGTAAATGTATTAATCCCGCCTGGAAATGTCCTGAATCCAGTGTACCAAAAGAGGGGGGCGACAGTGACAATGATCTGTCGCCCACGGCTGGAAAACAATCTTTTGTTGGCCTTTTGGTGGGTTGGTATTTGCTAAGGCGTATATAGAGCGTCTCACCGACCGGTACACATTGCAGTGCATATTTATTCTATATTTATTCTATAAATCGCCCTTTATTGTAAATCAAAATATTTGTCCGCCCATGCAGTCTTTTCGCGACTGATCATCAGAATAACGTCTGATATATCACACTATTATCCCACGTACTCTGTCGGGTCCACCAAACGGCCACGGGCGAGGTAGCCCATATACATGTATTTGCATGATTATGTTGATTCAGACGGGATATATTCAACTACGACGAAAACCCATCTGGTCTGACCACCAATGCACGTTTTTAGTATACAGTTGGTTTGGAGACAGAATCTGGTCGACTAAGGTCCACTTCTGAAGAATCCACCGGTTGATCCGCCATCAGCCTTGACTGATTTGAGAAATCAGGCCAAAACAAAGATGGTGGTCAAAATGGCCTAAATTGTCACTTGACAACGGCTTATACCACCACAGAGTTGTAAAAAATACATAAATACAGAGATTAGACAATGGCTATGTTTTCTGGACCAAACTAAATATCTGTTAGCTTAATAATTAAAAAATTGTTTCAACGATGGCTACCAAGATGGCGGCTTAAACACGCGAAAATTTTAGTTTTCATAAATTCCCATAAATGACTATCAGTATATGGAATGTGAAGCAGCTGTGTGAAGCTACATTTAATTTACTAACATATTTAACTAATTATTTATCCATTTCGACATGAATAGAGGAGACAAATCTGAAGCAGGAAGAAGAATTTAGGAAACCATTTAAGGATCCAAACCATGACTGTGCACAACATCTCAATATTTATTGATTTATTGACTTTTAATATCTTGCACCCCAATAAATTTGTCCCGCACCCCACTAATTCCTGGACAGGACCGTTGCAACCATCAACGGATTGTCTGCAGCGCACACGTACGTGTTCACACACGTGTGTGTGGTGGGGGGTAACACCGTCCGTCCGTGTGTCCGTCGCACAGTATGGCCACTGGGCTTGCGAAATCCTTCAGATGAGATCAGTTAAGTCACTCCGCTGTGTCTTTAAAGGCCCACTTAATTTTCGAATGCCCAGATTACATTATACACAACATATTCCATATTATATACCATGTGGAAGAGGCACCAACAATATATATGTTCCACCGGAATACGGAACAGCTGTCGCCTAGGAGTATCCACCAAGTGATAAGAGATTCTCAGTTTCATTCCAAGACTTCCCCAGCTGTCAACCCATAATACATCATAATTCAAACTAAGAGATAGGGTTATTCCCCTTCCATTGAGAAAAATATTAGACTTTACATTCCGTATCAAAATTAAGCACAGAACACACCTCGGTACCTCGACAAAAACAACATGATCCCAGTTTATTCGAACCAATCAGTTGATAATACAATGTTTTGGAGCTTCCTCTTTCAAATGGTATAATTTATAATATGGAATATGTTGTATATAATGTGTTCTGGTAATTCCAAAATTAAGTGGGCCTTTAACCTTTTCTATACTAAATACATTTTCTCCGCTTAATTAAGAAAGTATACATTGGAATGGTTTATTGTTCATCTGGAGGAATTTCCATGAAATTTAAGTAGACGACAGATAATACAAGTACAGAAGGTGTCCTATTTATTGGAAATGTTCAGATCATAACTACATGTTGTATAACAAACGACCATTTGTTGAACTTATTATATGAACATTTCCTAATTTTCGTCAATGAGTATTTAGTAAAGAAACGGCTAATACGTTCTTTGCTCTTTTCTCATTGGTGAATATTCCCCTTAGGAATGTTTCGGATAATAAGTTCAGCAAATTATTTGAAAATTATCAACTAATAAATAGAAATCCCTTCTGCAATTGTGTTGTCTGTCGTCTGCTTATAATTCCCGAACACCCCTTCAGATAAATAATAGACCATTCCCATGTATACTTGTATAACTTGTGGGAGAATCCATTTAGTAAAGAAGGGGTTAACGAGCACATTACAGTACCACATAACACCTTGAAATATATTGTGACTGAGATGAGCGATTTTGAGAATCTATGAGGAATATTGGAGATGGTGTGTTTTTTCCCCCAAAATCGGACTTGTGAACCTTGTCACTGGTATAGTATATATGTGACCCGCCATATCAAATCCAGTCGTAAGTCGGGATTTTTTTACCCTGTGCCAATGCATTCTCTTATATATGCGAGTCGACCATAGGTCGCCTCGCATATATAAGAGAATGCATTGGCCTAACAATTTTTTACAATTTTAAGAATTTTTCTTGTATTCTTTAACAATTTTATAATTTCACCCATACAGAGCCCCAAACAAACATGAGCAGACGACACTCTTATATATGCTTCTATATATATGTGGGGCTCCCTGCAGGGTAATGGGTGTTTTTTTATTTTATGTCCTAAAACTTGAAAGAAACATTTATTTAAAAAAAATGATAAAAAATTGTTAGGCCAATGCATTCTCTTATATATGCGAGGCGACCTATGGTCGACTCGCATATATAAGAGAATGCATTGGCACAGGGTAAACAAAATCCCGACTTACGACTGGATTTGATATGGCGGGTCACATATTGGTATATCTTGTAGTTTTTTCCCAGGGGCCTGTGTGATAAACTACAATAGAGAGGCGAGAATAATTAATAATGACTAATACTATCGATATCAAAAGTCGTTCAAACAGCGATTATCGCACCTAATACGCACACGCTTGACTATCAAAAGATAACTAATCGGGGTTCACGATTGGATGGCTATTGGCATACAATCGCGACCACGGGAGGCACGCGTGCTTTCGATTGACTATAATATTTAATCTGAAGGGTAATAACTCTATACAGAATGTACCTTTACGAAATAACGGTGATTTGTATGAGAAATTACAACACCACAATAGATCAACTCTGGTTAAATATAAGTCAAATTCTTCTATAGGCTGGTTGGGCTTCGCGGAGGTTTGGGTTACGCTCTTTAAAACACTTATTCAAATATTTCCGCTCTTTAAAACACTTCTTCAAATGTTTCCGTTATTTCGTTAATAAAAATAATTTCCTACTTCTATATTTCGCTCTATTCGCCATTTCGCTGCATTTTTTATTCCGCTATTTCGCTGTATTTTCCTATTTCGCTTTTTCGTTGTATTTCATATTTCGATAATTCGCTATATTTGACATATTATGGGATATGGGATTATATGATACCCTACATTCTGATATTCAATCGAACATCACGTGCCACCCGTGCTCGCGATTAGATGCCACTAGCCATCCAATCGTGAACACCGATTACATATTGTTTGCTATCAAACCCTTGGCGTATTGGCTGATTATCGACACATAAGGCTCATTGCTGCAGAAACTCATAGCTTTTGGCAATTTCTAAAAGAATTTGGCAAAAACTATCAAATGTAAATATCGGCCAGAGCGGACCCCGATTACTACTCGATTTAAAGGCACACAAGACACTCGCAGTGGGTTAAGGGGGCGCTCCATAATGGGCAAACAATATATATCTCAGTAAAAGATCACAACTATGAATAACATTACTTATGTCATTGTTTTACTCGTGCGTTTTTGTGCTCTTTACCCAACAAACCGGCCAAAACCGGCCAAAACCGGCCAAATAAAGATTCAACAGCCTAAAATATCTTCGGTCTGTCTCAATAGAACCATACAAATATGGATATCATTGGAACCGACTCCTTGACCACATTGTGATAGTTACAGTTATGCCCTGTGCCAATGCATTCTCTTATATATGCGAGTCGACCATAGGTCGCCTCGCATATATAAGAGAATGCATTGGCACAGGGCCGTCCAGAAATAGATAAGCTATGTGCTTATATTTATTATTGATACTTCTCCAATAACAGTTTTGCGCGTGTTGAAACCATTGAAGATGTAATCAAAACTGTTACAGTGATTTGTCAATAAACGTCGCTAATCGTGAAGTAAGTTCAACTAATGTTAGTCTCAATATGAATTAAGAATATTTTTCAATGCTCTGACATTTTTGAATGTTTCCCGTCATATTTTTATTAAACTTATCTTATGGTACTAATTGGATTTCTATCTGTAATTCCACTGTAACAGTAATATTTACATAATAATGGTTTTGACAAAACCTTTTTAATGTTTCACATTACCAACTGTGTGTGCCTTCTGTCCCTTTAAATTGAAGCTTGAATATTGTGTGCAGCTTTAAAGGTGGTCTATCTCTTCCTAAACATTTGTTATATAGTTGCCGGGGTGTAAATTAATAGATATGAATCGATTTTACATCGATATTTTCATAGAAATGCGATAATCAACTGGGACATATTTTCGTTGCTATTTTTAGAATTTTAGATAGAGTTATCTCGCACTGTACGCACCGAACGAATGCGAGCCATCAATTGTCCCACATTGATTGTACAGACATATGTATATTATACCAGAGAATTCGAAATAAAATTAATATTAATTGAAAGAAGCGTTTCCGCACAGGGTTGATTCATGGTTATTAGTTTATACATAGGAAACATTATAAAACTTGGTATAGGAAGAGAGAGACCATCTGTTAGGCAAGCTGTTGGACAAAAATAACAATTATTTATGTGAATAGGTACGTAGTGGATTGTATTGTAGATGTATATAGCACTCACATATACACAGAATAAATAAATACATTCATGTACAGCTAACACATTACATTATCAGACACATTTGAATAAGGTATAACAATAAAATGTGTACCCTGCATGGAGATGGCGCGATCACATGGTTCATAATAATTTAGTTTCTGTTAAAGGGACCCAATGCACTCGCAGGGGTAAATCATAAATATATAAACTTTAATCTTAAATTCATTATTGATAGGACCCCAATTACAGTGATTTGCCAAAACAAAAACATCGCTATTCGTGTAGTAAGCTTAAAGGGGTACTGTACGCCATTTGCATTAAATTTCCGGTGACAACAACGATCTAATATCGATAATATATAGAAACATAAGTAATTTGAGTCGAAGATGTATTCTGTAAACGCTCAGGTTAATATGCTATCTTAAAATTTAATAATTTAAAAGTTAATAATTTGATATAAATTGAATTTATGACTGGAGCCATAAAATGGCGTCAATTAAATTACGAATTTCCGTAATCAAAATAAAGTAATTGAGGGATACTGGATGTTAAACCGATCGCACACACGATTGCTTAAAATATTATAATGATACGGGGAGAACACTCAAGTCACTCACTGACTAGCGACGATACAATAACTTAAATGATTATATTGGACTAGTATGCCTATAATATAACTTTTATTTGATTCATTTGGTTGAAAACTGTACAAAAATTACTCGACAACGACAATTTGTATTTTTGCATTCCGGTAAATTTGTCATCCGTAACACTAGTTCGTACTCAACAGACTTTCAAATAATGAAAAAATTGTTACCTTATTCTCTGACTCGGAGACTATGGAAACCAACAACAACATTTGGCGTACAGTACCCCTTTAAGTAGTTTAGTTTGAATATTATTTTCAGAATATTTTTCAATGCTTTGACCTTTTCCAATGTCTGTCGTCAAGTTTTGATTAAAATTTGGTATCTTATTGGACTAATTGGACTGTTGTCGGTAAGTCCACCCTAACAATACTGTTTGCTTTATAACAATGTTTTTTACATATGCAATCTCATTATTTTGAAATTATTAACAATGAGAATAAGACAAAAGTAAATCTATTTTTTCTCGCAATTTTATGGTGGTGATGTTTTTACAGACTTCTATCATACAGTAATGCCCTAAGTAATCGACCTCTTAACCAAAGCAGAATTATGGGTAACTTTTCAGGATTTAGTCGGAAATATGGCTTGTTGCCATTCATCGGAAAGCTCTCGCCGAGAGCTTTCCGATGAATGGCAACAAGCCATATTTCCGACTAAATCCTGAAAAGTTACCCATAATTCTGTTTTGGTTAAGAGGTCGATTACTTAGGGCATTACTGTATTTACACATTTACCCACTGCGAGTGCCTTTATATCACTTTAAAGATGCATAATCCGAATTAACGCTCCCAAATTACTTATTATTATTTAGTTGGCTTCGGGGGTAAAAAAAAAATTTGATTCCGGTCGAGGAACCCACCCATCAAAGCTCAGACTCCTCAGAGTGATCAGATATCGATTTTTGAAATTTCTTATTTGCCGAGACATGTAATTTTTGGCGGCCTAGGAAATATTCGTCATGGCGACGGTCTCATACCAAATTGCGGATGAAGATGGATAACTCTAAAATCAAGTGGCTCTGGATGTTAGATATTTGACAATCCGGCCAGATTTCGTTGATAAATAAAACGTTTTTGGGCAATTATGTCACACATATGTTATTGAATGTATAGCAAATACTCGATATTGTCTGGATGAATATGGCATCCTCCAAATGTAAATTTGCAACGATACCGATGTTGTTGTTTTTTTTTGGAGTGATGTGCCAGCATGCATGTAAGTTTGTGGTTATCTGAGATTTTGTGTGGAACACGAAACCACCCATATATACATTGTCAGGCAATAATGTGTCATACTTATTGGAACACCATAAAATCAAAAACATTTTTGTTTATATTTACATATTCATATTCAAACAGTAAACTTGGGAGAAAAATTCCAGCTACACACAATTAAAGGTAGCCCGTCTGATTTGACGCTAAATTTGACCCAGAATTTCCTGAGCCAATCTTCCGCTTATATATTAGATAAAATATACGGGACAATATTTTTAATCACTATTATTCGTATCAAACAGGCATCGAGAAAGTCCACACAATCGTCCATAAGTATATAAGTCCATAAGTCCATAAGTAATACGTCAAATCGATCAGAAAAGCACATAATTGATTATTATGCCCTATGGGTGTATACTGCCCGGCTGATCTGGCCGTGTCAATTGAGCTATGGGGATATTTCGCAGAACAACACATTTCGGGTTTCGCACGATGCGAGTTAATTTAGGAAACATGCTTTCAAATGTACTAGTTATATTGCGTACCGGTTAGACTTTTTGCAGGATGTATGTATTCGCGGATGTCCCATTGTTGCAGTATGTAACTTTTATGACTGCGTTAATTGCTTGCGATATTTAGATGTGAACAAGGCTGGACCACTCTTGAAGAATTTATTGCGGGAACACAATGCTTAATATAACAGCTAACATTGCTGATGAAGTATGTCTCAGTTGGAATATAGACTAAAGGTCGTATTGCGTATCGCATGTGTATTTAATCCGATTAGTAGATTTTTGGTCCGTATTTAGAGGCTTTCTGGTGTGGAATTTTTTTCTGGGCTGACAAAAATTCAAAACGTGTTAAAACTTCCTCTTTTGAAAGTCGATGTCAGGACATCAAGACCTAATATAAATGGGTTCATGGGTCCGATATAATTATTCTCGGGAATAGAACACGAACAGATGGTGGTTTTATTGTGCAAATCAGACACGGCATCTTTAAAACATTAACTGGAGCATTCAATTGTTGTAACAAACTTCACACCACTAAACTGTTAGAAAACGAGCCACATTATGGTCCAACTTTGATATTGGTTGGGGAAAAATATCTCACATAACCCTTTCTATACTAAATGGGTTCTCGGTTTTAGTTATAAACGATACATTGGAACAGTCTAATTCATTTGGAGGGGTGTTCGGATAACAAAAGCAGACGACAGACAGAAAAACTGCTAATACAAGAGCATCATAATTCAAATTCATTGGTGGGAAATGTTCCAGATAATAAGTTCAACAAACGACCTGAACTTATTATCTGAACATTTCCTACGGGAACTACTCGTCAATGAGTATTTAGTATAGACAGGGTTAACATTATTTTCAGTCTCAAATTCCTAACTTCCATCGTTTCCGTCGTGAAATGTCCATTGTGTGACAATCATAGAAACCATAGAACCATAGAAAACATAGAAATTATCTCCGACAAAGGCGATTATTCAAGCATATAAGTTTTATATACTACCCATTTTATATACAATCGTATGCCATGTATTTACACCAAAGGTATATACAACTGGATATATAACCTATCTTTATACACCTGGATATATAACATATCTTTTAAAGTACTATTACAGTTTGGTGCCTATGGTTGGAAAATGTCCAAGTGATGGTCATTTCATTTTTTTTTAAATTGACAAAAAGTTGGAAATATTCGACTTTCTTATCTAAAAACAAAACAATTCACAATAAAAGGTATACTGTATCAATAATCAAACTATCACAACAATTTCAACCTATTCTTTTGTCTGAAACTTCCCTGTCGCCATTTCGTCCATGAAACAATGGAATCCAGATGCACGAGCTATACACTGCAATTCCAAGCTGCAAAACAGAGTTCAGTCCCCTCGCTACGCGATATCTGACCGCTGCCGGCATGTGTATTTTCTTAATTAAATCTAACATTTTTATTGCAGCGTTTTGTCAGTTACAATTCATTTTGGCTTGATCTTGACAATTTTCAAATGAATCTGGACAGTTCAGTTTCTCAATATAGTAGTCATGGTAGCGACTCAGTGATCTCACTTATATATTCATGATTTTAGGGAGATAAAAAAGTTACCCTCACAACCAACCGTCAAATAATATCTTTTCAGTCGTCGAAAATAAAATCAAAATCAAAATAACGGCGTCTGGCAAATTTCTATTCGCCAAAACAATGACCACAGAATTGCACTGATGCTTATTCTGAATTGCGCAAACTTGAAAGACACTTCTCTGTGGGTGCATACTTATTTGGCGAAGTTATACGTTTTCAATCTTAACTCCTACAATATCTCTGGATTTCAATACGGAATAACAACCTAAAACATACGAAGTCACTGAAACTGCGCGTCATGATCATTATATCCTGTAACAAGACTATTTGATCGAGTGTTAGAATGTATATTTGCCTCATGCAGTTCACTGTGTAGGCAATTGTATGGGTGCCATTTCCTTGTGACTTCATAATTCAACAGTTCATGCGTGCATATGTGACCCGCCATATCAAATCCAGTCGTAAGTCGGGATTTTTTTACCCTGTGCCAATGCATTCTCTTATATATGCGAGTCGACCATATGTCGCCTCGCATATATAAGAGAATGCATTGGCCTAACAATTTTTTATCATTTTTTTTAAATAAATGTTTCTTACAATTTTTAGGACATAAAATAAAAGACATCCATTACCCTGCAGGGAGCCCCACACATATATAGAAGCATATAGACGAGTGTCGTCTGCTCATGTTTGTCTGGGGCTCTGTATGGGTGGAAATTTTAAAATTGTTAAAGAATACAAGAAAAAATTATTAAAATTGTAAAAAAAATTGTAGGCCAATGCATTCTCTTATATATGCGAGGCGACCTATGGTCGACTCGCATATATAAGATAATGCATTGGCACAGGGTAAACAAAATCCCGACTTACGACTGAATTTGATATGGCGGGTCACATATGTTCACGCCACCCGATGATCAGCGACACTAGAAAGGTATCGGGATATTGTTTTTACTAGAATATCTCTTCCGATAGTATTTTCTGAAGTATCGCAACCTCCGCTTTGATCTTGATTTATGAAACTTCTTCTTGTTTCGCTTCTTTCTGCGCT
The DNA here is from genome assembly GCA_032622095.1 of Siphonodentalium dalli. Taxonomy (NCBI): domain Eukaryota; kingdom Metazoa; phylum Mollusca; class Scaphopoda; order Gadilida; family Siphonodentaliidae; genus Siphonodentalium; species Siphonodentalium dalli. Next base: position 42,162,149 of record CP136066.1, read on the forward strand.
TCTTTTTCTGTTTCCTTTTGTGCAGCCACCGCTTCTTGTTGTATTTGTCGTCTGCTTTCGAGAGCATTATCGCCTCATCATGAGGGCACATACCCCTCGAGGTTACTTTGATCCTCTTCCCGAGCTTACACGCCTCCACTCTCATGTGGCACCGCGATCTGTATGTGGCGCCATTGTTTCCACACACCTCCTTCTTGCGACGCCGACATATGTATTCCGTGGGACAAATACACAGCGGTAGCCCCTGCTCGTTAACTCTGCATACTTTGTACTTTGGGCACGACACCTTCTGGCACGCTGAAAATAGAGAGAAAGGCAATGATTCACAATCATCATCAGCATTATTATTACGATCCTCAATAATTATCACTACCATCATTATTATAATCATCATTATCACTATCATCATTATTATTATCATCATTATTAATATCTTCATTATCACGATCATCAACATCCCAATCAGCGCGTTATTCTCTCGTCTAAGTTATTACAGAAAAGTATATTGTCGTCACCATCATCATCACCACCATCTTTACCAACAACACCATCATCATCATCACCAGAATCATCATCAGCACCACTCCATCCCAATTAATGCTTGTTCCTAGAAGTACAGTGTTATTGCTGTTCCATATTAACAAATCCGTATGGAACGTACGTTCCATACGCATCTCGTTGACGTAAAATGACGTACATGACGTTCGCTTCAACCATGAAACTGGAACTATTTAAATAAAAGAATCATCACACATGACAAACATGCCATGTGTGAGCCTAAATAAACATTCTGATCCTGTATTTTTAATGCACGGATTCTAGGACACGAAGCGTGTAATAAACACAGAACGACACGATGTGTAAATGGGTTTGTCGATACAGCACTCGTTCTGTCGCGGAAGGATAGAACTCGAGGCGCAAGCGCCTCTCGTTCTATCCTTCCGCGACAGCACTCGTGCCGTATCGACAAACCCATTTACACATCGTGTCGTTCTGTGTATTTATTAGCTCTTCCAAGTTGCTACAGAAAGGTCTATTGTCATCACCATCACCATTCATCACCACCATCACCAACAACATCATCATCACAATTATCACCAGCAATCTCGATCAATGCTTTATTCGATCATCTAAGTTATTAGATAACGGATATTTTCGTCGTCGCCATCACCATCATCATCACCATCAACATCACCACTACCAACAACATAATCACAATCACCATCCCATCCTAATCACCAGTAAATGCTTTATTCGCTCAGCTAAGATATTACATAAAATGATATCGTCATCACCAACATCATCACCATCACCACCACCACCAACAACAACAACAACAACAACATAATCACCATTACCACCATCATCATCACTACCACCATCGTCATCACCATTCCATCCTAATCACCAAGCAATGCTTTATTCGCTTATCTAAGATATTACATAAAAGGATATTTTCATCACCAACATCATCACCATCACCACCACCAACAACAACAACAACATAATCACCATTATCACAATCATCATCACTACCACCATCGTCATCACCATTCCATCCCAATCACCAAGCAATGCTTTATTCGCTTATCTAAGATATTACATAAAATGATTTGTCATCACCAACATCATCACCATCATCATTACCACCACCATCATCAACAACATCATCACCACTACCATCATCATCATCAGCACCACCATCATCAACAACAACATCACCACCACCATCACCATAATCAGCACCACCCCATCACAATCAATGCTTTATTCGCTCATCTAAGTTATCACATAAAATTATATTGTCACCAGCATCACCATCAACAACACTTATTACATAATAGGATATGGCATATGCATCATCATCATCATCATCACCACATCATCATCATCACCACCACATCATCATCACCACCTCATCCCGATCAATGCATTATTCGCTCATCTAAGTTATTACGAAAAATGATATTGTCATCAGCATCACCATCACCGTCACCATCAACAACACTTATTACATAATAGGATATGGTATATGCATCATCATCATCATCATCATCACCACATCATCATCATCACCACCACCACATCATCAGCACCACCTCATCGCGATCAAAGCATTATTCGCTCATCTACGTTATTAGGAAAAAATGATATTGTCATCAGCATCACCATCACCGCCACCATCAACAACACTTATTACATAATAGGATATGGCATATGCATCATCATCATCATCATCACATCATCATCATCACCACCACCACATCATCAGCACCACCTCATCGCGATCAATGCATTATTCGCTCATCTACGTTATTACGAAAAATGATATTGTCATCAGCATCACCATCACCGCCACCATCAACAACACTTATTACATAATAGGATATGGCATATGCATCATCATCACCACCACCATCATCATCACCACATCATCAGCACCATCACCACATCATCACCACCACCACCACATCATCAGCACCACCACCACATCATCATCATCACCATCTCATCCCGATCAATGCATTATTCGCTCATCTAAGGTATTACGAAAAATGATATTGTCATCAGCATCACCATCACCGCCACCATCAACAACATTTATTACATAATAGGATATGGCATATGCATCATCATCACCACCAACACCACATCATCATCATCACCACCACCACCATCACCACCACATCATCATCACCACCACCACATCATCAGCACCACCTCATCCCGATCAATTCATATTCGCTCATCTACGTTATTACGAAAAAGGATATTGTCATCAGCATCACCATCACCGTCACCATCAACAACACTTATTACATAATAGGATATGGCATATGCATCATCGTCACCACCACCACCATCACCACCACATCATCATTACCACCACCACATCATCAGCACCATCTCATCCCGATCAATGCATTATTCGCTCATCTGAGTTATTACGAAAAAGGATATTGTAATCAGCATCACCAACATCATCAGCAACAACATAATCACCACCACTATCATCAGCACCATCACCACCATCATCATCACCACCATCATCATTACCATCACCACCACTATCATCACCACCATCATCACCACCATCATCACCACCATCATCATCACCACTATCATCAGCACCATCACCACCATCATCACCACCACCATCATCACCATCAGCATCACCATCATCAGCACCATCTCATCCCGATCAATGCATTATTCGCTCATATAATTTATTACGAAAAATTATATTGTCATCACCATCACCATCACCATCATCAACAACATCATCAATATCACCATCAGCACCATCACTACCATCACCGCCATCATCAACACCATCATCATCATCACCACTACCATCATCACCATCATCATCATCATCATCACTACCATCACCACCATCACCACTACCATCATCACCACCATCAACAACATCATCACCATCACAACTACCATCATTAGCACCACTCCATCCCGATCAATGTTTTATTGCAAAATAGGATATTGTCATCATCATCGTCGTCAGCATCATCATCGTCGTCGTCATCATCATCATCATCACCATCTCATCCAATCCTTTATTCGCTCATCTAAGTTACTACATTAAGGATATTGTCATCACCATCACCATCACCATCATCAACAACAACAACATCATCAATATCACCATCAGCACCATCACCACCATCAGCACCATCATCACCATCAACAACATCATCACCATCAACAACATCATCACCATCAACAACATCATCACCATCACCACTACCATCAGCACCATCAACAACATCATCACCATCAACAACATCATCACCATCACCACCATCAGCACCATCATCACCACCATCAACAACATCATCACCACTACCATCAACAACATCATCACCATCAACAACATCATCACCATCACCACTACCATCATCATCACTACCACCATCGTCATCACCATTCCATCCTAATCACAAAGCAATGCTTTATTCGCTTATCTAAGATATTACATAAAAGGATATTGTCATCACCAACATCATCACCATCATCATTACCACCACCATCATCAACAACATCATCACAACTACCATCATCATCATCAGCACCACCATCATCAACAACAACATCACCACCACCATCACCATAATCAGCACCACCCCATCACAATCAATGCTTTATTCGCTCATCTAAGTTATTACATAAAATGATATTGTCACCAGCATCACCATCAACAACACTTATTACATAATAGGATATGGCATATGCATCATCATCACCACCACCATAACCACCACATCGTCATCACCACCACCACATCATCAACACCACCTCATCGCGATCAAAGCATTATTCGCTCATCTACGTTATTAGGAAAAAGGATATTGTCATCAGCATCACCAACATCATCAGCAGCAACATAATCACCACCACCATCATCACCACCATCATCATCACCACCATCATCAGCACCATCTCATCCAATCCTTTATTCGCTCATCTAAGTTACTACATTAAGAATATTGTCATCACCATCACCATCATCAACAACATCATCAATATCACCATCACCACCATCATCACCATCAACAACATCATTACCATCATCACCACCATCATCACCATCAACAACATCATTACCATCACCACTACCATCATCAGCACCACTCCATCCCGATCAATGTTTTATTGCATAATAGGATATTGTCATCATCGTCGTCATCATCATCATCACCACCACCATCAGAAATATCACATCCCATCCCATCACAATCAAGGCTTTATTCGCTCGTCCAACATAAAAGGATTTTGGCATCTGCATCATCATCATCATCATCACCACCACCACCACCACGTCATCATCATCATCATCGTCGGCATTACCATCAAGAATAAGAAGAATAACAACAACAACTTCATCGGCAGTCATCATCGCCATCGTCGTAGTCATCATCGCCATCATAAACGATGACTCAGTTCGCTAATATACTGCTAAGAAAACACATCGTACGCACATTAATAAGAGGACCCGCGGTCTATTAATGAGTGCAGTGGCACCCTTGGGAACATGCTGGTAATAACACATATTTCACACATAACCATTTTGCAATCACGCCACAGAATATACACTTTTGCAGTCAATTGTTGCAAAATTGAGCATGTTAGTGACATTATCACCTTTTAATCTCTTCCACGATGCACATGATTCATACTCCCTTGTGTTTGTACCCGATGGCTTCGGGTAACCGATTGCGTAACAAGAAACACCTGCTGAGAATGAGGGGTTCGTTTTAGACGGTTGATGATTTCTACAGCATGAAGAATGTTGAAACATGCATTACGGTATTTCCATCAACATTATACCAGTCATCATTAATTCGCTCGAGAACTTAGTCAGAATCTTATCACAATTCCCGGGGGGGGGGCCTGTTTTTCAGTCGGTAATGTCCAATGTGCATCCGGCCGTCGTGAGCCGCCCATGCATCGCTGGAGAAGTTGGTTCCAATCCCGAAAGGCGCAGTATGTACTGGGGTAACAAGATTCATGTATCTGGGCAAGAAGTATAAGTTGCTTTCCGGGGGTCCGTGGTTTCTACGTGCAGTGATTTCCTGGTAAAATTAACCCTCTGGTGGGTTTTCCTCCTACCGTATAACTGAGAACGTCGTGAAACGTCGCTGAAACAACGATAAACTCCAATAAACCAACACCAGCATAATTCCCTCCGCCTCAGGACATCACTACACGTAGTAACCACGACCACCCTATGTGAGACTCGCATATATAAGAGAATGCATTGGCACAGTGTTTTCGAAAAATTTCAGGAAGCTCCAGTCATGGAAGGGTTAAAGATGTGTTCAAGGGTCCAGGCTGATGTTACGAACCTGTTTTACATTTTATTTATATGATAAATATAAATAACGTGTTTTTGCTTCCAATCCCGAAAGAAGTACTGTAAAAAAGATGATGTTTTTTCTGTGCATTTATTTCATATCATATCGTTTCGACGCTTTAGAGGGACTCGGATACACTCAAATTATATTGTAAAAGTGCACGGATGGCCTCCGTTATAGGTTATATATTTGGAAATAACATTTACCAAATTATGAACATGTCCTCAAGAATACGCTACTATATAGTATAGTATAATGATGGTATGAAAGGATATTATCCACAAAACACACTTTGTGTGAGCCGAGCATTTGTTTATAAACAGCACGTAAATAGTGAGCGATAAGCAAAACACACCGTGGTGGGTTTTTTTAGGAGCGTGATTCACGGTGACACATTCAAAACCGAAATCTTCAAGTTGAGGGGCAAGGTGCATAATAGCTACAGGAATGGACGTGCCATCTCCCCATCACTCAGGGTCGTAGATAGCTGGTTATCTCCTCACTACCACTCAGAGGCGTATATAGCTGGAGGAATCGACGTACCATCTCCCCACCATTCAGGGGCGTGGCTAGAGGAATCGACGTACCATCTCCCCATCACGCAGGGGGCGTGGCTAGAGGGTCGTCACCCCATCGATCAGGTACGTAACTGGCGGGTCTTTGTCTTTGGGTGTCCAACTTAGAACTTGGCCGAAAATTCAAACTCTTGGAATTTTCAATTACACCCCTTCTGTGTCGTAAGTTTCCAACTGATACCCTACACTTAACATTCTACTGACGGTGTTTTTTCCGATGGAATGGTTGCACGGCCACTAAGTGGTTTACCGACCTGCCACCTGATGCTACAGACATTGTGATTTCTCCTACACCTGTCGTATACCGTGATAACGATTCTAACAGCACACATCGGCTAGTGTGATTATTCGTGTAAGTACAATATTTGGATAGTGTGATTGCTTAATTGCCAGACTGGAGGTTTTCATGTGATTGAAGACCACCAAGAATAATAAGCGTGGCTGGAATGCATGTTGTATGTGTTGGTTTATATAAGAAGGATCGGTTGGTTTGGCCAAGAGTTTGCATTACAATAACCTGTAAATTGTGTTGTTTACTTTATCGGGAATATGGTTCGCGCTGCCGGTGCAAAATGTACCAATGGCAAAACATATTTCCATTTGGCAAAAAATATTTTCATTTCGCAAAACAATATTTTAATTTGGCAAAAAATATTTTAATTCGGCAAAATATATTTTCATTTGGCAATCAATATTTTCATTTGGCAAAACATTTGGCAAATGGATTTTTAATAATTTGGTGTGAACTATCTAGTCATTTAACACAAACGAAAGTAGATTATCCGTTACGCGTGTGCCGACAATATGACAAATATAAGCAAGGTGAAACCTGATCAACAAATATATCAGCCTGGCGGTCAGCAATGATATGTCGATAGCGATATGTAATCTTCTTAATTTTCACAAACAGAAATACTTTCTTTCTGTTATATCAAACTTTCATCAAATAGTTGAACAACCGTAGTTAGATATGAGTCAGAACAAAAACAAATTCTGTAAAGTTTTCATTGAAGCTGGTGTATGAGTGACTTGGAGGCCATCAATGTATATTTCATCCCGATTCGGGAATAGACCCACAAGGATCATTGAGCATGGTGTATTTTTAGTGACAGAAAACAAAAAATATACACAATATCTTCTAAATCCATCGACACCAAGGATAGCCAAGTCCTTATGCAGATTTATTAAAGTGGCATACGAGCTTAGTGTGACATTGGAATAACTATAGAAATATGATGCCATATGATATAGTGTCAGTTTACGACACAGCCATATATATAATAATATGTATAAACACTCTCCTATATGTACACTGTAAAGAACCCACCGTAATTTTTACGGTAGAGTACCGGCAGCTCAGTTGCCAGTAGTCTATGGTATAATTTACAGTATACCGTATATTCTACTACCGTGTAATTATACCATAATACCGTCAAATATACAGTACACCGTATATTCCACTACCGTATAATTATAAAATTATACCGTCAAATATACAGTACACCGTATATTCCACTACCGTATAAGCATACAAACATGCTCAATGGTTGATTGAAATTTGGCCGTAAATGGCGTAATGGCTAAAATTATACAAAACCTTGACAAACACACTAAGAACAACCCAACAACTGTTTTTTTCGCAACGATTGACTAACACACGACTTCACAATCCGAGAAAATGGCGTCGGCGATCAGACTCTTCCCAAAATACATAGCGCGTGCACGCGCCATTAACAGTATTACCGTAAATATAGATATTACCGTACATACCGTTAAATTAACGGTATTCTACCGTTGAAAATACGGCTGTTTAATACAGTGTATATGTACACCCCAATTCCCTGTACTATTCCGTACTCAAAGTCCCCAAATGTTTTCTTTTTTCGTATATATTATACAATTTGTAATTAAAGTTTATTTATTTACTTATTTATAATTTAATTATTATTTGTATCACATTATGTTATTACGTTTTATATTTAGATCACACTGAATGGTTGGCCATTATCCAATAAACAATTGAATTGTATATCATCTGTGGTTGACTCACTTTGAGTGAGTATTTTCACTATATAACTATGATTTATCCCAATAATACCAATGGTAAACGCAATGTAAATGCAATGTCACGATTTCGATTTGTTTCGTTCCGTTGATTTGCATATATCCGCTTATTTTTGTGACACCATCCCCTACCTGTCGCGTTTAATCAGTATATTAGTATACGCACGAGAGAAGAGCACATGGTTTAATCAGTGTATAAGTACACGCACGGAAGAAAAGCATATGGTTTTGCGGCACTTCCAACTCGGTGCGAAACATTGCGGATATATTGGTCACATAAATAATCACAGTTTGTTTCAGCGCGCGATGTTTGATAATAAAGCCTCGTATAAACATCAAGCCTGAGTTTAGTGTGCCTGTCATTTGCAGAATGAGGTCCACAGAGGGTGAATTAGTGACGCTATTCCGCATAGCCGGCTAGCGTCACCTTATGTGGACCTCATTATGCATGGCCTAATCTGCTTGTGAGACATAGACTAAGATTAAAGTTTCCAAATGGTGAATATTGTGATGTACACCCATTGGGAACCTCGATTATGCAATGTGTGTCGTCTGCCAATTTGGGGATATAGAGAAACTAAACTTACAAAGAAATATAATCCATGTGAAGAAGTTTCTATAGAAATTTGATAATAAAGAAACTTTCCAGAGAAGATGAGGCCTAAGCGGAATGAGGTCCCCAGAGGGTGAATTTAGTGATGCTAGCCCTCTATGCGGGATAGCGTCAATAAATTCACCCTCTGGGGACCTCATTTTGCAAATGACAGGCTCACTAAACTCAGGCCTGCATCTTGCCCATATCGGAAGTTCACACTTTAATTGAATTTCCATTCTGTGTAAAACGTATAGCTTTATAATTATGGGTTACGCACACCGGGATATAACCTTAAGCTAGCCACACATGCTTGCGTATGCGTATGGTGCGCTGCGTTATTTTTATCGCATGCGATTGTCGGACGGAAAATAAAAAAGAAATGCACGGGCACCCACACATGCATGCGGTTCCGATGCGAAACTATTCTGACGCTCCGAATGCCTCCGATTTTTATCGGACCGAAAATACTCGTATTTTCCATCCGATAGAAATCGTCGCTCCGTTTGGGTTCGCATGTAAATCCATGGTGAAGTGACTGAAACGATCACTATCGGACAACGTTCGCATGACCCCAACGGCACGATGAACGGATCCGACGAACGGGTCCGATTATTTTCGCTTACGCATATGCAAGCATGTGTGGCTAGCTAGCTTTGTGTGACCCACATTATGTGAGTAGAGGGGGGGTGCCCTATAGCAGAAGAGTCCACAAAAGAGGTACCATGTCTTACCCACCGGAAGCTGACATACGCTAATGATAGGTAGAGCACTCTGCTGTATAGGCAGTTTCTGATATAGTCATAAAGAATAGGAAAATAAAAGATAGCAGAAACCCAAAGAATACATACAGATTTTGTGTTATGATTTATGTTTCATAATAAGAATCTAGTCCAATACTTGGACGTAAAGCATGCAGCTAGTGGAATTCCCTAGCTGCTTTAACCCTTTACCCAACAGAACGGCCCTGTGCCAATGCATTCTCTTATATATGCGAGTCGACCATAGGTCGCCTCGCATATATAAGAGAATGCATTGGCTTAACACATTAAAAATTATAAAATTGTTAAAGAATGTAAGAAAAAATGGTAAAAAGTGTTAAAAAAAGATTTTTTTTAGGCCAATGCATTCTCTTATATATGCGAGGCGACCTATGGTCGACTCGCATATATAAGAGAATGCATTGGCACAGGGCATAACTGTAACTATCACAATGTGATCAAGGAGCCGGTTCCAATGATATCCATATTTGTATGGTTCTATTGAGACAGACCGAAGATATTTTAGGCTGTTGAAGCTTTATTTGGCCGGTTTTGGCCGGTTTGTTGGGTAAAGGGTTAAAGGGGGACTGTACTAACATTTCATGCATGTATTTGAGGGATTTGTTTAGCCTGAAGTAATTACAAGAACAAGAACCTTAAAGGTACCCAATCCGATCAGACGGTCCCCATATCATCAAGTTACAACAACAACAACAACAACAACATTTCTTCAAAATACGCTTTAGTTATCAGAATCGATTAATTGCAACAAAATAATCCTAACCACTGTCAACTATGGTACATGTATCAAATTTCCAAAAACGTGTTATTTATTAACATGTTGTTCAACGAAATATGGCCGTATTACCACTTGAGTATCACGAAATTTTGACGTATTACCATTTGATTTTAGAGTTATCCATCTTCATCCGCAATTTTGTCCGAGACCGACCGTTTGACAACGTTTTCCGGCCAAAAATAATTGCATGTCTCGAGAAATAACAAACTTCAAAAATCGATATCTGATCACTCTGAGCTTTGATGGGTGGGTTCCTCGACTAGAATCAAATATTTTTACACCCGATGCCAAAGAAATAGTAATTTAGGAGCGCGTTAATTCAGATAATGCACCTTTAACCCTAGTGTGAGTACGGGAATACAAATATATTACGGATGGCAGCAAAACCGGAATGCAATTAATAGAACGCTCGTTATCGAGATATTCCCGTTAAATTTTCAGGCAACTTTCTCAAATAAAATGTTACATTATATGCATGCTTGTCCCAGAAATGTATTAGTTTCATTGTATAGTCAGCGGGTGTCTTGAGTCGAGGCCTCGTATCGACACAAAGTTTTACCCGATGTGGGCCAAATGTTTTTGAATCCACTCCAATTAATTACACGGAACTTCGTAACTTAGTTTATGGGTTACGTCGTAAACTACATTTAAATTAATTTATTAAAATTATTAAAATTGATTTTATGATAATCTGTTAACCTGAACATTTACAGAAAACTCAAGTTAATTATTTGTCTATTAATTATCGATATTAGATCGTTGTTGTTATCGATATTATATCGTTGTTGTTATCGATATTAGATCGTTGTTATTATCGATATTAGATCGTTGTTGTTATCGATATTATATCGTTGTTGTTATCGATATTAGATCGTTGTTATTATCGATATTAGATCGTTGTTGTTATCGATATTATATCGTTGTTGTTATCGATATTAGATCGTTGTTATTATCGATATTAGATCGTTGTTATTATCGATATTAGATCGTTGTTATTATCGATATTAGATCGTTGTTATTATCGATATTAGATCGTTGTTATTATCGATATTAGATCGTTGTTATTATCGATATTAGATCGTTGTCGTTACCTTTGAATTTATTGAAATTGGCGTACAGTCTCCCTTTAAGTCGAGTAAACTTTGACTAGATAGAACCCCGAATACATCTGTAAAACGTCAAGGCTCATTTAACCATTTCTATACTAAATGGACTCTCCCATTCGGTTATAAAGGTATACATTGGAACGATCTATTATCATTTTGAGGGGTGTTCATGTAATTAAAGCAGACGACATACATACGAAAGAAAAGATAATACAAGTGCAGAAGGATTAATATGTGCATTGGATGGAATATGGTCGTTTGTTAAACTTATAATCTGAACATTCCATAATGGCTACTCGTCAATGAGTATTTAGTACACCACACTCTTAGAACAAATGTGTATAAATACTACACAATATGTGTTACATTTGATCTTAAACAAAATTGTGTAGAAATGCAACATGACATAAATGTGTCGGTGGAATTTTCTCAACATTGAATATGAGTGAATATCTGAGTATATTATATTTAATAGATGAGATATGTTCTATTTGAGATATAAACCTCGTAAAAGCTGCCATAATAAAAAATTGGCAGCTGCTTTAAAACATTGAGCTACACAATTATGTGTTGTTCAGTATTTACACAAACATAGTGTAAAACAAAGTTTAAAGCTGCTGCCAATTGTTTGTTCTGTGGTAGCCATTACGAGTTTTGTGTCTCCAATAGGACACATTTCATCTAATAACTATGATACACTCACATATTCAATCATATTCAACATTGATGATATTCCACCGACACATTTAATAATTATATGTCATATGTCATTTCTACACAATTTTGTTTAAGATCAAATGTAACACATTTTGTGTAGTATTTATACACATTTGTTCTAAGAGTGCATGCGTACGGTTAAACGGATATGGGTCGTAAAAACCTGAAAGGTCATTATGTACATATCCCATTGCAAATTATACCTAGCAATTCTCACTTGTCTCATTTTTGTGGATCAGGGGGTTAGCAGACACGAGATGTGCCCGTATAGGGTACGTTCATACACTCGCAAGTTTACACGGTATGTTGTGAAGGCATTTCGTCGTAGAAAATGAAAGAATATGAAAGGAAACATCCATAAAAAATAACGACATGAGAAGTAAATATATATTCGGTGGTATTCCTTAAAAATGTGTTCAAATACCTGTATGATTGATTCTTGCGAGATAATTGCATGCTATTTACAGGTTAATTTCGATAGCATCATTACAGGTGGAACTACAGATAGGTTTTACATCTTAGCTGCCGTACAGTTTCGTGCATTGTATATGCATGTTTCCGTTCATATTCTGACACCATATGGTTTCCTACGATGAAATTGAATGCCTGCAAACATATCGTGCAAACTTGATAGTGTGTGTACGAACCCTTATACGGACTTTTAAAGATGGCCTGTCCTACTTTAAACCATATATAGAACCACAATATATAGGTGTTCTACACCCCCCCCCCCCCCCCGAAATGATTCGATCGACCCCATGATCCAATTAATACGGGGTATTGATGTCCATATATCGAATTTCACAAGAGGAAGCTTTAACAAGTTTTACACTTTATAACTACTGGCCAGCAAGTATTAATTTTAGTCGTCAAAATTAATGGTTAACCCTGTTTATATTAAAGCATCATTGATGAGTAGCTATCCCATAGAACATGTTCAGATAATAAGTTTAACCCTCTCTATACTAAAGCATCATTGGTGAGTAGTTATCCCATAGGAAATGTTCAGATAATAAGTTTAACCATCTCTATACTAAAGCATCAGTGATGAATAGTTATCACAGGAAATGTTCAGATAATAAGTTTAACCCTTTCTATAGTAAAGCATCATTGGTGAGTAGTTATCCCATAGGAAATGTTCAGATAATAAGTTTAACCTTCTCTATACTAAAGCATCATTGATGGGTAGTTACCCCATATGAAATGTTCAGATAATAAGTTTAACCCTTTCTATAGTAAAGCATCATTGGTGAGTAGTTATCCCATAGGAAATGTACCCTTTCTATAGTAAAGCATCATTGATGAGTAGTTACCCCATAGGAAATGTTCAGATAATAAGTTTAATCCTTTCTACACTAAAGCATCATTGATGAGTAGTTACCCCATAGGAAATGTTCAGATAATAAGTTTAACCCTTTCTATACTAAAGCATCATTGCTAAGTAGTTACCCCGTAGGAAATGTTCAGATAATAAGTTTAATCCTTTCTATACTAAAGCATCATTGATGAGTAGTTACCCCATAGGAAATTATCCGATAATAAGTTTATTCTATACTAAAGCGTCATTGGTGAGTAGTTATCCCATAGGAAATGTTCAGATAATAAGTTTAAACCTTTCTATACTAAAGCATCATTGATGAGTAGTTACCCCATAGGAAATGTTCAGATAATAAATTTAACCCTTTCTATACTAAAGCATCATTGATGAGTAGTTATCCCATAGGAAATGTTCAGATAATAAGTTTAAACCTTTCTATACTAAAGCATCATTGATGAGTAGTTACCCCATAGGAAATGTTCAGATAATAAATTTAACCCTTTCTATACTAAAGCATCATTGATGAGTAGTTATCACATAGGAAATGTTCAGATAATAAGTTTAAACCTTTCTATACTAAAGCATCATTGATGAGTAGTTACCCCATAGGAAATGTTCAGATAATAAATTTAACCCTTTCTATACTAAAGCATCATTGATGAGTAGTTATCACATAGGAAATGTTCAGATAATAAGTTTAAACCTTTCTATACTAAAGCATCATTGATGAGTAGTCACCCGATGAAATGTTCAGATAATAAGTTTAAACCTTTCTATATTAAAGCATCATTGATGAGTAGTTATCACATAGGAAATGTTCAGATAATAAGTTTAAACCTTTCTATACTAAAGCATCATTGATGAGTAGTCACCCGATGAAATGTTCAGATAATAAGTTTAAACCTTTCTATATTAAAGCATCATTGATGAGTAGTCACCCGATGAAATGTTCAGATAATAAGTTTAAACCTTTCTATACTAAAGCATCATTGATGAGTAGTCACCCGATGAAATGTTCAGATAATAAGTTTAAACCTTTCTATACTAAAGCATCATTGATGAGTAGTCACCCGATGAAATGTTCAGATAATAAGTTCAACAGACAGATCGTTTGTTGAACTTATTATCTAAAACAAAATTCCCTCAATAAAAAAGGCTCCTTCTGCACTTCCATTTACATGTCGTCTGCTTTTATCACCATAACATCCCTCCAAATAAATAATAGACCATTCCGAAGTACACGTTTAACTGACTGGGAGAATCCATTCATTGTAGAAAGGGTTAAATCATTGATGGAATTTATGATGAAACTTGAGGGGTCAGCAGTCGTTTGTTGAGAATTGCTTGTTGAGACTAATTGGCTTAGTTTGTCCATATGTCCCGGGGAAATATTGAAGTCTGCGTTCAATTATTTGTGGACAGTTTTGATGAGACAATGTCAGGAAGAGACGTTGGACCTTATCTGTCGAGGACAAAAAGACGGCAATTAACGCGAGAACTCGAGATTAGTCAAGTAGCAATTAAGGTGGACTCGATTGTTCTTATTGATCTGCTCCGGGCGTGTTAGCTCTGAAAACATTCGGAGTTAGATAGCAGACGATGGCCTGTCCGGAACCAGATGGCGCTAGTAATTTATTGACCCAGGTGTCCGAATGTAGGGCTGGGTTAGATCCGCGTTCAACAGATTGGGTATTCGGGGCCAGAATCCTACGCTATATACTGGGGATCGGGACCACCCGCCTCAGGGACAATCCGACCCAATCGACCCGGCCCAGATAAAAAAAATGAATAACGTTCTTCAAAACGTTATTCAAAATAAAATATGGGAAACAATAGTAAATTTGTTTTTAATCAGAATGTTTAAAAGGTTAAATCAGCTAGTAATTTATATGTGTTTTATAATATGAATTTAACTTTTCAAACATTCTATGAAGAAAAAATTGTGAATA
This sequence comes from Siphonodentalium dalli, assembly GCA_032622095.1. Lineage (NCBI taxonomy): Eukaryota > Metazoa > Mollusca > Scaphopoda > Gadilida > Siphonodentaliidae > Siphonodentalium > Siphonodentalium dalli. The sequence continues at coordinate 42,177,903 of CP136066.1, forward strand.
TGACAAAAAATATTTAATCAAAACATGGGACGGACATTCGACCCGGGAAATCTGGACAACCTGAACCAAAATACGCCCGTCCATATGGCGAGCGTATGGTCCCACTTCCGGCCACTGGCAATCCTTGAAATAGTGCGTCTGTCATTTGCAGAATGAGGTCCCCAGAGGGTGAATTTAGTGATACTACCCCGCATAGTGGGCTAGCATCACCAAATTCACCCTCTGGGAACCTCAATCTGCTGAGGTGTAAGATCCCCAGAGGGTGAATTTGGTGATGCTAGCCCGCTATGCGGGGTAGCATCACTAAATTCAACCTCTGGGGACCTCATTCTGCAAATGACAGACACACTATTTCAAGACTTGGCCACTGGAGTAATCTCCAAACGGTCTGTTCTGTACATTGCTATCTGCATGGAACTAATGCATTGGATGAGCTATGTATAGTTGTTATGTGAGTTATTGTGCAAACAAGTGAAATGAATATGTGAATTTTACGAACATCTATCACATGGTTGAGGTGTGTTTTATTTTCCTTTTAAATTTCAGTTATATAAATACGATTTTTAGCGATTACTTAATTTTGTTATGTGAACATGTGTTGTTTTTTTTCAGGAGCATGTATACACGTAAAAAATAAATAAATAATAATAATCAACATGGATTGGGTACCGTGTTCATTTTGTCCACCCGGACCATCCGCTATCTCAAGTCATCAAGGCACTCAAATCATTGTGAAGTGTTGATGCGAGCTGTCAAAAGCAAAGGCGATGATTGACTCAAATGCTCTTAATGGCTGCCATTCGTAATGGATCTGAGGAGTGGGCGCGCGACAGGAATTCCGATCTGATCCCCGGTTATTGAGGCACGCCAATGGCTTTTCAAAGTGAAGTCGATCGCACGGTGTGACCTTCCGACATTTGCCGTTCACACCACACTTGGTGAATTGATCGTCGGATATGTCGATTGTTGCGAGATTTTTCGCCATTGTTTCGCACTTTCTTGCTCGGACAAATAGCTGTGCATAATTTCGCTCGTGTTGCCGTATGGGTTTATGGAAACAAGGGCTGCATTTAGCGAAGTTTGCGGTCAGCTATTGAAGACAAAGGTGATTGTCTTACAGATGTGAGACTTCAATAATCAGCTACTTGATTGCTGCATCACATTCTTAGTTAATTGGGGTCTTCTGTTTCTTGCAACTTATGCTGACACAGATCATTAACCTTCTGAATACTACAAGAAATAAGTTGAATACACCTGAACACAATTTTAATATCAATAGCTTGCGGCCATTCTTGATAGTGGCCCTTTTCAAGACTGTATGAAGCGTTGACGTGACCATAACGCGCGATAATGTCAACTTTTTGCTTAAATAACAGGTTTTGGGCAAATTTATACTATAGTTGACTGTGGTTTAGCATTATTTTTGGACAATTAATCGATCCTTATAACTGAAGCGGCATTTCAAAAAAAATTGTTGTTCTTGTTGGAATCTGATGATATGGGCACCATCGAATCTGATTCAGTAGCTTTAAGCAAAGTCTTATTTGTATATCATGTATTTTTCGAACTATTTCAATCGCTATGATCATAGGTTTATATCTTGAGGCTTTAGCATTTTGTTGGCCCCTATATAACCTTATATAAACTAATACATAAGATGGCATTCAAATGCCTCGAGTTTGTCTAGACACCAGGCATGCAGTGAGTGAGTTGCACCAAATTATCAAGTAATCCGTGGGATACACATGCTACTTGTTACTAAACCAATCGAGTTAACCCTTTACCCAACAAACCGGCCAAAACCGGCCAAATAAAGCTTCAACAGCCTAAAATATCTTCGGTCTGTCTCAATAGAACCATACAAATATGGATATCATTGGAACCGGCTCCTTGACCACATTGTGATAGTTACAGTTATGCCCTGTGCCAATGCATTCTCTTATATATGCGAGTCGACCATAGGTCGCCTCGCATATATAAGAGAATGCATTGGCCTAAAAAAAATCTTTTTTTAACACTTTTTACCATTTTTTCTTACATTCTTTAACAATTTTATAATTTTTAATGTGTTAAGCCAATGCATTCTCTTATATATACGAGGCGACCTATGGTCGACTCGCATATATAAGAGAATGCATTGGCACAGGGCCCTTCTGTTGGGTAAAGGGTTCACCGCTGAGCGACTATACCACCATTATAAAGTTAGAACGTTTCATGCGATGACTTATGGGCCGCCGATAAGATCATTATAATGGGGACTATAATCCGGACCATCGAGAATTATTTATGCAAATTTAAAGTGGATTGCTGTGTTATGACCAAATGCATATCATATACGTACATTAGATCCTTCGTACCTGCTACATCGAACAGTTACCAAACAGCTATTTATCTCGAATTCAAAATCTTCAACTGCGGGCGGTCCTATGGTAAACACCGATTGACGCGATTAAGTGGGCGAATTGGGCTGGATAAATCAAAAATTTAAATGCTTATTAATTGAAAGTAATCTAGTTATATGCGTTTTACCTGAGCGTTCCTTTGAAGTGCCGAGGGCGTTCAGTTACTCGGGCATGATTGTATATTGTTATAGATGCCCTGGTTCAGGGGGGATACATTGTGATGTGTCGCACCACCCACTAACAGTATGATCATAAGACAATTTTTATCACACAACACCGAATATTCGGACAATTCGAAGTTTGGTGTTAGGGGGCCTATGTTGGGGTTGTCCAACTTTAAATTTCCAACTGCGTACCCACATTGAACCAGACAAAATTCCCATGTTCGCAATATTCCATGTGCACCCCTTTTGAGTTGGAACTTTTCAACTGGGACGACCTCAACTTCCTCAAGCTTTCAACTGTTGGAAAATCTCGAACTGGTGGCCGTTTCAGACCAAATTTTTGACAAATATAAAATTATGCTGCCGTTGGTCCGAGGACAACAAATTCCCCACTAATTACTGGTTGGTAAATCAAACAATAAGAAAAATTTCAATTATAGGTGGTGAACTCATGTTGTGTCAAGCATGAAATTTCCAACTGTTGAACATTTTGAACAAAGTTGGTGGGTGAGACAGAATCCTTCTGCACTTGTATTATCTATATTATCGTCTGCTTATTTTCCTGAAAAACCCTCCAGATGAATAATAGACCATTCCACTGTATACTCACGGTGAGGAGTCACGTGGTTTCGATTTGATGAGAATCACGCATTCAAAATGGCAGAGGCGATCGAAAAAGCGACCAGAAAGGAGGAAAAAGGTAATAAACTATATAGGACATTGATAAATTGCATAGTATTTTGTCAGCAACGAGAAGATAGCATTTGCTCGTTGCTGACCAAATACTATGTAATATATCAATGTCCAGATGCTATACTATTTTTCAAACAAGTTGATACATAAGTTGTGTCAAATTCGCAGTTGTTTGCTCTAGCACTCTCACCAAAGGTGTCAGTCGAAGGATTCATCGAGATGTATATATGGACTGGTGTATTCCACTAAACTCCTACAAGCAACTTCGGTCAGAATGTTATATAGAAAACCACGGAGTATTTTCGAACAAATAAGGTATCAACTTGTTTTAAAAATAAACCAGCATATGCTCGTAACAGTAAAAACGCTATATGTTTTATGTCAGTTTCTCGCATATTATGTTATTTGTGCGTGTGCACCAGCCTCGGCCATTGTGTATGCGTGGTACTCACCAACCTCGAAACCACGCGATTCCCCACCGTGATACTTCTAAAACCCAGTGGGAGAATCCATTTAGTGTGGAAGGGGTTAAGAAACCCAACAAGGGACGGATTGATAGATATTTTTTAACCAAACGTGAACATTAAACGGTGTTATGGACAAATGTAGATTGTTACAGAAACAAATGGCATTTATATATAACAGCAAGAAAGCGCATCGCCTGTTTGTGCCAAATAGAACTGATGTTCCAGGTACATTATCTGTTATCAAGGATCGGTACAAGAGACGACTTGATAGTTTTTTACCAATGGAACACGAAACGATAGTAAAACAAAACGAAGTTGTCATCTTCCGCCAAAAGAATGCAGTCCAACTGTTCGCGCCAATGTCTTTTATAACCTCGGCTATACGATCATAGATCGCGGGAACATTAGCCCGTTGTTAAAGGCTCGTGCTCATAAGTTAGGATTGATCCAGACTTCCCAGACTACGCCTGCGTATAGAGTGCCCGTCATTTGCAGAATGGGGTTCCCAGAGGGTGAATTTAATGATGCTAGCCCGCTATTCTGCTTAGGCCTCATCTTCTCTGGAAAAGTTTCTTTATTATCAAATTTCTATAGAAACTTCTTCACATATATAGATTATATTTCTTAAATTAGTTTAGTTTTTCTAAATCCCCAAAATTTGCAGAAGACAGTCGAGGTTCCCAATGGGTGTACATCACAATATTCACCATTTGGGAACTTCAATCTGAGTATATGTCTAAAATAGCAGATGAGGCCATGCAGAATGAGGTCACCAGATGGCGAATTTGGTGATGCTAGCCCGCTATGTGGGATAGCATAACTAAATTCACCATCTGGGGACATAATTCTGCACATGACAGGCACACTAAACTCAGACTTGACACTCACCCCATGCAGTAAGCGTATCGGGTAATAACGGGGTGATCGGATCTGTCCATACAAGACAATCACCAGCGAATATAGTTAACTGTCAAGAAATCTCTCTCATACATATCAACCATGATATATAGTTTCAAATTTATTTAAACAAACGATAATACCCAAATCATATCAACCAGACGCGAATTGATCCAGTCTATGTGTCTCTTTTTTATCAGTCTCAGCGAACCTGCATGGGTGTCTTGTTTATCAGTTTTAGGAATCTCGATTACATTATACCCAACGCCATGGGGTAACGACCAATTCAAATATACTAGTATATAAATAACTATACCGAGTAGTATATCACATCCTAAATATATTTTTAAACGTATTGATATGACTTGGACGATAGGTTAACATCGAAAGATATTCCGTTAACATTAATATTCTGCCCTATAACATTCAACGGGGTTATCCAATATTCGCACTTTTTCTATACCGTAAACCGGACATCATTCTATTGGCCAAATATGTCATTATTCGCAGAGCTCTACACATGCATGGCTGTCACCGGCATATATCTTACTGAACCAAAGGATACATACCAATTACATCATTTTAAAACAGACAACTTTCGCATAATGAACTACTAGTAATGAGAATTAGTTCTTCGTCACTTAGTCTATAATTTGTGTTCTTTCTATCAGTTGTCCTTCTGGCCATATCCGTAGTTACAAATGACAAGCATTGTCACGTGACCTTTGCATGCAGTCATCGAACCAACAACTGATATGACCTGATAAAAACATTGTTAACCCTTTCATGACTGGAGCTTCCTGAATTTTTTGCGAAAACCCTGTGCCAATGCATTCTCTTATATATGCGAGTCGCCCATAGGGCGCCTCGCATATATAAGAGAATGCATTGGCCCTAACAATATTTACCTTAATTTTGTAAGCTAGTGCATTCTCTTATATATGCGAGGCTCCCTATGTGTTATCATGAATTAGTCAGAGCACTAGACTATTAAAACTTCTAAATGTTTTTATAGGAGAGTTTTGTAAATGGCTAAGATACCTTTCGATGCCCTTACCACTGAACAAAAATATATCTGTGTCTACAGTCCAATACAAAGTTCGGGTGTGCACCTTTTTCTTGGGTGGGTAGGGAAACCCTAAACACAGGTATTTTATATGGCCTAAGTTATTGTAGGTGTTATGTGAAGATTTTCTGTCTCCGGGATTTATGTTTATTCATCCCAACCCTGTTTATACTAAACCATCATAGTTGAGTAGTTATCCCATATAAGAAATGTTCACATAATAAGTTTAACCCTGTGCATACTAAAACGTCATTGATGAGTAGTTATCTCATAGGAAATGTTCACATAATAAGTTTAACCCTTTTTTATACTAAAACGTAATTGATGAGTGGTTATCCCATTGGAAATGTTCACATAATCAGTTTAACCCTTTTTATGCTAAAACGTCATTGGTGAGTAGTTATCCCATAACAAATGTACACATAATAAGTTTAACAATTTTTATACTAAACGGCATTGATGATTAGTTATCCCATAGGAAATGTTCACATAATAAGTTTAACCCTTTTTTATAATAAAACGTAATTGATGAATAGTTATCCCATAGGAAATGTTCACATAATAGGTTTAACCCTTTTTATACTAAAACGTCATTGTTGAGTAGTTATCCCATAGGACATGTTCACATAATAAATTTAACCCTTTTGTACTAAAAGATCATTGATGAGTAGTTATCCCATATATGAAATGTTCACATAATAAGTTTAATCCTTTTTATACTATAATGTCATTAATATTTAGCTATCCCATAGGAAATGTTCAGATAATAAATTTAACATTTGTTATACTAAAACGTCACAGCATTGATGAGTAGTTATCCCATGGAAATGTTCAGATAATAAGTTTAACCCTTCTTATACTAAAACATCACTGATGAGTAGTTTTCCCATAGGAAATGTTCAGATAATAAGTTTAACCTGTTTTATACTAAAGCATCATTGATGAGTAGTTATCCCATATGAAGTACTCAGATAATAAGTGTAACCCTTTTTATACTAAAACATCACTGATGAGCAGTTATCCCGTATAGGAAATGTTCACATAATAAGTTTAACCCTTTTTATACGAAACGTCATTGATGAGTAGTTATCACACATGAAATATTCACACAATAAGTTTAACCACTGTTATACTAAAACGTCACAGCATTGATGAGTAGTTATCCCATAGGAAATGTTCAGATAATAAGTTTAACCCTTCTTATACTAAAACATCACTGATGAGTAGTTTTCCCATAGGAAATGTTCAGATAATAAGTTTACCCTGTTTTATACTAAAACATCATTGATGAGTAGCTATCTCATAGGAAATGTTCAGATAATAAGTTTAACCCTTTTTGTACTAAAACATCATTGATGAGTTTCTATCCCATAGGAAATGTTCACATAATAAGTTTAGCCCTTTTTATACTAAAACATAATTGATGAGTAGTTATCCCGTATAGGAAATGTTCAGATAATAAGTTTAACAATTTTTTACGAAAACATAATTGATGAGTAGTTATCCCATAGGAAATGTTCAGATAATAAGTTTAACCCTTTGTAACTAAAACGTCATTGATGAATAGTTATCCATAGGGATGTTCAGATAATAAGTTTATCCCTTTTTATACTAAAACATAATTGATGAGTAGTTATTCCATAGGAAAAGTTCAGATAATAAGTTTAACCCTTCTTATACTAAAACATCACTGATGAGTAGTTTTCCCATAGGAAATGTTCAGATAATAAGTTTAACCTGTTTTATACTAAAACATCATTGATGAGTAGCTATCTCATAGGAAATGTTCAGATAATAAGTTTAACCCTTTTTGTACTAAAACATCATTGATGAGTTTCTATCCCATAGGAAATGTTCACATAATAAGTTTATCCCTTTTTTATACTAAAACTACATTGATGAGTAGTTATTTCATAGGAAATGTTCATATAATAAGATTAACCCTGTTTATACTAAAAGATCATTGATAAGTAGTTATCCCATAGGAATTTTTCAGATAAGTTTATACCGTTTTATACTAAAACGTCATTGACGAGTAGTTATCCCATATAGGAAATGTTCAGATAATATGTAGGTCGTTTGTAAACATTTCCCTTAATAAATATGACTCCTTCTGCGATTCTATTTATCTGTCGTCTGCTTATATTACATGTACGTCCCTGCAAATCCATAATAGACCATTCCTATGTACACTTTTTAACTGACAGTGAGAATCCATTTAGTATAGGATATGTGTTAATAGCACTGTGTTTGTGTTTTGCTTGCCGTACATCTTTACGTACTCTATTTATAATACAACTCGGTTTCCTTGGTCATAATAAACAGTTCATTCTTGAAGGGTATACGTATCGTGTAAAAATTTAAACGGACATGGCTCATTAGAACTTCCGAGTTTTGTCTGCGTAATTTAGAAGGAGGTACTCAAGACAGGTTGATAAATACACGAACTGTTGATGGACCGATTTCGTATGCTCTGAGAAATACTTGCCATGGTCACGTGATCTCACAAGTGCAGCCATTTTCCAGCTGTTTTCAATTTTTCGCACAGAAGTGAAAAAACGCTCTTTATGCCTACCATATAAGGAATAGACTAATCCGGAACACTCTTTTCTGTCCCATACCGTGCACACGGCTGTTGTTAGTTTGGGGCCTAAACACCGGCGCGCATACCGTGTTCAAAGTTGTATTTATTTATGACATGACATCAATGCGCCTTTCTGTGATATATAACGCCAGTAGAAATGTAGTTCAAGAAACTATCGACCTTTCAATATCGGGAAAAATTAAAAAGCGAATATTATTAGGTGTATTTTGGAGCGCAAACCGCCATGTGGCTTTAACTCCAAAACAATTTGACCACATTCCGTGCCATATATGGTTAACACCGTATGGTAATCCCTTGTCATTCTGCCCTGCTGACAATGTGGCCATGCTCCGTGAACACACAGTGAGGAGTTGATGAGCTCCGGAGCGGCTCTAGCGTGCTCTCGGTTCACTGTCACGCTGTGTTCCTTTATATGGGAGTAGCTGTGTTGGGATATCGAGTACACCCGATTGTCTAAACATTATATTAAAATCACGTATTTCGCGCCAGTTAATCCTCGTTGGCATGCGCTGTATATTGTTTGGGGTATTAATCTCAAATTAAATAGTAATATTACAGTAATAAAATTAATTCATTGAGATATACTGAGCTTTAACCCATGTATGTCATCCTATACACTGGCACGGTGTGGTATATTGCTCAAACAGTATAGTCACCTCATCCATTAGTATACTGCGCGCTCCCCGAAAATAAATATCACCCTTACATCAGGTTTAGTAACACACATTCTTTTACAATTTGAAGCACCACAGCATGCCATTCTATAGTATCTTATATTAATAAATTGGAACTCATCTCAAAGGGGAAGACGGGATTACAAGTAGACTATGCCACCCCTAACAATATACTATATAAATGTGTATACACGGATAAAATAAAAGAGCAGAAACCACTACACATTCAGTGTGTAGTAACCATTCCAACACAACAAAAAGTGTTTGTCTTGGCGTAATGTATATCTATTAGTGTATTTTAAAAATTGTCCTATATCTTATCCCATTACGTACACATTAAGTTGGTTTATTTTTTAATTACTGGGGAATTCATTTCATATAATTTTTCAAAATGGACTGGTGATCTTCATATCATGGGACAAACAATTCTTGCATAATTATATCCAAAAACTGTTATCAGATAAATTGGTAAAAATCCCACTCAGAAAACTCGGCCCATATATCAAACGACACGAAGTTCTGCCGTTTTATTTTCGCACTGTATATGTTGAATTATGTTTTTGCTAAATTTATTGATTGGGATTTAACGTTGTTTCAGTCGTTAGTCCATAAGAAAAGATCAGATACGATTTATTGCAAAATACCCCCAGTGGGCAGTTTCACGTATGTATACACTGTAAATAAAAAAACCAGTGTCAGAAAAGGTAACGCCCTCAACGTCATATTATTCTGTATATGTAAAATATATTGGTTTCATGAATTAATGCACCACCTCAGAATTCCGTTAAAATAATAAATCCTTCAAAGTATTAATCGGATTAAATACACCCCGATACTTCGTAATACGACATTTAGTCTAAATTCCAAATGAGACATACTGCATCAGCAATTCTAGCTGTTATATTATGCATTGGTTCCGCAATCAAATCTTCAAGGGTGGCCCAGACATGGTTCGCACATAAATATCGAAAGCAATTAACGCGGCCATAAAAGTTACACACTGCAACAATGAGACATATGCAAAGATAAAGCATAAATCCTGCAAAAATTCTAACCGGTATGCAATATAGCGAGTACGTTATTAATCAAAATTACCCCCTACAGCTCATAAGGCTATGGCCATAGAAATGTTTATACTAAATATCACCACGAAATTGTGATTCGACAGTGGCGCTTACATATATGTCGCTGTACGAGCACTTAGTGGTTTCTACCTGAAACTGCGTAGTTTCGTGGTTAACCCTTTCTATAATTAAGCATCATTTATGAGTAGTTATATATCCCATCGGAAATATTCAGATAATAAGTTTAACTCTTTCTATACTAAAGCATCATTGATTAGCAGCTATCCCATAGGAAATGTTCAAGATATTAAGTTCAAAAAACGTGTAACTTATTATCTAAACATTTCCCGAAATTGTTATCACCTTAATTATATCCTTCCAAATCAATAATCATTCCTATGTACACTGCTTAACTGACTGGGAGAATCCACTTGGTATATACATGGTTAAATAAATCATCTTTGTTGTCTTTTCTTCGCCACTAACATTGAGAACGTCGTGATATCATGCCACCTAGCGGCTAAAATTGCTAAACCCCCAATCAACTAATCGTCTGCAATGCTAATGTGAAAACCTCGTGACTTTCATGATCATGATAACTCTATATCGTCTGTGGGCTTTCTAAAAGGTCGTACCTCAGGAAAATCAAATTGTTCAGGAGACACAAACAGATATTTATATCTGGAACTAGAATTGGTATCTGCCAATAACTTTGCACAATAACACTTTTTATCTACCACTCACTACCTCTATTGCCTACATAGAGCCTGCCTAATAAACGTTACGTTTATTACGTCAAGGTAGCTTTATTAGGTCAACGTAGCTTTATTAGGTTAGTACTACTTTTATGACGTAATTTGATATGCAAATTGCGCAGGTAACTAGGGACGTCAACCGGCCTTATAATGACGTCATTGTGATTTCAGAACGTTCTTATCGTTTAAATTCACTAAAATAATTCGTAAAATTATATATGTTTTAGCTCTAAAACATCTATAAATCATCAGAACAAGGTCTGCTTATAATAAATGTAAAAATGAAAATGAACTATTTCGCTCTAAGCTGCATTCCGGTTTTCACACGTCATGAATACTAATTGGTTTGCTTGACCTAATAAATGTAATGGCGTCATCGAAGTAACGAATGTAAAACTGAGGAAAATGACCGATTTACCTCACAAAAGGCAAGTTTTGTGCGATGGATAAATAAAATATGTAGCTAATGTCATCGCTTAAACTGTTTATGTCCGCTCGGGGGATTTGGCATCTATTGGACTCGGCAGAGCCTCGCCCAATAGATGCTCAAATCCCCCTCACGGACATAAACGATTTAAGCGGCGACACTAGCTACATATTCTATATGTATCACAGTTGGTATAATAGATACACTTTCATATTCAATTATCTTCTAGTTGATGAGAAAACATGATTTGATTGTGTTATACGACACTTTAGAAGTTAAAAATCGAAATTTTGTCTATACGACATTTTAGTTTTGACGATACCTGCGGCTTCGTTGGTCTCTGTCACTCAGGATTAGGAGGATACGCAATCCGACCATTCTTCTCTTCAAAACAATCCAATCCGATCCGATTATCCTATGATATCAGGAACAGTTTAGAAATAAAAATTACGAAATTTTAGAATTAACAAAAAAAATCGCGGGAACCCATAATTTCCCTGATTAACATTGAAAAGTGGCATTTATATACTTGAATTATTGACAAGTTATATGTGACCCGCCATATCAAATCCAGTCGGAAGTCGGGATTTTTTTTACCCTGTGCCAATGCATTCTCTTATATATGCGAGTCGACCATTGGCCTAAAAAAAATTTAACATTTTTTTAAAATAAATTGTTTCTGACAATTTTTAGGACATAAAATAAAAAAACATCCATTACCCTGCAGGGAGCCCCACACATATATAGAAGCATATAGAAGAGTGTCGTCTGCTCATGTTTGTCTGGGGCTCTGTATGGGTGAAATTATAAAATTGTTAAAGAATACAAGAACAAATTATTAAAATTGTAAAAAATATGTTAGGCCAATGCATCTCTTATATATGCGAGGCGACCTATGGTCGACTCGCATATATAAGAGAATGCATTGGCACAGGGTAAAAAAATCCCGACTTACGACTGGATTTGATATGGCGGGTCACATATTAGGAACTTATGTAATCGAACCATTAGATTCCGAAAATGCAATAAACAATTTCGCGCCAAAATGGCTGGTACGACCTTTTAGAACCCCACCGACGATATTTGTTATCGAGCATGTAATTTTCCGTGTAACATTTCCATCTGTAATAACTTCCGCTAAATAGCCCACTTGAATTGCTCCCCAGACTGCCCTCTTCACAACAAGATGTATGCGGCATTTCCTGAACAATTACCCCGTGTTTGCACGGAGCGTTAGGGACGAATGCACCCAGTTTCAAGTGTGTACTCGATCTGACGGGGTCGCATGATACGCGGCGCGATCGAGACACAAAATGTGTTCACTCATTCTCCGCTGCATTTCCTCATCGATAAACGCATGTCTGTCGACATGCAGCTCATACAAAAGTAGTGTAATCGTCAACATTTTTTTCTGCAGAGTTTAGATCGTAACTTGACATATCACGAGAGAAACGCGATTGGAATAACGCGGGATGTCATGTCGCCATTAACTTTCAAGATATCGAAATGTGGAAAGGTATATATATAGTACTCGCTGGGTAATCAGTAACTCGAATTATCTTTTCTATAACGAGGTCGGACGGTGACTCAGATTGTAAAGTGCATGGCACATAAAGCCAACATATAAGCCACCCAGCGACGGAAAACCTGGTTCGAATCCCGATATAAAGGACGGATTTGTTATCCACGAAAAAGGGTGACAACATGATGATCTGGGTCAGTTTTTCACCGGTTGTTGTTGGTTTCGACGTGCAGTGGGGTGATTTCCCGGCGAAATTAGCCGTCTGTGCGGTCTTTTGTCCACACATAAAACTGCCAACATTGTGATATGACCTATATATATATATAGCAGTCGATACGATAATACACCCATAAAACAAAACCAAACCACAAAAAGGTCAGCAAGCTGCAAAAACAGAGTTCAGTCCCCTCGTTACGCTATGTCTGACCTCTGCCGGCATGTGTATTTTCTTAATTAAATCTAACATTTTTATTGAAGTGTTTTGTCAGTTACAATTTATTCTGGCTTGATATAGACAATTTTCAAATGAATATGGACAGTTCAGTTTCTCAGAATAATGCAGAATGAATTGTAACCTACAAACGTCTCAAATAAATAAATGTGCGATTTCTTCACATTACGTGTAGGTGCTGGCAGTGGTAAGTCCTGCGTAGGGGACTGAACTCTGCATGGAGCTTACAGGGTCAGCTGTTCGCAGACATCCTGGGCTCGTATTCACCAACTGCATGGGTTTATATATAGTCCAGGTATAGTTTACACCGCGGGCGAGGCTCAACGCGAAGCTATCTGTGGTCGTCGATCGAATTGACATCGCGGCGGTATAAGATTATACAATCAAGTAGATTTGACGACTATCACAGATCTGTCACAATTGTTGATCGCATTCGCGTGTAGCAGTGTTCATGCATTGTTCATATCAGTTACATGTATGAGCAGCGTTTTGTGTACTGACGTTCACATTCTTGAACACAAAGAGACGAGAAGACGGTATCCACCAACCCAATTATATCTTCAACACTCATCCCGCAGAAAAATCTGTCTGAGTATCTTCGTCTATTTGCGGATTTTATCCGGTGAGAGTTCGGGATTTAGTCGTGAGGCAGTGTCGAGTGATAAATGATAAATATGTTATATTTCTTATCGACGATAGCGTTTCGTAAAGCCACAGCGAAGGTACCCTTGCGTTCAGCCGCTACCATATAAACTACCAGGTTTATAACATAAAACCAGTTGGTGAATACGAGCCCTGTTGACGCACATGCCCCTGGGAAAATTACTAAAATGCCAATATAGACTATACCAGTGCAAAGGTTCCAATGATCGATATTGGCTAAAACCACAACTACAGTATAAAAATCCTAATAAATTCTAGAAATCGATAATTGCAGCCAAAATATCATCAGGTGTGTCCTATTGGCAATACAATTCCCTTTCATTTGACATATAACTCTTGTTTCTGGAATTCGTTTGATGAATAGAGTTGAAAAAATAGGCACAAACACATCGATGAAATAAAAAAGGTATGGATGGCCTCGGAATGACTTGTGGAACATATATGAGCATTTATGGGTTATGTCATCGCGTTTAAGTACACGTTCGCGACAAATTATTGCTCGAAAATATTCATCTTATAACTAGGTCAAAGGCCTCTGAGCGACAGGGAGATTAACGACCCGATTTCTTCGATAGAATTTGGCTAGTTTCCGAATAGTTTCTCGATTTCGATTCGTTCAATTTCGCCGAGTTATATGTCAAATGAAAGGGAATGCTATTGCCAATAAGACACATCTGAGGATATTTTGGCTGCAATTGTCGATTCTAGAATTTATTAGGGTTTTGATAGTTGGTGTGGTTTTAGCCAAAATCGATTATTAGAACCTTACACTGGTATAGTCTATATTGGTATTTTAGTAATTTTCCCCAGAGGACTGTGTGTTAATAACGAAACCGTGATATCCAGACCTAGTTTTGAAAGACATGTCCATTTGAAAAAAAACTCTGGAGTGCCAAGCACAATGACACAACTGGAAAAGTCTAGCCTTTGTTATAGAAAATTATTCCCACCTATTATATATACTGTGTGACTTTCTTGTGAATGTCCCCAGCTATATAGCTTATATAATTCGCACATAACCGATAATGAAAGGACCTGCGACCATATAGGGTTATGCTGACATTTGGGTGAATTGTTGACGCGTCTAAAATCAACACCAACGTCGATCAAATAAAGAAGCCCAAAACTGTGCAATACATAGTGTACGCGTTATAATTGATCTCATTGTATGTGTACACATCGAGTGTATGGATCATAATGCCCCTATTAATTCAAGTATATGTCTGAGGAGCTAGCGACGTCTGTGGTTCATATCGAACTGGCTTCTAATTTAACATGAGTTAGGAGTCCGCCGCACTTAAGATAACAAGCTCCAGAATGCTCTGCAGTGCGTCTGTATCCCCAGGGACATGGCGATTCCCCCTGGACAAACTTTCTCAACAGTTGGATATTTATTGACTAAGGACATATTTTAATACTGCATAGATAATTCTGATAATTTGAATTTCAATCATTTTCAACAATTTCATGACTGAAAGTTAAACCGCGAACTGTATGTCGCCCTATGCACTGTCACGGTGTGGTATATCAGCCAAATAGTATAGTCATCTCATCCATTAGTATACTGCTCGCTCCCCGAAAAATAAATATCACCCTTACATATAAGTCAGGTTAAGTCACACACATTCTTATACAATTTGAAGCACCATTGCACGCCATTCTACGGTATCTTATCTAAATAAATTGGACCTCAACGCAAAGGGGAAGACAGAAATACAAGTGGACTATGCCACCCCCTAACAATATACTACATATATGTGTATACACGGACAAAATAAAATAGTAGAAACCACTACACATTCATTGTGTAGTAACCGTTCCTACATACCGAAAAGTGTTTTTCTTGCCGTAATGTATATTTATAAGTGTACACGTATATTGAAAACTATCCTTTTTCCTATCCGAAAACTACATACGTACCAAACTGTCAAACTGCAAAACAGACTGATTGTTCAGATAATTCGAATTATCAATCAATATTTAGTGTACAGTTTTAGACTGAAATTGCCCTCAATTGGAAACTTTCTATATCCATTGTGTAGGCGTTATAAGTTATCTCATTGTATGGAGACACATCGAGTGTACGTATCATAATGATCCCTATTAATTCAAGTATATGTCTGAGGAGTTAGCGTCGTCTGTGGTTTAGATCGACCTGGCTTCTATAATTTAACACATGCTATAGGACTCCGCACTTATATAAGATAGCAAGCTCCAGAATACTCATCCAGTGCGTCTGTGTCCACAGGAACATTGCAACAGGGGTTGAATGTATGCCTCACCCCTCCCAATACAGGCCAAACATGTTCAACAGTTGGGAATTTCTTGACTGAAGGTTAAACTGGCTTATAATTTAACATGAGTTAGTAGTCGGAACGTAAGATAACAATTAACCTCCATATAAAACTCAACAGTACGTCTGTAAACTCTGTTTCCATGGCAACAGTACGTCTGTAAACTCTGTTTCCATTGGTATGTTTTGTTCACAGGGATGAGTCGAAGGGACTGATCGTGCCTCACCCAATCTAGAACATCATGTCTCATGTTCGCTTTTTTAAAACGATAACAAGAAGAGAAGAGTCAAATTCACAGGCAAGAACCATAACTCTTCCAGTTTATTCCCTCGTGAGTTTGTTTACTGTTCTCGTTGCACACGTTTCGTCTCGCGAGACCATGCAGAATATCTCATGTTCGCTCTTTAATAACAAGTTTACATCGTACAGAGTCAACTTCATTTCAAGAACTTTAACTCGTTCAGCTTGTTCCCTCTTCGTTTGTTAAGTTGGTTACTATTCTCCTTGCACGTATTTCAGATTTTGCGATTCTAGATGACCACATGTGTTTCATCACCAACAACAAGGGTATATGCATGCATACAAGAGTCAAATTAATTAGCAAGAACCAAACCTCTTTCAGTTTGTTTCCTCTTAATCGGTGAAGTTGGTTTACCATTCTCGTGGTATACCTTTCATCTCGCGAAACCAGAATATCTCATATTCGCTCTTTAACAACAAGTGTATAGAGAAGAGTCAAATTCATTAGCAAGAACCATAACTCTTTAAGCGCGTTCTCTCGTGTAATTTCTGCCACAGTGGGCAACCTTCCGCGGAACACTTGATCGCCGGTTATCAGTCGTCACTCAAGTGGCAGCATGTTGAGCTGATTGAAAGACAAACCACAATGAAGCAGTATATATCACGGTATATATACTTCAACGCGGGTGGGTTGTAATTGCATCTAATTCCAAAATTATGTTTCTATGAACCACAAAGAGGTGTTGTACTAAGCGCCATCTCTAAATGTATGTTCATATGTTTTCTCCGAACAGCTCAGGGGGACGGGGTCTGCAAAAATGTTCCAGACACATGGAGATGCTGGTTGGATGGTTCGAAAAAAAAACATCAAACATATTTGACAACTATATCAGACTATATCA
This sequence comes from Siphonodentalium dalli, assembly GCA_032622095.1. Lineage (NCBI taxonomy): Eukaryota > Metazoa > Mollusca > Scaphopoda > Gadilida > Siphonodentaliidae > Siphonodentalium > Siphonodentalium dalli. The sequence continues at coordinate 42,195,189 of CP136066.1, forward strand.
CTTAGTTGTGTAGTGTGCTAACTGTTGTATCATTTCTTGTAGTATATGCTTGTGTCAGTGTGTCTATATATTAGAGAATAAAGAACACTGTATGCATCTGCAAGTTCGACACCTAGGTTAGGCCTTTAGCTTAGCTGCTGTAGCTATATTGGGTTGACTGATTGTTTTAACCCAACGTGAAGTCAAAATGTATATCATTGCATTGCAGAGGCACCATCTATGCTATAATTAAGCATTTACCAGACATTCAATAACGACTACATGTAGTTCATGCATTGGGCAACAAGGTCTCAACTTTTCTCAGTATTTTTTTTTTTTTTTGTACTTTAAACATATTTTATTCGTATATAAATATACAAAAGGGATCGGGGCACAAGTTATTTCAACTTAGGTAGTCCCTCTCCCGTACAAAATTGACAATACATTGTTATAAGATGACAGAAAGGCGATAACAGAAACGTTTGTACGTGGTGCATTGTACATTTCTGCCAGTCGATACTCAAGTAAATAGACATACTGACCAGCAGCCCCAAAATGGCTATGTATGCATTACACACAAATCCATTTAAACGACATTTTGAACGACAAAATGTGACATCGGCATGTCAAAAAAATAAAGTTATAACAAAATTATTTGCAAATATTACCTGCCTTCTGAGCATTTTACACCAGTCAGAGGTTATAGAAACCAATTTATTTTAATTAGGATGGTCACCCATGCCTAAATAAGCTACAACTGAAGCACTGTCCATAGCCTATTGAGTTCCACCTGGATTCTATTGACCAGCAAACTTGCACGATGTGTGGAAATGATCATATTCGTGTGATAACCATAACTATGTCTGCAAATTGTTTCACACCCCCCAACCGCGGAATAGCTCTGCGTTTGTTTGTTTTTTTTCTTCTAGAAAGGGGCATATGTAGAGGGTGTCACTCCTACCCCCATAAATCCAGAGTACCAGTTATCAGTGAGGGGTGAATCCTGCGTACCGGGTAGGAAAGTATTGAATACAAGTCATGGTTATTGGTTATCTCACACTAATATGATAATTTTAACACATTTGCTGCAGTAATGTCCATAACTTCAATTCATCAAGATGTATGAGACCTAAACTCAAGGTGTATGAGACCTAAACTCAAGGTGTATGAGACCTAAACTCAAGGTGTATGAGACCTAAACTCAAGGTGTATGAGACATAAACTCAAGGTGTATGAGACCTAAACTCAAGGTGTATGAGACCTAAACTCAAGGTGTATGAGACCTAACTCAAGGTGTATGAGACCTAAACTCAAGGTGTATGAGACCTAAACTCAAGGTGTATGAGACCTAAACTCAAGGTGTATGAGACCTAAACTCAAGATGTATGAGACCTAAACTCGTCAAAATATATCAAGGTGTATGAGACCTAAACTCGTCAAAATATATCAAGATGTATGAAACCTAAACTCGTCAAAATATATCAATTTGGCTGAGAAATAATAAATATTTAACAAGGTGGTGCCATAAAGGCTGCGTACCAGGCTGGTTGTTGAATCCTGAATACAGGTTAATTGGGCATATGAATCCGGAGCATGAATCCTGAATACAGGTTAATTGGACATATGAATCCCGAGTACCAGATATGAATCCTGAATACAGGTTAATTGGGCATATAAATTCCGAGTATGAATCCTGAATACAGGTTAATTGGGCATATGAATCCCTAGTATGAATCCTGAATACAGGTTAATTGGGCATATGAATCCCGAGTATGAATCCTGAATACAGATTGATTGGGCATATGAATCCCGAGTATGAACCCTGAATACAGGTTAATTGGGCATATGAATCCCGAGTATGAACCCTGAATACATGTTAATTGGGCATATGAATCCCGAGTATGAACCCTGAATACATGTTAATTGGGCATATGAATCCCGAGTATGAATCCTGAATACAGGTTAATTGGGCATATGAATCCCGAGTATGAATCCTGAATACAGGTTAATTGGGCATATGAATCCCGAATACCATAGTATGAATCCTGAATACAGGTTAATTGGGCATATGAATCCCGAGTATGAATCCTGAATACAGGTTAATTGGACATATGAATCCCGAATACCATAGTATATTTACATACACCTGATATCTCTTCCGATTTCCCCATAGCGTTACGATAGACACGCCCCCTTATTCAATGCGTTCATAAACCTATGAACGTAACGTGACGTCACTTTCAATGTCGTTCATAGGTTTATGAACACATTGGTCCCGGAAATCACCGGGGATTGTCGGACATTACCGACAGCTTGAGTATCTAGTCAGCCAATACGCCAAGGATTTGATAGCAAACAATGTGTAATCGGGGTTCACGATTGGATGGCTAGTGGCATCTAATCGCGAGCACGGGTGGCACGATATGTTCGATTGACTATCAGAATGTTGTTATCATATAATCCCATATCCCATAATATGTCAAATATAGCGAATTATCGAAATATGAAATACAACGAAAAAGCGATATATGAAAATACAGCGAAATAGCACGAAAAATCGAAATAGGAAAATACAGCGAAATAGGGCGAAATATAGAGCGAAATATAGAAATAGGAAATTATTTTTATAAACGAAATAACGGAGATATTTGAAAAAGTGTTTTTGACGAAATAACGGACATATTTGGAGAAGTGTTTTAAAGAGCGTAAGTATATAAATATAAATAATAAACGGCGGATTCAACGTGGTCATGGGTTTTGACCGCGATAAAAAATCAGCAAACTCCGCATGAACCCCTTCGGGGTTCATGCAGTTTGCTGAATTTTTCTCGCGGTCAAAATCCCATGACCACATTGAAACCGCCGTTCATTTCTTATATGAATCCTGAATACAGATTGATTGGGCATATGAATCCCGAGTATGAATCCTGAATACAGGTTAATTGGACATATGAATCCAGAGTATGAATCCTGAATACAGGTTAATTGGGCATATGAATCCCTAATACCATAGTATGAATCCTGAATACAGATTGATTGGGCATATGAATCCCGAGTATGAACCCTGAATACATGTTAATTGGGCATATGAATCCCGAGTATGAATCCTGAATACAGGTTAATTGGGAATATGAATCCCGAGCATGAATCCTGAATACAGGTTAATTGGGCATATGAATCCCGAGTACCATAGTATGAATCCTGAATACAGGTTAAATGGGCATATGAATCCTGAGTACCAGAGTATGAATCCTGTATACAGGTTAATTTGGCATATGAATCCCGAGTACCAGGGTATGAATCCTGAATACAGGTTAAATGGGCATATGAATCCCGATTACCAGAGCATGGATCCTGAATACAGGTTAAATGGGCATATGAATCCAGAGTACCAGGGTATGAATCCTGAATACAGGTCAATTAGGCATATGAATCCAGAGTACCAGGGTATGAATCCTGAATACAGGTCAATTAGGCATATGAATCCCGGGTACCAGGGTATGAATCCTGAATACAGGTTAAATTGGCATATGAATCCCGAGTACCAGGGTATATTTACATACACCTAATATCTCCTCCGATTTCCCCATTGCGTTACGGTAGACACGCCCCCGTATTCAATGCGTTCATAAACCTATGAACGCAACGTGACGTCACTTCCAATGTCGTTCATAGGTTTATGAACACATTGGTCCCGGAAATGACCGGGGATTGTCGGACATTGCCGACTGCTTGAGTATCTATATACTACGTCGGGATTTGGCAAGAATTTTTTTTTGGTCTATAATCATTGTTGTTGCCCGGTGTTACTGAACGTTGATGTTCAAAAATCCCGCTACTTAATAACGTTTTATCATATTCCTTACCGCTACAAATATCCCCCGAACCTCACAAATATATCATTATGGTAGAACGGCGTGTTGTCGATTTCTTATCCACAGCCGAAACTTAATTGTTAGTTTCAGTTATCATTCTTGAAATCAACACGTCTACATTAGTTATTAGCTAAACAAGACAGTTTGTCATATGAGTATACTGAACTGTGAAATTGCGTTTTTTTTTCCGTTCTTCAAGAACGGATTCTCAAAATGTTTGGTTTTCCAAAAAACGAGGATTCGCACTTTCTGAACTGAACTCCGTGCGTTCATTTAAATAGATGAATAAATAGTGGGAAAGACAGACAATCCTAGTTCATAGTGAATTTAAGTATATAAATATAAATAATAAACGGCGGATTCAACGTGGTCATGGGTTTTGACCGCGATAAAAAAATCAGCAAACTCCGCATGAACCCCTTCGGGGTTCATGCAGTTTGCTGATTTTTTCTCGCGGTCAAAATCCCATGACCACATTGAAACCGCCGTTTATTTCTTATATGAATCCTGAATACAGGTTAAATGGGCATATGAATCCCGAGTACCAGGGTATGAATCCTGAATACAGGTTAAATGGGCATATGAATCCCGATTACCAGAGCATGGATCCTGAATACAGGTTAAATGGGCATATGCATCCCGAGTACCAGAGTATGAATCCTGCGTACCCGTCTTCAAAATCACCCGAATCCCACGTACCAACAGGTGAGGGGGTGACACTTCATAATTGGGGACGCTCTTTATTATTTACTGAATTTGGGTAAACGCTCTTTGTTATAGAGACGATAATCGACGATCGTTCATTGTTGGTCCATTCTATTCTTGATATGGTTTGAACAAAGAGAATTTGTCTCACTTCTGGGCGAAAATTGAAAATAATTGAAAATTACTATGGTGTCAGGTGTCCTGTCCCATTTAACCCTTTCAAAAATTAAATGAATTCTCCCATTCAGTTTATAAGAGAATACATGGGAATGGTCTATTATTCATTTGAAGGGGTGTTCAGTGTAAATTAGCTGACGGCATCCCAACGAAAAAATATTTCAAGTGCTGAATCATTCATATTCATTGGTGGGAAATGTTTAGATAATAAGTTCATCTTTGTTGAACTTATTATCTGAACATTTCCTATGGAACTACTCGACAATGAGTAATTAGTAATATTTATTCGGCTTCTGTGCTGAACAATAGTTGATTTATGTCGAGGAACCCATCCTTCAGCTATTACATTTCGTTTTTTTAAATATGTTAATGTTATCCACCTCGAATTGTTGGGAAATAAATCAAACTACCATAACAATTTATATTTTGGTGTGATATTTGCAACTAATTTTGTGTCAGACATGATATAATATTTGCAACTTTTGAAAATGTCCCATGTTTGGGATGAGACACCCTCCAAACGCCATGTAGCTATATACAGTAATGCCCAAAGTAATTGACCACTTAACCACAGCAGAATTATGGGTAATTTTTCAGGATTTAGTCGGAAATATGGCTTGTTGCCATTCATCGGAAAGCTCTCGATGAGAGCTTTCCGATGAATGGCAACAAGCCATATTTCCGACTAAATCCTGAAAAATTACCCATAATTCTGCTGTGGTTAAGTGGTCAATTACTTTGGGCATTACTGTACGTCCCTGTATTTTAAGGGGTTAATATAGTCTAGTCTTACAATTATGTGTTAATTTGTAGATCATATATGATAACAAGGATACAATGTGGTAATTCAATCTTTATTTGCAAAACCTGTATTGGACAACCCATTATTTGACCGGCGTTATTACCATGAGCATGTTAAGTCAATGAGAAATATTGCTGTGCGTGTCTGGAATATCCATCTAGAATCGGCGGGTCTCAACACAGGCAGCTCCAGACTGCGATCGCATAGAAGGAGGACAAAAGATTGTCTGGGTCTTTTAGATTTTAACATTGTCATCTATATCAGATGAGACATAGAAAGTCGACATTAAATCAATGTTCATAGTGAAAGAGAACGATGGAAACTTTCTGCGCGTAAAGAAAGTTCTTTTTTATATACTTTAGGGCGTGTATTGATCTTGCTAGGTTTAACTCTTTCTATACTAAAGCATCGTTGCTGAGTAGTTATCCCATAGGAAATGTTCAGATAATAAGTTAACTCCTTTTTATACTAAAGCATCATTGCTGAGTAGTTATCCCATAGGAAATGTTCAGATAATAAGTTAACCCCGTTATATACTAAAGCATCATTGGTGAGTAGTTATCCCATAGGAAATGTTCAGATAATAAGTTAACCCCTTTTTATACTAAAGCCTCATTGCTGAGTAGTTATCACATAGGAAATGTTCAGATAATAAGTTTAACCCTTTTAATACGGGAACATCATTGACGAGTAGTTATCCGATAGGAAATATTCAGATAATAAGTTTAACCCTTTTTATACTAAAACATCATTGATGAGTAGTTATCACATATGACATGTTCAGATAATAAGTTTAACCCTTTTTATACTAAAGCATAATTGCTGAGTATAGTTATCCCAAAGGAAATGTTCAGATAATAAGTTTAACCCTTGTTTATACTGAAGCATTATTGATGAGTAGTTATCACTTAGAAAATGTTCAGATAATAAGTTTAACCATTTTTATACTAAAGCATAATTGCTGAGTATAGTTATCCGAAAGGAAATGTTCAGATAATAAGTTTAACCCTTGTTTATACTAAAGCATCATTGATGAGTAGTTATCACATAGGAAATATTCAGATAATTAGTTTAACCATTTTTATACTGAAACATCATTGACGAGTAGTTATCCGATAGGAAATGTTCAGATAATAACCCTTTCTGTACTAAAGCATCATTGATGAGTAGTTATCCCATAGGAAATGTTCAGATTATAAGTTTAACCCTTGTTTATACTAAAGCATTATTGATGAGTAGTTATCACTTAGAAAATGTTCAGATAATAAGTTTAACCATTTTTATACTAAAGCATCATTGATGAGTAGTTATCCCACATAGGAAATGTTCAGATAATAAGTTTAACCCTTTTTATACTAAAACACCATTGATGAGTAGTTATCACATAGACATGTTCAGATAATAAGTTTAACCCTTTCTATACTAAAGCATCATTGATGAGTAGTTATCACAAAGGAAATTTTCAGATAATAAGTTTAACCCTTTCTATACTAGAGCATCATTGATGAGTAGTTATCACAAAGGAAATGTTCAGATAATAAGTTTAACCCTCTCTTTACTAAAGCATCATTGATGAGTAGTTATCACAAAGGAAATGTTCAGATAATAAGTTTAACCCTTTCTATACTAAAGCATCATTGATGAGTAGTTATCACATGGGAAATGTTCAGATAATAAGTTCAACAAACAACCAGGAAAATTACTATGCTCGCATTAAAGATTTCCTGCCCAAATTAACCCTTTGGTGACGTTCATAACGGGAGCTGCGCTGGTGCAGCATTAAAGACCATGTGCCAGTGCATTATCTTGTATATGCGTCATTATATGTCAGTCTCTCAAAGAGAGTGTCGCATATATAAGAGAATGCACTGAATTTCTCAGAAAGTTGAAACTCGAATGCCCAATCATGTTAAATTGGCTGATGATACACATCACAGAATATTGAGACCAAGCAAAAAGTATCTGAATTGGCATTGGAAGATGAAGAGGGTTCTCATGAACAAAAAAAAAATGATATTAAGTAAATAAAGTTATATATATACATTTTGTATTGTATTGTTTTTTGTATTCATGTTAAAAAATATGTAATACTATGAATATACTGTAACCAAAAATATGAATAAATTATAATAAAAAAACCCTGAAAAAGAAGAAAAAAAGAAGAAAAAAAAGATAATGCACTGGCTTACCCGGTCAATGTAAATATTGTTAGGCCAATGTATTCCCTTGTATATACGTGGGGCTCCCTATGTGAGACTTCTGCCATTTTATTGGAACATAACAATGCACTTCCTCCTTGGGTCGGTGGTTTCTATCGGCAGTGGTGGGGATTTACTGGTGAGATAACTATGCATGCATGCACATTTAAACTGCATGACGTCGTAACAAACGATAAACGACAATAAACCAAATATAACGGACCAGGAAACACATATATAATACACCTATTGTAGCCGAGAATACTAAATTTTCACCACGAGTGGAATTGTGGTTTTAACCACGAGCCTTTTGGCGAGTGGTTAAAACCACAATACCACGAGTGGTGAAAATGTTGTACTCTTGGCTACCATGCATGGGTGTATTTTATTTATGCCATAATTATCATTTTGTTATTTGTTCCGCGAATTCAACCACTCCGTTGTTTACTTTTAATGTATATATCCGAGCGACACAAACACAACACTGTGTTAAGGAATGTGCGTCACGCGTAGTGATGCAAACATTTACGTCATGATGCGTAGTGGTGCAAACAGTTACGGCATGACGTCATGACGCGTAGTGATGCAAACATTTACGTTATGACGTCAGTATGTTTCTGAGCCACCAGTAACTTGATGCAACAACTCACATGTTTCCTAGTTCATATAACACTAGCAAGGGTAAGCAAGCTACATTTGATTGAAATGCAGCAATGTTCCTCATATCTAATTGAAATTATGACAACTTACAATTTTAAATCAATGTAACATAAGAACTATTTTCCCAACTACGATGTAATTTCCACTGTGGGTATAAACGTTTAACACATGCATGAAATTACGTTTGAACATTTACACCCACAGTGGAAATTTACATCCACAATAGGAAGCTGTATACAACAGTACGGTGTAAATTTACGCCATCAATAGGAAGCTATATACAACAGTACGGTGTAAAGTACAAGCAATTATGGTATAAATAGTTATTACACATGAATTGGGGGGTAGTTGGTGAGAAGATATCATCGATTTCTGTCTGTAAACACCTTAATCATTATATATTAGAAGACGGATGGAATTGTTCTGGATTACACTTCGTCTACACTCATTAATTTGAAAAAAGCAGACGTTTTATGCGGATTGCGAGATATGATATTAATCGGAAATCATAAACCTTCAATATCTCAGCGTTCATAGTCGTAATGTGCCGATGAATATATTGGAATATATTGAAACATATTGAGTTATATACGCCGCAGAAGGCAAGGTCTGTGGAATATGCATCAAAAGACGGCTTAATTTGCATTCCTCAAGATGAAATCTATACAAATTTATTGCTTTTGTGACACTCCGGTCATATATTGGTTGACAAAATACTTGATAAACTGAGACACGGATTTTGTGTATCGTGCGATGAACAGACGTTTTCAATATTGGGCGAAATTGTGGACCAAAATGTTTTGATTCTATACAGTAAATGACGCGAAATTTTCTCTTTATAAGCTATATACCTCTCGATTCTTATTCAAAATTAACCCTGATAATTGAAGAATGGACACATTTTATTGGGGTACATTAGCTCATGACGGGAGCTGCGCTGGCGCGTCATTAAAGACCCTTTGCCAATGCATTGTCTTATATGTGCGCGGCACAGTGCGCCTCGACCATACGTCACCTCGCATATATAAGATATATAACAATTTTTTAATTTTTCTTACATTCTTTAACAATTTTTATCATTTTATATTACATTCTTCAACAATTTTACCATTCATTTTTTTTTAATTCTTATATTCTTTATCATTATTTCTTACATTCTTTAACAATTTTTATCTAATTTTATCATTATTTTTAAAATTATTTAACAATTTTTTATCATTTTTTCTTACATTTTTTAACTATTATAAAAAATAACATAAAATTTGTTAGGCCAATGCATTGACTTATATATGCGAGGTGACCTATGGTCGACTCGCATATAGAAGAAAAATGCATTGGCACAGGAAGCTCCCGCCATGAAAGGGTTAAATGTATCTATCCGTGATAGACTGTAGCAATGGGTTGCACTCATAACTAACATATGTGTAGTCCATGCGTGTGGTCTGATGCATGTGGCTGGAAGGTTTATAGTGACCACCACATGTGGGATTCTATAACAGATGTGGAGGACTGATTCCATTTTAATGACTTTTCATTGCGCCCCATCAAATATTATGTGTTCCATATGCAACGACGTGTGCCGTTATCGTATCAGAGCGATTGGTCATTTTGAATTTACTTACACGTAAGTTGAAATGAGGTTACTACCTATACGTTATATACCGCGGAAGAAGAACCACCACATAAAGGCGGTATCATGCATCATCCAAAAAGGTGTTACCGACAGCGGAGCAATGGTTAAAAAATCAACATATCTTCACTCAGATGAATGTATAATATTATTTTTACATGTATCGCCTTGTTGAACCATGGTGTGCACTGTTTCAATGATATTTTCGTGATGCGGAATGATCACTCAATGGGACATATATCACCCTGGCATATTTAACCCTTTTTGTATGGTCGTTTGTTGAACTAATTATTTGAACATTTCTTCAGGGAAATGATCATCAATGAGTATTTAGTATAGAAAGGTTAATTGAAATTCCGGCTTATTTCCGCATTTATCATAAATTTTTAACTTTAGGAAGTCCGTTGGAGTCAAGATGATCCACAACTGAAGGCGGTTAATGTCTGTATGAATAGAAAAATATATGTTTGAGTAATCTTAAAATTTTCTGCCCTATATAAGCTATAGTGCGGTTGATAAAAAAGTGAGGCACCCAGCAGACTTTCGGGTGCACGTCAAAGCCGCGGTTTCATAGTGATCCGGCGTTAGTGACATCAAGGCTCCGCGACTTTGACATCTCTCTGGTCGACATGACATTGTGTTGTCATTAACTAAATTACTATAGACATCGTATAATCTCACCGACAAGAACAACAAGAAAACCAATGTCAGAAATATCATATCTTATATACCCATGATTGTAATTATAGAATATAAACTATATTGGTTTTGCAAATGACCAACTCAGAATTCCGTTAAAATAATAATAACAAGCAGCACCTAATTAACGAACCGGTGGCCGACTCGGCCGTCTCCGACCACAATCCCCAGTGGGCTGAAGAACGAAAAATGTCTATAAAAGTAGAAATATAAGACTTACAAATTATCTTTTATTTGTAATTGACATAGCTTATCACAAACCAAAAATCAACATTATTGACATAACGTTAACGACAATAAACGAAATTGAAATTCCCAACTACACTTTTTACCGGACTCGGCCTCCGGTCGCAGTTCGACTTTTAATCCTCCCAAAAATTCCCATTCTATAAATAAAACACCCAGGCGCCCAGGCGAAACAAGAATATCTACATTAGTATACACGCGGCGCGCGTAATAAACGCTTAAACAGTGACCTTACCATTTATGTTCTGTTCGATTTGTTTATGATTTTCCTTCATCGTAAATTTGCGTTAAGGTTAATAAACACCACGACTTTCCCCCAAGACATGAACGCGCAATCATAGATGGGAGATAACTATATCATCACAAGCTTTGGGTCGATTAATTGATTGTTCGATTGATTGAAGAAATTTATGTGGTTCCACGTGTATATACATGCTACTGCCATTTGCCTTCAAATACATGTATGATGAATGGTTGGTTTTTAGCCAACGAACAATAGTGGTTACTGTTAACAGAGACCAGACATTTTATGGTGTAATTTTGTCACAAATAAACAATTATAATCATCGCTTATAACTATGGAATAAAACAATACAACCAATCAATCTGGGATATTTGACGTAATGCTCTCTATCGCTACATGGTATCACCCGAATGGTCTGTTCTAAAAATAGACAAATAAACGGTCCCAATAGAATGCATTGGCACAGGGTAAAAAAATCCCGACTTACGACTGGATTTGATATGGCGGTCACATATATCATAAGTACTTTTAGTGTTATGACCATCCAATTCTGTGCCAGGGAAATTGGCATGAGATATTTTTACTATATACACGTAACTCAGAAATGTTGACAATTCCCCAAATTTTGCTGGTGACTAGTGTGTGTATGTGTAGTTTTAGCCATAGTGACTAGTATATGTGTGTGTGTGTGTGCAGTTCAAATCAGTTTATTAGGGTATACGCTCATACACTCGCAAGTTTTTCCAGACATTTCGTCTTATATTTAGAACTATAAACTCTTATCAATTTGTAAATGTTGTGCGCGGCGTGAACTACATTATTTACTCTTCTTCTAGAAGAGGTGCCTCGAAAAGTCATCGGGGTAATTTCAAGACAAGACAAGGTGCCAGAATATGAACAGAAACATGCCTATAAAATACACATATACGACAGCTAACTATGTATAAAATCTCTGCAAATAGTTATAAATAGCATGAAGCATAGGTCGCCTCGCATATATAAGAGAATGCATTGGCCTAACAATTTTTTACAATTTTAATAATTTGTTCTTGTATTCTTTAACAATTTATAATTTCACCCATACATGCAGAGCCCCAGACAAACATGAGCAGACGACACTCTTCTATATGCTTCTATATATGTGTGGGGCTCCCTGCAGGGTAATGGATGTTTTTTATTTTATGTCCTAAAAATTGTCAGAAACATTTATTTAAAAAAAATGATAAAAAATTGTTAGGCCAACGCATTCTCTTATATATGCGAGTTGACCTATGGTCGACTCGCATATATAAGAGAATGCATTGGCACAGGGTAAAACAATCCCGACTTACCGACTTACGACTGGATTTGATATGGCGGGTCACATATACGTATATATATCAGTGTTGTGGACACGCGGAAAGTACATTGCAAGGCTTAATACGGGTACCATGCACTTAGACTCTGGTTTATGAGAGTTATCGTCCCTGCAAACATGTAGAAAGTACATAGCAATGCTTAATACGGGTAACACGTATAAACTCGTCTATGTAATGGGAGTTATCGTCCCTGCAAACACGCAGAAAGTACATAGCAATGCTTACTATGGGTACAACATATACATTCGTCTATATATGGGAGTTATCGCCCTTTGGTATCTTTGTTCGCAGATCGTCTTCGTCTTCTTTATACTTATAGTTCACAGGGAACAACATGCTTGTCAGTGGTGCATGCTCAATGCATGTTTTGTTCTCTTTCGCATGTCGTCTGCATTAAGTATTTTTGACTTAGGAATGCGATAAAGCGAATGCAACTAACGAGATGAGCAAATAGCGAGATAATGCATCTTGACTACACTTAAAAGCCTGGCTTTTAGTGTCGTGCTTGATTTCCCATTTACCTAATGTTGAGACAACAATTGTCACTTCATGAGGAGCACTTGTATAAAATTCACTCTTACTGTATCTATCGAGCAATCATTGCAACGACAATTTCGTATCGCACACGAAATTGCTTTCACTCTATAGTTCGAGTTGTCTTGTCACATTAGCAATATGCGGATGTGGGCCATTTTGTGGAAAACTCAGCAATTTGTGGCAATTTTTTCATAAACCGCTACAGATTTTCTGCGGGTTAATTACCAGCAAATAATATAGAATCAATTAATGCTTGTCTGTGCACAAACAAGCATTGATTCTATATTATTTGCTGCTATCACTAGCAGGCTCGTTTCGTAAAATATTAGCGCCTCAAGAGATGAACAATTTCACCCAAGTGCTAACTTGCCTCCCTGTTGGATGATTCGAAACTGAAGTCTCACTCACCGAGGGGGGGGGGGTAAAGTGCCTCCATAAAGTGTAAAATTACCAATCTTCTGGAGGTACACATTAGCACGTTCGGTGTGTTAATTTAGCACTCTTGTGTGTTGTGAAATATAGTGCACCTGTTTACCTCTCCACTGAGCGGTAAACATATACCACCCCATGCAGGAGTGTTAATATTTTGCCTCCCGGAGATGCTACCTAGCACTTTGGAGGTGTGAAATTAAAAACAATTTATTCAAATATATGAGTAGAATTTCGCAAATAAAAGATGCAGGTATACTTTCTGATTAATTCTCTGAATCAATCAATTAATTCATTACCCAATACTTGGATGCAAATTTTAGCAACATATAGTATGAAACTTAATGACATCGGAAAACTAATTGCAATTGACAAATATATTATAGCGAATGATTTTAAATCAGGGCATATCGAGAAATTTATACGCGATATATATATATACGGTGATGAAAAATCGTCTGGAGGCTGGAGCAAATAAGCTCCATATACGTATATAGATCCTTTAAGGATAAGTATATAATTAAGCCTTTTCTCGAACATACACGATGCCACGAAGCGCGAGAAATGTTTACAAGACTTCGTATTAGTAATCACAATTTGGAAATAGAAAAGGTAGACATAAACAACCGAAAACTCCAGTTAAAACAGATTGTGTGCGATCAGGCACGTGTTGAAACTGAATCAGTGTGAATACCATTGCATGTCGCTATGACAGTAAATTATGTGTGAATGACGCGAGTGTATCAAATAAATAGATAGTCTGTATATAGTAACGGGCACATCCACCCTGACTTAGTCTTTATCTTTTTATTCAATTTTTTCTACTTTTGCTATTATGTCCAATGATCAACAACGTTGCGATATTCACCGTACTGCCGAATAAGGAAGAGTCTCAATCGCACTTAAAGGTTTCATGACATAAGTTTTGGGTGGATGTGCCTTTAATCAATATATTAATATTACATATACTATAATATAATTATGTACCTGTTAGATGTGCTTTTGTCATTTATTTGTATTTATATTTATGTATCTCAAATGCCATGTATATTGGTTTATCGAGATTAAAGAATTGAATTGAGTGTAGTGCATACTCTGATCTAAGGGCAAGACTATTTCGATATATTGAAGAAAATAAGGGTGAATTTTCAAAAAATGAGCGCTAGTGAATAATTTCAAACGATTATGAGAAGTGATAATGCAAAAATTATAAATATCGTATATGTAACAATTAACATGATCCGGTCGTTCTTTCTCCGAAGGGGGTCTTTGAAAGTTCAATATATTATAGAGATAAATCTGATAAGATAATGGTGGTCGTTGAATGACGATGCATTGCATCTAACAATTATATTGGACACAAATTATGTTCGTTTGTATTTACATGTTTTTAAGTTTTAACTCATTATGTAACTTGCAACTGCCTATACCTGGGGTATTACCATAAATATTCTATTCTATTTTATTCTCTACAAGGCTTCATGCCAGTACGACCCTATACCTGGTGTATTACCATAAATATTCTATTCTATTTTATTCTCTACAAGGCTTCATGCTAGTACGACTTCATGCTAGTACGGCTTCATGCTAGTACGGCTTCATGCTAGTACGACTTCATGCTAGTACGCTTCATGCTAGTACGACTTCATGCTAGTACGGCTTCGTGCTAGTACGACTTCATGCTAGTACGACGACAGTTTCATTGGGATACATATACTCTGGATATAAGAAAGTTGACAGTAAAACGTACAGATGGTTGCTTATGGTGTCAAATCGGCCGTTTGTTGAACTTACATTAATGCCCTAGTTAATCGACTCCTTTAACCAGAGCAGAATTATGGGTAACTTTTCAGGATTTAGTCGGAAATATGGCTTGTTGCCATTCATCGGAAAGCTCTACCCGAGAGCTTTTCGATGAATGGCAACAAGCCATATTTCCGACTAAATCCTGAAAAGTTACCCATAATTCTGCTGTGGTTAAAGGAGTCGATTAATTAGGACATTACTGTGTATCTGAACATTTCCTGAGGAGCTTCTCGTAACTCGTCAATGAGTATTTAGTACAGAAAGGATTAAGATATCGTAGAAACCATGCATGACGTCAGTGATGACGTTCTTATAAATTTTGATGGTCCTTATAAAATATGTTTGTTGTGGTATAAGATCGCCGAATTATACATTTTGTACAACTTGCCACAGGGTTATTTATCAATAGAGTGTTTAAAATTTGAGTTATATTATGACATAATCCATTTCTCAGAAATGTAACCCGACGCGTCTCGTAGATCAAACGGCGTGAATTGGAGTAAAATGTTCGCATGTTTGTTCTATATTGTTTCATGCAGTGGCGTAACATGTGTGCACTATATTGTACTATAACATGTGTGTACTATATTCATCCAGTGGCGTAACATGTGTGTACTATATTGTTGTTAGCATGTTTGTACTACATTGTTTCATGCAGCGGAGTAACATGTTTGTACTATATTGCTGTTCGCATGTTTGTACTATATTGTTTACATACAGTGGCGTAACATGTTTGTACTATTTTGCTGTTAGCATCTATGTACTATATTGTAGTTCGCATGTTTGTACTATATTGCTGTTCGCATGTTTGTACTATACTGTTGTTCGCATGTTTGTACTATATTGCTGTTCGCATCTTTTTACTTTATTGCTGTTCGCATCTTTGTACTATATTGTTGTTAGCATGTTTGTACTATATTGTAGTTCGCATGTTTGTACTATATTGCTGTTCGCATCTTTGTACTATATTGTTGTTCCCATGTTTGTACTATATTGCTGTTCGCATCTTTGTACTATATTGTAGTTCTCATCTTTGTACTATAATGCTGTTCGCATCTTTGTACTATATTGTTGTTCGCATGTTTGTACTATATTACTGTTCGCATCTTTGTACTATATTGTTGTTCGCATGGTTGTACTATATTGCTGTTCGCATCTTTTTACAACATTGTTATTCGCATCTTTGTACTATATTGCTGTTCGCATGTTTGTACTAAATTGTTCGCATCTTTTTACAATATTGTTATTCGCATCTTTGTACTATATTGTTGTTCGCATGTTTGTACTATATTGTTGTTCGCATCTTTGTACTATATTTTGTTCGCATCTTTGTACTATATTGCTGTTCGCATGTTTGTACTATATTGTTGTTCGCATCTTTGTACAATATTGTTATTCGCATCTTTGTGCTATATTGCTGTTCGCATCTTTGTACTATATTGTTGTTCGCATCTTTGTACTATATTGCTGTTCGCATCTTTGTACTATATTGCTGTTCGCATCTTTGTACTATATTGTTGTTCGCATCTTTTTACTTTATTGCTGTTCGCATCTTTGTACTATATTGTTATTCGCATCTTTGTACTATATTGCTGTTCGCATGTTTGTACTATATTGTTGTTCGCATCTTTTTACAATATTGTTATTAGCATCTTTGTACTATATTATTGTTCGCATGTTTGTACTATATTGTTGTTCGCATCTTTGTACTATATTTTGTTCACATGTTTGTACTATATTGCTGTTCGCATGTGTGTACAATATTGTTGTTCGCATCTTTTTACAATATTGTTATTCGCATCTTTGTACTATATTGCTGTTCGCATCTTTGTACTATATTGTTGTTCGCATCTTTGTACTATATTGTTGTTCGCATCTTTGTGTGTAGTTTATTGTTGTGTTAATTTCATGTTTAAAGGTACACTGTCCGATTTGGCATCGAATTAGTCTTCTTTTTTTTAAAATTAATTTTCAGCTTACAATCACCACCATTGGTATTCCACAGATATAGATATGTTTGGGCGACAGAAACGTGGACGCTCTTTATAAGAGACGATTATTTGAAAAATTTGATAGTTTATTGAAATACAGAGTGGATCGATGGTCGCAGTTTATTCACCGATAAATAAGGGTGTATACATGTGATATGCTGATGTTATACCACGTTCACATATGTCTTTTGTTTTAAATTTGCGTGTACATTTCCGCGAGGCCATGAAGTTTGCACCGCCAATATTACATGTATGTGGGGAAATTCATATGACAAGTATGTTTTAAGCCGTGTTCCTTTTCGCTATAGGTTACACTGGTGTAAATAAGGTTCCGAGTGACATCTAGCGGATGCGGGAGGAATATATAGGAGAGAATAAAATAGACACTGGGCCCTGATTGGTCAATAGCCGTGTGTGCTTTTCACATAAAAAAATCATCACACCTCTTCCCTATGATTTCCCATAGGTAAAATAACCATTGGCAAAGGAATTAACCCTTTGTAGTGAAGTTTGAATTTTTTGGTGTGGTCTAAAATATGACTGTATTTTTTTATGCGGTTCTGACACTAGTTACGAAAACATAAGATTTAAAGGCGAATTCCCTGCTAGACAGACATGATTTTTTTGTGTAAAAAGTTTCCCAAAATGTCAATTTTTCAGATTTAAAGAAAATTTTGGACCCAACATTTATATTGCCAACACTATACGCTAAAACGTTAGCACTGAGGCCTATGGAAAACATTTACACCAGTGTAACCTAAAGGGAAAAAATAGCTTTTTATCATTTTTGATTCCTGGGAGTCACTTTAAAGCATTTTAATGCATTTTACAGAGCCTGGTCTTTCAGTCCAATGAATATCTCATGCTTGGTGTGGCTATTCTTGCTGCTGATGTCTTCTTTCACTTACATCAGCCAAAAAAATAGTAAGATTTTTCATAAAAAATGCCAATTTTTCAAGGTATTTTCAAAAAATTTCAAGGTGGTAATAGTCACATGATAATGCAAATGACCCATAACATGAGCATGTCAACGACACATATATCAATTGTTATAAGAACCTAATCTAACAAGTATTTTGGATTTTATAGCCAGTGATATACAGATATATATCATAAAAGTGTGTCATTTCCACTGGTGGGTATGGTCATTTGAAGGTTAATAGCACTAAAACTTGGACACATTTAAGAAAATGCTTCAGCAATTCAAAGAGAGCATATCTTTATTCAACTAATTCAATATACACCCACATCCAGTTATCTTGGATCACCCTTGCAGACCTGAAAATGTCATATTTTATTCTTCAATGTGCTGATAAAGTCATGCGCTTGATGCTCAGCTGATCAGATCTGGACTCAATGACCTCACATCACCAGAAGTTCTCTCATGGAAAGAATATTGTACAGTCTTCCATAGCTGATCCAAGTTTGCAACACCAGACCCCTAAAACTGAGTGAAAATGGGGCCTGAACATGACTGGTGGTGGAAAATTGTGCTTTTTTGATGAATAATGTGTTAAAGGGGGTGGGGTTAAATTGTGTGTGATAAATAAAGAACCACAGAAGTGATATTGTTTTTGAACACATTTTTTCCATTGATGGGTAATTCTGAAGAAATGTAGGGAGTTACAATTATTCCGCGAAAAAGCGGGCTATCGCTTTAGGTTACACTGGTGTAAATAAGGTTCCGAGTGACATTTAGCGGATGCGGGAGGAATATATAGGAGAGAATAAAATAGACACTGGGCCCTGATTGGTCAATAGCCGTGTGTGCTTTTCACATAAAAAAATCATCACACCTCTTCCCTATGATTTCCCATAGGTATAATAACCATTGGCAAAGGAATTAACCCTTTGTAGTGAAGTTTGAATTTTTTGGTGTGGTCTAAAATATGACTGTATTTTTTTATGCGGTTCTGACACTAGTTACGAAAACATAAGATTTAAAGGCGAATTCCCTGCTAGACAGACATGATTTTTTTGTGTAAAAAGTTTCCCAAAATGTCAATTTTTCAGATTTAAAGAAAATTTTGGACCAACATTTATATTGCCAACACTATACGCTAAAACGTTAGCACTGAGGCCTATGGAAAACATTTACACCAGTGTAACCTAAAGGGAAAAAATAGCTTTTTATCATTTTTTATTCCTGGGAGTCACTTTAAAGCATTTTAATGCATTTTACAGAGCCTGGTCTTTCAGTCCAATGAATATCTCATGCTTGGTGTGGCTATTCTTGCTGCTGATGTCTTCTTTCACTTACATCAGCCAAAAAAATAGTAAGATTTTTCATAAAAAATGCCAATTTTTCAAGGTATTTTCAAAAAATTTCAAGGTGGTAATAGTCACATGATAATGCAAATGACCCATAACATGAGCATGTCAACGACACATATATCAATTGTTATAAGAACCTAATCTAACAAGTATTTTGGATTTTATAGCCAGTGATATACAGATATATATCATAAAAGTGTGTCATTTCCACTGGTGGGTATGGTCATTTGAAGGTTAATAGCACTAAAACTTGGACACATTTAAGAAAATGCTTCAGCAATTCAAAGAGAGCATATCTTTATTCAACTAATTCAATATACACCCACATCCAGTTATCTTGGATCACCCTTGCAGACCTGAAAATGTCATATTTTATTCTTCAATGTGCTGATAAAGTCATGCGCTTGATGCTCAGCTGATCAGATCTGGACTCAATGACCTCACATCACCAGAAGTTCTCTCATGGAAAGAATATTGTACAGTCTTCCATAGCTGATCCAAGTTTGCAACACCAGACCCCTAAAACTGAGTGAAAATGGGGCCTGAACATGACTGGTGGTGGAAAATTGTGCTTTTTTGATGAATAATGTGTTAAAGGGGGTGGGGTTAAATTGTGTGTGATAAATAAAGAACCACAGAAGTGATATTGTTTTTGAACACATTTTTTCCATTGATGGGCAATTCTGAAGAAATGTAGGGAGTTACAATTATTCCGCGAAAAAGCGGGCTATCGCTTTAGGTTACACTGGTGTAAATAAGGTAACCGAGTGACATCTAGCGGATGCGGGAGGAATATATAGGAGAGAATAAAATAGACACTGGGCCCTGATTGGTCAATAGCCGTGTGTGCTTTTCACATAAAAAAATCATCACACCTCTTCCCTATGATTTCCCATAGGTAAAATAACCATTGGCAAAGGAATTAACCCTTTGTAGTGAAGTTTGAATTTTTTGGTGTGGTCTAAAATATGACTGTATTTTTTTATGCGGTTCTGACACTAGTTACGAAAACATAAGATTTAAAGTCGAATTCCCTGCTAGACAGACATGATTTTTTTGTGTAAAAAGTTTCCCAAAATGTCAATTTTTCAGATTTAAAGAAAATTTTGGACCCAACATTTATATTGCCAACACTATACGCTAAAACGTTAGCACTGAGGCCTATGGAAAACATTTACACCAGTGTAACCTATAACCTCCTTGTTTTCTACTCTCTAAACGACGGTTTGATCAACCTACACGTGCATTACTCTGAATTATCTCTGTCATTCTAGTGTGCTATAGGTGTGACCGTGTTAGGTTCGCTTACCCTCTCAGTGGTATTACCTGGCGAGATACCCTATTACCTATTATGGTACTGGTACATATAAAACACAATAGTTTGAATCGTGTGATATACGGTGTGTTAAGGGTGAAGTGAACGGCACATTGCAGTCCGACCATCCCGGAAACATTCCACCGAAAACAACTCAACTATATACTGGTATGTTACAATTCTGAATCTAGGCAGGGCCGTAAATGATGGGGTGTATAGGGGGTCGTAATATCTAGGGGCGTCTATAGGGCGTACTTTATACCCCGACCCCAAATACTCCAGATACTTCCGTCGGGATGGTCCTTCTTTTTGGTAAATATTTTGGACTGAAGTGGCCATCAGTTAGAAATTTTCCAACCTTAAGGGGTGTCAGGTTGGAAATTTCCAACACTTGGAAAGCTTGTGTCCTGGTCCCTTCCCCGTGGCCAGTCAAACACTTCTAGTTAATTTAAGAAAACAATATTTCCTACATTTGGTCAAAATTGTCACTGGAATTGTCATCATCAGTTTGAAATTTCCAACTCTATGAATACTTGAGGCTAGTCTATGCTAGGATGTTGCGATTTTCTTGTTCAGATTTCAAAATTTTCGCACCCGTGGCCAATAAAAAACTGCTAATGAGTTTAAGAAAACAATATTTTACTACATTTGTTTAAAATTGTTGACTGAAATGGTCATCAGTTGGAAATTTTGCAAACTAAGGGAGAGTATGAGGTTTGAAATTTCCAACACTAGGAAAGCTTGAGGTCAGTCTAGATGCTAGGATTTTGCGATTTTCTTGTTTAGTTTTCAAAATTTTCCTGGTCCTGGTCTATTGTCCGTAGTCGTGTGCATTTGTCTGGAGTTAGACCACTAGATGTTAGGATTTGTGCAATTTCCAGGTTCAAAATATATGAATATTATCATACCGGGTAGATAGAACCATGGTTTATAACTAGGCCTGTGAACACTTAGGTGCAAGGAGGTAATGAAATTATGCAAAACCTTTGGTCTGATTCAAGGGTTTTTTTGGTTTGATTCAAGGGGTGCGCAAATGGAATTATGCAAAAACCTTGTCTCTGGTCTGATTCAAGGGGGGTTGCAGTTGGAATTATCAAGGTGGACACCTCCCCCAACGGAGACCATCTAGCCACGTCCCTGATAACTGCCCATTAAAATTCAGTAAATGGGATCTATCTGTGTTGTCCAGTCTATTTGTTTTGGGGCACCTTGTCAAATAGTTTTATGACTCATGAGACTCTTACTGCCATACACCACTGTACACTTTTTTAAATCACAGACTTTCGATTCAGTGTAAAGTCCAAGGGTGCCATTATGAATTATTCTGTACGGTGAGTACACATTGTTTTACAACCTCATATAATGAGATAAATGGGGTGGTTTTCGATAATTGTCTTCAGTATGTCCTGAATTATATAACGTCTGGCAATTTGGCTGGGACGTCGGACAAGGATGATATATACGTTACACCCCACCCATAATATCTTGGGGACGCCACAGTTCTTAATCTAGTTCTTACCTTCTCTCGAGGCTGATGAGAACGTGACGTGTGGTTGACCGAGACCCGACGAGCAGACCTGACAACACCCACAGTGATCTTTCATCACTTTCCCCGTGCAGAATAATATTTTCGGACATTTCTTTTCGACACATCGTCCACAAGTCCGGGACAAAAATCCATTAACATTGTGCACCACAACTCCACATAAAACCAGAATATTCAATACGGAAACATACATAGTGCGTGCCCGGTAACCATGGATATATAAAACTTCCAAAAATTCCCCTCGAAATTTCTTATTTCACATCCTTCAAAATCCTATATCACATGCGCGCATGTTCTTCACATAGCAGCAACAGTTTGATGAGTTTCTATCCCTTGGCAGTTCACATCGTACGAACGTCAATTAAATCACATACGTCTGATCGCGCGTTAGGTGTGACTATAATATCGCCGGTCTGTGGTTATCGACATTGAGTCGGATGCTATACTGTAATTGAGCTGTCAATCAAACTGAATGGTGATATTATTGGCACCTCCCCGAATCAGTTCTTGTTAGGAACGAACCACTTGGAACACAGCTGATTGCGTTTGTATAAAGATTGTTTGCGTATCGTTGATAGCTGTACCAACTAATCATTACTGCACCGGGTATGACATTCTCCCGTATTGTGTGCACGTCGCTTTGATTTTATTCATCAACTATTCACTGCTTTCAATATGGTTGGTTTTAACCCCGGAGAAATTTGATGAAGATATTATGTGTCAGTGTAGGGGCAATGAGGACGAAACGAAACCAATAGCCAACTCCATAAAGGTGTCCAAGTGTAATGCAATATGAACCCATAAACACTGCATTTGACAAAAACCGGAAGTTCAAAATTCCACACAGGTGTACGTACCCTGATATCTCGTTCCTTCTTTAATTTGCAATTATAAATTTCAATTGAAGACGACCATTGGTTTCTATATGTGCCAACAACCTCCTAGCCTTCTCAATTACTTTTGTGTAAAAATATGGTGAACATCATCGGTTGTCATATCGTCAGCATGATATCCCAATTTTCCACCCAAGTGTGTGAGCTACCACCCATTTTTCGTACTTGTTTTTAAACTTTTTTAATTTAAATTTAAAATTGCAAAGGGGTTGGGGTAGACTTTTCAATAACTTTAGAGCCGTGCTCAGGATTCCGACTATATATCGTGCGTTGATTCCAACCCTATATATATCGTGCCCCGGATTCCGACTGTATATATATCGTGCCCCGGATTCCGACTGTATATATATATATCACACGCCAGATTCCAAATGTATCGCACACCAGATTGCGACTATATCACACACCGGATTCCGACTACATATCGCGCGCCGGTTTCCGACTGTATCGCATGCTGGATTCCATGCATCTGTATCGCATACCAGATTCCGAATGTATCGCAAACCGGATTCCGAATGTATCGCACGCCGGATTCCAAATGTATCGCACGCCGGATTCCGACTGTACCACACGCCGGATTCCGACTGTACCGCACGCCGGATTCCGACTGTATTTCACGCCGGATTCCGACTGTATATCGCACGCCGGATTCCGACTGTATCGCACGCCGGATTCCGACTGTATTTCACGCCGGATTCCGACTGTATATCGCACGCCGGATTCCGACTGTATCGCACGCCTGATTCCGACTGTATTTCACGCCGGATTCCGACTGTATATCGCACGCCGGATTCCGACTGTACCGCACGCCGGATACCGACTGTGTCGCACGCCGGATTCCGACTGTATTTCACGCCGTATTCCGACTGTATATCGCACGCCGGATTCCGACTGTATCGCACGCCGGATTCTGTCTGTATCGCATGCCGGATTCCGAATGTATTTCAAACCGGATTCCGTCTGTATATCGCATGCTGGATTCCGTCTGTATCGCACGCCGGATTCCGACTGTATCGCACGCCGGATTCCGGTACCGCACATCAGGACTGTAAGGCATGCTAGATTCCGACTGCATGTATCACAAGCCAGATTCTAACTCTACATCGTGCCCCGGACGTCTACTGTATAGCTCACCGGATTCCGACTCTATCGTGTCCCGGATTCCGACTATATCGCAAAATAAGAAATATTACCGCATTGCTTTCGACATCGCCACAGCAATTAAAGGTGCTCAATTCGATTCGAAAATCGGCCGTTTGTTGAACTTATATCTGAACATTTCCTGAGGGAACTTCTCGTAACTCGTCAATGAGTATTTAGTAAAGAAAGGATTAAAGGTACTCAATCCGATTCGATGGTCCCACTTTAATCAGATTCCAACAACAACAACATTTTTATAAATGCCGCTTCAGTTACCAGAATCGATTAATTGCCCAAAAATAATACTAACCACTGTCAACTATAGTATAAAATTGCCCGAAACGTGTTATTTATCAACACGTTGTTCGACGAAATTTGGTCGTATTATCAACGCAAAGCCTCTTGGTTTTAGTATTATCCATCTTCATCCGCAATTTGGTCTGCGACTGTCGGATAGTCGACCATTTACTGGGCCACTAATAAGTCTCGATGGTGAAAAATAATAGATTTCAAAAATCGATATATAATAACTCTAAGCTTTGATAGGTGGGCTCCTCGACTCGAATCAAATATTATTTACCCCCGAAACCATATAAATATAGTAATTGATTGGAGCTTAATCGGATTATGCATCTTTATCTTATTCGATACACCGAGATCAACAGTTATCGAATAATTTCATATATTTTATTTATTATTGTTGCCATGGTTTTCAATTTTCCTTGTTTACGTTTTGGGCAGCTTTGAAATTTGAATACTCAAGTAGTGCGTGGGTGTATTAAGATTATACCCGGATGCTTGGTATTAGTAAAGTACATTTTAGGTAACTCATTATATGCGTCTGTTGACTAATGAAGTTCAAAGTAAATCGTGCAGATGTACCGCAAATAACAGGTGAAGAAAACACCAATGGTGTTGATGACGTCACGGCATGTCAGTTCACAACCTGTTTGTCGGGGGCACTCCCTTTCGGGATGATCCTTTTAGCACCTCGTTTATTAGTTAGTTAACTACAGCGTTCTTGCAAAGAAATCAATGCATGGGATTTGCTCTATTTTTGGTATACAATCCTTACTTGTGGAATTCCTCGCTCTTTCTCATCCGAAACACAATCGTTTGGCGATACTGCATGCATGCGCATATTTTGCGTTAGATGTATATCATAATTATGTCCAGCTCCATGCAGAGTTCAGTCCCCTACGCAGGACTTACCTCTACACATAATGTGAAGAAATAGCACATTCAGTTATTTGAGACTTTTGTAGGTTACAATTCATTCTGCATTCTGCATTATACTGAGGAACTGAACAGTCCATATTCATTTGAAATGTGTCTAGATCAAGCCAGAATTAATTGTAACTGACAAAACACTTCAATAAAAAAGATTTAATTATAAGAAAATTGTCAGACATAGTATAGCGAGCTAGGGGACTGAACTCTGTTTTGCAACTTGTGTATATGTGAACGCATTTGCTCAGTTCGTTACCTCAATGTGCGTGAACAAATATCATTTCTTATCAAAATGGTCATGTATCGATCGGAATGGTACATTGAGATGTGAGCAGTACCCCTTTGCTGGTCAAGCTTGAAAATCGGTCCGAATATCGCCATTGTTGGGGCTAAAAGTTAAAACCCACTCCACGCACGCACGTCTGTGTGTTGATGACGTCACGGCGTGGAAGTCAACACCTTGTTTATCGCGAGCACTCCCTGTCTTATATGTGTGGATGAAACTTTTAGCACCTCGTGGGATTAGTTAAGGGTCAGACGCACGTTTTGCCAAAATTTCCTGGTATTTAAAAATGGATTTTCTCAAAAAAATTCTATATTTGAGAATTTTCATCTCATACCTGTTCGGATGAGTTGTGAGTCATGGTTCATAACCTAGTTAAATCTGACCAGCATATTTCTTAACACTGTAGCCTAATTCGGTTGATTGATCCCTGCTTGAGTTGACCGCACTTTATATCAACATTTGTTTTCATTGGGCTGTAATATTTGTGACTGCTTTATTCTTCATTATAATATATGGGGGTACGATGCTATATTATAATATATGGGGGTACGATGCTATATATATTATGCAATTTAAAATCTAACTCAACATTGTGATACGAATGAAGCCTCCTCTCATAGAGCCAAGACAATATGTTATTTGGTGATTGGAGTTTTGTGTGAAATTACTAATTATTCTAGAAGTTCTTGGTACCGAAAGGGACAAAAAAAGAAGAAAATAATATCTTCAACCTCTCAAATGTAATAAAATCCATTGTTTTTGTCGTCTCTTAATAATTGCTCAGATTCTATATACAATGAAGATGATGATATGAGAAACTCAAGATTGTTTGCCAGATAGATTCAGAGGAATTCTCTGTTGAAAATCTCTTGCCATTTTTGGCTGGATTTATTGCACAACGTCTGTCCCCCCTTAACTATAGAGTTCTTGAACAAGATGCAAAAACATCAATGGGATTTGCTCTTTATTGGTATACAGTCCTTATACTTATGTAGAAATTATAGAGAGATGAGGTTGAGTCCTGGGGGTGCAAGGATCGACCAATATCTCCTGGACTAATACATCCCGTACCCGCCTAGCCGCCTAGCCCTGACTGTGATTGAGCGGGTCACCCATGCCAAAAATTATTTGACCCCCGTGTCTTAGATTTCATTTCCAAAGCCAAATATCGTTGGTTATATGTCTGTCTCCGAAGTTCTGGTGTCTATGGAATTGTCCGGGTATGACTGATCTTGATTAAAAACGTAGGGGCAAAATGCGTCCATTGTCCTAACATAGATTTGGCGCTAGACCAATAAGTATGTTTTACGTATAGTATTGTATTATTTCCCCCCAAGTAATTTCACAGACGAGGAACCCATCTTGACGAAGAACCTATATTGATTAGTCCAGTCTGGCACTAGACCGAACCATGAATCTCTATTCTGGCTACGCTTGTAGAGAACATATTCCACCAGTTCAAAACCTGGGAACATTTTGATGTTCTGATGGGAACTTAATTTTAAACATTGAACACACAACTCGGTAGTATACATCTTATAATTATACCTGTTCCGTAATAATGCATGTACACCACAGTACATGTAGGTGGAGGTCCCAGTTCGAGATTGCATGGTTTATGCTACTTTTGTGAACATATTTTAAACTTATGATTTATCAACATGTTGTTCGACGAAATTTGGCCTTATTATCAACACGAAGCCTCTTGATTTTAGAGTTACCCATCTTCATCCGCAATTTGGTCCGAGACCGTCGGCTCGTCGACTTTTTTTCTGGGTTACTAATAAGTCTCGATGGTGAAAAATAATAGATATCAAAAATCGATATCTGATAACTCTGAGCTTTAATCGGTGAGTTCCTCGACTCGAATCAAATATTTTTACCCCACAACCAGATAAATAGTAATTGAGGGGCGCTTAATCGGATTATGTATCTTTAAATGGGGGTTTTGATGGCCAGATATCGACTTACAGAAGAGAAATTTTTAACAGCGATCGCCTCTTACAAAGAGCGTCCATCATTCCGTCGCCCAAAATCGGTAGATAATAAAGAGCGTTATGAGATTTTGTGACGTAGATAATGAAGAGCGTTATGAGATTTTGTAACGTAGATAATGAAGAGCGTTATGAGATTTTGTAATGTATATCATGAAGAGCGTTATGAGATTTTGTAACGTAGATAATGAAAACCGTTATGATATGTTGTGACGTATATAATGAAGAGCGTTAAGAGATTTTGTAACGTAGATAATGAAGAGCGTTATGAGATTTTGTAACGTAGATAATGAAAAGTGTTATGATATTTTGTAGATAATGAAAAGTGTTATGAGTTTTTGTGACGTAGATATAACGAAGAGCGTTATGAAATTTTGTAACGTATATAATGAAGAGCGTTATGAGATGTTGTAACGTAAATAATGAAGAGCGTTTATGATATTTTGTGACGTAAATAATGAAAAGCGTTGTGAAATTTTGTGACGTAGATAATGAAAAGCGTTATGAGTTTTTGTAACGTAGATAACGAAGAGCGTTATGAGTTTTTCTGAATGTTTTCGACTTGTTACCTATGGATGATTTTGTGGATTTTCATAAGCGGAACATTTGCTTTGGAAACATGGACTAATTTGGTGTCAAATCGAACAGTTGATATCTCTTTAGGAATCAGGGAGCTAAATGTGTTCCAGAGTCGGGGAGCGAGTGCACCGTGGAATGCTAGAGGTTAAGGTAACTGAAGAATTACTTTCACCTGTTACATTTGGCAAGTTATTAAAGGATGAAATCTTGTTTATTTGATTTGTGCATCATATCTAAATAATTTAAACTGGTGAATTAATGGGGGAATGAATCTTTGTGAGTGGGAAATTTATTTTACTAGCTTCTGTAGTTCTGTGTTTTTCCAGATAAAATTTGGCTGTGGATAGCCCTGTCGTACACTTGGGGATTTATTTTAAAAAGTAAACACATGACCTATGATTTTTCTTGCATTTTCGTGATCAACTGGTGTCAATCTAGCTGGGTGAACATCATTGGAGTGGCATGCAGGCTTAAATTCAGTGAATTTGGCTGAAACATTAACACTGTCGCCTATAGGGAAAACCATTTAGTTCAGTGATTCCTTCAGTCTAAGAGAACTCGGAACGACTGGTGAGAGTTAGATACAACGGTCCCCTCATATTGGCCTGAGATAGGCATGCGTAGTTAATCTAGTTTTCGCTGGTTCAATTTAATTATATACCGTTGTAAGCTACGATGAAAGCGTTCTCTGGAAAGTCTTCATTATTTGGGAGTTAAATTGCCCGCTATGAATGAAAGAAACCGTCACAAGATTGACAAAGGCTGAGATAATTGGGTGCTATCTTCCAAGCAAAATACATAAACACAACATACAGGACTATAGCCAAGCTTATTAAAACGTGGTGTGTTTGTGTGAGAAGACAATATAAATCCAATCTACTCGCTTTCAATTTCCCGATTCCTCTTGGCGGAGATCAATTTTGAAACAGACAAAGATCAAGACAGTCAAGATATTGTGTAGGATCGAACTGTTACATCGGATGTCATCCCATTGCCAGTTTTTCACGATTCATGAATTTACTCCCCAGTTATCATTGAAAAGTGAGGGGTATAAAAAAAATACTCCTACCGCCCTGGTTTCAAGCAGAAACCCACCCCCTGGTGGGCTAAAAACAATGATTCCCCACTATTATTAATTTAGTTACCACCCCTGGTCAAGTTGTCCTGCTGGCTGCTAATGTGCTATGCTGAGGTTGGGTCTTGCTGAATTGTTATGATGCTCTTAGGGCAAAATTATGCTGTTAACAAAAAGCACCGTTATATTTTTTTTAATTTGCCTTTTTCGCGGTATTCGAATGATCTGAACATACACAGGAAAGGCCATTATGCATATCAAACATTCAAAAACATATTTATTGCGAAATATTGTTAATACTGGTTGTATTAGTTGTTGGAAATCGACCATAATCAAGATGGTTATTCTCGTCGTTTTAGAAACACAAGCGCGGACATTATTGTATTTTTCAAAAAATATATATGTTCATGAATGTTTCATATACACACTGGTTTTTTCTCTGACAACTTTAGAAAAAAATATCGGTACTTTTTCGTAACGGCATCAGCCCTACCGGCATCATAGCAATTCAACAGGACCACCATCATCATAGCATATTAGCAGGACCACTTGACCAGTTACTTTTTGGAAAATCACACAATTAGAATAATTTCAACCCCTATATGTGGTGTCGAATATCCAACTAATGTTGTGTCAGGCATGAAATATTCAACTGTTGAAAATGTTGGGGTAGACACCAACGACCCTGTGGATCCCTGGTGTGAAGGCACTGCAGTGCAAGCACGTGTTTAAATTGCCAGACCATGCATGATTGATATGTGACCCGCCATATCAAATCCAGTCGGAAGTCGGGATTTTTTTTACCCTGTGCCAATGCATTCTCTTATATATGCGAGTCGACCATAGGTCGCCTCGCATATATAAGAGAATGCATTGGCCTAACAATTGTTTACAATTTTAATAATTTGTTCTTGTATTCTTTAACAATTTTATAATTTCACCCATACAGAGCCCCAGACAAACATGAGCAGACGACACTCTTCTATGTGCTTCTATATATGTGTGGGGCTCCCTGCAGGGTAATGGATGTTTTTTTATTTGATGTCCTAAAAATTGTAAGAAACATTTATTTAAAAAACATGATAAAAAATTGTTAGGCCAATGCATTCTCTTATATATGCGAGGCGACCTATGGTCGACTCGCATATATAAGAGAATGCATTGGCACAGGGTAAAAAAAATCCCGACTTCCGACTGGATTTGATATGGCGGGTCACATATGAACATTCAATGCAGTCCATTAGAGAGAACGGATTGGGTGGGGATGCCCTTGACTTCTTATTCAAATGCTCGTGATTATCTAAGAAAATCCACTGTAGCATTAATCAATGCACCACTTGGTGATATGGGGATCAATGTCAGCATATTGATTAAATCATTAGATCGATTACATCAAAGTGGATCTGAGAACCAGCCGCCTTTGGCTTTGGAAATCCGGGAAGGTAGCGAATGAAACGCAGACAAAGAAATTCGACCACATTTGTGCCGCTATCATGCAAAATCAACTTCTATCGAATTGAAGAAATTGAAAAAAAAATTATTTCAATATTATACTCTCGCCCTTAACCACTAAGTCTAGACAATCAAATCAGTAATCGATATAAAAATTTACTTCAGAAAGAAATAGCAGCCGCAAGTAACAAATCATGAAATAAGTTGTTACTCAAATCCTACAGATCATGCCATGAATCACTACCGTGACTATGCCCGTAGAGATCATATTCCATCCGTTCAAAACCTGGGAACTTTTTAATATTCTGAAGGGGAACTTTATAACATTGAACAAACAACTCAGGGAATATACTTCATTGTTAATACTTGTTCCTTAATAACCCATTTCACAGTAGTAGTCCAGGAGATATTGGTCGACCTCTGCACCCCCCAGGACTTAAACTTAAAGTGATGTGAAACACTCCGGTAGGGTGATCAAATAGAAATGGAGAATAATCTTGCTCAAAGTAGTAAATTTTACAAATGTTATATCCAAATTGACAACAAGCACCGTCATTCTTATATATTAATTAAATACAGTGACTCTCGATGGCAAAATCGTTTTCGTTAGTTTATCGCAGATGGTTAATTGCGACCCGAATCGAGAAGTAAATATTTACAATTGGGCGTAATTCAGATGATGTTTTCTATGGAGTGGTACCTGTATGGTCGATTTGCTTGAAATTTTCCGCGATTTTACTAGAATGCTACATTCCTCCAGTTGGGATAGCGCCTGAATTCTAACTTATTAGTTTCACGCACCCGAATAAGTACATAATATGTCATTAACTATTGGGTGTGATCCCAGCTCGAGATTCCATATTTTTGTGTATTCTGTTAGCCGATATCGCAATAAGCATTGAATTGATTATCCGAGAGAAATTCCATGATAGTAAGTGACGCAATGCAAAATCGCTCACCAAAGTCATGTAATCATGCAATCTCGAACTTGAACCTTCACATTCATTGAAATACAATAAGGTAATAGCTACGAAATATATTATATATACTATTTTTTCAATGTTATAAACGTCAAAAAGTTCCCATGTTTTGAACTGGTGGAGTATGATCTCTATTATAGGCGTTACCAGAGTAGAGATTCATGGCATCATCTACTAGAAACCCTCATAGATCAGTAGTTTAAATATCACTGATTTCTGACGATTGATACAACGTTAGTCATTATTGCAATGCGATGGTCAACTTTGGTTTACGAACATATTGACTCAATGTCCATGCATAATGCTACAGAAAATGGTACGTAATAGAATATGTATCAAAATATAGAAATACAGTAATGCCCAAAAGTAATTGACCACTTAACCACAGCAGAATTAATTATGGGTAATTCTGCTGTGGTTAAGTGGTCAATTACTTTGGGCATTACTGTATAAAAGAGTACGATTTCAAGCAAATTTGGCGAGGTAATTCCGATCACCCTGGCCAATGTTACAACTGCGTTAGTTTTTGTCCCCCGAAAAATTTAGTTTTGGGGGACTATAGAAACGGGCTCTGTCCGTCCGTCCGTTGTACTGTCCGTCCGTCACACTTTTGAGTACTTCATGGTGTAATCATCTGTTACATATTTCATCCCAGAGATTTGAAACTTCAGAATATTGTTGCCCATATATTGAAGATGTGCAACATGTATATAGATGACGCATTTTTTTTTTTAACGGAGTTATTAACCCTTTTCGACATAGAAAATTTCAACATTGTTTTTTATTTCTTTAATTTGCCACGTTTTCGGAGGACACTGTGGTCGGCTGACCTTTTATTTGTTTTTAATTTGGAGAAAAAATTAATTCAAAAATAGCGTTTTGTTAAATTGAGCAATCTAAAGATCTAAATTGTTCAATCTAAAGAAAAAAAATGAAATATGAATATTTGCTTTTGTTAAATCAAAATGTTTAAATGATCAAATTGTGTACAAAACGCACAAATGGGGCGCTGCTGAATAATGGCTCTGTCTAAGATTGACCACTCCGACGCCGAATAAAGGATCCCAAAGGGAGTTGGTGCTTTAAGACAATGTATGGAAGCCTGAGATCCATAGTTTTAACACTATTTAGTCCCAAATTTTGATATTTAGACAGTATTTTTGACAGAAATGAGTATTTTATGTTTGATATTTATTGTACCCATGGTCCGCGCTGGATCTAAATTGACTTTTGCCAAATAATTTGCCAAGTAAATTGTTTTTGCCAAATTATGTTAGCATTTTCCAAAAGCTATCCCTGATAGTATCATTTTTTTTGCAACCTTAATTATCATGTTTCGACACTCTTGACTTGAACGACTTTTGATATCTACATGTATAGAAAAGCATACGCATCTCTATTGTGGTTAATCATACAACAATAAGCCAATCACCAAACAATGCAATGTTTGAAGGGTTGCTTCATCAGAAGGGCACATCATATATAGGAGGATTAGTAATCCCCCCCCCCCACCATCAGTACTAATGCTTTGAGATTAACTGCATCTTAATAGAGGTGTTAACTTTCCATAAACCTTATAGTATGGTCGTCAGTATCGTCGTCGGAGGGTTAGACCCAGAAGAAATTGGTAAAGAAGCGGTTTTGGTGTCATTCGACGCGGGAGAATCTCGTGTATAAAATATCAAAAATCCGCTAAAATCCGCTTTGGGGAAAATGCAGAATTCAAGATGGCGTCCAACATAGCCGCCAATAATAATGAAAATAGCAAATAGGCAGTTATTCACGAAAACCCACGCGATAAAACGCCAATTTGGCACCAATACACATCATTGATTGAAATCAGTATGTGTTTGTGGGTATGCGTAGCCAAGCACGATTCAAAATTCTAAGATGGCTACCAAAATGGCCACCGAATATTGTCGAAATTTAAGTTCTGCTCAGAGGAAAGCCGAAACAACATTTCGGTTGTGAGTTAACGATGCCAGACTCATTAAACATGTTGACAATAATATCTACTACCACAATCATTTCAGTGCGTAATGTTCCAACGAAGCAGTATCTGGGTGAACTGGTATTGCAAGGTTGTCATTGGATAGAAATGCCACATGAACATGGTGACAACAACATGTTTGTCAAAGAAATGTCAAAGAAATGTTCTTTTCCGGATGCTAGAAAATCAAACTGCCACATAAGACTTTCATCCATGCTGATCAGAGCACGAAACATGTGCAAATTATTGAGATGAAAACTATCTCCTGCAGACGACGTACTCTAGACCTACATCCAACGTCATTTCTATGAACTTTTACTGTTTGTAAAGACGTTTTCGAGTTTTGAAAATCACGCTTGTCCAAGAAGACCTCCACAGACTTACTTTTTTTATTAAGTTTTTATTGATCAAGATTAAATGTATATAAATATTGTAACAAGATTTGCAAAAAAAGATCCCACACTAACTCTTTCATCCCCAGGGTATCAGTAAGTTGCATACATCCTTTCGCTCACATGCTCTTTCACTCATCGTACGACAAGTTTATAATTATACACGTTTCTGGTATGGGTCCCGCAAGCTATGTTAGACATAGGTTTAGTCAAAGAGCTAATATCGGTAGGTCCAATGCTTGTAAGATATTAATTGTGTATATATAGCTCTTTGCTGAGTATAATGGGATTTTGATTGATGTTGAAATAAGTTTTTTCCCTTTCTGGTGGATCAACTCGGCGGTTTCTCGGCACTTATTCCTCTGGTCAATACTTGTGAGTTTGAGAGGTAATCTTGGGTTTTGGTTGGAACGATACATCATGGTTTGTTTGCTTCTGACGTTTTGTTAAGAGCTTCAGTGATTAAAAACCAGTTTTTCTCAAAAGAGGGTAATTTCATTTGGCACTGTGCCAACAATTTCTCCTGTAAATATCTAGATTGTAGTTCTGATAGAAAGGATTTTAGTGATAACATATCAGGATTAAATTTAGTTTTATATATGTATTGTTTTATCAGTAGACAAAACAGATTCATCATAGAGTTACCGCCCATTGATAGGGATACAAGAATTGCAATCTTTCTTGTGGCTAACAAGGCGATACCATTTGATTTGCACCAAATAGTAACATCATTTATAAAGTTTTTTACAAGCGGACAGTCCCAAAAAATATGGGATATATCTTCAGATGTTGTGTCTCAGCGATTACATAAATCGTTTTGTTCTAGGTTGACCATTTTAAGAAATTTCTTTGTGGAAAGTATTCTATGATTAGTTCTATATTGTAACCACCACATTTTCGTGTCAGGCGTCGTGGTGAAAGCAAGCCGGTTGTAGTTTTCCCATTGAATGTCATTATCCTCAAATTCAGCCTGTCATTTTGTATGGGATTTTGGTACGATATTCATTGAATTTAAAATTGTGTAGAAGTCCTGTCCACCATGAGTATTGTTCAATGGGATAACAAAATTACTTGGAAGGAAAGGGCTTTCAATACGAAATAAGGGTTGGCTGAGCTTTTGTGCCATATAGCTATTATTTGTTTCCAGATGCTGTTCATTGTCAGAAAATCTGTACGTATATGATAACATTCGAATAAAGATTGTTCTGTGTGTAATATGCCACCTCTTTGAAACAAGTCATTTACATATATAATTCCTTTTTTTCGCCATGAAAAAAATTTAATGGCGTGTCCTTCCATTTTTATATCGGGGTTGTTCCAAATAGTGCATGCCTGAAATCGATTTTGTTTCTTATTTTTTCCTAACATATTTGCAAAAGCCAGTAGTACGTCATGCAAGAAAGGATTTTTCACGACATTAGCTTTGTTTTTTAGAAAAGCATGGTTGTATGTCAGAAATAGGTGGTCTTTGGTGATAGGAAAGTCGGTTAGGGGGGTGTCCATTTTGAACTTTTCAATAACAATCGTCTCACCCAAGTTATTTTCATTGACATGAGGAAATTGTTTACATCTACCATTTTCATTCCCCCGTGCGAGTGGTCTTGACAGACGAGTTTTCTTTTTACTCGGTCCCGCTTGGAATTCCAGAGAAAATTTAATAATATTTTTTCGAGTTTGGTCATGAAATTGTTGTTAGGGTTAGGTAATGCGATGAATAAGTGAGTTAATTTGGGGATAATGATGGATTTCATAACTGTTATACGACCAAATGGGGTAAGTAGTCGATGATTCCATGTTTCTGTTAATCGTTTAATTTCATTCAGCTTATTTTCAAAATTAATCGACATTTTGTTTAAAGTAGTATTAAAGTTGATTCCAAGAAGATTAAATGAGTCAGCAAATGTGAGATGCAGGTCCGGACATATATTTTCTTGCCGCCCCACCATGGATCCAATCCACGACGCCTGACACTTACTCGCATTGAGATTGAGTCCGGATATTTTAGCAAAGACATTTAGGGTGGAATAGGCCTCCCTCAGACTACTTTCGGAACCGTCTAGAATAAGTGTCGTGTCGTCTGCGTACTGCGTTAACTTAAATTCAAAACCATCGAGGGTAATTCCTTTGATTTTTTTTTATTATTTCTAATCATGAGAGCTAGGATTTCTGCGCAAATAAAAAAAATGTACGGAGATATAGGATCGCCCTGCCGACAGCCTCGACTTGAAACGTTGTGATATGTGCCCATTTATGAGTAAGGAAGAGTTAATATTCGTATAAAATATTGAGATCCATTTTTTTTATCGTTTCTCCAAAGTTGAAAAATTCAAGACATTTGTGCATGAAATTCCACGATACAGAGTCAAATGCTTTCTCAAAATCTAAAAGTAGTAAGAGGCAAGGAATTTTCTCCAAGTTAGTTTGGTATATAAGATCATAAATCAGTCGTGTATTGTCTCCTATGTATCGACCCTTCAAGAAACCCGTTTGGTCCTCGTTAATGATATGAGGGAGAACTTGTTTCATCCGCTGAGCTCTCCATGCAGATGTCAGCTTATATGAGCTGTTCAATAAGGTAATACACAGACTTACTGTTCGATGTGTAAACAATGTATGGGGATAGGTTCCTGATACATATATGTATTTCGCACAAGTATTTTCTAGGACATAAGACATCAACATTCACGGGGGAGTTGATATCTGAGAAGAGCTAAGAGTAAAACCACTTCTCGTACATGTTGAAATGGGGAATCCATGGGCTACATTTAGTTCCAGCTAGCACTAACAACGATGTCGTTCACAATCCGTTTAAGTGGAAATTTATAGCCATTATGTTTTACTTTCTATCGAAACCGTCGAACTAAAGAGTTTTTTCCCCCAGTGTATCTCAACCTAGCTATAAATCGGACACGTTCCTGTTTTGGTAACCTTCTTAAGAGGTTGGGGAATATGATTTTTCATATATATTCCAGATTAAAACATATACTGTATTCAATAAGATATATATGCACATAAAATTCTTTTTTTTCGAAAAGGAATCAAAGAGCAAATATCCTATTTATGACTTCTATCGTTGACGGGGGGGGGGGTATATTGGATGCCATCTCTGATCTTAAAGTTTTCCCAAAGCTGATTTTATCCGATATCCGATAGGGTGTTCTGAAGTCAAAATTGCTCTATGCTTACTTTTTCTGGAACAACCTCTTTTGCGACTATCGCGACCGTGTACCGAAAGTGTACGAAATGATGGCCAAGCCCGAATAGTTAATATTTGCCAACCCGCAGGAAGCTACCAAAAGTTTGAAAATAAACCAAGGCTTCATTATTATAAATATTAGTTTTGATGTATATAAGGCACATAGATTAGTCAACTATCAACTGCATCCACCAGTCACAACTTCCATTATATGACAAGCTGAGCAGAGTCTACCATTTTCGTTTTGGAAGTCATATTAGATAACATTTATTATTTCTTTTGGTCCATTTGAGATGGAATGTTCACAAATAAAAGAAACGCTCAATTATTTTGTAGAAAAGATCTGCTCATCCCTAAATATCAAATGTGACCAGAACCCCAAAGCGGATTTTTGGTTAAATTTCATACCGCATTCGTTAGAACTAATGAGTGAAGGACCGGAATAAACTATGACCTAAACGATTACACATGACATTGCTGGAATGACCACGACCATTGAGAGAGTATACCCATTGTATACCAGTTCAGAGAGCAATAAGTGATAAAAAGAGTGATAGAAAGTAGTATTTTTCACATCGGGTGGCCATATTGGGTACGGATTTTTTTGTTTTTCCATAGAGCTAGCACAATGGCATCATAAAGAGGTATACATTCGTATCTATTTAGTCAATTTTATTCATCAACCACTACTTATAATCGATTGAATGACACTCTGGGCAATATCCGTCATTTTCCATATTTTGACCGCCATTTTGAGACAATGCGCCAATTTGGGTTTCATTGAATTGGAGTATTCATAGATAAAGGTATGTCCAACTTACATTGAACTGTTCTGTCCATTTCTTGTTTATATATGACTGGAATCCCAATGGCGATTTTTGTGAAATTTTATACCGCGTTCTGTAAAATCGAATTTTTGAGGGTGTGGATGAGTCTGGGACCCCATTTGTAATATCTTTCATTGCTCCAATGCTGAATTAACATGAATAAGACAAAGCAAAGTCGCCAGTCTGAATCATTATCAAATAACAGGAACTGATATTTAAGATATTGGGCAAAAACTTAAAGTTTTCGAGTTTAGGCCGCCATTTTGGCGGCCATCTGGGACGATGGGCTCCATTTTTGCCATAAACTGGAGGCATAATATTTTACCTTCGCAAAAATGTATACATTTGCATACATACGACAACATTTGTTATCACTATAATCTAATTAATCTCAGTCAGAATCTCTTTTGACTAAACGACAGCCATGTTGGACGTCATATTGGATCCTGGATTTTCCCCAAAGCGGATTTTAGCTATGTTGTACCAGAGATTCTCCCGCGTTGAATGACACCAACATCGCTTCTTTACCAATTACTTCTGGGTCAACCCCCTTTTTTGAAGGGTTGCTTCATCAGAAGGGCACATCACAGGAGGATTAGTAATCCCCCAACCATCAGTACTAATGCTATGAGATTAACTGCATCTTAATAGAGGTGTTAACTTTCCATAAACCTTATAAAAAAACACCGCTAATATAATTATGTTGTAAGAGTTTCCTGAAATGAATGGTAATGATTGACCAATATTTTTCAAATTGCTTGAGGAATTAAAAAGTGACTTGCCAAAACTTTTGCCGAATGAAAATATTTTTTGCCAAATGTGAAATATTTTTGCCATTGGAAATTTGGCAAGTGGCAGCGCGAACCCTGATTGTACCAGGGTCTGATTTTTTCTATTTTGATGACCTGACTATATATATTGTGCGTAGACGTCAAAGTCTATCAAAATTTACCTCCATTTTGTTTTGTCAACCCAGAAGTGTCATGCAATTGAAGATTTTGTGGGAAAACTAAACGAATGCCAAAACTTTTTGTGGCTTATTTTCTAAGCAAGCCTTGAAATAGGGTGTCTGTCATTTGCAGAATGAGGTCCCCAGAGGATGAATTTAGTGATGCTACCCCGCATAGCGGGCTAGCATCACCAAATTCACTCTCTGGGAATGAGGTCCCCAGAGCGTGAATTTGGTGATGCTAGCCCGCTGTGGGGTAGCATCACTAAATTCACCCTCTGTGGACCTTATTCTGCAAATAACAGACACGCTATTTCAAGGCTTGTTTCTAAGTATCTTTGATGTTGCTTCTTTTCCAGAATTTCCAGTGAAATCAGGTGAAATACACATTATGTAATTTTACAATTGAAGGTCAGATATAGGCCAAATTTTACCAAAATCAGCTCAAATAAGGGTTAAAGCAGGTTTTTTTTATGTGACATATTTTCAGGTTGCCACCTGTTGTTGTTGTTGCAACATATGCCAAAATTGATTTTTATAAAATAACAAGACAGTCAATAACTGTGTAGTCGTCTACCTGACTCCAAAGACTGGGACTCTGAAGACTGCAAAGTCAGTACATGTTAAAATCACTTAAGACGAGTAGCCCTAAACAGGAACATAGCTGGAGGATCTCCGTTGAGCAGGGGTCTTCATCTTGATATCTTATTTGCACACCACTGACAAATCTCCAACCCTACCTGTTATAAAAAGACAATCACACCACAGTCCTACAAGTACATAAAATTCATTTTGCACATCCCTCTTAGGTTGGAATTTTACAACTGGTACTTCAAGCTCTCCGACTTTTGGGAATTTCCAACCAGGCATCCTCCATAAAGTAAAAATTTGTGGCTAACCTTTTATCTGCCATAAAGGTAAAACTTGTGTCCGATGTGACATCCCCCACAAAGTTAAAAAATGGGCCATTTCGGTTGAAGTAGGACAATATGAAAAAAAAAACTCATAGGAAGTAAATGTGTTAAATCCCTATCGCTGCCACTTTTGACTAGCTAGTATTCAAATCAATCCACATAGATTGTATGGTTTATACAGACACCATCTCACTCACTTTGAAAGAGAAATTATAATTTGTTGACAAGGTAGACTGATTAAAACAACAAATGGGATTCCATCTCAAATCTGAATTGAACTTTAATGACCCCCACTCGCCCCAGTTGTTACTTGTTTATCAAACATGTCAGATAAGATCTGACAACCTGTGTAATAAGGCATACTTATCGACAATATTGTTACAGTGCATGAAAAAGTGTTTCATAACAGGGGTGTTTTTTTTCTTCAAAACCTTGTTTTTTATATAAAACAAAATTTGTTAAATCTAAATTAACATAATTTTTCTTGAATTATTTAAAGTTATTTTGAAGTGAGTAAGGAGTCCAATCTAATTTTTTAATTAATATATTTAAGAGTTATGTCGCTGGCTCCGTCCATATTTGATCCAGTGACCCCATTTGAAAAAGTCTGAACCCCAGTCACCCAAGGATCCTCCAAACCAAATATAAGCTAAATAGGCCTGATGGTTGAGAAGAAGTTGTTTTAAGAATTACTATGGATGGAAAGAGTGATGGCCCTGGTTTTTCAACTATTTGACTATATGAGGAAGATGTTTAAAGAATTGTTGACGGACAGATGGACGGAGAGACAGTCTATGAGTAATGACCAAAGCTCCACTTGAGATTTGTCTCAGGCGAGCTAAAAAGGTCATAAATCAGTTTTAAAATATGCATATATCCAGTAGGCCTGAAGT
This sequence comes from Siphonodentalium dalli, assembly GCA_032622095.1. Classification (NCBI taxonomy): domain Eukaryota; kingdom Metazoa; phylum Mollusca; class Scaphopoda; order Gadilida; family Siphonodentaliidae; genus Siphonodentalium; species Siphonodentalium dalli. The sequence continues at coordinate 42,236,450 of CP136066.1, forward strand.
TTTACTATTGCTGAAACCCAAACCTGGCTGATGAATCTCAAATACATGAAACAATCTAGGGTTATGTTAAATTCTTAAATAATGTAATGATACATAAGACAAGTTCTCCAATGCATGCCTAATTGCCTATACTATAGTATAGCCACTGCAATTGGGGGGGGGGGGTCAGGACTGAAAAACAGTAGAAAAGCTTGCGGTACCAGTTAGAAAACTCAAACACAAACCTGGTTATAAAGTGTGTTTCATCAGAATGAGGTCCCCAGAGGGCAAGCCTTGAAATAGGGTGTCTGTCATTTGCAGAATGAGGTCCCCAGAGGGTGAATTTAGTGATGCTACCCCACATAGCGGGCTAGCATCACCAAATTCACCCTCTGGGAACCTCATTCTGCTGAGGTGTAAGCAGAATGAGGTCCCCAGAGGGTGAATTTGGTGATGCTAGCCCGCTATGCGGGATAGCATCACTAAATTCACCCTCTGGGGACCTCATTCTGCAAATGACAAGACACCCTATTTCAAGGCTTGCCAGAGGGTGAGTTTAGTGATGCTATCCACACAATGGGCTAGCATCACCAAATTCACCCTCTGGGGTCCTCTCTTCTTATGGGAAGTATCTTGTCTCAAATTATATATATCTTTATTCCTCCATACAATGAAGAGCATATATATAAACAAAACAAAGAAGAAAAAAAAAAATCATTACAAATAAGTTGAGAACAAAAATACATCAAAATTTGGCAATACAATATACATGGTTATATAATTTGACTGCCAAAAGAGACAGATACGAACATACGAGTACACGAGTACACGCTCGATCACGCACTTGCATATGCACTTCATGCATATACACATACATCCACTTATACATATATAGACACTTTCACACACACACACACACACATACACACCCTCACACACACACAAACACACACGAACACACCCTCTCCACCCTCTCACACGCACGTGCACACCCTCACGCACACACACACACCCTCACACACACACACCCACCCTCACACACACATCCACGCATATATATGAATACATTATGTAACGTCATGCACCTTTATATGCAGTGTATATGTGCATGTACATGGAATTAACTACACCAAAGCATATTATGTGGGACATTATGAGGAAATAAGGAGTATGAAATAATTCACGTCGAGCTGAAGCGGGACTTTAAATTGTGTATAAAACGGTTATACAATATGTTAATTAACAGGGTTATCTTAAGTGCAAGCGAGATATCTCCAAGGTTTGAATAATTGCAAAAGTTGTATGGTATTTATATACACATACATATGTATACACACATACGCATGCATGTATACATATACATATACGGACTATACGCATACATACACACATACATATACATATACATATACATACACATGTATATATACATACACATACATACATATATACATATACATACATATACATACATATACATACACATACACACACACATATATATATATATATATATATATATATATATATATATATATATACATGCACACACACATACGTGTAGATATGGGTATGGCTTGTGCCATCATGTATCCGGAAGAATACTAAGATTCATGGATGTCCGTTGAAGTCAGGTTATGTAAAATGTATCGTACGTAAACTGTTAAACAGCCTACACATGCAGGAAGATATGGGTAATTTGAAGTATATATAATTATACATGTTTGGCGGAACGGTGCATGGTACTGAATTGACCAAAGCTGTGACTGAGATAATTTACCAACTAACTGTAAATGTATTAATAGAAGAAAAAAAGAAAAAGATAACGCCATTATATTCCGAAAGAGCGCTGATCACTTTAGTTAACCATCATCAAAATGAAACTGTTTCCACATAAATGCTGTTGTCCTAACGAGCAACCGAGATAAATTAAGGTGGTTATCTGAGAGCAGATCGAGATCTCTATGTGGCGATCCCAGAAGGGCAGACAGTAGCTGCAAACGGGGTAATTGGTCTAGGTAAAGGAAACATTCAATGCCATGTTGGTCAATGACGTGATACCACATGTCATTCCGAATATGTAGCAATGATGGGCAATCTAACAAGATATGTTGTACTACACATGGGTAGGTCGCTAAACAGTGTTTGCATGTGTCAGTTTCTCCGAAAGCTGTATGTGCGATTATGCGACCAATCAGGAGGAATACAAATTTTTCCTTCGGAAATTGTGAGCACAGTTTCCATATACCGATCGTTCGCAGCGTGGGATGAATGGTACGGAAAGCTGCTAAAGAGGAGTCGCTGGCGATATGATTATTCCAGTCGAGTTCATCTAACTCCTGTACAGCTGACCGCACCAAACGTTTCCACGCCACGACCGATGGAAATTTATTGGAAATAGCATATTCAATAAGGTGATGTTCGATATTATATTTACATAGAATGCACCATATGTCACAAATAAAAGATGTTTCATCAGTTGAAAGACCTGAAATAAAATCATATAGGCGTCTTAAGAATAATTGTTTTGATGTTTTCTCGTAATTTGGCCTACAGAAAGCGCCAAATATTGAGAGTTTCCGACGATCAATCCACGATTCTAGCGAGGAACAGCCCAGACAGCCTTGTGCGATAACTGTACGGGTCCTCGTCGGAAAGCCTTGCATATGCTTGATGCAAACTCTATGGGCCTTCTCAAGCTTCTCTTTTTGAGTTGCGTTAAGGTTCCAGAGAAGTTCGCTGCCATATAGCCCTGAAGGAATAACTATTGTTCTGTAAAGTTTGTATGAGCTTTGAGGCGAGATACCACCAGGGTATAGGCCAACATCGGAGAGGCCGAAATATGTACCCCTTAATTTTGTACATATGGCATCGACAAAATTATTATTGAAATGGGATTTGGACAGAAGAATTCCAAGGTGAGTATATGAGTCAACTTCGCTGAGAAAAGATGATCCAAATGGCCACGATCTAGCACATTTTTCGGCTTCTTGTTTGGTTTCATTGAAAACCATTATGACGGTTTTGGAAGAATTATAGCTGAACCGCCACTTATAACTGTATTCAAGGCATAACTCGTATAGGCCAATAAGACCTGGGCGAGATAACGAAATAAGCATCATATCATCGGCTTGTGTTGGGGATGAACAGTTCAATGAGTGAATACGAAGGCCTAATTTTGACTTCTCAATAATATGGAGGAGGTCGTCTGCGTATATTTTGTACCACAGAGGTGATAATATGGATCCTTGTCTGGTTCCTTGAGATAAGGAGAACCAGTCGGAATATGTTCCGTCGTTGCGGATACAACATTTTATGCCAGATAATAAATCTCGTATGATGAGCCATGTTTTGCCTTGTAATCCTCTGAGGAATAATTTGTACAAGAGGCCATTGATCCAAACACAATCGAAAGCTTTACGCACGTCTAATAGACATGAGTAAAGCTTGTTGTGTTGTTCTCTGGCGTAACTAATACATTCTTGCACGAAACAGGATGTCATGGCGCAACTGATCCCTTTTTCAAAACCGTGTTGTAACGGATGGACGGCGATTGAAGACGGCATGTACGTTTCCAGTCTAAGAGAGACAACTCTCTCAAATAACTTGTAAATTGCAGGTAATATGGTAATTGCTCGGTAGCTATCAAAACTGTCTTTAGGTTTTCGACCTCCTTTGTAAAGAGACACCATGACGCCCCGTTTCGCTGCAAGAGGTACATGTGAATATTCAAACATATGTGAAAATAAATATGCCAGGCAACTGAGCAACGCTTCACCTCCGTAAATTATGTGTTCATATGAGACTGAGTCATAACCATGCGCTTTGTTCTTGTCAAGTCTGTTAAGTAAATTACTGAGTTCATCTGCAGTTACTGGATGTGTAATAAGTACATCGCATGAGCTTGAAGATGAGTGACTAGAGGCGTTATTAATGAAATTATTTACAAAGTTATAATTATCTTCATCAAAGAGTGGATCAGTTGCCTCGCTTAATATTGCTTTATAGTACTCCGCCCAAGCATTGACTACCTCAGTTTTACCTCTGAGAATGGTATTGTTTTGTTTGAATAGAGGGAGACTTGTGTTACGACTTTTACGGTCGTTTTTCAGCAAGCGGTAGAAAGTTGCTTGATCGAGCTCGGCCAAATTGTCCAGCTCAGAGTGTTTGTCCCGTAAAAATTTACTGGCTTTTCGACGGTGTAAAGACCGGAAGTCTCGTTTAGCATGCTTGTAGTTTACAAAGGAGGAGAATGAATCTCCCCTAGGTCGACCCTCTTGGATCCAAATAGACCTTAACTTTTCCATATCTTTATGTAGAGTCTGAAGTTCGTCGTCCCAAAAGGGCTTCAAGTGCTTTTTAAATTTCGATTTGGGGATGACTTCACGCGATGCACGAGTAAGAGCATTAACGATGTCGTCATAGAAATTATCTAAAGTGGAATGATTTGTAATGAGAAGCTTGGGCAGATAAGCTGCCAGTTGCGACTGGTATGACTCTATGAGTCCCATGTTGTTGTTGACGAGTTTCCACCTTAGTTTTTCTGCCATTTTACTGATATTTGTGGAATTTGGGGCAGATTTTACATCAATAATAATTGACGTCATAATTGGCCTATGGTTGGAAACATTTAGGGATGAATCGTCGATTATTTGAGCGTTGTCCACATTGTATAAATCTGCAGATCTGAGTAGGAAATGATCAATATTAGATCCCGCGGACGGATCACAAGCCGGAACGAATGTAGTTAAGTTCGAATATGTGCAGAGTACGTCAATAACAGATTTCAAAGAAAAATGAGCGAGCAACGCTTTAAATCGCTTGTTGCGCGCATCATCTTTCTTCAAATTCACATTGAAGTCACCCATCAGGATCGGAGTACCTAATGGTATAAAGAATTCTAATAGATCAAATACAATTTTGATGTACGAATCGTATAGTTCCACAGGAGTATTTGTGGAAGGCATATATACCTGAAACATATATATAAAGATATTCGGTGATAGTTCGAATTGTATGGCTGCAATCCGATCATCCTGTAAATCAATTACTGAAATCGAAGTATCGTGACGTTTGTGCCACAGGATACTAGCACCGCCCGAGAATCTGCCTCTCTGGTTTGGTTGTCGCTGTCTCTGGTCGCACACTGTGTGGGCGCAGTAATTGGAACTCAGAGAGTCCAAGAAACCAGCGTTTGCGCTGCACAACCAGTGTTCGCTAACACCAAAAATGTCTATTGAGCCATCGGACAGTAAATTTTCGAGATAAGTTGAAGAACTGAAGATACCAGTCACATTCCAAGTGAAAAGCTTCAGCTTAAAGGTACTCAACCCGATAAAACTCCTCTCAATTACTATTTCAATGGCTTCGGGGGTCAAAAATATTTGATTCGAGTCGAGGAAGTCACCCATCAAAGCTCAGATTTGTTAGATATCGATTTTATAAATCTATTATTTTTCATTATCGGGAATACTATCTGGCCCAGAACTCAGTCAAAATTGCCACTTGATTTTAGAGTTATTCATCCTTGTCTGTTTGAATAGATTTGAGGTACACATCCAGAGCAGATTACGGCAGTTATTGGTACTCATCTCGAGAACATAACAAATTTCAAAAATCAATATCTAATAACTCTGAGCTTTGTTTGATGGGTTCCTCGACTCGAATCAAATATTTTTTACCCCCAAAGCCAAAGAAATAGTAATATAGGACCCTCTGATCGGATTGTTGTTGTTGGAATCTGTTGAGATGGGGACCCTCTTTACGGGTTGAGTACCTTTAATGAAATTAGATGTCTGGAATTGTGCCATTGTTGAATCTATTAATAAGAGAATATTTCCCTACAGTCTATTCTAGCAGGCCAGAAGTGTGGGGTCGTGACCTGATCAGCATGAGATTCGAGGACGTTTATAGTGGCAAATGCTGGATTATTGTGTTTATCAACGTACATCCTAACGACTGAGAAGAGAACTCCTTTGGAATGGAGGTGCTCTTCTACTTGGTTTTGGGTGACGGATTGTACGAAGTTCTCCACTCTAAATCGCACTGTTCTGATTGGAGCTCGACTGCTGTAACGAGACTTTCTCGAGTGCAGACGTTTGAATTTGTGATGACGATCCTGCCTCAGCTCTTCGTCGTCGGAGTTAGAATTAGGCTGGCGAGTGTTCCTGTCGTTGCTCTGGTATTTTCTGTTCAGTGGCGAATCAATGTCGTCGATTACTATATATGAGTTATCCTTCGAGTGTGTGCTCGGAATTGATTCGTCCTGATTGGTATAGTTAAACGGGGAACCTGCACCTGGAGAAGAATTGTGATGAAATCCATGTGGTTTGCTCGAAAAGTCATCCATTTTGTCACGTAACTCATCGAAGAAACCACCAACTGTTGCTTTGATGAATGAAACACACTGTTCGGATAGTTTGTTATTGTTTATCTGATCCTAGGTCTCCCAAAGCAGTGAGAGCTTTCTGATGAATGGCAACAAGCCATATTTCCGACTAAATCCTGAAAAGTTACCCATAATTCTGCTGTGGTTAATGAGTCGATTATTTAGAGCATTACTTGATTTGATTGATTGATTTTTTGATTGATTTATTTTTGATATAAAGACATACACGTATATTGTTTTAACAGGTTACAAATATAATAAATTACAAGCAAATAAAAAGGAGTTTTTAACATAATTTCAGTTGTTAGGCTATATAAGAAATCGCAAATTTTGAAACAAAAATGAGGCTGTAAAGAAGTCAAAGTGAATACCAATGGTATGATGACTGAAATTTAGAGAAAAAAAATCGTAGAGTACATGTACGGCTAGATATCGGGGATGGCACAAAAAGCACTCGAAGGCTTAATTCCATTGTGGTCCCCTGATATGCTACCGGCCACGAGGCAGACAATATAGTTACCACAAAATTCTCCATTTTGATACTAAAAAATAATGGTAATGACATCAATGTTAATATATTTATATTTTACATTGATAAAGCCATCATCAATGTGGATAAAATAATTTATCATCATAAGTGCTACATTTACAAGTAATCTTATGATTGTGAATATGTTTATTTTAAAAGAAATGATCATTTCACCGACCAGGTGGATGAGACGCCTGGCAGATCCATTTAACATAACAAGTCTGACACTCGTCTCATTCACCGGGTCTATGAATACTGACCGATATAATATTATATTAATATTAGTGCTGCTGCAAGAGGTGCCTGTGGGATCTGTGTCAGTTCGGTGACTTTGTAAATGATGGATACGCACCACTGCATATACGCACCACTGCCATGTATGGCCGGTTTTGGACTGGTCTGTCCATGACCGAAAGATGGAAACCCGAAATACAGGCAGCAGTAACAATATATGCAGAGATGAGTAATTGTTTGGCAAAATTTTTGTCACAGTTTCAATTCAGTAGTACAGAAAGGGATCTTCCTCTCGGTCCTTCAGTTTAGATAAGAGATGTTTTATTATGCAAAATTTCCGGTACTTGATGTCAATGGGTAGATGTACAGTTTTGTCAAGTCTATTCCAGTCTTATTCCTGTGTAGAAAAAAGACTTTTTCCCATAACAACTTACATGAGGGAGGATGAATTTCAGTTTACCTGACCGGGTTTCAGATTGATCAGCCTCATTGTCCGAAACATTTTACTGTACTTTCTTCATCAAGTGACAATACTTTACTGCTTTGATGTTTCAAAATAAGACAATGTAGGCGAATCATTGCTCATATATGATGATATATATGTTACCGACCAGACCTATTTAATTTTTTTCAGTTCCCATCTGTGCACATTTTCATTGTCCCTTTTGTGATGTTTTGTCCAACTCTAAATTGATTAGTTATTTTTTGTATGTGATTCGTATTTTTGTTTATTTTCGGGCTTCTAAATGATCTCATATTTTGGTTTTTAAAGAATATTCTAGCCAGCATTAACCTTGCTCAATTGAAACACTCACCCATGTCCCTGGATGCCGTCACCCATTTCCATTGAGACCCTCACCCGTTTCCCTGGAGACCCTCACCCATGTCCCTGGATGCCCTCACCCATTTCCCTGGATGCCCTCACCCGATTCCATTGAGACCCTCACCCATGTCCCTATAGACCCTCACCCATGTCTGACAATATTCCATACTGAGGGGGGAGGGGGAGATATTTTAAAATAAAACACACACATGTGATAATTTATTAATGGTTTTGTTGATTTGTGATTAATGCAGAATTTATCTGAAATCCACTGTTAACCCTTTCAGTGCCAAGTCCGATTTTTGTATCAAACCATATTTCCTTGATAATTTTTTCAAATTTATTGATTATAATAATGTGATATATTGATAGAAAGAGCTCTTATTATAATCAATAAATTTGAAAAATGATCAAGGAAATATGGGTTGATACAAAAATCGGACTTGGCACTGAAAGGGTTAACGATGATGGTGAAAGTGACAGTTCATGATTATGGGAAGTATGAAGAATACATGAAAGACAGGTTTATAATGTACGTTAATACTCATATAATATCCATCCAAGTTTGGAACAGATACACCTTTTCATTGGTAAAATGAGATTAATTGAAAGTGTCAATGACACTGACGCTAAACTTGGAGAGGGGATAAAAAAATGTCATACAATGCAGCAATAAGGAATGTGGAAAGTTGAAATGTTTAGGTAATATTGGAGGTCAATCCAAAGACGGCTGTAAATTTTCAAAACATTTCACTGAATGAACTATCCGGTCCCGATTTCACCCCAAGTGTATTCTCACTAAAAATTACATCTGTAATCCAAATCCACTTCATTCTGAACAGCCAACGGAACTTTGAGTCCATAAATGACAGTACTCATGCGATCTGACCTCTGGAAACCGAACGAGCATGCATGACGGATTAGTGTCTTCATACCAATGTCAAACTTACTGGCCTTACAGTTGTCTTTTGTTCGAATAAAGCATTTAGCTCAAATAGATATTGCTAAATTTGCTATGTTCGTTCGTTCGCTTTTATCCCGATTAGATATTGCTATGTTCATTTCACAATTTTAAAATGAAACAATTTAGACTACAGTTATATTACATGATTGGCAGTCTGTTTACACTAATTGATACAATATAGTCAAAGGGCGGGGGTTGCCCAATGGCTCTTGAGTCCAGACAACATATACCACATATTCTTTGTATGACCTAATTTTTGTCAAATATGATTTTGGAATATACCTCATTTATATAACAGCAATATGTATATTCAACTATTATAATTAAACGTAACTATAGTAATGCCCTAATCCCCGAGAGCTTTCCGATGAATGGCAACAAGCCATATTTCTGACTAAATCCTGAAAAGTTACCCATAATTCTGCTGTGGTTAAGGAGTCGATTACTTTGGGCATTACTGTATAATAGATGATTTCAGGATGTGCCTGACCTGTTAACACTTTCATGATGGGAGCTGCTCTAGTGCAGAATAAAGATCCTGTGCCAGTGCATTCTCTTATATATGTGTGTCTCCCATAGGGAGCATCACATATATAAGAGAATGCACAAGCTTTCACGATCAAGGTAAATATTGTTAGGCAAATGCATTCTCTTATATATGCAAGGCTCCCTATGGGAGACTCGCATATATAAGAGAATGCATTGGCACAGGGTTTTCACAAAATTTCAGGAAGCTCCCAGTCATGGAAGGGATAATTGTGGTGATGTCCCTCTCCCAACATCACTCTCTTCAATCCATATGTTATCAGACTAATACTCGAGGAAATTACACTTCCTCAAAAGGATTATTCAGCACCGCTCACACTAGCACTTAGATGACTGATTACTTTATGACCGCATTAACACTGAATTAATCACTATCCCATGGTTTCTGGACTAGGGTACTTAGTAGTCCAAGTTTCCATCGACGTAAACCAACCAGTGAAATCGGAAGGGAAAATACTGCTTTAAGCTTTAAAGATGGATTATCTCTTTAAATAACAAATTTTAAAAAGTTGCGTGGGTATAAAATAATCAATATGAACTGAAGAACCCTGTCCGGAAAGGCTTCTATCAATTAATATTGATTTTATTTCGAATATTTTATTGGGCCCGTTTATTTGTCTATTTTTCGAACAGACCAATCGGGTGATACCATATGGCGATAGAGAGCATTAGGCTGTTCCTATGGCTACGTACCGAACGTCAAATGTCCCAGATTGATTGGTTGTATTGTTTTATTCCATAGTTATAAGCGATAATGGGTATAATTAACGTTTATTTGTGACAAAATTACGCTATAAAATTTCTGGTCTCTGTTAACAGTAACTACTATTGTTCGTTCGTTAAACAACCACACCTTTTTAGACCAGAAAATATTTGAAATAAAATCAATATTAATCGATAGAAGCATTTCCGGACAGGAGTCTTCGACTCAGATCTAATATTTTATACCACGGTAACTATATAATACATGTTTACAAAGAGATAATCCACCTTTAAGCGGACTTAAAGCATAAATCAGTTGCTCATCTAAAATCACCAGAGACGGTAATAAAATGTCCCAATTGTGAAAATAAGTTTATTCCATATAAAACATTATATTTGTTCTGAACCAAGCCTTGAAATAGTGTGTCTGTCATTTGCAGAATGAGGTCCCCAGAGGGTGAATTTAGTGATGCTACCCCGCATAGAGGGTGAATTTGGTGATAATTTTTTTTAACAGCACCATTTTCTTAATCAGCATCATAGCAATTCCACATGACCCACCAACATCATAACAAATTTGAAAGATGACGTAACCAGTCCTATCATATAAAGCTGCTCAGTTCACGTGAAATTTACAAGCCTTGAAATAGTGTGCCTGTCATTTGCAGAATGAGGTCCCCAGAGGGTGAATTTAGTGATGCTACCCCGCATAGCGGGCTAGCATCACCAAATTCACCATCTGGGGACCTCATTCTGCTTGCACCTCAGCAGAATGAGGTCCCCAGAGGGTGAATTTGGTGATGCTAGCCCACTATGCGGGGTAGCATCACCAAATTCACCCTCTGGGGACCTCATTCTGCTTGCACCTCAGCAGAATACAAACTCATTTGACCTTGTGAACTTTGTAACAGTTCAGATCTTCTCTATAGACATAAACAACCAGATAAAATGTGAGGTCACTCCTAATCACACGGCACATTCTGTGTGTTATTTAATACAACAGTAAGATTATAATACACCATTCTGACCATAAGATATCAATATTTCTTATAATTATAGCATTTTGTGTTGATTTGTATGATAATAAAGTAAATTAAAATTGACGAAAAATCTCGCCACTGAATCTGGGTGTAAGGGCCTCTATAGAAGAGTAAGGCAACCAAACATCGACGTAAACTAATATTACCCCCCTACCAATTGTGACCCGCCATATCAAATTCAGTCGTATGTCGGGATTTTTTTACCCTGTGCCAATGCATTCTCTTATATATGCGAGTCGACCATATGTCGCCTCGCATATATAAGAGAATGCATTGGCCTAACAATTTTTTATCATTTTTTTAAATAAATGTTTCTTACAATTTTTAGGACATAAAATAAAAAACATCCATTACCCTGCAGGGAGCCCCACACATATATAGAAGCATATAGAAGAGTGTCGTCTGCTCATGTTTGTCTGGGGCTCTGTATGGGTGAAATTATAAAATTGTTAAAGAATACAAGAAAAAATTATTAAAATTGTAAAATATTATTAGGCCAATGCATTCTCTTATATATGCGAGGCGACCTATGGTCGACTCGCATATATAAGAGAATGCATTGGCACAGGGTAAAAAAATCCCGACTTACGACTGGATTTGATATGGCGGGTCACAATTTTACTAGCTGGTTTACATCGAAGGAAACTTGACTAGGTAAATCAAATTGGCACTGACACATCAACTGAATCTGTTGAGGACGCACCATAATACAATCGACTACGCAATTTTTAACCTATGCACATGTTTTATAAGCATGAGTTTAGTGTGCCTGTCATTTTCAGAATGAGGTCCCCCAGTGGGCTAGCATCACTAAATTCGCTCTCTGGGGACCTCATTCTGCTTAGGCCTCATCTTCTCTGCAAAGTTTCTTTATTATCAAATTTATATAGAAACTTCTTCATAGATTCTATTTTTGTTTTGTTTAGTTTCTCTATATCACCAAATTGGCAGATGACACATTGCATAATCGAGGTTCCCAATGGGTGTACATCACAATATTCACCATCTGGGAACTTCAATCTGAGTCATGTCTCACATAGCAGAATGAGGTCCCCAGAGGGTGAATTTGGTGATGCTAGCCCGCTGGGCGGGATATCATCACTAAATTCACCCTCTGGGGACCTCATTATGCACCTCGTTTCATTAAATCTGGATTTTCAAACAACAATTTTCAAACCTGAATATTTATAGACCACGTCTTCTCTGTCCACAGCAGCTTGGGATATCGGTTGGGATGATGCAGTTTTGGACCAAGTCCTGTACCGTTACTCTTCTATAACAGACTTTCATTGAAAAGGCAAACCACATTTACAATTGGAGTCCGGGCATTCAATTGAAACCCTGAATGTGATTAATCATCTGATATGTCAGCAATTAATCTGTCTTCAAAATGATATATCATTTACTGTGATAGCAAAAGGTAAAGTGAAATACGATCATTTCATATATTGTTTACATACATCTGATAGCACGACAAATTGACAGGGTTCGTACACCCTGTCTGGAATCATTTTCCAGTATATTCCAGTATATTTCCAGTACTGATATTATGAATTTCCAGTATGGCGAATTAGGGTTAGGGTTAGGGCTACTCTACTCGATCCCAGGTTTAGGGTTAGGACTACTCTACTCGATCCCAGGTTTAGGGTTAGGGTTACGTACTGTCACAGACTTAGCCAGGGAGGTGACAGGAGTCTCTACGGCCCCCAACTTCAGTATTACGACTCCTTACGGCCACCAAAATTTACCAAGATTTGAACCAATGAACTCACCCAAACATTGTTTTTAATGATAATTCACATGTTGGCTTCATTATGTCAGTGATATTTAAGTCACTGTCTATAAACAGCACCTCAAAACCATGCAACAATACTATCAGAAAACATTTCTTTGAATAGAACATCAATTTTCTCATTTGATATATATGAGTGATGAGCTGAAATAGTGTGTAATATCCATATTATTTCTGATTTCAGACACTCTTCTCTTGTTGCATTCTGTGCATTTCGAATCGTGGATGTGGTAGAATTATCACTGCCACTAGCAGGTGCTGCCGTCACTGTTGAGCGTGTAGTTCTACTAGTACTTGCACTACTAGTACTAATTGTAGCAGCAGAATTTGAATTGCCAGATGTATTAGAGTTAGAAGTTGAAGTACTTATACAAAAATATGTACGAACGTTCATGCCATCTCTGATTTTCATGGCATTTATGTGGTTTTTACCAATAGCGTGACTACGAAGTGCATGTTGTCCCATATTTCCAATGTCAAATGTCTTTGAACAAGACACTTCGCACGATGTCGGTCTCCATCGACGGCAGCCAACCATCCACTAAACTCGGTAATCTCAAGCCAATTCTCGCGAGAAACACACCTCCCGCGCATGTTTTGAATGTGTTAAATGTGTAATTTACAAATTTATAATTCATCTAGAATTCGCGCTGAACTACACATCTATTCTAAATTTATAAACCGGTGCTGTAGACATAAGACACGAGAAAATAAATGGTCAAACAGGAAGCACCGCGTGCTTTACCGGTGTTACGAAAAATAACAACTGGTGCCAATGACCGGTGCTACATAAAATCGGCCGATTCCAGTATATTCCAGTATCGATCGGCCGCAGATCGTTTTTCAAGTATATTTCCAGTACTGGAAAGTTGAATTTGCTTTTTCCAGTATATTCAAGTTTCCAGTACATGCGTGCGAACCCTGAATTGAACTTCTCTGGAAAACAAGGCTTTGTTTACTTATAAATCTCATTGCTTTAACATTCAACAAACCTCTGATAAACACATGTTTGATATCATCATGCTTGGGAAAGGCTATGCAAAGGGTCTATTTGACCTAATCCAAAGATATACAAGCAAAATAACGTCCACCCACTGTTCCACCTACGATTTTGGGCATAAAGTCTGTTATGCAAGAGTAACGGTACAGGACTCGGTCCAAAACAGCATCAACCCAACCGATGTCCCAAGCTGTTGTGAACCAAGAAGACTTGGTCTAACACAAGCCTTGAAATAGTGTGCCTGTCATTTGCAGAATGAGGTCCCCAGAGGGTGAATTTAGTGATGCTATCCCGCATAGCGGGCTAGCATCACCAAATTCACCCTCTGTGGACCTCATTCTGCTTACACCTCAGCAGAATGAGGTCCCCAGAGGGTGAATTTGGTGATGCTAGCCCGATATGCGGGGTAGCATCACTAAATTCACCCTCTGGGGACATCATTCTGCAAATGACAGACACACTATTTCAAGGCTTGAAACCATGGGATAATGACCAATTTAGTCTCAATGGGATTGCTAGTCTTCATCGCTGCTGCTGCTATAAACATCTCCGTCTCGGACGGCTTTATCACTGTCCGCGTCACTCTCATACGGATCATCCCTATCGAGGTCCTCATCATTGTTTGTCCTATCACCAATATCTTCATTCCGAATATCCTCCTTCCAGTCAACGTCATTCTCGTAGTCTGGTTTATTAACATTATCTTTCTCATTGAAATTGTCTTTTTCATTTTCGTCATCTTCTGTTGTGTCCTGTTTGATTTTCCATTTTTTAGCCATGGCCAGAAGCTTGAGATTTGGTTGGGATGACTCCTCGTCAGGGAATATATAATCGTAGTACTCTTCCCATCCAGAATCAATCTGAAAATAATAATCCATTATATATTTTGGAACTTCTTTCTGTCTGTGTGTATGTGTGTATTAGAGTTTAATATATGCTCGGGAATTGAAAAAACAGGAACCGGGAATGAAATCCCTTCAGAACCGGGAACCGGGAACGTTCCGGGGAAATGTTTGGCTTGTATGCACGGGTTATGCACAATTTGGATAGTTTGGGTGATAGGGTCGAGGGATCGTAATAATGACAATTTAGATTTACTAATGGATATTCAAAATTGTTTTATTTGACCTTCTCGGGCCACATAATGGTCTACAGCGTAACATTACACAAGTTGGAAAACATAAAACCATTGTTCAGACTTCCCAAACTCAACTTCAAACGAACTGTTGGCGACGTTGTGAACTTCTCGTGGCATCTCGTAACTTGTCTTTGTACGTTAACTTAAGAGAATACAAAATAAACAGTCTATATATAGTTCGATGAAATGTGTGTGTTAATTTCCAGTACTTTTTAGTGTCCTGACTTTTTATTTTATTGGGAGTCGGATGTAGTCTTGAAAATGACATTCGTAGCAACACCAAGTCACCCAGTGACTTGTCAGTCTAGTAGCCATTGTGCTGTACATTATGTCTACATTGCGTAACTTGCGTTATAAAGGAAGCTCGAAATGTAAGGTTATAATATTCTGACATTCACAAGACTCTCAAGTTCACAACAAAAATGGGGCTGAATACTGAGCTACAACCATAGTTATTATTAGTGTATTTATTCCCTATCGAATGAATGCAAAAGTTTCCATTAATCAAATCCAGCATGTGGTCATCTCCATCTGAGGAATGGCTTTTGAGTTTACACCAACATGTTTTGGTCGGTACTGTATAAAATACAAAGAAAGCAGGCACGCAGAACGTGTGCAAAGCACGTAACATGAGCTCTGACGTAACACGTGTTCCTGCTGGAGTACGCTTGACACTGAGTGTGTCTTTCCAACCCCAGTAATTTCTTTGATGTTGGCTTTTAATATTGCTACAGTTATAAAAGTCATTGTATAGGCCAATCTTGTGGGGCTTACATACTTTTAGTTCATTAACTTGAGATCAAAGAAAGACGATCTGTTTTAATTTGGTTTCTATACGAAGCTTCAATGTTCCTGCTTATTGCCTCTTAGTGCAAGGAAATGGCTACTTTTCAGTGATAAACATCAAATTTTTCTCCCGAAAGGGCGCCGGGTATGTGCTTCCCAAATACGGCCACATTCCCCCAACCCCTAGCGGAAACCCTGGATCAAATAACAGTTTTTTTCTTTCTCCTAATACTTTTCAACGTTGTTCACTCCTAAATAGCCCGGACGAAGCGGGCACATCCGCTAGTTATACATATTTTCATCAAATTTGTTTGCCTTGACTAAATTGGGAGGAGTATTCAATAAAGTAAATGTCATATAGATAAACCAACATGGTAAAGGAAGGTTTTTCTAATGAAGTAATTCTATGAATATTCATACAGGAATGATAAGATACTAAGGATTGCCCATCAAAAATGACGGGCGACAAACATGATATGCAGGAATGTCGTGTTAAGAACTAGATTAAGCTGGTGATAAACGCTCTTTATTGCTAATTATTAGTGCCTCTTTAAGTCACTTGAGGACAACTATCCTGTGACATTTGATTTAAACAATATTTATTTGCCCCAATTAATATTACAATTATGATGAAAAACATGAGTAGAATAGAAAAGGGGAAGAGGATCTAGCAGCAAGCAGATATATGCTTTTGTTGAGCTATATCCCCGTGAAATTTGCAGTGTTATATTACCTCTATGCACCAAACTTCCCGAATATTTTCCAAGCGGATATAAACCATCTTTAATATATTAATAATGCTATTGATCAGTCCCCCTTTAAGTCATCTGACCAAAGAATATGAATTCTTCTTCACTTGTATTATTTTTTTGTTTTACCCAACAAACCGGCCAAATAAAGATTCAACAGCCTAAAATATCTTCGGTCTGTCTCAATAGAACCATACAAATATGGATATCATTGGAACCGGCTCCTTTACCACATTGTGATAGTTACAGTTATGCCATGTGCCGATGCATTCTCTTATATATGCGAGTCGACCATAGGTCGCCTCGCATATATAAGAGAATGCATTGGCCTAAAAAAAATCTTTTTACCATTTTTTCTTACATTCTTTAACAATTTTATAATTTTTAATGTGTTAAGCCAATGCATTCTCTTATATATGCGAGGCGACCTATGGTCGACTCGCATATATAAGAGAATGCATTGGCACAGGGCCGTTCTGTTGGGTAAAGGGTTAAACATAGATCAGACCTAGGATACAAAAACTGAAACAATTACTTTACTGCCTGTAGCAGACTCTTTGAAAGGGCGACGAAAATCCTATATCGAAATTACGTCTCTGGAACTCTCTATTAAAATTAGGTTCTGTGTTGAAAGGATTCCCTACATTTCATTGGAGAGTGGCTGTTTATGGCATAGCAGATCACGTCAGAGATCAGAGGTCAATGAAGTGTTGACAATTTTCCCACACATTGTCAAACTCAACTATTGTTGGAAAACTGAATACAGGCGATATATCCATAGTTAATTTTACTCATCGCAATATAGGAGACATCTTCAAGTTTTTATCAGTAAACGATATTCATGACTGATTATTCTTTAGCATCTAGTTGTGTTATAACTATCTCTAAATACTACGATTCTCACACACATTTACACCAGGAATGCACTCCATATTTGAAAACGGTTTATTACATCAGGTTGGGAATGCCACATCGTAGAAATGAAATATTATGGACACATCTGGAGACGTAATTCCGATATAGGATTTTCTGTCAGCTTTTCAAAGAGCAATAAGGGCATGAAGCATTACATGAACCATTAAAATATAATAATGTTGTGTCACGGTCAGGTAACTTCGACACGGACAGGTACAGAAATGCCTTAAGTAATCGACTACATAACCACAGCAGAATTATGGGTAACTTTTCAGGATTTAGTCGGAAATATGGCTTGTTGCCATTCATTGGAAAGCTCTCCCCGAGAGCTTTCCGATGAATGGCAACACGCCATATTTCCTACTAAATCCTGAAAAGTTACCGATAATTCTGCTGTGGTTATGGAGTCGATAACTTCCGAGTCACGATCAGGTAACTTTGTTACACGTACCCCATCCTCATTCTGTATCTTCCTTCTCTTCTTCACTTTTTGTGGCAGGAGTTGAGTAACCTTAGCTTGTGTTTCACTGTTTCCTTCTTCAGTCTGAAAGACAGATGATATGCTTGAAAACAAGAGACAATGAACTAATTGAAATATGTTTCAGAAACGCATAGCAGTTTCAAAGCAAGACACAAGAAAATTTTTGCAAACATTTGGAGTTCATGCGAAGTTTGCTGAATAAAATCATAGTAAAATCCTTTGATCGTATTAAATGTATTAGGTGTTCAAAGTTTTTATTCACTAATTTAGCCATTAGTAACACAAGTTTAACCCTTTCGAACTAAATAGTCATTAATGAGTAGTTCACTCAGGTTCACTTAGGAAATTGTTGATCTTATTTTCTGAACATTTGCCTCATATAAATAGGACTCCTTCTGCACTTTTATTATCTGTCGTCTGCATATTTTTCATAAACATCCCTCCAAATGAATAATAGACCATTCCAATTAATACTTTTATAAGTGAATGGGAGAATGCATTCAGTATAGAAAGAAATAGATTATCTTTGCCTGTCATTTCTGAATGAGGTCCCCAGAGGGTGAATTTAGTGATGCTATCACGCATAGCAGCTAGCATAACTAAATTCACCCTCTGGGGACCTCATTCTGCTTAGGCCTCTTCTCTGCAAAGTTTCTTTATTATCAAATAGATTCTATTTCTTTTTTAGTTTAGTTTCTCTATAATTGGCAGATGACACATTCCATAATCGAGGTTCCCAATGGGTGTACATCACAATATTCACCAATTGGGAACTTAAATCTGAGCCTACATCTCCCATAGCGATGAGGCCATGCAGAATGTGGTCCCCAGAGGGTTAATTTGGTGATGCTAGCCCATTGTGCGGGATAGCATCACTAAATTCACCCTCTGGGGACCTCATTCTGCAAATCACAGGCACACCAAACTCAGGCTTGGTAATATCCTGTTATTTCTGTGACCTCCGTCATTACATTAGTGTCAAATTTGTTTCTATTTACACTTATACATGCATTCGAGCTATGGAACTTGAATGTAGCATGTTGGTTGGTTGAAATCGCGTCATGTGACATTGACCATGAGCTCCAACTTACTTCCATATTATATTAATGCAACTTGCTGTCAGAATATTAGTGCGAATGGTCACTAAATGCTCTTAATCTGCTGGCAAAGCTGAATGTAAATATAAGGAATGATATTGATTTTATTGTATTCCGTAGACTCTCCACCACTCCCTTTAGTGCTCACCTCTGACAGTTGCCACGCCTCTCAGAACATAAGCTGCTATCTAATGAACTCTCCTCACCCACCCCAATGCATTTTAGTGCTCACCTCAAACAGTTACCATGCCTCTCACAACATAATCTGGTATCTAATGCACTCTCTTTACCCCCCCCCCAATTCACTTTAGTGCTCACCTCAAACAGTTGCCACTCTAACAACATAAGCTGGTATCTAATGCACTCTCTTTACCCCCCCCCCCCCCAATTCACTTTAGTGCTCACCTCAAACAGTTGCCACGCCTCTCACAACATAAGCCGCTATCTAATGGACTCTTGTCTACCACCCCCACCCCCACCACAATCCACTTTAGTGCTCACCTCAAACTGTTGCCACTCTAACAACATAAGCCACTATCTAATGGACTCTCGTCTACCACCCCCACCTTAATCCACTTTACTGCTCACCTCAAACTGCTGCCACGCCTCTAACAACATTAGCCGCTCCTCCTTCATATTTGTATTCTTCAGCGAACGGTGCGATTCCCTGTATACGCCCCGAGCTTTATCTAACGAACTGTCCGATTCTAGCAGTCTCTCAAACTGTGCAAAACTTATCCACACCTATAATTATATAGAAATATTTAATATCTTATCCACACCTATAATTATATACAAATATTTACATGAAACTTAGCTGCACCTATAAATTATATACAAATATTTACATGAATCTTATTTGCACCTATAAATTATATACAAATATTTACATGAAACTTATCCGCACCTATAATTATATAGAAATATTTAATGGAACTTATCCACACCTATAATTATATACAAATATTTACATGAATCTTATCTGCATCTCTAAATTATATACAAATATTTACATGAAACTTAGCTGCACCTATAAATTATATACAAATATTTACATGAAACTTATCTGCACCTATACATTATATACAAATATTTACATGAATCTTATCCGCACCTATAATTATATAGAAATATTTAATGAAACTTATCCACACCTATAATTATACACAAATATTTACATGAATCTTACCTGCACCTATAAATTATATACAAATATTTGCATGAAACTTAGCTGCACCTATAAATTGTATACAAATATTTACATGAAACTTATCTGCACCTATAATGATATAGAAATATTTAATGAAACTTATCCACACCTATAATTATATACAAATATTTACATGAATCTTATCTGCACCTATAAATTATATACAAATATTTACATGAAACTTATCTGCACCTATAATGATATAGAAATATTTAATGAAACTTATCCACACCTATAATTGTATACAAATATTTACATGAATCTTATCTGCACCTATAAATTATATACAAATATTTACATGAAATGAAACTTATCCGCACCTATAATTATATAAAAATATTTACATGAATCTTATCTGCACCTATAAATTATATACAAATATTTACATGAAACTTATCTGCACCTATAATGATATAGAAATATTTAATGAAACTTATCCACACCTATAATTGTATACAAATATTTACATGAATCTTATCTGCACCTATAAATTATATACAAATATATACATGAAATGAAACTTATCCGCACCTATAATTATATAGAAATATTTACATGAATCTTATCTGCACCTATAAATTATATACAAATATTTACATGAAACTTATCTGCACCTATAATGATATAGAAATATTTAATGAAACTTATCCACACCTATAATTATATACAAATATTTACATGAATCTTATCTGCACCTATAAATTATATACAAATATTTACATGAAACTTATCCACACCTATAAATTATATAGAAATATATACATGAAATGAAACTTATCCGCACCTATAATTATATAGAAATATTTAATGAAACTTATCCACACCTATAATTATATACAAATATTTACATGAATCTTATCTGCACCTATAAATTATATACAAATATTTACATGAAACTTATCCACACCTGTAATTATATACAAATATTTACACGAAACTTATCCACACCTGTCAATATTTACAATCACATGCACCCAGTGTGAAACTTGAATCCAAGGTGTTGGTTGGTTCAGTCTTCAAAATATGGTGCTGGATATTTACAGAATGAGGTCCCCAGAGGGTGAATTTATTGACGCTACCAGCACAGAGGGCCAGCATTACTAAATTCACCCTCTGGGGACCTCATTCTGCTTTGGTCTCATCTTCTCTGGAAAGTATTTTTATTATCAAATAAACCAGTTTTTTAGTTTCTTTTTCTTTTTTTGTTTAGTTTCCCTACATCCCCAAATTGGCAGATGACATGATGCATAATCGAGGTACCCAATGGGTACACATGCGGGATAGTGTCACTAAATTCACCCCCCCCCCGGGACCTCATTCTGTAAATGACAGACACACTATATGCAGGCTTGGTGAAAATATAAGGAATGTATGTTGATTTTGTTGAGTTCCATGGATGCCAGTTGGTCTGACATACAGTAATACCCTAAGTAATCGACTCCTTATCCACAGCAGAATTATGGGTAACTTTTCAGGATTTAATCGGAAATATGGCTTGTTGCCATTCATCGGAAAGCTCTCGGGGACAGCTTTCTGATGAATGGCAACAAGCCATATTTCGACTAAATCCTGAAAAGTTACCCATAATTCTGCTGTGGTTAAGGAGTCGATTACTTAGGGCATTACTGTATATATACATGTGCGGCACCAACTTGCATAATTGCATCCATACTACATGGAAAGCAACACAATCAAGATCTATTTCTTAAATGTTACATGCAGTTGTATGATTGATTTTTTTTTATTGTTAGGCGACACCAATTTTTAAGTCTGGTATACAAACATGTGGGGAGAAAAAAAGTAGATGCAGGAGGGAAAAAAATAAAAATAAAAAAAATTGTCCCCCTAATTTATATTGAGTAAATCGAGGAATTTTACAAAATTTTTACAAAAATTGTTTTTGAATGAAATTCTGAACCAAACAAGACATTTCTTGTCATGAAATACATGAAACTATGGATCAGTAAATGATTATAAGCAGAACCGGATGCGACAGCACATGAAAATCAGTATGTCTGTAAATAAAAATTGGGAGAAAAAAGTTTTATTTTTTTTCATGAAATGGAAAAAAAGTTGTAGGAGGTGTTCGTAAACCAGACTTATAAATTAGTGTCGCCTTAGCCAATTGGTGGAAAAGCATGCAAAAGACCTGTATTATAAGTTCATTAAAACTAGATATGTGTTTTCTAAGGCAATTATATGTGGAAATTTGGAAGAGGGAGCAAGCTTGCTGTGCAGGATAGCATCACTAAATCCATCCTATGGGGACCTCATTCTGCAAATGACAGACACACTATATCAAGGTCTGAGAGAGTAAACAACAAGCCTGAGTATAGTGCTCCTTAGAGGTTTGGGAGGGAGTGAAATTTATAAGCAATCTACAGAATCTTTCCCACAACCCTGAGAATATGGTGCCTGACATTTTCAGGATTGGATGAGTCACCAAATTCATCCTAAGTGGACCTCATCTGCTATGGGAGACCTAGATAGAGATTTCAGTTCCCATATGGTGGAGATGGTGATGTGCACCAATTGGGCACCTCGATTATGCATTGTGTCGTCTGCCAATTTGGGGATATAGAGAAAACTAAATAAAAAAGATAAAGAAACTTTCTAAAGAAACTAAAAACATTTCCAGAAGATGAGGCCTAAACAGAATGAGGTCCCCAGAAGGTGAATTTAGTGATGCTAGCCTGCTGAGTGGGGTAGCATTACAAAATTAACCTTCTGGGGACCTCATTCTGCAAATGTCAGGAATCATATTTTTAGGCCTGCCCCAATGCATTCAGCCATTACATCTTCAAACGAACCCTATCTAGATTGCTGATAAATTGATTGAGTTTTGAGCCTTTGAAAATTATAGATCAATTTGCGAATAATTTTTGTTCACAAAGCCCTCTTTGGGTGATGAGGGAGGTGTCTTTTATTATTTATTGTCTGAGACGGCGTAAACTATAAAAGCCAGAATGAAGCTTCATTTTACCTTTACATGCTGTGTTCTCTGTAGGAGTCGTCGGTATAATTCTCTCGTATTCTCAAATTCTTCCTGGTCTCCTTCGAAGTCGATATAAGATTTCCACAGCACCTCTGGCATGTCTAACTTTGGCTGATTTATAGCCAACTCATATAAGGATCTCGCTCGCTGGTCGTCTCCCAGAATGTTTTCAAGCTCAGCAAACTGAAAATTTTATGGCCTATTAATCATTTATTAACCCTTAAAAAGCTTCCTGAAATTTTGCGAAAACCCTGTGCTCCCATGGCATAGGGAGCCTCGCATATATAACAGAATACATTGGCCTAATAATATTTACCTTGACCTTGTAAGCCAGTGCATTCTCTTATATATGTGAGGCTCCCTATTGGAGTGTAAGGGAATACACTGGCTTACAACGTCAAGGTAAATATTCATTGTTAAGCCAATGTATTCTCTTATATATGAGAAACTCCCTATGGGGAAACTCGCATTATTGGTATTGGCAAAATTTCAGGAAGTTCCAGTCATGGAAGGGTTAACCCTTTACCCAACAAACCGGCCAAATAAAGCTTCAACAGCCTAAAATATCTTCGGTCTGTCTCAATAAAACCATACAAATATGGATATCATTGGAACCGGCTCATTGACCACATTTTGATGGTTATAGTTATGCCCTGTGCCAATGCATTCTCTTATATATGCGAGTCGACCATAGGTCGCCTCGCATATATAAGAGAATGCATTGGCCTAAAAAAAATCTTTTTTAAACACTTTTTACCATTTTTTCTTACATTCTTTAACAATTTTATAATTTTTAATGTGTTAAGCCAATGCATTCTCTTATATATGCGAGGCGACCTATGGTCGACTCGCATATATAAGAGAATGCATTGGCACAGGGCCGTTCTATTGGGTAAAGGGTTAAGGGCTCATTTTGCCATAAATAGTTGGTGCTTCACACCATGTATGGCCTCATTCTGCTTAGGCCCTCTACTTCTATGGTAGACCTAGGATCAGATTGAAGTTCCCGAGTTGAAGTTGGTGATGTTCACCCATTGGGCACCTCGATTATGCATTTTATCTTCTGCAAATTAGGGGGATATAGAAACTTCCCAGAAGGGAAAATGTAAATAAAAAAAAATGTTAATTTGATACTATAGATACTTCCCAGAAGATGAGGCCTAAGCAGAATGAGGTCTCCAGAGGGTGTATTTAGTGATGCTATCCCGCTATGCGGGATAGCGTCACTAAATTCACCATCTGGTGACCTCATTCTGCAAATGACAGACAGGCTGATAGCTTTAGGTTTCTCTCCATTTCTACCTTTCCCAAGCCTGTGTGTGCGACCTATTTCCAAAGCCTGTGTGTGCGACCATTTTCCCAAGCCTGTGTGTGCGACCTTTTTCCCTTGGTTAAATTTGAACTTTAAGCTCATCATTAACAATTTCACATGCTATTTTATTTGTGTTTTCTTCAGAATTTCCAGGTACCCCATGAATCAACAATTATTTTCCCACAAAGCTCTCTTGATTGGCGACATCACGCTCAAAGACAACGATAAATTCATTCTCCTTGATGCAGCCTTAAAATTTATTAAATCGTCCGGCAGATTCTCGTGATTAATCAATAAACTAAATTTATTATATATGTATCCTTGTGTATATCTGTATATCTATGTATACATAAGCGTATATAGAATTCAGTCATCATAAAAACCATTAAGTAAAACGTTCATGTACAAACTCCCCTGTCGGCTATATAGTTAGCCACCCCTAACAAATGTACCCCCATTAACGAACCACATGACTTATATATTTAACTCGCACCCCAGACTTACCCCCACCACCACCACCACACTATCACTCACCAGTAATAATTAATAGTATAGTTATTCAAATTCAATTGTTATTGTATACATGCACCCGTCATGCCAAACCTATTCTGTTTAATATACCATTTATATTTGTTGTCATACTTATTCTGTATTGTGGGGAGCGGAGGACCATCCAAGTTTTAAGAACTTGTCCTCCAATCCCCTAGTATCTGTATATGAATATACTATTAAAATATGTTTAACCCTTTCAGTGCCAGGGGCGGATCTCATCGGCCTCAATTTACGGTCTGTAAAATCGGCCCTAAATTTTATTTTAAATTTTGTTTTTTTTGTTTAGATTTTTTTGGGTTGAATTTTTTTTGGGTATTCTTAAACATGCTATAGCGAGCTAAAAACAAACTGGATAAAACCTTAGGGGTATGTTATAACTCAAAACTATCACCAAGTATTCATAGTAATAATTTTGATGCCCATGAAAAACGTAAGATTCCCTGGCACTAAACCTACAAAATAAGTCTGTTAAAGAATATAAGAAAAAAATATTAAAATTGTAAAAAATTATAAAAAATAATAACAAATGATGAAAAATTGTTAGGCCAATGCATTCTCTTATATATGCGAGGAGACCTATGGTCGACTCGCATATATAAGAGAATGCATTGGCACAGGGTATATGGGTTGATACAAAAATCGGACCTGGCACTGAAAGGGTTAAACCAAAAATCAACAGTTGTGCTGTATTATTCAAGGTTATCAAGTTCATCCTTCAGTTTTAGATTATCTAATCGAAGCCCAAACACTTCATGTTCGAAGTCCTTAACCCTTTCATGACGGGAGCTGAGCTGGTTCAGCATTAAAAATCCTGTGTCAGTGCATTCTCTTATATATGCGAGTCTCGCATATAGTGAATGCTATGGCTTACAAGGTCAAGGTAAATATTGTTAGGCCAATATATTCTCTTATATATGCAAGGCTCCCTATGGGAGATTTGATATATATAAGAGAATGCACTGGCACAGGATCATTAATGCTGCACCAGCACCTGGGGACCCCATTCTGCTAATGCCCAGCACCATATTTTGAGTCCTGTTAACTATTTTAACCAGCAATACGATGATGAACTGGGGTAAACATAAGAAATTAGACAAACCTTCATCCATGTTGTACAGTTCTCTGGACCATACTCGAGGAATTTTCCGTATAAAATCCGACATCTGTCAAACTCACGGAGTTGAAGCTCCAGGTCAATGTAGTTTCTAAACAGTTTATTCTTTGGACATTTTCCGATAGATGCTCCCTGAAATATGAAGCATAGTAAACTGATATAAAATTTAAATAAAAGGTCAGCAGACTACAGTGTCCCCCGACAACGTGACAAGTCGATGCCGCTTTGTTAAAGAAATTTTAAAAAATGTCGAAAAGGGTTAATAACTCCGTCAAAATATAATTTTTCCGTCATCTATATACATGAAGCACATCTTCAGTATATGGGCAACAATATTCTGAAGTTTCAAATCTCTGGGATGAAATCTGCAGGAGGAGATGATTACACCATGAAGGTACTCAAAAGTGTGACGAACTGACGGATGAACGGACGGCTAGACAAACGGACGGACAGAGCCCGTTTCTATAGTCCCCCGAAAACAAATTTTTCGGGGGACAATAAATGGCTGCTATGCAACACGTAGGAATGACAATACAAAGATTTTTAAATTTGAAAGGATAAATATATACAAGAGAATAATTATCAATATTGCATATATATTCAGTGAAATATTCAAGTGCAAAGAGATATCTTACATCTATACAAATCGTAATACCCAAGTATTTTGTATGTTACAAGCTCCCTCTGTGAATCATTTTCTATGTTATAATAATAACAAAATAATATTGCTTATATAGCGCTTATCTCCAGTACCATGAGCCGACCCCAAGCGCTTCACATTATTACCCCAGCTGTTGAGTAATGCCGAGTCTTGTGCCTGCTGCCATTTTACAGGCGCTTCACTAGAGAGGCTCAAGCCTTGAAATAGGGTGTCTGTCATTTGCAGAATGAGGTCCCCAGAGGGTGAATTTAGTGATGCTACCCCGCATAGCGGGCTAGCATCACCAAATTCACCCTCTGGGGACCTCATTCTGCTTACACCTCAGCAGAATGAGGTCCCCAGAGGGTGAATTTGTTGATGCTAGCCCGCTAGCATCACTAAATTCACCCTCTGGGGACCTCATTCTGCAAATGACAGGCACCCTATTTCAAGGCTTGGTCAGAGGCTTAAGCTTGCTGAACAAACCAGGTCGCTATTTCTCGTCTATATACGACAAAGCAAGCACAGTACAAGTTACTACAGGTGTGAGATTTGAACGTCAAACATCTCTCAGACTAATAGTGATATATTATCAAGTCTTGAAATCAGAATGAGGTCCCAGAGGGTGAATTTAGTGAATCTACCCCACACAGTGGGCTAGCATCACTAAATTCACCATCTGGGACCTCATTCTGTGTAGGCCTCATCTTCTGGGAAGTATCTATAGTCTAAAATTAGCATTGTTTTTAGTGTTCAGTTTCTATATCCCCTAATTTTGCAGAAGATAAAATGTATAATCGAGGTGACTGTTGGGTGAACATCACCAACATCAACTGGGAAACTTCAATCTGATCCTAGGTCTCCCATAGCAGTTGAGATCTAAGCAGAATGAGGTCCCCAGAGGGTGAATTTGGTGAGGCTAGTCCACTGTGCGGGATAGCATCACTAAATTTACCCTCTGGGGACCTCATTCTGCTTAGGCCTCATCTACTGGGAGGTATCTATAGTCTCAAATTAGCATTGTTTTCAGTGTTCAGTTTCTATATCCCCTAATTTTGCAGAAGATAAAATGTATAATCGCGGTGACTAATGGGTCAACATCACCAACATCAACTGGGAAACTTCAATCTGATCCTAGGTCTCCCATAGCAGTTGAGATCTAAGCAGAATGAGGTCCCCAGAGGGTGAATTTGGTGAGGCTAGTCCACCGTGCGGGATAGCATCACTAAATTCACCCTCTGGGGACCTCATTCTGCTTAGGCCTCATCTACTGGGAGGTATCTATAGTCTCAAATTAGCATTGTTTTCAGTGTTCAGTTTCTATATCCCCTAATTTTGCAGAAGATAAAATGCATAATCGCGGTGACTAATGGGTCAACATCACCAACTTCAACTGGGGAACTTTAATTTGATCCTTGGTCTCCCATAGCAGTTGAGATCTAAGCAGAATGAGGTCCCCAGAGGGTGAATTTGGTAAGGCTAGTCTGCCGTGTGGGATAGCATCACTAAATTCACCCTCTGGGGACCTCATTCTGCAAATGACAGACACACTATTTCAAGGTTTGTATATGATGTATTCAGGGTTGCAGGACTATTTTTTTTATGAAATCAAATACTGTGAATGGCATTAATTTTGTCAGTATCAATTTTTGTGGTTTAGCAACAATAGACTTTTTCTTGGGTTCATAAATTTGTGGGTTATCTGAAAGACATTATCTTGTTTGAAATAATATAAATTTTCCATTTATTTTGTATAGTTTCAATGACTTAGAAGGGGAGCAATAATTATTGAATTGGCAAAATGACACTGTTTGGTATTTATAAGTCATATTGGTTTTTTTTTTTTAGTAGAATAAAACCAATTAGATATGATTTTGTATATTGTGGTTTATTTATTGGGGTTTCGTATCGCTTCCAGAAGTGAGGGCTATATCATGACGTTGCCAGTTTTATCGGTGATGGGAAACTCTGTGCACTAAGGTAAATCTAGCAGTGATTTTATTGGCTGGAAAAATGACCCATTGTGGCCGGCGATACCACAGACCATCACCGAGTAACTGGCAACTCCCCCAGATAGCGATATGTGATACAGTCAGCGATGACTCCACTGGGAATTGAACCCATATCTCTAGCGCTGGAGAGTGAGTCGGTCTGGAGCAGAGCCCCTTACCGACTGAGCCACCGGGGTCCCTATATTAATGTTGTAACTAAAGGTATAAGCAAGCCTTGAAATAGTGTGCCTGTCATTTGCAGAATGAGGTCCCCAGAGGGTGAATTTAGTGATGCTACCCCGCATAGTGGGCTAGCATCACCAAATTCACCCTCTGGGGAATGAGGTTCCCAGAGGGTGAATTTGGTGATGCTAGCCTGATATGCGGGGGAGCATCACTAAATTCACCCTATGGGAACCTCATTCTGCAAATGACAGACAAACTATTTCAAGGCTTGGGTATAAGTATAAAAATCCTGAACATATCCTTAAGTTTCTATTAATAAATACCTACCAGGATTTTTCGTGCGGCCAGTATATTTTTCTGTCTGACCTCAAACTGTGCAAACAGTATCCACAGCTTGGCGAATGTGAACTTTTTATGTGGAAGAATATCGAGGCAAGCTTTATAAATGTCTCTTGTTCGTTCTATATTCCTGGCTTCAAGCTCCTCAAACACAGCATAGTTTATCCACAAATAAATATATCGCCTCCAATGTCGCTTCTCCTGAAACATGAATAAATAACTTTAACACATCCATGCGCCTTTTTCTGAAATAAAAATAACTATTTATAAATACCAATGTCCAATGTGTTTTTGTGTTGAAATATAAATAAATATAATGTGCCTCAAATGTCGCCATCAGAGCTGTTAAGTTCCACGGATTGTCCGTGAGACTCACGGATTTCCACGGCAATTCCGCAAACACGGATAACCCCCAATTTCTCACGGATTCGTCAAAACACCACATTGAAAATCCCAAAACGAAGTTTTTTTTATTTTTTAAATTAGTGCATTTGCGGGAATTCCCCAAATGACAGTGACTTCCTTATTTCCGGTACCGTAAATACCCACACATTAACATTCACAGAATGTATCGTCGGTAACTTTTGATTGAAGACTCAATTTGTGGTGAACTGTGACTGATATTAATTGATTTTCACACTCTGGTGAAGCCACACGTATGGAGGGTGTTGTTTTAGTAAACAATACGTATAATCACAAGTGTGCAAAGTTCTGTATTGTTAGGCCTCATTGATGAACATTTCTTAGTAACGGATTAGTGGCATGCATTGCAAACGAAATAAAACAATACGTTTAATCACAAGTGTGCAGCTGTATTGTGAGGCCTCATTGATGAACATAAGTAATGGATACTTTATGATTTAAGTTCACTGATAGTGGTATGCATTGAGAACGGAATGTGTCTTTTATTTTGCGGGTAAAACTTTTAAGACGGGTCATTTTGTACTTTCGGTTTCACGCATACATGTCCGGTTGTAACCTGTGTAACTCGGATTCGTTTTGACTAACTTTAAACAAAGTTTCTGCTTCTTAAAATTTGTTAATAAATGGTGGAATGTGTGCATTTCTTTTGTGGGTTAAACCGTAAGACGAGTCCATTTTGTCGTTTATTACGATGTTGTACTTTCGGTTTCGCGCATATCCGGCTGTTTCCGGTGGAATTCTGAATATTTTTACGAAGTGTGATCTGCTTCTTTCTTTTTAATAAATGGTGGTATCTCCCACACAGAGCAGCTCTATTACAATTACCAACAGGACATTCATTGCGATTTTATTTAGGTCTATATATTTATAAAATAGAAACTCATAAAAATTATGCAATCTTCATCATAAAAATTATTTTTGGAACATGAACATATTTGGGCATACCTCACGCAAAAATCTCACGGATTGACATTTTCAAAACTTAACAGGTCTGGTCGCCATCCTGAATTTTAAGGAAAAGTTTTCAGAACTAGAGGTGTATGTATACGGACCTGAGAGATGGGGTATGTATAATGACCTGAGAGATGGGGTATGTATACTGACATGAGAGAGGGGAGTATGTATACTGACCCGATAGAGGGGTGTATGTAAACTGACCTGAGAGATGGGGTATGTATACTGACCTGAGAGAGGGGTGTATGTATACTGACCCGATAGAGGGGTGTATGTATACGGACCTGAGAGAGGGGTGTATGTATACTGACCCGATAGAGGGGTGTATGTATACGGACCTGAGAGATGGGGTATGTATACTGACCTGAGAGAGGGGTGTATGTATACTGACCCGATAGAGGGGTGTATGTATACGGACCTGAGAGATGGTGTATGTATACGGACCTGAGAGATGGGGTATGTATACGGACCTGAGAGATGGGGTATGTATACTGACCTGAGAGAGGGGTGTATGTATACTGACCCGATAGAGGGGTGTATGTATACTGACCCGATAGAGGGGTGTATGTATACTGACATGAGAGAGGGGTGTATGTATACTGACCCGATAGAGGGGTGTATGTATACTGACCCGATAGAGGGGTGTATGTATACTGACCTGAGAGATGGGTATGTATACGGACCTGATAGATGGGGTATGTATACTGACCTGAGAGATGGGTATGTATACGGACCTGAGAGATGGGGTATGTATACGGACCTGAGAGATGGGTGTATGTAAACTGACATGAGAGAGGGGAGTATGTATACTGACATGAGAGATGGGTATGTATACTGACATGAGAGAGGGGAGTATGTATACTGACATGAGAGAGGGGTGTATGTATACTGACCTGAGAGATGGGTGTATGTATACTGACCTGAGAGATGGGGTATGTATACTGACCTGAGAGATGGGTATGTATACGGACCTGAGAGATGGGGTATGTATACTGACCTGAGAGATGGGTGTATGTATACTGACCCGATAGAGGGGTGTATGTATACTGACCTGAGAGATGGGTATGTATACTGACCCGATAGAGGGGTGTATGTATACGGACCTGAGAGATGGGGTATGTAAACTGACCTGAGAGATGGGGTATGTATACGGACCTGAGAGAGGGGTGTATGTATACTGACTGAGAGATGGGGTATGTATACTGACTGAGAGATGGTGTATGTAAACGGACCTGAGAGATGGGGTATGTATACTGACCTGAGAGATGGGGTATGTATACGGACCTGAGAGAGGGGTGTATGTATACTGACATGAGAGATGGGGTATGTATACTGACATGAGAGATGGTGTATGTATACTGACATGAGAGAGGGGAGTATGTATACGGACCTGAGAGATGGGGTATGTATACGGACCTGAGAGATGGGGTATGTATACGGACCTGAGAGATGGGGTATGTATACGGACCTGAGAGATGGGGTATGTATACGGACCTGAGAGATGGGGTATGTATACGGACCTGAGAGATGGGGTATGTATACGGACCTGAGAGAGGGGTGTATGTATACTGACATGAGAGATGGGGTATGTATACTGACCTGAGAGATGGGGTATGTATACGGACCTGAGAGAGGGGTGTATGTATACGGACCTGAGAGATGGGTATGTATACTGACCCGATAGAGGGGTGTATGTATACGGACCTGAGAGATGGGTATGTATACTGACCTGAGAGATGGGGTATGTATACTGACCTGATAGAGGGGAGTATGTATACTGACATGAGAGATGGGGTATGTATACGGACCTGAGAGATGGGGTATGTATACGGACCTGAGAGATGGGGTATGTATACGGACCTGAGAGATGGGGTATGTATACGGACCTGAGAGATGGGGTATGTATACGGACCTGAGAGATGGGGTATGTATACGGACCTGAGAGAGGGGTGTATGTATACTGACATGAGAGATGGGGTATGTATACTGACCTGAGAGATGGGGTATGTATACGGACCTGAGAGAGGGGTGTATGTATACGGACCTGAGAGATGGGTATGTATACTGACCCGATAGAGGGGTGTATGTATACGGACCTGAGAGATGGGTATGTATACTGACCTGAGAGATGGGGTATGTATACTGACCTGAGAGAGGGGTGTATGTATACTGACATGAGAGATGGGGTATGTATACTGACCTGAGAGATGGGGTATGTATACTGACCTGAGAGATGGGTATGTATACGGACCTGAGAGATGGGGTATGTATACGGACCTGAGAGAGGGGTGTATGTATACTGACATGAGAGATGGGGTATGTATACTGACATGAGAGAGGGGTGTATGTATACTGACCCGATAGAGGGGTGTATGTATACTGACCTGAGAGATGGGTATGTATACTGACCCGATAGAGGGGTGTATGTATACGGACCTGAGAGATGGGGTATGTATACGGACCTGAGAGATGGGTATGTATACTGACCCGATAGAGGGGGGTATGTATACGGACCTGAGAGATGGGGTATGTATACGGACCTGAGAGAGGGGTGTATGTATACTGACTGAGAGATGGGGTATGTATACTGACTGAGAGATGGTGTATGTAAACGGACCTGAGAGATGGGGTATGTATACTGACCTGAGAGATGGGGTATGTATACGGACCTGAGAGATGGGGTATGTATACTGACCCGATAGAGGGGGGTATGTATACGGACCTGAGAGATGGGGTATGTATACGGACCTGAGAGATGGGGTATGTATACGGACCTGAGAGATGGGGTATGTATACTGACATGAGAGAGGGGTGTATGTATACTGACATGAGAGAGGGGTGTATGTATACTGACATGAGAGAGGGGAGTATGTATACTGACATGAGAGAGGGGAGTATGTATACTGACATGAGAGAGGGGTGTATGTATACTGACCCGATAGAGGGGTGTATGTATACTGACCTGAGAGATGGGGTATGTATACGGACCTGAGAGAGGGGAGTATGTATACTGACATGAGAGAGGGGAGTATGTATACTGACATGAGAGAGGGGTGTATGTATACTGACATGAGAGAGGGGAGTATGTATACTGACATGAGAGAGGGGAGTATGTATACGGACCTGAGAGAGGGGAGTATGTATACTGACATGAGAGAGGGGAGTATGTATACTGACATGAGAGAGGGGTGTATGTATACTGACATGAGAGAGGGGTGTATGTATACTGACATGAGAGAGGGGAGTATGTATACTGACATGAGAGAGGGGTGTATGTATACTGACCTGAGAGATGGGGTATGTATACTGACCCGATAGAGGGGTGTATGTATACTGACCCGATAGAGGGGGTATGTAAACTGACATGAGAGAGGGGTGTATGTATACTGACCTGAGAGAGGGGTGTATGTATACTGATCTGAGAGAGGGGTGTATGTATACTGACCTGAGAGATGGGGTATGTAAACGGACCCGATAGAGGGGTGTATGTAAACTGACCTGTGATGGAGGAACATTGGCTATGGCTCGTTCGTACGTCTCCTCTACCTGAGCGATATCACCATCTGATTCCAGGAGTCTGAGGTAATCAAACCATGAATCATAATTGGTCGGATTTTCTTTGATCTCCTAAAAATGAGTATTAAAAAGACATGTTATATTCAGGCAATATTTAACCCTTTACCCAACAAACCGGCCAAAACCGGCCAAATAAAGCTTCAACAGCCTAAAATATCTTCGGTCTATCTCAATAGAACCATACAAATATGGATATCATTGGAATCGGCTCCTTGACCACATTGTGATGGTTACAGTTATGCCCTGTGCCAATGCATTCTCTTATATATGCGAGTCGACCAAAGGTCGCCTCGCATATATAAGAGAATGCATTGGCCTAAAAAAAATCTTTTTTTAACACTTTTTACCATTTTTTCTTACATTCTTTAACAATTTTATAATTTTTAATGTGTTAAGCCAATGCATTCTCTTATATATGCGAGGCGACCTATGGTCGACTCGCATATATAAGAGAATGCATTGGCACAGGGCCGTTCTGTTGGGTCAAGGGTTAATAAATGAAAGTGTCAACGACACTGTAGCTCAACTTAGGTAGGGGAATAATTTAATGGTTGACAATAAATGGAGGAATAGGAAAGGTGTTAATTGAAATGTCTAAGTAAGACAAGATGAACATGTCAATATCAACATTCATGACAAGTTCCATGATGATCGGATCAGGGATGTGGTGAGTATGGTGTACCAAAGGATTTAGTGATGCAAAGAGTAAATTCTAAAATGGCCACCGGCAGCCATGTTTTTTGCCGAATGACCCCAAAATAACTCGTTCCCATCTACATGTCATTGTTAACATCCATCGCTGGAGGTGCCGTTTATGTCATTGACGGAATTGCAGCAACAACTCCCTTATGACAAATTTCATTATGATCAGACGAATAGTACGACCTGTAGCCCGCGCCAATGGATTTAATTTTGAAATCCAAGATGGCCACCAGTGGCCATGTTTTTTTGGCCGAATGAACCCAAAATGACTCGTTCCCATCTACATGTCAATGTCAACAGCCATGACAAATCTCATAATGATCTAACCAAAGATACAACCTGTAGCCTGTGCCAAAGGATTTAGTCATGCAAAGAGTAAAATCCAAGATGGCTGCTGGCGGCCATGTTTTTTGGCCGAATGACCCCAAAAGGTCATTGCTAACATCCATGACAAATTTCATGATGATCATACGAATAGTACGACCTGTAGCCCGCGCCAATAGATTTAATTTTGAAATCCAAGATAGCCGCCAGCGGCCATGTTTTTTGCCCGAATGACCCCAAAAGGACTCGTTCCCATCTACATGTCATTGTTAACATCCATGACAAATTTCATGAAGATCCGACCAAAGCTACGACCTGTAACCCGCGCCAAAGGATTTAGTCATGCAAAGAGTAAAATCCAATATGGCTGCTGGCGGCAATGTTTTTTGGCCGAACGACCCCAAAATGACTCGTTCCCATCTACATGTCAATATTAACATCCATGTCAAATTTCATGATGATCATACGAATAGTACGACCTGTAGCCCGCGCCAATGGATTTAATTTTGAAATCCAAATTGTCCACCAGCAGCCATGTTTTTTAGCCGAATGAACCCAAAATGACTCGTTCCCATCTACATGACAATGTCAACAGCCATGACAAATCTCATAATGATCTAACCAAAGATACGACCTGTAGCCCGCGCCAAAGGATTTAGTCATGCAAAGAGTAAAATCCAAGATGGCTGCTGGCCGCCATGTTTTTTGGCCGAATGACCCCAAAATGACTCGTTCCCATCTACATGTCAATATTAACATCCATGACAAATTTCATGATGATCAGACGAATAGTACGACCTGTAGCCTGCACCAAAGGATTTAATTTTGAAATCCAAGATGGCCGCCAGCGGCCATGTTTTTTGGCCGAATGACCACAAAATGACTCGTTCCCATCTACATGTCAATGTCAACAGCCATGACAAATCTCATGAAGATCTGACCAAAGCTACGACCTGTAGCCCGCGTCAAAGGATTTAGTCATGCAAAGAGTAAAATCCAAGATGGCTGCTGGCGGCCATGTTTTTTGTCCGAACGACCCCAAAATGACTCGTTCCCATCTACATGTCAATATTAACATTCATGACAAATTTCATAATGATCAGACGAACAGTACGACCTGTAGCCCACGCCAATGGATTTAATTTTTAAATCCAAGATGGCCACCAGGGGCAATGTTTTTTGGCCGAATGACCTCAAAATGACTCGTTCCCATCTACATGTCAATGTCAACATTCATGACAAATTTCCTAAAGATCAGACCAAAGGTACGACCTGTAGCCCACGCCAAAGGAAATTGTTGACGGACACACATACACACGGACGACGGACGCCAACCCACGGCAATAGCTCAAACTTACAAAGTAAGTTGAGCTAATAAATGCAATATCATTGAAGAGAATTATTTTTCCGTGAAATGCTTCTCTAATGTCAGCACTAGCCATCAAATAAAATTACCTTCATTTGTCATTCCCTGTTGGTTTTATTTAGTGGGAGATACACGGCTAGCTTCACTAAATTTATCTTCTGGGGACCTCATTCTGGTTAGGCTTACTCAGCCTTCCTGGGAAATATCTACAGTCTCAAATTAACCCTTTACCCGACAGAGCAGCCCTGTGCCAATGCATTCTCTTATATATGCGAGTCGACCATAGGTCGCCTCGCATATATAAGAGAATGCATTGGCTTAACACATTAAAAATTATAAAATTGTTAAAGAATGTAAGAAAAAATGGTAAAAAGTGTTACCATATATAAGAGAATGTGTCGCATATATAAGAGAATGCATTGGCACAGGGCATAACTGTAACTATCACAATGTGGTCAAGAAGCCGGTTCCAATGATATTCATATTTGTATGGTTCTATTGAGACAGACCGAAGATATTTTAGGCTGTTGCAGCTTTATTTGGCCGGTTTGTTGGTTAAAGGGTTAACATTGTTTTCAAATACTTTTTCCTTTCTGTTCAATTTCAATATCTCCTTTTTGCAGAAGATAACATGCATAATCGAGGTGACTAATGGGTGAGCATAACCAATTTCAACTGGGAAACTTCAATCTGATCCTAGGTCTCCCATAGCAGTTGAGGCCTAAGCAGATTGATGTACCAGAAGGTGAATTTGGTGATGCTAGCCCATTGTGCGGAATAGTGTCACTAAATTCACCCTCAGGAAACCTCATTCTGCAAATTACAGACACCCAATTTCAATGCTTGCTGGTTCTCAGTTCATTCCTTAATATGAGGACGCTTCCATTGCCCTATTTCAAGGGCGTATGTGGGAAGAGAAATTTTGGTTAGGGGATAGGAACACTAAAAGGCTGTCTGGCGGAAACCATGAATTATTAGTACACCAGTCTTACCTCCTCATACTGGAATCTTACCATGAATTATTAGTACACCAGCCTTACCTCCTCATATTGGAATCTTACCATGAATTATTAGTATTGGAATCTTACCATGAATTACCTCCTCATACTGGAATCTTACCATGAATTATTAGTACACCAGCCTTACCTCCTCATACTGGAATCTTCTCTTGCTGACTATCACGTCTTCAATCGCTGCCCGACTTCCAAACTTCTTCTCGTGGACGGTGTAAGCCTTATACACTTCTACACATCTATCTTTTGGCAGATGATCCAAGGCATATTTATAGATGACTCTGGCTCTCTCGTGCTACAAGAACAATATCACAGTGAGCTTAGTTTTACAAATTTCTGTAACTTTTCTTCTGTATATCAGGACAAAATATTGTCATTTTGTCATCTTAACCCTTCCATGACTGGAGCTGCCTAATATTTGCGAAAAACCCTGTGCCAATGCATTTTTTATATATGCGAGTCTGCCATTGGGAGCCTCAAGTATATAAGATAATACATTGGCCTAACAATATTTACCTTGACCTTGTAAGCCAGTATATTCTCTTATATATAAGAGAATGCACTGGCACAGGATCTTTAATGCTCCACCACCACAGCTCCCGTTATGAACCTCATTCAATCATATTAATTTTGTTCATGATTTTATTATATTTACACTCACACATGCATTCGTACTGTGGAAGATGAATGCAGGACGTTGGTTGGTCAATATTATGTCACATGACGTCACATGCTGACCCCAACTTGCATCCATTTTTGTGTAGATGCAACTTGCACCGAGCCACGATAATAACGTTGGAAATGGGCACTTAAAACTCATTTAATCTGCCAGTTGACTCGGTTGAGTGTAAATATAAGTAATGGATGTTGATTTTGTTGCGTTCCATAGAGTATGGATGCAAGTTGGTCTGACATTTTAATGTGTGGAACGCTTTCGCGTTCCACACAAAATGTCAGACCAACTTGCATCCATACTCTAGGAAACGCAAGCAAATCAACAACCATTTCTTGAGTAGAATTAAAGATGAAATCAGGGTCCCAGGCCTCCAGTTACAACATCAACATAAAAGATATCTAATAACTGGATCACTGAATAAAAAAAAAAAACCTTTTTATTGAAGGTTGTTCATCTTTTTAAGTGATCTTTGCACCTATATCTTGTTTATGGCGATCAGTAGGGCATGCTGGCATTTGTTTTGACTAATCAACTGGCGGATTTCAGCGTGGACTTGTTTAATAATCAAGTCCAACGACATCGATTAGTCGACTAATCGTTTCAACACTACATTGCATGTTCGACATTTAATTAAGGTTCACAATGGGTGCACATCACAATATTCACCATCTGGGAACTTATATCTAGATCTTCCATAGCAGATGAAGCCATGCAGAATGAGGTACCCAGGGGGGGGGGGGATTTAATAATGCTATCCCATTGTGCGGGGTAGCATCACTAAATTTACCCTCTGCGGACAACTGGAAACTTACCTCCTTCTGGGCTTCTTCAAATTTCGAAAAGGCAATCAGCAATTTTTCATCAACATTATCATCTCCAAAGTACTCAACAGCCCGTTCATAAATTCTTCGTGAACTGTTAATGTAATGGTTCTTTTCTTCAAACTTTGCGTACTTTATCCAGTTTTTAACCACGGGATGAACAATAACAAGTAAGAAGAGTCAAGGAAAATAAAATCAACAAACTGAACACGATGTCTCTAAATTCTATAACTTAACCCTTTACCCAACAAAACGGCCAAAACCGGCCAAATAAAGCTTCAACAGCCTAAAATATCCTCGGTCTGTCTCAATAGAACCATACAAATATGGATATCATTGGAACCGGCTCCTTGATCACATTGTGATAGTTACAGTTATGCCCTGTGCCAATGCATTCTCTTATATATGCGAGTCGACCATAGGTCGCCTCGCATATATAAGAGAATGCATTGGCCAAAAAAAATCTTTTTTTTAACACTTTTTACCATTTTTTCTTACATTCTTTAACAATTTTATAATTTTTAATGTGTTAAGCCAATGCATTCTCTTATATATGCAAGGCGACCTATGGTCGACTCGCATATATAAGAGAATGCATTGGCACAGGGCCCTTCTGTTGGGTAAAGGGTTAAAACATACAATAACAAAATAACAATTTGAGCTTACAAAGAATATCTGAAGTACCCCTAATTTCAATGCCAAAATTCTAAAGCGAAAAAGGGATAGATAGATAGATAATTTATTGGCAAAAGTGCATTCATTATACAAGAATACAGGATACAAAAATAATCATAAATAGGATTGAATCGTCAAGTGCATAAGATCAGTTACTTGCCCAGTTGAGGGTCAGCAAGATATGGATATATGACAATCCACATCATGCTGACTCCCAAATAGGTTGCACTCAGGGATGTAACTAATGTAAAAATAATTGGAAGGAACCCATATTAGAATTTGGCCTGTTTTTTTAGCTCGGAGATACACATACTAACTTTGGTTCAGATCAAATATTCCAATTTGACCTGTAATTTGTGCTAGTAAACCCACATACCAAGTTTCATTCCATTCTGTTCAGACTAACTAAAGTTATCATCCAGAAACAACTAGAGGTGTGACTGTCCCAATGGGACTATGGATACCCCCCTGTTTTTAAAATACTAAGATGTTTCACATGTCAGTCAACATTTAGTTAAAATAATAAAATAACAGTTCCCATTGCAGGTGTACAACCATAACCCTAATCTTAAACCTATTGACCGAAAAATGTAGGAATAAAAGATTGGACAAAATTATGCATGTTGCAAAAAAAAAATCTAAGTCGAAAAAGGGGGATAACTCCACCAAAAAATATTGGACAGACGTCATAATCACAGGTGCACAAGTTCCCATGGTACTAAATATCTGTGCCACGTTTTAAAAAAATTGACTGAAAAATGTAGGAATAAAAGCTCTCACAAAATTATACATATTGCAAAAATTTTATAAGTCGAAAAAGGGGGGATAACTTCACCAAAAAAAGTCCGACAGACGTCATAATCGCAGGTGCACAGGTTCCCATGGTGGTTGATGTCTGTGCCAAGTTTCACGGAAATTGATCAAAAAACGACTGAGAAAAACTCCGGACAAATTTGTGTCCACGGACGGACGACGGACAAGCTGACTCCAGTATACCCCCCCTAACTTCGTTGCGGGGGGTATAAAAAAGCGAATAGATGGACAACTTATAGTCAATATTGGCAATGCATAGCATTATGAAAATTCCAACATGGTATCTTTGCATACATGAATAATTTAACAACGCATCACATATTCATGATGGATTGAAACGTGAACTAAGATAGTGATCCTTCGAAAAACACAAGTAAACAAACCAGTCCTAGTCAGTAGTTTTTCACATATAATAAATATAACAAAGTTTCAAACGAAAAACAATTTTATAAATATTTAAGATCATTCTTTTATGATATCTCATATATATTTTGAAGACCTCTGTCTGTATGTTTGTCTGTCTGTATGTTTGTCTGTATGTTTGTCATTAATACAAATCTACGATTCTCGACCGATCGGGACGAAACTTGGTGCGTGTGTGTAGTTTGACCAGGCGGTGGACGTTGTCATATTGGCGAGCCCGTGCGGCGCCCGCTTCGCACATGCGCAGACGAGATCTCGGAAACGGGTGGAGCTATCGACTTGAAATTTGGTATGTGAATGTATCTTGCCCCGGATACAAATTTTATCGGGTCGCCGAGCCCGTGCGACGCCAGCTTCGCGCATGCGCAGACGAGATCTCGGAAACGGGTGGAGCTATCGACTTGAAATTTGGTATGTGAATGTAACTTGACCCGGATACAAATTTTATCGGGTCGCCAAGCCCGTGCGACGCCAGCTTCGCGCATGCGCAGATCAGATCTCGGAAACGGGTAGAGCTATCGACTTGAAATTTGGTTTTTGAATAGCCCGGACAACGTCGGGCTCATCGGCTAGTCATATATAAAAGGATATATCGTTCATATATATGTCTGGCCCTGTCAAGTTCCTTGTATCGGAGTTCGAAGTTGATGTAAGAATGCCACGCTTGTTCCTCGGGTTGCCACTCCATCCATCTCTCAAATGCCTGTCTTGCTCCTGTCAATTAAATTAATTTTCATTAACGAGAGGCCGATCATGAACGGCAGATGTTTAACCCATACCTTGGCGATAGCGATTAGCTATAACTGATAATTTGTCAAAGATATGATCACAGGAATCCAACTTGAAATAAAAAGCTCAAATAATGTGTCTTAAGAAAGGGTTAAATTATTTGGGGTGGGGAAGGAGTAGTTTTAAATCTCTTAACTCTGTCCCTATTCACCCAAGGACCTCTCACTGTGAGATCCAACGGTTTAGTGATTTCGGAGGATATGTTTAGGAGTTTAAGTTAACTCATTGGAAGCAAAAGTGATAAATCAATATCTCTGCAACTTTGACATGCCAGATATTCAAAATTTATTCATTTCTAAAGAGAAATTATAATTTGTTGACAAGCCAGACAGCTTAGAACATACATGTAGGGGATTCCATCTCATATTTAAATGGTACTTTAATTACCCCCCCCCCCCTTCCCCCATTCTCCCCAGTTGTTATTTGTTTATCAAACATGGACAGATAAGATCAGATCTGACCTGTGTATTAAATAAGATTAAGTGCTTCATAACAGGGGTGTATGGTTTTCAAAAATATATGTAGTTTATACAATACAAAAGTATTATCTACATAATGTTATACAGACATAATATGATGAGGATGCTGGCCCCTATGACCCCTAAATCGAAACAGATTACCATAGTTAATATAAAAGAAAGTAAGTAGCCCTCAATTAAATGGTTTCACACATTACAATGTTTTACAAGTAGCTTGGAAACTAAAAGCCACAACCTTCGATGTTAATCTTCT
This sequence comes from Siphonodentalium dalli, assembly GCA_032622095.1. NCBI lineage: Eukaryota > Metazoa > Mollusca > Scaphopoda > Gadilida > Siphonodentaliidae > Siphonodentalium > Siphonodentalium dalli. Next base: position 42,279,239 of record CP136066.1, read on the forward strand.
AAGCGCTCTGTGGCCCCTAAAATTCAATCAACAATGACAATATGAACAAATGGGAAAATACGGTTCCTGGAAATATTAACAACATCTACCATATTGATTTTCAAAACAAGGCATCACTTAATTACAATAGTCATGTAGATTTATCTGCCTGTTACCCATTGCATAGATAAATCATATTGGCTATCAGCCATTATGAGTCCATGTACATTATAGCATGTTAATTTTTTTTTTATTATTATAAAAGTTAAATTTTTTTTTATAATATTTGCTTTGTTAAACTGAGCAAGGAGTTAAATATATAAAAACAAATCTAACTTTTTGTGTGAAAAAGGTTCATAACTCCTTTAAAATAAATCAGATCAAACCCATATTCGAACTCGGTCTGTATTTTAGGCTGAGAAACCTACATTTTGTTCCAATAAAATAAAGATGTTAGAGTTATGGCAGCATGCATGAATTCTAAGTCGAAAAAAGGCCATAACTCTGTAACAAAAACTCGGATCAAACCCAAATTCGAACTTGATCTGTATTTTGGGCTGAGAAACAATATTTTCCAAAAAAGTTAAATATATATCTCCTAGAAGTATCTTGCCCACTGAACTATATGGTATATCCCCAAAATATTAACAAGGAAGGGTTACCAAACCCGTACGAAAATTCTATGGTATATTTTATCCTGTTTCGTGAACTGTAACCTCTGATGACGTCATCTCCAAATGTCCCTATATAAGCTCTGTAGCCAGACCGCTTTTCACTTTTTCCCCTTGTTAACGGAGGACACGAAGATAAGTCTTGATAATATATATATGTTTTTTTTGTTATACAAAAAACATTATCTCCGTTGATTATTATTTGTTGTGTGCAAACTTTACTAACGCGTTGCTATACGTAATTTTGTCGTCCAATCCATGTTTTTAAATAGACAAGTCCACATGAAACGAAACTTGTCGAAGGCATCTTTTATTTTCTTTATATTATTTGTCACGGAAAGACAGACGAATAATAGATGCACATTTGGATATGACTAAGGACGCTCAGAATCTTTATAGCAAGAATAGATTGCACGCATGAGAGATTTTCTATAGTCGAAGCAAATTAGCCACGTGGGCGGTTGCATAGTAACAGTATCACGAAATTCGGTGACTTAATTTCGACCGTCTGACGGCTTGGTAATACTGTAGCTACAATTTGGCCAATCGGCAAACATGATTCCGTCTGCAATATACAGGCTTATAAATATATAATGATAATGACAGCACTATGACAGTGTCCTACCTGCAACATTCCCAAGCATCTCCTCCATGTATGTGTATTTATACCAGAATTGATTGGCTCTCGGAAGTATAGTAACAGCTCTGTCCCAAATGTTCCTGGCATGGTTAACTTGTCGAGCTCTGTCATCATTAAAACGAAAAATTATTAAGAAATGTGAAAAACATTATGCTAGAATACGGCATGCATCTGAGTCAAGAAGCTGTATAAAATAAGATGTGGACAGTGTAGTTATATATATAGACAGAACACAAAGTGGATATTCATCAATAGTTTTTTATCAAAATGAGTTGTGGATGGCGCAAGGATATATTTAACGAAAGCGGAGCTTTGGTGAAATATTTTGTCTATGCGCCATCTGCAACAAGTTCGATAAAAGTTTCTGGATTATGATTCTAGTTGTGTTCTGTATTTATTCCACACCATGTGTCTGATAAGTTTAATCAATGACTGTAGTACTATAACTACCTTTAATGTGATTTAAGTCTGACAGCATATAGAGCGAAGTGGATGACTGATGTTATGTATGTCATTGCTCTTACCATGTAGCAACAATGTCAACCTGAGGTAGTTCCGACTTTTATTCAATAAGAGATTACGTTGAATACATGTGCCTCATGTCAACGGGTGTGGAATAAAACAGAATATGCCATCTGCAATGGGTTCAATATAAGATTCAAATTTTTTTAAAGCATCGTGTTCTGGTTTATTCTACACCCTTGTATCTGAAAAGCCCCACTGCTGTGAATTCCTTGATGCATTATAGATATAATTTTTAAAGAAAACTGGGAAGTTTTTAGACATCATCACAAATATAGCACGATTCTTCTGCAGGGAGATTAAAGAATAATTTCATCCAACAGACATGTTCCTCAATGTTAATACAATATAGACATATCTATCAATATTATGTAGTCAAAAAACTTTTTTTTTTAAATATTCTATACTTTTTGGGCACATCTGTACACTGTGTTGGTTCCAATTACAATACTTTTCTAACAAGAGCACCGCATTGTGAATGCGTCGCAGAGGTAGCTTTTCGTTGAGATGTGTTAATATTCTGAGGTGGTTTAACTTGAAAGATATCTCAACCCTTTCTATACTAAAACATCATTGACAAGTAGCTATCCTATAGGAAATGTTCAGATAATAAGTTAAAACCTTTCTATACTAAAGCATCATTGATGAGTAGTTATCCCATAGGAAATGTTCAGATAATAAGTTAAAACCTTTCTATACTAAAGCATCATTGATGAGTAGTTATCCCATAGGAAATGTTCAGATAATATGTTAAAACCTTTCTATACTAAAGTATCATTGACAAGTAGCTATCCCATAGGAAATGTTCAGATAATAAGTTAAAACCTTTCTATACTAAAGCATCATTGATGAGTAGTTATCCCAAAGGAAATGTTCAGATAATAAGTTAAAACCTTTCTATACTAAAGCATCATTGACAAGTAGCTATCCCATAGGAAATGTTCAGGTAATAAGTTTAACCCTTTCTATACTAAAGCATCATTGACAAGTAGCTATCCCATAGGAAATGTTCAGATAATAAGTTAAAACCTTTCTATACTAAAGCATCATTGGTGAGTAGTTATCCCATAGGAAATGTTCAGATAATAAGTTTAACCCTTTCTATACTAAACCATCATTGGTGAGTAGTTAACCCACAGGAAATGTTCAGATAATAAGTTAAAACCTTTCTATACTAAAGCATCATTGATGTGTAGTTATCCCATAGGAAATGTTCAGATAATAAGTTAAAACCTTTCTATACTAAAGCATCATTGATGAGTAGTTATCCCATAGGAAATGTTCAGATAATATGTTAAAACCTTTCTATACTAAAGTATCATTGACAAGTAGCTATCCCATAGGAAATGTTCAGATAATAAGTTAAAACCTTTCTATACTAAAGCATCATTGATGAGTAGTTATCCCATAGGAAATGTTCAGATAATAAGTTAAAACCTTTCTATACTAAAGCATCATTGACAAGTAGCTATCCCATGGGAAATGTTCAGGTAATAAGTTTAACCCTTTCTATACTAAAGCATCATTGACAAGTAGCTATCCCATAGGAAATGTTCAGGTAATAAGTTAAAACCTTTCTATACTAAAGCATCATTGATGAGTAGTTATCCCAAAGGAAATGTTCAGATAATAAGTTAAAACCTTTCTATACTAAAGCATCATTGGTGAGTAGTTATCCCATAGGAAATGTTCAGATAATAAGTTTAACCCTTTCTATACTAAAGCATCATTGGTGAGTAGTTAACCCATAGGAAATGTTCAGATAATAAGTTAAAACCTTTCTATACTAAAGCATCATTGACAAGTAGCTATCCCATAGGAAATGTTCAGGTAATAAGTTTAAACCTTTCTATACTAAAGCATCATTGAGAAGTAGCTATCCCATAGGAAATGTTCAGGTAATAAGTTAAAACCTTTCTATACTAAAGCATCATTGGTGAGTAGTTATCCCATAGGAAATGTTCAGATAATAAGTTTAACCCTTTCTATACTAAAGCATCATTGGTGAGTAGTTATCCCATAGGAAATGTTCAGATAATAAGTTTAACCCTTTCTATACTAAAGCATCATTGATGAGTAGTTACCCCATAGGAAATGTTCAGATAATAAGTTTAACCCTTTCTATACTAAAGCATCATTGATGAGTAGTTACCCCATAAGAAATGTTCAGATAATAAGTTTAACCCTTTCTATACTAAAGCATCATTGACAAGTAGCTATCCCATAGGAAATGTTCAGATAATAAGTTTAACCCTTTCTATACTAAAGCATCATTGACAAGTAGCTATCCCATAGGAAATGTTCAGATAATAAGTTTAACCCTTTCTATACTAAAGCATCATTGATGAGTAGTTACCCCATAGGAAATGTTCAGATAATAAGTTTAACCCTTTCTATACTAAAACATCATTGACAAGTAGCTATCCCATAGGAAATGTTCAGATAATAAGTTTAACCCTTTCTATACTAAAGCATCATTGATGAGTAGTTACTCCATAGGAAATGTTCAGATAATAAGTTTAACCCTTTCTATACTGAAGCACCATTGATGAGTAGTTATCCCATAGGAAATGTTCATATAATAAGTTCAATAACCGACCGCAGGTATGGAAGAAACTTGTTCCGCATGGATATCCTTTCCACCATGGTGGTTCAGAGATCATTTAAATTAGGCTATGGTGACTGCTTCAAAGTTGTTATGATTGAACAGATGCCCAAAAAACAGACGGACGTAACCTATTTCTATATCCCCCGCTGGGGGAAATAAGGTACATGTAAATTGCAAGTAAAACCCACCTCATTTCCATCTCAGTATATTTCAGCCAGACAGGAATGCATCTGTGATCGACATCAAGCGCTCTCTCAAACACAGATCTTGCCCTGGAAAAATTATAAACTATAAATAATAGTGAATAATACATAAAACATTACAACATACTCAAAAATAGACAATATTCTTAGATTATGAAATAAATAAAAGGCCGATAGGCCACACATCGCCCGAATAAGGTGGCTTTCTTTGACTGGAACGAACCCAAATTTGAACTTGAGCTGTATTTTCATGTGATTAATCCAAATACTAAATTTGAAAGTTATTGGATAATCAAACTTGAGTTATCATCCAGACAACAAAATAATAAGCAAATTCTAAGTCCAAAAGGGGCATAATTCTGCAAGAAATTGCCACACTGGATACAAATTTGAACTAAGATTCATCAAATTCATCAAGATGCTATTCAAACATTTCGGCGGACGGTAAGACAGATAGACGTTAGACAAGCAGATGGTAAGATAGATCGACGTTAAACAGACGGACAGACAGATTGAGCGAGATAAATAACAATTTGTCTCGTTCACGAATGACATAATGTTTGATATCCACTCAAAAACACTAGATATTCTTTTTATTATATGCATTTACAAACCTCTGAATCTCCTTCTGGCTTTCTTCAAATGCGGCATATTTAATCCAGTTAATCATCACAGATCTGTTCTTCCTGATGTTATCCTCAAAAGCCTGCAATGAAATACAGCAATAAGAATAATTACACAGTGGCAGCACCAAGTCAAGACTAGTGCACATCTGTCAACATCACTAATTTTCTTAAGGAATTTTTAAAAAATCTCAATTTCCAACTATCAATTTCAAGGGGAAAAACATTACCCTCTATAACCAATACGAAAACAACACCGGAGAATCGCATTACCCTATATAACCAATGTATGCAAAAGTATTATAACAACACCGGAGAAAATCATTATCCACTATAACCAATGTATGCAAAAGTATTATAACAACACCGGAGAAAATCATTATCCACTATAACCAATGTATGCAAAAGTATTATAACAACACCGGAGAAAATCATTATCCACTATAACCAATGTATGCAAAAGTATTATAACAACACCAGAGAAAATCATTATCCTCTATAACCAATGTATGCAAAAGTATTATAACAACACCGGAGAAAATCATTATCCACTATAACCAATGTATGCAAAAGTATTATAACAACACCGGAGAAAATCATTATCCACTATAACCAATGTATGCAAAAGTATTATAACAACACCGGAGAAAATCATTATCCACTATAACCAATGTATGCAAAAGTATTATAACAACACCGGAGAAAATCATTATCCACTATAACCAATGTATGCAAAAGTATTATAACAACACCAGAGAAAATCATTATCCTCTATAACCAATGTATGCAAAAGTATTATAACAACACCGGAGAAAATCATTATCCACTATAACCAATGTATGCTAAAGTATTATAACAACACCGGAGAAAATCATTATCCACTACATGTATAACCAATGTATGCTATGTATACTATAACAACACCGGGAAAAAATCATTATCCTCTATAACCCATGTATGCTATGTATACTATAACAACACCGTGACCTATTCACCCTCTCAGTATGAGAGCTATGTTCAAATTATGTAAAAAGGCGGGTTTAAAAAAACATTACGCCCCCACATCACCCTGGAGCCTTGTTTCAGTATGATAGGTACCAGTTAAGGGAAATAAGTTGAGTCATGAAACCATATGCACACTGAGGTGAGGTGCCATAGGGCACCTCACATATATAAGAGAATGCATTAGCATAACAATATTTACCTTGACCTTGTAAGCCAGTGTATCCTCTTATATGGGAGACTCTCATATACAAGAGAATGCACTGGCACAGGGTCTTTAATGCTGCACCAGCACAGCTCGCATCATGAAAGGGCTAAGAAATGTATTAACCCGTTGAACCCGTAACACCGATATTTAGGTGCAAACGAACAGTGACTATATCACGTAACACCGATATTTCGGTGCAGCGACGACATGATTCGGTAGCAAATTTAGATATAGTATAACGAGCGTCAGACCCACTGATTTATATTTAAATTGCCCCCCACATATGTCAGCGGCGCCCATGGTTCGTATGGAATGGTTGGCCGCTAGTATCGGGTAGAAATATATGCGCATGCGCATAGCATATAATCTACAAAGCGAACTGTGTCGCTATATTTAGGGCATATAATTTCGTGTTCCCAGTGTATGTACAGCACAGACATAATTTAGACACACAATTTCAGTTTAAATTACCCTCGCGTATATTAGTCAGTGTTCTGCTACATATGGGGAAGGGTCTATCGCCTATCAAGTTGATTTATTCGCGCATGCGCAGACCAGCACAATGACAAATAAATGGTTTATAACATACTTATACACGACATACCAACTAATATATATATTTAAATGGGCCTATTGAAGTTAGCGCTGGCAAAGGTGTGTATATGGATTGGCTGCCCACTAGAAACGGGCAGGAAAATATGCACATGCGCGCAGGCTATAGTTCATTTTGAAAAATGCGTTTAAGTGAATTGTGGCGCTATATATGGCATATAGTTGCATGTTTCACATGTTCAGTAGACACAATCTAGACAGCTTACTTGAACAATGGGGCCACGATATGTTACGGGAAATTACGTTGTTTCTGCATGGTCTCTGTAATATCAGTCTCTGTTATGCCACATGCGGCAAAAAGTCTATCGCATATCAAGTTGACTTACTCGCACATGGTCAGGTATATCTTAAATTTCACATTAGGATATTGGTTGCATCGAAACGCAATTCGCTGATGTATAATTACAACGTTAAAAGCTAGAATTCTTTTATCCTGCAAATTTCGGGTAGTTGCCAAGTAACCGTTTCTAAGGAGAGATCGGGTGGCAAAGTATCCCGGTCTTAAAATGATCAGTGGTCCATGCATGCATAGCATGCCTGCACAGTTTCAGTTATGTGTCCCCTTTGAACATAACCAACACCACGCGACTATAGACACTGTCTAAATTAAGGCAAAACATACCACTAAATAGTTAGTGCAATGTCATTCGATCATTAGTGGTATTTGCTTAGCAACCAGTGCTACCCATAAATGGGATATTTGGTTCACTATTCTGGTCGGGTATATCTCAAATTTCACGTTAGGGTATTACCTGTATCAAAAAACGCAATCACTGGGGTTGAATAACGATGCTATAAGCTATATTTACATTTTCCAGTCAATTCAGGGTAGTTGCCTAGCAACCATTACCAAGGAATTGCCACGAGGCAAAGTCTCGCGATCTTATAATGATCGCTGATCCATGGGGGACTAACCTGTAAAGTTTCAGACCTGTGTCAGTTTGAACATAATCAACACCATGCGACTAGACACTGTCTAATTTAAGCGGAAATACCACTGGGAGCCCCGGGTCAGGGTGTCGATCACTGTGGGGCGTCAGGGTTCAAAGGGTTAAGAAAGGTTAGATGTTTCTGAGAATGGGGGTACAGCGTAATAATACCTCTATGAGCTCTTATAAGATTTTTACATCTCCTTAACTGTGACCCGCCATATCAAATCCAGTCGTAAGTCGGGATTTTTTTTACCCTGTGCCAATGCATTCTCTTATATGTACCGTTATCCTCCCATAGTCAGAGCAAACTAGTAACAGAGAATAAATCATCGCCTAACAGAAAAGTTGTCACCCATAAGCCGAAAGTTGTCTTAATCGGCACATCTAACATTCGGAAAATAGACCCTAAGAAAATGTCACAGAGATTTGACCTACATAAAATAGAAGCTTACACACTGGATGAGACTGCAAAAGAACTTAACGAACTAATCAAAGACAAAGACCAAAATAGTTATCCAGATATTCTGGTCTTACATTCTCTCACAAATGACCTGAAATCGAATCCTGAAAGTTGCGCAACAAAAGTGAGAGCATTGGCATCAACAGTGAAAAATAAAATGCCAAAAACTAAATTAATAATTTCCTTAGCGACTCCCAGAAGCGATTCCGAAAAACATCTTGCCAATGTCAACGTGGTAAATGCAACACTGAAACGTGACTTCCTAAATGTAAAGGAAATTACACTATGTGACCATCGAAACATGTGGGACTGGGATCAACCTAGACAACAACTTTTAAATCAAGATGACTTGTACCATCTATCTGGTCATGGCGCTATAGTTCTCGCCACTAATATTTCAATTAAAATCAAAGAACAGCCAATACTCATCAGCATGAACATCAAATCAAAGGATGGACAAACTACAACAACCGCAATCCACGGAACTACATAAATGAAAATGACCAAAGCTACTCTAGTAGAAACAATGGTTTCACACAAAACAATAGGAGTCATCAACGTTCCTACTCAACCTGGCCATACAGCCAGGACTACTAGTACAGGTGACAATTGTTCCAACAAGCTGACTCATCAGCTGAAAATCCTATCATGGAATGTTGGAGGTTTAACATCAGGATCATATAAAAAGTACAATGATCCATATTTCCTTCAACATATTCATGATTGCAATATCATTCTTCTAACTGAAACACATGTGGGTCCCGAAGAAAGTATTAATGTAAACGGTTTCAAGTATTTCCCAGTATGTCGGAATATTTCTTCAAACGGTAGATACTTTGGTGGCCTGGGTATTTTAATAAGTACCAGCATAGCCAAAGGAGTACACCTTTTGAAGAACACCAGTGTAGACTACCAATGGCTCCAACTTGATAAACATTTCTTCAATTTAACAAAAGATTTATATATTTGCATAGCTTACATCATCCCGGCAAATTCACATTATGAGAGTAGGCTCGATTATGATGTATTAAGTTCAATAGAGGAGGACATAACGAAAACTTATTCAAAGAAAGGTCACATTATGATTTGTGGAGACTTGAACTCTCGAACTGGTAACAGAGTTGACATTGTTGAAAATGACGATGATCACCAAATGATTGATCTTACAGACAATTCAAGTCAAATTAATATAAGAACTAATTCTGACCCAATCAGTGACAAACAGGGTAAACAACTGATAGACATGTGTGTTTCACAAGGCTTAATATTATTAAATGGTAGAATTTTTGGAGACTCCATTGGTAGTCCCACTTGCTTTAAGCCGAATGGTGTGAGTGTTGTGGATTATATGATAGTCTCAAGGGAGCTTATGGACCAAATTTTAATTTTCAGGTCTCTCCATTCCAACCTACAATGTCTGACTGTCATTGCAGCCTTAAATGTATTATATCTACAACATTCAGAAAAATCAAATCAAAATCACATTCAACCGATCATCAGAAACCAGCCCCTGGCAAATTTAGCTGGTCAAACACTTCCAAATCTGCATTCCAGCATGCACTCCATTGTCCGAATATCCAAAAACAAATATACAAATTTCAACAATCAACTTATTCCGCAGAGCAGATTGGCGAAGCAACAGTAGATCTAGAAAATATTTTAATTCAGGCAGCCAACATATCACTAAAGTTCAAAAACTCCAAATACCACAATCGGAAACGCACAAATAATTGGTTTGATGGTGAACTGAGAGATAGGCGCAAGACATTACAATATAAGGCCAACGACATGTCAACAAATCCCTTCAATAAGGCAAAACGTGATAGTTATTTCAAATCCTACCGACAGTATAAAAAAATACTCCGAGTAAAAAAAAAGAAATATAAATTGCTTCTCCTACAGAAGCTCGGTAATCTTAGAGAGAATAATCCTAATGAATACTGGAAACTACTCAAAACTCTTCAATATGAAGAAGGCAGCCAGGAACCCAGGTTGGAAAACAATATTGAACTGGACAGTTGGGCATCCTATTTTAAGAACCTCAATCAAATAAACCCATCTGTCTCTGACAGAAATAAACAATTATCGGAATGCTTGGAAAATCTTGAAAGAGAAAAAACTTTTTCAGAACTCGACTTTCGTATCTCCATGGAGGAGACTGAAAATAGTCTCAAATCGCTCAAGAGCAACAAAGCTGTTGGGTTAGACTCCATATCAAATGAGATCATAGGTGTCAGTCTACCATATCTTCTCAAACAATATCACAAACTGTTTAATCTAATATACTCAAATGGAATTTATCCAAAAGAATGGACCCAAGGGTATATCATACCAATATTTAAACAAGGTGACCCCAAAGATCCTAATAATTATAGAGGAATAACTATAAATTCATGTCTGGGGAAAGCATTTAACAAGATTTTGAACACACGGTTAACCAAATACCTCGATCAACATGTCATGTTATCAGACAGTCAGGCCGGTTTCAGAAAAAATTACAGAACAGCAGATCACATGTTCATTCTGACAAGTCTCATAGATAAATACACGGGTGACAAAGGGGGGAAATTATTCTGCTGTTTTGTGGATTTAAGAAAAGCTTTTGATACCGTTAGTCATCAGGGCTTACTCATAAAACTCTTAAAATCTAATATCAGTGGGAAGTTCTACGACATAATAAAAAACATGTATTCAAAGGGTGAATTATCTGTAAAAGTAAATGGATGTATTAGTAACTCTTTCGCATCAAATATCGGTGTGAAACAAGGGGACACATTAAGCCCCTTGCTGTTCAACCTATATGTTAATGACCTACCTTCATATCTCTCATCATCAAAAGACAAGGTAAAACTAGTTGAAAATGAAATTGAATGCCTAATGTATGCAGATGATCTGATTCTTATGTCACATACTGCAACTGGATTACAACAGAAGCTTCAATTACTTGAACAATATTGCAATGATTGGTGCCTTACTCTTAACACAGCTAAGACAAAAATTATTATTTCAAAACTTCATTTACAACAATTGTATAATTGAGTGTGTCCAAAAATATAAATATCTAGGTCTAATTTTTCAATCAAGCGGTCTGTTCACACACGGTAGGCAGGATATTTACAATAGGTCCCTTAAGGCATCTTTTAAATTAAGTAAAATAATGTCAAATTCTAGAGCCTCTCCTGAAACCATGTTACACCTATTCGATCACACCGTCAAACCAATTCTACTCTATGGAGTAGAAGTCTGGGGAGGTTACAACCCTAACTACAAGGCAGTTCAAAGAGCTAGTACAAATGCGAACCCTTTTAGTACAATATATGAGGACAACATTGCTGACCGATCGCATATAAGATTTTGTAGATTCATTCTGGGAGTAAACAAAAAAAGCCCCAATATAGGAGTTCAATCTGAGCTAGGAAGGTTCCCAATGTATTTTCAAATAGTCAGATATCTCATTATATATCTACATCGTCTTCACCATAATGCCAACCCCCTATTACAAGAGGCTTTTCGGGCAACACAGTTAGGTCATAAAAAGGGCATCAACACATGGTATTCTACCATGACCTCAATATTGCAAAACCTAAAAATGAGAGAACAAGCCATTCTAAATCTCCCACTCGAGCAAGTTCTGAGAATTACTGATAAACAAATGTATAAAATGTTCAAGAAAGAATGGCACTCTATTCGTGACTCATATCTTACAAATGGGGAGGGCAAACTGGACTCATATTTCACTTACAAAAACACATTTAAAAAAGAAGAATATTTAAATCTAGATAACTATGAGTCAAGAAAAGCTATGTGTCAACTCAGAATTAGTGCTCATAACCTGAGGATAGAGATGGACAGACATAAACCAAAAAACAAAAAACCACCCCGGTCCTTACGATTATGTAAAGTATGCAATGAGAATAAAATTGAAAATGAATATCATTTTTTGACAGAATGCTCAAGATATCAGAATTCAAGAAAACAATTATATAAAGAAATAGGTTATCAGTGTACACATTTCACAAACCTGAGTAACCAGCAAAAATTTCATTGGCTCATGTCAACTGAAAACATTCACTCACTTAAGATTATTAGCAATTTCATTAAGGAAAGCTTTATACTTAGACAAACTGCTTTATCCCAATAATCCAGGGCTGTACATTAAATACCCATAACTTTCAATATGGAATTACCTTAACCTTTCTTATTGTCACACTGTATTACTTATCTCTTTTATTCTCATTATTTAGTATGTTTCAAGAATCTAGTCACTTACTTATTTATCACTTAACCCATGCTGTACCATGACTGCCGACTACTCGGACAACGTCACGCCTAGCCAAGGCCTATATAGCTACTAGATTAGCTTTTTATACAAACACAAAAGCTAACTCCAGTCTCAAATGCTACATATTTAAATCTTTTGGTTTAAAAAAACAAAAAAAAACAAAAAAATTCGTTTTATTCACATTACTTGCTAACAACCATTATCTTATTCAAAGCAAGGGCATAAAGTTCTTACTAGTTATGCAGTCATGGTCACTTTATATGTTTGTATCTGATTATATCTAGCTGTTACACCCTATACTATATGTTTGTTATGCTTATAACACTTTGTAACTTACCCACTGAGGGCCTTTATTGGTAAATAAACTCTATTCTATTCTATTCTATTCTATTCTATATGCGAGTCGACCATAGGTCGCCTCGCATATATAAGAGAATGCATTGGCCTAACAATTTTTTACAATTTTAATAATTATTTCTTGTATTCTTTAACAATTTTATAATTTCACCCATACAGAGCCCCAGACAAACATGAGCAGACGACACTCTTCTATATGCTTCTATATATGTGTGGGGCTCCCTGCAGGGTAATGGATGTTTTTTATTTTGTGTCCTAAAAATTGTAAGAAATATTTATTTTTAAAAAATGATAAAAAATTGTTAGGCCAATGCATTCTCTTATATATGCGAGGCGACCTATGGTCGACTCGCATATATAAGAGAATGCATTGGCACAGGGTAAAAAAATCCCGACTTACAACTGGATTTGATATGGCGGGTCACAACTATGTTTTCCACTCCATAATGGATATAAAGAATTAAAGTCGATTGCTAAATCATTGACTTACCTTTCTTTTCCTCATTCTGTAGTTCGCTAACTCATCTGGATCAGAAATCTTCTGTTTTGGAGGCTGTTAAATGATTGAAAAAATTCAAATCAATATTGTTATAGCTGCAACTCAATTCTGCCTACTATAGTTTTTTTTATTAATCTACATGTATCTTAGGCCGACAAAAAAAAATAGTGATGTTTCCAGTAACCCACCCACCCCTAGCCAAAACCTCCGCCCCAACTAATTTTATTGACCTCATGAAAACATAAATAAAAGACAAAAATTGAAACACAAAAATCGCATAAAAACTGCTGATCAGTCGCTGACCTGCATTATTTTACAATTATACCAAATGTTGGTGTTTGAAGATTAAATTAATTCATTTCCACCCTTCATTTTGTTCCCTCCGTTACTGGAAACATCCCTATTTTGTTTTAGGACTTATGCATATTCTACTGATGAATTGAAGCTGATGATAACAGACGCAACTGTTAAAAATTCTAGGTAGATAATTCTAATTTAATACGGACCAAACATCTAGAAATATCATTTGAAATATTTATCAATTCTGGATGGATATTTCCAAATTTGTATGGATCATACATGTAAGAATTCAAATTTGTACATGTGCATCTGAATTTATATCAGTTTTATGGAGGCCTTTCATTTGGTATAAGACCAAGATGAAAAAACATAATAAATTCTCTCAGGGTTTCAAACCACAAGATTACAAGAGCAACAACAATAGTGACATCACTTGCAATTTGTATTTGCTTAGTAAGACGGAGGAATGGTCAGGCCATTTATATACAGGCCATTTTGCTGGAAAATATATCATAAATAATTGTACTTTGAAATCTCTTTCAAAGACTAGTGCTTACATGTACTAAAATGAAGCTATTTATATAACTGTTTTTGTTTGGGATTTCTATGAAACTAACAAACGATGTCAAATTTATTCAAGTAGTCAGTCACTGGCTATTTAAACCTATAAGTGAGGCCACTGATTTTACATGATGCCTGTCGACAGGTGAAGCAAGGTCAATGCTACACATATAGAAATGATTGTGAGGAGAATCGTTTTGTGCAAATAGGGCGCTAGAACAACTAATTATACTCACGGCTGCCACCACTTCCAGTTCTCTCTCCTTGGCTTCTCTGAGGAGCTGCTCGGCTGTGATTTGTACTGACGCTGGCATTTTGTTCTTAACCTACAATCATCAATAATAAAATATATGTAGGATAAAAGGCTGCTTGGCCACATGTCCTCTGATTAAGGTGACTTTATTTGACCCGTGGCTTTTTCAGAAATGAAAATTTATCCTGGGAACAACTTTTGAATCAACTTTCCTTCCAACTGACTATGTTAACTTTTTCTGAATGAAAGGTCGCTGACCAATATGTCACCCGACGGTGGGCGGTTTGAAAGTTTTATGGGTGTCATTAAGGACCATAACTCATGTATAAATAGTCGGGTGGTATCCAAATTCAAACTTGACCTGTATTTTCACCCAAAATCCAAAATAATCATCAAATTATAAGTCAACAAGGTCAAGGACCATTATGTAAATTCGACCTTGACCTGTATCTTCCTATGAGTAATCCATATACAAAATTTGAAATCAATCAGATAACTAAAACTAAAGTGATCATCCGGAAACCATCTGGGACGGACACCACTGTGTTTCTACAGCCCCCCCCCCCCCCCCCCCCCCCCCCCCCCCCCCCCCCGCCAGGCGCGGCTAACGACCATGTTAATTCCAACAAAATGACATAACTGGCAGGCAGAACCAAATTCAAACTTGACCTGAATTATAGGCTAGTATACTCACATACCAAATTTCATTTCAAACTTTACCTGTATTTTGTGCTAATAAACCCACATACCAAATTTCATTCCATTCAGTTGATTTCATCATCAGAAAATCATCAGTTCGCTTAAAATATTGTATGTTTTTGTAGATTATATGCTATGCATATTTATTTCTAGCCGATACTAGAGGTCAACCATTCCATACACACCATGGGCACCACTGACATATGTGGAGGTCAAGTTGTCATTGCACCGAAATATTGGTGTTACGGGATACAGACACCATTCATTTTCACCGAAATATGGGTGTTACTGAGTAGGAATTGATATCACAATGTTCACAAAGGACGCGATATTTATCAGTTGTCGATATCAGCCGGGAGATTAAATTTTGGCGATATCGATATTTTGCTGATACCACATATATCCACCCGACCAATAGCCGATACCGATAATTGGTGCATCACTAAATGTAGCTCAACTTGGGGAGGCATTAATTTTATGCTGAGCAGAGCAGGCAATAGAATGATTAAGAAGGAAAGTCAAAACGTTTCTGTATTAAATGAGATTGCATTGTGCAGATGAAATTATTTTTATTTCAAACATTTCTTCAATAAATGTGGGGTGGAGGGTGTGCCAATGGATTCAAAATTTCAAATGTGAAATTCAAGATGGCTGCTAGGTTTTTTTTATTTTATTTCGTGTGTACCGGCCACTGCCAATAAACTGGGCCACCCAGTCAAAGAATCAATAACTGAGATCAAACTAAAAAGAAAAGCTGGGGAAAAAAAATCATCTGCTTCTACATATTATTCCGACGACTTCTATTTACTGAAAATTATGCGGAGGTCCAAGTGCTACCATGGCTGAGTAACTTTATAACCCTGTGGTGACTCCAGTAGCATTCTTTAACATGCATGTACCAACAGGGCTCGATTTGACTGGATTCGCATCGAAATTTGCAATGCAATTTGAAATTATCAGCTAACCTATTTACATTGAAAAAACATATATTGGTAGGGAATGCTATGCAAAATCTACACAGAGCTGCAAAATGCTATGCAAATTTTTAAAATTATATCGACCCTGCGTACCGAGGCGTGTACACGGGTCAGTCCTTAATTTCCGTGCCCGATCAGATATCGGACAACATACCTGGACAAATGTTGTAATGGCTGTAAGTTGGCATTTTGCATTCGGATCTTTATTCAATAATCTATCTGTAACTGTACGTCCCAGTATACAAGTTTGACTTTTATGGGACGGCGGAGAGAGCGCATTTATTTTTCTCTCCTAGTGAGTGCCGCTTTGAATGTTTCTATATCTGCGGCGTTGACCGTGTCGTCGTCAAGCTTATTCCAGTCCAGAATGGTGCGCGGGAATAAGGAATACTTGAACTGGTCTGAGTTTGTTTGAATCGGTTGGAATGATTGTTTGTTGTTGGTCTCAGACTTTTCCACAATGTTGGTATAGACACAGTGATGAACCGTGCTGATTTTCTTTGCACCTTTTCCAGCATTGATGAATACTTAGCAGTGTACGGGTCCCAGATTGTTGCGGAGTATTCCGTAATTGGTTTTACCAGAGCAATGTATGCTGTTTTTCTGCATTTTTCTGGGCAGTGTTGGAGGTTCCTCTTCAAGAAGCTGAGGGTGGAGTTTGCCTTCTTTGTGATGTTGTTTATATGTACGTCCCACTTGAGGTCGTTTGACAGTTGGACGCCGAGATAGGGATTTGTGGGTACTTCCGCGAGGATTTGGCCGCCCAGTGTATAGAATTTCTGGGTTTTCTGTTGGATGCTCATTATGTAGCATTTGCTGGTGTTGAACCGCATCCCCCACTTCTTTGCCCATTCTTCTAGCTTATTCAGATCGTTCTGTAGTATGTTGTGGTCTTCGTAATTGTTGATAGGCCGATAAAGAGTAGGCAGTCGTCGGCGAAGAGTCGGACTTGCAATTTAACTGTGCTGGGAAGGTCGTTTATTTGGCACAGAACAAGACAGTCAATGACTGTGGGGTCGCTCACCAGACTACAAAGACTGATAAGACTGGGACTCTGGAGACTACAACAGTCAGAACTTTTCATAATTACTTTAAAAGAAATAGCTCTAAACAGGATATGTGGCTAGAGAGATTTCACATATGTAGATTGGTGAAAATCCACCTTGAAATTACCAACTGTATACTACTGATCACCCCCTCCTCCTCCAGCTCAACAAGTCCCCTTTGACCGGTATACAGACTCCCAAGTCTTAGGTTGGAATTTCACAACTGACACCTCAAACTTTCTCAATTGTTGGAAATTTCCAATCTCACAAGCGCCTTTTTACAAAACCATTTAGACATGTTTGAAGCCCAATTATCCATGGATCCAAAACACAATACATGTAAGTCAGATTAATCAGTCAGGTGGTTCCAAGGTAGATGTTTTAATGAATTTGGCATTTCAATGATTTTATTAGACACAAAAGTGTTAACTCCCCATAGCCCCACCATTTCTTGACAAATTGACCTCATTTTAACAAATCTGAATCTCAGTCACTTAAGGATCCTCCTGATTGCTCCATACTATATGTAAGCTAAATAGTCCAACCTCTCTTGAGAAGACATTTTAAGAATTACTATAGAGACATATAGTTATGTCCCTGGTCCCACCCTATTTAACCTAGTGACCCCATCTGAATAAATTTAAATCCCAGACACCAAAGAACCCTTCATACATATCATAAATATCAGTAAAATAGACCTGATGGTCCTTGTGAAGGAAGCATATTAAGAGGGAAACTGTTCTTCGTTTGGCCCCTATTTGACCAAGTGACCCCATTTAAAAAAAATCTGAATTGCAGTCAAGGAAGAACATTCCATGCTAAATAAGCCAACCAGTTCTTGCAAACATATTTGAAGAATTACTATGTAGTGAAATAGTCTCTGGCTCTGCCCTTATTTGACTTTGTGATCCCATTTTCACAAAGGTAATTTCATACCAAATATAAGCAAAATAGGCCATTTGATTATTGCATAGAAGACACATCATGAATTACTATGTAGAGAAAGAGTAATGTAGCTGGCCTTGCACCTACTTGACCTGGTGACCCTGATAGAACAAATCTGAACCACAATCACCAAAGGAGCAAGCCTGCAAATAGTGCACCTATTCCTACATTGTATGTGCCTGGCCTCAAGCAACACAATGTATTATACAATCAAGCCTTGATAGTGTGTCTGTCATTTGCGGAATGAGGTCCCCCAGAGGGTGACTTTAGTGACGCTATCCTGCACAGTGGGCTAGCATCACTAAATTCACCCTCTGGGGACCTCATTCTGCTAAGGCCCTCAACTGCTATGGCAGACCTAGGATAAGATTGAAGTTCCCCAGTTGAAGTTGATGTTCACCCATTGGACACCTCAATTATGAATTTTATATTCTGCAAATTAGGGGATATAGAAACTTCCTAGAAGGGAAATGTAACTAACAACTGTGTGGGATAGCATCACTAAATTCACCCTCTGTGGACCTCATTCTGCAAATGACAGACCTCCTATTTGCCATGTTGAACAATACATGATAGATTGTACCTCTTATTAATGATTCTCTGACCTGCAAATGTCAGACACACTAAATTCAGGCAGTTTGTTTAAATTGCTAGCAGTATGTTTATACAAGCTGTCAGTGACATTGTATTCCTTGATTAATGACCTGTGTTTCTCTCTGTCTATCCACAAAGAGATATCTGCAACTTTAATAGAACAGGTATTAATGTTGGAAGCTGGAAATGATATCCATTGGAAGGGATGTTGGTTGGGTGTAGGCCACTGCAGGGTGGGGGTGCATCTGGGCCATGTGGGAGGGGGATGGGTAATGGAATATTTCTGTAATTTCAGAAGATTAAAGATTAAAGTTTCATAAATCTGCAGATGTTATAATGGTGTCACTTTTTCAAATTTTATAACATGGTTTTTTTTTTTTAGTTATGTCACTGGCTCTGCCCACATTCGACCCAGTGACCTCATTTGAACAAATCTGAATAACAGTCCCCCAAAGACCCTTTGTACCAAATATGAACCCATTCGGACCAATGAAATTTGAGAAGAAGTTGTTGTAAGAATTACAGAGTTATGGCCCTGGCTTCGCAACTATTTGACCCAGTGACCTCATTTGAACAAATCGGAATGAGAGTCACCTAGGGAACATCCACACCAAATATGAACCCATTTGGTCTTACGGTTCCAGAGGAGAAGATGTTCAAAGAATTGTTGACGGACGGACGGATGGACGGACGGACGACGGACGAGGAGTGATGACTATAGCTCCACCGGAGACTTCGTCTCAGGTGAGCTAAAAAGCAGCGGACCTAATACAGTACCTTGGAGTACTCCTGACTGCACATCAACTTCTCTTGAGAACTCCCCTTCAAGCATGACTCTCATGGATCGTCTGGTTAAGAATGTTAGCCAACTATGTGTTTGACCATCGATGCCGTATGTTGTCATTTTGTGAAGAAGCTTGTTGTGGGGCACCGTGTCAAACGCCTTTGAAAAGTCGAGTATGGCTACGTCAACCTGCTTTCCGTTGTCGTATTTTTGAAGTAGGTCGTGGAGTGTGACTGCCAATTGTGTCTCGCATGAGTATCCAGTTCTGAAGCCATGATTTAGTGATGTTAGGATGTTATTCTGCTCAAGATGTTTCATGATGTGGCGACATATGATATGTTCCAGAATTTTACAGGCGACTGATGTTAGGGATACCGGTCTGTAGTTTTCTGCCTGGTGCCTGTCTCTGGTGCTGGTTTTGTCACCATCAGCTGTTTCCAATCCACGTTAGGGCAGTTGAAGTCGCCGCACAGGATGGTCTGTTTGTTGTCTCCAGCTGCCAGTTTGATAGACTTCTCTAGCTCATTTATGTGTTTGTCTTCGCGATGGGGCATATAGAAAGATCCGATCAGGATGTCTTTGTTCGACCGTGCCTTTATCTTGACCCACATTATTTCGCAGTCGGTGATGAGTTGTGGCTGCTCCGTTGATATGAGGCTTTTGTGTGCCAGGACGAAGACTCCTCCCCTTACTGATTCTCTGTCGTTCCGATATATGTTGTAGTTATCGGGGAAGATTTCACTTGATTTGATGTGCCCGTCTGTTGGTTTTTTGCCTGGCTTCACTCCTTTCAGCCAAGATTCTGATCCACAGATGATGTCCGGTTTTACATATTCGATGGTTGCTGCGAATTCTGCCCTTTTGTCCCTGATGCTCCGACAGTTCACAGTGAGGATTTGAGTGCATGTGAGGATTCTCGAATGAGATCTTTCAGTCTGACAAACTTGGTATCTGACAGAGTTCTGATTTTGACCAAGCAGTACGAGTATGATTTCATTGTTTGATTTATTTGAAGATTATACTAACTACTAGCACTAACGACTACAAATCATTAACTCTCTGAAATAGTGCATAATCTATGCTCGATACTAACCTCTATCAATCTAATATAATAGTGGTATATGGTATACATGTATGTGCGGTAATACTTGCGGAACTCTCTCCTGCTATTCTTGGAAAATTCTTCCTACATTCCTTCTGACTATCTACTGCTGCTGGAAACTAATCCTCTTACCAGAAACTGATCAGCAGTCGATATTGTGTACCTGTTTAATACAGGGTTCTCCGAAGACAACGGAGGAAATTACAACCAACCAACCAACCAATGGCAAAATACCAACAAACCAAGCTGAAGTTTTCGCGATTGCTGTGCGGTTTAATAGTTTTACACTCGCTATGTCATCAAAACTACAGTAATTTTAAAATCACAACATATTGCTTATTGCTTAATTTTTCATTAAACCACAAATTTATTTTACCTCAGCTTTGTTTAGCTTGGTATTTTGATGAACCCCAATTATTATCATTTGAATTTGAAATGAAATTCTGAAAAATATTCACCTTCGCAACTTTTGGAACCTTCCTTTTTGGTTCGTTGTCCTCGTCATACCGTTCCATGTTGAGATAACTGTTTTTCGAATTAAAGAGTACTAAGTTATGAACTAGTGAGCAGAAATACTGATGAGTATGAGAGTAAATTTAAGAATATCATCAACGTTTTTTGTCGTCAAATTTTCGTTTCGTGTTTTCGATATAAACCGGAAGGGAATGAGAGCTTGTTCTGCAGAAAACTTAAACATTTTTGTAACCACTATTCATTAACGTAATCACTTTTCGTAACTATGCCATTACGGTTTCGTAACCAAGTTTCATTCTACGATGGAAGCTCACCCAGCGTCGCCATATCGATAAGCAAAGAAGATATTCTTTGAGATTAACATTTTTATATGGCGGAAAGTGGTCCATGATTAGGGTCTTGAGATGCTCACAACTAACCCTGTTTTCCCTGAAAAGTTACAATACCTAGTCTTTGAACATTTAGTAACGGTAGCTGACTGTATCCATATTTTTTTTAACAAAAATGTAATAGGCATAATATAAGATAAAATAAATTTACTATTAAAGTCGTATATAAAACATAGTTAAAAAAAACAAACTCTGAAGAACCTACTTCTAGTATAAAGCCGGGAAATTCCCAAATTATGTTAACAACAATGCGCGGTGCCCAATCGCAGATGTGACAACATTATAAAACTAATTTAAAAGTCATCCTGAATACATACGATATAAGCATTCAAGTTATAGGTTTCGCGAAGTATATGGATTGTATAGATCTATAATTATATCATTTAAACTTGCATGCACTCAAAATAAAACAAAATAACTAAAATACGGTTATATAATTTTTACCAAATTCTGCGCGCACGCACTGACGACTGCACTGGCCAAGGGGTGCCCATAGAGAATATGTTCACTTGTGATAGTCCAGTTCACTTTAGTTTGTTACAAGGTGTAAATCCCTATATTCAAAAGCATTGGAAATTTATTTGCCTTTTTTTCACAAAGATGTCACCCAGACACACAATTGTTTATATACGTAGCAACATTTGATTGTTTTTCACCCTTTGTGAATTTGACAACGACAAATAATGTAGGAAACATCAGTGGAGAGAATTAAGTTTGAAAAAAAAAAAAAACGCTCCGGTTCACCAATGATTTATCGGTTTACTCACGCAATTAAATTAACTTCTATATGATGTATTAACTACATGGCACATTTTTGTAACTAATACCAGCTAAATAGTGCATGTTACTCATTCCATTCAATTCTTGGCATGTTTTAAAGATACTTAATCCGATTCGATTGTCCCCGAAGGTGTTTGTGTTTGGTACTGTTTTGGCTCGGATTGTCAGTGGTTTCAATGCACTGTGCATAGAGTTATGGATCTACAATGGAGAGTAACTTCTGTATATACTGTGCAAATAGCTTATACTGTCAATTAGGCTCAAAACAGGAGAAAACACTTACCACCTTTTTGAAAGAAATATGTTTGTTTAACCTTTGTTTATATCTTTAACGTATATATATGGTCAACCACGCTAATGTATGGGCAGCATCTTATAGCTCCATATATATAGTCATATATATATCGTGACCGTGACTACACAACAAAAAGTCGTTGGCCACAACGGAATTACGAATAAACACATGCACTGAATGAACATTTGCAGGGTCTATTCGTTCATAATTTCCAACGACTGTGAAAACACGTTTGGCACTATTATCTCGTTTTGTAAAGTTCGCTGGATAAACTAACCAGTTGTAGTTCCTATATATATCCGCAATTGCATTTGTGACAATATAAGATTACTGCATGATTGATTGATGTTTTATTTCAGGCTTTAAAACGCCCATATGGACTAGATCAGAGTTGAATATATTTTTTACAATAAAATTTGATGATTTTGTCATTCGCTCACGCAATCCATACACACTCTTCCTTATTAACATTGGCACAGAACACATTCGGTCCTGGCGTATAAAATTTTATATCAGTGAGCGCGTGAACAAATTCTCATGTATTATCGAATGGACATGTGCACAATTATTACACGTGCAACATCAGCGAACACACACAGGCACACATGACACATGTATATAATTATATCACACGTGTAGATTAACAGCTGAGATTGCAATTATATCGGAACTGTGTTAAGCGCCATCGCAACAGACAAACAATAAAGAATATTCATACAGTAATGCCCAAAGTAATTGACCCCTTAACTACAGCAGAATTGTGCACGGGTAATGTTTCAGGATTTAGTCGGAAATATTGCTTGTTGCCATTCACCGGAAAGCTCTCGCATTTGGGCATTACTGTATAACTAGTGTGTCTGTATCCACGCATGGCAATATTTTAATAGACCATTAACCATCAACATAAATTATATTTCCCACGAAATGACAATTTCAACACGAACATTACAGGTACAATTCTGGACAAAGTAAGTGATTGATATCCATATGTGAGAACTGGAGCAACAATCTACGAACTGGGGCGTGATACAAGTCAACTGCATGGACGATACATGACCCCTCACCTTATTCAATTATATGAGCATCTTGTGGACATTTTTAACAATTACACCTGCTTATTTCAATGACGGGATGTCTATGAACAATTAGCGTGTATGTTTACCACACAAGAACGTTCATTTAGTATATAAGTCATTCAATATTCGAGAATTTGTGCCATTTTTAGAAGAAAACGATTAATAAGTGACCTTTATCAATGTACAGCACAAACATTAATGTTCTCATAATTCAGCACTATGTACATCCACACTATAGGCATATATACGCACTGACATTCTTTGGTCGTCAAATACAGACCATTTTCGTATCAAGTATATAGTCGATATTAACATCGAGTGAACTGGAGCATACCGGCAGTGGATTGGATGGAAAATCACAAGTGGACCTATATTCTCTTGGAGCAGTTCCAGACTCATGCACTGGACTGTTTACAAACAGATTCAACTCCAGAACTTTGATCTTTTCCGATGGTTTGGGTATCATGGACTGGGACCTGATATATAGATGATATATTGTGCACATGAGATTCCACGGAATCGGCCATTTTGTAGTCGCCATCATACGTACATCATGCGATTTCGCTTATTAGGTTATAAAAGTGTATCAGACCAGCGTCTGGGCCAGGATAAACAGACCACGACATGGTTATGTCTATGATCAAATGTGTATAGAAGCCGCTCAAGGTTCAAGCAAGCGCTGCGAAAATGCAGGGCTGACTTCGAGCAAATTAAAGCTGATAAACTTGCCTCAAATTTTAATGATAAAAATTTCAAAGACTTCTGGAAATCTGTTTCGAGCAGGAATAAATGTGGCAACGCAAATACATTAAACAATGTAAACGGTGACGTTAATATTGCGAACATGTGGCGTGACCACTTCACTGGATTTTTTTCTAAAGAGGAAGATACTGAAGTGACATCCATTACCAGTCCGTGTGATATCTCTCCATGTGGTGAAGATTGTGATATTATGAGAGTGTCCGAGTGCGACGTCCAACGAGCAATCAACACACTCGTTAATGGCAAAGCAGGTGGCTCATACGGATTGACCACAGAACACCTAAAATATTCTCCAACCTTTCTCTGTAAATATCTTGAAATCTTATTTAACGCTTTCGTCACACATCGACACTTACCTATAGTGCGATGTTAAATGTGTCACTTGTGCCTATTGTAAAAGAGTAAAGCCGGGGACAATTACCGGCCAATTTCTCTGTCTTGTGTTATTTCAAAAGTATTAGAACACATCTTGTTTGAAAAACTCAAATTTAAACTGAATACTACCGATAATCAGTTTGGCTTCAAAGCCAAACACTCTACCGATGGATGTATATTCACCCTCAAGGAGACTTACGATGCTACACCAGTAATAACACTCCAGTTTTCGTGTGTTTTCTGGACGGTTCAAAGGCTTTCGACCGAGTAAATCACCAAAAACTGTTGTTCTTGCTTAAAGAGCGAGGCATATATTTCTCCTCTCTTTATCAAACTTCTTGATGATTGGTTCAATGTGCGATGGGGTACATCGGAGTCCTCTTTCATTCGCCCTTGCAGTGGAGTTATAGGCAGGGAAATGTTCTCAGTCCTCATTTGTTTAACGTTTACGTCGACGGAATCTCACGAGAACTGAACAAGACAGACACCGTGTGTGTTGTCGGTGGTCATTTACTTAATCATCTGAGTTACGCAGACGACATGTGCTTAATTTCTCCTTGCCTCATGGGAATGCGTCGTCTTTTAAATGTCTGTGAGGCTCAAGCAGCCAATCTCAACCTTATTTATAACACTGCAAAAACTGTTGCAATGGCTTTTCTACCCAGATATCTTAATATAAAACACTTAGCGAGGATAGCTTTGAACGATGGTGAGATCAAGATCGTCCCCTCTTGTAAATATCTCGGACACATTTTAACCCTTTACCCAACAGAACGGCCCTGTGCCAATGCATTCTCTTATATATGCGAGTCGACCATAGGTCGCCTCGCATATATAAGAGAATGCATTGGCTTAACACATTAAAAATTATAAAATTGTTAAAGAATGTAAGAAAAAATGGTAAAAAGTGTTTTTTTAGGCCAATGCATTCTCTTATATATGCGAGGCGACCTATGGTCGACTCGCATATATAAGAGAATGCATTGGCACAGGGCATAACTGTAACCATCACAATGTGGTCAAGGAGCCGGTTCCAATGATATCCATATTTGTATGGTTTTATTGAGACAGACCGAAGATATTTTAGGCTGTTGAAGCTTGTTTTGGCCGGTTTGTTGGGTAAAGGGTTAACAAACGAGTTGTCGGACAATGACGATATACAGCGCCAATGCAGGGCTATTTGTGTGCGTGCCAACAGTATAATACGCAAATTCGTAGATGTTCACCACCAGTAAAAAAATTCCTATTTCAAAGATTTGTGTCTCCGCTCTACTGTGCTCATCTTTGGACTAATTATACAAAAATGAATATGAATAAATTATCGGTCTGCTACAACAATGCATACAGAATGTTAATCAAGTACGATAGAGCATGCAGTGCAAGTGGGATGTTTGTATCTGACCGCACACTATCTGTGTTGATGTTAAGGCGTTAGCATGCGTACAGTTTCTCTCGAGAATCACAGACAGCTCCAATTGTATTATATCATCTATTTATAAATCTGATTTGAAAATTACCTCTCAATTATTCAGAAACTGGAATAATCTATTGTATACCTAATATAACAATTGCATGTGCTGACTTTTTGTGTGTATATAATGACGTGTATTTATATATCACTATAATTTGTAATACGCTATGGACATATTATGTCTGAAATAAAGTATAGTATAGTATAGTAGCAGGTGACTGAAATCTGCCTTGCAGTTTGGGTCACACTCTGCCTCTCTGTTAGACGCATCCCTGGCTCATATACAGATAAACCATACGAGTCGACGCTATCGCTCTGTAACGTGTCCTCCCCGAAGATAATAACGACGTTCCTTGGGTTGAATGTGAGTCATGTGTCGAAGCTGGTATGTCTGCAGATATAGTGTTTGTGAATACATGCATTGTTTAGATTTCTTCCTGTATTCTTTCAAATATTCTTTAAATAGGGTCTCTTGAACTCTCTTCTGTAAAATTTAGGCATCTATAGAAATAAGAGAGTTCCTATTTAGAGGAACTTTCTTTCTGATGTGATCCTAAGCAATGAATAAAATTCACAGAACAGAAATATCTAATATAATTTTAACATCATTGAAGTATGGTAACATCATCTATTTCAACCTTTCGCAGACTAGAAAACATCTCATGGCAACTATCCACCATGAACCAAAAATTTCCATCCAATATACAATTTATTTGTGGCTACATGTATTATGTAATAAATTGTGTACATAATATATTCTCATATTTCATTGCCAATACAAAATCAAATCAAAAGTCAAAACCGTATAATTCGTATATATATATATATATATATATATATATATATATATATATATATATAATACAATGTTCCATCGTTAAAAAAAAATATACAAAACAATGAAGAAGAAAAGAATATTGATGCCCAAACCAGAGCGATGGCAAGGTTTATAGTCCAGGAACCAGTCATCTTCACTGTTATATTAGTTCAAAAGACATAGTTATTTGAACCTAAATTTGATTACGATATTTCATGTTTCAACGTAACCAAACAAGTTACGATGTTGTTTGGTTACAAAATATAAAGAGAAAACTTGAAAAAAAAAAATATATTAAATTCATTAACACCAGAAAGTAAACATTTACATGATGCTAGAATATATTTCTTTTATTCCAAACATATATTTAATTTATTTTTTTTTAATTGAAAACTAGGAAAATTAAGTTTAAATGTTGCCAGGCAACAGTTCATCTCGTGCACCGGAAGGTAGTAAATAAAAAAAACATCATGAAATCTCAATTAAAAATCGCAATTTCTCACTGATCCACATAATAGTGAAATAATTTAACAATTGTTTGACAATTAGACGGAGAATTTCATTATTCAGTACAAATGACGAAAGTTGTTTTTCACGGGAACGATAAGTTTTTGCTGTTTAAAAATTGACTTCTCTATTGTCGATATATCGCAACATAAAATAGGTAGGTTTCAGAAATGTTCAAACTTCACAAAAAATGAAGATACATGGATGGGTGATAGGAAATGAAATTTCCTCCTTCAAAAAGACACATCTTTTATTAAAATTTAGTCTCCTATTGAATAGTTATGGCCATTTATACATCTGAAAAACCCACATTTTTTCAGCCATTGCCATTGGGCCGATTGGCATTGCATTCTCATTGACTCGATTGAGACTAAGTAACAGTAACACTACACTGTCTACAGTAACACTGATTAATTTGAGTCTAGTAATTATAATAGTAGTATCTAATTCTAAGTATGATTGACTGAGTTATCATTGACACACGTCACACAGTGTTACCCTGCAACGTCGCCCAACATTATGGATGACATCAAATTTATAAATTAATCAGTGTTTTTTTTACTAGTAGTAGTATGTGTCTTAAAAAACAGGCGCGATAAAAATATATATGTTGGCGTCAATAGAATTTCTTTAAATTTTGTGATATATATTATAGAATATCATAGAATTATTTTCTATTTGGTCCCAGCATCTTTCTATTGCTCCTTCACATCTAATTTTAGGGCTTAATTTAAACTTTTATCCATTTCACTCATTATTCTGGGAATAAGTTAATGTTTATCGGCAAAAAAGACTTAATATAATTTGGCAATAAAAAAATAATATAACAAGTCCAATTAGTTATATACACACAGTGAGTAACCACTACTAGTAGTCGTGTTGTGCCAGTGTTTTGAAAATACAGCACAATGTTTAACCAGCCAAAAGTAGGAACATGTTTATGGACAGAAAATCACAACGTCATGACGTAATTTTGTCACGTCCCTACATAAAACAAAATTAAAAGTTTATGATACTAGTGATACTGATAGTGATAAAGTTAGGATCATAAAATTTACTTGGCCAAGGCTATTCTGCCGTATGTTATTTGATCTATCTATATCCATCTATCTGTGCACTGCCAGGCACTATAGCTCCCATATAGTGCATTATAACTTATAAAACGTTTGGTAGGGTTCGGATCGGGATATTTAAATTTGACATTCGCAAAATGTGGCACACTGGCATTCCTTGAAATTGGACATGGCAATAAGCAATGACATGGAAAATGCTGTGGCAACATTTGGAATCTAACATTTCACATTCACAGCATTAAATATTCCATAGGCCATTATTCCTAATTTCGAGTATATATGGCACAACATTAACTTTAGGCATATATACTAGTGCTGGGCGGTATGACGATATATCGGGTATACCCGGTTTTAATTTTGATATCATCAATAATATCGTCTGAAATAAAAATATCGTAATACCGTCCCAAGTTGTAATATTCTCCATGTAGGTTGAAACCCATCATATGGTCCCAACAAACAGCGAAGTTAGAGTAAGTATAATAGTCCCAAACTTCCCGGAAATACGCAGTCGAAAATGTTTTAAAACATCGGAGCACGTGCTTGTCAAGTTGGATATGCTTCGTCGGACACATCAAAGAGATACTAGTAGCATCAGTTGGCTACACTGTGAGATTGGTATGTCGCGCGCATGCGACTGGCACAATGACCTCCTTTCAAGTTGGTGCAGCTTGCTCTATCAACCGTAACCGGTTGCTTGGAGACGGATTACGATGTCAGATTTTATATTGACCACACTTCGTCTAGCTGATCGTCTCAATGTGTGCAAATTGCGAGTAAAATGATTTTGTGGACATGTGCCGTACGGATCATGGCATTGCTATCGCTTCAACAAATTCACAAACTAATTGAACATGATTGTCTCTATTTATTTTCCTCAGCTAAAAAAATGCCGACGCAAATTCATTTCAAATTTTCCTGTCGGCTTTTGCCTCGGCACTGCCCATTGTGGCATTGTCAACGCTAATTCCCAGGGCTGCCGTATATGGACATTGAAGTCCCACGGTGCTACCAACTACCAATTACCACTGATAAATATAGTCTCACAAACAACCAATTCCTCACGAATTAATAAAATGGCAATTTGAAACCGAATGCGGTGCTTAATGTGTGCATGGTGTTGAGCGCTATGGTCAAAGGGATATAACTCTAAAAAATGTATGCGAAAACGCACGTGGGCCGTGTTATATGATTATATCCCTTTGTTTCAAAGTTATTATTTCTCCGTCGGCAAACTGTCAATTGTTGCTGACGAGTGGTCATTATATACATGTATACTGTGATGTTATTGATAATTGTTCAATACACATTTACTCGACCTCTCATGACCCACAAATCGTAAATAAAACGTAGGGATGTATTGTGCAAACTTTATTTATGAAATATTGCATATATTGTACATTTTGTACTTACCAATTGTAATATACCAAAATAATATCGCGATAATATCGTGTATCGCGATGTTGTCGCCCTAATATCGCGATATTTTTTGGGGCCAATATCGCCCAGCCCTAATATATACTCTTTTGTATAAAATAGCACTGTTACACTTGTTATACCATTGATAAAAAAAAAAGGCTGTGACATCCAAAAGCTTTGGAAGAAGAGTGACTACTAGGTAGTTTATTTTATATGTTCATGAGGTTAGGGCCAGAGCGTGCAAGCTATTATTAAAGCAATACATCTGAGCGGCGACAACATCTATATTTTACTTGTATGTCACCAGAAACAGGTATATATTATTTTGCCTAACCAGAATGATAATCGAGGAAAAAATCATAAATTTTATCGATGTGGAAGATCGAAATATGATGACTTTAGTAGACAATATTGATCAAACAAAATGATAAAAACACTAAATGAAGATTAACATATTTTCATAAGAATGTTTTGTAGACATGTTATGGTCATTTATCTTTGATATTTATACAGGTTACCAAGATGGCAACAACAATCGTCCCTGAAGAAGGACCACCTCAAGTGATCAATGCACGACGAACTGAGTCCTTAGATTCACCGGAAATCCTCCAGCTTGTGGAAAATTCAACTAATGGTCTGTTTGGCCGGGTCAATGTGGTGGATTTGATGTAAGGAAATTCTATAAATTTATGTTTTTACTCATAAATGGATTATAGAAAAAATTGATGTTAACCCTTCCATGACTGGAGCTTTCTGAAATTTTGCAAAAATCCTGTGCCAATGCATTCTCTTATATATATATGCCTGTCTCCCTAAGGGGGCCTTGCATATATAAGAGAATACATTGGCCTAACAATATTTACCTTGACCATGTTAGCCAGTGCATTCTCTTATATGTGCGAGGCTCCCTATGCAAGACTTGCGTATCTACGAGAATTTATGGCACAGGATCATTAATGTTGCACCAGCGCTGCTCCCGTCATGAAAGCGTTAACTTTGTTGAAGCTTGTATTCCTACTTTTTCCAGTAAATTATTAATTTTTTTTTTTTACAGAGATATTAACTACCATGGGAACCCATACGCCTGTGGATATGAGCTTGCTGGTATTGGAGTTTTATAAAATCCTCCTTTTTTTACATATATTTTTTTGTACGCCTTCATTTCTTGGTCAATTGTTTGATAACTTGTCACAGAAGTTTACAACTGTGGGAACCTGTTCACCTGCAATTATGAGCTCTGTCTGACTTTTTTTCAGTGGAGTCATGTTATTCCCTTTTTTTTCTTTGAATTTTCTCGAGCTTGTCCGAGCTTGTTTGTTCTTCATTTTATGTTTAATTCAATAGTTTTGAAATTTGGCCGATTGATATTAGTCTTAGAATGTGTTATATTAAGGACTACCTCTAGAAATTAGTTTAAATGCCATGCATTGAGAGAGAATCTAGGGATCTCTCAGCCTCACTGACTCACTATTAGGAGAGTTTGTCAATATTAACATTTGAAATTCCAATAAATGTATATTTTGTTATCGGGTTGATGCTATCTAAACAACCCCCACTAGAATAGAGTTCCACTGATTTATTAGATAATAATTCCTCCACAAAAGTCGTGGCATCATGAATCAGAATTTTTTTTTTTTGTAAGTACTGTTTTAAAAAAAATAATTTTTTCAACAGTGACTATAAAAAAAATTATGTGGGGGTATTGCGAGCCTGAGAACCCAAACATTGACTTTGTGTGGCCTAATGCATGCATTATAATTACATTGTTTTTGCAAGGCCTTGAAAACCTGGAATTAACTTTGACAAATCACCCTGCAAGGTCTGGACGGTGCATGAATTTCCATATGGAGCCCTGAATAGCTATGAATTTCAGAAAAATTTGCACCGCTTGCTGGATTCCGATTTGCATATTACGATATTTAATTCAGTCTTTAAAAAAATGTGAAAATTGCTGAGAATTGGCCTTGGAACGGCCTTGAGTTTTAAAATTCAGAGCCTTGAATAACCTTAAAATTGTTTAAGAGATGTGGCCTTCTGTGGCCAAGAATTTATATTTGTCCTGACGTGTATTGTTACCATTTGTTCTGATCTGTGGAAAACCGTGAATTATTACCATTTGTTCTGACCTGTGGGAACCGTGTATCAATTGTTACCATTTCTTCTGACGTGTGGAAACCTTGTATTATTACCATTGTTCTGAGACAGCCCTTGAAATTAGGAAAAATATCCCATGGCTGTGGCCTGTTAGATTACCATGTTACCACGGCATTTGTCATGGCATTGCTTATTGCCATGCTCAATTTCGAGGACTGCTGAGATTGAGATTTTATCTTTCCAGAGAGAAGGCAGTGTTAGCTGTCACTCTTAGCAATGATAAAGATGAGATCATGGCACATGCTGCATTCTTTGATTACCCGAATGCTAAGGACTGTAAGCCTGATGAGTGGGAAGTATGGGCCAACTGCTTCTATGACTTCACATCCATGTCTCCACTAAACTGCCTGTTTTTGCACTACTTTGTTGCCAAGAAGGAATATGCTCAGGGGTGTGCCAAGGAGATTATCAGAACAGCATTTAATGCAATCCCCGACCTACACTACGTATTTTTGGTGGTGCCCAATGGCATATATCCAGGTTGGTATTCCATTTTCTGTTTTAACCCTTTCATGACGGGAGCTGTGCTGGTGCAGCATTAAAGACTCTGTGCCATATTGCATTCTCTTATATATGTGAGTGTCCCATAGAGAGCCTTGCATATATAAGAGAATGCACTGGCTTACAAGTTCAAGGTAAATATTGTTAGGCCAAAGTATTCTCTTTTATATACGAGGCTCACTATGGGAGACTCACATATATAAGAGAATGCATTGGCACAGGGTTTTCGCAAAATATCAGGAAGCTCCCATCAAGAATGGGTTAAATGTTCTCTTTACTGAATGGATTCTCCTATTCAGTTATAAAGTATACATTGCAATAGTCATTATTCTTTTGAAGGGATGTCTACAGTAATGCCCAAAGTAATTGACCACTTAACCACAGCAGAATTATGGGTAATTTTTCATGATTTAGTCGGAAATATGGCTTGTTGCCATTCTAGTGTGGCTGTCATTTGCAGAATGAGGTCCCCAGAGGGTGAATTTAGTGATGGTACCCCACATAGCGGGCTAGCATCACCAAATTCACCCTCTGGGAACCTCATTCTGCTGAGGTGTAAGCAGAATGAGGTCCCCAGAGGGTGAATTTGGTGATGCTAGCCCACTATGCAGGGTAGCATCACTAAATTCACCCTCTGGGGACCTCATTCTGCAAATGACAGACACACTATTTCAAGGCTTGTTCCTAAGCCAATTACTCGACAATGAGTATTATTTATAAGCACATTGCCTTTATACTAAAAGCCAGTGAGATAGGGGTGGGAAGATACGCTAGTGCCACGATAC
Source organism: Siphonodentalium dalli (assembly GCA_032622095.1). NCBI lineage: Eukaryota > Metazoa > Mollusca > Scaphopoda > Gadilida > Siphonodentaliidae > Siphonodentalium > Siphonodentalium dalli. The sequence continues at coordinate 42,312,976 of CP136066.1, forward strand.
GATACGTATCTCGATACACCGTTCGCGATACGAGTGCGTATCTAGATACATATATACATACTACATAGATACACTCCAGACATTGTTTCAGAATTTAATCAAATCAAACATGACAACTCAAACACAAGCTTATTAGGGCAAATAGCATTACTGTGCCTACTTGCAACTGAAACAACTTTCAAACAAGTCAATAGTTATTATGAGTCTGATCTACTCTAAACAGTAAATACAAGATCGACTATTTATTGGTAAGTTAATGGTAACGCAGGTTCTTTCTCAAAAAAATTAAAGTGTCAACATTTTCTGAGTTCAGCATTGAGCGCTGAGCATTTATAATATCGCCAGCAGTTGAAAACACTCTTTATCCCATTTACTAGGGTATAGCTAACAAACCGAAGTGCTGCCAAACATTAGACTTGTATTTGTCTGCGGGTTTGGGTTTTATAATGAATTTTTCCTGCGATTGCTGAGGAATCTCAACTGCTGGCTCCCTACATTACATTTACAAAGCTTATTTAAAAAAAACGGATGTTGAAACTCAAGAGTTCAAGGACGAAGACCACAAAATCGGGTAATCAAGACTTGCACAAAGAAAGTCCGTAAGTGATCATGCTTGAAATCACTTGTTAATAAATCACAAAACGCGGAGCTGCCAATGTAAGAGGAGTAACTCTAAATACAATGTACTAGATTCAGACCACTGGACTCGTAACTATACGAATTGAGTTCGAGTGACACGCGATTACGCAGTCAAAATGAAGGGTACCTAGGAAAGTACCGGTATATTTAGAAGGCAGTTGTGCGTCAGCTGCGAGCGCACGTGACATGTGCTTCCGAAAACAAAACGGGAAGTTATATATCAATTGTGCCATGTGGCGTAAATATGCACCGGCTCTAATCAAACACGCGATGCACGTGCAGCACGGACACATTATAGTACGTTTCATCACTTTCGCGCGAAGCTATATATATATGCACATGCGAAGTGTTGTTTTAACTTTGTTTTAGGACTGAAACTCTCGATATATCTTAATAGCCGATCAAGTGACTATGCTTTTCGAAGTTTTCGTACAGTAAACATTTATTATGAATTATACGTGTATCGCAATACGACGATATTTAAGGATTTGTATCGGTGCATGCATCGTATGTTACTGTATCGCGATACACCGGTGCATCGGTGTATCTTCCCACCCCTACAGTGAGAGTGCCACTTCAACCAAAATTTTATCCCCGCCATGATCAAAATTTATTCTCACTGTTATATTAAATAGAGGATCTACGAGTCCCCAGTTTATAGCGGAATTTACAAAACGAGTCCAGTAAATTAGGTCTGGACCGAGCCTTTGGCCTTTTGTAAATTCCGCTATAAACTGGGGACGAGTTGTAGATTCTATTTATTAGATGATCCAAAACCTCGACAAAACATACTTAAATCAACAAATAGGACGCGAAACTAACATCGGCTTCTATAAGGCATGCGATGACGTTTTACTGAACTATGCTTTTTTTTTGTCCGCGTAAAGAAATAGTCCCAGATAAATAAAGACTCTTTGGCGTATTTAATAGCGTATATTTAATGACATAACTTTTCAAACTCTTCATTCATTTTAGTTTGTTGGAAAAATATTGGAAGCCATAGTATTTTGAGATGTAGCGTACGGAATGTAAACAAATGTCAAACCGGAAGTCAAAGGTCAACTGGCACTATTTCCTGTTATTAAACGAATGTTTAATATCACAATTTATAGAATGGGATTATTGAATGGAATAAGAGTAGGATCATGTAATAAAATGAAATACTATACACATTATGAAATAATGCAATCTGTGAGTCTATACACTCAACTCTTCCATGAATGGATCTTCCTGAAATTTGCGAAAACCCTGTGCCAATGCATTCTCTGTTATATGCGAGTCTCCCATAGGGAGCCTCGCATATATAAGAGAATACATTGGCCTAACAATATTTATCTTGACCTTGTAAGCCAGTGAATTCTCTTATATGTGAGGCTCCCACAGGGTCTTTAATGCGCTGGTGCAACATTAAAGACCCTGTTCCAGTGCATTCTCTTACATATGTGAGTCTCCCATAGGGAGCCTAGCATATATAAGAGAATACACTGGCTTACAAGATCAAGGTAAATATTGTTAGGCCAATGCATTCTCTTATATATGTGTGGCACCCTATGGGTGACTCGCATATATAAGAGAATGCATTGGCACAGGGTTTTCACAAAATTTCTGGAAGCTCCAGTCATCAAAGGGTTATTTAACTAAAATTCACAAATCATTTATGGTTATTTCAATGTTTCTATACATTGGCGTTTATCCTGGTTTATCCAGTATTTCCTGAACATTGATTATCAAATGTATTGCCATATCAAATCCAGTCGTAAGTCGGGATTTTTTTACCCTGTGCCAATGCATTCTCTGTTATATGCGAGTCTCCCATAGGGAGCCTCGCATATATAAGAGAATACATTGGCCTAACAATATTTATCTTGACCTTGTAAGCCAGTGAATTCTCTTATATGTGAGGCTCCCACAGGGTCTTTAATGCGCTGGTGCAACATTAAAGACCCTGTTCCAGTGCATTCTCTTACATATGTGAGTCTCCCATAGGGAGCCTAGCATATATAAGAGAATACACTGGCTTACAAGATCAAGGTAAATATTGTTAGGCCAATGCATTCTCTTATATATGTGTGGCACCCTATGGGTGACTCGCATATATAAGAGAATGCATTGGCACAGGGTTTTCACAAAATTTCTGGAAGCTCCAGTCATCAAAGGGTTATTTAACTAAAATTCACAAATCATTTATGGTTATTTCAATGTTTCTATACATTGGCGTTTATCCTGGTTTATCCAGTATTTCCTGAACATTGATTATCAAATGTATTGCCATATCAAATCCAGTCGTAAGTCGGGATTTTTTTACCCTGTGCCAATGCATTCTCTTATATATGCGAGTCGACCATAGGTCGCCTCGCATATATAAGAGAATGCATTGGCCTAACATTTTTTATCATTTTTTTTAAATAAATGTTTCTTACAATTTTTAGGACATAAAATAAAAAACATCCATTACCCTGCAGGGAGCCCCACACATATATAGAAGCATATAGAAGAGTGTCGTCTGCTCATGTTTGTCTGGGGCTCTGTATGGGTGAAATTATAAAATGAACATGTCCAGCCCAAGTATCTTGATTAACAGAAGAATGTATTTTCTCTAATGTTTGAATGATTACAGAACCTGCCCTGGGGAAGCTATTCACTCAGATGGAGAAGAAAGAGGGAGTGTTTGGGCCGGAGGGGTGCATCCTGTTCAGCTGTGAGAGACACCAGCACCTTCCAGTTCTTCACGTTAGACCAGCAAGGCAAGTCTGACAATATACTGTACCACTGATAGAGTAAAGTAACGCTCTAAGTAATCGACTCCTTAACCACAGCAGAATTATGGGTAACTTTTCAGGATTTAGTCGGAAATATGGCTTGTTGCCATTCATTGGAATTCAGCTTTCCGATGAATGGCAACAAGCCATATTTCCGACTAAATCCTGAAAAGTTACCCATAATTCTGCTGTGGTTAAGGAGTCGATTACTTAGAGCATTACTGTAATTATGATCCGGGATTGCGATGTTGCTGGCTTATGGCACGCTTATCATGAAAATGGTCAAAGAATATTTCATTTCTCCAAACAAACATTTGAAACAAATCGGCAATTATACCCGTGCCTGTTTTAGTAACAACTGCCGGTGAGCCTATTAGTCAGATAGCAATCGGGATGCTCTTTTTTGATTGGACAGAGAATTTTGCCTGTGACGTCTTTTACATAATGGCGGATAAATTTTATGGTCTCTCTTGATGACGAACATAGCCAGCATCTAGTCTAATCTTAGGCCATAAAAATTAAATATCTGTGTTCTCAGGCAATTAGACCTCAGTTTTGAGATGAGGGCGGTCGACTACCGTACCGGCCGGTGGATAAGTCGCATCTTTTTAACCCAATTTGCCCTATTAAAATCCTCCTGCGACTTATAGATCGGTAAGTCAATGAGGGGCATATTTTCAGCCGAATTTTGAGGAATCAACTGCGATCACAGGTAAATAACGGGACAAAGTGCCGACGCAAACTAACTGCAACGCGATTAAATAATACAATTCGGTATACAAAAAAAAAATAAATACCCCATCCTTATATGTACTTTGTCTTTATTTTATTCCCTGTCCGACATTTAAAACATAAAAATCGTATTATATGTATTAATATCTAAGAATTCAATCGCAAAAGCAGCAAATTCACAGTGGGCGTCCTTGACCTGACTGTGTAACACGTGCATGAGTGACCCACATTCAATGACTGCGGTATGATCTCTTTGATGTCTGCAAACTTCTAGCAGATGACGTCACATCGGAATGTTTATTTAATGCCCTGGAATGAGCATAATAAAAGCCCTAAAGACTCTAAATGCATGTCTGGACAGCGTGTTCTCATATTTTAATGAGGCTTATGTGCGAAGCTGCGAACTCCTGTTTATATTACATAAACATTATTTTATGCTGTACCCAGCCTGCTGTACCGTGTACGCATAACATTTAATCCCCACGTTGAGTAGTTGACACTTAATACTGAAGAGTGCATTGCATCACTATTAGCCCAAAGCGTTTTCATTTATGCTTCGCGACAATTAGGCGACAACTAAATTAACGAGGCCATTATCCTAAAACAACAGTAAGCCGAGTCTCAGTTTTATATTCCTATAAATGATAGGATATTTTGTGTCTTTCCTCATACCTTAAAACTATTCAAACGACATCGTGCTTCATATACCTATCAGTTTTCTTCGAATTCAAAATGGATAAACGTGGCATCAAAAGGAAACGTCTGAGTTACGAAAGTTCATACAAGTTGAAAGTGATAAAATTCGCAAATGAACATGGTAATCGGCCCGCAGAACGAGAGTTTGGTGTTAGCGAGAAAATAATCAGGGACTGGCGCAAAAAGAAAGATATGATTTTTGCCATGCATAGAGACAAACGAGCAAATCGCGGCAAAGCTGCATTCTGGCCTGAACTTGAGAATGTTCTCCTAACGTGGTTTGAAGAAAGACGTTCTCAACTCCTGCCAGTTTCACGAAACGGAATTTGTTTGCGCTCCATCGAGTTAGCAAGAGAGATGGAAATCTCTGACTACAAAGGTGCATCAAGTTGGGTTTCGCGTTTTATGAAAAGGAAAGGAGTTTCACTGTGACAAAAAACAAAAAATAATAAGTTTTATAATCCATGTTCCCACACACTCCTAATGAAAATGTACCAATGTTATCTCCCCTGCTTGGGAATTCCCCCAAATCACATTGGGAATACCGGAAGCATTGGTGGAATGTTCTTCATTTTTACGTCTGTGATAAATTCTATTTGAAAAAAAATGCTTCCTCTGCTCTAAATAACTCTCAATCCAGGTCAATCTGTCATTTTGATGTTCCCTTACAAGCCACTGAAATAGGTGCGACCTATACAACAGAAAGAGCCAAAAGGCAACATTTTAAGCTTCAAAATTCAATGCGACTTATCCAACGATGCGATTTATCCACCGGCCGGTACGGTATATATTTTTATTTTTCTCAAAATCTGAAAAACTTAGAATTAAACAAATAATCATATATTTGTTGTATAAATCTAATATTTCTAACAGAATTTTTTTTTTTGACAAGACTTTTTAAAAGAAAAATTTCAGTGATGAGGGAGGTGCCTGAGAACATGGAATTTGTATTTAATTGGCCTTATATCTCTTATTTATTGCAGAGTTGAAGATCACGATGACTTGACACCAATATTCAACCGACACAGTGACATGTTAAAAATGACTTACGGAGACTTCTTTCTTGCTGAACTTATAGAAGCGCAGGATGAACACATGAAGTGCCTTGTGGCCGAGGTAAAATCAATGTCATGCAGGGTCATAGCTGGCCACAAATTTGTTTTGGCCAGCCCTTTGGTTTAATAATATTTATTCCCAATAATAATTTGTTACAATATAATATATTGGTAATTCATGTTACCGTGTTCCTTGTGTATGGGAGTGGATTCGGCTGTAAGCCTATATGGCTTATATATGCCATCTCCACAAGTGACCTTATCATCGGTGGACATAATATAAAATGGTGTGACAAAGCAAGCAATATTATGCTTGCATTACTCGAGTCGCGTCCTGTCGTGGAGTTGTCGGAGACAGGTAATGAATTGGTATATTCATGTACTAAATGTTTACACCATGTCTAATATATTATAGTATGGGTTTCATAGAATGGGTTCGTAAGAGCAATACAGACACAGGCATATATACAACATTTGTGTGTCACCTGTCGTGTCGGTCATCAGCTATTTTAATATATCCATATATTGGATATTTACTTAATGTAATTATTATTGGGCAGTGCCATATAATCTGTATATATGTTAGCTCGAAAAGCGTTCTGTCATGATTATGAATTTCTGGACTGTTTTAAATGTCAAAATATTTTCGCTCAGAGTATTTGAAATCGTGCCGTGAAGTGCGCTCTCAATGGTTGTTCTTTCCAAATTACCAGAAAAACATTCGTTTCTTTGTCTACTGTATACTGGGCAGTGGAATAAGAAATGATTCGCCGTTTCATCACTTCCACACACACAATGAGACTTGATCTGAGAAAATTTTCACATAGGTCTTTATTAAGAAAACTACAACCAAGTCGCAATCTGCAGTGATGTATTTGTGCTGGGCGTGAGTAATAGTAATAGTGGTAAATATAAGGTTCTCTATGGTTATTATCCGTGCTTCCTATTGCCGACTTAAAGTCACACAATGTTTCACACTTCTGCACATTGTCTGGGAGTATGTTCCACATCTCAACGGCTGAGGGAAGAAAGGACTTTTCGTATGACGCAGTTTCACAAGAAGTGTTAGTTAGGTGATGCTTTCTCAGTGGATATCGGTGCATATTCTCTGTTGATCTCGGAACTAAGGTATATAGATATGAGGGCGTCATTTTATAGAACATTTTGTAGAATTGGCATAATTTTTAGATTTTCCGACGTTCAGACAATTTTTCCCATCCAGTTTCCTTTATGAGGTTTTCATTACTGCAGCTTTTTGTTGCTCCAGTTACTATTCTCGCTGCCTCATATTGCACTTTTTCGAGCATGTCGCTTTCGCCATTAGTACAATTGTCCCAAACAGGAGAAGCATATTCTAAAATAGGACGTATGTAAACAAAATAAATTCTTTCAAGGGTTCTCCTGTCTAGGACAAATTTGTTCTTTGCAATCAAAGCCACTTTTTTGGCCAGCCCTTTCATGACGGGAGCTGCGCTGGTGCAGCATTGAAGATTCTGTGCCAGTACATTCTCTTATATATGCGATTCTCCCATAGGGAGCCTCGCATATATAAGAGAATGCACTGGCTAAAATGGTCAAGGTCAAAATATATGATCGTTGAGATAATTGAATTTTAAAAAGTAAAGAAAAAGAATAACGATAAAATAAAACTAAGAACAAAGTTCAAAGGAATAGCATAAAAAGCCCAAAACAATATAACTGATCAATTTCAAAATGAGAAAAGTTACACAGCAATTTGCATCTTATTGCATTACTTTTTTCATGTTGGTGGCATTGTTTCAGTTTATCGTGTTTGACTTATTAGGTTGGTTCAGTTGCTTTTAGTTTATTTCATTGCTATTTTTTTATGTTGATGAATTTCCTACCTGCAAAATCAATGCCATGCCTTAAATTCAAATTTTGATGATGGAAAAAATGACAGGCACCAAATTGGTTTGTGCCGGTCATTAATATTTTTCCGCCTGTCATATAAATTTTCACGAAGTTTATGCTGTGTGATATGGAAAGTATATTGCCATTTAATTAAAACAATTACAGTAATGCTCTAAATAATCGACCTCTTAACCACAGCAGAATTATGGGTAATATTTCAGGATTTAGTCAGAAATATGGCTTGTTGTCATTCATCGGAAAGCTCTCGGGGAGAGCTTTCCGATGAATATCAACAAGCCATATATCTGACTAAATCCTGAAAAATTACCCATAATTCTGCTGTGGTTAAGGGGTCGATTATTTAGAGCATTACTGTATCATGTTGAACTTTGATAAAACTTTGTACAAAAATGGAGTAGATTTTCTCTAATTTGTTTCATACCACTTTTTCTATCGGTTTTACCCTTTCATGATGGGAGCTACGCTGGTGCAGCATTAAAGATCCTGTGCCAGTGTATTCTCTTATATATGCGAGACTTCAATAGGGAGCCTCACATATGTTAGAGAATGCACTGACCTACAATGTCTAAGTAAATATTGCTAGGCTAATGTACTCTCTTGTATATGTGAGGCTCTCTATAGATGGGAGACTCACATATATAAGAGAATGCATTGGCACAGGGTTTATGCAAAATTCCAGGAAGCTCCAGTCATGGAAGGGTTCAACCATTAATCTATTTTTTCAGGTTGGTGGAGAGGCTATTGGCTTCATGAGTATTAGTGATGATGTTAATTTCAACCTTTTAAATGAATGCTTTGAACTTGGAACATTCCACGGACTGAAGAAGCCACACCCAAATGATGACCTCACAGCCCCAGTCACACCATCTCCTACACCTCCTCCCCAGTCTGGTGAGTAACAATCCTTCACCTCCTCCCCGACGTGAGGGACATATCAAATTTAGAAGCCCTTAGAATCAGACCTGAAAATATGTTGCTGGACATTTGCAGAATGAGGTTCCTAGAGGGTGAATTTCAGTGACACTACCCGCTGTGGGCTAGCATCACCAATTACACCCTCTGTGGACCTCATTCTGCTTAGGCCTCATCTACTATGGGAGACCGAGGCTCAGATTTAATTTCCCAGATGGTTAATATTGTAATGTGCACCCATTGGGCACCTCGATTATGCAATGCATCGGCTGTCAATTTTGGGATATAGAGAAACTTGTCTGAGCAGAATGAGGTCCCCAGATAGTGAATTTAATGATGCTAACCCACTGTGCAGGGTAGCATCACTAAATTCACCCTCTGTGGACCTCATTCTGCAAATGTCCGGCACCATATTTTCAGGCCTGATTGGAATCCAGGGACGTCCATAATCCATGGGTTGAGTAAATAAACACTCTTGAATTCTGTAGCTTTCACCCCCTGACTTTTATTATCAAGATTGAGCTATTGTCGTGTGTTGGCATCTGTCGTTCATGTGTCTTGTCAACAATTTCCTTTGGCACACCCTACCGGCCACATGCATCAGAAATAGCTGTAAATAATTTTACTTTTACTAGAGTGCAAATTTTACAAGTGAGTTTAAGTTTGCATGGGAAATTTTTTTCTTTTTTTCTCAACATTTTCTGTTCTACATAGTGATTCAAGAGGAGAGACCAGTGTCTAAATGTGTCTCTGAAATCTACCGGACGTAAATAATCTGTCTATCCATCCATCTATCTGTCTAATTTATGCAGTAAAACCTCTCTAAACAAAACACACTTTGGACCAGCCCTTCCTTATGTTGCGTCGTTTAATACCAAGAATGACCAAGACTGCAATGTTGATTAATGTGACTTAATTGAATAATTACGAAAACCAAATACAATTATATATAAATAATGCATGAAATAAAAACATTTCTGTCTAAATACAACACTGTACGCTGTCATTTACGTGATGGCTCATTCATTGTGGAAGATCAATTAAATTTATTCAAGCTGTTATGGTGACTATATGCCAACATTTCTGCCACTGGCTGCCATGGGGGGTATCCTTAGTCCCATTTGGACACAGGGACAGCCCACCTCTAATTAATTTTGTTCTTCACAGTGGTGTAGGATGAGAGACCAATGACTCAAAAGAGTCTCAAAAATCCACCAGATCCAAATCATCTGTCCATCTGTCCATCCATCTGTCCATGTAGTTTATATATGATTTTTAGAACCATGAATGCATCTTTAAATTATTTTGTCTTCACAGTGGTGCAGGATGAGAGACCAATGTCTAAAGAGTCTCAGAAATCCACCAGATCTAAATCATCAGAGCTTGCAATGGGAAAAGAAGACACTGCGATGAGCGATGACAAAGGGGGAAAGGTCAGCAGGACACCAAGCAACAGGAGTTCACGAGGTAAACAACTCAACTTCAGTAGGCTTGCCACGGTTATTCGTTTAATCGACTAACCTTCGACAGTTGCGGTAGTTAACTCCCCCTTTGCTTTGATGCCGCAGCCGACGTTTGGCGGTCATCTTCAAATTTGAGTGAGGAGGACATTAAGGTGAAGCCACTGCTCAGTGATTCACAGACATCAGTAATTCATTACGCGATTATTATTGATGTTTTTAGCTGTAAGCACGAGTGAGGAGGACGTTAAGGTGAAGCCACGACTCAGTGATTCACAGACACCAGTAACTCATTACACGATTATTATTTATGTTTTTAGCTGGAAGCACGAGTGAGGAGGACGTTAAGGTGAAGCCACGACTCAGTGATTCATAGACACCAGTAACTCATTACACGATTATTATTTATGTTTTTAGCTGGAAGCACGAGTGAGGAGGACGTTAAGGTGAAGCCGCGACTCAGTGATTCACAGACACCAGTAACTCATTACACGATTATTATTTATGTTTTTAGCTGGAAGCACGAGTGAGGAGGACGTTAAGGTGAAGCCGCGACTCAGTGATTCACAGACACCAGTAACTCATTACACGATTATTATTTATGTTTTTAGCTGGGAGCACGAGTGAGGAGGACGTTAAGGTGAAGCCACGACTCAGTGATTCACAGACACCAGTAACTCTTTACCCGATTATTATATATGTTTTTAGCTGGAAGCACGAGTGAGGAGGACGTTAAGGTGAAGCCACGACTCAGTGATTCATAGACACCAGTAACTCATTACACGATTATTATTTATGTTTTTAGCTGGAAGCACGAGTGAGGAGGACGTTAAGGTGAAGCCGCGACTCAGTGATTCACAGACACCAGTAACTCATTACACGATTATTATTTATGTTTTTAGCTGGGAGCACGAGTGAGGAGGACGTTAAGGTGAAGCCACGACTCAGTGATTCACAGACACCAGTAACTCTTTACCCGATTATTATATATGTTTTTAGCTGGAAGCACGAGTGAGGAGGACGTTAAGGTGAAGCCGCGACTCAGTGATTCACAGATGGGAAGCAGCAGTAACTCCCTGCTCAGCCATAAGAGTGTTGATGACATCGTGCAGGAAGTCATTGAGCAGCAGGAGCAGGAGGCAGCTCAGCCACCAGTAAGACACCCTTTCTATACTAAATGGATTCTCCCACTCAGTCATAAAAGTATACATTGGAATGGTCTATAATTCAAAAAGAGGGGTCATCAGGAAAAATATAGACGACAGATAAAAGCGCAGGAGGAGTCCTATTAACCCTTCCATGACTGGAGCTTTTTTGCGAAAACCCTGTGCCAGTGCATTCTCTTATATATGCGAGTCTCCCATATGGACAAGCCTTGAAATAGGGTGTCTGTCATTTGCAGAATGAGGTCTCCAGAGGGTGAATTTAGTGATGCTACCCCGCATAGCGGGCTAGCATCACCAAATTCACCCTCTGGGGACCTCATTCTGCTTACACCTCAGCAGAATGAGGTCCCCAGAGGGTGAATTTGGTGATGCTAGTCCGCTATGCGGGGTAGCATCACTAAATTCACCCTCTGGGGACCTCATTCTGCAAATGACAGACACCCTATTTCAAGGCTTGGTTGCTCCCATCATCAAAGGGTTAATGAGGGGAAATGTTCAGATATGTTGAACAGACGATCTATGGTAGTTTGTTGAACATGGTGAACTGAATAACAATGGAGATAAACGTGCACTGATTCATTGGATATTTCGGGATCAAGCCTGAGATTAGTGTGCCTGTCATTTGCAGAATGGGGTCCCAGAGGGTGAATTTAGTGATGCTATCCCGTATAGTTCACCCTCTGGGGACTTCATTCTGCATGGCCCCATCTGCTATGGGAGACATAGACTCAGATTGAAGTTCCCAAATGGTGAATATTGTGATGTACACCCATCGGGAACCTCAATTATGCAATGTGTCGACTGCCAATTTGGGGATATAGAGGAACTAAACTAAATTAGATATAGAATCTATGTGAAGAAGTTTCTAGAGAAATTGATAATAAAGAGACTTTGCAGAGAAGATGAGTCCTAAGCAGAATGATTCCCCAGATGGTGAATTTAGTGATGCTAGCTTGCTCTGGTGACCTCATTCTGCAATGACAGGCACACTAAACTCAGGCTTGTTGGGGATTTGAATATGAAAACAGTTTTGCTCGAATCCCTGAATATCCATGGAAACAGAGTACATGTACAGTAATGCCCAAAGTAAGTGACCGAGAGCTTTCCGATGAATGGCAACAAGCCATATTTCTGACTAAATCCTGAAAAATTACCCATAATTCTGATGTGGTTAAGTGGTCACTTACTTTGGGCATTACTGTATATTCTAGATATAAGGCCAAAAACAAAAAGGGTTTTGATTCTCGGCATAGCCGCGTCTGGAAAAAAGGCCCGCATTGAAGCATTTTATTACGATTTTCAAATTGACCGATGCTGTCAAATGATAACACGAAAATGGGAAACTAGAAAAGAGAAATTAGTTATGTTTCAAAGATCGAATATGATAGTCATACAATGGTGTATGTGTTGGTATTCAACAACAGACACTAGGCAACGATAACTACCAGGTATATTGTCACCAAAAGCTGCCCAAACCCCAAGTTTATTAAGTCAAATGTGTTTCCGTGCTGTAAACAATTATGTGATTTCCAATTTCGGGAACGCAAACCGGAAAGAAATATGGTGCGTATTGGCGATGTGTATGCTGGTTTAATTTAATAGTATTTGAAGTTTTTATGGCTAGCATGTATAGTTACTATAGTATAGATGGATAAATATTAAAGTATATAGATAGATATAAAATGTATAATCCCGATTTAAACTTTGATTGTTTTAGTTCCGTTTCTGTCTTTGTTGTATTCCGTGTTTTATATACGCAGTAACAGAGAACGAGAATCGAACGGACCCCAAACAAATCTGTCCATGCGTATTCTCTTTAATTAAGTTTAAATTCACCGATGTTATTGAATATATTTGGCGACAAAATTATCCGAGAGCACCATTTTATAGTGTGCAAATATATTTTTAATCGTTGTATTTTGGCTTGTTGGAAATAAAGCATGATCCATAACCGAAAAATCGTAATTTTATTCCCAATGATTCAGTGATTTTAGAAATTAGAGACACTCGGTAGTCGGTGTCAAGGCCGTTAATTGTGCATAGATCATAGATGTACTAAACTGTGAATACCACCGAAAGGGTGTGCCTTTGAATGCAGAAAATCAAGAAACAGGTAACTGAGGTGTGGCAGATGCAAACTAAAATTAAATGCAACAAACAGTCTATGACATTTAAATAAAAAATATGAAGTGTTTTCCATGTTACTGACATTGAAATAATCTCCATATTTTTTACGAAATCTCCCTATTTCTGAGGACAAATCTCCCTATTTCCAATTATGAAAGTAAACAGGTCTGATATAAATAGATATATACTATAAAAAGGTACATACATATATCAAATATACCAACAATATATATATGATGTACGGGTAGTATAATGTGATAATTGGTCATTCTTTATAGTGGAATACATTAGTTTATATCAAAACAATGTTCTCCTTAGATGTTCTTAACCTGGGAAGGTATAATAACCCATGCAAACTATGGGCATTATCCCCATAACAAAAATAAAAAATAAAAATAAAACCCTCGCTCCCTCATCGATTCTCCAAAAAAATTGCCTGAGAATCAAAACCCTTTTTTTTTTTTGGCCTAATAGCCAACATTTATATTCTAAATTTAGCCTTTTCCAGGTGGAATTTCTCAGCTTAAACTCTTGTTTTGTACCACAAAATCCAAATAAAAAGTCAAAATAAGAGAGCCGATTACTAGTAAGCGTTCAATTTGATATATTATAGGTCTCCAGATTGCCAACACCGAAACCAGCAACACCTACCATAAAGCTACCAAAGCGATTTGTTCCCAGATACTGTGGAGAGGACAACGCATTCTGCATCCAGCTCTTCTGTATTGATGAGCGGTATGAAATGAGGTAAACTGTCTCTTTCTTTCTCTCTAATATTTATGTACTATATTCTTTCCTGTTATTCTCTGTATGATCTGCGTCAGGTTTTCAATTTAATATTAACCTTTTTGCTGCTAACTGACGTTATGACGTCGTATGCTGGGCTGTTGACGTTACTGCCATTTTCCAGTGGAAAAATAAAACGGGAATATCACAAGAACCATAAAACTGACTCAGTTGAAATGCTATTATCGTTCAAAATCTTAGAACATCATACTCTGTTTGAAACTTCAAGATTCAGTTATTCCGATGCGCCAATCTCTGAGTTCCAGTCATGATTAATGGTCTACTGCTAGTATGCTGAAGAAGGTCCATAGTACCTACGGACCATATAGCACACGACGTGCACTTTTACGTCCGTAATAGTTACGGACATCATAGCAGCGAAGAGGTTAATAATGATAATGACAGTTTTATATGGTGCTTAAAGGTGGTCTATGTCTTTCCAGAAAGTTTTACTAGTTAGTACGTAGATTATAGAGTACTTATATAATAATATATGTGACCCGCCATATCAAATCCAGTTGTAAGTCGGGATTTTTTTTTACCCTGTGCATTCGCATAGGTCGCCTCGCATATATAAGAGAATGCATTGGCCTAACAATTTTTTACAATTTTAATAATTTGTTCTTGTATTGTTTAACAATTTTATAATTTCACCCATACAGAGCCCCAGACAAACATGAGCAGACGACACTCTTCTATATGCTTCTATATATGTGTGGGGTGCCCTGCAGGGTAATAGATGTTTTTTATTTTATGTCCTAAAAATTGTCAGAAACATTTATTTAAAAAAAATGATAAAAAATTGTTAGGCCAATGCATTCTCTTATATACAATTTTTTATCATTTTTTTAAATAAATGTTTCTTAAAATTTTTAGGACATAAAATAAAAAACATCCATTACCCTGCAGGGAGCCCCACACATATATAGAAGCATATAGAAGAGTGTGGTCTGCTCATGTTTGTCTGGGGCTCTGTATGGGTGAAATTATAAAATTGTTAAAGAATACAAGAAAAAAGTATTAAAATTGTAAAAAATTGTTAGGCCAATGCATTCTCTTATATATGCGAGGCGACCTATGGTCGACTCGCATATATAAGAGAATGCATTGGCACAGGGTAAAAAAAATCCCTACTTACGACTGGATTTGATATGGCGGGTCACATATGACAGCAATTATTATCCATCAATCTAAATTTAATTAATATTCATTGCCATTCCATACATTGTCGCAACTTACAAGTATTCAATCAAGACTTTTACACCGCGTTCAAGTGTTCCCCACATGGTCATAACGTTACTCTGAGTCGGCAGCTTTGATCTCGTTGTCAAACAACTACCGGTATACATCAAAGGCAGTGCACAACTGATGGAAATACCTTATATATTTCTTTGATGTATTTGGCTTTGAAACTATACCGAGATAGGGAGTGCAATGAATGTATATATGTCCATTATGGGAACAAACGCACAATATATATAAACATCGGAATCGGAAATCAGCCGATTGTGCCTCCAGTTATCGGAAATCGGTCCGATGGGCTTTTTCATTATTGAAACATCACTCGCCAATGTATTCTCTTATATATGTGAGTCGCCCAGCCTCGCATATATAAGAGAATGCATTGGCCTAACAATATTTACCTTGACCTTGTAAGTCAGTGCATTCTCTTCACAGTACGAGCAGCCTTGCTCAAGAATTACAACTTGGTGCGAGATATGAACAGAGTACGACTTGCCAGTCACACATCGCTTAATCGGATCAAGCCACTTGAAAATAAAAATAGCTTTTTAATCACTTTTGAGTCAAATATGTGTGACATCAGGGGTCGTGTTCACCAACTGGGTTTATATATAGTCCAGGTTGTTTCTACTGGGCAAGGGTCAGATCTCCATGACACCCATAATCCGTTAACCCTTCCATGACTGGAGCTTCCTGAAATTTTGTGAAAACCCTGTATCAAAGAATTCTCTTATATATGCGAGTCTCCTGCCTCTCATATATAAGAGAATACACTGGCCTAACTATTTACCTTGACCTTGTAAGCCAGCGCATCCTCTTATACAGGTTTATGCGAAGCTCCCTGTTGGAGACTTGCATATATAAGAGAATGCACTGGCACAGGATCTTTAATGCTGCACCAGTGCAGCTCACGTCATGAAAGGGTTAATATAGAGAAAATAATCAGTGTTACTGACATCTATTATCTATTATAGCATTCTGTTTATTAATTTTTTTATAGATCATGTGACTTCCTGACCAAAGCGTTCTCAGTGTTTCCCGATCGGGACTTCTGCATCATCACAGTTCCCCACCTGGTTCCTGAATTCCCTCTACTACAGACATTTGTTGTAAGTTCTAAATGATTTAAGGGGAATGTTCAGATAATAAGTTGAACATTTAAGCTGTTTGTTGAATTTATTATCTGAACTTTCCTCAAGTGAACTAATCTCCAACACGGGCATGTTGTTAGAAACAAGTAAAAAATCTAAATTAAAAACAAGTGCAATATTTGGATCCATGACCAAAAAATCCCTGATTGTTTGTAATTACATCTGTTTGTGTTTCGATTTTAAATTTAAAATTTCCTATGGTACTGGTAAAGTAAAAAATTCGGAATGTGGTGTTTAATATACCGGACCATTTATTGACCTGGAATATTTTCTAGCTACTATTATACAATTATGAGAGTTGACCATGATATACATTCTTATACCAATATGAAAATATAATGATGATAGTCTGCTGAAATTAAAAAAAATATGTTGATGATCTAATGTTTTTGTTTAGAATTAATATTCCGCTTCCCAGTTTAATAAAATGTGTTATAAACCAAAAAGGGGATTTTCCCAAATTACGTCATACTATCTGTTTATAAACGTGGTAATTGGAGCATGGAATCATGCTTGTTTCTTTGCAAATAATACACAATAAATGCTGAGGGACTGCTGTATTTTGCCAGTAAATGCAAACTCTGAATATACACTTCTACTTGTAAAGGGGATTTTGAATGGAGAAATTGCCTCAGAACAACACCAAGTGAGCCCAGTCACAGCTGAGCTTAACCCTTTCAATATTAGATTGTTGTGTTCGTTGGAAAGTGGGTCTGTAGTGCGTGATATCAAACCATGCTGAATAAGGTAAAGTTAATGTTGCACATGTTTGTTTTGTCACCACACAATTTGAGGATACAAGATGTACATGTACCTCTGATTACATGATGTGTCCATGTCTAAAACAAACTTGTGTCTTATTATACTTTACAATTTGGCATCATTTTTGCTACTAGTAATTTAAACAGATATGTGGTTCACTCATCATATTTGTTGGCAGTTCTGTACATTAAAAGTACTGGTAGAATAAGTGAGGAAAATTGCTTGTGTTAAGTATGAACTCACAATTGGAAACATGGTTAATATACATGTACATGATTACTACACTTATAACAGCTGAAAAAAATAAAAAATAAAAATAAATCCCTCCCTCCCTCCCTCATTGATTTGAAAACAAAATTGCCCGAGAACCAAAACATTTTTGTTTGTTTGGCCTTATGATTGTCTTTTAAATTTATTCCAGAAAATGTATTAACAAAATATAAATTAGTAATTTGTGTTTTGCAGAGAGTGACACCAAGATGTCCGAGTGTACTGGCACAGGAGCTGTACGTCTTCAATAGATATGGTCTGATGAAGTAAGTCTCACTTATAATAACCAATCATTATAACAATTATGAAGGATTGTCACTACACTATTATTATGGCATTTACCATTCATCATTGGGCTCTGTTAGAATTCGGGAAGCCTTTATTCAGCATCGGAGGGGGCTTTGGCCCCTGCACAAAGGAGCCAGTGGCCCCTTTGTGCGTTGGGGCCCCCTGTGTACGCTTCACGCACATTTTGACCTTAGACATAGGTGGCCCCTTTTTTGATCATTTAAATAGTTTGATTTAAAAAAACAAATTCAAATTAATTTGTTTTTTTTTAAATTAAATTTTTTTAAATAACTTTTTAGCTCAACTTTACTTTGTAAAGATAGATAGGAGCCATTGATTTGTTATTCGAAATTCTTAGAAAAATATGGCTGCCAGCTGTTATAACCTCCACCAAATTTGGTTGAAATAGGACCAGTAGTCTGAGACAAAAATGGGCACAGACGGACAGACAGATCCTACTCTTCTATATATATTGATATAGACTTAATGGCCAGTTACCAAGTTCTTTAATGGAGTGTATGGGATATTGTTTTTATTATAATTTTGTTCATATTTCTCACTAATCGGGCCTTGGTTAGTGATTCTGGCTGAATGTTTTGTTTTTGTTGAGAACATGGATGAACAGAAACCTATGGAATATTATGATCTTTTTGTTCGTTGATTTTTAATATCAAAACAGCCCTAAATAATGCTGAATAGGTCATTGTCGCATGGTTTCTGGCAAAAAGACACCCAGGATCTCTTAAACAGTCAAAAAGACACCCAGGATCTCTTAAACTGTCAAAAAGACACCCAGGATCTCAAAGTCTCGCCAAACAACGGGAATTTTGTTTAGTCGTCTGCTATTAATATTATGATAACTATTTGTTTGTGATCGGAGTGAAATATCAATGAAATTTAATTCGGCTTTGAGTTTGACTGACAGCGCAATTCCGCATCCTTGATAGTTGGACCAATATTAACAGCAGACGACTAAACAAAATTCTCGTTGTTTGGTTAGATTTTGAGATCCTGGGTGTCTTTTTGACAGTTTAAGGTTGGATGCGGGTGAAAAATTACCAATTTTCCGATAAATTTTCGATTTTGAGATGGTCAAGTTTTTCGTTTGTACAGGATCTAATAAAAATAATAAATTGTGTTAATAAAAAAAATATTGTGTTTTAATTCTGTTTTAGCCCTTTTAATAACCCACCCAAATTTTATTTATTACATAATCGCAACTAGAACAATGAAAAATTGATCAGATGTCCCGTTTTCGTGCAGTATAACAATTCTGTTTCCATGCACGAAAGTTCGGCTAAATGGTCTCGTTTTGAAGGGAATTTCTAGAAGTTTCCGGTCAAATCGGTACCTTTCCCAGAAATAGATATATGATGACATCATCCTCCCTAATAATAGATGGAATTCCGAGAAATTCCAGGGGAAATCTGATCAAAACAAGAAAGGATGAATCTGATTGGCTGATCGCATTAATAACAAGGTATGCGCATGCGCAGAGGTCACTTCCTGTAAAAATATATATTGATATTTCCGCCAAATCTTTCCTAAATTTATGAGAAAATGGTTGCTATTAAAGCGAAAACGATGCACCAATTCGGTAAAAAGAGAAAAGGTGTTAAACCTAGAGGTATGGGTGGTGGAAGAAAGCCAAAATCGACAAATGAGCAGTGTGGAAGTGCGGAGACAGTGACGTCTGCGACCGGCAGCGATGGTGAGAAATCGAAAAATTCTGAGAATTGTGCACAGGTATCCAAGAACGCTGAAACGTCTGCATCGGAGACAAAGTTCGAATATTTCCGAAATATAGGTATGGACACCGACACTGTATGATCGTGATGTTGGGAGGCCTAGTGGTGTTATTGTTGAAGCCGAGTCTGATGTTGGGAGTGGATGTCGGCTGATCGATCTATCATGTCTCCAAGATCTAATTCTGTTTTTGTCTTGTCCGGAGTGTTACGGGACGAAACAAAGCTTGGTGGAGGGAACAAGACAGAGACTCCAGTGTTCTTTGACCGTGAAATGTGACTGGTTTTTTTATATGTCAAAAACATTAAATAAAAAGTCGAAATTCACTGAATGTGAGAGCAGTACTGTCGGCAAAAAACTGTGGAATGGGTCATGCCAAAGTTTGTAAATTTTTAACAGGACTAAACATTCCACGCCCACTTCATCATAAATCGTTCCAGAATATTTCCAAAAAGTTGAATCCAGTGATAAATAAATACTGCGACACCAGTCTGACGAAAGCGTCAAATATAGTGAGAGCTGCATATAGAGAAGTTACTACTAGCAATGAAAATGATCCGATTGAGGCATGTGTGTCATTTGATGGGACATGGCACAGACGTGGACATTCAAGTCATTTTGGAGTAGCCAGTGTCATTGATTTAAAAACTGGAATTTTGTTGGATTACGATGTGCTATCAAACTACTGCCATGGTTGTGAGACAGGGCCTAAAGTAGAGGACGTTGCCTATATGGAATGGAGTAAAGAACATAAACTACATTGCCAAAAAAATCACGAAGGTTCCTCCAATTCAATGGAAATGGAAATTGCGAAACTTTTATTTTCACGTTCAATAAAAAAACATAATATCATCTACTCAACTGTGTTAACAGACGGTGACTCAAAGGCATTTGATGCTATTAAGGATGTTTATCAAGCATATGGTGTGATTGTTAAAAAAGAAGATTGTGTAAACCATGTTGCGAAACGAATGTGGACATCAATCGACACAATGAAAAAAAACAGTAAGGCACAGGGATTTTCGCTGGATGGTAAAGGGAAACTTACAAAAGGTGTCGTTGATAAACTTTCTGGAACTTATGCATCTGCATTGAAAAAAAATGCTCCAGATGTTGTTCAAATGAAAAATGCTGTGTATGCCAGTCTGTTTCATATGTGCTCTACCGATGAGGATCCTCGCCACTCATACTGCCCAAAGGGACCAGATTCATGGTGTCACTACAACCGTAGTTTAAGTGATGGCACTACGCCAAGAAGTCATACCAAAACATTGGACCGTACATATGCATATAAGCTACTGCCAATTTATGAGAGACTAACAAACCCATCATTGATGGAACGTTGTTCACGAATGAAGACCCAGAATAATAATGAATGCTTTAATGGCCAGATTTGGAGGCGGTGCCCAAAAACTGAATTTGCGTCATTGGGAACGATACAGACAGCAACTGCTTTGGCCACTCTGGAGTTTAATGAGGGACCGTTAGTAATTGGTGGTATTCTTGAAGAGCTGGGTATATCTCCAGGTGTGCATCAGCTGTCATATGCTAACAAAGCTAAAGTGAAACGTTTAAAGCGGGCTGCACAATCTGTTAAATTGTCCATAAAGAGACTTCGGCGAGCCAGAAAATCAAAGAAAGCTGTCCTTTCAGACAAGCGAGATGAGGCAGAAGGGGTGTGTTACAAAGGTGGAGGGTTCAATGTCTGACCTGGCAAGGCTTTTGATATTTTGGTAAATAACCATGTCCTTTGAAAAAATAAAATAAAATATATTAATTGTATTCATGTACATCAATTTATATTTAGTAATGGCAATACACACCGTAATGCCCAAAGTAATTGACCACTTAACCACAGCAGAATTATGGGTAATTTTTTAGGATTTAGTCGGAAATATTGCTTGTTGCCATTCATCGGAAAGCTCTCGCTGAGCTTTCCGATGAATGGCAACAAGCCATATTTCCGACTAAATCCTGAAAAATTACCCATAATTCTGCTGTGGTTAAGTGGTCAATTACTTTAGGCATTACTGTATATGTCGTTCATCATGAAAGTAGAATGTCATTCAATCTTCAGTTCTGCACCATACATCCATGGATCATGGGAAAAAAATTAAAACCTCAAACATGTTGAAATTAAATGTACATGTAACTTAATGCTTATTCTGTATCTTCACATTGTAAATATAGCCATCACTTAGATCTATGTTGTAAATTTATACCGTAATGCCCAAAGTAATTGACCACTTAACCACATCAGAATTATGGGTAATTTTCAGGATTTAGTCGGAAATATGGCTTGTTGCCATTAATCGGAAAGCTCCCATGAAAACTTTCTGATGAATGGCAACAAGCCATATTTCCGACTAAATCCTGAAAAATTACCAATAATTCTGCTGTGGTTAAGTGGTCAATTATGTTGGGCATTACTGTATATACTAGTACTAGTATTATAGTACGGTTTATACATGTACAATACATTGGTTCTAAAAGAAAGTTCAAACATGCATGCAGTAATGCATATACATATTAGATATATGAATAAAAAGACAACATAGAACTCATTAGTACTAACTACTAGTATATCAGCACCTAGAATACTCATGTTAGAAAATGTTTGCAAAAGATTTGATGCATTTTGGTAACTGTGATAAACATTTTCCCGTGATTTTGATTTGGTGCAAAACTCCCAAGATTATCGTCTGCCATTTCCATAGTAACCATACTAATATTCTCAACATAAAAGGGCAAGCAGAATAGAATGACAAGAGCTCATTATTTCATACTGATTTTTTCAACACATACAGATATAATATACTCCTGTAAGAAAATCTTGCAAAATATTTGGTCCAGTTTCGACAATTGATAACTGATCTTCACATTTTCCTGTGATATCATGGTTTGGTGAAAAATTACAAGGTGACCGCCGTTCCCATAGTAACCATACTATTATTCCCTACAAAAAGAGGCACTCAGAAAATGAAATTACAACATAGCACTTATTATTATTAACTGATGATTTCACCACAAGGAATACTCCTACTACAGTGGGAAAAGCTTGCATGAGATTTGGTGTATTTTCGTCAATTGATGACTGAGATTCTGATTTTGTTTATCACGGTTTGGTGCCGCTGTTTCCATGGTAACCATACTGTTAATCTGCTTGGCCTTTTTGGTTGGGAATAGTGTACCTACCAGGCAACCCCAATACATACCAATCATCAATAAGTCAAAATAAAGCAATCTAACCTCAAAGATAAAATTTACAATGCATATTTAGTGAAAATTTGTTAATAAATCTCAAGAATATTGCATATCAGTGCTTTATTCTATGATTTCACAGAATAGCGATAAATTTACTGCATTGTCAACCTTGGGAAATAAAATTCTCAGAAAGTTTTCAATGTACACGCCTGAAACTTCACAGTTATCTTCAGAATTGTGTATTCTAGGGTATAATAAGTAATTTCCTTGATATAACTTAAAAACAAAAAAATTATCATGGGTATATGTTGACCCCTGGGAAATTTTGAAGAAAAAAAAAATGCCAAATTTTGATATAAATTTAAAAAAAAGAGTTTGAATGGTGGCTATAATAAAAACTAGTGTTATTATTCCCTAGAATAATCATTTGTGAACAGATTAAAAAAAAATTCAGCCCTCTACCTCGACTGACAGCTGAGAATTTGATTTTCTGGCAGATTTAAGACAAATTTCAGCTAATATGCATCAGTATTTAAAAATATAGATTTTCACCCACATCCAACCTTAAGAGATTCTGGGTGTCTTTTTGACAGTTTAAGAGATCCTGGGTGTCTTTTTGCCAGAAACCATGCGACAATGACCTATTCAGCCTAAATAATAGATCATTCTAAGGTATACTGTTTCATATGAATGGGGGAATCCACTATGTAATTAAAATAATAAGATGCTCTGTTGTTTTTTTTCTTCAGGAATGTGAATGTGAGAAAGGCATTCAGCTCGGATTATGGTAACATAAAAAAAGTGATCGAAACCATTGACCTTCATATGAATGTTATGAGCGACCTTGAACAGTTCAACAAAGCTCGCAGAGATGAGGTAATTTGTATTCTCTGATAAAATGTCTAACCCTTTCTTTACTAAATGGATTCTTCCGACCAGTTATGAAAGTATACATTGGAATGGTTTATTATTCATCTGGAGGGGTATTGAAAAGATAGTAGACACAATTAATTCAAATGCAGAGGGAGCAGAAGATCTTGACTTGTTTTACATCGTCTCTGGTATTTAACCCCTTCTATACTAAATAGATTCTCCCACCAAGTTAAAGACATATGTGACCCGCCATATCAAATCCAGTCGTACGTCGGGATTTTTTTACCCTGTGCCAATGCATTCTCTTATATATGCGAGTCGACCATAGGTTGCCTCGCATATATAAGAGAACGCATTGGCCTAACAATTGTTTACAATTTTAATAATTTTTTCTTGTATTCTTTAACAATTTTATAATTTCACCCATACAGAGCCCCAGACAAACATGAGCAGACGAGACTCTTCTATATGCTTCTATATATGTGTGGGGCTCCCTGCAGGGTAATGGATGTTTTTTATTTTATGTCCTAAAAATTGTAAGAAACATTTATTTAAAAAAAATGATAAAAAATTGTTAGGCCAATGCATTCTCTTATATATGCGAGGTGACTATGGTCGACTCGCATATATAAGAGAATGCATTGGCACAGGGTAAACAAATCCCGACTTACGACTGGATTTGATATGGCGGGTCACATATTATGGACTTGTTCGAGTGCGTGAAACTGATGAGTTAGTATTCAGGCCGTTGCCAACCTGGGGAATGTAGCATTCTACTAACATCACCGGAAATTGCAAAGAAATTGACTATACCACTCCATTGAAAACATCACCTGAACCACACTCAATTGTAAATATCTACATCCCAATTCGGGACGCAACTATTGGCGATAAATTAACATAAATGATTTCGCCATTAATAGGCATTGCATTTAATTAATATATAAGAATGGCGGTGTGTGTTTTCAGTTTGGAATAATATTCGTAAAACTAACAACTTTGAGCAAGATTATTCTTTATTTCTAATTTATCACTTAAAAAAGTTTAGTACATTGGAATGGTCTGTTTATTGGTTTAGACTCTGGAGAGGTGTATATGTAATAATACGAATC
Organism: Siphonodentalium dalli; assembly: GCA_032622095.1. Classification (NCBI taxonomy): domain Eukaryota; kingdom Metazoa; phylum Mollusca; class Scaphopoda; order Gadilida; family Siphonodentaliidae; genus Siphonodentalium; species Siphonodentalium dalli. The sequence continues at coordinate 42,337,849 of CP136066.1, forward strand.
GAATGTGACACGTAGTGGAGCAACCACACATGTTGTGCCTCAAATTTGCCTTTTATCAGCGACATAGCGCTAAGAATAATTTATGTAACATCACGCAGTGATCATGACGGAGATGACATGCCAACTTGACAAGACGTTGATTGTGCAATCCTGTCTAGATTCTGGCCAACAAATCAAAAATGACCTTAGAAACCGTGTCATGACGTCTTCATTTTTCGTTTTCATTAAGCTAACCAAAAAAATTGGTCTAATTGAAATTAATAGACCTAAATCACATGTGATTTCTTCGTAAGTTGTGAATTAGTTACTTTCATTTTCATCGCGATGCTTCATTCCCAATTCCGCGTTTTTTTGCAATCTCCACACTGTTGCTAACCAGAAGTCACGTGATAATTTTTCCAAAATCCATACCCGCGATTTAAAAAATCACTGATGGATATAGAAAAAAAATATATGATGTCATTCACCTATAAGCAGCCTTGGTGGTTGCTCTGAATGAGTCCTGTTTATTGGAAGTTAGGCTTAAGGGTATTCCACGCCTGAGCTACAGTAATGCTCTAAATAATCGACTCCTTAACCACAGCGGAATTATGTAACTTTTCAGGATTTAGTCGGAAATATGGCTTTCCGATAAATGACAACAAGCCATATTTCCGACTAAATCCTGAAAAGTTACCCATAATTTTGCTGTGGTTAAGGAGTCGATTATTTAGAGCATTACTGTATGTCAGGAGGTGGAAAGTTTAGATGGACCTACACTGAAAACTACATAATTGTTAAGCTAGTACACCACATGAAGGAATCTATGCTATATGAAGACCACATGAAGCATATAATATAACAATAAGAATGTTAAAAAGATGACTTTAATCATAGTTTAGAAGTGAAATTTTGGGAAGAGCGTTCTCAGCCAGTATACAAATTTAGTAGAAATAAATAACTGCCATAAAAAGTACATGATCTGAACTAGTCAAAGGCTCGAATGGCAATTTAATTGATTTCAATTCTGCTTCAAGAATCTCGAAATTATTTTATTTGTGTGCTGGAACATTGTGAACATCCATTTTGCAAGAATTGATATAAACATTTGGGCTGAGATATAAACATTTGGGCTGAGATATAAACATTTGGGCTGAGATATAAACATTTGGGCTGAGATGAGTTTTAGCCTCACATTTAGGTCATATGTCCACAGCCAGATTCCCAGCTTACCAGCTATCTCTAACACTGTGGCCTATATACAGTTGATTTCTCCCAGCTTGAGTGGACTGACCTGCATATCAACATTGGGCCAGTTCCTTGATGTTCCTTGATGTTCCTTGCCCTGTGTGGGATAGCGTCACTAAATTCACCCTCTGGGGACCTCATTCTGCAAATGACAGACGCACTATTTTCAGGCTTGGTTTCACACCCAAAGTATTCAACATACCGTCTGTTTCCCTGCTTATAAAACAAATATTCGTACCTCATAAACACCACTGAAATACATAATATGTTAAATTACAAACTAATAGAAATTATAACATTATTTGAAATCAGTTTTTTTTCTCAACCTTATGAAATGTAAGACTTAATTGGTCTTATTTATTATTTTGATCCTAATAAACCTTAATTATTTGTTAACAGGACGGTACTGCAGTTCAAGCATTTGTTGCCGAATGTCATGGCCAGATTGTGGGCGTGGCTGTAATCAGGACAGAAGAGGTCAGTTCTACTATCAACACTAGTATTCTACAGTTTTTATTTTTCCTTTCATTAACCGTTTGGGTTATCTGTGTAATTAATTAAATAGTATTTAATTTGTATTTTCCATTTTGGAAAGTGATTTCAGTATTCTGCAATTTGACTTTATATTGAATTTGAAACTACACCTTTATATATTTGTAAGTTGAATTTGAAGTTTGTCGATTAGCAGTAGGCTTTTAACCATCTCATTATTACAGGTGAAACCATGGCCAGTTGTTACCACAGACATGTTATTTCGACAGCAGTACTAGTTGGGAGGAATTATTGTTTGGCGTCTGTTATTATTGAAATAACGCAACAAAGCGACCACTTTTTTCTTTGAAACTAGCACTTTTAATTAAATGAGAAAAGATCAGTAATGAAGGACACACAGTAAACACTTTTTGTAAATTTTGGGGACAATCGGCTCACATGAATGTTAACCCTTCCCAATTTCTATGCCAGTGATTTGGCCAATTACATCTTATACAGAAATACAAGCAACAAGTATAAACTAAGGTATTGCTGGGACTTGTCCAATCAGAATTGAGGAAAATAAGAGAGAAAAATAATGGTGTAATAATAGAATTCAGTTGTGTTGAACTCTGTTAGTGACTTTGCTGACCGCATCGACTCTGAAACTATTCAGTCATCCATTGGCTCAGTATTCGGCTTGCTTGTTGGTCAACATGAATAAGGTCATTATTTTCAAGGGTGTCTGTCATTTGCAGAATGAGGTCCCCAGAGGGTGAATTTAGTGATGCTACCCCGCATAGCGGGCTAGCATCATCAAATTCACCCTCTGGGGACCTCATTCTGCTTACACCTCAGCAGAATGAGGTTCCCAGAGGGTGAATTTGGTGATGCTAGCCCGCTATATGGGGTAGCATCACTAAATTCACCCTCTGGGAACCTCATTCTGCAAATGACAGGCTCACTATTTCAAGGCTTGATTATTTTCTGTTAAAACCTGATAAATAATTTTCATGCAGCCCAGTGTGTAGCCTCGCAGAAAATTTACTTGTAATTAAGTATATTAGGTCCAAGTGTTATGTCACAATAAATAAATAACTTGAGGCTCATTCAGCAACTGGGGCAGATGGTCAAATATTATTATTTCTATTTTATATCTGGCAATATAACGAACAATGGATTGTTCTAAAAATTGTAAAGATGTATGCTACTTTACAGAGCTGTTAAGTTTCACGGATTGTCCGTGGACTCCCGGATTGCCATAGTGAAAAACCCCAAAATACGGATAAGCACCCATTTCTCAGGTATGCACTTTGATTGCAGGATGACAACCTTAATTGATTTTTACACCCCCCCAAGCCATGATTGTGTCATGATGTGTAAAAATGCTGTGAACACACAATTCATAGGTGACCACAGAAGGGAAAAATGACTGATATGACAATGTAAACAATAGAAGGGCGAACTCTATATTTTTAACAGGATGTGTTATTTCCCCGGCAAGCCTTGAAATAGTGTGCCCGTCATTTGCAGAATGAGGTCCCCAGAGGGTGAATTTAGTGATGCTACCCCGCATAGCGGGCTAGCATCACCAAATTTACCCTCTGGGGACCTCATTCTGCAAATGACAGGCACGCTATTTCAAGGCTTGTTCCCCAGCCGCTGTAGCTTTCTACTGCACATGTCTTATAAGCCACAGCCTGAGCACTCAAATACGGCCAATATTTCTCAGCTGTTCAAAGCATTGTATTATTTTATATAACATACATGTATCTCACATTTGCTGTATAAAACTTTGTTTTCATTAGTGTTTTGTTTAGGTATATATATATTTATAAAATAAACACATATAGAAGCTCATAATTTCATAAAGATGCATAATCGTCATCATATATAAAAAGATGAAATTAAATAAATTTTTTATTAACATGCCACTCATGAGCATATTTGGGCATACATCCCGCAAAAATCTCCTGGGCCATTTTTACCCTGTGCCAATGCATTCTCTTATATATGCGAGTCGACCATAGGTCGCCTCGCATATATAAGAGAATGCATTGGCCTAACAATTTTTTACAATTTTAATACTTTTTTCTTGTATTCTTTAACAATTTTATAATTTCACCCATACAGAGCCCCAGACAAACATGAGCAGACGACACTCTTCTATATGCTTCTATATATGTGTGGGGCTCCCTGCAGGGTAATGGATGTTTTTTTATTTTATGTCCTAAAAATTTTAAGAAACATTTATTTAAAAAATGATAAAAAATTGTTAAGCCAATGCATTCATCAGGCTTATGCAAGACTCTTTCTATTTACGGGACATATATTAGATATTGTAAGATGTCATATATTTTTACAGGACATTGAATACATTAGAACGCAATATAACACAGAAGTTTTCATATATTTTTACAAGACATTGAATACATTAGAGCGCAGTATAACATAGAAGTTTTAATATATTTTTTCAGGACATTGAATACATTAGAGCACATTATAACATAGAAGATTTCATATATTTCAACCACCACAAGAGAAGCGAGCACGGACATCTTCATCACTTTGCTTTGAATCCTGTGTTTAAACATCTGTCAAAACACTTTCTTAAGGTATGTTGCACAATAACCTTACTATCTTAACACTTTGGCAGGTAGAATGCATGTATGTCTGAGCTACTAATTATATATTTTTTAATTTCTGAGAAAATTTGAAGTATAGGTTTCATGGTTGTATAAATTGTTTTGATATATAGTGTAATCCCACATTTTCATGTGATTTTTCCAGTTGCAATCTAAAGAAATACATTCGGTAAATGATATTGATAGTGATATATCAAATCAAACTTATTTTACCTTATCTTAATGCAGTGTATAAGGAACATTAGATTTCTGATATGGTTTATGAATATTTATCATCGCATTGTAGGAAATCCTGAGAATTGGCAACAAAACGTGTCTGTATTATCCGCTCTACCCAAGTTACAGCAAAAAGGAGGTATGTAGAACTGGTTGACTTTTCATTGTTTTTAAAGGCACGGATTTCCTCCGTTGTGGGCTGTTAAAATAGACGCACCTGTTTTCAACTGCCATAATCAGAAAAAAAAGAAAAAAATATAGACATATTTGTTTCTTATACCAATCATACATGTCGCGTAAATGATATGTTATTGTCAAGTTTGTACACTGTGTTATGTAAATAAAAGCCATTTTCTGTAACATGTTTGGCTTTTGTTTACATAACAAAGCACACAAAGTTGACAATAACATACTATTTACACATTATTTTGATTTGTATAAGAACAAAGTATGTCTATGTTTTAATATTCTTTCTGTTTATGGTGGTTTTAGTGGATGTGACTATTTTAACACCAATATCCAATGGGAAGGCCGCCCGTGCCTTTAATACTCTTTTATCTATTGTAAATATTTTGGAGCCATAGCAAAAATTTCTCCAAAAAATAAATATCACTCAATCTTTTATACAAGCCTGGATATAGTGTGTCTGTCATTTGCAGAATGAGGTCCCCACAGGGTGAATTTAGTGATGCCACCTACACAGAGGGATAGCATCACTAAATTCACCCTGTGGGGACCTCATTCTGCATGGCCTCATCTTCTGGGAACATTGCTTTTGTTACTTTTTCCTTCTGTTCAGTTTCTACATCCCTTAATTTACAGAAAATAAAATGCATAATCGAGGTGACTAATAGGTGAACATCACCAACTTCAACTGGTGAACTTCAATCTTATCCTAGTTCTCCCATAGTAGTTGAGGCCTAAACAGAATGAGGTTCACAGAGGTTGATTTTGGTGATGCTAGCACGCCGTGCAGGATAATGTCACTAAATTCACCCTCTGGGGACCTCATTCTGCATATATCAGACACACTATTTCAAGGCGATAATGAGATGAGTTTTGTAAATTTCACTATAAACTTGGGACCAGGGGCGCCGGAAGAGGGGGGGGGGCAGAGGGGGCAGCTGACCCCCCTGCCCTTGACCAAGGGGGGCAAGCGGGGGCAGGACTTGCCCTTTTTCTGGAGACAGAAAAAGCTTTTTGTGTGTTTAATCTCGTGTTTTTATAGCAAAATGTGACTTTTTTGGTCCAAATACCACCAATTTCACAAGGAATATAAATTTTTTGTCAATTTTATCACAAAACGGCCATAAAAACCGACAAATACCATTAAAATAGGGATTTTTGCCACAATGAATTTATGGTTATTTTCCCGAGTTTGCGGAGAAAATGCCCTTTTTTGCGGAAAAGTGCCCTTTTTGTAGGCTCTGCCCCCCCCTGCCCTTGGATGCTTCTGGCGCCCCTGCTTGGGACTAGTTGAAGATTCTATTTATTACTTGATACAAAACCTTAAAATCCATAAATGTACTTAAAGACATATTATGGACTTGTTCGGGTGCATGAAACTAATAAGTTAGTGTTCAGGCACTATGCCAACAGTGGGAATGTAGCAATCTACTAACATCTCTAAGAAATAGACGATACCACTCCATAAGTATCATCGTTTGAACTACGCATAATTGTAAATATTTAAATCTTGATTCAGGATGCCACAATTGGTGATAAACTATCGCAAATATTTCAGTCATCGAGAGTCATTTCATTTAATTAATATATAAGAATGCAGTGTGTGTGCTGGAAATTTGGATTAAAATTCATAATAATAACTACTTTGAGCAAGAATATTCTATATTTGAACACCCAACCGGAGTGTTTCACATCACTTTAAATTGGAAATGAGAAACTAAACCCTATAAGGCAAGCCGGAAGTCAAGCCGGAAGTTTGTCCTCTGTCCCTGCGTCAAGAAATAGTGCCAGATAAATAACACATTTTGAGGTATTTAATGACTTGAATTTAATGAAATATTTGTTCAAACTAAATCGACAATAGTCACAAACATCAATTAACCCTTTACCCAACAGAAGGACCATAGGTCGCCTCGCATATATAAGAGAATGCATTGGCTTAACACATTAAAAATTATAAAATTGTTAAAGAATGTAAGAAAAAATGGTATAAAGTGTTTTTTAGGCCAATGCATTCTCTTATATATGCGAGGCGACCTATGGTCAACTCGCATATATAAGAGAATGCATTGGCACAGGGCATAACTGTAACTATTACAATGTGGTCAAGGAGCCGGTTCCAATGATATCCATATTTGTATGGTTCTATTGAGACAGACCGCTGATATTTTAGGCTGTTGAAGCTTTATTTGGCCGGTTTTGGCTGGTTTGTTGGGTAAAGGGTTAAGCATACGTATAATGCAGAATGTAAACACGCAACAAGCCAGAAGTCAAAGGTAACGATTCCGAGCAACAATACACCTAGCGCTATTTCATGTTATACAACGGTTGTTATTTTATACCAGTATTATAGAATGGATTTATACAACGAAAGAAGGGTCAGATAATTTAATAAGTGTTTTTATACCCAAGCCTTGAAATAGTGTGTCTGTCATTTGCAGAATGAGGTCCCCAGAGGGTGAATTTAGTGATGCTACCCCGCATAGCGGGCTAGCATCACCAAATTCACCCTCTGGGGACCTCATTCTGCTTACACCTTAGCAGAATGAGGTCCCCAGAGGGTGAATTTGGTGATGCTAGCCCACTATGCGGGGTAGTATCACTAAATTCACCCTCTGGGGACCTCATGCTGCAAATGACAGACACACTATTTCAAGGCTTGTTTATACCCCCACTCTCGAAGAGAATGGGGGCTATACTTGATTGCCCCTGTCGGTCCATCCAGTTGTCAGATCTGAATGAAATTTGGTATGGATGTTCACCACTATGAGGGCATTCAATGGAGTGTTCATTTGTTTTTTTCTGGATTATCCATTCTAGAGTTATTCATCTTTGTTTATCTGAAAATGTTTTTTTGTCTGTCCGATCAGATATCTCCACCACCAGTTGACGAATCTCAATGATATTTGATTGAGTGTTTGATTATTTTTTTCCTGTTTTCCGTTCTAGAGTTATTCATCTTTGTAAATTAGGAAGTGTTGGTCTTTTGTCCATTTCTCAACCAGATATCAATTAAATTTGGTATGGATGTTCGCTATTATTATTAATTATTTATGTTATAACTAGGATTTAGAGAGCCATTCTCTGGTTGACTGTCTGAATGACATGGTTCCTGTTCGTATGAGGAGGCAGATGACATACCCGCTGGAGAAGCTGGACATTAATGCTCCGTCGCAGAGAATATTGAAGGAGGAGCTGCCCTATGCTCTCAACCACGTCAACAGAAAACTCGTACAGGAACCAAAGGTACAAATAATACCAACTTTTACCCTTTCATGACGGGAGCTGCACTGGTGCAGCATTAAAAATCATGTGCCATGCATTCTCTTATATATGCGAGTCTCCCATAGTGAGCGTCGCATATATAATAGTATGCACTGGCTTACAAAGTCAAGATAAATATTCTTAGGCCAATGTGTTCTCCTATATATGCGAGGCTTCCTATGAGAGACTCGCATATATAAGAGAATGCATTGGCACATGGTTTTCGCAAAATTTCAGGAAGCTCCAGTCATGGAAGGGTTAATATAAAATATTGGAGCTTGTAAGAAATTTGCCACTCCCCTCTCCCAAAGTTTTTATCTCGGCTAAATAAATAGAAATTATGTATTCTCGAGCCTTGAAATAGTGTGTCTGTCATTTGCAGAATGAGGTCCCCAGAGTGTGAATTTAGTGATGCTACACCGCATAGCAGGCTAGTATCACCAAATTCACCCTCTGGGAACCTCATTCTGCTGAGGTGTAAGCAGAATGAGGTCCCCAGAGAGTGAATTTGGTGATGCTAGCCCGCTATGTGGGGTAGCATCACTAAATTCACCCTCTGGGGACCTCATTCTGCAAATGACAGACACACTATTTCAAGACTTGTGTATCTCAGGACCATCGACATCATCTGAAGAGTGTGCCACATGAAAATTGTTTACCAAGAATTTTTCAAGAGTTTAAAATTCAGGCTCAAGCCTTGAAATAGAGTGTCTGTCATTCACAATAAGAACTTTAGATAGGCTAACCTCTATACGAGCGCCTGCGGCGCATAAGATACTATGGGTGGCGGGATGGGGTGGTGGGTGGGTACTAACCTCTATACGAGCGCCTGCGGCGCATAGGATACTATGGGTGGCGGGATGGGGTGGCGGGATGGGGTGGTGGGTGGGTACTAACCTCTATACGAGCACCTGCGGCGCATAAGATACTATGGGTGGCGGGATGGGGTGGTGTGTGGGTACTAATCTCTATACGAGCGCCTGCAGCGCATGAGATACTATGGGTGGCGGGATGGGGTGGTGGGTGGGTACTAACCTGTTGTTAAAGTGATGTGAAACACTCAGTTGAGGTTTTCCAAACGGAATAACAAATAATTATGCCAAATTAAGTTATGTTCATAAATTTGATATCCAAATAGTCAGAACACAGCGTCATTGTTATAAACGAATTACATACAGAGGCTATTATTGGCACAATCATTGTTGCAATGTTTATGACCAATAATGCGTCCCGAATAAAGTAGTAAATATTTACAATTGTGTGTAGTTCAACTGTTGTGTTCTCTGAAATGATACAGTCGAGGGTCCTTTTTGTGTTTATTTTGAAAATCTGAGACGACTTATTTTTTGTTTTTACAAATTTTACAGGTTGTAGTAAATGCCAGAATAGTGGTGGTCGGAGCTTCTGATGTGGGAATGTCGTTCATGGAATGTCTCGCTTACTGGTAAGTTGATGCCTGCAGTATGTCGTTCATGGAATGTCTCGCTTACTGGTAAGTTGATGGCACTAGTATGTCCTTCATGGAATGTCTCGCTTACTGGTAAGTTGATGGTTGCAGTATGTCCTTCATGGAATGTCTTGCTTACTGTTAAGTTGACAGCCCAAGTATGTCGTTCATGGAATGTCTCGCTTACTGGCAAGTTGATGGCACTAGTATGTCGTTCATGGAATGCCTCGGGTACTAGTAAGTTGATGCCCCCAGTGGCTCAGTTGGTAAATTGCATAGTATCAGATGGAATTATCTCTCTGCGTGATTTTTTCTCCTCCATGATATCTGATCATATCCAAGCCTGAGTTTAGTGTGCCTGTCATTTGGAGAATGAGGTCCCCAGAGGGTGAATTTAGTGACGCTATCCAGCATAGCGTGCTAGCATCACTAAATTCACAACTCTTGGGACCTCATTCTGCTTAGGCCTCATCTTCTCTGGAAAGTTTCTTTATTATAAAATTTCTATAGAAACTTCTTCACATAGATTCTATTTCTTTGTTTAGTTTAGTTTCTCTATATCCCCAAATTGGCAGACAACACATTGCATAATCGAGGTTCCCAATGGGTGTACATCACAATATTCACCATTTGGGAACTTAAATCTGAGTCTATGTCTCCCATAGGGGAGGTCATGCAGAATGAGGTCACCAGAGGGTGAATTTGGGGATGCTTGCCTGCTTTGTGGGATAGCATCACTAAATTCACCCTCTGGGGACCTCATTCTGCAAATGACAGGCACTTTAAACTGAGGCTTGATTCAGCTGCACCCTAGCGATGCTCTTGTCATTATTAAAATACTAATCAATTGAGATTTCTAGAAATTGTCTTTTATCATTCTTGGAGCTGTGGCTCCCATAGGTTAATTTATTTAACCCTTTCATGAGGTTCATGATGGGAGCTGCACTGGTGCAGCATTAAAGATCCTGTGCCAGTGCATTCTCTTATATATGCGAGTCTCCCATATGGAGCCGTGCATATATAAGAGAATGCACTGGCTTACAAGATGAAGGTAAATATTGTTAGGCTCCCTGTGGGAAATCAAATATATAAGACAATGCATTGGCACAGGGTTTTCTCAAAATTTCAGGAAAATCCATTCATGGATGGGTTAAAGGAAGCTAATTTACAGTAATGCCCTAAATAATCGACTCGTTAACCACAGCAGAATTATGGGTAATTTTTCAGGATTTAGTTGGAAATATGGCTTGTTGCCATTCAACGGAAAGCTCTCAGTGAGAGCTTTCCGATGAATGGCAACAAGCCATATTTCCAACTAAATCCTGAAAAATTACCCATAATTTAGTCGGAAATATGGCTTGTTGCCATTCAACGGAAAGCTCTCACTGAATGGCAACAAGCCATATTTCCGACTAAATCCTGAAAAATTACCCATAATTTTGCTGTGGTTAAGGAGTCGATTATTTATGGCATTACTGTAGCTCACCTGCAGTTTTCAACTGGGCAGCTGTAGGCCTTTAACAAAAGAGACAATTGATATCACTGTGATGTTGTGTCTGCTGATTGTAAGGGAGATTATTCAATGCATTGATGAAACTTATCAAATCATATATGGCTGATGTTCGGGTGCTAACTAACAATTGTTTATTTTTTATAGTCCCCACCTCCACTTCAACAACGTGACATTGATCTCTCCGCATGGCCTGCCCGGCGAGTTACCACCAGATGATCTTCGAGATCACATGATCTCATCCAGGTATGATTTTATATATCTCGAGCCATTATAGCTCTTTCAACATTTAACGTCAAAATATTTGCTTAATTCTTATATGATACTACCCTGTACTGTCAAAATATTTGTAAAGAAAAAAATGCATTTCTTGACCAAGTCTGCAAATAGTGTGTGAAATTTAGAGAATGAGGTCCCAGATGGTGAATTTAGTGACACTTATCCTGCAATAAACAATCTAATATCTCTAATGATCCTACATAATTAACCCTTTACCCAACAAAGCGGCCAAAAACGTCCAAATAAAGCTTCAACAGCCTAAAATATCTTCGGTCTGTCTCAATAACACCATACAAATATGGATATCATTGGAACCGGTTCATTGACCACATTGTGATGGTTACAGTTATGCCCTGTGCCAATGCATTTCTCTTATATATGCGAGTCGACCATAGGTCGCCTCGCATATATAAGAGAATGCATTGGCCTAAAAAAAATCTTTTTTAACACTTTTTTAACACTTCTTACATTCTTTAACAATTTTATAATTTTTTCTTACATTTTTTAACATTTTTTATAATATTTTTCTACATTCTTTGACAATTTTATCATTTTTAATATCTGTTAAGCCAATGCATTCTCTTATATATGCGAGGCGACCTATGGTCGACTCGCATATATAAGAGATTGCATTGGCACAGGGCCGTTCTGTTGGGTAAAGGGTTAAGGAAACTACTATATATTTACTCATTGTTTTGATTTATGACCTGAAATGGGCACTCACAGTCTGACAAGTAATTATGCCGATTGGAATAATCAACAAAATTAATTTGGAGATAGTCAGTTTGTTTAGAGCAATTTCATATACATATCATAATTGGGGTCTTAGGGCCACAGGTCAAAATGAGCTATTGTTAATATCAACTGAAAATTTGCTGATTAATTTGGTTGAATGGATGGTTTAATTAGACGATGTTGCAAAAGTGCATCCCGCAATGTGTACAGATAAAGGTGAATCAGGCCCTTATTTCATGGACAAGCCTTGAAATAGGGTGTCTGTCATTTGCAGAATGAGGTCCCCAGAGGGTGAATTTAGTGATGCTACTCCGCATAGCGGGCTAGCATCACCAAATTCACCCTCTGGGGACCTCATTCTGCTTACACCTCAGCAGAATGAGGTCCCCAGAGGGTGAATTTGGTTATGCTAGCCCGCTATGCGGGGTAGCATCACTAAATTCACCCTCTGGGGACCTCATTCTGCAAATGACAGACACACTATTTCAAGGCTTGTTCATATATGGGTTAAGATGTTTTTCCATTCTCTTTCAGTCATTGTTACTCTCAAGACGAATGTGCTAAGATGTCATTGAGGACATGGACGAATTCCGTGTATGGCAGAATGACGTCTATCGATAGGTAATTATCTCCAGAAAACAATTACAGTAATGCCCTAAGTAATCAACCCCTTAACCACAGCAGAATTATGGGTAACTTTTCAGGATTTAGTCGGAAATATGGCTTGTTGCCATTCATCGAAAATCATGAATGAACTGACGTCACATGCAATTGCATGCAAAATAAAAACAGTCTAATGTATATTCTTGCGTACTATAAACAAATAATTCCTAGTTTTTATCAGTATTTGATTGCCTCCCATCATGGGTAATATGTGACCCGCCATATAAAATCCAGTCGGAAGTCGGGATTTTTTTACCCTGTGCCAATGCATTCTCTTATATATGCGAGTCAACCATAGGTCGCCTCGCATATATAAGAGAATGCATTGGCCTAACAATTTTTTACAATTTTAATAATTTGTTCTTGTATTCTTTAACAATTTTATAATTTCACCCATACAGAGCCCCAGACAAACATGAGCAGACGACACGCTTCTATATATGTGTGGGGCTCCCTGCCGGGTAATGGATGTTTTTTTATTTTATGTCCTAAAAATTGTAAGAAACATTTATTTAAAAAACATGATAAAAAATTGTTAAGCCAATGCATTCTCTTATATATGCGAGGCGACCTATGGTCGACTCGCATATATAAGAGAATGCATTGGCACAGGGTAAAAAAATCCCGACTTCCAACTGGATTTGATATGGCGGGTCACATATGTTAAAACATATCAGAAAGTAACTAATATATTTGTGGAGTACTTATTATTTAATTATATAAAAACCGCATATTTACGAGATTATGTCCATTGAATTCAATTTCCGTTAGAATCGTTCCATCTACAATTTCCGTTAGACACATATGCGCGTCAAATTGCTGTTGGGAGAATTTAGCAAATCAAGCTAATTGTGTGACACAGTTACACTTGCAGGTTGGGAGAATTTACTCAATAATGTTAATTGTCCGACACAAATCCAAAAAACTCTTAAAATTGTAATTTGTGTGGTGGATTCTGTCACACAAATGGTAGATAAACGTGTTATACACGCAATGTGTTTGTACCGATTCATGTATTCCGACTTGGCTCGTTTTCATGATCATATAGCGCCTCGTCGCTATATGGCCACAAAAACTGGCCTTGTCATGATACATGAATCGGTACAAACACATTTTATATATTTATACATTTATCATCATATCTCCATGACACCCGTAATTCTTTAAGAGGTAATTATCAGCAGTTGCTCACCTGTCAGGGCTAATATTTCAATGCGAATTCACGAATCGATTTGCTTAAATATTTGCGCAACAAAAATCACGAGAATCCAAGTGGATTCGAGCTGTATATGCACTTAGATTTTTCTCATACGGTGAAAGGATTTAATTGACTGAGCATTCAGGTAGTGGAAAATGGGTCACTAGGTTTGATACTGTTATCATAATACCGCTTTGATCTATGCCGAAGGCATTGATGCATGCGCTAAAATACAAAAGAATTACACAAATCACAAACAGTCTACAGTGTCACAGGTTTATCGCAAGATAATTTTAACAGTAATAACTGACGTCATCATTATTTTGGGAATTAATCACCATTTGGGAAATACCTACCTTTTATAACATTCTATATTTGTTGGCGTTCTCGTATTCGTCATCATCTGAGGCTACATCACATATAGAGTGTGCCAAAATGCAATCTATCCTAAATTCAGCATTCAGTACTGGTGACTATCATTTTTATAAATACAGATTTCAATACTATAAATAGCTATTTTATAAAATACAGATAAAACTTAAGATGGGGTATATTATTTGTCTATAAAGGCATAATAAAGTGGTTTATTTCGATCGTTATTCGCGGTAAATCTCTTGGCTAATCTGCAATTTGCCTTGATTGCAGGTGCCAACAAGATAGAGTGCTCTCTCTTGGTACACACCGAAAATTTTCTCGATGATTTCTGTTCTAAAAATAGCCCCTAAAACTGTCACGCTGATGTGATAAGATATTCTAAATAAATTGATATTAATTGATAGAAACTTTTCAGGAGATATTTATTATTTTATACCCCAGAATCTATATAAAACTTTCTGAGCAGAGCTAGATTATCTTTATCAGCCTACCTATATTTCGATCAGTGGGGTGCCTCATTTTCTTTATTAAATTAACAGGAAGAAGAAGCATGTGGTTGTCAATGGTAACACACAGGTGCCATATGACCACCTGGTTATCTGCACGGGCCAGCAGTATCAGGTCCCATGTCCTGGGAGAGAAAATGACATGTACATGGGAGTCGTGCCAAAGAATCTGTTCATTGTTAACGATTCGTATGACGCAGCTGTCGCTCTCTACTGGGTCGAGAACAGGATCCTCAAAGGAGAGAGTACGTTCACAGTTATTATTTTAGTTTAGTTTATTTAACCCTTTGAGTGCCAGGGGCCGATCCAATCGGCCCTAAACCTACAAAATAAGTCTGTTAAAGAATATAAGAATAAATTATTAAAATTGTAAAAAAAAAATAAAAAAATTGTTAGGCCAATGCATTCTCTTATATATGCGAGGCGACCTATGGTCGACTCGCATATATAAGAGAATGCATTGGCACAGGGTATATGGGTTGATACAAAAATCGACCTGGCACTCAAAGGGTTAACTGATACAAAGAGTTATTTCATGTAAATTAAAGGCCCACTAAATTATGATTTTTTTTATAGTGACTTGATATACGGTTTTGATAACAATTTATGCCATAAAATATGATTAAAATACTATAATTCATCACCATTTGAAACATCTGTGTCTCAGAATATGCCCATCGAGAAATAGAAAACAGCTGAAATCATAAAGAAGATTACCCCCTTTTTGGTTCCCAGAATGCAACAGAATTCAAATCAAAGATGCATTTTCAATGAATGATGAATAACTCTATCTTGAAGATGTAGAGTTATTCCACCTCCATTGAAAATAATAAACTTTTTGCTACATCTGGATGACAAAAACATGTCGGTAACTCAACAAAAACAACATGTTCACAGTTTTTTCGACCGGATCAGTTGATAATACAATGATTTGGAGCTTCCTTTTTCAAATAGTATATAATATGGCATATATTTTATACATGTGATCTGGGGGTTCATGGTATATAATATGGCATATATTTTATACATGTGATCTGGGGGTTCATGGTATATAATATGGCATATATTTTATATATTGTGATCTGGGGGTTCATGGTATATAATATGGCATATATTTTATATATTGTGATCTGGGGGTTCATGGTATATAATATGGCATATATTTTATATATTGTGATCTGGGGGTTCATGGTATATAATATGGCATATATTTTATATATTGTGATCTGGGGGTTCATGGTATATAATATGGCATATATTTTATATATTGTGATCTGGGGGTTCATGGTATATAATATGGCATATATTTTATATATGTGATCTGGGGGTTCATGGTATATAATATGGCATATATTTTATATAATGTGATCTGGGGGTTCATGGTATATAATATGGCATATATTTTATATATTGTGATCTGGGGGTTCATGGTGTATAATATGGCATATATTTTATATATTGTGATCTGGGGGTTCATGGTATATAATATGGCATATATTTTATATATTGTGATCTGGGGGTTCATGGTGTATAATATGGCATATATTTTATATAATGTGATCTGGGGGTTCATGGTGTATAATATGGCATATATTTTATATATTGTGATCTGGGGGTTCATGGTATATAATATGGCATATATTTTATATATTGTGATCTGGGGGTTCGTGGTATATAATATGGCATATATTTTATATAATGTGATCTGGGGGTTCATGTTATATAATATGGCATATATTTTATATAATGTGATCAGGGGGTTCATGGTATATAATATGACATATATTTTATACATGTGATCTGGGGGTTCATGGTATATAATATGGCATATATTTTATACATGTGATCTGGGGGTTCATGGTATATAATATGGCATATATTTTATACATGTGATCTGGGGGTTCATGGTATATAATATGGCATATATTTTATATATTGTGATCTGGGGGTTCATGGTATATAATATGGCATATATTTTATACATGTGATCTGGGGGTTCATGGTATATAATATGGCATATATTTTATACATGTGATCTGGGGGTTCATGGTATATAATATGGCATATATTTTATACATGTGATCTGGGGGTTCATGGTATATAATATGGCATATATTTTATATAATGTGATCAGGGGGTTCATGTTATATAATATGGCATATATTTTATATAATGTGATCAGGGGGTTCATGGTATATAATATGACATATATTTTATATATTGTGATCTGGGGGTTCATGGTATATAATATGGCATATATTTTATACATGTGATCTGGGGGTTCATGGTATATAATATGGCATATATTTTATATATTGTGATCTAGGGGTTCATGGTATATATTAATATGGCATATATTTTATACATGTGATCTGGGGGTTCATGGTGTATAATATCGCATATATTTTATATAATGTGATCTGGGGGTTCATGGTGTATAATATGGCATATATTTTATATAATGTGATCTGGGGGTTCATGTTATATAATATGGCATATATTTTATATAATGTGATCAGGGGGTTCATGGTATATAATATGACATATATTTTATATATTGTGATCTGGGGGTTCATGGTATATAATATGGCATATATTTTATACATGTGATCTGGGGGTTCATGGTATATAATATGGCATATATTTTATATATTGTGATCTAGGGGTTCATGGTATATATTAATATGGCATATATTTTATACATGTGATCTGGGGGTTCATGGTGTATAATATGGCATATATTTTATATAATGTGATCTGGGGGTTCATGGTGTATAATATGGCATATATTTTATATAATGTGATCTGGGGGTTCATGTTATATAATATGGCATATATTTTATATAATGTGATCAGGGGGTTCATGGTATATAATATGACATATATTTTATATATTGTGATCTGGGGGTTCATGGTATATAATATGGCATATATTTTATATATTGTGATCTAGGGGTTCATGGTATATATTAATATGGCATATATTTTATACATGTGATCTGGGGGTTCATGGTGTATAATATCGCATATATTTTATATAATGTGATCTGGGGGTTCATGGTGTATAATATGGCATATATTTTATATATTGTGATCTGGGGGTTCGAAAATTAAGTGGGCCTTTAATCTCAGTGTTTGTCAAAACAAGTTTCCCCAAAATATTTCCATAAAATGAGATAAGTTCTTTAGAGCAATGTTAATCATTAACTGTATGTCTTGGGAACAAACACATGTAAATCACACCCCCATTTGCAGATAAAAGCACCAAGGTTGGCACCTTTCCAAACTCATGTTCATATACGTGTTCTTTCCCCTAAAGAATGACCAACATCATCAATCGATCGCAAATTTACTTTATGGTAGTATTTTGTTGTGTTTTTTCTAATAGGTTTAGTGGTATATTTCAGGAAATGTGATGATATACTGTAGTGCTGAAATGGATATCCGGTTGAGAACCGGCTACCGTCGGCAACCGGTTGAATTACGATCAACCGGTTAACCGCTATGTAATACACACATGCAATGCCACTGATAAAAGCTAACGTATTCAGGTCCTTAATTGGCATAGACTGATATAACAGTAGCTTTTAAACACGGGTACTTTATCAATTTTGCTACAAACGTTATCACTCAAGAGGGGTATACATTCGAAATTACGCGTATTAAAAGTCATCCATGAATGGCAGATTACATAGTGTGGCATCGGCGGCTAAACATCAAAGATGCATGACGTCATCTTTGATGTTCCGATGTCCGGTAAAACATGTGCACTGACGCCACTGGGTCATCGGCAAAGATCAATACAATCGTTTTCACTGCAGTACGGCGTGGTCATTTGACATCTCCGACTGACTACTTGTAGACAGTATCATATGGATACCCAAAAAATGAGTAAATCAGATGTCTCGTCACATTTCAAAGAGAAATTGGCAGAATGCAAACTCTGAGAACCAACCCTATTTACATACACTCGGTCTATACTTCCAACATTACTGAGCTTGAGTAATTTCAGTCGATGAAGTTCAAATGAACTCGAATCAAAGTGGTGTTCCCGTGCAGTCGGACTTATTTGCATCCTAATGACTAATTCTCAGCATTTGATTGTCTTCTAACAGAAAACACTGTTTTCAGCAGGTTTTCAGCTGTTTTTTAAATTTTCATTTGTTAACTTCATAAAGTTCACAAACTTCATAATTGTGATTATCGGTCGTCAGTCATCCTATCCATCTCAGCAGTTAGAATACCTGAGTCACATGACTTAATAATCGGCCAGTCCCGTAATGGCTAGAATGGCAATAAAAAACTGCCGATATTTGCATGTACGAACATATGTATATAGGTCACACAATATTCTTCCCAAAACGAGAACGATAACAAGTCAGGTAGCAGTCGCAACTGCAGTACAAACAGGTCAAGCATGACATGATGACACGTTATTTATAAACACTGCGATTTTTAGTTCACTGTGTTATCTGCCAAGTTGTCAACACGTGGCTTTGTGATGTTCGTGTTTGGTGATTTGCATTCGTTTAATACAAGCTCTGTATGTGTAAACATTACGCTAGTTTGCCATACAGTTAATAAATCAAATTATGCTGATATATTGGTACATATTATGGTGTAAATATAAATCAGTGTAAAGTCATAGGTTGAAAATAGCGGATAACCGGTTATGATCCGGTTACACGTCGCGGTTAACCGGCTACAAAAATAGGTCAACCGTTTCAGCACTAATATAATGTGTGTTTTATGCTGTATATGTAGACAGAACACAACGCGCATCTTAATCGAGACACTTTTATTGAATGAGTTGCGGATGTGCCGTCTGCAACGAGTTCGATAAAAGATTCGAGATTATGATGCAAGTTGTGTTCTGTATTTATTCTACACCATTGTGTCAGATAAGTTCAATACATGACTGTCATCTTCATTGATACTGTACTAACTTTATTGTGATTTAAGTTTGATGAATAACCAGTAATTATTGGGGATCATCTGAAGTCATATTTCTTGGCGACAATGTCAACAAGAATGGTTCCCGCTTGTATTCCACTAGAGATATACACTAATATGTATTCAATGGCTGGGATTTCGTTGAATACATACGCCTCATGTCCATGGTGTGGAATAAATCTGTATACTTGTCTTTTCTGATAGGTTCAAGATTTTCTCTATTTGTGACCCGCCATATCAAATCCAGTCGTAAGTCGGGATTTTTTTACCTTGTGCCAATGCATTCTCTTATATATGCGAGTCGACCATAGGTCGCCTCGCATATATAAGAGAATGCATTGGCCTAACAATTTTTTATAATTTTTTTTAAATAAATGTTTCTTACAATTTTTGGGACATAAAAAATAAAAAACATCCATTACCCTGCAGGGAGCCCCACACATATATAGAAGCATATAGAATAGTGTTGTCTGCTCATGTTTGTCTGGGGCTCTGTATGGGTGAAATTATAAAATTGTATGTTTCAGGAAAGGTGATTGTGTATGGTGATACTCTGGATGCATTCTGCTGTGTACAGACTCTGCTCTCTATGGGAGTTCCTGGTAACCAGATATACTTTGTGAAGCCTCCTGTTAAATATACCGTAAGTCTTTTAGAGATTAACTCTAGTGCTGGGTGGTATTTTGGAATACCGATTTTAATCGGTTTAGAATTTCAATACCGTCCCCGTCAATTTAATTTTTAATCAGTACAGTCATGGCACAGTGAATATTTTGAAGGTAGAAACCCTGTATTACTGCTCAACAATGATTGTAGTCATGACTAATTTGATTGTTTTGTTATGTTTACTATTTATCGATCTCGTTGCAACAGTGTGCCACAACAAATTCGTGCAATATCTTTCACATTTCAGGCCTTAAAACCCATCCATTTTTGCGATAATCAAAGCTGATTCACAAGTTTGAGGGTACGAATCAACTTCAAATCCTGATTATGCCCCAAGTTGGTTGGAAGGGGGTATTGGTGTATCACTCATTCCATGTTAACCCTTTGAGTTCCAGGTCGATTTTTGTATCAACCCATATACCCTGTGCCAATGCATTCTCTTATATATGCGAGTCGCCCATAGGTCGCCTCGCATATATAAGAGAATGCATTGGCCTAACAATTTTAATAATTTATTCTTATATTCTTTAACAGACGTATTTTGTAGGTTTAGGGCCGATGATATCGGCCCCTGGCACTCAAAGGGTTAACAGCAATACCCACCATGAAGGCCATCCATATCTTAAGTTGTATCTGTATTATAATAAAAAGAATGTTTGAGGCCATCCCCTGGGAAAGTTTTGAAAATTCAATGCCCTGAGTTAATTTCTCAACAATAATATCTTACTGTACTTTCAAATCTTAAAAAAGTTTACCCCTCTCCCTGTATCTTATAAAAGTTTACCCCTCTCTCTGTATCTTATAAAAGTTTACCCCTCTCCCTGTATCTTATAAAAGTTTACCCCTCTCTCTGTATCTTATAAAAGTTTACCCCTCTCCCTGTATCTTATAAAAGTTTACCCCTCTCCCTGTATCTTATAAAAGTTTACCCCTCTCCCTGTATCTTATAAAAGTTTACCCCTCTCCCTGTATCTTATAAAAGTTTACCCCTCTCCCTGTATCTTATAAAAGTTTACCCCTCTCCCTGTATCTTATAAAAGTTTACCCCTCTCCCTGTATCTTAGTTTACCCCTCTCCCTGTATCTTCAGTGAAATGAGTTGATGTGAATGTGACAGGAATGCAGAATTGCAATGTGTATTGTACATTTATAGCTTTCAATTTTGAGAGATTTAATGTTGGCCAATTGAAAAAAAAAACCTTGGCCCAATAGCTATGATATGATGTCTTTATATAACAAAGCAGAGATACATGTATGTAAGTGAGAATGAAACTTTATTCTTATATGTTTCACTTTGCGAGAATCATTTACGAGATTCTCATATGAATGTTAAGCCCTGATATTTACACGATGTGCAGTTCTGTCTAGGTATTACTTGTAGGTACATAAACATTTTGTACAACATCAATTTGTCAGTCACATTCAGATTATGAGTGACTACAATTGTCGATTCGTGTACTAACTGCTTTCTGCATGCGTAATAAATCCCAGATTATCACGACCGTATACATGCACGAAAGATAATTCCCAAACATCGTGGTAAATTCTGTCGGGACTATGACATGGCGAATGACAGACATTGGCTAAGCGATTTAAATAAAATTAATTTCCTAATTACAATTAGGCCAATCTTGTGAGTGTGAAATTTGATTGTACAGCTGCATGTAGTTACTGAATATAGAGTAATGCCCTAAATAATCGACTCCTTAACCCTTTACCCAACAAACCGGCCAAAACCGGCCAAAGTAAGCTTCAACAGCCTAAAATATCTTCGGTCTGTCTCAATAGAACCATACAAATATGGATATCATTGGAACCGGCTCCTTGACCACATTGTGATAGTTACAGTTATGCCCTGTGCCAATGCATTCTCTTATATATGCGAGTCGACCATAGGTCGCCTCGCATATATAAGAGAATGCATTGGCCTAAAAAAAATCTTTTTTTACCATTTTTTCTTACATTCTTTAACAATTTTATAATATTTAATGTGTTAAGCCAATGCATTCTCTTATATATGCGAGGCGACCTATGGTCGACTCGCATATATAAGAGAATGCATTGGCACAGGGTCGTTCTGTTGGGTAAAGGGTTAACCACAGCAGAATTATGGGTAACTTTTCAGGATTTAGTCGGAAATATGGCTTGTTGCCATTCATTGAAAAGCTCTCACTGAGAGCTTTCCGATGAATGGTAGCAAGCCATATTTCCGACTAAATCATGAAAAGTTACCCATTATTCTGCTGTGGTTAAGGAGTCGATTATTTAGGGCATTATTGAACATGTGGAAATAATCGTTAATAAGATACACTGTGGTGTGAATAGAATTACTGCTGTATTTCATTACACAAACACCGCCCAGCACTAATTAACTTCAAAATTGATTATCCCATTCTAAAATCTAATGTATACATTGGAGTTGTCATAATAAAGCTTCAAGATTTTCTCTATTTGTGACCCGCCATATCAAATCCAGTCGTAAGTCGGGATTTTTTTACCCTGTGCCAATGCATTCTCTTATATATGCGAGTCGACCATAGGTCGCCTCGCATATATAAGAGAATGCATTGGCCTAACAATTTTTTTAAATAAATGTTTCTTACAATTTTTAGGACATAAAATAAAAAAACATCCATTACCCTGCAGGGAGCCCCACACATATATAGAAGCATATAGAAGAGTGTTGTCTGCTCATGTTTGTCTGGGGCTCTGTATGGGTGAAACTATAAAATTGTTAAAGAATACCAAAAAAAATTATTAAAATTGTAACAAATTGTTAGGCTAATGCATTCTCTTATATATGCGAAGCGACCTATGGTCGACTCGCATATATAAGAGAATGCATTGGCACAGGGTAAAAAAATCCCGACTTACGACTGGATTTGATATGACATGTAAGATGATGAATTTGATGATTATTTTCACCTGTTGACTAAAGCATTCCATGATTGTCATTTGTAAGCTGAATCATAGATTCTAATTTGTAAATCATAATCACCGATACGTTGATGAGTATTTTCATTACAATTTGTAGGTTGAAGTATTCCATGATTACCATTTGTAGCTTGATACATTTTACAATTATAATTCCATGGTTACCATTCGTAGGTTGAAGTATTCCAAGGTTACCATTTGTAGGTTGAAGTATTTCATGGTTACCATTTGTCGCTTGATACATTTTACGATTATAATTCCATGGTTACCATTCATAGGTTGAAGTATTCCAAGGTTACCATTTGTAGGTTGAAGTATTTCATGGTTACCATTTGTCGCTTGATACATTTTACGATTATAGTTCATGGGTACCATTCATAGGTTGAAGTATTCCAAGGTTACCATTTGTAGGTTGAAGTATTTCATGGTTACCATTTGTCGCTTGATACATTTTACGATTATAATTCCATGGTTACCATTCATAGGTTGAAGTATTCCAAGGTTACCATTTGTAGCATTTTACGATTATAATTCCATGGTTACCATTCATAGGTTGAAGTATTCCATGGTTACCATTTGTAGCTTGATGCATTTTATTATTAGAATTCCATGGTTACCTTTCATAGCTTCTTGCATTCTTGACTTTCAAATTTAGGTTGATATATTCCATCATTACCATTTGTAGGTTGATGTATTCCATGGTTACCATTTGTAGGTTGACGTATTCCATGGTTACCATTTGTAGGTTGGTGTACTCCATGGTTACCATTTGTAGTTTGGTGTACTCCATGGTTACCATTTGTAGGTTGGTGTACTCCATGGTTACCATTTGTAGGTTGATGTATTCCATGCTTACCATTTGTAGGTTGATGTATTCCATGGTTACCATTTGTAGGTTGGTGTACTCCATGGTTACCATTTGTAGGTTGGTGTACTCCATGGTTACCATTTGTAGGTTGATGTATTCCAGTTACCATTTGTAGATTGATGTATTCCATGGTTGCCATTTGTAGATTGATGTATTCCATGGTTACCATTCATAGATTGATGTATTCCATGGTTACCATTTGTAGATTGATGTATTCCATGGTTACCATTCATAGATTGATGTATTCCATGGTTACCATCTGTAGATTGATATATTCCACATGGTTACCATTTGTTGGTTGTTACATTCTTGACTCTCACTTGTAGGTTGATGCATTCCATGATTATGCTGTAGTCTCAGCAGCTGTTGATGCAGCATTGAAGGAGGCTGGTGTTGATTTGTATTGTGGATATGAGCTTGTTGACTGGAATGATGGAGGCGATGTTTCAGAACTCTACTCAGCAACATTCACATATAATAAGAAAAAAGAACAGAAACTTGATTGTGACGTAAGTTTATCGCTTAGCAGTGCAGTGATTTGGTTCAAGCATTAAATAGTATCTTGTTGTCTTCAAATAGTGGATCGTCGTCTGGCAATTCAATATTTTCATCCATACTGGACAGATTTACTTAGAAATTAGCTCCTCCAAAATTATGCTGATCGCGCTCAATTTTCATACATGCATGTTATTAAGAAAATTTGTCTATAAAGGCATAATAAAGTGGTTTATTTCGATTGTAAATGGCGGTAAATATTTTATCTGATCTGTGATTTTTCTTGAATGAGGGTGCTAACAAGATAGAGTTCTCCTTCTCGGTGTGGTTTGTTATACTCCGAACATTTTCACATAGATTTTTCTTCTAAAAATACCCCTTAAATCTGTCCCACGGATGTGATAAGAAATTCTAAATTAAATTTATATTAATTGAGAGAAACTTTTCTAGACAGGTGTCCTTGATTCATATCTATTATTTTATACACAGGAATCTATGTAAAACATTCTGGGAAGAGATAGATCATCTTTAAGAATATTTTTGCAGATATATATATTTTGATATGGGACCAGAGAACAAATAGCATATAATCTTCTGCCGTTCTTGATTATTTCATGCCCAGCCCTTGTTTTGTTTTCCTCAAAAAGAATACTATATATACTAATAACCTCTTATCGATTTCAGGTTTTCTTCGCATTCTGTAAGACAGGAACTGACACAAATGCATTCCGGGGTAAGCTTATTGTGCTCTATTTATATTGTATATTTATTTTAACCCTTTGAGTGCCAGGGGCCGATTTAATCGGCCCTAAACCTACAAAATAAGTCTGTTAAAGAATATAAGAATAAATTATTAAAATTGTAAAAAATTGTAAAAAAAAAATTGTTAGGCCAATGCATTCTCTTATATATGCGAGGCGACCTATGGTCGACTCGCATATATAAGAGAATGCATTGGCACAGGGTATATGGGTTGATACACAAATCGGACCTGGCACTCAAAGGGTTAACCCCCTCCCCGCTATCAAAGATATTTGGGAAGTTGTCTCTTTTCTGTTTTCTACAAATATACCCCCTCCCTCACCCGATGATTTGGGAGTATACTGGATTACATGCATCCATCGAGACTCAATTCGAGACTCATGTTATTTCTCTAATATATAAAACAAAATGTCATTAAAACATTCCCGGTCTCTGCATTAGTTCTTGAAAATATTTTCCTCTATAGTCAGCTATAGTATTATTAAAAGTACCTCCATCTGGTTCCGATTTCATTTATCAATTCAATTTTCCAGTATAATCAGCCAAAATATTACAGTGTACATGTGTCCATTATGAAGTGATAGATTACTCGTCATCAGCACTATAATCACTGGCGACAAAGTCACTGAACTTATTTATTACGGTGATGTGGAATCTTGGCCCGATTCGTTTCCAGATTTAATTTTAAAAAAAATCAGATTTGCAAGAGCTTAATGCGTGTGTCCATCAAAGTAGGGCTGCACGGTAATGAAAAAAAATGTATCGAATACATTATATTTTAAGATATCGCGGTATGACCAGGGGCGCCGGAAGCACTCGAGGGCAGGGGGGCAGACCTCCAAAAAAAGGGCATTATATTTTTCAGACCACTAAAAAGGGCATTATATTTTTTTCTTCATAAATATACATTGTTAAATACATACTTCGAATTATGTTTATTCGTCAGATAATGCTCAACATAAAGTGTTCAGAACGGTAAATCACAGTATTTTCCAAAATTATTGACCAATCATATTCCGTTCTCACTAAAGGATACACGTTACAACTTATGCGTTATATAGCGTGTAACGGGATGTCGACTTCCTGAAATATTATTTTCGCGATTTTAGACAATATATATAACTTTTTTGCGTTAAGTTAATAGAAAATTATATATTATTAACTGTACCTATATATATATATTTCATCATCGAACACATTGCTTAATTTAGTGTAATTGCCAAAATATGGTACAACTAACGATCACTCTAAATCAATATTGATGAATTAATACTGTGATTTACCGTTGTGCCATTTAACAGCAGGGAGGCTGGCCTAGCCAAAATCTAATGCAACCCCTTTGAAGCCTGTTGCATAATTAACGACCGAAATGTAGGGAATTAAAGCGATAACCATCTCTTTGTACTATATAGTAATGAGATTATGTTGTTTAACCAATGACAACACTGATATGTACACTTCCAGTGTGTGGATAGTAAAGTCTACTGTCTAACATTGACAGTGTTATAGCTGCAGCAAACCAAAAATGAACATTTATATATGTGATATATCAATAAGTATGCTACTCACAGTTTAATTTAATATTCCCCAAAATAGTTGCGCCTCCGTTCGTTGGCGCATGCGAAATCATTAGCTACTGAAAACACTGATAATTTATCAGCATAGTTTTTGTGAATGTGTCCAAACAACTTATTGTTCAGGGTATTCGAAGACATCGTGGATCGTGTCCAACACTTCACTCGCCGCATGGCACTGAAAGTTCTTTCGGCGTTGCTGAACTCATCGGAATAGTCAAGTTCCGGCAAGCACTGCTTCGAGTCTGGGTTTTCTTTGAATATCTGGCATATGGTTCTACTTTGGTGAATTTGATAATTGGTGTTTTTGATTTCAAATTGTATATTTTGACATGCTCCGTTAATCCAAAGAGATCCTTTTGCAGTGTCTTCTTATTGAATAGGGGCGTACTAGTAAGACAAGCTATATTTGCCATTGAACTTTGTTTAAATGTTCCGTTGGCTGATTCCAAAAGAATGGCTTGTATGTCACTAATTATACCCCCTTTAAAAAAAAAAAGGGGGGTATACTGTTTTGCACCTGTCCGTCCATGCGTCCGTCCGTGAGTCTGTGCGTGCGTGAGTCCGTGTTTACTAATGACTACTTATGTGGCTAAGATTGTGTAAAATGGATATTTATGTGCATAACTTCCGTTGCGTGGCTAGCCACGTAACAGCTTTCAGATGGACGTTCTAAAATGATCTATTTGGCCTAATCAGCTTATTTAATTTTGTAGTCACTCAAAATTTGGAAGAAAAAAAGTCCATCGATTTAGACATCCATGACCCGTCAATAGGAGATGTCGGACACTGACAAGACATTTATGTGGCTAGCCACCCAATCACAGACCTGTCAGTTTCTCCTATTCCACTGTCCCAGTTGCTGTGAGCAAGTTTTTGAGTTTTAATCAGCTTCTTCTGCTATAATTCCAACATGTTATGAATCCATAATCTGGAGTTTTATCACTATCTACTACTTGATAGCCACTTAAAATTTTATGGCTACTTGAGAAGCCACATAAAAACTAAAGCCACATTACCATTTCTAGCCACATAGGTCGAAGCCACATATCTACCCATTTGTTGGTACGTCCGTACGTTCGTCCGATGTCTGTTCGTGTCATAACTTGAACAGTAGTGCTCGGATCTCAATGAAATTAGGTATGGATGTTCACTATTATGAGGACATTAAATAGAGGGTTCCATCGTTTTGTTTGGATTTTCCATTCTAGAGTTATTCATCTTTGTTTATCTGGAAATAGTGGCTTTTTGGTCCGTCTGGTGTCTGTTCATGTCGTAACTTCAACAGTTGTGCTGGGATCTCAACCAAATTTGGTGTGGATGTTCACAACTATGAGGACATTCAATAGAGGGTTCCATCGTTTTGTTCGGATTTTCCATTCTAGAGTTATACATCTTTGTTCATCTGGAAATGTTGGCTTTTTGGTTCGTCTGGTGTCTGTTCATGTCGTAACTTCGACAGTTGTACTGGGATCTCAATGGGATTTGGTATGGATGTTCACTACTATGAGGACATTAAAAAGAGGGTTCCATCGTTTTGTTCCGCTTTTCCATTCTAGAGTTATTCATCTTTGTTCATCTGGAAATGCTGGCTTTTTGTTCGTCTGGTGTCTGTTCATGTCGTAACTTCAACAGTTGTGCTGGGATCTCAATGGAATTTGGTATAGATGTTCACTGCTCTGAGGACATTCAATAGGGGGTTCCATTGTTCTGTTCTGCTTTTCCATTCTAGAGTAATTTATCTTTTGTTTATCTGGAAATGTTGGCTGTTTGATCCATCCGATGTCTGTTCAGCTCATAACTTGAACAGTAATGCTCGGATCTCAATGAAATTTTGTATGGATGTTCACCACTATGAGGACATTTAATGGCACATTCAAATGTTTGTTTTGGTTTTTTGTTCTATAGTTATTCATCTTTGTTTATATGAAAATGCTGATTTCTGGGTCCATATGTCTGAGTATAGCCATCATAAGTTATAGATGTGCCCACACTAGGCGGTATGCCACGAGGGGGTATGCACCGGACGACAGTCCATCTTTTGTTAGTTTCAGGTCGGCACCGAATCTATCCTGCAGCGATGTTATAACGGCATCACACGCCTCTGTGTACCTGCGCGAAAGTTCATCCTTTTCATTCAATGGTGTATTGTCTACTTCCACCTGTGGCGCATCAACAATTAGATAATCCATCATCCGCTTTGGTAAAGCTCGTCTCCTTTTAGTCCTTTTAGCAGGGGCGCCCGAAGCACTCGAGGGCAGGCTTTTAGTCGGATTTTCTGTCGTGTCTGCCTGTATCGGAAAACTGACATATGTGGTGGTTTTCCTGAAGTGACGTTCAAATTACTCATTCGAACGTAGAATTTGGAATCTACTTTTAATTCGATACACTGTCGAATAGGCCTCGTCGCCAGTAAGTGTTGCACTCTGCAGCTGTTTGGAATTGTCCTCCAGGATTGAGGCGAATTCATTTAAAACAATGAGTGAAAACACGGAATTAAATGAGTGTAGTTTCTCCAACAATCCCGTTGCTTTACATCGGCATTCGAGAGTAACTGTTTTGTCAACAGAGAGTTCTTCTAATGTCTTCTCCAATGCTGTGTACTTCCGCAAAATAACATCCGAAGCAGCACCCCGCGTCGTCCACCTTGTGCATGACAGATTGGCAAGCCTGAGAATTTTCATGTTATCGCCACTGTGACTCTCATTATTTTCCAATTCTTTCTGGATATTTTCGAAGAGCAGCACTCGTTTTGGACTGACACCAGCTAACGCATATAACTGTTCACATAGGTCCTGAGCCTCCGATATCATAGGACTCAATTTAGTGGAATCCTTAAATACTAACTCGTTAGTGTGTGCAAAACAATGAACGTACGTAGCACAGCTGTTCAGGCGTTCCTTGATTAATTCCGCAAGTTTTTTCATAGCCGAAGCTCCATCGAAACACATTCCTATCAACTTTCCTTTAAGCAGATTGCTTCGGATTAGGATGTCCTGTACGTACGTGTATAACGCTTCGGCTGTTAGTCCCGCGTCACAAGGCATCACGCCCAAAAAATCCTCCAAAATCACATACGAGTCATCACAATATCTTACAGAGAAAGACATTTGTTCAGTTTTTGAAATGTCAGATGATTCGTCACATATTATTCCAAAGAAAGGACAGGCGTACACTTTCGTAAGCATGATATGCCTTGCGGCCATTATCAGTTCCTGCTCTTGCTCGGAAATTATTTGGTGTGAAAAGAACTGATCCTCTTGCATCATCAGGGCCAGGCCTCCATTTTCGGTCGATTTATCCTTGTTGAACTGCATAATATTCAATTCCTCGTCTGTGTGCCCCCTTAACCCTTTACCCAACAAACCGGCCAAAACCGGCCAAATAAAGCTTCAACAGCCTAAAATATCTTCGGTCTGTCTCAATAGAACCATACAAATATGGGTATCATTGGAACCGGCTCATTGACCACATTGTGATGGTTACAGTTATACCCTGTGCCAATGCATTCTCTTATATATGCGAGTCGACCATAGGTCGCCTCGCATATATAAGAGAATGCATTGGCCTAAAAAAAATCTTTTTTTAACACTTTTTACCATTTTTTCTTACATTCTTTAACAATTTTATAATTTGTAATGTGTTAAGCCAATGCATTCTCTTATATATGCGAGGCGACCTATGGTCGACTCGCATATATAAGAGAATGCATTGGCACAGGGTCGTTCTGTTGGGTAAAGGGTTAATGGTATGCCTTGTCGTATAAGTGTTCTCATTGTGTTTAGATGGGCAACAAGC
The DNA here is from genome assembly GCA_032622095.1 of Siphonodentalium dalli. Classification (NCBI taxonomy): domain Eukaryota; kingdom Metazoa; phylum Mollusca; class Scaphopoda; order Gadilida; family Siphonodentaliidae; genus Siphonodentalium; species Siphonodentalium dalli. Next base: position 42,368,620 of record CP136066.1, read on the forward strand.
CCTTCACATCGCAGTTTTTGTTGTGATGCAGTCTTAGAGGACATTTGGTTGTCTATTTTAACCCTTTACCCAACAAACCGGCCAAAACCGGCCAAATAAAGCTTCAACAGCCTAAAATATCTTCGGTCTGTCTCAATAAAACCATACAAATATGGATATCATTGGAACCGGCTCATTGACCACATTTTGATGGTTATAGTTATGCCCTGTGCCAATGCATTCTCTTATATATGCGAGTCGACCATAGGTCGCCTCGCATATATAAGAGAATGCATTGGCCTAAAAAAAATCTTTTTTAAACACTTTTTACCATTTTTTCTTACATTCTTTAACAATTTTATAATTTTTAATGTGTTAAGCCAATGCATTCTCTTATATATGCGAGGCGACCTATGGTCGACTCGCATATATAAGAGAATGCATTGGCACAGGGCCCTTCTGTTGGGTAAAGGGTTAACTTGATTTTTTCCAGCTGCCATATAAGCTTTTCTGTGGGAATCACACAATCCATGTTCTGACAGTCGCTCCGGTCCCTTTTTCCAATTGTTGAAACCACACGAGGACGGTGTGTGAACAAACGGCGACGTATCAGATTCATTTTGTTGCTGAAAGTCTGTACAAATTCCACAGAATGCAGCATGTTTTTCACGATTGTATCGCAGCCATGGATATTTGTCGAACCACTCTTTTTGAAAGAATCTACCCTTATGTTCACTCGCCTTCTTATCATTCTCAGAATATAATTCACTTGATGTAATCCATGGGTTGCTGATAATAAGTCCTTCACAAGCGTCAAACAAACATTCCTGCGCATCTGCACTTTTCTCTTCCAATACTATGCTGGACGACGTAGCATCATTTTCGGCATCACTTTCAGTGGAAATGTCTGGAGGTGTAGTTTTCTTGAGAAACGACGAAAGTGACGTCTGATGTTTGGCCGCTGCCAAACCCCGGAGCTTCTTATCCGCCTCTTGTTTTGCCCTGACTGCACTCGGTATGGCGTCTTTCAAGTTAAATAATAGATTATTATTATTCGATTCTACTTTAGAAGTTATCTCAGTACTCAATTGTTTTTTAAAGTAACTGTTGACGTCCTGTGTAACACCCCATACATAGCTCCAAAATACAGATACCGGGTATGTTAAATAATAATCAGTACGCCAATCGAATTAGAACCCGTTGCCCCAGACAGACACCTGTCAACAACAAGGAAAACCTTTGTTCTGTAGCTGTAGAATATGAATTATTACGGGTACCATTGATTATTCCATCGGCAGATCCCGGGAGGAATTAAGAGGCATGTTTGATCTAGCTTGCCTGAGGTCACAGACCCGTCTTCGGAAAGTTGGCATGATACCATGATACCATCTGTTCGAGTCGGGCGCTATGTTCGAGGAGTCAGATCGCATAATGGTATCTTGGCACATGCAGAATTCAAAGAAATCCCAGGTGGCTTCTTGACATTTGAATTGAAGAAATGTGATGAATCACATATAGGCTTCTTGCTGCGGAATTCATATTATATAACACGATATCTCCGAAAAGGGAAATCTATCTGAGCTCCTGTGGAGTTATCCGAGATAATTTCAATGATGTATCAAGTCAGAATTTGAACGGTAGCAAGGCAATTAATACCCCCTCATGTTACACCCCCACTTGAAGTATAGGTAAACTGTATGTTATTCCTAATCAGGATTTGTGTGCATTTTACACGACGTTATATCTCTCAAAAAGGCAACACCTGCCCCCTCCCAAGCTTAGTAAAAAGGGCAACCCCTGCCCCCGCTCGCCCCCGTAGGCTGGGTATGACTAAATACCGAATAAATCATCACAGGCAGAATATCTGAGTATTTTCTCAACGTAGAGTTATCCTTCTTAGCTACAAACGAAAACTACGTTGCTATCGAATCGCCAAATAGGACATAGTTTCGTATTTTGAAAGAATTTAACAACACATATTAATATTTACTGTATACTTCTATATAATTAACATGGATATCAACTACATAATTATATAACAACATCATACCAACAAGAATACATTTCACTTTTACATGTTATATGCAAGGAATGTCAGTATGTTAATTTTGGCTGGCCTGAGGCATGATCGTTTAGCCGCGGCGTATGTCAGTCTGTCGGACTCTGTCCATCTATGGGTGCGTCTGATTTACCTTTCCAGAGCATAACATTTCTTCCAGTGGCTGCCATGGGGGGGGGGGGGGTACCCTTTGTCCCATTGGACAGCCCACCTCTAGTTTTTTTTTTCATGGTATGGTACTATGGACGTGTTTACAAAATGACGTGGGGCGATGGTTGGAGTTACCAATTTCTTAAATTATCACTATGCATTGTGGAAGGGCCTTTAGAAACTTCTTTAAAAAGATTCTTTTTCTTTTTTTATACCCCCATATAAAATGGGGGGTATACTGGATTGACAGCGTCGTACCGTCCGTCGTGCCGTCCGTCACACTTTCTCCCTCCGTGTGTCTGTCCGTCCGTCCGACCTCATAACTCGAACAACTATGAACCGATTTCAATAATTTTTTGTATGCAATCTCCTCTCCGTATGATGCTAATTGCGGTGCGGTTCGACTTTCTTTTTTTAAGTTACGCCTTACTTTTCGACTTATTCTGTCCGACTTAATAACTTTAACAAATATGAACCGATTTCAACATTTTTTGGTATACATGCTTCTCACAACATCCTCTCTACATGATGCGGCTCAGGGTTGGCTCGGACTGTTTTTCCTAACATTACACTTCATTTTCGACTTATTTTGACTTAGAAAATTTTGGGGTTTTTTTTTTGTGGATGCTATCAAGTTAGGATATTTTCCGGAAGTTTCTTCGAATATGGGTTCGGAACAATAATTTTTACCACAGTTTTGGGTCTGTCTGTCTTTTTTTCTGTACAAGCTTCTTGCGACACCATATCGATATTATTAATCCAAATTTTTCTTTAAAGTTAAAAAAAAATTTTGTTGGCTTTACGGATAATGCAGATTGAATTTGCCACGGTGGGGGTATGCTAGCACGCGAGTGCACACCTCTTGTTTAATTTAGTTTCTCTATATGCCCAAATTGGCAACACAATCCATAATCGAGGTGCCCAATGGCAATGGGTGCACATCACCATTTTTACAATCTGGGAATTTAAATCGGATTCTAGGTCTTCCATAGCAGATGAGGCCATTCAGAATGAGGTCGCCAGAGGATGAATTTGGTGATACTAGCCCACTGTGGGGGGGGGGGGGGGTAGCATCACTAAATTCAGCTTGGGGGACCCCATTCTGCAAATGTCCAATACCATATTGTGAGTCCTGATAAATCAATACAAAAAGAGAAGAAATAAAGGTATCAGTATAGAGACCAAGCCTGAGTTTAGTGTGCCTGTCATTTGCAGAATGAGGTCCCCAGAGGCTGAATTTAGTGATGCTATCTCGAAAAATGGGCTAGCATCACCAAATTCACCCTCTGAGTTCCTCATTCTGCATGGCCTCATCTAATATGGGAGACATAGACTCAGATTGAAGTTCCCAAATAGTGAATATTGTGATTTCCCAAAAGGTGAATATTGTGATGTACACCCATTGGGAATTTCGATTATGCAATTTGTCGTCTGCCAATTTGGGGACATAGAGAAACTAAACTAAAAAAAGAAATAGTATCTATGTGAAGAAGTTTCTATAGAAATTCGATAATAAAGAAACTTTCCAGAGAAGATGAGGCCTTAGCAGAATGAGGTCCCCCAGAGGGTGAATTTAGTGATGCTTAAGCCCGCTATTCAGGATAGCATCACTAAATTCACCCTCTGGGGACCTCATTCTGCAAATAACAGGCACACTAAACTCAGGCTTGATGGGGACCAAAATACTTCTCCCTATTAGATTATTAGGGAGGAATGGACTACCAGGGAGAAATCTTAACCCTTTCATGACGGGAGCTTACTGAATATTTGCTAAAACCCTGTGCCAATGTATTCTCTTATATATGCGAGTCGACCATAGTTGCCTCGCATATATAAGAGAATGCATTGGCCTGATAACTTTTATATTTTTGTTTATAATTGTTAAAAAATGTAAAAAAAATTAATATACAATGAAACCTGCTTTGGGCGACCATTGCCAAGAGCGACCACCTGGCTTTAACGACCGTATTGGCTTTGTACGGATTGGTTTTACTATATAAATGACCTGCCGTGAGCGACCACCTGTCAAACACGACCAACGGTCGGTGATTTGTGGCAAAAATGACCAAATTTACCCGTTATGAACGACCACCAGACATGATAAATAAGTCTTTATCTAGTGCTTTTCCAATGTGAGCCCCAGATGCTTCAGCAGGATTCATTTCTTTGATTAAAATTATTTGCAATCACAGACTATGATTTGGGGATTCCTCACAGGGACATGTGACTAAGCGGAATTCCCAGCAGGAGGGATATATCATTGGTTCATTTTAATCCAAAAGTAGTATTTGGGAACGTGGATTATAAAAACTTCATCACTCTTTTTTTTTTTTACGTGAATGTTGACGATGTGTTTGACCTAACTAATGTATGATGAAATACAAACAAGATCCTATATTCCATAGTAGCATAAAATTGAGACTGCTTGGCTGTACTGTTGTTTTAGCGATAGGCCTATCATTATAATCCAGTCTCTGCCTCATTGTGACAAAGCATGAAAACGCTTAGGGCAAAGTGTCAAACTTACTCAACACAGGGATTTAATGTCTGCTCCCCAAGCATACAGCATAAAGGAACCTTTGTTTAATAAATACAGGAGTTCGCGTCCTCCCGCTATGAAAGAACCATCAACACGCTGACAATTAATGCATGCTTTCCAAGTTTTTTAATGCTCATTCCCGGGCTTCATATTAAATTAAAATCATTCCATGTGACATCATCAAGTACTAGTAGAAGTTTGCAGACACTACGCAATGAACTATGTCGCAACAATAAAACATCAAAGAGATATTCCGTAGTCGCGAAATGGAGGTCAATCATGCACGTGGCCAGAATCATTACAGGTCAAGGACACCCTCTGTTTATGAATTTTCTGCTGTTTGCAGTTTTATTCGAAGATACTGATACATTCAAAATAATATAGTATGTGAGACAGGAATGAAATAAAGACACGCAGTGACGACTGATGTACGTTTATTCCCTTTTTATCAAGTTATCATGTTGGGAGTTGATTTGCGCCCCGGCAATCTGTCTTGTTCTTCCTTCTGTCACGACTCACGTGCCCGATGTGTTCTCTGATAGGCTGTTCTACTGCATTATTTAACATGCATTTACCTGTAGGCCTATCAATCTCTTTTTTTTTTTTTTTTTACTAATATTAATTTAAAGTATATACTTTATTATAAAAAAAAAACATATAATCACAATCATTTTCAATCAGTTTGTGTATAAAAATAATTCACTTGTTCAGACATCTAACACTGATGATTGATCTCAGTTCAGTCGAAATTGGAACAGACCTGTCGTCGGCGACCGCCTGTCATGAACGACCATTTTGTGTTGGCAAAATGGGTGGTCTCTCATAACAGAATTTAAGAAATAATGATAAAAAATTATAATTGATTTTAAAGAATGTAAGAAAAAATTATAATAATTGACTAAGAATGTAAGAAAAAATTATAAATAATGATAAAATTGTTAAAGAATATATGAAAAAATTACAATAATTGTTAACAAATGTAAGAAAATGTTATTAAAAATGATAAAATTGTTAAAGAATGTAAGAAAATATTATAAAAAATTATAAAAATTGTTCAAGAATGTAAGAAAAATTGATAAAGGTATGAATACAGGGACCAAATTACTTCTCCCTATTAGATTGTTAGGGAGGAATGAACTATTATCAGGGAATATCTAGGATCTCTAAAGATATGTCATGGGATTCTCTCATAAATAACATCGCAAACAAAGCCAATGCCTCATTAAGATTTATCAGAAGAAACATCAGGACAAATAATCATAAAACAAAAGAACTAGCTTATCAAACATATGTCCGCCCTAAGCTGGAATATTGCTCAAGCATATTGCACCCATGGCAATCATACCTAAGAGACCAAATAGAACACAGGTCCAACACAGAGCAGCCTGGTATACACTGAACACTACAACAACCCACTGACACGCTAAAACCCCTGCAATGGTCTTCTCTGGAACAACGACAATTATATTCATCACCACCATCTTAAAACTTTGACTTCCGGTGTAAATAATGGAGATCTGCCACTAATCAGCCCAGTTTTACTAAGATCAGAGGTCGTTAAACGTGATTTTTTGTTTTTTGTTGTTATTGCATTTCAATTTTTATTTGTCACGGTGTCAATAAAATTAGTAGGTGTGGAGGTCTGAACAATGGGCAAGCGTGTTACCACATAACATCACTGTTTCATTTTAGCCCTAATATGTTTATCTCCATATTCATTTGTACTAAACAGAGGTTATATTTAAAGGCCCATTAACCCTTTACCCAACAGAACGGCCCTGTGCCAATGCATTCTCTTATATATGCGAGTCGACCATAGGTCGCCTCGCATATATAAGAGAATGCATTGGCTTAACACATTAAAAATTATAAAATTGTTAAAGAATGTAAGAAAAAATGGTAAAAAAAGATTTTTTTTAGGCCAATGCATTCTCTTATATATACGAGGCGACCTATGGTCGACTCGCATATATAAGAGAATGCATTGGCACAGGGCATAACTGTAACTATCACAATGTGGTCAAGGAGCCGGTTCCAATGATATCCATATTTGTATGGTTCTATTGAGACAGACCGAAGATATTTTAGGCTGTTGAAGCTTTATTTGGCCGGTTTTGGCCGGTTTGTTGGGTAAAGGGTTAATTTTCGAACCCCCAGATCACAGTATATAAAATATATGCCATATTATATACCATTTGAAAGAGGAAGCTCCAAAACATTGTATTCAGGGTTTCCGCCAGGCCGGATGTGGGTCCGTCCCACGGACCCATTCCCCTCACAGACGATCTGTTTGATTCATTCATGTACCAAAAGTCAGTAGCAATATGTCGTAAAAAAAATCCGGCTGCAACGGGAGTTCGGGGGTTAAACAGAATACTGGTGAAAAAGCGAAATAGCGACATTAGATACAGCGTAATACATGTTGCAGTAACTTCAAAGAATGCCGGACTGTTGAGTGCATATATTTTTGTGCACGGGATTCCATGGATGAAACTACTCAGGCTCGAAGACCCTGTGCTATCGTACGATTACATAATTCGATCAAAGAACACCCAATTGCTGAGTCGGGACATTTTTATGCACGGGATTTTCGTGGTTGTAACTACTCAATGTTGATCATTTATCTTATTGCTGTATTATCATTTGTTTTGAGTTCGATGTAAGTGAAGTTCCTGAAAAATACACGTGATTCTCTACGTGTGTTGGTTATTATGCAGTTATTGCCATGCATACTCAACAAAATCCCAAAGTGATTTATTTCACAATAATACGGAACCTGTCCCAAATCAGTCTTTATAGCGGGAATTCATTTGGATACCATCAACAGAAATAATGCACCCACGGAAATGATCGACTTGCATAATATACGTAGCTTTAGATTGCTTTGTGGGACACTCAGGTGCAAGGAAATGGCTACATTTCAGTGTCAAATAACAAAATTTTCGCCCAACAGTACGAACCATGGTCGCCCGTCACGTTATGTGTTTCCCCAATACGGACTCCTTAATTTCCCCCTGGCGGAAACCCTGGTATTATCAACTTATCCGGTGCAATAAACTGAACATGTTGTTTTTGTTGAGGTACCGACACTTTTTCTTTGCTTCAATTTCATATGGACTGTACTGCAAAGTCTATTATTTCAATAGAAGGGGAATAACTCTATATCTTAGTTTGAATTCTATTGCATTCTTGGAGCGAAATGGGGGAAATGTTTCTATGATATCAGCTATTTTCTATTATTCTATGGGCCCCTTCTGAGACACAGACATTCCAAATGGTGATGAATTATAGTATTTTAATGTTCTATGTCAGAGATTGTTATTAAAACAGTATATTATGGCACTAGAATTTTTTTTTTTCAGTGACTCGAAAATTAAATGTTCCTTAAAAGAACAGACATTTGTTGTGACATATCAGAAAATGATGGTTACAAATAGCTAAAAAGGTGACAGTTGAAGCATATAAACCATTACAAAATAATGACATAATATGATGGGGAAATTGTCAATGGTATATTTTTTATAGTAATGACTGTTTCTCTCTTTATCCATTGGTTAAACAAAAAGTCATTAGTTGTGACATATCAGAAAAAGATCTGGATGGTTAGAAATAGTTTACAAGGTGACAGTTGAGACCATATAAAGTGTTACACAATAATGGGATTTTTCTGACACAACAAATTCATTTATTTGTCATTATGATCCGATATTGATTAACAGATCTATTTGTGTGTGACGACATTTATTGATAGCAAATAACACAGGGTAACGCATAACAATGGCATGGTGTTTAAGAGCTTTAATTGTCGTTTCACGGTTCTACGTGTTCATCAGTCAGAGTCGGGTGTAATGTTAATCCATCTGGTAATGGTTATTAAAATGTTTATATAAGGGTATTTGAACGCTACTTCAATTTCCGGGTTATTTGAACAAGTTGTATGTTTGTGGTTGGTTGGTAATGACTACGTTAAATAATACTTCTGTGTGCTAAATTACTTTTCCGATACTCATTCATGCATATATGTCAGCCTTCCTGTGTGTTGACTACATCATGTTTCATTTCTAAGTACTCTTTTTATCAGGGACCAGCCAAGAGGGTTCCAAATTTGGAGAAGTCACTTCTCACTGTTTGGTTATCAGGGAGAAGTGGACTGTTATCAGGGAGAAGTCATAATGGCTCAAGCTCAATTTAAACCCAACATCACCCTTCTATGATCAACTAAGTAGTCTGTAATACAACAGCCCATTTATAAAACCAAGATAATAGGTAAATACACCATTATAATCAGAAAATACAGTTTAAATATGCTGTTGGGACATATGCATACTTGTATAAGAGAGAAGTCACTTCTCCCTGGGACAAAATTAGGGAGAAGATATCTCCCAAGTCACCCTCTATGCTGATCCCTGCTCACCCTCTGAGGACCTCATTTTGCATGGTATCGTCTGTTATGGGCGACATAGACTCAGATTGAAGTTCCCAAATGGTGAATATTGTGATGTACACCCACTGGGAACCTCGATTATGCAATGTGTCGTCTGCCAATTTGGGAATATTGAGAAACTAAATTAAAAATAAATAGAATCTATATGAAGAAGTTTCTGCAGAAATTTGATAATTAAGAAACTTTTCAGAGAAGATGAGGCCTAAGCAGAATTAGGTCCCCAGAGGGTGAATTTAGTGATGCTAGCCTGCTATGCGGGATAGCGTCACTAAATTCACCCTCTGGGGACCTCATTCTACAAATGACAGGCACACTAAACTCAGACTTGATACAACCATCTGATGCCAACATAAAACAATTTTCACACTTGATCTGGGCTAATGGACATTTGATCCAAAACATGGCCAGTTCAATATGAAATGTTATCTTGTTCATGCATATACAGTAATGCCCTATGTAATTGACTCCTTAACCAAAGCTGAATTATGGGTAACTTTACAGGATTTAGGCGGAAATATGGCTTGTTGCCATTCATCGGAAAGCTCTCCCCGAGAGCTTTCCGATGAATGGCAACAAGCCATATTTCCGACTAAATCCTGAAAAGTTACCCATAATTCTGTTGTGGTTAAGGAGTCGATTACTTAGGGCATCACTGTAACTTAACAATGAACACACCTTACTTTATGCCAGTTCAATATGAATTGGGAATTTGTACATTTATATGACCAAACAATTAACACACCTTACTTTAACCCTTTCAGTGCCAGGTCCGATTTTTGTATCAACCCATATGCCCTGTGCCAATGCATTCTCTTATATATGCGAGTCGACCATAGGTCGCCTCGCATATATAAGAGAATGCATTGGCCTAACAATTTTTCATCATTTGTTATTATTTTTTACAATTTTTTCAATTTTAATAATTTTTTCTTATATTCTTTAACAGACTTATTTTGTAGGTTTAGTGCCAGGGAATCTTACGTTTTTCATGGGCATCAAAATTATTACTATAAATACTTGGAGATAGTTTTGAGTTATAACATGCCCCTAAGGTTTTATCCAGTTTGTTTTTAAATTCGCTATAGCATGCTTAAGCATACCCAAAAAAAATTCAACCCAAAAAAATCTCAAAAAAAAATAAAAAATTAGTTTTTAAATTTTGTTAGGGCCGATTTTACAGACCATAAATTAGGGCCGATGAGATCGGCCCCGGCACTGAAAGGGTTAAAGATATATTATGTACTTGTTCAGGTGCGTGAAACCGATAAGTTAGTGTTCAGGCGCTATATGCCAACTGGAGGAATGTACATGTAACATTGTAAAAACATCGCTAACATACTTGATTCTGGATGCATCTATCAGCGATAAGCTAACAAAAAATGATTTCGCCATGGAGAGTCACTGCATTTAATTAATATATAAGAATGACAGTGTGTGTTGTCAATTTGGATATAATATCTGTAAAAATTACTACTTTGAACAAGATTATTCTCCATTTCTATTTGATCACCCTACTGAGTGTGTCACATCACTTTAAGCCAGTTCAATATGAAATGGGAAATTGTTCATACACATGACCAAGCAATGAACACATTTGCTTAGCCAGTGCCTCATTCCGATATATCTAAATTTTAATTATAGATAATAATTATTTCTTCGTAAAAATCATTTGCCTCTGTTTGGTAACGTTTTATTGTAAAACTAATTACTTTTTCTGCTGATGACATCTTATTAATTTCCGGCTGTCTTTGCTCTCTCTGATCAGATGTAATTAGCTGAAATTACCTGAACAGTAAATCTATTAACCCTTTACCCAACAAAACGGCCAAAAACGCCCAAATAAAGCTTCAACAGACTAAAATATCTTCGGTCTGTCTCAATAGCACCATACAAATATGGATATTTGTTATATCATTGGAACCGGTTCATTGACCACATTGTCATGGTTACAGTTATGCCCTGTGCCAATGCATTCTCTTATATATGCGAGTCGACCATAGGTATTAGGTAGCCTCGCATATATAAGAGAATGCATTGGCCTAAAAAAAATCTTTGTTTAACACTTTTTACCATTTTTTCTTACATTCTTTAACAATTTTATAATTTTTTCTTACATTTTTTAACAATTTTTATAATATTTTTCTACATTCTTTGACAATTTTATCATATGTGTTAAGCCAATGCATTCTCTTATATATGCGAGGCGACCTATGGTCGACTCGCATATATAAGAGAATGCATTGGCACAGGGCCGTTCTGTTGGGTAAAGGGTTAACCCTTTCATGACAGGAACTGCGCTGGTGCTGCATTAAAGATCGTGTGCCAGTGTATTCTCATATATATGCGAGTCTCCCATAGGGAGCCTCATATGTAAGAGAATGCACTGCCTTACAAGGTCAAGGTTAATATTGTTAGGCCAAGGTATTCTCGTATATATGTGAGGCTCTCTTTGGGAGACTCTCATATATAAGAGAATGCATTGGCACAGGCTTCAGGAAGCTCCACTCATGGAAGGTCAGGGTCTGCGCTGGACTGAAATTTAATTTTGCCAAATAATTTGCCAAATGAAATTTTGCTTTTTAGAATTTGCCAAAAGCTGTCCCTGATAGCATCATTTTCTGCAATCTTGAGTTTTATGTTTCGACACTCGTGGTTTGACGACTTTTGATATCGATAGGAAAGTTAATAATTATACTCGCATCTCCATATTAGTTTATCATACAGCAATAAACCAATCACCGTACAATAACATAATATGAGGGTTGCTTCATCAGAAGGGCACATCACAACAGGATTAGCTATGTGAAAAAAGTTCTTGAAATGAATGGTATTGATTGACCAATATTTTTCAACTTTCTTGGGAAATTAAATAGTGACTTAACAAAACTGTTGCCAAATGAAAATATTTTTTGGCAAATGTGAATTATTTTTGCCATTGGCAAATTTGGCAAGTGGCAACACAAACACTGTGGAAGGATCAATTCATACTGGCATCTTTGGCATTCAGTGTAAAAACTTGAAGAATGTATCTCTTTATTGCAAAAGTTCACACAAACATGCACTTATAATCTCTTTGAATGCAGTTTGTTATTTGTGACCCGCCATATCAAATCAAGTCGTAAGTCGGGATTTTTTTACCCTGTGCCAATGCATTCTCTTATATATGCGAGTCGACCATAGGTCGCCTCGCATATATAAGAGAATGCATTGGCCTAACAATATTTTACAATTTTAATAATTTTTTCTTGTATTCTTTAACAATTTTATAATTTCACCCATACAGAGCCCCAGACAAACATGAGCAGACGACACTCTTCTATATGCTTCTATATATGTGTGGGGCTCCCTGCAGGGTAATGGATGTTTTTTATTTTATGTCCTAAAAATTGTAAGAAACATTTATTTAAAAAAAATGATAAAAATTGTTAGGCCAATGCATTCTCTTATATATGCGAGGCGACCTATGGTCGACTCGCATATATAAGAGAATGCATTGGCACAGGGTAAAAAAATCCCGACTTACGACTGGATTTGATATGGCAGGTCACATTTCATTTGTTTGAGACTCAATAAAAATATTCATGGTTATCTTCGACATCTTGCGTGTCACTTTTGTTGCATGTCTGATGCATGTCAATACAGGGCCTGTTGAGAGTAACATATCTTCTCCATCTCGACAGCCGCTGAAGGGCATGTTAAAACATAGACGCCTATCATTACTCATTGATTATCATTACGCATGCTGCTGAAAATTCCATCTTAATTGAGCAGGTTATGGGTAAAATTGAGGGGGATATGCTCGTTAATGTACGTCATAAAGTTTCATATCAGACATAGGCGACTTAAAATCCCATGCAGTTTGGAGCTTAGTAATAGTCACTTTATCACCTTCATTATATTCCAATTGGAATACAATTTTTTCTTGAAAAGAATGGTATTGATTGACCAATATTTTTCAACTTTCTTGAGAAATTAAATAGTGACTTAACAAAACTTTTGCCAAATGAAAATATTTTTTCCAAATGTGAATTATTTTTGCCATTGGCAAATTTGGCAAGTGGCAGCACGAATACTGTGGAAGTGTCAATTCATACTGGCATCTTTGGCATCGAGTGCAAAAAGAATGTATTTGTTTATTGCAAAAGTTCACACAAACATGCACTTTATAATCTCTTTGAATGCAGTTTGTTATTTCATTTGTTTGAAACTCAATAAAAATATTCGTGGTTATCTTCAACATCTTGCGTGTCACTTTTGTTGCATGTCTGATGCATGTCAATACAGGGCCTGTTGAGAGTAACATATCTTCTCCATCTCGACAGCCGCTGAAGGGCATGTTAAAACATAGACGCCTTTCATTACTCATTGATTATCATTACGCATGCTGCTGAAAATTCCATCTTAATTGAGCAGGTTATGGGTAAAATTGAGGGGGATATGCTTGTTAATGTACGTCATAAAGTTTCATATCAGACATAAGTGACTTAAAATCCCATGGCAGTTTGGAGCTTAGTAATTATTACTTTATCACCTTCATTATATTCCAATTGGAATAATCTTTTTTTTTATTTGCTGAGATTTTTATTCGTTTTAGGATTGTTCAGATAATAAGTTCAGCAACAAGCCTCGAAATAGTGTGTCTGTCATTTGCAGAATGAGGTCCCCAGAGGGTGAATTTAGTGATGCTACCCCGCATAGTGGGCTAGCATCACCAAATTCACCCTCTGGGAACCTCATTCTGCTAAGGTGTAAGCAGAATGAGGTCCCCGGAGGGTGAATTTGGTGATTCTAGCCCGCTATGCGGGGTAGCACCACTAAATTCACCCTCTGGGGACCTCATTCTTCAAATGACAGACACACTATTTCAAGGCTTGTTCAGTAAACCGCTTTAGGCTGAAGAACAAGCCTGCAAATAGCATGTCTGTCATTTGCAGAATGAGGTCCCCAGAGGATGAATTTAATGAATCTATCTCACACAGTGGGCTAGCATAACCAAATTCACCCTCTTGGGACCTCATTCTGCTTAGGCATCATCTTCTGGGAAGTATCTATTGTATCAAATTAACATTGTTTTTAGTTACGTTTTCCCATCTGGGAAGTTTCTATATCCCCTAATTTGCAGAAGGTAAAATCCATAATTGAGGTGCCCAATGGGTGATCATCACTAACTTCAACTGGGGAACTTCAATCTGATCCTAGATCTACCATAGCAGTTGAGGGCCTAAGCAAAATGAGGTCCCCAGAGGGTGAATTTAGTGATGCTAGCCCGCTATTTGCAGGCTTGTTGAAGAACTCTTAACCCTTCCATTACTGCAGCTGCCTGAAATTCTGAGAAAACCCTGTGTCATGCAATGGATTCTCTTATATATGCGAGGCTCCTATAGGGAGCTCAATCACGCATATATATATATATATACATGTATAAGAGAATATATTGTCCTCACAATATTTACCTTAATTGACCATTTCCCTATGGGAGACTCGCATATATAACAGAATGCACTGGCACAGGATGTTTAATGCTGCACCAGTTCATGAAAGGGTTAAAATGAATGAGAATCAAGTAATTTCCCATAACTTAACTCAGGTATCTTTAATATTCCATTTTTTCGTGGTACAGTAATGCCCTAATTAATCGACTCCCTAACCACAGCAGAATTATGGGTAACTTTTCAGGATTTAGTCGGAAATATGGCTTGTAATAACGCACGGCATCACAAGCCATATTTCCGACTAAATCATGAAAAGTTACCCATAATTCTGCTGTGGTTAGGGAGTCGATTAATTAGGGCATTACTGTACCTTTGCATGGGTGGGTTAATCGTCTCTTGATGTACAAAAACAGCCTCTCCGCTCAATTGAATACATTTCTGTTGTGGAGTAGATGCTAAACTCCAATTTACTGGTTTTGCTTATGCAATTCTACAGCTGTTATGCATGCAGTTGTTTTGACAATTTTAGTGTAGCTAGATCAGATGTTGGCTGAATAATGAAACATCTGGTGTCCGGCAAGTTGCGGGGTTAATATACATCTGGTGTCCGGCGAGTTGCAGGGTTAATATACATGTATTTGGTTGGGGCAAATATCTAGCTTTTAATTGTTAGACACCAAAACCAGTACCAGCTTATATGTATTATATTCTTCGAGATATTGGCCGTCACATGCAATTACAAATTTTGTCCCACAGTTTGTCACTTTGTCCTGCATCCAGTCCCATCCCACAGTTTGTCATGTCCCCATTTTAGGACTCACATTTGCTGTTTTAGACTAGTGTGCAAATAATACTGTGGAAATCAGCGAGCTTCAAACACATTGACTTTAAAAGGAATTAAAGCTCATAGAAACCACACCGGAGCAGCTTCATTATGCTCTTGTTTTTTACTAAAAGCATAAAGTGATTCAAGTCTGGAAATAAAACTGTGTCTGATATTTGCAGAATGAGGTCCCCAGAGGGTAAATTTCGTGATGCTATCCATCACTAAATTCACCCTCTGGGGAACTCATTCTGCAAATGACAGACACACTATTTGCAGGCTTGCTTATGGTTGAGAAATAACACATTGTTATGGGCTATTGTCACCAAATTCACCCTCGGGGGAAACCTCATTCTGCTTTGGGCCTCAACTGCTATAGGAGACCCAGGATCAGATTGAAGTTCCCAGATGAATTTTGCGAATGTGATGTTCACTCATTAGTCACCTTGAATATGCATTTTATCTTCTGCAAATTAAGGTATATAGAAACTGAACAGAAGGGAAAAAAGTAACAAAAAACAATGTTAAATTGAGACTATAGATACTTCCCAGAAGATGAGATCTAAGCAGAATGAGGTCCCCAGAGGGTGAATTTTGTGATGCTACCCCGCACCACTAAATTCATCCTCTGGGGACCTCATTCTGCAAATTTCATGCACATTAACTATATCCAGACATGCAGTGATTCAGCATTTTTTTTTTCTTCAAAGGAAATAAAAATGCCCTTCAAAATGGTTGAACATTGCTATTAAATTTTCCAATTGGATAACATTTTGCGAAAATAAAAAAAATTAAAAATTTATCCCCTGTGATGCCGTGCGTTATTACTTTATTACTTGTCGCATAATCTGTATCGGTATGTTTTTAACCCTTTCATGAAAGGAGCTGCATTGTTAAAGAATATAAGAAAAAATGAAAACAAATGATAAAAAATTGTTAAAGAATGTAAGAAAAAATGAAAATAATTTTTTTTTAAAGAATGTAATAAATAATGATTAAAAATGATAAAAATTTTTTAAAGGATGTTAGAAAAAAATGATAACAAATTGTTAAAGAATGTAAGAAAAAATGATCTAAAATGATAAAATTGTTAAAGAATGTAAGAAATATTGATAAAAATTTGTTAGGGCAATGCATTCTCTTATATATAAGAGAATGCATTGGCACATGGTCTTAAATGTTGCACCAGCACAGCTCCCGTCATGAAAGGGTTAGGTGCAGGACCCTCTCTGATATATAAGCACGTGGGTTGCGAATTTTGACTGTATCTACATGTATGTGATTCTGTCCAACATCCCATCCCATCCTGCAGTTTGTCATGTCCCCGTTTTATAGATTAATGCATTTAGACTCTACTCTCCTCATTCTATCTGTTATTGTGTTTACAGAGCTTGAATCCCTTTGGGAAATTGTGGCAAATATTTTAAGTGCTGAATAATTATTTGAGTAATAGTTACATATATATTGCATGTTCACTGAAACACACACACATATTTCATTGATTGTTTACTTGACCCTTTCATGACGCGAGCTGCGCTGATGCAGCATTACAGATCCTGTGCCAGTGCATGCTCTTATATATGCGAGTCTCCCATAGGGAGCCTCGCAGATATAAGAGAATGCACTGTCTTACAAGGTCAAGGTAAATATTTTTAGGCCAATGCATTATCTTATAATTATATACGAGGCTGTTTATCAGGGGTCGATTTAACTTTGTATAGCATTTAGCAGCTCTGGGTAGATTTTGTATAGCCTTCCCTACCAATACATTTTTTTTTCATTGTAAATTGGTTTGCAAAAATTGGAAAATTGCGAATCCAGTTAAATCGAGCCCTGCTCCCTATGGGGAAAGCCAGTACATTCACTTACATAATAATTATACGAGTCTCCGATATATATAAGAGAATAAGAGAATGCACTGGCTTACAAGTTCAAGGTAAATATTGTTAGGCCAATGTATTCTCTTATATATGAGTCTCCCATAGGGAGCCTCGCATATACATATATAAGAGAATGCACTGGCTTACAAGTTCAAGGTAAATATTGTTAGGCCAATGTATTCTCTTATATATGAGTCTCCCATAGGGAGCCTCGCATATACATATATAAGAGAATGCACTGGCTTACAAGTTCAAGGTAAATATTGTCAGGCCCATGCATTCTCTTATACATGTATATGCTAGGCTTCCTATGTATATAGGTGAATGCATTGGCACAGGGTTTTTGCAAAATTTCAGGAAGCTCCCGTCATGGAAGTGTTATCCTCAATTTCATGGGTTTGAAGACTATGGATGCTTCCAATACACACTCGATACTATTTACGTGATAACAATTGAGTTAGTGACTAGCTTTAAACCACAGCCAATTTCCTGGTTTAGGTAAAATGACCTACACAATTATGATTGGGTGCGTCATTCTGAAATCGAGCAGATCAAAACATGCGAAATTCTCAGAAGCTAAGATCAACAAATTAGTAAGGACACTTTACATGAGTTTTTATATCCCCGCAACTTCATGTCTGTCCATCTGTGCACTTAACTTTGTCCCATCTTGTTTCATACATTTTTTTTAACTTGGAACAGATATTTACCACCATGGGAACCTGTGCATCTGTTTTTTTTATTGGAGTTAATCCCCATTTTTATATGCCCATTTTGAAAAAACGGAACGTATTATGTCTGGGATTATGGTCTGGGTGCGTCTGTACCACGGGGCATGCGTGTGTATCTCCATCCATTCGTTTTTTTTTCGTTTTCGGATGATATTATAACTTCAGTAGAAAGTATGAACTGAATGAAATGAAATTTTGTATGTGAGTTTACTAGCCCAAAATACAGGTCAAGTTCCAATTTGGGTTCCGCCGGCCAATTTACACCACAGTTACAGCCCTTTCTGTTGGAATTTGCGCTCAATTTTCCTTTCCGGATGATAACTTTTGTAAGTCTGGACTGAATGGAATGAAATTTGGTATGGTTTACTAGACCAAAATACAGGTCAAGTATGAATTTGAGTTCTGCTTGCCAATTTTAACTTTGTTATGACCCTATGTTGAAATTACCATTGGTGTATTTTGCCACGCCTTAGCGATGCTTTTGTTGCGACTTGTCATAGGCTTAATATTGTATCTTTTCAGCACTAAACCACGCCTTCCTGGTGTGTTATGGAAATCTTGTAACATGGTTTATGTTGGTTTATCTTGTCATTAACCCTTTACCCAACAGAAGGGCCCTGTGCCAATGCATTCTCTTATATATGCGAGTCGACCATTGGTCGCCTAGCATATATAAGAGAATGCATTTTTTTAGGCCAATGCATTCTCGTATATATGCGAGGCGACCTATGGTCGACTCACATATATAAGAGAATGCATTGGCACAGGGCATAACTGTAACTATCACAATGTGGTCAAGGAGCCGGTTCCAATGATATCCATATTTGTATGGTTCTATTGAGACAGACCGAAGATATTTTAGGCTGTTGAAGCTTTATTTGGCCGGTTTTGGCCGGTTTGTTGGGTAAAGGGTTAATAAATGTTCATGGGTTAATGTTGTACCTTTTCAGCACTAAACGACGCCTGCTTAGTATATGATGGCAAACTTGTAATTGATGCAGCGTTCCATACTAATGACGTCTCGATCCGAGCAGCTGGTTCCCTGACTAAATTCCAGAGGAAATATCATGCGGAAGACTGGTCACATGCCCTGTTTAATTCCACCGAAGTCGGCATCGCAGTGAGTATAAGCTTCATGCATGAGTGATGTGAAACATTTATTATCCACATTTATATTTAATCTGATATATTCTACAGTAATGTCCTAAATAATCAACCCTAAACCTCAGCAGAATTTATGGGAAATTTTTTCAGGATTTAGTCGGAAATATGGCTTGCATGCCATATTTCCGACTAAATCCTGAAAAATTTCCCATAATTCTGCTGTGGTTAAAGGGTCATATACTTTGGGCATTACTGTATCTTGGTATGGTAATCTGGAGATTAGATAATCCGATTAGCATCCTGTCTAATGTCACAAAAAACTTGCTATGTATACTATACCAGGGTTTCTGCTACAGGGGCAGCGGGTCCCCTTTACGGTCCCTTTCACCTCACCCAAAGTTCCCCTCCGACAAATTCTGATTATTCTCCTACCCAATCCACAGATTAAGGCCTATAAACATGTATATCTGCCAGTAAATAAAAAAACCAATTTGGAGTAATAAATGATCATTTTATTTGCCTGCTAACGCTGATCTGGAAAAGAATACTTTATGGGGCTACACACATTGACAATTATTTTTGCCTTATTTTGAACGATATCCAAGCAGACATCGTTAAATTCATTTGGTTACCTTGCAATTACGTTCTCAACTGAATATGATTTCTTGTCTTTATCGACATGTACTTATATTACCGTTGATATTCAGAACTTGGCTTAACACTTTGAGTGCCAGGGGCCGATCTCATCGGCCCTAAATCTACAAAATAAGTCTGTTAAAGAATATAAGAATAAATTATTAAAATTGTAAATAATTGTAAAAAAAAAAAAAAAAAAAAACAATTGTTAGGCCAATGCATTCTCTTATATATGCGAGGCGACCTATGGTCGACTCGCATATATAAGAGAATGCATTGGCACAGGGTATATGGGTTGATACAAAAATCGACCTGGCACTCAAAGGGTTAAATTATCGACTAACTTACTAAACACTATTACATGTAGAAATTCGCAATTTGTCGATGGACTGAGATTTCCCCCAGCGGCCATAGAAGTACCATCCCCCAACCCCTCCCGGAAACCATGCATATACCTCACTATACATGCAGTAATGCTCTAAATAATCGACTCCTTAACCACAGCAGAATTATTGGTAACTTTGCAGGATTTAGTCTGAAATATGGCTTGTTGCCATTCATCGCAAAGCTCTCAGTGAGAGCTTTTCGATGAATGGCAACAAGCCATATTTCCGACTAAATCCTGAAAAGTTACCCATAATTCTGCTGTGGTTAAGGAGTCGATTATTTAGAGCATTACTGTATATACAGACATATGTCTACACTGAGTGTGAACCTACTTCAGCAAACTAACAGTTGCCCATCATCCATAACAGAAAAATGGAAATTAGTGCCTTGGATCGAGTCATCAAAATGGTTAAAAAGAACTGTATGAAGGGACCGTCATTACCCTTTCATGACTGGAGCTTCCTGAAATTTTGCGAAAACCCTGTTCCATTGCGTTCTCTTATATATGCATCACCCTTCTATGATCCAATTATCCAATAAGTATTATGCAACACAAGAGCCAATTTATCAAATCATTGTTGTGAGAAAGAACAACATTATAATCAGAAAATATATATTATATGTTGAGACATATGCATACTGGTATATCAGAGAGAAGTCACTTCTCCCTGGGACAAAATTAGGGAGAAGTGTTAAAATTTAGGGAGAATATGACTCCCAAGTCGCCCTCTAGGATGGTCCCTGCTATGAAATCAACGGTGTGTTTCTCTGTCAGGCTGTCATTTGCCTCTCTGAATATCACTACGAATGTGGAATCCACCGTCCCAAATTCGGAGCGAAAGTGTTAAAAAGATTACATTAGTAACAGTCATTAAATCTGCATATTATGACTGAATCTTCCATTTCGATACATTTTTCATGCCCCACGGCCAATGAATTTATATTTTTCAATTAATTCAACAATGTTTTTCTCTGCCAGGCTGTCATTTGTCTCTCTGAATAGCACTATGAATGTGGAATCGACTATCTCGATTTTGGAGCGAATGTGTTAAATAGATTACATCAGTAACAGTCATTAAATCTTCATACTGTAATTGAATCTCCATTTTCAATACATTCTTGCTGCCCATGATTCATGATGTTCATGAAGAATGGCCAATATATTTATATTTTTCTGTGAAACGGACCAGCTTAGAACTTTCAAATCTAGAGAGGTCACTGGATTTATATCAGAGAGAAGTAACAATGGCTGAAGTTCAATTTACAACCTAACATCACCCTTCTATGATCCAATAAGTATTTAATACAACACAAGAATCAATTTATAGAACTATATAATTATAGTGATTAATTAACCCTTTGAGTGCCAGGGGCCGATCTCATCGGCCCTAAACCTACAAAATAAGTCTGTTAAAGAATATAAGAATAAATTATTAAAATTGTAAAAAATTGTAAAAAAAAAAAAAACATTGTTAGGCCAATGCATTCTCTTATATATGCGAGGCGACCTATGGTCGACTCGCATATATAAGAGAATGCATTGGCACAGGGTAAATGGGTTGATACAAAAATCGACCTGGCACTCAAAGGGTTAAGAACACCATTATAATTAGTAATATACTTTAAATATGCTGTTGGGACAATTATGCATACTGGTATGAGAGAGAAGTCACTTCTCCCTGGGGCCAAATTAGGGAGAAGTGTTACATTTTAGGGAGAAGATGTCTCCCAAGTCGCTCTCTAGGCTAGTCCCGGCTATGTAATCAACAGTGTGTTACTCTTCCAGGCTGTCATTTGTCTCTCTGAATAGCACTACGAATGTGGAATCCACTATCTCAATTTTTGAGCGAAAGTGTTAAAAAGATTGCATTAGTAACAGTCATTAAATCTGCATATTATGGCTGAATCTCCCATTTCGATACATTCTTCACGCCTCACGGCGAATGAATTGATAGCTTTCCATGAAACATCCATTGTAATAATGCAACACAATCTAGCCTTCTATTGTTATATCTCGAGATAAAAAGATGAAAGAAAATAGTTAATTGATAAACATGGACCCAGGCATAATTCATTGGTAATCTCCTGTTTGTCATTCATTTAACCCTTTACCCAACAAAACGCCCAGAAAAATAGCCCAAATGAAGCTGCAACAGCCTAAATTATCTTGGGTCTGTCTCAATAGAACCATACAAATATGGATATCATTGGAACCGGCTCATTGACCACATTGTGATAGTTAGTTATGCCCTGTGCCAATGCATTCTCTTATTTATGCGAGTCGACCATAGGTCGCCTCGCATATATAAGAGAATGCATTGGCCT
This sequence comes from Siphonodentalium dalli, assembly GCA_032622095.1. NCBI lineage: Eukaryota > Metazoa > Mollusca > Scaphopoda > Gadilida > Siphonodentaliidae > Siphonodentalium > Siphonodentalium dalli. The sequence continues at coordinate 42,391,109 of CP136066.1, forward strand.
AAAAAAATAAAAAAATTTAACACTATTACCATTTTTTTCTTACATTCTTTAACAATTTTATAATTTTTTCTTACATTTTTTAACTTTTTTATAATATTTTTCTACATTCTTTGACAATTTTATCATTTTTAATATGTGTTAAGCCAATGCATTCTCTTATATATGCGAGGCGACCTATGGTCGACTCACATATATAAAAGAATGCAATGGCACAGGGCCATTTTGTTGGGTAAAGGGTTAACCCTTCCATGACTGGATCTTCCTGAAATTTTGCATATACATGTGATAATTGAATTATTTATTGAATAATGCTGATGTGTGTTGATGTAAGCATTACCTAAGTTGAAACTTAATGTGAAGATGGCAGGTTATTTTTTTTATTTTATCCCACATTATTTCCTAGATTTACTGTGGCAATTAGTGTCTTCTCCCGATCTCGAATGTGTCGGAACAGTATCGTGAGGAGTGAACATACAGTCTCGATTATAATGTCAAGCAATCATACTACACTGATTCTTAGCAAACCCTGAGTATCTACTCCACCATGCATTAGTACAGCTACTGGGAGGTGGTGATTCACTGGTGAAGGAGTTACAATTTATGCTTTGTGATAATTGTGTAATTCTCATACTTCCATCACTGGCTTTTTATAGGTGGGGTTTCCAACCCTCGATCCCAGTGATTATGTCAGCGTGGTTTATGGTGGAAGAATTGACTTTAAAACCATTTGAAATAATTCATTGTCAAAGCAAAAAGGCACAGTAATGTAAAGTACCATTCCATCGATATATATGAAGTCTCATGTGTAATTGCCATGCATTTACCACTGACTTTTTCAGGGTGGGGTGTCCAACCCACAATCTGAGTTCTAACAGCAGGTTGGCTAATGGCCAGCAATTGAATGGCACTATTAACGTCATGTAAGGGAACTACAGTAATGCCCTAAGTAATCGACTCCATAACCACAGCAGAATTATGGGTAACTTTTCAGGAGTTAGTCGGAAATATGGCTTGTTGCCATTCATCGGAAAGCTCTCCATATTTCCGACTAAATCCAGAAAAGTTACCCATAATTCTGCTGTGGTTATGGAGTCGATTACTTAGGGCATTACTGTACTTGTCAATGAGTACTTAGCAGGGTTCACGCTTTCATAGGCCAAATTGGCCAATGGTAAATTTTTTTCGAAAATGGCCCAAAAAAAATTCATTTGACCCCTGTTTGGCCGAAGTTTTTTTTACCAAGAAAATCTGAAATCTATTTCAGAAACCCAATTTCAGAGCGACATGAGAATAAAATTTATTGTATGATCATCTGCTAATGAGGATTAACACTAATGAATCCTTTGTCCGTCATAAGGCTGAATGGTATATGGTGGGTAGTGGTATATTGTCAAGTAACAATGGTGGGATTAAAAAAGTCTAGACACAGTATTTGAAGGTATGGACATAATTATATAGAATGTTAGATGTTAAATAAAACAAATATATTCATTGATTGTGAGACCAGAAAATGAGGATGTTTTTTGAATTTTCGAAACTTTCCCAGGGGATGCCCTTCAAACCGTTTCTAATATGGAATGAGTGATACACCATACCCCCCTCCCAACCAACTTCTGGCATAATCAGGATTTGATTTTGATTCTCGTACCCTCAAACTTGTGAATCAGCTTTGATTCTCGCAAAAATGGATGGATTTTAAGACCTGGTGTTTTATGAACCGTCATGTGCAAATCAGATTAAAATTACCACATGCATCCCATATCTATTGTTTGTTGTCGTGATCGTTTAAATATTTCAAAGTGATCATTGATCATGAAAGGTTTTAAAGTCAAGTAGAGTTATGGCTGACAAAGCTAGTGTTAATTGAGATTGCCTTGAAGGGTTCCGCCTGTACCCTCCGGCCACCTCACCCATAGACACCTGGGATATTTACAACCATAGAATGTCTACTATACCGTTTAAATTTTGTATCATTTGTATGTGGGTGCGGGGCTTTGCTAAGTTGATTTAACCCTTTACCCAACAGAAGGGCCCTGTGCCAATGCATTCTCTTATATATGCGAGTCGACCATAGGTCGCCTCGCATATATAAGAGAATGCATTGGCTTAACACATTAAAAATTATAAAATTGTTAAAGAATGTAAGAAAAAATGGTAAAAAGTGTTAAAATTTTTTTTTTTTTTAGGCCAATGCATTCTCTTATATATGCGAGGCGACCTATGCTAAGTTGATTTAAAACTTGTGATCTGATTGCTCAGCATTTGTTGGGAAGAGCGAATGTTAGTAAAAAAAGATCGAAAGTATCAGATGGCACAACTTGACTCAAGTGAAACATATGTGCAACACCAATTACGCACTACATTGTCACACACAGTTCACTCACTCAATTGTCTGACACATTATCGTCCTCTGACACAGTCCTCAACCTGATTAGAAGTTCAGCATTGTTTGTTTATGCTAACGATATACGTTTAATTCATAGAATGTCTGAGATATTTGTCAAAATTAATTTTTTTTGTAAATATTCCAACAAGAAACTGTTATACTATAGATTAACAGTGTGGTATGTAATGGCATCAATGTTGGGAACTAACACAAAGTATGACTGAAATCACATGAAGCTTTGATTACTATAAGTTGCTCCAATTTCAATAAAATTGAGCCATTCTACCAGCCAGACAATTAGTGTAAAGTAATGCTCTAAGTAATAGACTCCTTTTAACCACAGCAGAATTATGGGTCACTTTTCAGGATTTAGTCTGAAATATGGCTTGTTGCCATTCATCAGAAAGCTCTCCCCGAGGACACACATACTATGGACAAGTTCTGTGCCCTAACCACACCCACCAGGTTTAGGACTTGTATTCTGTGGACTTTTTCTGATTATAGTAAAGCGATTAGTGCATAGAACCCTGAGCCTGGATGGTATGATATAGTGTGATTGATTCGTACTGTTTCTCTGTACTGGTATATGGATTAAATTATAGACAGATTTATATCAAAGTTTGGAGTTTCGGTCTCGACTTAAGGGATACATAATTAGGTTTTCACTGAATACAATTTCAGCATATCTGACATGGAGAGCTTAGATACACTAGACAGTGTTCATAGACTTGCTGCATGGTCTAATTTGTGTTGTACTTTTTGGTGTATCGCTTCCATAAAGTCCGCTATAGAATGCCAATGGGAGTGGCCTGGGACGTATAAACACAGCACCTGTCTATCCCAATATCTTAGCTGGTTTACATACCAGCAGACTGGGACTAATCGCTTCCCTGAACTTTCCGTACTTCACTCAGGAACTACTGTCACTAGGAAATATTTCATTTCCCTTATTTCCGTGTACTGGAACAGGAAATGTTACTATTTTTAGAACAATATTACTAAAGGATGATCGGCCAACCTTTTTGGGAAATTTTGGTACCTTATGGATAAAAGAACAATGATATGATTTTGAACGGCATTATACAGTAATGCCCTAAATAATCGACTCCTTAACCACAGCAGAATTATGGGTAACTTTTCAGGATTTAGTCAGAAATATGGCTTGTTGCCATTCATCGCCAAGCTCTCGTCGAGAGCTTTCCGATGAATGGCAACAAGCCATATTTCCGACTAAATCCTGAAAAGTTACCCATAATTCTGCTGTGGTTAAGGAGTCGATTATTTAGGGCATTACTGTAGTTATGAGTTTTTTAAGGCCTGCTAATCATATCAAGGTCCTGTTAATCATTCTAGAGGGCCATAACGACCAACAGGATTATGTTATTACTATCATCACCACACACTGCAATCAAGCCTGCAAATAGCGTGTCTGTCATTTGCAGAATGAGGTCCCCAGAGGGTGAATTTAGCGATGCTATCCCGCACAGCGGGATGCTATCCCGCACAGCGGGCTAGCATCACCAAATTCACCCTCTGGAGACCTCATTCTGCTTAGGCCTCATCTTCTGGGAAGTATCTATTGTATCAAATTAACATTGGTTTTAGTTACTTTTTCCCTTCTGGGAAGTTTCTATATCCCCTAATTTTCAGAAGATAAAATTCATAATCGAGGTGCACAATGGGTGAACATCACCAACTTCAACTGGGAACTTCATTCTGATCCTAGGTCTACCATAGCAGTTGAGGGCTTAAGCAGAATGAGGTTCCCAGAGGGTGAATTTAGTGATGCTAGCACGCTTGGCAGGATAGCATCGCTAAATTCAATCTCTGCGGACCTCATTCTGCAAATGACAGACATGCTATTTGCAGGCTTGACTGCAATTCACCAAATAAGGAGGATAACAGTCAATAAGGATATGCTAAGTAAAATTCCCGTTTTTAAGGCCCGTCCTCATGATCTTGAAGTCTGCGTGTGTATTATTATTATTCACGTTCAGTTCAATCTATTGGAGAATGTTTTAATCAGTACAAAAATAATTGCAGTACTTTTTTTATTATACAAACCCAATCAGAATTGAGATGAAACAAATCTGTTTCCTGGTTCAGATTTCTCATTTATTTCTGTAATTTGTTAAACTATGTTCAAGTGTGATGCATTTCGACTGCAATCTTTGTGAAAAATGGTCAGTCATACAGTAATGCTCTAATTAATCGACTTGTTAACCACAGGAGAATTATGGGTAACTTTTCAGGATTTAGTCGGAAATATGGCTTGTTGCCACTTTTTGGAAAGCTCTCGCCGAGAGCTTTCCGATGAATGGCAACAAGCCATATTTCCGACTAAATCCTGAAAAGTTACCCATAATTCTCCTGTGGTTAACAAGTCGATTAATTAGAGCATTACTGTACTTTGTTGCAAGCCTGAGTTTGGTGTGTTTCCAGAGGGTGAATTTAGTGACGTTATCCTGCATAGCGGGCTAGCATCACCAAATTCACCCTCTGGGGACCTGAATCTGCATACAGATTAAAGTTCCCAAATGGTGAATATTCGTGATCTACACCCATTGGGAACCTCGATAAAGCATGTGTCGTCTGCCAATTTGGGGATATAGAGAAACTAAACTAAAAATGAAATAGAATCTATGTGAAGAAGTTTCTATAGAAATTTGATAATAAAGAAACTATCCAGATAAGATGAGGCCAAAGCAGAATGATGTCCCCAGAGGGTGAATTTAGTGATGCTAGTCCGCTACGTGGGATAGCGTCATTAAATTCACCCTCTGGGGACCTCATTCTGCAAATGACAGGCACCTTTTAATCAGGCCTGCTTGATTGGGCTATTTTTTACAAAATAAATCTCATGGAATCTACAGTAATGCCCTAAATAATCGACTTGCGAGCTTTCCGATGAATGGCAACAAGCCATATTTCCGACTAAATCTTGAAAAGTTACCCATAATTTAGCTGTGGTTAAGGAGTCGATTATTTAGAGCATTACTGTATCAGCTAACTTTTTACAGACATGGGGAGTGATGGCCAGAGGCAACTGAAATTATAGACCCTGAGCCGATGCGGAGGTGGAATGATTTGTTGGCATGTGCCACATAAATTTAAAAAAAAAAATTATTTCAAATTTGTTGGTCTGAGAATGAGAAATTAAGGTTTCCTTGAAGAAGTACAATAATATCCTAAATAATCGACCCCTAAACCACATCATAATTATGGGATTTTTTTTAGGATTTAGTCGGTGAGAGTTTTCCGATGAATGGCAACATTGCAAGCCATATTTCCAACTAAATCTTAAAAAGTTACCCACAATTCTGCTGTGGTTAAGGAGTCGATTGTTTAAGGCATTACTGTATGTAGACAATCATTAAGTTGACTATAAAACAAGTCAGAATCCCCGAATTCGTCTTTAACATATAAATCAATCAAAAACTCAGTCAACAATTATATACATATATATCAATTGCGTCTGACATCAAGTTGATGACATCGCAGCTAATATATAAGTTAATTGGTTTCTTTGGAAACAGATGATCTGTATTGCTGACAAAGAGAGGGTACTTGACGAATTCCTCCGATTCCAATTCCCACATCAGAAATCTTCACACTCCTGGGAGGGTCGGAGAGTACACGACTTTATTATATCCGGAATCTCATTATTAGCTGTGAACAAAACTGATACAGAACACCGTTAGAATTAATCTGGGAAGCAATTTATTCAAGTTTTCATCTGTCACCTTCTCTTGTGCGTGAAATTTGCCACATCGATAATTTCGTAACGGCGACAATACTCACAAACTTGGCCACTATTGAAGTCTTTCGATCAAATAACTGTCGATTCGGAAGTAATTTTGTTCGAGTTGAATTGAATTTGATTAGGCTCGTGGGGCATGCCATTTCCGTTACCAGCATCATCTCATGAATGTCACGTTTTTTTTTCCATTTTGCATTCATCCTTATATTAAATTTCATGATTTCGTAGTCTCCTCATGTATTTTGTGTTATGATTATCACTGAGACATTTATGGCAGCTCAGAGGGTTTTTTTTTTAATTGAACGTTTTTCGAAAGCAGTTTATTCATATGATACTATAAATCAATTTTCCAATTATTTTATATTTCTGTACTTTTTCCAGCGATTTGTAGCAATACTCAATTTCCAACAATTTTGGCCAACTTGGGAGTGGGTACTATACATCAAACCTATGCTTAGCCATTACCTTTGGCCTATAGACCCCATCAAGATTTGTTTATTTTCGACAGAATTGGTAGGTGTAAACAAATGTATGTTCTGTTTTCTTTGAACATTTGTCAATCAGTTTATGCCCCTTGGTTTAACTTACAAAACAGCCCAATTTTCCTAATTTTTTTCTATAATTGACCATTTTCAACCCAAAAAATAAACCATGACAGAGCGAATGTCAATAAATAAGCTTCTTCTACCTTATATAGAGAATGCATTGGCACAGGGTCTCACATAGGCCTGAGAAAAAATTAAATAGAAAAAAAGATATCTCCCATATGGTGAATATTGTGATGTGCACCCATTGGGCACCTCGATTATCCAATGTGTCGTCTGCCAATTTGGAGATACAGAGAAACTAAACTAAAACAGAAAAAGAATCTTTGAAGAAGTTTCCAAAGAAACTAGAACAGTTGCTAATTTTAATGTATTTTTGTGACCCGCCATATCAAATCCAGTCGTAAGTCGGGATTTTTTAACCCTGTGCCAATGCATTCTCTTATATATGCGAGTCGACTATAGGTCGCCTCGCATATATAAGAGAATGCATTGGCCTAACAATTTTTTATCATTTTTTTTTAATAAATGTTTCTTTCATTTTTTAGGACATAAAATAAAAAACATTCATTACCCTGCAGGGAGCCCCACACATATATAGAAGCATATATAAGAGTGTCGTCTGCTCATGTTTGTCTGGGGCTCTGTATGGGTAAAATTGTTAAAGAATACAAGAAAAAATTATTAAAATTGTAAAAAATTGTTAGGCCAATGCATTCTCTTATATATGCGAGGCGACCTATGGTCGAATCACATATATAAGAGAATGCATTGGCACAGGGTAAAAAACTAAAGAAACTAGAACAGTTGCTTATTTGATAATAAAGATAAATTCCAGAGAAGATGAGGCCTAAGCAGAATGAGGTCCCCAGAGGGTGAATTTAGTGATGCTAGCCCACTGGGGTCCTCTTTCTACAAATCACCAGTACCATGTTTTGAAGCTTATTTTTCTTTCAATTTAACCCTTTGAGTGCCAGGTCGATTTTTGTATCAACCCATATACCCTGTGCCAATGCGACCTATGGTCGACTCGCATATATAAGAGAATGCATTGGCCTAACATTATTATTATTTATTTATTTATTTTTTTACAATTTTTTACAATTTTAATAATTTATACTTATATTCTTTAACAGACTTATTTTGTAGGTTTAGGGCCGATAAGATCGGCCCCTGGCACTCAAAGGGTTAAACCAACCCAAATGACGTTCTTTAATTATGCTGTTCATATTATCATAGTTCATTTATTCTGGCCTTATTTTATTGGTCCACTTATCATTCATTGCAATTGACCCAGCCCTGTTTCTGTCCTGCCATTGACAAACTTAATCGGTGACATTTGCCCCCCGAGAGGATAGAACACACACTGCTACCGCTCTATTGAGTCCCATGCAAGAATCAATTCATCGTCTCAAGCTTCAACAAATTGCTTATATTCGCAAGAATTACCGCAGAAAATCAAACGCTCATCAACTCAATTTATTGACTTTTGCGGCCGAATGCTCGCTTGAAGAATACTCGGGAGAAACCTTTTAATAAATTAATGTTAAGCTTGAGATTAAGCTGATAACTGCAGGCTTCATCGCTGTTACGATCGCACATTAGTTATTCGTGTCACACATCCTTCCAGTCTGCTGCCATGTCTCACAAAATCTAACTTGACAACTAAGACGATGACCGTATTCAGAGGAAACATTCTGTCTGTTAGTCTGAAGCATCAGTGTATAATTATTATAAGCTAAATGATTTCTGATTCAGTGGTTTCTCTTGTTGACGCTGATTCAGTGGTTTCTCTTGTTGACGCTAAGCAGTTTGCAGGTCATCTACATTGTATTTCAGAGAATAGTCCAGAGACACCAACAAACCTGAGTTTAGTGTACCTGTCATTCTGCTTTGGCCTCATCTGCTGTGGAAAGTTTTTTTGTTAACAAATTTCTATAGAAATTTCTTCACATAGATACTATTTCTTTTTTTTAGTTTAGATTCTCTATATCCCCAAATTGGCAGATGACAAATTGCACAATCAAGTTTCCCAATGGGTATACTATTATATATTAATTAAATGCAATGACTCTCGATGGCGAAATAATTTGTGTTAGTTTATCGCTGATAGTGGTGGCCTGAATGGAGAAGTAAATATTTTAAATTGAGCTTAGTTCAGATTATGTTTTGTAAGGAGTGGTATGGTAAATTTCTTTTAAATTTTAGGCGATGTTAGTAGAATGCTACACTCCTCCAGTTTGCATAGTGCCTTAGTGCCAACTTATCAGTTTCACGCATCCAAACAAGTCCATAATATATCTTTAAATGTAAACTTTAAAATTCCGGACACATCAGCAGTAGATTGGTGGGCAGTACGATACACTACAACCACTGTCGATTAAATTCAAAGAATCCCTCAAAAGAACATTTTCAAAGAAACCTTTTCATGATTCCATCGTGATTCGATCATTCATCATTTTTATAATTTCTCATTTAAATGAATTGATCAATTTATGAACTCCTCGAAGCAGAAAATTTAGAGTAATTTGTAATTGATATCTTTTAATACCTGCTCACGCCACAGTGTCCGCAGTTAATGAAATCTTAATCATTTGAACTTTTACTCTTTCATGCCATTCTCCAAGTTCATTTAAGAAGTACTTGGTCTTTCCAGGAAAAAAATGAGAACGATTTCAGTTAGCTCTGGGCAATCGCTGCATATTAATTGGTATTGATGCTTTCGATCACTTAATTTTTACCGTCGGCCCATCACCGCCCATTCAACCCATTCTATACTAAATACTCTTTGATGATTAGTTCCGTTAGGAAATGTTCACATACTAAATCCTATTGTCGTTGAACATATTATCTGAAAAATTCCCTCTTATGAATATACAGAAATGCGTAATCGACTCCATAAACCGCAGCAGAATTATGGGTAACTTTTCAGGATTTAGTCGGCGATATGGCTTGTTGCCATTCATCGGAAAGCTCTCGGCGGGTGCTTTCCGATGAATGGCACCAAGCCATATTTCCGTCTAAATCCTGAAAAGTTACCCATAATTCTGCTGTGGTTAAGAGGTCGATTAATTAGAGCCTTACTATAGCAGCCCTCATAATTGGCTACGGCAATCGGCAATGCCGAAGTCATTTGCTGAAGCAAAGTGGGCCACGATAAAGGGTTGCCGTAGCAGATTGCCGAAGCCAAACAATCTGAATTAAAAGGGCTGCTATAGGTATCCTTCTGTACTTCTGTTATCTTTTTGCTTTCTGTTGTCTGCTCATTTATCCTGAACGCCCCTCCAGATAAATAATAAACCATTCCAATAGATATATTTTATAACTGAGTGGGAGAATCCATTCAGTATGTGAATGGTTTTTAAATCATGTAATTTGATATGAAGCGAGGATGGGCTGCTTTTTAATTAGATCTTTTAACTGACTTTCTACCCATGCGTGCCATTTCAACTGACCTTCTACTCTTGCATGCCGATCTCCATGTCCCTTGCAGCAGTTTAATTAAATTTAATTGTTTTGATCGAGGGCAATCACAGCATGTTAATTAGCTATAAATTAATTGAAGCTTTCGGTCAGTTTATTTTTGCCATCACCGCATAAAACACTTAAATTACATTCATCTGCATGTATATATAAAAGAGAGGATCTGTTAATGATTTTTCTCCCAGACCCCTGGACCGATTTCAATCGAGTTTCGTGTGGTAACTCTGGGTTCCCCGGCATATGTTATAATGGTGTTAGTTTTGAAAAAATTTAATTTAAAAACAAACAAAATTTAATTTAAAAACATAAACAATAGAAACTATTTTTTTGTTAAATTGAGCAAGGAGTTAAATCTAAAAATAATTCAAAATAAAAAATTTAAATAATTTTTTTTTTTTGGTTTAAATGTTTAATCAAAGGGGCCCCAGGCCATTAATACATATAGATTTAGTTCTCAGTAAGGGACATATACCTAGCAAATGGACTGAAGGCATAATTGTTGCTATTCCAAAATGTAATAATGCAAATTCCCCGGACCAGATGCGGGGTCTGACATTAACTAGTGTTCTTGGGGAAAATGTATGCCAGCATTCTTCTTGTGCGTCTAGACGAATACTTAAACGAAATGGAGGTTCCTTCCGAATATCAGTGTGGCTTCAGAAAGAATTACAGGACCACAGACAATTTATTTATTTTAAAATGTTTAATTGAAAAACGTATAAATGATGGCAAAAAATTATACACATGCTTTGTGGACTTCAAAAAGGCATTCGACAGTGTCTGGCGAGAAGGATTATTATATAAACTATTAAATCTAGGAATTGGGGGAAACATCTATATATGCTTGAAAGAAATAATAACCAGTTATTCTTCAAGGTTAAAAATCAATGGAAATTCTCTTACTGCACCCATAAACAGCCAAATCGGCTTAATGCAAGGAAATAACCTTAGTCCTTTATTATTCAATATTTTCGTAGATGGTCTAGCAGAAGAACTAATGGCCGACGACATGCATGCACCTTGCATAGATAATTTTAAAGTACCGTGTTTAATGTACGCTGACGATCTCGTATTAACTTCGGAGTCACAAGACGGCTTGCAAAAAATGTTGACTCAACTGAACATTTTTTGTACGCGGTGGAAACTAACTGTGAACAAAAATAAGACCAAAATATTGATTTTTAACAAAAGTGATAAAAAAATAAAACACAATCCTTTTCAAATTGGTACTCATACGTTGGAAACGACACAACAATATACGTATCTTGGGTTGAAACTAGCGGCGTCTGGCACTTTCTCACATGCATTAAACGATTTAAAGATTAGAGCATCGAGAGCTCATTTTTCACTACAAAGAACATGTGACGACTCGGCACCCATTGATGTCACGTGCAAACTTTTTTATTCTTGTGTAAAACCGATATTGACTTATGGATCTGAAATATGGGGTGACTATTCAGAAAGCCGCAAGGAAAATCCCATCGAAAAATTCCACACACAATTTTGTAAACGAATTTTGGGATTATTTAGAAACACATCTAATATGGCTGTACTAGCCGAAATGGGTAGATTTCCGATCTATATCAATGTATTAAGGAACATGATAGTCTATTGGCTTCGAGCTAACACTTTGTGTGATAAACGATTGGTGTATAAATGTTTAAAATTGATTTCTTGTGATGCAGATAATGAGTGGTTACAGTGTATTAAAAATAACTTATATAAATATGGATTTGGGTACGTGTGGGAATCACCAAAATCAGTCAACATAGATACTTTTGGGGAGAAATTTCAATCCCGATTAAAAGACCATTTCCGACAAGCATGGAGGCACCTTGATATAAAAGGTGCATGTGCAGAAAATAGTAAATTAGAATTTATGGGAAAAATCAAAACAGATTTTGAAACAAGGGCTTCTTATTTAACAACGTTATCTCGAAATGAAAGATGTCCAATATCGAAACTTGTTACAAGCTCGCACAAGCTAGAAATAGAAATAGGCAGACATGTGAAACCTAATCCAATCCCCGTAGAGGAACGAACTTGCAAACAATGTAGTCATAATATGCCGGCTAAAGATAAACCTATCGAAGATGAGTCTCATTTTTTATTACACTGCCCGAAGTACCACAATCCTAGGCAAGTCTTTAGCAGTTACGCGAAGAATGTGATATCAAATTACGATGTGTTAGACGAGCGCCAAAAGCTTCAAGAAATATTCAAATCTAATGATAAACTGAGCAGAGCTCTAAGTAAATATTTAATTGAAGCCGAAATATTACGACAATAACACTGTAATCACTCAGCACAAATATTCTAGTCATATATTTTATTTGCATGTTTATGTATATATTTTTTCTCTTTTTTTTTCTTTCTTTGCCATATCCTGTATCCGTATAGCGATTGCGCAATAAAGTATCTATCTATCTATCTATCTATCTATCTATCTATAGGAGCTGCAGGCCTGACCGACCCTGTTTCAGCTAGTTTCTTATATTTATATAGATTTTTCCTTATTTATTTCCACAAAATCAGCATAAATTATTCGTGTTTTTTAACTGAAATCTCCCTAGAGAACAGATATTATAAACACACAGCACAATAAGTTATCGATCAATAACTTATACCATTTTATGGGAAGAAAATACCTCAATTTGTTCTTATAATGTAAATAAAACCTTATTGTATTAAAAAATCTTGTGAAATTCATTGACATTTGCAATAATAGATTATTGTGGTGATGATGTAAATTTTATTTACGTTCCTCAGAATCTGATATTCCTGTATACCAGGAGTATGGGGGGCACTCGATCACTCTAAAAAAAATGTCTAAATTCTACTTTTGGCATAAAATAAAATCTTATTTTTGTGGGGAACGTTCTAATTTAAACTCTTTTCAAAATTCCATTTAACCACTCCATGCTCCAGCTTCCACCTCAAAATTCATGTCAATAGATCGAGGAGCAATTTGTCTGCGAGAAATTGGGACCTTGGTCATCATTATATTGAATCTTCTTTAATATGCTTAGCAAACATCCTCCCCTTTCTTTTGACATCCATACATTTATGTACCACCTTCATTATGTGGGGAGATTATATGACGGATAGGTGGTAATTAAGCTATTATTTCTTTCACTATAATGTACTTTAAATTAATCAGGGGTTAAAATCCATTTAATTTTGCGAGAATCAAATGCCGAATCAAGTTAGTCATAAAGCACTGAAAATTTAAAAGTTTCGCGAGAATCATTTATACGAGAATTGATTCGGTGATTCTCGTCGAATCTTAAGGCCTCAGCTTTTTCTTTCACTTTACTTACGGGTATATTGACAATATGTGATTTTATGATTTCCGTTGTCCCGGACAGATGTGTCACCTTGTCAGACAACCACTTTACCTCTAATGCCCTAAGTAATCGACTCCTTAACCACAGCAGAATTATAGGTAACTTTTCAGGATTTAGTCGGAAATATGGCTTGTTGCCATTCATCGGAAATCTCTCACGGAGAGCTTTCCGATGAATGGCAACAAGCCATATTTCCGACTAAATCCTGAAAAGTTACCCATAATTCTCATGTGGTTAACAAGTCGATTAATTAGGGCATTACTGTATAAAAAAATTTATGCTCCTAAGAATCTGATATGCCATTATACCAGGACTATATAGGGGGCACTCACTCGAAGGAAAGCGTGTTCATTGACAACTTAACAAAATGAGTTGTTTATTAATATAAACAACCAATAATTAACGTGAACAAAATATATTATCAAGATGGTGGCGGGGGGGGGGGGGGGGGGGGGGGGGGGGGGGGTCGGGCAATAATCACTACATTAACCCTTTCATGACGGGAACTGAGCTGGTGCACCATTAAAGATCCTGTGCCAGTGCATTTTCTTATATATGCATCTCCCCATATATAAGAGAATGCACTGTCTTACATGGTCTAGGTAAATATTGTTAGACTCCCTATGGGAGACTCGCATATATAAGAGAATACATTGGCACAGGGTTTTCTGAAAATTTCAGGAAACTCCAGTCATGAAAGGGTTATTGTGCAAAACAAGAAGTCTTGCACTTTTGAAGTAATAGCCCATGAACAATGAAAACACAAACCGTATGGTTTATTCATGGCTAGGGGATGTGACACATATGCCAATAATTATATCATTCATATAATAAGATCGCCCAATTTTATTCACCTCCAAGTGGCCTCTTTAGACAAGCCTTGAATTAGTGTGTCTGTCATTTGCAGAATTAGGTCCCCAGAAGGTGAATTTAGTGATGGTATTCCACACAGTGGGCTAGCATCATCAAATTCACACTCTGTGGACCTCATTCTGCTTAGGCCTCATCTTCTGGGAAGTGTCTGTAGTATCAAATTAACATTCTTTTTAGTTGGTACTTCTGTTCAGTTTCATTTTCGCCTAATTTGCAGAAGATAAATTGCATAATCGAGGTGACCATGCAATGGGTGAAACATCACCAACTTCAACTGGGGATCTTTAATCAGATCCTACAGCAGAATATTGTGATGTGCACCCATTGGGCACCTCGATTATACGGGATTCCAGAGAAGATGAGACCTCAGTAGAATGAGGTCCCAAGAGGGGGAATTTGGTGATGCTAGCCTGATGTGTGTGGTAGCATCACTAAATTTACCCTCTGGGGACCTCATTTTGCAAATGACAGACACACTATTTCAAGGCTTCTCTATAGACTTATCCCACTGTCCTTTTCCTCAATTTTCTCCGTGTCATATTGACAAGTATGAATATATTTTGTAGATATCTTACATTCTCAGCCTCATAAATCAATGCCGCGATATCGGAATTCATTATGCTGCTACCGGTCAATTCATAACGGGAGGCAAATTTACGCAATTAGACTACACCAATTTAAAGCGATGTGGAACACCGACCGTTACTGTAATTTCGGCACATCAGTGTGAACCGTGGTTTGGCCTGAAATTTCAAGTCTGAGTTTAATGGTGCCTGTCATTTGCAAAATGAGGTCCCCAGAGGGTGAATTTAGTGACGCTATCCCGCATACGGTGCTAGTATCAACAAATTCACCCTCTGGGGACCTCATTCTACTTAGGCCTCATCTGCTATGGGAGATTTAGACTCGGATTGAAGTTCCCAAATGGTGAATATTGTGATGTACACTCATTGGGAACCTTGTTTATGCAATTTGTCCTCTGCCAATTTGGTTATATAGAGAAACTAAACTAAAAAAAAAGAAATAGAATCTAGTTGAAGAAATTTCTATAGAAATTTGATGATAAAGAAACTTTCCAGAGAGGATGAGGCCTAAGCAGATTGAGGTCCCCAGAGTGTGAATTTAGTGTTGCTAGCCCGCTATGTGGGATAGCGTCACTAAATTCACTCTCTAGGGACCTCATTCAAAACGGAATAGGAAATAATAGCCCTATTAGATCATTAGGGGGAAATGGACTGTTCATAAACGCTGAAGTTCAATTTATACTCAATCCTCACCATTCTGCGATCCAATAAGTGTTATACAAAAGCTCATTTATAATACCATGATAATGATTAAGTACACTTTTATAATCTGTAAATACTCTTCAAATATGTGACCCGCCATATCAAATCCAGTCGTAAGTCGGGATTTATTTTACCCTGTGCCAATGCATTTTCTTATATATGCGAGTCGACCTACAATCGTCTCGCATATATAAGAGAATGCATTGGCCTAACAATTTTTTACAATTTTTTCTTGTTTTCTTTAACAATTTTATAATTTCACCCATACAGAGCCCCAGACAAACATGAGCAGACTACACTCTTCTATATGCTTCTATATATGTGTGGGGCTCCCTGCAGGGTAATGGATGTTTTTTATTTTATGTCCTAAAAATTGTCAGAAACATTTATTTAAAATAAATGATAAAAAATTGTTAGGCCAATGCATTCTCTTATATATGCGAGGCGACCTATGGTCGACTCGCATATATAAGAGAATGCATTGGCACAGGGTAAAAAAAAAAATCCCGACTTACGACTGGATTTGATATGGCGGGTCACATATTATGTTTTGAAATATGTGCACTGGTATATAAGAGAGAAGTCACTTCTCCCTGGGAGAAAAATAAGGAGAAGTACGTGGCACATTTTAGGGAGAAAATATCTCCCAAGTCACCCTCTAGGCTGGTCCCAGGCTAATAGTCCACTTCTCGTCAAAAATTAAATAGGGAGAAGTGACTTAATTCTTCCAATTTTTAAGCCACTAGTCTGGTCCCTGCATACCAGTCTAGGCAGAAGTAACTTCTCTCAATTTGAAACCTCCAGGCTGGTCCCTGTTCACCGGTCTAGGCAGAAGTGACTTTTCCCAATTTGAAACCTCTAGGCTGGTCCCTGTTCACCGGTCTAGGCAGAAGTGACTTTTCCCAATTTGAAACCTCTAGGCTGGTCCCTGTGTACCAGTCTAGCGAGAAGTAACTTCTCTCAATTTGAAACCTCTAGGCTGGTCCCTGTACCGGTCTGGGGAGAAGTAACTTCTCTCAATTTTAAAGCTCTAGGCTGGTCCCTGTGTACCAGTCTAGTGAGAAGTGACTTCTTCCAATTTTAAACCTCTAGAGGAATCAGGGAGCTAAATGTGTTCTAGAGTCGGGGAGCGAGTACACCGTGGAATGCTAAAGGTGAAGGTAACTGAAGAATGACCTTCACCTGATACATGCGACACGTTATTAAAGGATGACATCGCGTTTATTTGATTTGTACATAATATCTAAATAATTTAAACTGGTGAATGAATGGGGGAATGGATTTTTGTGAGCGGGAAATTTATTTAACTAGCTGCTGTAGTTCTGGGTTTTTCCAGATCAAATTTGGCTGTGAGATAGCCCTGTCGTAGACTTGGGGATTTATTTTAAAAAGTAAAACATGACCTATGATTTTTCTTGCATTTTTTGTGATCAACTGGTGTCGATCTAGCTGGGTAAACATCACTGGTATGGCCTGCAGGCTTCAATTCAGTGAATTTGGCCGAAACGTTAACACTGTCGCCTATGGGAAACCATTTAGTTCAGTGATTCCTAGACTGGTCCCTGTGTACCGGTCTAGGCAGAAGTAACTTCTCCCAATTTGAAACCTCCAGACTTGTCTCTTCGTAAACCAATTTGTATAATTGTTGTGGCCTTATCTTAGTGTAATAAGGCAAATATCATATAATCCCATTGGTTGTTTAAACAAGACAAGCGTTGCATATATCTGACAGGCGTATAATTGATCAAGGAACTTTTCGCATCTATCAATCATATTGTTTGATCAATATTTTTTTTATTGGAGACTTTTCACGGCGTTATTCTATTACATAACGTTTTAGGTTGAGAATTTATCAGTTATTTGGCAGAGAATTAATGCCGAAAATGAAAACTGACTAATTTGGGTAAAAAGGAATGTCGCAGCAGAATACATCGTGATTGATTGGTTTCCATCATGTTTACGTCCCACGGGATTTAAATCGTGATGGTGTGTGCATATAAGTCATGCTCAGACACATTTACAAAATTACATACGAGATTTAGTGATGGATTTCGTGACATACTGATTCTATCTGTTTGTGTTAACCACCCACTTTGGGCAATATTCAGTTTTTTAGTCCCATTTATAATTTGCTGACAGAAGCAGCTCTCATACTATCATTTGTAATTATGTGAGGTACAGTAATGCTCTAAATAATCGACTCCTTAACCACAGCAGAATTATGGGTAACTTTTCAGGAATTAGTCGGAAATATGGCTTGTTGCCATTCATACCGAGAGCTTTCCGATGAATGGCAACAAGCCATATTTCCGAATAAATCCTGAAAAGTTACCCATAATTATGCTGTGGTTAAGTAGTCGATTATTTAAAGCATTACTGTACCTCACATAATTACAAATAATACTATAAGCATTACTGTATGTGAGGTACATAATTTATATAGTGCTATATGTCAACCAACAGGGACCAGCATAGAACTTCTCCCTTTTTGAAAAAACGGTCGTATTATGTAAATGGGTTGTCCGTCCATCCGTCCGTCTGTCATCCGTCCATCTATTCGTCCGCTTTTGGTTTCCGGATGATAACTTTAGATTGAATTGAGTGAACTGAACCAAATTTGGTATGTTAGTTTTAATACCACACCAAAATACAGATCAAGATCGAATATGGGTTTCGTCCGCATGATTTTGACTGAGTTATGTCCCTTTTTCGACTTAGATTTTACCTGATTTGTGGTTTCTGGATGATAACTTTAGATTGAGTCAAGTGAACTGAACCAAATTTGGTATTTAGTTTACAACCCCAAAATACAGATCATCAATTTTCGAATATGGGTTTCATCCGCATGATTTTTACTGAGTTATGCCACTTTTCGACTTAGATTTGACCTGATATGTGGTTTCCAGATGATAACTTTAGATTGAATCGAGTGAACTGAACCAAATTTGGTATACAGATCGAGTTCAAATATGATTTCGTCTTAAGTCAAAGGTTTCAAACAAATGAATTAAACCTTTCCCCACTCTACTCCTGTTTCCAGAAACAGGTGTATTATGCCACGCCCCGACGGCGTGCTCTTGTTGGTTATTAGGGAGAAGTGGACAGTTATCAGGGAGAAGTAACAATGGCTGAAGTTCAATTTACACCCCTCCCCCAACATTACCCTGCTATGATCCGATAAGTATTATACAACACAAGAGCCCATTTATAAAACCATTATAGTAAGAGAACCGTAATGAGTTAGTATTCTTTAACCCTTTCAGTGCCAAGTCTGATTTTTGTATCAACCCATATTTCCTTGGACTTCCAAATATGGGTTGATACAAAAATCGGACTTGGCACTGAAAGGTTTAAATATGCTGTTGTGATATAGGAAAACTGGTTTATGAGAGAGAAGTAATTTCTCTATGGAACAAAAATAGGGAGAAGTGGCTCATTTTATTTAGTGGAGAAGTTGTCTCCCAAGTCACCCTCATTATATAGTGCTTTATGTCAATCAAGCCTGTGTTTAGTGTGTCTGTCATTTGCAGAATGAGGTCCCCAGAGGGTGAATTTAGTGGCGCTATCCGGCACAGTGCATTCTCTTATATATGTGAGTCTCCCATAGGGAGCTTCACATATATAAGAGAATGCAATGGCTTACAAGGCCAAGGTAACTATTATTTAATAAGGCCAATGTATTTTCTTATATATGTGAGGCTCCCTATCGGAGACTCGCATATATATAAAACAATGCATTGGCACAGGGTTTTCATAAAATTTCAGGAAGCTCCATCTAGTCATGGGTTAACATGATAGAGTTCTCCCTCTTGGTATGCTCCGTTAGCCTCCAATGCTTTTGCGAGATTTCTGTTCTTAAAATAGCCCATGCAAATGACAGACACACTATTTACAGACTTGGGACTCTGCTCCAGCAGATACAGTAATGCCCTAAGTAATCGACTCCTTAAACACAGCAGAATTATGGGTAACTTTTCAGGATTTAGATGGAAATATGGCTTGTTGCCATTCATCGGAAAGCTCTCGGGGAGAGCTTTCCGATGAATGGCAACAAGCCATATTTCCGACTAAATCCTGAAAAGTTACCCATAATCCTGCTGTGTTTAAGGAGTCGATTACTTAGGGCATTGCTGTAATTGAAAACAATAATGAGGTCAACAAATATAATTTATTTATAAATGACATCAGATAACAGATACAACATAAATAACATATTTAATTTGATATGTTTCATCATGAGCATGAGGAACAATATATTATCAGAGCCTGGGAACCTACATCATCAGATGGGTAACCTACATATGTACGTTAATGGGCCACACCTACATTTAATCAGGGTGGGGTACCTGCATCATTGGAAGGGGACCCCTACATGTATTAACCCTTTGAGTGCCAGGTCCGATTTTTGTATCAACCCATATACCCTGTGCCAATGCATTCTCTTATATATGCGAGTCGACCATAGGTCGCCTCGCATATATAAGAGGATGCATTGGCCCAACAATTTTTCATCATTTGTTATTATTTTTTACAATTTTAATAATTTTTAAAAAATCGAAAAAAAAGAAAAGAAAGTTTTTTATTTTTTTTAGGGCCGATTTTACAGACCGCAAATTAGGGCGGATGAGATCGGCCCCTGGCACTGAAAGGGTTAAACAAACCACGCCTGGCAATTTCAACATTATATTTTTTTAGCATGCATGGTTGTGGTGTTTATGTATTTAATCATCTTTGTTTCCATGTGTCTTTCAATTTTATTGTTTGATGATTGGTTTATTGTTATATGATAAACCAAAGTATAGAGGCAAGAATTATTAATAATTAATTGCTTTCCAATCGATATCAAAAGTCGAAAAGTCGTTCAAGCAGCGATTGTCAAAATAGTCAAAATATTAGGCTCCATGTTGCAGAAACTGATTATAGCATTTGGCAACTTCTAAAAGAATTTGGCAAAAGTTATTTTTATTTGGCAAAAGTAAATTTTGGACCAGAGCCAAGCCTTGAAATAGTGTGTCTGTCATTTGCAGAATGAGGTCCCCATAGGGTGAATTTAGTGATGCTATCCCGCATAGCGGGCTAGCATCACCAAATTCACCCTCTGGGGACCTCATTCTGCTTAGGCCTTAGCAGAATGAGGTTCCCAGAGGGTGAATTTGGTGATGCTAGCCCGCTATGCGGGGGTAGCATCACTAAACTCACCCTCTGGGGACCTCATTCTGCAAATGACAGGCACACTATTTCAAGGCTTGACCAGAGCAGACCCTGATTATGACATATGTTCACAGCACTGGTTATGTGAATTAATATCAGCACAATAATTAAGCATCAGAAACAAGCGTTGATGAAGTCAAATGATAATAGCACAGGTTGATCCCTGGGCCAAATAAATTCCAGCCAGCCTGGAATTAGTCTGTCTGACATTTGCGGAGGTCCCCAGAAGGTGAATTTATTGATGCTACACAGCACAACGTGCTAGCATCACCAAATTCCCCCTCTGGGCACCTCATCATTGTTTTTAGTTACTTTCTCTCTTCAGTTCTGTTTCTGTATCTCCTAACTTTTGCAGATGATAAAATGAATAATCGAAGTGACAAATGGGTGAACATCAACTGGGGAACTTCTATCTGATCCTAGGTCTCCCATCACAGTTGAGGCTTAAGCAGAATGAGGTTCCCAGAGTGTGAATTTGGTGGTGCTAGCCTGTCATGTGGGATAGTGTCACTAAATTCACCCTCTCGGGACCTCATTCTGCAAATGACAGCACACTATTTCAAGGCGAGGTGATAGCTGTAAGCCTGTATTTTGTTAAGGAAATACACACTAGTCAGTATACATGTATGTTGCTCTCAAAAGTCCCTGTTCCCTGGTATCATTTGTGACTGTCACACATTTATTTACGAAACCTTCCGAGTCTATGTTAAATATTTTTTCATCAGTAATAATGACTTGCTTATCGTATCCTATTTTCATTATTAAATTCAGTATTTATAGTGACCAATCTCATATCTGTAGCAACAACCAATAGGTTAATCATTATAACCCTCCCATGACTGCATGGAGTTACCTGAAATTTTTGGAAAAATCATGCGCCAATGCATTCTTTTATATATGTGAGTCTCACATATATAAGAGAATGAATTGGCGTAACAATATTTACCTTGACCTTGTAAGCCAGTACAGTCTCTTATATATGCAAGGCTCCCTATGTATAGACTCTCATATATAAGTGAATGCACTAGCACATGGTATTTAATGCTGCACCAGCGCAGCTCCCATTATGAAAGGCTTAAATACAGTATTTGCAATGACTAATCTGATATACTGTAGCATGTTAACAGCCAATAGGTTAATCATTAACCCTTTGAGTGCCAGGGGCCGATCTCATCGGCCCTTTACCTACAAAATAAGTCTGTTAAAGAATATAAGAATAAATTATTAAAATTGTAAAAAATTGTAAAAAAAAACAAAAAACAAACATTGTTAGGCCAATGCATTCTCTTATATATGCGAGGCGACCTATGGTCGACTCACATATATAAGAGAATGTATTGGCACAGGGTATATGGGTTGATACAAAAATCGACCTGGCACTCAAAGGGTTAACATTCAAGAAGATTTCTTATCTTGTTTGCGTAACCTCTCTATAAAAATATTTTTTGCCTCTGGAATCTGCCGGAATATAATGTCTATTGAGTATTGTTTACTATTCTCATTAATATGTGCAATATCTGCAATGACTTATCGTATAGACTGCAGAACAGCCAATAGGTTAATCATTAACAATCGAAGATTTCTTATCTTGTTTGCGTAACCTCTCTAACATATTTTTGCCTCAGGAATCTTCCGTAATAATGTCTATTGAGTATTGTTTGCTATTCTCATTAATATGTGCAGTATCTGCAATGACTTATCGTATAGACTGCAGAACAGCCAATAGGTTAATTATTATAAATCACCAAGAAACACTATCCTTCTGAGTTTTATTTTTCCACCAATGAATCGGCATCTTGATCATTTCTAGCATGTCAGTCAGTCTAATAAACAAGCCTGCAAATAACGTGTCTGTCATTTGAAGAATGAGGTCCCCAGAGGGTGAATTTAGTGACGCTATCCCGCATAGCGGGCTAGCATCACTAAATTCACCCTCTGGGGACCTCATTCTGCTTAGGCCCTCAACTGCTATGGTAGATCTAGGATCAGATTGAAGAAGTTTCCCAGTTGAAGTCTGTGATGTTCACCCATTGGGCACCTCGATTATGGATTTTACCTTCTGCAAATTAGGGGATATAGAAAACGTAACTAAAAACAATGTTAATTTGATACTATAGATACTTCCCAGAAGATGAGGCCTAAACAGAATGAGGTCTCCAGAGGGTGAATTTGGTGATGCTAGCCCGTTGTGCGGGATAGCATCACTATATTCACCCTCTGGGGACCTCATTCTGCAAATGACAGGCACCCTATTTGCAGGCTTGCTAATAACATGCACTCCTCAAATATATTTAGACCAAGCTTCACATATTTTGTTTATGTTGAGCTTGTTATTACTTATAACATATAAACAATGAATTAGCATTTGATGTTGGTATGTACATTGCCTATTTCTTGCCAATTCTTAACTCTTTCGTGACAGGAGCAGTGCTGATGCAGTATTAACAAGGCGCCCTATTTATGAATTTTCAAAAACTCTCAATTTCCAACTATCAATTTGAAGGAAAAAATCATTATCCTTCATAACCAATGTATGCTATAGTATTATAACAACACATGTACAGTAATGCCCTAATTAATCGACTCCTTTAACCACAGCAGAATTATGGGTAACTTTTCAGGATTTAGTCGGAAATATGGCTTGTTGCCATTCAATATGGCTTGTTGCCAATATGGTTTGTTGCAACAAGCTATATTTCCGACTAAATCCTGAAAAGTTACCCATAATTCTGCTGTGGTTAATGAAGTCGATTAATTAGGGCATTACTGTATGCCCTCAACAATATGAGAGAAATGTTTGAATTATGTAAAAAAGTTGTTGACCAATGACCATGCTAAAAGTCCCTGTATTGATTTACAAGCTAAATCTCTCTGTTGATCAAAATTCTTGGAATTGCACTGAAATTATGAGATTCTCTGATATACAAACAGCTGAAATGAAGTGATTTAAGCAAAGATTTAAGCACATAAAATATTTATCACATCAATTTTACAAATGAGGTTTACAATTCATATCACATTTAAGCTATAGAATATGGAACATGATTGTGTGAGGAAAGACCACCCCAAGTATAGTTTAGACTGCATGGAGACCTCTTCCCAGTTGGTTGTCTCGGGCACGAGTTGTCTGACAAGTTAATAAGCCTCAAAATATGGTACTGGTCGTTTGCAGAATGGGGGTGGGGTCCCCAGAGGTGAATTTAGTGACGACCCGCACAGGAGGCTAGCATAAATAAATTAACTCTCTGAGGACCTCATTCTGTTTTAATTTAACCCTTTACCCAACAAACCGGCCAAATAAAGCTTCAACAGCCTAAAATATCTTCGGTCTGTCTCAATAAAACCATACACATATGGATATCATTGGAACCGGCTCCTTGACCACATTGTGATAGTTACAGTTATGCCCTGTGCCAATGCATTCTCTTATATATGCGAGTCGACCATAGGCCGCCTCGCATATATAAGAGAATGCATTGGCCTAAAAAAAATCTTTTTTTAACACTTTTTACCATTTTTTATTACATTCTTTAACAATTTTATAATTTTTAATGTGTTAAGCCAATGCATTCTCTTATATATGCGAGGCGACCTATGGTCGACTCGCATATATAAGAGAATGCATTGGCACAGGGCCGTTCTATTGGGTAAAGGGTTAATACCTGTGGCTATACCATACCTACAGCGCCCTTGATATAGATAGTTCATAAATAAAATCTCATCATTTACATTTTCCTCAAGAAGCTGATATAAACTATGACGTCAAACATTTCATGAGCAGACGATACTTTCCTCCTTGATGTCAACAGTAGGTAATGATAATCCACCCCCTTCTTAACTCAAATAGGATTTGTAAACATTGTCTGGGTATCATATTTATTCCAGACATCAGTGATATTAGCAAACCAAATGAGATTGTTGGCTCCACCGGAGGGAGAAAAGATTATGGAAATCATATCATTGGGATCCCCTTGAGGGTGGTTTGACTTAAATTGTCCAAAAACAATGTTACTTGTCGTCATACGTGACGCTTATGTAATCACAACTCTATCGGGTCAACACGTCACCTTATAATACTATAATGTTGGTGGGCCCCGCTGATCCAATTATGTTTGTGATCCGATTCTGACGTTAATAAAAAGTACCATTAAAAAATTGCAAGACATGTTTTGAGCGTTCCATCCATCTGTTGCGGGTGCTCTCTCTTGATTGAGTCATAGAGTTGTTAATTGTCTTCATGTAAACTTTTATATTCACAACATAAACAAGAATTTTGGAATGAAGACTTTTTAGAATCAGCTATTTCCGTAGGTGTAAAGGAATGAGAGATGAAATGGCATGACAATCGCTGCCAGAAGAACTTCATAATAAACATACTTGGTAAGACGTGTCAGTAATGTGATTGACATGGTAGGAACAAGCATGAATTAAGTGTGTCTGACATTTTCATCTGAGGTCCCCAGAGGGTGAATTTAGTGACAATATCCTGCACAGCGGTCTAGCATCACCAAATTCACCCTCTGGGAACCTCATTCTGCTTAGGCCTCATTTTCTGAGAAGTATCTAAAGTCTCAAATTAACATTCTTTTTTACTTACTTTTTCCCTTCCGGGAAGTTTCTATATCCCCTAATTTACAGAAGATAAAATGGATATTCGAGGTGACTAATTGGAGAACATCAACAACTTCAACTGGGGAACTTCAATCTCATCTTAGGTCTTCCATAGAAGTTGAGACCTCAGCAGAATGAGGTTCCCAGAGGATGAATATGGTGATGCTACTCCGCTGTGCGGGATAGCGACACTACATTCACCCTCTGGGGTCCTCATTCTGTAATTGTCAGACACACTAAATCCACCCCATTGATGGTATAGACCAGAGAAATGTATTTTTTTGTAATCAGTTGTCCGACAATGTGGGAATGGGACAATTTAACCCCCCCAGCAAACATCCCACCCCAGTGATGGTATAGACCACAGAAATGTGTTTCTGTGTATCATTAGTGCGACAGGGTGGGAATGGGACAACGCTGCCAACAAAACATCCCGCTGATGGTATAGACCACGGAAATGTGTTTCTGTGTAATTAGTTGTCCAACAGGGATATGACAAACTTAGAAATAGATACATGATTATATAATGTTCAGTATAGGTTAACCTTTACATGACTGGAACTTCCTGAAAGTTTGCAATAACCCTGTGCCAATGCATTCTCTTATATATGCAAGTCTCCCACAGGGAGCCTCGCATATATAAGATAATACATTGGCTTAACAATATTTACCTTGACTTTGTAAGCCAGTGCATTCTCTTATATATGTGAGGCTCTCTATGGGAGACTCGCATACATAAGAGAATGCACTGGCACAGGATCTTTAATGCTGCACTAACACAGCTCCCATCATTAATGGGTTAAAAATAAATGATTATATATAATGTTCAATATAGCTTTAAAATATCTTGTTTTATTAGGGGTTAACAACTCCTTTTGAACTGTTGAACGACTTGTTCAGTTATGCCCTAAATAATCAACTTCTTAACCACAGCAGAATTATGGGTAATTTTTCAGGATTTAGTCGGAAATATGGCTTGTTGCCATTCATCGGAAAGCTCTCAGTGAGAGCTTTCCGATGAATGGCAACAAGCCATATTTCCGTCTAAATCCTGAAAAATTACCCATAATTCTGCTGTGGTTAAGGAGTCAATTATTTAGGGCATTACTGTACAGGTTATAATCTATCCAATATATAACTTAATATTTATTCATGATTTTCCTGAAATAATTTTGTAAGTTATAAATCTAACACACTGGAATTGTTGAGAAAAATATGGCCCTGGGGCGGGTTGTTACAGAGGCAGGTTGTCACTGAGTTGGGTTGTCACTGATGCGGGTTGTCACTGGCAGCATGTCGATACTCATCACAGAACCATGAGGTCAATGGATACCTGTTTCGAGCGTTCCGTTCATATGTTTTGGTTGCTCATCCTTCATTGTCAATGAGTTGTTGTCATCGCGTAAACATTTATCTTTACAACAAAAACAGAAGAGTTTCTTGAAGGCTTTTCGGAATCCGCTATTTCCGTAGGCGTAAAGGTATGGATTGACAGATGAATTGGCGTGACTAAGAACGATCGACGCCAGCAATATTTTATAATAAACATTCTTGGTCAGTAATGTGATTGTGTTCAGAATGTGGACTGGCAGCCAACACATTGCAAACAGTCCGATGACGATAGCTAGCGATTTGGCAGCCTTGATTTCACGAAAGAATTGTCTTTTATTGCGTTGGTCTTCATCGCCTGAAATTGTCAACGCTGCAATCTGACTGATCTGCTTGCGAACAATATGGAATATGTAGCTGTAAATCGCTAACATTATCAACAACGGGACGAATATAAATCCGAAAAAGTTAAAATACACCATATAATTCATATCGATGACTTCCGTGAATCGACATTCTGGGTGCGAAGGCTCGCCGAGATTCCACCCCATAACTGGGACAAGTCCGACGATAATCCCGAGAATCCACGTCACAGCGATGATTATCAACGCATTCTTGATTGTCATCCATTCGTGATAGATAAACGGATATTTGATTGCAAGAAACCGTTCCAAGGCCACTGCGACGAGATTGAACACGGAAATTTGTGTAAACATAACCAGTAATGAATTCATCAACAAACATGCTATGAAGTTGTGTGGTAAACCAAGATAACTTAAAGCCGCGATCGGAGCCACGAATAATCCAACTAAGATGTCGGCTATAGCCAAACTGGCTATGAAACAGTTGGTCGTAGTCCGCAATCGAGGGCTGTCATAAATTGCCCACAAAACAACGGAATTTCCAAAGACAGTTGTAAATCCGAAAATAGTTTCGAAGGAGATGTAGGTGATTGTTTGAGTGTCCATCGCTTTCTCGTAATCATTTACCACTTATCCATCATGTGCGAATCAACATCAGAGAACACTCAGCAAAGGTCGTCTCTAGGGATCGAATCTCTATGGTATATATTCACAGCTTTCCATGGTATTCGATATCAGAATGTTAAATCTGCAACTCTCTCTATGAAACAGTCTGTACAATCCTATATGTCACCTCTTGTCACAATTGGAAATAAATGGATGTTCTCCTCGGACTCGTTATATATGTCACCTCTTGTCACAATTGGAAATAAATGGATGTTCTCCTCGGACTCGTTATATATGCCACCTCTTGTCACAATTGGAAATAAATGGATGTTCTCCTCGGACTCGTTATATATGTCAATTCTTGTCACAAACAGAAAAGTTGCTTTACCTCAGCTCGAGCTTCGTTTTGTTGGGATTGTGTGTGTTTTTTTTCAGGGATACCTAACCTTTATTTTCTTTTAAATTAAATGGAACAGGTCTTGCCTCCCATCACATTATAGCTTTATCATTGACTTTCAAATTTCTCCAGTTTATCTGCAAAATAGAAAAGATTAAATATATTCATTTGGGTGCTGCTAGTCTAAACATTGGTGTTCTTCGATGTGCATGCCTGCTCTCTATCAAACACCACAGGTTTTGAATTTAGAAATCTCATTTAATTTCGAGATTTGCCTCAGTTCCTTGTACTTCAACCAAGCCTGAGTTTAGTGTATCTGTCATTTGCAGAATGAGGTCTCCAGAGGTTGAATTTAGTGATGCTATCCCGGGTTGCAGGCTAACATCACCAAATTCACCCTCTGGGGACCTCATTCTGCTTGAGCCTCATCTTCTCTGGAAAGTTTCTTTATTATCAAATTTCTTCACATAGATTCTATTTCTTTTTTAGTTTAGTTGCTCTATGTCCGCAAATTAGCAGACGACACATTGTGTAATTGAGGTTCCCAATGGGTGTACATCACAATAGTCACCATTTGAGAACTTAAATCTGAGTCTATGTCTCCAACAGCAGATGAGGCCATGCAAAATGAGGTCCCCAGAGGATGAATTGTGCGGGATAGCGTCACTAAATTCACCCTCTGGGGACCTCATTCTGCAAATGACAGGCACACTAAACTCAGACTTGTTGTACTTATGCTTAATATCTCTTATCTATAATCCGTCACTATAACACAAATTTTATTGTGGAAAGTGTGTGGTCCTCCAGCAACTCAGCAGGTAAGGTTCATAGCCTACAGGTATTTGGTCATCCCGTAATGGTAAGACTGCTTAACCCTTTACCCAACAGAAGGGCCCTGTGCCAATGCATTCTCTTATATATGCGAGTCGACCATAGGTCGCCTCGCATATATAAGAGAATGCATTGGCTTAACACATTAAAAAATATAAAATTGTTAAAGAATGTAAGAAAAAATGGTAAAAAGTGTTAAAAAAAAAAGTTTTTTAGGCCAATGCATTCTCTTATATATGCGAGGCGACATATGGTCGACTCGCATATATAAGAGAATGCATTGGCACAGGGCTAACCGTAACTATCACAATGTGGTCAAGGAGCCGGTTCCAATGATATCCATATTTGTATGGTTCTATTGAGACAGACCGAAGATATTTTAGGCTGTTGAAGCTTTATTTGGCCGGTTTTGGCCGGTTTGTTGGTTAAAGGGTTAAAGTAAAAATGTAGGAATATTTTTTTTAAATGGGATGTATAATGTTATTGGTCTATATATATCCATTCACTTTTGGTTTCCGGATAATAACTTTAGATAGTCTCAACTGAATTGTATGAAATTTGGTATGTGGGTTTACTAGCAGAAAATACAGGTCAAGTTCTAATTTGGGTTCCGCCTGGCAATTTTCAACAGCCATGGCCCTTATTTGTGTTGGAATTTGCACTCAATTTTCATTTCCGGATGATAACTTCAATAAGTCTGAACTAAATGGAATGAAATTTGTTTGGGATGTGAGTTTACTAACCCAAAATACAGGTCATGCAGTTCAAATTTGGGTTCCGCCGCTAATTATTACCCTTTATTGGAATTACAGTAATGCCCTAAGTAATCGACTCCATAACCACAGCAGAATTATGGGTAACTTTTCAGCATTTAGTCAGAAATATGGCTTGTTGCCATTCATCGGAAAGATCTCCCCAAGTCATATTTTTGACTAAATCCTGAAAAGTTACCCATAATTCTGCTGTGGTTATGGAGTCGATTACTTAGGGCATTACTGTACCACGGGCGTATTTTGCCCTGGCAATACTGTTGCTTTAGATATATTTCCTGTACTTCATTTACAAAAAATCATTACATTGATCAGCTGCATTGATAGTGGGAATTCAGTTTACCTTTTTTGAAACGTTTCTTATTATCTTATAAGTTTCTTAACTAATTTGTTGGTTGCAAATGAGAACAGAAATAATTTGTATCATTGAAAATCTATTCCCATTCGGTTATTGAAACATTATTTGAAGGGCGTGGCCATCTTGGAAATCAGTTGATGATACAGGTTGTAAACAATTGTGCCAACAGTACAGTAATGTTCTAAATAATCACTACTTAACCACAGCAGAATTATGGGTAATTTTTCAGGATTTAGACGGAAATATGGCTTGTTGCAGTGGTTAAGGAGTCGATTATTTAGGGCATTACTGTACATCTCCATCACATGTTCTGCTGTGGTTGATTGTGAAAATGTGGT
Source organism: Siphonodentalium dalli (assembly GCA_032622095.1). Classification (NCBI taxonomy): domain Eukaryota; kingdom Metazoa; phylum Mollusca; class Scaphopoda; order Gadilida; family Siphonodentaliidae; genus Siphonodentalium; species Siphonodentalium dalli. Next base: position 42,421,602 of record CP136066.1, read on the forward strand.
GTCCATCACAGAATTGTGTTGTGCTGAACGTAAATCAAACTGGCCCCTGGAAATCACTGAAGTGCAGGAGAGTATAAATTGGCATGTGTGTGTGCAATGGAAACAAGCCTGTAAATAGCGTGTCTGTCATATGCAGAATGAGGTCCCCAGACAGTGAATTTAGTGACGCTATCCCGCATAGCGGGCTAGCATCACTAAATTCACCCTCTGGGGACCTCATTCTGCTTAGGCCCTCAACTGCTATGGTAGATCTAGGATAAGATTGAAGTTCCCCAGTTGAAGTTGGTGATGGTAACCCATTGGGCACCTCGATTATGGATTTTACCTTCTGCAAAATTAGGGGATACAGAAACTTCCCAGATGGGAAAACGTAACTAAAAAGAACGTTAATTTGATACTATAGATACTTCCCAGAAGATTAGACCTAAGCAGAATGAGGTCTCCAGAGGGTGAATTTGGTGATGCTAGCCCGCTGTGCGGGATAGCATCACTAAATTCACCCTCTGGGTTCCCTATTCTGCAAATGACAGACACACTATTTGCAGGCATGCAATGGAACATATGATCCAACATATCAGAATCCAATGCACATTTAATTAAACAGCAAGAGAAGTCACTTTCAATTTTCTTGTAACTTGTTGAACATGGAATTTAACATGCTTTAAACAGTGCAGAGCCTGTAATGAAAATGGTCTTTATTTAATTTTTATGAAAAAGACTCTCTCTATTAATGCTCATATTCTTTAATATTTGGTTAATAATTCCCTTGTTACACACTACTCAAAGTTTCATATGTCTTATTTAATTAGGTTCCATCCGGATAGTTCCAGCGTTATTGAAGTTGGAACTAGACCTTGCTTTAACCCTTTCAGTGCCAGGGGCCGATCTCATCGGCCCTAATTTACGGTCTGTACAATCGGCCATATACCTTAATTGTGCCAATGCATTCTCTTATATATGCGAGTCGACCATAGGTCGCATCGCATATATAAGAGAATGCATTGGCCTAACAATTTTTCATCATTTGTTATTATTTTTTACAATTTTTTACCATTTTAATAATTTTTTCTTATATTCTTTAACCCTTCCATGACTGGAGCTTCCAGAAATTTTGTGAAAACCCTATGCCAATGTATTCTCTTATATATGCGAGTCTCCATAGGGAGCCTTGCATATATAAGAGAATAAATTGGTCTAACAATATTTACTTGACTTCTAAGTCAGTCCATTCTCTTATATATGCGAGGCTCTCTTTGGGAGACTTGCATATATAAGAGAATGCACTGGCACAGGATCTTTAATGCTGCACCAGTGCAGCTCCCATCATGAAAGGGTTAAAGTTTATCTAATATTGATCCCCAATAGCTGGTTTAGTTAGATTTTATACAGATTTATTGTCGTTTCAGCCGCTTGGCCATATTACGACACTGTTAGTGTTACGGGTGATTAAAAGACCATACAGGGGGTTAATTTCACCAGGAAATTACTCCACTGCACATAAAAACCACCGACCAGAAAACAACTGAAACCTTGGCCAGATACACAAATCAGGACACCTTCCCAAATCCACCATGTATCTTACCAACTGAGCCAACATGGGCCCCAATCCATATTAGAATGTAAAATGACATGGTGTGTGAAAACCTGAGCGAGGTGTTATTTTATAGCCCATCTTATGTATGCATTGTAAGAGTTAAAGTGATATGAAACACTCCGATTGGGTGATCAAATGGAAATTGAGAATAATCTTGCTCAAAGTAGTTATTTGTTACAAATATTAATCCAAATTGACGATACACACCATCATTCTCATATATTGATTGAATGCCATGAATATCAATGGCGAAATCATTTGTGTTAGATTATCGCCGATAGTTGCGTCCCGAATCGAGATGTAAATATTTACAATTGGGCATAGTTCAGACGATGTTTTCTATGGAGTGGCATGGTCAATTTCTTTGAAATTTTCAGCGATGTTAGCAGAATGATGCATTCCCCAGGTTGGCATAGCACCTGGGTACTAACTTATCAAGTTCACGCACCCGATCAAGTCCATAATATGTCTTTAACTATTCCATGACTGGCGCTTCCTGAAATTTTCCTAAAACCCCATGCCAATGCATTATCTCATATATATTTTGAAGACCTCTGTATGTTTGTATGTCTGTCATTTATACAAATCTACGATTCTCGACCGATCGGGACGAAACTTGGTACGTGTGTGTAGTTTGACCAGGCGGTGGACATTGTCGTATTGGCGAGCCCGTGCGGCGACCGCTTCGCGCATGCGCAGACGAGATCTCGGAAACGGGTGGAGCTATCGACTTGAAATTTGCTATGTGAATGTATCTTGCCCCGGATACGAATTTATTCGGGTCGCCGAGCCCGTGCGACGCCAGCTTCGCGCATGCGCAGACGAGATCTCGGAAACGAGTGGAGCTATCAACTTGAAATTTGGTATGTGAATGTATCTTGCCCTGGATACGAATTTTATCGGGTCGCCGAGCCCGTGCAACGCCAGCTTCGCGCATGCGCAGACGAGATCTCGGAAACGGGTGGAGCTATTGACTTGAAATTTGCTATGTGAATGTATCTTGCCCCGGATACGAATTTTATCGGGTCGCCGAGCCCGTGCGACGCCAGCTTCGCGCATGCGCAGACCAGATCTCGGAAACGGGTCGAGCTATCGACTTGAAATTTGGTTTTTGAATAGCCCGGACAACGTATGTATAAGAGAATGCATTGGCCTAACAATATTTACCAATACCTTGTAAGCCAGCTAGTGCATTCTCATATATATGCAAAGCTCCCTATGGGAGACTCACATATATAAGAGAATGCGTATCCTTAGTCACACCTCTAGTTGAACTTGTTTGTCTGAACATTTTCTAAGGGTCGAACTACTGGTTAATGAGTATTTAAGTATAGAAAGGGTTAAATTATTAATTAATGGTTTATAATGCACTATGCATCTTACCAACTGAGCCACACCCACCTCCCCTCCCCTCACCCACAGATCCAGTATACAGTTTCATTGACAGCTACAGTAATTCCCTAAGTAATCGACTCCTTAACTACAGCAGAATTATGGGTAACTTTTCAGGATTTAGTCGGAAATATGGCTTGTTGCCATTCATCGGAAAGCTCTCCCTGTAACTTTTCAGGATTTAGTCCGAAATATGGCTTGTTGCCATTCATCGGAAAGCTCTCGGCAAGAGCTTTCCGATGAATGGCAACAAGCCAATTTCCGACTACGTCCTGAAAAGTTACCCATAATTCTGCTGTGGTTAAGGAGTCGATTACTTAGGGCATTACTGTACATGCAGAGAGTCAATGTCCCATGAGTTGCTGGCATCAGCTTTTAATTTAGAATTTAAATTATCAATGTAAAATTGTGATTAATCAGCTTGAAGATGTTCCATTAGGCGATTGCACAATAATAAATTGCTATCTGCATTGCTGCGTTCTGCCGAAAAATGGATCATGCGCTTGAATATGTCGAGTTAGAATTGGGAAATTGACGTTGTCACCATATATCTCTCCTTCTGTCAGGTTTTTGTCGTTTGATGCGTAAGAAGCTATTGATGATAATTCCTTATTAGGAGATGGGTGCATCACACTTGCACCTGTTTATCCGCAAATTTTAAATTTACAGTAAAATGCAGGGCTGTTTAAGGGCCCCTTTAGGGAGTGTTGCATATAAAAGAGAATGCACTGGCTTACAAGGTCATGGTAAAGATTGTTAGACCAGTGCATTCTCTTATACATGCGAGGCTCAATCCCTATGGGAGACTCGCATATATAAGATAATGCATCGGCACAGGGTTTTCGCAAAATTTCAGGAAGCTCCAGTCATTGAAGAGTTAACTTTTACAATGCATCTATAAAATGGGCTATAATATAACACCTATCTCATGTTTTCACACACCATGTAATTTACCAGTTAGTAATTATCAGGTCTTTTCCCAATTTTTTATCCTAAATTTCACAATATATATATAGAGGTCAGTAACTCCTGGTTTGTGAACAAAAGATATTACTTTATAATTAAGCGACACATTTGGCTTACGAACCTGTCAACAACTTTTTTTTTTTATCGAAATTGCAACAAAAAATGTTTTTGGCTCGCGGTGTGCAGTTTGCGTATGACTTCTCACCAAACTGTTGCAGTAATGCTCTAAATAATCGACTCCTTTATAAACCACAGCAGAATTATGGGTAACTTTTCAGGATTTAGTCGCAAATATGGCTTGTTGCCATTCATCGGAAAGTTCTCACCATGAGCTTTCTGATGAATGGCAACAAGCCATATTTCAACTAAATCCTGAAAAGTTACCCATAATTCTGCTGTGGTTAAGGAGTCGATTATTTAGGGCATTACCGTTCTAACAGTCATACTATCATGGGGAATTGAGAATAATTGAGACATAAATAATTTTGTTGATTTTATTTTATTTATTTCTATTCACAAAAATTATTTCAAGTGAAAATATGAGATTTGCATTCACTCAATAGGATCATGTGGAATAATCGCTGTGCGGGTTAGTGTCACTAAATTCACCCTCTGGGGACCTCATTCTGCAAATTACAGACACAATATTTCAACACTTGAATATTTGTAAGTCCTGATTCTCCATTCTCATGACACGGGGGGACAAACAATCTACCAGACGGATTAAACTCTTTCATTACACTGCTTTCCCAATTGCACAAAAATAAATTGATATTTCCATCGCTGATTGAGTCCTTCCAAAAAATGGATCATGCGCTATAATATATCGAGTTAGAATCGGGAAATTGACATTGTCGCCACATATCTCTCCTTCTGTCAAGTTTTTGTCGTTTGATGCATAAGAAACTATTGGTTTTTATGTTTTTACCATGCCCAGATAATATCCAGATAACATCCAGATAACAGAGTGTTAGTTTTCAGTTAGTGATGGATTTGCCAAAAATTGCCCGTTCAGGAAAAGACATTTTTAATGGAATTTTGAAGGACACAGTTGGGATAAATGAAATTTTATAATATTAAGTTGAAATTGAGCAACAGTCTAATTCTTTTTCAGTTTTGATACCACAAACTTTGAAAATTCATTGATTGAAATTTTTGAAAAAGAACATTAAAGTCATCAGAATCTCAAAATCTGAAGATTGTTTTTGGCAATAAAAATGTTTAACGGAATTTATCAAATTTAACTAAAAATGTTTTGGGGTTTTGATGCTGAAATTTCATCAAAATTTTCTCTGACCGATGCTGAAAGTTTATAACATCTTCGTTCTTAGGTGAATAAGAGTGTATTACTGAATATTACATCTGAATCCAGTACCGAAATGATTTGGCACACACGAAATCTCAAAAAAGGAGACATTATTGGCTGTAAAATATAGAAAAATACATTTATGACCTTGAAATTTTGTATGCAGGTAGTCTAAAGTTTGGTTTATGCATCAAAATTAGATAGTTTTGATATTGAATTGAAATCAATGAAAATATCTGAAAATGATTATGCACAGTTCCCAAATGGTGAATATTGTGATGTGCACCCATTGGGAACCTCGATTACACAATGTGTCTCTTCTAATTTGGGGATGTAAAGAAACTAAACTAAAAAGGAAATAGAAGTTTATATAGAAATTTGATAATAAAGAAACTTTCAGAGAAGATGAGGCATAAGCAGAATGAGATTCCCAGAAGGTGAATTTAGTGATGCTAGCCCACTGTGCTGGGTAGGGTCACTAAATTCACCCTCTGGGGACCTCATTCTTCAAATGTCCAGCACCATATTGTCAGACCTGCTCAGGGTATTCCTCAATGAAACTTTGAGAAAATTAAACCCCAACTAACATTCTCTTTGCATTAACCCTTTCAGTGCCAGGGGCCGATCTCATCGGCCCTAATTTACGGTCTGTAGAGCCCTAAAAAAAACTATTAAAAAAAACTAAAACCATTTTTGTTTTGTTTTTGTTTTGGGTTGAATTTTTTTGGGTATGCTTAAGCATGCTATAGTGAATTTAAAAACAAACTGGATAAAACCTTAGGGGCATGTTATCACCAAGTATTCATAGTAATAATTTTGATGCCCATGAAAAACGTAAGATTCCCTGGCACTAAACCTACAAAATAAGTCTGTTAAAGAATATAAGAACAAATTATTAAAATTGTAAAAAATTGTAAAGAATAATAACAAATGATGAAAAATTGTTAGGCCAATGCATTCTCTTATATATGCGAGGCGACCTATGGTCGACTCGCATATATAAGAGAATGCATTGGCACAGGGTATATGGGTTCGATACAAAAAAAGGACCTGGCACTCAAAGGGTTAAGTATTGAAGCAGCTGTACTTTTATTTAACCAAGAGTATAACATTGAAAAAACAATCATGTAAATGGAATGTCTCACTCAGAAATGCATTGGAGAAAAAATTGGACAGTGTCCTAGATATCTTCTCTTCACTCGATCATGGAAAATTTTATCCAACATATTTAAACGCCCAACACTATCTATAAATCCCAATCATCATATACATGTAGCTGATATTTGTGTCCAATCATGTTCAAAAGACTATCTACTAAATCCTAAAACCATAGTATACAAAGCACAACACAATAGCAGGGAACCAATACAGAATTTCAGCCTCGCCAGAACCCAGTTTTCTGTGCAGCTTCATAAAGTATAGGACCAAAAGCATACGTTTTCAAAATCTCTGACAAATATAGAGTAAAACACTTTTCAGGGGCATGGTTACAAATTTATGTATACATGTGGTCATAAATTAAAAAAAACACATGTCTATCAGTGTCTATTATCAATAAATGTCTGTATGTATGAATGTAATACACCATTGTAATAATTTGAAAATTGTATCAAAAAGACGAATAAGTGATAAAAAAAAAACATTCTTGGTGCAATTTCCATCAGTGTTATCTGAGGAAATAATTGCTCTTGATTATTTTTGCTTGTGGGAAAGACTGGGTGTGGAAATGAGTTTCACCAACCTATATTTATAAAGGTACACAGAGTGTTCATTCGTTGATAACATAAACAAAAAAATTCATATCAGTCAAGAATTCCCAAGTCGAGTGTAAATTTAGATGTGAAGGAAGGAACTCCCAAGTTTCTAATCACAAACTCTTTACTTTCTATCTTTTCTTTGTGATATAATTTTATGGATTTTCCTAAATATTTTTGTTTCATGAACCAGATTTCTATCTTGGCCAAGCAGTAATGGAAGTAGGTAATTAAATCAGAGTTAATCACACTAATCCAGTCTTTGAGTGAAATTTAATAGCAGATACCTTATTGTTTGTTTTTGTGTGACCGACTGTAAGTCCGTAAGAACCCTACATGTATATCCATGGTTATATTACTTAAAGATTCCCTGTCTGATTTGCCACCATAAAACCACCACCTGTACGTATTATGTCAAGAATTCCCAGGTCGAATGTAAACTTAGATGTCAAAGAAGGAACTCCCAAGTTTCTAATCACAAACTCTCAACTCTCTATCTTTACTTAGTCATGTACTTTTATGGATTTTCCTAAATTTTTTTGTTTGATGAACCAGATTTCTATCTAGGCCGAGTGGTAATGGAAGTAGGTAATCACATCAGAGTTTTGACAGTAAGCCAGCCTTTGAGTGACATAGTTAATTGTAGAGATCTTATTTTTTTTTCTTTGTGTGACTGATTAATCTCTTCTTATCTCAATAATAAAGTGCATTGTGTATTCTGCAGTAAATGTATTTTCATTAGCCACTAATTTTGACAAACTCCCTCAGTAACCTGAATATGAGGTCCATCTGAGTTAACTTTCTGGGAGCAGGCGACGAGATATCTTGCCGTAAACATCATATTTAAGCAATTTCGAGAAAACAACTCATATTTACTATAATGCCCTAAATAATCAACTTCTTAACCACAGCATAATTATGGGTAATTTTTCAGGAATTAGTCAGAAATATGGCTTGTTGCCATTCATCTCACTGAGAGCTTTCCGATGAATGGCAACAAGTCATATTTCCGACTAAATCCTGAAAAATTAACCATAATTCCGCTGTGGTTAAGGAGTCGATTATTTAGAGCATTACTGTAGTTGTCAGAATGTCATCAGTTGATGGCACGAGTACGATGGCATTATCTTTCCACAATCGCAAGAGTGCCATAAACTATCGGCCAGGAGCACACGTGTGCAGTTCTGTGTTTATTACACTCTCGACTGACATCTTCTAACTGTTCATTTCTGAAGAACTATTCCATGCTATTTCCTAATCTTGTCATGTGTGATGATGATTTTATTTTAAAGTTCTGGTATAATTCCCCCCCCCAATTCTATAGAGCACAAAGACTCTTTCTAACCCCCATGTGCCTCTAAGGTGGAAATAAAGAGGAGCCCCTCCCTTCTCCCAGCGACCCTGCCTTCTCCCAGCGACCCTGCCTTCTCCCAGTGACCCTGCCTTCTCCCAGCACCCCCTGCCTTCTCCCAGCACCCCCTGCCTTCTCCCAGCACCCCCTGCCTTCTCCCAGCACCCCTACCTCCACCCAGTGATGCAGAAAGGGTCAGGTTACTACGTTTTAAACTTTTCGGTAAACAAAGTCGAAGACCAGTCTATCCCACAACAACTGTCTAAATTTCTAGTTCATGGAAGTAAAAGTATATTACAATGAATGATTTTCATCTCAAAGTTGATATAGCTGCGTATTGAATGAAAATTGCTGTCGTCTGTCATTATTTCTGCGACTCTTGTGTCTGTTTATTTGCACGCACTCAATGTCTCTTGTTGAATAGACTGGTTCCTGGTCAATAGCTGTAAAAATCTTAATCTTAAAATGTAGTAACGTGACCCCTCGGGCCCCAGACCCCTGCCTCTTCCCAGCAGCCCTGTCATTATCTAATATATAACTATATATGATGTTCCATTTTGTGAATCAACTAATTTGGTTATTTGGTTATTTGTCTCACAGCGGTCCCCCCCCCCCCCCCCCCCCCCCCCCCCTGCCTCCTCCCTGCTGCCCTGCCATTACCTATAGCTGTTACACACGATGTTCCGCATAGCAAATGAAATAATTTGGTCATTTGGGACTGCTGTCTCCCAGCACCCCCCCCCCACCTCCTCCCTGCGGTCCTGCCATTACCTATAGCTGTTACACATGATGTTCCCCATAGCAAATGAAATAATTTGGTCATTTGGGACTAAATTGTTTCCTCGCAGATTGGGGAACTATCAAGTGTGTCTGGGAGGAAGTCATGGTACGCTTCAATTTACTGTCAACATACGGCAATTACGTCATCACTGGCACTCCATCTGCTAACAATATATCATGCTAAATAGTACGTTAAAGGTTTCTTTCTGTCATTTAGTGCCGGAAAACCTTTCAAGTCTCATCGTGCTTGTGTAGAAAACTGGGGAAATTGGGATTTCTTAAATGACTTCAGTGAAGCACCTACGGTTTCCGTGGTTATAATAACATGAAAGCTAATGGATGTTATGTGACTTATGTTCAAGTCCTTACATGGTCTAAGCTGTCTATTTACTGTAGTTGCCCAAGCTTTGCCCTTCAGGTCATAATCTTGTGACAGGCATATTAGTGAGGTTCATCCAGACATACATGTAACATGTAATGTGTGTTGCTATGGAGATAATATTGGCAGTAAAATTCACATGATTTCATGGCGCGAAACCCACACATTTACAAGCCTTGAAATACTGTGTCTGTCAGGTCCCCAATTTAGTGATGCTACATGTACCCTGCTCTTCAGGCTAGCATCACTAAATTCACTAAACCTCATGTATTTCTTAACCATGTGAATTGATTCTCGGTGGCAAAATCGTTTGCGTTTGTTTATCGCCAATAGTTGCATCCCAAATCAAGATGTAAATATTTACAATTTAGCGTAGTTCAGACGATGTTTTCTATGGAGTAGTATGGTCGATTTGTTGGAAATTTTTGACGATGTTAGTAGAATGCTACATTCCTCCAGTTGCCATAGCGCCTGAGTTCTAACTTATCATCAGTTTAATTCACCCAAACAAATCCATCATATGTCTTTAATAATGTATGGCGTATTATGAATGCCCAGCATGGACCGACCCTTCCTATGCTGTTAATAATGTATGGCGTTTAAATATAGTCATCGATCTACTTCCTTCATCAAATGTTATAAGTGTGCTCTTTGAAGTTTATGATATTCTTTCTAATAATAATGTTAAAATCTTTTGATATTTTGTCATCTCAAAAGCTTCGTTTCAGTTCAAATAATACAAAATTCTCCGTCAAATGAATTTCTCAAATACAAGGAAATTTCAAAGAATCAATAGTTATCTGAGAGACAAGACAATCTATTTAATCATGTGAATCTATCACGCTGTTATTTCTTTCTCACAAATTCTCAGACGGCGGAGTCAAGATTGAAGGACGCTTCCGGAGACCATGTGACATCTTTCCAAATCAATCATCAGTTAATGGCAAGCTAATGAGTTGATAGTGGATGATTACATGACCAGCAATAGAATTTATTGATATATTCAAGGTTTCATACCTTCGTACAGAACAACATTTATTTTACAATATCTTAACTCAACATTATATATATCATTGGCTTTCTGCAACTGCCGAAAATGCTTCACACATGCTATAAATACACAGAACGACAGCATTGTATGAATGGGTTCAGGGTCGCCGGAAGCATCCAAGGGCAGGGGGGGGGGCAGAGCCTACAAAAAGGGCACTTTTCCGCAAAAAAGGGCATTTTCTCCGCAAACTCAGGAAAATAACCATAAATTCATTGTGGCAAAAATCCCTATTTTAATGGTATTTGTCGGTTTTTATGGCCGTTTTGTGATAAAATTGACAAAAAATTAATATTCCTTGTGAAATTGGTGGTATTTGGACCAAAAAAGTCACATTTTGCTATAAAAACACGAGATTAAAGACACAAAAAGCATTTTCTGTCTCCAGAAAAAGGGCAAGTCCTGCCCCCGCTCGCCCCCCTCTTCCGGCGCCCCTGAATGGGTTTGTCGATACGGTACGAGTACCATCCCGTAAGAATAGAAGGAGAGTGCCTCGAGTGAGGCTTCTATATTTCGATGATAGCCCAAGAGCCGCATTGACAAACCCATTCTTATACTTGTCACTGTTTTATTACACGCTGCCCATCCTAAAATCCATTAATTGGAGAAAAATGACTTACAAAGTTTATTCAGGGACAGACAAGGCTTGTTTTGTCATTTGTGAAGATGTTTTTATTGCATACAGTAATGTCCTAATTAATCGACTGCTTAACCACAGCAGAATTATAGGTAACTTTTCAGGATTTAGTCGGAAATATGGCTTGTTGCCATTCATCGGAAAGCTCTCGAGGCCAATGCATTCTCTTATATATGCGAGGCGACCTATGGTCGACTCGCATATATAAGAGAATGCATTGGCCTCGAGAGCTTTATGATGAATGGCAACAAGCCATATTTCCCACTAAATCCTGAAAAGTTACCCATAATTCTGCTGTGGTTAAGCAGTCGATTAATTAGGGCATTACTGTAGTTCCTGTGTCATGGTCGAAACGAACGTCATTTACATCGTGTGACATCAACATCTTCCAATTATACACATACATGTATGTGTGGAATTGCTTGAAAAAGGTGACACAGCTTTATAAGACGACTGACCAATGTGTTTTTTCAGGAATTTAACAACAACACATTTTCTACGGAACTCATTTTCAAGGGACTTCATTTAATATTACCAAAAACACAGATAACTTCACACATTTGAGATTATTGATGCGAATCAAATCTTAGTTTAATGTGCCTGTCATTTTGCAGAATGAGGTCCCCAGAGGGCTAGCATCACTAAATTCACCCTTTGGGGACCTCATTCTGCTTTACTCAGGTCTCATCTTGGAGTTTCTTTATTTTCAAATTTCTATATAAATTTCTTCACATTGATTCTATTTAGTTTTTAGTTTAGTTTCTCTATATCGCCAAATTGGCAGACGACACATTGCATAATTAAGGTTCCCAATGGGTGCAGATCACAATATTCACTATTTGGGAACTTCAATCTGAGTCTATGTCTCCCATAGCAGTTGAGGCCATGCAGAATGAGGTTCCCAGAGGGTGAATTTAGTGATGCTAGCCCACTATGCAGGATAGCATCACTAAACTCACCCTCTGGGGACCTCATTCTGCAAATGACAGGCACACTAAACTCAGGATTGATGTGAAATATTTTGAATAATGATTGACTGAATTCCAGAGGCAAAATGCCTGTGAACATTATATATATATGATAAATAATTTACAACAGTAATGCCCTAAGTAATCGAATCCTTAACCACAGCAGAATTATGGGTAACTTTTCAGGATTTAGTCGGAAATATGGCTTGTTGCCATTCATCGGAAAGCTCAGACTAAATCCTGAAAAGTTACCCATAATTCTGCTGTGGTTACGGAGTCGATTACTTAGGGCATTACTGTATTCCACAAAATAATAGAGTTTCCTGATCCTTTAGCAGTCCATGAAATTGGCCACAGCAATAAGCAATGTCATGGGAAATGCAATGGCAACATGTCGAATCTAACATGACACAGCATTAAATTTGCCGTGGGAAATTTTTCCTAATTTCGAGAGCTGCTTTAGGTATGAATAAGTCTCTTGTAGGGTACAGTAATGCCCTAAGTAATCGACCTCTTAACCAAAGCAGAATTATATATGGGTAACATTTCAGGATTTAGTCGGAAATATGGCTTGTTGCCATTCATCGGAAAGCTCTCGCCGAGAGCTTTCCGATGAATGGCAACAAGCCATATTTCCGACTAAATCCTGAAAAGTTACCCATAATTCTGCTTTGGTTAAGAGGTGGATTACTTAGGGCATTACTGTATATCAGGGTATATCAGTATGCACTGCTTTGTTCTATCTGATGTATTTATTAAGTCTTGGAGTAGAAATCATCTGCCTGCATGCTTTATTACTTCAGGGATTGAAGGGCAACAGATATATTTGTCTCAAATCTCCTGTCGGTTTGCATTGTTTTAAAGTGAATCTCACTGTTTCTAGCAGTCAGAACTTAATGAGCCGGTGACAGACAAACCATGGGTTGTGTATGTTTCATATTATATAGATACTCAGGGTTAAAAATCGGGAACTTAAACTTTTTCATAAAATAATACATCCGTAATTAATTTACTTTGGTGAAAAACTATTACGAGTTGCAATAGAAAATATTGATGTGAAATATGTGAATAATTTCAGAGTGAATTCCACAAACAAAAGTGATCATGATTTTATTTTATTTTTTGCGAACAATTTATAAACGTATATTATAATTAGATAAATAATTCACTTTGGTCAATAACTTCCCACAGTGAGAATATCAATATGAAATATATTGTATAATGCTTGAGTGAATTCTACAGAGAAAAAAAATGAGGTTTCTGATTCTTTAGGTGTAAATAAGTCTTGTGATGAGTGCTATATTAGGACGCCTGCTTTGTTCTATCTGATGTGTTTATGAAGTCCTGGAGCACAAATCATCTGCCTGCATGCGTCATTACTCCGGGGATCGAAGGACGATAGATTTGTGGGCCACAATCTCCTGTCCGTGAACCTTGTTGTCCTAGGGTCACAGGGTAATAGATCTGTTGAGTTAGACTTCAACATAATTGTCCAATCATTATTCCCATAAAACTTTTATATTTGCCCACTTTACATCATTATTTCAATAATTATTTCAAGGCGTTTAAATAATGAGAAAGTCACGACTCCAGGAAATAAGTCTCTCCCCGAGTCACAGTGTTATGTTTTCATTAACTTCACTGTTTAGCATCAGGGCTTTACTCTAGATTTGTTGTGACAACATTAACATTGAATTGATTTCACGTCTTAAATGATCAGCCCCCCACGAAACTCAACAGTTTCCACATGTAGGGGCCCAGAAATAATGGGCCTCTACATGTTTTTTCACATGCCAAGAAATGTTGTAAAAAAATAGGAATTTTCGAAATTTGTTATTTTTTGGTGAAATTGCATTTTTTGGATGCAAAAGGGTTTGACATTGGTTTGTATATTCATTGAAATATAACTGAAATATGAATCCAAACCATATAGACAATATATATAGAGATATCATTTATTTTCGTGACATGTGCATACATAATCAAATACAAAATAATGGAAAAAATACAATAAACACCCCGCCAATAAGACCTATATGTCACGCTTAATATCAATCAAGTTGAATACGTGTAAGGAATTCCTGCAAAATATAGTTTAAAGAAAATTAAACTTTCATTCTAATTCATTGCATATATGCATATTAACCACTAATATAATCGGTAGCTTTTCTATTTATATAGATAATTCTTTCTTTTGCCTAAAGCGTCGGAGAGATACTTAGATAATTGTCGTGGATAACATATTATTTCTGCTAATGCATCATCAAATTTTCCTTCCGATACCAATTCAGAGATTATTTTGGGTACAGATTTTAATAGTAATACCCTGAGGTCATGATAATGAGGGCAACGCAAGAGAAAGTGAGTTTCATCTTCAACCTCGTTCATGTTACATATGACGCAAATATGTTCATGGAGTTTCTCATTCTTGAAACGTCCAGTTTCGACCCTTAAACAGAGATTGGCACATATACATGTATATGCCTGAGATGAGTACAGAATAGGCTTTCAGAATTTGATGCATATAGAAACAGATCCCCACCCCCAATTTTATGAAACAACAAAATGCACATATCTTTCCATTTTATAAAGTGTTCAGATTGTAAATACTTAAAGGCCTATTTAATTTTCGAGTCACCAATTATTTTTTTGATAGTGCCTTGATATACGGTTTTAATAACAATCTATGACATAATATATGATTAAAATACTATAATTTATCACCATTTGGAACATCTGTGTCTAAGAAGGGGCCCATAGAGTAATAGAAAATAGCTGATATCATAGAAACATTTCCCCCATTATGGCTCCCAGAGTGCACCAGATTTCAAACTAAGATATAGAGTTATTCCCCTTCCATTGAAAATAATAGACTTTGCAGAAACTTAAGCACAAAAAACATGTCGGTACCTCAACAAAAACAACATGTTCACAGTTTATTACACTGGATAAGTTGATATAATACATGTACAATGTTTTGGAGCTTCCTCTTTCAAATGGTATATAATATGGCATATACTTTATATAATGTGATCGGGGTAGAGGGTTGAAAATTAAGTGGCATTTAATACATACTAATTTATATATTGTTATCAGAAATTAGTTTAAATTTTTTTAAAGTGTTTTCGCCAACCAACCATATTGTTTTAGTCCATTAGTGGGAACAAAGGTCTTTATTCTAGGATTGACAGAAAGATGAATGGAGATATGCTCCCTCTCCGAAATCTATATCGATCACATGTCATATGTCTGGAGGAAATTGAGCTAACCATAATCCTCCTATACCCCAAACAAAATCGATCACATGTTGTATGCATCCATAAAATCGTGCTCACCATAACCCTCCCATACCCCAAACAAATTTGATCACATGTCATATGCCTTGAGGAAATCGTACTAACAATTTATAACCCTCCCTCACCCCAAACAAAATCGATCACATGTCATATACCTTGAGGAAATCATGCTAACCATATATCTATTATATATTTTGGAAGATCTGTCTGTGTCTGTGTGGTATATGACATGTGATCGATTTTGTTTGGGGTGAGGAAGGGTTATAAATTGTTAGTACGATTTCCTCAAGGCATATGACATGTTTGATGGGTCAAAATGATCAATTCAAGGTCAAATCGGGTAAAACCGGATGGATTTCGACGGGTACTTTTGTCAGGTACTTTTGTCCGGGCAGTGTTTTGGACGGGTCAAATCGTAACCCCACCTGACCTTGACCTTCAAAATGGATAATTCAAGGTCAAATCACGCAATTCGCCGAAAAGCAGAGGGGAAACAGCCCGGACGAAGTCGGGTCTACCTGCTAGTAACAATATATAACCCTCCCTCACCCCAAGTTAAATCGATCACATGTCAACACATATATGCCTTGAGGAAATCGTGCTAACCATAACCCTCCCATACCCCAAGCAAATTTGATCACATGTCATATGCCGTGAGGAAATCGTCTAACCATATATATAACAATATATAACCCTCCCTCATCCCAAGTTAAATCGATCACATGTCGACTCGTATGCCTCAAGAAAATCGTGCTAACCATAACCCCCCCCATACCCCAAGCAAATTTGATCACATGTCATATGCCGTGAGGAAATCATCTAACCATATATAACAATATATAACCCTCCCTCACTCCAAGTTAAATCGATCACATGTCGACACGTATGCCTCAAGAAAATTGTGCTAACCATAACCCCCCCATACCCCAAGCAAATTTGATCACATGTCATATGCCGTGAGGAAATCGTCTAACCATATATAACAATATATAACCCTCCCTCACTCCAAGTTAAATCGATCACATGTCGACACGTATGCCTCAAGAAAATCGTGCTAACCAAAACCCTCCTATACCCCAAACAAAATCGATCACATGTCATATGCCTTGAGGAAATCGTCTAACCATATATAACAATATATAACCCTCCCTCACCCCTAGCTAAATCGATGACATGTCGACACGTATACCTGAGGAAATCATGCTAAACATTACCCCCCTCCGAAGCTAAATTGATTGTAAGTCATATGCCTTGAGGAAATTGTCCTAACCACAACCCTCCCTCACCCCAAGCTAAATCGATCACATGTCACATGCCTCGAGAAAATCCTGCTATATTTCAGATTCTAGAGCCATGTAGTCTCTGAGTTTACTGACTAAATTACTCAGTCAATACAAATGTTGTTCTTGGAAATTTAACTTAACCCACAGTTGAAATTTGGGCAAGCTGCATATGTTTGTGAACGGCTTCCGATATAGATTTCCTATAGGTGTGTTTGTTCAGATGAGGAAAAGCAAACATATTTAAAGGTTTGTCATGAACCGCTGGTCCTCGAAGGTACGGATTGTTGAATGAACCTGCGCTGTTTTCATGGTCACAATAATACACACAGCCCTCCTCACAGCTCGTTAGTCTTATGTACTTAAATGATAGCTTGTTAGTCTTATCATGTACTTAAATGAATGGGCATTATTGATGGTGTTCAAGTCTGAATTCAGTGTGCTTCCCAGAAGATGTAGACCAATTGGGAATCTCAATTATGCAATGTCTCGTCTGCCAATTTGGGGATATAGAGAAATTAAACTAAAAAAGAAATAGAATATATGTGAAGAAGTTTCTGTAGAAATTTGATAATAAAGAAACTTTCCAGAGAAGATGAGGCCTAAGCAGACCACTGTATGGGGTAGCATCACTAAATTCACCCTCTGGGGACCTCATTCTGCATATGACAGACACGCTATTTCCAGATTTGAAACCAATCCAAACAACCAACAAGTCAGCCCTTATGATCAGTTAGTGCTGAAAAGCGGCGGTTCTTCATTTAACCCTTTGAGTGCCAGGGGCCGATCTCATCGGCCCTAAACCTACAAAATAAGTCTGTTAAAGAATATAAGAATAAATTATTAAAATTGTAAAAAATTGTAAAAAAACAAAACAAAAAAACAAAAAAATGGCCAATGCATTCTCTTATATATGTGAGGCGACCTATGGTCGACTCGCATATATAAGAGAATGCATTGGCACAGGGTATATGGGTTGACACAAAAATCGGACCTGGCACTCAAAGGGTTAAAGGACTCGTCACCGGGATATTTGGAACTGATGATGATATTGGTGAAATTTTGACCATTTAACATATTACACCTCTCCTATTGACTACATTTGCATTCAGTAATATGCTCTAATTAATCGACTTCTTAACCACAGCAGAATTATGGGTAACTTTTCAGGATTTATTCGGAAATATGGCTTGTTGCCATTCATCGGAAAGCTCTCGGTGAGAGCTTTCCGATGAATGGCAACAAGCCATATTTCCGAATAAATCCTGAAAAGTTACCCATAATTCTGCTGTGGTTAAGAAGTTGATTAATTAGAGCATTACTGTACACTATCTCTTCCTCTCTTTCTACAACATACATGTATACTATTTAAATGCCTAATTTAACCCTTTGGCTATAAACTTCATTCGGAATTTTGCATATGCTCCAAATTACTTTCTAAAATATTAATGGCCCAACATCAGGTTACGATCTTGGTACTTCCCATTTGTTAACTGTGATGGCAGTGTCTTTGCTGTGATTTATAACTATATTTTACCTCTTGCAAAACACTCCATCGTAGTTGTCACATGGCATACACAGCCTATATGTGAGCAGGGCATTTCTAATTTTATGCTCCGCGGCTAAGCTACCAATTTTCTTCTTTATATTTAGTTGACACACTATTGGAGCTCTTGTATCTTACTCCACGGTATGTACCAAGGAAATATCATCGCCTGTGTGCGTACTAGTGGTTTAGGACCTACCCTAAGTCTAGTGACATTCCTAGCAACCCTTGTATAATTTTACAGCCCTTGAATAATTTTACAACAACAAGACAGCCCTTATGATTAAGAGTTCTCCAGGAATGAGGTGTGTTCGCGAATAGAGCAGATCTTATCCTGAGGAATCATATAATACATAACATGTCTGGTACAACCAAACCCTCGTAAGATAATAATAATACGTAACACGTCTGGTACAACCAATCCCTCATCAGATCATAATAAATCCCATTTATCAATAAACAGTAATGCCATATTAGAAATGCGAGTACGTTCTAATCATAAGCTGATAAGAAAAAAATGTTGCCGATCACAGGGAGCAGCCTATAGGAATCACTGAACTAAATGGTTTCCCATAGGCGACAGTGTTAACGTTTCGGCCAAATTCACTGAATTGAAGCCTGCAGGTCATACCAGTGATGTTTACCCAGCTAGATTGACACCAGTTGATCACGAAAATGCAAGAAAAATCATAGGTCATGTGTTTACTTTTTTAAATAAATCCCCAAGTCTACGACAGGGCTATCTCACAGCCAAATTTTATCTGGAAAAACCCCGAACTACAGCAGCCAGTTAATTAAATTTCCCGCTCACAAAAATCCATTCCCCAATTCATTCACCAGTTTAAATTATTTAGATATTATGTACAAATCAAATAAACGCGATGTCATCCTTTAATAACGTATCGCATGTATCAGGTGAAGGTCATTCTTCAGTTACCTTCACCTTTAGCATTCCACGGTGTACTCGCTCCCCGACTCTGGAACACATTTAGCTCCCTGATTCCTATAGGTTTCAAATTGGGAGAAGTCACTTCCTGTTTGGTTATTACGGTAGGGAGATTGTTTATTGTTCAACTTCCACGATGGGGGAGATCTCGAGCCTCAGTATACAATATAATACAACATGAATAACAAGATGAAAGAAAACAGCATGACTCGGAGAGATGACTGAGTACCCTGTGCCAATGCATTCTCTTATATATGCGAGTCGACCATAGGACGCCTTGCATATATAAGAGAATGCATTGGCCTAACAATTTTTTACAATTTTAATAATTTTTTCTTGTATTCTTTAACAATTTTATAATTTCACCCATACAGAGCCCCAGACAAACATGAGCAGACAACACTCTTCTATATGCTTCTATATATGTGTGGGGCTCCCTGCAGGGTAATGGATTTTATGTCCTAAAAATTGTAAGAAACATTTATTTAAAAAAAATTATAAAAAATTGTTAGGCCAATGCATTCTCTTATATATGTGAGGCGACCACTTGCTGTTTGGTTATTACGGTAGGGAGATTGTTTATTGTTCAACTTCCACGATGGGGAGAGCCTCAGTATATACAATATAATACAACATGAATAACAAGATGAAAGAAAACAGCATGACTAGGAGAGATGACTGAGTACCCTGTGCCAATACATTCTCTTATATATGCGAGTCGACCATAGGTCGCCTCGCATATATAAGAGAATGCATTGGCCTAACAATTTTTTACAATTTTAATAATTTTTTCTTGTATTCTTTAACAATTTTATAATTTCACCCATACAGAGCCCCAGACAAACATGAGCAGACAACACTCTTCTATATGCTTCTATATATGTGTGGGGCTCCCTGCAGGGTAATGGATGTTTTTTATTTTATGTCCTAAAAATTGTAAGAAACATTTATTTAAAAAAAATTATAAAAAATTGTTAGGCCAATGCATTCTCTTATATATGCGAGACGACCTATGGTCGACTCGCATATATAAGAGAATGCATTGGCACAGGGTAAAAAAATATATATGTCCACTCGATCGCCATGAAAATTATGAACTGGACACTATAGCAATCATGGACCCCATGAATGTGATGTATGGCATAACATGTATTGTTTTTGATGTATCGGTTCACTGACACACAGCAGAAACATAGCCGTGGAGTGAACAATAGAGACTACACTATAATATGATAATTGTCCGTTGTCTGGACTGTTATCTGGGAGAAGTAACAATGGCTGAAATCAATTTACACCCCCCATCATCACTCTTCTATGTTCCCCATGAGTATTATGCAACACAAGAGCCCATTTATAAAACCATTATTGTGAGTAAGAACACCATTATAATAAGTAAATTTACATTAAATATTCTGAGAGTTCAAGCAAAGGGGATGGGTATACATGTACGAGAGAACATGTATGAGAGAGAAGTCACTTCTCCATAGGACTAAAATAGGGAGAAGTGGCACATTTTAGGGAGAAGATGTCTCCCAAATAGATGTCTCCCAAATAGATGTCTCCCAAATCACCCTCTAGACGGCTGGTCTCGGCAGATGAGAGGCCCAGTACAGCTTGATATTGGTATGGTTGGGTTTTTAAAAGGCCTATTTTTTTACCCTGTGCCAATGCATTCTCTTATATATGCGAGTCGACCATAGGTCGCCTCGCATATATAAGAGAATGCATTGGCCTAACAATTTTTTACAATTTTAATAATTTGTTCTTGTATTCTTTAACAATTTTATAATTTCACCCATACAGAGCCCCATGCAGACAAACATGAGCAGACGACACTCTTCTATATGCTTCTATATATGTGTGGGGCTCCCTGCAGGGTAATGGATGTTTTTTATTTTATGTCCTAAAAATTGTAAGAAACATTTATTTAAAAAAAATGATAAAAAAATTGTTAGGCCAATGCATTCTCTTATATATGCGAGGCGACCTATGGTCGACTCGCATATATAAGAGAATGCATTGGCACAGGGTAAAAAAAATCCCGACTTACAACTGGATTTGATATGGCGGGTCACATTGTTTATCTTGTTCATTCCATACAACCCTGAGTTTAGTGTGACTGTCATTTGCAGAATGAGGTCCCCAGAGGATGAATTTAGTGACACTGTCCATCATAATGGGCTAGCATCACTAAATTCACCCTCTGGGGACCTCATTATGTTTAGCTAGGCCTCATCTTCTCTGGAAAGTTTCTTTATTATCAAATTTCTATAGAAACTTCTTCACATAGATTCTATTTCTTTCTTAGATTAGTTTCTCTATATCCCCAAATTGGCAGACAACACATTGTATAATTGAGGTTCCCAATGGGTGTACATCACAATATTTACCACTTGGGAACTTAAATCTGAGTCTATGTCTCCCATAGTAGATGAGGCCGTGCAGAATGAGGTCCCCAGAGGGTGAATTTGGTTATGCTAGCTCACTATGTGGAATGGCATCACTAAATTCACCCTCTGAGGACCTCATTCAGCAAATGACAGGCACACTAAACTCAGGCTTGATTCCATATCACAATGTCAGCTTGATGGAGGCTTAATTTCATTGGGAAATAACTTCACTGCATATAAAATAAACCATAACCCTCCTGCCCCACGACCCCCATCCCCTAGCTTGAACTCTCATTGTAATGTTGTGCCATAACAAACTACAGTAATGCCCTAATTAATCGACTCCTTTAACCACAGCAGAATTATGGGTAACTTTTCAGGATTTAGTTGGAAATATGGCTTGTTGCCATTCATTGGAAAGCTCTCCCAAAAAACTTATCAAAAATACATTATTATATTCCTGTGTTTATATACCTTTAGTACCCCAGTTTCCTGACCATGAATTATTCATGGTTATTCAAGGATAATTCATGAATAACCATGGTTATTTAACCATGAATATTCATGGTTATTCATACTTTTTAACCATGGATATTCATGGATATTCGTGGTTGTTAAATGGCCCATTATTCATGGTCCATGAATATCCATGGTCCATGAATATCCATGGTCCATGAATATCCATGAACAATGAATATCCATGAATAACCATAGATATTCATGGTTAATAACCATACATGTAGATATCCATGAATAACCATAGATATCCATGGATAACCATAGATATTCATGGTTAATAACCATACATGTAGATATCCATGAATAACCATAGATATCCATAGATATTCATGGTTAATAACCATGGATATTCATGGTTGATGAATATTCCCCAACCATGTCAAATGTTTTTATGTATGAAAGATACAAAACGTCTGCTGGTTTCCACATAATATAATTGTTCTGTTTTGGTCGATAACAACAACTTCTATACAGATGCATATCATATAGAACTAGCAGTTTTACACAATTTAAGTTTGTACGTCAGTACTGTCACCTGCACTGCAGTGGCATCGCCATCAGAACTTCAGTACGAAAACGACACAGGTCGGCATGGGCTGGCCTAGATCCTAATATACTTGAATGCATATGGAACATCACCAGCTGAAATCACTGGAATTTCATGGTTGATCAACTGAATCCGAATTTCATGGTCATTGAATTTTCCTATCCAGTCTCCACTGCACTGTTCATCCCATTCAAATTCGGCGAGCTCGCCGGTTTCCGTGTCACTTCGAATTGAAATTTGGATGTATTTGCCTTCACATAATAATGACGAAGAATGATTACGGTATTCCAATTTTATAGTTTTACGATGTGCACACACTGTCATAATAATCATATTCCATATAATTATATTCCTCAAAGTTCCCTCAAGTTCAACAGATCCACTGATTGTGTGCGACGGTTTTCAATTTTGAAAATTAGAGTAATTTTGACCGCGCAAAATTTCGCCTGTTTGAAAAAGCGGCTTGCAGAAAGAAACGGATCGTTGAGGTTGTTTTATGGGTATTTTGCTTCATCAGGATTATTTCTACACAAAATATATACAAACAATGATTTACACTGGCATTATATTAATAAATGATATATCTAAAACGTCGCACATTTTGTATGACTCAATTCCATATTCCAGTTCCCGTTCCCGTTTTTCACTTTTAAATTTATTACTTTCGATTTCAAAGGCACATCCCCCCACGATATATTTGATTTGTTTTCATGATTATAAACCCAGGATCGCGACAATAAAGCTATTCGATAAAAGAACTGATAAAGCCACATGGGGTATTGAACCTTTTAAATACATTATTTTGAATTTTGTTGTCCATAAATTGCATAATCCATCGCTTGTTAGATCGGAATTTAAAAAAAATAATCAGCCCCCGAATTTGGCCGAAATTAGGAAAAATGTCCCCACGGTAAATCACATGTTACCACGGTGTTTCACACAGAATTGATTTATTTTGCTGTGGATTATGTTGAAATTAATGATGCAAATTATCAAACACAAACTTTAAACAAATATATGGTGAAAACAAAATTGAAATATTCCAAGTTTAAAACGCACATGTGGCGAACAAAGATTCCAATGCACTAACTGCGAACTTGAAACTAATATAAAATTTACTGTGAACTTATCGCGAATGGTTTGCCTCGAATCTAAATTTTCTGCAAAGTTTCAGCAAACATTAAAAAATTTTACTGCAAACAAAAAGTTTGCGGCAAAGATCTGCGAATATGTGCAATTTGCTGCAAACATGCCGCACATTTGCCGCTAACTTGCAGCAAACAACCATTTCGATAAGGGAATTATATATGTCAACTTCCTTATCATCATATAAGAAAATATTTATATAAAATGAATATTAATTGATAGAAGCATTTCCAGACAGGTGTCTTCGACATTATTACTTAATACCGCAAAATATATAAAACGTGTTTACGACTGTTTACGAAGGGATAATCCATCTTTAATTAGTAAACACAGTCTGGTCTGATTTGATTGTTATAATTGCTTATTGTTCATGGTTGTTCATGGAAGGATGAATTCCAGAATTTTTTTTATTAAATATTAGACGTAAAATATTCATGGTTATTCATGATATAAAATTGCTATCCTATTTGTATTTAAATGTTAAACACACTGCATTAGACTTGCCAACATTTCTTACTCAAAATATATACAAAAACTATTATATATAAATCCATTAATACATTCATGTTTATTCATGCTTATTCATACTTCCATGGCTATTAGAATTTAATGTTTGCAATAATTCATGCTTATCCACACTTTTTCCTACCTTATAAACCTGCAAAATTTACTATTTCCAAAAGTTCATGCTAATTCAGACTTTAAAACCATGATTAACCATGAACAAGCATAACCATGAATATGAATCATGAATAAAGAATGAATATTCATGAATAACCATGAATATTCATGCTTTGTTCGTGCTCCATGAATTACAGGAAACTGGGGTAGGGAGCGGAGTTCCATGTAAGTTTGTCAGAACTTGTCCTCCAATCCCTTATATTTAATGTATTCAATATGTGTTATTGCAATTAAAATATGTGTAAATAAAATACAAACTAGTGCGATAATGTTCACCACATTCGCAGCCTCATTCTGCTTAGGCCTCATCTCCTTTAAAATATATGTCTCGACTTCACTTGCAGTGAATAAAACACATAACACACCAGTACGCATGCAGAATTTGGGCATGCATTGCTCGAACGTGACATGCAGAACAGGGTCCGCGCTGGCCCAAAATTTACTTTTGCCAAATGAAAATAATTTTTGCCAAATGCTGTTATGAGTTGCCAAATGCTATCAGTTTCTACAACATTGTTTCTTTTATTTTGACTATTTTGACAATCCAACCAAACCAGCAACATAACAATTAGTGATGCGGACCAGACCGGACCATTGGGTGGTCCGGTCCACTGCCAAGGCGGTCCAGGCCATTCCGGTCCGGTACACATGCCTGGACCGGTCCAAAACGGTCCGTTCCACCTATAATAGGATATATGTTAAAACTTACATTGTTTGCCGATTGTATGCATCATTGTCTGTCTCAGGTGGGATATACTGGGAACGATGCATGATAATAGTATTTCTAGTAATGCGAACATGCACTAATTAAATGTATTGGACAGATATATAGCTAGGGCCAGAATGTGTTATATATAACCAATCTAACATGGCACTCAACTGATCGTATGCATGATTCGTATCATACTTATTTTCATTAAATTGAAATTTAACGAAATAACTATACTGATGACAATTATACAAATGTGTACTAATATGGCTACTACATTAATATTGGAGTCTTGGCGTTTGTGATGGCTGATTGTATAGTCCTGACAATTATAGTTATATACCTAAGTACAACTACTATTGGATTAATGTGACTGTCTTGTGTATGTACTATGTAATGTGGTTTGCATATTTCTTCGATAATTATAACTGTGAAAAACAATAGAATACTCGATTCGATATCCATCCAAATTGATTAGTTGATGCCTTGTTACACTGTTTATGACAAATAGTTCCATACTAATTCAGTTGCATCTTTGTCACATTGATAGGGTGCTACTGCTACATAGTGTTGGCCAATGTTACATTAATACATTATAAGGAAAGTACATCTATACATTGTTTTCGTGGCATCAAACGTTTAATAGATATTAACCACTTGAATGCGTCAACACATCGTTGCTAATTGATATGATGGCAAATACGCAATAATATTTGTGATAGTTTATTATAACTGAAGTAAAATAGTGGACCGGACCGGAGAGTACCGGACCGGCGGCAAAAAGCGGTCTGGTCCGGTCCAGTGACACCCGGACCGGACCGCGGAACGGACCGGTCCAAAGCGGTCCGGTCCGCATCACTAATAACAATGCAATTGTAGAAGGGTTTCTTCATCAGAAAGGCACATCGAAACAAAGAGGAAACACCACAACTAGACATACTAGCAATCCCTCCACTCGTCGATACTATGATATCAGATTGAAAGAGATGTTAACTTTTCATAACTTTATGGATGTGTAAATCACCACTAGTACCATTAATAATGAAATGAATGGAATTGATTGACAAATATTAATAAACTTTCTTGAGGAATCAAAAGTGACTTGCCAAAATATTTGCCAAATAATTATTTTTTTTGCCAAATGTGAATTATTTTTGCCATTGGCGAACCCTAATGCAGAATGACCATTCCAGACACTGTGAGTGCTGATCAAAGTCTGAGTTTAGTGTGCCTGTCATTTGCAGAATGAGGTCCCCAGAGGGTGAATTTAGTGATGCTATCCTGCATAGTGTGCTAGCATAACTAAATTCACCCTCTGGGGACCTCATTCTGCTTAGGCTCATCTTCTCTGGAAAGTTTATTATAACATTTCTATAGAAACTTCTTCACATAGATTTCTCTATAATATATCCCCAAATTGGCAGACGACACATTGCATAATCGTCAAGGTTCTCAATGGGTGTACATCACAATATTCACCATTTGAGAACTTCAATCTGAGCTAGTCTATGTCTCCTTAAGCAGATGAGGTCATGCAGAATGATGTTCCCAGAGGGATGAATTTAGTGATGCTTGCCCGCTATGCGGGACA
This sequence comes from Siphonodentalium dalli, assembly GCA_032622095.1. Classification (NCBI taxonomy): domain Eukaryota; kingdom Metazoa; phylum Mollusca; class Scaphopoda; order Gadilida; family Siphonodentaliidae; genus Siphonodentalium; species Siphonodentalium dalli. Next base: position 42,448,428 of record CP136066.1, read on the forward strand.
GCGTCTCTAAATTCATTTTCTGGGGACCTCATTCTGCAATTGACAGGCATACTAAACTCAGACTTGTGCCGATCACCATGATAACTACTCTAATCATATCGTATACCCTACTGAGGATACTGATAATTACTAATCAGGACTCTATTTAACCCTTTACCCAAGAAAACGGCCAAAACCGGCCAAATAAAGCTGCAACAGCCTAAAATATCTTCGGTCTGTCTCAATAGAACCATACAAATATGGATATCATTGGAACCGGCTCCTTGACCACATTGTGATAGTTACAGTTATGCCCTGTGCCAATGCATTCTCTTATATATGCGAGTCGACTATAGGTCGCCTCGCATATATAAGAGAATGCATTGGCACTTTTTACCATTTATTCTTACATTCTTTGTAACCTATGGTCGACTCACATATATAAGAGAATGCATTGGCACAGGGCCCTTCTGTTGGGTAAAGGGTTAACTGGATTTGCATCGCAATTTGTGATGCGATTTCCAATTTCTGATAACCAATTTACAATGAAAAAACATGTATTGGTAGGGGGGAATGCTATACAAAATCTACCCAGTGCTGCAAAATGCTATACAAATTTAAAACATTAAATCGACCCATGTTACTAAACACACACTCTACAACCATACATGTATATTAACCACAGACCATCCAATTTCATTTCGGACATGACAGTAAAGACAAATGATTTCTATTCCACGATGTGGCCAGAGGGTAAATTTAATCTATAGTCTCAAATTAACATTGTTTTTAGTTACTTTTTCCCTTTTGTTCAGTTTCTATATCCCCTAATTTGCAGAAGATAAAATGCATAATCGACACCTGTAATCGAGGTCACTAATGTGTGAACATCACCAGCTTAAACTGGGGAACTTTAATCTGATTCTATGTCTCCCATAGCAGATGAGGCCTAAGCAGAATGAGGTTCCTAGAGAGTGAATTTGGTGACGCTAACACAATTTCAAGACTATGTAAGGGGGCTATCTGGTGGGATCTCCAATGCTTTACTGTAGGTTGGTCCCCAATGTCACTCTATTATTTGATAAATTCTTAGTGTCCCTCTAAATCTTCCTATATTACTGGAATAACATGACATCTAATTTTATTTATGTATTCAGATATCACTTCCCTACCTCAAATTTATCATTTTAGTACAGAAGACCGTGAATAAAAAGTCTCAGTGAATATATCTTAAAGATGGTTAATGGATGTCTGGTACTTTTTTATAATGCTTCCTGGTAGAGACTTCAGATATTGCTCTTTGTTTTATAGATAACAATTATCAATACATGTATTCGGTGTCTGACCAGGTGACACATCATGCAGGGTTAGCGAAAATCACACCTAGCACCCCGGAATGACATGACATCATGAAATGCTGGCTGATGGCTCAAAAGCTTTTAGACACCTGTATGTCAAATTAGGATAAGCTGAACGAAAAATGGCCTGAAACAAATTAGTCATATAACATTTTGTGAGTGTGGTACCAAATGTATGGATGACGAGAGAAAGAGGAGGAAGTCAGCAAAACATATGAAAATAGGTGGAAAATAAAGGAACAAGGAACCAATTTTGTGTAGATACAGTAATGCCCTAAATAATCGACCCCTTAATCACAGAAAAATTATAAGTAATTTTTCAGGATTTAGTCGGAAATATGGCTTGTTGCCATTTATCAGAAAGCTCTCACTGAGAGCTTTCTGATGAATGGCAACAAGCCATAATTCCGAGTAAATCCTGAAAAGTTACCCATAATTCTGCTATGGGTTAAGGGGTCTATTATTTAGAGCATTACTGTAGGGGGGAAATAAAGGAACATTGAACTAATTTTGTGCAGATAACTGATTCCTCGTTCTCTTGTCATAAACTTGAGAGTGGAGAGCTGTGGCTTGGAGCAGTTTAACAAAATTTGGAAAAGAATTTCAAATGTACGTGCCAAAGATTTAAATTATTTAAACCCGAAAGTTAAGAATTACAATTTATAAATGATATCACTGGAGAGGTATAATAGAGAAAGCCAATAGGATATTCATCAGTTGCAATGTCACTCTATTATTTGATAAATTCTTAGTGTCCCTCTAAATCTTCCTATGTTACTGGAATAACATGACATCTAATTTTATTTATGTATTCATATATCACTCCCTACCTCATATTTATCATTTTAGTACACAAGACCGTGAATAAAAAGTCTCAGTGAATATATCTTAGATATGGCTAATGGATGTCTTGTACTTTTTATAATGCTTCCTGGTGCAGACTCTAAAAGATTTTAAGTTGTAACTATAATTTGTAATATCTCATGGGTCAATACAAATTATATCTCACATCTCTTGTAACTATAATTTGTAATATATCATGGATCAAGAGAAATTAAATCTCTCACATCAATGTGACATCATGTAACTTAATTTTTAATATCTCATGGGTCAATACAAATTATATCTCGCATATCATTCAACTATAATTTGTAATATATCATGGATCAAGAGAAATTAAATCTTGCACATGATATAACTTTAATTTTTAATATCTCATGGGTCAAGACAAATTAAATCTCTCATATCGTGTAACTTTAATTTTTAATGTATCATGGGTCAATTCAAATTATATTAACTTAACGTTTAACTTTAATTTTTAATATTTCATGGGTCAAGAGAAATTAAATCTCTCATATCGTGTAACTTTAATTTTTAATATATCATGGGTCAATTCAAATTATATTTAACTTAACGTTTAACTTTAATTTTTAATATTTCATGGGTCAAGAGAAATTAAATCTCTCATATTGTGTAGATTTAATTTTTAATATGTCATGAGACAAATTAAACTCTCATATCGTGTAAATTTAACTTAGATCCCACAGATTTGTCTGACCTTTTCCCACTCAGACAATAGAAATTGGTGACCTTTTAACCTTTACGACAACGTTTGTGACAAATTATTTAAAGGGTAGAGAGCTCATTTTCTGTTTAAATGAATCCCAATAAGTCTCCGACAGTTTAGTAAAGAGTTGTTTTTATCCGACACGTTACATGGAGCAGAGTTAAGAAATTAAAGGGGGCTGCATTTTTTTTAATTCTTCTTATCCCAGAGAAACCCATCATCAGTGTTACGGACTATCACAAGGAGTTTAATTACAAGAACGGAACTGTCATTAACTAGCTTTTAAATTGACAGACGTTGTGTGAGAAAAGATCACATGGGCAGTTTAAGACTTGCGCTGTGCTTTAATGCATATTGCTGTGTTACTGATACAAGAGCAGAGTAATCTTCAAACCTTCCGTTGTTCCAAACTAGAAACTGGATTTACCTCCTCATGCATTTCATGTGGGCTGTGTCACTAATATGGGAGCAGAGCAGTCTAAGTCAGCTGGCCAGAATTTCCAAACTCCCCAATGTCTGGGGCGTTAAGGGGGAGAAATTTACTGTGCCAATGCATTCTCTTATATAAGAGAATGCATTGGCCCAACAATTTTTTATCATTTTTTTTAAATAAATGTTTCTTACAATTTTTAGGACATAAAATAAAAAAACATCCATTACCCTGCAGGGAGCCCCACACATATATAGAAGCATATAGAAGAGTGTCGTCTGCTCATGTTTGTCTGGGGCTCTGTATGGGTGAAATTATAAAATTGTTAAAGAATACAAGAAAAATTATTAAAATTGTAAAAAATTGTTAGGCCAATGCATTCTCTTATATATGCGAGGCGACCTATGGTCGACTCGCATATATAAGAGAATGCATTGGCACAGGGTAAAAAAATCCCGACTTACGACTGGATTTTATATGGCGGGTCACATATATCTTAGATATGGCTAATGGATGTCTGGGGAGAAATTTACTTTTAAGTATTTCAATTGAAGTCTCTTGCATGCATGGTCCCTGATTAAAGCCTGTAGACTAGTCCTGAAGGATATTACGGTTAGAGCTGCTGTCCCTTCATGCAGGCAGGGGCAGCTAGGAGATAGGAGAAAGGATTATAATGCTGCACCAGCGCAGTTCCCATCATGAAAGTGTTAATAAATATTGATATACAGACTACAGTAATGCCCTAAGTAATCGACTCCATAACCACAGCAGAATTGTGGGTAACTTTTCAGGATTTAGTCGGAAATATGGCTTGTTGCCATTCATATTGAAACGATGGCTGATATTGAATCAGTAACATTGGTGCATAGGTCATCAAAGTCATCACGAGTTTGTTCCTACAGTAATGTCCTAAATAATCGACCCCTAAACCACAGCAGAATTATGGGAAATTTTTCAGGATTTAGTTGGGAATATGGCTTGTTGCCATTCATCCGAAAGCTCTCAGTGAGAACTTTCCAATGAATGGCAACAAGCCATATTTCCGACTAAATCCTGAAAAGTTACCCACAATTCTGCTGTGGTTATGGAGTCGATTACTTAGGGCATTACTGTATATAAATACTCTGAATAATCTTCCCCAAGTCATGTCAATTTTACAGCTGTTTTCAATTTTCCGCAAAGAAGTGAGACAATGGCTCTTTATTGATCCATGCTAATTTTTTCTTAATTCTGTCATTTGAGTAAGTCTTTCTGTGGCATATAACATCCATATAACAGTATTTATCTATTTTATTCTCTGAAACCAGACCTGGATGTAATAATTGTGAGCATCATTTCACTGTGGGTTTTAACCCTTTCTATACTAAATGGCTTCTCACAGTCAGTTAAAAAGTGTACATAAGAATGGTCTATTATTGATTTGGAGGAATGTTAAGTTGATAAAAGCAGTTAACAGATGAATATAAGTGCAGATGGAGCCAAATTTATTGAGGGAAATGTTTAGATATAGAGGATCTCACATGAGTTACTATTTTATACGGAATTTATCAACCGAGTTCACTAAATTTGATTTGAGCCAAGGTTTACCGAGGCTCAAATAGAATTTAGTGGACGAGGTTGATAAATTATGTATAAAATAGAACGAGTTTGAGATACTTTTTATCACATGATCATATAATCGCTAAAATTTTATCGAAAAGAACAATAATCAACAACCAGCGAAATTTGTCCCAAAGAGCAGCGTGAAATCATTGCACGCGACGATATTACACGTGTCTATTACGCTCGAATATTACATAAGAAAATAATGCTAATCATGTGATCAAGCCTGCAAATATCGTGTCTGTCATTTGCAGAATGAGGTCCCCAGAGGGTGAATTTAGTGACGCTATCCTGCATAGCGGGCTAGCATCACTAAATTCACCCTCTGGGGACCTCATTCTGCTTAAGCCCTCAACTGCTACGGTAGATCTAGGATCAGATTGAAGAAGTTTCCCAGTTGAAGTCTGTGATGTTCACCCATTGGGCACCTCGATTATGGATTTTACCTTCTGCAAATTAGGGGATATAGAAAACGTAACTAAAAACAATGTTAATTTGATACTATAGATACTTCCCAGAAGATGAGGCCTAAACAGAATGAGGTCTCCATAGGGTGAATTTGGTGATGCTAGCCCGTTGTGCGGGATAGCATCACTATATTCACCCTCTGGGGACCTCATTCTGCAAATGACAGGCACGCTATTTGCAGCCTTGCATGTGATAAAATAAGTTCAACAAAAAACCTGTTCAGGTAAAATAAAAGCAGACAACAAATAATAAAAGCACAGAATGAGTACTACAGTAATGCTCTAATTAATCGACCTCTTAACCAAAGCAGAATTATTGGTAACTTTTCAGGATTTAGTCGGAAATATGGCTTGTTGCCATTCATCAGAAAGCTCTCCCCGAGAGCTTTCCGATGAATGGCAACAAGCCATATTTCCGACTAAATCCTGAAAAGTTACCCATAATTCTGCTTTGGTTAAGAGGTCGATTAATTAGAGCATTACTGTATGTTCAGATAATAAGAATGGTCGTTTGTTGAACTTATTATCTGAACATTTCCAAAGGGATAACTACTCATCACTGATATGCTTTAGTATAGAAAGGGTTAACTTATTATCTGAACAGTTCCTATGGGGTAACTACTCATCAATGATGCTTTAGTATAGGAAGGGTTAACTTATTATCTGAACAGTTCCTATGGGGTAACTACTCATCAATGATGCTTTAGTATAGGAAGGGTTAAACTTATTATCTGAATATTTCCTATTGGATAACTACTCATCAATGATGCTTTAGTATAGACAGGGTTGAACTTATTATCTGAACATTTCCTGTGGGATAACTACTCATCAATGATGCTTTAGTATAGAAAGGGTTGAACTTATTATCTGAACATTTCCTGTGGGATAACTACTCATCAATGATGTATTGGTATAGAAAGGGTTAAAATTGCCATTAAGATTCTTCTTTAATAGCCAGTTTTATTTTTGTATTTGTTTTTTTATATTTCGGTATAAGACATGTAAAGACAATCCCACACAAAAGCTATCATAAAATAAAATAAAATTAATACACTAATTTTGAGGGAAAACCAATTTAAAATATTTCATATTGATGTGGAAATCAAATTTTAAAATATATATCGTCTGTATGGCAACAAGGGCTACACAATATATCTCAAAATTATGGTAGGTTATAAAAACATCGAGGCAAACTTTATAATTTACATAGAATCTTTTCATTATAATATTGTCAACTTATATTTTGTTATAAGAATCTTGAAAGTTCCATTTGATTTAAATATCCTTTATTCTAAAATATCGGTAAAAAAAGTTTTACCTGTGTGCAGTATAACAACCTAAAATAATCCAGAGCGAGAGAACTTGTCTTGTCCGACCGATATAGGTTTGTTGAAATGACGGACTCCCGTTCGCTTCAGACTTCCAATACTTTAGCGACAGCTGTGCTCTGCGGGGAAAATCATTAAAGTCTCCATTCTTGATAATTGGGCATGATTGATCACACTAGGGGACATGATGTCCACTGTCTTCTAACAGAGACATCCTCGGTGTTTAGGTGCTGGTCGCGGTCACCAGTTCTTACAACCTCACCAAAATCTCAGGATTGCGATTATCCTCCCTGAAATCTGTGTGCACCAATAAGAGGGAACTGTTCTGAACAATTACAGTGCTGGCTTACTAACCCTTTCTATACTAAATGCGTTTCCCCCACTCAGTTATAAAAGTATACATTGGAAAGGTCTATTGTTCATTTGGAGGGGTTTTCAGGAACAATAAAGAGATGACAGATAATTTTAAAGGTGCAGAAGGAATGTTGAGATAATAATAATTATTATCTGAACATTTCCTAAGGGAACTACTCATCAATGAGTATTTAGTATAGATAGTACATATTTTTCTTTGGCATCTTGCTATTACAGACTCATTTCACTATTACGTCTAAAATTGATATGTATTGATTACATTTAATTAAAATAATTTGTTCCAATCCGATATTTTGATAAAATGGAAAAAACATAAATTTATAACCAATTTTATTTTTTTTATTTTCCCCGCTCTTCATAATTAACCTACAATTATCTTGTAAACCAACAAAGTCACCTTAACCCTTCCATGACTGGAGCTTCCTGAATTTTTGTGAAAACCCTGTGCCAATGCATTCTGTTATATATGTGAGTCTCCCATAGGGAGCCTCGCATATATAAGAGAATACATTGGACTAAAATTATTTACCTTGACCTTGTAAGCCAGTGCATTCTCTTATATATGCGAGGCTCCCTATATATGAGAGTATGCACTGGCGCAGGATTTTTAATGCTGCACCAGCACAGCTCCCGTCGTGAAATGGTTAAAACATTGAAACATAACAGCACATATAGTTGAGAAATGACATCTAGTTTACTGTTGTCAATGAAAAGTGGTGGCATGAAGTAATTAAAAATTCAGATTTCTGTGGTGGTGGGCACCTCCTTTACTCTGACTGATTACCGTGGTGCTATTGAACCTGACAGCCCTTACAGATTTGTTTCTGTAGGGCTGGACACCTCCTTAACTCAGTTGACTGATTATATTGAACCTGACATCCCTAACGGATTTGTTTCTGTAGGGCTGGACACCTCCTTAACTCAGTTGACTGATTATATTTAACCTGACATCCCTAACGGATTTGTTTCTGTGGGGCTGTGTAGGTCCTTAACTCTAACGACTGATTATATTTAACCTGACATCCCTAACGGATTTGTTTCTGTAGGGCTGGACACCTCCTTAACTCAGTTGACTGATTATATTGAACCTGACATCCCGAACGGATTTGTTTCTGTGGGGCTGGGTACGTCCTTAACTCTAACGACTGATTATATTTAACCTGACATCCCTAATGGATTTGTTTCTGTGGGGCTGGGTACGTCCTTAACTCTAACGACTGATTATATTTAACCTGACATCCCTAACGGATTTGTTTCTGTGGGGCTGGGTACGTCCTTAACTCTTAACGACTGATTATATTTAACCTGACATCCCTAACGGATTTGTTTCTGTGGGGCTGGGTACGTCCTTAACTCTAACGACTGATTATATTTAACCTGACATCCCTAACGGATTTGTTTCTGTGGGGCTGGGTACGTCCTTAACTCTAACGACTGATTATATTTAACCTGACATCCCTAACGGATTTGTTTCTGTGGGGCTGGGTACGTCCTTAACTCTAACGACTGATTATATTTAACCTGACATCCCTAACGGATTTGTTTCTGTGGGGCTGTGTAGGTCCTTAACTCTAACGACTGATTATATTTAACCTGACATCCCTAAAGGATTTGTTTCTGTGGGGCTGGGTAGGTCCTTAACTCTAACGACTGATTATATTTAACCTGACATCCCTAACGGATTTGTTTCTGTAGGGCTGGACACCTCCTTAACTCAGTTGACTGATTATATTTAACCTGACATCCCTAACGGATTTGTTTCTGTAGAGCTGTGTAGGTCCTTAACTCTAACGACTGATTATATTTAACCTGACATATCTAACGGATTTGTTTCTGTGGGGCTGGGTACGTCCTTAACTCTAACGACTGATTATATTTAACCTGACATCCCTAACGGATTTGTTTCTGTGGGGCTGGGTACGTCCTTAACTCTAACGACTGATTATATATAACCTGACATCCCGAACGGATTTGTTTCTGTGGGGCTGGGTACGTCCTTAACTCTAACGACTGATTATATATAACCTGACATCCCTAACGGATTTGTTTCTGTGGGGCTGGGTATGTCCTTAACTCTAACGACTGATTATATTTAACCTGACATCCCTAACGGATTTGTTTCTGTGGGGCTGGGTACCTCCTTAACTGATTATCGTGGTGCTTTTGAACCTGACATCTCTAACAGATTTGTTTATTATGCAAAAATTCATGTCTGGACAAACTAATCTGTATGCATTCACCAATTCATCAACTTCTGTAATCTTCATAAATAGAGATCAGAACTCTGCCAGCTTCTACGCAATGTCAACAGGAGAGTTGGTGTACATGTATGCACGATGTGCCATAAAGGTTAAACAGACATGGCTCATTCAAATTCCAAATGTTGTCTACGTAATTTGGAAGGATGTATAAGATAGGTTGACAAATGCACTTTCCACAGCTGTTGATTAAATAATTATTATCAGATATTGTCTACCAATCGGCGAGTAAGCCGGTTGCTCAGCGACTGAGAGCGACTGAGCCGTCGCTTGCTGCACAAGCCTGAGTTTAGTGTGCCTGTCATTTGCAGAATGAGGTCTGGGGACCTCATTCTGCATGGCCTCATCTGCTATGGGAGACATAGACTCAGACTGAAGTTCCCAAATGGTGAATATTGTTATGTAAACTCATTGGGAACCTCGATTATACAATGTGTCGTCTGTCAATTTGGAAACACAGAGAAACTAAACTAAAAAAGAAATAGTATCTATGTGAAGAAGTTCCTATAGAAGTTTTATAATAAAGAAACTTTCTAGAGAAGATGAGGCCTAAGCAGAATGAGGTCCCCAGAGGGTGAATTTAGTTATGCTAGCCCACTATGTGGGATAGCATCACTAAATTCACCCTCTGGGGACCTCATTCTGCAAATGACAGGCACACTAAACTCGGAATATGGCTTGTTGCCATTCATCGGAAAGCTCTCCCCGAGAGCTTTCCGATGAATGGCAACAAGTCATATTTCCGACTAAATCCTGAAAAATTACCCATAATTCTGCTGTGGTTATGGAGTCGATTAATTAGGGCATTGCTGTATTTGTTCACCATAATTTTGATATCCACACATACTTTCAGTGTTAAAGTACTGTTTTTCATTTTATGTGACACTGGTCATAATTTTCGCAAATTAAAGACATATTATGGACTTGTTCGGGTTCGTGAAACTGATCAGTTAGTATTCTGGAGCTCTACCAACTGGGGAATGTAGCATTCTACTAACATCGCCGGGGAATGTAGCATTCTACTAACATCGCCGGGGAATGTAGCATTCTACTAACATCGCCGGGGAATGTAGCATTCTACTAACATCGCCGGGGAATGTAGCATTCTACTAACATCGCCGAAGATTTGAAGCAAATCGACCATACCACTCCATAGATCTCACCGTCTGTCTGAACTACTCTTAATTGTAAATATTTACATCCCGATTCAGGACGCAACAATCAGCGATAAACTAACGCAAATGATTTCGCCATCGAGAGTCATTGCATTTAATTAATATATAAGAATGACAGTGTGCACTGTAAATTTGGATTAATATTCATAACAATAACTTCTTTGAGCAAGATTATTCTCCATTTCTATTTGATCACCAAACCAGAGTGTTTCACATCACTTTAAAGACAAACAGAAGGTATGTTATCTGGTGTATTGTAGCATAAGAACATGGGCTGTTAAAATAAATTAAACTATCTCTGCAGATGCATTGCCTCCTAGCAACCTAGCTTCCAGAAGATGAAGCCTAAGCATAATGAGGTCCCCAGAGGGTGAATTTAGGGACCGTCGCGAAATGCAAAAACCGATACCGACCGATAACCGATACCGACCGATGACCGATTGTAATAAATTCATCGGTCATTCTATCTGTTCCATCGGTCATTCTATCTGTTCCATCGGTCATTCTATCGCTTCCATCGGTCGTTTCATCTGTCATTCTATCGGCTCCATCGGTTATTCATCGGCGACTGATACGACGACGTTACAGCGACGTCGCCAAAACACAGGTGTCAGTCGTGTTTTGGCGACGTCGCTGTAACGTCGTAGTATCAGTCGCCGATGAATAACCGATGGAACCGATAGAATGACCGATGGAATATATATAGTTTTGAAATATATGCTTATAAAGTCAAATTCGAATGACTATCGCGCTAGGCATAATATACATATTTATCCATGCACTGTAGTTTATCTATAGTCATACACGCAAAATATTGTTTGAGAGAAATCACTTACTATCATAGCCTAGTCCGATAGGCCTAGGTCTCAATCCGTAATTAGACATGTATTTACCCATACCGAGAAAGAATTTAATTGTGTTTATAAATGAATGCGTCATACTTTATCAGTTTATTTGTATAATAGCTACCTGACTTCCCGTTCGCGAAGGGTAATATTTCTTTACGGAAAAATATTGACCTATATAAATTTCCCCGCATTCAAATGACGGCAACTTAATACTCAATTGTGAAGTTTTATGAAAACTTTCGGACAGTTGTCAAATGACCAGCTGTATAGTAGAGCCTACTGCATTGAAAACGATTGCATTGATCTTTGCCGACGAATCAGTCATGTTCGCGGGGGTCAGGTTCTTACTAAAAGTAGCAATCCCAAATTTCGATTGAGCACACATTTCGACTTTAATGCTAATATCTTTATTTTGGGCAAAGTCGTAGCTACAAAATAACCGCCCATCAGTCTGCAGTGGGACATGATGACCACCCCTTCGGGGGGGGGGGGGGGGGGGGGGGGGGGGGGGGGGGGGGGGGGTCTCACCCAAACTTTGCATGGTTATTTTTAATCTAGTAAATTCTGAACTATAATAGTTTGAAAGAATTTGCGCTTTTTATTTGAGAACATTTACATTTCATAGAAATAATTTCGCAGTTCCGATTTGTGAACATGGATTAATATTAAATAAAGAGTTGTTCCAGAAATCTGCGACCTCGTCACATGTGCTGTAACTGCGTATTAATGCGTAACGGGAATCGAAATCAGAAAATGTGGGTTGTTTTACCCAGAGTTCTAAATGTATATATATTTATATATATTTTTGAGTGCAAATTTGGATGGAGGGTTGGTGTGATCCGAACCCCGGCCCACAACGGCGAACGAGCCTTGCGACGTAAATACCATGCACATGGCCACGGAATCGACCCAATCAAAGGGCCGCTGGTTCCGACACCCCCCCCCCCCCCCCCCCAAACTTCGGTAAAAAAAAACAAGTTGGAAATTTCATACCTGACACAACATTAGTTGGAAATTTGACATCTGCAATAGGTTTGAAATTGCTCTTGTAGTTTGATTTTCCAACAATTTGTTGTTTCAGACCAACATTTGAATATATATAGGCTACCTATTTTTTATTAAAATTATGGGCTGAAATTACCATCGGTTGGAAATTTTCCAACACTTGGAAAGCTTGTGTCCAGGTCTCCACACCCCCACCCCTCGTGGTCAGTCAAAACTGGTAGTTAATTTAAAGAGAACAATATTTTCCTACATTTCATTCTAATGTCTATCTAAAACACGTGATAAAATAAATATGGCGTGCAGGGACGTATAGCTAGAGGGTCTCCGTTGTGGGGGGAGGGGCTAATAAATTTGCGTAATTCAATTTGCACGCCGCTTGGCCGTTCCTTCACATGCCTGGATAATAGCATATTCTGAATAGATCAGTAGACTTGTTATAATGCACTGGGGCGACCATAGTTCTGTCAGTAGAAGAAAAATCATCTGATCTTAACCTGAAAATCCGATCATAATCGGGCACAGCGGGGAGAAAACTTTGAAAATGAAAACCGCAAAAACCCATAGCATTTAATAGACTGGCCTCAGCTGTCCATGCAAGTGTTTGAAAAATTCCAACCTGACACCCCCACGAACGTTGGAAATTTGCCAACTGATGACCATTTAAGTTCATAATTTTGAATAAAAGCATAAGAAAATAATTAGCAGTTTTTTTTGGCTGGCCACGGGGGTCATGAGGGACCAGGACACAGGCTTCCCGACGTCAGTCGCATCGGTCGACCGATGATTTAACCGATGTACATCGGCTATCGGTCGGTTATCGGTCGGTATCGGTTTTTGCATTTCGCGACGGTCCCTTAGTGCTGCTAGCCCACTGTGCGGGTAGTGTCACTAAATTCACCCTCATTCTGCAAATGTCAGACACACTATATCCAGGTTTGTCGATCTGAAAGCAGGTAATTAATGATTTAGCACTTTCCGCCAGATTCAAAATGTTATATTGAAACAATGGCTGATATTGAATCCAGTAACATTTGGTGCATAGGTCATCAAATTCATACGAGTTTGTTCCTTCAGTAATGTCCTAAATAATCGACCCCTAAATCACAGCAGAATTATGGGAAATTTTTCAGGATTTAGTTAGGAATATGGCTTATTGCCATTCATCCGAAAGCTCTCAGTGAGAACTTTCCAATGAATGGTAACAAGTCATATTTCCGACTAAATCCTGAAAAGTTAACCATAATTCTGCTATGGTTAAAGAGTCAATTATTTAGGGCATTACTGTATTGGGCATCAGGAAGTTTGAGTGTAACCATTTTGAAATAAAATATATATCTTCGTGGGTACCTACAATTGTTCTGAATCTGATTATAATTAACCTACCTGTAAATTGGTTTAGAGTATGATTGTAAGCAAAATAATTATGTAGATTGCAGTTAATCGTTATATTCATCATCTCAAGTCTCATTGTTCGAACAGTATGACACTTATATATCAATAGGAGTCCATTCGGGACCCTACAATCATGTGATCGGACCATATAGTAATCAGTTAGCCTTCATTGTACCATTGTGCACACATGCTCAGTCCGATAACACAATTATACCAGTTACCAATTGGTCATACAAATGTTTGGCTATTTGGACAGCTTGTCTCTTACCTTTGACGTTACCTAAGTGACCCACCCTTTACTAATTTAACACCTCACATGTGTTCCTTTAGAATATCGCACCTGCATAATATTCATACATAGAGTTAACCAGGCCTCAAAATGTGGTGCTGGTCATATGCAGAATGAAGTCCCAGACAGGGGCGCCGGAAGAGGGGGGCAGAGGGGGCAGCTGACCCCCCTGCCCTTGACCAAGGGGGGCGAGCGGGGGCAGGACTTGCCCTTTTTCTGGAGACAGAAAATGCTTTTTGTGTGTTTAATCTCGTGTTTTTATAGCAAAATGTGACTTTTTTGATCCAAATACCACCAATTTCACAAGGAATATTAATTTTTTGTCAATTTTATCACAAAACGGCCATAAAAACCGACAAATACCATTAAAATAGAGATTTTTGCCACAATGAATTTATTGTTATTTTCCCGAGTTTGCGGAGAAAATGCCCTTTTTTGCGGAAAAGTGCCCTTTTTGTAGGCTCTGCCCCCCCCTGCCCTTGGATGCTTCCGGCGCCCCTGGTCCCAGAGGGTGAATTTTATGATGCTACCCTGCACAGTGGCTGTAGTCCTTGCATGCATGCCCCCTCACTGTTCTGTTATTTTCATTTTCCTCTCTGCTCTCTTACAGTAATGCTCTAAATAATCGACTCCTTAACCACAGCAGAATTATGAGAGCTTTCTGGTGAATGGCAACAAGCCATATTTCCGACTAAATCCTGAAAAGTTACCCATAATTCTGCTGTGGTTAAGGAGTCGATTATTTAGAGCATTACTGTATATCGTAAAATCTGTGATGCCATTAACCCAGCTTTTATTATTTTTACCTGACCGACTCAATCAAGTCCCTGTAATTTCTCTTTATCGATGTCAGTTAACTGAATTCACTAAGTATTAAAATGCATTACTGTAGGACAGTCTAACTTCAGGGGCCACGCTCACTAAGTATCAAAACGTATTACTGTCAAACCTGCAAATAGTGTGTCTGTCATTTGCAGAATGAGGTCCCTAGTGGGTGAATTTAGTGATGCTACCCCGCAAAGTGGGCTAGCATCACTAAATTCACCTTCTTGGGACCTCACTCTGCTTTGACCTCATCTTCTGGGAAGTATCTATAGTCTGAAATTAACATTGTTTTTAAGTTACTTTTCCCTTCTGGGAAGTTTCTATATCCCTTAATTTGCAGAAGATAAAATGCATAATCGAGGTGACTAATGGGTGAACATCACCAACTTCAACTGGGGAACTTTAATTTGATCCTAGGTCTCCCTAAGCAGAATGAGGTTACCAGAGGGTGAATTTGATGATGCTAACCTGCCATGTGGGATATATAGCATCACTAAATTCACCTTCTGGTGACCTCATTCTGCAAATGACAGACACACTATTTGCAGACTTGATTAAGTACCATGGCTTGATGTCATGTAGCCATACTCCCAATGTATTAAAAAGCATTACTGGAGGACGATTTAGGAGTATCATGATTTAGGAGTACCATGCATTGATTTTATGTGCAAATTGTTCATTCTCAATGACGTGTCCAGCGGTTTTGTGTAGAAATCTCAAATTATTTTTTTAAAACAATTCAATTTTCAGCAATTGACTTTTAAATTGAAAGGCTGAAACATTCTCCAAGTAGAATTTCACTAATTTAACAGGAGATAATAAGGATAACGAGATGAGATTATGGGAAGTCGTTTGGTTAGCACTAATGATGATCATCTCGGCCCGATGTCTTCCTGTGTGACTTGATTGCATGCAAGCATTGAAATAATTCAGCGATTCCTTCAGTTTTACGGCCTGTCATCATGACGGTACGGTATAATTTCAAATAATGAGGAAACATTAAAAGGTTAGAAAGGAAAGTCTGACTGAATCAAAATCTCGTTCAAGGTTTCTGCAATATTGTCCTTTTAGTTTGCTGAAGGTACTCAATCTGATTCGATGGTCCCCATATAATCAGATTTTTAGAAATGCTGCTTCAGTTATCAGAATCGATTAATTGCCCAAAAATAATGCTTACCGCTGTCAACTATAGTATAATATTGCCCGAAATGTGTTATTTATCAACATGTTGTTTGACAAAATTTGGCCTTATTATCAACACAAAGCCTCTTGATTTTAGAGTTATCCATCTTCATCTGCAATTTGGTCCAAGACCATTGGCTCGTCGACTTTTGCTGGGCCACTAATTAGTCTCGATGGTGATAAATAACAGTTTTAAAAAATTACTTTCTGGAATATAAAGTTATCAAACACTAGACTCATCTTGTTTCCGTATGGCCAATTCCATACTTCACCACTGGACAACGGGACAATATCACCCCATCCCCCCTCCCATTACACACCCATTGCACTTGCCTTTCCCATCTATGACTGTGTATAGTTATCCACATAAAATTTGTTCCTTCCGTTCAATTACAACATGAAAAGATCTAATTTAACATCGTTTACTGCTCTGTGCTGTTAAAAAACTGTTTAAAACCAAATATGACATATACAAGTAAACAAGATCTATAAATACCTAAGATTATCATTTTGTTATTGAAAACTTAATCATTTTGTTATTGAAAACTTAATCATTTTTTCAAAACTTGACAAAATAATTGTTTGTGTCCTCTAAAATGTCAAAACGATATGAAAGTAAAATGCATAGAAATTTCAATATCAAACAAAATGTTGTCTTTCATGTAGCTATTTTCATTCCAAGTATGTTATTTAATGCACTAGAATCTAAATAAATTTTAAATAGGTTGTCTGAAAAAATTAGCCTCGAACCCTGAATATATCCTTGAGGATAATTATATCCCAGTAGAAACACTTTATATTGTAGCATCTTGGCATCTTACATATTTGAACCACTACCACCCACAAGCCCTGTATCCATATAGCATTCAGGGATAATTCATGTGATATCACAACCCCCTTCTACGCACACATATTACTCTTAGCACTATTACTATGCATAAAATGATACTTATATATACAGTAATGCTCTAATTAATCGACTTCTTAACCACAGCATAATTATGGGTAACTTTTCAGGATTTAGTCGGAAATATGGCTTGTTGCCATTCATCGGAAAGCTCTCCCCGAGAGCTTTCCGATGAATGGCAACAAGCCATATTTCTGACTAAATCCTGAAAAGTTACCCATAATTCTGCTGTGGTTAAGAAGTTGATTAATTAGAGCATTACTGTATATTGTATATCTGATATCAGTTGTTTTATCATGTAATATCTTGAATAATAAGCCATTCCCGCCCACTCATTGATGATTACAGAGTTAATGCCTGTGTTTACTTGATAATTATATCAATGGTAATTATGCACAATGACTATATTCCTACATAGAAAACATTAAAAGTGTGATGTCATCGCTGCGGCGCTGCCGTAATAAATGTTGACCAAATCGGGAGATTAGTGAATTGTCCAACATCTGTTCGTGTTAACCCTTTCGTGATGGCAGCTGAACTCTGGTGCAACATTAAACATGCCATTAGGTGCCTCGCATATATAAGAGAATGCACTGGCTTACAGGGTCAAGGTAAATATTGTTAGGCCAATGTATTATCTTATATATGTGAGGCTCCCTATGGGAGACTTGCATATATAAGAGAATGAATTGGAATAGAGTTTTTCGCAAAATTTCAGGAAGTTCCAATCATGGAAGGGAGAACAATTTTTTTACCAAGTGAACTCTTCCATCAGTTATAAAAGTATATAAACTGGAATGGTATATTATTAATCTACTCGAAAAGATAATACACGTCCAGAAGGATTCCTATTCATTGGTGGAAAAGCCTAACAATATTTACCTGACCTTGTAAGCCTCGCATATATAAGATAATGCACTGGCACAGGATCTTTAATGCTGCACCCCTCATACTCACGCCTAGAAATAGTGTGTCTGTCATTTGCAGAATGAGGTCCCCAGAGAGTGAATTTAGTGATGCTACCCCGCATAGCGGGCTAGCATCACCAAATTCACCCTCTGGGGACCTCATTCTGCTTACACCTCAGCAGAATGAGGTTCCCAGAGGGTGAATTTGGTGATGCTAGCCAGCTATGCGGGGTAGCATCACTAAATTCACCCTATGGGGACCTCATTCTGCAAATGACAGACACGCTATTTCAAGGCTTGCTCATACTATTTTAATTTTGGACTGGCAAAAACTGCTCTGATGGCAGACTGTATGTTCATCATTGGAACCGGCTCCTTGACCACATTGTGATAGTTACAGTTATGCCCTGTGCCAATGCATTCTCTTATATATGCGAGTCGACCGTAGGTACTTTGTATGCGGACCCAGGACACTGTGGCATCCCCCATAGCTCATTCCGATGATAAAATAAAAAAAAGAAAAGTATATTAACCCT
The DNA here is from genome assembly GCA_032622095.1 of Siphonodentalium dalli. Taxonomy (NCBI): domain Eukaryota; kingdom Metazoa; phylum Mollusca; class Scaphopoda; order Gadilida; family Siphonodentaliidae; genus Siphonodentalium; species Siphonodentalium dalli. Next base: position 42,466,859 of record CP136066.1, read on the forward strand.
TTACCCAACAAACCGGCCAAAACCGGCCAAATAAAGCTTCAACAGCCTAAAATATCTTCGGTCTGTCTCAATAGAACCATACAAATATGGATATCATTGGAACCGGCTCCTTGACCACATTGTGATAGTTACAGTTATGCCCTGTGCCAATGCATTCTCTTATATATGCGAGTCGACCGTAGGTACTTTGTATGCGGACCCAGGACACTGTGGCATCCCCCATAGCTCATTCCGATGATAAAATTAAAAAAAGTAAAGTATATTAACCCTTTACCCAACAAACCGGCCAAAACCGGCCAAATAAAGCTTCAACAGCCTAAAATATCTTCGGTCTGTCTCAATAGAACCATACAAATATGGATATCATTGGAACCGGCTCCTTGACCACATTGTGATAGTTACAGTTATGCCCTGTGCCAATGCATTCTCTTATATATGCGAGTCGACCGTATGTTGCCTCGCATATATAAGAGAATGCATTGGCCTAAAAAAAATCTTTTTTTACCATTTTTTCTTACATTCTTTAACAATTTTATAATTTTTAATGTGTTAAGCCAATGCATTCTCTTATATATGCGAGGCGACCTATGGTCGACTCGCATATATAAGAGATAGCATTGGCACAGGGCCGTTCTGTTGGGTAAAGGGTTAAGTTAAAAACATTTCCCACCAATGAATATAAATACTTCTGCACTTGTATTATCTTTTCGTATGTCAGTAAATTATAAATGAAAGTTTTGTCAACAAAAATCTAAGCTTTCATGTGCTACCGGGTCTATGGGAAAGAGATAATGGTAATTTACCTTAATTAAAACTCTTTACCACCTAACATCAAATGTCGCTGGTGATGTATTTTGACGTAGAACAGTCCAGGTATATGCAACATACATGTAGTCAAATCATGTCATCAGGTGTTAAAAGTGTTTTAAACAATATGAGACATTTTATAAGCTATATCAGGCTATATATGGTAAATAAGAACAATCCTTACCTACCATATTTTTTTCCAAGATAATGTCACATTCTTTAGGTAAATGACGACAATCTGATTTCCCCCCAAAAAACAACGCGATGCCTCGATCGAGCATAAATGCACATGGGTGTGTGTATATGTATGTATGTCTGTAGATATATATATGTATGTGTGTATATATGTATATGTATATATATACATGCATACATAGAATCGAGCGCATACGACAATACTATACATTGTATTTACTATATGTTGTAGTAGGCATAATATCTTCATTCATTGGAGGAATCAACAATTCAACCAGTGGTCTCCTGTTGTATAAATGTATCTTCACAGATGTTGATAAATTATCATGTCAGGATCGAGAAGAGTTATTTGTTAATCACTATTATTGTGATGTCACAAATTTCATACAGCCAGCAGCTAGCTGAGCTCAGACCAGTGGTATGTCCACTCATTGCTCTATTAGAATGGGAAGATTTTAGCGAATGGGGATATAAAAGTATGGATTAGTAATCCAAGCAAAGGGAGGTAACTTGATTCGTGTAGCCGTAGGTTCAGCTGGGTTTGGTGATTTCTACATGTAGTGGAGTGGTATCCTGGTGAAGTTGTCCTTCTGTAAGACACCAATAAAACTGAGGTTGGCCTTTCAGCCGAAACAATTGTAAATTTTGACCTCAGGCAGACAGACATAACGTGCACAGTTTGATCTTTTAAAGATTTGTTTTTAAAAAATTTTTTTAGCTTGAGCTCCTTGCTGAAATTAACAAACAATTTTATTTTGAATTTTTGAATTTTTTAAATTAAATTTTTTTAATCAAAATAAAAAAAAACTTAACGCTGTTATAACCTCCATCAGGTACCCGAGTCACCACACCAAATTTGGTTGAAATCGGTCTAGGGATCTGGGATAAAAATCTGGACAGACAGACTTACAGACAGACAGATCCTACTCTTTTATGTATATATAGATAATACAATTGACTTCGTGTGTAATTTTGGTTTGGGCTCCTTTTCTATAAACATATCTTCACAAACGTTGATAAATTATCATGTCAGGATCGAGAGACGAGTTGTTTCTTAATTGCTATTATTGTGATGTCACAAATCTCATACAACTAGCAGCTAGCAGAGAGCAGACCCCGCAATATGTCGACATTGCTCTAATGGAATGAGAAGATTATAGCGAATGGGGATATATAAGTATGGATTAGTAATCCAACCAAAGGGAGGTAACTTGATTCATGTAGCCGTAGGTTCAGCTGGGTTTGGTGATTTCTACATGTAGTGGAGTGATATCCTGGTGAAGTTGATCTTCTGTAAGACACCAATAAAACTGAGGTTGTCATTTCAGCCGAAACAATGGTAAATTCCAATCAAATCAAATGAAATTTAGCGGGTGTGCATGACACTGTTATATTGTATAATACAATTGACTTCTTGTGTAATTTTGGTTTGGGCTCCTTTTTTGTAAAGTCGTATCTTCACAGACATTAATAAATTATCATGTCAAGATCGAGACGAGTTGTTTCTTAATTTCTATTATTGTGATGTCACAAATCTCATACAGCTGGCAAATAGCAGAGATCAGACCCCGCGATATGTCGACTCATTGCTCTAATGGATGGTGAGGATTTGAGGGAATGGGGCTTAGCATGCCGATTGATGCTGTATTGATGTGAATCGTAACTTTATATTAGTAGAACCACCCCTAAGTTACCTAATCTCAGGATAACATGGCAAACTCCAGACGATAAAGATTTTTCCGTGACGATCTATGACTTCAGTTGATCGTAAATCCGTGTGAACACTAATCCACACGTTCAGGAAAGTCTTCCCTATCGTACCTCAGCCAGAACTGTTGACTCTTATAATAACACTTGAGTAGATGGCGTTTCATTTTCTGAAAGTGAACCCTTCATGTACAGTAATGCCCTAAGTAATCGACTCCTTAAACACAGCAGAATTATGGGTAACTTTTCAGGATTTAGTCGGAAATATGGCTTGTTGCCATTCATCGGAAAGCTCTCCTTGAGAAGTATCAATGTCTTAACCCTTTACCCAACAAACCGGCCAAAACCGGCCAAATAAAGCTTCAACAGCCTAAAATATCTTCGGTCTGTCTCAATAGAACCATACAAATATGGATATCATTGGAACCGGCTCCTTGACCACATTGTGATAGTTACAGTTAGCCCTGTGCCAATGCATTCTCTTATATATGCGAGTCGACCATAGGTCGCCTCGCATATATAAGAGAATGCATTGGCCTAAAATAAATCTTTTTTTAACACTTTTTACAATTTTTTCTTACATTCTTTAACAATTTTATAATTTTTAATGTGTTAAGCCAATGCATTCTCTTATATATGCGAGGCGACCTATGGTCGACTCGCATATATAAGAGAATGCATTGGCACAGGGCCCTTCTGTTGGGTAAAGGGTTAAATTAACATTACTATTTCCCTTATGTTCAGTTCCTATATCCCGTAATTTGCAGAAGATAACATGCATAATAGAGGTGACTAACTTCAACTGGGAAACTTCAGTCTGATCCTAGATCTCCAATAGCAGTTGAGGCCTCAGCAGAATGAGGTCCCCAGAGGGTGAATTTTGTGATGCTAGCTAGCCCACCATGTGGCAAGTTTGGATTAATATGCACGTAAAACACGAAACAAACTTCTAATCTTAAAATGATAAACTTTCAATCGGAAAAAAAACCCCACAAATGATAGTATAACCCGAGAAGAGACTAGAGGGTGACTTGGGAGACAGGGACCAGCCGAGAGGGTGACTTGGGAGACAGGGACCAGCCGAGAGGGTGACTTGGGAGACAGGGACTAGCCTAGAGGGTGACTCGTAGACAGGGACCAGCCGAGAGGGTGACTTCGGAGACAGGGACCAGTCGAGAGGGTGACTTGGGAGACAGGGACCAGCCGAGTGGGTGACTTGGGAGACATCTCCCTAAAACAAGCCACTTAATTCTCCGAATTTTTGTTCCAGGGAAAAGTGACTTCTCTCTCATATAACAGTATGCATTTCCAACAGCATGGGGGTCGGCGTGGTGGGTGCGCACCCAGTTTGGAGTTATTAGTTCTGACATCCCCTTTGCCATGCTGGCATTAACTATAAAACATATATGTATAGGGCAAGAAATTTGGGGCAAACAGAAAAGTTATGGTGACCTGCCAACTGGTCGCCTTAAATTTCCATGGTGATCAAATCACAGAAGTGAGAACCCCAGGCTGGGGATCTGGGACCCACCCAGGGCCCCAGAAGATATAGCACCTTAGATTTAGAAACAATTTCCTGCATTTGTGACCTGCATGATAATAATTTTAGAAAACTTCTCTCAAAACGTCCCAGGGTTTTTATATCCTCTGGAAAAAATTTTCTCACTCATGATTGACAGTTTTTTTTAAAGTTTGAGTCTGAACTTTGTTTATAGTTTCCATTCGCCCTATTATTGCTATGTACGCCTGTCATTTGCAGAATTAGGTCCCCAGAGGGAGACATAGACTCAGATTGAAGTTCCCAAGTGGTAAATATTGTGATGTACACCCATTGGGAACCTCAATTATACAATGTGTCGTCGGCCAATTTGGGGATATAGAGAAACTAAACTATATAAGAAATTGAATCTATGTGAAGAAGTTTCTATAGAAACATTTCAGAGAAGATGAGGCCTAAGCAGAATGAGATCCCCAGAGGGTGAATTTAGTGATGCTAGCCCTCTGGGGACCTCATTCTGCAAATGACAAGCACACTAAACTAAGATTTTATTCACATCAATAATCTCAACTGTGTGAAGTTATCTGTGTTTTTGGTAATATTAAATAAAGTCCCTTGAAAATGAGTTCCATAGAAAATGTGTCGTTGTTGTTAAATTTATTACATGCCTATTCCTGAAAAAAACGCAATGTTCAGTCATCTTATAAAGCTGTGTCATCTTTTTCAAGCAAATCCATTATGTTTTGTAGGAACATAAACCGTTATGTGAGATAGCGTCACTAAATTAACCGTCTTGTCACCTCATTCTGCAAATGACAGGCACACTAAACTCAGGCTACGCGCTATGGTGAATGGAAAATAGGTCCCACCTTTTGAATTGCATGAACGATCGCGCTATGGTGAATGAAAAATAGGTCCCACATTTTGAATTGCATGAACGAGAGGCGAACGGAAAATCTGATCTACCCAATGTTCGTACCTTGATATACGCTATCCAACTCTCTCCCCCAGAGCATATAGCTCTACCACAGCACTTTAATACTGCTTACCATTCTTCTATCAGAAAAAACAAACACACCCCAGAATTAATTATTCCTTGATTGATAATCCATTAAAATCGAATGTGTTTATTACAGCATAATACAGCCACACAGGTGGGCAAGTATCGCGAAAATTAGACTTAATGGATGTACAAATTGTATGAGATATTCCATTTGTTTTTGGCAGATTATCCCTCCCCTTCGGGCTGTCAGTAAGAATAATTGTGAGGGATTTACCTTATAGCAGATTAGCTCAAATTAGATTCCTTAATAAAACTGCTGGAGATAAACTCATTAACACATTCATTCCTCAATGGAATCTACCATTCACTTCTAAATATATGCATGGGATTGGTCTATTATTCATGTGGAGGGATGTTCATGAAATATAAGTAAACGACAGACAGATGAACAGATTTATAATACAAGTGCAGAATGATTCATATTAAAGTGCCTAGTCCGATTTTTGTATCAACCCATATTTCCTTGATCATTTATCAAATTTATTGATTATAATAATGTGATACATTGATGGAAAGAGCTGTAAGAGCTCTTTCCATCAATGTATCACATTATTATAATCAATAAATTTGAAAAATGATCATGGAAATATGGGTTGATACAAAAATCGGACTTGAAAGGGAATCGAATCCTTCCATGACTGGAGCTTCCTGAAAGTTTGCAAAAATCTTGTGCCATCTGCAATGCATTCTCTTTTTATGCGAGTCTCCCATAGGTAAGCCAGTGTATTCTGTTATATATACATATATAAGATAATGCACTGGCACATGATCTTTAATGCTGCACCAGTGCGGTTCCCATCATGAAAGGGACCTCATTCTGCAAAAGTTAGACACGCTATATTCCCATGCTTGCTCCATGCAGTTGTATGAGACACCTCAGGTTTACAGTAATGCTCTAAGTAATCGACTCCTTAACCACAGCAGAATTATGGGTAACTTTTCAGGATTTAGTCGGAAATATGGCTTGTTGCCATTCATCGGAAAGCTCTTCCCGAGAGCTTTCCGATGAATGGCAACAAGCCATATTTCCGACTAAATCCTGAAAAGTTACCCATAATTCTGCTGTGGTTAAGGAGTCGATTACTTAGAGCATTACTGTATAATAGAAGAAAATACTAAGTGAAGCTAATTTTCTTGGAGATGCATCATTAGAAGAAATAAAAAGTGATAAGCAGATGCCAGGGATCTCTTGAAAATTTCATAATTGAGACAGTAAGATAATTTATTGTTATAAAAAAAATAAACAGCTGTTGTGGGGAGTTGATAACTACTTCTTGTTAATATTGTGGTATATAATGAGCAGGAGCATACAATAGATGATTCTTATCGGTAATTTGAAGAGACTTCACTGCAAATAGTGAGTCTGTCATTTGCAGAATGAGGTCCCCAGAGGGTGAATTTAGTGATGCTCTCCCACCCCCTCGGAACCTCTTTCTGCTTAGGCCTCAACTGATAAGGGAGACCTAGGATCAGATTGAAGTTTCCCAGTTGAAGTTGTTGATGTTCATGTGGTGCACCCATTAGTCACCTCAATTATGCATTTTAGCCCTACCACCTCGCCCTCTATACTGGAATAATTATTTATGGTACATACACATTTCGTCACTTATTAAATACTTATTAAATACATTAACTAAAAAGCTCATTAAAGGAATGTGAATAATTCTGATATTCCGCCGATTTGGAATTCTCTCCAATTGGGTCGTAGCGTGCTCAAATTTATTTGCATTAAGACTTTTCACTGGCTTGTGACAATAAATGGTGATCAATTTAAAACGATACAATCCTCACTTATTTCTCCGTGATATATCTTATCCTACTGTTAATAGTAAGTTCACCTACCCATTTTCAACCACTGCCTGCACTCCCTTTCTCTTTCCTATCCCTTCACCTAAACTTTATTATTCGGACCACACAGAACCAAACCCGTCTGCTATACCCCAATGGTATCTATTGGGGTAACATTTATTTTCTGAGGATAGGACTTAACAAAAGCCCCCAAGCTTGTTGCCCAATCCTTGTTTGAACACTTTAAAATTATATGTTATGTATTTATTGTTTGTAATTATGTTCTGTTTAAACCAATTATGCATTTTATGCAGGACAATATTGCTGAAATAGCAGATTCAACTGATTTCATTGTACTATTAATTACATGAATGAGCAACATATGTGACCCGCCATATCAAATTCAGTCAGAAGTCGGGATTTTTATACCCTGTGCCAATGCATTCTCTTATATATGCGAGTCGACCATAGGTCGCCTCGCATATATAAGAGAATGCATTGGCCTAACAATTTTTTACAATTTTAATAATTTGTTCTTGTATTCTTTAACAATTTTATAATTTCACCCATACAGAGCCCCAGACAAACATGAGCAGACGACACTCTTCTATGTGCTTCTATATATGTGTGGGGCTCCCTGCAGGGTAATGGATGTTTTTTTATTTTATGTCCTAAAAATTGTAAGAAACATTTATTTAAAAAACATGATAAAAAATTGTTAAGCCAATGCATTCTCTTATATATGCGAGGCGACCTATGGTCGACTCGCATATATAAGAGAATGCATTGGCACAGGGTAAAAAAAATCCCGACTTCCGACTGGATTTGAAATGGTGGGTCAACATATAACTTAAAATTTCAAGTTCAAACTCAAATTCCTAAACAAACTCAATATTTTGAACTCAAACTGTTTGAGAATTTACCTTCTTAGCTCAAAATGTCTTGGCAAATAAATAATTAATTTTGTGTTTTGAACTCAAAATTTAGATTCACCCTCTGGGGACCTCAATCTGCTTAGGCCTCATCTTCTCTGGAAAGTTTCTTTATTATCAAATTTGTATAGAAACTTCTTCACATAGATTCTATTTCTTTTTAGTTTAGTTTCTCTATATCCCCAAATTGGCTGACGACACATTGCATAATCGAGGTTCCCAATGGGTGTTCATCAGAATTATTCACCATTTGTGAACTTCAATCTGAATCTCTGTCTGCCATAGCAGATGAGGCCATGCAGAATGAGGTGCCCAGTGGGTGAATTTGGTGATGCTAGCCCGCTATGCGGGATAGCGTCACTAATTTCACCCTCTGGGGACCTCATTCTGCAATAATTACAGGCACACTAAACTCAGGCATGGGCCAGACCAGAAGCAATGTATAAGGTCCAAGGCTCAAAATAAGTGGCCGGTCATGGTCATTGTCCGACGAAAAATAGCTTATGTCCAGTGCACTTCTGGATCTGTTGAACATTTTGTCCAATGCAAATTTTTAAACAATCTGTATCTTTTTGGGTCTGTCCAAAGAGCCACTACAGGCCAAATTGGACATTGAAAGTAAAAAATAGTTCTTTTTTAATTTCTGATCAATTCAGAGTGAATATAATTATGTTGTTTGTGAATTGCATGTGAATAAATATTTAATTAACGTAAAGTTTTTGAACTTTTGAAAACAAAAATACATGTACAACTTGGGTTTTTCCTTGGTGTCGATTGGGCGCTCACTAAAATGTGTGCATCATTGATGAAAATAAGTCAATTGTAAATCTGAGTTTTGACAGGCACCATTTTGAAATGACCAACACCATCGATTTAGTGCCTGTCATTTTGACAGTCAGTAAAAAAAAAGTTGTTTTGAGCCTTGATAAGGTCAAGTCCATGTGACCAAACCCATGCTTAGAAGATCACTATTTCAAGGCGTGCTCCAGTGGCAGAATAACCTCGGGTTTCTATATAATAGAAGAATAGACCAAGTAGAAACTAATTGTCCTGGAGATCGATCATTAGAATTATAAAGTGATAAACAGATGCCAGGAATATCTTGAAAATCTCATAATTGAGAGAATTACAGTAATTAATGTCCTAAATAATCAACCCCTAAACTACAGCAGAATTATGGGATTTTTTTTCTTCAGGTTTTAGTCGGAAATATGGCTTGTTGCCATTCATCGGAAAGCTCTCAGTGAGAGCTTTCCGATGAATGGCAACAAGCCATATTTCCAACAAAATCCTGAAAAATTACCCATAATTCTGCTGTGGTTAAGGAGTACATTATTGTGGTTAAAGAGTCCATTATTTTGGACATTACTGTAGCTATAATCATTGTTTAACCCTTTCAAAACTGGAGCTTCCTGAAATTATGCGAAAACACTGTGCCAATGCATTCTCTTATATATATGCGAGTCTCCCATAGGGAGCCTCCCATATATAAGACAATGCATTGGCCTAACATTAATATTTACCTTGATCTTGTAAGCCAGTGCATTCTCTTATATATGCGAGGCTCCCAATAAAACAATACTTATATATATGGTATATCTGATATCAGTCATTTTATCGTGTAATATCTTGCATAATAAGCCATTCCCACCTACCACCTGCCCACTCATTGATGTGTTTATTTGATAATTATATCATGCAATGCTGATTATGCACAATGACTGTATTCCTACATAGATAACATTAAAAGTAGGATGTTATAACTGCCATAATAAATGTTGACCAAATCGTGAGATTAGCACCTTGTCCAGCATCTGTTCGTGCCAACCCTTCCATGACGGGAGCTTCCTGAAAAATTGTGAATAACCTGTGCCAATACATTCTCTTATAATATACAGTGATGCCCTAAATAATCGACTCCTTAACCACAGCAGAATTATGGGTAATTTTTTAGGATTTAATTGGAAATATGGCTTGTTGCCATTCATCGGAAAGCTCTCACTGAGAGCTTTCCAATGAATGGCAACAAGCCATATTTCCGACTAAATCCTGAAAAATTACCCATAATTCTGCTGTGGTTAAGGAGTCGATTATTTAGGGCATTACATGTATAGGGAGCCTCACATATATAAGAGAAATTTTTAGAATACATTGGCCTAACTATATTTACCTTGACCTTGTATACCAGTGCATTCTCTTATATATTTTAGGCCCCCTATGGGAGACTTGCATATATAAGAGAATGCACTGGCACAGGATCATCAATGCTGCACTAGCGCAGCTCCCGTCATGAAAGGGTTAAAAAAAAAAACAACAGCTGTGGTGGGGAGGTGATAACTACTTGATAATACTGAGAGGCAGGATAAAATACATGTAGATGATTCTTATGGGGTCACTGGTCACTGCCCTCTGGAGGCAAGACTATCATTTGCAGAATTATAGGTCCCCAGTGGGTGAATTTAGTGATGCTACCCGCACAGTGGGCTAGCACCACCAAATTCACCCTCTCGGAACCTCATTCTGTTTAGGCCTCGTGCTATGGGAGACCTAGAATCAGATTGAAGTTCCCCAGTTGAAGTTCGTGATGTTCACCCATTAGTCACCTCGATTATGCGTTTTGTCTTGTGCAAATTAGGGGATATAGAAACTTCCCAGGAGGGAAAAAGTAACTAATTTTTTATTTTTTTTTTGACTGTAGATTATACTACCCAGAAGATGAGGCTTAAGTAGAATGAGGTTCCCAGAGGGTGAATTTAGTGATGCTAGCCCACTGTGCGGGATAGCATCACTAAATTCACCCTCTAGGCACCTCATTCTGCAAATGACAGACACACTAAATTCAGACTTGAGGTCAAGTCCATGTGACATGCATACATGCGTAGATGCATATCTGCCAATAGTTGTTTCGGTATATCATGTTCCCCTGTAGATCAAAGAGTACAAAATATTGATAATTATCATCATGACAGACCGTCCATGATCCCAATGGTGATAAGTGGCCGATGGTACTATGTGATTGTTCCGTCTATCCGACTCTCTCGATTTGTCAATATCCGAAATTGATATTGAGAAATTTTCCGAACATTGCGTAATTCATAATGATCGTTATAATTTAAGTGTGGCAGTCTTTGGATAGTGTGCCGGAACTCAATTTGTCTCCTGTTTAAATTCACTTTGTAGTTATTTAAGAAATGAATGTAGTGGGTGTGTGTGTTATTGGGGGGAATAAGACGCTGTGGTCATTGTGGCATATTGTGTGAACTGCAAAACGGTTCTTACTAAATGTGCCCCAAATGACCACAGCACCGTACATATCATCCAATAGCACACACACACCCACTACATTAATTTCTCATATTTATATAGCTTTTTGATGATTTATTCCCATAAAAAAGATGAATGTATTTTTATTTATTTTCACAAAATCTGCCGAGAATTTGAGACTGGCCCACGCAGCACATTCATGTCTGGATTTAGGTAGAGTCTGCCTTTATTGAGATTCAGGGACGTGTCTAGCTGTTTGGTATAATTTCGCGATTATACAATATGTTGTTCGGCATATGACACTTCTATATGCCCAGAGATGAATCGATAACGACATTGATTGCATATGAAACTCTGTGCTTCTACAATTTCTGGACTTATTTTAGCAGATTTATGGCCCTTTTAAAACATACATAGTTTTGCCCCAGTTTTCAACAGTTTTTCAGTCAATTGATTTTAATGATTATGTTTGTATTTTGTTAAATTGTGCTAAAATACATGTAGCCTAAGGAGTACAATTTTCTCTCAATCACTAAACTTCTGAGAGAAATTCACCTTGTGAAACACGATGATAAGAGGTATACCTAAGGCTGCTTGCTACGTACTAAACACACTAGCGCTCTTATCATCTGTAATATTTGCCAACAAGCTAACAATGTTTTGCCTGGAATTTATTCACCTTGGGGGAGGTGTGTAGTCAGTCGTCATGCAAACAAGACATCAAATATCTCGGAAAATGTCGCCTTGATGCAACACGGTTCAATCACTCATGTCATTGATTGAGTGTTTGGGATATTTTTTTTAAAAACATTTCATGTTGAACTTTTTGGTCAATATTTTAAGTTATTTGAAGTGTAAGCCATTTGATCATGAAAGGAACAAAATATAATTGATTATAGGTCAAAATAATTGCAGCTTTCTGCACTAAATACTCATTGATCAGTATAGTTCCTTAGGAAATGTTGAGATAATAAATTCAATAAACGACTAAAACTTATTATCTGAACATTTCCAACCAATGAACATGGAAGAGTAATTAATAATCTTTTATTGGACCGTCACAGGTAATTATACCACATATTTCATATTACTTACTAAAATGGTCAAATTTTTTTTTATTCACTTAACCCTTTCATGATGGGATCTGCGCTGGTGCAGCATTAAAGATCCTGTGCCAGTGCATTCTCTTATATATGAGAGTCTCCCATAAGGAGCCTCGCATATATAAGAGAATGCACTGGCTTACGTCAATGTAAATATTCTTAGGCCAATTTTAATGTACAGTAATGTCCTAAATAATCTACCCCAAAACCACAGCAGAATTATGGGAAATTTTTCAGGATTTAGTTGGAAATATGGCTTGCTGCCATTCATCGGAAAGCTCTCGGTGAGAAAATTTTCCCATAATTCTGGTGTGGTTAAAGGGTCATATACTTCAGGCATACTATATTCTCTTATATATGCGATGCTCCCTATGGGTGACTTGCATATATTAGAGAATGCATTGGCACAGGGTTTTCGTAAAATTTCAGGAAGTTCCAGTCATGAAAGGGTCAAAACAGTGTATTCCTATAATTCTAATATTATGACTGTGGAGTGATGCCGCATGGTTCTCTCTGTTGGTGGAGAAATTTGGCCAATGGGCTGACAGCAATTTCTCTATGCACAAGAAAACACGGGAGATATGGCAAAAGCCGAAACAAAAGTTATGGGAAAACTATTTAAAATAGGGGAGGTCTATAAAACTTATGAGTGGGCTCAACAAATTTATGAATGGGTTGGGTTAAAGTTTAACCCTTTGAGTGCCAGGTCGATTTTTGTATCAACCCATATACCCTGTGCCAATGCATTCTCTTATATATGCGAGTCGACCATAGGTCGCCTCGCATATATAAGAGAATGCATTGGCCTAACAATTTTTTGTGTTTTTTTACAATTTTAATAATTTATTCTTATATTCTTTAACAGACTTATTTTGTAGGTTTAGGGCCAATGAGATTGGCCCCTGGCACTCAAAGGGTTAACTAAACTTAGGGATGGGCTATACAAACTTATGGCCGGCTGGTGGGGAGGGGATATAAAGGGAAAAAATTGTCATAAACATGTGCAATTAGTGAATTATTTCCTTATTTTAAAATCAATGTCTCTGGTCAAAATTTTAACCCTTTACCCAACAAACCGGCCAAATAAAGCTGCAACAGCCTAAATTATCTTGGGTCTGTCTCAATAGAACCATACAAATATGGATATCATTGGAACCGGTTCATTGACCACATTGTGATGGTTACAGTTATGCCCTGTGCCAATGCATTCTCTTATATATGCGAGTCGACCATAGGTCGCCTCGCATATATAAGAGAATGCATTGGCCTAAAAAAAAATTTAATGTGTTAAGCCAAAGCATTCTCTTATATATGCGAGGCGACCTATGGTCGACTCGCATATATAAGAGAATGCATTGGCACAGGGCCGTTCTGTTGGGTAAAGGGTTAAATAAGAAAAAAAGATAAATCACCAGTGAAAGGCGGAATGTCACTATATTGCCCCTCGTAAGTTTAGTTACGCCCACCGTTTGTATACTAGTGTACAAATTCTTGTTTCGCTTGGGCGCTGGAGTTTACGCTGGGGGTTTTATTTATAGATATGGGAATTTCTGGGACGGATTTTAAAGTCGAACTGCACGACAAGGAGGCCGAGTCCGGTAAAAGGTGTTGTTGGGAATTTCAATTTCGTTTATTGTCCTTTACAGTATTTTGTCAATAATGTTGATTTTTGGTTTGTGACAAGCTATGTCAATTACAAATAAAAGAAATGAAAAGATATTTTGTAAGTCTTATATTTCAACTTTTATAGACATTTTTCGTTCTGCAGCCCACTGAGGGTTGTGGTCGTGGTCAGCCACCGGTTCGTTAATTAGGTGTTGGTTGTTATTGTTATTTTAACGGAATTCGGAGTTGGTCATTCGCGAAACCAATATATATTTGTCCCCCGAAAAATTAATTTTCGGGGTACTATAGAAACGGGCTCCATCCGTTGTGCCATCCGTTCGTCCGTCCGTTCGTCACACTTTAGAGTACCTTCATGGTGTAATCATCTCCTCCTACAGATTTCATCCCAGAGATTTGAATTTTCAGTATGAGGGTACCTTCATGGTGTAATCAACTCCTCCTACAATTTTCATCCTAGAGATTTGAAACTTCAGAATATTGTTCCCCATATATTGAAGATGTGCAACATGTATATAGATGACGGAAAAATTATTTTTTGACAGAGTTATCAACCCTTTTCGACTTAGAAAAAAAAAACAAAAAAACAATCTGTATGAGGGTACCTTCACGGTGTAATCAACTCCTCCTACAGTTTTGATCGTAGATATTTGAAACTTCAGAGTATTAGTATTGTTACCCACATATGGGAGATGTGCAACATGTATATAGATGATGGAACAATTACTTTTTTTACGGAGTTGTTAACCCTTTTCGACTTAGAACATTTCAACATTTTTTTAAATTTCTTTAACAAAGCGGCATCGACTTGCCACGTTGTCGGGGGACACTGTGGTCGGCTGACATTTTATATATTCTATAATTACAAACATGGGTATATAATATATGATCTTGAGCACATTACCATTTCTGACATTGGTTTTCTTGTAATATAGTTGCAAGGAACAAATATAACTCACCTCCACATGAAAGCACACTATCTATCCATAGGTTTTTCCATCAACTCAAATTAAAAACGATGTAATGATAGACACCTAGACTGGTGTGTCACACCAATAATTCATCAGACGATGACTTCTGTATTCCTATTCATCACGGAGGTATATATCTACCAATTGTCCACTCCATCACTCATATCGCATCTACACTCAATATAATATGATATGGTATCATGTCTATACTCTATATAATATCATTGCATCTCGCTGACATTCACACTAAGTCATATCCTATGCTTGTTTTATTCATTTATCATATCAAATCTGTGTAATGGAAAACTCCCCAAAGATTTTATATGTCCCCATGGATCTGCAGAATATCCGATAAACCTCGAACCAGCTTTGTCTTTGTCATCACGTGTTTGGCGAGAGACAACCTGGTATATGATACTGTGTCAAAGGTTTTTGTATAATATTTACCATGTGGGAGTACATCATTTATGTCCATTATCAGATACAGTCAATTAATGGAAATCAATCTAATCCAATTTGGGTCATGTTTGTGTTTTTGGCCATTAAAAAATATATTCATAAACATGTGCAAATAATGATATATTTTCTATTTCTTCTTCAATGTCTATTAACAATTTCTAGAGAAATCACCAGTGAAAGGTGGTGTATGTAACAAAATTGGCCTTTATTCTGGTCACGGAGGACTTGATAGTCTATATACAGGGAACAAATATAACTCACCTTTATCATCTCTCTTCTACACCCAGGGACGCCGGAGAAGGGGGGCATGCGGGGGCACTTGCCCTGACCCAGGGGAGTCCAGTGGGTACCCAAAAAGTGCCCTCCTGACTGGTTTGCCCATCTCCTTGCCCTTTGCTGCTTCCGGCATCCCTGTCTACACTCTATACAGGGAGGTGATGCTGCTTCAATGATCTTACTAAATTGGTCTTCTATCATCAGGGTTTCTGCTGGGGTTAAAATGTCCATAGACCCTAGGATAGTTTTGGCTCATCGTGCGCAGATTTTAAAATTCCATGTCCAAAAAAATAAAAGTACTATTTTCTTGCACCAGAGAATAGTTTTGGGCAGTTTTATTACCACTGTAATTTGAAATTTACACCAGTAACACCTGGTTACATGGTATTTCCATAAATAAATGTGGTATGTCACTAAATTGGCCTTACTGGTCTTTAACCCTTTCATGATGGGAACTGTGCTGGTGCAGCATTAAATATCATGTGCCAGTCCATTCTCTTATATATGCGTGTCTGCCTATCATATATAAGAGAATGGACTGGATTACAAGGTCTGGCTAATATATTCTCTTATTTTATATCTGGCTAAGTTTGCACCATTCTATAACTCAGCGGGGTCCATGTACCCAGTCTGTTCGACTGCTATGGAGCCACCCCCTTACCAATTTAATGGCTAAACAATAAACACATAAACAAACTTTCCACAGAGCAGATTGTTCTCTCTACAGGTTGTGTTGACATGGTCCTTGGTTGCAGGCTGTATATTTTACTGCTCCTTAGATTTCCAGTGCACGGAGGTCGATGCCATGTACTCTCTTTATAAACCTTTTATTTTATGAATAATGGCCCACTGCTAGAGTGCTGAAGTAGGTCCATAGGTTACTATGAACCATATGGCTCACGACATGCACTTTTACGTAGGTAATAGTTACGGATGTCATAGCAGCGAAGAGGTTAAAGGGTTCAAAGAAAGAGCTAGTATCCTTCCTTAATTGCCTCGTTACCACTATTGTAATTTGTAATTTGTAATTTGCCGAAAACTATATTTTCAATAGTTAAAGATGTATTCAGGGTTCCACTCCATTGTTTAATTAACCCTTTCAGTGCCAAGTCCGATTTTTGTATCAACCCATATTTCCAGAGCTCTTTCCATCAATGTATCACATTATTATAATCAATAAATTTGAAAAATGATTAAGGAAATATGGATTGATACAAAAATCGGACTTGGCACTGAAAGAGTTAAGCGCACTGAAGTACTGTAGGTCTGTAAAGTAGAAAGCACCCAGTATGATATTTTACATGTGTACTCAGATTGGACTTAGAGAAATCTTGAGTTAACTGCATGCAGACCCACATAGTGTGTCTGTCATTTGCAGAATGAGGTCCACAGAGAGTGAAATTAGTGATGCTATCCAGCACCGCGGGCTAGCGTACCAAATTCACCCTCTGGGAACCTCATTCTGCTGAGGCCTCAGCTGCTATGGGAGACCTAGGATCAAATTGAAGTTCCCCAGTTGAAGTTGGTAATGTTCACCTATTAGTTAAATTAATCACCTCGATTATAATGCATTTTATCTTCTTCAAATTAGGGGATATAGAAACTCAGAACATAAGAGAAAAAGTAACTAAAAACAATGTTAATTTGAAACTATAGATACTTCCCAGAAGATGAGGTCTAAGTAGAATGAGGTCTGCAGAGGGTGAATTTAGTGATGCTAGCACACTGTGCCAGATGGTGTCACTCAATTCATCCTCTGGGGACCTCATTCTGCATAATATCAGCGAGAGCTTTCCGATGAATGGCAACAAGCCATATTTCCGACTAAATCCTGAAAAGTTACCCATAATTCTGCTGTGGTTAATCCTTTGGCGAAATACAACTTGGCGCCGTCCGCAACGAGTTCGATAAAAGATTCGAGATTATGATGCAAGTTGTGTTCTGTATTTATTCTTCACTGTTCAGTCAGATAAGTTCAATCCATGAATGTCACCTCCATTGTTACTATAGCTACTTTTATTGTGATTTAAGTCTGACAAATAACCAGTAATTATGGGGGATCACTGCAAGCGGATGATCGACGTAATGTACGTCATCTTTCTTGGCGACGTCAACAAGAATAGTTCCGGCTTGTATTCCACTAGAGGTATACACTTATATGTATTCAATGGCTGGGATTCCGTTGAATACATGTGCCTCACGTCAATGGGTGTGGAATAAATGACGTTACAGATACTCTCCAAAGGGTTAAGGAGTTGATTATTTAGAGCATTGCTGTATTTGTGAACTGCTGTGTGATATTCTTGCAGTATCCCATAATATGATTTGTTTTTCGTTTACAGTTAGCTGGCGAAATGCTGAAGCTGTTTGATCCAACAGTGGAACCACAGAAACAACCGGAGATAGAAGAAATGAATCTGATTCCAATCTACAAGGCACCTAAAGTTCAGGGTGCAATTCTCCCAGGTAATATATTACTCCAATCTGCAATTAAAATTGCCAAATGTGAACAAATTACAATTTTATATAATTTGTTTTTAGTTTTTGCACTACTTGTTAAAGGGGTATTATTATGTACACCCCCAAAATCCACTCATTTATGGGACCATCTCGTTTTATACTCAACAGAATATATGCAACAAATGAATGAATTTGAACCATGGATTAGTGCAAAATACACTCAATTGCGCTACAAAATGATGCAAACAACAAGGTAATTATAATGAAAATGACTTTATGGCTGGAGTCATAAATTCACTTACCTTGTTGTATGTATAATAATAATACGTTTATTCTCTTATCAAAAAGATATTGAGATACAAGTGGAAAATATATACAAAAGATTGAGAATTTTGCAGTATTTGTACAATATATACACGAACTTCCCATCACTGTCATCATTATCAACATCATGGCAGTCGTCATCAGTATCACCGTCTTCGTTGTCATCACGTTAACGTCTTCGTCTACTCGTCGTCACAATCGCCAGTACCATTATCATCGTTCATGGAGCATATGAGTGTATTTTGCACTAATCAATGACTCAAATTCATTCATTTGTTGCATATATTATGTTGAGTATAAAAGGAGATTTAGTGTTCAGTACCCCTTTAAGTTCAAGGGTCAAGTGTTGCCGCCTTAGTTGAGTATGGTATACACCAATAAATTTAGAAGCAGTGTTCACACTGTCGGATAAGCCAATTTATTTACGAAAATGGCAAACAAAATTTCATTTGGCCAAACTTTTGACCAAATTGTTTTTTACCCTAAAATGGAGATGGAAACATCGTACCATGGAAACCCAAATTAATTAATGAGTTAGTTAATTTAACATTTAACCAGCCGCTTGATTTAATATTGGCTTTAGAACACTTTGTCAAAAAAATTCTACTTGTTATGTCATTTTTTGTTGATTGGGCCGTCTGTAAGATAAAATATGTAAAAAATGCATTGTTCCCATAATTGGATGTACCAGCGAACATCACTACTGAATGGGACAATGGCATGTCAGTTACCTAATGTGTTATAAATTGCCTCTCATCTAGCTACTGGTAGGGATTAACAATAACAACAGCCAGGCTTCACATCCTAAAGCTTTAAGTCAAACCAAGCCTTGAAATAGGGTGTCTGTCATTGCAGAATGAGGTCCCCAGAGGGTGAATTTAGTGGTGCTACCCCGCATAGCGGGCTAGAATCACCAAATTCACCCTCTGAGAACCTCATTCTGCTGAGGTGTAAGCAGAATGAGGTCCCCAGAGGGTGAATTTGGTGATGCTAGCCTGCTATGCTGGGTAGCATCACTAAATTCACCCTCTGGGGACCTCATTCTGCAATGACAGACACGCTATTTCAAGGTTTAAGTCAAACTAATACATTTTAACCCTTCCATGACTGGAGCTTCCTGAAATGTTGCAAAAACCCTGTGCCAATGCATTCTCTTATATATGCGATTCTCCCGTAGGGAGCCTCGCATATATAAGAGAATACATTGGTCAATATATATATCTTGACTTTGTAACAGGGGCCAGCCTGTAGGTTTCAAATTTGGAGAAGTCACTTCTCTCCATTTTATTATTAGGGAGAAGTGGACTGTTATCAGGGAGAAGTCACTTCTCTCCATTTTACTATAAGGGAGAAGTGGACCAGATACATTTAGCTACTTGTACAGGTCTATGGTGAGACCAATACTGGAATATTGTAATACGGCTTGGAACCCTCATCACAAGAACAGAAGCATAACCATTGAACGGGTACAGAGGCGAGCAACAAAAATGGTGCCGAAATTTCGAAAATTAAGTTATAGAGACAGAATGATAAACCTCGGTTTGATGTCTTTGAAATATCGCCGATTCAGAGGTGATATGATAGAGACATACAAATACCAGAATGAGTTATACAACGTGGACGAGAGTAAACTGTTCAAGCGAGCAGAGTACACCCGAACAAGAGGTAACACTATGAAATTGGCATATTCGAGATCATCGAAGGATATTGGGATGTTCTTCTTCTGCAACCGTATTGTTTCCAGCTGGAATGCCCTGCCTGATTATATTGTACAATCGCAAACGCTAGCAGAATTCAAAACTCTATTGGACAATCACTTCCGCCCAATACGGTACGAATATGATACAGAAGGGATGGATTGCCATGCAGTAAAATAACTTTTGATATAATCCGGAACTAAGAGTCATTCGACTCGTTCTGTGTATCTTGATGTTATGTTATGTTATGTTATCAGGGAGAAGTCACTTCTCTCCATTTTACTATTAGGGAGAAGTGGACTGTTATCAGGGAGAAGTCATAATGGCTCATTAGTTCAGTTTACACCCCAATATCACCCTTATATGATAAAATAACACTCATGCAATACAAGAGCCCATTTATAAAACCATTATGATGAGTAAGGGGTCATCTCAAAACTGCTATCGGTATCCCGATAAATATCCCGATAGGATTCCGATAACTCAAAACTATCTTCTAAATTTCCCGATAGATTCCAATAGAGCGGTTACCATTTCCCGAAAATATTCCGATATCGCATCTAAATATTCTGATAACACACTGATTTCCCGAAAATTTCCGGAAAAATTTCCGAAAGTATTGCCATCTTTCCGATACTCTACCCATTTATTTCAAGAACAATTAGGCCTATGTCTGTTTTGATAATCGACGAATCGAGCATGTTGTTTTGTTTATGTCATTTCCCAATAATTTCCCGATAACTGTATATATATGCTATCGGGAAATAGGCTGATTTCCCGATAGGGGTTTTGAGATGACCCCCTAAGTACACCAATATAATAAATAAATACTCTTCAAATATACTGTTGAAGCATATGAATACTGGTATATGATGAGCAAGGTCACTTCTCCCTGGGAGAAGTGGCACATTTTAGGTAGAAGATATCTCCCAAGTCGCCGCCTATGCTGGTCACTGTCTTGTAAACCAGTGCATTCTTTTATATATGCAAGGCTCTCTATGGGAGATTTGCATATATGTGACCCGCCTTATCAAATCCAGTCGTAAGTCGGGATTTTTTTATTCTGTGCCAATGCATTCTCTTATATATGCAAGTCGACCATATATAAGAGAATGCATTGGCCTAACAATTTTTTACAATTTAAAAAAAAAAATTCTTGTATTCTTTAACAATTTTATAATTTCACCCATACAGAGCCCCAGACAAACATGAGCAGACGACACTCTTCTATATGCTTCTATATATGTGTGGGGCTCCCTGCAGGGTAATGGATGTTTTTTATTTTATGTCCTAAAAATTGTAAGAAACATTTATTTTTAAAAAATGATAACAAATTGTTAGGCCAATGCATTGTCTTATATATGCGAGGCGACCTATGGTCTACTCGCATATATAAGAGAATGCATTGGCACAGGGTAAAAAAATCCCGACTTACGACTGGATTTGAGATGGCGGGTCATATTTAAGAGAATGCACTGGCACAGGGTCTTTAATGCAGCAGCAGTGATGCTCCCCTCATGAATGGGTTAACCATAAAATGACAGTGTTAGCCAATAACGATTGCCTGTTGTGATTTATTAACTACTATGTAACCTGATGTTGGTGTTTCTGTTGACTGGGGACAGACATCTTCATTCCATAATAACTCATTAATTATGTAATCATTTTATGACAGCCGTGGATAATATTTCTGTAAGCAATCAAGTTGAATCAACCTCTCTCATTGGTTACATGCACCAACAGTGTAATCTGTTTTTTATGTTTACCCATACCATAGTATGGTAAACATAGTGTCGTTGCCCGGATTGACCACTCGTCGTTAGTCCGTCCGTCCGTCCGTCTGTCTGTCTGTCTGTCTGTCTGTCTGTCTGTCTGTCTGTCTGTAGACACTTTACGCATGGTGCGATAACTGAAATATTATCTATCTGATCGGAACCAAATTTAGTATGTAAGTTTCTTGGCCCAAAATACAGATCGAGTTCGAATATGGATTTGATCGGAATTTTATTTACGGAGTTATGGCCCTTTTTCGACTTAGAATTCACGAATTCTATGATAACTAAAAAAAAATGATCTGATCAGAACTGATCAGAACCAAATTTGGTATGTCAGTTTCTCCACCTAACATACAGTTCGAGTTCGAATATGGGTTTGATCAGATTATTTTTAATGGAGTTATGGCCCTTTGACATAGAATTAATGCATGCTTCAATAAATCTACTAGTTTTCATCTGATAGGAACCATATTTGGTATGTGAGTTTGTCAACTCAAAATACAGATCGAGTTTGAATATGGGTCAGATCCTGTTTTTTATACCAGAGTTATGGCCCCGTTTTAACTTAGAATTGAACAGATTTGATATTTGCTTGCAACATATAACCAGAAGCAGCTTATAATTAACTGTGGTATCTGTGAGAAAGAGACTAGAGTTAAACTCTATTATTGATAATGAAATCTGATACTCACTGCTGCTAGACATCTGTTTATTGCATTTCCATAGTGTGTGGACCCTGTTGGCTCAGGACTCCCAGGCAGCTCTTTGTCAGATTTAGGCTGCCTATCAATGCATTGTTCAAGTGACATACAGTCCCCTAAAGTTAAAATTGTTAACCCTGGTCATCAATTTTATGCTTTTGTATATTTTTCATGTAGTCATTCTCCTATTATATCCCATTCGATTGTACAGTATGGACTTTTGTAGTTAAAATGAACCCTTCTCAACATTCCTGATACTTAATAGAATTGAGATGTATGTAAATTTGGTATGTGAGTACATAATGCGCTAACTCAAACATTTTCTATCCGATCGGAACCAAATTTTGTATATGGGTTTCTCAGCCCAAAATACATATCGAGTTTGAATTTGGATTTGATCCGAGATTTTGTTACAGAGTTATGGCCCTTTTTCCACTCAGAATTAACACATTGCCATAACTCAAACATTTTTTATCTGATTGGAACCAAATTTGGTATGTGAGTTTCACACCCCAAAATACTGAGTGAGTTGAATATGGGTTTGATCCGATTTATTTTAAAGGAGTTATGACCCTTTTTTGAAAGAATTATTATTATTTTTTACTTTTATAATAATAATAAAAAAAATGTCATTGACTCTTTCATTTGGTTTCATTTAGATATTGATGATTATGATACAAGTTGATAAAATGGTTCCCAATGTGTCCAAAAAAATTTGAAAAACTAACATCATTATAACTCTGCCAATGGTACCCCGAATCACCACACCAAATTTGTTTAAATCGGTTCAAAATCATCGCCAAGGGATGGGTTAACATCTGCCGATCGTGATCGGCCTCTCGTTAATTTCCTTTGACATTGTGGTTTAAATTGTACCTATAGGACTGGCATAGCCGTACGGCGCCCAAGTTTTTAGGGGGGGGGGGGGGCTGAAACTTTTTGTCCGAATGTTTTTACTTGATATAGTCATGATTGTAACACAGTTTATTTTGTAGAATATACCTTGTATATACAATTGAATATAACAACATATATTCAAATTAAACTTAAATATGTGTTATTCGGGCATAATTAAATTTCCAAAATACTGTAATTTGCCACAATTTACAGATGAAATACCATTAAATTTGCCTGAAAATTGTCCGAATTTGACTGAAAATATCTCCAATTTGCCCGAAAATTGTCCGAATTTTGAGCTTTCAAAATATTTAGGGGGGGCTGTAAAGCTATAATGACTGGAGATTCCTGTGGATTCTCTTATAAATAGGGAGACTCGCATATATAATGCACTGACACAGGAACTTTAATGCTGCACCAGTGCAGCTCCCGTCATGAATGGGTTAACCATAAAATGACAGTGTTAGCCAATAACGATTGGCTGTTGTGATTTATTAACTACTAATTGTAACTTGATGTGGTGTTTCTGTTGACTGGGGACAGACATCTCCATTCCATAATAACTCATTAATTATGTAATCATTTTATGACAGCCGTGGATAATATTTCTGTAAAGCAATCAACCTCTCTCATTGGTTACATGCACCAACAGTGTAATCTGTTTTTTAATTTCCTTTGACATGTATCTAGGACAGACATGGACTGCGGAGACAATTGCCGGGAAGTCATCTCATCAACGTCCATTTACCCTTTCATGACTGGCGCCCAAGTTTTTAGGGGGGGGGGGCTGAATCTTTTTGTCCGAATGTTTTTACTTGATATAGTTATGATTGTAAGACAGTTTTTTTTTGTAGAATATACCTTGTATATACACTTGAAAATAACAAAATAGATTCAAATTAAATTTAAATATGTATAATTCAGGCATAAATTTCCAAAATACTGTAATTTACCACAATTTCCAGCTGAAATACCATTCAATTTGCCTGAAAATGGTCTGAATTTGACTGAAAATATCTCCAATTTGCCTGAAAATTGTCCGAATTTTGAGCTTTCAAAATGTTTAGGGGGGGGGCTGTAGCCCCCTGGCCCATAAAGCTATGATGACTGGAGATTCCTGAAATTTTTAGAAAACCCTGTGCCAATGCATTGTCTTATATATGCAAGTCTCCCATAGGCAGTCTCACATATGTAAGAAAATACATTGGCTTAACAATATTTACCTTGATGTTATAAGCCAGTGCATTCTCTTATAAAAAAGGAGACTCGCACATATAAGAGAATGCACTGACACAGGATCTTTAATGCTTCACCAGCGCAGCTCCCATCATGAATGGGTTAACAAAGTTTTCATTGAACAATGATATATTTTAGCTGAACATGCTTCCCCAATTCACAAAACAACATTTTTTTTTTCAATAACATAGTTCGTGGACCTGATTAATTGACTCAAAAACATTTATTCTGGAAAAAATATCCTCCATATAAGGCTACACTGGTGACGAAACCTCAAGCCTTAAAATCCATCATATTTTGCGAGAATAACAGGGAAGCAAGAATTTTTTATGAGAATCATTATTCTCGTAGGATTTTAACCCTTTCAGTGCCAGGGGCCGATCTCATCGGCCATAATTTACGGTCTGTAAAATCGGCCCTAAAAAATTAAAAAAATTAAAAAAAATTGTTTTTTATTATATTTTTTTGGGTTGAAAATTCTTTTTTGGGTATGCTTAAGCATGCTATAGCGAATTTAAAAACTAACTGGATAAAACCTTAGGGGCATGTTATAACTCAAAACTATCACCAAGTATTCATAGTAATAATTTTGATGCCCATGAAAAACGTAAGTTTCCCTGGCACTAAAACCTACAAAATAAGTCTGTTAAAGAATATAAGAAAAAATTATTAAAATTGTAAAAAATTGTAAAAAATAATAACAAATGATGAAAAATTGTTAGGCCAATGCATTCTCTTATATATGAGAGAATGCATTGGCACAGGGTATATGGATTGATACAAAAATCGGTCCTGGCACTCAAAGGGTTAAGGCCTGCACCTCCTATGGTACAGTGTCCTATGTCCACCACGGAGGTGGTGTGTGGGGTCTGTATTCAAGGGCGTAATTCTGGGTACGGCTGGACGGTTTTGGCCGTACCAATATTTTGCTGGCAAAGGTGAATGATATACTTCTAACATGCAGCACCAGGGCACCATCACGGCCTAAATGCATTTCCAATAAGTTCAGCTCAAATGTTAACAATCCTGCCATTCCTGCATGGTATGCCCAATTAACGTATTAAGAGTATTGGAACAACAAATTGATCATAATATTTGAGCTGTAGATTCGGCGTTATATATAAACACACCGACCAATGGCCCTTTAGTGGAAACAATATTTTATTCTCAAGAATAGCACATATAATACATAATATAAGGACGATAACAATTTAACATTAGAGAAAAGGATTTCGCAGTAAGCCAAAGGCTTATAGGTGGCCATTTCCTTAGTATCTATATTGCATCATGGTTTGATTGGGTCTCAATAATGAACTGCCTGTTCCACAAGCACCCGCAACCTATCCCGTTGCCAATCGCTGCGAGTCCACCCCTCACACACAATCACACCTCTGGCATGCTTGAGTATACGAGAGCACAATATTTTTGTTTTATGTAGGCTTTTGGTTCACGCTTTACAGTTCTTAACCATATTATGCCAGTTAAATCGTTTGGTATCGTCGATGAACTTTTGGACGGCAATGAATATGTCGGCATTTTTGGTATAAGATATATCTACGGACCCATACAGTAATATTTTGACTTCCAAGTTCACATTCAGATTGGCTAAATAACGGACTCTTTCACGCTCGAATATTGGACAGTGGAGTAAGACAAACTCCTTTCCAATATAGGGCTCTATATACCTATTCCTAATTTATGCTCCAGGGCTAAGCACTGCCAGGAAATTGCATGGGTCAAATATGTACGTGGTATTGACGTGTGGAATTTGGTAATTTTAGTTGGTACGATACATGTATCGCCAACCGTAGGCATGTCACTACCATGTGCCAAATTTTGCAATGTACATGCAAATTGGTGGGGGATTTCGGATGAGCAAATTGCTCATTAACGTCGGAAGTGATGCCCGATGTCATGTTCTCCACCGTCAACACTACCCCATGTGCTCTCAGCCAATGCTAAGATGGTGGATGTACATATACTTGTCAGACATTCTCGCACACTGCTGAAGATGGACCATATATTTCCGGGGAAAAAGCCTGGTTAGTGATCATGACATTTCAACTTTGAAGTTAAATGCATGTTCCGAGATCTAAACCTGCACGTTGTCACAGTTTCACGACCGACATCAGAATATAGAGTTATTGTAACATTGAATCGACACAATAAACCAACAAAAACAAGCAACTATGTCGACTGTTCATTCGCTAAGCACCTGCACATGCAGACATTTAGACAAAAGTTGGTTATTCAAACTTAATATTTCTTCTGTGATGATTGTGTGGCTCAATGGTAATGGTCAGCCGAGAGACTCGAACTCCAATAAATTTAACTAGCATGCAGTTGAGCTGTTCAATTCGCAGTAATTTTCCCACATAATGACCAAATGCGTTGTTGGAACATCGACATGTTATATAAATAACATTAGGTAAATACTACATGGATGTATACAACTATACAAAACATCACTGGAGCTTAATATAACCCACTCGTATGATATATATACTCCACACTCCCCTCAGCAACTTCTGCAATGACATACATCGGCGAATGTAATTATGTAATTGTCATTCACTCATGTATATAATCTACTTGAAATACCACCGATGCCAGGATCGAGTTTATCTAACTCAATATTACAGTAAATATTACTGATTTACATTTTTTCTAACCACTTCTATATGCATGTACATATCAGTAAATAAAGTAAAACGCGTCATTTTGAATGCAATATTAAATTCACCAGGGCATCCCCCAAACCCCCTCCTACAAGAGGGGAAACTCCCCTCAAGATAGTGTTCTCCCCACTCACTGCTTAGTAGGTCGGATAATGCTTCAAAGTATGTGAATGGCTTTAATTTTCGTGGTTCAGCTATTTGCGACTTTTTCGTGGGTTCGTACATTCTTGGGTCGCTCCAATGATCAGTTAATATACAAAATACAAAATAAAGTTACATTACTCAACCAGTTCCAAGTAGCATGAACTGATCTAGAAGATATTTGTGAAAAAACGTCATATTTTCAACTTAATCCTGATTCACAGAACTTTCAACTGGATGTGATTTCATAAAGAGCGTTTATTTATTAAATAACATACTTGTCCATATATGTATAGCAGATGATGAGATAGTTCTGACAGAAAGGTCACGAGGGGTGATTCAAATAACAAAGTATTCCATGTTCATGAGTGTATATGTATAACGAGTGTGCAATATGTCTCGATATTGACTTACTGTATTTTCGCGGTAATAAAACAGTAAGTTGATTGTATGGGTGAAATATGGGTCACTGGCAGCGACAGGCACCCTCATTGGATTCAGCATACTTGAGTTATGCTAGAAAACTTAGTTTCATGCTTTTCCCCAAAAATGCCTCTAGGGTTCTAGTGTTCCACAAATGTAGCTTTTCCGACCAGACTACAAGATACAGTTGACAAATTGAAACAAACAATGTGCAGACACATCGGCGATCCGTCGGAAATTGCGCATCAGCACCTTAGGTGTATAATTAATTAGCATGTCGAGTGTCCAAGCTTTTGTTGACGACTATTGAGAATGTCAACAACGGGATTGTATTACATAAACCTACATAACCTTGGTGAAAGCACAGGTCGCCTGGTGCGATACCACCACTACGAGTATTTATTACACTCCAATGCGCGATTTCTATTGAAAACGCTGTTAATTAAAAATGGTAATATCACTAGTGAATTATGTAATTTCCCGTGACGTCAGTGACGTTACGTCACTTAATATTGATCTAGACTGAATTCTCGATGACTGATCTTTCTCCACATCGGGACTTTGCGTGTTAATCATATTTGGCGAACCAAATTGATGCAGAAGTGTAATAAATAGAGTAATCAATTAATTCCGAGAATTACGTTCAATAATTCACTCGAGGCGGAAGACGTTTGGGTACCGACGTCTCTCACCTCTCGTGAATTATTTAACGTAATTCTCGGAACCAATTGATTACTCTCTATATATGCAATATATACTCGTAGTGGTGGTATCGCACAATTTCACCTGCGGGTAAACGTCACTCTCTTATAACATGTACATCGGGTCAATAGAGTTGGATGTATACCTCCCGCATGACATTCTCAAAATGGCGATCGCGATAGTTTCGATAACATTTTTTCGTGGGTGTTTTAATTTCGTGGTTATCAACAACACGAAAAACACGAAAATTGGAACACCACGAATAAATGTACTTTTACAGTATTTAAAGCGTGCTCCATATTATTCGGCCGTACGAATAATTGTATGCCCGCTACGCCCCTGTCTGTATTGCAACACATAAATAGAAATGAGAACTGTTATGTGCAATAAAATGGTGCCAATGTGAATGGGGGATGTTGCTTACCATGTTGTTAGACATGTTGTGCAATATTATTCTGGTAGAATAGGAAGCCAAAATATCGCGAGTCATTGATTGATATTTCGTAAATAACAAAATATTTTGTAGGCAATGAATTACTTTCACACTAGAACAAAGGGTAATAACTCTATTAACATAGGTCCCCCCCTGGCATCGATGCTGTATTATCCCATCATGCCACCCATAGAAATATGGAAAAATAAATATCTAACAGTGTGCGACATATCTGTATGACGTATCCTGACTGTTCACAGCGTTATGTCATGGATCGTGCCCAATCTTCCAATATTATTTGAAATAAACATTTTCTTTGTCCACGACACCTTGGATGATGACACCAGGTGTGAATGAAGAGTGTGAGACTGTGATTGCGATTGTGAGATAGTTTCCCCTCCCCTCCCTTGAAATATCTGATGCTTATTTATGCGTGTGATATTCCGTGTATGTTTTGTTATTCAATAAAAAACAATTAACTAAAAAATTATTTGTTAAATGCGGTTAATGATTAGAGGTACAGTAATTCCCTAAATAATCGACTCCTTAAACACAGCAGAATTATGGGTAATTTTTCAGGATTTAGTCGGAAATATGGCTTGTTGCCATTCATCGGAAAGCTTTCACTGAGAGCTTTCCGATGAATGCCAACAAGCCATATTTCCGACTAAATCCTGAAAAATTACCCATAATTCTGCTGTGGTTAAGGAGTCGATTATTTAGGGCATTACTGTACTCTACATTTATATCCTAAAATGTGCACTTATTTTTGGATATTTTTGGATATCCTGAATATACTGGGGATTACCCCAATTTCATGTGACCAGTATTGGGTGAGTGTGTGACCTGATTACCAAACAACAATAAAATAGTTAAGCGATTTATAAACATTGTGTTTAGGCAAATATCTTTAACACTTTGATGACTGGAGCTTCCTGAATTTTTAGCGAAAACCCTGTGCCAATGCGTTCTCTTATATATGCGAATCGCCCATAGGGCGCCTCGCATATATAATCCAGTGCATTCTCTTATATATGCGATGCTCCCTATGGGAGACTCGCATATATAAGAGAATGCACTGGCACAGGGTATTTAATGCTGCACCAGTGCAGCTGCCGTCATGATAGGGTTAAACTGAGTAATTTTATTTTTGGAAATATATTGTTCCTTATAATTACAGCTCAACAGAATATATCAACACAAAAGTGCACCTTGAGTTGAATATATTGGCACTTTATTGTGACGTTGCCACAACATCGCATGTCGTTGTGGCAAAATTCCTATATGCTCAACTGTCACTTTGAAAGTGATCTGCCCCTAACGTAATTATCCTGTTTAAATACATTTGCTTTAGCTAATAGCAACATTCTATAGAATTAATTGGGTGTAATTATTTACCTACAAGGGGATTGTCTGTCAAAAATAATGGGTGACAATTAAGCATGACATGCAGGAATATTGTGTGAAGAATTAGATTAAGCTGATAATAAATGGTATTGATTGCTAATTATTAGTGCCTTTAAGTTACAGTAAATGCTCTAAATAATCGACTCCTTAACCACAGCAGAATTATGGATAACTTTTCAGGATTTAGTCTGTGGTTAAGGAGTCGATTATTTAGGCATTACTGTATTTGAGGAGAATGGCACCTATCTCTGGCACCTATCTCTGGCACCTATCTCTGGCACCTATCTCTGGCACCTATCTCTGGCACCTATCTCGTGACATTTCCCGTGTCTTGTTACCTCTGTGCACCAATTTTCTCCCATATTTTCTGAGCTGATAATAAACGCTCTTTATTAATCATGCAATTTATTAGTGTCCCTTTAAGTCATCTGAGGTCGAAGGTGCCTATCCCATGACATTCACCTGGCCAAGTGACCAATGTGTACCAATTTTCCTACATATATTCTATGCTGATAAGGAATGCTCTTTTTTGCTCATATATAAGTCATCTGAGGTAAAAATGACACTTGACGTGCAGGAAAATATCATGACTGCTGATACCAATATAATGAAAGCTGGCAAACTGTGTGTTGAGTTTGTCTGGAGTTTATGAGGCAGTGTACAAGTGGCATGCTGAAGATTTGTGAAGCATGTAATATGTGACCTACCATATCAAATCCAGTCGTAAGTCGGAATTTTTTTACCCTGTGCCAATGCATTCTCTTATATATGCGAGTCGACCTGCCTCGCATATATAAGAGAATGCATTGGCCTAACAATTTTTTACAATTTTAATAATTTTTTCTTGTATTCTTTAACAATTCAGACAAACATGAGCAGACGACACTCTTCTATATGCTTCTATATATGTGTGGGGCTCCCTGCAGGGTAATGGATGTTTTTTATTTTATGTCCTAAAAATTGTAAGAAACATTTATTTTAAAAAAATGATAAAATATTGTTAGGCCAATGCATTCTCATATATAAGAGAATGCATTGGCACAGGGTAAAAAAATCCCGACTTACGACTGGATTTGATATGGCGGGTCACATATACATCAAACAGTATGGAACAGCTTTCGGAGGCATAACTATATACTGTGCTCAACATGGTTACTGTTAGGCCAAAGGTGTGTTTCATTTATTAATTAGTTTAAAAATATATAGGCTAGACTACAAGAAACAGCTGTATTATTTTGTACCTTAATATGGGATAACAATTTCATCGGAGTAAGGCATATTTAGTAAATTACATGTCTCTGACCTGCCAATTTCTTCCCACATTTTATTTATTATTCAACACATCCATTGAAGTTGAGTACAGTCTTATATTCTATCGTTTTCTCAAATTTGAGGAATTTCTGCTATTACTATAGTGTCAGATGTACGAAAACTAGGTGTTCTTTAGTCATTTATTAAAGTGACTTGTGCTATATATACATAAATTACAAAAATTACAAAAATAATTATCACAAATGTATCATAAAGAGCACCCAGCTTCCTCTGCCTACAGTAATGGCCTAAATAATCAACACACTAAAAAGTACAACACAAATTAGACCATGCGACAAGTCTATGAACACTGTCTAGTGTATCTAAGCTCTCCATGTCAGATATGCTGAAATTGTATTCAGTGAAAACCTAATTATGTATCCAGTCAAGACTGATACTCCAAACATTGTGAGAGCTAGCTTTCCGATGAATGGCAACAAGCCATATTTCCGACTAAATCCTGAAAAATTACCCATAATTCTGCTGTGGTTAAGGAGTTGAATATTTAGGGCATTACTGTATATGTCACTAATATTGTATATAAATGATATCATTCTTACCTTTCTCTCTCCTCACATACCATTCTCTCTCTCAATTCTCACATACTGTAATGCTCTAAATAATCGACTCCTTAACCACAGCAGAATTATGGGTAACTTTTCAGGATTTAGTCGGAAATATGGCAACTAGCCATATTTACGACAAAAACCTGAAAAATTACCCATAATTCTTATGTGGAAGGAGTCGATTATTTAGGGCATTACTGTACAATATCTAGCTCTTACATTCTACTTCTTGCATGTGCTGTCATAATTATCTATTACTATATGATATATACTTCACGCATATGCGCATTCTCAGTGTTGCAGATCCCGTAATGATCAACGTTGTTTCATGTATATCTGGTCGGTTCTCAATTTGTATGGTTTTTGTATGCATATTAACCCTTTACCCAACAGAAGGGCCCTGTGCCAATGCATTCTCTTATATATGCGAGTCGACCATAGGTCGCCTCGCATATATAAGAGAATGCATTGGCTTAACACATTAAAAATTGTTAAAGAATGTAAGAAAAAATGGTAAAAAGTGTTAAAAAAAGATTTTTTTTAGGCCAATGCATTCTCTTATATATGCGAGGCGACCTATGGTCGACTCGCATATATAAGAGAATGCATTGGCACAGGTCATAACTGTAACTAGCACAATGTGGTCAAGGAGCCGGTTCCAATGATATCCATATTTGTATGGTTTTATTCAGACAGACCCAAGATAATTTAGGCTGTTGCAGCTTTATTTGGCCGGTTTTGGCCGGTTTGTTGGGTAAAGGGCATTCTCTGGAGTAATTGTTTAGTATGATGTTGATCAATAGGTTTGTCTTCCGATTTTGTAATTTCATTAAATCATCATCATTATATAATCTTTTTGTAAAGGTTTTTTCTAGAAATATTGAGAGAGATAAATCTCAGATGAGCAGTTCAATAGGTGTAGACATAATCAGGGAAGGATCCAGAGATTTTTTGGGGACACCTGTTCTGTATTTGAGTATGTCCCCATATAAATTTGGATGTTAAAATATTCAGTACTGGACACTTGATTGTGCAAATATAATAGACTATATAACATCTGAAGGTTGATGATTTGCATTACTAGTACATGTTGTTGAATTATAGAAAAATTCCTTGAAAATATGGAAAATCCAACTTGAATAAATACTATCCACTTGGAATTTGGGTCTCCAGAGTTTGGGAGCCCAAACCTGTAACAGGTATCAAAACATCCCTGGATCCTTCTCTGGACATAATGTACTTGTCCTTCACAGGTTTATATGCACTACTATGTTCATGGAAAAAAATTGTAAAAACAAATTATGTATTGAAATTGAATCCCATCAGGGAATTGCCTGTTTATCAGGAGTCTCATACTTCCAGACGGCAGCTGAATGCATGATATCCCATGATGCAACGGGATAGTTGTGATGACAATGGTTTGTCATTGATCATCATGTTGATATCGACGATGTTTTGTTATCGCCATGGCATGCCGATCGGGGCACGATTGTTTCCACCGATACCCTATAGATGACCTGCTATCGTGCCCATACATCTATTGACCTTCTATTTGGAGAATCATATATGACTTTACGAACATAATGACTTATCTTGTATCACTAGAGAATTTATATGTTCTGAATAAGTTAGCATTCAGAGTAATTGAATTGTCTGTAGGATGGTCCGTATATATGTTTCCTAAATTTCCACTAGGACAATCGGGGCTACATGTATATATATAGATTAACTGTAAACTCAACCACATCCTCATGAAAAATGTTCTTGCCATGCGAATATCTATATACATGTATATAGAATAACTTTAAACTCAACCACATTCTCATCCTCTTGCTCTGCGAATATCTATATATGTAATGTAATAATGGGATTTGTATAGCGCCTATCCCACGCGAGGGCCCTAAGCACTTGTAATTAACCGCAGCTGTAGAGTAATGCCGAGTCTTGTGCCTGCTTCCATTTTACAGATGCTTCACGAGAGCAGCTTACGCTTACCCAACAACCAGGTTCTTATAGAAACGGGCTCCGTCCATCCGTTCGTCCGTCAGTCGTACCGTCCGGATGTTCAGACGTCCGTTCGGTCGTCCATCACACTTTTGAGTACCTTCATGGTGTAATCATCTCCTCCTACAGATTTCATCCCAGAGATTTGAAACTTCAGAATATTGTTGCCCATATATTGAAGATGTGCAACATGTATATAGATGACGGAAAAAATATTTCTTGACAGAGTTATTAACCCTTTTCGACTTAGAAAATATCAACATTTTTTTTAATTTCTTTAACAAAGCGGCATCGACTTGCCACGTTGTCAGGGACACTGTGGTCGGCTGACCTTTCATCTAGGTATGACGAAGCGTGAGATTTGAAACAGCGGGTGCGAACTCATGCCAGTGCGCTAGCACCATTACAAATCCGATAACCCTAACCACTGGGCTACCGAACTCCAAGTACATCTGTGAATGTCTATCTATCCATCCACTATAGGAATTAAAGTGATGTGAAACACTCTGGTAGGGTGATCGAATAGAAATGGAGAATAATCTTGCTCAAAGTAGTTATTTTTATGAATATTAATCCAAATTTACAACACACATCGTCAGAATGATATATTTATTAAATGCAATGAGTATCCAAAGGGCTCCAAAGGGGTCTAACAGAGGCAACTTTCTTACGAGGAAGATAATGGTACATGTATATGGGTTAAAAGTTTCTGAAGTAATGCCACCCACGGCCTATAGATGACCTGCTATCGCATGGACACACCCACGGCCTATAGATGACCTGCTATCCTTTGGACACACCCACGGCCTATTGATGACCTGCTATCGTATGGACACACCCACTGCCTATAGATGACCTGCTATCGCATGGACACATCTATTGACCTTCCATTTATGGAATCATATATAACTTTACAAACATAATGTCTAGCTTGTATCGTCAGAGAGTTCATATGTTCTGAATGAGTCTGCATTCAGAGTAATTGGATTTTCTGTAGGATATGGCCCCTATATGTTCCTTATATTTTCTGATAGGACAGACAGCCGAGGGCTATACAAAATATCTGTAAACTCTACAACATCCATCATGAGAAATCCACCTGCTATGTGAATATCACTGTATGCTTATTATACGCCTGTTTGAAAAAACGGTCGTATTATGTAAATGGGTTGTCCGTCCGTCTGTTGTCCATCCGTCCGTCCGCTTGATAACTTTAGATTGAATCGAGTGAACTGAACCAAATTTGGAATGTTAGTTTACCACACCAAAATACAGATCAAGCTCGAATATGGGTTTCGTCCACATGCTTTTGACTGAGTTATGCCCCTTTTTCGACTTAGATTTTACCTGATTTGCTGTTTCCGGATGATAACTTTAGATTGAATCAAGTGAATTGAACCAAATTTGGTATATTAGTTTACCACCCTAAAATACAGATCAAGTTCGAATATGGCTTTCGCCCACATGATTTTGACTGAGTTATGCCCCTTTTTCGACTTAGATTTTACCTGATATGCGGTTTCGAGATCGATAACTTTAGATTGAATCAAGTGAACTGTACCAAATTTGGTATACAGATGATGTTCAAATATGGGTTCTGTCTACATGTCTCACTCTATTCCAGAAATGGGCATATTATGCCATGCCCCGACGGCGTGCTCTTGTATAATTTGCAATTGTCTTATAATCTTATTATCTTAACAGGATGAATTTTGTGATGCTAGCCCTCATGCTAGGACCTCATTCTGCAAATATCAGACACACTATATCAAGGCTTGTTGTTACACCTATCTGACTCAAAACTGTTTTTAAAAATAGAATAGTGTAGATTAGTAAGATTAATAGATTAGTAAGAAACAGCATATCCCTTGTTTATGTCTTGAGCCGTCAACGTAAGGGAAACGTTTCATGTTGAACAACGTTATGGAGAGTGATAGGAGATTTAGTCATTTTCTACTGATCATTCTTCGCAATAAATGTCAAATTGCTTCACGACTCGGTTGAACATAAGCTCCAAGCTGTCAATGTCACACCATGTTACCTTCAATCCACCAAAATAGCTTCTAATGTTCGGAAAATAGTAAAGTATCCCCTTCCCAAGATAGCCAAAATTGCTGGAAATTACCTTACAAAAGTGTATCGTTTTCAGTGTATCATTAATTTATGATTTTTAGCATTGTCAACAATTGTTCTATTAAATGACTCATCATTTCCCATTTTAGGTGGATACCATTACCTGTGTGTGTACAAACCAGGTCATCATCCTTCAAAGGACGGTATAGATCCAGCTATCGTAAGTATAAATCATTGTAAACCAGGTCATCACCCATCAAAGTACCGCTTAGATACAGCTATCATATTGAAGTGAAATTTATCGTATAATATTTGACAATTTTGCAAAGTTTAGATTGGAGAACATCAAACTTCACACAATATAGCTTCAACATACTATACTATTTTATATTCATGACAGTATGGACACTCGGGTGTGATGCTTCAAGCCCACATCTCCTTACAAGAATGGACAAATATTCTGTTCTATAGACAATACTTCTTATGACTCTAGTTTGTGAGTTGAACAATACACATTTATCAATCGCATATCCAGTAGTTGTCACTTCTCCCCTCATGGTCCAAATAACCCAATCCCATTCGCCCACATATTGTCACAATCACAAACCTTGCGAATGCGTTAATACCCTATATCGGCCACACTATACAATACCTTCTGGTTTAACAATGGTCACCGCCTCCGTGCACACCCTACACAAGACATATCGCGACATACCTGCACCACTTCGGAGCATACACGCAACCCCATATCTGGCGATCAAGGTTACAAATCATATACCTGTTTACACTTTAACTCACGGACACCGTGTTATTTGCAGCACTGTATCCAACATACTGGCTACAACTCCCCGCACTGAAATTCAGTGATTTGACAGCAGCAATATACCCACACAGACTAACGGGAACCAAGGGCCAACATACCTGTACAATAAATCTGCACTCAACCCTGTGAGCTCTTCGGTATCCATAACCCCCTGACATCTACCCATTGACCAACCAAATCCACGCTCAACCAACCTAGACTATAAATGGACAGGCAAAATCTGCATCTGCCCATGCCATCCTGGTCCTGAGAAAGATAAACTATTATCGAAAGCTCTAGACAATTTATAGGATATTCAAGTGATTGATTACCTCCCTGGAGGATCATTCTCGCCTAATTTTCTTTACTTACAACTCAATCACCTGCAATATGGCCATGAGCATCTCTCTCACCAGTGTCACATCCAATGACATTAATTTCTCCTCACCAATGTTTCCCTCCCTAAAGTATTCCATGATGACGAATCGCAAAGGGAATAAAATGTACATGCACATATCTGGAACAAGAAACCTCCACAACCCAACCCGACTCCCAGCTCAGCAAATAAAGAGAGAGATAGTGCAGATCTTCACTCTCTGTGCACCCTACAACCAGTAGGCATTAACAAGATGGACTTGAATTGGTCGCCTCCTTCATAGTAATATTTTTTATCACATAATTTGGCCATAAAAGCAGTTTCATAATTATCGGTAATAGACACGTTTAATATCAGCGCGTGCGATGACGTCACGGCGTTCTTCAAATAACTTGTGATCGCTGTAGTTTATGATTGTTGTTTTCGATGAATATTGCGCGTTGCTTCGGGTTTTTTGATCATGTGATAAAAGGTATCTCAAACTCGTTCTATTTTATGCATAATTTATCAACCTCGTCCACTAAATTCTATTTGAGCCTCGGTAAACCTCGGCTCAAATCGAATTTAGTGAACTCGTTTGATAAATTCCCTATAAAATAGAAACTCATGTGAGATCCTCTATAAATTATATTCATGACAGCAATATTTTATAATATAAAGTGAATGTGTAAGGATGTGACTGTACAATGAGTGGACCTAAGGCTCATTTGATTACTGTTAAAATATGTCTGCAATCTTCTGGGAGGCTATTCCACAATGCTCTGGCTCCGTTTGGGGTTGCGCTTTTTGAGTTTTTGGTCCTTTCACTTCAACTTTTTGCCAAACAGCCATTTTCTGTCTGCATTTTGGACTGATTTTATTGTTATACACCCACCTGATTTTATTGTTATACACCCACCTGATTTTATTGTTATACACCCACCTGATTTTATTGTTATACACCCACCTGATTTTATTGTTATACACCCACCTGTTTTATTGTTATACACCCACCTGATTTTATTGTTATACACCCACCTGTTTTATTGTTATACACCCACCTGATTTTATTGTTATACACCCACCTGTTTTTATTGTTATACACCCACCTGTTTTATACACCCACCTGTTTTATACACCCACCTGTTTTATACACCCACCTGTTTTATACACCCACCTGATTTTATTGTTATACACCCACCTGTGTTATTGTTATACACCCACCTGTTTTATTGTTATACACCCACCTGATTTTATTGTTATACACCCACCTGTTTTTATTGTTATACACCCACCTGTTTTATACACCCACCTGTTTTATACACCCACCTGTTTTATACACCCACCTGTTTTATACACCCACCTGTTTTATACACCCACCTGTTTTATACACCCACCTGTTTTATACACCCACCTGTTTTATACACCCACCTGTTTTATACACCCACCTGTTTTATACACCCACCTGTTTTATACACCCACCTGTTTTATACACCCACCTGTTTTATACACCCACCTGATTTTATACACCCACCTGTTTTATACACCCACCTGATTTTATACACCCACCTGTTTTATACACCCACCTGTTTTATACACCCACCTGTTTTATACACCCACCTGTTTTATACACCCACCTGTTTTATACACCCACCTGATTTTATACACCCACCTGTTTTATACACCCACCTGTTTTATACACCCACCTGTTTTATACACCCACCTGTTTTATACACCCACCTGTTTTATACACCCACCTGTTTTATACACCCACCTGTTTTATACACCCACCTGTTTTATACACCCACCTGATTTTATACACCCACCTGTTTTATACACCCACCTGTTTTATACACCCACCTGTTTTATACACCCACCTGTTTTATACACCCACCTGATTTTATACACCCACCTGTTTTATACACCCACCTGTTTTATACACCCACCTGTTTTATACACCCACCTGTTTTATACACCCACCTGTTTTATACACCCACCTGTTTTATACACCCACCTGTTTTATACACCCACCTGATTTATACACCCACCTGTTTTATACACCCACCTGTTTTATACACCCACCTGATTTTATACACCCACCTGTTTTATACACCCACCTGTTTTATACACCCACCTGTTTTATACACCCACCTGTTTTGAAAAAAAAATGGAACATATTAGGTTATTGGTCCGTCTGTCCGTTTGCTTTTTGTTTTGTTTCCGGATAATAACTTTAGTAAGTCTGAACTGAATGGAATGTAATTTGGTATATGGGTTCACTAGCCCAAAATACAGGTCAAGTTTGAATTTGGTTTCCGGCTGCCTATTTTCACCTGAGTTACGCCCTTTTTTAGTTGGAATTTGCACTCAATTTTATTTTCATTTTTGGATGATAACTTTTGTAAGTCTGAACTGAATGGAATGAAATTTGGTATATGAGTTCATTAGCCCAAAATACAGGTCAAGTTCGCATTTGGGTTCCACCCATTTTTGCCGGAGTTATGGTCTTTGTCGACTTAGAATTTGCCGATTATTTAGCTTCTGACTGATAACTTTTGTTTTAGTTATCTGGTTGTTTTCAAAATTTGATATGGATTACTCACATGAAAATACAGGTCAAGTTTGATTTTGGTTCTGTCTGCCTATTTTAACCGGTGTTATGGTCCCTGTTGACTTATAATTTGATGATTATTTTGGTTTCTGGGTGACAGCTTTAGTTATATTTATACCCCCCGCAACGAAGTTAGGGGGGGGGGTATACTGGAGTCAGCTTGTCCGTCCGTCGTCCGTCCGTCGTCTGTCCGTCCGTGGACACAAATTTGTCCGGAGTTTTTCTCAGTCGTTTTTTTATCAATTTCCATGAAACTTGGCACAGACATCATCCATCATGGGAACCTGTGCACCTGCGATTATGATGTCTGTCGGACTTTTTTTTTTGGAGTTATCCCCCCTTTTTCGACTTAGAAAATTTTCGCAACATGCATAATTTTGTCCGAGCTTTTATTCCTACATTTTTCGGTCAATGTTTTTTAATCTTGGCACTGATATTTAGTACCATGGGAACCTGTGCCCCTGCGATTATGACGTCTGTCCGACATTTTTTGTGTGGAGTTATTCCCCTTTTTCGACTTAGAATTTTTTTCGCAACATACATAATTTTGTCCAAGCTTTTATTCCTACATTTTTTGGTCAATAGGTTTAAGATTAGGGTTATGGTTGTACAACTGCAATGAGAACTGTTATTTTATTATTTTAACTAAATGTTTACTGACATGTGAAACATCTTAGTATTTTAAAAAGGGGGGTATCCGTAGTCCCATTGGGACAGTCACACCTCTAGTTATGTTTGTTTTAAAATTTGGCATATGGATTATTATTCATTATGGCCCTTTGTTGAAATTACCACGGCCGTATTTTGCCATGCCCTAGCGATGCCCTTCAATTTAATTCCAATGAAAAATGGAATATTCAGATAAATGATAGATCTGTCAAATATTTGCTTCTCACAGTCGTTGATCATATATAGGTGTTGTTTTAATAATCCCATATTACCACAATTGTATATATTCTTTTATGTATCATGATACTTGCACGCATCATACATTGTTTTATTATAACATTCAGTGGGTCAACCAGAATGTGTGTCACTGTGTAGCGGGCAAGCATCACTAAATTCACTCTCTGGGGACCTCATTCTGCTTAGGCCTCATCTTCTCTGGAAAGTTTCTTTATCATAAAATTTCTATAGAAACTTCTTCACATAGATTCTATTTCTTTTTTAGTATAGTTTCTCTATATCCCCAAATTGGCAGACAAGGTCTCTATGTCTCCAATAGCAGATGAGGCCCTGCTGAATGAGGTCCCAAGAGGGTGATTTTGGTTATGCTAGCCCGCTATGTGGGATAGCATCACTAAACTCCCCCTCTGGGGACCTCATTCTGCAAATGACAGGCACACTAAACCCAGGCTAAGTGTGAGAGCTTTCCGATGAATGGCAACAAGCCATATTTAAGACTAAATCCTGAAAAGTTACCCATAATTCTGCTGTGGTTAAGGAGTCGATTATTTAGGGCATTACTGTACCTATGGCAAGAAATTAGCAATGTCTGGGATGAAGTCAGCAATTCGTTTTTTAATTGGTTGGATGTATTATCTGTAACTGAGTTTTTTATTATTCGATTTCAAAATTTGATATGTTGGACAATTCACTTAATTTTAATACATAACTCTGCAAAGTGAAGCTTTTGTCCACAATACGCTTTATTGACCCAAGACTTATGTTGTCTGGAGTTCATCATTTAAGCACATACCCCACCTGTACAACATAATAAATGGCACTATAAACACTCACTATATAGGTTGATGCTTGAGTAGGTGAATTACCTCAGTTGTCAATAAACTTCTCAAGTTCACAGGCTTTGTTAGAACTACTTT
The DNA here is from genome assembly GCA_032622095.1 of Siphonodentalium dalli. Lineage (NCBI taxonomy): Eukaryota > Metazoa > Mollusca > Scaphopoda > Gadilida > Siphonodentaliidae > Siphonodentalium > Siphonodentalium dalli. Next base: position 42,508,964 of record CP136066.1, read on the forward strand.
CAGTAACTACATTTCATAACCATTTAACTCTGGGACATATTATATGATACTCAATTGGCTCATATTGATTGAGTGCCATAACGTGTTTTGATTTTGTCAAAATATATCAAACGTTATAACTTGGTAATGCCTTAAATTGTTAGTAGATAGAGTTATTATCTCTTCGCACAACCAAAAATAAGTTAATACTCATGAGAATTAACCCAAACTTTGCCAAAGAAACAATGGGGACATACAGTAATGCTCTAAGTAATCAACCCCTTAACCACAGCAGAATTATGGGTAACTTTTCAGGATTTAGTCGGAAATATGGCTTGTTGCCATTCATCGGAAAGCTCTCGATTACTTAGAGCATTACTGTAATTATTATCATTAATTGTATGATTTGCTCATTTTGATGCCGATATTACTCCTTCATAAAGAAAGCATATCATCATTTCTGTTAAGGAGCTGTGCAAAAATGATCCACGTCTCTACATAATGCTGTTCTTGAATTATTCGTAACTCTGTATATGGTGAATGGCAGAATGATCCACGTCTCTACATAATGCTGCTCTTGAATTATTCGTAACTCTGTATAAGGTGAATGGCAGAATGCTATCACTTTAGAGCAAAGGGACAAATATTTGTGGATGAGGTTTATACATGTACCTACCAACCCTATATTAACATGTTCACTGCCGAAAACCAATGGGTAATTCCATCCCGTATGCCAACATGGCATTGCTTGTTTTGCCGATAGTAGTTGATATTTTACATATGTATGAGTGATGGTTCGACCAATATCGGGTTTTATCATATGACTCAATCATTATTTACGTTGGAAACTATGTCATAAATCAATTTCATATCAATTACTAATTCATATCACCTTCCGATAATCTGATTGGTTTGTTGACAAAAAGTGTGTTCTGATTGGCTGAATGGCAGCCGGGGGCCGAGCCGCATCACTAACTAAATGCAGGTCAAATTCGTGCGCGTCAAATACACGAATCAACGCGATGCCGAAATTCTCGCAATTATAATCTTGAAATATATAGTTTTGGACATTGTTATACGATAAATAGAATATGTAATTCGTATTTATCTAATAAACATACGATATAATGTCACAAACTGAGAACAGAATAGCGCACTATATCTTCGCGTGCATATTATTTCTGCTAGTTCACCAGGTGTAATGGGCTTCTGGTGCAATGAAGTGACGTCACATTAACCTTTTGCTGCCGATGTCATATAGCTATTTAGTGATTTGTGTGCATTTTGGACATCATAATCAATTTATAGGTGTCATATGATAAATAGAATATGTAATTCGTGTTTCTCTCATATGATATTTATGAAACTCGTCACGAATTTTCACTTTTCTCTCGCCGGAGGCTCGAGAAAACTGAAAATTCTTAGACTCGTTTCATAAATATCATATGAGAGAAACACTCATTTCATATCCTCTATATATGATGCTGAAACATGTCATATATAATTAAGGCTACTATAAACTCGTAGTTGGCCAGTGGGATAGAATTTATATATCAGTGTTTTATTGCTGATGCCAGCTATGAGTTATCTCGTATGTAAATACACTCCGTTTTCAACGACTTAGATGATGAAGAGTTCTATACATTTACAAGCATATTGTGTATAAGACCCAGTAAATTAATTTATATATAATCACTGGTACACTCACTGAGAGCTCTCCGATGAATGGCAACAAGCCATATTTCTGACTAAATCCTGAAAAGTTACACATAATTCTGCTGTGGTTAAGGAGTCGATTATTTAGGGCATCACTGTAACTGCATGATTACATCATTTCTCCTATAAACAATACTTTATTACTATATGCCATCATGAGTGACTAATCTGAATCGAGTGACTAATCTGATTTCGTTTTATGACCTTTGTATCAGGCTTGGATGACTCCCTTGGTATTTGAGAGTAAAACACTGATGTAACTGATAACTAATTTTGGTCATTATTATCCCTGTTATGGTGTAAATTATACTGTAAATTTCACCTAGGATGCCTGTAGTGTTATTATCAAAACCATTATGTTCCTTTCATTATGCCTCATTTACCCAGATGTATCACGTTTATGTCAAACACATTTGGATAAATGTTTTATAATGGCCGGGGGCAGTTGTGGGCACATGCTCTCCCTGCCCTGCTCCAAGGGGGACACAAAGTGCCCTTTCAAACTTCATAGAATGACAGGAAATACCTCAGATATCAAATCTGTATCTGTATCTGTAGATATTACAGTGCAGGAACCAATTCTGGTTGTAGGCACACTGGTCCAGGTGCTACCACGGCCGAGTAACTTTATAACCCTGTAGTACGTGACTCCAGTAGCGTTCTTTAACATGCACACACTGAGGCGTGTACACGGGTCAGCCATTAATGTCCGCGCCCGATCAGACAGCATTGTTATCCCTTTCATGATGGCCGGAGCTGCACTGGCACAACATTAAAGACCCTGTGCCAATGCACTCTCGCATATATAAGAGAATGCATTGGCCTAACAATTTTTTATCATTTTTTTTATTATAAATTTTTCTTACGTTCTTTAACAATTTTTATCATATATTATCATTTTTTTCTTACATTCTATAACAATTTTTATCATTTTTTCTTATATTCTTTAATTTATAAATTTGATCATTTTTTTCTTACATTTTTTAACAATTATAAAAAATAATATAAAATTTGTTAGGCCAATGCATTCTCTTATATATGCGAGGTGACCTATGGTCGACTCGCATATATAAGAGAATGTATTGGCACAGGGTTTTCGGAAAATATCAGGAAGCTACCGTTATGAAAAGGTTAAATTGTCCTAAGAGACAATTATACTCATTCTAACAGCTTAATATGAGTTTGAACCTGGAAAGTGCTTTAAAATGTGGTATGATATCCAAATATATCCGCATTTAATTACGTCAATAACCAGTGTTCGCGCTGTCAGTGGCCAAAGTGGAAAAAAAGTTTGGCCAAATGAAATTTTTATTTAGCCAAACTTTTTTTTCACCACAAATGGAGACAGAAATCTAATTCAAAAAGCGCTGAATAGATCGATGAAGTTAGGCGACAAAACATCACCGGTTTTTGGACACACAGGTTTTGTACTTCGGATACATCATACGATGACAACCCAAATTTAATTTGTAAGGGAAGCATTGATTGAATGGAGATGGTTGTACAAAGGTGATTACTAATCGTCAAAAACCTTAATCTCTTCACTGGTTATATCATATTTTGTTGATTAGGTGGTCTGTGAAGGTTATTAATGCAACAATAGGTATTCAACACCTCGCATTAATAAGCAACAAAACTTATTTTTTATTTCAGCGAAAATAGCAAAATAGAACACACCCCACTACTTGATGCAACGCAACATAGAGTCAGAAAGTTGCACATTTAATAAATATAATTTAGTCATCAATTGTGAGTCCAGAAAATGAGGATTTAAAAAACATTTGGCCAATTGTTTTTTTATTTGGCCACTAAAAATTTCATTTGGCCAGAAGATTTTTCGGTCCACTGCAAATAACTCTTGAATGAAAAAAGTTTACTTATCTGGAAATTGTGCCCCTCCCCTACTTGGTTGCATCTGACGTCGCTGATAATGGCTATAATAGATCATGGTGTATGTACCAGGGGCCAGCTTAGTGGGAGACAAGAAGATGTCTTCTCCCTGAAATATATTCCTTCTCCCTAGTTTTAGCCACGGTGAAGTGATATGTCAACAGAAAAGAAGCAATCCATATCAGTAAAATAAAACAAAAAGGGATTAAATTGTAATTACTGATGGCAGTAGCATTGTAATAGCATAGTTTTTTTTGGACGGCAGTAGCATTGTAATAGCATAGTTTTTATTGGACGGCAGTAGCATTGTAATAGCATAGTTTTTATTGGACGGCAGTAAGCATTGTAATAGCATAGTTTTTATTGGACAATAGAAGTCTGATTTTGAAGTGTTAATTAACTCTTTCATGACAGTAGAAGTGCTGGTGCAGCATTAAAGATCCTGTGCATTCTCTTACATATGTGAGTCTTCCATAGGGAGCCTCGCATGTATATAAGAGAATGCACTGGCTAACAAGTTCATGGTAAATATTGTTAGGCCAGTGTATTCTCTTATATATGCTGGGCTCCCTATGGGAGACTCGCATATATAAGAGAATGCACTGGCTTACAAGTTCATGGTAAATATTGTTAGGCCAGTGTATTCTCTTATATATGCGGGGCTCCCTATGGGAGAATGCATTAATTGGCACAGTGTTTTTGAAATATTTCAGGAAGCTCCAGTCTTGGAAAGGTTAAAGTTAAACCTTTATGACTTCTTAATAAGAGTCCACTTTTCTTTAATAAATTAATGGAGAAAGTGAATTCTATATATTTGAAATCTCTTGGCAAATTTGACTTTAAAGGGGATACTGCACTAAATTCGGCCAATTTTGGGACCATCTTTTTTTATACTCAACAGAATATATGCAACAAATGAATGAATTTGAGCCATGGATGAGTGCAAAATACACTCATATACCGTATGAACGATACAAACAACATGGTAATTCTAACGAAAATTAATTCATAAATTAATTTTCGTTATAATTACCATGTTGATTGCATTATTCATAGAGCACATGAGTGCTTTTGCACTCATCCATGGCTAAAATTCATTCATTTGTTGCATATATTCTGTTGAGTATACAAAAAGATGGTCCCAAAATTGGCCGGATTTAGTGCAGTACCCCTTTAAAGAACTTGATATATTGTATTTAGACTCATAATTTTTATTCAAATCACTGTTCAGTTAGGAAATAAATATCCTGATTCAGATTTGTAAATTTTGAAGTAATCATTTTAGTTATAGTAAGTGATTGCATCTTATGAGTTGCCGTGCCAAGTCCGATTTTTGTATCAACCCATATTTTCTTGATCATTTTTCAAATTTATTGATTATAATAATGTGATACATTGATGGAAAGAGCTCTAAGAGCTCTTTCCATCAATGTATCACATTATTATACCCTCCGCAACGAAGTATACTGGAGTCAGCTTGTCGAGCCGTCCGTCCGTGTCCGTCGTCCGTCCGTGGACACAAATTTGTCCAGAGTTTTTCTCAGTCGTTTTTTGATCAATTTCCGTGAAACTTGGCACAGACATCAACCACCATGGGAACCTGTGCACCTGCGATTATGACGTCTGTCAGACTTTTTTTGCTGGAGTTATCCCCCCTTTTTCGACTTAGAAATTTTTCGCAACATGTATACTTTTGTCCGAGCGTTTATCCCTACATTTTTCGGTCAATTTTTTTAAAACGTGGCACAGATATTTAGTACCATGGAAACTTGTGCACCTGCGATTATGACGTCTGTCCGACATTTTTTGGTGGAGTTATCCCCCTTTTTCGACTTAGAAACTTTTTTTGCAACATGCATAATTTTGTCCGAGCTTTTATTCCTACATTTTTCGGTCAATGTTTTTTAATCTTGGCACTGATATTTAGTACCATGGGAACCTGTGCACCTGCTTTTATGACGTCTGTCCGACATATTTTGTGTGGAGTTATTCCCCTTTTTCGACTTAGAATTTTTTTCGCAACATACATAATTTTGTCCAAGCTTTTATTCCTACATTTTTTGGTCAATAGGTTTAAGATTAGGGTTATGGTTGTACACCTGCAATGGGAATCTGTTATTTTATTATTTTAACTAAATGTTTACTGACATGTGAGACATCTTAGTATTTTAAAAACAGGGGGGTATCCGTAGTTCCATTGGGACAGTCACACCTCTAGTTATAATCAGTAAATTTGAAAAGTGATCAAGGAAATATAAGAGCTCTTTCCGTCAATGTATCACATTATTATAATCAATAAATTTGAAAAATGATCAAGGAAATATGGGTTGATAAAAAAATCGGACTCGGCACTAAAAGGGTTAACATATAATATCAAAGTGAATTTCTCTTCAGTAAAATTTGTAACATCTAGGCCAGCTGGTCCCTGAATGTAAACAGAGATTGACATTGCTAGCAGTGACTCGGGTAACACCTGGTTTAACTACACTATAATGCTCTAATTAATCAACTCCTTAACCACAGCAGAATTATGGGTAACTTTTCAGAATTTAGTTGGAAATATTTCCGACTAAATCCTGAAAAGTTACCCATAATTCTGCTGTGGTTAAGAAGTGGATTACTTAGAGCATTACTGTACAATGCTATATGAAAGACCAAAAATTATAGACGGCCATGGTTGCATATCTCACTTAATAGCACGTCTGCCTATTCCCCGGGGGGGGGGGGGGGGGGGGGGGGGGGTTTGGGGAGGCAATGCTTTGTCCAAGAATGTCAAAGGGTCTGATTGGTTTGCGGAAACATCCATTCATACTAAATTGATAGTTTTACCAGGTTTAGAACCTTCCAATTTAAATAGCCTTCTTTATAAACTGGTGCTCAGCCGCTTCAGTCGAACAATCATTTTCAATAAATTTGTATTGTCAAATAACTAAAATAACTAATAATAATATATGCCCGGACGACTTTAAAAAAAAATTGGGGTAAAGTAATTTTTTTGTAGTCTTCCTGAAAAATCAGTTTGAAAAACTGAAAAAAGTTCACAGTATACTTTTAAATCTTCATGACAAAAGAATTGCATCAAAAACTTTTAATCCTTTCAGTTTTACAGGAAGCTGACACTTCATCTGTCTGTGAAATTCACAGTGATATTATAGCCGCTAAATAGACTTGAAAGAAATTAAAAGCACATCAGCTGTCAGTATTTTATTAGTTGAATATATATAGATCTAGTGTTTTGATACCCAATATTGCAAAAGAAAAAATATTTGATAATATAAATATTCGCACGACGTTTAAAAAACAAATGGATGAAAATCAAGTAATTTGTTTTTGCCTTCCTGAAAGAAAAAAACAGTTTGAAAAACTGAAAAAGGTTCACATTATACCTTTAAATCTCCATAACTGAAAAGAAGTCCATGAAGCACATTTAATCCTTTCAGTTAAATATCCTGAAACTGACTCTTCATCTGTGAAATTCACAGCAAGATATATATATATTAGCCTAATATCCTCGGATGAATTTAAAGTCACATCAGCTGTCAGTATAAATGGGTCTTTTTTCCCCTCAGACCTTCAAGAAATTAAAAAATACTACTTACTCGTCTTTGTGTAACACTATGTTAGGGGGTGGATGTTGACAAGCCTTGAAATAGCGTGGTGTCTGTCATTTGCAGAATGAGGTCCCCAGAGGGTGAATTTAGTGATGCTACCCCGCATAGCGGGCTAGCATCACCAAATTCACCCTCTGGGGACCTCATTCTGCTTATACCTCAGCAGAATGAGGTTCCCAGAGGGTGAATTTGGTGATGCTAGCCCGCTATGCGGGGTAGCATCACTAAATTCACCCTCTGGGGACCTCATTCTGCAAATGACAGACACCCTATTTCAAGGCTTGTTTATGGGTTGTGCAGTAAAGTGTGGAGAGCCCCCTCAAACAGGACGTACTTTGATTGTTAGAGGAAGTAATTCATTCATCTTAATTGCTGCTTTTAAAGCTGTTTGATCTACCTTATAATCTAAAATTTGTAATATCTTGATGATGTTGTGATTTTATAATAGGTCAATAACTACATTCCCATAAAAATCGCCATAAAACCCACCAAATTAGACTACAATTAATAAATAATGTCAGATTTATCATAAAATTCCACCCCTGTGTTCAGTCATGATTGTTAATGGACTGTTTTATGCTCATCATTTTATTTTATTAGTTGAATATCTATAGGGCTAGTGTTTTTATACCCAATGTTGGGAAAGAAAAAATATTTAATGAACATTTATTGATTTAGCTCAATGTTCTAAAGTAACACTATTTTTTTATGAAAAAACCCACATAATATTTGTACTCCACCCAATTATTGCATGTGATGTCATTAACCCTTTCATGGCTGGAACTTCCTGTAATTTTGCGAAAAATTGTCTCCCATAGGGAGCCTCGCATATATAAGAGAATAGTTTGGCCTAACAATATAAACCTAAGCCAGTGTATTCTCTTATATATATAAGAGAATGCACTGGCACAGGATCTTTAATGTTGAATCAGTGCAGCTCCCGCCATGAAAGGGTTAACAGTTTAATTGATCAATACTGGCAATAGAGGCAACAATATATAATCCACAACAATATGGGAAAATCCGCAGGTTATACATTTCTACTAATTGATAGAGAGTTGATCACTTCATTGTTGTTTACCATTAGATAAATCATGTTATTATGAACGTTTTTAACACTTCCATGACTGGAGCCTCGCATATATAATAGAACTAGGCTACCCCCGACAATATGCTTCTTGACCTCTATTATGTATTACTGCCATTGTATAATTCATGTGTATTGTAAATAAATTATCCTTATCCTAATAGAATACATTGGCCTAACAATATTTACCTTGACCTTGTAAGCCAGTGTATTCTCTTACTTTTAAGCCTGTGCATTCTCTTATGGGGGGGCGCTCCCTATGGGAGACACGCATATATAAGAAAGTGCACTGGCACAGGATCTTTAATTCTGCACCAGTGCAGCTCCCGTCATGAAAGGGCTAAGGCAGCTGTATACGATTTTGAGGTTTGTAGGAGGTCTGAAAAATTGGAAAATAACTACAGTAATGATCTAATTAATCGACTCCTTAACCACAGCAGAATTATGGGTAAATTTTCAGGATTTAGTCGGAAATATGGCTTGTTGCCATTCATCGGAAAGCTCTCTACTTTTCAGGATTTCGTCGGAAATATGGCTTGTTGCCATTCATCGGAAAGCTCTCCCCGAGAGCTTTCCGATGAATGGCAACAAGCCATATTTCCGACTAAATCAGACTAAATCCTGAAAAGTTACCCATAATTCTGCTGTGGTTATGAGTCGATTAATTATAGAGCATTACTGTATATAGGGGACATAACTGCCAGTGTAGCGTGTGTTAAATGTGGCATTAGTGGTCAAGTTTTCTGAACAAGTTGGATGAGAATCTAGTAATTATATACTGGAATCAGCTTTTCCGTCCGTCCGTTGTGTGTCGTACCGTGGGCACAAATTTGTCCGGAGATTTTCTCAGTCGTTTTTTGATCAATTTCCGTGAAACTTTGCACAGACATCAACCACCATGGGAACCTGTGCACCTGCGATAATGACGTCTGTCGGACTGGACAGCCATTAGCATCGGCCACAGATCCCAATGTGCCTAGGACAATATGTGACCCGCCATATCAAATCCAGTCGTAAGTCGGGATTTTTTTACCCTGTGCCATTGCATTCTCTTATATATGCGAGTCGACCATAGGTCGCCTCGCATATATAAGAGAATGCATTGGCCTAACAATTTGTTATCATTTTTTTTAAATAAATGTTTCTTACAATTTTTAGGACATAAAATAAAAAACATCCATTACCCTGCAGGGAGCCCCACACATATATAGAAGCATATAGAAGAGTGCTGTCTGCTCATGTTTGTCTGGGGCTCTGTATGGGTGAAATTATAAAATTGTTAAAGAATACAAGAAAAAATTATTAAAATTGTAAAAAATTGTTAGGCCAATGCATTCTCTTATATATGCGAGGCGACCTATGGTCATCTCGCATATATAAGAGAATGCATTGGCACAGGCAGTGTTGTTTTCCTGGGGGAACGCGGGGGAACGCCGTTCCCCTACTTTTTTTCTGAAGGGGAACGCTGTTTCCCCCACATTTTTAGCCTCAATTACTTTAAATATCTTCACATTTTTAGTTATCATAATAAAAACATAAACAGAAACGTCGTTTTGGAATGTATAAGCTTTTCCCGCTCCATACTATATGTATAATGCAAGTTATAAATAACGTGTGACGTCGTTCAAAGTTAAGCGCGCATTAATTTTGTTTTGTAAACATTCAAAATGTCTAACATGTCTCGACAGTCTCGCGATTCAAAAGAACCAAAACAGGGAAATTTCTACATTTTTCAAAACTAAGTCTTGCAACACGCCGACGAAAGATAACATTAACACTAGAAGCCCCTATAGTGGTAGTATTTTTGATGAAAGGAAGAGTGATTGTTGTGAAATCTCGGCTGCTGATCATCTGATGTGACCGCGGCCACCTCACGCAAAACTGACATTAACCCTAATAGTACAAGTGACACTGACAATTTGAGTCAAAATAAACCTGGCATTGTCGACAACTGTGCCTGGCCCGACGTATGGTCCTCTGAAGTCTGGGCAGGTAAACAGGAGGCATATCCATGGATATTTTGTGGTGGAGGGAAATTGGGCTGTCGTATCTGTAAGGAAATTATGTCTGGCGGATTAGCGATATTATTGACGATATCAAATTTAAAACCGGGTATACCCGATATATCGTCATACCGCCCAGCACTAATTTTTATTGCACTATTTTTACGATGGTTGAGAAAACTAATAATTTATTTAATCGTTCACACTGTGAGTGACTGTGTGTATGTGCTAATAGATATGTCACTTTCCCCAACCATCGCCAAAATATAGCAATAACTGCGTGTGTCTTTCAAACAAAAATATAAATTGGGAAGTTTTCTATTTCAGACCCAAATTGCCACTTTATCAGCCTAATATATACCTTGATACGATTCCTGAATTGAAAGCAGGAAATCACTCAGAATGCTACGTTTTAGCAGCATAATATCAAAATTTTCCCCGGACCCCACTCCTTCGATAGGGGGACACCCTGTACTCCATGTGGGTGACATATTGGTCTGGTCTGTAACTGTCTATACGGGAATATACCATGAATAGTCAAATTCTAAGTAAAATGTTCATTAATTAACCCATCCATGACTGCAGCCTCCCGAAATTGGGTGAAAACCCTGTGCCAATGCATTCTCTTATATATGCAAATATCCTATAGGGAGCCTTGCATATATAAGAAAATACATTGGGCTACATATATTGAATACATATTTACCTTGACCTTGTAAGCCTTGTATTCTCTTTTATATGTGAGGTGCCCTATGGGAAACTGGCATATATAAGAGAATGCACGGGCACAGGATCTTTAATGGTTCACAAGCGCAGCTCCCATCATGAAAGGTTAATTTTTTCTTTATTATCAAATTTCTATAGAAACTTCTTCACATAGATTCTATTTCTTTTTTTAGTTTATTTGATCTATATCCCCAAATTGGCAGATGACACATTGCATAATCAAGGTTCCCAATGGGTGTACATCACAAAAAATATTCACCATTTGTGCAGGATATCGTCACTAAATTGACTCTCTAGGGACCTCGATCATTCTACAAATGACAGGCACACTAAACTCAGGCTTGGTAAGCTATTCCTACAACAACACACCACTGTTAATACACTGCACACACTGTACAATATATCACCGTGAACTGTTCTCAATTTTTCAGGGTAGCGATATCATCACAGATGCAGAGGGGAGATTATTCAGACTTTACATCAATGAATACAATTCCATACAAACCCTCCGATGTCTGTCCAAAGAGGTACGTTAAAATTTATTACATCATTGAATACAATTCCATACAAACCCTCCGATGTCTGTCCAATGAGGTACGTTAAAATTTATTACATCATTGAATACAATTCCATACAAACCCTCCGATGTCTGCCCAAAGAGGTACGTTAAAATTATTACAAATAAACTTTCTCAAAACACAAACATCCCATATTAAACTCAGTGCATGTTATCTTTTCCTGTTGCACATGTTTTACAATAACCAGTTGTCATGCAGTTCTACTGAAAATTTTGGATTCTTGTGTGAGTTTTTATATCTTGATCCCCATCTAATACTTTCCAGAGAAGATGAAGTGTAAGCAGAATGAGGTCCCCAGAGGGTGAATATAGTGATGCAAGCCCACCTTTGGGGACCTCATTCTGCAAATGTCCGACACCATAGTCTCAGACCTGTCTGCAATATACAGTAATGCTCTAAATAATCGACTCCTTAACCACAGCAGAATTATGGGTAATTTTTCAGGATTTAGTCGGAATTATGGCTTGTTGCCATTCACCGGAAAGCTCTCAGTGAGAGCTTTCACTTAGAGCTTTCCAATGAATGGCAACAAGCCATATTTCTGACTAAATCCTGAAAAATTACCCATAATTCTGCTGTGGTTAAGGAGTCGATTATTTAGGGCACTAGTGTACTACCCAGAAAGCATAGCTCGACTTGGAACCCAGATCTCAGAAACCCACAAAGTGGTGAAAAGCTATTTATACCTCTTCTATTCTATATATAGGCATTCTTAATTTCATGTATTAGTATGGCATACATGAGCTTAGATCATGCCATGAATCTTTACTCTGGCTAACGCCCGTAGAGATTATATTCCACTAGTACAAAACCTGGGAACTTTTTGAATTTTTGACAGGGATCCTTATAAAGTTGAAAAAATTGTGTGGGGAATATATTTCTTAGTTATTATGTGTTCCTTGATAATGTACTTCACTGTTGTTGAAGGTCCCAACTCGAACTTTTACGATTTAAATAAAGTGTGAGCGATTTTGCTTGGCATCTATTACAATTATGGAATTTCTCCTGGCTAATTAATTCATTCATTGTTTATTGCTATATCGGCTCACAAATACCATGGAAAAGCATGCAATTTTGAATTGGGACATTCACCTACAGTGAAGTACATTATTAAGGAACACTGGAACAGATAATAACAAAGAAATATATATCCCTGCATTATTTTTTCGACTTTATGAGGTTCGCTGTCAAAACTTCAAAAAGTTCCAAGGTTTTGTACTAGTGGAATATGATCTCTATGGGCGTTAGCCAGAGTAAAGATTCATGGCATGAACTAGCATGAACAATCTCATGTCACAATTCAATGTATCTCTTTTTTTCTAGGCGTTCCCAGTTCCTAACTTCATGTGTTTGTACGGCATGCATGAGCGTTACCTGAATAATCTCATGTCACGATTCAAGGAAGGCCTCATCAACGACTTCTACAGGTTTGTTTAACCCTTCCTTTACTGAATGGATTCTCCCACTCAGTTGTAAAATTATACATTGGATGAGTCTATTATTTATCTGGAGGGATGTTCAGGAAATATGAACAGACAATAAAAACTGCAGAAGGAATCCTATTCATTGGTGTGAAATGTTCAGATAATAATTAAGTTCCACAAACGAACTATGTTCATTCAACATGTCGTTTGTTGAACTTATTATCTGAACATTTCCTATGGGAACTACTCATCAATGAGTATTTCGTACAGAAATGGTTAAGTTCTGTGGCAGTTGTGAGTCATATTTGTTAACCCTTCAAGACGGGAGCCGGCTGGTGCAGCATTAAAGGTCCTGTGCCAGTGCATTCCCTTATATATGCAAGTCTCTCATAGGGAGCCTTGAATATATATTAAGAGAATGGATTGTCTTACAAGGTCAAGGTAAATATTGTAATGCCAATGTATTTTGTTATATATGCGAGGCTCCCACATATATAAGAGAATGCATTGGCACAGGGTTTTCGCAAAATTTCAGGAAGCTCCAGTTGTGGAAGGGTTAATGATTTTTTATTTTGACCTTTTACTGTGCCATTCTAATTATTCTGGGAAAAGCATTTTTTCCATCCCCTCTCTGCCTTTTTGCTGAGAGTGGATGAGGCACCACATCCACTCCTCCACTCTCCCCTCACTTTCACCTCAAGACACCCATTATGACAAACTTTAGAGCTGCCTCATAACATTTAGATTATTGGGGTTTTATTGTCATTTTATCTGTTAACACTTCCATGACTGGAGCTTCCTGAAATTTTCTGAAAACCCTGCGCCAATGCATTCTCTTATACATGCGAGTCTCCCATAGGGAGCCTCGCATATATAAGAGAATACATTGGCCTAACAATATTTAACTTCACCTTGTAAGCCAGTGCATTCTCTTATATATAGGAGGCTCCCTATGGGAGACTCATATATAAGAGAATGCACTGACACAGGATATTTAATGCTGCACCAGAGCAGCTCCCATCATGAAAGTGTTAAAGTGTTATCTTATCAACAAAAATCTTTGTCCCATGCTTTAGTATTACTTCAGGAATTTAAAGACATATTATGTACTTGTTCCGGTGTGTGCAACTGATAAGGTAGTGTTTAGACGCTATGCCAACTGGAGAAATGTAACATTCTACTAACATCGCCGAAAATCACAAGTAAATCGACCATACCACTCCATAGAAATAATCGTCTGAACTAGGCTCAATTGTAAATATTTACTACTCGATTCAGGACGCATCTATCAGCGATAAACCAATGAAAATGATTTCGCCGTCTGTTGTCATTGCATTTAATTAATATATAAGAATAACGGTGTGTGTTGCCAATTTGGATATAAAATTTAAAAAAATTACTATAATTGAATAAGATTATTCTCCATTTCTATTTGATCACCCATCACTTTAAACTCCAATCACATTTCCATAATGAATTTCAACACTTTTCAAACACTTTCAGATTACCCAAAACCCTTTGTCTTGGTTCTGATTATTTTAGGTATGAATCCCCTAAAGGGTTAAGCCATATCCTGACATAAGTTTTATGAGTGTGGGACAGATTGCTCAGATGTTAATTTTACTGGAATATCACTTCACTGAATGTAGAAACCAACATCCCACAGAAAAAGACAAACTTGCCCAGATACAGGACTCAGCCCCCTCCCCCCTGACTCTCCAACACCCCGCTGGCTCCCTGACACCCCCCCCCCCCCCCCCACCCCCCCCCCCCCCCCCCCACCCCCGGCTCCCCAACACCTTGGGTGATGAGTTAGAGGCAAACTAGTGTTGCTTCATAACACATGGAAATCAATGTGCCATAGATGACCAATCAAGATGTAGGCAGATATTTAACATTTATGTTAGGCATGCATGGCCTTGTATGCAGGGGCGCCAGAAGCATCCAAGGGCAGGGGGGGCAGAGCCTACAAAAAGGGCACTTTTCTGCAAAAAAGGGCATTTTCTCCGCAAACTCCAGGGGGGGGGGGGGGTCGGAAAAAATTTCCAGGCACGTATGATGATTTTTTTTTTTTCCGGCCTCGGACCACCCACCCACCCAATTTCTTCCGTTTCCGGCCTTTTTTTCCAGGCAATTTTGGACACCCACCCTTTTTTTTCCGTTTCAGGAAGTTTTTTCCGGTCAGTTTTGGACACCCACCCCCCTTAAATTTGAGAAAAATTATCAATTGAGCAACCAAATAGCTGATTATCCTGCATTATCATAATTTATTGCGCTATATTTGAATAGAACAGTGCATAATGAGATAACTATACTATTTGAATTTATCATATAAGTGTCAATAATCAAGAAATGTGTCAACATAATCACATTTCTAGGGATATATAGGCAGAGTGCGAAGGTTTTTATTAACATTCATTTTCATAATATATAGTCACATGATCTAGTCACATAATCACATTTGAGTATTCTACAGAATACATGGTACCGGTACAACAAATTTCAGATTATTTGATATTTTTTATATTTGCTATGTGATATACAGTAATGCCCTAATTAATCGACTCCATAACCACAGCAGAATAATGGGTACTTTAATTTTAATTTCCGACTAAATCCTGAAAATTACCCATTATTCTGCTGTGGTTATGGAGTCGTTTAATTAGGGCATTACTGTATTGCTGGAATCAAATTGTTTATCAAAACATGTGGAAATACAACTGTTCATCCCAGTTTGAAGAATAATGCTAATACCAAACATAACCATGATATACATGCGTGACTCTTCTTGGGGCATCTCAGAAACCAGAACTGAGGAAACATGTTATAGCATGTAATGGCAGGCTGGTAGCCACTGCCTGAAGTAATAGGCTTCGTAATAATTGGGAATAATATGGATGGATAGCCCAATTTCACTTCTTTTTTGCTCACGATATCAGTGACGATAAAATCTTCGTTACTGTGATTAACATTACAAGCTGATCCACATTAACATGGAAAACAATGTGAAATTGTTCAAGCTGGCCCGGTTGGCCTTCAATTTATTTGTTAAGATTTTGTTTTACGTTGTCAAAAGTCTATTTTATTCCATTATTTATTATATATTTATTTCCAAGTCACATATGGTCAAGTGTGCTTTCATTTTATTGCTTATTTTCAGCTGAGTTCTGCATAGTTATTCTTATTTTGTTGTATCAGTAGATGGAATCCTGATTAAATTTTATTTTCCCAATAGCGCAGTGTCTAGTTCTATCAAGTTGAATTTGGGTTATTGTTGGCCATTGTGCAACTGATCCAACTTCTGATAACCTCTATATGTAGTATAGCATTAGTATTAACTATATATGACATGTTTCTGTTCAAAACACATCAAAATAAGACTCAATAGCAGGAATGGAAAAAAAATTTGGCATATGGAAAAAACTGTTTTTTGGACCCAAGAGACACCCACCCACCCACCCCATCATACGTGCCTGGAAATTTTTTCCGACCCCCCCCCCCCCCCCCTGCAAACTCGGGAAAATAACCATAAATTCATTGTGGCAAAAATCCCTATTTTAATGGTATTTGTCGGTTTTTATGGCCGTTTTGTGATAAAATTGACAAAAAATTAATATTCCTTGTGAAATTGGTGGTATTTGGACCAAAAAAGTCACATTTTGCTATAAAAATACGAGATTAAACACACAAAAAGCATTTTCTGTCTCCAGAAAAAGGGCAAGTCCTGCCCCCGCTCGCCCCCCTTGGTCAAGGGCAGGGGGGTCAGCTGCCCCCTCTGCCCCCTCTTCCGGCGCCCCTGCTTGTATGACCATTGATTGTCCCCGTCATTCATCATTAATTGATTACATGAAACCAATTAACCACCACTTAATGTTTTCATTGGAACACTGAGATGATAATTAGTGTTGAAAAATTTATCAATATGTTTATATATCGCTAGATTTACGAATCTCTGTTTGTCAATTGGCTCATAATCAGCGTAATGTCAACACTATTAGTGACGGCAATCAATAATTTGTTGGTTGTTATTTTTCTGCGGCAACACTTATCTAACATAAAACGTGTAAGTGCTTTTCATTGCAGTATTGGTAATGGATTGTGAGAAGGCGTCACTTTTTACGTAGCTGTTATGATCCTAACAGGGATATTGTAAATTACTTAATGGGGGTGATAACAAAAAACAATCCCTGTACATGATGTTTTAGAACCTAGCTATAATTTTGAAGGTATTCTTTCTCTTTGGAGAGGATCGACCAAGACTCAGTCATTAAACCTTTTATGACAGTAGCTGTACTGGTGCAACATTAAAGATCATGTGCCAGTGCATTCTCTTATATATGTGAGTCTCCCATAGGGAGAATGCACAGGCCTACAAGGTCAAGGTAAACATTGTTAGGCCAATGTATTCTATTATATATGTGAGACTCCCTATGGGAGTCTAACATTTCAGGAAGTTCCAGTCATAGAAGGGTTAAGGCGGACCGAGTACCATGTTAAAGGGAAACCTTATTCATGTATCTGGGCAATTTTGTCATTTCAGAGTTTCCTCTCTTTTTAAGTCCTTAAAACATAGTCTGAAGATAATGGATGTGGTCCTAGAAAATTTCTTAAATATTGTTTATATGTGACCCGCCATATAAAATCCAGTCGTAAGTCGGGATTTTTTTACCCTGTGCTAATGCATTCTCTTATATATGCGAGTCGACCATAGGTCGCCTCGCATATGTAAGAGAATGCATTGGCCTAACAATTTTTTATCATTTTTTTTAAATAAATGTTTCTGACATTTTTTAGGACATAAAATAAAAAACATCCATTACCCTGCAGGGAGCCTCACACATATATAGAAGAGTGTCGTCTTCTCATGTTTGTCTGGGGCTCTGTATGGGTGAAATTATAAAATTGTTTAAGAATACAAGAAAAAATTATTAAAATTGTAAAAAATTGTTAGGCCAATGCATTCTCTTATATATGCGAGGCGACCTATGGTCGACTCGCATATATAAGAGAATGCATTGGCACAGGGTAAAACAAATCCCGACTTACGACTGGATTTGATATGGCGGGTCACATATTTGGTGGGAAAAATTATGTGAAAACCATGCATTTGTACCTGGAAGAAACTAAGGTTTTCGGCACATTTAACCCCTTTATATACTGAATAGATTCTCCCACTCAGTAAACATATATATTGGAATGTTCTATTATTAACTTGGAGGGATTTTCATGTAATTAATGCAGATGACAAACAGGTGAAAAGATAGTACAAGTGTAAAATGGTTCATATTCATTGGAGGCAAATGTTCAGATAATAAGTTATGGTCATTTGTTGAACTTATTATCTGAACATTTCCTAAAGCAACTACTCATCAATGAGTATTTAGAAGAAAAAAAGGGTTATCTGTGACACACATCATATATGTTGGGGGGAGTTATGACCTTTTTTAGCTCAACTTACTTTGTAAGTTTGAGCTATTGCCATGGTTTGGCGGCCGTCGTCCGTGTGTGTGTGTGTCCGTGTGTCCGTCAACAATTTCCTTTGGTGCGGGCTACAGGTCGTACCTTTGTTGTGATCTTTATGAAATTTGTCATGAATGTTGACATTGACATGTAGATAGGAACGAGTCATTTCGGAGTCATTCGGCCAAAAAACATGGCCGCTGGCAGCCATCTTGGATTTCAAAATTCAATCCATTGGCGCGGGCTACAGGTCGTACTGTTCGTCTGATCATCATGAAATTTGTCATGGATGTTAATATTGACATGTAGATGGGAACAAGTGATTTTGGGGTCGTTCGGCCAAAAAACATGGCCGCCAGCAGCCATCTTGGATTTTACTCTTTGCATGACTAAATCTTTTGGCGCGGGCTACAGGTTGTAGCTTTGGTCGGAACTTCATGAAATTTTTCATGGATGTTAACAATGACATGTAGATGGGAACGAGTCATTTCGGAGTCATTCGGCCAAAAAACATGGCCGCTGGCAGCCATCTTGGATTTCAAAATTCAATCCATTGGCGCGGGCTACAGGTCGTACTATTTGTCTGATCATCATGAAATTTGTCATGGATGTTAATATTGACATGTAGATGGGAACGAGTGAATTTGGGGTCGTTCGGCCGAAAAACATGGCCGTCAGCAGCCATCTTGGATTTTACTCTTTACATGACTAAATCCTTTGGCGCGGGCTACAGGTCGTACCTTTTGTCTGATGTTTATGAAATTTGTCATGAACGTTGCCATTGACATGTAGATGGGAACGAGTGAATTTGGGGCCATTCGGCAAAAAAACATGGCTGCTGGTGGCCATCTTGGATTTCAAAATTCAATCCATTGGCGCGGGCTAGAGGTCGTACTATTCGTCTGATCATCATGAAATTTGTCATGGATGTTAATAT
The DNA here is from genome assembly GCA_032622095.1 of Siphonodentalium dalli. Classification (NCBI taxonomy): domain Eukaryota; kingdom Metazoa; phylum Mollusca; class Scaphopoda; order Gadilida; family Siphonodentaliidae; genus Siphonodentalium; species Siphonodentalium dalli. The sequence goes on from CP136066.1 coordinate 42,528,375, forward strand.
TGACATGTAGATGGGAACGAGTGATTTTGGGGTCGATCGGCCAAAAAACATGGCCGCCAGCAGCCATCTTGGTTTTTACTCTTTGCATGACTAAATCTTTTGGCACGGGCTACAGGTCGTAGCTTTGATCGGAACTTCATGAAATTTGTCATGGATGTTAACAATGACATGTAGATGGGAACGAGTCATTTTGGGGTCGTTCGGCTGAAAAACATGGCTGCCAGCAGCCATCTTGGATTTTACTCTTTGCATGACTAAATCCTTTGGCGTGGGCTACAGGTCATAGCTTTGGTCAGATCTTCATGAAATTTGTCATGTATGTTCACAATGACACGTAGATGGGAACGAGTCATTTTGGGGTCAATTGGCCAAAAAACATGGCCACCAGCAGCCATCTTAGATTTTACTCTTTGCATGACTAAATCCTTTTGGCACAGGTTAGACATTTCAATTAGCACCTTTCCTATTCCTCCATTTACTGTCAACCATTAAATTATTCCCCTACCTAAGTTGAGCTACAGTGTGATTGACACTTTCATTTGGGGTTAAACAACGTGACTCAAGTGAAGGTATAAGGTATAAAATTAGTAAAGACGCACATGTTCAGAGCTATGATAAGGTCCCACTATACACTTCACAACAACTTAATTCCCCCCAGATGAGTTTGGTTTTGTAAAATGTGGTTACTGTCGATCGATTTAAGAATTTGACATTTAAGGATTTTAAAAAAATCAATTAAACATTGTCGCCAGGAAGTAGGATGGCAACGTCAAATACTGTCACCGAGTGTTTCTGTGGCATTAACCTAGGTAATAAGTGTAAAAGAGTTCATATGCACAAGTATCATGCCAAAGAGAAACATTATTCATACATATGGGCAAGTTTGTCATTTCTCTTTTGAAAAATCCTTCAGACCCTTCCTTCATAAAAATTAACCCTTTACCCAACAAAACGGCCAAAAACGCCCAAATAAAGCTTCAGCAGCCTAAAATATCTTCGGTCTGTCTCAATAGAACCATACAAATATGGATATCATTGGAACCGGTTCATTGACCACATTGTGATGGTTACAGTTATGCCCTGTGCCAATGCATTCTCTTATATATGCGAGTCGACCATAGGTCGCCTCGCATATATAAGAGAATGCATTGGCCTAAAAAAAAAATTCTTACATTCTTGAACAATTTTAGAATTTGTTCTTAAATTTTTTTTAATTTTTATAATATTTTTCTACATTCTTTGACAATTTTATCATTTTTAATATGTGTTAAGCCAATGCATTCTCTTATATATGCGAGGCGACCTATGGTCGGGTAAAGGGTTAAACAAGCTGTCATTGATTGTGAAATTTTAGTCTGTCTTGCCATCCGTCCGTTCGCTTTTTTCATTTCTGGATGATAACTTTAGCAAGTCTGAACTGAATAGACTGAAATTTGGTATGTGGATTTCCTAGTCCAAAATACATGGCAAGCTCGATTTTATGTTCCGCCCTGCCAATTTTCAACTGAGTTATGGCCCATTGTTGAAATTACCACGGGCGTATTTTTCCACGCCCTAGCAATGCTCATGTTCTTCTTGAGGGATGTTCAGGAAATATAAGCAGACAACAGGCAGTGAATTTATTATAGAAGTGTACAGCTTTCCGATGAATGGCAACAAGTCATATTTCCGACTAAATCCTGAACAGTTACCCATAATTCTGCTTTGGTTAAGAGGTCGATTACTTAGGGCATTACTGTACCTCAGCCGTGTGTTATCAGATCTGGATGAAATTTGACATGGAGGTTCGCCATCTTGACTGCTTTCAAAAGAGGGGCAAATGACATTTGCGTTTGCCATTATAGAGTTATACTTCTATTCAAGCCTTGAAATAGTGTGTCTGTCATTTGCAGAATGAGGTCCCCAGAGGGTGAATTTAGTGATGCTAACCCGCATAGCGGGCTAGCATCACCAAATTCACCCTCTGGGAACCTCATTCTACTAAGGCCTAAGCAGAATGAGGTCCCCAGAGGGTGAATTTGGTGATGCTAGCCCACTATGTGGGATAGCATCACTAAATTCACCCTCTAGGGACCTCATTCTGCAAATGACAGACACTATTTCAAGGCTGGCTTCTTTTTTCATCCTGCCTCTTGACAATGGACAAACCACTGACGTAAATTTATTAAGAAGTCGATTAATTAGAGCATTAGTGTAGAATGATTCCTATTAATTGGTTGGAATTGTTCAGATAATAAGTTCAACATACTTCCTATGGGAACCACCTGTCAATAAATAATCATTCAATTTCTATTTACAGCTACTTTATGGAGCCGTGGTGCATGGCGTTCTATCACGACAGATTCCTTGACTTTAGAGACGAGATTCGTGAACTCATGATCAACCCAGCAGTGAGTGTTAAGCTATTTACTCCCCAATATTACAAGAGAGACAACTCTAAACTGAAAACACGCCATACTCATGATCAACCCAGCTGTTAGTGTAATGGAATCAGGGAGCTAAATGTGTTCTAGAGTCGGGGAATGCTAAAGGTGAAGGTAACTGAAGAATGACCTTCAACTCAGGGGCGCCGGAAGAGGGAGGGCAGAGGGGGCAGCTGACCCTCCTGCCCTTGACCAAGGGGGGCGAGAGGGGGCAGGACTTGCCCTTTTTCTGGAGACAGAAAATGCTTTTTGTGTGTTTAATCTCGTGTTTTTATAGCAAAATGTTACTTTTTTGGTCCAAATACCACCAATTTCACAAAGAATATTAATTTTTTGTCAATTTTATCACAAAACGACCATAAAAACCGAAAAATACCATTAAAATAGGGATTTTTGCCACAATGAATTTAAGGTTATTTTCCCGAGTTTGCGGAGAAAATGCCCTTTTTTGCGGAAAAGTGCCCTTTTTGTAGGCTCTGCCCCCCCCTACCCTACCCTTGGATGCTTCCGGCGCCCCTGCTTCAACTGATACATGCGACACGTTGTTAAAGGATGACATCGCGTTTATTGATTTGTATATTATATCTAAATAATTTAAACTGGTGAATGAATGGGGGAATGGATTTTTGTGAGCGGGAAATTTATTTAACTAGCTGCTGTAGTTCTGGGTTTTTCCATATCAAATTTGGCTGTGGGATAGCCCTGTCGTACACTTTAGATAATCTCAACTGAATGGAATGAAATTTGGTATGTAGGTTGACTAGGTCAAGTTCGATTTCGGGTTCCACCTGCCAATTTTCCCCAGAGTTATGGACCTTTTTGTTGGAATTTGCACTAAATTTTTGTTTCCGGATAATAACTTTAGTAAGTCTGAACTGAATGGAATGAAATTTGGTATGTGAGTTTACTAGCACAAAATACAGGTCAAGTTCAGATTTGGGTGCCACCCCGCCAATTTTCACCAGTTATGCCCTTTTATCATGGTCGCATTTTGCCATACCTTAGTGATGCACTTGTTTTATAATACATTGATGCTCATCTAATAGAGTAATCTACCTTTTATTTCTCTCAGAAACCTGGAGAGGAGACGATGGAGCAGAAAGCAAGAAAACTGGTAGATGAGGATGTTCCGGTAAGATAAACCTGTTCTTAACCCTTTTTATACTAGATGGATTCTCCCGTTCAGTTATGAAAGAATACATTGGAAGGGTCTATTATTCATTACGAGGGCATTCAGGTAATAAAAGCAGATTACAGATAGAAAAACATAACACAAGAGCAGAAGGAATCATTGGTGGGAAATGTTCAGATAATAAGTTCAACAAATGACCTGTGTTGAATTTTATTATCTGAACATTTCCTAAGAGATAACTACTCGTCAATGAGTATTTAATGAAGAAAGGGTTTATTGAATTGATTCTCCCAATGTTATAAATGTATACATTAGATTGGCTTATTATTAAATCAGAGGGGTAGTCCATTCTGCTTTATAGAATAGTGTCCATGCGGAGGCTTTTCTATTCGTTTAAGCAAATTGAATTTCAAATATGCAAAACACATGTTCCAGCAAGAATAAGTTCCATGTGTAGCTTTCAACACAAGAATGAGTTTGCTCATTTCCCCCCCCCCCCCCAACACTCGCAATGAAATGTGAAATCATGTATATAAATAAAATGTTTATTTGTGTTTTGGGGGCTATCACATACTATAATCCATTGTATGTATTATCAATTACATGTGTGTTTACTTTTGGAAAATTGGAATTCCGCCCACCAGCAAGTACTCAGCTATTGACTTCCTGTTCTTTGTGGTTCCCATTGATTGATAGAAGAGTGGAGTATTGTTTGTTTTCCGATTCCTTATTGAAAAAATAATTAGAACATGACTAATGATGTCTCCATCTAGAGGATGTCTCTGTGTCTGGCGTCGTCAAACCATGTGGTGAGGGCTACAGTAATGCTCTAAGTAAGCGACTTCTTAACCACAGCAGAATTATGGGTAACTTTTCCGGATTTAGTCGGAAATATGGCTTGTTGCCATTCATCGGAAAGCTCTCGGGGAGAGCTTTCCGATGAATGGCAACAAGCCATATTTCCGACTAAATCCGGAAAAGTTACCCATAATTCTGCTGTGGTTAAGAAGTCGCTTACTTAGAGCCATTACTGTACTTCTACATGGGATATTGTAGTCTTATAAATGGAATCGTAGGGAAAAATGCCAAAAATCCCAAAATACAAAAAAAATACTGATTTTATAAACAAATGGTTTGGTGCGAGGCAAATTTATCTTAATATTAAACCTAAATATATCATTAAGGGATATTTGAAATAGCTGAAATAAACTGTACTTTGATAATACAGGTGTTAGGATTCCTGTTCAGTCATTTGAAGGGAATGTTCTGAAAATAAGTTCAACAAACATCCAAAGTTATATATATGTCTAATTGAACATTGTTATCCCTTTCATGACTGGAGCTTCTTGACATTTTGCAAAACCCTGTGCCAATGCATTCTCTTATATATGCGAGTCTCCCATATATAGGGGCCTCACATATATTAGAGAATACATTGGCCTAATACTATTTACCTTGACCTTGAAAGCGTGTGTATGGGAGCCTCACATATATAAGAGAATGCACTGGCACATTGTATTTAATGCTGTACCAGCGCAGCTCCCGTCATAAAAGGGTTAATAGCTCCTTATGCCAATTTTTATCAAATTCATGTTGCATAGAAGAACTTGGTCGAAAATTAAAAAATTTTCTTTCAGTTGAACGAGATGCAGAGGTCACAGCTCATGGATATGTATAAGAATGCTGGTGCGAAGTCGGCCATCGAGATGAGACTTCTAAACTTCATCAGCTACAACCATTATCATCTGCCGATGTTTGCGAAACCAGGAATGGTGTGAACGCTGCGATGTTTCATCGATCAATCATTATGAAGAGAGTTGATGGGTTGAAATTAATTACTGATCATTGAGACAAACTCTTTCTTCAGCTCTGACACATTTCAACAAGAGCAACATATGTGAGATAACTCTGTGATACATGGCATATTTATTATGTTTATTTCTTACCCAAATATGATGTACAAAGGATGTGAAAATGAGCTACAATCATTATCACCTGCCGTTGTTTGTGAAACTGGGAATGTTGTAAACCATGTGATGTTTAATTAGCCCTTCCATGGCTGGAGCTTCCTGAAATTTTGAGAAAACCCTGTGCCAATGCATTATCTTATATATGTGTCTCCCGTAGGGAGCCTCGCATATGTAAGATTATACATTGGCCTAACAATATTTACCTTAACCTTGTCAGCCACCACATTCTCTTATATATGCGAGGCTCCTATGGGAAATGAGAATGCACTGGCACAGAATCTATAATGCAGCTCCTGTCATGAATGGGTTAACCCTTTACCCAACAAACCGGCCAAAACCGGCCAAATAAAGCTTCAACAGCCTAAAATATCTTCGGTCTGTCTCAATAGAACCATACAAATATGGGTATCATTGGAACCGGCTCCTTGACCACATTGTGATAGTTACAGTTATGCCCTGTGCCAATGCATTCTCTTATATATGCGAGTCGACCATAGGTCGCCTCGCATATATAAGAGAATGCATTGGCCTAAAAAAATATTTTTTTAACACTTTTTACCATTTTTTTCTTACATTCTTTAACAATTTTATAATTTTTAATGTGTTAAGCCAATGCATTCTCTTATATATGCGAGGCGACCTATGGTCGACTCGCATATATAAGAGAATGCATTGGCACAGGGCCCTTCTGTTGGGTAAAGGGTTAAGGGCTGATTAATGTTGACATTCAGATTGAAGTGACTGTTTTTATGAGTGAAATGTGATAGACTGGTTCTTGTTCTTCTATGCTTGCGATAATGAAATTTAAAGCTAAATTGACCCGAATTGAATATCCTGAATCAGGTTCTAATTAACAATCATTTAAATGATATAATAAGGCTACATAATTTCCAGGTGTTATGCTGCCCCAAAATTGGCAAATTTGGCAAATAGTCAACTTAAGAGATTCTTTTCCAGATGGGATATTTGCCTGTTAACGCTAACTCAGAAACAGTCACTCCGTTTCTTCAAAACCGTACCCATTTTATCACATCAACCGATAGATAGTTGAGTGGTATGAATCAACCCCACCCCCACCCCATATCACCATTTCGTTTATTTTCATTTCAATGAATATTGGCAGGTTTCTCGCTGGAAAAGATGTAAACATGTGCAAAGGATCTGAGATGTGAAAACTGTAGTCAGCTGTCAATATTTTGTGCATATAATTGTCTAGAAATTGTTGCTTTTCTATGACATCACTGATTAATCCAAAGATTATGTTATATTACCTGATTTTTGAAGAGGACAATCATGAATTGGGGAGCTATTTTGAGTAAATAACTTTGACATATTGCTAATATTTTGATTCTCTTCTATGATCAGTTTTCGAATTTGGATCTATGACAATCCAGGTATGATTGAACTCTGTAATCCAGATCCGACATTTTGGACTAAATTAAAAAATGACGTGTATAGTGGTGGAGAAAAGAATCCACCACAACCTAAAGGTGTGGCATAGATAAAAATAAACTCACCCTCTTTGCCAGTTGTTTGTGCTCGGAAAGCCTCATGTTCGGTCCTCGAAATTGGCCATGGCAATAAGCAATGCCATGGAAAACACTGTGGCAACATGTGGAATCTATAATGCAACACCATTAAATTTGCCATGGGACATTTTTCCCAATTTCGAGGGCTGACCCCCCCCCCCCCCCCCCCCCTCCCCCCTTCCCTCATGAGAGATTTTTTCCAACAAAATGGATAACAGTAATCTCCTCTGGATAATCAGTGAGCGAAACAAAATGTTAGTTTTCTGTTAAACTCATAAAAGTGACATCTTCTCCACCCATATGACTTTTTGGTTGCTACTAAACAAACCCCACCTTGACTATAAAATCTCTAAAATATGCCATATAGACGTACAGTTATGTCCTAAATAATCAGAATTATGGGTAACTTTCCGAGAGCTTTCCGATGAATGGCAACAAGCCATATTTCCGACTAAATCCTGAAAAATTACCCATAATTCTGCTGTGGTTAAGGAGTCGATTATTTAGTGTATTACTGCAGGTCCAATTTCCTTCTGAGATCCATAGGTGAACTTTTGATTATATCATCCGTCTAAAAGCTTTTAAACTGGTTTGATATTGTTTCAGTATTCCGCCCTCTGTAGCCGTTATTTATGTTGTAATTCTGCGGAGCTGTGTTACTCAGGCATTGATAATCTGTGATATCTTACAGTATCTATTCCATCTAATTTATTATATATTATTTTGTTTATTTGGACCAGCCTAGAGGGCGACTTGGGAGATATCTTCATCCTAAAATGTGCCAAATCTCCCATTGTTGCCCTAGAAGTTAATTCTATACCTATGCCCTAACAGCATAATTAAAGTCATGTGAAACACTCTGGTAGGGTGTTCAAATAGAAATGGAGAATAATCTCGCTCAGTCGTTATTTTCACTAATATTATATTCCGATGAATGGCAACAAGCCATATTACTAAATCCTGAAATGTTGCCCATAATTCTGCTGTGGTTAAGGAGTCGATTACTTAGGGCATTACTGTAGGATGAAGTGACTTCTCCCAATTTGAGATCTCCAGGCTGGTCCCTGAGAATTTTGTTTATATATATGCATTATTTGTGAAGCAAATAAATTTGTTTTTTGGTTAATTTGTGTTAATAGTTCATTCATTTTGAGGACAATGTCAAGTTTTACCTGGGACCTCAATTTATTTATTATTTTATTTAACACTTCCATGACTGGAGCTTCCTGAAATATTGTGAAAACCCTGTGCCAATGTATTCTCTTATAAATGTGAGTCTCCCACAGGGAACCTCGCATATATAAGAGAATACAATGGCCAAACAATATTTACATTGACTTGTTTAAGCCAGTGCATTCTCTTATATATGAGAGGCCCCCATATCGAAGACTCGCATATATAAGAGAATGCACTGGCACAGGATCTTTAATGCTGTACCAGCTCAGCTCCCATCATGAAAGTGTTGAAAAGAGCACATGTTGACCAAGTACAACAAATTAAAAATATTAGTCAATTTCAGTTAATATGCATGCACGAAACCATTTTCTCATAAAAAGACTATTTTTTAATTGTTTATATGCATAAGGGTCTGACTAATGTTTTTATGTATACGAAAATCACCAAAAATGTTTTGATGAGAAGAGGTAACGAGCACGCCATCGGGGCGTGGCATAATACGCCCGTTTCTGGAGTAGAGTGGGGCAAGGTTTAATTCATTTGTTTGAAATCTTTGACTTCAGAGGAAATAATAACAAAAATAAAACACAATAACTTGGAAACCACATCAGGTAGATTTTAAGTCAAAAAAGGGGCATAAACAAAACCCATATTCGAACTTGATCTGTATTTTGGGGTGGTAATCTAATATACCAAATTTGGAACTGTTCATCAATGAGGCCCAACAATACAGCTGCACACTTGTGATTATACGTATTGTATACTATAACAACACCCTTTATACGTGTGGCTTCACCAGAGTGTGAAAATCAATTAATATCAGTCTTCAATCAGAGGGGAACATCAAAAGTGAATGTTGATGAGTGGGTATTTACGGTACCTGAAATAAGGAAATCCCCTAATTTCACGAACTCGAAAAATAAAAAACGTTGTTTTTTGGGGGATTTGAATGCGGGGTTTTGCTGAATCCGGGAGATATTGGGGGTTATCTGTATTTGCGGAATTGCCATGGCAAACCGGGAGTCTCACGGACAATCCATGAAACTTAACAGCTCTGTCCAGCACCCACCCCACTCACAAGGAATGTCCTAATAGGGGAAAGGAAGAATGACCAGGCAAATATAAAAATGGAGATCATGTGGTCCATGAAGGATAAAACGTCATCTATTGGGATTACCATGGACCATGAATAAATGTACCACAGAACGCACCTATCCCGTGATATTTCCGTGTCACCTCAGTGCACCAATTTTCCGAGCTGATAAGGCTCTGTAATATCTTAATCATGCAATTAATCAGTCCCCTTCTAACCCTTTCAGTGCCAGGTTGATTTTTGTGTCAACCCATATACCCTGTGCCAATGCAATCTCTTATATATGCGAGTCGACCATAGGTCGCCTCGCATATATAAGAGAATGCATTGGCCTAACAATTTTTTTTTTTTTTTCCACAATTTTTTACAATTTGAATATATTTTATTATATTCTTTAACAGACTTATTGTGAAGGTTTAGGGGCCGAGATCGGCCCCTGGCACTCAAAGGGTTAAGTCATCTGAGGTCAAAGTTACCATTCCCATGACATTTCCCTAGCCATGTGGCCAATTTCCTACATATATCCTTAGCTCATGTTAAGGAATGCTCTTTATTGCTCATATGTGCCCCTTTAACCCTTTATAGAGCCCCACATAGACTGGAGCAGACGACACTCTGCAGTGCATACTTCCATCTGTGTGAGGCTCCCTGTGGGATAAATCTCTTAATTAACCCTTTACCCAACAAAACGCCCAAAAACGGCCAAATAAAGCTTCAACAGCCTAAAATATCTTCGGTCTGTCTCAATAGAACCATACAAATATGGATATCATTGGAACCGGCCCATTGACCACATTGTGATAGTTACAGTTAGCCCTGTGCCAATGCATTCTCTTATATATGCGAGTTTGTATGGTTCTATTGAGACAGACCGAAGATATTTTAGGCTGTTGAAGCTTTATTTGGCCGGTTTGTTGGGTAAAGGGTTAATGGATGGATGGCAAGAAGGATGGACATAATACAACTCTTTTTTTCTTCAAATGGGTGTATAAAAAAAAGACAAGTTATCCATCCTTATGTGTTTTAATCTATATGCTCCCACTTAATATATTATGCAAAATAAGTTATTCCTCATAAAAAATAACAACAGATTCATAACAATATGTCTTTCAGAAATTCAGTTTACAAAATTACATTCTACATACATTCTACATATCTCAACTGTAAATGTTTTACTCCTTTGTAACAAAGCGAACAAATTGTTCCAATCAATTATTGCTCTGTGAGGTAGTTCAAAAGACTTCTTGTCACCTAACTGCATTCATAGTAAACTAGCAAGTCTGGATTTTGTGTGTATGACATTTGCAGAATGAGGTCCCCAGAAGGTGAATTTAGCGACGCTATCCCACACAGCGATCTAGCATTGCTAAACTCACTCTCTGTGGACTTCATTCTTCTTAGGACTCATCTTCTGGGAAGTATCTATAGTCTCAAATTAACATTGTTTTTAGTTACTTTTTCCCTTCTGTTCAGTTTCTATATCCCCTAATTTGCTTAAATTGCTTAATCGAGGTGACTAATGGGATAACATTTTCAACCGTGGAACTTCTATTTGATTAGGTCTTCCATAGCAGTTGAGGCCTAAGCAGAATGAGGTACCCAGAGAGTGAATTTGGTGATGCTAGCCCATCATGCGGGGATAGTGTCAGTAAATTCACCCTCTGGGGACCTCATTCTGCGAATGTCAGACACACTTTATCCAGGCTTGTAAACTAGACATATTTTCTAAACTATAAATATTGAAATTTAATGTTACGGTGAAAAGAGAGATTTTGTAATATGAGCATTAATTATCATTATTTAAATGGATGGGACGCAAGGTCTTCAAAATGGATTCATGTCATGAGAAATAACTTAAATTTTATAAAAGTCTGTAAATCAACTGTCATCAACAAGTACATGTGAAAATAGATTGACTTTGTTGTAATTTTATTATTAACCCTTTGAGTGCCAGGGGCCGATCTCATCGGCCCTAAACCTACAAAATAAGTCTGTTAAAGAATATAAGAATAAATTATTAAAATAGTAAAAAATTGTAAAAAAAATAAAAAATTGTTAGGCCAATGCATTCTCTTATATATGCGAGGCGACCTATGGTCGACTCGCATATATAAGAGAATGCATTGGCACAGGGTATATGGGTTGATACAAAAATCGACCTGGCACTCAAAGGGTTAATAACTCTCCAATAAAAAAAATTCACATATCAAAACCATTACATTGTACTGTAACATTAATGTTAAAGTGGCATTATCCAATCACTTCAGTAAGACACCAAAGCTATAAAGTTTAATAAAAACTTGATGGTACACATTGCTAACGGTCAAAGCATTGAAAAATATTCTTAAACAAATCATATTCAGACTAAAATATTTGAACTTACTATGCGATGTTTGTTGACAAATTAAAGTAATAGTTTTGTTTACATAAACAATGGTTCGTTATTGGAGAGCTTTCAATAATGAATACAAGAACAAAGTTTATCTGTTTTTCGTTTCTTGATAATGAGGTTTATATTGACTTTTATTTTTTTTGCGCATTTACCTATTGTGAAGGCCTTGGGTCTCTTTAAACCAACAAATAAAATTCAACTGACCTGTAACCCCCTTTCATGATGGGAGCTGCGTTGGTGCAGCATTAAAGACCCTGTGCCAGTGCATTCTCTTATAGTATATATGCGAGTCTCCCATCGGGAGCCTTGCATAAATAAGAGAATGCACTGGCTTACAAGGTCAAGATAAATACTATCAGGCCAATGTTTCTCTTATATATGTGAGGCTCCCTATGGGAGACTCGCGTATATAACAGAATGCACTGGCACAGGGTTTTTGAAAAATATCAGGAATCTCCAGTCATGCAATTATTAAATGAATGACAAAATATAATAATGATAATAACACTCTTTTCTTTTCTCTTTTCTCCAAAACAAATAATTGCATTGAGATCAAATAAAGAGTATTCTGAAGTACGATATATGATAAGGCTAAAAATTGAATGCATAGAACTGTGCATAGGTAAAAAATAATTCATCAAAAATATAACAATTGTATATGAAAATACTTGCGTCAAAAATAAACGTGAAGTACAGGTGATGAACAAAATTTACATCAATTCTTCCAAAGAGATTTCAGCCTCATAAGTTAACTATAGAGCACTATTTAGTATTATTATTTGATCATAAATTTTCTTCTAAAAGTTCCATACTAAATCATATGGAAATGGAGTGGACAAATTATTATATCTACTGGATTTTCCTATAAATGGGAATGATAGGTTAATAACAATTTAAGACACGCAATGTTATGAGTTATTAATAGGACTTGTAAATCCCTAGGTTATTCCAATGATAAAGTATCGACATTGCTGTGCATTTGATGGATCCATTTACATTCATGTATATACATGGATCATTAACCCTTTACCCAACAGAAGGGCCATGTGCCAATGCATTCTCTTATATATGCGAGTCGACCATAGGTCGCCTCGCATATATAAGAGAATGCATTGGCTTAACACATTGATTGTAAGAAAAAATGGTAAAAAGTGTTAAAAAAATATTTTTTTTAGGCCAATGCATTCTCTTATATATGCGAGGCGACCTATGGTCGACTCGCATATATAAGAGAATGCATTGGCACAGGGCATAACTGTAACTATCACAATGTGTTCAATGAACCGGTCCCAATGATATCCATATTTGTATGGTTTTATTGAGACAGACCCAAGATATTTTAGGCTGTTGAAGCTTTATTTGGCCGGTTTTGGCCGGTTTGTTGGGTAAAGGGTTAAGGTATTTCAGGCCTAATGGGGCTTGCCAACATTGATAGATCATATAATAAGACACTTATTGCATTGTTTCGAGGTTGAAATGAGGATTTATCAACCCTGGGAAGACAATATTCAGTGGCCTCGGTGAATATTAACTTCATCGGATTGATAATTCCTCATGTCAACCTCGAAACATGCAATAATTGTATTATTATATGATCATAAACTTTCTTACTAATTCATATGGAAAAGGACTTGATAAATCACGATATCTACTGGATTTTCCTATTAAATAGGAATGATAGGTTAATAACAAGCTCACGCGACATGATGAGTTATCAATATGAATTGTATGTTGATATAAATCCCTGGGTTAAATTTTGACTTGTTGAATCAGAATCACATTGTTGTCCTTTCGATGGATCCATGTACATATATATACGGGTCAATAAGGTATTTCAGGCCTAATTGGTAGATCATAAAATAAAACACTTATTGTATTGTTTCGAGGTTGACATGAGCATTTATCAACCCTTGGAAGTTAATATTAACTTCCTCGCACTGATAAATCCTCAAGTCAACCTCGAAACAATGCAATAAATGTCTATTATTATATATTAGAATCGGTGTAGGCACTATGTGGCTCAGTATGATGGGTTCAGTGCTTCATATATGTATGAACAATTTATCACATCTCATCAAAATAGCACACCGCAATGTCCCTCATAAGCCTGAGTTTAGTGTGCCTGTCATTTGCAGAATGAGGTCCCCAGAGGGTGAATTTAGTGATGCTATCCCACATAGCGGGCTAGTATCACTAAATTCACTCTCTGGGGACCTCATTCTGCTTACGTCTCATCTTCTCGGGAAAGTTTCTTTAATATCAAATTTCTACAGAAAATTCTTCACATAGATTCTATTTCTTTCTTAGTTTAGTTTCTCTATATCCCCAAATTGGCAGATCGAGGTTCCCAATGGGTGTAGATCACAATATTCACCATTTGGGAACTTCAATCTGAGTCTGTGTCTCCCATAGCAGATGAGGCCATGCAGAATGATGTTCCCAATTCCTATGCAGGATAGCATCACTAAATTCACCCTTTGGGGACCTTATTCTGTAAATGACAGGCACACTAAACTCACGCTTGGTCCCGGACATGGATCAAGCTTGAAAATCGATCCCCATTTTCAATTAATGCCGATTTCGGCATTCAATCACATGACCTCCTCAGATTTATGCGAATAAATTTAACGTTATTGCACTTAATTGTTGTGGATGTTTTGGCCGTACTGGAACAAGTGTTTTTTTTTTATTGGCTCCCAAATTCGGATAAAGTCCACGATGACCAAAAGCTTCGAATAAAGACCGTGATGACCAAAAGCTTCGGATAAAGTCCACGATGACCAAAAGCTTCCAATAAAGATCGTGATGACCAAAAGCTTCAAATAAAGTCCGTGATGACCAAAAACTTCGGATAAAGTCCGTGATGACTAAAAGCTTCAGATAAAGTCCATGATGACCAAAAACTGTGGATAAAGACCATGATGACCAAAAGCTTCGGATAAAGTCCACGATGACCAAAAGCTTCGGATAAAGTCCACGATGACCAAAAGCTTCCAATAAAGACCATGATGACCAAAAGCTTCAGATAAAGAGTGAGGCCTTATTGTGTTGTTGCATCGTTGATAAAGACTGTGATGACAAAAAGCTTCAGAAAAAGAGTGACTTATTATTCTTCTCCGTATTATAAAAGACGTCCCTACATTATGTGGACATGATATACCTGATTCTTATAAATACTGGAATCTTTAGAGTGGATATAAACATTTGAACCTATATGGCGAACATAAACATGTGAATCTTTAGTGACGATATGCGAGTATTGTGGATTAATCTGTGTCATAACCCAGCACTGACCCCAGCCATTTCTCCACTTCTTTGACGTCCATCTTCTTCCTCTTTGCATAGTCTTCAATCTATGTGGAGAAATGATATTTAAAAAAATATAATATATATTTCCTTAAAGAAAGCCTGAACACTGAACTATATGGATAGATGTCCTGCGTTTGTAAAACCATAGTAGAAAAGGGGTTAACTTTTTTGTGGTCGCCTACGGTACCTCGCGGTCTATAGTGGCTTGCTCGTATTAGTCACGCATGCGCAGTCCCAATATAACCAACTGAATACGCCAGTTTATTTTCAACTCAATCAGGAGATTGGCGAGTTGCGGGGTTGGGAATGGCACCGCCATGGGAGGGCCCTATGATAGTTCAGTGTTCAGGCTTTCTTTAAGGAAATATATATTATATTTTTTTAAATATCATATTTCCGCTAAAGGAAGCCGTTCACACTGAACTATATGGATTAGAATGCAAGCCCAGGAGGAGGCACGAGCAATAAAGTTAATAGCCAAATTTTGGAGGGAATGCACTCTTCTAAAACAGATTGTACCTAAATATGAACTCTTTAATGAATCTGTTATGATTAGGTACGTGAAATAACTCATATAATTAGAGTGCTATATTGCCCAAACATGTACCTCCCCCCCTTGTTTTTGGAAGCAACATCCCAGGTGGTGCCATTCAATTCGGAATTGCGAGCGAACCGAGCAATTCTCTGTTCTTCATCCGTCAGTTCTAAGAATCCAGCCGATTTGAGATTCGAGGAGACTAACTCCCTCTCCGCCTTAGCGACATAACGACCTGCACTGGAGGAGGCCCACTCCAAAGATGGCAAGACAACCAACATTAAGAGTTTAACTAACTGCTGTTCACCAATGCAAACGGGAGATAACCTGATGCCCAATCTATGGCACAGGTATCAAATGGAGAGCCCATTAGCCCAAATGGGTTATACAACTATAAGCGAGTCAAGCCATCGGATCAGAGGGAGCCCCCCACCATCGCATGCTGCAGGTGGTCATGCCCAAGCTAATATCCTGGCCAAGCTGGAGGGTGGGGAGAGGTCATTTTTCTCCAATCCCTTCACGGAGGAGTGGCAGGCAAGGCCGTGTCGTTAATTCGATCGTGACCAGGGGGACTCGGCGCTTTACCTCATGGGTACGGCCCCTGCCCTACGCTTAAGTTGCCTAAGGCCATCCAGCCGGTGTCGATACGTACGCACTCGATTTTTGGCAGCTTTAGCGCCCAGAACCGCTAGCGTCTGGTGGGGGCCAAATGGCCTGGAGGTCCCAAGTACCCCTGCAGCTCCACCAGACGTATCCCCACGAATTGGTTGAACCGTCGATACGTAACCGGAGGAGCGTGAACTGGTCCTGCCCTTAGAACAGTTATCACACGTTCACATGTCCCTGAGGTACCTATGTATCACAATATACACATTACGTATATATATATATAAAATGATATAATATAAATATCCGGGGGATATACATATTAAGTTTTCCTCATGAGACCATGTCAGAAGGCCCTTCCAAAGCTGCGCCCATCAATCTAATGGGCGGAGCCAGATCACAGCTCCCTGTCATGATCCAACGTATCACTAAATATAGATATACAACCCCACAGAGAACATGTCTCATGTCGCTGAGGTACCTATGTATCACCGTTTCACAAGATATCATTGCAGAAACCCGGTGACACAAATCTTTCGCATATATAGATATATAAAATGATATAATAGATATATCATGGTGATATATAAGTCATCATGAGATCATGTCAGAAGACCCTACTAAAGCTGCGCCCAACAATCCAATGGTCGGAGCCAGAGCAGAGATCCCTGGCACAATCCAATGTATCATTAAAGATATATATATAGCCCCTCAGAGAACATGGCCGAACACCGCAGGTGACCAGAGCATCCTATGAGAAAGCAAACCGCTACTCTCAGGTGCCAAAACAATAGTGTCGGTACGAGTATTAATTTTGGAGAAATTTCCCAACGAGCACCATCCTTTGGAATGGAGACAGACAGCAAAATGTGCAATCACAAGTATTATGTTCAGCCTAAATCCACACACATTACTATTATTAGGCCATCACGACCACTAGGCACCTGAGAGCAGTCCGCGTTCCCAGCGGAATACCCACCGCGATCCGATTCTAAGAAATGAAGGTGCGCCTTCTACAACCGAAATCAGTTCAAATGATGTAAAATGTAGTCAGATGATGAACACAGGTAAATTTTCACGGTCACCATACGGAATATTCAGGTCTGAGCCTCTGCCCCCCCAAACATGCAGCAGAACGACCTAGGTGTGTGATAGGTCAGTTAGTGTGAAGCATGCAGCAAACTAGGGGAAGACCCGCTCTAAAAATGGCTCCCCTAGGAAGGAAACGAATGAAATTATCATCCTCCTAGTAAAGGAAACACATCCCTTTATAATGTTGTTTTATTTTAATTTGAAGAGCCAAGATAGAGAGGAACTCCCCCGACCTAAGTGGTCCCGCTTATGGCATGTTTAAGGAAGAGAGGACAGCATAGACCGAAATGCGCAGTTGGCAGCATGGCTTCAGGCCCTTATGATCGGGCATCTGTGCCATGGGGATGGGATGCCACTCGAACGGGGTGGTCCCCTGCCTGCGTCTTAGGAAAGGTCGGTAATGCTGGTCAATGAGCTTCCTCGAAAGCTTAGCTGGACAGCGCAAACGTCTTTGCCTGTTTTATTGTCTATGTGCCAGATAATCAAATTGATATGGGCAATAGAAGTATGAAGAGCCATGCTGATGGCCTCTTGTCGGAAAGACTATTGGCAGTGGTCGTGGGACACATGGCAATATAAATGCTTTCCATGTAAATATGCTTCATTCGTGTGTGAAGCATATTCGCCATATCAACGGTATGAAAGGTCGGGACACGTATATATTTTAAAATTCATTGAGACTCCAACTAGTCCATGAATACCTTCAAAACACCTACCATGCCCTTTATGAACAATGCATGCTGTATTGGATGTACAGCCTGTTCTTGTACCAAGCTCACATTTGATATGGTTACTTGCCATAAATAATGTCTCCCCCCACCTTCCTTGTCTTGGAATACCACTGCTATTATATCGTTATTCATTGGGGAACGTCATCCAGGCACGGTCGCCAGTTATTTCCAGTGGGCCAGTTACATGTACCTGGAGGGGTCAAGTCACCACGACTCTAAATACCTGTCAGGCTGGAATCATTCTCATAATTGAATCAAGAAGGGGAAAGGTTGTTCAAACCAAAGTATCTTCAAATATATTTGTAGATAGTGAAACCATGATTAAACAGCGTCAGAGTGACGATAAGCTTCTTGCCTTACTCTAGAGAATGCAAACCGGAGCACCCATGATTTGTAATTTTGTGTCCCAATTAGAGCCATATCCAGAATCGTAGTAACCCAGCAACCCCCCCCCCCCCCCCCCCCCCCCGCTTCTTTTCGGTAAACCTACACAGGAAGGAAAGCAATTATGTTTGTATTCCGGAAGGAGACACCATTTAGTCGAGAAACAACCCAGCAATTTTGAAAGGATGGGTTAATTTTGGATACAATTCAGAATAATAACGAAAATCTGGAATTGAGACAATAGTGAAACTGTCATCACGATTAATTTTAGTGTCATGCTTGCAATCATTAAATGCTAGCAGTTCAAAATTTGACAGTGAAGTACTGTACGAGAATCTAATCATGTACTCAACAGAATTCTGACTCCTGTCAGATGTCAATCCCTGTCTGAAATTAATGACACTTAACGAATCTTAGTACGACAACAGTCATTATTTTTCTGATATTGATAAACTGTAGTCTGATAACTTCAAGCGTCGACCAACACATCGAAATCATAGGAGACATGTGTGACAGTATTAAAACAGAAAACACAAAGTATTTTGTGAAAGCATGTTGTTTTGATGAGATCTAGTGACTCCAGTAGTGTTCTGTAACATGCACACACCTCGGTGTGTACATGGGTCAGCCATCAAGTTTTTATTGTCCACACCCGATTGCACAGCGTAGTGCACCCATGACAACATACCTGAACAAGTGTTGTAATGGGGAAAGTCGGCATTTGCATTCGGATTTTATTCAGTAATCTCGAATGGGACTTGTTATAGCACTTGTCCAATATCAATCTCTGTCGATTTATTAAAGTAATAATGACACTACTGTTTTGACATTGATAAACCCAGATGTAAATTGTAATCAACTTTTAAGTTCAAATGTGACCAACACATCTGTATCAGTTGTATTGAACCATAAAACAACAAAGTATTATAAGAAAGAATGTTGTTCACAACATTATGATAGATAGCGTCAGTAGCGATGGTAATTATTGCTAAATAAATGTCCACGCGTAAATAAATTCCCACGAAATTAGGATACTTCCGGTAGCGAATCACGTGGCATTTATATCTGACAAATTATATCATACCTTATAGGTTCTATAATAATTACATAGATGCATTGCTCACAATAATCTATGCGCCTCGTAAGGCCTTGAAATGGCGGCTGATTATGGCGAAATGTCGATTTTCATATTCAATTTTTTTTAAAGTCCGCCGCCTTTTCGAAAACCCGGACAATTTGTATGTTTGAAGCGAAACGGTCCGTGAATTCGAAACAATAATTCTAAAAACTAACGTGTAGGCGACCAGTAATTATTGTATCGATAAATTGAATTTGTTGTCTAGTTGTTAAACGACAAATTCGGAAAAATACTCCCTTAGACTTCTCGTTCGGTTCGTAGCAGAAAATAAACTGGCGTATTCAGTCAGTTATATTGGGACTGCGCATGCGTGACTAATACGAGCAAGCCACTAAAGACCGCGAGGTACCGTAGGCGACCACAAAAAAGTTAACCCCTTTTCTACTATGGTTTTACAAACGCAGGACATCTATCCATATAGTTCAGTGTGAACGGCTTCCTTTAGCGGAAATATGAATAACAAAACTTATTAATTGCTTTCAGAGTTTAACCCTTTCTATTCTAATTACTCATTGATGAGTAGTTATCCCTTAGGAAATGTGCAGATAATAAGTTCAACAAAGGTTGTGTGTTGAACTTATTATCTGAACATTTCCCTCTAATAGATAGGAATACTTCTGCTCTTGTATTATCTGTCGTCTTCTTAGATTTCCTGAAAACCCCTCAAAATTAATAATAGACCATTCCAGTGTATAATTTTAGAACCGAAAGGGAGAATCCATTTAGTAAAGAAAGGGTTAAATGAGCAATTCAAGTTAACCCTGAGGTTCATGACGGGAGTTGTGTTGGTGCAGCATTAAATACCCTGTGCCAGTGCATTCTCTTATATATGAGTCTCCCACAGGGAGCCTCACATATACAGTAGAATGCACAGGCTTGCAAGGTCAAGTTATATATTGTTAGGCCAATGTATTCTCTTATATATGTGAGGTTCCTAATGGGAGACTCGCATATATAAGAGAATGCATTGGCACAGGATTTGTTTCAAAATTTCAGGAAGCTCCAGTCATTAAAGGGTTAAAGGTACTCAATCCGATTCGATGGTCCCCATATAATCAGATTCCAACAACAACAACATTTTTAGAAATGCCGCTTCAGTTATCAGAATAGATTAATTGCCCAAAACTGATGCTAACCACTGTCAACTATAGTATAAAATTGCCCGAAACGTGTTATTTATCAACATTTTGTTGAACGAAATTTGGCCTTATTATCAACATAAAGCCTCTTGATTTTGAAGTTATCCATCTTCATCTGCAATTTGGTCTGAGACCTTTGGCTCGTTGACTTTTTAGTGGGCCACTAATAAGTCTTGAAGATACCTAATCGATACCTAATAACTCTGAGCTATGATAGGTGGGTTCCTTGACTAGAATCAGATATTTTACCCCCCCCCCCCAACTAAATAGTAATTGAGGGGTGCTTAATCGGATTATGCATCTTTAAAGTGGCTAATGGGTGAACAATTTATTCACCGTCACAGACATCTGTAAAGATTTGATGCCACCATTTTATATTCATAGTAAAATATTTAAAGTGATGTGAAACACTCTGGTAGGGTGATCAAATAGAAATGGAGAATATTCTTGTTCAAAGTAGTTATTTTTACAAATATTATATCTAAATTGACAACACACATCATCATTCTTATATATATTAATTAAATGCAGCGACTCTCGATGGCGAAATCGTTTTCATTAGTTTATTGCTGATAGATGCATCCCGAATAGAGTACTGAATATTTACAATTGAGCGTAGTTCAGACGATGTTTTCTATGGAGTGATACTGTCGATTTGCTTCAGATTTTCGGCAGTGTCAGTAGAATGTTGCATTCCTCCAATTTCCATAGTGCCTGAGTACTAACTTATCAGTTTCACGCACAAGTCCATAATATGTCTTTGAACTCATACATGCATTAGTGCTGTGGAAATTGAATGCAGGACATTGGTTGGTTGAAATCATGTCACGTGACATAGCATGTAGGCCCTAACTTGTTTCCATAATGTTTGGAACAAACTTACAACTCTATATCAGGATATCATTCAAAACGGATAAATGTTTTTATACTCTGCTAGTTAAGTGTAAATATAAGGAATGTTGTTTCCTCGAAAGTGCTTAACCCTTTCAGTCCCAAGTCTGATTTTTGTATCAACCCATATTTCCTTGATCATCTTTCAAATTTATTGATTATAATAATGTGATACATTGATGGAAAAAGCTCTAAGAGCTCTTTCCATCAATGTATCACATTATTATAATCAATAAATTTGAAAAAATGATCAAGGGAATATGGGTTGATACAAAAATCGGACTTGGCACTGAAAGGGTTAAAGGTACTGAATCCGATTAAGTGCCCCTCAATTACTATTTATATGGCTTCGGGGTTAAAAAATATTTGATTTGAGTCGATGAACCTACCCATTAAAGCTCAGAGTGATCAGATATCGATTTTTAAAATCTATTATTTTTCACCACCTGGAATATTTAGTGGCCCAGTAAAAGTCAACGAGAAGACTGTCACGGACCAAATTGAAGATGAAGATGGATAACTCTAAAATAAAGTTGCTTTTTTGTGTCAGATATTTGACAAACCAGCAAAATTTCGTTGAATAAAAAGTTGATAAATTACAGGTTTGGGGCAATTTTATACAATAGTTGACTGTGGTTAGCATTATTTTTGGGCAATTAATCGATGCTGGTAACTGAAGCGGCATTTCAAAAAATTTGTGGTTGTTGGAATCTGATATGGGGGATCATTGAATCGGATCGAGTACCTTTAAAAATGATGTTTGTGGAAAGATATCTCGTCGCCGGTGCCCAGAAAGTTAACTCAGATGGACCTCATATTCAGGTTAAATTAGTGGCTAACGAAAATACATTTACTGCAGAATTCACAATACACTTTATTATTGAGATAAGATGGGGCTAATCAGTCACACAAAGACAAAAATAAGATCTCTACAATTAATTATGTCACACAAAGGCTGGCTTACTGTCATAACTCTGATGTCATTACCTAATTCCATTACCACTCGGCCTAGATAGAAATCTGGTCCATGAAACAAAAAAATTTAGGAAAATCCATAAAAGTACTTAAATGACTTAGTAAAGATAGAGAGTTGAGAGTTTGTGATTAGAAACTTGGGAGTTGCTTCTTTGACATCTAAATTTACATTCGACCTGGGAATTCTTGACATAATACGTACAGGTGGTGGTTTTATGATGAAAAATTGGACAGGGAATCTTAAAGTAATAAGCACGTTTTTGGATATAGGGTTTTTACATCTGGACTTGCGGACTTACAGTCGGTCACACAAAAGCAAACAATAAGGTATCTGCTATTAAATTTCACTCAAAGACTGGATTAGTGTGATTAACTCTGATTTGATTACCTACTTCCATTACTACTCGGCCCAGATAGAAATCTGGTTCATGAAACAAAAATATTTAGGAACATCCATAAAAGTACATCACAAAGCAAAGATAGAGAGTTTGTGATTAGAAACTTGGGAGATCTTTCTTTGATATCTAAATTTACACTTGACTTTGCAGTGCTTTGTATACTATGGTTTTGGGATTTAGCAGATAGTCTTTTAACCCTTCGAGTGCCACATAAGTCTGTTAAAGAACATAAGAATAAATTATTAAAATTGTAAAAAAAAAAAAAAAAATAATGTTAGGCCAATGCATTCTCTTATATATGCGAGGCGACCTATGGTCGACTCGCATATATAAGAGAATGCATTGGCACAGGGTATATGGGTTGATACAAAAATCGACCTGGCACTCAAAGGGTTAAACATGACTGGACACAAATATCAACTATATGATGATTGGGATTTATAGATAGTGTTGGATGTTTAAACATGTTGGATAAAATTATCCATGATCGAGTGAAGAGAACATATATAGGACACTGTCCCATTTATCCCAAATGCATTTCTGAGTGAGACATTCCATTTACATGATTGTTTTTTCAATGTTATACTCTTGGTTAAATAAAAGAACAGCTGCTTCAATACTTAATGCACAGAGAATGTTAGTTTGGGTTTAATTTTCTCAAAGTTTCATTGAGGAATACCCTGAGCAGGTCTGAAAATATGGTGCTGGAGATTTGCAGAATGAGGTCCCCAGAGGGTGAATTTAGTAACAGTACCCAGCACAGGGGGTGGGGGATGGGGGGGGGGGGTGGTGGTTGTGGGGACAAGTCCACAAAAAAACCTGACAAAGCTCATAATCACAAGTTCACAGGTTCCGGCATCGAAAGCAAGGCTGAATTTAGTGTGTGACATTTGCAGAATAAGGTCCCCAGAGGGTGAATTTAGTGATGCAATATCCCGCACTGCGGGCTAACATCACCTATGGGGACCTCATTCAACTTAGGCCTCAACTGCCAGGAGAGCTGGGATCAGCTTGTAGTCCACCAATTGATGTTGGTGATGTTCACCCATTAATCATCTCGATTATGCATTTTATCTTCTGCAAATTAGGGGATATAAAAACTCAACAGAAAGGAAAAAGTAACTAAAAATAATGTTAATTTGAGACTATAGATACATCCCAGAATATGAATCCTAAGCAGAATGAGGTCCCCAGAAGGTGAATTTGGTGATGCTATATTAGAACTGGTGTAAGGACTGTGTGGCTCAGTATGATGTGTTCACTTCTTCATATATGCACTAGTTTCGTGTGCCTGTCATTTGCAGAATGAGGTCCCAAGAGGGTGAATTTAGTGACGCTATCCTGCATATCGGGCTAGCATCACTAAATTCACCCTCCGGAGACCTCATTCTTCTTAGGCCTCATCTTCTCTGGAAAGTTGTTTTATTATAAAATTTCTATAGAAATTTCTTCACATAGATTCTATTTCTTTTTTAATTTCTCTACATCCCCAAATTGGCAGACGACACATTGCATAATCGAGGTTCCCAATGGGTGTACAT
This sequence comes from Siphonodentalium dalli, assembly GCA_032622095.1. Lineage (NCBI taxonomy): Eukaryota > Metazoa > Mollusca > Scaphopoda > Gadilida > Siphonodentaliidae > Siphonodentalium > Siphonodentalium dalli. Next base: position 42,552,829 of record CP136066.1, read on the forward strand.
CACAATATTAACCATTTGGGAACTTCAATCTGAGTCTATGTCTCTCATTGCAGATGATACCTGTGGGATAGCACCCTCTGGGGACCTTTTTCTGCAAAATCCAGGCTTGATCCAGAGGGGCTCAATAAAGGTTAATCCAATCTAGAAAATGAATAGATCTCACCTGATCTTTACATAGCTTTCCCGTTGCAAAGTAATGCGATTTCGGATGAGCCAAGTACATCCCTGAAACGGACGAGGCTGGGTCCATCGCTAGCGACTCCGTTAACGTAATGCCCACTTTATCAGCCTCCAGCAGTTTCCACATGGTTAGTTTCTCTGTATGATCGGGCTGTGTGGGGTATCCAGCAGCTGGACGGATTCCCTGTAAGTTTTTATACATTTATTGCATTGTTATGATGTAAACTTAATAAACGGTAGATTCAAAATATTTATGTGTTTTGACTGAAAGAAAACTTCAATTTGTAAATCCAAACATATTGTTTTTTGGCTCAATCAGACCCTGTGTTCATATTGACTCCGTTGTTTATTATTAACAACTCTTCCATGACTGGAGCTTCCTGAAATTTTGTGAAAACCCGGTGTCAATTTATTCTCTTATATATGTTAGTCTTCCATAGGCAGCCTCACATATATAAGAGAATACATTGGTCTAACAATATTTACCTTGTCCTCGTTAGCCAGTGCATTCTCTTATATATGGGAATCTCCCAAAGGGAGCCTTGCATATATAAGAGTATACATTGGCCTAACAATATTTACCTTGTCCTTGTAAGCCAGTGCATTCTCTTATATATGCGAGTCTCCCATAGGAAGCCTTGTATATATAAGAGAATACCCTGTGCCAATGCATTCTCTTATAATATATAGGGAGCCTCGCATATATAAGAGAATACATTGGCCTAACAATATTTACCTTGACATTGTAAGTGAGTGCATTCTCTTATATATTCGAGGCTCCCTATGGAAGACTCACATATATAAGAGAATGAACTGGCACAAGATGATATAAAAGTTCCTTTTCTGCTGATATTCACGATTTTAGTACCTTCTGAGGTGACATATTCTTACCTATCTTCCCACCCCACCCCCTTGTTGTATGGCAGGAGGGGCAGGTGCGATCTCTGCCCCTTAATCTAGGGGTGTATTAATTGCTGATGTTGATAATCAATCCGTTACATTAATAAACAATTAGTGTATCACTGAATACATTACAAGATTATAGTTTAGCAAGGGAAGCCTAACTGTCTTAGTAAAGAGTAGGTCGGTATAACTTGTCGTACGTTGCTTGTTAAGTATGATAACTTTTTGTATTAAAATATAGGGTAACTGATTTCACTTGGGTTAAGCTCTTCATGTGAATTGTCATGATCAGCAATGAGATATGTTTTCTGAATAAGTGGGACGAGTACTCTTTCGTTTATATAGAGGACATTCAAGCCTTGAAATAGTGTGTCTGTCATTTGCAGAATGAGGTCCCCAGAGGGTGAATTTAGTGATGCTACCCCACATAGCGGGCTAGCATCACCAAATTCAACCTCTGAGGACCTCATTCTGCTTACATCTCAGCAGAATGAGGTTCCCAGAGGGTGAATTTGGTTATGCTAGCCCAATATGCAGGGTAGCATCACTAAATACACCCTCTGGGAACCTCATTCTGCAAATGACAGACACACTATTTCAAGGCTTGAGGACATTATATCCAGAGGGCACGAACAGGTCAGACACCTTATGGTGAATAAAATTAATCAGTGAAAACATTAGTTTGGTTTTACTTCTGTGCAAGCCTGAGTTTAGTGTATCTGTCATTTGCAGAATGAGGTCCCCAGAGGGTGAATTTAGTGATGCTATCCCGCATAGCAGGCTAGCATCACTAAATTCACCCTCTGGGGACCTCATTCTGCTTAGGCCCTCAACTGCTATGGTAGATATAGGATCAGATTGAAGTTCCCCAGTTGAACTTGGTGATGTTCACCCATTGGGCACCTCGATTATGGACTTTACCTTCTGCAAATTAGGGGATATACCGGTAGAAACTTCCCAGATGGGAAAACGTAACTAAAAACAATGTTAATTTGATACTATAGATACCTCCAAGAAGATGAGGCCTAAGCAGAATAAGGTCTCCAGAGGGTGAATTTGGTGATGCTAGCCCGCTATGCGGGATAGGATCACTAAATTTACCCTCTGGAGACCTCATTCTGCAAATAACAGACACACTATTTGCAGGCTTGCTTCTGTGAACAACGACACCCTTTTCAGTTACTTGTTGGCGAAACAAAAATAACTATACTCGTTCTTCTTTAATCTTTGGAAAAGAATATCAACTGCACAGGAATAGACGTTTAATTAATGAAACTAAAAACACCTGTGACTAAACAAGTCTTGACATTTTGACCACCAGCATGAGTAGCCTATGGATTACCTGGTATTTAACTTTGAGGAGGTCGGTCGTGTCTAATCCCTCGTCTTTGGAGAATCCCCAGAGATCAGATCTAACTCTCGCATGGAGTTCCTCAGCAAAAGCCTGAAAAATACCCACACTGATATATATCTAAGGTACAGTAATGCCCTAAATAATCGACTCCTTTAATGGCAGCAGAATTATGGGTAACTTTTCAGGATTTAGTCGGAAATATGGCTTGTTGCCATTCACCGGAAAGCTCTCAGTGAGAGCTTTCCGATGAATGGCAACAAGCCATATTTCCGACTAAATCCTGAAAAGTTACCCATAATTCTGCTGCCATTAAAGGAGTCGATTATTTAGGGCATTACTGTAGTAATACACAATTTCCAGCAATTTTGTCCAACCTGAGAGAGGATACTGTACTTCAATCTATGCTGAGCCATTATTGCATACACAAAACACTTAATTTTACCTATTTTGTTTTTTACTCAAATTGATCATTTTCAACACAAAAACCATGACAGAGTGAATGTAAGCAAATAAGCTTCTTCCAATTAATAGAACTATGTTAGGGCTGAGAACAATTTGAAATAATTTTTTTTTTTAAATAAAAATATTTTGCAAGTGCAGATGACAGAATTCAGGGGAGAGAAATCGGGCTATTTTCCTGTAACCAAACACAGAGTTGGCCTCCACTGATTAGGAAAATCATGTAACGTATCCAACTGTTTCCCTTTTTTTGTGAACTTTCCCAGTTTTGTAAAATAGTTAAACAGTCAAACCAGTAATGTCACCCCCCCCCCCCAGATACTTATTAGTCTATATTTCTGACCCCCTATAATCGATAAGTCGTGTACTGCAACCTTAAGTCCCCATCAGGCACGGGAATATGGTACCAGACATTTGCATAATGAGGTCCCCAGAGGGTGAATTTATTGACGCTACCCTGCACAGTGGGCAAGCATCGCCAAAAATTCATCCTCCGGGAACCTCATGCTGCATGGCCTCATCTGCTATGCGAGACCCAGACACATATTTAAGTTCCCAAATGGTGAATATTGTGATGTGAACACATTGGGCACCTTGATTATGCAATGTGTCGTCTGACAATTTGAGGATATAGAGAAACTATTAAAAAAAAAAAAAAAAAAAAAAAAAATTCTTTCTGAAAAAACTTGTTAAATTGATAATAAAGATACCTTAGAAAAGATGAGGCCTAATAAAAAAGAGATCCCCAGAGGGTGAATTTACTGATGCTTGCCTGCTGCGTGGAGGAGCTTCACTAAATTTATCCTCTGGGGACCTCATTCTGCTGCGTGGAGGAGCTTCACTAAATTTATCCTCTGGGGACCTCATTCTGCTGCGTGGAGGAGCTTCACTAAATTTATCCTCTGGGGACCTCATTCTGCTGCGTGGAGGAGCTTCACTAAATTTATCCTCTGGGGACCTCATTCTGCAAATGTCCGCCATCATATTCTCAGGCTTGCATAAGCCCATCATGCTCTATTTATAGAGTTCAAGAAGAAAGGCACATAACTCTGGTGAGAATGGATGAAATCCATCATATGGGGGATATCTTTTAACCCTTTACCCAACAAACCGGCCAAAAACGCCCAAACAAAGCTTCAACAGCCTAAAATATCTTCGGTCTGTCTCAATAACACCATACAAATATGGATATCATTGGAACCGGTTCATTGACCACATTGTGATGGTTACAGTTATGCCCTGTGCCAATGCATTCTCTTATATATGCGAGTCGACAATAGGTCGCCTCATATTGGACTATCACTCTACCAAACCAGAGGTGGGACAGACAGTATAAGGTAATTCATACATACTGCTATATACACCCCCATAACTAGGGGTCGGGGGCATAATAACTTGGTTCTTATATTTTATAAGAAGTCATATGCGCGTTTTATTATCAATATCCAAATAAGTTTTAAATTGTGATAAGGTAATGGTAAAATTATACATGTATTTATCCACCTCTCACTGGCTCTAATGCCTACATAAACATAAACATAACGTAGCTTTATTTGGACATCATACCTTTATTATGTGAGTGCTACTTTCATGATGTAATTGCATAGTGAATCAGGGATGTCAACCTGTCAAAATGATGACATTGTGATTTCGAAAAGTTTTTATCGTCTAAAATCCACCACAATTGATAAAAAAATTCATAAACAGATATGTGTTTTCGCTCTATAACATCTATAAACCATTAGAACAACGCCAGTCTAGATAACTATAAACTTAACCAACCAACTATTTCACTCTTAGCTGCACTCCAGTTTTCCCCGTGTCATGAATACTAATCTGTTTGCTTGACCTCATAAATGTAAGGGCGTCATCGAAGTAACGAATTTAAAACTTTGGAAAATTACAGATTTCTCCCACAAGTTATGTGGTGGATAAATAAAATATGCAGCTAATGATGATATTAAAGTACTGACCTCGGCTAACCTGTCTGCTAAAGCCTTCACCATGATGATATTAAAGTACTGACCTCGGCTAACCTGTCTGCTAAAGCCTTCACCATGATGATATTAAAGTACTGACCTCGGCTAACCTGTCTGCTAAAGCCTTCACCGTGATGATATTAAAGTACTGACCTCGGCTAACCTGTCTGCTAAAGCCTTCACTATGATGATATTAAAGTACTGACCTCGGCTAACCTGTCTGCTAAAGCCTTCACCGTGATGATATTAAAGTACTGACCTCGGCTAATCTGTCTCCTAAAGCCTTCACCATGATGATATTAAAGTACTGACCTCGGCTAACCTGTCTGCTAAAGCCTTCACCATGATGATATTAAAGTACTGACCTCGGCTAACCTGTCTGCTAAAGCCTTCAGTACTGACCTCGGCTAACCTGTCTGCTAAAGCCTTCACCATGATGATATTAAAGGACTGACCTCGGCTAACCTGTCTGCTAAAGCCTTCAGTACTGACCTCGGCTAACCTGTCTGCTAAAGCCTTCAGTACTGACCTCGGCTAACCTGTCTGCTAAAGCCTTCACCATGATGATATTAAAGTACTGACCTCGGCTAACCTGTCTGCTAAAGCCTTCACCACGATGATATTAAAGTACTGACCTCGGCTAACCTGTCTGCTAAAGCCTTCACCATGATGATATTAAAGTACTGACCTCGGCTAACCTGTCTGCTAAAGCCTTCACTATGATGATATTAAAGTACTGACCTCGGCTAACCTGTCTGCTAAAGCCTTCACCGTGATGATATTAAAGTACTGACCTCGGCTAACCTGTCTGCTAAAGCCTTCACCATGATGATATTAAAGTACTGACCTCGGCTAACCTGTCTGCTAAAGCCTTCACCATGATGATATTAAAGTACTGACCTCGGCTAACCTGTCTGCTAAAGCCTTCAGTACTGACCTCGGCTAACCTGTCTGCTAAAGCCTTCACCATGATGATATTAAAGGACTGACATCGGTTAACCTGTCTGCTAAAGCCTTCAGTACTGACCTCGGCTAACCTGTCTGCTAAAGCCTTCAGTACTGACCTCGGCTAACCTGTCTGCTAAAGCCTTCACCATGATGATATTAAAGTACTGACCTCGGCTAACCTGTCTGCTAAAGCCTTCACCACGATGATATTAAAGTACTGACCTCGGCTAACCTGTCTGCTAAAGCCTTCACCATGATGATATTAAAGTACTGACCTCGGCTAACCTGTCTGCTAAAGCCTTCAGTACTGACCTCGGCTAACCTGTCTGCTAAAGCCTTCACCATGATGATATTAAAGTACTGACCTCGGCTAACCTGTCTGCTAAAGCCTTCAGTACTGACCTCGGCTAACCTGTCTGCTAAAGCCTTCACCATAATGATATTAAAGTACTGACCTCGGCTAACCTGTCTGCTAAAGCCTTCACCATGATGATATTAAAGTCATCCAGCTTCTCTTCATACCTGAATAAAATATTTAGGAAATTGCTTGAATATACATCAACAAGCCTTGAAATAGGGTGTCTGTCATTTGCAGAATGAGGTCCCCAGAGGGTGAATTTAGTGATGCTACCATCACCAAATTCACCCTCTGGGGACCTCATTCTGCTTACACATCAGCAGAATGAGGTTCCCAGAGGGTGAATTTAGTGATGCTACTCCATTCAGCGGGCTAGCATCAACAAAATCAACCTCTGGTAACCTCATTCTGCATAAGCCTCATCTTCTGGGAAGTATCTATAGTCTTAAATTAACATTGTTTTAGTTACTTTTTCCCTTCTCTTCCAGTTTCTGTATCCCCTAATTTGCAGAAGATAAAATTAATAACCTCAACTGGGGAACTTCAATCTGATCCTAGGTCTCCCATAGCAGTTCAGGCCTAAACAGAATGAGGTTCCCAGAAGGTGAATTTGGTGATGATACCCCACCACGTGGGATAGCACCACTAAATTCACCCTCTGGGGACCTCATTCTGCAAATGTCAGACACACTATTTCCAGGCTGTATAAACATATTTAAACTTCAAATAATCGACTAAATCCTGAAAAATTACCCATATTTCTGCTGTGGTTAAGGAGTCGATTGTTTAGAGCATTACTGTATGTGAGTGACTTACATTTTGCATAATTTCTGCGCTCCATGAATTGAAACAGCAAAGAGACCTATATGATCCTTGAGTCCTGATTCCTGTGGTGCGATGTAGTCAGATAGACAGAGGTATGGTTCATTGGAATGTACGTCTTTTTCAGCCTGCCAAAACAAAAGGTGAAAAAGGGTCTATAATTGGTTAAACAATTTGTGGGGAAAGATGATATAAGATGATGTATTGATGTAAACTTATAGTCTGGTCGATAAAAGGTTTGACCTAGAAAAAAACTTGGACTAAAATCCGCATTTTCTGTAATTCAAGATGGCGTCCAAGATGGCTGCCATTTTCCTATAAGTCAGCTTGATGCAATTAGAGTGAGAACATTTTGTCATATGTATACGCATGTATACATTTTTGTGAAGTTAAGACATAACGCTACCTTTAACCACCAAAATTGGAACTCCCCGTCCAAGATGACCACCAAAATGGCGACCGGAAGTGGAATTTTTACGTTTTTTACTAACATCTTTAAGATAAGTTTCTGTGGTTTGGAAATGGTTGAGAATTGTGACTTTATTTTGTATTTATCATGTTAACTGACCATTGGAGCAATGAAATAAGCTGTTCATGGGGTCCGCACCCCTTCCGATCACTCAATTATTCGATTTTACAAAACACGATATAACATTTCACAAAAGATCCCCATTGGGATTCTAGTCATATTTCACCAAGAAGTGGGAAGAACTGTGCAATGTAAGTGATGCATTCTATATCTTATTTATATTCAAACTCAATGGTACCAAAATTGTCACTTTGGCTCAAAGTGGCTGCCAAAATGGCCACCAAAATATGGAAAATGGTAATTATTATCCCAGTGCCATGCAACTGCTTACAAGTTGTGGTGATGCATACAATTGACTATTCTGTCTTATATAGCTTGACTACTAACATTTCTGATACATCTTGGGTATTTGTTACTATTTTAACCACTGAAGTTACCAGAATTATTCGAAATTTTCTGTCACAAACCTGATATCAAAATCAAAATATCGCTGTTCAGGTTTGAGCCATTTTTAAAATGTAAAATGGAACTATGTTTGGTATCAAAGATGTTTATTGTTCTGATATGTGTGACATGTGTCACACTGAGGTGTTTTAGAACAAATTACTCAAGATGGCATCCAAAATGGGAACCAAATTTGGTAAATATTATTATATACATATGTGTATATACGTGGTGTATATGTAAACATAATCAATTGCGACTCATGTGTTACTTAATCAACTAAATGTCCCGGTACCCTATGAGGCATGACAAGTTCATTTTGAGGAATGCAATATGGATTTTGCCAAAAACTTCCTTGTTTTTGAACGGAAATGGGCAGAACATTCAAACAGAACTGAGAGGGATCATATTATGTGGCCATTAGCATCAACATTGATCAACTTAATACAGTGTGTATGTCTGATGACTGTATGGTCATAGGCGAGGTGAGTAGGTACACATGGAGTTATTGTATTCATGAATGATGTGAAAAGTTATACAATGTGTGATGTGACCATATGGTCATGGATGCGGTGTCCATGGTGAGATGTATAGGTATATAATGAGTAGCTGTATGGTCATGTGTGAGGTGAACATGTTTACAGTGATTGGCTGTCTGGGCATAACGAGAGCAGCTACACTGTCCTGTATGTATATATATGGAGTGACTGTGTGGTCAGGGGTGGGCTGTATAGGTGTACATTGGGTGGCTGTATTGTCATGGGTGGGTGTATATGTATACATATGTTGGATGTATGATAATGGATGGGTGTATGGATAAATAGGGTGTGGTTGTATGGTTATGCGCAATGTGTATATGTGTACATGGAATGACTGCACGGTCATTGTTGAAGTGTATATGCATACCTGGAGTACACTTTGATGGCCATTGGCAGCTAGTCTATATAGAGAGTGACCTCATGGTGGTGTGTGGAATATATATGTTTATATGTAGGGCCTATTGTATTGTCATTGGTGGTGTGTACAAGTATACAGTGAATAGCTGAATGCTCATGGAGAGGGTGTATACGTATACAGCCAGTGGCTGAATTGTCACGGTTGAGCTGTATATGCAATTCTGTACGAATGACCATGTGTGCGGGTATTGGTATATCTAGAAGGGCTGTATGGCCATTGATGAGGTATATATATACACCTGGAGTGATGCTGTGGTCATGGGCGAGGTGTATATGTATATCATGAGTGACTATATGGCCATGGCACGGCCAATATGTATATAGGGATTGACAGTATGGCAAAATTAATGGTGGGGGTGAATTGATATACACAGAGTGACTATGATCACGAATGTGGTTTATGCGTATACAGCAACAGGCTGAATTGTCATGGGTCAGGTGTATATGCAAGTCTGGAGTGTATGAATGGCCGTGTGTGCGGTACGGGACATTGATATATCTAGAAGGGCTTTAAGGCCATTGAGAGGTATGTGTATATACCTGGAGTGACTCTATGGTTTTGGGTTGGGTGTATATGTATATCTTTAGTGGCTATATGGCCACGGGTGTCACAAATATGTATATATACAGGGAGTGAGACTGTATGGCCACTGGTGAGGCAAATAGATATACAAGAAGTGATGTATTATCATGGATGTAGCGAACAGGTATAACAGGAGTGACTGTATGGTCATCGGTGGGGTGTATATGTATATCTTTAGTGGCTATATAACTATGCATGTGGCAAATAAATATACATGGAGTGAATGTATGGCCTATGGTGAGGCGAATAGGTATACAAGAGGTTACTTTATGTTCATGTATGTAGTGGATATGTATACAGGTCGTGTGAGGTGTAGGAGTATACCAGGTGTGACTCTGCATGGTTATTCACGGCTATAGGGCCATGCGTTGGTGTATGGGTAAACCCAAGTGTGGCTGTATGGTAATGGGTGAGGTGTATGTCTATACACTGAGTGGCACATGGTCATTTATGTGGTGTTCATGTATATATGGAGTGACTGCATGCTCATGTGTGATTTGTACTGGTACACCTTTGGGTGACTATCGCTTTCCACAATAACTCAAGGATATGTTAATCGATAGAGGTAATATCAGAGTGTTCTCCACATTAATTGCGTTTTATATGCAATGTGAAGAAAACGGTTTTCCTGACAATAGTTTATAAGAACCAATTTTGATGCTAATGGGCCAGAGTAGCCACATAATATGATCCCTTTCAGTTCAGTTTCAACGTTCTGTCCATTTCCGTTAAAAAACATGGACAGAATCCCAAAAGAGGTGTTCCGCTAAATCCATACTGCATCCCTTAAAATGAATTTGTCATGCCTCATAAGGTGCTGGGACAACCAGAATATAAGATTTAGTTGTCAGTTGTCAGTTGATTAAGTAGCATGTTTAATAACCAAGTGAGTCACAATTTGCTACCATTTCGGAACAGCAGAGAATAGTGTTCGGAATATAAACTTTTTACCAAATTTGGTTCAGAATTCTCAACCAGTTCCAAACCACAGAAATTTATCTTAAAGATGTGAGTAAAAAACGTAAAAATTCCACTTCCGGTCACCATTTTGGTGGCTGGTCACCATTTTGGTGGCCGGTCACCATTTTGGTGGCCATCTTGGACTGGGAGTTCCAATTTTGGCACATAAAGGTGGCGTTATATCTTAGCTTCACAAAAATGTATACATATGACAAGATGTTCTCACTATAATTGCATCAAGCTGATATATAGGAAAATGGCAGCCATCTTGGACGCCATCTTGAATTACAGAAAATGCTCAAAGCGGATTTTAGCGGATTTTGGATATGTTATAGAGGAGAGCTTCCTCTTCAAAATGGTATAAAAACAACTTAGTCCAAATTTTTTATAGGTTGACCCTAAAATTTGAGTTTATCGACCAGACTATTAGGTAATAAAAGATTCAATATATTTATGTTTTTTTTACTGTAAGAAAACTTTGTGAATTCAAAAATTTTGCTGAAATCTTATCTCAATCAAAACCTGTGACCGTATTGACTCTGTTGTTTATTATTAATGGTACTCAATCTGATTCGATGGTCCCCATATAATCAGATTCCAACAACAACATTTTTAGAAAAACCGCTTCAGTTATCAGAATCGATTAATTGCTAAAAAATGATGCTAACCAATGTCATCTATAGTATAAAATTGCCGAAACATCAACATGTTGTTCGACAAAATTATGCCTTATTATCAACACAAAGCCTCTTGATTTTAGAGTTATCCATCTTCATCCCCATTTTGGTCCCGAGACCATCAGCTCATCAACTAATAAGTCTGGATGGTGAAAAATAATAGATTTCAAAAATCGATATCTAATAACTCTGAGCTTTGATATGTGGGTTCCTTGACTCGAATCAAATATTTTTAACCCCCGAATCCAAATAAATAGTAATTGAAGGGCGCTTAATTGGATTATGCATCTTTAATGCTTAAAAACTTAAATAATTTATGTCGAACTATCATATTGCACTATTGCTCAGCGCAGACAATCAAGTACTGCAGGGTGGACAAAGGAGTACACCAGTTCAAAGAGGCGAGAACAACGATAGAGTATTTATCGCTAACAATGAGTAAAAATGAGTTCAAAGCTTTATACGATCAGAATGGATTATCTTCACACAAATAGTAATTTTGGGGCTCATGTTTGTCCAACATCAAAAGAAAGCAAGCCGTATATAGCATGTCTCTGATTTCAAAACAAATATCTTGTTTCTATTATTACTGGAAACTGGCTAATTAGAATTAAAACAAAATTAGATTCTTTAACCCTTTCAGTGCCAAGTCTGACTTTTGAATGTATCACATTATTATAATCAATAAATTTGAAAAATGATCAAGGAAATATGGGTTGATACAAAAGTCGGACTTGGCACTCAAAGGGTTAAATCCTTTGACACTCGTCCTTTGAACTGACCTGCTGCCGAATTCCATGTAATATCGCTTTATTCTGGCCATTCTCATCAAAGACTATGATGTCATCACCGCTACTGTTTGCTGCATAGAACGCCACACATCCTCGTGCTGTGAGGCTGCCATTGGTTATCACAGTCTGTAGCATCTTCTGGGCGTCATTGTAGAGTTTCTTAGCCTCGGCACCTGGAGCACAGATGACAAAGCAGTCAGAAGATCTACCACACAGAGCCAAGCCTTGGAATAGTGGCTGTCATTTGCAGAATGAGATCCCCAAATGGTTAATTTAGTTACGCTATCCCGCAAAGCAGGCAAGCATCACCAAGTTCACCCTCTGGGAACCTCATTCTGCTGTAGCCTCAACTGTTATGGGAGACCTAGGATAAAAACTGAACAGAATGGAAAAAGTAACTAAAAACAATGTTAATTTGAGATTATAGATAGTTCCCAGAAGATGAGGCCTATTCACAATGAGGTTCCCAGAGGGTGAATTTGGTAATTCTAGACTGCTGTGTGGGATAGCATCACTTAATTTACCCTCTGGGGACCTCATTCTGCAAATGATAGACACACTATTTTCAGCCTTGCTACTGTTTAACCTGTTCAATACTGAACGGATTCTCCCATTCAGTTATAAAAGTATACATTGGAACGGTCTATTATTCATTTGGAGAAGTGTCCAATGGGCAGAGAGCAGATGGCAGCATGACGAAAAGATTATACAAGTGCAGAAGTATTCATATTTTTAGCGCGAAATGTTCAGATAATAAGCTCCGTGGTCCAGTGGTCAGCATGTCAGAATTGTCTTCGATACCAACACATTGAGATGAGATCGCAACAGTGGCTTAGTGGGATTTAACAACATGTGACTGTACGTGGTTAAAATCTCTCACCAAGTTGTGACCCTTGGGCAAGGTCACTTCTACTGTGCTTGCTTTGTCATACCTCGATGAGAAATGGGGACCTGGTTTGTTGGTTAAGTGTAGGGCGCTCTAGTGAAGCCCTTATAAAATGGCAGCAGGCATAAGACTCGGCATTACTCAACAGCTGGGGTAATAATGTGAAGCACATAGGGCCCCGTATGTTAGAGAGATTCGCATTATATAAACACCATTATTATTATTTTAGTCACAGGATGTGACATACTGTGAATGTTTTGATTTCATCAGCATCAATTTTCGTGGTTTCTTACAAAAAGGCTTTTTCATGGGGACATGAATTCGTGGATCAGATATCATATTTGTGACCCGCCATATCAAATCCAGTCGGAAGTCGGGATTTTTTTACCCTGTGCCAATGCATTCTCTTATATATGCGAGTCGACCATAGGTCGCCTCGCTTATATAAGAGAATGCATTGGCCTAACAAATTTTTACAATTTTAATAATTTTTTCTTGTATTCTTTAACAATTTTATAATTTTACCCATACAGAGCCCCAGACAAACATGAGCAGACGACACTCTTCTATGTGCTGCTATATATGTGTGGGGCTCCCTGCAGGGTTGATATCTGTGCCAAATTAAAAAAAATTTACCAGAAAATGATGAATACAGGCTCGGACCAAGTTCCGGATGGACGGCTAGAAGATGGACTCTACGACAGACGCATGCAGACTAGGGTCATTACTATAGTCCTCCAAAGGATTAATTGATTGGAAAGTGGATTAAGCAATAAGCCCAAGGGCTTCTATTGAGTTTGCTGTTCTTTTAATTTGATAATGGCATTTTATATAACATTTCATCTCGTCTTCCGTGTTTTCTCCCACCCGTTTTCGATCTTTTATATTGATATTTACTCTACCAAATCAGTCAATTCTTTCGTATATTAATTTGTGGTCAACAAATAGAAGCCTGCAAACAGTGTGTCTGTCATTTGCAGAATGAGGTCCCCAGGTGCTCCATCCCACACAGTGGGCTAGCGTAACCAAATTTACCCTCTGGGAACCTCATTCTGCTAAGGCATCAACTGCCATGGGAGACCTCGGATCAGATTGAAGTTCCCCAATTGAAGTTGGTGATGTTCACCAATTTGCCACATCTATTATGCATTTTATCTTCTGCAAATATGGGGATATAGAAACTTCCCAGAAAGGAAAAAGTAACTAAAACAATGTTATTTTGAGACTATCGATACTTCCTAGAAGATGAAACCTAAGCAAAATGAGGTCCACCAGAAGGTGAATTTGGTGATGCTAACCCACTGGGGACCTCATTCTGCAAATGACAGACCAAAAACAAAAATGGCCAGACAAAATTTGAAGCCAGCGTGAACCCTATTAGAGCAGTATGCAGTCACTCAATCAGAAGACAAGAACGAGATACTCACCCACTTGCTTATCATTGAATATTTTCGGGAATCCTCTGTTTGGATATTTCCCGCGGAGCTGCCAGACGTCGAAGAAAGGTTTCCAGTCTATATAAGGCACGAGTTTTGCTAACTGGTAATTATCAAACCGAGTTATACCCAGCTGTGGTGGAGCACCTGAAATATATAGATATGAGTGTCAAAGCTTCCAACACTTATCATTACTAAATGGATTCTTCACTGAAGATAAACAATTAACCCTTTCATGATGGGAGCCGCGCTTGTGTAGTATTAAAGATCCTGTGCCAGTGCATTCTCTTATATATGCAATTCTCCCACAGGAACCTCGCATATATAAGAGAATGCACTGGCTTACAAGGTAAATATTGTTAGGCCAATGTATTCTCTTATATATGCGAGGCCCCCAATGGAAGACTCGCATATATAAGAGAATGATGCATTGGCACAGGGTTTTTGCAAAATGTCAGGATGCTCCATGCATGAAAGGGTTAAATGTGTCATATTTGTCTTTGTTAACCCTTTCAGTACCAAGTCCGATTTTTGTATCAACCCATATACCCTGTGCCAATGCATTCTCTTATATATGCGAGTCGACCTAATGCATTGGCCTAACAATTTTTCATCATTTGTTATTATTTTTTACAATTTTAATAATTGTTTCTTATATTCTTTAAAAAGGGTTAACAACAGATTTCCAGAAATTAATATATAAATCAGTATAAATCCTGAAGAAATGATGAATGTTGCGATGAGATCATCAAAGCAAGTATTTGTGTTCTCAGGCAATTACCGGTAGAACTCAATTTTAAGATGAGGGAGGGAGAGTATTTATTTCTTACTTTTTTTCTCAAAATCTGGAAAGCATACTCCAGAATTTTTGTTTTATTTTCGTTGCTTAAGACCAATATAACATATTGAAAAAAATGTTTGACAAGCTTTTAAAAGAAAATTTTGGTGATGAGGGATGTGCCTGAGAACACAGGAGAACACGGAATTTTTATTTATTCGGCATAAATAACATAATAATACTGTCCTGTAATGGTCAAACGATTGCCATCAAATGTAAAATTTGAACGATTTGCAAACATTTTTGGCAAATAAAAATTATGACAACATCAGACAGAGTTTTTGTGATAATTCCCACTGGATTCTTTTGATTCAGTTATAAACATATAGATTGGAATAGTATATTGTTCATTTGAAAACGAGTTATAAAATTACAAGAGCAGAAAACGTATAAATATTTTCTCACCAGTGTTAACCTAACTAACTACATCTAACTAGAACTTTCTCAAAGGTACAAAAAGACAGTCCCATCATTTAAATTTTAGAGAAAACCTGTGCTAAATGATCGGTGTGATGGTTTCATAACAAATAATAAACATGTGCTAATATTCATTAGGTACTACATAAATTTTAAAAAGAAACTTGTTTTAAATTGTTATCTGTGAAGAATATTGGAAGATGCCATTGGTTTTGAAACAAAGTAGTACATTTATGTCACTTTAAATGGCACGGTTCTCCGATAAAAAATTTTGCACAAGTTGGCGGGATTGCAGGTAATTCAAGAGTACTGGTTGATCCCAGCTAATCAGAATTCTTATTGAACCCAATTTGAAGGGTGGCTGTAATTATTTCAATGTTAAAAGGCCCAAAAACAATGAGTTAGCATGTTACAACGTAGCAGTTTCATGTTACAACGTACAGTAATGCCCAAAGTAATTGACCCCTTAACCACAACAGAATTATGGGTAATTTTTCAGGGGAGAGCTTTCCGATGAATGGCAACAAGCCATATTTCCGACTAAATCCCGAAAAGTTACCCATAATTCCGCTGTGGTTATGGAGTCGATTATTTAGGGCATTACTGTACATGCCTGGTGGTGTCTCTGTATTCCAGTCGATGAGTATCTTCTTCTCTCTGGCTTTGTCCAGTGACAAATATTTCCTATCCTACAACATAATATAATTAAAGAGATACAGTTAGCTCGATAACTGAATTTAAAAAAATCAAGATAACAATGATGATGACTAAACTAGAGTAGACAATGAGTGTGATGTTAATATAAACTTGTCAAATTTTCGTGGTCATTTTTAATAAATTTTAACTTCTTGCATGATTTTGAATCAAAATCTTGAACTTTTGAGCCCCCCCCCCATGTTTAGCAGGATAAAATGACAATGCACCAACCTTCAGTGAATCATAGTGTTCCTCACGGATCTCCTCATATTCGTCACTTATATCCTCGATGAATTCATCCTTCACGTTAGCGTCTCTCAAGGCAGAACACTGAAAGATATTAAAAACCATGATGAAATACCATCAATCAAGGCAGAACACTGAAAGAAATGAAAAACCACGATGAATTAATCCTTCACATTACCGTCAGTCAAGACAGAACACTGAAACATATTAAAAACCACGATGAATTAATCCTTCACATTACCGTCAGTCAAGGCAGAACACTGAAAGAAATGAAAAACCTCGATGAATTCATCCTTCACATTACCGTCAGTCAAGGCAGAACACTGAAAGAAATGAAAAACCATGATGAATTCATCCTTCACATTACCGTCAGTCAAGGCAGAACACTGAAAGATATTAAAAACCACGATGAATTAATCCTTCACATTACCGTCAGTCAAGACAGAACACTGAAACATATTAAAAACCACGATGAATTAATCCTTCACATTACCGTCAGTCAAGGCAGAACACTGAAAGAAATGAAAAACCTCGATGAATTCATCCTTCACATTACCGTCAGTCAAGGCAGAACACTGAAAGAAATGAAAAACCATGATGAATTCATCCTTCACATTACCGTCAGTCAAGGCAGAACACTGAAAGATATTAAAAACCTCGATGAATTCATCCTTCACATTACCATCAGTCAAGGTAGAACACTGAAAGATATTAAAACCATGATGAATTCATCCTTCACATTACCGTCAGTCAAGGCAGAACACTGAAAGAAATGAAAAACCATGATGAATTCATCCTTCACATTACCGTCAGTCAAGGCAGAACACTGAAAGAAATGAAAAACCATGATGAATTCATCCTTCACATTACCATCAGTCAAGGTAGAACACTGAAAGATATTAAAAACCACGATGAATTCATCCTTCACATTACCATCAGTCAAGGCAGAACACTGAAAGAAATGAAAAACCTCGATGAATTCATCCTTCACATTACCATCAGTCAAGGTAGAACACTGAAAGAAATGAAAAACCTCGATGAATTCATCCTTCACATTACCGTCAGTCAAGGCAGAACACTGAAAGAAATGAAAAACCTCGATGAATTCATCCTTCACATTACCGTCAGTCAAGGCAGAACACTGAAAGAAATGAAAAACCTCGATGAATTCATCCTTCACATTACCGTCAGTCAAGGCAGAACACTGAAAGAAATGAAAAACCTCGATGAATTCATCCTTCACATTACCGTCAGTCAAGGCAGAACACTGAAAGAAATGAAAAACCATGATGAATTCATCCTTCACATTACCATCAGTCAAGGTAGAACACTGAAAGATATTAAAAACCTCGATGAATTCATCCTTCACATTACCATCAGTCAAGGTAGAACACTGAAAGATATTAAAACCATGATGAATTCATCCTTCACATTCCCGTCAGTCAAGGCAGAACACTGAAAGAAATGAAAAACCATGATGAATTCATCCTTCACATTACCATCAGTCAAGGTAGAACACTGAAAGATATTAAAAACCATGATGAATTCATCCTTCACATTACCATCAGTCAAGGTAGAACACTGAAAGAAATGAAAAACCATGATGAATTCATCCTTCACATTACCATCAGTCAAGGTAGAACACTGAAAGATATTAAAACCATGATGAATTCATCCTTCACATTACCATCAGTCAAGGTAGAACACTGAAAGATATTAAAACCATGATGAATTCATCCTTCACATTACCGTCAGTCAAGGCAGAACACTGAAAGATATTAAAACCATGATGAATTCATCCTTCACATTACCGTCAGTCAAGGCAGAACACTGAAAGATATTAAAAACCTCGATGAATTCATCCTTCACATTACCGTCAGTCAAGGCAGAACACTGAAAGAAATGTAAAACCATGATGAATTCATCCTTCACATTACCATCAGTCAAGGTAGAACACTGAAAGAAATGTAAAACCACGATGAATTCATCCTTCACATTACCATCAGTCAAGGTAGAACACTGAAAGAAATGAAAAACCATGATGAATTCATCCTTCACATTACCATCAGTCAAGGTAGAACACTGAAAGAAATTAAAAACCATGATGAATTCATCATTCACATTACCATCAGTCAAGGTAGAACACTGAAAGAAATGAAAAACCATGATGAATTCATCCTTCACATTACCATCAGTCAAGGTAGAATACTGAAAGATATTAAAAACCTCGATGAATTCATCCTTCACGTTACCGTCAGTCAAGGTAGAACACTGAAAGATATTAAAAACCTCAATGAATTCATCCTTCACGTTACCGTCAGTCGAGGCAGAACACTGAAAGAAATGAAAAACCACATGTTCTCAACTTAAAATTTGAAAACATGAGTATTATATCGCAGGAAATAGAATTTAAACTCTTCGCTGCTGAATAACATTACGTTGTGTGCTGAGCCATTGGCGTTATGGCATAATGCAGTTTGAAACGGAGATGATGTGAAAATGCTATATGTGACCCGCCATATCAAATCCAGTTGTAAGTCGGGATTTTTTTACCCTGTGCCAATGCATTCTCTTATATATGCGAGTCGACCATAGGTCGCCTCGCATATATAAGAGAATGCATTGGCCTAACAATTTTTAACAATTTTAATAATTTTTTCTTGTATTCTTTAACAATTTTATAATTTCACCCATACAGAGCCCCAGACAAACATGAGCAGACACCACTCTTCTATATGCTTCTATATATGTGTGGGGCTCCCTGCAGGGTAATGGATGTTTTTTATTTTATGTCCTAAAAATTGTAAAAAACATTTATTTAAAAAAAATGATAAAAAATTGTTAGGCCAATGCATTCTCTTATATATGCGAGGCGACCTATGGTCAATATAAAAAATATTGCTAGATTTACATCCCCCTCCCGACACTTTTATTTTTTTTATTTGACCAATTTTGATGCAAAAATTATTATCATGCTTTAACCAGCCTCAACCATCAAAATATGTTTTGAAAACCAATAAATCAGTCTATTTTGATCAAATTGGACAAAATAAATCACTGAGTATTATATAAGATAGGACACATATTCAATATTTACCATGACCATTTAAGAATAAAATATAAAAAATAAAATTTCCCCTCCCTCCAGCTGCGCATGCTCCCTCTGGAAAAAAAATCTTTATATTGGCCTTGTACAGTGAAATGGATATTTTAAGAACATATTATAACTCATTCTAGACAGGTATTATTATCTGGGACTATCCACAATATAACAGCACACTAAATATTGGCTGTACACAATATAACAGTCTGCGCTTGTGTTGAAGTATGACATCACATCTTACCTCCATCCTCTGTATGGATAAAAAACAGTGTTAACGGGTTAAGATCAGTCACAAAAATATTAAGTCGAAACATTTAGAAGAAAAAGAAAATGAAATATTTAATATATTTCCCCTGTTGATTTGAAGGGAAAATCTATAAAGTTTAACTGAAATTCAATAGTTAAACAGCAATGTTCTTATAAATATTAAAGAATTCTGTAAGATATCAATATACAGGACAATAAATAACCATTCAGATACATAATAAAAGTGTATCGAGAAAACGTATGCAACTCACCACTACAACACTCTTTGAAGCATCAATAACGTGGACAACTGGACACTTGTATCTAGGAGCAATCTTGACAGCTGTGTGTGTCCTAAAACATAAAATCATAATACGATTATATAATTACATATACTTCATTTTCTATAGTATTTTGTTATATGTTTCTGAAATGCTAATGTATTAAATATGATACATGTAATTACAATAAAGAGGAAGTGAACATTGAGTGTAGTAATTTTGTCATGGCAACACGCTATGTGGCAGCAACATCACTATAGTTTCCTATATTTAACAATATTTCCAAAATGAATTTTAAGGTTGATAATTTTCACTGAACTGTAATTAAAAGTAATGACCTTGGTTTATTAATATAATTACACAGATTAAAAGCATCATGCTGAATCACAATTAAATATTTAGTAATTTATGAGCTTGTGATTGATCAAACTTGGCCTGTACTTTATCGACCACAAAATCTGTCTAATAAGCGAAATTTAAAGTTCTTCTGATAACAAAATATTAATCTATTGTTCTTTATCACCATTTTTTTTTGTGCTAAAGAAAGACCATTTCGGACAATTATATGTCAAGGTAATATCTAGTATCTGTAAAAATGTTCTGAACACAATATGTGCCTTTAACTATTTATAATTGCATGTCAAAAATAAGAAAGTAGGCCAGGGCATGAAAGAGTTATGCTCTTCCATGTCCTGGATTGAGAGAATGATTGCATGCATGCATTTTGCCTCTTCCTTTGTTATTCTCTATTCTCAATAAAAAAAAAAAATTAATAAAAATTTATGATTGATCAATCTTGGCCTGTACTTCATGGTTTCAAACCTGCATACCATCTTTCATTCCATTCAGTTAAAATTTTAACTAAATTTATAATTGAGAAATGAAAACTGAGCCCAAACTTCAACAAAGGGCTGTAATTCAAAATTGAACTTCACCTGTATTTTACGTACCAAATTTCCACTTAGTTCAGTTGAACTAAAGTTATCATCCAGAAATTAAATATGAATGGACGAACAGAATGACAGTCAGATGAATGGAAGTAGAGACAGAAGGACGGCTAGACAGACAGACCAAAAATATAATATGTCCCATTTTAAAATGTGTGTATAAAATATAATACACAAGATATGAAAAACTCAACAGACAATTATAAAATGGTTAGCTGCAGTTGAATATAATATTTTCGAGGTATGAGCTTACTTTGAAGTTGTAGCGCCACCTATCAGTAATGGCAACTTCATGCCGATTCTCTGCATTTCTTTTGCAACATATATCATCTCATCTAACGATGGAGTGATTAATCCTGACAAGCCAACAAAGTCTGAAATAATAGTGTGTAGACATTATGAAGATCACATTTAAATAAAAAATAACAACAAATAACTGTGATTTTAGCCACTGATATATATCCTGATAAGAATATCTACATTTACTAAATTTTAAACTGATTGTAAAACAAACTGACTGATGTTATGAGGAAACTAAAATAACTAAATGTCGAAGACCCCAAGTCCCCCCGAAACAAAGTGACTTTTGGGATGTTGGGTTTTTTTAAGAACAAAGAAGTCAAATTCTATGTAGAGATTCTTTTGAAGATTGCTCAAGTTATCATTTAGACAACACATATATTATTATTTCCAAGTCGAATAAAACCGACTAGGCCAACATACCAAATATCACGAATGTCTGATAAATATTGCTCAAGTTATGATCCAGACAACCCGGATGGACAGACGGACATGCTGATTAGAATAGTCCCTCGAAAATTTTGGGGAACAATTAGCCATATCCTTGTTAGACAAGGACCATTGGCACACACAAGCCATACACCAAAATTTGTCAAAATCGGATAATGTTTGTTGGAGTTATCGTGCTTACATCGCCAAATTTAGACTCTAAGACAATCCTGGAGGTATAATCAATGAAATAAAATTCAAATGGAGCTGGTTTGCAAACTAATCCAAGATATTCATGAGCAGAAGTATGAAGTCAAAATCAGTTGACGTCTGTCGCACTTAAGTTGTGACACGATGACAGATGGCCAAAGTCATTCATGAAACCATAGGTTGAGTTTGGTATACAACTCGACCAAAAACAGAAGCTACATAAAATTTAAATTGTTTAATCATCACATGTAAACACAAGTTTCCTCACCAGCATTTTCTCTGATGGCTGTTTCTAATATCTTCTCACAGGGACACATCACTCCAAGATCTATAACTTGGTAGTTATTGCACCCCAACACAACGCCAACAATATTTTTGCCGATATCATGGACATCACCCTTCACTGTTGCGATAACAACTGTTCCGACATATGATGATCTCTGAAGAGTGAAACATAGTTCTTCAATATGAGTTAGAAAAATATAGTAGAATACTTCTGCTTTTAACCCTTTCATGATGGGAACTGCGTTGGTGCAGCATTAAAGATCCTGTGCCAGTGCAATCTTATATATATATATATATATATATGTCTCCCATAGGGAGACTCGCATGTGTAAGAGAATGCACTGGCTAACAAGGTCAAGATAAATATTGTTAGGCCAATATATTCTCTTATAAATGTGAATCTCCCATGGTATAAGAGAATGCATTGGCAGAGGGTTTTTTCGCAAATTTTCAGGATGCTCCAGTCATGGATGGGTTAAGGCTAATGAAAAATAAATGTCTGGTTTGTGTTACATGTCAGAAAAAAAACAGGGTTAGTAGTTAGGCTTAAAATTATATATTTTTTTATTTGGCAAATTCTTATGGTTTTTTCATGTCATCTGCAGACCTGTTAACCCTCCCGGAATGTGCGGGAGACTCCCGGATTTGAGCACGATCTCCCGCACTCCCGGACAGGCATGACAATCTCCCGGATTCAGCTACTGTAGAAAATCACAAAAAATAATCTCTTTATTTTATCTATTTGACCAGTAGACAGGCTATCAGCACATCCTGATATCGGATTGCGACATCATTGTGGCAATTAACACCCATGATTAATCTGGGGTCATAAAATCAACATTGTTCGCACAGCAGGGGCACCGGACTATAAAACAACAAACACCTTCTAAGTTCTATTGTCAAACCGGATCACCAGACAGAACAAAGGTGACCTGTTCTCAATTAGCAACCCACTAGAGATAAGCCCTGAGGTTATATGAAACTACCATTAAAGTTTATTGGTCTGATAAAATTCAAAAGAAGCAAATGTTCTGGCTTTAAACTTTCGGAATCCGTTCCTGAGTTGTACTTTTTAATGTGACATTTGAAATCTCGCGAGATTTTTATGAAATCGAAAGTAGTTTAATATTGTTATACGTAATCCGGTGGCTTACCGATATTTCCTCTATAAATTAGACAATAAAAGTAAAAACTACACAGTAAATGTTTTTCTTAAGAATACTTGTTAATTTGCCATCAAACTTGAATGTTTCTGTGTTATAGCTGATCATATTTTTTTTTTTTTTTTTGGTCAAAATTATGAAAATGCATAAGGAATCAGCAGGAATAGATTTCGATAACATTAATTTTGATTTTCTTTGTATAAATTGTAATAAAAACAATGCTCTGATAGCTAACAATCCATTCTGAGAAAATGATAATTAATTTTCGTTTTTTAATAAAAACATTTCTTGAAAACCATGAAAAAGCTTAAGGGTAGGGTGTTTAAAATAGGGAAGGTAGGGAAACTCAAACAACAAATATTTTTTTCTTTGAACTAATGAAAATATTCATCCCGAATGATCAAAAAACATTGTTTGGTGTGAAAAATTACTTGTCATGATTGAAAGCAATTTAAATGTAACAGTCTGTCGTACAAAGCAAAGGCGTACAGTTTAAACAGTATAGTTTAAAAATGAAAACTTCAATATTATCATAAATAACAAATGGAAATATCAAATAAAATTTGAAATGGGATTAGATAAATTTACGTCAGTGGTTTGTCCATTGTCAAGAGGCAGGATGAAAAAAGAAGCCAGCCTAGAAATAGTGTGTCTGTCATTTGCAGAATGAGGTTCCCAGATTGTGAATTTGGTGATGCTAGCCCACTATGCGGGTTAGCATCACTAAATTCACCATCTGGGGACCTCATTCTGCAAATGACAGACACACTATTTCAAGGCTTGAATAGAAGTATATCTCTATAATGGCAAACGCAAATGTCATTTGCCCCTCTTTTGAAAGCAGTCATGATGGCGAACCTCCATGTCAAATTTCATCCAGATCTGATAACACACGGCTGAGGTACAGTAATTACTTAAGAGGTCGATTACTAAGGGCATTACTGTATCTGCCTGGATGGACCAAAAAAACAAACTATTTTCAGATGATGTAATTGACAGCGAACATGATTGATTGATTGGGGTTTAATGTTGCTTTCAGCAACTAAGGCCATATCACGACATTGCCAGTTTTAGTGGTGGAAGAAATCCGCACACTTACAGCTAATATTACAGTGATCTCAATGGCTGATAAACTCATTGACCATGTGCGGCAAACCACCGGTCATATGGCAACTCCACCAGATAACAATTTTGAATTACAAAGTCCACCATGGAAGCATGTTGATTTGAACCCTTATCGCCAGGCTGGAGGGCGAGTCGGCTTGGAGTTGTACCCTTACCGACTGAGCCCCACCCCCCCCCCCAGCAAGCATGATATTGCAAAGAGAACTGTTGTTCACAGTACTATGAAGTTTGATGCCTTTACCACAGTGACTGGTGCATCGCATGTCAGTAGTGTAATAGCTTGGTGCCACTTGGTTATGGTTTTATGGTGCCCATATTCAGAATGAGCAATGGGTGATGCCACAGTGTCCTGGGCCCACAAACAAGGTACCCTGCCTTGCTCACCGGAAGCTTATATTCCGCTAATGATGAACAGACAGTCTGCCGTCAGAGCATTTTTAGCCAGTCAAAAATAAAAATAGTATAAATAAAATTGTAGAAAACCCTGAATCTCATGAATTGCTTACAAAGCACAAAATGTGCAACTTTTAATCCCACACACAGTCGTGGCCAGGTTATTTTGTTTATATAATCATCGGAGGTGCCGTTGTTGTCAGCGAGAGGTATCGGAATCCAACGAGATCGCAGCGGCCGCACGAATTACTATATTTTACAGATTCCCGCGTTATCATAACAGCTACGTTTATATCTCCGTGGCTGATATTTTAGTATTATAAATTTATTATGCATATCACAAAATTCCCCGGACTATGTATAGGTTATATCAATCAAATACATTTAACAAATATTGTATTGTACAATATATTGTATTGTATGGCATCACCCATTGCTCATTCTGAATATGGGCACCATAAAACAAGCATGATATTGCAAAGAGAACTGTTGTTCACAGTACTATGAAGTTTGATGCCTTTACCACAGTGATTGGTGCATCACAATGTCAGTAGTGTAATAGCTTGGTGCCACTTGGTTATGAAACTTGTATTTATTAACCCTTTACCCAACAAACCGGCCAAAACCGGCCAAATAAAGCTGCAACAGCCTAAATTATCTTGGGTCTGTCTCAATAAAACCATACAAATATGGATATCATTGGAACCGGCTCCTTGACCACATTGTGATAGTTACAGTTATGCCCTGTGCCAATGCATTCTCTTATATATGCGAGTCGACCATAGGTCGCCTCGCATATATAAGAGAATGCATTGACCTAAAAAAAATCTTTTTTTAACACTTTTTACCATTTTTTCTTACATTCTTTAACAATTTTATAATTTTTAATGTGTTAAGCCAATGCATTCTCTTATATATGCGAGGCGACCTATGGTCGACTCGCATAAATAAGAGAATGCATTGGCACATGGCCCTTCTGTTGGGTAAAGGGTTAATATAATTTATACTGAGAGGAAATTCTACAGACGTAAATCTGATAGAGTATCGTAAATCTGATAAAGTATCGTAGGCATTTTAATGATCCTGGGAGAAATTTTTACAAGAATAAAAATGAAAATTGTGATACTGATTACCAATGAATTTAACCTCTGTAAAACTAACTCACTGTATCAACAACTCCTGTCTCCTTCATCTGTCTCTCTTTCTCTTCTTCCATGAATGGTATGAGGTGACCGACCGCTTTCTTCATCACTCTTGCCGATTTTATCACTTGTGGCAAAAACATTTTCCCTGCTCCGAACAAGTCACCGACTATACTCATACCCTAAAATATAAATACCTGATGTAAGTCACCTTCAGCAAAAGTAATTAACCCTTTCATGACGGGAGCTGCGCTGGTGCAGCATTAAATATCATGTGCCATTGTCTAATATATGCGAGTCTCCCATAGGTCCCCAGAGGGTTAATTTGGTGATGCTAGCCCACTGTGCGGGATAGCATCACTAAATTCACCCTCTGGGGACCTTATTCTGCAAATGACAAACACACTATTTCAAGGTTTGCCAGGATTGTTGAATGCGAATAAACGACCAATGAAAATGAAGTATTCTTCAACTGGATGAGTGATTGACAGGTGTTTGTTCCCAAGACATAATTGTTAATTATTGTTAATTGTGAATATGGACATACTATGTACATACACTGTAAATATGTTATATGACTCTATATTTCGTGCATAATAGCACGATTGAGTTATAAATAAAGCATACCAATATCAATATCACTTGTTCGGGTGCATGAAACTGATAAGTTAGTATTCAGCCGCTATGCCAGGTGGCGGAATGTGGAATTCTACTAACATCGCCGAAAATCTGAAACAAATCGACCATACCACTCCATAGAAAACATCGTCTGAAATATGTTCAATTGTAAATATTTACTTGTCGATTCGGGACGCAACTATCGGCGATAAACAAAAATGATTTCGCCATCGAGAGTCACTGCATTTAATTCTTTAATTTAAGAATGACAGTATGTGTTGTCAATTTGGATATAATATTTGTATAAATAACTACCTTGAGCAAGATTGTGCTCCTTTTCTATTTGATCATCTCACCGAAGTGTTTCACATCACTTTAATGGAAATATATTGATGAAAACGACATTTTTTTTACCAATAACTCTTCTTTAGATTATGGTTATGAGTTTATATCTGAAAAGATTTAAGACAAATTTACTATAATTTGTCTTCAAACTTTTCGGTTATAACTGCATAAACTTAATTGAAATAAAAGGTCAGCAGACCACAGTGTCCCCCGACAACATGGCAAGTCGATGCCGCTTTGTTAAAGAAATTAAAAAAAAATGTTGAAATTTCTAAGTCGAAAAGGGTTAATAACTCCATAAAAAAAATATTAGCTATATAGATGTTGCAAATCACCAACATGTTAGGAACAATATACCAGAGTTTCAAATCTCTACATTTAAAACTGTAGGAGGAGTTGATTACACCATGAAGGTACCCAATCTCATCCAAAAGGCAAAAATGTTCAAATTTTCTAAGTCGAAAACCCCCCCAGAAATATGGAAAAAATAATATTTTTGATTAGCTATATAGATGTTGCAAAT
This sequence comes from Siphonodentalium dalli, assembly GCA_032622095.1. Taxonomy (NCBI): domain Eukaryota; kingdom Metazoa; phylum Mollusca; class Scaphopoda; order Gadilida; family Siphonodentaliidae; genus Siphonodentalium; species Siphonodentalium dalli. The sequence continues at coordinate 42,580,401 of CP136066.1, forward strand.
CACCAACATGTTAGGAACAATATCCCAGAGTTTCAAATCTCTACATTTAAAACTGTAGGAGGAGTTGATTACACCATGAAGGTACCCAATCTCATCCAAAAGGCAAAAATGTTCCAAATTTTCTAAGTCGAAAACCCCCCCCAAAATATGGAAAAAATTATATTTTTGATTAGCTATATAGATGTTGCAAATCACCAACATGTTAGGAACAATATCCCAGAGTTTCAAATCTCTACGTTTAAAACTGTAGGAGGAGTTGATTACACCATGAAGGTACCCAATCTCGGACGCACGGACGCACGGACGGACGGCTCGACGGACGCACGGACGCACGAGGGTCATTTCTATAGTCCTCCGACGGAAACGTCGGGGGACAACAAGAGTTATTTCTTAAATAACTCAATGGTATAATACATTTAGTAGTCGAAGGGTTATAACTGCAATCACCTTCGTGAGTGGTCCCCAGATGACATTCAGGTCGGGGAAATAAGATTTTATTACTATATTTACCTTCATGAGTGGTCCCCAGACGACAATTCAGGTCGGGGAAATAAGATTTTATTATTATATTTACCTTCATGAGTGGTCCCTCGATAACATTTAGAGGTCGGGGATATAAGGTCTTATTACACCTCGCTTCTTCTGTATCATCTACTACATATTTATCAATGCCCTGTAAATATTTGGAATTGTTATTTTCAACATGTAAGCTGCTCCTACCTTCATATACAGTAATGCTCTAATTAATCGACTCCATAACCACAGCAGAATTATGGGTAACTTTTCTCGTGGGAGAGCTTTCCGATGAATGGCAACAAGCCATATTTCCGATTAAATCCTGAAAAGTTACCCATAATTCTGCTGTGGTTAAGGAGTCAATTAATTAGAGCATTACTGTAGTACAAAAGACATGTTAACCCTTCTATACACACTGTCTATACACCATCACTGTCTATAAACCATCACTGTCCATACACCATCACTGTCCATACACCATCACTGTCCATACACCATCACTGTCGATACACCATCACTGTATATACACCATCACTATACACCATCACTGTCTATAAACCATCACTGTCCATACACCATCACTGTCCATACACCATCACTGTCCATACACCATCACTGTCTATACACCATCACTGTCTATTCACCATCACTGTCTATAAACCATCACTGTCCATACACCATCACTGTCTATACACCATCACTGTCTATAAACCATCACTGTCCATACACCATCACTGTCCATACACCATCACTGTCTATAAACCATCACTGTACATACACCATCACTGTCCATACACCATCACTGTCTATACACCATCACTGTCTATTCACCATCACTGTCTATAAACCATCACTGTCCATACACCATCACTGTCTATTCACCATCACTGTCTATAAACCATCACTGTCCATACACCATCACTGTCCATACACCATCACTGTCCATACACCATCACTGTCTATACACCATCACTGTCTATTCACCATCATTGTCTATACACCATCACTGTCTATACACCATCACTGTCTATACACAGGGCCTGATCCAGGTTTTATTTGGGAGGACACCTCCCGATGACCGAAGGTCATCCCCGACTGCCAAAGGCAGGAGCCGGGGAGCGTATGAGAGGGGTTGCAGGGAATTTTTTTGAAATTTCAATGCTCTGAGAGTGATCTTGGGCATATCTGAAGGACGATTTTCATTTTTTAACCAAAGAGAATTTTATACTTTCAGTAGCTATTAATATGACCAGAGTCACTTAAGCTAGAAAACAAAATTTATTTAATACATGAACTCAATTTATATTTATACACAAAAGAAAAGACACAATGAACCAACATATTTATTTCAACTTACAAGATAACATTGTTTTTAACAGAATTAAACAAACACACATAATGATAACATATTAATATATTATCATAATAATGCATAATATAATCTAATAATGTATAATATGCCCCACTGTATGACTGAGATGAAAAAGATAGAATGAACAGTCCTGCAACATTTTTCATTATTTCTTATTTCTAGTTTTGTAGTTAAACACTCTCAAAATTATGTTGTGTTGTTCTATTTGTTTCCAATTGATATACCGGTATATGTTAGGGCCCTAGTAATTAGAACTAATCTCTACGTTAATTATTCATTTGGTATTATGAGATCCCACCTGATAACCAGGTTGATTTGATCAAATTGTCACTGTTCCTATACTGTATTGTGTAATTTCGCTTTAATTTGATTGAAATACTAAAGTCTGAATGGTAACAAACCTGAACTATTTGAAGTTTTCACAGATGAAAGCTAGATAGAACCAAACATACTTTACAGTATGATTCCAACTGTTAAACTTAAATCTTTTTGTAACTTAAATGTCTTATGTCAATATATATAAATACATAAATGATGTGTATCTTGTTATAATATGAATTGGGACCTGAATATTTAAAAAAAAAAAAAAAAAAAAAAAAATTGCCTTCAATTTGTTTGGGCGCCCAAACTCAATGTCCCCAAACCCGGTATACCGGGGTCGAAAACAGGCTGGGTCAGGCCCTGATACACCATCACTGTCCATACACCATCACTGTCTATACACCATCACTGTTGATACACCATCACTGTCTATACACCATCACTGTCTATACACCATCACTGTCTATACACCATCACTGTCTATACACCATCACTATACACCATCACTGTCTACACACAATCACTGTCTATACCTAGCCAATATATTTATTCCTTATGTTCTATACACAATTACACACTGCCATTACATGACGTACATTGACCCATCGCACCCTGCAAGAACAATAAGTAGCTGCACGAAATGACAGTCATATCTGAATTAAAATGGTATATAGTACGACACAGACCATCACTCTATCACTAGGTGGGATGGATAAAACTTATTTCTGGAAACGACTCACTAAGCCCACATGCTTTATGTCGATTCCAGTCCATGATGTCAGATCTCGTGGCAAATTATTATTGACATGGAAGTGCATGCAGATCATCATGTACATATTTTATATATATTGACTTATTAAACAATAGGTATATATAACAGATTGTAGCAATAACACTGCCACATAATTATATTATAAAAAAAATCTTGTGTGTTAACCCTTTGAGTGCCAGGTCCGATTTTTATATCAACCCATATACCCTGTGCCAATGCATTCTCTTATATATGCGAGTCGACCATAGGTCGCCTCGCATATATAAGAGAATGCATTGGCCTAACAATTTTTTTTTAATTTTTTTTTTTACAATTTTAATAATTTATTCTTATATTCTTTAACAGACTTATTTTGTAGGTTTAGGGCCAATGAGATCGGCCCCTGGCACTCAAAGGGTTAATATTGATGGGGGGGGGGGCAAACCCCGGAAACTATATAAAACGTGCTATAGGAAGAGATAGTGCATCTTTAATTCACAATAAAAACAAGTCACTTTTTTATTTATTGCTGGATAAAATTGTAGAATATGGTACCTTGACTAGGGAATACTCTAATCTGTTCTCTACAGAGTTGTCCCTCCATTCATCCGTCTGTATGGCTTTCTTTGCTCCAGCCCCCAAACTCTGCAGACAAAAAAAATCATTTATATTATCAGTATCTCTTGTCATAATTGTTCCAAACCCTGTGCCAATGCATTCTCTTATATATGCAAGTCGACCATAGGTCGCATCACATATATAAGAGAATGCATTGGCCTAACAATTTTTTTATCAATTTTTCTTACATTCTTTAATAATCTTTATCATTTTTTTATTATTTTTTTCTTACATTCATTAAACAATATTTATCATTTTTTATAATATTTTATCTTACATTCTATTACAACTTTTATCATTTTGTCTTATATTCTTTAACAATTTTATTATTTTTTCTTATATTCTTTGACAATTTTATAATTTTTTTATCATTGTTTCTTACATTCTTTATCTGTCTTTATCATTTTTTCTTACATTCTTTAACAATTTATTAATTTCTTATCATTATTTCATACATTTTTTAACAATTATAAAAAATAATATAAAATTTGTTAGGCCAATGCATTCTCTTATACATGGGAGGTGACCTATGGTCGACTCGCATATATAAGAGAATGCATTGGCACAGGGTTTTCGCAAAAAATTTAGGAAGCTCCCATCATGAAAGTGGCAGGGTTCATAATTACGTCCAATGTAACTAGAGACAATGTTTTTATAGTGTTAAAACTTAAAAGATCAAAACTTGCATATAAGAGGCCTTTATCCAGGGACAAGCCTAGAGGGCGACATCTCCCTGAAATGTACCACTTCTCACAATCTCCCTATTTTTTTCTTGAGAACAAGCCTTGAAATAGTATGTCTGTCATTTGCAGAATGAGGTCCCCAGAGGGTGAATTTGGTGATGCTAGCCCGCTATGCGGGTAGCATCACTAAATTCACCCTCTGGGGACCTCATTCTTCTGTCATTTGCAGAATGAGGTCCCCAGAGGGTGAATTTGGTGATGCTAGCCTGCTATGCGGGGTAGCATCACTAAATTCAGCCTCTGGGGACCTCATTCTGCAAATGACAGATAGCGGGCTAGCATCACCAAATTCACCCTCTGGGGACCTCATTCTGCAAATGACAGACACACTATTTCAAGGGTTGGTCCCTGCCTTCATCAGAGAAGACAGAATGGGACTACTACAGGAAAGACATCAGACTCACCCTACAGAACTCTAACCTATAGCCACGTTAGTATGGTTTATAAGTACGAAACAATTATGAAATCCACAATGCTTGGCAATTGAATTATTGCATCAAGATTTGTGAAAAATACAGAGAATAGCAACCATGACATAATTACACAGAATGACATGATTGTGTTAATGTGTATGTTGATACAGCATGAGTGCTAGCGCGAGTTATATCCTTCTGCGATGGCACAAGTGTCCTCTCAATAAACCCATTAACACACGTCATTCTGTGTTTATCACACGCCACCCATCCTAGAATACATAAATTAAATAAACAGACTTACCAAGATTTATTCACGCACATTCACGGCTTAATTTTTCATGTGTGATCAAGCCTTGAAATAGTGTGCCTGTCATTTGCAGAATGAGGTCCCCAGAGGGTGAATTTAGTTATGCTACCCCGCACAGCGGGCTAGCATCACTAAATTCACCCTCTGGGGACCTCATTCTGCTTACACCTCAGCAGAATGAGGTTCCCAGAGGGTGAATTTGGTGATGCTAGCCCGCTATGCGGGGTAGCATTACTAAATTCACCCTCTGGGAACCTCATTCTGCAAATGACAGACACACTATTTCAAGGCTTGTGTGTGATGATGCTGCTTTTATTTTATAGTTCCAGCTTCAAGGTTGAGGCAAATGTCATTTACGTCAATGGGGGTTCCATATGGATTTATAAATATGACACAGCAAGAACACTAATTCTATTAACAATCCTGTAATAATTAACCAGTTGAAACCACTGAACATTTTTATTTCTGAAATATGAATTCTTGCTTGCATAAAATAATATATGCCCTGCATTGTCAAATATTTCTGGCAAAATGAAAATTGCTTTAAAAAAGGCTGAACAATGAACATGCCTCCTCAAAATAGGGAATGAATTTACCTGTGCATATGTCAGGAGTTTCTCTGTCGCATCAGCATCTTTATTCCATATAACCATCTCACACAGCTCTAATAACTCTGGTTTGATATCAGTATATACAGGCAAGCACCCAGCATTCACAATACCCATGTCTAAACCAGCCTACAATGTGAATTAGATTCATGTCTAAACCAGCCTACAATGTGAATTAGATTCATGTCTAAACGAGCCTACAATGTGAATTAGACTCAAGTTTAAACCAGCCTACAATGTGAATTAGATTCATGTTTAAACCAGCCTACAATGTGAATTAGATTCATGTTTAAACCAGCCTACAATGTGAACTAGATTCATGTCTAAACCAGCCTACAATCTGAATTAGACTGATGTTTAAACCAGCCTACAATGTGAATTAGACTCATGTTTAAACCAGCCTACAATGTGAATTAGATTCATGTCTAAACCAGCCTACAATGTGAATTAGATTCATGTCTAAACCAGCCTACAATGTGAATTAGATTCATGTCTAAACCAGCCTACAATGTGAATTAGATTCATGTCTAAATCAGCCTACAATGTGAATTAGATTCATGTCTAAATCAGCCTACAATGTGAATTAGATTCATGTCTAAACCAGCCTACAATGTGAATTAGACTCATGTTTAAAGGCCTCCAATAACAATTAGATTCATGTCTAAATATCCACAATAACAATTAGACTCATTGTCTAAATTCATAGAATAACAATTAAGACTCATAGTCTAAAATCCTACAATAACAATTAAGACTCCCGTCTAGACAATGGTACAGTACAAATTGAAACTCATACATTTCACAAGCCAACCATAAGAATTAAACACATGACTAAATAAGGTATAATATGTGAATTGAAAATATTTGTTTGCAATTTTATCACTAAATTTTATATTTTACGTAAAAATGAATTATGATGTTTAATGTAAAGGACTACACACCTTTATCGCATGATATAGGAACACACTGTGCATGGCTTCCCGGACCTGGTCCATGCCTCTGAATGAGAACGATATGTTCGACACACCTCCACTCACTCTCGCTCCTGGACATTCTCGCTGAAATTAAATATAGATTGGTAACATTAATGAAAGTGCCAATGACACTGTAGCTCAACTTGGAGAGGAGATAATGTTATACATTACAGTCAATGGAGCAATAAGGAATGTGGAAAGTTTAAATGTTAAAGTAATATTAGAGATCAATGCGGAGAACAATATCAAGTTTGGTATCAATCAGATGGGAAATGATGATTATAGGGTATGACGAAGGATATAGTCATGCAAACAGAAAATTCCAAGATAGCACTCAAATTTGATAGCTCCCATCTAGAGGTGATCCTAAACATGCCTAAAAAAATTCAAAACATTTCTCCAATAAATGTGGGCCACATGGTGCCAATGAATTTAAATATGAATTACATGATGGCTGCTCCCAGCTGTAGGTCACCCTGATGATATCATATGAAGTTTCAGATTAAACAGATACAAACTGTTGTTTCAGGGCATGGCAATGAATTTAGTCATACAAATAGTGAAATCCAGAATGGCTGCCAGTGGCCATGTTCTTGATCGAAAATTTATCAAATTTGATATCCCTATATATGAAGTTTGGGATCAATTGAATGGAAAGGATTTAATCATGCAAAGAGTAAAATACAAGACGGCTGCCGGCAGCAATGTTTTTTATCGAAAATCATTAAAATTTGATAGCTCCCATCTAGAGCCGATCCCAAACATGCCTGTAAATTTACAAAACATTTCTCCAATAATTGTGTGCTGCAGGGTGTAACGATGGATTCAAATGTGAAATCCAAGATGGCTTCTGGCAGCCATGTTTTTCATCGAAAATCATTCAAATTAAATAGATCCCATCTATAGGTGATCCAAAACATGCCTGTAAATATTTAAAACATTTGACAAATAATTGTGGGCTGCAATTTGAAATGAATTTGGAAATGAAAGTGTCAATGACGCTGAAGCTCAAATTGGCAAGGGGCTAATGTCAAATGTTACAGTTAAATGGAGCGATAATGAATGAGGAAAGTTGGTATGTCTATGTAACAAGATGGCCATTGGTGACCATGTTTTTAAAGAGAATTCAGAAAAAAATGGTAAGCTCCCATTTAGAAATCACCCCCCGAAGATCCATATGAAGTTTGGTGACGATCGGATGAGAGATGTGACATCTAGGGTGTGCTAAAAGATTTACTCATACAAAGGTAAAATCCAAGATGGCCACTTCATGATTTTAACAGAATTCGGAAAAATTTATAAGCTCCCATCTAGAAGTTACCCCGAGGATCCAAATGAAGTTTGGTGATGATCAGAAGAGGGATGGCCTGTAGGTTGTGCCAAAGAATTTAGTTCTCAATGCAAACAGTAAAATCCAAGATGGCCACTGGCAGCCATATTTTTTTAACAGAATCGAACAAAATGGTAGGCTCCCATTTTGAGGTCACCCCGAGGATCCAACTGAAGTTTGGTGATGATCGGATGAGGAATGTGGCTGCAAGGTGTCCCAAAGGATTTAGTGATGCAAAGAGTAAAATCCAAGATGGCTGCCAGCGTCCATATTTTTCATTGAAAATCGTTCAAATTCAATAGCTCACATCTAGAAGTGATCCCAGGGAGATTACACGATAATTACATAAGCTCCCGTGTTTCGCCTTGTTGTCGTTTTCATCTGCTCTTATTTTCTTAGCATGAAATTCCCAATGGGTTCAGGAATGGTAATATTTAATGGTGAAGCTGCCATCACCTAATCTGGCTATGTAATAATAAGGTCATTAAATGTTTCAGTGCCAGGTCCGATTTTTGTATCAACCCGTATACCCTGTGCCAATGCATTCTCTTATATATGCGAGTCGACCATAGGTCGCCTCGCATATATAAGAGAATGCATTGGCCTAACAATTTTTGATCATTTGTTATTATTTTTTACAATTTTGATAATTTTTTCTTGTATTCTTTAACAGACTTATTTTGTAGGTTTAGTGCCAGGGAATCTTACTCTTTTTTTCATGGGCATCAACATTATTACTATGAATACTTGGTGATAGTTTTGAGTTATAACATCCCCCTAAGGTTTAATACAGTTTGTTTTTAAATTCGCTATAGCATGCTTAAGCATACCCAAAAAAGGGCCGATTTTACAAACCGTAAATTAGGGCCGATTAGATCGGCCCCTGGCGCTGAAAGGGTTAAATGTTTTAACGTTTTATTGGTCCATACCGATGCGTATATTAAATGTTTTATTGGTCCATACCGATGCGTATATTAAATGTTTTATTGGTCCATACCGATGCGTATATTAAATGTTTTATTGGTCCATACCGATGCGTATATTAAATGTTTTATTGGTCCATACCGATGCGTATATTAAATGTTTTATTGGTCCATACCGATGCGTATATTAAATGTTTTATTGGTCCATACCGATGCGTATGTTTTATGGGTCCATACCGATGCGTATGTTTTATTGGTCCGTACCGATGCGTATGTTTTATTGGTCCGTACCGATGCGTATGTTTTATTGGTCCGTACCGATGCGTATGTTTTATTGGTCCATACCGATGCGTATATTAAATGTATTATTGGTCCATACCGATGCGTATATTAAATGTTTTATTGGTCCATACCGATGCGTATGCTTTATTGGTCCATACCGATGCGTATGTTTTATTGGTCCGTACCGATGCGTATGTTTTATTGGTCCGTACCGATGCGTATATTTTATTGGTCCATACCGATGCGTATGTTTTATTGGTCCGTACCGATGCGTATGTTTTATTGGTCCGTACCGATGCGTATGTTTTATTGGTCCATACCGATGCGTATGTTTTATTGGTCCATACCGATGCGTATATTAAATGTTTTATTGGTCCATACCGATGCGTATATTAAATGTTTTATTGGTCCATACCGATGCGTATGCTTTATTGGTCCATACCGATGCGTATGTTTTATTGGTCCGTACCGATGCGTATGTTTTATTGGTCCGTACCGATGCGTATATTTTATTGGTCCATACCGATGCGTATGTTTTATTGGTCCGTACCGATGCGTATGTTTTATTGGTCCATACCGATGCGTATGTTTTATTGGTCCATACCGATGCGTATGTTTTATTGGTCCATACCGATGCGTATGTTTTATTGGTCCATACCGGTGCGTAAATTTGGGCTCAACTGCAGAATGTTCAATATCGGACCGAGTCAAAGAGATATTGAATTTGAACATTGTGCAGTCTCGCCCAAAAATACTCACCTGTATGGACCAGTAAAACATTTAATAACCTCAAAGTATACCCACTATTCCCTTTGGTAGTGGGGGTATAATATTTTTATCATGATAGCTGAGGTATGCATCTCATACAGACCCTGGCTTTTATGGACCTTCACTCATACAGACCCTGGCTAATACAGACCATGGCTGATACGAACCCTGGCTTGTATGGACCTCGGCTCATACAGACCCCAATTAAAATATGGAATTTTATATATATTTTACTTTTCAAATAGATGCTTGACTTTTTTACATTCCAGTTATTTCCTTTATATTCAAAAATAATATTTATGTTTGTTACTCACTTGTTACAGGAGAAAATAACATCTGCACTCTGTCAAATTACATTGGTTTAAACAATATTTATTTCTGCCCTGTTTATGACATGAATTAGAATAGATGAGGGTGAAGAGGATCTAACAACAAGCGAGTCATCGCTTATGATGAGTTATCTCCTCAGAAAAGAAAAAGATATGGAGTATATAAGAACAGCGGAGGTTGAAGAGGACAGGATATGAATAACATGATAATGATGAATTTAATAAGCGTAGAAAATTTATGAATCTGCTGAGGTCAGAGAGAGAAAGAACGCGATACAGAGGGAGTGAGAGAAAGAGAAAGGGAGAGAGAGTGTGCTACAACTGCCATATGTTCATGAATATTTAACAAATCTTTTTCACTGTTAAATTTAATATTCTTTTCGTTTTTAAATTATTAGGAATACTTATGACTGATGGAAATTCACTGAATCAAACAACTAGCTAGATCGTTATCATGGTAATCATTTGTGGATACAATTTCGAATTTGTATAAGATTTCATACATAATAAACAACTAAAAGCTACCACAAATTACATTGCAGTTATATGTTATGTTACACCAATGTGAATTATGATTGTCTTATCACGAGGTATATCTATGATAAATTTCCAGGGTCCGTGTGACCCAGGGTCCATATCAGCTGGCATTCGTACAGTAATGCCCTAAAGTAATCGACTCCTTAACCACAGCAGAATTATGGGTAACTTTCCAGGATTTAGTCGGAAATATGGCTTGTTGCCATTCATCAGAAAGCTCTTGGGGAGAGCTTTCCGATGAATGGCAACAAGCCATATTTCCGACTAAATCCTGAAAAGTTACCCATAATTCTGCTGTGGTTAAGGGGTCGATTACTAAGGGCATTACTGTAGCTGAGCTCACCTTAATGAGTTCTGTGGCTTTAAGGAAGTATACAGCGTAGTTGTTATGCTCCTCTAAACCAGTTGCTATCGTGAGAATGTTCGGGTCGAAGATGATATCGTGAGGATTGAAGCCGATCTTCTTTGTCAGCAGATCATATGATCTCTTACAGATCTTAACTTTGTTTTCCACTTCAACTGCCTAGAAATTCAAGAAAGAATAACAATATAGTATAACAAACAGGGTTCGTGCTGCCACTTGCCAAATTTGCCAATGGCAAAAATAATTCACATTTGGCAAAAAATATTTTCATTTGGCAAAAGTTTTGGCAAGTCACTTTTTAATTCCTCAATAAAGTTGAAAAATATAGGTCAATCAATACCATTAACTTTAGAAAACTATTACAATATAATTATATTAGTGGTGTTTTAATGGTTTTGGAAAAGTTAACACCTCCATTAAGATGAAGTTAATCTGGTAACATTATTATCGATGGGTGGATGGATTACCAGTATTTAGTGTGGCGGTGGTGTTTACGTAGCTAATCCTCTTGTGATGTTCCCTTCTGATGAAGCAACTCTTCTACCATTTTATTGTTCGGTGATTGATTTATTGGTGTTTGATAAACCACAATAGATATGCGAGTATAATTATTAACTAACTGCTTTCCTATCGATATCAAACGTCATTCAAACCGCGAGTGTCGAAATATAAAACTCAATCAAGGTTGCAGAAAATGATACTATCAGGGATAACATTTGGCAAATTCTAATTGAATTTGGCAAAAAATATTTTCGTTTGGCAAATTATTTGGCAAAAGTAAATTTCGGTCCAGCGTGGACCCTAATAACAAATATTATTTGAGTCTCAGACACCGCCACATTGAGATAAATGGCAGCATCAACATTTCATTTTGAACTTGACCAGTATTTTGATGTGGCTAATCCACATACAAAATTTGAAAACAATCAGATAACAAAAAATTTAAGTTATCATCCGAAATAATTGGCAAATAAAAGGTCGGTAGACCTCATGTCCGCCTCTAAGAGTTGGCTTGATACGACCGTTGTTTGCGCATAAAAACCTGTCTTTAGTGCTAGTAAACCTACATACCAAATTTAATTTCATTCAGTACACATTTACTAAAGTTATCATCCGGAAACCTCAAATTGGCAAAAATTCTAAGTAAAAAAGGGACATAACTCTGGTGAAATTGGCGGGCGGAACCCGAATTCGAACTTGACTTGTGTTTTGCTGGGAGAAAGACACATACCAACTTTGGTTCAGATCAAATAATCCAAACTGGAGTTATCGGTCGGAAACCAAAAATGTTAACAGACGGTCAAATTCTAAGTCGAAAAAGGGCCGTAACTCATGTAAAAATAATTGGACGGAACTCATATTCGAACTTGGCCTGTATCTTTAGCTGGCAAATACACATACCAACTTTGGTTCAGATCAAATAATCCAAACTGGAGTTATCGGTCGGAAACCAAAAATGTTAACAGACGGTCAAATTCTAAGTCGAAAAAGGGGCATAACTCTGGTGAAAATTGGCGGACGGAACCAGAATTCAAACTTGACCTGTCTTTTCTGCTAGTAAACCCACATACCAAATTTAATTTAATTTGGTTCACTCTTAAAGTTATCATCCGGAAACCTCGGACGCACGGACGCACGGACGGACGCAGGCACGCACAGGCTGATTATAATAGTCCTCCGAACCCGTTGGGTCGGCGGACAACAAGGACCATAACTCCCGCAAAAATTGGCACACAGAACCAGAATTTGAACTTTATCTGTATTTTGGGCTAGTAAACTCACATACCAAATTTCTTCCATTCAGTTCAAACTTACTGAAGTTATCATCCGGAAACAAAAATTGAGTACAAATTCCAACAAAACTCTGGTGAAAATTTGCGGCCAGAACCCGAATTTGAACTTAACCTGTATCTTGTTCAAGTCAACCCACATACCAAATTTCATTCCAATCAGTTCAGACTTACAAAATTTATCATCCGGAAAGAAAAAAGAGAACTGACAGACGGACAGACCAATAACATAATATGTTCCATATTTTCAAAATGGGTGTATAAAAAAAAGTTCCCTGTCAAAGAACTTACCTGGCCAACTTCATCAAAAGCCATAAGTATGACACCAGCGCCATACTGTCTAATGAGTCGAGCTTTCTTCAGAAATTCCTCCTCCCCCTCTTTGAGACTGATGCTGTTGACGATACATTTACCCTGAGTACACTTCAATCCTGCTTCTATCACAGCAAAGTTAGATGAGTCTATACATAATGGCACCTGTTAAACACATAATGGTACCTGTTAAACACATAATGGCACCTGTTAAATACATAATGGCACCTGTTAAATCTAGATGTGAGTCTATACATAACGTCACCTGTTAAATACATAATGGCACCTGTTAAATATAGATGTGAGTCTATACATAACGTCACCTGTTAAACACATAATGGCACCTGTTAAATACATAATGGTATCTGTTAAATATAGATGTGAGTCTATACATAACGTCACCTGTTAAATACATAATGGCACCTGTTAAATACATAATGGCACCTGTTAAATCTAGATGTGAGTCTATACATAATGGCACCTGTTAAATACATAATGGCACCTGTTAAATACATAATGGTACTTGTTAAACACATAACACACCTCTTAAATATAGCTGTGAGTCTATACATAATGCCACCTGTTAAACACATAACGTCACCTGTTATACACAACGCACCTGTTAAATATAGATGTGAGTCTATAAATAATGGTACCTATTAAATACATAATGGCACCTGTTAAATACATAATGGCACCTGTTAAATATAGATGTTAGTAGATACATAATGGCACCTGTTAAATACATAATGGCACCTGTTAAATACATAACAACGCCTGTTAAATATAGATGCCAGTCCATACACAGGCATAGGCACCTGTTGAATTAAGATATGATCAAACTTGAGTCTATATATAACGGCACCTGTTAAACGTATGTATAACAGCACCTGTTAAATTAAGAATATGATGAAACTTGAGGCACCTGTTAAAGTATGTATAATGACATCTGTTAAATATAGATATGAACAAACTTGAGTCTATACATAATGGCACATGTTAAAAGTATGTATAATGGCAGCTATTAAATTAAGATATGATCAAAGTTAGATGATTCCATAGAAAAAGGCACCGATCTATATCTCATATATATTTTGAAGACCTCTGTCTGTCTGTATGTTTGTTTGTCTGTCTGTCATTTATACAATTCTACGATTCTCGACCGATCGGGACGAAACTTGGTACGTGTGTGTAGTTTGACCAGGCGGTCGTCGTTGTCGTATTGGCGAGCCTGTGCGACGCCCGTGCAGAGCATGCGCAGACGAGATCTCGGAAACGGGTGGAGCTATCGACTTGAAATTTGCTATGTGAATGTATCTTGCCCCGGATACGAATTTTATCGGGTCGCCGAGCCCGTGCGACGCCAGCTTCGCGCATGCGCAGACGAGATCTCGGAATCGGGTGGAGCTATCAACTTGGAATTTGGTGTGTGAATGTATCTTGCCCCGGATACGAATTTTATCGGGTCGCCGAGCCCGTGCGATGCCAGCTTCGCGCATGCGCAGACCAGATCTCGGAAACGGGTGGAGCTAACGACTTGAAATTTGGTTTTTGAATAGCCCGGACAACGTCGGGCTGAGTAGAGCTATCGACTTGAAATTTGGTTTTTGAATAGCCCGGACAACGTCGGGCTCATCGGCTAGTCTACTATATATTTTGGGACTTCTATCTGTCTGTTAGCTATGGCCGGGAAAACTGCCGGACGGATTGAGCCCAAACTTCCTATCTAAGGGTAAAATCCCACATAAAGTGTCGTCGCACCGCTTCTGAGAACGTCAGAGCACTCCTTCTCCATTCCCAGTCACCAAAATGACCGTCATTGGCACTGTGGGGTTAATCGCGTTGATAGTTAAAGAGCGTTCATATCCGCAGTGTCGTTGATAAAGAGCGTATGCGTGTAATGTGATTCTTATGTCTGGGGCCAGACGTGAGTGTGTCTGTATCCAGACATGAGCGTGTTGTGTGATTCTTATTTCTGTCTTCGTACTTAGGGGTTCCAAGGAACGGGGGAGATTTTCATCGGGTAAGTTTTTCCGCCCGAGGACCCACAAACGTACCTCTTTTAGGGACGGGTACCATCACGGGACGGGTACCATCATTTCTCTTGATTAAAAAGGCAGAATTAACTCAAAAGAAATTTGATACCTAGGGATACTTTTGTCGGGGGAGTGTTTTCGACGGGTCAAATCGTGACCCCGACCTGACCTTCAAAATGGTCAATACAAGGTCAAAGCCCGGACGAAGTCGGGTCACCTGCTAGTATATATATATGTTAAATTTATACATAATGACACCTGTTAAATTTAAATGTGAACAAAGTTTAATGCAGATAATGTTAGTTTGAATCTAACATGGAAGAATTTTTTTATTTTTCAAGGCATATAAATAAGTCTCTACATTTACAACTCATACCAAGCAGGAAGGTGCCAAAAGCTTTTAGGAAAACGGAAATGAACATACGGCCTTGCAGTTTGCGAAGTAGATGCATTGATTCGAATTATGACAAGTTAAAAAATTACATCTCTCCAAACACAAATTGTGTATGTGGGCACATACAAACACAAGACCGAAGCCATAGCCAAGCACATTGGAAGCAATCAACCTGTTTTGTTTTCTCAAAATTTAATGCAAAACAACATCTCACGGTCACCCATCTTGATATTAATATATATCAATGCTATCATATTGCTGCAATAATTAGTCAGATTTGTAACTTGTGTTCCGATCCCCTGTGAACTCATATCATCAGATGTATTGTCTTTATGTGGTATGCTTATCTGTTGTTTATAATGGAACACAATAAATATGTTTAACCCTTTCAGTGCCAAGTCCGATTTTTGTATCAACCCATATTTCCTTGATCATTTTTCAAATTTATTGATTATAATAATGTGATACATTGATGGAAAGAGATCCATCAATGCTCTAAGAGCTCTTTCCATCAATGTATCACATTATTATAATCAATAAATTTGAAAAATGGTCAAGGAAATATGGGCTGATACAAAAATCGGACTTGACACTGAAAGGGTTAAAGTAAAAGACAAAAGTGAGAATTACTAGGTATTAAGTGAGCCATGCTTCAAAATGTCTGTAGGCTATAGAGTAATCTCCCTTGTTCTCTAGTAGTAAACACAATGAACTGGAGGTGGAACTCTCCCAATGGGACTAAGTATACCCCCGCATAATTACAAGCTCAGACAAAATTATGCATATTGTGAAAAAGTTCTACATAAAAAAAGGCAGATAACTGAACTAAAAAAAAGTCTGACGGAACTCATAATCGCATGTGCACAGGTTTCTATGGTACTAAAGATCTGTGCAAAGTTTAAACAAAATTGACAGAAAAATGTAAGAATAAAAGCTTGACAAAATTATGCATGTTGCAAAACATTTCTAAGTCGAAAAAGGGGCATAACTCAACTAAAAAAAGTCAGACAGCATTCATATACGCAGGTGCACAGGTTCCCATAGTATTAAATATCTGTGCCAAGTTTTAAAAAATTGACTAAAAAATGTAGGAATACAAGCTCAGACAAAATTACGTACACGGATGGACAGCTAGACGGACAGATAAGCCGATTCCAATATACCCCTCACAAATTAGTTACGGGTGGTATAATAACGACTCCGCTCAGTGAGCTTGCGCGCCCGAGCTCGGGTCATGTATAGGTAACATGCGGGCGTACATACTTGTGACGTCACACATAAATTACAATATACCGTGAAGGAGAAAATTTTAGCGAACCAACATTTTTGTGAAAAAATCACGTGACTTCCAGTAGTTGTTTCACAAAAT
This sequence comes from Siphonodentalium dalli, assembly GCA_032622095.1. NCBI lineage: Eukaryota > Metazoa > Mollusca > Scaphopoda > Gadilida > Siphonodentaliidae > Siphonodentalium > Siphonodentalium dalli. The sequence continues at coordinate 42,597,461 of CP136066.1, forward strand.
CGCGGAATCGGGGAGTGAAACTAATTTGCTACTTCACAACTTCTGATATTTGGCAATGGACCACTGAAGAATTTATTTATTTATTTATAAACAGTAAGTTGTTATGAATATGCCCTGAATATGTTCATATTAGATCAATTTCATTTGTTAGCTAAATGAAGGCAGTTACGGCGTCATGACGTCAAAACGTCATTTGTCTCTGCGGGCCAGAATCCAGACATGATTGAACATGTCATGTCGTCTCCGCGGTCAACTGATTTCACCTCACTATACATCTATTGATTGATGTATTGTTTGAGAGTTTAACGTCGTTTTCGTCGCTAGGCTATATATCACGACCATACTGGACATGTAAAGCAGACACATAATTATGTGTATTATATTTCAAGAAAGGACTATGCGCAACGTGGCGTATCAACAAAAACTATCGCCTCGAAATTGGGTCATAATTTTAATTTACTCTAGCATATCGGAAGGTTTAAACGAATACATTTATGCATATAAGTGTCATAAAACAGTACTTAGCTACATATACAATGCAGCATGATTAAATATCCCTAATAGATCTAAATGTTAGCTTTCATCTATATTTTCCGGTCACTTTAGACGCTTTCGTCGCAGAAAATTAGCAAAATTTACGAATATACTATGTATTGTACTCTTTTCTCAGAATGTACATGGTTATTTTCAATCTAGTGAATTCTGAACTATAATAGTTTAAAAGACTTTGCCATTTGATTTTCACAGGTCCGATTTATGTACATGAATGAATATTGAATCATGACTTACATTTTGTTTAGTGCCAACTAATCACCCCAATGTTCCATAAATACGCGACCTCGTCACATCTATATACACTAACTACGTATTCATGTGTAACGAGAATTACTCTTCGAAATGACCAAATTGTAGGTTGTTTTGTCTCAAAACTGACATAAATATGCCCAAAAATAAAATGTCCACCGGCAAAGATAAATACAACAATAACATTGTGTGTTCTGAGATGTGTGTATGTTATATCAACTCGTTAGAGGTATGATTTTTTTCATCAAAGGCCGATATCTAAACCATAGGCTATATTAAGTCATATATAATTATCGAAGTCTACTCGCATCCAAAACGATCTACACGATTAATCAAGCATTCGCTGACATGCATATAGGCCTAATATATATGCATATAATATCATGACTATTTGCACGATCCTTTGCATTGTCCGTCTTCTTACTATTATGCCGGGGTCGTTCCATATGCCTTGCATATTATCATATTAACATCAAATTTATGTATATATACTCAATAAACTTGAGTACTAGCTAAAGTAATAGTTCATTAAACAAGACTCAAGAACAAATACTTCTTCAAATATTTCTTGAGACATAAGATGAGTTGATAGCTGTCAAAGAGATAGAGAGTATTCTACAAGCATTGGATCAACAAAATTTACGAAGTTTTTAAATGTCAAACGCTATACCTTCGATACATCTGGTTCTGATGATATCAAGTTAACGAATTTAGTCATTGCAGCGATACCATCCAGCATTCCTTCATCCATATTAATGTCGAGAACCTGTGCTCCATTCTCGACTTGAAGCTTCGACACTGCTAATGCATCCTGTAAATGAAGGGTGCAATTATTATTTTATCCTCACAACATACAGTATCAATTTATAACTGGGTCCAAGCCTTCAAATAGTTTTGCCTTGAAATATTATTGGCCTGTTTGGCCAATGTATTCTCTTGTATATGCGAAGCAGGGCCCAAGCTAGGGATTGAAAACAGGGAGAAATGAAGTCTCCCTCTGCAGATTTTAGGGAGACTTCAGCAAGAATAGGGAGACTTATAAAAAAAATACTTACTAATTTTCAAAATTCGCTTTATTTATCTGCACATCAATAAATAAGATAAAACAACAAGATATTTAGCAAGATACAACACAAGTATAGCACCTGTATAGATCGATAATCTGAAATTTTAACAAAATTTATAACTTTAATTTTTTTTTTAAACTGTTGACTTTATCTGAAGAAATTAATTGTCGACTTCATCAGGGGGGGGGTCGGAAAAATATTCAGGCACGTATGGCATTTTTTCCCTTTCGATCATTTTTTGTACCCACCCACCCCCACCGCCAATTTTTTTTCCGTTTTCGGCAGTTTTTTCCGACCATTTTTTGACACCCACCCCCTCTTTTAACACTAAAACAGAGATTTGCGGGGGGAAATTCACTGTAAACAGCTGTATATGAATTTCTGTGCATACTATTTATCATGGATGTTAACATGGACATATAAATAGGAATGAGTCATTTTGAGGTCATTCGGCCAAAAAAACATGGCTGCCAGCGGCCATCTTGGATTTCAAAATTTGCAACAAAATACAACACGATAACTGCCTGCAGTCAGTTTACAGTTAGAATTACATTATTTCTCTCATTCAAAGTGGGTTTGAAGCCCAACTCATTACCAAAACACTAAAAAACAAGCAGGATTTTTTGTTTTAGTTGCGGAAAAAATTGCTTGTTGGTGGCTTTGACCACCCACCCACCCCGGCATACGTGCCGGAATTTTTTTTTCACCCCCCCCCCCCCCTGACTTCATAACTTTTAATATCTGAATTGTTATTAATTTTTTTTGGAAATGGCTTTTGGCCACTGCTGTAATGTGGGTGTCCATTAAAATAAACAATAAGGACTAATTAAGGAGGTGTAAAAGCTTTTAATTTGGTTAAAAGAGTTTATTGTTGAATACCATCATCGCGACCGTCAGTGATGTCTGATGATAATCCGATTAAAGCAATAAACTTGACGAGTTTGATAGCCGTGTCACAATAGTGGTTAATGTGTTCTGAACAGAGACCAGTTGAGCTTATAATATGCACCAGCAGGTTATTTAAATACCTGCATTGTAACGAAGTAGGCCTACATGCAATTAATTTGCAGCCGTTGACAGACTATATACGCGGAGCACGTGGCCTGAGCGATAGATTGACAACAATTGTAATTTGCAAACACATAGTTTTGACACAAATTAATCCTTTTAAATGAGTTTGGATAGTAATAGTTTATTATGTAGAACTTTGATTTAACTAAGAACATTAAATTAAGTACTTCCAACACACATTCAAACCTCTGTGTTTAATAATAAGCAAGCACGTGTTTTTTTTTGTAAACATAATAAAATGCAATTCCAAAAAGTAAAAAGTTGGATTGGGAAACGGAGTCCGACACAAACTACTTTTGTAAAAGTGAAAATTCATAGATATGTTTTAGTTTTAATAATTTCAAAGACAGTATTATTTGTTCACATTGGCTACTGCATGAGCGGTGGAACCATGTATGGCTATACAATTTGTGGTTACAAAATGACCCGACGGAACAAAGTAAGGTCTAAATTCCAGTCTCCTTAAAACGAACCAGTAGCTCATCATAAACTTCGTTGCTCAGCGGAATTTGCCATTTCCAAAAGCACCCAATCTGATTAGAATATGTGGATAGGGTACACCATGTATAATTTATAAATAAAATGCCTCGTTGGAACAGTTGAGACTATATATATTTTTTCTAGCAAAACGAGTCTAATTTTCACCGGTAAAATTACCGTAAATCCTAAGCTAGTTTTGTCAAATTTGGAAGGCGACTTCGTTTTCGCCTTGCGGACATACGAGGGCGACTTCGGCGGCCCGAGGGCGAAATTCTCGCCCGAGTCGCCTCCTAGCGTGGGGCCTGATGCGAAGCTCCCTATTGAAAACTTGCATATATAAGATGATGCATTGGCACAAGGTTGTTGTAAAATTTAGGAAGCTCCAGTCATGGAAGGGTTAATAGAAGAATTAATTTACCTGCCATTGCTAGATCTTTTTAACCCTAGGCCGGCCGACCAATTTTTTTGCTAATGCATGTTTTTGCGTATAAAGTTTTTTTAACAGCGGATTCTGGTGGATTCTGGTGTCAGCCTTGGGGAATTTGAGAAATAGGGATAAAACAAAGATGGTGATCAACATGGCTGAAGTTGTTTTAACAAAATGACTTTTACCCCAATGGGCATATAAAATTGTATGTGTCTGAACAACATACTTTGTATATTTCACGTAACTTACAAATTTATTTTTGAATTGCAACAAAAAAGACGTTGATTACATATGTGACAATACCATTGTATGTTATAATGGATATAACATTACAAACAAACACGAGCAGTTTCTGGCCCTGTGAGCATCGCTCACTACTCCACGTCAGATCCGACATAATGTTTGAGCGTCTCAACCAATGAAATGGCTCAAATCCAGGAAAAATATGACATCTATGAACATGTGCCAAATTAGACTTGAGTTGAAGGTCACCCAAAAATTGGCATCAAGCCTTGAAATAGGGTGTCTGTCATTTGCAGAATGAGGTCCCCAGAGGGTGAATTTAGTGATGCTACCCCGCATAGCGGGCTAGCATCACCAAATTCACCCTCTGGGAACCTCATTCTGCTGAGGTGTAAGCAGAATGAGGTCCCCAGAGGGTGAATTTGGTGATGCTAGCCCGCTATGCGAGGTAGCATCACTAAATTCACCCTCTGGGGACCTCATTCTGCAAATGACAGACACCCTATTTCAAGGCTTGATTGGCATTGATTGGAGAGTAAGATGATCTAACAGAAGAGCGGCGTAAGGTGTGATACAGTGAAGGTATAACAATATGTGATGAGAACAATTGAAAATGGGCCTTTGAATCAGATAACATTATCGTGAAAGAGAATTCAATAAATTAGTGGCAAGAAAGTAATCGGTGAATCAATCGCTTGTCCCAGCAAGCAAAAACGATTTTGTTATTTGCTTTTCGTATTACTTTCATAGGGTTATTAATGGCAAAGCATGGTACCACACTTTAACTAAAAGAATACACAATGAAGCCACCAGACTACTTTATGCTACAAAAATATTATTAATTCTATTTTAAGTGGTATTGATAATGGAACTTTATTCTCTGTGTTATTATTTATATCAAACTTGCATATTAATACACTTTCGGCAAACATTAATGGGAAGGGAAAAGGGGACTATTTTGTTATGTGGAAGAGCAGCTTCTTTAACCCTTTACCCAACAGAAGGGCCCTGTGCCAATGCATTCTCTTATATATGCGAGTCGACCATAGGTCGCCTCGCATATATAAGAGAATGCATTGGCTTAACGCATTAAAAATTATAAAATTGTTAAAGAATGTAAGAAAAATGGTAAAAAGTGTTAAAAAAAGATTTTTTTAGGCCAATGCATTCTCTTATATATGCGAGGCGACCTATGGTCGACTCGCATATATAAGAGAATGCATTGGCACAGGGTATAACTGTAACTATCACAATGTGGTCAAGGAGCCGGTTCCAATGATATCCATATTTGTATGGTTTTATTGAGACAGACCGAAGATATTTTAGGCTGTTGAAGCTTTATTTGGCCGGTTTTGGCCGGTTTGTTGGGTAAAGGGTTAATTGAAAGAAATCTATTGGCAATCAACCGATTCGTTATGTCTATATTTAATTTATCAAATCAAGCGCCTGATCATGAGAGAATACGGTGAATTCAAATAACGAAAACACACATAATAATGAAAGTGTCAATGCAACTGTACTCAACTTAGAGAGGGGATAATGTCATACATTACAGTCAATGGAGCTATAAGGAATGCGGAAAGTGTAAGTAATACCAGATGTCAATGCGAAGAGCCATATGAAACTTGGGATCAATTGGATGAAAAATGTTGGCAGGTTGGCATGCACACATATTTCGTGATGCAAAGAGTAAAATCCAAGATGGTTGCTGGCAGCCATTGTTTTTATTGAATATCGTTGAAATTTTATAGCTCCCATCTAGAAGCGATCCTGAACATGCCGGTAAATTTAAAAAACATTTATCCAATAGGTGTCGGCTGCATGGTGTGCCGATGGATTCAAGGATGTGCCAAATTATTTAGTCTTGCAAAGAGTAAAATCCAAGATGGATGCCATCAGCCATGTTTTTCATCGAAAATCGTTCAAATTTGATAGCTCCCATCTAGAGGTGATCTTAAACATGCCTGTAAATTTTCAAAACAATTCTCCAATAAATGCGACCTGCAGGGTGTGCCGATGGATTCAAATTTTAAATCCGAGATGGCTGCTGGCAGCCATGTTTTTTAATGAATTTCGGGAAAATAGGCCCATCTAGAGGTCACCTCGAAGGTCCATATGAAATTTGGTGACAATCGGATGAGAGATGTGACAGGGTCTGTAGGGTGCGATAAAGGAAATTGTTGACAGACGCATGGATGCACAGATGGATGACTGATGCCAACTCATCCCAATAGCTCAAACTTGACTTTGTCAAATTGACAAGTGGAGCTAAAAACGAAACATACGGCTTTTGACTGAATATGAGAATTCTCAATTGTGGGTAAAGCAAAAAATCTGTTTTTTCCACTGATGCTCATGGGAAATCGTATTTGCTTGTAACCAGTAATGAGAATCTCGAATTCAGTCAAAAGCTGTAGGTATCCTCTATTATTGTTGAGCATGCAAATACTCAAATACTCAAGTAAGTTAAAACCTATACTCATACCTCATATTTGCCTTTCTTGATGAGGTTACAGAACACTCTGGAACCAGCCACATTGCACCTCTCCCCGATATTTACAAACAGTGAATATGGACCAATGTACATCGGCTCCAATCCTGTGAAATATTAAAATAACACATTCATAGAATATTCTGCTGGGACAGAATCACCAGTTTTACAACAAACCTTAAAATGTTGAAAGTAGATTTTAAACTAAAAATATTCATATATGGTCATATATAACTATGCAAAATATAGAAATTATATACTAAACAATCTTATTGTTGCACAATTGAGTGTTTGGTCATATGAAAAATGTACTTTAAATAAGCTTACCAGAGGTGTATATAGTAGTAAATTTGACAGATGTCAGACTTTAGTGTAAACATAATTTATTTCCAATCAATAATAACAGACATCTAACATACAAGTTCAGACAATAAGGCCGAAAAATGGGTTTTGATTCTCAGGCATTGAAAAAAATGGTCGCGTTGGACCATTTTATTTAAATTTTGGATTTCAAATTATCACCGTAATTGTATACCGGTAACATAAAATAGGAAACTGTCAGATGGAAATTTGTTAAGTTTCAAATATCGAATAGGCTAATACAATGGTGTATGTGTGGGTATTCAACAAATGACCACACGCGAAGATAACCGAAGATTCATATGAAGTTTGGCGATGATCGGGTGAGGGATGCGGCCTGTTGGGTGAGCCAAAGGAAATTGTTGACGTACACACGGACGATTGGACACCAACCCACGGCAAGAGCACAAACTTTACAAAGTAAAGTTTAGCTAAATATAATTGTGCCAATATTAAAATCATATCAATATATATATAGATCATTCTAGGTAATTCCTTTTTGATGTACGGGTAGTACAATGTCATAATTTGTCATTCTTTGTATCAGATTAAATTAGTTTATATCCATTACAAAGTTTTCCCTACATTTTCTGGACATGGGAAGGTATACTAATGCATGTTTACTTTGCCATTCTATGGGCAGAAAAAAATTAAAAATAAAAATAAAAAACCCTCGCTCCTGCATTGATTTTCCAAAAAAAAATTGCTGAGAATCAAATATCCTTTTTTGTTTGGCCTAAGAAATATAATAGTATACATAGATGGATTGATTGGAAAATCTGGAGTGCGGTCTATTTAGGCCTGCTTTACTAATATAAAAAACAGTTGATTTTTAATATTAGTAGCTACAAACTGTAAACCTACCTGAAAGACACATGTATTCTTCATGTAGTTCAGATGGTGGAACTCGTGGCTTGTACTTCTTGACTGTTTCTGCTATCGCCCTTTATAATTAAAATTAGATGGATTAATAAAAGCAGGGTTCCTAAATACCAATAAAGTAAATAGAATGTGAAAACTATCAGAGGTAAAATGAAGGCTTTACTTTAGTTTGTGTTGCTCATTAAACATGAAAATTTCCTAAGGCAGATACCCGGCAATGAGTATTTAGTATAGAAAGCGTTAAATAGATAGAACCGCATGAGTGTCTGGATTTTGACGTAATTATCGCACGAGATTTGTTGGCGGATCGATATCTCGAGTGCGGGACGCAGTCCCGCACGATAGGTATCGCGTCCCGCCAACAAATCGAGTGCGATAAGTCGTCAAAATCCAGACACTCATGTGGTTCTATTTTTATTACATATCTCCGTATCATAGTAAGTTGACTCACAATCGTACATCTCCGGTACAGAAAATGTGAATTTAATTGAGTTTTAACGTAATTTTAGGGTTAACGCAACAATCAGACAGGGAGCCCGTCTATCCGCTAGTGACCTTGGCCCATCTTGATGAGTTTGAAATTAAATTCTGTGCCTCGACAAACATATTCTTGAAATGAAACTACTTGAATGAATCATCTCATCGATTGATCGCTTATTGTTTCTTTATTGTCGTGACTGAAAAGGTAAAAATAGTAACAGCGAGAACCAGTCTAACAACACTGAATTAAATAGTTCCGTCGACAGATTGCACTAGTGCGATTCTGAGAATTATCACACGCCTGGAAACTCGTGCGATCATGCGAATTACGTTGATAGATATGTAATAAATTAGTATTCTTCATTTATAATATTAATTCATTATTATTAATTAATTTCAAATATGAAGCAGATAAATCTGCAAGTGGCCGAACAACACACTAGGTATAATTTTGTATAGTAAGCCCATAAATGCAACACAAAATATGTTAATTGCATATGTAGATTGAGTTCCATGAACACATTCTTTCTGTCGTGTTAAACCCATCACACACCAGTGCATTATTGCTAAGCACTTTGCCTTCCGTGACAAAATACTCAGTGTGCAGGTGTTTGTACTTTAGGCAAGTCATGAAAGGCGAAAGTCTTAAGAATCAGACATGTGTCATAATTTTTGTCTTGCAAGGCGAAAGTCTCGCAGTGTGTATTGTACGCAAGACATTTCTCTTAGCACCATTACATGTATCTATAATTAAAGAAGCAGCAAGTGGAAACCAGGAATGTCATTTGGCAGTAATATGATGCCATATACTAGTATGTCAATATCATTTGTGCCAGGTTGGCATGTTTGTATGCTTTCTATCATCTGGTGATGACATTTTTCAGTATAATGAAGAATGCATCGTATAAAGTATGAGTTATAAGTCAAGAAAGGCAGTGTATTAAATTCATAGCTGGTTAGGTTATGGTAAAACCTCTATCCTGTAAGTGTCATATAGCCAGGTGTGTTGGTCATGTGGGTGGCCTCTGTGTATAGCCACGGTGTATGCAGGCACAGTCAGGTTGTCTGTAGAATATTTTCAAATGCCCACAACATATTTGAACTAATTGAGGTGAAGATAGACTAAACCATTCAGAAGAAGATCACACCTTCATATCGCAGACGGGGCCTCGGTGGCTCAATCGGTTAGGGGTACCACTCCAAGCCGTTTCGCCCTCCAGCGCTGGCGATAAGGGTTCAAATCCACATGTTTCCATTGTGGACTTTGTAACTCGAAATCGTTATCTGGTGGAGTTGCCAGTTAATCGCCGGTGGTTTGCCGCACATGGTTGACGAGTTTATCACCCATTGAAATCACTGTTAGATTAGTCGCAAGTGTGCGGATTTCCTCCACCACTAAAACTGGCAATGTCGTGATATGGCCTTAGTGGCTAAAGCGACAATAAACCCCAATCAATCAATCAATCAATCATATCGCAGACTATTATATTCCATAAATTCAAATCATATTAATTAGAGTTATTGACCCCAATAAAATCTCAAAGTACAACAAATATAAGAAGCAAACAGCTTCAACAGCCTAAAATATCTTCGGTCTGTCTCAATAACACCATACAAATATGGATATCATTGGAACCGGTTCATTGACCACATTGTGATGGTTACAGTTATGCCCTGTGCCAATGCATTCTCTTATATATGCGAGTCGACCATAGGTCGCCTCGCATATATAAGAGAATGCATTGGCCTAAAAAAAAAAATTCTTACATTTTTTAACAATTTTTATAATATTTTTCTACATTCTTTGACAATTTTATCATTTTTAATATGTGTTAAGCCAATGCATTCTCTTATATATGCGAGGCGACCTATGGTCGACTCGCATATATAAGAGAATGCATTGGCACAGGGCCGTTCTGTTGGGTAAAGGGTTAAATCAAACTTAGTCAAAATTGGATGGATTTTATTGAAGTAATGTTGATAACGTGATGGATGAACTAAAAGGCATAATTCCAATTTCCATGATCAAACTTTGGGATGAAGCGCCTTTCCAATTAGGCCAAATCATTTGCATGTCAAGGTGATAAACCAAATTTGGCCAATATTGGACTCAGTTATTTTTAGTTATAATGCTGCAATTGCAACAAAAAATTGGTCAATTTGGCCACCAACAACATTAACTCTGAAAATAGACACCCTCGTCTGACCATTATCGACACCCTCGTCTGACCGTTATCGACACCCTCATCTGACCGTTATAAACCATCTGTCGAGATGGAAAAACTCACCCAAAAATCACTAGTGGAGGAAATACCTTATATGTTCTGGTGCAGTTCCACAGCAGCCGCCAATGATGTTCAGCAAACCATCCGCTGCAAAGGTCTGAAACATAATTGCTCATGTATGAGAACGAAAAACAGGATTATGATCTTATCATAGATTTTCCAGTGTACCCATAATGCAGTAGCTGATGTAGACCTATGTATTTATAATAAATGACCAAAGTAACATCCTTTGAACTTCAACAAATTTAAACGACTCTTGGAAATCTTAGCAGGACCAGTTATAATTTATACTCATGAAAGAAAGAACAATTTCAACACAAGTCTATTTTTATGTGTGAATTCCATCCTAAATAACTTCTTTTTTTCTAAATCAAATTGAAATGTTTTTGTTAATGTTGTTGTCATTATTATGGTCATGTATTTTCAATCTCATGTATGAGAACTCTCCTAGTTTGGTTTTAATGGAAAAAAACTGACCATCCATAAATGAAAACGATGTAGAAAAATTGCTTGAGAAGACAAGTTTTCATGTTACGGCCCTAACTAATAAACGCACTTAAATCTACTCACTTCAATACAGCTAGCCATCATTTCTGGAGTTTCATCATAATCCCCGAATGTGTTCGGCAACCCTAAAATTTTTCATAAAAGTTGATGGCAAAGCATCTAACAGCCTTATTCAAGATGCATCGAAGTCATAAAAAATACAATGCGACTGCCTGGAAATTGTATATTGCGTAATCTATAACTTGATATCAGTTTAACTTCATGCACTGCTTTCTCTTCATTTTCATCATTAAAATTATTTACAGTAATGCCCTAATTAATCGACTCCATAACCACAGCAGAATTATGGGTAACTTTTCATGATTTAGTCGGAAATATGGCTTGTTGCCATTCATCGGAAAGCTCTAGAATTATGGGTAACTTTTCAGGATTTAGTCGGAAATATGGCTTGTTGCCATTCATCGGAAAGCTCTTGGGGAGAGCTTTCCGATGAATGGCAACAAGCCATATTTCCGACTAAATCCTGAAAAGTTACCCATAATTCTGCTGTGGTTATGGATTCGATTAATTAGAGCAATACTGTAGTACCATAAAAACTTTCAGAGAGACAAAAGCTCTAGATTTTCTTCCCATGGTCTACAGGTGATATTTATTTCAGTGCTATATTGACATGGTTGTTCAGAGACCATACATGTAGGTATGTTTTCGGATACCTCTTACCAAATTTTTGGGTACAAGTGAGCCATGTCCATTTAACCCTTACATGACTGGCTTCCTAAAACCCTGTGCCAATGCATTCTCTTATATATGAATATATGTATAAATACATTGGCCTAACAAAATATTTACTGTGAGCTTGTAAGCCAGTGCATACCCTTATATATGCCAGGCTTCCTATGGGACACTGACATATATAAGAGAATGCACTGGAAAAGGGTATTTAATGCTGCACCAGCACAGCTCCACATCATGATAGGGTTAATAAATCAAACAACTATAACCAACCATTAGAGAAAGAATTGCGATTAATTTTATGTTTTATAAACATTTTAACACATATATAATTACTGTACCTGCATTTGGGTAGCATATAGTTAACGCTTTACTGTTCTTGCTGACAGCTTCGATGAACGGCCGCATTTCACGAGCTCCAAGTGCACAGTTCAGACCAATGCTGAAAATGAAGGCAAATGAGCACTTTAACCCATTCTTTACTAAAAATTATCTTCACGAGTCGCTCCCTTAGCAAGCCTTGAAATAGGGTGTCTGTCATTTGCAGAATGAGGTCCCCAGAAGGTGAATTTAGTGATGCTACCCCGCATAGCAGGCTAGCACCACCAAATTCACCCTCTGGGGACCTCATTCTGCTTACACCTCAGCAGAATGATGTCCCCAGAGGGTGAATTTGGTTATGCTAGCCCGCTATGTGGGGTAGCATCACTAAATTCACCCTCTGGGGACCTCATTCTACAAATGACAGACACCCTATTTCAAGGCTTGAATCCTTCTGCACTTGTATTATCTGTCTCCTTATTTTTCCTGAACATCATTCCAGATGAGTAAGTAGACGAGTCCAATGTATACCTTTATAATTGATAATATGATTCACTTAGTAAAGACAGGATTAAATAAACAAGAGGCCAATCCTGATCAGCGAATGTGAAACCCATACTCAAAATAAGAATCCCAAATAAACAATAGACCTTTGATTTTGGAAAACGTACCAGCGCTCTGTTGAGCATGCATATTTTAACCCTTTACCCAACAAACCGGCCAAAACCGGCCAAATAAAGCTTCAACAGCCTAAAATATCTTCGGTCTGTCTCAATAGAACCATACAAATATGGATATCATTGGAACCGGCTCCTTGACCACATTGTGATAGTTACAGTTATGCCCTGTGCCAATGCATTCTCTTATATATGCGAGTCGACCATAGGTCGCCTCGCATATATAAGAGAATGCATTGGCCTAAAAAAACTTTTTTTAACACTTTTTACCATTTTTTCTTTAATATGTGTTAAGCCAATGCATTCTCTTATATATGCGAGGCGACCTATGGTCGACTCGCATATATAAGAGAATGCATTGGCACAGGGCCGTTCTGTTGGGTAAAGGGTTAAACACTGGGTGCACTTCTTTCGTAAACAGGAAACAAAATGTATGATGTTTTTCATGTGGATTATACATTGGGAATTGTTTATGATAGTTTTTTTTTATATTTGCATTATAGGAAATATAGAACATTTAAATAGCTTCCTTGTTACTCACCACATAGCATCAGCATGAGACACGCTGATGAGAAAGGCTTCTGTAGTTTGTCCTGACAACGTTCTCCCACTTTTATCAACTATCGTTCCTGAAATCTACAAAATAATTGAGTTAAAGATAGAGTATCCAGTCATGTTCATGCAAGATGATTATCGTCTTTACAGCAAATACCGTCTGTCTGTCCGTCTGTTTGCGATTTTCTCCCAGACCCCTGGATTTCAACCAAATTTGGGGGGGGGGGGGGGTGACTCAGGGTACCCTAGCGGATGTTAAAATGGCATTAGATTTTCCAAATTTTGATTAAAAAAAATTCTAGTCAAAATGTTTTAAAGATCAAAATGTGCGCACAAAGGTCCCCTACGCCGCTGAAAATATTTGGGAGTCTGTTTCAGCTAGTCTTTTATATTATTATTGCAAAATAAACATCCTTTGAACAATCCAGACGGCACTAACTCCTGAAAAAAACTTTAGTCAGGACCAGTTTTAAAACTCATCCAAGAGATTCATGAGTGGAAGCCATGATCCAAATCATATACAAATCGGATTATATTTCCTGAGTTAATGCGGTAGGCGAAGAGATGGACAGACATATGCCCACAATCATTATCAAACCAAAAAAGTACACTTGATATACTCACGAACACAGGACACTCTCTACCTTCTTCTTTGAATAACTCCTTCACAGCAAAAATAGCAGCCTGAAATACAAATTAAATTAACCACATTGATGATCGTAGCTGCCCTGGTGCAGCATTAACCCTTGAGTGCCAGGTCCGATTTTTGTATCAACCCATATACCCTGTGCCAATGCATTCTCTTATATATGCGAGTCGACCATAGGTCGCCTCGCATATATAAGAGAATGCATTGGCCTAACAATTTTTCATCTTTTGTTATTATTTTTTACAATTTTAATAAATTTTTCTTATATTCTTTAACATGTATATTTAGTAGGTTTAGTGTCAGGGAATCTTATGTTTTTTATGGGATTCAAAATTATTACTGTGAATACTTGGTGATAGTTTTGAGTTATAACATGCCCCTAAGGTTTTATCCAGTTTGTTTTTAAATTCGCTATAGCATGCTTAAGCTTACCCAAAAAAAATTCAACCCAAATTTTTTTTTATTTTTTATTTTTTAGGGCCGATTTTACACACCGTAAATTAGGGCCGATGAGATCGGCCCGTGGCACTCAAAGGGTTAAATATCCTGCACCAGTGCATTCTCTTATATATGCGAGTCTACCATAGAGAAATTTACTTTGCATGCAAATGGCGTGTCAGTTATTTGCAGAATGAGGTCATCATAGGGTGAATTTAGTGACGCTGTCCCACAGAATCAACAAATTCACCATCTGGGGACCCCATTGTGCTTAGGCCTCATCTTCTGGGAAGTATCTATTGTCTCAAATTAAAAATTTTTTAGTTACTTTTCCCCTCATGGGAAATTTATATACCCCTTAATTTGCAGAAGATAAAATGCATAATCGAGGTGATTAATGGGTGAACATCACCAACTTCCACTGGGGAAATTCAATCATGTCCTAGGTCTCCAATAGCAGTTGAAGCCTAAGAAGAAGAAATGATTTTAGTTTGAGAGTATATTGAAGGGTATAGTGTGGTGGTCGATTGAAACAGTGTGCGACCCCTTCGTGGTTCACACAAAATGTGTGCCAATGGCCACAGCGATATACCCCTTAATATTAAAACTCACTCAAACTACATCATTACTCAAATTTATAAAGCTGCTTCATTACTTCTTTCTATAAACTCAGCTAATTTTCTTCATATGAAATCTGCTTGCAGTTTGGACATTATACCATGCTGCACCAAGTCAGGCCTTAAATCCATCCATTTTCGCGAGTATCAAAGTTGATTCATAAGTTTGATGGTACGAGAATCAAAATTGAATCATGTTATGCCACATGTTGGGTGGGAGTGGTATATGGAGTATAACTCATTCCATATTAGAGGTGGTTCGAAGGGCATCCTCCGGAAAGTTTTTGAAAATTCAATGCAATGAGAGCTAGTCTTGTGACTTCATTTTATCTTTTCTCAGAGATAAATTTGGTCAATTTCTCACAGAAATATGTGACCCGCCATATCAAATCCAGTTGTAAGATTTTTTACCCTGTGCCAATGCATTCTCTTATATATGCGAGTCGACCATAGGTCGCCTCGCATATATAAGAGAATGCATTGGCCTAACAATTTTTTACACTTTTAATAATTTGTTCTTGTATTCTTTAACAATTTTATAATTTCACCCATACAGAGCCCCAGACAAACATGAGCAGACGACACTCCTCTATATGCTTCTATATATGTGTGGGGCTCCCTTCAGGGTAATGGATGTTTTTTATTTTATGTCCTAAAAATTGTAAGAAACATTTATTTTTTTTAAATGATTAGGCCAATGCATGCTCTTATATATGCGACCTATGGTCGACTCGCATATATAAGAGAATGCATTGGCACAGGGTAAAAAAAATCCCGACTTACGACTGGATTTGATATGGCGGGTCACATATCTTACTTTAAGATCTTTAAAAAGTTACCCTCTCCCTGTATCTTCAGTCAAGTGAGTTGATGTGACAGGAATGCAGAATTGCAATATTTATTGTACATACATACGTATAGCTTTCAATATTGAAAGATTTACTGTTAGCCGAATAAAAGAAATACCCTGCAGTTAACCCATGATATGACTATCTATCTTTCTATAACAAATCAGAGATATACATATATATGCAAGAATCATTGTTGATTCTCATGTTTCACTTTACGAGAATCATTTGCGAGAATCGATTCTGATTCACTAACAAATTATAATCCCTGCCAAGTTAGCCCAATTTTCTACCTGTGAAATATCCATCGATTAGTTTATGGCCGGCCGCCAAGCCTGAGTTTAGTGTGCCTGTCATTTGCAGAATGAGGTCCCCAGAGGGTGAATTTAGTGACGATATCCCGCATAGCAGGCTAGCATCACCAAATTCACCCTCTGGGGATCTCATTCTGCATGGCCTCATATGCTATGGGAGACATAGAATCAAATTGAAGTAAGTTCCCAAATGGTGAATATTGTGATGTTCACGAATTGGGAACCTGGATTATGCAATGTGTCATCTGCCACTTAGGGAATATAGAAAAACTAAACTAATAAAGAAATAGAATCTATGTGACGAGTTTCTATAGATATTTCATAATAAAGAAACTTTGCAGAGAAGATGAGGCCTAAGCAGAATGAGGTCCCCATTGGGTGAATTTGGTGATGCTAGCCTGCTATGTGGGATAGCATCACTAAATTCACCCTCTGACGATGTCATTCTGCAAATGGCAGGCACACAATAATCAGACTTGATGGCCGCCCACTTTGAAAAACAGGCTCACTTAATCTACATGTATATTGCCTTTAGTCATTTAGGTTAACAAGATGTGACATCGGTTCGTGTTATGATGTGTTTTATTGGGATGTGAATACATGGCATGACCCAATTGACAGTTGACCAATCACCAAACAGGATTTAGTGTAATACACACAGGCTACGCAAATATTACTCTTTAAATTCTACCAATGTTGTAAAAATATCAAGTTGCAGTAAGCGCACGTAGTGACATGTTCTATAAATGTTCTCCTATCCTTGAATTATATACACATGGATCATGCTAGACAAAGATATCATCTAAACAGAAGACAGCTACAGTAATGCCCTAAATAATCAACTCTTTAACCACAGCAGAATTATGGGTAATTTTTCAGGATGTAGTCGGAAATATGGCTTGTTGACATTCATCGGAAAGTTCTCACTGAGAGCTTTCCAATGAATAGCAACAAGCCATATTTCCGACTAAATCCTGAAAAATTACCCATATTTCTGCTGTGGTAAAGGAGTTGATTATTTAGGGCATTAATGTACTTACCTTGGAGTTAGCTGTATCAAATATTGTTTCTATTAGAAGAATGTCAGCTCCACCATCAAGTAAACCTCTTGCTTGCTCTATATAGGCCTCTACAAGCTCATCAAAAGCTGAAAAAAATGATCGATATATTTAAATAGGCCTCTAGACGCTCATCAAAAGCTGAAATAAATTATGGATATATTTAAATAGGCCTCTAGACGCTCATCAAAAGCTGAAATAAATTATTGATATAATTAAATAGGCCTCTAGACGCTCATCAAAAGCTGAAATAAATGATGGATATAATTACATACACTTAGGCGAAAGAAAAAAAAGTTACTTGATTCTCGTTCAAGTTTTCTGGAAAATCAGTGAGAAATCGAGGGTTTTATTCATATTTTTAATTTTTTTCTGCCCGTAGTCAGCATGGATTATGATACCTTCCATTGTCTAGTAATAGTCAGAAAATATAGAGCGAACTTTGTTATGCATATAAACTCATTTAATCTGATATAAAAAAAACATTCTACTATTGTATATGACCGAGGGATTACCTATAATGTTATAATGCCTTTGACTATTCACAATTGTTTATTGTTGTCAATAAACTGACACCTCTCCATTATAACATGTGATCCTAACCAGTGCCTTTCAATTGTTCTGGAGTTACAACAAGAGATGGACTGTCGTCCGGTGCATACCCCCTTGTGGCATACCGCCTAGTTTGGTTATATCTATAACTTATGACTGCTATACTCAGACAGATGGACCCAAAAATCAACATTTTCATATAAACAAAGATGAATAACTATAGAACCCGAACAAAACAATGGAACACTCCTTTTAATGTCCTCATAGTAGTGAACATCCATACCAAATTTCATTGAGATCCCAATACAACTGTTGAAGTTACGACATGAACAGACACCAGGCAGACCAAAAAGCCAACATTTCCAGATAAACAAAGATGAATAACTCTAGAACGGAAAATCTTAACAAAACGGTGTAACCCTCTATTTAATGTCCTCATAGTAGTGAACATCCATACCTAATTTCATTGAGATCCGAGCACTACTGTTCAAGTTATGACATGAACAGACATCGGACGGAAGTCAAAATTCACTAGTGACATTACCATTTTTAACTAAAGGTGTGACTGTCCCAATGGTATTAAAAATACCCCCAATGTTTTTAAAACACTAAGATGTTTCACATGTCAGTAACCATTTAGTTAAAATAATAAAATAACAGATTCCCATTGCAGGTGCACAACCCTAACCCTAATCCTAAACCAATTGACCGCAAAAAGGTAGGAATAAAAGCTCGGACAAAATTATGCATGTTGCGAAAATGTTCTAAGTCGAAAAAGGGGGATAACTCCACCAAAAAAAGACGGACAAATGTCATAATCACAGGTGCACATGTTCCCATGGTACTAAATATCTGTGCCAAGTTTTAAAAAACATTGACCTCAAATTGTAGTAATAAAAGCTCGGACAAAATTATACATGTTGCGAAACGTTCCCACGGTAGTTGATGTCTATGCCACGTTTCATGGAAAATGATTAAAAAATGACTGAGAAAAACTCTGGACAAATTTGTGTCCATGGACGACGAACGGATGACAGACAACAGACAAGCTGATTCAAGTATACCCCCCCCCCACAACTTCATTGCGAGGGTATAATTAACGGCGTTTTCAATGGAAATCGTGCATAGGAGTGTATTATAAGTAATAATCTCAGTTTGATAATATTATTCCAAGCCTGAGTTTAGTGTGCCTGTCATTTGCAGATTGATGTCTCCAGAGGGTGAATTTATTGATGCTAGCCCACTATGCAGGGTAGCATCACTAAATTAACCCTCGGCAAATGACAGACACTATAATCAGTCTTGTATGATTCCAGTTTAAAGGCATCATGCTGAATCACAAACTGTTTATAAATCTATTTGCGAATTATAAGTATTAAGTTTGTGATTCGGCAGATGCCTTTAAACTGTAATTACATTAGGAAACCAACATTATACCTTAACACTTCCATGACTGGAGTTTCCTAAAACTTGCGAAAATCCTGTGCCAATGCATTCTCTTATTTATGCCTCATTGGGAGCCTTGCATTATCGCACATATATTAAAGAATACATTGGCCTAACTATAATTATCTTGACCTTGTAAGCTAGTGACTGAAATTTGCGAAAACCCTGTGCCAATACATTCTCTTATATATGCGAGTCTTAAATATTTTACATAATTCAAACATATCTCTCATATTGTGAGGGTAAACATGTGTTGTTATAATACTATAGCATATATTTGTAATAAAGGATAAATATGTTTTCCTTCAAATTGATAGTTAGAAATTGAGAATTTTTTTTAAATTCCCGAATAGGGCACCTCCTTAAATCATGTAATAAACATACTGATGTTTCTGAAATCTGGTCGCTCAACAGACGGTGATATAGACAGTGTTCTGTTGGTTGGTCCAAGTGATCCAGATACATATCTTGGGATTCCTGAAAAAGAAAGGCATGGAGTGAGTAAGCACATCAGAGAATATGGATACATTAAATAATGATATTCTACATCAAATAAATTTGAACCAGTATCACATTGCCCACAAATGGAGGCATCAGACCTGAGAATATGGTGCTGGACATTCTCATATTGAGGTCCCGAGAAGGTGAATTTAGTGACGCACAGCAAGCTAGCATCGTTAAATTTACCTCGGAGGACCTCATTCACTTAGGCCTCATCTCTCTGGAAAGTATCTTTATTATCAAATTAACAAGTTTTTTTAGTTTCTTTCAAACTTTCTTTTTCTTTTTTTAGTTTATTTTTTCTACATCCCCAAATTGGCAGACGACACAATCGAGGTGCCCAATGGGTGCACAATCTTCACCATCTGGGAACTTAAATCTGAGTCAATGTCTCCCGTAGCAGATGAGACCAAGCAGAGTGAGGTCCACAGAGGTTGAATTTAGTGACACCGGCCCGCTGTGCAGGGTAACTTCACTAAATTCACCCTCTGTGGACCTCATTCTGCAAATGTCAAGCACCAAATTCTCAGGCCTGAATGCACTTAATTCTTTTTTAACTTACTTTTTACCGTTTTCAATAAAAATTTTATGCATTGCATTTATCAGTTAGGTCTGGCGATGTCATTATTTTTGCTGATTTCATTCATATTTGTAATAGGTGTCTTTAACAACAATATCTTGATCAAAGTTCGAAAATTAGGTTTGTCCAATATTTTTACCTGACTTCTGGCCTTTATTTTGTATGATTTTTTATAAATTTTAAGACCATTAGAGCGATAACTTGAATAAACATCTACCGATTCTATTCATAATTGGTATATGAATCTTTCGCATCAATATCTCGATAGAGTTCGAAAACAGGTTTGTCAGATTGTTTTTACTGGACTTATGGCCCTTAGTTTGTTGATTTTTTTATTAATGTTAGTGTGATAACTTGAACAAATGTAAACCAATTCCATTCATATTTGGTATAAATACTTCGCTTAAATCAGCATAATTGCATGCACCAACTAATAACAATGGGTAAAATATTCCTTATATGGTCAGTCACCTTCAAAAATTCTTTGGTAATGATGAAAAATTATCAAGTCTGAAATTTAATGAGTCCGAAATTTGAGAATGAGGTCCCCAGAGGGTGAATTCACCCTCTGCGGACATCACTCTGCTCATGCCTCATCTTCTGGGAAGTATCTATAGCCTCAAATTAACAATGTTTTTAGTCACTTTTCCTTTCTGTTCAGTTTCTATATCCCATAATTTGCAAAGATAAATTGCATGATCGAGGTGACTGATGGGTGAACATCAACACCAACAACAACTGGGGAACTGATCCTAGGTCTCCCATAGCAATTGAGACCAGAGCAGAATGAGGTTCCAAGAGGGTGAATTTGGTGATGCTAGCCCACCATGCTTGAATAGTATCTTACCAGTTATTATAGCCTCAAATTAACATTGTTTTTAGTTACTTTTCCTTTCTGTTCAGTTTCTATATCCCCTAATTTGCAGAAGATAATTGCATGATCGAATTGACTGATGGGTGAACATCACCAATTTTAACTGGAGAACTTCAATCTGATCCTAGGCCTCCCAAAGCAGTTGAGGCCTAAGCAGAATGAGGTTCGAAGAGGGTGAATTTGGTATTGCTAGCCCGCCATGCTGGGTAGCATCACTAAATTCACCCTCTGGGGACCTCATTCTGAATATGTCAGACACACTATATCCATGCTTGAATAGTATCTTACCAGTACTCTTCTCAACATCAATACATGCTCTCTTTGCAATTTTCGCAGACTCAACATTCAGCCTGCGGACCTGTAATACCAGAACATTGTTAATTAGATTCAACTTCCATATATGGAATTAAGAAAGAGCATTCATTGAAATTCTGCAAGTTAGGTTCATACAATGTAGTATTTTATCATCGAATGTCATAACCGAGCACAGGCCATTTGAATGCGACGTTTGTTTTGATGCGTTCAATGTTCTCCAGAACTGCGCATCGTTATTCTTCGCGTGCAATTCAAGACGCAATTTAAATTGACAATTGATTGGAAAGGTACCTTTGTTTTATAGGAACTATAAACAAAGGTTTTGTGATTTGAAAAATAAATGTTTTTTGAAGATATCATTCCAATACTAAAATAAAGATAATTTCAAACCACTGAGAGTTTGGGTACAATTGCCATTAAAACAAGGTAAATTGGTGAACATACGCTCAGTGTCAGACTGACATATTGAGTCGATTGTATTCCCGTCGACTTGCCATTTCTCGGAAGCATGAGGGCTTCCCCTAAATTACGTTACACTGTGTTATGTTAATCATTTCATGATGGGAGATGTGCTGGTACAGCATTAAAGATCCTGTGCCAGCACATTCTCTTATATATGCGAGTCTCCCATAGGGAGCCTTACATATATAAGAGAATGCATTAGCTTACAAGGTCAAGGTAAATATTGATAGGCCAGTGTATTATTTTATATATATTCGAGGTTCCCTATGGTAGACTCGCATATATATGCATAAGAGAATCTAATGGCACAAATGGCAAAATTTCAGGAAGCTGCAGTCATAGAAGGGTTAATCCTTTTGAATGGACACTTTTGTCTTGGAGCTAGTAACAGTGAGTTCTGATTGGCACAAGTGTCTCAGATTCAGTAAATATAAAGTCTATGACAGGCATCAGATCTAGTATTCACATTACATTGTATATAACATGTACATGTATGTGGGTCTGAATCTTCCTGAGACTGGTGCCAACTGTATGACTAGACTTTCTTTTTTTCAAATTGTGAAATTTTGCTAATGCACAGCTACCGGTAGCTGCTTGGATCAAAATTGCAGAAGACGACTTCTAAGAAACAAGACCATTGGAACACTTAATTAACTTGTTAAAGCCCTATTGAATTGTTGATACAAAATGCATATTCACTAAATATATTGCACATCTTCATTGTGTCGAGAAAGGGTTAATACATGTAACTCTAAAATAAAAAACATAAAACATTTCTATGTCGAAAATTAGCAATAATTCCACCAAAATGACACCGACTGAACTCAAAATCGCAGGTTCCCATGCTGGTTAACATCTGTGCCAAATTAAAAAAAATTTAGTGGAAAATGACAGACTCGGACAAAAGATGCATCCCAGGATGTATGATTCTATGTCGAAAAAGGGCAATAACTCCACCAAATTGAGTACGATCGAACTCAAAATAATAGGTGCGCATATTCCCATGCTGGTTGATATATGTGCCAAGTTTTTTAAAAATTGACCAGAAAATGACAGAATACAGGCTTGGACCAAGTTCCGGACAGACGAAGGTCATTATTATAGTTAACATAAACACCATTGATGGTTACCAATAGAAAAACTCTTGGTGAGTACCACGGTGACAACAGAATGTCTGGGGACAATAAGCTGTTAATGCACGGAATACTGTAAAACTATTGGCTGTCATACACTTTGCCAAATTTCTTGATTACTTTCCACTACAGAAATGACAGCAGCGCTGAGTGATGAAAGAATTGTGTATAATTTCTCCAGCAGTATATCCACAAGAGAATTAACACTTTCTATACTGAATGGATTCTTCCATTGAGTTATCAAAATATATTTGAAACAGTCTATTATTCATTTTAAGGGGTGTTCAGGTAATAATTCCAGACGACAGATAGAAAAACAGAGAACACAAGGGCAGAATGATTCATAATCATTGGTGGAAAATGTTCAGATAATAAGTTCAACAAACAACCTGGTCATTTATTGAACTTATTATCTGAACATATTCTAAAGGAAAGTACATGTAAGTGGTGGAAAGTCGCAACGACATATCGGGGAACCGAGGAATAATGACAGTGGATTCAATTCCAGTGCAAATGGTTGCGGGCCTGTCGCTATCTAGGGCAATTTTGAGATGATGTTTCTCTAACTGATGTTGCAGCCCTGGGAATTAAGGAAAATTTGCCTAGGCAATATTTTTGCCTAGGTGAAAGAGATCGGCCTAGGCAAAAACAGATTTTACCTAGGCGATTTTGCAACAATATTGCTATCTCAAATCAATATGATTCAATAATAACCTGAAATGCTTAGTTATTTTGGAGAACATTTCCTGGCCACTACTCATCATATATATACATTCCACAAATTATCTCCAAAACTAGTGCCATTATGGGTAGCTAGTTAATGGCCCAGTGCCATGGAAACAACTTTAGAACAATATATGTAAAGAGTGATTTAAGGAAGTCATTTTGGCTAAAGAGGTTCTATTTCTGATAGACACAAATCAATTTTAGTAACCCAATGAACTTGTTTTACCTAGGCAATATAATTGCCTAGGCAAACTGATTTTGCCTCTGCTTTTACCTAGGCATTTCCTATTGCCTAGGCTAATTCCCAGGGCTGTGTTGTGTCACAGCGTCAGCAAGGTCACTGGTACTCTGATTGGTTTGTTGTACCCAGTAAAACAAGAATATGGCTTGTTGTGTGTGTGGACGTACAGTAATGCTCTAATTAATCGACCTCTTAACCAAAGCAGAATTATGGGTAACTTTTCAGGATTTAGTCGGAAATATGGCTTGTTGCCATTCATCGGAAAGCTCTCGGGGAGAGCTTTCCGATGATTGGCAACAAGCCATATTTCCAACTAAATCCTGAAAAGTTACCCATAATTCTGCTTTGGTTAAGAGGTCGATTAATTAGAGCATTACTGTATATATCTCGCTGCTCTAGTGAAGCACCTGTACATTAAATTTAGCACTGCACATCAGTTGGGATAATAATATAAATGTCAAAAAGTGCTTATTGCCTCTTGGCCATATATAACAAGAACATTGCTAGGGCGTAGCAAAATACACCCATGGTAATTTCAACGAAGGGCCATAATGCTGGTGAAAATTGGCGGGTGAAACCCAAATTCAAACTTGACCTGTATTTTGGGCTAGTAGACGCACATACCAAATTTCATTTAATTCACTTTAGACTTACTAAATTTAACATCCAGAAATGAAAATTTAGTGCAAATTTCAACAAAAAGGGCCGTAACTCTGGTGAAAATTGGAGGCCGAATTTGAATTTGACCTGTATTTTGTGCTAGTAAACCCACATCCCAAATTTCATTCCATAGAATCCATACAGTTCAATTCATTCAGTTACTAAAGTTATCATCCGGAAACGAAAAAGCGAACGGATGAATGGACAGACAAATCCTGTGATGTTTTTCATAACAGGTGAATAACTTCAAAACTGGCTTATAAAAACTATCCATTACCAGGTGTTCTGTGCCATAGTCAGATTGAGCTATTCTTGTGCCGCTGAATGTGTTGGTGCCAACAATGTCTGCTCCTGCCTCGAGGTAATCCTAAAACAGAACATGAGAATGGTAAGTCAGAAATAGAGACTTCATAATCCTAAAACAGAACATGAGAATGGTAAGTCAGAAATAGAGACTTCATAATCCTAAAACAGAACATGAGAATGGTAAGTCAGAAATAGAGACTTCATAATCCTAAAACAGAACATGAGAATGGTAAGTCAGAAATACAGACTTCATAATCCTACAACGGAATATGTGAACAGTAAAGTCAGAAATACAGACTTCATAATCCTACAACAGAACATGAGAACAGTATGAGAACAGCATGTCCTACAGTGGAACATGTGAACAGTATGTCAGGCCCATACTGTCTGATCATGATCAAATTCAAGAAATTTTTTCAGGACATTTCGTGAACACAACAAAGATTTTCAAGGACTTCATTCGACAAAACCTTATTGATTAGGGTTATAAAATAATGAAGACATATCTTTCCAAATCACCATTAGATTGTTAGAATTTGATAATTATATTATGCAACAGTGTACCGATATGTTTTTCATTATAACACAACCAATATGAATGAAATCTAGCAAAAACATTTTCATATAATTTGAACGTCTTACACATGTATCTACAAACAGGTGTTGTTTGCAGGCTGGAATCCCATCAAGGCTAATATTCAAGCCACTGTCGATGACACTACCGAAAATATATTTTTCAAGGGTTTCTAAGGACTAATATTAACTCTGATTGTGTTTGTATAAACGGTGATTTTAAAACAAAATGCTGCGACTAAGAAATCAACACAATCTGAGACATTGAAAACCATTGTTTTTTATGAAAACTGAATTTTACCATAAATCCAATAGATTTCCTTGAAAACGATGAAAAAAAAAACTTTATTGTGAAGAGGTTTAGAATATCCTTGGGAGGGAAACCCAAAAACACAATATGTTATTCTTTCACCTAACTGAAGAAGAGAAATCCAAAGCCATGAGCTTTCCAATGAATGGCAACAAGCCATATTTCCGTCTAAATCCTGAAAAGTTACCCATAATTCTGCTGTGGTTAAGAAGTCGATTACTTAGAGCATTACTGTATGTCCCAAACAAAACATGCTATCACCTTATCGATCTTGTATATAGTATCTGGTTACCTTATCGATCTTGTATATAGTATCTGGTCACCTTATCGATCTTGTATATAGTATCTGGTTACCTTATGGATCTTGTATATAGTATCTGGTTACCTTATGGATCTTGTATATAGTATCTGGTTACCTTATGGATCTTGTATATAGTATCTGGTTTTGTCAATGACAAGAAGTCATTATTTCCCTGTAAACTCTTCCCATGGTCTTTAAATTCCTCGCCCCGGAAATCTTCTTCTGTAAATCGATAATTCTGAATCATGGTGCCCATCCCACCATCAAATATCATGATCCGATTTCTCATCGTCTCCAACAGCCGACAGGCAACTGAAATCAGAACAAGACACGCTGTCAGGAAAAGTCCACCAAGTTGGTAATTATCCCATTGGTTGCCAGGTACTAATTTACACCAGTTCGCAAAACTGGTATTTATTGAAATTAGTATTTTCTCACTTATGTCAAGTTCCATGCAAGCCAGAGTTTAGTGTGCCTGTCATTTGCAGAATGAGGTCCCCAGAGGGTGATTTCAGTGATGCTACGATGCATAGCAGGATAGCATCACCAAATTCCCCCTCTGGGGACCTCATTCTGCATGGCCTCATCTGCTATGGGAGACATAGACTAAAGATTGAAGTTCCCATTGGGAACCTCGATTATGCAATGTGTCATCTGCCAATTTGAGGATATTGAGAAACTAAACACCTAAAATTGAAATAGAATCTAAGTTTCTATAGAAATATGATATTAAATAAAGAAACTTTCCAGAGAAGATGAGGCCTAAGCAGACTGTTTACTCCTGGATGCAAGTTATCAAGTTAGAGACAATAGCTGTAAAAAACACGCTTTGGAAAGTTTCCCCAAAAGCGAAAATGTCTGACTTTACAAAAGGGCATATTGTAATCGATAATGTATATTGGAGACTACATCGTCACTTGCCCCAACCACAATGAAACTATAACTAAACTCACAGCAGGTGATCAGACATTTGCGACACTGTGTATTGCTGGTGATTGGAGCTTCGTACCAGTTAACCCCAGTACTTAAGCTAGGCATACATCTATGTATTAAAGTTCCTAACTGGTATAGCACCGGACCGCCATGGGTGGACAAGTCCAAAGTGGTCCCATGACAGTGGTCCGGTCATTGGACTGGGCTTGACAGCAGTCCGGTCAGCATCTCTACATTCTAATGCTCCTTTCCGTTTTAGCAGCCGTAAGAAATACAGGAGAGTCTTTGATGGGGTATATCTTTTTTACAAGTAATTTAGTTCATGTTTTCACAGAAAATAGTCCCCAGGATATTACTGTTCACCTCTCGTCGTAGTAAGTTTTCACACAAAATCAAAATCGCTCTTGATAAATTGCAACAATTTGTCACAAAACAAGTGATGTTTTTTATTTGTTGAAAGTGACTGGCAGCCCTCATAATTGGCTATGGCAATCAGCAATGCCGAAGCCATTTGCTGAAGCAAACTGGGCCATGGCAAAGGGGGATTGCTTTAGCAGATTGCCAAAGCATTTGCCAGACCTGGTAAATACTAACAAGATGATAGTAAATAATAATAGATATATATATATAGATAATATACATCTCATATATATTTTGAAGACCTCTGTCTGTCTGTTTGTTTGTTTGTATGTGTGTGTAGTTTGACCAGGCGGTCGTCGTTGTCGTATTGGCGAGCCCGTGCGACACCCGCTTCGAGCATGCGCAGACGAGATCTCGGAAACGGGTGGAGCTATCGACTTGAAATTTGCTATGTGAATGTATCTTGCCCCGGATACGAATTTTATCGGATTGCCCAGCCTGTGCGACGCCAGCTTCACGCATGCGCAGACCAGATCTCGGAAACGGGTGGAGCTGTCGACTTGAAATTTGGTATGTGAATGTATCTTGCCCCGGATACGACTTTTATCGGGTCGCCGAGCCCGTGCGACGCCAGCTTCGCGCATGCGCAGACCAGATCTCGGAAACGGGTGGAGCTACTAGTATCGACTTGAAATTTGCTATGTGAATGTATCTTGCCCCGGATACAAATTTTATCGGGTCGCCGAGCCCGTGCGACGCCAGCTTCGCGCATGCGCAGACCAGATCTCGGAAACGGGTGGAGCTATCGACTTGAAATTTGTTTTTTGAATATCCCGGACAACGGATACAAATTTTATCGGGTCGCCGAGCCCGTGCGACGCCAGCTTCGCGCATGCGCAGACCAGATCTCGGAAACGGGTAGAGCTATCGACTTGAAATTTGGTTTTTGAATAGCCCGGACAACGTCGGGCTCATCGGATAGTATGTAATATAAAGAGTAGGATCGCAACTATAGCATTAGCGATTTGACGTCATATTTTTTTAATTTTGGTAACTCGAAATTCAGAAACGGTAAACACATTATCAATGGCTGCAATCTCCAGATACATTGATATTATGACTTTTATACATCAATCTGACCGCCTGTAACTCAACATTTAGCATCGCATTGAATATTTCACCTTATGTCTTCGGATCATGATCGCCGTGGATGGAAGTTACTGGTGTTGGGGCAAAATTGTACACATAAAACAAAAGATCCGTGGAATCTCTGCCCTTTTTTCTGCAATATTTCCAGGGTAATAACTAGAGGTCTGATGTCATGAAATCAGATATACTTCCATGGTATACATCCAATGGCTTTACTGTATGTATGTGTGTTCCTCTTCATGTGAAGGTAAACTGGTGCTTCGTGATCTGATGTTAAACTTGAATCCACCCTTCGCTGTATTGAGACAGCGGATCGGACATACACGTGTCTCATTGGATAGAGGCAATACAAATTATTTGGAGCTGGACTGATATATATATATAGATATTTCAGAACATCATCACTACACGGAGTCGTTACTAACTCTGTAATAGAGAGTTAACTGTAATAGAGATGTAACTCAATCATAATCGTTAATGCTAGCTGAGCACTTACTTGAGAACAGCTGAGTACAATCAATTAGTGGTGCACATACATATATCTATGGATAGTAACTCCACAGGGAAAGCACGGACACAAGTTTTGATCCCCGTGATCAGTACAGCATGTCACGTGTTCACACTTTAAAATTTCCGATACTCTGCTCCTCATAATTTCCAGGTTAGTTAAATGACATTTGTTAAGATAAAGGGAGAAAACTCTGCACGGTAAACGTCCGTTATATAATAATTAGTTAGAACTCATTAACCCCAAAATTACATGCAAACTTGCAATGTGCTACTCCTTATACTTTCAGATATTAAGGCGTTGAAAAATGGTTAAGTAATATTAATAGAGAAAAATAATTGTAAATGGGTGGTAACTCTGTAAAGAAACCTTGAGCCGAAATCTGAATACCTTTATCTTCAGTAGACGTTAAGATCCTTACATTCGCTAGAGATTTCGCGTTCCTGCTCCCATTAGTTTCAGAGGATTTCCAATTAAATGGAAAACAGCCCCAAAAGAAAAACAATATACTTCCTTGGTTAAACCAAGAATGTATAATAATAGGGAAAATCAGCTGAACAAAATTGTAGTTTAGAGACAGAAAATATGAAGTATGGTGATTATATGTGACCCGCCATATCAAATCCAGTCGTAAGTCGGGATTTTTTTACCCTGTGCCAATGCATTCTACTATATATGCGAGTCGACCATAGGTCGCCTCGCATATATAAGAGAATGCATTGGCCTAACAATTTTTTACAATTTTAATAATTTTTTCTTGTATTCTTTAACAATTTTATAATTTCACCCATACAGAGCCCCAGACAAACATGAGCAGACGACACTCTTCTATATGCTTCTATATATGTGTGGGGCTCCCTACAGGGTAATGGATGTTTTTTATTTTATGTCCTAAAAATTGTAAGAAACATTTATTTTAAAAAAATTGTTAGGCCAATGCATTCTCTTATATATGCGAGGCGACCTATGGTCGACTCGCATATATAAGAGAATGCATTGGCACAGGGTGAAAAAATCCCGACTTACGACTGGATTTGATATGGCGGGTCACATATGTTGTCCTGATATGTGTAGGTTGATCTCAAGTATTTGGAAGTGACACCCACCCCTTCCTCGAAATTGGGCAACAGGATTAGGAAATTGTCAACCCGGCCTAAAATGTGAACTTTGTGGGCCCAGTAACTCCGTTATTTACCAACATTTAAAAAAATATTCAGTTTTGTGATCTGCTGCTATCCTGGATTGTATGTTATAAATTTCATAATTTGGCACTTAGCATCCACTCTCTTCTGTTCGCATGCATTGGCATATCAAATGCATCCAGTTTTCAAAGGCTTTGGAGGAGTTGTGTTGACAAGTATGGGCCCAAATTTCAAACTTTGAGGGCCCAAATCTGTCGACTTGAAATTTGGTATGTGAATGTATCTTGCCCCGGATACAAATTTTATCGGGTCGCCGAGCCCGTGCGACGCCAGCTTCGCGCATGCGCAGACCAGATCTCGGAAACGGGTGGAGCTACTAGTATCGACTTGAAATTTGCTATGTGAATGTATCTTGCCCCGGATACAAATTTTATCGGGTCGCCGAGCCCGTGCGACGCCAGCTTCGCGCATGCGCAGACCAGATCTCGGAAACGGGTGGAGCTATCGACTTGAAATTTGTTTTTTGAATATCCCGGACAACGGATACAAATTTTATCGGGTCGCCGAGCCCGTGCGACGCCAGCTTCGCGCATGCGCAGACCAGATCTCGGAAACGGGTAGAGCTATCGACTTGAAATTTGGTTTTTGAATAGCCCGGACAACGTCGGGCTCATCGGATAGTATGTAATATAAAGAGTAGGATCGCAACTATAGCATTAGCGATTTGACGTCATATTTTTTTAATTTTGGTAACTCGAAATTCAGAAACGGTAAACACATTATCAATGGCTGCAATCTCCAGATACATTGATATTATGACTTTTATACATCAATCTGACCGCCTGTAACTCAACATTTAGCATCGCATTGAATATTTCACCTTATGTCTTCGGATCATGATCGCCGTGGATGGAAGTTACTGGTGTTGGGGCAAAATTGTACACATAAAACAAAAGATCCGTGGAATCTCTGCCCTTTTTTCTGCAATATTTCCAGGGTAATAACTAGAGGTCTGATGTCATGAAATCAGATATACTTCCATGGTATACATCCAATGGCTTTACTGTATGTATGTGTGTTCCTCTTCATGTGAAGGTAAACTGGTGCTTCGTGATCTGATGTTAAACTTGAATCCACCCTTCGCTGTATTGAGACAGCGGATCGGACATACACGTGTCTCATTGGATAGAGGCAATACAAATTATTTGGAGCTGGACTGATATATATATATAGATATTTCAGAACATCATCACTACACGGAGTCGTTACTAACTCTGTAATAGAGAGTTAACTGTAATAGAGATGTAACTCAATCATAATCGTTAATGCTAGCTGAGCACTTACTTGAGAACAGCTGAGTACAATCAATTAGTGGTGCACATACATATATCTATGGATAGTAACTCCACAGGGAAAGCACGGACACAAGTTTTGATCCCCGTGATCAGTACAGCATGTCACGTGTTCACACTTTAAAATTTCCGATACTCTGCTCCTCATAATTTCCAGGTTAGTTAAATGACATTTGTTAAGATAAAGGGAGAAAACTCTGCACGGTAAACGTCCGTTATATAATAATTAGTTAGAACTCATTAACCCCAAAATTACATGCAAACTTGCAATGTGCTACTCCTTATACTTTCAGATATTAAGGCGTTGAAAAATGGTTAAGTAATATTAATAGAGAAAAATAATTGTAAATGGGTGGTAACTCTGTAAAGAAACCTTGAGCCGAAATCTGAATACCTTTATCTTCAGTAGACGTTAAGATCCTTACATTCGCTAGAGATTTCGCGTTCCTGCTCCCATTAGTTTCAGAGGATTTCCAATTAAATGGAAAACAGCCCCAAAAGAAAAACAATATACTTCCTTGGTTAAACCAAGAATGTATAATAATAGGGAAAATCAGCTGAACAAAATTGTAGTTTAGAGACAGAAAATATGAAGTATGGTGATTATATGTGACCCGCCATATCAAATCCAGTCGTAAGTCGGGATTTTTTTTACCCTGTGCCAATGCATTCTACTATATATGCGAGTCAACCATAGGTCGCCTCGCATATATAAGAGAATGCATTGGCCTAACAATTTTTTACAATTTTAATAATTTTTTCTTGTATTCTTTAACAATTTTATAATTTCACCCATACAGAGCCCCAGACAAACATGAGCAGACGACACTCTTCTATATGCTTCTATATATGTGTGGGGCTCCCTACAGGGTAATGGATGTTTTTTATTTTATGTCCTAAAAATTGTAAGAAACATTTATTTTAAAAAAATTGTTAGGCCAATGCATTCTCTTATATATGCGAGGCGACCTATGGTCGACTCGCATATATAAGAGAATGCATTGGCACAGGGTGAAAAAATCCCGACTTACGACTGGATTTGATATGGCGGGTCACATATGTTGTCCTGATATGTGTAGGTTGATCTCAAGTATTTGGAAGTGACACCCACCCCTGCCTCGAAATTGGGCAACAGGATTAGGAAATTGTCAACCCGGCCTAAAATGTGAACTTTGTGGGCCCGTAACTCCGTTATTTACCAACATTTAAAAAAATATTCAGTTTTGTGATCTGCTGCTATCCTGGATTGTATGTTATAAATTTCATAATTTGGCACTTAGCATCCACTCTCTTCTGTTCGCATGCATTGGCATATCAAATGCATCCAGTTTTCAAAGGCTTTGGAGGAGTTGTGTTGACAAGTATGGGCCCAAATTTCAAACTTTGAGGGCCCAAATCTCCACTATTTTCCAACAGATTCACGATCTGTTTCCAGTTTCGTCATCAGCTTGTAGGTAACACAACACTGTTAAATATCGGAACGCGAAAGAGAGCAATATTGTTAGTACAGTAACATTTACAAGATTTTGGCAGAGATATTTGGACATATAGCCGAAAGTGATTCCTCGAGAGCTTCGACAATTTTGCTGGGACATCCAGAGACACCGGTAACTAATTCCGTCCACGGCGATCGTGATCAGAAGACATAATATTGCATCGCAAATTAAACCTGACATAAAGAGAACAAAAGGTGAATTATTCAATGTGATTCTAAATGTAAGTCACATGCAGTCAGATTTATAATAGTCAGTATTACTATTTAATAGTCATAATCATTTAATTAACCCTTTGAGTGCCAGGTCCGATTTTTGTATCAACCCATATACCCTGTGCCAATGCATTCTCTTATATACGCGAGTCGACCATAGGTCGCCTCGCATATATAAGAGAATGCATTGGCCTAACAATTTTTCATCATTTTTTATTATTTTTTACAATTTTTTTTATTTTTTTTAGGGCTGATTTTACAGACCGTAAATTAGGGCCGATGAGATCGGCCCCTGGCACTGAAAGGGTTAATATCAATGTATCTGGAGATCGATAATGTGTTTTTCGGAATTTCGAGTCAAATAATTATAAATAAAATGATGACATCAATTCACACATCCTCTAATTACAGTCCTTGTCTTTTATTATGTATCTATCTGTATATATTTATTATTATACCAATAACTTGATTTTTTAGGGCGTTATGGTTTATTATTACCACTTTACCGGACGTTATCTAGTATATTAACATAGTTTTCCAGGGCATTAAAACACCATAATTACCGAGGTGTGATAACCGGAAGCAGGCCGCGGGCGTTAATGAAACAAATTTTCATTAACGCACGCATCCGGTTTGGGGAAAATGGTTTTGGACTCCACCTCGAATATGTATCCTATTTTCGTGTTATTATATATAGACGGCGGCCCATACAGTTCTGATCACCTGAGGGACCGCGGTCACCATGGTTATCAGAAATATTTTATCAGAAATAAGCAGATGAGAAAATAGGTTCCCAATAAACTGAATACATGTATTAAGTTTGTGAACTCTCAGTTTGGAGTGAAGGCTTGCTTCTTGGACTGAGGGGTGCAAGCGGCTCAGTTCACCCGATGTGTTCAGTTCGACAGCTGTGCAGGCATGCAACAGTCACCTTGGCGTTCTTATATATTGTATGTGAAATGGAACAAAAATGGTAAATTATTGCTTCCGTACAACTTTTGGCCTTAAATAACAGTATGTGTGAGTGGTAATAATAGTAATAACATGATATTATCAGGCGTTTCGCTTTTATTAACGGCCCTCCAGGAATAGCATATCACGTGTGCACACTTTCAATGTCATTCGTTACATCAGGGCCGCTAATAGGCCCTCGGGCTGTTCATCATTCATGTTGGGCCTTTAATAAAACAGTAACGCCCCCCCCCCAAAATCATGTTATTGGTACTAGTATATTAGCGGCCCGACAGGAATGATTAACAGCCTGAGAGCCTATTAGAGGCTGAGACGCAGTCGAGGGCCGCTAATAGGACCGAGGGCTGTTAATCATTCCTGGAGGGCCGTTAATAAACCAAGGCGCCTGACAAAATCATGATATTACTATTATTACCACTCTGTCATCTGTGTGATCCTGACTTAACCGGAAACCGGTGGTGGGCGTTAATGAAACCAAAGTTTCGTTAACGCTCGCTTCCGGTCAACTTCGCCTCAATATTATAGAATCTTATCGTGCAGGTAAAATACTGTTAGTCTACTAGAGAAGGCCCTCTAAAGCAGTGTCTAAAGTGGTAATAATATTATTCATTAGGCCATTCAACAAAGATTCCTTGTTTCTCATCAGCGCCCGTCCCGATTTTATCAACCGTCTCTTAATTTTTTTGTATTTTATAAATGATCATTGTTTTGGTGTATGGATGTTTATCGTGATATTTTGTGATCTCTGCATGCATTATATCTGTACAGAGATCAGGATGTAGTGAACGTTCAGACCAATCTCAATACAGTTGCATCCTTTTGGTATGCTTGGGGCTCCGGAGTGCATAGCAGTGACTGGTAGGCTTAAGCATACTTGGCTGTCGGTACACAAGTTTGCTGGAATGTGCGTACTATGTAAATAAAGTAATAAACATGGAACTTGGAAAACGCGATTTAAGCACGTACTATAAAACTTATTCAACCACGCAAAAATTGGATTATGTCTTTTCAAGTTTTGTGAAAAGTCCTATTCTTATATCAAACAAACAGCTTTGTCTTGGTCAACAAATAGGAAGGCATAATTATTACAAAGAACAGTATATATAATACTAGTATCTTCTAACCTATAAAGAACATCAAATTTGTATTGCTATGAGTCAATCTTAAATTGACAGATTGAAGGTCACTCGGGGCCGGGGCCTGTTGATTAAACAGGGTTTTAGTAGCCATGATTTCTGTAGTTCAATGTGCACTATCATTAATACACTGGGAGGGCCTGTGAACAATTTAAATCCCATGCAAATCATCTCATATTTAACTTCTGACCAATGTTCAAATTGCCATTGCCACTCACTAGCAATACTAGTGTCACAGTCACACTGTGGTTTATTGAAAGACAAACATAATAACAAGACAGATATCAAAGGATCTTCAACTTCCAGTAAAGTACATTGTGCACTCAGAGCTCTGCTGCGTAAATAGGTCAGTCAATGCCATGCTTCGCCGATTGTTCTGGTTAACTAGTACTTTAGGGTAGGCTTACCAATGCCATTATGGTAAATCTATGTCGATCTCTGAGTGCTATTGTCACCATCAACACACCACTTAATAATTAATATGGGGACGATAATGAATAGATATAAAGAGACACAATGAGTATTAAATTAATAATTAATGATTTATTTAATGTTATTGATGAGGTCGGTCTTCAATATTTCAATATCAATAATTTGACAATAAAATATTCCATTAATTTTAGTTTTGTAATCCTAGCTACCCATGCATTCATTTTTGTTTTGATATATCAACAAAACTATGCATAAATTTTAACCATATAAACACATCTAAATGACAAGAACTTCAAGTTATATAACGTGTGTTATCATAATCGATTGGACTTATACATTTGGGACATTATATTAATCAAATGTAACGAATTCGTTGATTGAAGAAGGTGATTGCCTAAATTTAATGTGAGTATATCAGCACTCCGCCACTCGTCGACAAAGAAGTTATGATACAAAAAAACAAAATACAAAACGCCCTCCCGGAGTCCCGCCCCATTCTCAGAAAAAAGTCTGATGAGAAACAAGGAATCTCTGTTGAATGGCCTTATCATTTTGACAAGCTCCTGTGAATAGAGTGATGATTGACAGTGATACTAAAAAGTAAATGTAGGCTGTAATTTGTAACAAATATATTATAAATAACAAACAACAGTGTCAGTGACATGGACAAATGAAATTGCAATGGCCCCATGCTACCTGAATTTTTAATGGAACAGCCGTCCATTTTTCTTGGACCAAATTGTCTGCCAATGGATCGATTACGGTATGTTAGATGTCAATTTTTTTGCTTCAGTGGCAACATAACCATCGCCGGAAACCGAATGAACGAAATTCTACTTTCGTGTAGTTTTATAGGAATAAGGCTGGTGTCCTTCTAAAACTCTGGTTGTTGATTGGCTAATATGTGATCGACCAATAAGCGAGCAGTGACGAGAACTAGCCTACGCGCACTGGCGCGTGACGAAATAGGCGGAAGTGACATCAAAATTACTTCGTGTCGAATTGTCAATGTTTGCAAAAACAACAATCAGACAATATTTCTTTGACGAAAAGGATATTTACGATACCCAGTAACCGATTGAAGACATATAACACATAATTTAGGTATACATATTATTGTTACGATATCTTTAGTGACTTTAGACTGAAACACCAAGTCATATGGATACATTTCGTGACACAACTTCCCCATCATCATCATGACCATGATCATCGCCATCGGCCCGGGGCCCATCATTTCGAATTTCGGTTTTTAACTTCGATTTCAACTCGAGTCGAGTAACTCAGCACTCCAGCACTCTTAATTCAGATTGTTTGGCTTCGGCAATCCGCTACGGCAACAGTATGCCGTGGCCCAGTCTGCTTCAGCAAATTGCTTCGACAATGCTGATTGCCGTAGCCAATTATGAAGGCTGAGTAACTCGAGTTATAGAGTAATCGGCTAGTAGGCCTACAGGGTTCCCGCGGGGCCTTGGATTCAAGGAACGGGCTTGAATTTGACAAGGTGTGGTTCAAGGCCTTGAAATCCTGGAATATGGGCAATGGGCCTTAATTTAAAAAGCCTTGAATATTCGCGATACAACAACACGCCGATGATCCGTAATTAATCACCTCTTACATTTCCGGGTTTACAGTAAATGACCGCATTGGAGCGAGATATAAATAGCGCAGTTATATTATAATAGAGCAGCGATGTATCGAGCATTCTCATTGGATAGTTGCAGTGACATTGGCCAATCGCAAAGCGCGACGTATAATCGCATGTGACTGTCGTGTCAGTCTGCTAAAATGTTGTCGTGTGTGTACTGTTTTTCGATGATTGTTTTCGATAATTACCAATAAAAAATGGGGAAATGCACATTCCAAGATTGTTGGTTAACCCTTTGGAGAGTATCTGTAACGTCATATACATGACGTCATGAGTAAATTTAACGTCAACGTCATAGCAATAATTATTAACAAGTTCGGGTCAAAAGGGTCCAATATTTCATTTTAATTTATGTGCATTTTTCGTTAACGTGTGTTATCATAATCGATTGGACTTATACATTTGGGACATTATATTAATCAAAATAACTCTTATACAAATCATTTATAAATCGGATCATTTATTGAAGTTATGTCTATGTAAAATAACACTTCCTGAAACGACATACATGTATATGTCGTTCTACTCCTCAACCGAAAGTTACAAAGACTGGTTAATGATCGTTCTGGGCGACAGGTATTCTGCAAAATTCAAACTTTGCCTGAAAACTTTTAGCGTGGCGAACATGGGAAAAGCCGCGTTGGATTCCCATGTGAAATCTGACAAACATCTTAAAGTTTTGAAGGACAAAAAAAAGACGCTACCATTTGTTGATGTTGATGTTAAAAAAAATATTCCTACCGGTAGCTTATCTGCATTGAATTGTGTGAGTATAATAATCTGGGAAAAGTACCAGGTATTATAGTACCCAACCTGAGTAATGTTAATAATTACTAACATGGCAATGTGTGATAGAATACTGATTAATTTATTTTAAGGGCTTGAAAATCCTTGAATTTGGGTATCAAAGGGCCTTGAAAATAGCTGAAAAATGTCGCGAAACGGGCTTGAATACAGGGAAATTTCCAGGGCTGTATTGATACCTGTTACAGGTATGGGCGCCCAAACTTGAGAAGCCCAAATGTCCCCAAATTCCTAGTGGACAGTATTGAGTCAACCTGAATTTTCAAGGCAATTCAACAATATGCGCTGTAAATAAAAAATCTGCAGTTGCAATACAGCCTTCATTTGCATGTTGAATTTTTAAATCAGAAATATTATGTCATATTTATAATATATGCGTCTGTATCTGTGTTGGTTCAGTGTAGAAGCCGTATTTTAAAGTTATATTGGGATACCGGTACATATCCTCTGCTGGAAACAGGTGTCCCCAAATTATCTCTGGATTCTGCCCTGCTTGAATAGCCTTAAATTTGATCAGTCCTTGCTTGCAGGAACCCTGTAGTAATAGCACCACTGTACTTGTATTACTAGTGCCAGGTTCGGTATATTATATTATACCGTAGTCGAAAATCTACGGGATAAAGATATCCCGTCGAAATTTCTGTGATGCATGTAAATAGTAATGGCAGGTTTTGCTTCCAAGTCCGGAAAGGAAGAATATAACACAAGACATGACCAAACCGCGATGTTCCCCGGACAATACATATACTAATGAGTCACCCTGGCATACCATTTACCTTCCTTTTACCAGGCTTTCCGCTAGTAGGGCGGGGAGTCCCTTTAAGGGTCCCATTCCCCCAGCCAATTTTTCCCCTTCTGTCATACCACAGGACATATTCCATACCCAGTATGTATAAAGGTATAATGATGTTTACTTTTCAATTTTGTTGGAACAGTATTAAGAAATTTAAATAGTTGACAACTTGATTTGATTTCTAGCGAGAATACACACTCGGACCGATCTAAAACTAAAAGTTGGATGTCAGTATGTCTGTAGGCCGGAGCTAACATTCAACGTGCAGGGTCGATGTGTTCCATTTAGAATATAGAGTACACTTTATCAGCCTTCATAATTGGCTACGGCAATCAGCATTGCCGAAGCAATTTGCTGAAGCAAACTGGGCCACGGCATACTGTTGCCGTAGCGGATTGCCGAAGCCAAACAATCTGAATTAAGAGGGCTGCTTTATTTAGTTTTTACTGAAATGCTCCGGATTCTGAACGAGCACACCCGGCTCTGCACGTTGCATGCTAGCTCCAACCTGCAGAGAGAGTTAGATGAACTGAGGAAGTGATCAAACCCGACATCGCTAGAACACATGCTTTGGAGTCCGCTGGTTACGTTGCTGCGGTTAGGTTACGAAAAATGACAGCCGATAATTTAATCTTACCCACTGATTCTACTAGTATCTTCATGTCGTAAAATATATATATCACTCCATTTTTTTCAAAGCATCTTGTCTATGTTTATTATAATTTGGCTTGATATTTAGAACTAAAACATTGGGCCTTTATTCTATTCCTTCATTGCTTCCAACCTGCTAATCATCTATCTGCTGAGTGTTATATTCCGCCACGTTATGCATCTGAACTATCTGCCGAGTCTTGAATAGTGAGTCGTTTAACTTCAACGGGCGCATTTCCGTATACTTGGAACAACGCAAGGCCTTCACCACCGGTGATCTATAACCTGGCAATTAATTTTTATCTAATAAATTTTCTAGGTTTTAAAGTTATTGCGGTTGATAGCATACATTGTAGTAACTTGGGTAGAAAATGGATGCAAAATGATCAGCAAATCTACTCTCTGATTCTTCTATTGGCCGATACAACAAAAGTAGGTCCACTAGTGTTTCCACGACATTGACTGCATTTTCCCCTCGGCAGATACAGGACCCGTTCCCCAAAACCTGACAGAAAGCCTGCTTTTACATAAAAGATACGGTACATTTAAAGAGGATTTTTGGCGATGAGGCGAAAATCAGCGAAAGATTCGGGTGTGTTCGATCTGAAAGGATCGACTTCCGGTTACATCGGGCTCAGTATCGTGGGGCAAAGTTTTTGATATGAACAGGTCAGGCACACATCCAAAACGAGCTATATAGCTTGTTTCCTCTATCATAGACCGATTGAGCTACATTTTTAATGT
The DNA here is from genome assembly GCA_032622095.1 of Siphonodentalium dalli. NCBI lineage: Eukaryota > Metazoa > Mollusca > Scaphopoda > Gadilida > Siphonodentaliidae > Siphonodentalium > Siphonodentalium dalli. Next base: position 42,638,079 of record CP136066.1, read on the forward strand.
GATTTACACATCTGATTCCATTTTGGATGCAAGCACAAAAAGTGAGATAGTAATTGACTTTCTTTCATTGGTTGGGTACCACTGTCAAGTCTACAAAGAAACAAACTCAAGGACTCACCACAGCTAATTCATACCTGTTGGCATATGATAGCGTGTTTTGAGAAAATATAAGATTTTGTTAGAAAAATAAGAAAGCTCCACATATCTATTCACATGTGGTATATTTTTGAAGGTCATGAATATTCAATCGATGGGTCTTACCTGATTGGATAAAGCGAACAACTTCAGAATGAAGGCGATTGTTTGTGAAAATATCAAGCGAACATTTTTCTTTCAAATTTCATTACTGTATACACCCGTCAGTAAGCCCATCCTCGAAGATAAGCCCAGTCTGGGTTTTTTACCCCAACTAAAACATGGGGTGGTCCTCGTAGATATTAAGCCCACCTCAATTTTTGGGCATTTGGAAGGTGAATACAATCATGTCTTTCTATCCTGTAGAATAGGAGAAAATGCTCAAGCACATCTGTGCATTTATTAATTTTTTTCAGTTGTTTTTCTTGAAAAATAAAGATGTATTTGTTTTGTTTTGTTTTTATGGGGTTTGGGATTTAACCCGGGAGGATTTGGAAGGGGCCCTACAACCCACTTTGAAATTTATTTAAAATACATTATGTGAATAAACATAATCATGAGATGGTGAAACATGGGTGAAAATTATCTTATTTTTTTTTATTCTTTGCTTTCTTTGTTTTTCTCTCGGCTGATGTTATTACTTGTGTTGTTGTTGTTGTTGTCCGCTCCTATTCTTCTCACTGTTGACGTTCTGCCTGGCACTCTGCCATGAGTTTTTCTGCATCAGCCAGCGTGCTTTTGATGATGTCATCGCGGGAACGAGTGGAGCCGCTGCTGGTGTTGTTAGCAGTGGTGGAGATGGGGGACACCGGGATGTGTTGGTACTCCAGTGTCCAGGGTGTTGACGTGTCCATCTCCACCCCGAAGTCAGTGGCAGGAAAATCAGGGGTGGTATCCGCGTCCCTGTCTCCGCTGACTTCGATGACGATAGCAGGGACCTCCGGAATAACGTCGGCGTCCCTGCTTCTGGTGGAAATATCGTCAGCTGCGTCGTCAGGGGAGGCCAAGTGGGGGGAGCTGGGCATCTCTCAGCTCGCCCCTGTTTCTACTTGGCCCTCCTGTCCGCGTCTCTTCTTCTGCGGGAGGGGGTCTTCTTCCTTCTCCGCCGCCTCTTCTTATCTCCTCAACCATCCCCAGGTAGCTGGTGATCTCCAGCTACTGGGTTATGGCCGGCAGAGGGTCATGAAAAGGACCGTGTCGGTGTAACCCGGTATGTCAAAAACAAGTCAACCTGGCCACCTGACCTGTGTAAATTCCAGGTCAGGCAGTGATCCAGGTTGAATGAGCTCAGCACGAGCCTGACTTCAGCGGGGATTATAGACGAATCCATTGTCCAGCTGAAGTCAGTAATCCGATCGCCAGGTGGTCGAAGTCCGGGAGCGCTCAAGCCAGGACGTCTTACCCCACCGGCGGTCGGAGCTCGATCGATGATAAAGATGTATTATAGTATGCACTGGTGTTTTAAATATTGTTGTGAATTATACTCATCTTATTCTATTCTTAGCTGTTGGATCAATCAAAGAGGTATTAAATCAATAAAATCAAAGGATGTGTAAATTATTGTTCACACCCCTATCACAGTACATGTAAATCCAATGGGATGTGGAGTAATGACTTGGTGTTTTTGTAGGATCCTTTGATAATGCAGAAGAGTGATGTATGTTCATAAGAATTAGCTTTATTAATAAGCATCAGTGTACATGTAACTAAATGAACTTGTGAACTCATCATACAACCCTAATGTGTTTACAAATTAATCCTCGTGAGTAAGCCCACTTGAACTTGTACCCACTTTTTTTTAGCAAAAACGTGCACGAGCTTACTGACGGGTGTATACAGTAAGAACGTACCACAAAGCCAGGCATAAATGCAGCCAATCATTTTTGAGCTTACAAACGGCATTGTGTAGATATGTTGAACAGCATCTTGTGAAACCTGGATGAAGATTTTCATTTTGGATAAACATAATTTTATGATTCTTTCTTACCCTTTCTAATGGTAAATTATCCAAAACAGATTAATTTTGCAGCACTCAAAAGGTATATAAGCTGTGGTGAGTCGTTGAGTTTATTGTTTCTTTGTAGACGTGATGGTGGTTCTCGACTAACGAAAGTCACTTGCTGTCTCGCTTTTTCTTGCTTGTGTCCAAACCGAATGAGACGTGTAAATCACATTAAAAATGTAGCTCAATCTGGCTATGATAGACGAAATGAGCTATATAGCTCATTTTGGATGTGTGCCCGACCTGATGAAATGTTCTATTTCCATTTCTTTTGAAATTCAATTAGTTATTTCTTAATCTTTTGTCAACAATTGATGCTGGGGACAATAAGTTTTAAAAAAAAGTAGAGATTTTATGAATTTTTAAGAAAATCCGAAACTATCCCAAAGAAATCATCAACAGTATACTTACGGTTAAAAAAAAAATCCTGCTGGAAAATATTGAATATTCATATATCAACATTTTGAAATAAAACATTAGGTGGCAGAATAACTATGACCTTTGTACCAATAAAATTTGATGATAAATTGATATAGCTCGATTTGCACATTATGTGCAGATTTGACTATATATCTAGTCAGATCTGCACATGAACCATCAATTGGGATTGGAATTTTTTCATAAATTAAAAATCTTGTGTGCCAAATAAACATACGTATACTTTTATTAATTTTATGAAAAAAATCCACCCTGCATGATGCTTATTCGGGTCTACACTATATCAATTTATTTTGCAAAATATCACATTACCAGTGATATTTTCCATAAAAATACATCAATATTTCAAACTGACATTATGTCAGACAGTTTTAAAGCAGAGCCTGACAACCTATAAAAATTTGAAATTCACGTCTGACAATTGTCCATGTCAGACCACTTATTTTAAGCCTTGATACACACAATCTTTTTCTGACTTTCAGGTGAAGAATTGGGTCAGTCGTAATGAAGGATACATTTATCAGGTGATATCAGTTATAAATGACCACGCGACGAAGAAGGACTAATTCTGGGTCGGAGAATCAGCCAAACGGCCATTTGCATGTTTCAAATCCAAGTCGCGCATATACTAGTAGATCAGCTTCGCCAGACGATCCAAGGCAATCGATAATTGACCCAGATATGACCTGTCGTGATCGAACAAGAGAATTCCAATCTGCTGTTAAATCTCTTCAGTCTTCACAGGTACTTAAAGCTACGATATATGATTATTCATCTTATGGCAACTGACCCCTTTATTAAAAATATCTATTTTTGTAGTCACCTTATTTTATGTGTGGTTAGTTAGGTACATGTACATGCAGGACATTTCTGTTTGTTGGAAGCCTGTGTATGCAGAGAACAGACTTCATTAGCTCAGCTTATATCCCCCTAATTTGCAGAAAATTAAATGCATAATCGAGGTGAGTAATGGGTAAACATCACCAACTTCTATTGGTGAACTTCAATCTGATCCCAGGTCTCACATAGCAGTAGGCCCTGCAGAGTTTGGTTTCCAGGGGTAGATTTGGTGATGGTAGCCCGCTGTGTGTGATAACATCACTAAATTCATCCTCTGGGGACCTCATTCTTCAAATGTCAGACACACTGATTCAAAGCCTGTGCAGATTACAGGTACAGTAATGCTCTAATTAATCGACCTCTTAACCACAGCAGAATTATGGGTAACTTTTCAGGATTTAGTCGGAAATATGGCTTGTTGCCATTCATTGGAAAGCTCTCAGCTGAGAGCTTTCCAATGAATGGCAGCAAGTAGTGCTGGGCGGTATTTCGGTATACCGATTATAATCGGTAAGATTTTCAATACCGTTACCGTCATTCTTTTCCATAATCGGTAAACCTTGAAGACGGTATTATCGCGGTTACATGTCATACAGGCACATTACGGAGTATATTGTGGTTTTCCTTTGTCGGGATACAAAGAAATTACTTCGTTTCTATACACCGTATTTCATCGAAATCATAATTAAGAGGTAGCGAGTTTGTGTCAGGAGAAAGCGTTGCTGTAAATTGGGCTGAGGTAGCTACTAGTGTTGCGGATTCTGTTTACCAAGTCATCCGCGAAATTGGCGCGAATATATTTCAAGATTTACGTTGTGTACCCCATGCACGTGCTCATCGACAATTTTAAAATGACTAGTCCGTTTCAATGATTGGCGTGTGCAAGTTTATGCAACGCCCTTTATGTGTATTCATCCCATGTTGCATTATCTTTTAGTTGGAAAAAACTGTTCAATCTTCACTCATGTCACTTCTTTCCCCATGTCATTTCCAAACAAAATGTATTCCTTCGCTACCTGGGACAAAACCCAGCCCAACATTATATTGCAAGGTATGATTGCATCATTCTGCGCTATTTTTTAACGACCGAATTTATGGGGCAGCTCATTATTTCAAGGGTGTTATCGAGTGGGAATAATTGATCACATTCATAAACCGGGATTTAAAAGTATGATTATAATAATTCAACGGGAAGTCAATAATAGTTCTAGAAGTTAAATACTTTGGAAGTACGTAATACACTTTATTTCCAGGCATTTAATAAAAGCATTGTACTTATTCTTAAGTTATTCACACCCGGCGGAACATTCCAATATCAACATCACAGCACGTGCTCTGCAAGTCGGCACTGTCAGTGGGGGATTGTTTCAAAGCTCTTGGGTGTATCCGGTTCGCTGAATGATGCTTGCATTAAGTTGCATAAATCGCAATTATTACCTGTATTTAAGATCAGCTCATGAATCCATGCTTGCAGATAATGATACATTCATTGATTGCAATCCATAATTTAATAAAACGGAGCGTACATTTCCTTATTTTATGTAATCTGTAGCGATTAGATTTTCCTCCATAAACAGTCGATCTGTGCACCAAACGAATGCTACTAAACGGGGGTTTTAAGGGATTAGTTTAAATAATCGGTAATACCGTATACCGCGGTATTATTTTAGGATTACCGCGGTATTTTTATGCTTAAATACCGCCCAGCCTAAATCCTGAAAAAATACCCATAATTCTGCTGTGGTTAAAAGGTCAATTAATTAGAGCATTACTGTACATTGGTTATCATTGGATACTTTTTATTCACAGAAAAATGGTATTGTTCCAACTAAAAATGGACGAAGTGCACTTCATCAAAGGACTGAATTCACCAGGATCGCCAAGTGAGTATTCACAGAATGTTAACCCTTTCATGACGTGAGTTGAGCTGGTGCAGCATTAAAGATCCTGTGCCATAGCATTATCTAATATATATTTTGGGACTTTTGTCTGTTAGCTATGGCCGGGAAAACTGCCGGACGGATTGAGCCCAAACTTCCTATCTAAGGGTAAAATCCCAGATGAAGTGTCATCGCACCGCTTCTGAGAACGTCAGAGCACTCCTTCTCAATTCCCCCGCCACCGCAATGGGAATTCATGGGTTAATCATGTGATAGTTAAAGAGCATTTGTATCCGCAGTGTCGTTGATAAAGAGCGTGTCTGTGTCCAGACATGAGCGTGTTGTGTCTGTGTCCAGACAGGTCTGTGTTCCTAGGAATGGGGGAGATTTTCAAAGGGTCAAGTTTTTCCGCCCGAGGTGACCTTCACCTTGAAACGGGTACCGACAAATGATCTAATATATATTTTGGGACTTCTGTCTGTTTGTTTGTCTGTTAGCTACCATATGGCCAGGAAAACTGCTGGACGGATTTCGACGAAATTTGATACTTACTGGTAATTTTGTCCGGGGAGTGTTTTGTACGGGTCAAATCGTGACCCCGACCTGACCTTGACCTTCAAAATGGTCAATTCAAGGTCAAATCGGGTAAAACTGACGGATTTTGACGAAATTTGATACCTAGGGGTACTTTTGTCCGGGGAGTGTTTTGGACGGGTCAAATAGTGACTCTGACTTGACCTTCAAAATGGTCAATTCAAGGTCAAAGCCCGGACGAAGGCGGGTCACCTGCTAGTCTTATATATATGATGCACGGTTATGGTAAATATTGTTCGGCCAATGTATTCTCTTATATACGAGGCTCCTTAGGGGAGACTCATATATATAAGAAAATGCATTGGCACAGTGTTTTTGCCAAATTTTATAAAAAAAAACCAACAGAAAAAGGACATTTTCAGGTTGTTTGACCATGTGAACATGTCATGATACTGATTAGCTAACACGCCAGACTCATAAATCCATCAGCCATTGGTGTCATCAAATGTAGTCTGAGAAACAGATGAAATACTTTGTAAAGTGATAGTGTTTACCTGCTCATATGGAATGTTATGTGTGGTGGATAACATAAATACCGGTATATTGTATTGTCTATTAACCATTGCTAGTAGTTATTCTATACTAAAGCATCATTGATGAGTAATTATCCCATAGGAAATGTTCAGATAATAAGTTTAACCATTTCTATACTAAAACATCATTAATGAGTAGTTATCCCATAGGAAATGTTCAGATAATAAGTTTAACCCTTTCTACATATATACTAAAGCTTCATTGATGAGTAGTTATCCCATTTGTAATGTTCAGATAATAAGCTTAACCCTTTCTGTACTAAAACATCATTGATGAGTAATTATCCCAAAGGAAATGTTCAGATAATAAGTTTAACCATTTCTATACTAAAACATCATTGATGAGTAATTATCCCATAGGAAATGTTCAGATAATAAGTTAACCCTTTTTATACTAAAACACCATCAATGAATATCACTTTTACAAAGACGTGTGGTTAGCGTGCACTTTTGTCAGCTGCTATTTGCCAACATTGCTAGTAGCAGTTTCAATTTGAACATTTGTGTGTCATATGAGCAATAATGGCACATATTGCCATTGAATATGGAAATCACTGGAAAATGGCTGCAAATATTATGTCAAATATTATACCATCTGCTCAATGCATATAGCATATAGTAAAAGCATAACCAAATCAAACCAGGCCTCAGCTCACAAGGCGACTCGGGCGAGATTGTCGCCTTACTGTCGCTGACTTCGCCCTATCGTCGCTCTAAGGCGAAATCGAAGTCGCCTTCAATTTTAAGGGGAATTATTTTTTTATTTTTTTCTGAATTTTTTTTCTAGTTTTTTTTCCGGACATGTCCGTATATAGATGAATTGTGGCGGCCATCCCAAAAAGAAACAGACGATGCGGAGCCAAAGACCCAAGTGTTTAAAATAAAAAATAAAATATGACCTATTGTTTTAAAATTGTGTTGTTATTCCGTCGCCTTTGTTCCCTTTGCGGTAATGAATGTTAATCACGAATGTTTTGACACGCTGAAAACATGATGAGATGTTCGCATCTGTGTTGTTACTGACCATCGTGATTGTCACAAATAAATGTTTTAATTAACTTAAAAGACCGCCGTCCCGCTTTTCAGATATAAAACAATTACGACATTATCAGAGTACAGTATGTACCAGGCACTTCGGAAGTTCGTTTCGGTAACGCGTCGGACTTTTTGAAGAGACCGCGTCGGACTTTTTGAAGAGACCGACTTCCGTAAATAAAATAATGTCAAGTTTATTGCTTTAATCGGATTATACCAGTGATGTTGGCATTAATTAAGGGAGGCCATTAATTAATAAAAGCTTTTGCAACTCCTTTGTTAGTTAGTCCTTATTGTTTATTTTAGCGGACACCCACATTACAGCCGTGACCAAATTAAACTTAAAAAGTTACATGCATCATGATTCATGATTCAGACTGTACAAACGTATCTTCCAAGATGCAGTCTTGGAAATACTACTACTTTCATTTAGTTAAAAAAGTTACTATTACTGTAACTTGATAATTGTCTTGCTTAAATGATAGCTACACAAAACATTTCCACAAATTTTAAATGTATAATAACAATTAATTAAGCTAATTTCAGATAAAGTCAATTTTTTTTAGTTTTATTTGTTATTTTATCTTTTTATTTAAATTTTTTATTGTCAGATGTTATAAAATAAAGCGATATTTGAAAATTGTCAATTTTTGGTAGTCTCCCCGCCCTGAAGTCTCCCTAAATTTCCTGAAGTCTCCCTAAATTTCCTGGAGGGAGACTTCAAGTCTCCCTGTTCTGGACCCCTAGGCTGAGGCCTGAATCAAACCTTGTTTTTCTACAAAAAACATACAGAAACCAAAACCGAAATGAAATTTCAAATACGCACATCACTACTGCCAATGACAAACACCGGGCTGTTTACAGGATTTTTCCTCAATACTAATTTTGGTGTTTCCCCATATTTATGTTGAGGCAGTTGTGCAACACATTATCTAATTTTCATTTTATTTCCAGACAAATTGGCAAAGATCTGGCCAACACATTCTCCAAGCTGGAGAAGATGACAATGTGTAAGTAAAGGACTTTTCCCCAGTTTCATTTGCAGTCCTGTTAATTAGCAATTAAAAAATTGCCCAGATCAGAAATTTGTTCTCTACCCTAGCATCGGCATAGTTACATACTTTACAGTTATAACTTCTCCTTACAATTGGAACTTGGTCCATTTTCACAGCAGACTCATGTTGCATTTGTCCATTGTGATGACATAAACCATTGTCTGTCTGTTAAATTATTCACATGTATGTGTTGTATCATATATAACACAGAGCTTTCAATAGTCGCTAATATGTTCGATATTGGAATAAATACAATATTACAAATCAATATATTGTTATAAATGAATTGATGATTTAGTCGAAAATATGGCGTGTTGCCATTCATCGGAAAGCTCTCCCCGAGAGCTTTCCGATGAATGGCAACAAACCATATTTCCGACTAAATCTTGAAAAGTTACCCATAATTCTGCTGTGGTTAAGGATTCGATTATTTAGGGCATTACTGTAAGTTGACTTTGCTTCGCTTCTCAGACAGTCATCCCATCTTTTACGAATATGAAACCAAGGAACGTCATCATGCATGCACTCAATTACCATATAATTATTATGGCTTGCATTGCGTTGAAAATAGAATCTCTCCATTACAACGCAATGGACTCATCACAGTCATCTTTAGAAACATCTTAAAGTGATGTGAAACACTCCGGTAGGGTGATCAAATAGAAATTGAGAATAATCTTGCTCAAAGTAGTAATTTTTACAAATATTATATCCAAATTGACAACAAACACAGTCATTCTTAAATACAGTGACTCTCGATGGCAAAATCATTTTCGTTAGCTTATCACAGATAGTTGCATCCTGAATCGAGAAGGAAATATTTACATTTTAGCATACTTCATATGATGTCTTCTATGGAGTGGTACGGTCGATTAGTTTGAAATTTTCAGTGATGTTAGTAGAATGCTATATTCCTCCAGTTGGCATAGTGCCTGAATACTAACTTATTAATTTCACGCACCCGAACAAGTACAAAATATGTCTTTAATGTTATAGTCTGTATTCCAATTTCAATGCGATGTACACAGCGGATCCATTTGAACACTCATTTATGCATGAGGATGTACATTGTACATGTGCATAAAATATAACTTGGAAATGTGAACACATCTCCAGTCCTTACCAGGAGACGGGAGAGATTTCTGTCGCACACTTGCAAATTTCAATTCACAGGTACTAAAATTAGCACTAGTCCCACTTTTCAAAATGTTTATAGTCACTGTAATCATTTATTCAATATTGATCTATTTGGAGGTTATTTAGAACCTTTCTCCATTTCAGTTAAATTATGGGCATGTCAGAGTGAAACTGGACATAAAGTAATGCCCAAAGAAATATGGATTGTTGCCATTCATTGGAAAGCTCTCACCGAGAGCTTTCCGATGAATGGCAACAAGCCATATTTCCGACTAAATCGTGAAAAATTACCCATAATTCTGCTGTGGTTAAGTGATCAATTACTTTGGGCATTACTGTAGGTCTATACATTTTGTTTGAGAAAATGGTGTTATATTTTCCTGTATCGTTTTCAGTGGCCAAAAGAAAATCTATATTTGATGACAAAGCTTTAGAGATACAAGAGCTGACTGGGATAATAAAGCAAGACATCGGCAACCTGAACAACCAAATAGCTCAATTACAGTCGGTACGTATTACATCGGCAACCTGAACAACCAAATAGCTCAATTACAGTCGGTACGTAAAATATTACATCGGCAACCTGAACAACCAAATAGCTCAATTACAGTCGGTGCGTAAAATATTACATCGGCAACCTGAACAACCAAATAGCTCAATTACAGTCGGTATGTATAATATTACATCGACAACCTGAACAACCAAATAGCTCAATTACAGTCGGTACGTATAATATTACATTGGCAACCTGAACAACCAAATTGCTCAGTTACAGTCGGTGCGTATAATATTATAGCTCAATTTATACATTCAGTACATATTATATTTTAACCAGGGTTTTTGCAGGATTTCACAAATGACCATTATGGCCTGAAAAGTGCTTGAATCGCCATAGGGGGCCTTGTATTTTGGTGATATTTGCATTGATTGCTTGCAGCTATTCTGCAGATAGTGAATTGAATAAGCATCGATCAGCTGTATGCTTTTATACATCGATTGGAGGCGATGACAAGTTAGGACATATTTATCATCATGAATCGGCGTAAATGGTGAATATTTTGGTAACGCGTAATGTAAAAAGAATGTGTTGTGCTTTTGAGTGGATACCAAACAAAAATTATGTCATTTATGAATGAGACAGATGTTTATTTTGCGCTCAAAAAATGTTCTGTATCCACTCAAAAACACCAGAAAAATCCTCTTTATCGTTTTTTATCACAAAGATATGGTTGTTATTATTGGTGACGTTTTCCCATTATAACAGAAATTACTATTGTTTTTCAATTTCATACTAGCATGCATCAAACGAAGCAGTGATAATTTAAAATGTCGAGAAGTGAAGATTTCATAACTCAGATTAATTTGAAGCCATGTGTCTCTCTTGTAAAGACCTGATTGTGCAGTTCCACTGTATGGCCATGGTTTTCAAGCCTTGAAATAGTGTGCCTGTCATTTACAGAATGAGGTCCCCAGAGGGTGAATTTAGTGACGCTACCCCGCATAGCGGGCTAGCATCACTAAATTCACCCTCTGGGAACCTCATTCTACTGAGGCCTGAGCAGAATGAGGTTCCCAGAGGGTGAATTTAGTGATGCTAGCCCACTGTGCGGGGTAGCGTCACCAAATTCACCCTCTGGGAACCTCATTCTGCAAATGACAGGCACACTATTTCAAGGCTTGATGGTTTTGGAGTGTGCCAAAATATTTTTCTGGTTTGAATATGATTTTGGATCTTCATGTGGAATAGTTGTGACTCTGTTAACCCTTTACCCAACAGAACGACCCTGTGCCAATGCATTCTCTTATATATGCGAGTCGACCGTAGGTCGCCCCGCATATATAAGAGAATGCATTGGCTTAATACATGTTAAAATTGTCAAAGAATGTAGAAAAATATTATAAAAATTGTTAAAAAATGTAAGAAAAAATTATAAAATTGTTAAAGAATGTAAGAAAAAATGGTAAAAAGTGTTAAAAAAAGAATTGTTTTTAGGCCAATGCATTCTCTTATATATGCGAGGCGACCTATGGTCGACTCACATATATAAGAGAATGCATTGGCACAGGGCATAACTGTAACCATCACAATGTGGTCAATGAACCGGTTCCAATGATATCCATATTTGTATGGTGTTATTGAGACAGACCGAAGATATTTTAGGCTGTTGAAGCTTTATTTGGGCGTTTTTGGCTGTTTTGTTGGGTAAAGGGTTAACAGAATTAAAGGGATACTGTATACTAAATCTGGTTGTTTATGGGACCATATCCTTTTATATCAAACAGAATATATGCTTCAAATGAATGAATTTGAGCTATAGATTAGTGCAAAATAGATTCATATGCTCTATGAATGATGCAAACAACATGGTATAAATTATAATGAAAATGAATAAATTACTGGAGTCATAAATTCATTTTGATTATAATTACCATGTTGTTTGCATCATTCATAGAGCACATGAGTCTATATAAAGGATATAGAGAAACTAAACTAAAAAAAATAGAATCTATGTGAAGAACTTTCTGTAGAAATTTTATAATAAAGAAACCTTCCAGACAAGATGAGGCCTAAGCAGAATGAGGTCCCCAGAGGGTGAATTTGGTGATGCTAGCCCGCTATACGGGGACATCATTCTGCAAATGACAGACACACTAAACTCAGGCTTGGAATCTTTACAACAATTGAGATTAGCAAACAACAGGTGATAAAATCTCCCACCTGAATGTAATGTGTTACCTCTTCTATCTTTTTCTGTAAGAATTTCATCAACCCAATGATCTTGTACAACCATAAATAAAAACAGTGATATTTTTGTTACAGATAGGGAAGAACCAGACACAACATGGTCGCCACACACAAACACATTCAAATTCAGTCGTCGTTGGTCTTCAGGTAGGTTATGTGTTCTTATATAAGGATTAACTGTCATGTGGAGTGTTTTTATGGAGATGTAACGGTGAGGTAAGTGGACATAACTTGTGTAAAACCCGAAGGGTTTTACATACAAGTTATGTCCACTTACCTCACCGTTACAGCTCCATAAAAATAGTCCACATGACAGTTAATCCTTATATTTATATACATTTAGCGAAAAAGCCGCTTTTGTATATATATTTAAATCGAAAAGTGTATCGTGACAAGATCAGCCCAAAATACCCAATAGCACCCTTGGCAAAAGTTAATAGGAACAATTTCTCTTCATGTTGAAACCCGATGATGTATTAAGTCAATCCTGCGCGAGTCAAAATGCGCCCAAAGCATTACGCGTTCGTCTTTCCAAACCTAATGACGTATCGATGGTGTTATTAGCTTGGTGTTATGATGCGTTACGCATTCACCGAGAAATAACTGCAACTAGCCACGTGGGCGCCGACCAATCAGAATGCTGGATTTAGTGATGACAACACTTAGTGTGTAAATATAATTTTATGACTTATTTTACCCCATTGTTAATTAGAGTAGCTAAGGCCAAAAAAAAAAGTGTTTTGGTTCTCGGGCATTTTTTTTCAAATCAATGAGGGAGGGTTTTATTTTTATTTTTTATTTTTTTCTGCACATAGTAAGCATGGACAAAGATACCTTCCTCTGTCTAGTAATAACCAGAAAGGTAGAGGGAACTGTTATGCATATAAACTCATTTAGTCTTATATAAAAATGACATTGTACTACCAGTGTATGACTGGGATTACCTAACAATATATAATGCCCCTGACATTAACTACTGTTATTGTTGTCTAAAAACTGATACCTCCCCATTCTAATGCACACTAATATTCAACACATATCTGCATGTTGATAAAAAACAAAAAAAAACAAACATTCAAATTTATTTTTTCATAAGTTTTTTTTGTCATAACATCAGGCATTGCAATAAAAAGGCCTAATGCGGCCCTTTTTATTCAATGCGGCGGGGCCTGAGAACCAAAACCTTTTTTTTTTGGGCCTAAGTAAGGCCTGCAGATTTGTTACGAAAATTCATTCAGTTCTCGTTAAGGTTGCCTAAAATGAAAAAGTGGTGAATGAAAAACAACTCTATGCTGAAATTATCTCCATTGGTGACTTTATAAGACCGCTGCCATCAGCGACATTTTGCCCACATTTTGTGGACTTCCGCGATATTATAGATGGATTATCTCTTCATATAACAGTTTTGAAATAGTTGTGTGGGTATAAAATAATAAATATGAATTGAAGACCCCTGTCCGGAAATGCCTATATCAATTAATATTGATTTTATTTTGAATATTTTATTATGAAATGAGATGATTAAATGGGACACTTTATTGTTCTATTTTTAGAACAGACCATTCAGGCGATACCATATAGCGATAGAGATCACTAGGGTGTTCCCATAGCTATGTTCCGAAAGTAATATGTCCCAGATTGATTGTTTGTATTGTTTTATGCCAAAGTTATAAGTGATAATGAGTCAAATTAACGTTTATTTGTGACAAAATTACACAATAAAATATCTGGTCTCTGTTATAATCAATATTAATCGATAGAAGTATTTCCAGACAAGGGTCTTCGATTCATATCTAATATTTTATAAACAGGTAACTATATAGCACATGTTTGCACCTTTATTATATATACTAAGGGAACAGAGTCACACACTGCACCGATCAAGCATGTGCACAAAATATCTAATAAAGTGTTTTTGTGTAATTTTGTTCCTTAAGTTAGGAAATACCCAATAGAACCAAAGAACTATTTCGCATAATGTAGTGTTTTGGTTGTCCAGTTAATTTATCAACAAATGTCTAAACTTTCATGGACCACAACACACATGGCAGACATCAATAAAATCATACACAAGAGTTCTAATTGGCTGACATTTTGCATTTTGCTATGTAGTATGCAAGCCTTGAAATAGTGTGTCTGTCATTTGCAGAATGAGGTTCCCAGAGGATGAATTTAGTGATGCTACCCCACATAGCGGGCTAGCATCACCAAATTCACCCTCTGGGAACCTCATTCTGCTGAGGTGTAAGCAGAATGAGTTCCCCAGAGGGTGAATTTGGTGATTCTAGCCCGCTATACGGGGTAGCATCACTAAATTCACCCTCTGGGGACCTCATTCTGCAAATGACAGGCACACTATTTCAAGGCTTGGTAGTATGCAAAATCATCAACAAGACTACCACTCTAAATCTCCATTCTGTCCTGTTCTGTCAATAAGTTTTTAGTAAGGGAATTATTCTCAAAACACATACCGGTAGAACATTTGGATTTGGGGTGGGATTCAGTAAGCCAGTTTTCATGGAAAAACCCATGCTAAATATAGAAAACCCAAATTACCCAGCCAGTCAGAGCCAGTGACAAGAGTCAGAAAGGAAGTATGACTGATTAAAAACAAAAAATATTGTTGAAGAATGTAAAAAAAAATGATAAACATTTATTGTGAGTTATGTTATGGTCGACTGAGCATGAATTGAATGGAAAAGGGGTGCTTTTCAAAAGTTGCAAAACACAGACGTAGAGTGGACAGTCACTCCATTGTTCCATCGTTCACACAAGTTGTTACTGGCTGTAAATGTGGTCTAAAAGTGACAATGTGAGTCCACGATAACATGCGTGTCATCTTCGGGACTTCAGTCTTACCCCATTCCTTTGGAATGACACCTTGAAGTTTCATGATGTGAGCAAAACAGAGTTATTGAAATCAGTCTCTTTGAAGCCATTTTTCAGTAAACCATGTTTACCATCATGTAGGCCAAATGTTTACCAACAGATAAGGATGTTCCAAGTGGGGACCAAGGCACAGCTGAATGTATGTGATCACTCTACCTATGTTTTTGCAACTTTTGAAAAGTGCCCGTCTTCAATTCAATTTGTACTCACTCAGCCATATCTCACCTCTCAGCACAGTACTTAGCACACTTTTATGTCTTTGGTACCACAAATCATTTGTGGAAAATTTCATTAAAATCCATCCAATATCTCATAAAATATTACCGAATATATTAGGGGGGGGGGACTTTCTTTTTTTGAGGTAAAAAATGATAAAAATTGTTAAAGAATGTAAGAAAAAATGATAAATATTATCAAAGA
The DNA here is from genome assembly GCA_032622095.1 of Siphonodentalium dalli. Classification (NCBI taxonomy): domain Eukaryota; kingdom Metazoa; phylum Mollusca; class Scaphopoda; order Gadilida; family Siphonodentaliidae; genus Siphonodentalium; species Siphonodentalium dalli. Next base: position 42,653,783 of record CP136066.1, read on the forward strand.
ATATAAGAAAAATATATATATTTATGTATATTCATTTAATCTTTTCAGTCAAAGCTGGCATGTATGTCCAATGATTTCAAGGAAGTTCTTGAGGTTCGGACAGAGGTATGTTCTTATGTTGCAATTTCCAGATACTAAATAGAACCCATATGCATACCAAGCCTGAGTTTAGTGTGCCTGTAATTTGCTGAATGAGGTTCCCAGATGGTGAATTTAGTGACGCTATCCCACAAAGCGGGCTAGCATCACTAAATTCATTATCTGGGGACCTCATTCTGCTTAGGCCTCATCTTCTCTGGAAAGTTTCTTTATTATCAAATTTCTCTAGAAACTTCTTCACATAGATTCTTTCTCTTTTTAGTTTAGTTTCTCTATATCCCAAAATTGGCAGACGACACATTGCATCACAATATTCACCATTTGGGAACTTCTTGAGTCTGTGTCTCCCATAGTAGATGAGGCCATGCAGAATGAGGTCCCGCTGTGCGGAATAATGTCACTAAATTCACCCTCTGGGGGACCTCATTCTGCAAATGACAGGCACACTAAACTCAGGCTTGAAAATTAATGAATGATAATCCATTTACTGCTTGTTGAACTAATTAATTTAATTAAAGTGTTATCTTATCAACAGAAATCATGACTGGAGCTTCCTGAAATTTTCTGAAAACCCTGTGCCAATGCATTCTCTTATACATGCGTGTCTCCCATAGGGAGACTCGCATATATAAGAGAATACATTGGCCTAACAATATTTACCTTGACCTTGTAAGCCAGTGCATTCTCTTATACATGTATATGCGAGGCTCCCTATGGGAGACTCATATATAAGAGAATGCACTGACACAGGATCTTTAATGCTGCACCAGAGCAGCTCCTATCGTTAAAGTGTTATCTTATCAACAAAAATCTTTGTCCCGTGTTTTAGTATTGCTTCAGGAATTTAAAGGCATATTATGTACTTATTCGGGTGCGTGGAACTAATAAGTTAGTATTCAGGCACTATGCCAACTAAATGAATATGGCATTCTAGTAACATCGCCGAACATTTCAAACAAATCGACCTTACCACTCCAATGAAAACATTGTCTGAACTACGCGCAATTGTAAATATTTACTTCTCGATTCGGGACGCAACTATCTGCAGGGATGTGCCAATCCCCAAAATAGTCCCGGGCGGGAGGGTCATCAGTTCGATTGGGCGACTATGGTTCGCCCAATCGGAAGAAAATTTGGATTATTAGCGCCCGCAAACGCGTTTTCCTTGCATTTCAGGTGTAAAATACACCACAAGGTCTCTGACAAATTATCATAAAATAGGGACATTTCATATTTAAAATTTGGGCGAACATAATTTGAAAGTCAGTGTAACTCACCCGGTATAAGTATCCTCTGCATATTCTTTATATAAATCCAATTATTTAACAAGTTAATCCGGTACAGTAAACTGAAACGGCGGCATTATATCAAAGGCTGTCTGGGAGAGAACTAACAACAGCGTCACACGAACACGTGCCAATCATCGCCTGAGTACTAATCGCGTCATGTCATATTTCCCACGTGATTTCCTTCTTTTTTCTATACACAGTGACGTATATTTACAATGTTTATACAACTTCTGTTACGTCACACTTTCATGGAATGGACTTTTAATCGTCTATTCTTTCCGTCTGCTCACAGTTTAACCGCGCCGTGGAAGGGGGCGGTCCTTCAATTACTATACGCATGACCGCGTCTAACGTTTCCTCCACAATGCGGTTTCTGAGACATGATTTGAGCTTTTTACTTTTCGAAGTTTGAGTGAAAAATTTCAATAACGACATCGTTTTGGCTTAGGATCATTGAAACTGAACGTTCCAAATTCAACCCGGGACTTTTAACTCCAGCGCGTGACTTCAGGTCAGCACGCGCGGAAAGTATTTGATTATGTCGGCTCTTTGTAATAAAATTCACCGGTCATCGCAGACCTTTTGACACCTCATTAATCAAGGCTCCCCACGTGCTTTATAGGAGGCATTAAAATGCCACAGACGGCAACATGTCGTCGCTATCAGACATGCAAGATGTCGTTTTCATCAAGAGAACTCCGCACAATTTACAATGCGAGTACAGTTGTGATCGTAAAAATGTGCCGGGCGCACCGGTTTGAAAACGTAGTCACTCTCGGGCGATCTTTTGAGTGGTGGGCGCCCGGCGTGAGCACATCCCTGTATCTGATAAGCTAACAAAAATGATTTCGCCATCGAGAATCATTGTATTTAATTAATATATAAGAATGACGGTGTTTGTTGTCTATTGGATATGATATTTGTAAAAATTACTACTTTGAGCAAGATTATTCTCCATTTCTAATTGATCGCCATGCCGGAGTGTTTCACATCACTTAACCCTTTACCCAACAAACCGGCCAAAACCGGCCAAATAAAGCTTCAACAGCCTAAAATATCTTCAGTCTGTCTCAATAGAACCATACAAATATGGATATCATTGGAACCGGCTCCTTGACCACATTGTGTTAGTTACAGTTATGCCCTGTGCCAATGCATTCTCTTATATATGCGAGTCGACCATAGGTCGCCTCGCATATATAAGAGAATGCATTGGCCTAAAAAAAATATCTTTTTTTAACACTTTTTACCATTTTTTCTTACATTCTTTAACAATTTTATAATTTTTAATGTGTTAAGCCAATGCATTCTCTTATATATGCGAGACGACCTATGGTCGACTCGCATATATAAGATAATGCATTGGCACAGGGCCGTTCTGTTGGGTAAAGGGTTAAAACTCCAATCGCATTTTCCATAATGAATTTCTTTTCAAGGACCACTTAATTTTCGAATCACCGATTATTATTTTTTTTATTGTGCCTTCATATACGGTTTTAATAACAATCTATGCCATAAAATATGATTAAAATACTATAATTCATCACCATTTGGAAGGTCTGTGTCTCAGAAGGTACCCATAGAGTAATAGAAAATAGCTGAAATCATAAAATTATTTCCCCCGTTATGGCTGCCATAATGCAACAGAATTCAAACTATAGTTTATTTTCAATGGAAGGGGAATAACTCTATATCTAAATATATTATAGGTATTCCCCTTCCATTGAAAATAATAGATTTTGTGCAGAAACTTGAGCACAGAACAGACATTGATATCTCAACAAAAACAACATGTTCGTAGTTTATTACATCAAATAAGTTGAAAATACAATATTTTGGGGGCATTCTCATTCAAATGGTATATGGTATAGCATATATTTTATATAGTGTGATTTGGGGGTTCGAAATTTAAGTGGGCCTTTCAATGAACACTTTTCAAAATTACAACACACATTCAGAAGATTATCCAACACCATTGTCTTTGTTCTGTTATTTTAGGTATGAACTCTTTCTTTTTTCAGATCATGAAACAGCAGAAATCCAGGAGGGATGAGTTTTCAGAACCTCGGGTAGCATCGACAATGCCTCCCGAAGCATTCAAAGGACGACAAAGTATGTACCGGGGATATGATAATGATATGAGTGACCAAATAGGGAGTGTAGACAACATGCATAATCGAGGTGACTAATGGGTGAATATCATCAATTTCAACTGGGGAACTTGAATCAGGATCCTAGATTTCCCATAGCAGTTGAGACCTTTGCAGAATGGGGTCACCAGAGGGTGAATTTAGTGATGCTATCCTGCATAGTGGGCTAGCATCACCAAATTCACCCTCTGGGGGCCTCATTCTGCTTAGGTCTCAACTGCTATGGGAGATCTAGGATAACATTGAAGTTCCCCATTTGAAGCTGGTGATGTTCAACCATTAGTCACCTCGATTATGCATTTTATCTTCTGCAAACTAGGGGATACAGAAACTTAACAGAAGGGAAAAAGTAACAAAAAACAATGTTAATTTTAGACTAGATATTTTCCAGAAGATGAGGCCTAAGCAGAATGAGGTCCCTAGAGGGTGAATTTGGTGATGCTAGCCTGCCATGCGGGATATTGTCACTAAACTCACCATCTGGGGACCTCATTCTGAAAATGTCAGACACTAAATTTAGGCATGGAGTCCATTCAATATTTGTGCTGCTATTATGTATTCACATAAACACTGTAATTTCAACATTGCCACTGTGGCCAAACAGCAACTACACTGTTCTTTCACTGGCCAGTTGGCCACCTACAGTTCAGCTGCAGTGTAGTTGCCATTCGGCCGTGGTGTATTTGCCACTCAGCTGCAGTGTAGTTGTCACTCGGGGAGAGCTTTCCGATGAATGGCAACAAGCCATATTTCCGACTAAATCCTGAAAAGTTACCCATAATTCTGCTGTGGTTAAGAAGTCGATTACTTAAAGCTTTACTGTACATCATGGTAAACCGTGGGCATTGGTTTTGGCCCCTGTGGTGGTTGTCTGAATTCTGTATAATTTTGTGGTGCACACGCTTGGAAAAAAAGATTTTCGAGTCTGGTAAATTTTGTCATTGTTATGCCTCATTTTAATAAGTGGAATTCACTGAATTTGTTTTCTGGATAAAAACCTTAATTTTGTCTGATGATATTAAAATTTATATTGTTGAGTTATATGCACCAATTTTCTTTCTTTTTTTTTGCTGGATCATTGTTAAGAGTTAAACTTAGCAGACTGTTAAAATTTCTTGTTAATTAAAAGCCTCCCCAAAACAACACTTTTTTCGGGTGGATTCAGCTTCTGGCCTTATATTAGAGTTATATATTTATACTTTAATATAATGTATTGTAATTTGTGGAATATATTGCGAATATGTTTAGTTAACAGATTTGGTGCATCATTTCTCCATTGTATGTCATGGTTTGTTCTCTTCATTCACACATGCAAACCCATGAATAATCAAGTCTGTGTCTGTGTGTCATTTTCAGAAAAAGGTTCCCGCACGGCATGCTAGCATCACCAAATTCACCCTCTGGGGACCTCATCCTGCTTAGGCCTCATCTTCTCGGAAGTTTCTATTGTCTCAAATTAAAATTGTTTTTAGTTAAATTTTCCCTTCTGTTCAGTTTCTGTATCCCCTAATTTGCAGAAGATAAAATGCATAATCAAGGTTACTATTGGGTGAAAATCACCTACTTCAACTGGGGAACTTCAATCTTATCCTAGGTCTCCCATAGCAGTTGAGGCCTAAGCAGAATGAGGTTTCCAGAGGGTGAAATTGGTGACACTAACCCACCATGTGGGATAGCGTCACTAAATTCACCCTCTGGGGACCTCATTCTGCAGATGGCAGACACACTATTTCAAGGCTTATGAATAATCTGTTCTTCCATACACTATTTTTTATTTAAATTTCTTTTTCAGGTGGTTCCGTTCTCTTTTTTGTTCAGATTTGGTGCATCATATTTCTCCATTGTATGTCATTATTTGTTCTCTTCATTCACACATGCAAACCCTTGAATAATCTGTTCTTCCACACATTATTTTTTAATTAATTTTTTTTTTTTCTCAGGTGGTTCCGTGCTCTTTCAGGATGACATGAATAGTACGAGTGATAAGGGGGACTTTGCAATAGACATGGACGGCTTTGATCGCAGTCCAAACAATCAACAACAGCTCATGCTCGTGGATCAGCAGGTAAGTCTATAGCAGATTAAAGTCACTCATAATTTTCAGGCCGCAAATTTTTAGCACTTAATCATTTATCTGAATGCTGTTCGCAAAAAAAATCACAAGATTAATTGTCACCAAATTCAATATTTTAAGACTTCACTTTATCCAATATCACATTTTACTCAGGACATGGTTAGAGGGTCTCCGTTGGGGGAGGGTCCACCTTGGGAAATTCCAACTGCACCACACCCCCCCCCCCCCTTGCACTTCAGTGCTCAGGCCTAATATCCTATATATTCATAAACCATGGTTCTATATTCCCAAAATTGCATAAATCCTACCTAACATGTAGTGGCCTAATTCCAGACAAACTATACAAGAAAATCGCAAATCCTAGCATCTAGACTGGCCTCAACTTAACCTTTCCTAGTGTTGGAAATTTCAAACCTCATACTCCCCCTCAGGTTGGAAAATTCTCCATATTGGTCCAAAAACAATTAATTCCCCCCAATAAATTGTTTGAAAATCAAACTACAAGAACATTTTCAACATATTGTTGGTGTGAAATTTCCAACTAATGTTTTGGCAGGTATGAAATTTCCAACTGTTGAATTTTTTTTACCAAAGTTGCCCCCCTGTCGCCACATCTTGATTTTACTCTATGGCCTAAGAATAACTAGGATAGTGGCAGCACTATTATTTAGCAGGAATTTGCCCACGCTAAAATATTGCCTAGGCAAGAATGGTTTCCTTGGCTAAAAAGCCTATGATCTGCATAGTTGCATGCTCTACACATATACTGTAATGCCCTAATTAATCGACTCCTTTAACCACAGCAGAATTATGGGTAACTTTTCAGGATTTGGTTGGAAATATGGCTTGTTGCCATTCATCGGAAAGCTCTCCCCGAGAGCTTTCCAATGAATGTCAACAAGCCATATTTCCGACTAAATCCTGAAAAGTTACCCATAATTCTGCTGTGGTTAAAGGGGTCGATTAATTAGGGCATTACTGTAACTTCAGTTTACAATTGGAACTTAGTCCATTATCATGGCAGACTTTGGTTGGCTCCAAGTCTGAGTTTAGTGTGCCTGCCATTTGCAGAATAAGGTCCCCAGAGGGTTAATTTAGTGACGCTATCCCACATAGCATGATAGCATCACCAAAGTCACCCTCTGGGGACCTCATTCAGCTTAGGCCTCAACTGCTATGGGAGACCTAGGATCAGATTGAAGTCCCCCACTTCTGTAAATTAGGAGATATAGAAACAGAAGGGGAAAAGTTACTTTTAATTTGAGTCCATAGATACTTCCCAGAAGATGAGGACCAAGAAGAATGAGGTCCCCAGAGGGTGAATTTGGTGATGCTAGCCCACTATGCGGGGTAGCATTACTAAATTCACCCTTTGGGGTCCTCATTCCTCATACAAAAAGTAATGTTAATTTGAGACCATAGATACTTATCAGAAGATGAGGACTGAGCAGAATGAGGTCCCCAGAGGGGGAATTTGGTGATGCTAGCCCACAATGCGGGGTAGCACCACTAAATTCACCCTTTGGGGTCCTCATTCCTCATACAAAAAGCAATGTTAATTTGAGACCATAGATACTTACCAGAAGATGAGGACTAAGCAGAATGAGGTCCCCAGAGGGTGAATTTGGTGATGCTAACCCACTATGCGGGTAGCATCACTAAATTCACCCTTTGGGGTCCTCATTCTTGGGGTCATGGTTGTTTATAGCTGCAGATAAGATTAAAGGATGTTTGTTGTTTTTTTGCAGGATAATTACATCCAGAATCGAGCGGAGACGATGCACAACATTGAATCTACGATAGTCGAATTAGGTACGATATTCCAGCAGCTTGCTCATATGGTCAAAGAGCAGGAGGAAATGGTTCAAAGGTAAGTAATATATAAATATTACATTGAAATGTTTGAAGAATAAAGCCAGTATTTAGCCAAGTCCTTCAGTTATGAGGTGCACAATTGCTCTTGCATGCCATAGCACACCAGGAATTGAAAAGAATCGCACAAAAAGTTGCGCGTCCCATGATCTTGGTTAAGATTGCTCAATGATTTAATAAAATGCAAAACAGTAATGGTTGGGATAACAACGATCGTCTTAGAAGTCATAGCATCATAGGTTATACACTGGAGAGTTTTTTCGCTCAATACTGGTAAGCATGTGGTAATAGTTCCGAGTTACAATTGAACAGACACCAGTCCTACTCCTTACGAAACAGGAAAGAGTAAACGGTACAGATTACCAATTTGGCCATCGGCCAGAGAATTTATTCCCTTGAGTTAGTGGTGTACAAAACGATCCCAGGAAGGAGCTTTTTGTTGAAGTAAACCAACAATAACCATATTGATTGAAGATCTATTTCATTAACCCTTTACCCAACAAACCGGCCAAAAACGGCCAAATAAAGCTGCAACAGCCTAAATTATCTTGGGTCTGTCTCAATAAAACCATACAAATATGGATATCATTGGAACCGGCTCATTGACCACATTGTGATGGTTACAGTTATGCCCTGTGCCAATGCATATACTCTTATATATGCGAGTCGACCATAGGTCGCCTCGCATATATAAGAGAATGCATTGGCCTAAAAAAAAAAAAAAAAAAAAACTTTTTACCATTTTCTCTTACATTCTTTAACAATTTTATAATTTTTAATGTGTTAAGCCAATGCATTCTCTTATATATGCGAGGCGACCTATGGTCGACTCGCATATATAAGAGAATGCATTGGCACAGGGCCGTTCTGTTGGGTAAAGGGTTAATATAGCACAAAGCAATGTTATTTGAGTGTACTAAACTATTATATACATATTTACATGCACATGCATCGGTTATAACTTATATTTCCCGTTAGCTGCACAGTCCTCCTCACGAAGAATTCCTCGTGGGAGCAATAAATTACTCCTGCATAACAGGTTACGGGAGCAATTGCTCCCGCAATTCACAAATGAGTAAATGTTCATCTTATTGGTAAATTGAATAGTTATTACTGTATTATATATTAAAATTTTAATTTACAATGTACATGTTATTGTTTCTACTTTGTGTTTGTGTTGACTTAAATTATTATTCCCTGGGGTCTTATTACAATGAATGCCAAGTCAATTAGGGTCCATGAAATTTTATTAATAAGAAATTCAATTCAAATAAATCTATGAAAACAATACTAGTACCAGTTGTACTATTTTCGGCATCAAGTTGCTCGAAATACACAGCACTCTGGTGGCTTTTTGTGTTTAAGTGCCGCTCCAGAGTCAATTTGGAAATAAAAGACAAACTGGCTGCCATTTCGTCAAACTGCTTAAATTAAAGCTTTACCAGTAAGTTTTTTTCCGAACACGGGTCAGAATGCTTGGCGCATGCTTTACAATAAGCTTTCATGACGATTGTTTTGCAATCCTTGTACTCATTCTCATAAAAGATATTTTAAACGTCCATGATAGGAACGTTGACAGGAAAACCATGAATATTTATTTTATTTTCAAAATGTGGGTGCATTCGATATGGTTGGCGAGCGCAATAGCGCCCGCTTACTGAGGAGGACTGGGTGCACCAAAGCGAAATTGTGCACCTGGATCCAAAATCAGGCGCACAATAAACTGCACCAGCATTTTTCAAAATCGAAGTATTGATTTAACCCTTCCATGATGGAAGCCACTCTGGTGCAGCATTAAAGACCCTGTGCCAGTGAAAAAGGGACCCTCGCATATATAAGAGAATGCACTGGGACAGTGGGAAAAATTGTGATGCGCTATGCATCGTAGACCCTCCGCATCGCCTCAAACAATATATTTTACAGTACTTCATTTTCTATTTCAGGATTGACTCAAACGTTGAGGACACGCAGTTGAATGTCGAGGGTGCACACAATGAACTGTTAAAATACTTCCAGTCCGTGACAAACAATCGATGGCTTATGATAAAAATATTCGGAGTCCTCATAGTATTCTTCATCGTCTTCGTTGTGTTCATGGCTTGATTAGCCTTTAGACCACATCCTGGTAATATGGTGTAATGATGGGCCTTCAAGCTACATCCTGGTGAAAAGTGGGGTGCATAGGTCACAGTCCCCTGGGGAAAATACCAAATATAGCAATATATACTATACCAGAGACGAGGCTGACAAGTGCGAAAACACATCATATATCATATCGAAAACTTGTGAAATCTACCACCAGAAAGCGGTCGTAGCTTGGGTGTCCGCTAAGCAGTCATAATGCAAAAGTATAACGATATTAAATGGCGAACTTGAGAATTCCTGGTATATGTTGACTTCACTTTGATTGATTCTGTCAAGTTATATATCGAACAAATGAAAATTGCATGGCCTATAAGATACACTAGGGCATATTGTTGCTGAATTTACTAACTCTTAGAATTAATAAAGCTATTAGGTGGACACCCACGTTAACGACTTGCTTTTCACCAAATTTCAGTTAGATTTTGCAAAATCTTGGTACGATATCTCGAAAACACTTCCTTTGATTCTGTCGAGTTAAATGTCAAAAGATAGGAGATTTTAATACAAATAAGACATATTGGGTGATATCTCAGGTGAGATGAAAAAATTTGTGAATTTTTAGATAGAGATGGCAGTTAGTGTTTTTGTCAGCTTTGTCTCTGGTATACCGGGTAGTATATGTAGAGGATCTACAACTTGTCCCCATTTTATAACGAAATTTACCAAATGAGTGAAATAAATTAGGTCTGGAGTACATAACCAGTCTACAGCTTAAGCGTTTTGACGATTAGGATGGTTAAATGTTACCCTTTGCTGTCTCGTGAAGTTTGATTATGTGCAGCTTGCGTTTGTTACTCATTGTTGAAATTGTACGATATTTCCGTGGTACGAACTACTTTCGTCGCCTAATTTCGTCTTGAATGTCGATCTATTCAGCACTTTGTTAGTTAGCTTTCCGACTCCATGCTTTCCGTCTCCATTTGGGGTAAAAAAAAGTTTAGCCAAATGAAATTTTTATTAGCCAAATTGGAAAATGATTGGCCATTGGCTACCGACAGTGCGAACCCTGGTCTGGACCGAGCCTTTGGTGAGGTCCAGACGTAGTTTACTGGACGAGTTTTGTAAATTTCGCTATAAACTGGGGACAAGTTGTAGATTTTATTTATTGCTTGATCCAAAACCTACATAGAACATACATAAATCAATAAATGGAACGTGAAATAACAGCATCTTATAAAAGGCCTGAGATGACGTTTCACATCACTTTGCGTTGTTTGCGTTCGTAAAGAAATAGTCCCACATAAAAAAGACTTTCATGTATTTAACTCTTCCATGACTGGAACTTCCTGAAATTTTGCGACAATACTGTGCCATTGCATTCTCTTAACCCTTTACCCAACAAACCGGCCAAAAACGGCCAAATAAAGCTGCAACAGCCTAAATTATCTTGGGTCTATCTCAATAAAACCATACAAATATGGATATCATTGGAACCGGCTCATTGACCACATTGTGATGGTTACAGTTATGCCCTGTGCCAATGCATTCTCTTATATATGCGAGTCGACCATAGGTCGCCTCGCATATATAAGAGAATGCATTGGCCTAAAAAAAATCTTTTTTTAACACTTTTTACCATTTTTTCTTACATTCTTTAACAATTTTATAATTTTTAATGTGTTAAGCCAATGTATTCTCTTATATATGCGAGGCGACCTATGGTCGACTCGCATATATAAGAGAATGCATTGGCACAGGGCCATTCTGTTGGGTAAAGGGTTAAATATGCGAGTCTCCTATAAGTTGGCTCATATATTGGAGAATACATTGGCCTAACAATATTTACCTTGACCTTGTAAGCCAGTGCATTCTCTTATATATGCGAGGCTCCCTATGGAAGACTCGCATATATACGAAAATGCACTGGAACAGGATCTTTAATGCTGCACCGGCGCAGCTCATGTCAGGAAACAACTTTTCGAACTATATCAAAATCGGTCACCGAAATATCAAATCGGTCACCGATTTTTTTTCATTCCTCGTCCTTATCATACGGAATGTTAACACACGTCAAAGGTCACATTTGCGCAACAATAATACATTTGGAATAAGGGTCGGGTCATGTATTAATAGGTATATTTGGTATTTTTCCACAGGGGCCTGTGGAATTGGAGGCCCTTCTCTGGTGATTTGGTACATTGTTTCTGCACTGTATGTTCTGTTAATCGCAGTGGTATGTGATATGTTTTTTATTCTTGTTATCCACTGGATTTTAGCAGAATGAAGAATGCCTACCATGGTGTTATATGTTTTACGAGTAAGCTTTATGAGTGAGTGCTGATCTGATTCCCGATAACTGCGGATTGTTGTTGCATGCCAAGGAAGATAACCTGATTCAAGAATCCGCATGTTTGTCAGCAGTCTTTTTGAAAAGCCGACTGAATTCCTAACAGATTTATATGTCTGGATTTGTCGTTGAGATTTACATGTGGCAGTCGTCAAGCTGTGGAATAAACATTGAGTGAAACTGTTTTTATAGGCAGTCATCAAGCTGTGTAATGAACATAGATTGACATTTTGTAGGCAGGTTGACATATTTGTTGAGGTACAATTTGAACCTTCGGTTCTCATTGCACCATCTCATCACAACAAACTTCTGATTACGTTAACCTTTCCATACATGTGTTTTTCTTACTGTTTACACTAACTTTCATGTGCCATATGTCAAATTATTTGCTGTGTATCGCAGATTTCTTTCTTCAAGATAACTACAGTCAAATCCGTATTTCATAGAAATGCATGTATATTAAAATAATCTTAGACAAGAAGAAAACACTCCAACCATTTCTACATTAATTTAACCATTTCTTAGGCCCAAATTTTTTAAAGTATGCATGCGCACGAGTTTATATCATAATTATATTCTAACTAACATAATAATAAAGTTTGACATCAACATCATTGCACTATACTCTTATGTTAATGCGCGTGCTGATAATACACATGTGTCTTACTAAAAAATATGAGGCTGGGTTTAGGGGCTAATTATGTGATAAATAGTGTTCAGACGAGCAATGATGAAAAATCATAACATACAGTAATGCTCTAATTAATCGACTCCTTAACCATAGCAGAATTATGGGTAACTTTTCAGGATATAGTCGGAAATATGGCTTGTTGCCATTCATCGGAAAGCTCTCGCCGAGAGCTTTCCGATGAATGGCAACAAGCCATATTTCCGACTAAATCCTGAAAAGTTACCCATAATTCTGCTGTAGTTAAGAGTCGATTAATTAGAGCATTACTGTAATCATTTTCTAGATCATGTGATTCATGGTATGTTGTAAATGGTGAACAATATGTTGGTGGCATTTAACCCTTCATGACGGGAGCCATGCTGGTGCAGCATTAAAACATTTTTTATTATTTATTTATCTCAGACACTAAGTCCATATAAAATGTTCAGACCGATAGGTTATTCATCTCAGTATAGCAGATCACTCCACAGTTGATACAAAATTGATTGGAATTGATTGTCTGAATTATGTATTCCTGCAACAATTGTGTTCTTCGAGCAATTAAGGCGATCCCTGAAACTGTGAACTGTTTGCGAGTCTCCCATAGGGAGCCTTACATATTTAAGAGAGTACATTGGCTTACAGGGTCAAGGTAAATAGTGTTAGTCCAATGTATCCTCTTATATATGCGAGGCTCCCTATGGGAGACTCGTATATATAAGAGAATGCATTGGCACAGGGTTTTCACAAAATTTCAGGAAGCTCCAGTCATGGAAGGATTAACCCTTTACCCAACAGAAGGGCCCTGTGCCAATGCATTCTCTTATATATGCGAGTCGACCATAGGTCGCCTCGCATATATAAGAGAATGCATTGGCTTAACACATTAAAAATTATAAAATTGTTAAAGAATGTAAGAAAAAATGGTAAAAAGTGTTAAAAAAAGATTTTTTTTAGGCCATGCATTCTCTTATATATGCGAGGCGACCTATGGTCGACTCGCATATATAAGAGAATGCATTGGCACAGGGCATAACTGTAACTATCACAATGTGGTCAAGGAGCCGGTTCCAATGATATCCATATTTGTATGGTTCTATTGAGACAGACCGAAGATATTTTAGGCTGTTGAAGCTTTATTTGGCCGGTTTTGGCCGTTTTGTTGGGTAAAGGGTTAAAAATATGGGTATTGGGTGAGTAATAAAAAGAATTTGTTATGACGATGCTCTAGGATATGACATTGAAATATGATTGATGACACATCATTCCCACATATCATGTCTGCAATCTCGATGGAAATAACCTCTTCCATGAATAGACACCATATTCGCTAGGGCCGTAACGATTAACAGCTCCACGATTCGATTCGAATCACGATGTTTCCCTGACGATTCGATGCGCATCGCGATGCAGATACTCTGGAGTTCATGTATGATATCTGATATCAGCGGGACAAGTGGGTCATTCAGATCATACCTTATCATGATTATGATAACTTCATTATTGTAACACCGATGGGGTACTTGTGTTATCAATGAAACTAATATCAGTTCTTAATATTTATTCACATCTGGATATGATAAGAAATGTTTTCAACGAGTGTAGTTGAATCATTTTGCAGTAAAATTCTGGGTTGCGACAATTCAAAATACAGAATCGAATCGGCAATGAAATGAATCGCATCGAGATCCGGAAATTGCGATGCATCAAAATCGTGATTAATCGTTACGGCCCTAATATTCGCATAAGGTTACAATACTCGGCCCTGGTAATAGGGTGAAGACCTTGACTTATTATATAGCTCAATTGGCAGATGTTTACAATAGATAAATAAATTAATAGTTCAATAAATAGTTAAAAATAGCAACAATTAGTAAGTTCAACAAACTAGTTTCCCGTCAACAGATAAATTTCCTGGTAATAAGCACATGATAGTCCGGCAGATATGGTGCCTAATTATGGGAGAGGTTATTTCCGTGTGAATGCAGAAATGGCCGAGCCGTTAAGATTGATCTCGAGCCGTTAAGATTGATCTCTCTCGGCGAGAGCTTTCCGATGAATGGCAACAAGCCATATTTCCGACTAAATCCTGAAAAGTTACCCACTTAGTAGACACTGGAATCTCTTCCGATTCATCCTGCAAGTAATTTTCCAATTGATTACCCAAGAAATTCTGTAATAGGCAACTCATGCCACAACTAATGGTGGGGAATCACGTGGTTTTGAGTTGATTAGTATCATGCATTAAAAATGGCCGAGGCAATCGCAAACACGACCAGAAATGAGAAAAAGAGTTATAAACCAGTATAATGATATATTAAATAATATTTTCGCATATGCTATACTATTTTTTAACAAGCTCAAGCTGATACCTCATTTGTGTCCAAACTCAGTTATTTGCTCTAACATTCTGACCAAAGTTGTCAATTATGGGATTCTCCTAAATGTATGGCTGGTGTATTCCACAAACCTCCGACTGGCAACTTTGGTCAGAATGTTATATAAAACTACTGAGTATTTCCGAACAAATAAGGTATCAACTTGTTTTAAAAATAAACTAGCATATGCTCACAACAGTCAAAATGTTAAGTTTTGTGTCAGTTCCTCATATATTATGTTTATGTGCATTTGTACTGGCCTCGGCCATTTTAACCCTTTACCCAACAGAACGGCCCTGTGCCAATGCATTCTCTTATATATGCGAGTCGACCATAGGTCGCCTCGCATATATAAGAGAATGCATTGGCTTAACACATATTAAAAATGATAAAATTGTCAAAGAATGTAGAAAATATTATAAAAAATGTAAGAAAAAATTTATAAAATTGTTAAAGAATGTAAGAAAAAATGGTAAAAAGTGTTAAAAAAGATTTTTTTTAGGCCAATACATTCTCTTATATATGCGAGGTGACCTATGGTCGACTTGCATATATAAGAGAATGCATTGGCACAGGGCATAATCGTAAACATTGTGGTCAATGAACCGGTTCCAATGATATCCATATGTGTATGGTGTTATTGAGACAGACCGAAGATATTTTAGGCTGTTGAAGCTTTATTTGGGCGTTTTTGGCCGTTTTGTTGGGTAAAGGGTTAAATGCGTGGTACTCACCAACCTCGAAACCATGTGATTTTCCCACCGTGGAATAATCTAATCAAATTTATTGGGTGTGTGTTTTTGAACACGCAGCTTATTGTACTACTGGTCTTTCTCTTAGCAATTTAACTTTTATTTTATATGTTAATTCTTTGGAATTGAGTTGTTGGAGATAGGCCTCAAAATATGGTGCTGGTCATTTGCAGAATGAGGTCCCCAGAGGGTGAATTTAATGATGCTACCCTGCACAGCGGGCAAGCATCACTAAATTCACCCTCTGAGGACCTCATTCTGCATGGCCTCATCTGCTATGGGAGACCTAGACACAGATTATAGTTCCCAGATGGTGAATATTGTGATATACACCCATTGGGCACCTTGATTATGCAATGTGTCGTCTGCCAATTTGGGGATATAAGAAACTGAACTAATAAAGAAAAAGAAACTTTCTTAAGCAATATCAAAAGAAACTGAAAAACTTGTTAATTTGACATATTAAATAAAGATACTTTCCAGAGAAGATGAGGTCCCCAGAGGATGAATTTAGTGACACTACCCCGCACAATGGGCTAGCATCACTAAATTCACCCTTTGGTGGGACCTCATTCTGCAAATGTCCAGCACCATATTTTGAGGCCTAGTAAGAGACAAGCCTTGAAATAGCATGTCTGTCAGGTTCCCAGAGGGTGAATTTAGTGATGCTACCCCGCATAGCTGGCTAGCATCACCAAATTCACCCTCTGGGAACCTCATTCTGCTGAGATGTAAGCAGAATGAGGTCGTCCCCAGAGGGTGAATTTGGTGTCACTACCCACGCACAATGGGGTAGCATCACTAAATTTACCCTCTGGGGGACCTCATTCTGCAAATGTCCAGCACCATATTTTGAGGCCTAGTAAAAGACAAGCCTTGAAAGATGAGGTCATGCAGAATGAGGTTCCCAGAGGGTGAATTTAGTGATGCTACCCCGCATAATGGGGTAGCATCACTAAATTCACCCTCTGGGGGACCTCATTCTGCAAATGTCCAGCACCATATTGTGAGGCCTAGTAAGAGATCTTGTTGCCAGCTGCCTCTAATTTAATCCTGGAATTTGTATTGATTCTGGAATTACCTCCCTTTATGAAATGTAGTCTGAATTGCTTCTGGAATTACCTCCCTTGACCTGTTTTGAATTTTGTGAGCACAGGCTTCTTTTCAGTTTGTCATTTGTATATTTAAAAATATACAGGCAATCAAAGAATTTTTTATAAATATGTAGAACTACACTCATGTTTATGGCCAGATTTAAATGGTGTAATGATAGCAGGGGGCCTGTAGTGTTATCTTTCTCTGATTCCACGGGCCTCGGTTGCTCAATCGGTTAGGGGTACAGCTCCTAGCCATTTCACCCTCCAACGCTGGCTATAAGAGTTCAAATCCACATGTTTCCATCGGGGACTTTGTAACTCGAAATCGTTATCTGGTGGAGTTGTCAGTTACTTGGTTTGCTGTACATGGTCCATGAGTTTATCAGCCATTGAAATCACTGTTAGATTAGCCGTAAGTGAGCAGATTTCCTCCACCACTAAAACTGACAATGTTGTGATATGGCCTTAATTGCTGAAAGCAACATTAAACCCCAATCAATCAATTCTATGATTCTAAGAGCGAAGTCAGTTGTTTTGGTGAATTCCCGCTATCTACCAACCTTCTCCTCTGAGATCCCAATGACAGTTAACCCTTTACCCAACAAACCGGCCAAAACCGGCCAAATAAAGCTTCAACAGCCTAAAATATCTTCGGTCTGTCTCAATAGAACCATACAAATATGGATATCATTGGAACCGGCTCCTTGACCACATTGTGATAGTTACAGTTATGCCCTGTGCCAATGCATTCTCTTATATATGCGAGTCGACCATAGGTCGCCTCGCATATATAAGAGAATGCATTGGCCTAAAAAAAATCTTTTTTTTAACACTTTTTACCATTTTTTCTTACATTCTTTAACAATTTTATAATTTTTAATATGTTAAGCCAATGCATTCTCTTATATATGCGAGGCGACCTATGGTCGACTCGCATATATAAGAGAATGCATTGGCACAGGGTCCTTCTGTTGGGTAAAGGGTTAAACTGAATGGATTCTCCTATTCTGTTACAATGGAATACATTGGAATAGTTCATTATTCATTTGGAGGGGTCTTTTGATAATCCAAATGTGAAAAACGTATTTTCAGAACATTCTTCAATGAAGTCCTTATCAGCAAATACGCAGTTTACAAGCATTAAATAGATTTTTTTCAGGAGCAGTCCAGACTTTATCAACTGACGCAGTTTTGATGTATTATTTTTAATGAATATACCTTTATTTATTTGGGAACAAGCGTTTCTGTTGTTGTATGTAATTGTGTACATAATTATGTAAATTAACAATTGTGTAAATTCGGAATGTGTAAACACTGTACAGATCATTGGATGGATATTTTAAAACCGCGAGAATAAAAAAATATAATTGCACATTACATGTATTTTTGTATTATCTTCGCACCCTGATTTAACCCTTTACCCAACAAACCGGCCAAAAACACCCAAATAAAGCTTCAACAGCCTAAAATATCTTCGGTCTGTCTCAATAAAACCATACAAATATGGATATCATTGGAACCGGTTCATCGATCACATTGTGATGGTTACAGTTATGCCCTGTGCCAATGCATTCTCTTATATATGCGAGTCGACCATAGGTCGCCTCGCATATATAAGAGAATGCATTGGCCTAAAAAAAATATTTTTTTACCATTTTTTCTTACATTCTTTAACAATTTTATAATTTTTTCTTACATTTTTTAACAATTTTTATAATATTTTTCTACATTCTTTGACAATTTTATCATTTTTAATATGTGTTAAGCCAATGCATTCTCTTATATATGCGAGGCGACCTATGGTCGACTCGCATATATAAGAGAATGCATTGGCACAGGGCCGTTCTGTTGGGTAAAGGGTTAACTAACATAAAGGAGGATGTCACATTCCTTTTGGGTAATCAGAAATTGTGTGATTTTTAAGTGATACGCAGGATTTTTAACCCCCTGTTAAATGGTACTCAGAGATTCATATACCATTGGATGGATATTTTATTTTATTGATCCAACCAGAATAAAAACAAATGATTACATATATGGTTAACACGTTCACTGCTGACTACGAGTTATCTTGTACTGTTTGCATGTAATTGAATGGGCATCAGCAGTGAATGTGTTAACCCTTTCATGACGGTAGCTGCGCTGGTGCAGCATTAAAGATCCTGTGCATTCTCTTATATATGTGAGCCTCACATACATAAGGGAATGCACTGGCTTACAAGGTCAAGGTAAATATTTTTAGGCCAATGCATTCTCTTATATATGTGAGGCTCCCTATGGGAGACTCACATATATAAGAGAGTGCATTGGCACAGGGTTTTCGCAAAATTTCAGGAAGCTCCGTTCATGAAAGGGTTAATGTACTTCTTTTATCTTCCGCCGCAGCCGGTTCATTGGTTGGCTTGTACAAATGACTGGGGTAATATTGTACCAAGCGTGTTAGAGCAAGTAATTGGTTAATCGCTATATCAAACTGGTCATTATTATTATTATTTTAATTCTGATTTTGCACAGTGCAGAATCAGACAGCGTGTATGACATTCGCTCGACCGTGAAACGCATGCATTTCACGGTCGAGAACGCATGCGTTTCACGGTCGAGCGAATGTCATACACGCTGTCTGATTCTGCACTGTGCAAAATCAGAATTAAAATAATAATAATAATGACCAGTTTGATATAGCGATTAACCAATTACTTGCTCTAACACGCTTGGTACAATATTACCCCAGTCATTTGTACAAGCCAACCAATGAACCGGCTGCAGCCATTGCAGGCGCTGCTCTAGTTTGATCAGAACATTCTCCGATACTCATCAGTATGACAAGCTGACTGGTACCCTTTTAACGCATGAGTGATGCGAAACCGACACAGTACGAGTGACCTTACTCAAGGGTCACAACTTGGCGCAGGTTTTGAAACAGCAAGCAATCCGACAATTGCACGTCGCTCAAAGCGGCCAAGCCACTGCTATGTGGAGACTCAATGACCAGTGATGCGCTGCGAACCCATATCGATGTGTTTACAGCAAATACAAGTCAGACACGCTAACCACTGGATCACGGAGTTCTAATAATATAGTAATACGACACCGCAGGAACAGTAGAGAAATTCTGCTTCTAGCGATTGTGCGTCTGCTGGTGATTGTAACTCTAACGGCACAGGTCACCTGATTCTACACGTTTGTTGTCTATAAGTGACTGACTAATGCGAGTACGACTTTCTCTACTTGTAAACATGGGGTATAATTCTATTTTTGAAAACATTTTGTTCTAACTCCATGATTCCGCATAGATGGATTATTGATCAAAACCTGGTTGAATATGTAGGTATATATTTTACTCTTGGAATCCACACTGATAACCACATACATGTTCAACGCCTAATTGTTCAGCGGAATTTATGTTGCATTGATTATAACAAATTATAAAAAAAATTCAACGGTGTTGCTGTTTCGAGACATGACAAGTTAGCTTAGATTTGGGGAGTTTTTTTAGTTTACTGACACAAAGCTTGTAGGCTAATTGCTAGGTAACATCACTAAACTAAGATAATACTGATATATAGCGTGGGAAATCATGTGCTGGATTAAAAGTCGCATCTAACTACAATCAACATTTGTGGATCGAGGCATACTAGTACAGAGCGGTTGTATGTCAATAATCTAACAATTATAGATGTTTCATCATCTACATGTATTACACATTTACAAGTAACATTTTACACGTCTCACCTCACCCACATGACACACATGAATATCAACGTAGTATGCAGTTACCAGGGATACACAGTCACAATCCCTACACTTCATACAAACACCACAAGCGGAATCTCTCTAGCGTGATTCTATAGAAAGACAGGTGTAAAAAAGTTGAGCCATATTTTCTCCATCAATCCGCATCGATCAATGCAAGTTTTTATACAGGACGTATTATGTTATTGTTCTGTCTGTCTGTCCGTTCGCTTTCTTCATTTCCAGATGACGACTTTAGTAAGTCTGAAATGAATGGACTGAAATTTTGTATGTGGGTTTACTAGCCCAAAATACAGGTCAAGTTCGAATTTGGGTTCCGCCTGCCAAATTTCACAGGAGTTATGGTCCTTTTTATTGGAATTTGCACATAATTTTCATTTCTGGATGATAACGTTAGTACATCTGAACTGAAATTTGGTATGTGGGTTTACTAGCACAAAATACAGGTCAAGTTCGAATTTGGTTTCCGCCCGCAAATGTTCACCTGAGTTATGGCCCATTGTCGAAATTACCATGGGCATATTTTGCAACTCCCTAGCGATGCTCTTGTTGAGTTATTGATTGTGCCTGATTTGGAGCTACATGTACATCATGCCATGAGATCATATTCCACCAATTCAAATTCGAGGGAAGCTTTATGTAGCTCTGACAAGGAACTTTATACATTAAACATAATGTTGGTAATATATTTATTATTTAGTACCTGTAGCATAACAATGTGAATGTATTTCATGATAGGTGAAGGTCCCAGTTGGAGTTTTCATCATTTATGCGACTTTTGTGATTCTGAAAATGGCGAGGGGTTTAATTCGATATATTCACATACACTTAATATGACTTCAGCTACATGTAGTCCTACAGCATTACATTTGACATGCCCCTGGATAAATGTGTTCATAAACCTATGAACTACATTGAGTCAATGTGGTTCATAGGCATAATATGAAGACATTGACTCTGAAAATTGTCGAACATAAATGATATATATATATGATCTGAATACAAATTATTAACGGGGAACTGTACCTAAATCGAGCCATTTATGGGACCGTCACTTACTATACTCAACAGAAAATATCCAATACAAGAATTACTATGAGTCAAGAATGAGAGATAAATAAACTCACGTACACAAAGAACCAGTGTAACATCCTGATAATTATAACAAAATGAATAAATGGCTCAAGCCATAAACTCATTTTCATTTTAATTACCATGTTGTTTGCTTCGTTCATAGATCACATGGATGTATTTTGCACTAATCCATGGCTCAAATTCATTCATTTGTTGCATATATTATGTAGTCTCCCTTTAACACAAACAGAAAAAAAAAATTGTTAACTCTTTCATGACTGGATCTTCCTGAAATTTTGCGAAAACCCTGTGCCAATGAATTCTCTTATATATGCGAGTTGACCATAGGTTGCCTCGCATATATACGAGAATGCATTGGCCTAACAAATTCTATATTATTTTTTATAATTGTTAAAAAATGTAAGCAAAATTAAAAATAAAATAATAAAGTGTTAAACAATGTAAGAAATAATGATAAAAAAAGGATAAAAATGTTAAATAATGTAAGAAAAATTGATAAAGAATGCAAGAAAAAATTATTAAAATGATAAAATTGTTAAAGAATATAAGAAAAAAATGATAAAAATTTATCTAAAATGTAAGAAAAAATGATAAAAAAAAATGATAAAAATTGTTAAAGAACGTAAGAAAAATTATAAAAATGATAAACAATTGTTAGGCCAATGCATTCTCTTATATATGCGAGGCGACCTATGGTTGACTAGAATATATAAGAGAATGCATCGGCACTGGGTCTTTAATGTTGCGTCAGCGCATCTCCCGTCATGAAAGGGTTAACTTGGGTGAATAATGGGAATGATGTAAAACAAATCCAAAATCATAATGTTTTTCGGTATATAAAAATAAGTTTTAAATAAACGGCAGATTCAACATGTGCACCCCATGACCTAGTTGAATCCGCCATTCATGTCTTTATGTCTGTCCATCTGTAGACACTTGGTGCGATAACTTAAATAATTTCAATCTGATCGGAACCAAAGTGTGTATGAGTTTCTCAACCCATAATACAGATCGAGTTTGAATTTGGGTTTAATCAGAGTTTTTTTCGACTTAGAATTCACACATGCTGCGAAAACTCAAACATTTTTCACCCAATCGGAACCAAATTCGATATTATTGGTCACATTTGCCCCCATTAAGTCGTCTGAGGTCAATAGCATCGATCTCATTATACTCTACGGGTCAATTTATCCCTTTTTCAAATTTCACCGACCAGGTTGTAACAATTTTTGGTATATAATTAATCTTTCCATTAAATTAATTATTAGTGCCCTTTTAAGACATCTAATGACATTTAATAAGATTCCTCGGGTCAAATTACCCATATGTAAACATTTTCAACTCCGATGGTCCAGCCGTTTCTGTACAAACAATCAGTTTTTGATTACCACCGATAGATAACAGCCAATACCTAGTCCCGCATGTGAAGTCACATGCTGGAAATTTAACGGCAATGTGCTCAGACGATTAGCGGCCATCGATAATGACTGAGTAAAACTACACCTGTGTAATCCTTTAAAGTTCGGGTTTTCTGCTTAGGATGCATCCAACAGTCGGGCCAAAAATAATAATTTCTGGCATGGAACAAAAGATGTAACGATTCGCCACACCGAGTGTGGTAGTTTCATTTGGAATGATGATTAATCGTTGAATGTAGGCAGAAACTGGAGTTCACACCCCTGTGGTATAAATACTAGTTACATTTCCGGAATTTTCACCACTCCGTGATGATAAACAATATTCTTGTCGTAATGCTTATTATACTGAAAACAAACAGTGATTCCTTCCATAGTTTAGCAATTTAGCGCGCATCTCACCAGATCGAAGAGAGGGTACATCGTACATTTTATGTAAGACTAATTTTCACGCTGGTACCAAACCGGCTTCTTAGGCAATTTGTCCAAACTCCTTTAGTCGGCACTTTACAACTGGAATATGCTACCGCACAATGCATAATATTAGTTTTCACTATCTTGTTGTTTGAACATATCTTACCAATGTCACCCACGTACTTGTGCTAAATACCAGTTGATCAGCATTTAAAGTTATTATTTCAACGTTGACCATTCACTCAATGTTGCTATGTCATGTGTGGTTTTGTGTGATGTAGACATGTGTAGCATTATGGAGAAGGGGTATACGCGGTGATGCGGTTACATAAAACGTAGTATACGCTTCGGGTATATATGGCCTTAGTTAATATAACCAAATATAATTTCCAGGTATAAACATAGTTTTTGCCACAGAGTATGTAGGAAATTTGGTTCAGTTTAGAATTTATTGAAGATAATCAATGGTACTCCGTTGTCTTTGATAAATTGCGTTCATAGTATGATGCATTTGTGTGATAAAAGCGAAATATTCGTGTTTCATCACTTGACCGGGGGGGGGGGGGCAAATGTGCTATTTCTGCTTCTAGAAAAGGTTACCAAATCAATACATCCCTATCAAATCCCATTCAACTGTTTAATCACATTATATTACACGACTCAAGATAAACAGTACAGATAAATCTGCGAATTTTTTTTTTCTAGGCGCCGATAAAGTCTAGATTTAAACGTTGTTTGAGACCCTGATTTCGCTTGCTGTCTCGTGAAATACATCAGAGAGAATTCGTATATCTCTTATCTACAGTTTCCTTTATAGTCTGGTCGATAAAAGGTTTGATATAGAAAAAAATTGGACTAAGTTGGTTTGTATACCATTTTGAAGAGGAATATATCCTCTATAACATATCCAAAATCCGCTAAAATCCGCATTGAGCATTTTTTGTATTCAATATGGCGTCCAAGATGGCTGCCATTTTCCTATAAGTCAGCTTGATGCAATTATAGTGAGAACATCTTGTCATATGTATACGCATGTATACATTTTTGCGAAGCTAAGACATAACGCCACCTTTATGTGCCAAAATTGAAACTCCCCGTCCAAAATGGCCGCCACAATGGCGACCGGAAGTGGAATTTTTACGTTTTTTTTAATAATATCTTTAAAGGGGTACTGTACACTAAGATAGGCGATTTTTTTTATTTACTCCCATTGAAATAACTTTCAAGTTAGATTGTGTTCGTGTTATATGAGTTTCGTATAAACTCCCTTTTTCCCGAATCGGTTATAACGGGCCTTCTTTTGCAGGTAACATGTTTTGTTTGCAACTCAATAATGTTCGCGAATGGCCGTCGATAAAAGACACGCAACATATGCGATTTCAAGAACGGTAACTCGTAATGGCATAATTCTCCATTTTATGACTCCAGCCATAAATGAATTTATATTAAATAATTCAATTTTACTTTAACGATAGCCTGTTAACCGGAACGTTTTCAGTAGACATCGTCGACTCAAATTAGTTATTTTATCATATAATATTCATATTAGATCGCTATTGTCACTGGGAATTTATTGAAATTGGGGTACAGTACCCCTTTAAGATAAGTTTCTGTGGTCTGGAACTGGTTGAGAATTGTGACTTTATTTTGTATTTAGCATGTTAACTGACCATTCGAGCAATGAAATATGCTGTTCGTGGGTCCACACCCCTTCCGATCACTCAAAAATTCGATTTTACAAAACGCGATATAATATTTCACAAAAGATCCCCATTGGGATTCTAGTCATATTTCATCAAGAAGTGGGAAGAACTGTGCAATGTAAGTGATGCATTCTATATCTTATTGATATTCGAACTCAGTGGTACCAAAATTGTCACTTTGGCTCAAAATGGCCGCCAAAAATATGGAAAATGGTAATTATTATCCCAGCGTGCCATGCAACCACTTACAAGTTGTGGTGATGCACACAATTGACTATTCTGTCTTATATACTGGACTACTAACATTTCTGATGCACCTTGGGTATTTGTTACTGTTTTAACCACTGAAATTACCAGAATTATTCGAAATTTTCTGTCACAAACCTGATATCAAAATTGGCAAAAAATCGCGTTCAGGTTTGAGCCATTTTTTAAAAGTAAAATGGAACTATGTTTGGTATCAAAGATGTTTATTGTTTTGATATGTGTTATGTGTGTCACACTGGGGTGTTTTAGACAAAATTACTCAAGATGGCTTCCAAAATGACAACCAAATTTGGTATACATTATTATATACATATACGTGGTGTATATGTATACATAATCAATTGTGACTCACATGCTACTTAAACATTAAATGTTCTATTCTGGTTGTCCCGGTACCCTACGAGGCATGACAAGTTCATTTTGAGGAATGCAATATGGATTTTGCCAAAAACTTCCTTGTTTTTGAACGAAAATGGGCAGAACTTTGAAACGGAATTGAGAGGGATCATATTATGTGGCTATTCTGTATGGGGCGCCATCCCTGCAAATATTCGTTTTCGGAGATATCTCCTTGGACCCAAGCAGATATCTGCTCGCATTATGGAGATATCTCCTCGGTTTCAAGGAGATATCTGCTTGGAATATGGAGATATCTCCTCGGAAATATATTCAAGGAGATATCTCCTTGAAACCGAGGAGATATCTCCATAATGCGAGAAGATATCTGCTTGGATCCAAGGAGATATCTCCTTGGACCCAAGCAGATATCTGCTCGCATTATGGAGATATCTCCTTGAAATATGTTCAAGGAGATATCTACTTGGATCCAAGCAGATATCTGCTCAGATTATGGAGATATCTGCTTGAAAAATATTTCAAGGAGATATCTCCATATTCCGAGCAGATATCTGCTTGGATGTATTTCGAAAAAATGGAAAAAACGTATATGTACTGTGGAGAAATCATTAATATTTCATGGCCGCGGTTTTCCAAGGAGATATCTCCATAATCCATAGAGAATACCTACGAGTTTTGGTTGAATATCCGAATTATCTCATGAGTGGGTGCAAGGAAGTACAGAATTTCCACGAGGGGCTGCAAGCCGCGAGTGGAAATTCTGTACTTCCTTGAACCCACGAATGAGATAATCCGGGTATTCAACCAAAACCCGTAGGTTTTCTTTTTATTATATGCGCTATAAACCGCACCAAAACTGCTAATTTTGTCCTACAGTTCACTTCAAATTGTTAGAAAACTTCGACATTTGCATTGTGTTTACATTCCATCAATTGATTTGCTCACCACCGAATGACAAATATCGAGCATAGCCTCCATAAGAAATAGTCCCCATTGTTTTATTCTGAAATGATGCGAGAAAATTCATGTATACATAATTTAGTGATAAGAATATATTAAAACAAATGAGTTAACATTATAACAACTAAATAACAGTTTATGAACCGTGAAAATCAATAATTAAAACAATAGACCGGCTGTTATTGATACGCTTTGAAACTTAATGTGATTCGCCGCTATAAACCGGAATTAATCTCCGAAAAAGTAATACTATTGTGTTATCCATCGAGTCGGTCAGTGTTATCCATCGAGTCGGTCAGTGTTATCCATCGAGTCGGTCAGTGTTATACATCGAGTCGGTCAGTGTTATCCATCGAGTCGGTCCAGGCGATGGATATAACGCTCTACGTCACGGCAATTACCCACTATTTAATGGGGAAGCATATAATAAAAGCAGATATCTGCTTGGAATATTTTCAAGGAGATATCTGCTTGGAATATGGAGATATCTCCTTGGGTCCAAGGAGATATCTCGTTGAAAACTATTTCAAGGAGATATCTCCATAATCCGAGCAGATATCTGCTTGGATTATGGAGATATCTCCTCGGTTTCAAGGAGATATCTCGTTGGAAATATTTCAAGCAGATATCTCGTAGTTGCGAGAAGATATCTCCTAGGATCCAAGGAGATATCTCCATAATCCAAGCAGATATCTCCTTGAATCCAAGGAGTTATCTCCATAATGGACCATATTCCAAGCAGATATCTGCTAGGAATTGCAATTCCAAGGAGATATCCCCATATAAAAAAAACCGGGGTACAACCTGGGTGCAAAACACCATGGTACTGGTACCCCGGGATATTGGACAAACACCCCGGTACTAATGGGACCTGGGTATACCGTGGTACTAGTACCTGGGTATACCGCGGTACTAGTACCGAGGTTTACCCAGGTACCAGTACCGTGGTATACCCAGGTGCTAGTACCGGGGTGTTTGTCCAATATCCCAGGGTACCAGTACCGCGATATACCCAGGTGGTAGCACCGCGGTATACCCAGGTACTAATACCACGGTATACCCAGGTACTACTAGTACCACGGTATACCCAGGTACTACTAGTACCGGGGTGTTTGTCCAATATCCCAGGGTACCAGTACCGCGGTATACCCAGGTACTGGTACCGAGGTATACCCAGGTACCAGTACCGTGGTATACCCAGGTACTACTAGTACCGGGGTGTTTGTCCAATATCCCAGGGTACCAATACCGCGGTATACCCAGGTACTGGTACCGGGGTGTTTGTCCAATATCCCAGGGTACCAGTACCGTGATATACCCATGTACTAATACCACGGTATACCCAGGTGCTACTAGTACCAGGGTGTTTGTCTAATATCCCGGGGTACCAGTACCGCGGTATACACAGGTGGAAGCAGTGCGGTATACACAGGTACTAACCCCGAGGTATACCCAGGTACTAACACCGTGGTATACCCAGGTACCTGTAGTACCGGGGTGTTTGCCCAATATCCCTGGGGTACTAGTACCGTGGTATACCCAGGTGCTAGTACCGGGGTGTTTGTCCAGAATCATGGGGAATGCAGTACACCAGGCTATATATCCACCCTGGGATACAGTATCGGCCAACCACCCCATGATGGCACACCAGTAACCTCGTTGATATGTAATCATAACCTAAACAAAAAATTCAAATTCAATTATTTATTTATACATTCAAAACAGCACAATGAGAATAATAAGAAAAACAAAGAACGCAAAAACAAAACATGGAAAATTGAGCCCCAGGTCATTTTTGTATCCCCTCTAGTGTGGCGTTACAGGTTCGGGATGAGGGTGTTTCTAGGGGTTTGTTTTCAGTGGGCCACCCACCACACCCTCCAATTGCCGACATATATACTTTCCCAATAAGGAACTGTGCTAGAACTATTTATGGAGAAAACTTTGTTCATGCATTAGGCCAATATAAAAATATTGCTTGTTTTACATCCCCGCCCGCCCGCCCCTATTTTTAGTCTCCTCCTCAATTTTTTTTATTTGCATATCTTTTATGCAAACTTTTCTCATGCCTTAACTCTTTCATGACGGGGTCTGCGCTGTTGCAGCATTAAAGATCCTGTGCACTGGCAGTGCATTCTCTGAAATATGCGAGTCTCCCACAGGGAGTCTCGCGTATATAAGTGAATGCACTGGTTTACAAGAGCAAGATAACTATTGTTAGGCCAATGCATTCTTTTATATATGCGAGGCAACCTATGGGCAACATATATATAAGGGCATGCATTGGCACAGGGTTTTCTCAAAATATCATGAAGTTCCAATCATGGAAGTGTTATCAATCAATGTAATCATCAAATCACATTTCAATGATCCATTAATGATTCTGTTTTGATCAAAATGGACATTATAAATCACCTTGTAATATATAAGATAGGATACTGCTTCAATATCTAGAACTGTCCATGACCATTTTATGTTATGAAGAATAAAATATAAAAAATAAAATTTGCACTCCCGCCCCATTTATCTAAAAAAAAGTTGGATGTAAATCTAGCAATTTATTTATATTGGCATTAGGATTAGTCACCGGTCATATGTACCGGTACTTTACAAGGTTGCCTTGAGTCACCACATGCATATCGTATAAAAAGTAAGCTGACGTACCTTCCACGAGATACTATATATAGCAAAGTACTGAAAGTAGATAGCTTAAATTATTGACAGATATTCCTGTCATTATTTTTCAGTCTGGAAAAATTGGAAAACATTTTGTCTCATAAATTTGATAACTTATTTAGGTCAGGAACTCAACAAGAGCTACACTTGGCTTTGTAGAATAAGTTTGTTAGCCTTTTTTGTACACAACCAAATAATGTGTAATATGTGTTTTCAAAGAGCATATCCATGTATAAAGCAAGGTACATGTATATTAGTATATATATGCTAGAGCTCCAGTCCTGTGGTCTATTCGCTTTAAGTAGTAAATATCGGATCAAGTATTATCCTCTTTTAAGTAAAAAAAATTCACATAAAATAACATAAAACTGAAGTTTTCATTCAGAAAATAAAAATTTAACAGATGGATGGTTGGACAGTCCAGTGCATTCATGGTTTCATCTCAAACCGTTTGTATGCCTAATCACCATCACTGCTATTATTCTTCTGTTCTAAGAGCCGCTTTCTCTCATGCTTTCTCATAACAGTCTTATGACAATTCCTCAGTTTGTCACGTATTTTCGCCCTCACATCTGCACCACGAATGTCCTTAAACCAAGACATCACCACTTCTGAAAAAAAGTTGGATATTGATTAACACTCTTGAAGCGCCAATTTAATAGTTTTTAATATTCTGTGTGATCAATCGAAAATGGAGCTTTGATTCCCAATTAGACCATGTTGAGGTTGCTCAACTTGTCTGGACCGGCCTAGTTTATTGTTTATATTCATTCATATGCCTAAAATATTACAATTGACTTGAGAATTGTGTTGCGTAATACGTTTATTTCCGACAGGAGATTGAGTTAATATCGATCACACCTAAACGTGTTATATAAATCAAAATGACTTGACCATTTTCAGTCCTCTCTTTAATAAAAGTGATCATTCCCCCTAAAAATAAAAGCAATAAAGCACATATCAGGGTTGGGGTAATCGTAATCAGTAATTGTAATCAAAGTAATCGATTACAAAATTTCGAGTAATAATCTGTAATCAGTAATCATGACATTTCTTGATTACAAGTAATCATATAAATCAATTACTTTCAAATGTAAACATGATTACATTTTGATTACTTTTTGGTTACTTTTACTAAAATATCCATATGGATGGCTATTGGATACTCATGTTGTCATGTGTGATGTTAGTGGTACAGTGTGTATGTACATTCTGGCAGTGAACACACATATAACAACACACAATTGTTGAATACAGAATGAATGGCAATATGAATAAATAGGGTAGCCAACTTCCACATATGCACTTTTGAAACAATATTTAACAAGGTTCATGAAGCTGATTCTGACATTAAAACTTGAATGCAATGCCCAAAATGCCATCAAAACTAATAATGTTGCCGTCATTTTCACTGTTGATGCCAATGATGATACAGCAACTGTCATCAAACAATTTTTTTTTTAGTTTAAACATATTTATTTATCAAATTGTATAATACATGATATATGACACAACACTTTTATGCAGACAATGAGATTGGAGGACAAGTGCTGACTCAGTTGTGGGTACCCCCCACTCCACTGAAAAATAAATAAAGAGTGATGGCAAAGCAACATGACTACCAAAACAAGTTGAAAATATGTACATAAACTACAGACCACCAGTCACCCCCTCCCCTGTCAGTCATGAGTTTATATAACTACAGACCACCAGTCACCCCCTCCCCTGTCAGTCATGAGTTTATATAATTGGGTATTTGTTGAAAGTCTTTGTTGTTAGTTTCGTATGCTGGCAATGATGTATCATTGTTTAAAAACTTTTAGTAAAAAAAAATCATGATTAGTCTCACGTATGAATGAATGTACAGCTAAGAAAATTTTCATGTTGTCACAATCGGGTAGATAACACAAAAAATTTCTGACAAAAATAAACGGATTGTTCTGAAGAAACAATCAGCTGATCAATGTGCATACCAAGTTTCGTTGAGATCAGATGATGCAAACTTGAGAAATTGTGCAGACATGTGCGATGGACATATGAATTTTTATAAGTAGAAAAAGGGCCATAACTCTTGCAAAAATGATCGCATCGTTCTGAAAAACAATAAGGCACTGGGTCATCAGCTGATCAATGTGCATACCAAGTTTCATTGAGATCAGATGATGCATTTTTTAAGTACAAAGAGGGCCAACACTCTTGCAAAATGATCAGATAATTCTGAAGAACAATAGGGCACTGGGCAATCTGCCTATCAATGTGCATACCAAGTTTCATCGAGATCTGATAATGCAAACTTGAGATATCATGCAGACAAACTCTTGCACGCTGGACCAAAAAGTGGTGGTATAATAAATTAATTACTATAATAATTTGTTTCTTATTAAAATACTGAATGTATATATGTATATATCTAAAAAAATTGGTGTATTAACACAGATTGTGGCTTTCAAAACAAATTGCTAATGATAGCTTAGGCCAATATAAAAATATTTCCTTGATTTACATCCCCTCCCGACCCTGTTTTTTAGTCCCCTCCTCCATTTTTTTATTTGAATATCTTTTATGCAAATTTTATTTCTCATGCCTTAACTCTTTTGTGATGGGAGCTGTGCTTGTGCAGCATTAAAGACCCTGTGCCAGTGCATTATCTTATATATGCGAGTCTCCCAAAGGGAGCCTAGCATATATGAGAGAATGAACTTGATTACAAGATCAAGGTAAATATTGTTAGGCCAATGCATTCTCTTACATATGCGAGGCGCCCTATGGGCGACTCGCATATATAAGAGAATGCATTGGCACAGGGTTTTCGAAAAAATCAGGAAGCTCCTGTCATGGAAGGGTTAAGCATCAAATTACATTTCAATGATCCATTAATCAGTCTATTTTTGTCAAATATGGACAATCTAAATCACCTTGTAATATATAAGATAGAATGCTGCATCAATAACTTGAACTCTCAATGTCTATTTATGTTAGGAAGAATCAAATATAAAAAAAAAAATTCGCCCTCCCGCCCCAGTTTTCTGAAAAAGTTGGATGTAAATCTAGCAATTTATTTTTATTGGCCTTAAATTAGCTTTAACATTTGTAGAAAGACAAGTAACTCTCATGTTCAAATGAATAGCTTTCAATTTACCTTCAATTTCTTTTGTGACATCAGGGTCCAGGGCCTCCTTCGCATTCTCCGTGGATCCTTTCGCATTTACACCTTTGATGCTTCGCATCGCCATAAATTCAGTGGTGAAGCGTGAGGTCATCAGATCATTTGTAAATGCTTGCGGGGAGCTTTTGTCTGCTCGGCGAATTACTTCCGCAGTGAACTGAAATAAAAGATAGTAATGAATAATTTCAATGTTGAAGTTCACAATATATAGGGGCAGTTTTTATGATTTTATGAATGATCTACTTGTAGCTCTATCTGTTGAGCCACTAAATTCAATTTGCCGAACCTCAAATCAAATTATTTACCCATGATCTATTGTTGCAATGCTCTTTTTGGACCCGTAGCCGGCCTGGCAGAAACCCAGACCGAGTAATTTCATTCCCACTTTTTTTAAAGTGATGTAAAACACTCAAAGTAGTTATTTTTTACGAATATTAACAAATGTTTACAGCACAGACACCGTCATTCTGAACAAATTATATCTCTCTTAAGTCTATCTAATCTCTATTGTATTAATATAATCCAGTCCACATTGAATTTCCTCCCTTTATGTTTCAAAACAGCTATTTTTTTCGCAATTTATCTCAGACTCAGTAGAAATATGGTTTGTTCAGTTTTTGTTTCAAATCCAGTAGTGACAAGCCAGCAAGTGATTTATTGTGCCTTTCTATATGCGCCATTGTTCTATATGCGCCATTGTTCATATATTATTATATATACATATATACTATTGTACACCCATGTACTCACCAGAGGGCTTTCCGCAATACCAACTACTGCCTTTTGTGGGCCTGTCACTGACCCGATTCGCTTCTCCTTCAACTCTCGTGTGGCCACTTTCAATTCATTTGTGGCTACTTTTATCTCTTTCGTGGCTTCCCTCAATTCCTCAGTAGCCGTTTTGAGTTCATTGGTCAATTTGACCATGCTCGGCACACCTGTAATAAATTATATGTATACTATATCAGGGTTTCCGCTAGGGGTCGGGGGAATGGGTCCGGTAGCTGCTATGGGGGAAACCAGTAAATAATTATAATTAAATATTATATATGGGTCTCCGAGTTACGAGGAGATATATCCGAAAACGAATATTTGCAGGGATGGCGCCCCATAATTCTGGCCCATTAGCATGTCTGTTGACTGTATGGTAATAGGCGAGGTGAGTAGGTATACATGGAGTTATTGTATTCATGAATGATGTGAATAGCTATACAATGTGTGACTATATGGTCATGGATATATAGGTATATAGTGAGATGAATAGGTATATAAGGAGTAGCTTTATGGTCATGTATGAGGTGAACATGTTTACAGTGAGTGGCTGTCTGGTCATTGAAATGGTGTATGGGCATAACGAGAGAAAATACACTGTCCTGTATGTATATATGGAGTGACTGTGTGGTCAGGGATGGGCTGTACATGTGTACATTGGGTGGCTGTATTGTCATGGGTGGGTGTATATTAGTGATGCGGACCGGACCGGACCGCCTGCAAGGCGGTCCAGTCCGGTCCGGTCCAGGCCATTCCGGTCCGGTATACATGCCTGGACCGGTCCAAAACGGTCCAGTCCACCTATAATAGGCTATATGTTAATGAATTCTATGTTTTCTCAAAGTGTTTATTGATATACAAGGAGTGACTATGATCACGAATGTGGTTTATGCGTATACAGCGAGAGGCTGAATTGTCATGGGTCAGGTGTATATGCAAGTCTGGAGTATATGAATGGTCGTGTGCGCGATACGGGACATTGATATATCTAGAAGGGCTTTTGTGAGGTCTATATGTATATACCTGGAGTGACTCTATGATTTTGGGTTGGGTGTATATGTATATCTTGAGTGGCTATATGGCCACGGGTGTCGCAAATGTGTATATATATACAGGGAGTGAGACTGTATGACCACTGGTGAGGCAAATAGGTATACAAGGAGTGATGTATGATCATGGATGTAGCGAACAGGTATACCAGGAGTGACTGTATGGTCATCGGTGGGGTGTATATGTATATATTTAGTGGCTATATAACTATTCATGTGGCAAATAACATGGAGTGACTGTATGGCCTATGGTGATGCGAATAGGTATACATGAGGTTACTTTATATTCATGTATGTAGTTAATATGTATACAGGTCGTGTGAGGTGTAGGGGTATACCTGGTGTGTCTGCATGGTAATTCACGGCTATAGGGTTGGTGTGTGGGTAAAGCCAAGTGTGGCTGTATGGTAATGGGTGAGGTGTATGTCTATACAGCGAGTGGCACATGGCCATTTATGTGGTGTTCATGTATATATGGAGTGACTGCATGGTCATGTGTGATTTGTACTGGTGCACCTTTGGGTGACTATCGCTTTCCACAAAACTCAAGGATATGTTAATCTATATATAGAGGTAATATCAGAGTGTTCTCCACATTAATTGCGTTTTATATGCAATGTGAAGAAAACGGTTTTCCTGACAATAGTTTAAATGTTAATCAATTTTGATGCTAATGGGCCAGAGTAGCCAGTGGGGTCGGAAAACATTTCCAGACACGTATGCTACTTTTTTGCCGATGATCACTTTTTGGACCCACCCACACCCGACCCCAATTTTTTTTCCATTCCATAGAGTTTTTCCCAGCCATGTTTTGACACCCACCCCCTTGTGGAACGCAAAACACAAACATACAGAGAAAACCAGGACCAAACCTCCTACATTGAGATTCAGTGAATCTAGTAATGAACAGCAGGACTGGTCTATAGCAGTATATTCTTGACTGCAGTGGATTTTTAATCGTTTTTGTTAAATATCATATTTCCACAGCTCTGCGGTCAATTTATTTTAAAGCTTAGTATATGAATAGAGCATGGCTTGGAGTTGACTACGCGAATGTAGTGGCCAGTGGGAAGGGTGTAGTTGATGAGCCGAAGGCGAGTGAACTACACCATTCCCACTGGCCACTACATTCGTGTAGTCAACGACAAGATATGCTCTAATCATTATATTATATCGAACATTTATAGACAAACTGACGTTCTAATATTTATATACCATCGAACATTTTATTGCTAAACTGAAGTCATTGCATTGTGTCCAGGTTGCATTCAATTTCCTTCTCGTCACAAAACCTATTAAGCAGCTTTATTGCTATTGTGAATAGCAGCTATGCCTGAGTGGGTAACCGGTCACTGACACGGCGCGCACGGTTAATCATAATTAATAGTCACTGTTTTAGTGCCAAAATGTGTGTGGTAGTCCTTTTTAGAGACCTTTTTAGTTTTTGTGTTTTGTTACTTTGTTATGGAAATTTATAAAGATATTATGTCTATAGACCAGATAGGTGATATTGCTCTACACCAGATAGGTGATTTTGTTTTACACCAGATAGGTGATATTGTTTTACACCAGATAGGTGATTGTATTATATCAGATAGGTTAAATTATTATATGCTACGTGCCACCAGACTCATCAGACATTACTAAAACATGTTTATCGCATATAGCAATACACTAGAGCACCCAGGAGCACCAATGGGAAATCAAAGAAAGTTAATGTTACGATTGATTCCAATTGATTCAGATTGGTCAGGATTGGTTAGGAATTTTATAACGTTCACAGTTTATCTTGTATGAATTCAGGAATCTTGTATGAGTTCAGAAAAGGCATTATTTCTATTGGACTGCTCAAGTGTAGCATGTGAGAGTAAAGCATATAATAAAAAACAAACCTACACTTTTAGTAGAAACCTGTATTAATTCATTCATGACTACATGATATTGTGAATTATTACCATTTTCTATCTCTTTTGTCACATATGAGATAATTGTGTTATCCACTCACAAGTCTAGGTATGTTACATGTTTTTTTCTTTATACATCAGTGTATACATCAATGTTTAATGTCCATGTTTGACCAGATTTGGTATTAAATTTATTTCTTTAAAGTTATCCTTATTTGATGTTAATTACATAGAATACTGCATGGGCGATTCAGCTGCATTAAGAATATTTTCCCTTGTCCTAAAGAGGCACAAAACAAACATCCAATGGCCTTAGCGTGTTTAGTGTTGCTGCAGTTCCTTATTAATGATTTCTTAGATTTACAAACCAGTACAAACTAGTAAAAATCCAATAAAAGGTGTGAAGGAAAAAAACAATTGTCACGGAAAAAATTGCTTTGGGCTTATTTTGACACCCCCCCCCCAAGATACGTGTCGGAAAAATTCTGCCCCCCGCCCCCTAGAGTAGCCACATAATATGATCCCTTTCAGTTCAGTTTCAACGTTCTGTCCGTTTCCGTTAAAAATCATGGACAGAATCCCAAAAGAGGTGTTCGGCAAAATCCATACTGCATCCCTTAAAATGAATTTGTCGTGCCTCATAATGTGCTGGGACAACCATAATATAATATTAAGTTATCAGTTGATTAAGTAGCATGTTTAATAACCAAGTGAGTCACAATTTGATACCATTTCGGAACAGCAGAGAATAATGTTCGGAATATAAACTTTTTACCAAATTTGGTTGCCATTTTGCAAGTCATCTTGAGTAATATTGTCTAAAACACCACACTATGACACATTTAAGGCATATCAAAATAAAAAGAACCTTTGATACCAAAGACAGTTCCATTTTACTTGAAAAATTTGGTCCAAACATGAAAAGTTATTTTTTTGCCGAGTTTGATGCTGTTTGTGATAGAAAAATCCCATAATTCTGGTAATTTCAGAATAGTAAAAATTAATCAAGGTGCATCAGAAATGTTGGTATTCAATGTATATAAGACAGAATAGTCAATTGTGTGTATCACCACAACTTGTAAGCGGTCGCATGGAATGCTGGGATCATAATTACCATTTTCCATATTTTGGCGGCCATTTTGACGGCCATTTTGAGCCAAAGTGACAATTTTGGTACCAATGAGTTCGAATATCAATAAGATATAGAATGAATCACTTACATTGCATAGTTCTTCCCACTTCTTGGTGAAGTATGACTAGAATCCCAATGGGGATCTTTTGTGAAATGTTATACCGCGTTTTGTAAAATCGAATTTTTGAGTGATCGGAAGGGGTGTGGACCCACGAACAGCATATTTCATTGCTCGAATGGTCAGTTAACATACTAAATACAAAATAAGGTCACAATACTCAACCAGTTCCAAACCACAGAAACTTATCTTAAAGATATTAGTAAAAAATTAGTAAAAAACGTAAAAAATCCACGTCCGGTCGCCATTTTGGACGGGGGGGGGGCTTCAATTTTGGCAAATAAAAGTGGCGTTATTTCTTAGCTTCACAAAAAATGTATACATGTGTATACATATGACAAGATGTTCTCACTATATTTGCATCAAGCTGACTTATAGGAAAATGGCAGCCATCTTGGACGCCATCTTGAATTACAAAAATGCTCAAAGCGGATTTTAGCGGATTTTGGATATGTTATAGAGGAGAGCTGCCTCTTCAAAATTGAATAGAAACCAACTTAGTCCGAATTTTGTCTAGGTTGACCCTAAAAAAATTTTTTATCGACCAGACTATTATAGTCTGACAACATTCTTCCTCGCATAAATCAAGCGTGTGTTCATTCTTATATGACTAGCTATTCAATTTGAATAGAATTGCTCAATGCGGATTTTGGATATATGATTCAGGACCCCCACCCACCCCCCCCCCCCCCCCCCCCCCACAAAATGAGCCAAAGAAACCTTCCTTACAATTTCTTCCGAGTCTAACCATCTGACGACCAGCCTATATACGTAAGCCTGCATGGCGTGAGGGCAATGGTGCGTATCTTCTTGTCATTAATCTGTTTTGATAATCATAATCCTATAGATTATCTTTAATGACGCTCCATGCATTTGAATGACACCAAATTATTCATAATGTCCTAAACCAAAAAAAAAAAAAAAAAAAAAAAAAAAAGAATAAAAAAAAAAACTTGCAATCACAGTCAATCGTATGACACAGATATCGTGAAAATCCACAAATAATACAACAAGATAGTATATGCGATCATAATTGAGAACGCTCTTTATTATCCAACGTGTTTGCGAAACGATGCAATGGACGCTCTTTATACAAGACACTCGTTGTAAATTGTATTCGCCTGACACAAAATCGAAACGTGGTAAAACTTCCGCATGCAGGGAACATAATACATTTAAATGAGGCCGGAAAATTAAATAGAGACCTGCACTATACATGTACATGTAAAATGTCATGAGATAACTTTCCAAGTGAGCAATTACACAAGATTCTTTCCTTACATGTAATGTGTGGTTAATACATTGGTATATATGGTTTGTGTTGATTTTGGTTTTGATTTGCTTTTTTTCACAATATGAGCATAAATTCCACGACCAAATCGTTAATTACCTGGTTTTGTTTAGAAAATAATTTGGGTCTATAAGTAGGCTTAATGTTTTATTTTGACATACGATTCTGGCTTTTCATGTACTTTTCTGTCCCAATTCTTGGAGAGAATTTTTTTTTTTATAAAAATCAGTATATATAATACTTACAATCTCGTCCAAATACGGATACGATAGGCGAGAATCGCATGCGTTTTGATATGTCGATGCCGTCTGGAGAGTTTGGCGGGACCAGCATCCCGTCTCGATTTGCTCAGTCTACCCTTGATGCTATAAAGTGGTAGCCGCGGGCGCTTATATATAGAGTTGTTTTTATGAGCCATCAGGCCCCCGCGGCAGCGGTCGCTGGCGCGACCTGACTGCCTCGATATCAATTTGAAAAAGGGGTGACGTTGCTTAACGCGCCTGCGGCGCTTCAATAACAGTTTGAATTTTGTGTTTCCCAACAGGTCTTAGACAGTGTTTTTGAAACGTGTCTCTTTGTGGTGTCATTCTTTTGGTATGATTTTTTACTAAATAACGGGTATGTTAGAGTTACATTTCTTTGAATTTTACAATCGAAACATATTCGCATGCGATGCTGAGTCACGCGGGACACGGCAAACTAAATCGCGCGCAAATTGGCTTGCGATTTTTCAGCATCCCACCCCATTTGGCATGCGATAGCGTTTGTACTAGGTGCGTAGGCCTACTGGTTACATCAGCTCGTGTTTACTGGAATTGCTGACTCCAGGTTAAAGTTTAATGCCCCCAAATATATACACAAAGGCAGATAAGAGGCACACTATCTTTGGTGATATACATGCAATATAAATAGTCAAAAGTTTATTCTCAAAAAACCAATGATGGTATACAGAGTGTTATAAATTATTTGGACAGCTGGGAAACCCAGCATGGCCGACGTATAGGTGCATGCGCCGAAAAGGTATACAGACTGCGATGTACATCAATTTAGAATAAAGTTCAATATCGTATACATAAATCATCAAAATAATCAATATTATATGAAGAAATTATAATAATAATGGAGATGCATCACACAAGCGGGCGTTGTCCTTGAGTGTTTTAGGTGACTGGGGTGAGTGTTTATTGTATGGATAATATATATGTGCATCAGGTGTTTGGGTGTAGAGAATTTATTTGTTTAATAACTTTGCATATTTTACGCATGACTCCGGTGTTTCTGTTATTGAGGAGTTGGCTCATTTTTACTGTGATAGGAAAAGTATAATAATATTTTTCTATATTTGAACATCTGGTTTCTTTCATAGGTGTTCAAATATAGCAAAATATTATTAAACTTTGGGTCTATAAGTAGGCTTAATGTTTTATTTTGACATACGATTCTGGCTTTTCATGTACTTTTTTGTCCCAATTCTTGGAGAGAATTTTTTTTTTTTATAAAAATCAGTATATATAATACACGTAGGCCTACTGGTTACATCAGCTCGTGTTTACTGGAATTGCTGACCCCAGGTTAAAGTTTAATGCCCCCAAATATATACACAAAGGCAGATAAGAGGCACACTATCTTTGGTGATATAATGTACATGCAATATAAATAGTCAAAAGTTTATTCTCAAAAAACCAATGATGGTATACAGAGTGTTATAAAATATTTGGACAGCTAGGAAACCCAGCATGTCCGACGTATAGGTGCAAGCGCCGAAAAGGTATACAGCCTGCGATGTACATCAATTTAGAATAAAGTTCAATATCGTATACATAAATCATCAAAATAATCAATATTATATGAAGAAATTATAATAATAATGGAGATGCATCACACAAGCGGGCGTTGTCCTTGAGTGTTTTAGGTGACTGGGGTGAGTGTTTATTGTATGGATAATATATAAGTGCATCAGGTGTTTGGGTGTAGAGAATTTATTTGTTTAATAACTTTGCATATTTTACGCATGACTCCGGTGTTTCTGTTATTGAGGAGTTGGCTCATTTTTACTGTGGTAGGAAAAGTATAATAATATTTTGCTATATTTGAACATCTGGTTTCTTTCATAGGTGTTCAAATATAGCAAAATATTATTATACTTTTCCTACCACATAAGATTAAACTGTTCAATATCCGTCTGAGTAGTAATATCGAATTTCCATACAGCTACACAAAAGCATCACTCTTCGAAATTGGCTTTTATCAGAATAAGACTCATATCTCACCGGGCATATGATAAAATCAAGAACCACAGGAAAAGGTGATCAATGGCCCTTAAGTATAATTGTGTAGCTGTAAGATCGAATGAGCCATGTCGCACCAGGGAGGGTCTCCGTTCATGAGGGTGCCCACATGATATTTCCCACTGTACCACGACTGTCGCCCCCTTAAGCCTTGAGTTGCCGACAGTGCGATATTCCAACTGGTACATAAATAAAGCTTTCCAACTGACACCCCTTAACGATGGACATGTTCAAACTGAGACCATTTCAAAGAATAAATATTTTACCGAATGTCAGCGAAAGTATGAAAATATTCACGAGGGTACCATCTTAAAATATTCCGACTGCACCACGACTGCCACCCAGTTGGTTTGGGATATTCCAACTGGTACTTTAATTAAGCTTTCCAACCCCTTAAAGTTGGAAATTTTCAAACTAATTGCCATTTAAGTGAAAAAAATATTTTACCGAAAGTCAGCGAAAGTAGGACAAAATATATGCGACATTTGTTCTAAAATCAACAAATTGCACACTATAAATACTTGCTTGGAAAATCAACTATTTGAAACACTTCAACCTATTTTTTTGTGTCTGAAATTTTCTACTGAAATGCCTGTTGGCCAAAGTCGAGACACTTCAAACCAACAAATTGCACACTATAAATACTTGCTTGGAAAATCAACTATTTGAAACACTTCAACCTATTTTTTTGTGTCTGAAATTTTCTACTGAAATGCCTGTTGGCCAAAGTCGAGACAATTCAAACACTCTGTCGCCACGCGTCACTGTGTCGTAAGAATAAAGAATAAAGTATTAAATTCAGACCAAACACCGTCTGAGTAGCCATATCGAACTAGATCCATAACTATATAAAAGCATCACCCTTATCAATGGGCTTCTATCATAATAACACTCATATCTCATCGGGCATATCGTGGTGATAAAATCAAAAACCGCTTCCAATTCACAGGAAAAGGTGGTCAGTGTCAACATCATTAGCCCGATAGTGGAATTGTGTAGCTTTAAGGCGATTTCCGCATCCTGTCAAAACACGATTCCCATTGTTCTATGCCATGTCTGATCCAAGGTGTGAACCAAGGCGCGTCGCTGCTCGCCCTGACGTCTATACACGCTTACAATCGACAAATCCCAGGTGCTTACGATAAGAAAGCTAAATTGCAAATATGCCGATTGGCAATATATTGAACTTGTGATAATAATCAAGTACCTAATACATATCCTGCTAGAATTAACGAGTCCATGTTTAATTCTGACACGACGCTGATATAAGAACCGGATTTCCAGCAGGAACAATTATTACTCTGAGTTGTTTCCTACCGAACAGTTCAATTTCACAGAAGAGCGAACCTATTTTACCGAAGAACATACATCTTTCTATAGTCTCCATTGACAGCCGTCTTACACTAATACACGGAGTGTTGAGACAGCAGGTCTTCCTGGTTATAAAGTCTTTCATCGAAGAACGATAACTCTACTTAGAAATGGAACCAATGGAATGGTCCGACAGAGAAGATAGATCATCACACACTAAATTGGCGAGTTTGGAGAAACGGTTCAAAAAAGCCTGCGAGCAAGTAATCTTGTTGAACAACGTTCTGGGTTCTCAACAGAAACGATATAACAAGGCAAAGGCAAGGAATATGAAGAGCTTCCGATACAATCTGAGGATGAAGATGTCGGTGGTCGAGGGCGTGAGGAACATGTATTACGAATACGCACGAATCAAAGCTCACGAGATCGCATCAACGAGGAACGAGATGACGGGGAGGTCCGGAGAC
Organism: Siphonodentalium dalli; assembly: GCA_032622095.1. Classification (NCBI taxonomy): domain Eukaryota; kingdom Metazoa; phylum Mollusca; class Scaphopoda; order Gadilida; family Siphonodentaliidae; genus Siphonodentalium; species Siphonodentalium dalli. Next base: position 42,696,733 of record CP136066.1, read on the forward strand.
GAGACCCCGAGCGTCGGAAGCGGAAGTGACGACGAGGAGGATGATAGTAACTATGATGATGATGATGAAATGGATGATGATGAAATGGATGACGACGAAGTCTTGAGCGAATGAGTCACGAGCCATGCTGCCTATACGAACCGACCCCACAAGATCCTGTCCCCCAAATAGGGACTCCAAATTCTTTAAAGAGAAACCTTATAAATTGCTTACTTAATCAAACAGGCGTGCCTGTATATATCCCTTTCATGACGGGAGCTGCACTGGTGCAGCATTAACTACCATGTGCCAGTTCATTCTCTTATATATGCGAGTCTCCCTATATAAGATAATGAACTGGCACACAAGATCAAGATAAATACTGTAGGCCAATGCATTCTCTTATATATGCGAGGCGCCCTATGGGGTACTCGCATATATAAGAGATTGCACTGGCACAGGGTTTTCGCAAACAGTCAGGAATCTTCAGTTATGAAAGGGTTATTAATAACCTATTAATTATGGACGAATTATACAATGATTCCGCCAATAATAGTTAATAAATTATATGCAATTCGTTTATAACAATAACGCTGTTTTCTGCCTATTTTCATATCAAATTTATGAAAATAACTTCTTTTTTTGCCATGATTCTTTGTTATTCCGTTCTGGGTGCACCAGCAAAGTGTTTCACATAACTTTAATAAAAATAAAAATAAAAATCAACACGACATGACAATCTATATATTGGCTTTATATCTTTAAACATATTTTATTGTGAATTATTCAATTTACAAAGGGATTGGGGTACAAGTTACAGAAACTTACAAGACACCCCTCTCCCGATACAAAGTTGAAATTACAGTATTTGTTTACAAGATGACAGAGTGTTTACAATTGTGGTGTAATACATAGAGTAACTGAAAATAAAGAAGATAAAGGTTATAATGGTAAGAGTGTGGACTGAGTGTGTTTATTGTCAACCGTCTCCCTGGATACACATGAAATGAGGACGGGCCAGGACGTCTATTTGTTTTACTTAAAGGTACTCAACCCGTAAAGAGGGTCCCCATCTCAACAGATTCCAACAACAACAATCCGATCAGAGGGTCCTATATTACTATTTCTTTGGCTTTGGGGGTAAAAAATATTTGATTCGAGTCGAGGAACCCATCAAACAAAGCTCAGAGTTATTAGATATTGATTTTTGAAAATTCTTATGTTCTCGAGATGAGTACCAATAACTGCCGTCAATTTGGTAACATGCTCGAGATTTTACGCCAAAATTATATTCAAACAGACAAGGATGGATAACTCTATGATCAAGTCGGTAATAACAACGAATTTTTTACTGTCTTCTGGGCCAGAAACAATTCCCGATAATGAAAAATAATAGATTTCTAAAATCGATATCTAACAAATCTGAGCTTTGATGGGTGACTTCCTCGACTCGAATCAAATATTTTTGACCCCCGAAGCCATTGAAATAGTAATTGAGAGGAGTTTTATCGGGTTGAGTACCTTTAATATGTTAATTTATATATCTGATGGTATATTTTCGGGCGATTAATCTTGTTTAAAGCGTGTTGTCGCAGCTATGAATGACTGAACAATGCGAAATAATTTTATGTTTCTTTGAAAGGTTTCGTCAGGAATTCCCCTTAGCAGTTGGTTCCAGTTTGATATTCGGAAATTATGTTTCTCCAGTTTACAGTAAAGTACATGTCTCTGTTCGTCATATAATGGACAGAAAAGAAAGAAGTGCATGCCACTTTCGTATGCGTATCCACACTGACAATCTGGACTATCGGCAATATAGTTTTCGTGCATGTCTAGTCGAAGATCGCTACATGAGTTACGTATCCTACAGTGTAGAATATTACTTTTCCGGTTTCCTGATTCAAAGTATTTGGGTGGTTTCGTGACTGGGTCAACAATATTTAAGTTTTCTTTGAAATCTTGCAGATTTTCAGCTGCAGTTACATACTTAGGGAGTTTGTTCCACTCGGTCACGGTCGAGGGAAGGAAGGATTTTTTATAGTGTTCTGTAGAACAATAATATGAGTAGAACCTATCCGGGCATCGCATGGCATACCTTGACATCTGGTATGAACGTGGCGGTAATAAACCAGTAAGGTAGTCTGGGGCTTTATTATTTATGATTTTAAATAGCATTTGTAATTTATGTTTCTCTCTGCGGTTTTTTAGTGTAGGCCAGCCTGCTTCACACAGGACGGAACTATTTGAGCATGAACGTGTGAGACCAGTTACAATTCTGGCGGCATCGATGTGAATTCGGTCCAGTTTCTTCAGAAGATAATCAGGGGCGTTTTCCCATACGACATCAGTGTAATCTAATATTGGTAGAATATAGGCCTTGTATAGTTTATCAAGTGTTCTTCTGTCTAGCTTATATTTATATTTTCTAAGGATTGACAGCCGAGGAGTAACTCTTGTGGCGATAGACTCGATGTGCTTGTTCCAGTTTAAATTGCTTTGAATTTCAAGACCGAGATGTTTATGCGACTCGATGAGTTCCACTTTTTTGTTTTGAAAAAGGACATTTAAGGGCACATTATTGGGGGTCAGAGAGAACAGTATTGCTTTCGTTTTAATCGGATTGAAATTTACAAGCCATTTACGCGCTTTATATACTCTTGACAACTTTACACCGAAGTCATGTTAATTTAGCGTTTTCAAATTTTTCTCACAAAATTTAAATACACACTCTTTTTCACCATATCAGAAGGCCCCAGAGGTCATAGGTCGGGCCCCAGAGGTCATAGGTCGAGGAGTCTAGAATGGTATACCATAAGAGACCAATTATTAATTTGCATCCGTTTCGACCGAGTCCTGCTTTTTTGGGTGGAATTTACATCCCTCATGGTGAACTCAGCCTTTATACATAATATCTTCAATGTATCGACGAATCTTAAAGGTATTCTGTGCACTAATTCCGGCCGTTTATGGGACCATCTCTTTTTATTCTCAACAGAATATATGCAACAAATTAATGAATTTGAGCCACGTATTGCAAAAATACACTAACGTGCTATATGAACGATGCAAAGAATATTGTAATCATGCACTCATTTTTATTATAATTACAGTAATGCCCTAATTAATCGACTCCTTTAACCACATCAGAATTATGGGGAGAGCTTTCCGATGAATGGCAACAAGCCATATTTCCGACTAAATCCTGAAAAGTTACCCATTATTCTGATGTGGTTAAATTTAGAGTCGATTAATTAGGGCATTACTGTACTATGTTCTTTGCATCGTTCACAGAGCAACATATGAGTGTATTTTGCACTAATCCATGGCTCAAATTAATTCATTTGTTGCATATATTCAGTTGAGCATAAAAGGAGATGGTCCCATAAATGGCCGGATTTAGTGTACAGTACCCATTTAAAGATACTTAATCCGATTAAGCGCCCCTCAATAACTATTTATTTGGTTTCGGGGGTAAATTTTTTTATTTTATTCGAGTCCAGGAACCCATATATCTATCAAAGCTCGGAGTTAAAAGATATCGATTTTTAAAATATATTATTTTTCACTATCGAGACTTAATAGTGGCCCAAATAGCCACTAATCTCGGACAAAATTGATTGCGGATGAAGATGGATAACTCTAAAATCAAGTGGCAATACGGCCACATTTCTCCCCACCCCTCTCCACCCCTCCCCATCCCCATATCTCTGTCTATCTGTCTGTCTGTCTCTATATCTCTCTCTCCCTAACGATATCTTCTTCTTTTTCCACCCCTAACTTAAAATCAGTTATATATATCCATTTCTCCTAAAGCCATTATATCCAACCCTTCCCGTCTGAACTATACCCCTCCCTCACTTATTGGGGACGGGGCATGTAGCCAAAGAGGAGAAGGTATCCTTTACCCGAAACTCGACCAATAACACCTCAGAAGAAACAAAATCAGCTATTTGACACAGAGTAAAACAAAAATATTTTTCGTAAACTGATGGAAGAGTGAGAAATTTCCAAACCCAATATAAATCGACGAAATCCGTATTAAAGGGATACTGTACACTAAATGCGGCCATTTATGGGGCCATCTCCATTTATACTCAACAGAATATATACAACAAATGAATGGAATTGGGCCATTAATTAGTGCAAAAATATACTCGTATGCATGCTCTATAGAGCTATAAATTTTCTGTAGAATGGAGCAATACGTATACGAACTATACAAACAACATGGTAATTATAATGAAAATGAATTTACGGCTGGAGTCATAAATTCATTTTCATTATAATTACCATGTTTTTTTGTTTGTTTTTTGTTTGGTTTGCATCATTCATAGAGCACATGAGCATATTTTGCACCAATCCATGGCATGTAATTACCCTGTTGTTTGCATCGTTCATAGAGCACATGGTGTATATTGCACTCATCACTGGCTCAAATTCTTTCATTTGTTGCATATGTTATGTTGAGTATAAAAGGAGATGGTCCCATAAATGGCCGGATTTAGGGAACAGTCCCCCTTTAAATGTATAGATGTGGATATCCTTTTCACAATCTGGGTTATCACCATACCAACGGAAAGTTAAATCCGGTATATTTCACTCCCGGGTTACAAGGCGAAGTACTTGTTCGTATACGGCTAGACGGACGGACGGACGGACGGGGCCCTCGACCATATTCCCCGAATTAGGAGCACAATAATCAATATATAATTATGTGGTTTACACCGACCCACATAACATGTTATAGCCCAAGATTGGTATGTAATTACGTTTACCTCATTAATATAATTACCAATAATCGAGTTATCGAGTTATTGTCATAAATCCACGCAATGTTTAATTTGTCATGTGACATATGCCCGACATGTTAGTTTTTGTTCTAATACTGCAGCCATGCAGTATTCAAGCACAGCTGGTCCATGTCGAAAATTAGTCGTAACACATAACGTTCGAATAACATTATTAAATTTAAATCCTTTCTATATTAAATACTCATTGATGAATAGTTATTACTTTGGAAATGATAAGAGAATAAGTTCAACAAACTACCATAGCCCATCATTTGAGCCTCCAAATTTGGGAAGATGGATAAGGGTACGTTCATACGCTGGCAAATTTGCACAGTATGGTTTGCAGGCAATTTGTCGTACAAAACAATATGGTGCCATAATATGAACGGAAACAAGCACATAAAGTGCATCTGAGCCACAGCTATAACTACGTGCGAAGTAAAATCTCTGTAGTTCCACTAGTAACGATGCTATCGGAATTTGCCTGTAAATATCATGCAAAAAATCATACAGGTATATTTGAAGGCAAATTCCAGTAGCACTGTTACAAGCGGAACTAGATAAATGTTACTGCTCATGTCTTTCGCTTTGATAAAGATGCATGACAAGTGCACGATTCCGTTCATATTCTGGCATCATGTGGTTTTCTATGACGAAATGCCTGCAAAAACATACCGTGCAAACTTGCCAGCGTATGAACGTACCCTAAGATATGTCGAGGTTTTATAACATTGACTAAGTTATAGCAATTGTTCAGCTGTTTTCAACTTTCCACACAGAAGCGGGATAAACGCTCTTTATGTTGACCATATCAGGAATAGAACAAAAAGGAACGCTCTTTATTGTTCCGTGCAGACAGAATAAAATTTATCACTCGATTTTTCTATTTATGTGTCTTATAATAAAGGCCACACACAAGTAAATTGGGACAAAATAATGGAGAAAAACTGACACAAAAAACCATTCGAGTTTTCTTTTGTATTTAGTGTATGAGAAAGTTTAGATCACCATCTGATTCAGTCTAGAACATGTTGAACTACTGTTGTCCACATAACCACTGTAGAGTCATGCTTACACTAACTTTGTATTTTTTGGGGGCATGAAAGTTGGAATGCTGTGATGTTATTTAAAGAAACACAAGACACGCGCAGTTTTTTGTTTTGTTTTGTTTTTTGTTGATAATTTTGTAACCTATGAAATTGTGCCGACACTGCTTATAGTAAAATGTTCAACGCTACAAAGCTAGTGGCCTTCCCAGAAATAGACTTTATAAAATATATTGGTGCCGTATCTAGAGGTATCGAACCCTGAATACATTTTTGAATTCATCGGCCATCCTTTTGTTTATATATCATTCAGGGGCAGCAGGAAGACGACCAACCATGGTCATGCTGCTCCTGTACAATACTTATCATATACTTGTTCCTAATTTTGTTGTTATATCATTTGTTATTGTACAAATAAAAAATAAATCAATCAAAAATAATTAAAGTCTATAAAACATCGCAATTGAGAATAACATGGAAAAATAGATCAACGTTGATCTTATATTCATTATACTCCGATAACGAAATTTCACATGTTGAAAATATTGTGATGGAAACAAAACTGTTACAGTGATTTGTCAACAATCATTGCTAGTAAGTTAAAATAATTTAGTCTAAATATTATTTTCAGGATATTTCTCAATGCGCTGACCTTTTCCAAAGTTTACCATCAAATTTGTATTAAACTTTGGTATCTTATTGCACCTGCTAGTCTAATATATATTTTTGGAACTTCTGTCTGTCTGTCTGTGTGTGTGTATCTTATAGACTCGAAAACTGCTCGACCGATCTGACTCAAATTTGGTATGTAGTCCTACTTTGATCCCGGGAACAACATGAGCGCGTCCAATTTCACGTGCGACCGTGTCCTTGACCTTGACCTCGCTCATATACGCTGATATAGGCATGTTTCTGGACCTCAACCGATCCGACTCAAATTTGGTATGCATGTCTACTTTGATCCCGGGAACAACATGGGCGGGTCCAATTTCACGTGCGACTGTGTTCTTGGCCTTGACCTTGCTCATATATTCTCATATAGGCATGTTTCTGGACCTCGACCGATCCGACGCAAATTTGGTATGTAGGCCTACTTTGATCCCGGAAACAATTTAACGTTCGACTGTCTCCTTTTAAACTGCCTCAATTAAAAAAAAGTCAAAACGTCTATGTATTCCATATTCAAACACGGACATACATTCAAAATGTCATTGGTACCCATTGGTACCTATTGTAAATATTGTAAATATTGTAAATATTGTATATATGTTATAGCATGTTTCGCCTTAATTGACGACTTTGCAATAAACAATCAAATCAGAAAACGCGACATAACACCCCGCTTACACCTTTTATAGTTGGAGCCGGCCTCGGCTTCCACTTTAGTGTGTCCCAATTGACACCTGTCAATATATTTGGGCTTGTTTGATGCGATTCGGTATGATTACTCTCACATAGCGCAGAGATAACAGAGAGGGTGTACTGTATATAGTTTGCAAAACCAATGGTAATTTGATGCAGGTATTTAGGCTAACGTTTACTCAAAGTGGTAAACCGAGACCCATACGATTTTGTCTGGAATACTAACAGCTAAATTTCTCTACGCTAATATCACCTTTGTGTGAAATAAACGCTTCCTCGGCGCTGATATATACCCCGCCATAGGAACGTATGGTAGTCACATGATTATATACTGACTGTACTGTGGGTGTTATTGGAGGCCTGAACACAGATATATAAGGATTAACTGTCATGTGGACTGTTTTTATGGAGATGTAACCGTGAGGTAAGTGGTCATAACTTGTGTAAAACCCGAACATACAAGTTATGACCACTTACCTCACGGTTACATCTCCATAAAAACAGTCCACATGACAGTTAATCCTTATATTTATATACATTTAGCGAAAATGCCACTTTTGTAAATGTATTTAAATCGAAAAGTGTATCGTGACAAAACCAGCCCAAAATATCCCATAGCACCCTTGGCAAAAGTTAACAGGAACAATTTATCTTTATATTGAAACCCGATGATTTATTAAGTCAATCCTGCGCGAGTCCAATTATGAGGCTGCAGTTATGAGCTGTTGCGCGTTCACCGATAAATAATTGCAACTAGCCACGTGGGCGCCGACCAATCAGAATGCTGGATTTAGTGATAATCACACTTAGTATGTAAATATATTGTTTTAAAGTTTAAATAAATATAAATAAATAAAAATTGGGACTTGAAAATATCGTGATCTGTACTGCGGATATAATAATGTCATGGTTTAAAGCGTGTCGGATGATTTTGATTATACATGTAAACACTAATAATTTGATATATAATTTATAAACGCATAACCCGTATATATAATAACAGTACCGATATTGATACACGTTTATATAGTAATGAAAGCAACAAATTACTTTGTGTGACTTTGTGTGCTATTTGAGGCCTGCACATTATGAGTTTCTTTAACTCGAATGCTGTAAAAAAATAAACTCTGATTTGATACGAGGCTTGTTGGATATCAGCGGTTGGGATGTTGATATCAATGAATCAGGTATATAATGCTGAAAATTTTGATGCACCACTGAGAGCTTTATACCAAAAAATGAAAATTTGATAGAAAATCTTCTGGAAAACTTTTTTGAAAAAGAATTGTAATTTATGCATTTTTTGGGCATTTTCGTGAATTTTTCACAAATATACCTCAATGTTTTGGAACCCCCATGGGGCAAGGATAATTGGAGATAGCATCAAATTGTTACCCTTTCGTGTGATACTACCCTCATCTGGGGGCCGGTCTAATATCGGATTAATTCATATGCTCTGAAAAATACTTGACATGGTCACAGCCATTTTCAATTTTTCTCACTGAGGTGAAATAAACGCTCTTTATTCTGACATATCAGGAGTAGACTAACACGATACGCTCTTTTCTGTACCATGCCATTCAAAGTTGTGTTTATTATGACCCCAATTCGTGTCTCTTGGCACCGTGTTCAAAGTTGTGTGTTTATTATGACTTCAATGCGTCTCTCTGGAACATATAATGCCCGTAGAAAAGTATTTATCGGCCTACTTCGATAGTGGGGACAATTCAAATGTGAATATTATTAGTTGCATTTTGGAGCGCAAACCGCCTTTAAGAAAAAGAAAAAGACGTTTAACAAGCGAAACGAATTACTGTGTGCAACTTGCATGAAGCCTTCCCGAATCGCTGTAACTGGGATGTTGTGAATAAATAAAGCCAAGTCTACAAGTTTGACCCGAGACTAGAAATTGGTCCTACATGTCGCTTGATTCTTGGTAAGAAATTCAACTGGTGTTATTTCGATAGCAATTTTTAAAAGTTTCTCTTTAATAAATTTGGTAGGTTCTTGGATTGTCTGAGGTTTCCATGGAAACCATCCAAGAACCCGTTGCTGTCTATCCTCGTCGGTTCTGTGTGTGACGTTAACTTGAACCATCGTAGGTTGATTCTATGGCGCGTTCTATGATGCCCGTCGACTCGCCGTATAAACGCTTTCTCAGCACTGCTATATGCCCCGCCTTCAGCCTCGCGTATTCAAAATACATGTTTCTTGTCCCCTCAATAACGGACATTCGTAGTCTCATGCTGTACCGGGACGCCCGTTTGCCTTGTTCTTTTGCTTTGTCATATCTTTTCTGTAATGACCAGAGGTAGTTATTCAGTAGTATGACTTGCTCACACGCTTTGCGAAATCGTTTCTCGACATCTGCTAACTCCGTCTTTACATCGGCTGGTTTTCTTGGGGTTACGTCAAGGCTAGACATTGTCGTATGTTTCGTTATAGATTTCTTTGTGTGATATTGAGTGCAGCTCGATCAGTTATGGAATGGTTGCTAGCTTTCGGCAAATGCAATTTATACTTAAAGTCAAACAAAGCCACACCAGTGTCATGTGCCGCAGCCTTTGACCAATCGTTATAAGCCGATTATATCGACTATTTCATCTGGTCTGTTATCGAACACGAATCAACACGTATAGCGGGCAACATTCACACCCGATAATGAGGGTTCGTGGATACCACACAAAACCCATTGTTGCCCGTCGGGGTGGATAGAGTTACAATAGTGGTATACCATAACGCTATCATACGCATGTATTTCAATGGATTTATTTAAATAGTTATGTGTCGGAATGAACGCATGCCTGGCCATGATGCACAGGTGCACTCCCATATAGAGATTTAAAGGCACACAAAGAATTCGAAGTGGGTTCATGTGAAATAAGATATTGTTTATAAAAGTCTGTAAAACAATTTACTATCATCAACAATTAAGTACATTTTAAAAATTGATCAAATTTTTTAATTTTCATTACATGTGTTAATAACTCTCCAATAACGAGATATCACATACCTAAACCATTGTTATATCAATATTAATTACTGTTACAGTGACATACCTAAACCATTGTTATATCAACATTAATTACTGTTACAGTGGCATTACCGATGACTGATGTTAGTAGTAACATATTTATTGTGCCATGAATATAATGGATTAAATTACAAATTAAATATATTTATACATGTGATGGGCAACAGGGGATTGGAGTACAAGTTATGCAACTTATTGATGATCCTCTCCCGGTATTCAGAAGCACTCATGAGGATATAGTCATGACTGATGTTCAATTTGTCGAATTTACCACACCTGGAATACACTAAGAACGAACACTCGTTGTTGTTCCATTTTGATAAAAGTCGGAACCCGATATTCCTAATTTCATATAACCCTTTCTGTGGAATATAGAGTCCGCGTTTAACCATGTCTATACTAAAGCATCATTGTTGAGTAGTTATCCCATAGGAAATGTTCACATAATAAGTTCAAGAACTTATTATCTGAACATCTCCCTCAATAAATATGGCCCCTTCTGCACTTTTATGTATCTATCGTCTGCTTTGATCACCTTAAAATCCCTCCAAATCAATAACAGACAATTCCTATATATGTACACTTATTAACTGACTGGGAGAATCCATTCAGTAATATAGAAACGATTAACGTATTTATAATGATTTATTAACCCCGGAATGTGACCGGGGTGCAACAAAGGAGTGCAGTTTCATGTTTCAGATCGCCACGGGGTTTTTAGAAGATAATAGAGTGATATGAATTGTCACATAACCCTTTCTATACTAAATTGATTCTCATTTCCGTTATAAAAGTATATATTGGAACGGTCTATTATTCTATATAGAAAAAACAGATAATACAAGATCAGAAGGATTCACATACATTGGTGGGAATTGTTCAGATAAAAAGTGCAACAAATGGCTTATATATGGCCGACGTCGTTTGTTGAACTTACTATCTGACAAATTCCTAAGGGAACTACAGGTCAATGAGTGATTAGTATCGACAGGGTTAACATTTCCACGACTGGAGCTTCCTGGAATGTCACGAAAACCCTATACACCACGTTAGCCTTTATATATAGGGTATATACCCGCCCGCTGTACACCACGTTAGCCTTTATATATAGGGTATACACCACCGCTGTACACCACGTTAGCCTTTATATATAGGGTATATATACCCGCCCGCTGTACATGAAACCATCACCCGAACGGAAACTGATCAAAAATCTAAACACTCATGTATTCATCCTTGTTCTATGTATGTCTTAAAAGGACACTATACGCCAATTTTACTAAATTTTCGGTAATAACAACGATCTAATGTTGATAATAGTAATTATATAAAACATTAATATAGAAAATAATTAAGTTGAGAATGTAAACGTTCATGCTGGTTAACAGGTTATCATAAAATAAAATTTAATAATTAAAAAAAACAACCTTTAATTTAATATTTTGATATCATATATGTTCACATGTAATTTTTTGTATTAATTATTGTTTTATTATGAATTGTATTGTTATCATGCTGTCTTTATTGGTGTTTATGCAAATAAATCGTATCGTATCATATCGTATCGCATCGTGTATATCTTGTACTCTCACGACTCTGTAATATATAAATATATCGATGCGCTGAACATAAATTGAATTGGTCTTGAAATTCTGCAGTCAGTCTTTTTTTGTGGACAATATATAATATGTGATATACTGTTATTATAAAATCTTATAGAACTTAGAAACGATATGTGATATACTGTTATTATAGAATCTTATAGAACTTAGAAACGATATGTGATATACTGTTAATATAAAATCGATACAGCGACGAATGCAGTCGGTTTGGTTATAATAAGTGAAATATGAAACCAAACCGAATGACACTTGATAGCACTTGGCATGTGATATACCATTGTGTCCGAGTGCTAATTTCTTCACAAGTTGGTGACATCTGTCATCATGATTCCGTATGAACATGCCTGTACTGATGTTAGCACTGATAAAACAGTTTGTAGATTTGTCGTGACTGGGCGATTGTGATAAACTGGATTGTTAAGTCGATTGATCGTCGGATAATCGGATTCATGTTTGTTACACTTCAGTATTGTTATACAGGTATACCTGTAATGCCCTGGATAAACGGACATGGCTAATTCGAGCTTCCAAATTTGGTCTATATAAATTTGGAAGGACAAGATAGGTTGATAAATACACGCAATGTTGATATACCGGCTTCATATGCTCTAAAAATACTTTCCATGGTCACAACCATTTTCCAGCTGTTTTAATTTTTTCGCGCATAAATGAAACAAACGCTCTTTATATTTCCCAAATTAGGAATATACTAACACGAAACGCACTTTTCTGTTCCATGCCGTGCACATTGCGCTTGTTTGTTTGGGAACAAACACTGTGTTCAAAGTTGTATATTTGATGACTTCAATGCGTCTTTCTATGACATATTCAAGTATCATATTAGAGTTATTCCTCTTGTATATTATTACTTTTTGTATTTCGTTTCCCCTTGTTGGTTAATTTTTCTCTCACTAAATTGTTAGAATGCGAAGCGCTTATATGATCAGCGTAATCTAAGTCTGTAAAAATATACAGGTTCCATTAAATAACCAAATATATATAGTATCATTAGAAATCTCAAGTGTAAGCTCCAGGAAGAACATGTGAAAGAATTCAAGAGAACTATATTTGATGACTCTAAACGAGATGGCCATAAAAATAAACTCAGAACATATAGATTGTTTAAAAATGATTATATCATAGAGACTTACTTAATAAAGACAACATCTTTAAAAGATAGGATCAGTTTTCCAAAACTCCGTGTTAGTGATCACAAACTCGCTATTGAAAAAGGTAGACATCATCAGCCTATAACTAAGGAAGGGAAGAAACTGTACCTTAAAAGCAGGACCGGTTCTGATATAGAAAATGAGTATCATTTCATTATGGAATGTCCACACTATTGCGATCTCAGAGATGAACTTTTCCAAATTGTTGGTAGATATCACAGCTATTTTACAAGTATGTCAAACGATCAGAAATTTAATCTTGTAATGAAAAATGATAACCCTGAAATAAGCAGCAAAATCAGCAACGTGGTCCGGCGCTTCTTTGATAAGCGTTCTGAATGAATATAATGCTTGCCATCACACAATCAAATACACATGCCATGTTCACATGTAATTGTTTATTAATTGTTAATTGTTTTATTATGATTTGTATTGTTAGCATACTGCCTTTATTGGTGTTTATGCAAATAAATCGTATCGTATCGTATTCAAACATTCGGAGGACTATTGTAATGAGTCGCGTCCGTCCGTCGGATGCGTCCGCCCCCTTGTCCGGAATGTTAGCTTGAGCAAATTTTAAACAGAATGTCTTGATACATGATGAGATGGTTCACATATGTGAAGACACAGGAAAAGTTCGAATTTGTCACGGTCCGATGAATTTTAACGGAGTTATGCCCTATTTTCGACTTCGAAATATATCTGAATCCGGGGGTTGTCTGGATGGAACAGAATTTCTTGATATTTGGTGTGCGCTTCACATTTGAGAAGGCGCAGAGTAAGTTTGAATTTGGTCACGGTTCCATGATTTCTACTTAGAAATCGCTGTTTTCGAGTTGTCTGTATATAACTTGAGTAACACATTCAACAGAATTTCTTGATATTTGGTATGTGCTTCACATTTGAGAAGATGCAGGCCAAGTTATTTTTGACGGAGCTGTTCCACCTTTCTCGACTTCCACCTATATAGCTCATTTCGGGGGACATGCATGGGGTCTGTGACCTTTTTATTCTCCTTTGTGATGAATATTTTTCAATTGTTCGATTTGTTTTCAGTATTTTGAGTTAACATTGAGTTAACTATGGAATGCTTTCGCGAATTCACGACAAGTATTGCACATGCTGATATTTCTATTAGGATTGCACTCAACCATCCAAAGAGCGTAAACGTGAACTTAAAACATAATTAGTGGTGATTACTCGCATCGTAATTAATAACTGAGTATAATTGAAAGCCGCCGAACAACAGATGTTGCCGGCTAAAACCCGTTCGAGGGATAAGTCCCTAAAATAATCGGCTTAATCATCCAAGTAGATTGTAAACAGCCATGGGATACGATAGGACATGACACGTTTATTACATCCGTAAACTATATAACGGGAAACGTGCATGTTACCATCATTACACATCGCTTACCCACGAACCAGTCTAAAACAGAAGCAGCCGACAGTTAGATTATCCCGCAGCTATGGTCTCCAGCATTCAAAGCAACACGAGAAAGTCAAGATCGTGCAACACACTTCACGAGGCAAACAGAAGGTTTCAAAGATCTTGCGAACAGGTTATTGTCTTGAATAATAGATTGTGGAGTATGGAGATACGATACCAAAGAACACAGTCGGGGCTGAAGACAGGGTTTTATTACAACCTAAGAATGCGCATGGCGGTACTGGAGGGTGTCCGGAACATGTACATCGAGTACGCCAAGAAGAAGGCCAATCAGATCGTTCACATGCGGATCCTCGAACGCGCCGTTATGGAGAGATGCCCGGAGGACCGAGTCCTGGTGGAGCGAGTCGTGGAGAACCGAGTCCTGGTGGAGCGAGTTCCGATGATCGAGAACGCACTCTGAACAATGACGTCACTCTGCAGGGAACCAGACCGAGAATGCCAAACTGATGTGATGGTATCAGGCCCACAAAAAAAAAAACGAACGGACCTACTGGGGTCCAGAAAACAAACGGTCCTTCTCAGGACCACAAAACGTTTAACGAGAGCTTCTGAAAATTGCTAGATCTATACAATCATGTCAATATCTATACTATGATGTATATCTACCGCCCCGGCAACTTTGGTCAAAAATTTCAATTATTGGAAATTTCATGCCTGACAAAACATTAGTTGGAAATTTAAAACCACATATATAGGTTTAAATTGTTTCTTTGTTTGATTTTCCAACTAGTTATTAGTGGGGGAATATCCCATTTCAATTAGCCTGATACTTACTCAAATCATTGACCACTATACCAACATGGCACAAGTTCCGTGTACATAGGGCCAACCATAATTAACCACGTCAGTGTGCAACAATCATGTTGTCTTCATACATTGAGTGTGCATTCTCCACATAACTGAGGTCACGGCACTAAATTATACAAGGTTGTGTCTTGCATAAATGAAATATTACACTTCTATTTGTACTCTAAATTGTTTCTAATATATCTAATGCAGATTAGCCAATGCTATGCGACCATCAGTCACGACATGCATGTAAGCGCATAAGGACGAAATATGTAATTTTCTATAAATTTGCCGCCATTTTGACTGCCATCATAAACCATAGTAACCGTTTTGGACCCAACTGAGATTGCGTCTTATAAACAATACTTCCGCTTGTTCAATTCACATTAAAATAAGGCTAGGAACCAATACTGAGTTTTCTGTGAACTTTCACACCAATTTCTGTAAGATCATTTTGTTAGATAGATAGATAATTTATTGGCAAAATTGCATTAAATATACAAGAATACAGGAAATACAAAATTAATCATAAATAGAATTGAATCGTCAAATGCATAAGATCAGTTTTACTTGCCCAGTTGAGGGTCAGCAAGATATGCATATATGACGATCCACATCATGCTGACTCCCAAATGGGGTGCACTCAGCCTGGGGTTGGCATAACCTCGTGAGTGGCTGTCTTCCTGCCAACCCCATCATAATTTGTATTGTGTCAACTCCGGTTATGTCAACGATTAAATGTAATAGTTAGTATATAGCAGACATATGTATATGCATATGCTCTTCTTTGACGGACCCGAGGGAGTGCATGTGGCATGTGATTGTTAAAGATTGGAAGCGGCTGAGACCAAAAGGCACACACAGTATTGAGCAAATGATCATACAATATGAATATTAAGAAAAACAAAGCACAATTTGTCACATGCTCAAAACAATAGAAAGGGATATTATATGAGTTATTAGTGAAAACAATCGTATTTTCCCCATGCCGATCGCCATTTTGGCAGCCATCTTTCTAATCGAGTGCCAATTTTCTTACAAACAGTAGTATAATGTAATAGCATCCAAATAATATATAACTTTGCATACATTTGATGAAATATGTTTTCGAACAAAACTTATTAATCTGACTTAGCTCATAGTCTATACTACGGCGGCCACGTTGGACGCCATCTTGGGTTATCGAAAATGCTCAGGGTTGAGAATTCCACACCCACCTAGAAATTGATGCACACACCACCAGAATCACAATCATAGAGATTTTTTTTTTACAGAAATTCTTTACCCCCCCCCCCCCCCCCCCATTGTTCCCGGATTACTACACTACATTATAATTACTTGAATTGCACCGACTACTAAATTTCACAATCGTAAGATAACGTATCGACTATGCCATCAATACTATGGAACGTATTTATCCAGCCAATATATAGAGGATGTACAACGATTCCCCAGTTTATAGCGGAATTTACAAAACAAGTACGTATGCACCGAGCCTTTGGCGAGGTCCAAACCGAATTTACTGGGCGAGTTTTGTAAATTCCGCTATTAACTGGGAACGAGTTGTAGATTCTATTTATTACATAATCAATACCTCGACAAAACATACTTAAATCAACAAATGGGATGCGAAACTAACATTGGCTTCTATAAGGCATGCGATGATGTTTCACGTATTATAACTATATATGTGCGTTGTTTGTCCGTGTAAAGAAATAGTCCCAGATAAATAAAGACTCTTTGACGTATATAGTGGCGTATATTTAATGACATAGCTTTTCAAAATCTTCAATCATTATAGTATGTTGGAAAAATATTGGAAGCCATAGTATTTTGAGACGTAGCGTACGGCCGACAAACCGGAAGTCAAAAGTCACCTGGCACTATTTCCTGTTATTAAACGAACGTTTAATATATCACAATTTATATAATGGGTTTATTGAATGGATTAACGGTAGGATAATTTAATAAATTAAAATATTGAATGGTGCATTCATAAACTTAAATGATAATCAAACGTTCTTATTCTTATTGCAAAATGATTATACAGAAACATGTAACATAATCTGCAACATGGTCCGGGAATTTCTCCAAAAAAAAAAGGTCAAGCACACCTGACATGAGCGCTTGGTATAGGTTTTATGTAAATTCTTACATATTTGTTAATTTTGGGGATACTAGGGATTAACTGAATCGGGTTATCGATTGTTTGCATGGATCACAAATAATTCAATTCAATTCTTTAATCTCGATAAACCAATATACATGGCATTTGAGATACATAAATATAAATACAAATAAATGACAAAAGCACATAATTCGCACTCACTGGGATTCGAACCAGCTGGACGGCTCATGTTAGTCTAAAGTAGCGTTCATACGAATCCGTTATAATAGTCCGCAAGTCGCGATGACACTATATATTCGTTGTCTGCATTAATCCGTTGATGACAAACATGACATGTAGGAACATCGTGCAGAATTATTAAGTTTAAGCTTATAATAAACGCCCTTTATTGCCTTTTTAAAGTCATTTGAGGACAACGGGACATATCCCGTGACATTTCCCATGCCAAGTTATCTCTGTTCATCAATTTCCCCACATATTTATGAGCTGATAATAAGCGTTCTTTATTAATCATGCAATCTATCAGTTTCCCTTTAAGTTATCTGATGTAAAAGGCGCTTATCCCATGACACTCCTCTGGCCATGTGACCAATGTATACCAATTTTCCTATATATATTCTAAGCTGATAAGAAACGCTCTTTATGGCTCATGTATGCCTCTTTAAGTCGTCTGCGCGGTCAAACATGGCTGGATACAGATATGAAATGCAGGAAAATACCGTCATCGTTGCAAAGATGATAACGACATAAAGAAAGCCGATAAACGGTGCGCGGAGTTTGTCCGGAATTTATGACGAACGTCTTTTGAAAAGGTAACGCATTATATCGGTTAAAATATCGCGTTGATATCCTTTAACAATTTCAGTGCCAGGTCCGATTTTTGTATCAACCAATATACCCTGTGCCAATGCATTCTCTTATATATGCGAGTCGACCATAGGTCACCTCGCATATATAAGAGAATGCATTGGCCTAACAAATTTTCATCATTTGTTATTATTTTTTACAATTTTAATATTTTTTTCTTGTATTCTTTAACAGACTTATTTTGTAGGTTTAGTGCTAGGGAATCTTACGTTTTTCATGGGCATCAAAATTATTACTATGAATACTTGGTGATGGTTTATGAGTTATATCATCCCCCTAAGGTTTTATCCAGTTTGTTTTTAAATTCGCTATAGCATACCAAAAAAAGGGCCGATTTTACAGACCGTAAATTAGGGCCGATGAGATCGGCCCCTAGCACTGAAAGGGTTAAAACGCGTTATACCTCAGGTCGTCTCGTACCGATTGGCCTGAAAATGTGTATGTCGTATTCTAAGATGTGCATCAGGACTTTGGGCTCAATCGGACACGAGGGTGGTATATTTTTAACGCGCCAAAATCCAGATTAATACACAGTCACATACAGACAAACATTGGGCTTTGATATTGATATATACTTTTTGTTATTGTGTCATCGGTCGAGTGTGAACGTGTTATGTAATTAAACTGTTATCTTCTATCGTATACATTTTATGATTTATTTTATTAAAACTTTTGTTCTAATTGTACCGTCACAATCTTGTATTTTGTAACTTATATATTTTTTTAATTGTTTAATGATATCTCAACCCTTCAATGCTTTCGCGAATTCACGACAAGACTTTAGTATTTCACATGTTGATATTTCCATCAGGATTGCACTGAACTATCAAAAGATCGTAAACGTGAACCGAAAACATAATTAGTGGTGATTACTCGCATCGTAATTAATAACTGAGTATAATTGAAAGCCGCCGAACAACAGTTGTTGCCGGCTAAAACACGTTCGAGGGATAAGTCCCTAGAACAATCGTCTTAATCACCCAAGCGGATTGTAAACAGCCGCGGGATACGATAGGACATGCCACGTATATTACATCCGTAAACTATATAACGGGAAACGTGTATGTTACCATCATTACATATCGCTTACCTACGAACCAGTCTAAAACAGTTAGATTATCCAGCAGCCATGGTCTCTAGCATTCAAAGAAACACGAGAAAGTCAAGATCTTTCAACACACTTCAGGAGGCAAACAGAAGGTTTCAAAGATCTTGCGAACAGGTTATTATCTTGAATAACAGATTATGGAGTATGGAGGTCCGCTACCAAAGAGCACAGTCGGGGCCGAAGAAAGGGTTTTATTACAACCTAAGAATGCGCATGGCGGTGCTGGAGGGTGTCCGGAACATGTACATCGAGTACGCCAAGAGGAAGGCCAATCAGATCGTTCACATGCGGATCCTCGAACGCGCTGTTATGGAGAGATGTCCGGAGGACCGAGTCCTGGTGGAGCGAGTTCCGATGATCGAGAACGCCTTGTGAACAAATTGAATGACGTCACTCTGCAAGGAACCAGACCGAGAATGCCAAACTGATGTGATGGTATCAGGTCCACAAAACAAACGAACGGACCTACTCGGTCCACAAAACAAACGGTCCTTCTCAGGACCACAAAATATTTAAAGAGAGCTTATGAAAATTGCTAGATTTATACAATCATGTCAAGTATATCAATATCTATACAATCATGCCAAGTATATCGATATCTATACAATCATGTATATCTACCGCCCCGCCCAACTTTGGTCAACATTTTCAACTGTTGGAAATTTCATGCCTGCGTGACAAAACTTTAGTTGGAAATTTTACACAACATATATAGGTTTAAATTGTTTCATTATTTGTTTTACCAACTGGTAAATTGTGGGGAATTTGTTATTTTTAGACAAACTGTAGCATATATTTCTGCTTTTGGCAGGGGGTGGGGTCTTCCAGGATACAAGGTCCGGGTAGGTGGGTGGGTCTGAGCACTAATCGGATATTTTTTCCAATGTCATGTAAATATTTTTTCCAAATCCATGTTTAAAGATAAATTATGACAACTAAAATAATTTAAAATGTTCATGCTTATTTTTAAACTGGACCAAAATACTAGTAGAGTATAAATCAAGAGCAGGGGGCTGCTATTTTCAATATTGACCCAATATTTGTTCTTGTATAGCATAACTAGCAGATTAGCCCGCCACTGGCGGGATTGGTCCCATGGCTTTGGTCGATCTATTAATTTTTTTAGTTTTTCAAGGTAACCCCGTACGTCGCTGCCATGCACCGCTGATGCCCGAAATATCGCCCAAGGTCATTTGCGGGTACCCATGTCAAGGTCATGTTGGGTGGACAAAATAACCCGACAAAAATATTTCCCGTCCCGAGTTGACGAATTTCACATCGATGTCACCGCTGACTACCGAGATATCACCCAAGGTCATTTGTGGGTACCAGTTTCAAGGTCAAGGTCACATCGGGCAGACAAACTGACCCGACGAAAATCTCCCCCGTCCCTTGGAACCCATAAGTACGAAATTTCGTCTCGATATCCCCAGTTTCCGATACGGTCAAATGCCGAATGTTTTCACTAAAGTAGATAAAAATATAGAATACACCCATAGTAGCCGAGAATAAAAAATATTCACCACGAGTGGTATTGTGGTTTTAACCACGAGCCTTTGGCGAGTGGTTAAAAACCACAATTCCACGAGTGGTGAATTTTTTTTATTCTCGGCTACTATATATATGGGTGTATTTTGTTTATACCATAATTATTATTCTTCGGTCGCTTCGTAAATGTATTGCTACTCTGTTGGTGACTCTGTGACTGTTAACATGTATGTGCACCGAGTGACCCAAATATCTTAAGCTATCATGAATGTGGGTCACGCGTAGTAATACATATTTCTAGGAAATTCGGTGATCCGCCACTTTCTTGGGCATCAGTCAGCTGATGTGAATACACATGTGCGTTTGTTTTGTTTACATTTTCAACAGCTATCGCCGACCTGTATAAAATGTGTACTTTGTCGGTGCATGCACCTAGCATAAAACATCTTTAAACTAACTTTAATGTGTCATTTTTTGACAAGTAAACCCAGTAAATGGAATTGGTTAGTATATATCTCTGTGTTTAGACCACTTATCGCATTTCAGAGTGTTTTGAGTCGGAAAAATTGTGTATTTACTTCGCGAAGCGGGCGTGACGAAAAATTGGGCTAAATTTCGACAGCGAGGTCACCAGAGGTCAAATGACGGGTCGTTCTACTATGGGTATAAACTTTTAACACATAAAGTGCCGTTGAAACATTTACACAACAGTAGAAATTTATACCAATAGTAGGAATCGTTATACCCACAGTTGGGTGTAAAGATGAAATTTACAAAACAGGTGTTATACACACAGTAGCATAGCCAATTGTGGTATAAACGCTCTTTAATAGCGACGCCTCATATACAAACTCTCATTAATTAACACGCCATTAACCCATAAATCCCCATTACGGTGGCAGTTGAAGGGTGAAGCAGTGCTCGGACGTTCTCAGAAGCGATGACACTTCCCGTGGCTTTTTACCCTTAGATAGGAAGTTTGGGGTCAATCGGTCGAGCCGTTCTCGAGTCTATAAAGGATATACACATATATATACGTATGTCTCAAAATATATAGTAGATAGAAGATATCATGTGCATATGGAA
The DNA here is from genome assembly GCA_032622095.1 of Siphonodentalium dalli. Classification (NCBI taxonomy): domain Eukaryota; kingdom Metazoa; phylum Mollusca; class Scaphopoda; order Gadilida; family Siphonodentaliidae; genus Siphonodentalium; species Siphonodentalium dalli. The sequence continues at coordinate 42,718,654 of CP136066.1, forward strand.
TCCTATTAGGGCCACTTGCTTATATCGCGCCGAAAGCGACAAAAAGTGCGCCATTAGTAACGCGCCGAAAGCGCCGAAAGCGCCGAAAGCGCCGAAAGCGACAAAATATGCGCCGTTACGGTGCACTATTTGTCGCTTTCGGCGCACTTTTTGTCGCTTTCGGCGCGCGCGCCGAAAGCGACAAAATGTGCGATATTAGCGCATGTTTCGGCGCGCCGAAAGCGACAAAATGTGCGCCGTATAAACGGCGCACATTTTGTCGCTTTCGGCGCGTTACTAATGGCGCACTTTTTGTCGCTTTCGGTGCGCGCCGAAAGCGCCATTAGGCATACTATTAGGTCCACTCCCTAATGGCGCGCGCCGGAAGCGACAAAAAGTGCGCCATTAGGGTATGTTTCGGCGCGCGCCGAAAGCGACAAAAAGTGCGCCGATCGGCGCACATTTTGTCGCTTTCGGCGCTTTCGGCGCTTTCGGCGCTTTCGGCGCATCGCGCCGAAAGCGACAAAAAGTGCGCCGAAAGCGCCATTAGCAAGTGGCCCTAATAGGATTCCATATGTGCATGGTGGGTCCCACTTTTTACGAGGAAATAAAATTCACTGAAAAAAAAAGCAATTCCATCAGTTCTCACAGGTTTTCATTGTTGTTTTTGACCTTCAATTATCCCTGTGATACCAACATCAGCTCATTTATTTCTCCTGGTGCATTAAATGGTATGAATGTTGAATGATATACAGATTTCCTGTATCATTGTCTGATGTTCATAATTGGGTAGATGGGTCCTTGGATTTCTGGGACCTACCGATATAACGAAAAGTTGAGTAATTGAACATAACATGCTGATTATTACAAAACAAGTATGAATCTTTGTGATGTAAACATTTTATTTCGGGATTACCCTTTCTGTCACATGCAGGGGCTTTCAGTGCGCTCCTCTGCCCCTCCCCTCCAAACCTGCACTGCCCTTATGCGTCGCCCTTATATACGCACACTATTATGTACCAGTATAGGTAGAGCGCATAATGGTAGTGCAGGTTGAGGGGGGGGGGGGGGGTCAGAGCATCTGCCATTTGCAAAGCATACATGTATTTTGTCAGTGTGTTCTTCAATTAGTTGTTATTGGTTGATGAAACAGACTGCAGATGGAAAATTATATAATTAAAATAGGAACTTGGCGACTATATATCTGGTGATCTATATAGCCGGGGCAATTCACCTAATGAGAGAATACGTTGCTCTTAACACTTCTACGATACATATGTATACACATGTACCGATGCAGGTACCCTATGGATATGGATGCGGTCAAAATCTTAGTTGATATGTTTCATGAGTATTTTGTGATTTTCTGATATTTCTGGTGCTTTTCGTTGAGCTTACATGATTGGCATATTAAAATATTCCACAACCTTTATCTGCCTTATTTTCACCGTTTTTCATCAAACTTTGGGGATAGGTCCCCAATTTATCTTGAAAAAAAAAACTTGTATTGGAGGGATGGGTGTCCGAGATCGGACTTGAAAAAACTTGCGTTCCCGGGGTGGTGGATCCAAAAAATAAAAAATAAAAAAAAGTTAACCTTGTATTCTGGTGTTTTTCCTGACCGCCCCTGCTTGGTCAAATTTTGCTCTGAAATGGCTATCAGTTGGATATTTGTCAAACCTGGGGGGGGGGGGGTGTCAGGTTGGAACAGTTGCAAACTTGAGGTACTAGTTGGAAAGCTTCAACCCAAGATTTTACGGATAGCGAGAATGATGCATCATCCTGGGATGGAAATTATCCAAACAAAATGCCACGTGGTTCGAGTCGCATGTATGCATTTACTATATATATGGGACATTGAGAGTGGGTTTATAAAACTTATTATAACTTTGCTAGTTTTCATAGTTTTCGCGCGAAATCTGAAGCATGTACCAGGGATATATATACTCCTTCCAAACTGTTAAAAATAATTGTAATTACTCCCAGTATTTTTAATAATTTTATGTGACTAAATAGTTGGAAAATTCAGAAAAATGCGCTAACTCCTTATACTTTCTTGCGGTGTTAAAATAAAAACCTGATAAAAATAGTTCTATTGCATGAGATTTTGTACACACATTTTCAGAGAATATATAGAGTAAACCACAGGTCTCTTGGGAAAATACTAAAATACCAATATAGACTATACCAGTGGCAAGGTTCAAAAGATCGATTTTGGCTAAATCCACAGCAACTTTCAAAACCCTAATGAAATCTAGAAATCTATTTCAGCCAAAATATACTTCGGTGTATCTTATTGGCAACTCGAGATATCGGATCGGAAACTACCGAAATCTGCCGAAGAAATCGGGTCGTCATCTTCCCGGCCCTTTGACTTAGTTATAAAATCAATATTTTCGAGCAATAATTTGTCGCGATCGTGTAATTAATTCACGATGGCATCACCTATAAATACTCATATGTGTTCCGCGAGTCATGCCGAAGCCACCCTTACCTTTTTTATTTCACCAAATGTATTTATGCTCGATTTTATCAACTTTTTTCATGAAACGAATTCCAAAACAAGACGAGTCTGCGACTAGCAGTATATTTTGAGCCGCTTGCTGATTGATTGACGATAATCCAGAGGAAAGAGTTTAATCTTGACCCGTGCATCCTTGTGTTACTTTCGCTTTCAAAATTTACTGCGATTCACAGACAGGTCTTGTTTTGGGAATTCGTTTGATGAATACAAAATTGGATACAAATACATCGGGTAAAATCAAAAAGGTGTTATGTAATTAAACTGTTATCTTCTATCGCATACATTTTTTATGTTTTATTTAATAAAACATTTGTTCTTGTTCCGTCACAATCTTGTATTTTTTTATTTATATATTTTTGAATTATTCAATGATTGTTCATGCAGTATTTTGAGTTGACCCTGCAATGCTTTCGCGAATTCACGACAAGTGTTGCGCATGTTTATATTTTCATCACGAGAGGGAACTATCAAAAGAGCGTAAATGTGAACCGAAAACATAATTAGCGGTCATTACTCACATCGTAATTAATAACTGAGTATAAATGAAAGCCGCCGAACAACAGATGTTGCCGGCTAAATCCCGTTCGAGGAATAAGTCCCTAAAATAATCGGCTTAATCATCCAATCGGATTGTAAACAGCCGCGGGATACGACTGGACATGCCACGTTTATTAAATCCGTAAACTATATAACGGGAAATGTGCATGTTACCACCATTGCATATCGCTTATCTACGAACCAGTCTAAACCAGAAGCAGCCGACAGTTAGATTATCCTGCAGCCATGGTCTGCAGCGTTCAAAGAAACACGAAGTCAAGATCTTGCAACACACTTCAGGAGGCAAACAGAAGGTTTCAAAGTTCTTGCGAACAGGTTATCATCTTGAATAACAGATTGTGGAGTATGGAGGTACGCTACCAAAGAGCACAGTCGGGGCTGAAGAAAGGGTTTTATTACAACCTAAGAATGCGCATGGCGGTGCTGGAGGGTGTCCGGAACATGTACATCGAGTACGCCAAGATGAAGGATAATCAGATCGTTCACATGCAGATCCTCGAACGCGCCGTTATGGAAAGATGTCCGGAGGACCGAGTCGTGGTGGAGCGAGTTCCAATGATCGAGAACGCAATGTGAACAACGACGTCACTCCACAGGGAACCAGACCGAGAATGCCAAACTGACGATGTGATGGTCTCAGGTCCACAATACAAACGAACGGACCTAATCGGTCCACAAAACAAACGGTCCTTCTCAGGACCACAAAATGTTTAAAGAGAGCATCTGAAAATTGCTAGATCTATACAATCATGTCAAGTATAGCAGTATCTATACAATGATGTATACTACCGCCCCAACAACTTTGGTCAAATTTTCAACTGTTGGAAATTTCATGCCTGACAAAACATTAGTTGGAAATTTTAAGCCTCATTTTTAGGTTTAAATTGTTTCATTGTTTGATTTTCCAACTAGTAATTAGTATATATAAGGGGTTTTTTGTTTTTAGACCAAACAGTAGCTCATTTTTCTGCTTTTGGCAAGGGGAGGGGGAGATCTTTAAACATAATCCAGGTTACAAGGTCTGATATAGGTGGGTGGGTCTGAGCTCTAATCCACCAAAAGTGGTGTACTGGATCGGAAAATATAATCTAGCATAACCATGTTTTCTATGGCGGAAACTAGGTCCAACTATGTCCAACTAGGTTCAAATGTGCACTGTGGCCATGCTTGTTGCGGCGTTTCATATATCATTATATACAATGGTCCTCAAAATCCGGTACACGTACATTCATGCTGAGTCTTCAAAGTTGCCAGCTTTCTCATTGTAATTGTGTCTTTGATCTCTACAGCTATATTTGATAACCGGACGTGCACTTGGTGCTGAACAAAATTAAACATCATCATTTAATCAGGAACATGTATATTTCACACAGATAATGGACAGAGGTCCGGATATGAAAACAACAACAACAATAACAACAGTTGCTATTGATAGCTGCACTTAGAATAACGAATTATGACATCGACGTGTATGTGGTTACAACACAGAACATAATAATTATGACGCTGGCATCAAATGATTAGCTCAACTCATATTGCAATACTCAACACCAGGTTAGCAACATCAGGTTAGCAACATCAGGTTAGCAACATCAGGTTAGCAACATCAGGTTAGCAACACCAGGTTAGCAACATCAGGTTAGCAACACCAGGTTAGCAACATCAGGTTAGCAACACCAGGTTAGCAACACCAGGTTAGCAACATCAGGTTAGCAACATCAGGTTAGCAACATCAGGTTAGCAACATCAGGTTAGCAACATCAGGTTAGCAACATCAGGTTAGCAACATCAGGTTAGCAACACCAGGTTAGCAACATCAGGTTAACAACACCAGGTTAGCAACATCAGGTTAGCAACACCAGGTTAGCAACATCAGGTTAGCAACATCAGGTTAGCAACATCAGGTTAGCAACATCAGGTTAGCAACATCAGGTTAGCAACATCAGGTTAGCAACATACGTTTGTAACCGTATCGTAAACAAAGAGACAAAATATACGTTACTTTATATCGCGAGCCGAAATAGGGAAGCCTAAAAGTAATGAAGTTTTAGAACGAAATCCGCAATCGCGATGGACTAATTCGCGATGTGCTATATGTTACATTTGTATTTATTATATATCTATAAATTATTTGTATTGACATTATGATTTATATTATTACACTATGGGTTATATTATTACATTATGATTTATATTATTATTTATGTGTACGGGGGATTTCATCTCTCTTTAATAATATGCTAGTTTTGACGAAAAGAGGGTAATTCATGTAAATAATTCTTGAATCTAAACCGGAGAAGTCAATTTATTTTGTACATGTACTTGTTGGTGATAGTTCTTTTACTTACTTTACATTGAGTTCCTTTCAAGTTATAGTCTTTCCAGTGTAAACTCCACACAAGACATACCACAGTATAATGGCGCATTCATAAAATTAAATGATAATCAAACGCTATTATTCTTATTGTAAAATAATGAATCAGAAACATGTAACATAATCTGCGACATGGTCCGGGAATTTGTCAAAGAACGGATAAGTTCACCTTACATCCTCATGGTATATGTTCTGTGTAAATTCTTATCTTACGGATTTCTTAATTATGTTGATATAGTTGTTTTTATTGTGGCATCGCGGTCGCATGTGGACGTGTTATGTAATTAAACTGTTATCTTCTATCTTAATAATACATTTTTATGTTTTATTTTAATAAAACATTTGTTTTTGTTCCGTCACATCCTTTATTTTTGTTAAATAAAAAATTTCAATTGTTCGATTTGTTTACAGTATTTTGAGTTAACATTGAGTTAACTATGGAATGCTTTCGCGAATTCACGACAAGTATTGCACATGCTGTATTTCCACCAGGATTGCACTCAACCATCAAAATAGCGTAAACGTGAACCGAAAACATAATTAGTGGTGATTACTCGCATCGTAATTAATAACTGAGTATAATTGAAAGCCGCCGAACAACAGATGTTGCCGGCTGAAACCTGTTCGAAGGATAAGTCCCTAAATAATCGGCTTAATCATCCAAGCGGATTGTAAACAGCCGCGGGATACGATAGGACATGCCACGTTCATTACATCCGTAAACTATATAACGGGAAACGTGCATGTTACCATCATTACATATCGCTTACATACGAACCAGTCTAAAACAGAAGCAGTCGACAGTTAGATTATCCTGCAGCTATGGTCTCTTGCGTTCAAAGAAACATGAGAAAGTCAAGATCTTGCAACACACTTCAGGAGGCAAACAGAAGGTTTCAAAGATCTTGCGAACAGGTTATTATCTTGAATAACAGATTATGGAGTATGGAGGTCCGCTACCAAAGAACACAGTCGGGGCCGAAGAAAGGGTTTTATTACAACTTAAGAATGCGCATGGCGGTGCTGGAGGGTGTCCGGAACATGTACATCGAGTACTCCAAGAGAAAGGCCAATCAGATCGTTCACATGCGGATCCTCGAACGCGCCGTTACTATGGAGAGAAGTCCGGAGGACCGAGTCGTGGTGGAGCGAGTTCCAAATGATCGAGAACGCACTCTGAACAATGACGTCACTCCATATATAGTGAACCAGACCGAGAATGCCAAACTGAAGATGTCATGGTCTCAGGTCCACAAAACAAACGAACGGACCTACTCGGGTCCACAAAACAAACGGTCCTTCTCAGGACCACAAAATGTTAAAAGAGAGCTTCTGAAAATTGCTAGATCTGAACATTCATGCCAAGTATATCAATATATATACAATGATGTATATCTACCGCCCCGCCCAACTTTGGTCAAAATTTTCAACTATTGGAAATTTCATGCCTGACAAAATATTAGTTGGAAATTTCACACCACATATATAGGTTCAAATTGTTTCATTGTTTGATTTTCCAACTAGTAATTTGTTGTTTTTAGACCAAGAGTAGCATATTTTTCTGCTTTTGACAAGGGGGGAGGTGTCTTCTGAAAATTCCAGGATACAATGTCCGGGTGGGTGGGTGGGTCTGAGCGCGAATCGGCTATTTTTCCAATGTCATCACTGATATCATGTAAAAAAAACATTCAAAATCATGACAACTAAATTAATTTTAAATGTTCGGCTTATTTTAAAACTGGTCTAAAATAGAGCATTAATCAAGAGAATGGGGCTCCTAGTTTGAATATTTGTTCTTTTATAGCATAATGTTATGGATTGGGTCCCACTTTTTACGAGGAAAAAATTGCACTGAAAAAAAAGGCAATTCCATTAGTTCTCACAGGTGTTCATTGTTGTTTTTGACCTTCAATTATCCCTGTGATGCCAACATCAGCTCATTTAATTTTCCTGGTGCTTTAAATGCATGGTATGAATGTTGAATGATATACAGATTTCCTGTATCATTGTATATATATATATATATATATATATATGATGTTCAACATTGGGTAGATGGGGCCTTGGATTTCTGGGACCTACCGATATAACGAAAAGCTGAGTAATTGAAAATAACATGCTAATTATTACAAAACAAGTATTCATCTCTGTGATGTAAACATTTTATTTCGGTATTACCCTTTCTGCCACATGCAGGGGCTTTCAGTGCGCTCCTCTCAAAACCTGCACTGCCCTTATGCACCGCCTTTATATATATATATACGCATGCTTTACGTCGTGGCAGTATACACTATTATGTACCAGTAGGAAGAGCGCATAATGGCAGTGTAGGTTGAGGGGGGGGGGGGGTGTCAGAGCATCTGCCATTTGCAAAGCATACATATATTTTGTCAGTGTGTTCTTCAATTAGTTGTTATTGGTTAATGAAACAGACTGCAGATGGAAAATTATATTATTAAAATAGGAACTTGGCGACTATATATCTGGTGATCTATATAGCCGGGGCAATTCACATAATGAGAGAATACGCTGCTCTTAACACTTCTACGATGCATATGTATACACATGTACCGATGCAGGTTACCTATGGATATGGATGCTGTCAAAACCTTATTTGACAAGTTTCATGAGTATTTTGTGATTTTGTGATATTTCTGGTGCTTTTCGTTGAGCTTACATGATTGGCATATTAAAATATTCCACAACCTTTGTCTGCCTTATTTTCACCGTTTTTCATCAAACTTTGGGGATGGGTCCCCAATTTTCCTTGATAAAAAAAAACGTGTGTTGGAGGGGTGTGTGTCCGAGATCGGACTGGAAAAAACTTGCGTTTCTGGGGTGTTGGGTTCCAAAAATTAAAAAAATTAACCTCGCATTCTGGTGTTTTTTCCTGACCGTCCCTCCTTTTGGTCAACATTTTGGTATGAAATGGCCATCAGTTGGAAATTTGTCAACCCTGGTGGGGGGGGGGGGGGGGGGTCAGATTGGAACAGTTGCAACACGTGAGGTACTAGTTGGAAAGCTTCAACCCAAGATTTTACGGATAGCGAGAATGATGCATCATCCTGGGATGGAAATCATCCAAACAAATATGCCACGTGGTTCGAGTCGCATGTATGCATTTACTATATATATGGGACATTGAGAGTGGGTTTATAAAACTTATTATAACTTTGCTAGTTTTCAGAGTTTTCGCACGAAATCTGAAGCATGTACCAGGGATATATATACTCCTTCCAAACTGATAAAAATAATTGTAATTACTCCCAGTATTTTTAATAATTTTATGTGACTAAATAGTTGGAAAATTCAGAAAACTGCGCTAACTCCTTATACTTTCCTGCGGTGTTAAAATAAAAAAACTGATAAAAATAGTCCTATTGCATTCGATTTTGTACACACATTTTCAGAGAATATATAGAGTAAACCACAGGTCTCTTGGGAAAATACTTAAATACCAATATAGACAATACCAGTGGCAAGGTTCAAAAGATCGATTTTGGCTAAATCCACAGCAACTTTCAAAACCGTAATGAAATCTAGAAATCTATTTCAGCCAAAATATACTTCGGTGTGTCTTATTGGCAACTCGAGATATCGTATCGGAAACTACCGAAATCTGCCGAAGAAATCGGGTCGTCATCTTCCCGGTCCTTTGACTTAGTTATAAAATCAATATTTTCGAGCAATAATTTGTCGCGAGGGTGTAATTAAATCACGATGGCATCACCTATAAATGCTCATATGTGTTCCGCGAGTCATGCCGAAGCCACCCTTACCTTTTTTATTTCACCAGATGTATTTATGCTCGATTTTTTCAACTTTTTTCATCAAACGAATTCCAAAACAAGACGAGTCTGCGACTAGCAGTATATTTTGAGCCGCTTGCTGATTGATTGACGATGATCCAGAGGAAAGAGTATAACCTTGACCCGTGCATCCTTGTGTTACTTTCGCTTTCAAAAATTACTGCGATTCGCAGACAGGTCTTTTGAGTTAACATTGAGTGACCATGCAATGCTTTCGCGAATTCACGACAAGTGTTGCTCATGTTTATATTTTCATCACGAGAGGGAACTATCAAAAGAGCGTAAACGTGAACCGAAAACATAATTAGCGGTCATTACTCACATCGTAATTTATAACTGAGTATAAACGAAAGCCGCCGAACAACAGATGTTGCCGGCTAAATCCCGTTCGAGGAATAAGTCCCTAAAATAATCGGCTTAATCATCCAATCGGATTGTAAACAGCCGCGGGATACGACTGGACATGCCACGTTTATTAAATCCGTAAACTATATAACGGGAAATGTGCATGTTACCATCATTGCATATCGCTTACCTACGAACCAGTCTAAATCAGAAGCAGCCGACAGTTATATTATCCTGCAGCCATGGTCTGCAGCGTTCAAAGAAACACGAAGTCAAGATCTTGCAACACACTTCAGGAGGCAAACAGAAGGTTTCAAAGTTCTTGCGAACAGGTTATTGTCTTGAATAACAGATTATGGAGTATGGAGGTACGCCATCAAAGAGCACAGTCGGGGCTGAAGAAAGGGTTTTATTACAACCTAAGAATGCGCATGGCGGTGCTGGAGGGTGTCCGGAACATGTACATCGAGTACGCCAAGAGGAAGGCCAATCAGATCGTTCACATGCTGATCATCGAACGCGCCGTTATGGAGAGGTGTCCGGAGGACCGAGTCGTGGTGGAGCGAGTCGTGGGGGACCGAGTCCTGGTGGAGCGAGTCATGGAGGACCGAGTCCTGGTGGAGCGAGTTCCGATGATCGAGAACGCACTGTAAACAATGACGTCACTCCACAGGGAACCAGACCGAGAATGCCAAACTGAAGATGTGATGGTCTCAGGTCCACAAAACAAACGAACGGACCTAATCGGGTCCACAAAACAAACGGTCCTTCTCAGGACCACAAAATGTTAAAAGAGAGCTTCTGAAAATTGCTAGATCTACACAATAATGCCAAGTATATCGATATATATATACAATCATGCCCAACTTTGGTCAAAATTTTCAACTATTGGAAATTTCATGCCTGACAAAATATTAGTTGGAAATTTCACACCACATATATAGGTTCAAATTGTTTCATTGTTTGATTTTCCAACTAGTAATTTGTGGGGAATTTGTTGTTTTTAGACCAAGAGTAGCATATTTTTCTGCGTTTGGCAAGGGGGGGGGGGGTGTCTTCTAAAAATTCCAGGATACAATGTCCGGGTAGGTGGGTAGGTCTGAGCGCTAATCGGATATTTTTCCAATGTCATCACTGATGTCATGTAAAGTTTTTTTTCTTCCAAAACAACTAAAATAATTTTAAATGTTCAGGCTTATTTTAAAACTGGACTAAAATAGTGTATTAACAAGAGAATGGGGCTCCTAGTTTTAATATTTGTTCTTTTATAGCATAATATTATGGATTGGGTCCCCTGTTTCATTAACCAATAACAACTAATTGAAGAACACACTGACAAAATACATGTATGCTTTGCAAATAGCAGATGCTCTGCCACACCCACCTCAACATGCACTGCCATTGTACGCTCTAACTATACTAGTATATATCTATCTCATATATATTTTGAAGACCTCTGTCTGTATGTTTGTCTGTCTGTCTGTCTGTCTGTCATTAATACAAATCTACGATTCTCGACCGATCGGGACGAAACTTGGTACGTGTGTGTAGTTTGACCAGGCGGTGAACGTTGTCGTATTGGCGAGCCCGTGATTGGCATATTCAAATATTCCACAACCTTTATCTGCCTTATTTTCACAGTTTTTCATTAAACTTAGGGGATGGGTCCCCAATTTTTCTTGAAAAAAAAACTTGTATTGGAAGGATGGGTGTCCGAGATCGGACTTGAAAAAACTTGCGTTCCCGGGGTGGTGGTGTTTTTCCTGACCGCCCCTGCTTGGTCAAAAGTTTACTCTGAAATGGCTAACAGTTGGAAATTTGTCAACCCTGGGGCGGGGGGGGGGGGGGGGGTGTCAGGTTGGAACAGTTGCAACACTTGAGGTACTAGTTGGAAAGCTTCAACCCAAGATTTTAGGGATAGCGAGAACGATGCATCATCCTGGGATGGAAATTATCCAAACAAAATGCCACGTGGTTCGAGTCGCATGTATGCATTTACTATATATATATGGGACATTGAGAGTGGTTTTATAAAACTTATTATAACTTTGCTAGTTTTCATAGTTTTCGCGCGAAATCTGAAGCATGTACCAGGGATATATATACTCCTTCCAAACTGTTAAAAATAATTGTAATTACTCCCCGTATTTTTAATAATTTTATGTGACTAAATTGTTGGAAAATTCAGAAAACTGCGCTAACTCCTTATACTTTCCTGCGGTGTTAAAATAAAAACCTGATAAAAATAGTTCTATTGGGATTTATAGAGTATATAGAGAATATATAGAGTAAACCACAGCCCCCTTGGGACAATATCAATATAGACTATACCAGTGACAAGGTTCAACAGATCGATGTTGGCTAAATCCACAGCAACTGTCAAAACCCTAATGAAATCTAGAAATCTATATTTCAGCCAAAATATACTTCGGCGTGTCTTATTGGCAAATCGAGATATCGTATCGGAAACAACCGAAATCTGCCGAAGAAATCGGGTCCTCATCTTCCCGGTCCTTTGACATAGTTATAAAATCAATATTTTTGAGCAATAATTTGTCGCGATCGTGTAATTAAATCACGATGAAATCACCTATAAATGCTCATATGTGTTCCGCGAGTCACGCCGAAGCCACCCTTACCTGTTTTATTTCACCCGATGTATTTATGCTTTTTTCTTCAAACGAATTTCAAAACAAGACGAGTCTGCGACTAGCAGTATATTTTGAGCCGCTTGCTGATTAATTGACGATAATCCAGAGGAAAGAGTATAACCTTGACCCGTGCATTCTTGTGTTACTTTCGCTTTCAAAATTTACTGCGATTCGCAGACAGGTCTTGTTTTGGGAATTCGTTTGATGAATACAAACTTGGATACAAATATATCGGGTAAAATAAAAAAAGGTGTTATGTAATTAAACTGTTATCTTCTATCACATACATTTTTTATGTTATATTTATTAAAACATTTCTTCTTGTTCCGTCACAATCTTGTACTTTTTTTATTTATATATTTTTGAATTGTTCAATGATTGTTCATGCAGTATTTTGAGTTAACATTGAGTTGACCCTGCAATGCTTTCGCGAATTCACGACAAGTGTTGCGCATGTTTATATTTTCATCACGAGAGGGAACTATCAAAAGAGCGTAAACGTGAACCGAAAACCTAATTAGCGGTCATTACTCGCATCGTAATTAATAACTGAGTATATTGAAAGCCGCCGAACAACAGATGTTGCCGGCTAAAACCCGTTCGAGGGATAAGTCCCTACAATAATCGGCTTAATCACCCAAGCGGATTGTTAACAGCCGCGGGATACGATAGGACATGCCACGTTTATTACATTCATAGACTATATAACGGGACACGTGCATGTTGCCATCATTGCATATCGCTTACCCACGAACCAGTCTAAAACAGCAGCAACCGACAGTTATATCGTCCTGTAACCATGGTATCCAACATTCAAAGAAACATGAAGTCAAGATCTTGCAACACACTTCAGGAGGCGAACAGAAGGTTTCGAAGATCTTGCGAACAGAGTATCATCTTGAATAACAGATTATGGACGATGGAGGTCCGCTACCAAAGAGCACAGTCGGGGCTGAAGAAATGGTTTTATTACAACCGAAGAATGCGCATGGCGGTGCTGGAGGGTGTCCGGAACATGTACCTCGAGTACGCCACGCTGAAGTCCAATCAGATCGTTCACATGCGGATCCTCGAACGTGCCGTTATGGAGAGATGTCCAGACGACCGCGTCGTGGTGGAGCGAGTTCCGATGATCGAGAACGCACTGAACAATGACGTCACTCTGCGGGGAACCACAGAGGAAAGCGTCGTGGTGGAGCGAGTCCCGATGATCGAGAACGCACTATATGAGCAATGACGTCACTCTACAGGGAGCCAGACCGAGAATACCAAAAACTGATGATCTGCGTGAGGATCAGCAAGACAAACGAACGGACCTACTCAGGTCCACAAAACAAACGGTCCTTCTCAGGACCACGAAATGTTTAAAGAGAGTTTCTGCAAATTGCTAGACCTATAAAACCATGTATATCTATACAATAATGTATATCTATATATCTCAGTCACTTTGAAAAGCCGACGATAATCCTAACGGATGTACGTCTCTAGATGTGTCCATTATATTTAATTTCTATAACGACTCGGCAGCCCAACATGGCGCAATAAACCGTTTCCAAATATGGAGTGTATTCCTGGCGTAGTAAATGTTAGTGAGAATCATAGTAATTTATTTAGAAATAGTTATAAATACAACAAGATCCGAAAATATAATCAGTCATGAATATCGTTTACTGATCAAAACTCGAAGATGATGTCTCCTATATTGCGATGAGTAAAATGAATTATTGATATATCGCCTGTATTCAGTTTTCCAACAACAGTTGAGTTTGACAATGCGTGGGAAAATTGTCAACACGTCATTGATCTCTGATCTGTGAAGTGATCTTTTTTTGCGATAAGCCATTGAAATCACGCGCGTGCTTCGCCACTCTCCAATGGAATGCATTATTATCTAAAAACTTGCATGACAAACTGCACAATGATGCTGTGCCAGAACGTTCTGACTCTGACACAGGACGTGCATGCGTGGTCGTCGTGGGTTACTTCCAACTTTTGTACACCAGTCACCAACATGGTATCATGCGTGAGGAAGAATAACACTATCTTCTCAAGCAATATTTTATATTCTGATGAGTATATGATAGATCCCAGTACAGTTACGTGTATGCGTTATGTATAGGGATTATTTGGCATTTAATTTCTCACAAAACTATACTCAGTGATCACGTGACATGGTATATGTGGAACAGCCAAACAACGGTTTCAAATTTAAAGATTTCTGCCACATAGTTTTTCGACCCCATTTTGATTTCCATTCAATTGTAGAGAGATTCTATTGGCCTAACAAATTTTATATTATTTTTGTTAATTGTTAAAAAATGTAAGAAAAATGAAAAAACAATTGTAAAAAATTGTTAAAGAATGAAAGAAATAATGATAAAATGAAAAAAAAATTAAAGAATGTTTTAAAGAGAAAATTATAAAAATTGATAAAGAATGTAAGAAAAAATAATAAAAATTGTTAAAGAATGTAAGAAAAATTTATAACAAATCGTTAGGCCAAATGCACTCTCTTATATAAGAGAATGCATTGGCAAATAACATACGAGAGACGTAGAATTCGGCATCAATGAATTTATCTTGTTAGATATAGCAGTACCGGGACGTACGTCACCAACCAAGTCTTTAACCGAATGCGGTTTTGCTTTTAAATTAGTTAAAGGCACGGGCGGCCTTCGTTGCAGAAATATTCACATTTGTTCAAATCGCCATCACCAGAAGGAATATTAAAAAATATATAGTTTTGTTCGTCTGCCAAACAATAGTTAATAGTAATAGTATATTGTCATCAAGACGTACGATGGTGTACGTAAACAAGAGCCTGCTCGTGTTACATAAGTTTTGCTTCTGTATACATACACAGCGCAATTCTATTGGTTAATCACACACAAATAATATAAACGCTCTTTATTATTTCCATATCAGGAAAACAGTAACAAATAACGCTTTTTATGTTTACCATATCCGGATCTAAACAAAAGCCACGTTCAGTAACGTTTTTTTGCTTTTGTTTACATAACAAAGGAAAAACATTTGACCAGAACATACTGTTTATGCCATATTTCAGATTGGTATAAGAACAAGGTTTGTCTATATTTTACTATTATTTCTGTTTATGGCGGTTTTTGACGGAGGTGAATATTTTAACAGCATTCGCACCGCCAACACCGCCCGTATCTTTAATTACATATATCAAATTTGAAATGTGTAAATTCACAATGCACATTAAAAAATCAGTAATCGATCAAAAATATCATATTTATAACTGAAATTTACATGGAAAATATGTATTGATTGTGTCCAGATGAAACACACCTCAACCATTTAATTTTTCAGTGCCAGGACCGATTTTTGTAACAACCCATATATCCTGTGCCAATGCATTCTCTTATATATGCGAGTCGACCATAGGTCGCCTCGCATATATAAGAGAATGCATTGGCCTAACAATTTTTCATCATTTGTTATTATTTTTTACAATTTTTTACAATTTTAATAATTGTTTCTTATATTCTTTAACAGACTTATTTTGTAGGTTTAGTGCCAGGGAATCTTACATTTTTCATGGGTATATAATTAGAAATTTTCCTGGGAAATTTATCAGATCTACCACTTGAAGATACAGATCTTGAGTCATATGAAGCTATATATAAAAGCTATATATCAAACTTATTACTATGAATACTTGGTGATAGTTTTGAATTATAACATGCCCCTAAGGTTTTGTCCAGTTTGTTTTTTAAATTCGCTATAGCATGGTTAAGCATACCCAAAAAAAATTCAACCCCAAATGTTTTTTTTGTTTTGTTTAAAAAAAAAAAAATTTTAGGGCCCATTTTACAGACCGTAAATTAGGGCCGATGAGATCGCCCCCTGGCACTGGAAAGGGTTAATATATGTTCGCAAAATTCACATAATCCCGTTCACTCTAGACTCGTCCCTGGCTCATATGTGAAAAAATATACGACGCTGTCATTCTGTAACATGCCCCCCCCCCCAATAACGACCCAAAAGCAGAGCGGTGGCAATGTTTGTAGTCCGGGGACCAGTCGACTTTCACTCGTACCATATCTTCTGCAACAAATATCTAGCACAACCATGACATGAGTTCCAGATAGCAGCTATCCAAACTTCTGAAGCGATGATTTCGAGATTACATGATATTAGTGACGTATATAGGTTTCGAGATTACATGATATTGGTGACGCATCGACGAATTTATTTTGTTTCGAGATTACATTATATTAATGACATATTTAGATTTAGAGATGACATGATATTAGTGATTTATAGGTTTCGAGATTACATGCTATTATATACATATTTAGATTTAGAGATTACATGATATTAGTGACGTATAGGTTTCGAGATTACATGCTATTAGTGACGTATTTAGGTTTCGAGATTCCATGATATTAGTGACGTATTGGTTTCTGGTCCTGTATACTATTTTCCACTCGCAATCGTGTGAACAAACTATCCACGATTTTGTCGGGCCCGATTTCCCCACTTATACGATTGAATCGTGGTCGTCTGAACGTTTATTTAGACAAGACGCTGGTTCTATATATATGACGCTCCTGCGCTCTACTATATTGGCCGTCATGACGGCGTGCAGAGTGGAATTATTTAGCCTCATAGAGCCATGCAGTGTCTATAGCATATAAAATCCACTCGTTGTGTGTACATTGATATTAGGCTAGGGGTTGCCCGTCAAAAATGACAGGTGACAAACATGGCATGCAGGGAAATCGTGTGAAGAATTAGTAAATAATTAGTGCCCCTTCAAGTAATTTAAAATAATTATTAGACCCCCGAGGCAAGCAGCGTTGCATGACACTCTCGGGTAAAGTTAACATTTATTTTTTAAACTGATAAAAAGGCCCTTTATTGCTAAATATTAGTGCCCCTTTAAATAATTGGAGTCAACCTATCCATTGACATTCCCAGTTTCATGTTACCTATATATTTGTGGACCAATTTTCCCACATATCTTCTGAGCTGATGAAAAGCTCTCTTTATTGATCATGAAATTTACTATAGTCCCTAGCTCTTAAATTTAAAGGGGTACTGTATCCAAGATGTTGTTGTTGGTTTCTATAATCCCCGAGTCGGAGAATAAGGTAACAACTTTTCCATTTTTTGAAAGTCTGTTGAGTACGAAGTATTGTTACGGATGGCAAATTTACCGGAATGCAAAAATACAAATTGTCGTTGTCGAGTAATTTTTGTAGTTTTCAACCAAATGAATCAAATAAATATTATATTATATGCTTAGTAGTCCCATATACTCATTTAAGTTAGTGTATGGTCACTAGTCAATGAGTGGCTTGGGTTTTCTCCCCGTATAAGCATAATGTTTCAAACGATCGTGTGTGCAATTGTTTTATTAATCCAGTATCCATCAATTATAATTTGATTACGTTTTGTACACGGAAATTCCAATTTTAAGAGACGCCATTTTATGGCTGGAGCCATAAAATCAATTTATATTAAATTATTAGCTTTTAAATTATTAAATTTTAAGATAGCCTATTAACCTGAGCGTTTACAGAATACATCTTCGACTCAAATTACTTATATTTCTATATAGTATCGATAATAGATCGTTGTTATCACCGGGAATTTATTGAAAATGGCGTACAGTACCCCTTTAAGTATAGTCAGCTGAGGTCAAAGCCGCCTATCCCACGATATTCCCATGGTCATATGAACATTTGTGTACAAAGTTTCCTACATACATGTATCTTCTGAGCTTACACGGAACGCTCTGGTATTGCTCATGTCTATACAACTGTCACGTGAATAGCGGAACTGTAGTATATATAATGAACCGCGACTCAAATATAACACAGGACGATATTATAAATAATAAAGTGATGAACCTGGATATGGATAATACATATACTATATTGTTTGACCTTTTCAGTTACTCACGAACGGTTGATTGTTTCTATGTGGAGTGGAGTGGTGTCTTTATAATCTCATACCGTTGTATTGCATTTCCTCCATGGATAGTGCTGAATCTTAATTGTCGATAGTTGTATAACAATTCAGACAATCCCCACTATCATAACTAAAATATAATGTGTTGATAGTGTGGTCGTCAGAGGGTTCGACCCGGAAGAAATTAGTATAGAAGCGGTTTTGGTGTCATTCGACGCGGGAGAATCTCGTGTATAACATATCCAAAATCCGCTAAAATCCGCTTTGGGCAAAATTCAGGATCCAAGATGGCGTCCAACATGGCTGCCGTTAGTCAAAAGATACTCTGACTGAGATTAATTCGACAACAGTGAGAACAAATGTTGTCATATGTATACAAATGTATACATTTTTGCAAAGGTAAAATGTTGTGCCACCTGTTTATGGCAAAAATGGAACCCATCGTCCCAGATGGCCGCCAAAATGGCGGCCTAAACTCGAACATTTGAAGTTTTTGACTAATATCTTAAAGATAAATTCCTGTTGTTTGATAATGGTTCAGACTGGCGACATTGATTAGTCATATTCATGTTAATTCATCATTGGAGCAATGAAAGATACCATAAATGGGGTCCCAGACTCATCTACACCCTAAAAAAATCGATTTTACAGAACGCGGTATAAAATTCCACAAAACTCTCCATTGTGATTACAGTCATATATCAACAAGAAATGGACAGAACTGTACAATACAATGTAAGTTGGGCATACCAATATCTATAAATACTCCAATTCAATGAAACCCAAATTGGCGCTTTGTCTCAAAATGGCTGCCAAAATGGCGGTCAAAATATGGAAAATGGCGGATATTGATCACAGTGTCATTCAATCCATTATAAGTAGTGGTTGATGAATAAAATTGACTAAATAAATACGAATGTATACCTCTTTATGATGCCATTATGCTAGCTCTATGTAAAAACTTAAAAATCAGTACCAAAAATGGCCACCCGATGTGAAAAGTACTATTTTCTATCACTTCTGTTTATCACTTGTTGCTCTCTGAACTGGGAAACAATGGGTATATTCTTTCAATGATCATTACAGCAATGACATTTCTAATAGATTAGATCATAGTTTACTCCGGTCCTTCACTAATAAGTTATAACGAATGCGGTATGAAATTTAACCAAAATCGACTTTGGGGTTCTGGTCACATTTGATATTTAGGGATGAGCAGATCTTGTCTACAAAATAATTGATCGTTTCTTTTATTTGTGAACATTCCATCTCAAATAGACCAAAAGAAACAATAAATTTTATCTAATATGGCTTCCAAAACGAAAATGGTAGACGCTGCCCAGCTTATCACATAATGGAAGTTGTGAGTGGTGGATGCAGTTGATAGTTGGCTCATATACATCAAAACTATTTATTTTCAATCTTTTGGTGGCTTCCCGCGGGTTGACAAAATCTCGACTCATCAGTGCTATAATGTCGTATATCCATTATGGCGGGAAATGAGTATTTGATACCATTCGAATCGTGAGAAAAAATCCAATCCGATGGGCCAAACTGTCCTTGCATTGGATGACAAATATTCGCACAAACCAGTGAAGCAAATGTCGTATCTCCAGCTATCTTTACAATTATTCGTGCTATGAGGTCGTATGTCCAACAGCAGCCAATCGGACGCTTCGGGTTGTCCACGTGACTTCTGTTTTGTGTTTGTGAATTCTAAAATGTGTGCTATATGGCAGTATCTCCATGTTAGTCACGTGATCATTTGGTGATTTAAATTTTGTGATTGTTCCACACATTTCTGTATGATGATGCACATGGGTGAATTTTCATAGTGTAGAATAGGCACTTTTTAGTTCATAGACACATGCGATTGCCACCATATTTAGCTTAATCTGCATTTATTAGCACAACTTCATTATAGCACGGAAACGAATCGTCGCTGGCATACGCAAAATGTCATATCTCCAAAAAAGCTATTGTTTTTTAAAAGAAAACGAGGGAATAAACAGAAAACAATATGTGGTTCAATGAACAGCTAATGTCAGTTTTTCATTGGGATAAATACAACAATACGTCATGCTTTGTCAACATTATGAGAAATGTTGTCTAAAAACTTCAACCTTCATTTTCTCGGAAAGTTGAAAATGTGGGTTACATTATAGCACTGATGCGACGAAATATGAACTATTCGGGCTCGGCCATCATTTTCAAGTTTCAAGCTGGAACTAAATGTAGCCCATGGATTCCCCATTTCGACATGTAAGAAAAGTAGTTTTACTCTGATCTTTTCCCAGATATCAACTCTCCGGTAAATGGTGATCTCTTATGTTCTAGAAAATACGTGTGCCAAATACATATATGTATGAAGAAACTATCCCCATACATTGTTTACACATCGACTCCGTAAGTATGTGGAGGTTTTCTTGGACAAGCGGGATTTTCTAACCTCGAAACCGTCCGTACAAACAATAAAAGTTAATAGGAAATGACGTTGGATGTAGGTCTAGAGTACGTTGTCCGCATGAAATAGTTTTCGTGTCATTAATTTGCACATATTTCGTGCTCTGATGAGCATGGATGAACGCCTTATGTGGCAGTTTGATTGTCTAACATCCGGAAAATAACATGTTCATTGTTCACATTTCTTAGACAAACATGTTGTTAATCACCATGTTCATGTGGCATTTCTATCCAATGACAACCTTGAAATGGCAGTTAATCAAGCTAAATGGTTGATACCTTTACGCATACGGGTCAGATCCAACCTTGACGCACATTGTGTCTACATATCATTGATGAATTTCACTAAATGTGTAGAAGATATAGGTGCGTCTATATATGTACTAGAATGTTTCTATCCACATGTATATACCCACAATAGCATGACACGGAATTGTCACATAAAGTTTGAAGGGTATACAATGTACGTGCGAATTTTCATTTTTCCTCTTGATATTGAAGAAAATAATTTTACTTTGAAACTCCCCAGCTCCGATAACCAACTTGCCCACCAATTAAGTAAACCCCAGATTATTCGCTTTTCCCTCCTGTCCTTTTCACTTTCGCCAGCACTGGAAAACCTATTATAGCCTGATGCTTCCGGACTTAGACCACCGATGCCCATATATTTGATGTTCCGAATAGTCGTTATAAGTAGAAATGTTGACACTGTGTTTTCAAATAATCCAGATTCGTAGCAATTTAATTTCTTTTTAATTATTTTCCAGATAGTCCCTCGTAATAAGTGGACATCGTGTTGGATCCTGCAGTAGATACTGTTTAGTTGGAACATTTCGGGCTGAACTGATTGTGGTAGTAGATTTTTGGCAACATGTTTAATAGGTCTGTCATCGTTAGCTCACAACCGAAGTGTTGTTTCGGCTTTCCTCTGAGCAGAACTTAAATTTCGACAATTTTCGGTGGCCATTTTGGTAGCCATCTTAGCATTTTGAATCGTGATTGGCTACTCATACCCACAAACAACATTGATTTCAATTAATGGTGTGTATTGGTGCCGAATTGGCGTTTTGTCGAATGGGTTTTCGTGAATAACTACATATTTGCCATTTTCATTATTATTGGCGACCATGTTGGACGCCATCTTGAATTCTGTATTTTCCCCAAAGCGGATTTTAGCGGATTTTGGATATGTTATACACGAGATTCTCCCGCGTCGAATGACAACAAAATCGTTTCTTTACCAATTCCTTCTGGGTCTAACCCTCTTACGACCATTCTAAATATCTGCCATTTTCCATATTTTGACCGCCATTTTGGCAGCCATTTTAAGACAAAGCGCCAATTTGGGTTTCATTGAATTGGAGTAATTATAGATAATGGTATGCTTAACTTACATTGTACAGTTCTGTCCATTTCTTGTTGATATACGACTGGAATCCCAATGGCGATTTTTGTGGAATTTTATACCGCGTTCTGTAAAATCAAATTTTTGAGGGTGTATATGAGGCTGGGACCCCATTTATGGTATCTTTCATTGCTCCAATGATGAATTAACATGAATATGACTAATCAATGTCGCCAGTCTGAACCATTATCAAACAACAGGAATTGATCTTTAAGCTATTAGGCAAAAATTTCAAATTTTCGAGTTTAGGCCACCATTTTGGCAGCCATCTGGGGCGAGGGGTTTCATTTTTTCTATAGATATGTGGCATAATACTTTACCTTCGCAAAAAATGTATACATTTGTATTAATATGGCAACATTTGTTCTCATTATGTCGAATTAATCTCAGTCAGAATCTCTTTTGACTAAAGGCGGCCATGTTGGACGCCATCTTGGATCCTGGATTTTGCCCAAAGCGGATTTTAGCGGATTTTGGATATGTTGTAGCAGAGATTCTCCCTCGTTGAATGACACCGAGATCGCTTCTATACCAATTTCTTCTGGGTTGACCCCTTTTTTTGTGTACCACGACCACACTATTACCGAAACGAACAACACATACTTTTGGGGTGAGGGTTTTTCCGGGTTTTCCATTCTTGTCAAGTGAAGGATTCGAGAATGAAACATTGATATTTTATTGATTTTTGGCATGTATATACATTAAAGACATATTAAGTACTTGTTCGGGTGCGTGAAACTAATCAGTTAGTATCCATGCGCTATGCCAACTGGAGGAATGTACCATTCTACTAACATCACCGAAAATCTGAAGCAAATCGACCGTACCACTCCATAGAAAACATCGTCGGAACTACGCTCAAATGTAAATATTTACCACTCGATTCGGGACGCATCTATCGGCGATAAACTAACGAAAACGAATTCGCCATCAAGAGTCACTGCATTGAATTAATATATAAGAATGACGGTGTGTGTTGTCAATTTGGATATCATATTTGTAAAAATTACTACTTTGAACAAGATTTTTCTTCATTTATATTTCATCACCCTACCGGAGTGTTTCACATCACTTTAATTTCAAAATAAGTTGCTTATTTTGAATGCACTACTACCATATTTTCGAGGTAGTAAACAGAACAAGACTAGCAGCTGTTACTAATACCAATACAAATCACTCAACCCTGCAAACCAATCAATCGAGCCAAGGTTCTTGGTGGTTCGTTGAATAGTTTGCCAATTTTTGAAGAAAAAAAAAATTATGGTAACGAAAAGGATTTGAAAATATATCATGTCTGTTGAGTTATTTTGAGTTATAATGCATACACAACAGTATTTCTAAATTTATGGTTGCCATATTGGTTACCATCTCAACTTAGCTTCAGTTGAATCAACAAGTGGGCAAGCTCGCATAAATCATATTCGTGGACGAATTTGAATGAGATATGCATTTTTTTCTCTAGGTTATAAGCGGGTTTTGTGAGTTCATAACAATATAACCTCCAAATTGTCAATTTCATATCTCAACCGTGACTAGATGGAATGTGTGGATATCTATTGAACCGTGTCATATATGTCTAGTTGATGGTTAAACCACATCATCACACTACGTACAGCTGACACAGAGGAGTAACACGGTTTCCACGTGAACAAGTATTTTATATTCGGTACCATTCTGAAATTGTTGGTTTCGGTAAATTTTTGGCAATTATGTTGCTGCTATTTGTTCTATTTTTGGGGACACGGTGCTCCATGATGGAAAATCCCATCCTCGAATGCTATAGAGAAAATAATAGAAATGATGTAGGTATGTGGTTACCATGTAGATATATCAAAGTAAGTTTCAATTAGGGGCCAAAATTTAAGGAAATAGGGCTGAACCCCAAAAAAACGGATGGGGCCAATCAATTACTCATCACAAAATACACCCGAATCACTATCAAGCAAAACTGTCCCATATTCCGTAAAGAGCCTACTAGCGAGACGACTAACACTAACTCTATGGCAATATTCAGAAGAGGGTCAGTAATTTGTTGATACTGGGTACAAATATTGGACCAAATATGTTCTACTAATTGAATTACTGAATATGTTATATATACAACAAGGAAGCTAATATTCCAAATGTCTTCGCAACTTTGTGCCTTAATTTTTGTGGAACCGCGTGGATACCAAAAATGTCGAATAACTCAAAATGCTCACCCCCGATGTTCGTAGACTTTTAATATATACTGTCTGTGCTATTAAAGATGCATAATCCGAATTAACGTTCTCCAATTACTATTTCAAAGCTCAGTGTGATCAGATATCGATTTTTGATATCGACCAAATTGCGGATGAAGATGGATAACTCTAAACTCAAGTGGCTTTGGGTGTTAGATATTTTGACAATCTGGCCAAAACATTGACAATTAACACGTTTTGGGCAATTTTATACTATAGTTGACCGTGATTAGCATTATTTTTGGGCAATTAATCGATTCTGATAACTGAAACGGCATTTAAAAAAAAAAAAATGTTTTATTGTTGGAATCGGACTTTGACTTGATTTTATGTCGCATCAGCAGACAAAAAGACTCTTCAGTGGTATTTTATTCCTTACTTTGACTCTTAATTGGCCTAATGTCCCTGGACTATTATTGGCCGATTTGATTTGATTATTGATCTTAATAATGCATTCGGATATGTACTATGGAAATTCAGTTAGATATCGTCTGATCTCCTGGCGTGTAGAAATACCACAATGGAAAGCACCTCGTGATGATGTGGCTACATTTTCCAACCATTCCTGATTAAACTGCCTTAGTAAAGGTACTCAATCCGATTCTATGATCCTCATGTAATCAGATTCCAACAACAACATTTTTAGAAATGCCGCTTCAGTTACCAGAATCGATCAATTGCCCAAAATAAAGCTAACCACAGTGACTGTCAACTATATATAGTATAAAATTGCCCGAATCGTGTTATTTATCAAATGTAGTTCGACGAAGTTTGCCTTATTATCAACACAAAGCCTCTTGGTTTTAGGGTTATCCATCCGAGACCGGCGACTCGTCGACTTTTTATTGGACCTGATAGGTCTCGATGGTGAAAAATAATAGAGTAAAAAAAATCGATATCTAATAACTCTGAGCTTTGATAGGTTGGTTCCTCGACTCGAATCAAATATTTTTTTACCCACGAAACCAAATAAATAGTAATTGAGGGTCGCTTAATCGGATTATGCATCTTTAATAAGTTCGTTCTTTATGGCGTGTTCACATGCAACGGCAAGAAAATATCTGCCATGCAAAAAATATCAGCCACATATGTAGGCCGACATTTGATTGTACCTGTGTGTTCGTGAACTGATTATCGATGGTGATTGGGTTTGTTCAGAAGTCCATTCACACTGCGGCATCCAAACGGTTTTCTCGGCACAAACAAGCTAAAGTCTGTATTGAACCTATGTATGACATTTATACAGTGACAGTGTCTCCGTTTGGGAGTCCTAGAAATTCCATATGCACGCTCCTTGTGTTGTAAATTTCCAATTGATTGCCATTTCAGTCCGAAAGTAGGAAAAAATCGATGTCTGGTTTACAAATAACTAATCGAATATCAAACTATCGGAACACTTAAACCTACCTTTTCCTGAAATTTCAAACTATACATGAAATTTCCAACTGTTGAAAATTTAGACCGAATGAGGAATGGGGCAGGGGTGGACTAATTTTAATTTGTAATTTTAAGTGAGTGTAATTAATTACTTTTCTCAAGTAATTGAGAGCAATTAAATTTTGTAATTGGACCAAGCACCCAACAGCCCGTCGCCACGTTTCTATACTCATGTATAAAGATTATCCAACCGATTGAATTAGAAAGTGGTCACATTTTTTTTAAATAGGTACACGCCTATGTTATAATTTAATAATGTATATATGGAGTGACAAAAGTGATTATGTTTTTTAGCAAATCGGAGGTGTGCGACATGGGGCATTGGGTGTCTCACTCCAAACTATGGTAAAATTTGTCAACACTTGGAAAGTTCATACTTGAAAATTTCACACCAACAATAAGTTGAAATTGTTCTCGTATAGTTTGATTTTCTAGTCAGTAATTAGTTTGGAAATTGATTTTTTTTAGACCAACAGTTGCATCTCGTCCTACTTTTCGTCAACATTTTGTCTGTAAAATCAGTTGGAAGATATCCAACCGTATGTGGGTGTCAGGACATTCCTAGAGCTGGACGCCAGTCAGGATGCTAGGATTTTGCCGTTTTCAGGTTCAGATTTCATATCTCTCACTGGCCGAACCGTGCATGGTCGGGCCAGTGGGTACTGGTACCTCCCCGGTGACAAGTCAAGGACTGCTAATAAAATAAAGGAAAAAACTAAGCGAAGAATATCAAAGAACATGATAGATCATCTGTGATTTCTTATTCGTAGAAGAATAACACTTCTCAAGCAATATTTTACATTCTGATGAGTATGGAAGATATCAATTACATTCGTTATATATACGGATTATTTGGCATAATTTCGCACACCACTCTGCTCAGAAATCACACGTCATGACATATGAATAAGATTTCACTTATAAGATACTACGCACTTGCAGAACACTCAATGAAGAATATATATTTGAACCATATCTAACATACACTAGATCACCATGCAGAGGCTCGCGAATTTTTCCCCAAGTTTTTCACATATTGGCAATAGAAAAAGGGAGGCATCGGCAACCAGTAATAACATTAGAACATCGACTATGCTCCATGTGTGACAAACAATGTGTTGAATCTGAAATGCACCATATCATGGAATGTACGTAGCGCATACGAAGGCTTAATATGTGAGTTATTTTGCGGGGAAAAAAAACAATTGTGAATTCAATAATTTGAGTGACACATGTACAATTACACTGACTATGTGAACTGGTAATATGAAGTTCTTTGGCGGAAACACGAAACACGAAACCTGATGAAATTGCAGAGGGAATGTTGATTAGAACAAAATTCGTTATACGAATTTAGTAATGTATTATTTATTTATATAACACAATTAGCCACATATGCCCGACCTCATATTTTTAGTAAGACACACGTGTATGATCAAGACGCACAATGACGATCAATGTTATTATTATATATGAAATTAGAATATAATTATGATATTCAACCAAGTGTTGACTGAGATAAACATGGAGTATAATGGTGGTTGAACAATTTTGTCAACATAAAAAGACACATTTAAAATTGAACTATATTTTTCTTGAAGGTGTCTTTACTTCTTATTAATTGGTTGTGAAATTAATTTGTTTATCCCAACCCGTTTCGAGATCGTTTTTCGTAGCTAAAATGTGATTATGTGATAAAAAAGGACCTCAAATTCGTCGCAATTCTCGTTCACAAAATTTGATTCTAGCCTCGCTAAAGCTCGACTCGAATCTAAATTAGTGCACTCGGTTAACCCTTTACCCAACAAACCGGCCAAAACCGGCCAAATAAAGCTTCAACAGCCTAAAATATCTTCGTCTGTCTCAATAGAACCATACAAATATAGATATCATTGGAACCGGCTCCTTGACCACATTGTGATAGTTACAGTTATGCCCCGTGCCAATGCATTCTCTTATATATGCGAGTCGACCATAGGTCGCCTCGCATATATAAGAGAATGCATTGGCCTAAAAATAATCTTTTTTTAACACTTTTTACCATTTTTCTTACATTCTTTAACAATTTTATAATTTTTAATGTGTTAAGCCAATGCATTCTCTTATATATGCGAGGCGACCTATGGTCGACTCGCATATATAAGAGAATGCATTGGCACAGGGTCGTTCTGTTGGGTAAACGGTTAATACATTTCGTATAGAATTGCGACTCATTAGAGATCCTCTCTCTATATGTCATACTCATCAATATCGTACAACTACGCATTGAGGTGTTTTTAAATGTTAAATTCTTGAATTTTTGTATAGTGTATGTTTGACGTAGGGTACAAATGCTCAGAATGAAATATTTGTTAATCATATTTAGTTGTGGCTAACCAACAAAGGATGTGGAGGGTTTCTGGTAGTAATGGTATTATGTATGCAATAGTTGCATAACCAACCTCTGATACTTGCAAATTTGAAGATGTATTCAGAGTTCCAGACAAGCAGAGCCGATGCTTCATTAAACCTACTTTAAAATGATTATTGAATTTCTTCCAATGAATACAAAAATACTAGTCACAACATGTCACATTAACCGTTTCAGTGCCATGGGCCGATCTCATCGGCCCTAATTTACGGTCTGTAAAATCGGCCCTAAAAAAAATAAAAAAAATAAATATATATATATATATTTTTTTAGATTTTTTTGGGTTGAATTTTGTTTGGGTATGCTTAAAGGTACTCAACCCGTAAAGAGGGTCCCCATCTCAACAGATTCCAACAACAACAATCCGATCTGAGGGTCCTATATTACTATTTCTTTGGCTTATAGGGTAAAAAATATTTGATTCGAGTCGAGGAACCCATCAAACAAAGCTCAGAGTTATTAGATATTGATTTTTGAAAATTCTTATGTTCTCGAGATGAGTACTGATAACTGCCGTCAATTTGGTAACCTGCTCGAGATTTTACGCCAAAATTCTATTCAAACAGACAAGGATGGATAACTCTATAATCAAGTGGGTAATAATAACGAATTTTTGATTGTCTTCTGGGCCAGAAAGAATTCCCGATAATGAAAAATAATAGATTTCTAAAATCGATATCTAACAAATCTGAGCTTTGATTGGTGACTTCCTCGACTCGAATCAAATATTTTTGACCCCCGAAGCCATTGAAATAGTAATTGAGAGGAGTTTTATCGGGTTGAGTACCTTTAAGCATGCTATATAATAGCGAATTTAAAAACAAACTGGATAAAATCTTAGGGGCATGTTATAACTCAAAACTACCACCAAGTATTCATAGTAATAATTTTGATGCCCATGTAAAACGTAAGATTCCCTGGCACTAAACCTACAAAATAAGTCTGTTAAAGAATATTTGAAAAAATTATTAAAATTGTAAAAAATTGTAAAAAATAATAACAAATGATGAAAAATTGTTAGGCCAATGCATTCTCTTATATATGCGAGGCGACCTATGGTATATGAGTTGATACAAAAATCGGACCTGGCACTGAAAGGGTTAAAACTCAGATTACAAGGTGGTACTGCTTGTCAAATTTATTATATCTCATATATATTTTGAAGACCTCTGTTTGTCTGTCTGTATGTATGTTTGTTTGTCTATCATTTATACAAATCTACGATTCTCGACCGATCGGGACGAAACTTGGTACGTGTGTGTAGTTTGACCAGGCGGTGGACGTTGTCGTATTGGCGAGCCCGTGCGGCGCCCGTTTCGCGCATGCGCAGACGAGATCTCGGAAACGGGTGGAGCTATCGACTTGAAATTTGCTATGTGAATGTATCTTGCCCCGGATACGAATTTTATCGGGTCGCCGAGCCCGTGCGACGCCAGCTTCGCGCATGCGCAGACCAGATCTCGGAAACGGGTGGAGCTATCGACTTGAAATTTGGTTTTTGAATAGCCCGGACAACGTCGGCTAGTCTATTATATATTTTGGAAGATCTGTTTGTTTGTGTGTAATCGATGAACTCGAAAACGGCCGACCCGATTTCGATGAAACTTGGTATGTGGGGGTATTTTTGGGCCAGGAGTAACATAGGCCTATTGATTTTCAGATCCGAGGTCAACTTTTCACGTGCCGAGGTCGAATCTGTTTTTACGCTGTGTTACGGGACTTTCATTTGAGTTCGGTGCTTACAAATCGATTCGAAACAGCGCGAATAATAAAATGCCAGTCTTAATAATGACACTGTGAGAATCTTTCGTGTTTCCTCTTTCCAACGATATATAATGCGTTTGTATCCGTTTTAGTTATCTGCCTCAATTATCAAGAAGAAGTGGTACCATCTTCCATCAGGATAATAACAATGCGTAACTTCTATGACGTCGTTAGAGGTCATAACGTTAGATCACGTTAACGCTTAACCGGCCGATGCATTTGACTGTTTCAGACGTCTTGGCGATATCTCGGGCACCGATGGTAATTTATCTTTACGTTGAAACTTGATAATTAATGAACGTGTGTATATGAGGCGCGTTTATATACTTGAGTGGAAATCAAATCGGGTTAAACTGGCGGATTTTTACGGACGAAATTTGATGCATAGGGTATCTCGGTATCCGCTGGGCCGATTTCCCGGTATCCGCTGGGCCGATTTCCACCATTTTTGGGGTGTTGGTGTTTGACCCCACCTGACCTTGGCCTTCAAAATTGTCAAGTCAAGGTCAAATCGGGTAAAACCGGATGGATTTCGACGGGTACTTTTGTCGGGTACTTTTGTTCGGGCACTGTGTTTTGGACGGGTCAAATCGTGACCCCACTTGACCTTGGCCTTCAAAATAGACAATTCAAGGTCAAAGCCCGGACGAAGTCGGGTCACCTTCTAGTATATATATATATATATACACTGGAAACTAAAAATCAATTTTGATTTGATGAAAATAAGGCTGTAGTTCTGAATAATGCTTTAATTAAATGTATTCAGGATTCCAGACAACAACAATTGCAACCTATGTTTCGTAAATATATTGAAACATCTTTTTTTGACTTTATTCTGTTTAAAACAAAATTGTTAGACGCCACACATATACACTTAGCCTGTGAGTGCCAAGCAAAATCGTTTTATTTTTGAAAAATTAACGTTGGTCGTCTTAAACCTTTTAGCTCCTCGAGTTGCCTGAAATTTTCCGAAAACACTGTGCCAGTGCATTTGTAATGATGCAACAGCGCAGCTCCAGTCTTAAAGGCTCACTTTTTCGAAACCCAGATCACATTGTATAAAAATATATGCCATATTATATACCATTTAAAAGAGGCAACCCTAAAACATTGTATTTTCAACTTATTCGATGTAATAAACTGTGAACATTGTTGTTTTTGTTGAGATATCGATGTCTGTTCTCTGCTCAAGTTTCTGCACAAAGTCAATTATTTTCAATGGAAGTGGAATAACTCTATATATTTAGATATAGAGTTATTCCCTCCCATTGAAAATAAACTATAGTTTGAATTCTGTTGCATTCTGGGAGCCACAACGGGGAAATGATTTTATGATTTCAGATATTTTCTATTACTCTATGAGCACATTCTGAGACACAGACGTTCCAAATGGTGATGAATTATAGTATTTTAATAACATTTTATGGCATAGATTGTTATTAAAACCGTATATCAGGGCACTATATAAAAATTAATCGGTGATTCGAAAATTAAGTGGGTATGCTGGTATACTTATTTTAGGCACCAGAATCTCAGTAAACAAAAATCAAAATTAGTTTGATGAAAATAAACTTTTTTACCCTGTGCCAATGCATTCTCTTATATATGCAAGTCGACCATAGGTCGCCTCGCATATATAAGAGAATGCATTGGCCTAACAATTTTTTATCATTTTTTTTAAATAAATGTTTCTTACAATTTTTAGGACATAAAATAAAAAACATCCTTTACCCTGCAGGGAGCCCCACACATATATAGAAGCATATAGAAGTGTGTCGTCTGCTGATGTTTATCTGGGGCTCTGTATGGGTGAAATTATAAAATTGTTAAAGAATACAAGAAAAAATTATTAAAATTGTAAATAAATTGTTAGGCCAATGCATTCTCTTATATATGCGAGGCGACCTATGGTCGACTCGCATATATAAGAGAATGCATTGGCACAGGGTAAAAATAACCCTGAATATACATCTTTAAACAAATAAATATTTAGCAATTCCATCGTCGATTTGGCACTCAACGCGAGTCAGTGTCAGAAGAAGTCATCCTTGTAGCTCGAGCGTAACATTGTGGGCACGTTCGATGTCTTCGCTCCTGTTTGCATCAAACCGGATTTCGGGACATACTTGTTGGTGACAGATTTGAAAGATTTCACCCCGCCACCGGTGCGTCCTACGGCGAATTCTTCAACGTTGTGCCCCCGGGGTATGTCATAAACTATCGCTTTTGGTCTACTTGTGAGCATACGATCTGATCGTTCGACATTTCTGTATCCACCCGGATTCACCTCCCGAGTAACTGTTCTTGAACTGATTTGTCCCCCATAATCAGCGCCACCTACAGCCGTTTGCGTTACATACGTCTGCGCAGGCGCGCGGCTCTGATGCAGAATCTCGTTTTGAACAGGCACGATTTGTTGCTGTTGTGGTTCTCTGACGTATACGACCTCTCTTTGAATCGGGGCAGCAATAGGGGTCTCCACGACTCGTCTGCTCGTGTAGGCTGGTTGCTCGACTATTTCTCTTCGTGTGATTTGTTGTGTATATGTCGGCTGTTCAACCACCTCTCGTCTGCTCGTATAGGCTGGTTGCTCAACTATCTCTCGTCTGCTCGTATAGGCTGGTTGCTCGACTATCTCTCGTCTGCTGGTATAGGCTGGTTGCTCGACGACTCGACTGGTTGTTGTGTATGTGGGCTGCTCGATTGCTCGTCTGCTGTACGTCGTCTCTAGCGGCGTGACGTCACGTACCGTTGTTGAGTATGGCTCCATATCTCTCCGTACCTCTGGGGCTCTGATAGATCGCCGAGAAACGTCTCTCGATTTTATTGCTCTTCTATCGTCTCGTCTATATGTGCAAGATAAGGTTATGAAAATAGAAAATGATTCAACCATTTGATTTAAAGGTACTCAATCCGATTAAACACACCTAAATTACTGTTTTTTGGCTTCGGGTGTAAACAATATTTGAATCGAGTCGAGGAACCTACCCATCAAAGCTAAGATTGATCAGATATCGATTTTTGAAATTTGTTATTTCTATTGTATGTGGCCCAAAAACACGCCGTCAAATGGATGGTCTCGGTCAAAATTACGGATGAAGATGGATAACTCTAAAAAACAAGTGGTAATACGGCTAAATTTCGCGAATACTCAAGTGATAATACGGCCATATTTCCTTGAACAAAATGCTGATAAATAACACGTTTTGGGAAATTTGATACCATAGTTGACAGTGGTTAGCATTACTTTGTTGGAATTAATCGATTCTGATAACTAAAGCGCATTTTGAAGAAATGTTGTTGTTGTTGTTGTTGTATTTGATGATATGGGACCCTCTGATCGGATTGAGTACATTTAAACATGGCGCATCTCGTTCTAGAAATTTCGGTATTGATTCCACCATCATTGGTGGTTAAGTGCAGTCTAAATAAATTAGACCGTGTTTCATTTCAATCAACTTACGATGATAGTATAGTTGAAAGTAATGAGATAGAGGCCGGATATTTATCAGACTGGGTTAAGTGGTCCTGCTAATTTGCTATGATGTTGGACTGAATTGGTCACTCTCACCGTTTTTGTGTGATAATGTTACCCAGGTTGGGGGGTGGGGGGGGGGGGGGTGTGATAAAGTTACCCAGGTTGGGGAGAATTGTTATAATGTTACCCAGGTTGGAGAGAATTGTGATAATGTTACCCAGGTTGGGGGGATTGTGATAAAGTTACCCATGTTGTGGGGGATTGAATTGTGATAAAGTTACCCAGGTTGGGGAGAATTGTGATAAAGTTACCTAGGTTCGAGATAATTGTGATAAAGTTACCCAGGTTAGGGGGGTTGTGATAAAGTTACACAGGCTGGTGAGAATTGTGATAAATTTACACAGGTTGGGGGTGAATTGTGATAAAGTTACCCAGGTTCCCGAAATTGTGATAAAGTAAGCCAGGTTGGGGGGATTGTGATAATGTTATACAGGTTAATCATATTTCAAGTATAGCTACCCCATATCCATTTACTGCGATCGATATGAATACACTCAGTACTAATATTTCTTAATTTATACTCAATGAGCACTGTCACCTTCCAACATTGAACAGTAATTCCCCCATTCACTTTTAAATCGGTTCATATTGTGCATTTCTAAATGGATATTTTCAGATTTTTTCAACGAACCGGAACAGAAACATTACAACATTTTTTCTTTTAATTCTATCTTTTAAAGGTGCTCAATCCGATTCGATGGTCCCCATATCGTCAGATTCCAACAACAACAACATTTTTTGAAATGCCGCTTCAGTTATCAGAATCGACCAATTGGTCAAAAATAATGGTAAAATTGCCCAGAACGTGTTATTTATCAACATTTTGCTCAACAAAATTTCGCCGGTTTGGCAAATATCTAACACCAAAGCCACTTGATTTTAGCGGTAATCTTCATCGGCAATTCGGTCCGAGACCGTCAGCTTGAAGAATATTTGTGACCCGCCATATCAAATCCAGTCGTAAGTCGGGATTTTTTTTACCCTGTGCCAATGCATTCTCTTATATATGCGAGTCGACCATATGTCGCCTCGCATATATAAGAGAATGCATTGGTCTAACAATTTTTTACAATTTTAATAATTTGTTCTTGTATTCTTTAACAATTTTATAATTTCACCCATACAGAGCCCCAGACAAACATGAGCAGACGACACTCTTCTATATGCTTCTATATATGTGTGGGGCTCCCTGCAGGGTGATGGATGTTTTTTATTTTATGTCCTAAAAATTGTAAGAAACATTTATTTAAAAAAAATTATAAAAAATTGTTAGGCCAATGTATTCTCTTATATATGCGAGGCGACCTATGGTCGACTCGCATATAAGAGAATGCATTGGCACAGGGTAAAAAAATCACGACTTACGACTGGATTTGATATGGCGGGTCACATTTGCCAGGCTGCAAACAATTACAAATCTCGGAAAATAACAAATTTCAAAAATCGATATCTGATCACTCTGATCTTTGATGGGTGGGTTCTTCGACTCGAATCAAATATTTTTTTAACCCCACGAAGCCAAATATATAGTAACCTGGTAGCGTTAATTCTGATCATGCATCTTTTAACCGTTTCTATATTAAAGCATCATTGGCGAGTAGTTGTCACATAGGAACTGTGCAGATAATAAGTTAACTTATTATCTAAACATTTCCCTCAACAATAAATAGGGCCCCTTCTGCACTTTTATTTATCTGTCATCTGCTTTTATCACTTTAACATCCCTCCAAATGAATAATAGACTTTTAAATGACTGGGATAATCCATTTATGATAGACAGGATTAAAACACCTTTATATAAACTATATATATATACCGTCAGATGTTTCCCTTGTGTTTTGTGAACTAATAATGCAGAAGTGTCTCGTAAATCGTCTCATATATATTATGTTACATATGCCATCAACGTGGTTCTTCGGTTGATATATGAGCGTATATCAGATGTCTCAGTGGGTGAACTATAAATACTGCATAA
Organism: Siphonodentalium dalli; assembly: GCA_032622095.1. NCBI lineage: Eukaryota > Metazoa > Mollusca > Scaphopoda > Gadilida > Siphonodentaliidae > Siphonodentalium > Siphonodentalium dalli. The sequence goes on from CP136066.1 coordinate 42,754,054, forward strand.
TTCCGCGAAGCATAATAATACTAAGTTTGTTGTTCGCCCACTGGGACATCTATACGCTCATAGATCAATCATAAAGCTTGAGGCCAGCCTAGATTTTGCGATTTTCTTGTTTAGTTTTCAAAATTTTCTCACACCGGCCGAACAACCATGGTCGTCCCGGTGTGTCCTGGTCTCTTGTCCGTAGCTTTTGTTTGGAGTTGGACAACTAGATGTTAGGATTTATGCAATTTTCAGGTTCAGAATTTTCAGAATATCTGAATGTTCTCATACCGGGTATATAGAACCATGGTTTATGAATGAATATATAGGCTTGAGCACTGAGGTGCAATGGTGTGTGCAATGGAATTATGCAAAACTTGTGTTTGGTCGGATTCAAGGGTTGCAGTTGAAATTGCCCAAAGTGGACACCTCTAGCCACGTCCCTGAAACCAGTGCAGTGATATAAAGTTTATAGTTTGTTTTGGTACACTGCACTGGTCATGATATATGAAAACTACCTTTCGTGACGAGCCGTTGACAACCTGGCCAATAACATTGTCATGTGAATTTGGAAAAGCAGGTCACCATTTTACAATATGAGCGATAAGCGTTTTCTCTCATCGTTCATTCGTCTAAGTTCCAATACGATTTCGCTCTATATATTGGCAACAAACTGATCCCAAAGAAAGAAGACACGAGAAGCCAGCACCGGCTATTTAGTACTGCCAACGAAGCTATGTTAAAATAAAGAAATCCACAATCTATGGTTCCATGCATGAGTTGTCGTGACCAAACAAAAAAGTACACAACGTGAAGTCCGCGCGGATGACCTATCCCCAATGTATAGGTTCTGCCACAGTTTATCCGTGTGTATGCGAAACCTCTCTAATAATCCGTTCTGATCACTGGAACCCGGATGTAACAAGGCTCAAAACCATAACGGAGCTTTAAAGATACCAGGTCCAATTTGAAAGAATTTTCAAAGCCAATATTCCGCTTACCAGGCAAAAGAAAATATAAAATACTTACCATCACCATAATTCGTATATCACAGGCATCGCGAACATACACAAACCATTCTATTAGTAATATATCGAAAACGGCCATATAAGCTCATAATTGAAAACGCTCTTCATTATATGGCGTTTTTGTTCTACGCAATCAATGAGGCTCTTTATTAGAAGCTATTATTATAATTTTTTTAGCCTGACGAAAATTCAAAACATATTGAAACTTCTTTTTAAAGTCGATATCCCAGGCCAGATAAACCTCCCACCAATAGGCTCAAGGGTTCGATATATATATATATATTCTGATATAGAGCACGTGCATATATGGTAGTTTTATGGTGTCAAATCAGACATGGTATATATCTTTAAGATATACAGGTATATTATTATTATTATTATAATTATTGGTGATGATAATGATGATGATGATGATGCGATGATGATGATGATGACTGCATGCTAGTGATGATAATGGTGATGAGGATGATGGAGATGATGGAGATGATAATGACGATGATGACGGTGACACAAACACATACAGATGGCGGGTTCTGATGACGACGATGATATTTATGACGATAGTTGAGAATGATGATGATAGCGGCGACAATGATTATGCTGATGATGCGGACGATAAGCCTTCTAATGATGACGGTGGTGATGACAACGAAGATGATGATTATGATTACGATGTGATGATTATGATGATGATGATGTGGATTATGATGATGATGACGCTGATGGCGATGAAGATTAGCACAATACAGTTGAAGATTATGATAATGGATGATGATAATGGATGATGATGATGATGATGATGATGATGATGATTAGCACAATACAGTTGACGATTATAGTGATGATGAGATGCTGACGATGACTATGTTGTAAATAGTGTATATATGTTCACATTCATCTGTAATTTCATGTTAATTCATGATTGAGTTATTAAAGCATCTATTTATACCTATCATCGATGTAATCTGTTCGGGATTCTTCGTAGCGACCGTATTTCCTGCGATCATCGACGTCACGCGGCCTATCGTCGTAACCTTGGGCGTTCTCTGGGTATTCCGGGTCCCCCTTCCTAATGATCACCACCTTCCCCCATGGTTTCCCTCCCCGACCGGCTGTCAAGTCGTCCTTCCATCCTTGACCTGATTTCCTGTAATCGTTCCATTCATCCTCGTGCATTCCGAAACCTTCTCTCTGGTTAGTTTCATATAGATTTTTATTCCCCTTATCATCTGGATTGTAGGCATATTTTTTTTGACGGGGTCTATCGCCCTGTCCTTTACGAATATATCGGAACCAGTAACAGAAAGCGAAACCAATGATGATTCCAGCGACCGCGGCCACACACACGGCGATGGCGATACTCGATGTTAAAGATGGTACGTCGTTGGATCCAACTGCAAAAAATAAAAACATTAAGATATTAAAGATGCACAGTCCGATTCGATGGCCCCCATATCACCCAATTACAAAAAACAACAGCAGAAGAAAAAAACAAAACAACAACAACAACAGATTCAACAACAGCAACAACAACGACGACAACAACAATGACGTCGACGACAACAACAGCAACGGGATTTTACCAAAAGCCGATTTAGGCTACGTTCATACTCTGGCAAGTTTGCACGGTATGTTTTTACGGGCATTTCGTCATAGATAACCACATGGTACCAGAATATGAACGGAACCGTGCACATAGCATGCATCTCTATCAAAGCGAAATACATGAGAAGTAACATTTATCTAATTCCACTTGTAACAGTGCATGCTATTGGAATTCGCCTTCAAATACCTGTATGATTTTATCTTGCGAGATAATTGCATGATATTTAAAGGCAAATTCCGGTAGCATAGGTATACAGTTGGAACTACAGAGATTTTACTTCGCATGTAGTTAGCTGTGATACAGATGCACTTTATGTGCTTGTTTCCGTTCATATTATGGCACCATATCGTTTTCTACGACAAAATTCCTGCAAACCACAACGTGCAAACTTGCCAGTGTATGAACGTACCCTTATAGATATACAAAATAGATGATTACCAATAAATGATCTCAAGAATATCAAGCTCGATATCATATTTGCCGAAAAAAGTCCTATATTAACGTTTTTTCTTTGCAGTTTAGACGATGGGCGCGTGCGGTTTATAAGTTCCATATATGTTTATGTCTATAGTTCGAATCCCAACTGTCAGATAGTACATAAGATAGTTATTGATTGTTATATATGTTCCCGGGTCTAGGATAAACTTCCTTTCCCCAGTGATTGTAATGATAAGGTTAATTGTATAGATAAACACAGCACATCGAGATGTAAATGATATAATGAATACAAGCATACAAGCATAATTAACAAGATCATATTCTTAATTGGTTATGACTGGTAGCTACCATTGTATAAGTTAGGGAGGATCAGACCACTATCATTCTATAGTAAAAAATAGTATGATACATGTCATAGACATGGGTATCATGGTATATCAGACCTTATTTGGACGCATGATACACCATACGTTGGAATAACTACTAGTGTCGAGAAATACCGAGACACTTCCGCTCTGAGGGCCGATCCACCAACTCCTCTATTCATTTACGGATGCTTGCTGTGTTTATCAAGAGAGACTTATACAAATATAAAGTTACCAAAACCTATGGACTCCTGATTTTGTTCCCGTTTCACGGCCAATTTACAAATTCTACTCTAGCTTCGGGACACAACACGTGTCATCAAAAATGTAAACAAATATCTATTTCCGTGTGTAATCACATGGAGTTATATAACATTTATATTTCCATGCATAAAACACGACGACCGATTCGTAAATAAGTATATGCATGCATCCGCTCGTCAACTATCACAAGATACCTTATTTTTGTTGCTGGTGATACTTTCCATCGTCTTATATTCCGAAAATTATTTACGATCGCCACCGCGAACTGTGACCTTGCTTGAAATCTCGAAAAGCATTGAAAACAATTCTGAAAATAATTTTCAGACAAAAATAATCGAACTTATACTACATGATTATAGCGATGTTTGTTAACAAATCACTGTAAAAGTTTTGTTTATGTAACGTTTATGTAATGTTTCAACGCACGGAATTTCATTATAAGAGAACGATCAATAATTAATATAAGTACAATTTTTTTCGTATTTCTCTATGTCTTATTGGTGATGTTTTTACAGATATAATTATCTGGGGGGGGGGGGGGGTCGGAATTTTTTTTCAGGCACGTATGCTGATTTTTTTCCTTTCGACCCTTGTTGGGATCCACCCACCTCCGCGTCCAAATTTGTTTCCGTTTTCGGCAGTTTTTTCCGACCATTTTTCGACACCCACCCCCTTTTAACACTGAAACCGAGATTTGCGGGGGAAAATTCACTGTGAACAGCTGTATTTGAATTTCTTTGCAATCTATTTGTCATGGATGTTAACATTGACATGTAAATAGGAACGAGTCATTTTGGGGTCATTCGGCCAAAAAAACATGGCTGCCAGCAGCCATCTTGGTTTTCAAAATTTGCAACAAATACAACCCGGCATACGTGCCCGGAAAATTCCCCCTGACATATCTATTTTTTTTTGGCATTTACCCACTGCGAGTCCATTTTGTTCCTTAACAGTTTACACATGGTCGATCTCTCCAGGGTCACAATTACAGCAACAACATATTATTTATAAATCATAATTTCAAGACTACAATATGTTGTGAATAAAATACATATACAACTCACGGTTTGTTGTATATTATTTGTCTATAAAAAGCATAGCAAAGTGGTTTATTTAGATCGTAAGAAAAACTTCGGATCGTACCAAAAGAGTACCAAGGAGGGGATCTCTAGTGTACCAAGGAGGGGATCTCTATCTCGTTGTCACCCTCGATCACGGAAAATTGTATTCAGGGTCCGCGCTGGACCAAATTTACTTTTGCCAAATAATTTGCCAAATGAAAATATTTTTTGCTAAATTCTTTTAGAATTTGCCAAATGCTATCAGGGATAGCATTTGGCAATTATATTGTGAGAGTTTCCTGAGATGAATCGTATTGATTGACCAATATTTTTCAACTTTCTTGAGGAATTAAAACGTGACTTGCCAAATGAAAATATTTTTTGCCAAATGTGAATTATTTTTGCCATTGGCAAATTTGGCAAGTGGCAGCGCGAACCATGAATGTATTTCTGTTCTAAAGTATAGACAAAAACTGTCCTGCGGATGTGATAAGAAATGTATACAATGTTTTGTTTGCATACCTGAAACATCTTATATATATCGGTATTCAAACAAACGCTGTAGATATTCTCTATGTATCTATTACATATTTTCCCCATTAAACGTACTCATAAAGGGTTATACGTGTATATGCATGGTATTGGTTAACGCATTCAATGCGCGAAGAAATGAATGCCGCGGCCCACGAATTTATCTCTCGTGCAAAGAAAAAATTAAAACAGCTCTCACGGTGGGGAATCACGTGGTTTCGAATTGATGAGTACCACGCATTCAAAATGGTCGAGACGATCGCAAACGCGACGCGAAACAAGGAAAAGGGTAATAAACTAGGATAATTATATATCACATGGTATGTTGGTAGCTACGAGCATATGCTATACTATTTAAAAAAAAAGCTGATACCTAATTTGTGTCCAAACTCAGATGTTTGCACTAACATTCTGACCAAAGTTATCAGTCGAAGGATTCTCCTATAGCAGTATATGGTCTTGTGTATTCCGCGAACCTCCGACTGGAAACTTTGGTCAGAATGTTATAAAAAACTACTGAGTATTTCCGAACAAATAGGGTATCAACTTGTTTTAAAAATAAACTAGCATATGTTCGTAACAGTCAAAATGCTATGTTTTGTGTCAGTTCGTCATATATTATGTTTGTGTGCGTTTGCCTGGTACTCACCAACCTCACAACCACGTGATTCCCCACCGTGAGCTCTATACACAGCTATAGAAACATCTACATACAGACCTAGAAAATAGCTATATACGCAGCTATAGAAAACATCTACATACAGACCTAGAAAACAGCTATATACGCAGCTATAGAAAACATCTACATACAGACCTAGAAAACAGCTATATACGCGGCTATAGAAAACATCTACATACAGACCTAGAAAACAGCTACATACGCGGCTATATAAAACATCTACATACAGCCCTACTAAAAGCGGCAGATAAAATAACTGGGCGTGTTTTAAAGATAGTCAATGCGATTAAGCACCCCTAAATTACTATTTCTTTGGCTTCAGGGGTAAAAAATTTGATTCGAGTCGAGGAACCCACCCATCAAAGCTCAGAGTAATCAGATATTGATTTTTGAAGTTTGTTATTTCTCGAGATGTGTACTAATAATTGCCCCAGAAACACTTATTCAAACGGACGAAGATGGATAACTCTAAAATCAAGTGGTAATAATAATAACGCAATTTTGACCGAGACCATCCTTTTGACGGCGTGTTTCTGGGTCACAAACAATAGAAATAACAAAACTTCAAAAATTATATCTGATCACTCTGAGCGTTGATGGGTAGGTTCATCGACTCGAATCAAATACTTTGTTTTACCCCCGAAGCCAAAGAAATAGTAATTTATGAGCGTCTGATCTGATTGAGTACCTTTAAGTGCGCGGTCATAGACTAATCAATTAATAATTCAAAGTAAGGCGTGTACAGTTGCCCCCCTTCTTTACTCCCTAGAAGAGAGTTTTTCTCAATTTAGGGTGGCGGGGGCGTAAACAGCTGGGAAATTCGTAACTTGTATATATCGACATACCATATATTTATCGACCTGATCGGCTAATGTAGGTATATATGGTGTTAGTGTGGTTCAAGGGGTCACTCTCACAAAAAAGTGCTGAAGGGTACACCGGTTTTGAAATCTCGTTCTAAATGACTTTTATGTTTTCATGTCTGCCATGATTTCTGTTAGAGGATAATTATTGTATATGTTATATGTTATATGTTATATGTTATATGTTCGAATGAAAATTTAAACAAACTGAAAACAAACTGTTGATGGGAGCCAGACTTTCAGGAATACATATAAAGTAACTGCGTTAGTGACGGTTACAAAAGGTGACCCGCCATATCAAATCCAGTCCTAAGTCGGGATTTTTTTTACCCTGTGCCAATGCATTATCTTATATATGCGAGTCGACCATAGGTCGCCTCGTATATATAAGAGAATGCATTGGCCTAACAATTTTTTATCATTTTTTTTAAATAAATGTTTCTTACAATTTTTAGGACATAAAATAAAAAACATCCATTACCCTGCAGGGAGCCCCACACATATATAGAAGCATATAGAAGAGTGTCGTCTGCTCGTGTTTGTCTGGGGCTCTGTATGGGTGAAATTATAAAATTATTAAAGAATACAAGAAAAAATTATTAAAATTGTAAAAAATTGTTAGGCCAATGCATTCTCTTATATATGCGAGGCGACCTATGGTCGACTCGCATATATAAGAGAATGCATTGGCACAGGGTAAAAAAATCCCGACTTACGACTGGATTTGATATGGCGGGTCACATATTTCAACCAGATATTCCCTGGCGTATTACAACTACTATACTATAATTGAGAATGACCTCCACTAAAATATCTAAATTTATTGTTTTGTGAAATGCGTACAAGTATACCACCAACAAAAGATTGCTATTTTGAACGACCTCCTGTTATACATATATGTGCATTTTGAGTGAAAACAAGTTTTAAAGGTATATTATGTACTTATTCGGGTGCGTGAAACTAGTAAGTTAGTATTCAGGCACTATGCCAACTGGAGGAATATAGCATTCTAGTAACATCGCCGAAAATTTCAAACAAATCGACCTTACCAATCCATAGAAAATATCGTCTGAACTACGCGCAATTGTAAATATTTACATCTCGATTCGGGACGCAACTATCTGCGATAAGTTAACGAAAACGATTTCGGCATCCGAATTAGCGCTCGCAAATTACTATTTCCTTGGCTTCGGGGGTAACAAATATTTGATTCGAGTCGAGGAACCCACCCATCAAAGCTAGGAGTGATCAGATATCGATGTTTGAAATCTATTATTTTAGTTTTAGGTGGCCCAGTAAACTGTCGACGAGAAGAACTTATCTGACCACATAGCTGATGAAGATCGATAACTCTAAAATCCAGTGGCTTTTTTGTGTCAGATATTTGACAACTGGCAAAATTTCGTTGAACAAAACGTTGATAAATAACAGGTTTTGGGCAATTTTATGCTATAATTGACTGTGATTAGGATTATTTTTGGGCAATTAATAGATTCTGATAACTGAAGCGTATTTTGAATAAATGTTGTCGCCTCGCATATATAAGAGAATGCATTGGCCTAAAAAAAATCTTTTTTTATCACTTTTTACCATTTTTTCTTACATTCTTTAACAATTTTATAATTTTTAATGTGTTAAGCCAATGCATTCTCTTATATATGCGAGGCGACCTATGGTCGACTCGCATATATAAGATAATGCATTGGCACAGGGTAAAAAAAATCATCAGCACATTTTCAAAACCTTTGTACCATCAGCACTTATTTTGGTGAGAGTGACCCCTTCAGCGTTAGTGGGATAGTTAAAGATACGGGCGGTGTTGGCGGTGGAAGTGCTGTTAAAATATTCACCTCCGTCAAAAACCGCCATGAACAGAAATAATAGTAAAATATAAACATATTTTGTTCTTATACCAATCAGAAATATGGCATAAATTGTCAAATGTTTTTCCGTTGTTATGTAAACAAAAGCAAAAAAACGTTACTGAACGTGGCTTTTGTTTAGATCCGGATATGGTAAACATAAAGTGCGTTATTTGTTACTGTTTTCCTGATATGGAAATAATAAAGAGCGTTTATGTCATTTGTGTGTGATTAACCAATATAATTGCGCTGTGTTGTGTAAACAGAAGCATAACTTCTGTAACCTGAGCAGGCTCTTGTTTACGTACACCATCGTACGTCTTGACGGCAATATACTATTACTATTAACTATTGTTTGACATATGAACAAAACTATATATATTTTAATATTCCTTTTGTTGATGGCAATTTGAACAAATATGAATATTTATGCAACGAAGGCCGCCCGTGCCTTTAAAGATCACCTTAATTTTCGAACCCCAGATCACATTATATAAAATATATGCTATACTTATTTCAACTTATTCGATGTAATAAACTGAGAACAGGTTTTTGTTGAGAAACCGACGTCTGTTCTGTGCTGAAGTTTCTATTATTTTCAATGGAAGAGGAATAACTCTATATATTTAGATATAGAGTTATTCACCTTCCATTGAAAATAAACTATAGCTTGAATTCTGTTGCATTCTGGGAGCCATAACGGGGAAAATGATTTTATGATTTCACCTGTTTACTATTACTATATAAAGGGCACCATTTGAGACACAGTCGTTCCAAATGGTGATGAATTATAGTCCGATAATCATATTTTACGGTATAGATTCTTATTAAAACCGTATATGAAGGCAGTTAGGCACTATAACAAAATAATCGGTGATTTGAAAATTAAGTGGGCCTTTAATGCGATACTTCTAAGGATTTTTTTTTCCAAATAGTAATTTCCATAGATTTGTAACGAATCCAAACGATTCGAGAAATAAAATGAAAGCTAAACCTCATAGCATTGTAATATAACTAGAATGCATATAGCTCGATTTATATACTTCAGGACAGTCTGGTACTTACTGCCGTACGATGATCCAACCTGCAGTAACAGGAACAGGACAAGTAACTCCATTCTATACTCCATGATGCCTCACGAAATCGAAAAATCACACAAAAATGTCCTCATATGCCCATCGCTCACCCCATTTCGGTGGGACGGGATGCTGTAAACGAAATCCTGTATATGGAGTGAGTCTGGGCTGAATAACGTCGATACCGAACGAATGTTTGATCTGAGTAAGGCGTGTACTTTCATTATGCAAAATCGCATCGCGTGAACGTTACATACACAATACAAAAGATGTGTATTTATCGGACACATAAATGCACCACATTTTTTTTAACTATGAATACGGTGAAGAGGTGTTTCATAGTCAGATTCATGGGTATGTCATCATTGTCATGGGTATGTCATGGGTATGTGGTTTATATCTCAAGCACCTCACGTTTGATAAACTTATTTAACCCTGTTGTGTCATCATATTTATTTCTCTAAATGGTGCACCGGCATGATCATATTGTATAATACAACATAAAGACATAATAGCAATAAAGAATGGTATATTGTCATAAAACGAATGCGTCAGATATGTATGTCCCGATATTTATCTTCACGGGTGATTTCTTTTGTTGATAATTGTTGATAATGCTCTATGGTTGTTTGTTGTACTTATTATCTGAATATGTCCTATAAGGGAACTACTCGTCAATGAGTATAGTTAGCTTAGAAATGGTAAACCCTTTGGTGTAAACATCATGCACAGGGATGAACATATTTGTTATAATATAACAAAAAGACATAATAACATCTGAGAATGTGATTTGGGGGTTACAAATTGGCCAATAAATAACATCAATAGTGGACTTTATAAATGCCACATAAAGGTTTTACTCATTTAACAATTAAAGGGGGACTGTGCATTAAATCCAGTCATGTATGAGGCTATATCCTAATATACTCAACAGAATATATGCAGCAAATGAATGAATTTGAGTCATGGATGAGGGAAAAATACACCAGACCAGGGGTGGTTACCAACTTGTTTTAAAGATGCATGGCCGATTCGTACAAGAAAAACACACACAGTACATAACATTGTGCAGTAACTTTATAAAACATGTATTATAAAGTTATTATACCATGTTGTGTAAGTGTGTGTTTTTCTCCAGATTGTGTTGAAAAGTCACTGCGCGTCTTGTCCAATATGACTTTTCACCACAATCTGGACTCGTGCAAGAAAACACATACTGCATGTACACAACATTGTATAATGACATTTTTATTATCCATCTGTATGTTAATAAAACTATTGTATAATTACAGGATGCACACGTACTGTTCCTATAGGGATGTGTCGACTAGGATTACTTCGTGACGCCACCGGAGTCCCGATAACTTTTACAAAAGTCATATTGGAAGACATTCGTATATTGCCCATTTACATGATGCCTTAAAGCCCGATCTCGACTACCAAAAGTTTTAACACGATTTGAATTTGTTTCAGCCGACCAAATATTCCAATAATCGCCACGCTTTCGTTTCCAAGACGCAGTATACATGTATAATAAAGAGCGTTTTCATTTATGAGAGTTAGTACCAATTTCAACGTAACAACGAGGGATACATTTCTGGATTTGCCGGTACCATAAAATGATGGTGATTGCAAGTATTATGGTGTAACACTGTAGTATCTATACAAATGCTTACAATCACAGAAATAAGCAAAAATGACCAAATTTGGATGGGCTGATCTCAGGCACAGTTCAAGCCGAAATTATATTGCCTATTATAATGTTATACAATTATACCTGGTTACTAGTAGATTTCCTGGGGAAACCGTAACCCAAAATTTACACATACATACATGTATGGCTAAAAATACTTGACCTAGAGATTATTTGCTAGAATGGCTCTTGTCTGCAAACTTTCACATAGAAACAGCCATTCCCTGGAATTCAGGTCAAACTTAATCTTTACTAGTATTGTTTTCTCTTCTTTGAACAAAATATTCATTAGGCTGAATGGTGAGTAAATGTTTTAGAATTACACCAAGAAACATGATGTAACCATTGGAATCAAGCAAACACTGCAGGTTTAAAAAAAAACAAATATCCTGAACTGAATAAACCATGATATCAACAGTTCAACAGTCATGTTCAAAAGGCTATCACGCACTCATAAAACAATTTTATTAGCTCAAGTATGCATTCTGTTGAAAGGAATTATCATAAAATCATCACATAAAATAAAACTTTAAAGTGATGTGAAACACTCCGGCAGGGTGATCAAATAGAAATGGGAATAATCTTGCTCAAAGTAGTTATTTTTTACAAATAGTATATCAAATTTGACAAAACACACCGTCACTCTATATATATTAATTAAATGCAGTCACTATCGGTGGCGAAATCGTTTTTGTTAGTTTATCGCTTATAGATGAGTCCCGATTCGAGAAGTAAATATTTACAATTGCGCGCAGTTCATACGATGTGTTCTATGAAGTGGTACGGTCGATTTGCTTGCGATTTGCGGCGATATTAGTAAAATGCTACATTCCTTCAAATGGCATATAAGGCCTGAAAAGAAAATGGTCAGTTTCAAGCATCCGAACACGTCCTTAATATGTCTTTAATACACACAAAAATAACAGATACGTTAACCGGAATGTAAAATATTAAGTCATCCCCAACCGGCAAAAAAAAATAAAAAAAATCCCGAACTGGGAAAAATGGGTAGGGTCATTTCAGAACCAAATACTTTTTTTTCGTCGAAGCTCGACCTAAAAGTCATTTTAAATACTGTAGAGTATATGTTTTCTTATGTCTTTGAACGTGTATGACCATGCAAATCAACCGAGATTTTTTTGTGCAGAGAGAATACGATAAGTTATCCCGAACTGGGAATGTGGCTGTATATACAAATAATGGTGAATGCAAGTATTATACTTTTGCCTGAAAGCTGAACATTACCGTGAAACAGTTTTAACAAATTTGTCCGCGGATCATTAAAGGCCCACTTAATTTTTCGAACCCCAAATCACATAATATAAAATGTATGCCATATGATATACCATTTGAAAGAGGAAGCTCCAAAACATTGTATTTTAAACTTATTCGATGTAATAATCTGGGAACATATTGTTTTTGTTGAGATATCGATGTCTGTTGTGTGCTCAAGTTTCTGAACAAAGTCTATTATTTCCAATGAAAGGGGAATAACTATATATTTAGATATAGAGTTTTTTCCCTTCCATTGAAAATAAACTATAGTTTGGATTCTTTTGCATCTGGGTGCCATAAATGGGGAAATGATTTTGTTATTCAAACGGTATATCAAGGCATTATACAAAAAATAATCACCGATTCGCAAATTAACCTTTTACCCAACAAAACGGCCAAAACCGGCCAAATAAAGCTTCAACAGCCTAAAATATCTTCGGTCTGTCTCAATAGAACCATACAAATATGGATATCATTGGAACCGGCTCCTTGACCATATTGTGATAGTTACAGTTATGCCCTGTGCCAATGCATTCTCTTATATATGCGAGTCGACCATAGGTCGCCTCGCATATATAAGAGAATGCATTGGCCTAAAAAAAAACTTTTTACCATTTTTTTCTTACATTCTTCAACAATTTTATAATTTTTAATGTGTTAAGCCAATGCATTCTCTTATATATGCGAGGCGACCTATGGTCGACTCGCATATATAAGAGAATGCATTGGCACAGGGCCCTTCTGTTGGGTAAAGGGTTAAGTGGTCCTTTAAACAATTTATTACTTCTGTAATAATTATATATTATATCATGTCATAATTTTGTGGTGTAGATGTAGATGTAGATGTTTATTTGTACAATAGATAAGAATAGATAACAAAGCATTGATATATGAATTAATGGTATTGTACAGGAGCAGCATGACCTACTGGCCGTCCTCCTGATGCCCCTCAATCAATAATACAATAAGAAAATATGATGGCGTATGTAGTTTCAGGTTGCTGGTTGGTGTTAATGTTAAATAATTATACTATATTGATAATTTTAATTGAAAATGGTATAAATCGTGAACTTAAGAGTAGATATCTTATATACTATTGCGTTTGATGGACAAGTTAGAAAAACTAAATCGGAATAACATTTTGAGGTCGCGACGGCCCTATATAATGTAGTTTTTGAATTAAACAGCGTGGACGGCGGAAACCAGACAATAAGTTAGATTTTTATGACAGCATAATGCCGTACATAATTTGCCTTATCATATATAACATTTCAATTTAAAAATTCACGGACGCCGCCGTGTACATGGTGTATGTCACAAGGCTGTCTGGAAGGGCGGATGTTCAGGTGATAACTCTAAGTTGTAAGTTGCTTGAGGCAAGTGATATGACGATTATCTATCGCAAATGTAGCATGATTTGATGTTACATGTAGCCGAATATTTACCTATTAGTTCAGTAGATAACAATTTTGTGGTTACAATAACAAATGTTAAACATATTCCTATATCACCCACACCCAGATTACGTAGAGGCCTGAGAATATGGTGCCGAACATTTACAGAATGAGGTCCCCAGAGGGTGAATTTAGTGACGCTATACCCGCACAGCGGACTAGGATAACTACATCCACCACATGGGGACCTCATTCTGCTTAGGCCTCATCTGCGATAGGAGACATAGTCTCAGATTTAAGTTCCCAGATGGTGCATATTGTCATGTGCACCTTTTGGGCACCTCGATTGTGCAATGTGTCGTATACCAATTTGGGGATATAAAGAAATTAAACTAATCTAAAATCTGGTGCATGAGGCCTAAGCAGACTGAGGTTCACATAACTATGCTATAGTGAGGGAAGTCGCTAACTCAGATGTTGCGTACTGGTCACTCATGCTATAGCGGACCGGGGATCGCAACCTGGTCAGGGTATTCTGACAAAAATCAGAACTCGGTCAGATATTTACCAAGTTTGTCAGGCTGAAAAGTCTCATTCGACATCACCGAATAAAGATCCGAACACAAAATGCCGACCCCCATTACAACATAATGTTAACAAGTATGTTGTCGTGGGTCCAGTACGCTGTCCGATCGGACGCTTACCGGTGATCGGTGTGTGCACATTAAAGAACGCTACTATAAAGTTACTCGACCGTGGTAGGAATGAACCAGTGCGTCTGTAACCAGAATTGGTTCCTGTACTGATATATCTACAGATACATATATCACGAAATTAACCCTTTGTACTGATATATCTACAGATATGCGGGGTGGCGTCACGAAATTAACCCTCTGTACTGATATATCTACAGATATGCGGGGTGGCATGACGCAATTCACCCTCTGTACTGATATATCTACAGATATGAGGGGTGGCGGCACGAAATTCACCCTCTGTACTGATATATCTACAGATATGCGGGTGGCGTCATGAAATTCACCCTCTGCGTGGGGACTTCATTCCGCATATAGTTTCACGGTGGGGAATCACGTGGTTTCGATGTGATGAGTACCACACATTCAAAATGACCGAGGCGATCGCAAACACGACCAGAAACGATGAAGAATAATAATATATTAAATATATCTAGTTTTTGGCAGCTACACGTATATGCTATACTATTTTTCAAACAAGCATATGGTATTCTATTTTTTAACCCTTTACCCAACAAAACGGCCAAAACCGGCCAAATAAAGCTTCAACAGCCTAAAATATCTTCGGTCTGTCTCAATAGAACCATACAAATATGGATATCATTGGAACCGGCTCCTTGACCACATTGTGATAGTTACAGTTATGTCCTGTGCCAATGCATTCTCTTATATATGCGAGTCGACCATAGGTCGCCTCGCATATATAAGAGAATGCATTGGCCTAACACTTTTTACCATTTTTTCTTACATTCTTTAACAATTTTATAATTTTTAATGTGTTAAGCCAATGCATTCTCTTATATATGCGAGGCGACCTATGGTCGACTCGCATATATAAGAGAATGCATTGGCACAGGGCCCTTCTGTTGGGTAAAGGGTTAACATTCTGACCAATGTTGTCAGTCGAAAGATTCTCCTAGAAGTATGGACTTGTGTATTCCACGAACCTCCGCCTGGCATCTTTGGTCAGAATGTTATAGAAAACCCACCATTTCCGAACAAATAAGGTATCAACTTGTTTTTAAAATAAACAAGCATATGCTCGTAACAGTCAAAATGCTATGTTTTGTGTTAGTTCATCATATATTGTGATTTGAGCGTTTGTACATTATGATTGCGTGGTATACTGACCAACCTCGAAGCGACTTGATTCCCCATCGTGATTTTTGGCGTTTAAAAGAGTCATGTACTTTTAAATAGCAAAAACGAATATCGGACCCAGACGAGTTAAACACTCAAAATAGCGAGTTGATGGAGCGAATCGAAATATAAAGATGTGTTGATAAACGTATTATATGTGTGAATGCGGGGCGTGTATATTCAGCTAATACTCCGGTGCGTGTCGGTTAAAGGAATGCGATTCAATCAACAACCTAAACATGCCCAGATCACAGTAATGATGTTACGCCTATATATCACTAAAAGGCCAGGCTCGATTTGAATATATTAAATGGGTCAGATTTATATTGTACTCTGTTGAAAAGCTTATGTATACTCTTTATATGCACAGGGTCGTGACTACGAGCCTCCATTGCATCGTGGGGTGTGAAATTTAGAATTATAACCGCACCTCCCGAACTCATCCCTATTAATCACGCCATGTGTCTGTGCTTACTCATCTTCCACCATTACAAAACCTGCGAACGTTTTGGACTTTTGGCATGGACGTGTAATTTAAAAAAAAAAAGTGCAGGTAATATATTTCTTAGTTATTTACCTGTTAGCGTATTTCACTATAGAAATTGCACGAAGGTCCCAACTCGAAATTGTCCGATTTAAGTGACTTTGTGAGCGACTTTGCTTTGCGTCGATTACAATTATGGAATTTCTCCATGGTAATTACTTCAATGTTTATTGCGATATCGGCTCACAAAAGTCACAAAAAACATGCACGAGCTGGTCGGCACTCGGCAAAAATGCCAACTAACTAAACGACCATCGAGCATGCATGGCATTTTTGCAGTGAAATTTTTCCAGCATGGTATGAACGTGTACCCGACTAACAGTCTTCCATAAAATTGTACACCACCAACTATATAGGCTGGGGACACACGTACCACAGTAGCGATGGCATAGTAGGTGTGACAATTAATTATGGTGTAGTTTGGTGACAATTGGTTGTCATAATTAATATGCCATAGAAAGCCATGTCGCCATCTGCAAATTCGCACAATGAGTCTATCAAGCTCTATATCAGCGACGGTCGATCTCTCACGGATGTATATACCTGAATGTCTTTACTCAACACGCAGTGTTATATTTTACATACTAAGACACAAGTCCACTTGATAACTTAATGAATAACCTATCCCAACAGCCATGATTGTTCTTATTAATGACATTAATATAAGTAGAGAAACATGCATGCATTGAGATCATATAAAAAAAACGTACTACAATAATGCTATGTGAGTCAATGAGGAATTGCCACCAGGCCACGGTCAAACACAATTCTGGACGATCTATCGTGCAATTATATATATATCGTCGTGAATACAATTTAGCAAAACTTAATGAGTAGAGATCAACCTAGGTGAAAAGCAATGGTTAATTGGTCGTCGACTCATTGTGCGGAAAATCAGCGGGCGACATGGATAGCTATGGCACAGAATTATGACGGACCAATTGTCAACAAACTCCACCATAATAAATTGTCACACCTACTATGCCATCGCTACTGTGGTACGTGTGTCCGCAGCCTATAATCTATATACCCAGCCGACATATTAAAATACAAAACTGTCCGTACCAGATACAAAAAGAACAATAAACTAACATTTCATACCCTCAGAGCTAATAAATATTCCTATTTCTATTCATTCTATCCTCGTACCATAGCAGAATTTAACCTGTTACCACCCTCCACAAGCATAATTGAAGACAGCAAAACATTCAAGTCACAGCTCTCATCATCATTGATGCAGTCCATAATGGCCAAAAGAAAACGTCGCAATAATACTGAGAAATAGACACTGACAGTTGTAATAATTTTATTCTTCTAATATCACGAAACGACCAAAAAAAAGAAGTTTAGACGCTCAAAAATCAATGTTACGTCCACCACCACATCTCAAACTCAAACTAACACCATTGAGTCCTACTAACATTGTCTTGGAATCTTTACTCTCCTCCAGGCGGCTCATAATTGTCAGTAAATGACAGCGAGCTGCCACACGAAGAAGAAGAAGAAGTACCTAAGTTAAAGATATCATTAAGAAAATATATAGTTCCATTTTAACCCTTTACCCAACAGAACGGCCCTGTGCCAATGCATTCTCTTATATATGCGAGTCGAGAATGCATTGGCTTAACACATTACAAATTATAAAATTGTTAAAGAATGTAAGAAAAAATGGTAAAAAGTGTTAAAAAAAGATATTTTTTAGGCCAATGCATTCTCTTATATATGCGAGGCGACCTATGGTCGACTCGCATATATAAGAGAATGCATTGGCACAGGGCATAACTGTAACTATCACAATGTGGTCAAGGAGCCGGTTCCAATGATATCCATATTTGTATGGTTCTATTGAGACAGACCGAAGATATTTTAGGCTGTTGAAGCTTTATTTGGCCGGTTTTGGCCGGTTTGTTGGGTAAAGGGTTAAATGTGTATTTTCATGTTGATAAAATTGTTCAACGACATTTATTACACATGTTTATCTCTCAATCAATACTTAATAACCCAACACAAATTGAAAGTCATAATTATATTCTAATTAACATAATAAATAAAGTTCCCTCAGTGATATCGACATAATTGCGCTAAGCTCTTACATCACTGCTCGTGCCGATAATACACGTGTGTCTTACTAAAATATGAGGCTGGGTTTATGGGATAATTACGTGGTAACTTAATTTAATAATGGCAGCGCCTTTTGTTGCAGAAGGATCATAAGAGACATAAAGATTGTTGAACTTTTCATCTGAACATTTCCGAAGGGATAATCACTTATATCCTTGAGTATTTAGTCAAGCCTTGAAATAGGGTGTCTGTCATTTGCAGAATGAGGTCCACAGAGGGTGAATTTAGTGATGCTACCCCGCATAGTGGGCTAGCATCAACAAATTCACCATCTGGGGACCTCATTCTGCTTACACCTCAGCAGAATGAGGTTCCCAAAGGGTGAATTTGGTGATGCTAGCCCACTATGCGGGGTAGCATCACTAAATTCACCCTCTGGGGACCTCATTCTGCAAATGACAGACACCCTATTTCAAGGCTTGTATTTAGTATAGAAAGGGTTCACTCGCCACAATGATTAAGGATGCATAATCCGAATTAATGCTCGCAAATTACTATTTCCTTGGCTTCGGATGGTCAAAGATATTTTATTCGAGTCAAGGAACCCACCCATCAAAGTTCAGAATGATCTGAATGTTTTTGAAATCTATTATTTTTCACCACCGATAATAGTTAGTGGCCCAGTAAAAGGTCGCAGAGAAGACGGCATCGGAACAAATTGCGGATGAAGATGGATAACTCTAAAATCAAGTAGCTTTTTTGTGTCAGATATTTGACAAACCGGCAAAATTTTGTTGAACAAAATGTTGATACATAACAGGTTTTGGGCAATTTTATACCACAGTTGACTGTGGTTAGCATTATTTGTGGGCAATTAATAACTGAAGCGGCATTTTAAAAATGCTGTTGTTATTGGAATCTGATTATATGGGGACCATCGAATAGGATTGAGTACCTTTAAATAGTTTTTATTTTATTTCGACACATACTCGGATCTCTCTGCATGCACTTCTCTCTGAATGTTAACCCTTTCATTGCCAGGGGCCGATCTCATTGGCCCTAATATACGGTATGTAAAATCGGCCCTAAAAAATTGAAGAAAATTATTATTATTTTTTTTTAATTTCGATTTTTTTTTTTGGTTGAATTTTTTTTGGGTATGCTTAAGCATGCTATAGCGAATAGGGGCATGTTATAACTCAAAACTATCACCAAGTATTCATAGTAATAATTTTGATGCCCATAAAAAATGTAAGATTCCCTGGCACTAAACCTACAAAATAAGTCTGTTAAAGAATATAAGAAAAAATTATTAAAATTGTAAAAAATTGTAAAAAATAATAACAAATGATGAAAAATTGTTAGGCCAATGCATTCTCTTATATATGCGAGGCGACCTATGCTCGCATATATAAGAGAATGCATTGGCATAGGGTATATGGGTTGATACAAAAATCGGACCTGGCACTGAAAGGGTTAAATAACGATCCCAGCCAGGGGTCAATATTATTACAAACATAAATGGGGGGGGGGGGGGTAACAAATTATGTATCTGTGAACCAATATAGTTCAAATGTTCAAGGCCAATGAGTGAAATTTTTTAATGTAATTGACTTGAAATCGAACCATCGCTTTAATTCGTCTGTTGACCGTATATATGACCCGCCATATCAAATCCAGTCGTAAGTCGGGATTTTTTTTACCCTGTGCCAATGCATTCTCTTATATATGCGAGTCGACCATAGGTCGCCTCGCATATATAAGAGAATGCATTGGCCTAACAATTTTTTATCATTTGTTTTTAAATAAATGTTTCTTACAAATTTTAGGAAATAAAATAAAAAAAACATCCATTACCCTGCAGGGAGCCCCACACATATATAGAAGCATATAGAAGAGTGTCGTCTGCTCATGTTTGTCTGGGGCTCTGTATGTGTGAAATTATAAAATTGTTAAAGAATACAAGAAAAAATTATTAAAATTGTAAAAAATTGTTAGGCCAATGCATTCTCTTATATATGCGAGGCGACCTATGGTCGACTCGCATATATAAGAGAATGCATTGGCACAGGGTAAAAAAATTACGACTGGATTTGATATGGCGGGTCGTATATATCAACCAGATATTCCCTGGCGTATTACAACTATACTATACTTGGGAATGACCCCCACTAAAATGTCTAAATTTATTGTTTTGTGAAATGCGTACAAGTATACCACCAACAAAAGATTGCTAACGACCTCCTGTTATACATATATGTGCATTTTGAGTGAAAACAAGATATATTATGTACTTATTCGGGTGCGTGAAACTAGTAAGTTAGTATTCAGGCACTATGCCAACTGGAGGAATATAGCATTCTTGTAACATCGCCGAAAATTTCAAACAAATCGACCATTCCACGCCATAGAAAATATCGTCTGAACTATGCGCAATTGTAAATATTTACATCTCGATTCGGGACGCAACTATTTGCGATAAGTTAACGAAAACGATTTCGGCATCCGAATTAGCGCTCGCAAATTACTATTTCCTTGGCTTCGGGGGTAAAAAATATTTGATTCGAGTCGAGGAACCCACCCATCAAAGCTAGGAGTGATAAGATATCGATGTTTGAAATCTATTATTTTAGTTTTAAGAGGCCCAGTAAACTGTCGACGAGAAGAACTTATCTGACCAGATAGCTGATGAAGATCGATAACTCTAAAATCCAGTTGTTTTTTGTGTCAGATATTTGACAACTGGCAAAATTTCGTTGAACAAAACGTTGATAAATAACAGGTTTTGGGCAATTTTATACTATAGTTGACTGTGGTTAGGATTATTTTTGGTCAATTAATCGATTCTGATAACTGAAGTGTATTTTGAAGAAATGTTGTTGTTGTTGTATCTTGATGATATGGTGACCATCTGATCGGATTGAGTACCTTTAAAGTGACATAACTCACTACTGAAATTGTCATTTATAATATCACTCAAGAAATCAAAGTAAATCAAACATAGGAATGTAATAAGAAAATATAATTGATCATTAGGACAAGATAATTTTCTACCCCGGCGTTCTGGGCACCCAGTGGATTGTCCCACCTCACTTTAACTGTCTGTATACCCTTTACCCAACAGAACGGCCCTGTGCCAATGCATTCTCTTATATATGCGAGTCGACCATAGGTCGCCTCGCATATATAAGAGAATGCTTTGGCTTAACACATTAAAAATTATAAAATTGTTAAAGAATGTAAGAAAAAATGGTAAAAAGTGTTAAAAAAAGTTTTTTTGTTAGGCCAATGCATTCTCTTATATATGCGAGGCGACCTATATATAAGAGAATGCATTGGCACAGGGCCGTTCTGTTCTCTTACATTGATTGCCTACAACAATTGGGATCGCCTCTTTATCTGGACCATTCCCAGCCTGAGCACTAAACTGCACCTTTAAGCTGCAATTCTAGTGGAACAGGATTGTCGATAATTCACCTGACGCGCCCATGATTGTATATCGAAATATATATACTTAACCCTTCCATGACTTGATTTTCCTGAACTTTTGTGAAAACCCTGTGTCAATGCATTCTCTTAAATATGCGAGTGTCTCATACTGATCCTGGCATATATAAGAGAATGCATTGGCCTAACAATATTTACGTTGACCTTGTAAGCCATTGCATTCTCTTATATATGCGAGGCTCCCTATGGGAGACTCGCATATACATGTATGAGATAATGAACTGACACAGGATCATAATGATGCAGCAGCGCAGTTCCCGTCATGCAAGGATTAATATGGGTTCACGATTATATACAGATCGGTGTACAACCGGGATCACACGTGCCACGCGATGTTAGCATTATATTTAAAGATATATTATGTACTTATTCGGGTGCGTAAAACTAGTAAGTTAGTATTCAGGCACTATGCCAACTGGAGGAATATAGCATTCTAGTAACATCGCCGAAAATTTCAAACAAATCGACCATTCCACGCCATAGAAAATATCGTCTGAACTACGCGCAATTGTAAATATTTACTTCTCGATTCGGGACGCAACTATCTGCGATAAGCTAACGAAAACGATTTCGCCATCGAGAGTCACTGTATTTAATTAATATTAATATATAAGAATGGCGGTGTTTTTTGTCTATTTGGAATTTAATATTTTAAAAAATTACTACTTTGAGCAAGATTATTCTCCATTTCTATTTGATCACCGTACCGGGGTGTTTCACATCACTTTAAGATTATTCTCCATTTATATTTGATCACCCTACCGGAGTGTTTCACATCACTTTAAGATTATTCTCCATTTATATTTGATCACCCTACCGGAGTGTTTCACATCACTTTAAGATTATTCTCCATTTCTATTTGATCACCCTACCGGAGTGTTTCACATCACTTTAAGATTATTCTCCATTTATATTTGATCGCCCTACCGGAGTGTTTCAAATCACTTTAAGATTATTCTCCATTTCTATTTGATCACCCTACCGGAGTGTTTCACATCACTTTAAGATTATTCTCCATTTCTATTTGATCACCATACCGGAGTGTTTCACATCACTTTAAGATTATTCTCCATTTCTATTTGATCACCCTACTGGAGTGTTTCACATCACTTTAAACCGGAGTGTTTCACATCACTTTAAACCGGAGTGTTTCACATCACTTTAAACCGGAGTGTTTCACATCACTTTAAAATAAGTATCCTGATTGAATCAGATGGGGATATATATCTATATTTGCGAATGTCTGTCTGTCTGTCTGTCTGTCTGTGTTCTATAGAAATTCACAGGGGACCATCTAGATGATGCCAAAGGGGTCTACTAGGGGTAGCTTTTTACGAGAAAGATAATGGTCGGGGTTAGAATTTTCTAAAGTGACGCCGTTATTGTCAGGGGCAGAAAACGGGGAGGGGCAGAACAAAAATTTGTCGCCGATTGCCACCAAACTTATATATAATCATTCCCATAATATGAGGAATCTAATGGCGTGGTTTAAATATGGCAAAAGTCGCGCCGTTCGCGTTAGGGGTGCCCGGAAGGGGGGTAGGCAGATTTTGTTACTGTCGCCGATTGCCACGAAACTTACATATAATCATCCCCATGATATGAAGAATCCAACGGTGTGGTTTAAATATGTCAAAAGTGGCGTCATTTGAGTCAGGGATGAACGGAAGGGGAGAGGGGCACCAAAATTGATAAAACTTATTTTAGCGCCGATTTCCACCAAATTGATATATATTCTTCTTCATGATACAATGAATCTAATTGTGCGATTTAACAACGCCAAATTGTTGTTTTTGGATGAGATATTGGGAGGGGTGGGCTCTAAATTTGATAATAAGTCGCCGATTGCCACCACACATATACACAATCATCCCCATGGTATGAGGAGTCTAATTGTGTGGCTTTTATCTGTAAAGTGTGGCCTCATTCGAGTCAGGGTTGCATTGAAAGGGACAGGGGCACCAAAATTGATGCAAAAATATTTTTAGCGCCAATTTCCACCAAATTGATACACGTTCTTATCCTTCTTATCCATGATACGATGAATCTAATCGTGATTTAAAGACGCCATAGTGGTGCTGTTTGGGTGAGAGATGGAGAGGGGATGGATTGTCACCAAATTTTATAAAAAAAATTGTTTAGTTGCCGACCACATGTTATAGGGACGTTTATATTGTAACATGTTATCTTCGACCACCCTCTGTTTTAGGATGTAACGCTGCTATTCCTCGTCGCCTGACCACATGTTATAGGTACGTTTAGAATGTAACATGTTATCTTCGACCACCCTCTGTTTTATGATGTAACAATGCTATTACTCATCGACTGACCACGTGTTATGATGACGTTTATATTGTAACATGTTATCTTCGATCACCCTCTGTTTTATGATGTAACAATGTTATTCCTCGTCGAATGAACACATGTTATAGGGACGTTTAGATTGTAACATGTTATCTTCGATCACCCTCTGTTTTATGATGTAACAATGCTATAATTCATCGACTGAACGCATGTTATAGGGACGTTTAGAATGTAACATGTTATCTTCGACCACCCTCTGTTTTATGATGTAACAATGTTATTCCTCGTCGAATGAACACATGTTATAGGGACGTTTAGATTGTAACATGTTATCTTCGATCACCCTCTGTTTTATGATGTAACAATGCTATAATTCATCGACTGAACACATGTTATAGCGACGTTTAGATTGTAACATGTTATCTTCGATCACCCTCTGTTTTATGATGTAACAATGCTATAATTCATCGACTGAACACGTGTTATAGGGACGTTTGATGGTTGATCATTGATCATTGATGGTTGGTGGCACCTTTTTGGGAACAACAGTGAAGAAGTCATTAATTAGTAACTGAACTATTTATGTAAAAATTAAACACAATGTTGGCTTATTGCCACTATAAATATTACCTCACAATATATGTGCATACTGTAGAATAAAACATTTTTTATTTCAAAATGTATTTTTCAATGTCGAAAACAACATCATAACCGTTGATAGTTTTTCAATTGTTTGAACACTTGGAATATGCCAGAAACGGACCAATTTAAAACTTACCTTTGATTCTGTTTGATTTGGTCTTGAATAGATTTAATATGATTTTTTTCTTATTTTAGGGGGTGGGTCCAAAAAAATTAGGCGGAATTTTTTTTTTTTTGCACAAAAAGGGAGGGTGGGTAGCAAAAGGGCTGTAAATTATTTTTTTGGGCCCTGTATGTGTAAATTTTCTCACAACCCCCCCCCTGAGAGAGATAAGAAAATATCTAATGGATTATAGGGGTTTCATGTGATATAGAACTATATTTCAAGTACAAATATTTATTACAAGTTTATACTTTGTATAAGTTGAGATATTGGTTATAAGTATAATAATCAGTGTACTCTCAACTAATTTGTGTTAACACTTTCGCGACGGGAGCTGCGCTGTTGCATCATTAAAGATCATATGCCATGCGTTCTCTTATATATGCGAGTCTCCCAAAAGGGGGCCTCGCATATATAAGAGAATGCACTGGCTGTCAATGTAAATATTTACCTTGACCTTGACCTTGTTGCACAGGGTTTTCAGGAAACTCCAGTCATGGATGTATTAAAGGTACTCAATCCGTTTAAACACCCCTAAATTACTATCTCTTTGGCAAAGGGGGGGGGGGTAAAAATATTTGAATCGAGTCGAGCAACCTACCCATCAAGCTCAGAGTGATCAGATATCGATTTTTTAAGTTTGTTAATTCAATTGTTTGTGGCCCAGAAACACGCCGTCAAATGGATGGTCTCGGTAAAAATTACGGATGAAGTTGGATAACTCTAAAAACAAGTGGTAATACGGTTAAATTTCGTGAATAATACAGCCATATTTCGTTGAACAAAATGCGGATAAATAACACGCTTTGGGAAATTTTATACCATAGTTAACAGTGATTAGCATTATTTTGTTACAACTAATCGATTCTGATAACTAATGCGTATTTTGAAGAAATGTTGTTGTTGTATATTGATGATATGGGGACCCTCTGATCGGATTGAGTACCTTTAAGAATACTTATGCAATAGAGTGTAAAAGGTTGCTATGACTATTTTTCCACAATTTTTTTTTTATATATAATTAATTCTGTTTTTGAGCATTTGATCTTTTTGTTGACTATGTGGTTTTAATTAAACCCAGCTCTACATTAAGATTTTCTAGCAGACGACTGGGTGTAAGTTCTGTCCTTTTCAGCTTAAAGATGAATATATATCGTTGGAATAAAAGCGAGCCAATACTTTTCAAGCTATCTTTATTGTATTAGGAGGAGTAAAATATTCCATTTTTGCAAACATTTTATAAATACAAAAACGGAGATAATAATCTGTAATAATACGCTTATAGATACAGCAAGAACGATGTGGATATTGCGATGTTTTAATAGAATGAAAAAAAAAAAATCGCAACGAGAGGTTCGATTCCCGGCCTGGGAATTTTGTCTTGATGCGACGTGAAACATTTTTAAAAGTTTATATCGAGAGCTTAATAAGTACATTACATTTGAAAGTAACTTCGCCCATCAGGCATAACAAACTATTTTTCTCTCAAAATATCCAGTAGCAATGTTCTATTTCCAAACGAAGTGAGTTCAACATAACACAGCTATTTCGTTAGTTTTCTTATTTATAGTTAGTCAATGAGATACACTGAAGTCATCATCACATAAGGCCGCTGCTCGCACGTGAAAATCCACACTCGGTGTTATATGGTATTCATCAATAGACGATAGTTGTTCAAGTGGTCCTGCTAATATGCTATGATGCATGGTAGACTTGCAAACTGATTACGTTATACGAAAAAGTACCGTTATTTTTCTATAGTTGTCATTTTCGTGGTGTTTGGCTAATCCGAGCGATTTGAGAAAAAAACCAGTGTGTGTATGAAACATTCAAGAACATATGTATTTTTGAAAAATATAATAATGCCTGCTCTGGTGTTTCTACAGACATGAAAAAACATCTTGATTATAGTCGAATTTCAACATATAATACAACCAGCATTAACCATATTTCGCAATAATTATGTTTTTGAATGTTTGATACGCATATTTCTTGATATGTTCAGATTATCGGAACAGCGTGAAAAAGACAAAAAATAAAATAAAATAAGGGTGCATTTTGTTTGCCCTAACAGCATCAAAGCAACTCACCAGGACCCAACCGCACCATAGCACATTAGAAGGACCATTTGACCAGGGGTGATAACTCTATTCAGGACCACTTGACCAGGGGTGATAACTCTATTCAGGACCACTTGACCAGGGGTGATAACTCTATTCAGGACCACTTGACCAGGGGTGATAACTCTATTCAGGACCACTTGACCAGGGTGATAACTCTATTCAGGACCACTTGACCAGGGGTGATAACTCTATTCAGGACCACTTGACCAGGGGTGATAACTCTATTCAGGACCACTTGACCAGGGGTGATAACTCTATTCAGGACCACTTGACCAGGGGTGATAACTCTATTCAGGACCACTTGACCAGGGGTGATAACTCTATTCAGGACCACTTGACCAGGGGTGGCCGTTGGCAAAAATTTCCCGCCACATCGTGATTATAGTCTGATATTTCTTGACGGCGAAGTTAGAAGTTTTTCAACGAAAACATCTCTTTATATAATACAAATGTCAGAGAACAAACGTTGGGGGGATTCATAGAATGACATAAAAACGATTATTACTATATAGACAAGCCTTGAAATAGTGAGCCTGTCATTTGCAGAATGAGGTCCCCAGAGGGTGAATTTAGTGATGCTATCCCGCACAGCGGGCTAGCATCACCAAATTCACCCTCTGGGGACCTCATTCTGCAAATGACATGCTCACTATTTCAAGGCTTGTATATAGAAGAACTTTAAACCAGTTTGTTGCAGCGTTAGTACTGCGAGCTCGTGAGAGGAATAACCCTTCTATGAATGGAGCGTCCTGAAATTTGTAGGAAACCCTGACCCAATGCATTCTCTTATATATATGCGAGTCTCCCATAGGGAGCATCGCATTTATAAGATAATGCGTTGGTTAACAATATTTACATTGACCGTGTAAGCCAGTGCATTCTCTTATATATGCGATGCTCCCTATGCGATACTCGCATATGTAAGAGAATGTACTGGCACACGGTTGTTAATGCTGCACCAGCGCAGCTCCCGTCGTGAAAGGGTTAATAAAAATACCCCGTTTTGAAGTTCGAGAACTCCCGTGACGAGAGAGGTAGAACACCAACCCCATATGCAAGTTTTGATCCACATTGTTTGTAAAAGCATGACAAATCTGTTTCAAAATTTAGTTCTGATCAAGGAAGGGTATTTTGGAAACTTTTAAGGAATGTGTAGATATTAACTTGCAGTTGCATTCAAGTTAGCTAAACTTTCACTAGACCAAGTCTTCTCGGTCCACAACAGCTTGGGATATCGATTGGGTTGATTCTATTTTGGGCCGAGTTCCGTCCCGTTACTCATCTATACCAAACGTTACACCAATAATCGTGGGCGGGAGTTATCTTGCTTGTGTGTCTTCTGGTTATGACAAATATACGCTTTGTGTACATGAACATAGAGGGTAGCCTTTTCTAAGCATGATGATATCAAACAGGTGTGTATCCGAGGTCTGCTGAATGTCAAAACAACGAGATTTATAAGTAAACAAAGCCTTGATTTCCAGAGAATTTCGATTTGTCGCACTATCAGAAAATGTATGTAAACAATATATTAAGCGATCGTGTCATCACTTTACCTGTTTTCTATCACGGTAAATGATATATCATTTTGAAGACAAATTAGTCGCAGACACGTTAGATGATTAATCACATTCAGGGGTTGAGGATGTAGTTTGACTTTTCAATGCAAGTCTGTTATAGAAGAGTAACGGGACAGGTCTCGGTCCAAAACAGAATCAACCGATTCAACCCGACCGATATCCCAAAGTTTTTGTGGACCGAGAATACTTGGTCTAACTTGCATCTGCAAGTGATATCTTGTCCTCTGCAAGTAATAATCTTGCAGCTGCAGATCGGCTATATTGCACAATCATGATGAGATCACCAGCTGCCATTTGGGCCGATATCCCCTTACCCATACATAAAATGTTTAAGTATGTTGATGCTTGAAATGCGATGTTTGATGCAATCAAATCCGAACATCTCAATTGATATACTCCGCAATATCCGTTATACGCTTTGTATTTGAATTCTTCTGTCGGAATAATCACAATGAGCCAGTCAAAGGAACGGATCATAAGTTCACCGTAGAATAAATGTCACGTGCTCATTTCTGACATCACTATATCCGGGTTCAGATAGGTCCACGTGCGTGTAACATCTGGCGTCTAGAAATAACGACTGTAATATTCGTTGTTGTGTTGCACGAACAGTCACCCAATGATAATCCAACAATGATCTATATGTAAATACAATACACTGGTTCCGGATACAGATTGTTCCGATACGCTGTGATTGTTGCAACACGGGACTCATTATAACCTATATGCACGCATGCCACGTGCGGTGAACTGAACTTGTCCATTAAAGGCTCACTTAATTTTCGAATCCCCAAATCACATTATATAAAATATATGCCATAGTATATACCATTTGAAAGAGGAAGCCCCAAACACACAGCTATTTTCTATTACTCTATGGGTACCGTCTGAGACACAGACGTTCCAAATAGTGATGAATTATAGTATTTTAATCATATATTATGGCATAGATTGTTATTAAAACCGTATATCAAGGCACCAGAAAAAATTAATCGATGATTCGAAAATTAAGTGGGCCTTTAAGCTGCACGTGTCTATTAAAGCTATATTCAGAGTTCCATGCTAATTTTACGAAACAAATTTTACTTTTTATTATGAATCTAGGATATGAGATAGCATGTTTGTAATGAGATGTGCTATAGGAAAGACCAGACTTTGTTTTTTAAATTTATTTTTCTGTACATTTATTTCACATACATGTAGTTGCGATGGGACAATATTTCTATTAATTTTTCAATAACAATATATATTTTTTGGTATTTAGAGGTTATATGTCATATTTAAAATGGTTTTTCATTTTTTTTAACAACAGCACAGATTAAATCAATATAAATAATAGTTTGATGTTGTTGTTGTTGTAATTGGTGGTCTGGAACCCTGAATACATCTTTAAGCTACACGCTCAAGTAACTGAACCTGTCCACTATCTATACTCTCTGCAGTGGGACGTAATTAGGCTCCGGCCCGCGGACCCAGCTGCTCCTCAACATTTCCCGATCACTGTACCGCTGACTGTCTCTCAATGTACCCGTCTGTACGGGTACCATTCTAGGCTCTCGGGGTGCGTTCATCTCGACCAATCTGCCGCTAACGTACTCCGGCTCCTCTCTCCTGACAACCATCTGTCTTTGGGGAGGAGGTGGAGGCTCTCTCACATAGACAATTTCCCTCTGGATTTGTGGCGGCGGTGGGGGCTGGGCTTCCATCACGCGGGTGACCGGAGCGACCTCTACAATTTCTCGCTGCACAGCTGGCTTAGTTTCAATATAGGTTCTCTCTACTGGGACGATTTCTCGCCTCATTTCACGCGTCGCCGGTTCCTCTGTTACTATTTTCCGTGATATGGGAATGAATCTTTGATTTCCGTTATAATCCCTGTTGTCGCCTCTATCAGCCTGTGAACCATTGCCATAGTAACGCTCGGCGGAGGGTGCTCTCTGTGAACCGTTGCTATAGTAACGCTCGGTGGAGCGTGCTCTCTCATATCTCGGCAGAGGGCGCGCATCATCACCACGGTACATGCGGTAGTCGTCGTCCGTAGAGGGTTTGTCGCCTTTACGGATGACTATGACCTTCCCCCAAGGTCGGCCTGGTCTCGGTCCCGTTTCCTTTTCTCGTCTGCTAGTTGCACTCCGACGTGAGTAGTAATCATCATAGGTACCTTCGTCATTATATGCGTCATATCGGCTCTGTCCGCGCTTGCTGAACAGACCCATTCTCTTATCCGATCACGAAAAGACAAGCCCCAGCTCTTCACTGTCCAATTTAGAGTAATTGCCCCTTGTCACTTTGTCACACTGTCCTATAAATATTAAGAATGAAACATAAGGTGAGGAATAAATCGCGCCCGCGTTCTTTATCAAACGACTTCGTGGAGGTATTATAAATAGATCAAACAACACAAGTTTGCGCACTGGTTAAATGTATACAATCCGATTCGAGGGTCCCCATATCATAGGATTCCAACAACAACAACATTTCTTGAAATGCCTCTTCAGTTATCAGAATTGATTAATTGCCAAAAATAATAATATATACAGTACTGTCAACTATAGTATACAATTGCCAAAAATGTTATATATCAACATTTTGTTCAACGCAATTTGGTATCGAGAGTGTGTCGGTCGGCATTCATCGAACATTTGCCAGGCCGCCAAATATTCGAGGTGGTGAAAAATAACAGATATAATAACTCGAAATATGATAACTCTGGGCTTTGGTGGTGGGTTCCTCGACTCAAATTTAATATTTTTTTAACCCCGAAGCCGACGAAATAATAATTTAGGCTGATTTAGGGCGTTAAATCGGATTATATAGCTTTAACGTTGTTGCACGAGTTTGCTTTGACGCAATGGCACAGAAAGAACCGTATACATCGTGGCACGACAATCGAGTGCAAAAATGTTAACATGTTCACAATATTGTGACGTTCTAAGTTTATTGCACACCCAAATATAGATAGATAAATAGTTTAATGACATAAAACGTCCACACGAGACCGATGTCAAAATAACAAATATATATAACAATGTCAACAATGATTCAACATAATACATATACTGTAGTAACTATTTCATTATTATATCAGCAGAATCTGACCTTTCTTTGAAAAATGTCCGGACCATGTTGCAGATTATGTTGCATGTATGAGGCTCGTTATTTTGCATTATGTATTGGAATTTTTGGCCATCATTCAATCCAATAAATTTATCACGCATCATCCATATCTCACAGAAGAAGTGTTTACGCATCTTATCATAATTATGTGTTGCAGCGCATAATGAAGTGTTCTTCATTCTCAACCTCCATGTTACATTTCCTACAAATTCTTTCATCAAGTGACACTTTTGGCTGTTTATGGCGACCCTTTTCAATTTCCAAGTTATGATTACTAATTCTTAGTTTACAAAACATAATTTGTGTGTCGATATTCTGGACAATATTAAGATAAGGTTCTTGTGTATAATGTTGTTTGACTACACGGTACGTCCTTAACTTATTCGCGCCCGAACATTTGTCATCGTTGAAAATATCAGTTTTATAATTCTCTATGTGGCTTTCTTTCAATTTGATTTAAATGTCATTTATCTGTTTGTGAATTGAGGCATTGGGAACAATTTCATTTAATTTTGGAATTCCGAGTCTCACTGATTCATGTTCAGGGATGACAAATTCATCACTGGACATAGCTGCAATATAGATGAGTGAATGTGGATCTGATTCAGAAATTCGCTTTGTGTATTTGATAGCTCTTGATAGAGCATCGATCACTATCGGGTATCTCCCGTGCTCGGCCCTAACTGCATGGTTTGACGCCTGTTTGCTAACTCCGAGTACAGACTTACAAAACTTTATGTGAGTAATTTCACACGGTATTGTGTTTAATCTGTTCAAATTGATATCTGAAGCCCATATCTTACATCCGTAAAGAATAATTGGCTTGATGAGTTTGTCAAAGAGTTTAACCCACAAATCAACAGAGAACAGAGAATGTTCTCGAAGAGACTTTCTCAACGAGAATACTGCCTTCATACCTTTAAGTCGCATTTCAGCATGTGCCTTTTTAAATATAATGTAGCTTGTAGTGCAATGAAATTAGGTTAATTTTGCATCATTTAATTGACCCAATTAGTGATTTATGTATAATATATCATGGTATTGGATGGGTTTAAACATTATTTATTCTTTGTAAGTTCAACATAAACAATTAGAAACATTTGATATAAAACAAATACATTGAAGGATCGGATCCGACAACAAGAGTGATCGTTTCCGCGGATCTGTCTCGCTATCATACCAAGCCTGTACCAAGTCTGTTATTTACAGAATTAGGTCTATATAGGGTGAATTTATAGTGATACTATCCCGCACAGCTGGCTATCATACCAAGCATGTACCAAGTCTGTTATTTACAGAATTAGGTCTCTATATGGTGAATTTAGTGATACTATCCCGCACAGCTGGCTATCATACCAAGCCTGTACCAAGTCTGTTATTTACATAATTAGGTCCCTATATAGTGAATTTAGTGATACTATCCCGCACAGCTGGCTATCATACCAAGCATGTACCAAGTCTGTTAGTTACAGAATTAGGACTCTATAGGGTGAATTTAGTGATACTATCCCGCACAGCTGGCTATCATACCAAGCCTGTACCAAGTCTGTTATTTACAGAATTAGGTCCCTATAGGGTGAATTTAGTGATACTATCCCGCACAGCTGGCTATCATACCAAGCCTGTACCAAGTCTGTTATTTACAGAATTAGGTCCATATAGGGTGAATTTAGTGATACCATCCCGCACAGCTGGCTATCATCACCAAATTCACCCTCTGGGGAACTCACTCTGCTTAGGCCTCATCTCCTGGGTAGTATATATTGTATCAAATTAACATTGTTTTAGTTACTTCGGTTACTTTAGTTAATCCAATGACCCAAATCGATCTGCAAGTCATGTCTTAATTAAATAAATTAAATTAGTGCACACACATTGGTTTATTTTTTTTACGAAATACAGCAAAATACAAAAGATTTAATAACGTTGAATGACAAATATCTCGTCCTTAAATCAGGGGGGGGGGGGGTCGGAAAAAATTTCAGCACGTATGGCATTTTTTCCCTTTCGATCATTTTTTTACCCACCCACCCCCACCGCCAATTTTTTTTCCGTTTTCGGCAGTTTTTTCCAACCATTTTTTGACACCCTTTTAACACTAAAACAGAGATTTGCGGGGGGAAATTCACTGTAAACAGCTGTATATGAATTTCTGTGCATACTATTTATCATGGATGTTAACATGGACATGTAAATAGGAATGAGTCCTTTTGAGGTCATTCGGCCAAAAAAACATGGCTGCCAGCGGCCATATTGGATTTCAAAATTTGCAACAAAATACAACACGATAACTGCCTGCAGTCTGTTTACAGTTAGAATTACATTATTTCTCTCATTCAAAGTGGTTTTGAAGCCCAACTCATTGCCAAAACACTAAAAAACAAGCAGGAAATTATTTTTTTAGTTGCGGAAAAAATTGCTTGTTGGTGCCTTTGACCACCCACCCACCCCGGCATACGTGCCGGAATTTTTTTTTCACCCCCCCCCCGCTTAAATTGGACAATATGGACCGATTACGTTGATAGCGTCATCGGCTTCTGTGGAAAATGTAACAGAAAAGGTGTCATGATAAACTCTGCCTAAGTGACCAATTGGTTGATTAATTAAAACAATATCAACTGCTACATTGTAGCATATACTACAAGCTACCGTATTCGGATGTGCAACAAAAATATAGAACGACACATTGGTGAGACATATTAACTTTAATGTTCTCCTTTCTCGTTTTACCGTAGCATCAAACTCGAGCAATGCATGAGGTTATCCAGTCACCAAAATCCATGCAGTGTTTACCTCCCCTGATGACACGATAAGACATGCAGGGTTTACCTCCCTCGATGACTCGGTAAGACCGCTGCTACCGGCGACATTTTACCCACATTGTGTGGATTTCCGCGATATTAAGACATATACTAAGCCAACAGAGTAACATGTTGCCCTTATTTTAAAGTACACAAAATATTGAACAAAATTTGGGTAATTTTGTACCTTAAAGGCCCACTTAATTATCGAGTCACTGATTATTTGTTTAATAACAACCTGTTCCATAAAATATGATTAAAATACTATAATTCATCGTCATTTGAAAAGTCTGTGTCTCAGAAGATGCCCATAGAGAAATAGGAAACAGCTGAAATCATACAAAGATTACCCCCGTTTTGACTCCAAGAATGCATCATAACTTAAACTAAAAATGTATTTTCAATGGAAGGGGAATTCACAGTTTATTACACCGGATAAGTTGATAATACAATGTTTTGGAGCTTCCCCTTTCAAATGGTATATAATATGTTTTATATATGTGATCTGGGGGTTCGAAAATTAAATGGACCTTTAAGTTTAGAAAATTGCATTAGAACCAAATACCAATATTGCGAAACGGTGTGATTTGTTTCTCCGATTATTTTATCAACACAAACGTCTAAACACACATGGACCACATTGTCACAACAACATGCATGACAAGTCAAACACATGCAAAAGTTCTAATTTGCTGCAATTGTGAAGCGTAAATCGTCCACAAAACTAAGGCTCTAATTCTCCATTCTGTCATTCAGTTTTCAGTGCGGGAATTGTTCTCAAAGCACGTAGGAAACTTAACTTTGTGAAGATCGATTTCGCCAGGAAAACCCCGCGCTAAATATAGAAAACCCCACACTAAATATAGAAAACCCCACACTAAATATAGAAAACCACACACTAAATATAGAAAACACTAAATATAGAAACCCCACACTAAATATAGAAAACCCCCACACTAAATATAGAAAACCCACACTAAATATAGAAAACCACATGTATGATTGGTACGCTCAGGGGTCAATACTATGAAACTTTTTCTTTGTAAGAATCTACAATTGTTTGTAAGAAATAACAATTTATCATTCCGCCAATACTATAAACCTACGATTACAAACATAAATCACAAATAGTACGTGTTCTTTGTATTTACAAATATCTCCAATCACAAAGAATGTTCGAGTACTATGAAACATAATTTTCACACCTTAACCCGGATAATATATCTATCTATGATACGCAGGGACGTGGGAACAAGGGGTCGATTCACCCCCTCGTGAAAATATTTTGTCAGCTGGAAATCTCAAGTACAACCCACAGGGACGTCCCGACAAGGGGGTTGGGTTATGTTTCTTGCCCCAAACATTTTATCAACACGATCAACAGCTGGAAATTTGATACCTGGAACAACATGAATTGGAAATTTTACAACAACAATAGGTTGAACTTGTTCTGTTATTCAGTTTTTCCAACAATTTATTAGGGGGTATGTGTTTGTTTTAGACCAACATTTGCATATTTACCACCTTTGGTCAAAAGTTGGGATTGAAATGGCCTATATATATATAATTTGTCAAACCTCAGCTTGGACGTGAGGTAGCAGTATGTGTTCCTTGTAACTACTGAAATTACCCAATTTATTGAAAAATACAACGCTAAGGAACTTGTCTAGAATGTCTATATAGGGTGTCAAACATAAATTGTCGCTTTTCACATCCTTAAACCGGAGCATATACCCATCTGATTCGTAGGGATGTAGCGCCCCCTTATAAAATGTGTTATCAATGGAAATCTCATAAACAGGGACATGGCGATAGTGGTCTTGGGAACACGATGACTGGTGAGTAGTCGCCAAATCGCATGAGTCACAACGTCTCTGACAAAAGTTAGTGATTGATACAAATAGTGAGTGATACTCGCAGTGACGTGACAAGATGCTCTCTTCGATGCGTCAACGTCGATATCCAACTGTATCTCCCACCCCTCAATTAGAAACTTCTATTTCTGTGAAATGTAATTGGTTACCCCGGTTGGCTTCTGATTTTCAAGCTGTAACAGTAAGTTGTCCACCCCCCAACTGACTAAATATGACTAACTTAGTGTTAGTCACAAACATTTTGAGTAACTTTGGTCAAGTATTGGAATTATTTGCACATAACTCAGCAACTTTAATTTTCGCCTTCCAATTGACTAAGAAAAGTTATGACTAAATCCTGGCAATTTTGACTAATTAGTCGTCTTGAATTCCCATTTCTTAGTCGTTATGACTAACACCACCCTAGTAATTTTGATTAATGTTATGCCTCAGTCATGTTGGCTGAACTAAGTCAGTCATCCTGAGGAAAAAAGTTTGACTAACATATGTTAGTCATATTGACTAACTTCTGTTATCAGCGTAGAAAAATTAAAATACTTTCCTCTTGATATACGATTCCATCGCTATGTGGAATGTATAGGCATTTTTTTTATTCAAAGGGTGCATATGGAAATTATAGGATGGACACCCCATCGCCAAACTGAGCCCATATAGCCACGTCCCTATCTAGATTATAAGATATCGGAGCAGTTTGAAATTATAAAATGACCACCACTCCTTTTGGTTTGGTTTGGTTTATTAGGGTTTATCGTCGTTCTAGCCGCTAGGCGTTGTCGTTGTCAAATTTACGGGTGGAGGAAAGACCACGCAGAGACTTGATTTCACCGAGAAATCGTCGCACTGCGTGTAGAAACCACCGACCCCGGAATCAACCGACAAACTTGCCCAGATACACGATTCCGGTCACCCTCCCTATGAAGGGGTTCGAATCAGCTTCGTCAGCGCTGGACGGCCTGTGACGGTGTAATGCACCTAACACTCTACCGACTGGACCACCGGGGGGTCCCCATCACTCCTATAACCGAGACCATTAGCACGTCCCTGCTTCGATACACCCCCGATAAAATGGAGCCACGTTACTGCCTCGATGTGTTATGATAAGAGTAGCGGATCAGTTTGAAATCATAGTATGGTCACAATATATATAATGCTATACCATCAAAATAATATTTTATTTTCACAAACTGAATGGTTGTAAATTTGTAATTTGTAAAAACAATGATACCAAATTGGTTGTAGTACTCGTTATTACACTGACTTGTACTTACATACACACACTGCAAACGAACAGTTTATTTGTTAATTTTGCGCAGACAAGTGGTCATCAACTTAGCAATTCGTGAACCGATTGGACAGTTCTGATAAGCGATCAACTCTCAACTTATGATTGGTTATTTCTTTTGTAACGTTGGCTTGCCGTGATTCAATATATTGTGAATCACTCACAGGCAAATGTTTGTCCGTAAGCAATCTACAATAATCAACAGTAGATCTTTGTGAAATTTGCGAGATTTTGTTAGCTCATCGTTTCATAGTACCGGCGTTATCACTAATCACAAAATAATAGCACGCATTGTAACTTCCCCAAATCAATTGTTGTCAGTTATTTTAGCTCTATATACATGTCCGTCTAATTTGAACTCGTATTCAGATAACACTGATAACGGGTGCATGGGAGCAGAGTGGTGATTTAGTTTTTTCCAAGTTTTACAGCTGCGTTTTAGGGGTTTCACCTCTCGCCCAGTCTAAGGTATTACAATAATACGGCTACATTTTCCCTGTACTATGAATCCACTGTGATAGTTAACACAAATTTGTAATTACAAATTAATAAATACAATTTGTATTTACAGGTATAAAATTGTTCATAGTATTGACCCCAGGTATTTATTTTCAGTTTACATGAACTCTTATGTCGTTCTGTCTATTTACTATTAATAAACTTCCGGGTTTTTAAAAAAAGTTTACAACAATAAACATACACTACAAACACTTCAGGTGACAGTAATTATAATTGCAAAATAGAAAACTGATCTCGATGTGTTACGATTATATTACTATTAACTTCCGGGTTACATATTAACGTACAATAAGCACACTTCATGAATACTCTTGGCAGTGTAACATCTTCTTCGGCTAATTTGTCTAAATTAGTCAGATATCTCGCGCTATCGTATATCTAGCAAATATACAGAGTTGCATAAATGTATTATTGTGGTGTCTTCATTGACGCGGGAAATTATCAGCGAGGTCTCAAATTATGCTCGCTTTTATTGCACCCAACCTGGTTTCGGGTATCATAGTATACTGATAGCATCTGTAAAGCGCCTTTCCCATGAGGCCCAAAGCGCCCCTGATGAGTATAGACACTCAGTAACCATCTACTGCTCCCCGGGGACAGGGGGAGGTACAGCCGAGAGTATGCGAGGATACCATATGGCTAGCATACTGACAAGATCTTTCACTGCTCATTATCAGGTACCCTTATAACGTATTGATGGTGCAAAGCAGACACAGTACGAGCGACCTTGCTCAAGGGTCACAACTTGGCGCGACATTCAAACAGTGTAGAATCCTACATCGCTCAAAG
Source organism: Siphonodentalium dalli (assembly GCA_032622095.1). Lineage (NCBI taxonomy): Eukaryota > Metazoa > Mollusca > Scaphopoda > Gadilida > Siphonodentaliidae > Siphonodentalium > Siphonodentalium dalli. The sequence continues at coordinate 42,793,369 of CP136066.1, forward strand.
CTCAAAACCTCACAATAGACCACCAGCCGGCTGCGAACTCACCTCGCTGTGCGGGAATTATGTCATTTTCCAAAAAAATTCATGCGTTACTTCGATGACGCCATTACATTTATGAGGACAAGCAAACTAATTATTCTTCATAACGTGGGCTAAAACGTATATCCTTTTTACAAATTTTGTATCAATAACAGTGAATTATAGACGATAAAAACGTGCTAAATTCACAATTACGTCAGTTAGGTCGATTGACGTCCCTAGTTACCTGCGCAATATGCATATAAAATTACATCATAAAAATAGTACTAACCTAATAAAGCTACGTTGACCTAATAAAGCAACCTTGAAGTAATAAACGTAACGTGTATTAGGCAGGCTTTATGTAGGCACTAGATGTTCATTTCTACTCCACGCGCATGCAACGCTATAACGAAAAATCCATTTGACTGACCGCCGTTCCAGTTCAACAGTTCAAAAATACTATTCAGTTCTTTATCTGGAGCACTACAGAATATTCTCCCAAACACAGTGTAACTGATTTCTAACGAAGATTGTCGGGTGCAGATTGTGCAAATGACTTGTAATCGATGGGCCATAACCAAATACAGCACTCGTATGACTAATGTGTAGGTTTTCTACACAAAAATGTGTAGCCATCCTACACAATCATTCATTTTTTTTTATCTTAAACATATTTGTGTAGTATATATACGAGTAGTTTCATATACGTGAGAAATTTCGTGAGAAAATTGTTCAAAAATATTTGTAAGCGACCAACGCAATGAGTTCATTCGACCCCGGGCGAAGACTGGATATAGTGCGTCTGACATTTGCCGAATGAGGTCCCCAGAGGGTGAATTTAGTGACATTATCCCGGACAGCGGGATAGTGTCTCTACATTCACCCTCCGGTGACCTCATTCTGCTTAGGCTTCATCTTCTGGAAAGTGTCTATAGTCTCAAAGTAACATTGTTGATAGTTACTTTTTCCATTCTGTTCAGTTTCTATATCCCCTTATTTCAGAACATAAATTGAGACGACTAATGGGTGAATATTACCAACTTCAACTGAGGAACTTCAATCTGATCCTAGATCAACCATAGCAGTTGAGGTTTTAGCAGAATGAGGTTTCCAGAGGGTAAATTTGGTGATGTTAGCCGTTGTGTTGGATAGCATCACTGAATTCATCCTCTGGGGACCTCATTCGGCAAATGTTAGACATATTATATATCCAGACTTGCCCCGGGCTAATTGCATATAGTTCTAACGACGCGTATTCGAGCGGAACTCAATTAGTCAATTATGACGAGGATAACGTATATATACATGTAGACCCTGGTCAAGTGTTCCTCATAGTCTGCTGTGATGTTGGTGAGTCCTGCTGAATTGCAATGATGCTGGTAGAGCAAACTGATGCCGTTACGAAAACAGTTACAGTTATTTTTTTTCGAAGGTTATCATTTTCGCTGTGTGGAATCATGTAGTTTTTCTTCTCATGTATAGTTATATATAGCTGTGGTACATATTCTTTTTATAAGCATTTTTGTTTGATTATAGAGCTGTTTTCCGGGTTATAGTTTAATGATAGAGCTGTTTTCCGGGTTTAAGTTGTTCCAGAAGAGAGTTCAGAGTCGGGGAATTAAACTCATTTATTTGTAGATAGTTCAAAAGATTCAACAGCAACAATGTAAACATTCACACAATGTACATACTGGAAGTCCAATATCATACGAAATCAACCATCCTCACAGCGAAGAGCTCCGAGAGCACATATATATCTCCGGAACAATAATTGACCCCACCCCAATAATACTTAATCTTATAAGTATTATTTGGGGGTGGGGTCAAGTTTTGTTGCGTGCATGTGCTCAGTAAAGCCGTGTAGCAACATAGAATGGGGAAAATGTAACCCGCCAAACGAGGAAACCGCCGAAAGCGACAAAATGTCCAGATGCGCGCACATATTGCACCGCGAGCGAACCGCCGAAATGAAGATAAATCTCGTTTCATGATCTCGCTTTCGGCGGTTCTGTCGTTTTATTTCTTCGCCGCGAAATCTCGTTTGATTATTTCACTCTCAGAGCTTTCATCGAGGCGAAAAAATCAAACGACAGGACTGCCGAAAGCGATAATGAAACGAGATTTCGTTTGATTTTGTCACTTTCGGTGGTTTCCTCGCGTGGTGATCTGTGCGCGCAACCATGCAGACGTTGTGTCGCTTTCGGTGTTTTCCTCGTTACAGGTTAGCCCTAACAGTATTCCGTATAGAATATCTATCCATATTAAAAAGTACGTTAGCTTTTATCCATAGCATGTTGTGTTGTGTTACCACGTCAAACAATCGCCACAAATAATGCTCGAGGCATGACATTAATCTGTTTTATATAATTACAGGAACGTAATGGCATCGAGCGTGAGAAAGCATCCATAGTACGTATGTTACAATGCACAGGCAATCTAGAAATACCCAAAGCATGTCATGATGTCACACATATACCGACCACGCAGGCATGAATTATCGACAAACAATACAAAGTTATGTAACATAAGTGTAGCACAGAAAATGGCCGCATACGTCCAATTTAGAATTAGAGAGTCCAAAAATGTGCAATACTATACTTTACTTTCTATACCAAAATTCCTGCAAACGAATGCCTGTGTATGAACTGTGAAGTTTTGATTAAACTCATTATACGCCTTGTCACTGAAACGCGGCCATATTAGATCCATCCAGCCTCGTTCCGTGATTTTAGTGCTATTCGGATCACAGTTCTGTAGTAGCATTTCCATATATGGAAATGCTACTCCATAACTTTGACTTATAGCACTAAAACCTCGGAAAGGGGCTGGATGGATCCAATATGGCCGCGAGTCAGTGATTAAACTCATTGGAGAATAATTCATAATGAAAATAAAAGGTCACTCAACAGAATGTCCACCGACGAAGGTGGCAGGATTGAATGATTTGTGGGTTTCAGATCCCAATACTACAAACTGTAGGAGGAATTGATTGCACCAATATGACACAAAGTGCATATTCATAAAAAACATGAAACATTTCTATGTCGAAAAATAGCAATAACTCCGCCAAAATGACTCCGACTGAACTCAAAATCGCAGGTGCGCAGGTTCCCGTGCTGGTTGATATCTGTGCCCATGCAGTTTAAATTTTTTTTACTGGAAAATGACGGAATACAGGCTCGGACAAAAGATGCGCCCGGGATGTACGATTCTTTGTCGAAATAGGGCAATAACTCGCCAAATTTAGTCCGACCGAACAAAATATCACAGGTGCGTAGCTTCCCTTGCTCGTTGATATATGCGCCAAGTTAAAAAAAAAATTTACCCGAAAATGACTGAATACAGGCTCGGACAATGTTCCGGACGGACAGACACAATACAAAGAGGCACACACGGACGAGGGTCATTACTATAGTCCTCCAGCGGAATGTCGGGGACAATATGAACAAAGTCAATCTATTTGAGTCCCTATAAAAGATCATGGCTGACCTGAATCTCAAAATCATATCTACATAATAAGTGAGATCACCATATTGGATCCACCCAGCCCTGTTCCGCACAATCAGTGCTACATGGCCATGCTCTGGTGTAGCTTATACATGGAGCTTTTGAATATTCATGAATTCCATATATATAATTCATGAATATTCAAAACTCCATGTATGGAATGCCACTCCAGAACTTTGAAATGTAACACTTAAAGGGGTACTGTACTCAAATGTTGTTGTTGGTTTCTATAGTCACTAAGTCATAGAATAAGGTAACCAGATTTCCATTATTTGAAAGTCTGTTGAGTACGAAGTAATGTTATGGATGGCAGATTAGCCGGAATGCGAAAATACAAAATTGTCGTTGTCGAGTAATTTTTGTAGTTTTCAAGCAAATGTATCAAATAAATGTCATATTATATGTATACTAGTCACATATACTCACTTAAGTTATTGTATAGTCACCAGTCAGTGAGTGGCTTGAGTTTACGTCCCGTATCAATATAATTGTTTACACGATCATGTGTGCCACGCGTTGCCCAATCCACTATCCGTGAATTAATTTGATTACGTTGTTGTTACCGGGAATTTATTGATAATGGCTTATATTACCCCTTTATATATGGTAGCGAATAAGTGATCTCGCTTATTAGGAAGGAGTGATAAGATAGATCGATAAATCCAAGAACTATAAATATGCAGGATTTGGTAGCAATACAAAATTCCCAGCAATATTGGCCAACTTTGGTGGGGATACTGTATATCAAATCTATGCTAAGCCATTATATATATCCTTGGAATAAGCCCCATGAATAGTATATTTTATATTTCAGACAGCATGGTTGGCGTAAACAAATTTTGTACCTTGGTTTGTTTGTACACTATCGTAATGAGCGAACTCATGAATGAACAAAATACAACGGGTCTTCGCAAATTATATATGCGATTTCCTCAAATTAGTAAATCGCCAAATTTCGGACAAAACTTCACTTTAGATTTATTTCAGCGTTATTGCTATTAATACTAATATGAATCGTACTTGACACGTACTGGAGCAACCACACTTGCTGTGTATTGAATTTGCCTTTTATCGGCGACATAGCGCTAAGAATAATGTATGTAACATCACGCAGTGATCACGACGGAGATGACATGCCAACTTGAAAAGACGTGTCGTGGATTGTGCAATCTTGTCTGGATTCTGACCCTGAAATCCAAAAAGACGTCAGAAACCGTGTCATGACATCTTCATTTTTCGTTTTCATTAAGTTAACCAAAAATATTTGTCTAATTGAAATTAATGGACCTAAATCACATGTGAATTCTTCGTAAGTTGTGATTAGTTACTTTCATTTTCATCGCGATGCTTCATTTCCAATTCCGCGTTTTTTTTGTTGCAATCTCCACACTTTTGCTAACCGGATGTCACGTGATAATTTCTCGAAAATCCATACCCGCGATCTAAAATAAATCACTGATGGATATAGAATTTTTTTTTTACATAATTCACCTGCCTTATGTATAAGCACCCTTGGTGGTTGCTATTATTAGGTGTTTGATGCTCAAGCAGAATGTTCTGAACTCACAATGTAGTTTGGGGGTATACATATAATACACCACGTTACACATATACATGTATAACGTTCTGAACTCACAATGTAGTTTGGGGGTATACATATAATACACCACGTTACACATATACATGTATAACGTTCTGAACTCACAATGTAGTTTGGGGGTATACATATAATACACCACGTTACACATATACATGTATAACGTTTTGAACTCACAATGTAGTTTGGGGGTATACATATAATACACCACGTTACACATATACATGTATAACGTTTTGAACTCACAATGTAGTTTGGGGATATACATATAATACACCACGTTACACATATACATGTATAACGTTTTGAACTCACAATGTAGTTTGGGGGTATACATATAATACACCACGTTACACATATACATGTATAACGTTTTGAACTCACAATGTAGTTTGGGGGGTATACATATAATACACCACGTTACACATATACATGTATAACGTTCTGAACTCACAATGTAGTTTGGGGGTATACATATAATACACCACGTTACACATATACATGTATAACGTTCTGAACTCACAATGTAGTTTGGGGGTATACATATAATACACCACGTTACACATATGCATGTATAACGTTTTGAACTCACAATGTAGTTTGGGGGTATATATATAATACACCACGTTACACATATACATGTATAACGTTTTGAACTCACAATGTAGTTTGGGGGTATACATATAATACACCACGTTACACATATACATGTATAACGTTCTGAACTCACAATGTAGTTTGGGGATATACATATAATACACCACGTTACACATATACATGTATAACGTTTTGAACTCACAATGTAGTTTGTGGGTATACATATAATACACCACGTTACACATATACATGTATAACGTTCTGAACTCACAATGTAGTTTGGGGGTATACATATAATACACCACGTTACACATATACATGTATAACGTTCTGAACTCACAATGTAGTTTGGGGATATACATATAATACACCACGTTACACATATACATGTATAACGTTCTGAACTCACAATGTAGTTTGGGCATATACATATAATACACCACGTTACACATATACATGTATAACGTTCTGAACTCACAATGTAGTTTGGGGGTATACATATAATACACCACGTTACACATATACATGTATAACGTTCTGAACTCACAATGTAGTTTGGGGGTATACATATAATACACCACGTTACACATATACATGTATAACAATGGAAATTAATATTGTGCACGTATCAGGGTTGGGGTAATCGTAATCAGTAATCGTAATCAAAGTAATCGATTTCAAAATTTAGAGTAGTCGTCTGTAATCAGTAATCTTGACATTTTGTGATTACAAGTAATCGTAATCGTAATCCATTACTTTCAAATGTACCTGTAATCATGATTACATTTTGATTACTTTTACTAAAATATCCATATGTATGGCTATTGGATATTCATAGTCTCACACTGTAGTACTGTGGTGTGTGTACATTATACAAACAACATATCAGAAAGTTAGTACAATTTTTTCATGTGTTATGTTAGTGGTACACTGTGTACATTCTGGCAGTGGATGTGCCACGGATATCTAATTATCTATATAATATACTATATATACATTTTGGGTGTATGAGCGTGTGTGTATGTATGTATGCATATGTATATAAATTATGTTAAAAGTAGTTATACATATCCACTGACTCTTGTTTGTTTAAACTGATTGTATTTGGTACTATAGTACATATATAGTAATGGAAATTGATCACCGGGAGTCCTCATGCTATTGTAAATAATGTATGTATTGTAAATTTGTTTATCCATACCTGTATGTTTAAGGTGATGAGAATAAAGAATTGAATTGTACCATTAAAGATGCCTTCCTATTTAACACCATAAAACCAACATATGTACCCTTTCTTTACCATAAAACAATTAGCTATGACCCACGGGGCATTAATAGGGGTGGTGGCGGCCAGATATCGACTTTCAAAATAGGGAGTTAAACACGTTTTCAATATTTGTGAGCCCAGCAAAAATTCAAATGATCACCGCTTATAAAGAGCGTTCATGTTTCTGTCGTCAAAAAACAGGTGGATAATAAGGGCGTTCTCAATTATGAGCCTTTGTGATATTTTCAACGATGACAAATGTTCGGGTGCGAATAAGTTAAGGACGTATCGTGTAGTCAAACAACATTATACACAAGAACCTTATCTTAATATTGTCCAGAATATCGACACAAAAATTATGTTTTGTAAACTAAGAATTAGTAATCATAACTTGGAAATTGAAAAGGGTCGCCATAAACAACCAAAAGTGTCACTTGATGAAAGAATTTGTAGGAAATGTAACATGGAGGTTGAGAATGAAGAACACTTCATTATGCGCTGCAACACATATGATAAGATGCGTAAACAATTTTTTTGTGAGATAGGGATGATGAGTGATAAATTTATTGGATTGAATGAAGGCCAAAAATTCCAATACATAATGCAAAATAACGAGCCTCATACATGCAACATAATCTGCAACATGGTCCGGACATTTTTCAAAGAAAGGTCAGATTCTGTTGATATAATAATTAAATCGTTACTACAGTATATGTATTATGTTGAATCATTGTTGACATTGTTATATATATTTGTTATTTTGACATCGGTCTCGTGTGGACGTTTTATGTCATTAAACTATCTATCTATCTGTGTTGATGACTGGTTTGGTGGATTTTCGCGATGCCTATATGACACGAATGATGGTGAGTGCAAATATTTTTCATTTTTTCTTGTGCCTGGTTAGCAAAACACTGGCTTATAGGAAATTCTGACATGCGCGGTACAATATACCCGCTGACTTGTTCCAATTTGCCTTTCAGAAATATACCGTATAACAGTCAGAATATATAATTCGAAAAACAATAACAGTAAGGTTTCTGATTAAATAAGGACCATATTTCTGTAGAAAGTATATGGAGATCAAGCAACCATAACTGGAATTATCAAAAAAAAATATCAGAATTTCATTGCCGAAGCAGGTCTACTGTATACAGTTCGTAAAATGTGCGGTCGGAACCCGAAATCGAACTTTACCTGTATTTTATGGTTGTAAACCTGCAAATCAATTTCAGATAATATAATCAACATTAACTAAATTCATCATCCAGAAAATAAATTCGATCCAAAATTCCAACAAAGTTCGTCTCGGAACAGACATCGAACTTGAACTGTATTTTGCAGTAGTGAACATACATACCAAATTTCATTGAATTAAGTTAAATGGAATTTTGAACGGAAGGCCAGACCAACACAAGAATCCTAATATATGAATGTACACATATGCACCGACATCTGCGTTCTGTCACTTACTGCAGCTGTGTACCCTATGTGTCGTTGTACTAATGTGCACTTTTCGCAACGGCAATTTATCAAACATTCAGCGATGCAGTGAACACACAGCACACTGTTAAATTAAACATTAAAAATATAAAGATACCACCAGAGTGGGCATCAGATAAAAGTAAGTGCGTTTGAAATGGAATTTTCAGTTTTGTCAACAATAAATTATTTTCATTTCATTTCAACTTTTGTTGGGGTCGGCCATTTTGAACAAAATTAAATGACACCATCAAAATCAAATTTGATTATGTAACCATTTAGACATTGAATAGTTAAAAACAAAATGAACAGCAATTCACACTAAACATCAGAATTAATGTTAGACATGGCCATATTTCATTTTAGTAATTTATATGTAGGTAAAACTCAACTGTATATAGCCTTTTTTCGTGCATAAAAATGATACAAATGTGACCCGCCAAATCAAATCCAGACGGAAGGCGGGATTTTTTTACCCTGTGCCAATGCATTCTCTTATATATGCGAGTCGACCATAGGTCGCCTCGCATATATAAGAGAATGCATTGGCCTAACAATTTTTTACAATTTTAATAATTTGTTCTTGTATTCTTTAACAATTTTATAATTTCACCCATACAGAGCCCCAGACAAACATGAGCAGACGACACTCTTCTATGTGCTTCTATATATATATATATATATATATATATATATATATATATATATATATATATATATGTGTGTGGGGCTCCCTGCAGGGTAATGGATGTTTTTTTTATTTTATGTCCTAAAAATTGTAAGAAACATTTATTTAAAAAACATGATAAAAAATTGTTAGGCCAATGCGTTCTCTTATATATGCGAGGCGACCTATGGTCGACTCGCATATATAAGAGAATGCATTGGCACAGGGTAAAAAAAATCCCGACTTCCGACTGGATTTGATATGGCGGGTCACAAATATTCAATAACTATCATGTTTTGTGTTATTCGTATTATCTACAAATGTGCATATGTTCATTTTAATTTTGGTTGGCATTTTCATTGTTAACAAATGTTAAAATGTCGCTATACCCTTCAAGACTCAATGTTGTTGACATTCTGCTTAGAATTATCTGCACCAAGACATTCGTTTCTGTCCCGGGACCCCCCAAAAGAGAACAGCATATTGTTGTGGAGATAACTCAAATAAATAAATTAATTATAAATTGTGAAGAAGACATGATAACTTCCAGGACCCCACCCCCCATTTATAGCATACGATGTCTTACTGGCTCCAACTTTTAATAGCATAAATGGTTGATCAGCAGTAGTCCCTCTTTCATCAGATTTTGTCAATTGATGTATATTCAGATCTTTTGTCACATGATATCGATGAACATTGAATCTTCTGTTGAGGTTTTGAACCTAAATCAATGTTTAGTAACTCCATTTTGTGATATCCCGACCTGGTAAATGTCATTTCCATCTCTTTCGCTCAGTAACATCGAGATATTCATATTTTGTTAGTAAGCAAAAACAAATAACACATCTTCCTCAAATATAATGTTCCGCGACTCGAATCAAATATTTTTTACCCCCGAAGCCAAAGAAATGGTACTTTAGGAGCGTCTGATCGGATTGAGTACCTTTAAAAGCATGTACCTTTAAGTGATAACAAATTGCAGTATGTCATGGTTCTTCTGTATATATAGTACCATAAGTCTCAACTTCTCAAGATCACCTTATACGTATACATGTATTTGTCACATTCCAGTTTTGCCTATTGATGCTTTGGCACAGAGGTCACATTATCACATTAATACAGGAAAGTTTTGTATTTCTTTGATGATAATTAACCCTTGGGCTTTCCCAAGACTGTTACTAGTACGGTAAATCTGGTTATTGTCTTCATTGTTCTGTTATGTCAATCTACCTTAAATTAAGTTAAATTAAAAACAAATGTGCTAATGATTTCTCACGCATATACAGCCAATCACTCTATATTTATCACTTATTGTTAGAAACCAAATATACAATAAAATATCCACATATCCATACTTCTAACTGCAGGTCAACGAGCAATTGATTTTTATAAGCTTTATGTCCCTAAATACACCCAACACGACCACCATACTAATGTAGGGGAAATAATACTATACTGAATTATGGATGGAAATTAGCAGTGCCTACAAACATTGCTTGGCAACTACAGGATGACATAGTCAAGCGATATAAAAAAAATTCCCAAGTTGAAAACTTTGCACCTAAAAAATAATGACAGAAATTTTAGTTGATTTGCTCTAGATGCATGCATATGTCTCTGGCTTGGATAATATCGAAACCTAGACCATCACTTGATTTTTCACAAACACCCATGCTATCAATGTCACAATGTCCCAAATACTCGTGTTGTTTTATGAGTCATGGTAATACAGAATACCGGACGATTATCTGCATGGCTATTGATCGACATATTTACGGTACGCCGATGAAGGCGTTGAACATTTTCAAACATTAACCCTTTACCCAACAAACCGGCCAAAAACGGCCAAATAAAGCTGCAACAGCCTAAATTATCTTGGGTCTGTCTCAATAAAACCATACAAATATGGATATCATTGGAACCGGCTCATTGACCACATTGTGATGGTTACAGTTATGCCCTGTGCCAATGCATTCTCTTATATATGCGAGTCGACCATAGGTCGCCTCGCATATATAAGAGAATGCATTGGCCTAAAAAAAATATTTTTTAAACACTTTTTACCATTTTTTCTTACATTCTTTAACAATTTTATAATTTTTAATGTATTAAGCCAATGCATTCTCTTATATATGCGAGGCGACCTATGGTCGACTCGCATATATAAGAGAATGCATTGGCACAGGGCCGTTCTGTTGGGTAAAGGGTTATAAAGACAGTATAATGTGCATGTTATTTTGATTTAGTACGGTACTTTTCGGAGCCCTTTGCCACCCTTATGTCACTACTATAGAGCGTGTGTTTTACATATCACAGTAGGTTCATAAAATTTCCCGAGGCCTTTATATAATTTTGTCTGTTCCTATACATCACAGAAAATGTATTTATCAACAATATTAAGTTGTTTTGCCCCAAGCCATTATCATTTTAATGTGTGTGCAGTTTGCAAGTGAACGTTTCTTCAAAGGCGGCAAAGTTATAGTACGAAACCCTAAAAACACTATAATATTCGGGCGTTGAATGCGGTTATGCGAGTTAGTGTTTTATCAGATAATGTTAATAATGTGGGTCATATAAAATCGTTCCGTATTGGAGACGATACCGTAACCGAGAACTATCACCTATGTTCGTTAACATCCAGTTCTGATTAAAATAATACTCAGACGAACCACGTACGTGGATCGTCTTGAGTATGATCTTAACCCTTTACCCAACAGAAGGGCCCTGTGCCAATGCATTCTCTTATATATGCGAGTCGACCATAGGTCGCCTCGCATATATAAGAGAATGCATTGGCTTAACACATTAAAAATTATAAAATTGTTAAAGAATGTAAGACAAAATGGTAAAAAGTGTTAAAAAAAGACTTAGGCCAATGCATTCTCTTATATATGCGAGGCGACCTATGGTCGACTCGCATATATAAGAGAATGCATTGGCACAGGGCATAACTGTAACTATCACAATGTGGTCAAGGAGCCGGTTCCAATGATATCCATATTTGTATGGTTCTATTGAGACAGACCGAAGATATTTTAGGCTGTTGAAGATTTATTTGGCCGGTTTTGGCCGGTTTGTTGGGTAAAGGGTTAATCAGAAGTTCACATCGTGCCATCGGGAAGTTTGCATGTATGACATATTATGTAGGTATTTCGTAATAGAAAATCACATGGCGCCAAACTATGAACGGCAACATGCGTATAAAATGCTAACGCTGGTGCAGCATTACATATTATGTGCCAGTGATTTTCTTATAAAAATGCGAGTCATGGCTTACAAGGTCAATGTAAATATTGTTAGGCCAATGTAATATCTTATATATATGCGAGGCTCCCTACACGTATATGAGGGATTCACTCTCTATATATATTGTTTATGCTTAAATCATGTCACATCCAAAAAAGTAATCCGACTTATGAAAACTAAAAACTCTTTTTAATGACGGAAATAAAACAAACATGTTGAAATTAGCCAGATTTGCATCGGAAATAGTTACCAAAGCAGCCATTTAAATTGGTTTAAATTGAATCTACATGCATGCCCTCCTGTACGTATATAAACATGGTCCCAGTGCAGCTTTCCCAGCTAAGTGTGTATTTAATTTAATTATATTTCTCTGTTATTATCTCGAATTTGTTATCTTTTTTGTGTGAGTTTCCCTACTTTATTTATCTCTATTATTTTTAAACTTTTGTTGACATTATATAATTATGATGCTATATATGTCCACCTCCAGTTCCACATATTAGTGGACGGAGAAAATAAAGAATTGAATTGAATTGGAAAAGACGAACTGGACATCGCCCAATGACTGCTCTAACAGATAAATAGAATCTGGACATCGCCCGCTGACTACATTCTCTTAGATTTGCGAGGCGACATAATAAATAATAAATTATGCTCGCATATATAAGAGAATGCTCTGGCTTACAAGGTGAAGGTAAATATTGTTATGCCAATGCATTCTCTTATATATGCGAGGCGACCTATGCTCTCATATATAAGAGAATGCACTGGGTTTTTCGTAAAATTTCAGGAAGCTTCATGGGTTAAATGGGTTAAAAGGGTTAAATGCGATGTGATCAGTCATAAGTTTCAGATCACACATAGGTTGTAGGTTACAGTACACCAATTATTCTCCATAGGCGACAGTGTTAAGGTCCGGGGCTATGCTCGATTTATTGTGAATGCTGGGACTTTCTAACCTAGTCAATTTTGAAGAATGGCCCTTAGGACCCAATATGACCCAAAAAAAATTAATAGGTACGTGTGGGTTTTCCATCTTTAAATTTACCGCTTTTGATACTACCCTAATTCCGCACAAAAAATCATCATCAAATTTTCAAACATACCCCCATTAAATCCCAGGTTAATTATTTCACCCACTCTGGATCAATATTCATCTTGATATAATATTTCCATGGTGGCTTTGATTTTTTCTTGTTTTTGCATTAATTTTATCCCAATCATAATCAACCATTCAGCTGCCAGATGTGATTTTATGCTGACTTGAGTGTGGGTGACAGCACACCAAGGGGGATAATTTTTTATAATTGGTGTACTATAACCTGTAGTCACAGTGAATTGGTTCATCTCCCCTTGTTGGTACATCATTTATCACATATTCTGCATGGGACCCATTGGACATATGTGACCCGCCATATCAAATCCAGTCGTAAGTCGGGATTTGTTTTACCCTGTGCCAATGCATTCTCTTATATATGCGAGTCGACCATAGGTCGCCTCGCATATATAAGAGAATGCATTGGCCTAACAATTTTTTATCACTTTTTTAAAATAAATGTTTCTTACATTTTTTAGGACATAAAATAAAAAAACATCCATTACCCTGCAGGGAGCCCCACACATATATAGAAGCATATAGAAGAGTGTCGTCTGCTCATGTTTGTCTGGGGCTCTGTATGGGTGAAATTATAAAATTGTTAAAGAATACAAGAAAAAATTATTAAAATTGTAAAACATTATTAGGCCAATGCATTCTCTTATATATGCGAGGCGACCTATGGTCGACTCGCATATATAAGAGAATGCATTGGCACGGGGTAAAAAAATCCCGACTTACGACTGGATTTGATATGGCGTGTCACATATATGGTTGTGTCCATACCTTTATTAAGGGAATGAGATATAAATGAATTGAATTGTATGTCGGGTGGGGTGTGTAGATATGCATGTTGATCGGTTTGAAGTGCGTTCAAACACTGGATAGATTGCCTGGTATTTTAATAGGCATTTTGACATGGAAAACCATGTGGTGCCATAATATGACAGGCAACATGATTATAAAATTGATTATAAAATGCACCGATACCAACACTGACGATACTAACATGTGCCTTCAAATACACCTTTATAGCGTTAGGCCATTTCTGAATTTGTTTGGTTCCGATCCCCTGAATGAGGTCCCCAGAGGGTGAATTTAGTGATGCTATCCCACAACAGCAGGCTAGCACCACCAAATTCACCCTCTGGTGACCTCATTCTGCTTAGGCCTCATCTTCTCTGGAAGGTTTCTTTATTATCAAATTTCTATAGAAACCTCTTCACATAGATTAAATTTCTATTTTAGTTCTGTTTCTTTGTATCTCCAAATTGGCAGACGACGCCTTGCACAATCGAAGTTCCCAATGGGTGTACATCACAATATTCACAATTTGAGAACTTCAATGTGGGTCTATGTCTCCCATAACATATGATGCCATGCAGAATGAGGTCAACAGAGGGTGAATTTGGTGATGATAGCCCGCTGTGCGGGATAGCATAACAAAATTCACCATATGTGGACCTCATTCTGCAAATGACAGGCACACTAAACTCAGACTTGCATTTGTCAGAAAGTTTGGCCAAATTGAAACTCCAAAATATAGGATTATTGAGAAAACAGAATCTGAAACAAAAATATAAGGACAAACCTAGTTTAAATATCAGCATTATAACAATTCAGCAGGACCCACCGCAAGCTTAGCCAATTAGGCAAAATAAAATAATACCTGTGTTTAGGGTAACCCAACACGCCCCTCCTAAAACGGGGCCACCTCTATGGGTGGCCATTCGGTCGGAAATTACATGAAATAAAAGTTAATGGTGGTTTGTGAAAACCGATAGTCTCCATTTTCAAAACAATAGTCGTTCTTGGATTCATTAAGAGACAATTCTGTTTTAATAGATATATATTCATGATCACTGTTGACCGATGCAGAATTAATGTTCTATTTTAATTTAATAGTATTCATTGTTCAACTAAATTATCTAATAACAAACAATTAGTATAGCTATCGCATATTCAATAAACGTACATTACGTTTCAATAGCCATATTTTATTAATCAATAGACATATTTCAAACCAATAGACGATTTCCCACGTTCAATGATTATCGTTATCAAACTAATAGACCTTATTGTAAAACTAATAACTTATTGTAAAACTAATAACTAAAAGCGTAATTAACTTATTGTAAAACTAATAACTTAATATAAAATTAATAGACCTTATTGTAAAACTAATAACTTATTGTCCCTTTAATCACTGAAATTTCGCTTATTGGTGAAATAACATTCTGTCTATTTTTCACTCAATACAATCAAAATTAATCGTTAGCGACTCTAGGATACAAAACCTTCTCAAGTATGACCTACATTATAAACATTTATAGATAGTAAGAAAACGGAAAAAAGTAAGTAACAAGAAGTAAAGGGCTTATCATAACTAAATAAATAAATATATGTACTGTCAGTTCTGCCGCCATCTATTCCAGAATTTCCCGAGCCAGGCAACACGCAAACCAAACTTTTCACATGTAACAGCATTTATTTTTTGCAAATTAGAGGATATTGAAACTTCACATAAGGGAAAAAGTATGTAACAAAAAAGTTAATTTGAGACTATATACTTCCCAGAAGATTAGGCCTAAGCAGAATGAGGTCCACAGAGGGTGAATTTGGTGCCAAATAAACCAAATTCAAATTAGTATATTCTCATTCTCATCATGACATGATATATAGAGATGACAAATATACATGTAATACATTATACATAAAATAGATATGGCGTTGATACTAACAATTAAGTACATATTTTCTAACGTTTACATATCATAAATATGGTCATATAGGGAAGGTTCGTGCTGTCTAAGTTGCTAAAAAGGGAGTTGGAGTGGGTTGGGTTGTGTTGGGAGCGATGAACTCGTCAAGTAGACGTTCGTCTTATATAATCGCATAATTTATGTAGGACAGTCACATTGTTGGAGTTTAATAGGAGAACAAAAAACTGTATGTACTTGGATTATCAGTCAATGAAACTGGCATATTTCGTCTGCGTAAGGAACTCCAGTAATTACATTCCATTAAGTGGTGATATTCGTCACCTAATGAATTAGTCCTACATAAATTACAATACTTTTATTCTTGTCAATATTAAGCCACGATCTCCACTGATCAAGCACTATAAAATACTCGCAATCACAACCATGCGTATCACCTAGTCATCGCGAAAATATTCGGTAATTTCCAAAACTTTACTTAATGGGCAATGAACTCGAACATATACTCAAAAACGATTTTTCCAATGATAATGACATTATGCGTCAATATCGGTCTATATGCTCACTCTCAAATATGCTTATTAGAAAGTTTTACAAATGTCGCCTAATGTGAAAATGTATTTATTTCAAATGTTCGTATCTCAATTATATTGTCCATATCTTTGGGTTAACTATACCAAACGTTGTTATGGAAAACACACAGTTTGTTATAATAATGCATATAGATAATTTATGGGTTATGATATATCAGCATGTAGTGCGAGTGTGATATTTGTAGGTGACAGAATGTTCTCTCTGACAGTGATGATTCGAAAGGGTGTGTACGGATTTCGTGAGAGAATTTTATAAACCTTAAACAGTTTTTTGAATGCAACTCCGATCTGATCCATCGGTCATTGAATCAACTTCTTTATTTTTAATTTGTAGATTATATGTTGTATGTATGAATGTATGACTATACATGGGCATATCTTGCCTGAAATAAGCACAATAAAAAAAGAGAACGCTCTTTATTGTCGCCTATTTTTGGATGACAGCCGCTCTTTATACAATTGGAATTTTTGCTAGGCTGACAAAAATTCAAATCGTGTTAAAACTTTCTATTTTGGGATTCGATATCTCGCAAGTAGTTCTAAAATCAAATGATAATACGGCAAAATCAAGTGGTAATACGGCAAAATCAAGTGGTAATACGGCAAAATTAAGTGGTAATACGGAAAAATCAAGTGGTAATATGCCAAAATCAAGTGGTAATACGGCAAAATTTCGTGATACTCAAGTGATAATACGGCAAAATTTCGTGATACTCAAGTGGTAATACGGCAAAATTTCGTGATACTCAAGTGGTAATACGGCAAAATGTCGTGATACTCAAGTGGTAATACGGCAAAATTTCGTGATACTCAAGTGGTAATACGGCAAAATTTCGTGATACTCAAGTGATAATACGGCCATATTTCGTTGAACAAAATGTTGATACATAATGCGTTTTGATAAATTTGATACCATAGTTGACAGCGGTTAGCATTATTTTGTTGCAATTAATCGATTCTGATTAGTAAAGCGTATTTTGAAGAAATGTTGTTATTGTTGGAACTTGATGATATGGGGACTGCTGATCGGATTGAGTACCTTTAAAACAATCATTTGTAATCACCACCATTCGTGTCACAAAGTCATGGCGATAACCTACAAAGCCATTCATAAGTAATACATCTAAAACGATACAAAAAAACTCATAAGTGAGAACGCTCTTTATTGTCTACCGATTTTGGATGACAGCCGCTCTTTATTGGATTTTTGCTAGGCTGACAAAAATGCAAATCGTGTTAAAACTTTCTATTTTGGGATTCGATATCTGACAGGAAGCTCGTATTAATGGGCTCATATGTCTAATCTAATTACTTTATGCTGTATACAACGTACAGATTGTGGTGGTATGTGTCAAATCGGAATGAGCATATTTAAATATACAGAAACATACCTTTTGCAATCGGAAAGTCGCGATATTCCAAACTCAATCCAAACTCTAGTCCAGGTGTGGTTCCTCTGGGTCGACCGTGAACGGCAAATGTTCGAAAAATCTCATAATTTATAAATTGTTGCCCAGCAAGAAGCGAGCCGATAAACTGTGAAATTTGTGCGCTTAATTGTTGAAATATCCGAGCGTAAACCTCAAAACCTTTTAAAAACTTTAATTGAACTGAAAGGATGGCGAAGTAAAATTATGAGTTAGATAAAAATCGCGGTGAATCAGAAGAGTTAACCTATCTTCGCCCGAATTAGCCATTATGCATTAGTGATCGTCCACACAATTCTCAAGTGTCTAATATTTAAAGTGCCTGTTGTTGTCAAGATTTTAAATTCAATTAAATATGATATATATTGGGACACTCGGCTATAGATTTTGATAAGTTTAATGACATACCATGCTTGTGTGTGGCGCTATTGATATTATAAATAAGGGTGCTGCAGAATTCACTGTAGCGAGACTAACAGTCTATAGTCTAAGTCACGTACAAACGGAGGCGAGGTCGGAATATACTGAGGAGTACACATCCATTGATGTCAAATCATAAGGTGTCAAGTATGAAGACACCGCGCCTTCAGATTTCTTTGCGAAGAAACATATATATATTTAGGTGATGGTGTAATATCGAAATATCATTACGTGGTGATGAAATCAAGTTTGTTATTTTGTGTACAGAATTTAACGACCTGCGAGAAATCTATAACCCGAAGTATTACTGGGAAAATTCTAACAAAAATAAAATTCTACAGATTGTTGTCACTGCTAAATATTAGTTTATTGAAAAGAGTGAGCATTTTCTTAAAATTGGCGTTTAAAAAGTTACCATGACGCTAGTATTATATTATATACTATATATATACAATAAATATATATGACTTTATACCATTCAAGAAACATATTCCTGTATGTATTAGCTTTATTTGCCTTTATTATTAATACATACAATATGATGGAAGAATTTATTGATGTACATACATGCATGTTAAGTATTGTTTGTCATTATTAATACCATACAATATGATGGAAGAGTTTATTGATGTATGTTGCAACTTCGATGTTGACTTTGCAAATAAACAATTCAAAAAAAAATAAAATATATATATATAAACCTTTGAAACATGGCATAAACTGTGGTGAGATTTCAATTTTAATAACAAATACAAAAACAGGCTGAGAGGGCTGAGAGCCATTTAAAATCCTCATCGGTCTCATGCACTCCCAAAATTCAAATTGCGCCCCCCCAGAGTTCCCAACTTTGTTTCAGTCGCATTTAACCCTTTACCCAACAAACCAGCCAAAAACGGCCAAATAAAGCAGCAACAGCCTAAATGATCTTGGGTCTGTCTCAATAAAACCATACACATATGGATATCATTGGAACCGGCTCATTGACCACATTGTGATGGTTATAGTTATGCCCTGTGCCAATGCATTCTCTTATATATGCGAGTCGACCATAGGTCGCCTCGCATATATAAGAGAATGCATTGGCCTAAACAAAAATCTTTTTTTAACACTTTTTACCATTTGCACTAATATGAAGCCTATAGTCGCGAAATTCAGATACTACATAATAGGTTGAGACTATACTAATTGCAAATATTCAAATCCCAACACCGAATGGCGCCAATAGCCACGATTCAACCGTACTGATCATGTGAATAATTGGAAGACAACGACCTCTATTTGTGGATTTGTGAGAGGAACGTCTCCGAGAGAAACTCCAATTTTGAGTCCCTAGGCGATGCTTGCGATGTCAAAACTGATATACCTCATATAGTTGATCCCAAACAGAGCCTTCTACAACGAATTCCGTTAACCCTTTACCCAACAGAACGGCCCTGTGCCAATGCATTCTCTTATATATGCGAGTCGACCATAGGTCGCCTCGCATATATAAGAGAATGCATTGGCTTAACACACATTAAAAATGATACAATTGTCAAAGAATGTAGAAAAATATTATAAAAATTGTTAAAAAATGTAAGAAAAAATTATAAAATTGTTAAAGAATGTAAGAAAAAATGGTAAAAAGTGTTAAAAAAGATATTTTTAGTCTAATGCATTCTCTTATATATGCGAGGCGACCTATGGTCGACTCGCATATATAAGAGAATGCATTGGCACAGGGCATAACTATAACCATCACAATGTGGTCAATGAACCGGTTCCAATGATATCCATATTTGTATGGTGTTATTGAGACAGACCGAAGATATTTTAGGCTGTTGAAGCTTTATTTTGGGCGTTTTTGGCCGTTTTGTTGGGTAAAGGGTTAAGATTTCCAGGTAAAGATCCCTCCAAAAACGAACGCAAATATTTTCAAAGCGATATTCAGAAGTACACAACGAGAACGAGAACCAAACGTTTTGCGAACCGAGTCTATTTATCTCGTCGTAGAAGCCCGATCTCCACAAGAGGGAACCAGTCATACTTCATTTCTGACTGCTGTTTTCTGAATCTCGCCCCTGATCAAGACTAGTGTTCCTGCTAATTTGTCTTTTTCGCTGTGTTCAGATAATCTGAACATATCAAGGAAAAGCCATTATGCGTATAAAACATTCAGAAACATAGTTATTGCGAAATATTTTTTTAAATAGTTGTATTAATTGTTAAAAATCGACTATAGGCAAGATGGTTATTCACGTCGTTTTAGAAACACCAGCTCAGGCATTATTGTATTTTTCATAAACACTGGTTTTTTCTCAAATCGCTCGGATTAGCAAAAAACCGCGAAAATGATAACTTTAGAAGGACCACCAGCATCATATAATATTAGGAGGGCCCTCTTGACCAGGGGTAAATATAGCCCGGGGGTTTTTCAGCATCACTGGCAAACCCACCCCCCAAGTAATTTTTTTTCGATGTGTTTTGACATGAATTCCCTCACTAAAATCTTATCCAGAATGGAGATGTAGTGTGGTATGTGTCTTGTTGACGATTTCCATATGCTATACTGAGCAAAATGACAGACAATTAGAACTCGTGTGTTGATTTGACCGATGTGTGTCATGCGTGTTGTTGTCCATTTGTGTTGATAAAATAATCGACGAATCAAAGCACAACATTGCGCGAAATAGTTTTTTATTATGGGGTTACGGGGTTCAGGTTTCAGAAATCGCTGGTACTATATACTAATCAATCAACCCCGGGTCCACACGGGGTTATGGTGTCACAAATCACTCTACTGTATATATTCTAAGCAATCTACCCCGGGCCTATATACACGGGGTTATGGTGTCAGAAATCACTGGTACTTTATATATATTAAAGAACGTAACCCGAGCACACAATCCTCTTGACATTTACGCTGTCACCCGAATAGCGCTTATAGTGTATATATGTTAATCTTATCTATAACCCGGAAGTTAATAGGATATAATACTATAATACATCGCCTCGAAAATGTCGACTCTCACCTGAAGTGTGTTTCTTATATGCTAATCTTTGTAACTCTATATCTATAACACGGAAGTTAATAGTATCATACTCTTATTATCTCAGCGTCAGTTAAGATTCGTATTTATCGACACATTTGGTCCACTGAATCGGGCCGAACTGTGACACACACAAGCGTTTCTATGTATAAATTAGGGCCCATGACCACAATGAGTATTGAATGAATCACGGTTGGTGTGTGAATATGATTTTCAAAAGATGTGTCGAAGCATAATGCAAATAAGTATAGAGGTTGCAAAAGTTTGAGAAATACGCCCTTAACACCAATACAGTCTATATTATTTTCGAGATGTGAATGCAGTTTGGGCGTATTGCCGTTTTAACAGTGCATATGATCGGTGGTTGCAAGTCATCATTGAATGAACTTAAGTTAACAAACTAGGGCGTGCGAAACATAATTATAAGCTGAATATCTAGCGATTATATTTTTCTTAAAACGAACAGGGTGCAGCCCAACTCAAAATGAAAATCTGCGCGAATATGTAAACATCGGAAGTCGTGCTTCGGCAACAATTGACATCTATAGCATAAAGAACTCACGCCCTGTAATCGGATACGGATAGTCGGATGATAAACACAGTTCGGAGCATAACGAACTCACGCCCTGTAATCGGATACGGATAGTCGGAGGATAAACACAGTTCGGAGCAGGAAAAAGAGTGGACAATAATAATCCCATTTTTTTACACAAAAAACTACTTTTGACGACAATAATTGAATTTACACCGATGCGGCAATTAATATTCTCTGATTTTTAATATGCTGCTGATTGTACTTAGCATACTTTATATACGTGCGATTGGCAGTATATATATATATTACGTACAATTTTTGCCAAGAATCTAACAAAACCTCTGTTTTATCCATTTCACGACCCAATTCCGGTGCTAATATCAAAACCCATTTATTGGGACATATATGTGGACAAATCACACACTGACAATTTTTTTTTAAATATTTTATTTTTTCATTATATTACACATTTATGTACAGAGCAATTAATATCTGATATTATTATATGATTATAAGTTTCTTTCCCCAATTCCTATGTTAAAACGTAAAGAAAAAATGAGATATCTAACGATGTTCACCTCATTAATGAAACAACAGGTTAATAACAGTTCTGAGTGACGTCAGATACTTCAAAGGTTAACATAACTTATCAGACCTGGAAACAGTCTGGGTGAACGTCGACTCTATATTTGAAATATAGAGTCTGGAGCTTATGTAGCCAAAACCATTTCTATTCAGCGAAGAGCTTCCCCAAAATGACGTCACGGATTAAAAAAAATACATCGATGATTGACAGGTGTCCCCACGTGTTATTTGTTGTGCTTCGCAATAGTAATGGCCTGTGTCGCGACATAAAATTACAGCAGATAATATTTGTCGTGTGTGCGACTATTCTTTTTAGGGAGATGAACTCGCTGCATCACCCGGAAAGCTGCATCCGAGAGCAAAAAATAAGGTCGTCATCAAAAATGATGCTTTAGAACTATTTAAAAGCATAAAATTAAGTCATTTCCTCGGTGTTAACTTTCAGATGACTTTTTTACGACAAATAATTTGATTTGCAAACCATGGTACAACAAAGTAAATCAAATACACGGACGTGAGTGAGTTCTATTTATATTTATGGGAGGCCAAGTTGGTACCATGCGCAGGCCTATCTATCAGGTCTAGCACATCCTTCAAATTAATCCGAATCGTACCGAATATATAATTTCGAAGCCATTGTTTCTGTCTGTTGTATTTGCAAGCATCGCTTTCGATCGGAGAAATTCCGCTCTGTTACTATATTTAGAGGTGACATTATGGGAGTCTCCGCCCACTGACACTTGTTTATTAACCCATACGGTTTCATTGGACGGAAAATAATTTACGCAATCAATCAGATTACGGAATCCCGAGGACTTGGAAATGAGATATCGATGTTATCCGTCAGACCTTATATTCAATGTTGTAATGAATATTTAGGTATGAGTTTACTCAGACTGACCTGGAAATAGATCAAGTTTTCCCATCGACGTTCAACGTCACAACGTCTTGTCCAATCAAAGTGTGTTTCATATAATAAAACAGTTATCGCATTGTTTCTTGGTTGACACGAGGAATTGTCAGCCCTTGGAAGTCAATATTCACCTCGGCCTACGGCCTTGGTGAATATTGTCTTCCCCGGGTTGACAATTCCTCATGTCAACCTCGAAACAATGCGATAATTGTATAACAACGATTGTATAGATATATAGACGGGAATGGTGGGGGGGGGGGGGTCGACATTCGTACACAACTCACACACACCTTGCACACATATTGATATATTAATAACATTGTATGCGTACATGTATACACTGGATGGTCACTGACATTAAAAAATGGAATGACAATCTATCCGAATATATCTATGGACTGTAACTCGGAAGATATTATATATTGTATTGTCTGTCATGGGTGTTCGGAAAGTTATATCGGAGAAACGGGCAATAAATTACGAGAAAGACCGCGGATCCATAGACAACAGATAAAGCAACCAGAATATCGCAAAATTGCACTGAGTGAACATTTGGATGAATGTGGAAAGAATGAATATTCGATCTTCCCATTCCAAAAACTGATCTCAGCAAACAGAATACGCCGAACCCGGTAGGAAGATTTCTACATTGATCACTTCCGAAGCAAGCTAAATGCGCTCAGGAAATGACGTTGTGTGAAGCTGAGTTATCTCCCTTGACACTATGACGTCATAATTCAACTTATCGTCTATTGAAAAGTGGCAATGCCTCGAAAGGCCTATAGACATTTTATTTAAATTAATTAATTTTCTATAGACATGTCTTATGTTATTCTTGGACAATATATAATACTGTGCACACGTTACTTTAAACTGTGAAATATATATATTTATGCCAGTTATATTCTATCTCAAACTTTTTCATGAACTTTGGACTGGTTTGCCGAATCTCAGATTGTAAACTCGGACTATTTACTGTTCAAGATAATTATGTTCCCTGCTAAGTTAGTTATATGCCCTATTGTTTGTTGCATGGCTTTCATTAGGTCCCCCCACTCGAGTTGGAAATTGTTCAGATCGTCGGAGTTCAGTGCAATATATCGATACGACTTTTATCGTAATTCAAATTCTCGAATGAGTAATTTCAGAGAGAGTTCGTCGGGGTTAAATTTTGTTTTATATAGATATTATTTCAGAATTGATAGTATAAAAAAGTTTAGTTTGTTGTTTTCATTGTGAGCACCAATCCCAAAAAGAATGTTTTTCCGAGAAAGCGAGATGCCAAGTTGATAGCGATCTAGTCAGGCCTGAGTGGTATTCACACTGACAACTTGTTGAAACATTATTTGTTCCAGCCATCGCGAACTCTTCATGAATCACCACAAAATAAATAGACCACTAGAAATTGTTGTTAACGCCAGTACGGAGAATATGTATTAAAGACATATTATGGACTTATTCAGGTGCGTGAAACTGATAAGCTAGCACTCAGATGCTATGCCAACTGGAGGAATGTAACATTCTACTATAACATCACCGAAAATCTGAATCAAATCGACCGTAATACTATATAGAAAACATCGTCTGAACTACGCTCAATTGTAAATATTTACATCTCGATTCGGGACGCAATACCGGCGATAAACTAACGAAAACGATCTCACCATCGAGAGTCGGTGCATTTAATTAATATATAGATTATTCTCCATTTCTATTTGATCACCCTGCCGGAGTGTTTCACATCACTTTAAGAGTTCTGAGAATGTGATGTTGAATGCTACAGATATACCGGAGTAAAACATTATCCTAATGATAGAAACAACTCTCGTTCGCAGAAAATAATAAAGTAAAACTTCGTAAAAAATAAATTTTAATCTAGTTGATGTCTTCTGGATATCAATATTGAATACATTTTATCAAAATTTAACACTTAAAAGAACCAGGACCTGACAAATATAGCCATTACAAAAAAAATGAACCTAATTATCAGAACTGTGTGGGAAACAGTTAGGTATGCCGTGGTTCTCGTGAGATTGCATTCACACGAGGACGGACTAACACAATAAGGGTGCATTTACATTGCTATATAACTGTACACAGATCTACACGCAGACTAGTCTTTTTCGGTCGGACCACATTAGAGTTAGGATCGCCAACTCTCAGGATGACCACGCCACCGATAATCCCGAATGCTATCACAACAATGTTGGACTCCATGCATGTCGCGCCTTGTGTGAGCTGGTCACTCTATGCACACACAGGCGGATACCAGTTGGTTTTGGACTTCCAGTCCTGCCCGGCAAAGCCCTTATCAGGTCTCTCTACCGGGAGAGGACTGGAAACTACCAAACCAGCCAGGAAGAAGCGAAAGAAAAAGACTCCATCCAGGAAAAAGAGAGACACAGAGAGATTGGCTGCGTGGAAAAAGAGGAAATCGACTGATACCACACAAGGCGACACCTCCCGCGTAGCCGAGATCGATGCACGCCCGAAGTGGTAATGGACTCTCCATCGCCACGGATAGACGCGGACACAT
Organism: Siphonodentalium dalli; assembly: GCA_032622095.1. Taxonomy (NCBI): domain Eukaryota; kingdom Metazoa; phylum Mollusca; class Scaphopoda; order Gadilida; family Siphonodentaliidae; genus Siphonodentalium; species Siphonodentalium dalli. Next base: position 42,819,604 of record CP136066.1, read on the forward strand.
CCCTTTTCAATCCGAAGACGCCGGAATACACCGAACCGGAGTCTTCACCTGGCTCTCCTACAGCAAACGAAGCACCAACATCCGACTCCGAAGACACATCTGACTCCGACACCAACGACACATCTGACTCCAACCCAGACGACACATCTGACTCCAACCCAGACGACACATCTGATTCCGACTCCGACGACACATCTGATTCCGACTCCGATTCCGAAGAAAAAGAAAGACAAAAGCACACAATGGAACTTTTAGCGAAAGTACAAGAATCATTAAGACAAGCCGAGTTACAACAAACCGAAACCGAAAAGCTCTTCAATCGTCCGACTTCAAGTTACCAAACATCACCATCCGAACCACCGCCAAAAAAAGAGAAATAGAAATAGAAAGACACAAAACAACCGCCGCTAGGACTCCCCCACCACGCTTTCGCCGCCTTGCCTCCAACCACAGCACCTACAACAGCCAAAATTACCGATCTTCATCGAATAAATCAAGAAAGGGTGAAGGGACATGCAAACTGCAGTCCGACCATCCTACCCGGCCTTCGGCCGGAAACGACTCAACAACGCAGACTAGTGTAAACGGTTTGATATAGAAATGCACATAGAACGAAAACGGCATTAGTTCGTGTGAGCAAAAATCGTGTCCGCTATACCGGTACGTCACGGTCAACGCCGAAGCATTGCGACAGGCAAATCAGTTTTGATTAATTGTTACTCGGGCTTGGCGAATGTGTTTTAGTTTTGGTTGTCATTTCAACCCGTGTATTTCGAATATTGAACACGGGCAGGGACGTGGCAACTTGCTCAACGGTTGGAAATTTCATACCTGACACAACATTAGTTGTAATTTCCAAACCAACAATAGATTGAAAATGATCTTGTAGTTTGATTTTCAAACATTTTTATTGGGGGGGGGGGGGGGGGGGTTACTGTTTTCGGACCAATATTTGTATAATTTCCTACTTTTTATCAAAATTTTGGGCTGGAATGGCCATCAGCTGGAAAAATTTCAACATTATCATAGGGACGGGTGTCAGGTTGGAAATGTCCAACACATGGCAAGAGTGTGTCCTGGTCCCTCCCCTTGGCCAGTCATCATCATCATCATATTTGTTATCTAACAGCTATATATAAAAACTGCATGCAATTTAAGAAAACAATATTGTCCTACATTTGGTCAACATTGTCATTGGAATTGTCATCAGTTGGAAATTTTACTACATTTGGTCAAATAAAGGGTGTTGTAGGGTAACTGCAAGATTTTCATTCTTTCTTCGAACCATTATCACGTGGTATAAGGATACACTTTAAATACATGCGGCACATACCAAATCGCTGTTATCTGCTGATAGTTGATATATTTTTATGTCTGGCCTAAACTGGCACGACTCGCAGTGAATTGTCAATTACCAGAGTACTGATCAGCGAGCGTTCAATATTAGTAATCATGCTGTGATCACAGTAATGCGCGACACGTGACTTCATACAGATCTGTATACATTTCTACAGCAGTGTAAACGAAGCCTAAGGCACGTATCCTCGAAACAGTCGCTCACATAAACACGCACAGCAAAATAGTAAGCGACAGTAAACTTAATTTAAGAAAGAAAAGACATAATTTAAAGGGAAAATCAAGCAAAGAATTTTGGAAACTAATCCGGGAACTAGATGGAAAAATATTAATAGGCCCCCACCCCGATCCAGAGTTTCAGAAATACTATGAATCTGTCGAACATGGCATCGTCTTCGAAATCAGCGGTCAACATATGCATGGGGTCCTAATGAACACCCACTTACCCTAAACTAATATAGATAATTCGATTATGAATGTTGAAATATCTCCTAACGAAATCGAGTTTGCAGCAAAGAACATTAGAAACGACAAAGCATCAGGTTTCGACTCTATACCCAATACAATAATCAAGCATAGTATCAAGGAATTAGGAAATTTCTACAAGAAACTCTTCAATACGATATTAGAAACAAGTGGTATTCCAAAGGACTGGGCGATTGGTATGACCACTTGTTACTTAAGGGTATTGGTATAAGTAAAATAAATGGCCATGAAACGGGCCTTCGTGGCATAACCACGCGAACCAACCCCATCACCTACGTCCATATACAGCGAAATACGAAAAGCAAATATGATCAACACCGTTGTCACCTCACCCCAGTGATTTACGACAGACCCGATGTTAGTCCCCTATACACGCAGCCAACCCAAAACCCCTCCACCCACCCTCTCCGCGTGTATACACGATTATTGACCTATACATTGTTTTCATATGCATGATTTTCTATATGTATGTTTGCTGCTTATTCATAACTATACTATGTTATACCGGACACGTCCTGCGATTGGAGAATACATTCTGATTCGGAGAGAGGGTCCAGTGATTAGCAACAACTTTCACCACACACACACACACACATGGAGATATCCCCACAATAAATGTTATCCAGTATCGTCATATAAATGTGTCGCTACGACGAAAATGTCAGATCAAGGAGGTTGGCGAAGAAGAGTCTAGTATTAGTTTTCTTTATGCCATTAGCGATTGTACTTATACTGCTGTTTTGTTGGAACTTAAAATAGACGAGTATCGTGTTTTAAGCATCAGTTATCACAGAATACTTGTGTTTTAAGCATCAGTTATCACAGAATACCCATGTTTTAAGCATCAGTTATCACAGAATACTCGTGTTTTAAGCATCTGTTATCACAGAATACTCGTGTTTTAAGCATCAGTTATCACAGAATAACAGGATAACTATGCATATTTGGGAGATCCCGGTACCTATGCACATTTGGGAGATCCCGGGTAACTATGCACATTTGGGAGATCCTAGGTAACTATGCACATTTGGGAGATCCCGGGTAACTATGCACACTTGGGAGATCCTGGGTAACTATGCACATTTGGGAGATCATTGATAACTTTGTGCACATTTGGGAGATCATGGATAACTTTGTGCACATTTGGGAGATCCCGGGTAACTATGCTCATTTGGGAGATCTTGAGTAACTTTGTGTACATTTGGCAGATCCTGAGTAACTTTGTGCACATTTGGCAGATCCTGAGTAACTTTGTGCACATTTGGCAGATCCTGAGTAACTTTGTGCACATTTGGCAGATCCTGAGTAACTTTGTGCACATTTGGGAGATCATGGATAACTTTGTGCACATTTTGGGAGATCATGGGTAACTTTGTGCACATTTGGGAGATCATGGGTAACTTTGTGCACATTTGGGAGATCATGGGTAACTTTTTGCACATTTGGGAGATCATGAGTAACTTTGTGCACATTTGGGAGATCATGGATAACTTTGTGCACATTTGGGAGATCCCGGGTAACTATGCTCATTTGGGAGATCTTGAGTAACTTTGTGTACATTTGGCAGATCCTGAGTAACTTTGTGCACATTTGGCAGATCCTGAGTAACTTTGTGCACATTTGGCAGATCCTGAGTAACTTTGTGCACATTTGGCAGATCCTGAGTAACTTTGTGCACATTTGGCAGATCCTGAGTAACTTTGTGCACATTTGGGAGATCATGGATAACTTTGTGCACATTTTGGGAGATCATGGGTAACTTTGTGCACATTTGGGAGATCATGGGTAACTTTGTGCACATTTGGGAGATCATGGGTAACTTTTTGCACATTTGGGAGATCATGAGTAACTTTGTGCACATTTGGGAGATCATAGGTAACTTTGTGCACATTTGGGAGATCCTGAGTAACTTTGTGCACATTTGGCAGATCCTGAGTAACTTTGTGCACATTTGGCAGATCCTGAGTAACTTTGTGCACATTTGGCAGATCCTGAGTAACTTTGTGCACATTTGGGAGATCATGGATAACTTTGTGCACATTTTGGGAGATCATGGGTAACTTTGTGCACATTTGGGAGATCATGGGTAACTTTGTGCACATTTGGGAGATCATGGGTAACTTTTTGCACATTTGGGAGATCCTGAGTAACTTTGTGCACATTTGGGAGATCCTGAGTAACTTTGTTGACATTTGGGAGATCCTGAGTAACTTTGTGCACATTTGGGAGATCATGGATAACTTTGTGCACATTTTGGGAGATCATGGGTAACTTTGTGCACATTTGGGAGATCATGGGTAACTTTGTGCACATTTGGGAGATCATGGGTAACTTTTTGCACATTTGGGAGATCATGAGTAACTTTGTGCACATTTGGGAGATCATAGGTAACTTTGTGCACATTTGGGAGATCATGGGTAACTTTGTGCACATTTGGGAGATCCTGAGTAACTTTGTGCACATTTGTGAGATCATGGGTAACTTTGTGCACATTTGGGAGATCATGGGTAACTTTGTGCACATTTGGGAGATCCTGAGTAACTTTGTGCACATTTGGGAGATCCTGAGTAACTTTGTGCACATTTGGGAGATCATGGATAACTTTGTGCACATTTGGGAGATCCTGAGTAACTTTGTGCACATTTTGGGATATCATGGGTAACTTTGTGCATATTTGGGAGATCCTGAGTAACTTTGTGCACATTTGGGAGATCATGGGTAACTTTGTACACATTTGGGAGATCATGGGTAACTTTGTGCACATTTGGGAGATCATGGGTAACTTTGTGCACATTTGGGAGATCATGGGTACCTTTTTGCACATTTGGGAGATCCTGAGTAAATTTGTGCACATTTGGGAGATCATGGATAACTTCATAAGGATATTTCGTGTGATCTTTAAATGGGAGCCATTTATTTCTTCCGAAATATCGTCAAAAAAAAAAATGGGCGCCAGCAGCCTTCTTGCATCTCAAATTTGAATACATCGGCACACCGAATTTATTGGAGAATTATTCTGAAAATTTAGCGGACGTGTTTAGTATCTCCAGAACGAATTTCGATGAAAAACATGGCCGCTGAAATGCAGTCATTTTGGATTTTACTCCTTGGATGACTAAATAATTTGGAACACCCTACAGACCACATCCATAATCCGATCGTCATCAAACTTAACATGGATCTTTTGAGTGACTATTAGATGGGAGCCATCGAATTTTACTGATTGTCACCAAACTTCACACTTCACACATTGATTTGTTCCAAAATGCGTTAAAAACATAGACGCTAGCGGCCATCTTGGATTCACATTTGAATCCATCGCACACCCTACAGACGAGATTTATTGGAGAACTGTTAAAACATTACAGGCATATTCAGGATTACTTCTAGATGGTACATTCAACACAAAAATGGCTGCCGGCGGCCATGTTGCATCTTTGTATCACTAAATACTTTAAATATTTAAACTTTCCGAATTCGTATCGCTACATTGACTGTAATGTATGACATTACCTCCTCTCAAGTTGAGCTACATTGTAATTGACACTTTCATTCATTGACCAATGCATTTATAGGGAAGCAAGTTGAGTTAAATGTTTACAGGTTGGTTGGTACCCATGAAGCGTGCTGCGCCGTTACTGATCACTTATTGGAGTCATAACTGAACATTATCTTTGTACATTTATTTTAAAGGGACTTCGAAGTGGGTTCATGTGAAGTGGGTTCATGTGAAGTGGGTTCACGTGAAGTGGGTTCGTGTGAAGTGGGTTCATGTGAAGTGGGTTCATGTGAAATAACATAAAAGTCTGCAAAACAACTACGATCAACAAGTACATGAAATGAAAGTGTCAATGACTATGTAGCTCAACATGGAGAGGGGATAATGTCATACATTGTAGATAATGGAGCAATAAGGATTGCGGAAAGTTCAAATGTTTAAGAAATACCGGAGGGCAACCCGAATAACCGTAGGAAGTTTGGGATTAATTTGATGAAAAAAATGTTGTCTGTCGGTGTGCTGAAATATTTAGTCCATGCATGACTAAATATTTCAGCACACCCGACAGACAACATTTCTTTTTATATTTTCATCGAAAATCTTTTAAATTTGGTAGCTCCCATCTACATACAGGTGATCCTAAACACGTGCCTATTATTTTTCAAAACTATTTCCGTTTCGAAGTGGGTTCATTGTGAAATAACTAACATCAACTAGTACATGAAATATAGATTGACTTCGTTCTAATATTTATTAGTAATAACTCTCAAATAATGAGATTTCACATGTCAAAACCATTGTTATGTAAACATTACTGCTTACCAATACCAAGTACTAATACCAAAGTTTAATCACAACTTGAAGGTAAATATTGGTTGGAAATTTATAAAGTATTGAAAAATATTCTGAAAATCATATTCAGACTACAATATTTGAACTTAAATAATTAGCTATGTATGTTGACAAAATCACTATAGCAGTTTTGTTTGCATAACAATGTTTTCAACACGCGAAATTTCGTTACTGGAGAACTATCAATAATTATTATAATTAATTGTTTTTATATATTTTTCCATGTTCATGTAATATTCGCCATAGTGATGGTGTTTTAGAGACTTATATTTTTTGCACATTTACCCAATACTCATAATATCTCAAGATGTGACAGAAGCCTAAAATAAAGTATGCATCAACATTTATTATTAAAAAACAAAAGACGATTAAAAACGTGGAGGTTACTACAGTATGTCTTCACAAAAGTACATTCCCTGGGTGAGTAAGACCACCGATTCACATAGCATTATCAGATATAAATATGTAATGGCGGCCATTGTTTACCATATATAGATATTTAGTTGTCTACCGTATACGTCAATCGAGCCCACTATTAGGTTATATACAACATAACACTAAACTAACGGGCATAACATAATGATTATATTGGCGAAATAACGGAGAAATTATGAAATTAAAATAAAAAAACGTTTCTTTTAAAGACATATTATGGACTTGTTCGGGTGCGCGAAACTTATAAGTTAGTACTCAGGCGCTATGCCAACCTGGGGAATGTAGCATTCTACTAACATCACCGACAATTTCTAAGAAATCGACCATACCACTCCATAGAAAACATCGACTGAAGTACGCCCAATTGGAAATATTTACATCTCGATTCGTGACGCAACTATCGTCGATAATCTAACGTAAATTATTTCACCATCGAGAGTCATTGCATTTAATTAATATATAAGAATCACGATACGTGTTCGTCGAGTATTCTCCATTTCTAGTTGATCACCCCACCGGAGTGTTTCACACACTTTAAAGACCTTTTTTTTATAAAGAAATTTATATTGACTAAATAACGGAGATATTCAAAACGGGAAAAAATAATAAAGAGCGTTTATTTTTTCGAAGAAGTGATTTTAAATTGATGTTGGAAATTGTTTCAAACATCTCCGTTATTTCGTTGAAAATATGGTCTAGATTGGCATTATTATGTTATCACCCTTCCGATGCCGTGTCCGAAGTATGTCAATTATTGAGTTGTATATAACGTAATCGTGGGCTCGATGGCGTATACGATAGACAATTAAAGGGGTACTTTACACCATTTTCAATAAATTCGGGTAATAACAACGATCTAATATGGATATTATATTGAAAAATAAGTAATTTGAGTCGAAGATGTATTCTGTAAACGATCAGGTTAATAGGTTAACTTAAAATCAAAGTTAATAATTGGATATAAATTTAATTTATGGCTGAAGCCATAAAATAAGTTGCGAATTTCCGTGTACAAGACGTAATCAGATTATTTCACAGACAGTGGATTGGGCAACGCGTGGCACGCATGATCGTGTAAACAATTATATTGATATGGAGCGTAAACTCAAACCACTGACTGACTGGTGACTATACAATAACTTCAATGAGTATAATTATGGGACTAGTATACATATAATATAACATTTATTTGATACATTTGCTTGAAAACTGTACAAAAAGTACTCGACATTCCGGCTAATCTGCCATCAATAACATTCCTTCGTACTCAACAGACTTTCAAATAAATGAAATCTGGTTACCTTATTCTACGACTCAGAGACTATGGAAACCAACAACAACATTTGAGCACAGTTTCCCTTTAAGTATATATAGATGGTAAACAATGACCGTCATTTGTATGATCATGTTATTTTGTCAAATTATGTATGAAATGATTCTAAATAGGGGGAGTTTTTGTAACTTATCCCCAATCCATTTTGTATGCTTAATTACAAATAAAATAAGTTTAAATAAAGTAATATTTGTGTAGTTAAATGCACAACAACAATACGTATAACCTTCATGTATGTATTGTGGGGCGTGTCACAACAGTTGCTTCGGAAAGAATGTCTCGGGCCACAGTGGATGGATGCTATAGTGTCTTCGATATAAGTCAGTCCAATACGAAACGCAATGTTCATTTTAATAGGCCCGATCTAAGAAACAAAATGCACCGATGAATTCTAACTTTTCTTCGACTTAGAATGCAAGCAATTTGTGAAGATAAAGTGTCATTGGCCAATGCTTGCAATATAACGTGAATGGTTGAATTCAAGTTTCTTGAACACTATAGTGGAGTCCGGAGAATGGCTGCGAACACACGTACCAAAGTAGCGTTGGTATAGTAGGTGTGACAATTTATTATGGTGGAGTTTGGTGACAATTGGTCGTCAAAATTAATATGCCATAGCTAGCGATGTCGTCCGCTGCATATTCGCACAATGAGTCTTCCAAAGTTCGTTATAATCAGCCTTTTTCTTGTTTTGGTCCTTGTATAGTTCGCGTTGTTAATTCCAGATCATATCAATCAAACGTGCATGATACTAATTGCATGACATGTGAGTGCATGGAGGATTGCAACGGTCAAACACAATTATGGACGATCGATCGTGCAATTATATATATCGTAGAGAATACAATGTAGCAAAACGTAATGAGTAGAGATAAGCCTTGATGAAACGCAATGGGTTAATTGGTCAAGTCAACTCATTGTGCGGAAATATGACTAATTAACTAATTACGTTAACCATCGTCCAACCGCACTTGACGCGGGATATGTATTGTTTATGTATTCCGTTGTCTCCGTACCATGTATATTGGCTGGGAGAAGAAAGTCTATATTGAAACTCAGCGGGCGACATGACTATCTATATATGGCACAGAATTATGACGACCAATTGTCACCAAACTCAATCATAATAAATTGTCACACCTACTATGGCATCGCTACTGTGGTACATGTGTCCACAGCCAATAAATAATCATCGCTATTTTCAGCGTAGAGTATAGGCAGCATCCTGGTGAGATATCATATCATGGTTCATCCATGACGGTTCGTATAGATTGGTACGAAATTCCGGCTCACGTGGGTACGAAATTGCTGAAACCATTGGTTCTTCAGCGACTGTCCTATAACTATATGCCTGTGGTTCTTGAACGATAGTTCTCACATATCTAGGCTCTTCCACTACTTCCGTGACGTATTGGACGGGCTGAGGTTGTGGCACGACATATTCTACCGGCTGTCGCTCAGCGACGTACTGCACGGGCTCTGGGCGCTCCTCGGCAATGGTGGCCATTCTTGACGGTGGGCCAACATGCTGTACCTGTAAATTGAAAATAAATACGTGAAAATATCAAATAAGCAGCAACTCTATATTAAAATCAATAAATGAAGATGAACTGAAGTAACTCTATATAGCACATGTATTATAATTATAAGCCACATTCAAATTGTGAATCTGATTGGTAAACACTTTTAAATCTACGCTCCTAAATCACCAACTATAAACAAAATCAAGCCTCAAAAATTTAAAACTGTTGGCTGACTCCTTTGCATTTTTTTGCACGTATATTTGGTAACCAAGTTGTCGAAAAATAAAATAAATTATTTGCCAATCGGTTTCAAACAAGTATACCATAAAAATTGTAAACTCAGACGGTCACATGTAAATGGAGAGAGCGAAGAACTAAAGAACAGAATGACATTTTGTAAACGGTATTATATAATTATTTCTCCAATAAAAACATAAAAAAGCAAAAACAAAAACATGCTGTTTGTGAACCATCAGTCGATGCTTCTTTTTATCCGGGCAAACCGAAAAAAAATTGTAAGATAATAACTACATATATCGTCCAATCAGCCAGACTCCAGAGCAATATAGAATAAGGTGGTACAAGAACGACTTAATTCAATCGACGAATTTCTGAAAATTAAAAAAGCCTTTTGCACCTGCCTATTGTTATGACCTCCCTAAGATCTATATTTGATCTATCTGTGGCGCAAATAAATTTAGCAAAATTATGTCAACGTCGAGATCAAGACAACGTTACCAGCAACTGATAAATTACAGTAACTATTCTTAGACAACATCATATATATTGCCGCTAGCGGTACGAAAGTAGGCCAGAAACCCACACGTACGATGCATATGTCAGGAACGTGTGCGCCAGTCAAATGTATGCATAAATGTAAGTTTGTTTGGTCACCCTTCCCCTACACGGCCCATAGATAAATGTTTCAATGCACATTTGTATGTAAAATGACCGCATATATATGTATGTATTTGGGTAATAAACATTATATATATATATATATATCATTGTTTCTACAATAAAAACATAAAAAACATGCTGTACCTCTGTCGACGGTTTCACTTTGCGAACCATGAGACGATGCTTCTTTTTGGAGCGAGATGCGGGAGCAATGGGCGCGATTGGATTCCCATCCTCGTCAACATCGATATTTCCAGTATCTTCGTCAATATATTCATCATCGTTTTTGGCATATTCGTCCCGGTTCGTTCTGTTCCGGTATTTGCATTGACGATACCAGAAACACACAGAGAACCCGAGGAAGATCCCCAAGACTGCCCCATACGCCGCTGCTAAACCGATTTTCAATCCGATGTTATCCGAAATGGATCTGTAATTTGCAGAAACGGCTGAAAATAGAGAGTAAAATCACGATTCAGGGGTTATCATTAGTATCATCAGGTGTAGTCCAAGTCTTCTCGTACTAAAATCAGCTAAGATATTGCGATGGTGAGATGCTGTTTTTACAGCATCTCGCCATCCCAACATCTTAGCTGATTTTAGTACGAGAAGACTTGGACTACATCAGGGGCAGTATAGAGGCCACTGTTAAAAGTAGCCCAGCCACCCCCCCCCAATTTCTATTCTAAATGTTCCCAATTCATAAAGATGATTTGTATGAGAATTCCAAATATTAACTTAAATGTTTGTCAACTAGAAGTGGCCAGTTGATGAATTAGTACAAACACTAGTCTACTCAACTATATTTCATTCCTCACTGACAGCTAGAATTATGACAATGCATTGATTTAAACCTTTCACATTTTTATTGAAAATTTTACTTCATACTATTGTTGTGTGTCATTTATTCTCAATGGTATAGACCCATTTCCCTTTCTTAATCAGGGTATGATAATCACTTCCATACAATTCACAGTGCAAATTGTGATAGCTTTCGCTTGAATAATATCTATGAAACATGTGAATTCATTGCTTCATCATGAGGGAGGCATAACTAGATTCTTAGTTTACGAAGGACATGAGCTCATGTGGCCAATGCTGCCTCGTCTCCATTATCCGATGGTTTTTCAGGAATAGGATGCTTTTTTAAGAGGGCTTTTTCGCAACAACAAAAATCAGATATAGAACCATGCGACTACGTCAACATTTGAGGTACTACGTCATCAATATATGCGCACGTTTTAATTATAACGGTGATGTCATAAGATTCATAACGGGTAGAATATCAATTCCTTTGATTTGTGTAATAACACATCATGTATATAAATGCAGAGGCTCAGGTAATTAGTTTTGTTGCATCAAGTTGATGCCGACAATTCATTGGCACAGGATTTTCGCAAATTTTCAGGAGGCTCCAGTCATGTATAGGACATAGGTGTTCAGAAAAGACACAAACTTAACTATAAAAGTAAATCAGTGGCATAAAATGGTTTTAACCATAGCTTCTAGGATGAATTGAGATATCTGCGAGGGTGACAGCATTACCGTGCAGCCCCACCATAATTGATTGATTGATTGATAAATTGCACAAAACGTATTTGACATAAAGAAAAACTGATATCTGAAGTATTTGGTCACAGACCGGATCTAAATCAACATAATTATATACACTATGTACACACATTCGTCCATTATTTTTCATTCCATATACGTAGACATATGCGTGATTATATATAGCCAGTAATCAGTAATGCCCGATGTTTGCTCATAACAATTGATATAAAGAAAAACTAATATCTGAAGTATTTGGTCACAAACTAGACCAAGTCTTCTCGGTCCACAACAGCTTGGATATCGGCTGGGTGATGTTGTTTTGGACCGAGTCCCGCGCCGTTGCTCTTCTATAACGGACTTTTATTCAAAAGAGTACTACATATGTATACACGTGGAGCACGGGCATCCACGTAAGCCCCTGAATGTGATTAATAATCTGACATGTCCCGATTAATCTGTCTTCAAAATGATATTTCGTTTACCGTGATAGAAAAAGGTATAGTGCAGATATGGTCGTTTAATGTATTGTTTACATGCATTTTCTGATTGCTCGACAAATCAAAATTATCTTGAAACAATTTAAGGCTTTGTTTTCTTATAAATCTCGTTGATTTGACATTTAACGGACCTCTGATATATGCATGTTTTATATCATCATGCTTGGGAAAAGCTACTCTCTATGTTCATATACACAAAGGTTCAATTTGACCTAATCCGATGACAAACAAGCAAGATAACTCCTGACCACGGTAAAGTCCGTTATAGAAGAGTAAAGGGGTGGGACTCGGTCCAAAACAGCATCAAACCAACCGATATCCAAACTCACAGACCGGATTGGGCGAGAAAACTCGGTCTACTCACAGACCGGATTTAAAATCAACATAGAACGGGGATTCATTATAAGACAGATAGGTTATTGTAGTCCAGCAAGGGCTGCAACTCATGCAAGTTCCGTCGACCGACATATTCGAACTTAACATGATCTTTCTTGTGATTAAACCTTTACCCAACAGAAGGGCCATGTGCCAATGCATTCTCTTATATATGCGAGTCGACCATAGGTCGCCTCGCATATATAAGAGAATGCATTGGCTTAACACATTAAAAATTATAAAATTGTTAAAGAATGTAAGAAAAAATGGTAAAAAGTGTTAAAAAAAGATTTTTTTTAGGCCAATGCATTCTCTTATATATGCGAGGCGACCTATGGTCGACTCGCATATATAAGAGAATGCATTGGCACAGGGCATAACTGTAACTATCACAATGTGGTCAATTAGCCGGTTCCAATGATATCCATATTTGTATGGTTCTATTGAGACAGACCGAAGATATTTTAGGCTGTTGAAGCTTTATTTGGCCGGTTTTGGCCGGTTTGTTGGGTAAAGGGTTAAACCAAATACCAAGTCGATCGAAAAACTAATATTATAGTTATCAACCGGGAAAAAAACGGACAGACCACTGGACGTACGGACAAACTGTTTACATAATTCGACCCAACGTTGGCCAATTTTGTTGGAATTGTGTACCTCATACTATTGTTGATTGACAACATTTTGCATAAATCCAGCCAAAAAAGCAACCAAATCGCTCACAAAGTCACTGAAATCGTGAAATTTCGAGTTGGGACCTTCACCCATGCACAGTGAAGTACATTATTAAGAAACATATAATAACAAAGAAATATGTTTCCTGTGTTATTTTTTCGATTTTATAAGGTTAAAAACGTTCCCAGGTTTTGTACTGGTGGAATATGATCTCTACGGGTGTTAGCCAGAGTAGAGATTCATGGCACGATCTCACGTAAGCTATGAACGGAGTAGTATGTTGATGGATAAGAGTAATGTAAATAGAATACAAATTGCGAAATTGAGTACAATTTTGATCGGTTGTTGGAGCTGAAACGAGCTATATTTCAGTTTGAATACCAACATAAGAACGTAATTTCTTCATCGATATTCAACGCGTAGCAAAAAATTTGTATCCTGTTAGTGATTTAAGCATGCCCATTTGGGCCATTTTAAGTTGGGCTATAATTCTATCTTAATGGATTTGTTAGATGTGAACACACGTTTTGGGTTGAATGGTGTATCAGGAAATAAAGTTTGATATATGTTGGTGGAGGCCGAACTAAGCTGTGGTACAGAATAAAATGGTCAGGGCCATAACTTCGAAAGTTTATCGACGAATGAATCTTTTTAGTCAACATATCGCGCAAATAGGCTCATAAATCAACGTATACTAATCATATATGTTCATAGTAAACCTATACTAATCATATAGGTTCATAATAAACCTATACTAATCATATAGGTTCATAATCGACCTATACTAATAATATAGGTGCATAATCGACCTATACTAATCATATAGGTTCATAATCGACCTATACTAATCATATAGGTTCATAATCGACCTATACTAATCATATAGGTTCATAATCAACCTATACTAATCATATAGGTTCATAATCGACCTATACTAATCATATATGTTCATATAGTCGACGTATACTAATCATATATGTGCATAATCGACCTATACTAATAATATAGGTTCATAATCGACCTATACTAATCATATAGGTTCATAATCAACCTATACTAATCATATAGGTTCATAATCGACCTATACTAATCATATAGGTTCATATAGTCGACGTATACTAATCATATAGGTGCATAATCGACATATACTAATAATATAGGTTCATAATCGACCTATACTAATCATATAGGTTCATAATCAACCTATACTAATCATATAGGTTCATAATCGAGCTATACTAATCATATAGGTTCATATAGTCGACCTATACTAATCATATATGTGCATAATCGACCTATACTAATACTATAGGTTCATAATCGACCTATACTAATCATATAGGTTCATAATCGACATATACTAATCATATAGGTTCATAATCGACCTATACTAATCATATAGGTTCATAATCAACCTATAATAATCATATATGTTCATAATCGACCTATACTAATAATATAGGTTCATATAGTCGACGTATACTAATCATATAGGTGCATAATCGACCTATACTAATCATATATGTTCATATAGTCGACCTATACTAATTATATAGGTTGATAGTCCGGAGACTGGGGTAAGTGGTGATATAGTGTCACATGGCTGCTGTTGCTGAATCTGCTGGTACGAATCCTGACCGGCTTTGTCAGAAGATAAGACATAAGGTGCTTACATATATGTGACCCGCCATATCAAATCCAGTCGTAAGTCGGGATTATTTTTACCCTGTGCCAATGCATTCTCGGGGAATAGGTCGCCTCGCATATATAAGAGAATGCATTAGCCTAACAATTTTTTATCATTTTTTTTAAATAAATGTTTCTTACAATTTTTAGGACATAAAATAAAAAAACATCCATTACCCTGCAGGGAGCCCCACACATATATAGAAGTGTCGTCTGCTCATGTTTGTCTGGGGCTCTGTATGGGAGAAATTATAAAATTGTTAAAGAATACAAGAAAAAATTATTACTAATCATATAGGTTCATAATCAACCAATACTAATCATATAGGTTCATAATCAACCAATACTAATCATATAGGTTCATAATCAACCAATACTAATCATATAGGTTCATAATCGACCAATACTAATCATATAGGTTCATAATCAACCAATACTAATCATATAGGTTCATAATCCACCTATACTAATCATATAGGTTCATATAGTCGACCTATACTAATCATATAGGTTCATAATCGACCATTACTAATCACATAGTAGCATATTGGATTATATGATTCTGAAATTTCCGAGAGAATGTGATTTGGGGGGCTAACCCCGTGATGGTCGAATAGACCGAGAGGTCTATTCCTTCACCCCTCTGAAATAAGCCGAATGTGGACCTATATACGTTAACCGTTTAATGGCGTGGGCTACAGTAAAAACACATTTTAAAGATATTACATGTGGTAAGTCGTGATTTGGTTTATTCGTGTTATTGTCCGCCCATAATGAACTTATAGCAAGTTATTATGAGTCGATAATGGCACTAAAACACTCTCATTTTCCGTTCATTATGAACTCAAAAGGAAGCGATTCTTTACGCCGATTATGAACCTAAAACAAGTACTATTATAAGCCGATAACGTACTTATTTTCTGGAGAACAGGCTGTTATATTGCTCAGTGGATGTTTACATCTATACATAGATACACAAAGGCCTATAACCGAAGTAAAAATATTTTTTTCCAAAATATTTGAGGTTTCTAGCTATTACATAACACTCACCTGCATGTACATAGCCGGTAAAGGACGAAATCACAACGAAAAGTAGAAACACGACTGAATTTCCATCCATCTTGCGGAATTTCGCCATAGGCAAGATGGTATATATTGTATATTATGGATCTAAGTTTTTGGCCATTATATTGACAGTGAATGGGATTCATCCCTGCCTTTGTGTTTACACACCGAGCAGTGGGTGTGACGATAATCACATTCTATACATTTCATTGAGAACCTATTCATATACACAAATATAACCGTTTATTAACTGTCATGTGTATTCCCCTGTAACGGGAGCACTCAAAGTACTGCATTTATTTTTCTCGACCTGATACATTGTATATATGTGATCTTAAATTATTTAAAATTAAGTATCATTGTACAAGCTAACGCTGCTTGCGCTTGGATTTGTCATAACATTACATAACCGTACTATATAGACATAATTCGCATAACGAACTACTGAACATATACGAATTACGAATAGCTAATTTACGACTACCAGTATAGTAGTAAATTTTTCGCCGAATTGACGACTATATGAGTCTGTTTGTGATAAAATAGTGGCGTTCAAACTTCTTGCCACTCGCAGTGAGTTGATATGAGTACGTTTGCTGTGATTAATTTGTACTTAGTTGTGTAACGTACCCGTACTTCTTAACTCAATTGAATTGTTTTTTGAAAGTTTAAAATTTGTATATTCAATAAATGTATTGATATCCATTTTTATCATGTGAGATCCTCTATATATGCAATAAAACTATTTGACCTTGACTTCTCGAAATCGTAATCGTAACTACGGATATGACACAACGATAACTGATAGAAAGTACACAAATTCTAGTGACATAGTACCCTATTCGTAATTCTTATCTGTGGTATAGTTTATTAATCGAAATGTGTACGTATTTCAGTGAAATATATATATATATAGTTGGGTTGAAATAAATGATAACACCTTTATACATATATATAGTGTTGATATCTTTAGCCGTATGGGTCTGGTCTAATAGAAAGTTCTTATTGACAATTAAAGACCCATCAAATCTTTAATGTCGTACTATAGCTTTCGGCTATACAGACTTCGTCGGGTACACGAATGAACAATCATTTGAAAATACACATTGATATACAGACAAACTTGTTTATCGCGTAACTAGGACGTTAACGAACGTTACCTGACACAATTTGGCGCCAAATGAAAAATGGCGGGAAAACTTACAGGTTTGGCGCCAAATTTTGTCAGGTAACGTTCGTTAACGTCATAGTTACGCGATAAACAAGTTTGTCTGTATATCAATGTGTATTTTCAAATAAGAGCATGCGCTGGCACATGATCTGTAATGCTGCACCAGTGCAGCTCCCGTCATGAACCTTGTGAGCCAATGCTTTATCTAATGCTGCACCAGCGCAGGGTTGAATTTTCCAACCAATATTCGATGAAAACGTATTAGTTTTAAAGAAACAGAGTCGGCAAATGTCATCCTTTCAGTCAAATATAAGACCGAATTGGCCCCGTAGTTGAGGGGGGATGGCGTCTGCAAACAAATTCCGTACACATCAGGCCTGAAAATAAAAATGCCATCCAACCAGGGATCCACCACCCCCTTCGCGCAAAAGAATAAAATTTCTCCGACAAACTTGGGACCCCCCTCCTTTTTCCAGGATTTTTACACTTATAAATGTTTTTTTTAATAGCATATTGACAATTGAAACTTTTTAGTCATCGCGCTTAATGCTGACTAATGTATATCTCTCAGTGATAGAGTATTTGATGCAGATACAATTATTTCTCTGTTAACCGTGTAACTTGACTAAGATTTTATTTTGCTAATTGGCAAATAAAATTTCAAAGGTCTGACTCACTTCAATTGTACACCTTTGATGATCTTGAGCGCTGGCAACAAATATTCTCGTAAAATATGTGTTGCCTGCGAATGTTATTGTTCTATCATATTTTGTACACATGCATTTATTTGACCACCCCTATTTTGATGGTCAAATGGGTGGATATTTAGAGAGTGTATTCTTCCCTGCTCTATATGGTGCTATTGAAAACTTCTTGATTATATCTGGCTTCAGATCACTAATGGCATTAGAGGTTGAGCAATGAGCATGTATCACATGCATCAATCTGCATAAATGGGGTCTCTATGGCGTGGATCACATCTAGTTATCTCAGGACAACAGTTCATTATATATTAACAAGGGTAAGTTTTATATCATAATAATATTTTTTTTGCTATATATATCTCCAGTTAATTATAAATTATTCCCTCAATCCTTATTGACCATGATGTTATATTTGGACTTGAGACATCGGTTTAATCTAAGGCTAATTAAAAGCACCAAATGGGGGTGGGTCGGTTGGAAATTTAAACTTGGAAACAATAATGGGTGTTCAATGTTAGTCTATTCATTATATGATAAAGAGCGTGTTTTCACTTCTGCACAAAACATCGAAGCACGCGAAAAGTCGCTCATATACTTTGGTAAGAGGTTTTTTTAAAGTATATATATATATATTAAGTTGTTTATCTAATGATTGGCCTTGCGTATAAGTCAGCTACGTGCTAGAAGCCACTTCGGGAATTTGACACTTGGCAACTTTATCAATGAGATTCGCAGATGAAAACTGGCAAAAAAATATGTTAATATGACTGCTATTTGATAGAATTGGTATAGCCTACTTCTGATTCAGAAAAGCTTGGTGAAAGATTACCAGTCAATTTGACACACATACGACTACCAGTTCCAAAGCGCCCTTTATGCTGCGTTGAAAGTTCTCAAGTATCCGTGACGAACTTCACCGATTTATCCATAACTGTTCCCTTCGGATGCATATCGCAAACTCGATAATACGTCACGTATGACTGGTACCCTACCCAGTTACGCGCGCTGCTTGGTAAGATATCTGTCGGTTTACGCCCAATGTACTTTTACATAAATTTAAATGAACTTGTTCAACCATCACTGCGGATTTGTTAAATGTCATGCCCGCATTTTACTTCCATTCAACATGATAGGCTTTATTAATTTGTAGAATAGTTTAAATATTGTTATAAATAGTTGCATTTTCGATCAACGATAAAAAATTATATAACATTTCCCAAAACGTGTTATTTATCAACATGTTTTTCAACGAAATATGGCCGTATTATCATTTAAGTATCACGAAATTTGGACGTATTACCACTTGATTTTCGAGTTATCGATCTTCATCCGCAATTTTGTCCGAGACCATCGATTTGACGGCTCTTTTCTGGGCCTTAAATAATTAAATATTTCGAGAAATAACAAAGTTCAAAAATCGATATTTGATCACTCTGAGCTTTGATGGGTGGGTTCCTCGACTCGAATCAAAAATTGTTTACCCCATGAAGCCAAAGAAATAGTAATTTCGGAGCATTGATTTGGATTATGCATCTTTAAACCATCAAATCAGTAAAGTCATATCAATGACGTCTCACTGCCAGTAAGTTGTGTCCCCAGATACTTATTTTCCTTTGTTTCACACAACCCTCGAAATCATGTACGGCTGGCTACCCGAGGTCTCGTCACCATGAATGTACATCATGCAGTGTTGGGTGCATCAAAGGGTTATTGCTAATATGAATATGGAGTGAAGGTTGGACAACTGAATCGTTTTATTTCCATGTCAATCACCACTCGGGTTAATATAGGCTTGTTAATCGGTTTCCGCTTCACGAACCCTTTTCAAGTTTACGCATTTATTGAATGAACTTACATCTAATTGCACCAAGCATGCAAATGATCGAAGCGCGTCAACGTTTCATACATACCCGTCACGCCAAAGCCTTGAAATAGCGTGTCTGTCATTTGCAGAATGAGGTCCCCAGAGGGTGAATTTAGTGATGCTACCCCGAATAGCGGGCTAGCATCACAAAATTCACCCTCTGGGGACCTCATTCTGCTTACACCTCAGCAGAATGAGGTTCCCAGAGGGTGAGTTTGGTGATGCTAGCCCGCTGTGCGGGGTAGCATGACTAAATTCACCCTCTCGGGACCTCATTCTGCAAATGACAGACACGCTATTTCAAGGCTTGGTCACGCCCCGATATCAATGGATTGGCGAGCGGCATACCGGTTTACGCTTTAACCATCCCACAATACAAAGACGTATAAACTACCATAACATCTGAAGACGAAAGAAATATGCCCTTAACCCTTTCAGTGCCAGGTGCCGATCTCATCGGCCCTAATTTACGGTCTGTAAAATCGGCCCTAAAAAAAATAAAAAAATATTTATTTTGTTTTAAAGATTTTTTTGGGTTGAATTTTTTTGGGGTATGCTTAAGCACGATATAGCGAATTTAAAAACAAACTGGATAAAACCTTAGGGGCATGTTATAACTCAAAATTATCATCAAGTATTCATAGTAATAATTTTGATGCCCATGAAAAACGTAAGATACCCTGGCACTAAACCTACAAAATAAGTCTGCTAAAGAATATAAGAAAAAATTATTAAAATTGTAAAAAATTGTAAAAAATTATAACAAATGATGAAGAATTGTTAGGCCAATGCATTCTCTTATATATGCGAGGCGACCTATGGTCGACTCGCATATATAAGAGAATGCATTGGCACAGGGTATATAGGTTGATACAAAAATCGGAAAGGGTTAACCCATTCGAGCATTACAACAGCTTGGCTTCAAAAACAATGTCAAAACAGCTCTGTATTGTCAATGGGGGTACCTAGCTAGGGTTCGATGGGTTCGGACTAACCCGCCCTGGGAAGGACAATGCTCTATTTTGCGACCACGCGCTGTCTATACTATGCACGTTATCGCGACATACATGCCATTGTGTGTTACCAAAATTACATTAATGTCGGCCATATTCGAAAAATGTAGCAAATAATAATGGCGGTTTTATATAGCGCTCAGTAATATTGTTCTAAGATATTACACTATTAGCCCAGCCATTTGTACTAGCCAACCAATGAACCGGCTGCAGCCATGATATTGTGTACATGTTCTGCTATAGTTTGATCAGAACGAGATCTGATGCTCACCAGTATGACAAGCTGACTGGCACTGGTACTCGTTTAACGCACGAATGGTGCTAAGTCGACATAGTACGAGCGACATTGCACGTCGCTCAAAGCGTCCAAGCCAATGTTGTGTGAATTCACAATAAACCACCGGCGGGCTGCGAACTCATTTCTCTGTGTTGACAGCGAAGACACGCTGAGCACTGGACCACCGTGCTCCACGTGACATATTTTCGATTTACAGAAGAGACAAAAACATTATCCGATTCAAGTTCGAAGCAGTTTGAGTCTTCTCGTATGACGCTTACGCTCAGTAGGGAATCGCGCTGAAGAATCGACAGGAGACCAGAACCTTTCATACTGAACTATTGGGAAAACAGTCTATTCTTGTGATGCTTGCGCTTAGTGGGGGATCGCGATATTTGGTTCGCGAACTGAAGAATCGGCAGGCGTCCAGAACCGTTCTCGCGTACTGAACTATTGGCGTTAATCCACTTAGACAATAGTTGAATAGTATATATATATGTCGTACACGAACCACCCGTGCAATGGTTCGATTATAGCTTATGGGGGGGGGGATGAAAGTAATGATTCACAATGTTCGTCATCAAGAAGTCTGAACGTTTTGCTGTGGGAAGAGTCCGTCACCATGCGGGGGAGCGCATTGGATGGGGCGAGATTAGCCCAACATGACCTGCAGGTCATGCTGGGATAATATCGCCCCATCCAATGCGCTTCCCCGCATCAATTATGCCGTTGCAATCACACGACAACCCGCCTTAGGGAAACGCTGGATACACTAAGGTAGCGTCTATATATTGATCATGATGTACACCTAATATAATTTCTTTTTGGTCTGCTTAGAATCCTTAAAGGCACGTGCGGCCTTAATTGTCGAAAATATTCATATTTGTTCCAAACACCGTAAACAGAAAAACAGTAAAACGCATACAGTTCCGTTCATATATACCATGATCATCGCGTAAACAGCATGTTATCATAAAGATCTACTATATTTTACCTAAGCAAGAGCCTGATTGTGTTACAGAAGACAACACAATGCTACTGGCTAATCACACACAAATGGCATAAACGCTCTTTATTAGTTCCATATAAGGTATTCACCAACAAAGAACGCTCTTTATGTTTACCATCATAATATAAACAAACACCAGAAAAGTAACTTTTTACGCTTTTTTTTTACATAACAATGGTCAAACATATGACCATAACACACTGTTTATGCGATATTTCTTATTTGCATACGGACAAAGTCTATCTACATTTTGATGTTCTTTCTGTTTGTGGCGGGTTTTGACGGGTGGATATATTTTCACAGGATACCCACCGCCAAGACCAACCGTGTCTTTAAATAGGTCTGTCGCAGATTATTGTTTCCATTGTATTTTATTTTTTCCAATATTCGGAACAAACCCAAGAAAGTTCTAATTTGTATAGTGTATATACGTTTGCTCATGTACCATGTATAATGGCTGAGAATAATAAAGCATTACTTACTTACGCATTCATATGTTGTTTTTGTTCTTTGTACACAAAAAATTAAATGATATTTTAACCCTTTACCCAACAAAACGGCCAAAAACGCCCAAATAAAGCTTCAACAGCCTAAAATATCTTCGGTCTGTCTCAATAACATCATACATGGATATCATTGGAACCGGTTCATTGACCACATTGTGATGGCTACAGTTATGCCCTGTGCCAATGCATTCTCTTATATGTGCGAGTCGACCATAGGTCGCCTCGCATATATAAGAGAATGCATTGGCCTAAAAAAATTCTTTTTTAACACTTTTTACCATTTTTTTCTTACATTCTTTAACAATTTAATAATTTTTTCTTACATTTTTTAACAATTTTTATAATATTTTTCTACATTCTTTGACAATTTTATCATTTTTAATATGTGTTAAGCCAATGCATTCTCTTATATATGCGAGGCGACCTATGGTCGACTCGCATATATAAAAGAATGCATTGGCACAGGGCCGTTATGTTGGGTAAAGGGTTAACTGTTTATTGTCATCATCTATGTAATGGGTTAAAGGGATACTGTACTCAAATGTTGTTGTTGCTTTCTATAGATTATGCTTCGAAGACTATAAGGTAACGTGATTTCCATTATTTGAAAGTCTGTTGAGTACGAAGTAATGTTACCGATGGCAGATTAGCCTGAATGCCAAAAATATAGAACTATCGTCGTCGAGTAATTTGTGTACAGTTTTCAAGCAAATGTATTAAATAAATGTTATATTATATGTATTCTAGTCACATACATGTATACTCATTGAAGTTATTGTATATTTACCAGTCAGGAGGCCCCCACCCCCTTTTTCGAACGCCGTATTCCATGCCCTGTTATGAGGTACGCCGTATTCCGGCCCCTCTGTTAGGAGGTATTCGGTATTCCAAAAATACCGGTATTCGTACGCCGATCTTCAAAAAAATGAAATTTTCATATATTTTTATGTATTCCATATGTCTGTTAACTGGTATTCCGTATTCCACCCTCTGTGTTAAGCGGTATTCCGTATTCCATGGGGGTGGGGGTGTTGGCCTCAGTCAGTGAGTGGCTTGTGTTTACACCCCATATCAACATATTTTTGTACACGAACATGTGTGCCACGCGTTGCCAAATCCACTTTCCGTCAATTAATTTGATTACGTCTTGTACACAGAAATTCGTAATTTAATTTATGGCTTGAGCCATAAATTAAATTCATTTCAAATTATTAGCTTTGATTTTAAGATAATCTATTAACCTACACGTTTATAGAATACATCCTCGACTCAAATTACTTAATTTTCTATATATTATCGATATGAAATTGTTGTTATTGACGGAAATTTATTGAAATTGGCGTACAGTCTTCATTTAAAAAGGGTTAATGTATGCACTTAACGTTAATGAATTAATATTGATTTTATTTTGAATATTTTCTGATATAATGCGATGTTGATGGGACATTTATTTGTTCTATTTTTTAGAACAGATCGTTCAGGCGATATCAGATGTCGATAGAGGGTATTATAGTGCTCCCATTGCTACGAACCGAACGTCAAATGTTTCGGATTGATTGTATTGTTAGATTCTATATTTACACGCGATAATAAGTGTAATTAACGTTTATTGTGATTGTGATAACATTTCTGGTCTCTTTTAACAGTAACCACTATTGTTTGTCAGCTAAACGATCACCCATGTGTATACCAGAAAATATTCGAAATATAATCAATATTAATCGATAGAAGCGTTTTCGGACAGGGGTCTTCGATTCATATCTAATATGTTATACCCGTGCATGAAACTATATAAAACGTGTTTAAAAGAGATAGACCATGATCATCCCTAACATTCATGACTCATCCGGGTGTTGTTAATGTTCTCCATACATGATAATTAAATTAAATTGCAATTATTTATTCTCATCGCCTATGCACAGAGAACGTGGTGAAGTGTTTACAGCGAAGTTTGAGAATATAACAGCGATGATATGATAGTGATAGTTGTTGTTGATGATGCTGGCGATCAAACTCCATGCAGGGTTTACCTCCCTTGATGATTCGGTAAGACATGCAGGGTTTACCTCCCTTGATGACTCCATAAGACATGCAGGGTTTACCTCCCTTGATGATTCGGTAAGACATGCAGGGTTTACCTCCCTTGATGACTCCATAAGACATGCAGGGTTTACCTCCCTTGATGACTCGGTAAGACATGCAGGGTTTACCTCCCTTGATGACTCCATAAGACATGCAGGGTTTACCTCCCTTGATGACTCGGTAAGACATGCAGGGTTTACATCCCTTGATGACTCCATAAGACATGCAGGGTTTACCTCCCTTGATGACTCGGTAAGACATGCAGGGTTTACCTCCCTTGATGACTCCGTAAGCCATTCAGGGTTTACCTCCCTTGATGACTTGGTAAGATATGCAGGGTTTACCTCCCTTGATGACTCGGTAAGACCGCTAGCTGCTACCGGCGACATTTCACCCACATTTGGTGGACGCGATATTAAAATATTTTACTAAGCGACAGAGCAATATGCTGCCCTTGTTAAGCACACAAAATAATATAATATAATTTGTATAAATTTTGGACCTAATGTTTTGAAAAGTCACATTAAAACCGAAGAACTATATTTCGAAACGGTGTGATTCGGTTCTCCGATTATTCTACCAACACAAAAGTATAAACGCACGTGTACGACATCGTCACAACTCGAACGACAAGTCACACACAAGAGTTCTAATTTGCTGTAAGTTTGTCGCTTGCGAAAATCGTCAACAAAACTACTGCTCTGATTTTCCATTCTGTCATCATGTTTTAGTGTGAGAATTGTTCTCAAAGTCAAAGCACATAGAAAATTTGACGTTGGAGCGATCGGGTTTCGCCATTTTTGCTGGAAAATCCCATGCTATATATAGAAACATGGACTAGTACACAGCCGGTCAAAGAGTCAGAAAGGAAGCATGACTGTTGCGCTCTGGTAGAGATTGCCTGGCGATGTCGAGACAACAATGACGATGTTGATAATGATAGTATAATTATAAGATGACGATGCTGCTGCTGCTGATGATGATGATGGTGATGATATCGACGGTAAAAATAACATGATGATGATGCTGATGATGATGGTGATGATGGTGATGATGATGATGATGATGATGATGCTGATGATGGTGATGATGATGGTGATGATGATGCTGTTGATGATAATGATGACGATGACGATGATGATGATGCTGATGGTGATTATGATGATGGATGATGATGATATGGTGATGATGAATAGTATGATAATGATGGTGATGATGATGACGATGACGGTAATGTTGATGATGAGGGTGACGACGATTACAATGTAATGACGACGATAATCGGGAGGTCGTTGTACACAAAACTGTCTTTTTTCTTCATTCATTCATTCATTATTTTGTACATACTCTATTTTCTCAATATCCCAGGGGGGTGGAATTTTTTTTTTCCGAGCACGTATGCCGGGGTGGGTGGGTGGTCGATAGGACCAACAAACAATTTTGTCCGCAACTCAAAAATATTTTTCTTGCAAGTCTTTTTGACTGTTTTTGCACATGAGTTTGGCTTAAAACACATCAATATGTCAATATTAACATAAATAACAAATTTCATGATGATCAGACAAACAGTATAGCCTGTAGCCCATGCTAATGGATTGAATTTTGAAATCCAAGATGGCTGCCATGTTTTTTTTGACCGAATGACCCCAAAATGACTTGTTCCTATTTACATGTTAATGTTAACATCCATGACTAATAGTATGCACAGAAATTCATATACAGCTGTTTACAGTTAATTTCCCCCCGAAAATCTCTGTTTTAGTGTTAAAAGGGGGGGGGGTGGGTGTCCAAAAATGGTCGGAAAAAACTGCCGAAAACGGAAAACAATTTGGACGCGGGGGTGGGTGGGTCCCAACAAGGGTCGAAAGTCAAAAATCAGCCCACGTGCCTGCAAATGTTTTCCGACTCCCCCTGAATATCCTGTAATGTTAATGGATCAGAGAACAAATCATATCACACACACCATGGTGTATTCGATGCGGCAATCGATCAGGAGGTGTGCTCCTGGCTCTACCCCGTCCTCGAGTCTCGCTAAATGGGGAATAGAACCACGTGGTTACCAATCGATGCCCATGATCGGATACTTATAGCAAGACATTTATAAATTGAGTCTCTGTAATATCGCGACACATCGAAGTAACTTTAAGAGTCGTCCGCAAATGAATTAATCAGGAATGCTTTCCACTTCATCGTTGTCTTTCGTGTACTCCATGTTTTTACATTCATTCGAAATGTTTTTCATCATCCTTCTCTGTTTTGGAGACATTGTGCGCGTCGATGGTGAGCAGTTCACCAGTCTTGATGGGTGCGACACCGGTTCTAAGATGAACTTTGCCGTCAGCCTTGGAACCGTAGTGACCTCGTCCGATATACATTGTGCTGGTAGATGCTTGGCAACGCCTGGATGTTCGGCAGTAAATGTGATCAAAACGGGGACGAAATTTCTCTGTGAACTCGGCTCTGATAGCGCTATGGGAGATTGTTCAAAACTGACAAACGACGAAGACGCCAAATATTTTGAGAAGGTAAAACCGTTATTCTGGGTTGAATTTAGATCTAACCATTTAGTTACCTCGCCCAACACAATTCATGTGCTGATCAGTCTAATGCCCACATAACTGTAACATCCATTTACGTCATTTCTCAGTGTAGTTTTTGCGCTTGCGTGTGTCGCGGAATATCATCATTGGATATGGCTCACATACCTGGACATAGTGTATCTGTCATTTGCGGAATGCGGTCCATAGAGGGTGAATTTAGTGATGCTACCCCACAGAGCGGACTAGCATCACTTAATTCACCATATGAGGATCTCATTCCGCATGACACCATCTTCTGTGAAGTATCTATATATAGTCTCAAATGAAAATAATTGTGGTTACTTTATCCCCTTTTGTTCCGTTTCTATATCCCCCTAATTTACAGAAGTTAAACAACAGTATCGAGGTGTCATTTGCAGAATGAGGTCCCCAGAGGGTGAATTTAGTGACGCGCATAGCGGGATAGCATCACTAAATTCACCCTCTGGAGACCTTGATGGCTTAATTGAGTCTCAAAAGTATGCCCAACCCTTTCTATACTTATTGGATTCTCACAGTCAGTTAAAAGTGAAGATAGCAATTGTCTATTATTGAATTGGAGTGATGTTAAGGTGCCAAAAACAGACGACAGATAACTAAAAGTAGTAGAGATCATATTCCATCAGTACAAAACCTGGGAACTGTTTGAAGTTTTGACAATAAGCATAATAAAGTCGAATACATAATGCGGGTAATATTTTTCATAATAATGTACTTCACTATAGGTGAAGTTACCAACTCGAAATTGCATGATTTTCTGTAACTTTTGTGAGCCAATATCGCAATAAACATTGAATGTATTAACCAGGAGAAATCCCATATTTGTAAGCGACGCAAAGAAAAATCGCCCACAAAGTCACTTACATCGAGTAATTTCGAGTTGGGACCTTCACATGCAGTGAAATAGATTATTAAGGAACAGATAATAATTAACAAATATATTACCCACATTATTTTTTCGACTTTATAATGTTCCCTGTCATAACTATAAAAAATCCGAGATTTTTTACTGGTGGAATATGATCTCAACACCGAAATCTTGAGAGGCGAAGTTTAGCGAGCGCTATACCGGTATTGGTGACATTTCTAATCAAAGTTCGGGGCATTATTAACCAAATTTCATCAGTTGGGTGTTGAGTGTTTTGCTTATCGCATACTCTTTACTTATTGTTTGGCGTTTGTTTACATAAAACAGAGTTTTATCATGGCAACAACATGCAATTTACGCGTTATGTATTATTGGTATAAGAACAAATTTTTTCTATAATATAATATTCTTTCTATTTATGGCGGTTTAACAGCAATACCCACCACCAACGCTTATCATATCTTTAAGTCAATAACATTTATATATATAGGGTAAAAAGGTTGAACACCAATACCACACCATACTATCTTAGGATTAGCATTTTCAATATTGATCCATAAATTTGGCTGTGTTGTCCACATACATGTATAGGTATGCACTTTATTCCGAAAATGGGAAGTTTCTCAGACTAACCCCCACCTGGGTGGAATATGATCTCTACGGGTGTAGCCAGAGTAGAGATTCATGAGATGACCTACTCATCAATGATGCTTTGGTTTTGAACCGGATAAGTTATGTGCAATACGAGATCGCTGACCCCACGTCCCCCGAAAGAGGTGGCACTGGCTTTTTGTTAACCCTTTCAGTGCCAGGGGCCGATCTCATCGGCCCTAATTTACGGTCTGTAAAATCGGCCCTAAAATATATATATATATATTTTTTTATAGCTTTTTTTGGGTTGAATTTTTTTTAGGTATGTTTAAGCATGCTATAGCAAATTTAAAAACAAACTGGATAAAACCTTAGGGGCATGTTATAACTCAAAACTATCACCAATTATTCACAGTAATAATTTTGATGCCCATGAAAAACGTAAGATTCCCTGGCACTAAACCTACAAAATAAGTCTGTTAAAGAATATAAGAAAAAATTATTAAAATTGTAAAAAATAATAAAAAAAGATGAAAAATTGTTAGGCCAATGCATTCTGTTATATATGCGAGGCGACCTATGGTCGACTCGCATATATAAGAGAATGCATTGGCACAGGGTTTATGGGTTGATCCAAAAATAGGATCGGGCACTGAAAGGGTTAAAGAACAAAGAAGTCAAATTCAGGCAAATTATTGATTCCACCTTTACAATGAACCACACACCAAAACCAAGAGAGTATTGATTCCACCTTTACAATGAACCACACACCAAAACCAAGAGAGTATTTATTCCACCTTTACAATGAACCACACACCAAAACCAAGAGAGTATTTATTCCACCTTTACAATGAACCACACACCAAAACCAAGAAAGTATTGATTCCACCTTTACAATGAACCACACACCAAAACCAAGAGAGTTTTGATTCCACCTTTACAATGAACCACACACCAAAACCAAGAGAGTATTGATTCCACCTTTACAATGAACCACACACCAAAACCAAGAGAGTATTTTGACAACAAATAAGTTATGATTTCTAAGTCGAACAAAGGTGCATAACTCTATCAAAAAACATTGAATTCGATCTTGTCTGTACTTTTGAAATGTAAACTATTTAGCAAATATCAAAAAATTCTGTTGAACATCTTTCAACTTATCATCCGAACAATTCAAAATTCATTGTTTCTAAGTTGAACTAGATGGGATAGTAGGAAAATATATTATTTCATAATGCGATATGTTAATACATGATAATATAACTTAATTGATATTCATTCGAGTATTGTGTGGAGTGCCGTGGCCAATGACGGCCGTCTACCCGGCGCCCCTGAATGTGGCATAATTCCATCAATAATGGCTAAATAAATAATTTAACTATTTCACTTTCTTTTCAAATTAAATTAATATTTTAATTTGGATTTAGATATAGATTCCAGTGAATAAACAAATATATTTAAATTGCATGTGCAGCGCATCATATTTTAATGTTTGTGTTGTTTCATATATCCGGCTAATACCTAAACACTGGACACATATTCAATGAATCACTCAAAAATATAAATAACTAGCTGATGTGCCCGACTTCTTCCGAGCTATTTAGGGAGAACAATACTAAGTGAACAACGTTGAAAAGTATTCGGAGAATGGAAAAAACTATTGTTTGATCGGTCCAGAAACATGCCTATATGAGCGTATATGAGCGAGGTCAAGGTCAAGGACACGGTCGCACGTGAAAATGGACCCGCCCGTATTGTTCCCTGGATCAAAGTAGGCCTACATACCAAATTCGAGTCGGATCGGTCGAGAAGTTTTCGAGTCTATGACACACATACATACACACAAACAGACAGAAGTTCCAAAATATATAATAGACTAGCAGGTTAGCCCGCCACTGGCGTGGTTGGTCAGATAAATGACATTTCTATAATTTTTTTGTTTTTATTTATATATTTAAAAAAAAAATTTTTTTTTTTTTAATTTTTGAATATTAATTTAATGTTTTTTAAATTTAATTTATGTTTTTTTTAATTTTTGAATATTTATTTAATTTTTATTCTAATTTACCTATTTATTTAATTTTTATTCTAATTGACCCGATGAAATCCCCCCTTCCTAGGAACGACAGACAATGCATTCTTTGTTTTTCAATGAGTTAATTCATGGTACCCGTCCTAAACTTCCCCGTAGTCCCCGAAAAGAGCGGACAGTCTATTAATCCCGTCGTGAAATCTCTCTGCATAATATTTCGAGCGATAAGGTTGCGTTGAATTGTAAACAAACGCTTCTTAGATCAATTCTGCCTTTTTAATCGAGATAATTTCATTTCGTCCCGCATCCGTATTTCGGACGCATGGGGCTAGTCGTTTAGCCACGTCGATAGCAATAAAGAGCGTTCGTCGTTAACAACTCCGTATATGGTCAATATAAAGATAGTTGATGCCTTAACCCCCGAAGTGGCGTTTGCGGTGATTTTGATGATTGGGAGTGGAGAATCGGTGCTCAGAGCTTGTCAAAAATGCGACGTGGACGATCCCCGTGGGTTTTTACACTCATATACGAAATTTGAGCTCAATCCGTCCACGCGTTTTCGATTCTATGAAGTACCCACATACACACATATATATATATACACATATACGGAAGTCTCAACATATATAGGAGACTAGCATGTTAGCCCGCCACTGGCGGCAATCGTCAGAAACATGACAATTTTAATTTATTTATTTTTTGGTTTTTCAATGAGTTAATGATGAGCCCGACGTTGTCCGGGCTATTCAAAAACAAAATTTCAAGTCGATAGCTCCACCGTTTCCGAGATCTGGTCTGCGCATGCGCGAAGCTGGCGTCGCACGGGCTCGGCGACCCGATAAAATTCGTATCCGGGGCAAGATACATTCACATACCAAATTTCAAGTCGATAGCTCCACCCGTTGACGAGATCTGGTCTGCGCATGCGCGAAGCTGGCGTCGCACGGACTCGGCGACCCGATAAAATTCGTATCCGGGGCAAGATACATTCACATACCAAATTTTAAGTCGATAGCTCCACCCGTTTCCGAGATCTCGTCTGCCGTGATTTATGAGAAGCATTATGCCTATATCCACACTAACTACCCCCTAAGCCCTGACCTAAGTGTCATACATACTATAACAATGATGCTGAACACTTTGAGGCAATTATATTGCAGAAATGTTGTAAGAGTACTATGGCATCCAATAAATCTCCCCGCATAGGAAACCACTCAAAATCCCGTATATCTCTCTGCAGATACTAATAACGTTGAATGGTAAACAAACGCTCTTTATAGCGATGCGTCAAAAACAAACGCTCATTAAATTATCACTTGATTAACCACCGCAGTGCCGTTTTTTGTGACTGAGATTGGAGAACGGGTGCTCTAATCTTATCCTAAATGCGAACACGGCGGTGTCGGTGGGATTTTACACTTACATACGAAATTTGAGCTCAATCTGTACACTCGTTTAGGATTCTATGAAGTACCCACATATATACACACACACATATATATATATGGAAGTCTCAAATTATATAGTAGACTAGCAGGTGGGCCCGACTTCGTCTGGGCTATTCGTCCTGGCTATTTAGGGATTTGTTTGCCAAAATCATGAATATATGAGCATATATGAGCAAGGACACGGTTGCATGCGAAATTGGACCCGATGTGACCTTGAATTGACCATTTTGAAGGTCAATGTCAGGTCGGGGTCACGATTTGTCCCGTCCAAAACATTCCCGGACAAAAGTACCCCTAAGTATCAAATTTAGTCGAAATCCGTCCGGTTTTACCAGATTTAACCTTGAATTGACCATTTTGAAGGTCAAGGTCAGGTCGGGGTCAGGATTTGACCCGTCCAAAAACACTCCCCGGACAAAAGTACCCATATGTATAAAATTTCGTCGAATTCCGTCTGGCAGTTTTCCCGGCCAGACAATCAGACAGACAGAAGTCCCAAAATATATAGTAGCTTGTGCTATTAATAATAATGTAACGGAAGTTGGTTGGTCTTTTACGCACGAATTATCTCCCCGGAATACGGTTCCTCGTTAGTTGACGAGAAGAACTCATATATTACATAATACCATGAATATATACTCTAGGTACTCCCGTAGAGTCATATTCCACCAGTACAAAACCCGGGAACGTGTTGATCTTCTGGCCCGTCCAGACAGGCAACTTTAAAACACGAACAAACAAGGCAGGGGATATATTTCTTTGTTGATACGTATCTCCCAATAATCACATACCCTCTGCATTCACACAATTAGCTTCCGTAAGAATCAGTACAAATCGCGATACGGTAACACGAACGTTTGCGCCGTTCATCAGGCAATAACTGAAGTGGCAACTTCATAAAAAGAGATGAACACCTACGTCACTTCAAGCCACTTGTGCACGCGCTCGCTCTGTGGTGTCCACGTCACTTCAAGCCGATCGTATGGATGCGCTCGCTGCGTGGTGTCCACTTCATAAAAAACGATGAACCACCTACGTCACTTCAAGCCGACCGTTTTCACGTGCTCGCTCTGTGGTGTCCACTTCACAGAAAGCGATGAACCACTTACGTCACTTCAAGCCGATCTTGTGCACACGCTCGCTGCGGGGAAACTATTGGGGAAACTATGTTGGAATTTGAACAACTTACAATTGTTGTGGTAGTTTTGAAATGTTGTTCATATTATTAATGTTCAATTAAAATTTACTGGTATATGATTATAAGAAATGACTTGCAAATCGATTGGGGTCATTGAATTTGACCGGCAGAGTAATTAAACAAAGTTCGTGAGAATCCCTTCGGAAGTCACACACTTTATTCAATTACTTTGCCGGTCAAAATCCAATGACCCCAATCAATCTGCAAATCATTTTTTAAATAATCTATTCACTGTAGGGGGTGGTCTCAGCTCAAGATTGCATGCTTTCTTGTGCCTTTTGAGACCCGATATCGCAATAAACTTTGAAATAGTTATAGCCGGGAGACATTCCATGATTGTAAGCGACGCAAAGCAAAATCACTCACAAAGTCACTAAATCGTGCAATTTCTAGTTTCTAGGGACCTCCTCATACAGTGCAATATTATATCAAGGAACCAGGCCATTCTTATATGATGCCATATAAATAAATACTTAATCTGAGGAGTGATTAGATATTGTTTAATATATAATCCCAATCACAGGGGATACACGTGCTGGGTCACTATATTAAATCAAGATATATTAAAGACATATTATTTACTTGTTCGGGTCTGTGAAACTGATAAGTTAGTATTTAGGCGCTCTGCCAACTGGAGAAATGCAACATTCCACTAACATCGCGAAAATCTCAAGCAAATCGACCGTACCACTCCATAGAAAACATCATCTGAATAACGCTCAATTGTAAATATTTACTACTCGATTCGGGACGCGTCTATTGGCGATAAACTAACGAAAACGATATAATATTTGACAAAATTACTACTTTGAACAAGATTATTCTCCATTTCTATTTGATCGCACTACCGGAGTCTTTCACATCACTTTAAGACTAATCGATGATTAATATTGACTAAATAACGGAGATATTTGAAGAAGTGGTTTTAAAGATTGTGTATTTGTGTTAATAAAAGTAATTTCAAATTTTATCCATTCACGAAGACAACCAGCTTATTTGTCTGCTACGGAAAGTTTTCACGTCATGTCTGTTGACCAGTGACACATTGTTATACATATATGCGTATATATCCTGTCATGGACCCCTAGATAGGTCCCGTGATGGGTGAATCTATCCTATCGTTGATCACCTAACTACCGCCCTATGATGGTGAATCTATCCTGTCGTGGACCCCCCCTAGCTAGCGTCCCGTGACGGGTGAATCTATCCTATCGTTGATCACCTAACTACAGCCATGTGATGGTGAATCTATCCAATCCTGGACCCCATAACTACTGCTTTGTCATGGGTGAATATGTCCCATCGTGAACCCCTTAACTACCGCCCTCTGATTGTGAATATATCCTATAGTGGACCCGCTACCTACCGTCTTGTGATGGTGAATCTATCCTATCGTGGGACCCCTAACTACCGCCCTGTGATGGGTGAATCTATCCTATCGTTGACCCCCTAACTATCGCCCGGTGATGGGTGAATCTTTACAATCGTGGACCCCATAACTACCGCTCTGTCGTGGCTGAATATGTCCCATGGTGAACCCCTTAACTACCGCCGTGTAATGGGTGAATCTATCCTATCGTTGAACCCCTAACTACCGTCTTGCGATGTCGAATCTATCATATCTTAGACCCCCTAACTACCGCCCTGTGATGGGCGAATCTATCCAATCGTGGACCCCATAACTACCGCTCTGTCATGGGTGAATATGTCCCATCGTAAACCCCTTAACTATTTATCCTATCGTTGACCCCCTGACTACCACCCGGTGATGGGTGAATCTTTCCAATCGTGGACCCCATATATGCCGTCTTGTGATGGTGAATCTATCATATCGTGGACCCCTAACTAGCGCCGTGTGATAGGTGTCTATCTTATCGTTAACACCCTAACCACCGCTCTGTGATGGGTGAATCTATCATATCGTTGACCCCCTAACCACCGCCCTGTGATGGGTAAATCTAACTTATCGTGGACCCATAATTACCGCCCTGTGATGGTGAATCTATCCAATCGTTGACCCCCTAACTACCGCCCGGCGATGGTTGAATCTTTCCAATCATGGAGCCCATAAATACCGCCCTGTGGTGGGTGAATCTATCATATAGTTGACCCCCTAACTACCGCTCTGTTATTGTAAATATATCAGATCGTGAATCTCCTAACTACCGCCACGTCGTGGGTGAATCTATCATATCGTTGACCCCCTAACCACCGCCCTGTGATGGGTGAATCTATCCTATCGTGGACCCCCTAACTACCGTCCTGACGGTCCTGTCGTGGGTGAATCTATCATATCGTTAACCCACTAACTACCGACCTGTGATGGATGAATCTAGAGAGAATGCATACACATATGGCGTATTAACATTTCAGGTTCAGGTTCAGATCACCCCATCTTGTTTAAATGGAGGAACATGGTACCCACAAAATTGGGCGAGCCCTTCATTCTGCGATTGTGCATACGGCTTCACTGGAACAGCATGCGAACGCCGATTCAAAGGTAAGTGGAGATTTTTATATGTTGCACAACATAATTCCAATATAATATCATTTTATATTTGTTTTTTTTTCACTGAAATTGTTATGATTTATTCCCAGAAAGTGAGCCTTCAGATGTCTGAAGAATTAATCAAACAGTAGATCATGCCACGAGTCGCTACCTTAGCTACGCCCGTAGATATCACATTCCACCAGTATAAAACATGGGAACGTTTTGATGTTCTGACAAGGAACGTTATAACATTGCTCAAACACGGCAGGGAATATATTTAAAAAATAACCCGTGTTTCGATTAAGTTTATGAAGGTATAACCATAAAGTTTGAAGACAAATTCTATAATTGCGCTTTGTATATATTTACATATATTAAATTTGTCTTTATACTTTAAGGTTATACCTTCATAACCTTAATCGAAACGGGTCATTTCTTATAATTAAATTTGTCAATTCATAGGAGAACCACCTAGTAGAAGGTATACGTATAAAAGAAGTTTAAAAAAATGGAGATTAATTATGACGAAAAAGACGCACTCAAAGTTTAAATTGACAATGAAACATCCACTTATGGATTAATCAAGTGGCATCACAAAGTCATAGCTTTTGATTGGATAGTGAACAACGTGCATGCACTCGTCGCTTCACCGTGACAGCGGGTGTTCCAGAAATGTTTCACCTGACTGTGACACGAATTGTTAATTTCTGAAACTTCAATTCTTTGCAAATGTTTGCTTGATCGAGTCTTGTTGATTTTTCTTGGTACTTATACACTAAAATACTGATGTGTAATTAGCAGTCACGTTAATGGCAGGGCAGTCCTACACTGCACCAAATTTGGAATTTAATTTCACGTAAACGTCACATATTTTCCATTAAATGTTTAGATTAACGCCATATATGGATCACGTAAATGTCCATAACATAGACATATATGTGGGATTTACGGACACGTATTCTTCCACATTTACGTAGAAAATACGTTCATGTTCGATTTAAAAAATACGGGGAATTTATGGTTCATTTTTAAATATCACATTTATGGATGCATTATATTTCAACTATACGTGCAATTTATGTGGATTTATATTGGAAATAACACATTTATGGATGCATTAAATTTCACATATACGTGTAATTTACGTATATATTATATTCAAAATTAATATCCACATCTACGTATCGTTTACGAGAAATTTAAGAATTTCCAATGGTATGCATATTTCAAATCAGCTTAGTCTATTTAAAATCGGCATATCCAATTATCCATGTCACCCAATCGCATATAGCCTCGGTAGATAATTGTAAGATAGTTATCTGAAAATAGAGGGAAAAGTGTAAAGTTGGTACAATAAAATACAAAGTGTTATTCCATGGAAGATAGAAAGAGAAAATATAAATTATACGCATTAATATTTCTACATTGTTCACCCTCGCTACAAATTAACTATTGGCAGACTATAGTGCATTTTACCCCGTGGTGGTCGGCTCTAAACTGTGAATTAAATCCTATATACAAATTTAATAAATTTTTACATTCCTAGAGTTCTAAGTCTCACACAGCGAGCAGGTTTACTCAAAATCTACGTGGCGCCTTTGATACTCTTCTACGTGTATCTGATACTGACCAAATCTGTGTGGCGCCTTTGATTGTACATTGAAGTCGATTCTTCATACAGGCATGCATGGTGGCAAATCAACGGGAAGCTTAAGTCTTTTAATTAATCTAAACGCTGCTGATAATTACGAGACTCGAGTTATATAACACGCGCTGTGGTCAGTTTTAGCGGCGAACATGCTGTCAGTTATTACAAATTGTTTTTGCCTCTTGAAATGTCATTACCTCGACGTTTAAATGCATATACGCGGTTTCAAACTCCAAGTTTAACGATTTTCCGTATTTGAGAATAAAAGCGTCGAAAATGTCATGTATATTAGATTAATGGACAATACGTGAAATCACCATATCTGTAAAACTCACTTTCCGTCCAGTGAGCTACCTGAATGAATTTTGATGCATGTGGTCATATGACAAAATGCTGCTGCGAGCGCTGTCATTTCTATAGCAGAAGTAGTCAAGAAAGTTAGGTTATCTATAAATAAATTTAATGCCTAAATGTGTGACAACAAATGATTTTATAGTATTATGTGGACTGACAGCTTGTGATTAACTTATTTCTTTGTTAACACTTGTTCCTTAATAATCCACTTCACATTAGGGGGTGGTCCCAACTCGAGATTATATGCTTTTCTGTGATTTTTGGGAGCAGATATCGCAATAGACATTGAATTAATTACCCGAAAAAAGTCCATGATTGTAAGCGACGAAATGCACGATCACACACAAAGTCACTTAAATCGTGCACTTTCGAGTTGAAACCTTCACCTACAGTGAAATGCATAATTAACAGGCATTAACTAACAAATATAATAGCTGCATGTTTTGTCAATGTTATCAACGTCCCTGTCAAAATGTTCCAGGTTTTGAACTGGTGGAGTATATGATCTCTACGGGCGTAGATTCTATATTCACCCTCTGGGGACCTCAATCTGCGTAGGCCTCAGACCTTCTCTGGAAAATATCTGTATTATCAAATTGACAAGAATTATTATTAAGAATCTGGCATCAACTAAGAATTATTAACACCCCTCGGGTGTATACTGTCGTACAGAATTTAGAAAGCTGTTGTTCGCTGGGCGTTGTATAAATAGATAAGGTTATTCCGGTAAGTGACAATTTGCAGTAGGTCCCTATTTGCGGAGATATATTTGCGGAGTTCCCCGAATTCGTGGAGGCGGAGGTCCCCGAATTCGTGGAGGTCCCCTAAAATGGTCGAAATATGTTGATGTTAATGAGGGAACGGGTGCGTATATGTCATTTGATACGTATTTTAAACAAATAACGACACGATCATCATAATAGTTCTATCAATCATATCATCATCATCATCATCATCATCATCATCATCATCATCATCATCACCATCATCATAATACGGAACAAGTCTTGCGTCTTTTCGTCCCTATAACATTATTTGCAATGTTTGTTCACAAATATATGTATCGTCATTCGATATTTACTTGTGAGTCACTTGAACATATTACAGTTACTTGTCGTCGAACTCGTATTATATATCACGGCATAATATATTCAATCGCACAAGCGGAGTGTTCCACGTCACTTTAATTCTATCTATACTAAATGCGAATTGATGACACCTACATGGAGCCCCATAATCTCATTCTTCTATTATATTATAATAGAAGAATGAGATTATGTATATTTTGAATTGATCGAGTGTTGGAGCCTCACAGCGAAGTATGGCAGAGAGTTCCAGCTATTTACCATGCTTATGTAGAGCGATTAGAAAGTGTCGATGTCCAAGTTCGTGAAAGTGCTATTGACTATGCGGATGATTTGAGAAGCTTTATTGTTTTAGGATATTGTAGGAAGGCTAATATGGCCGTGTTAAATTGAGCTATAGCAATGGGATATCTCGCAGGACAACACATTTCGGGTTTTCGTGGGGTGTGTATTCGCTGGATGTCTTATAGTTGCAGTATGTAACGCGTTAATTGCTTTCGATGTTTAGGTATGAAGAATGGCTGGGCCATGCACTCTTGAAGATTTTATGGTGAGAACACAATGCCTCCGATTTTTGATCCGCATTTAGAAGCTTTCTGGTGTGGTGAATGAGAAACCTGCAGTAAAAAGCCGTAGTTTTTGTAATATTTGAAGGATTAGTTGTTTTAACGGAATTATGAGGCGGTGCATTCATGTAACCAATATATTTTATAATATAATTTATTTTTATGGCTAATAATATGATCTTGAGGGCGTTACCATTTCTGATTATGGTTTTCTTGTATTACCTGCATCACTGTTTCAATGTTATAATATTCACTGTGACATCAAACAGTTCCCATGGTTTGAACTGGTGTTGTATAATCTCTACGGGCGTATAGATATTCATGGCATGATATATTCAATCGCACAAGCGGAGTGTTCCACGTCACTTTAATTATATCTATACTAAATGCGTATTGATGACACCTAAATGGAGCCCCATACTGAGAGAACGATGCATTGATGACTGTCGTCTGCTTGGGTCCGTGTGAGGCTCCATACTGGAGTATTGATTCATGGCACGATCTAATAAAGCATTGGTATTAGATCACATACAAAGTTTGAAGGCACATACTAAATGGTATATATAATACTGAAGTGAAACTCATGTGAACCTTCAAAAACTATATATGTCTACGTAATTTGGAATGAGGAATAAGATTGGTCTATAACCCTTTACCCAAGAAACCGGCCAAAAACGGCCAAATAAAGCTGCAACAGCCTAAATTATCTTGGGTCTGTCTCAATAAAACCATACAAATATGGATATCATTGGAACCGGCTCATTGACCACATTGTGATGGTTACAGTTATGCCCTGTGCCAATGCATTCTCTTATATATGCGAGTCGACCATAGGTCGCCTCGCATATATAAGAGAATGCATTGGCCTAAAAAAAATACTTTTTACCATTTTTTCTTACATTCTTTAACAACTTTATAATTTGTAATGTGTTAAGCCAATGCATTCTCTTATATATGCGAGGCGACCTATGGTCGACTCGCATATATAAGAGAATGCATTGGCACATGGCCGTTCTGTTGGGTAAAGGGTTAAATACATACGAAATAAAGCTTGGATATATTGTGTCAGACATTTGCAGAATGAGATCACCAGATGGTGAATTTAGTGACGCTATCCCCCACGGCGGACTAGCGGTACCAAATTCACCCTCTGTGGACCTCATTCTGCTTAGGCCTCAACTGTTACGGAAGACCAATACGATAAGATTGATGGTCCCCAGTTGAATAGTAGGGTAAAGGGACCACAGAGGGTGAATTTAGTGATGATATGCCGCTGTGCGGGGTAGCATAACAAAAATCACCCTCTGTGGATCTCATTCTGCAATTGTCAGACACACTATTTCAAGACTTATACGAGATTCAGTCGCTCAACGGTTAACCTTCTATGACTGGAGCTTCCTGAAATTTTGCGAACCGAAACGTAATGTGACATGCGCTTAGTATGGAACATTGTCAGCAACCTGCAACTGATGATGATTCTATCATACCTTTGGCATCTTTTCAACTCATTGGGAATCAGTTTCCAAAAATGTCTAAATTCTAATTTTTGTCATAAAATAAAATTTTGCTGTTGAGGGGTACGTTCTAAAACTATTTTCAAAATTCCATTAAACCGCTCCAGGATCCAGCTTCCACCTCAAAATTCATGTCAATAGGACGAGGAGCAATTTGTCTGCGATAAATTGGAACATTGGTCGTCATTATGTTTAGCCTCGAATCTTCTTTAATATGCATAGCAGACATCCTCCCCTTTCTTATGACCACATTCATTATGAGGTGATATATTATGACGTATAGGTTGTGAGCCATTGTTTCTTTCACTGTTATTTGACGAATAGAAAGGCCTTGTGGTCCGTCAGTCCGTCCTACGCGCGTTCGGACGATAACTTATGAATTAACTTATGAAATAACAAGGTGACATTTATGGATTGTATAGCGACACGATCTCGGTTCGACACCATATATACATAGGCGGCGACATAACAAATGGCACATCACCGGACAGTGATCGCGGGAATGCGGCCATTTTCGGATAAGTTCGGTACTTCCCGTTAACGACGGACATGCCGCATTTATACCACGGGAACGCGGCCAATTTGAATTTTCGGACAGGTTCTCTCCCTCCCACTTTTGACAGAAAAAACCACAACTGTGATTCTTCGGTCCAAGACACCATTTTGATTGATATAACCTATACATAGTCGGGGGAATTTTGTGAATTGCATATAATGCGAATATCGGGCATATACGGAGATATAAACGTAGCTGTTATGATGAGGCGGGAATCTGTAAATTATAGTATAACTTGTATTTATTTTGAACTGGCTAAAACTTCTCTGACGGCAGACTGTTCACCATTAGCAAAATATAGGCAGGATATTTTGATCAATTTGATTCACTTCATTTCAGCATGCCAAGAGGGAGCAAATTGAATTTTATATTAGCATGTCAATCTAGTTTGCAGGTTGTGGATGTATCAGATTTAATTTAATGTCATGCTATTTTGTATACAGATTGCACAGAGGCGAGCGCTATAGGAAAGTATACAGGCCACGACAAGCTCACAATTGAACCGGAGCTCTCCGCCAATCCTTTCGATGTGTGGTGCCAGTTTGATTACGGTGGCTTCACCTTCTTGGAACGCAGAGGAGGAGATGCCAGGGATGGTATTGGACAATATTCTAGGGTTGAAAATGCATACGAATCTTTCAACCGTTCATGGCAACAATACAAAGACGGATTTGGATTGGCTGAATATGAATACTTCATAGGACTCCAACACGCACACGAGATGACGTCACAAGGGGACTATATACTGAGCGTGGGTCTGGATCACAACCAGTCTTATTACCATAATTTCTACATTGCCAACGAAACTTCAGGCTATGCCATATACTGGGACTCATTCCACCAATTCACCTTACCTCTATCAGACGGGTTCGGCCTCGGTCTTGACGGCAGTGCGATACAGAGTATCCACGGGGCCGAGTTCAGTACAGCTGATGGAGGGCCGAATGCGGCATGCGCAGTGACGTCACAGTCTGGGTGGTGGTTCAACGTCGGATGCTCAGGTGTCAATCTTCACAAGCAGAGGCTCGCGGGCGCACACGGCACGTGGCCGGACGCAAGTTTCACGGCGACCGTGGGCGTGCCCGACCATTACCTCATGGCGAAACGGTTGTCACCACTGTGATGACGACTTTACCGTGTGAAGATGTCACATCTGATTTAACCCCTTCTATTATAAATGGATTCTCCCATTCAGTTATACAAGTATACATTGGAACTGTCTATTATTCATTTGGAGGGATTTTAAGGTGATAAATGCAGAAGACAGATAAATAAAAGTGCAGAAGGAGCCCTATATATATTGAGGGAAATGTTTAGATAATAAGTTCAACAAACGACCTATTGATATTTCAATAGTCAGATATCAACACTCAAAAAGGGGCAGTTTGTTTTCATATCTCAAACTATGTTCTGACGCCTGAAATTCAAAAGAATAAATAGCTCGTATAGTCCACATTGTTACATAGCGGCGGATATTAAAGATTAATCCGAAAATAGTTTTCTTGTGGGGTATTCGTGAGACATATATTCTACGAATGTTTTCATGTTTTTGCCTCTTGGTAAGAGCATGGTTAAGGACATTTTCAATAATTTGGTGTTAAACCAGGTGTGACATCTTTAAAGTTGTTGCTGCTGCCAACATCTTCTTGGAAAGTGTAGTGCCGTGTTTTTGACAGTTCGTGTGTTTGTTTTGTAGTTTGACACTGCATATAGTTATAACCGACAGCTGATAAAATGTACGGATGTCCATTACTTCATAAAACTATTGACGACACAGTGACGTCGATCG
Source organism: Siphonodentalium dalli (assembly GCA_032622095.1). Taxonomy (NCBI): domain Eukaryota; kingdom Metazoa; phylum Mollusca; class Scaphopoda; order Gadilida; family Siphonodentaliidae; genus Siphonodentalium; species Siphonodentalium dalli. Next base: position 42,863,188 of record CP136066.1, read on the forward strand.
ATGTCCTCAACATCTTTAACGGATTTCAGCGACGGGTGGGGTGGGGGCGCTAACCCTCATTGACTGGGTGGGTGCATCCTTGATCATCGCACCCCTGGCGCCACCAGGCTGTAAATGTCATCGGACCTTATGACAATGAATCCACCAACAATACTTTTAGCTCAACTTTACTTTGTAATGTTTGAGCTATTGCCGTGGGTTGGCGTCCGTCGCCCGCCCATCCGTCCGTCAACAATTTCCTTTGGCCCACTATATAGGCCAGACCCCTTATCCGATCATTACCAAACTTCATCGATCTTCGGTGTGACCTCTAGATTGCAGCCATTTGTTCTGAAATTCCTTAAAAAACATGGCCGTCAGCATTGGCACAACCTACAGCCCGCATTTAATTGAGAACTGTGTTGAAAATTTACAGGCATGTTTAGGATCACCTCCAGATGGGAGCTATCGAATTTTAGCTAATTTCGATGTTCACTCTTTGCATGACTAAATCCTTTGTCTTATCATACAGACCACATCCCTCATCTGATCACCACTCAACTTCATGTGGTTCTTCGGGGTGACCTCTAGATTGGAGCCATCAATTATTTCCAAAATTCGATAAAAAAAACATGGCCGCCCACAGCCATCTTGGATTTTACTCTTTGCATGACTAAATCCTTCGGCACATCATGCAGGCCACATCCCTCATCCGGTCATCGCCAAACTTCATACGGATCGTCGGGGTGACCTCTATATTGGAGCTATCGTATTTTTGAAATATTTGAATAATTTCCTTTACACAATTCAAGAACTTTACTGTAACTTTTTTGCTTTCCTTCTTCTTTATCATTATATTCATTGCTCAGCAAAAAATAAACTCCAATACAAGTTGAGCTACATTGTCATTGACACTTTCATCTCATGTTATTGTTGCCTGTTATTTGATTGTTTTTTTATAATAAAATATAGTTCTCTTTATTTCTCTTGAATTGTACAGAGATATACTTCCATTATCCCTGGCTGTACTAAATCCCACTCAGGTATAAAAGTAAACAGTGGAAAGTTCCATTATTCATCTAGAGAGGTTTTCAGGTAATAAAAGCTGACGACTGACATACAAAAACATCCCAGATAATACAAATGGAACGTTGGTCGATGACTATATATAATATATAATTGAGTATACAGGGTGTGGGACATTGGTCGATAACTATATATAATACTAGCAGGGTTACCCGGCGTTGCACAGGTTAAAGTGATGTGAAACCCTCTGTTGATATATAGTGGGAATAGAGAATACTCTTTCTCTCAAAGTAGTACACGTATTCTTGTATATCAAAATGGCATCACAAAACATGATTATTACACTTGGAATATAAGTAGGGCTCACCTTGTCAGATCGGAGCGATTATAATTTTGTTTATCGCGTTTATTCCCTCCCACAATAAAGAAGTATTTATTTATTTACAACTGCGTATACTTCAGACGTTATAGCATGAAACATGAACATCATAAACACATTAGTTCGAAACAATAAAAGACGACAATTACGTTTTACATAGAGATGTATCAATCAATCAACAATCAATCTAATTTATCACATCTTCATGAAGATACAGATGTCTTAAAGATATGTCCAGATGCTCCTCTGTTCTGGTGCTATATATGTACTGGCTAATCATTTTCAGTTTAAAAGAAATGATGGTATGCATGTATATAGCAGCTACATGTGTCCGACACAGCAAGATTTTGAATTGTTTATGTTAGGCGATGCGTCTGTTCTAAAAAATGAAAGAAATCATCTGTATCGGGCAGATATACCCTTGTCAGAGGATCCTGAAAAGTCATGTGCTACGGACTGCGTTTTCCTTTATCTCAGAAGTAACCATATTTGACTGCACACTGTGGCCACTATTTTTGAACAGGCCTGCACTACATTTCCATAGCTCTTGTCAATTGTAACTGTTTTTGTGGAAACTATATTGAATGAGACAGACTCATATCAATCGTGTTATAATATATAAATGAGCCATTCTAATATGCAATCCTCTGACGATTCAAGGTCCCTCAGTTTGAATGAATATATGTAGCTCTTAAATAGATTGATATAAATATACTTTTAATGCTTTCTTCTTTGTATCTGTGTTGATAGATCATTATAGGAATGCCCTGATTTCCATCCCCATATAAATATGACAGTTGAAAAGATATAATTGTTCAAGTGACTTAATTCGGTCACCAAATTTTGTCGAGATTGTGAAATTGGAATGCCAACCACTCCTCATAACGACATGGAGATGGCCTGGGAGATGACTATATATAACTTTGTTGGATATCGGCGAATTGAACACTGTTATATATGCTAGTGAATCTCCTCTCCCCATCCAATACCCAAACGGCCCAAAATGTGATATAATTAATCATGTCATTAGAGACGAACGTGCATGGATTTGGTGGAATCAGTGCTATTAATATATTTGTATCGACTTTGTTGCAACTCCCCTCATGCATGACTTGAACCGCGCCACTTGTGCCATATATAAACCACGTCTATTAGACTCATGCATGCATTGTACAATGGAGATGATTATATATAAGTTTGGTGGTATTCGGCAACTGAACAAATTCTTATCATATTTATTACCCCCCCCCATCTCACACAAACGGCACCAATTTCGCGTCTTCAAATCACACGTTTATATTCCTCGTATCAATAACGTCACTTTAGAAAAGTTTAACCCTGACCATTATCTTACTCGTAAAAAGTTACCACGGTCAGACCGGCTTGGTGCCATATCGATTGCACCCTTAAAGTTATTTGTATACATATGGCAACATTTGTTCTCATTAAAATCGAATAATTTCTCAACCAGACTTCTCAGCTGGATGTTACGCTAGCACTCCCGGTGTTTTAAAATATTAATGGTGTAACCCGAATAACCTCGGTTCTTGAACTGGAGAAAACAGCGGGCGTTCAGAACATTTCACACTAACCTATTGGCATGCATCGACCAAGACCCTACTTGCACATACCATGAAGGTGTTCGATTATATCTTGTGCAAGGGAAATGACAACATGGGGTACATTTAGTATGTTCGACGCCTACACTCAAAATAATTGTTCAAGTGACTTAATGCGGTCACCATTTGTCGAGATTGTGAAATTAGAATGCCAACAACTCCTCATAACGACATGGAGATGGCCTGGGAGATGACTATATATAACTTTGTTGGATGTCGGCGAATTGAACACTCTTATAAATGCTAGTGAATCTCCTCTCGCCATCCATGAGCCAAACGGCCCCAAATGTGATTTAATTAATCATATTATTAGATACGAACGTGCATGAATTTGGTGGAATCAGTGCTATTAATATATTTGTATCGACTTTTGGTGCAACTCCCCTAATGCATGACTTGAATCGCGCCACTTTTATCATATATAAACCAGGTATATTAGACTCACGCGTGCTATATATAATGTAGATGATTATATATAAGTTTGGTGGTATTCGGCAACTAAACAAATTCTTATCATATTTATTACCCCCCCCATCTCTCACACAAACGGCACCAATTTAACGTCTTAAATCACACGTTTATATCCCTCGTATCAACAACGTAGCTTTAGAAAAGTTTAACCCTGACCATTATCTTACTCGTAAAAAGTTACCCCTGTCAGACCGCCTTGGTGCCATCTCGATTGTACCCTTAAAGTTATATATAGAACACAGAAAGCTAGATATTCGCAAATATTTGATTCATTGTATCATTTGAGAAGAACGTGTATGAGTTTGATGGTAATTGGCACTAAACATATTTTTTATAAGTTTAATTTGGTTGGACTCTTTATATCATGGATATTATTATTTGTTTGTTTGGTGCTAATAAGCGACTAAACAATTTTTTATCAAATTTAGTGCTCACCCCATCCCACCACATCTCTCACCAAAGCAGCACCAATATGACGTCACGCGATTATATACCTCATATCATGGGTAAGAATGTGTATCAATTTGGTGGCAATTGGCGCTAAAGATAATGTGTATCAATTTTGGTGCCCCTCTCCGTTTCAGGGCGCCCCTGACTCGAATGACGCCACGTTTGACAGCTTTAAGCCATGCCATTAGACACCTCATATCATGGGATGAATTTGTATAAGTTTCGTGGCAATCGGCGACTAAACCAATTCTTATCAGATTTAGTACCCACCTACCGCCCCCAAATCTCTAATCCCAACGACACCAATTTGGCGTCTTTAAATCACCCAATAAGATTCCTTGTATCATGGAGAAGATCTCAGAAGAATGTGCATAAATTTGGTGGAATTCGTCGCTAAAATTATTTTGATCAATTTTGGTGCCCCTCTCCCCTTCCGGGCATCCCTGGCGCGAACGGTGCGACGTTTGACATATTTAAACCACACCATTAGATTCCTCATATTATGGGAATGATTATCTATAAGTTTGGTGGGAATCGGCGATAATTTGTGTTCTGCCCCTCCCCCTTTTCTGCCCCTGACAACAACGGCGTCACTTTATAAAATTCTAACACTCGCCATTATCTTTCTCGTAAAATGTTACCCCTATTATACCCCTTTTTGGTCATCTAGGTGGTCCCCTGTGAATTTCTATAGAACACAGACAGACAGACAGACAGACAGACATTCGCAAATATAGATATAGATATAATTGAGTATACAGGTTGTGGGACATTGGTCGATGACTATATATAATATATAATTGAATATACAGGGTGTGGGACATTGGTCGATGACTATATATCTCATATATATTTTGAAGACCTCTGTTTGTATGTATGTTTGTATGTTTGTATGTCATTGATACAAATCTACGATTCTCGACCGATCGGGACGAAACTTGGTACGTGTGTGTAGTTTGACCGGGCGATGGACGTTGTCGTATTGGCGAGCCCGTGTGGCGCCCGCTTCGCGCATGCGCAGACGAGATATCGGAAACGGGTGGAGCTATCGACTTGAAATTTGCTATGCGAATGTATCTTGCCCCGGATACGAATTTTATCGGGTCGCCGAGCCCGTGCGACGCCAGCTTCGCGCATGCGCAGACGAGATCTCGGAAACGGGTGGAGCTATCGACTTGAAATTTGGTATGTGAATGTATCTCGCCCCGGATACGAATTTTATCGGGTCGCCGAGCCGTGCGACGCCAGCTTCGCGCATACGCAGACGAGATCTCGGAAACGGGTGGAGCTATCGACTTGAAATTTGGTGTGTGAATGTATCTTGCCCCGGATACGAATTATATCTCGGAAACGGGTGGAGCTATCGACTTGAAATTTGCTATGTGAATGTATCTTGCCCCGGATACGAATTTTATCGGGTCGCCGAGCCCGTGCGACGCCAGTTTCGCACATGCGCAGACGAGAGATCGGAAATTGGTGGAGCTATCGACTTGAAATTTGGTATGTGAATGCATCTTGCCCCGGATACGAATTTTATCGGGTCGCCGAGTCCGTGCGACGCCAGCTTCGCGCATGCGCAGACGAGATCTCGGAAACGGGTGGAGCTATCGACTTGAAATTTGGTTTTTGAATAGCCCGGACAACGTCGGGCTCATCGGCTAGTAATATATAATTGAGTATACAGGGTGTGGGACATTTATCGTTGTGTGTGCCACCAAGAGAGTGCTAATTGTGTGGTTTGAGAACAATGGAAAACAAAATGCTGACATTATCAGTTTCATGACCGGAGCTTCTTGAAATTTTGCGAAAACCCTGTGTCAATGCATTCTCTTATATATGCCAGTCGCCCATAGGGCGCCTCGCATATATACGAGAATGCATTGGCATAACAATATTCACCTTAATTGATTGTGTAAGCCAGTGTATTCTCTGATATATACGAGCATTCCAATTGGATACTCACATATATAAGAGAATGCACTGACACAGGATCTTCAATACTGCACCAGCGAAGCTTCCGTCATGAAAGGGTTAATAACCACATCGATCGTGGCTCGTAAATGAGAAGTTTGTTCGGAAAACATATATAAACGTGCCAAACATAGTCCTGCGATGATTTGAATCTAAATGCAGGCCACTCAGTGACGAACAAGACACACGTTAAGACACACTAAGTCCATTAACTAATCTTTAACATAACAATCTAACTTGATCGTGTAAGCACACTAACTCCATTAACTAAGTAGCTTCCTGAAATATTTCAAAAACCCTGTGCCAATACAGAATATATTGGCCTAACAATACAGAATACATTGGCCTAACAATATTTACTGCTCCAGAATTTGACCACAAAGAAACTGATTGTAGGACGACACGAAGCGGAGTCCTACAACCAGTTTATGTGGTCAAATTATACTATACACGCCGATGCGCATTGTATTTATATCTTTTGTAATTCGACTGTATGTTTTGGTCGAAATTATAATGACATACGTTCAACCTGCTATATAATAAGCCCAGATTCTAGCGCTGCGTGGTATTATTTTCCCCCAAACCGTTCTTCTCTTAGAACTGTAAGTTCAGACGTAAAAAAATTTCAGTTAAGCGGAGTTAAGACTTATTTTTGTTCTATCTTAAATAAAATTCGGTATTGTACAGTAGGTAGTCATATATGTCTCTTTCTTCTGTCTATAGCATGACATTAACAATGCCCGTGTGGTTTTATTTCTGAAAGTTTGAGGCGTTGGCAGCATTTCACTGATTGTACCACATGTTATCAGAATATCTAGAATTGTAACACAAAACGACGGTCGTGTCTCCGTGGGAATACAGGATACTGACGAATCAGGACGAGCGTTGTATATATGTTTAGGCAATGTCGTATTACAATTCTGGATAAAGTTACTGGTGTACGTAACGCGTGTATCGTCGTCGATTTGACAATAGCCACCACCGATTCCGTTATTTTTCACTATCATTGTCGTGAACAATATATATTTCTTCTTTAAAAAAAAGTTGGTTTCAACTTGTTCTACCGTGGGTAGGGGTATCTCGAAAACTAGAGCTCTTTTTCGATTTGGCCGCCACACTAGTATGACAAAGCCACACAACCCATAATTTGTTTATTATACAGCATAGATCATATCGAAATTGATTATTGTCATATTTTGGGTGTCACAAATCTGAATATTTGTTTCAATGCTTTGACAATTTCCAACGCCAGCTGTCAAGTTTTCATTTAAATTTTGTATTTTATTGAACTAATATCGCTGTAATAGTGATGTCACATGTGCAACGGCTCCGACACGCAAAACTCTACCATGCACCGGAAAGCCACCAACTATAGAAACATCGCTGACTTTGTCCAGCCAGAATACCAGAATGTCTAAATAAATCAATAGGAATCCATATAATGTTTCTCTGCTTGTCATCATATGTGACCCGCCATATCAAATCCAGTCGGAAGTCGGGATTTTTTTTAACCTGTGCCAATGAATTCTCTTATATATGCGAGTCGACCATAGGTCCCCAGACAAACATGAGCAGATGACACTCTTCTAGGTGCTTCTATATATGTGTGGGGCTCCCTGCAGGGTAATGGATGTTTTTTTTGTTTTATGTCCTAACAATTGTAAGAAATATTTATTTAAAAAACATGATAAAAAATTGTTAGGCCAATGCATTCTCTTATATATGCGAGGCGACATATGGTCGACTCGCATATATAAGAGAATGCATTGGCACATGGTAAAAATAATCCCGACTTCCGACTGGATTTGATATGGCGGGTCACATATACGACCACATGCATCTCACAAAATGAACAGTGGAGAATTCCAATGTCGGAGTATATTTGAGAGTATATTCGTAATCTTTTTAAATATAGTTTAGGGCAGTGTTTGCTTTTCCTCAAGTTATTGCATTTCTTGTTTAATATGTAATGTCTCTAAACCAGTTTTAATTTAGTCAATTAGATAAGTATTTGACTGACATGGGAATTAGTATTTCAAAAAGAATAGAGCAAAATGCGGAAAGGTAATAGAGTGAAAACGTAAAATCAGCCGACGAGATATACACGATAAAGAAGAAACTGACTGGGCGCAATTAAGTCCTGTGTAGTGGGGTAGATTAAGTCAAATTTTCAAGGTAATTGTTCAAATTGTGACTAAAGCATGAAACTGTGCACATATGTGTATATTCAAATACTTATTGATATTAGATATGGCGCCACGCTGAGATTTTACTTTAACCCCTCTTTTAAGGGGTTTTCCGAATTTAAAGAGCGTTTCGTGATTACTTAATTTATTAGATGTCGCAATTAATCTTACCATGAAATATGCGATTTTAAATTCGGCATATACAGTGAGTATGATTCTGAGAGATATAATGCCACATTTTAGGGTAAAATTGGAACCACCCATCAAGATGGCCGTCAAAATGGTAGCCGTATGTAGAAAATTTGACATTTTTTCTCTAATATCTTCTAGATCAGTTTCTGCTGTATGGAACTGGTTCAGAATGTGACTTTATGTTTGTATTATTCATATTAACTGATGATTGGAGCAATGAAATATGCCATTAATGATATCCTAGTCCCTTCCGATCCCTCAATAATGATATTTTAAAGAATTCGGTATGAAATTTCACCAAAAATCACCGGTAGGATTCTAGTCATATTTTAACAAGGAATGGACATAATTGGGCAAACTAAGTGAGGCATACCATGACTTATGAATATTTCAACTCAATGGAACCAAAATTGTCACTTGCTCTGAAAATGGCTGCCAAAATGGCGACAAAAACCTGGGAAATAGTAAATATTGACCCAGCATGCCATGTAATCGCTTAAAAGTTGTGGTCTCTGAATAAAATTGACTATTCTGTCTTATATACTTTAAATTCTATCAATAGGCAAAATTAACTTTTCAGGTTTAGGCCATTTATACAAGTAAATTGAACTCTCTTTGGTATCAAAGATGTTTATTGTTTTGATCTGTCTTAAATGCGTCACCTGAATGTGCTTTTTAGACAAAATTACTCAAGATAGCTTCCAAAATGGCAACCAATTTGGTAAAAAAAGAAGTTAATTTTTTATACATATATCCCGAACATTATTCTCTGTTCTCAAGAGTTAGCAAAATATAACTCACTTGGTTATAACCATGTTATGCTTAATCCAATGACTACTACATGTTTCATTCTCGTTGAGGTATGACAAATTCCTTTTAAATGATGAACTGTAGTACGGAATTTTGCTAAAAAAATGTTTTCTGGGACTCTGGCCATATTTTTGAATGGAAATAGGCAGAACATCTAAACGGAACTGAGTGAAACCATATTTTGTGGCTGCTCTTGACAATTAGCAGGGAAATCAACTTAATATATGGTATATGTCCAAATGACAGCCAGGGAGTGAATGTGTGGTTATAGATTAGGTGAATAGTTCTACATGGAGCTATTGTACGGTCATGAATTTGCGAAGGAGTGGCTATATGGTGATGGAGTGGTGTGTCTATGGTGAGTTGTATAGGTATACAAGGAGTGGCTATATGGTGAATCACATCATATGAACAATTTGTGCTAATGTGTAACCACCAAATCAAATTAATAATTTGTGCTTATGTGCTCTTCATGTTTTATTGTTTTTGTTTACATTGTTTCATTGTGTTACATTAATTTGCTTTTATGTTCTATGTATCAATAAAGTTCATCAAACACAAATTACTTTCCTCCTTGAAGCTATTCCCGAATCCCGATTTTCAGTAACCATAAGTAATTGTAATTGTAATTGAACAAATGTAATTGTAATTGTAATTAATTACATTGCATTTTCAATGTAATTGTAATTGACATATTTCAATGTAATTGTAATTGTAATTAATTACATTGCAATGTAATTGACCCAACCCTGATGGTGATGGAGTGTCTATGGTGAGTTGTATAGGTATACAAGGTGTGACTGTATGGTCATGTGTGAGGTGCATATATATACAAGGGTTGTTTGTATGGTTAGTGAAGTGGTGTATGGGTGTAATGATGTTATGATAGTAGCTGTATGTTGATTTGTGTGTTGTTTATGTATATAGAGTGACTGTATGGTCGCGTGTGGGATATACATACGTACCTTTCATGACTATTGTCATGGATGGGTGTATATGTTGGCTGTATGGTCATATGTGGGACTGTGGTGCATGTATAAATAGTGATTGGTTGTATTCTTGTGTGTTATGTATATATATGTTCATGGAATGACTTTACGGTCGTGATTGTTAAAGTACTTTGCATAACTGGAGTATAGCTGGATGACCATTGGCGGTGTGTGGGTATATATGAAGTGTCCTGTGGTCATGTTGTGTAGGTAGTTAGCAACAAAAAATGCTCGGATCGATATAAGTCGGATAAAAGCGCCATTTGTTTAGTATGTTGTAGAACATCATCTCTAGTCTAGGAATTTTCCCAAGAACCAACTTTTTGACCAACATAGAGCCGAAAATTCGAGATGGCGTCCAAGATGGCCACCGGTTTGACGGTGGCACACCTAATAGATTTGCTTCTCGAGTTGACATGGCAAACATAACGAATTCCCCCACATTATCTTATAATGGTGTTTATAGAATAGAAAACCGCAACATTTAGTTGAGAAATGACAACAATTATTTAAGATGGATGCCAAAATGGCGACCGAAACATGAGAAATTTGATTTTTTCCTTATTTGTTTTTAAATACTTTACAATTTTCGAGATAATATAAGAGAATATATCAACTATGTGGACGAGTTGTGCACATAGGATAACTTATGTGGACGAGTTGTGCACATTAAAGGTGAACTAGTATTATTCGTTCTGGTAGAAATGTGAGGTAGAATCGGTGCTATATAAAATGAATGAAATTATTCTCAGACTGTGTTTCCTTCTGTAAATGCTTAATAACCAACCGTGAATGATACTGATGTCATCAATTCTATTTGCGACACTATTATATGGTTAGAACAATTGAATACAACTTTGTATGTCGAGATGTTTACAAATCAAAAATCAATTTAGTAGTGGATGTATCACAAATATAGGAAACGCTAAACGACAGACCCCATATTCATCAAACTCAATTTAGTTCTAAAAAAACAAGAACACATGGAAGGTATTCTGCAACATATCTTCATCATCGTATTGAAATTACCAATACTTAAATTATACACAAAATGATTGAACCGTATACTCGAAAGTATATTTGAGTTCGGAATAAGAAATAATATTATTTCCTTGTATCATATAGTGTCCTCAATTATTCCAGCAACAAAACATGAAACAATCATGCGAATAGCCCAGAATCAATAATATATACATTAGTGCAATGTATTGCACATATATGCATATGTATAGTTTTGTGTGTTATATTGATTTAAACAATATGTGTTATATTGTTGCTGGGATATACTCCAGGGGGCCATTTGAAGATGGGATCAGTAAATATGAAAATACACTTTGTTTTAATAAATTGAATTGAACAATTCACTACTCACAACCACATCTGCACAACTACGTACATGGAAGTTTGCTTTTTGAACATTTGCACCTGGTACAAACCGATTTACAAACACATTTAATCAATTCGGTGCAAACTCTAGCCACTCCTGTGGTTGTCATCCATACAGGAACAAAAGAATCATTAATAAATATCCACCAGAAGGAGTCACATTGGGGAATAACTGTTTCACCAGAATCAATTCTATCACCCTTCCGGCTCTGTCTCCATCAAATTAAGTTCCGACTCCAATAACAGTTGACAGGTTAGGTCTTTGTGTGTGCAAAATCGGCTGCGTGTGGTGCACATTTAGAGCCGTGCATTTGTGGGTATTTCCCACGAGAATTTAGCAGCTGTTTGATGCTCAGATTTTATCACATTTAAATTGGGCTGGAACTTCTCAGGTTTTATGATAGAAAATGTGGTTATTATAGTGTCCTGGTGTTTGATCATACAGTGATACATGTTCCACCCCAACTAAAAGGTGTCAAGGCCGATAAACGTATCAAATTGCTGCTTAATTTAAATAGGAAATGCACAAAACGCATCATGCCTCTAAGTGTGCACAAAAATAGCTGATTTCGCATTATTATCATCAATACGCATGAGCAAAGAACTAATCTACGGATATTTGTTTAGAAAATAGTTCTGTTTTGACATTAAGTGTATAAATGGCGGTCAAAACTTTGAAAATATTTGTTTTAAATCGCGAAAGAGTCGGGACTTAGTTCGATAGAGACAGAACCGGAAAGGCGATAGAATCGATTCTTGTGAAACAGTTTCCCCCCAGTGAGTCAGATGCTGGAAACTTTGCATCTATCTTACTACGTAAGTCCAAATACCAACCTGATATATACTAGTAGCACGATTTCTTTGGTGGTAACTGTTCATGTGCGCGGCCTTTGCTGAACATTTCATGTCTAACTTCATTAACTGAGGTCAGGTTTGCAGATTTGTCATAAACAATCACGACGAAATGTTAAATACACTCAAATAGTGGTGATGGAACATCCAGTACCACAAAAGGATTCCTCGTAATTAACATCAAGCATTCTGTTAGCTCTGGGTAAGCTTTTCAAGTATCCCAAAATGTGCACTTATCCTTACCAACGGAAACGGAAGTTGAATCGCATCCTGATATCGCATGGAAATGATGGAATATTGGAAGCACAGTTGAATTTTCTGAGCCCAATTGAATTATACATATCAACTATGTTGCGGATAACATGGGATTTAGACTTGCCGAAAGACACATTTTCAATTCTTTGCATTGGAGTAGCATAGCATACAACTGTCACAACAGAGTCACGATAATATCCTTGTCAACAGTACGAACAATAATCGATGAATAATGGGTTTGTAGCATGTGAGATATATGTCCAACTAATCTACTGTTAGTTTCTTCATAAGTATATCCAAAGAGAATAGGTTCCACAGTAGGACCGTGTTATCATCATCTGTTACGAAGATGGTTTTCCCTGTTAGGGTTTCCAATTTAAAGAGACATTCATTGACCAATGCAAACAATTCTTGCATGTTGGTGGTGTTTCTTAGAAAGTCATTACAATTCGGTGGAATTTTTGTGGTAAGCCCCAACCTTACATCGAATGCCGAAACCTCGTTTCTCTCACGTTCATGTTTTGATAATACCCTCTATTTACCTGTCCAAAACCAAGTCAATTCTTCTACAACCTGTGAGCTGCATCATAACATATGGAATAAACGTTGTGCTGATATACATTGAGAAGGCAAGCCCGACTTCAGGTGTCAGTAAGTGTATTAGAGCACCCCCGTCGAACACCTTACACTCGACCTTTGGATTTGGCTCTGCAGTGTCTATGTAATTTGAATCGGATAGGATCTTCATGTAGCTTAGGAAGTCACATTTATAAGCTCCCCGCCTTTAATATATGGGGGAACCGCTGGATTTGGTGTGAGAAGAACATATATTTCATATGCAACAAACCGGTAATTCATCGATTATTGTTCATACTTTTGACACATATATTATCGTAATCATGTTGGGACATCTGCATGCTACGATTCTTCCATGCATGTCCTCAACATCTTTAACGGATTTTCAGCGACGGTGGGTTGGGGGAGCTAACCCTCCTCGACTGGGTGGGTGCCTCCTTGATCACCCCTCCCCTGGCGCTACCCTGGCTGTATGTGATCGGCACCTTATGACAATGAACCCACCAACAATAATTTTAGCTCAACTTTACTTTGTAATGTTTGAGCTATTGCCGTGGGTTGGCGTCCGTCGCCCGTCCATCCGTCCGTGCGTCCGTCAACAATTTCCTGTGGCCCACCACACAGGCCAGCTCCCTCATCCGATCATTACCAAACTTCATACGGATCTTCGGTGTGACCTCTAGATTGCAGCCATTTTTTCCTGAAATTTGTTAAAAAACATGGCCGTCAACAGCCATTTTGGATTTCAAATTTTAATCCATCGGCACACCCTGCAGTCCGCATTTAATGGATAACTGTGTTGAAAATTGTTTATGATCACCACTAGATAGGAGCTATCAAATTTTAGCGATTTTTGATGGAAACAAAATGGCCGCCAGCAGCCATTTTGGATGTTCACTCTTTGCTTGACTAAATCCTTTGGCACACCCTACAGACCACATCCCTCAACTGATCACCACAAAACTTCATATGGTTCTTCGGGGTGACCTCATCGATTATTTCCGAAATTAGATAAAAAATATAACCGCTAGCAGCCATCTTGGATTTTACTCTTTGCATGACTAAATCCTTCGGCACACCCTACAGGCTACACCCCTCATCCGATCATCACCAAACGTTATACGGATCTTCGGGGTAACCTCTAGATTGGAGCCATCGATTTCTTCTGAAAGTCGTTAAAAAACATCTTGGATTTGAACATTTTAATCCACCGACATACCCTGCAGTCCGCATATATGTGACCCGCCATATCAAATCCAGTTGTAAGTCGGGATTTTTTACCCTGTGCCAATGCATTCTCTTATATATGCGTGTCGACATTGGCCTAACAATTTTTTACAACTTTAATAATTTGTTCTTGTATTCTTTAACAATTTTATAATTTCACCCATACAGAGCCCCAGACAAACATGAGCAGACGACACTCTTCTATATGCTTCTATATATGTGTGCGGCTCCCTGCAGGGTAATGGATGTTTTTTATTTTATGTCCTAAAAATTGTAAGAAAGATTTATTTAAAAAAAAAAATGATAACAAATTGTCAGGCCAATGTATTCTCTTATATATGCGAGGCGATCTATGGTAAACTCGCATATATAAGAGAATGCATTGGCACAGAGTAAACAAATCCCGACTTACGACTGGATTTGATATGACGGGTCACATTTTAACGATTTTCGATGAAAAAACTAAACAACGGACTCGTGATTACCGATAAGAGACACTCTCATTCGCGCGGGGCTTTTTTTTTATCTAGTTTGACGTCATGTATTTTGATGGAGAGGGAAATTTGGCTACATTTTTCCAGCTGGAAGTATAGTTCGGTAATTTGGTCTATACGGCCCATTCTCTGGTGACCAATTAGGTCGAGCGTAAGGGCCGAAACCTATCACCCAACAGGATGTATTTGATGTCTGTTAAACCAGAGTTACACTCCTGACGAATCCACGCAGGTATAGTTTTTTCGATCCCAACTTTATAAATGCGATCTTTTGGACATGGTCTTAGTAAACATTTTCCAAAATGGGTTAATTATTTTTCCTCCAAAACCATCAAGATATACGGTTGGCGATTATCGCAATACGATAGGGGAACACTGTGTGCGTAACGTAACTATCGCAAGTATAACGTACTCTAAAAATTACTTGTCGCCAAATTCATGCTTCAAACATTTTAAACATGTCATCTTCAACTTCTTTTATTTTATTTTTATGAAAATGAATAATAAATGGCGTGATAAATATGTATATAACGACAAATAGAATCAAATTGGCCATTTTGCCGTGAAACTCAGGACAGGCAAGCCAGGTACAAAAATTGGTGAAATATGAGTACGAACGTAAAAGTGTTCCCCTATCGTATTGCGATAATTGCCAACCAAGATATACCGATAGTCAAACACTGCATAACAACAAACATATACATAAACGTACCATAAGAAAAGGTGTGCCATTTATAATAAGATTTTTAAAATCTAAATATACGATAACTGACAGCGATATAACATTTGCTGTATATATACATGTATGGAAACCATTTAACTCTTTCCGTATATTTATGAATTTACTAACAATATTCATCCTATGCATAACAACAACCTTTAACTATATTTATAAGGAACTATACTCATCCAATGTATACTGCGATAACCTGTATCTATATTTTTGTAACTACATGGGTGTGTAACTGCTCCGCCACTCCATTCTTATTATATGTTCCGTGCCGCTGCACATTTATGTTCCTTGTTTTAGGATTGATACCTAGAGTTATCCTTCCTATATTGTTTTCGCGCATTGTATTGGTTACAATCAACTAACTGGCGACAGTGTTATGGTTAAGCCATCCGCATGATTCATTGCCCTACTTAGCCAAACTTTAAATAGTTCTGCGTGTAGAACTCCACGTCGGACATAAGTTGTCAAAAAAGTAATGGTGTATCACCATACTTATTCCTGGAAATAAATTGGCATTTCCACAACTACCCCCTTTTGTGCACAAAATTTCAATATATAAAAATACCCCACCCCTATCAAATTTGGCGACAAATGTAGCCGCTTGACGAACAATCCCACACAAATGGCCGATGAATTAACATAGCCTATGAATTTGTTTTTTCTTTCACATTAAACAACCAAAGATATTATACACCACTCAGCTGCCGGTATTTTTTTATGCTGACTCGAGTTTCCCTACACAAATGCCAAGGGGCATAATTTCAAGTACTTAGTTGCTTATAACCTATACGCAACCAAAAATGAGTGGATTTTTGCTTGAACATATATCAAATTGTCACAGAAAACATAATATTAATAAAAAACGTGCTTTCCAGACAAGAACTACACCAATTCTCCCTGTATTGGGTTGTATTTAACCCCCCTGTTCCAGACATTTGGCACAAAATAAAACTTCGTCGGAGCACCTATGTTCCACTTTAACCCCCAGCAGACACCACACCTTTGGGACTCTAGCCACTTTTTTCCTGTTTTATGTCTTACATGACCACGTGCTATTTTTTAATAGAAGTCGTATGGCTGTGAAGTGTACTTGACATAAATATTTTCCAAAACAACATAAATACCCAAAAAGCGCGATTTTCGAGTCGAAAATCGTTTGTTTTGGTCGCGGAAAACACACAGGGACATATAATAACTCTGATTTGACGATGTAACTGGATGCCAGTAATAACAGTCTTCAAAACGCCAAAAAAGTCGCATTTCATTACATGGAAGGAAATGACAAATTTGTAACTTGAATTACCCCACACCCCCCCCCCCCTCGATGATTTTTCGGACTCGAAACTGGGGTTCGCTGTGCCCCTTATAATTTCCCGGTCCACTTCCAATAACAGATCGAGAATAGTCGGATCACTAAATACGACGAGAGGCTGCTGGGCTCGTTTGTCCACTTTTCGACATTAAAGGTGCACTATCTGTTCCAAATAATTTATTTTAACAAAACACCCATGTTTTGGCATTAAATTTGAATTTTGTTGCAAAGGGTTAATTTGTCAAATTGTGGGGCGCTGCGACACGCTTCGGGTCACTATTTTTTTTCACTCTTGGATTTGATTTGATTGGTGGCCAAAATCTGTACTTCGTTGCCCTACAAGCCGATGATACCACAAAACACGATTTTTGCCTATAGCTTACAATCAACTAAATATTTCCCATAGGCGACAGTGTTAGGGTTAAGCCATCCCCATGATTCATTGCCCTACTGAGCCAAACTTTAAATATTTCTGCGTGTAGAACTCCAAATCGGACATAAGTTGTCAAAAAAGAAATGGTGCCTCACCATACTTATTCCTGGAAATAAATTGGCATTTCCACAACTACCCCCTTTTGTGTAAAAAAATTCAATATAGAAAAATACCACCACCCCTACCAAATTTGGCGACAAATGTAGCCGCTTGACGAACAATCCCACACAAATGGCCGAGGAATTAACATAGCCTATGAATTTCTTTTTTCTTTCACATTAAACAACCAAAGATATTATACACCATTCAGCTGCCGGTATTTTTGTTATGCTCACTCGAGTTTCCTTACACAAATGCCAAGGGGCATAATTTCAAGTATTTAGTTGCTTATAACCTATTAACACCTGCGAAATATTTGGATTAAAGTTAGTAGTTTAGTTCT
Source organism: Siphonodentalium dalli (assembly GCA_032622095.1). NCBI lineage: Eukaryota > Metazoa > Mollusca > Scaphopoda > Gadilida > Siphonodentaliidae > Siphonodentalium > Siphonodentalium dalli. The sequence continues at coordinate 42,880,970 of CP136066.1, forward strand.
AAGCGTGCTAAAAGATGCAGCGGAATGTGCTATCCTCACCCAAATGTTGGGGCTTATTACACAATATGTGCCACATTTTCTTTCTGCAGAAATAGCCAAGAACTGAATAAACTTAGACTCTATATGGTAGTGTATCCGAAAGTATTATGGATTCTCTCAATCCGAAACACAGTTCATGATATTCCTATATATAAGCTGGGAAGAAGGTGCACGTCCTTGGCGGAATGCCATTTTTGAAAGATAACAAATTGTTTTAGATATTCCAAATGACAAAATTAGTATTGATGGTAAACAAATAATTTCATATAGTCACAAATCTTCAAATTCAAATTCTGCTAATGTTCGACGTTGTTCTACATACTTGCTGGGAGCCGAAAAACGTTGTATTATCTTACGTGGGGACTATTTGGAAATACCCAGTCCATTGGGTCTCCCAGATGATGAAAAAGTTGCAATTGAACCCCGCTGTGACACACTCACTTCCAATTGGCCATCTCCTACCACTACTACACCTATTGGGGGTCAATTCGCATTCCTAACATATTGGACAGTCCTATAGCCATACACAAAAACCAACACGTTGCTCAAGTTCGACATACCTGTCCTGTGTCAACTTATGATTCATATCCTGGTTCTTATACTCAGCTTCATGTTCACTCTTCATCTGTGTCCTCAACAGATATTGCTCAGTCTGGTAATTCTTGTAAACCAAGTTGCATTTCATATATTTCTGTGGACCCCGATCATCAGTTGACACCACTTGGGCGACAACTATTTTTAGATCTTCACCACTCATACACTGATGTTTTCAATCCAGTTATTGGTAAGTATAATGATGCATCGGGACAAATCCGTGCTTCCATGAACATGGGCCCTGTCGATACACCCACACAGAAAGGCCGGCTTCCTATGTACAAAAGCAGTGACATGACGATTCTTCAAGACAAAATGGACGAACTTGAGTCACTTGGTGTGATAGCGAAGCCAGAAGAAGTCAATGTAAAAGTTGAGTATGTGTCGCCCAGTTTCCTGGTTAAAAAGCAAGGAGGAGGACACCGTCTTGTTACTACATTCAACACCATTGGTGGTTACACACGACCTACTCCTAGTCGAGTTATGCATACCGAGGATATCATGCGCTTTCTTGCAAAGAGCAAATATATGATAAAGACAGACATGACAAAACAATTCTTTCAGCTACCTATGGAACAATCTTCTATTAAATATCTTGGCATTGTCACGCCATTCAACGGCAATCGAGTTTACACACGAGCGGCCATGGGCGTGCCAGGCTCTACTGAACAGCTTGATGAACTTATGTTCCGTGTACTCGGAGATTTGATACATTCTGGGGAAGTAATCAAACTTGCAGACGATCTTTATATTGGTGGTTCAGATTTGTCATCATTGCTACGCACATGGGAGAAAGTTCTGATGAAATTTCGTCAAAACAGTCTTCGGCTATCCGCTACAGAGACTTCTATTTGTCCAATCAATACTATCATTCTTGGTTGGATTTGGTCAGCTGGGGCAATTTCTGTTTCACCACATAAAGTCAATCCTCTCTCAACTTGTGTATTTACCCAAGACTGTAAAATCATTACGTTCTTGGTGTGGTGCCTATAAACATCTCAATTCATGTATTCCTCGTTGCTCATCTCTCTTATCTACATTCGAAAGCATGTCAGCAGGAAAGATCTCATCTGAAAAGATTGACTGGACACATGGTATTATTTAAGAAAATATTTAAACTTGCAAATGTCCCTTCAAACAGACAGTACCTAGAGTTAAGATGTGTTCTAAATTGTTATTATTTCCTTGGCTCAATGGGATTAACATAAATTATGGCATTCTACACAGTTAAGTGTCTAAGTGTCTTCCCAAAGCTGTGCAGATGATGACCCCTTGATAAGTCTTATTTTACATTGACGACTCATATCTAAGGAACCACTGATGTACAGCTTATAGTCCATGAATGATTTGTATTCCAAACTGCACAGCTCGCATTAAAGGACCCAAAATATGTCACTATTCCAAAACCTACAGATCAACTCATACTTACAACTGACGCAGCTATTCGTGATGGTGGTGTCGGTCCAGTGTTGTATGTTTTACGTGACGGAAAGACCCTTCTTGCTGGTTATTTCTCTGCTAAACTCAAATCCCACCAGCTTAAATGGCTTCCATGTGAGGTTGAGGCTCTCGCCATTGGTGCAGCTGCTAATCACTTGGGTTCATATATCTTGGAGTCAGTTATCGCCACACATATTTTGACGGATTCACGACCTTGCGTTCAGGCTTTTGCAAAGTTGTCGCGTGGAGAATTCTCTACAAGTGCCCGTATCTCCACCTTTCTATCTACTTTGAGTCGCTACAACGTGACACTCAATCTCCCAGCCGATTACCTAAGCCGTCACTCAGTTGAATGCCCCGCTGGTAGCTGTCAAGTATATCAGTTTGTTTCCGAAGATGAGGACCCAGTTGTCAGGTCGGTGACGGTACAAGATATCCTTAATGGTTCTTCTCCAATGCCATTCCTTAATGGCACTTCGTGGCAAAATACTCAACAGGAATGCCCTATTTTTCGGAGGGTTTATTCACACTTATCTCAGGGTACTAGGCCCTCCAAGAAAACAACTGGGAGTCGTGACGTCAAAATGTACTTAAAGGTTGCCACGATCAGCAGAGGCGGCATGTTGGTGGTTAAAAGCTCGACTCCCTTCCAACGGGGAAACAGCTTAATTGCTGTCCCGCATCATGTCCTTTCCAGTTTGCTTCCGCTCTACATATGCGTTTACAACATCCTACAAAGTCTCAGTTCAAGAAAGTTTTTCATCGATACTTCTTTGCCATCAATGCCGATAAGGCAATTGATTCTGTCACTCAATCCTGTCCACAGTGTGCTGCATTGGCTCAATTCCCCGCCGAAATACCAGAGTTCTCCACGTGAACACCATGCTGAGCTCTGTTCCTGGTAAAGAGTTTGCATGGGACGTCATGTGCCGAGCTAAACAGAAGGTTTTTATCATTCGTGACACTTTCTCGTCATTTACTATCGCTCGCATTATCCCGGACGAGCAGTCTACTACACTGCGGGATACACTTCTTGAGACCACTGCGGACCTCAAGTCTACTCAATGATGTACAGTCTGTACTGACGGATCCTCCTCCTTCATGTGTATTACTAAGGATGCTATCTTGCTCGCACATGGCATAACTATTGTTGTTGGACGGTTAAAGAACTGCAATAAAAACCCTATCGCAGAGAAGGCAATTCAAGAGCTTCAATTTGAAATCAAGCGCCAGGCTCCTTCTAGTGGGCCAATTATGTCATCACTCCTAGCCACATATGTCGGTATTCTCAACGCTCGTATTAGAAACAGAGGTCTTTGTGCTAAGGAAATACTCTATCAGAGGGACAACATATCAGGCGAACAGTTAAATTTTCAGACAACACCCTCGCTTTGAATGAACACACTATTCGAGAGAAGAATCACTCGCCTAGTGCTCGATCCAAGGTTCCACGCGGGAAACCTGCATCTCATACTGCTTTCTCTCCTGGAGATTTGGTATTCGTCAAAACTGAAGATGACAAACACACATCTCGCCCACAGTACATTGTACATTGACGACACATACATATACATTCAGAAACTCATTGGCCAACAGTTTCGATCACATGTATACCCTATCAAGCCAACTGAAATATATCATTATCACACCAGTAGCACCAATTCACCCTCACTTGGTCCATACACTGACCCTTACGCCTCAGATTCTGACTCTGACTCAGAACCCAACGTAAGTATTCTAACTATTTTTGTTGACTTCCAGATAACCGTGGGTTCGCGCCTTCTGGTTACCAGTCGATGCATCAGCTGGTTTTTATCTGCCTGCTCGGTGTGTCGGTGTGGTGCTTGTGGACCTTGCCCTAAGTTATCATGTCTGACATCCCCTTTGGCATAATTGCCATAAACCATAATACATTTTTTATACTTTTACACTTTTACACTTTTATACTGCGAGTACCCTTTAACCCATTCAGTGCCAAGTCCGATTTTTGTATCAACCCATATTTCCTTGATCATTTTTCAAATTTATTGATTATAATAATGTGATACATTGATGGAAAGAGCTCTAAGAGCTCTTTACATCAATGTATCACATTATTATAATCAATACATTTTTGGGTTGATACAAAAATCGGACTTGGCACTGACAGGGTTAAATGCCTATTAAATTGGTCTTCATAACCATACCATCTGAAGACAAAGTTCACCATATCTTTACCAAATAATAATTGATGAGTAGTTCCCGTAGAAAATTTTCAGATAATAACCTATTGTCGTTTGTTGAACTATTATCTGAACATTTTCATCCAATAAATATGTCTCCTTCTGAACTTTTATTATCTGTCGTCAGCTTATTCTCCCTGAACACCCTCCGGATGAATAATAGACCATTCCAATATATACTTTTATAACTGAGTGGGGAAATTCAATAGTATAAAAAAGGTTAATTTATGCACTTAACGTTAATGAATTAATAGTGATTTTATTTTGAATATTTTCTGATATATTAATTAAATGCAATGACTCTCGATGGCGAAATCATTTGTGTTGGTTTATCGCCGATAGTTGCGTCCCGAATCGAGATGTAAATATTTACAATTGGGCTTAGTTCAGACGATGTTTTCTATCGAGTTGTATGGTCGATTTCTTTAAGAATTTCGGCGATGTTAGTAGAATGCTACATTATCCAGGTTGGCATAGCTCGTGGGTACTAACTTATCAATTCCACGCATCCGAACAAGTCCATAAAATGTTCTCCATACACGAAAAATTTAATTAAATTGCAATGATTTATTCTCATCGCCTATGCACAGAGATCGTGGTGAAGTGTTTACAGCGAAGTTTGAGACTATAACAGCGATGATATGATAGTGATAGTTGTTGTTGATGATGCTGGCGATCAAACTCTATGCAGGGTTTACCTCCCTTGATGACTCGGTAAGACATGTCGGGTTTACCTCCCTTGATGACACGGTAAGACCGGTGACATTTCACCCACATTTGGCGGACGCGATATTAAAATATTTACTAAGCGAACAGAGAAATATGCTGCCCTTGTTAAGCACACAAAATATCGAACAAAATTTGTATAAATTTTGGACCTTATGTTTGAAAAGTCACACTAACCGAAGAACTATATTTTTTAGAAACGGTGTGATTCGGTTCTCCGATTATTCTACCAACACAAAAGTATAAACGCACGTGTACGACATCGTCACAACTCGCACGGCAAGTCAAACACAAGAGTTCTAATTTGCTGTAATTTTGTCGAGTAGCTTGCGAAAATCGTCAACAAAACTACTGCTCTGATTTTCCATTCTGTCATCATGTTTTAGTGTGGGTATTATTCTCAAAGCACATAGAAAATTTGACTTTGGAGCGATCGGGTTTCGCCATTTTTGCTGGAAAATCCCATGCTAAATATAGAAACATGGACTAGTACACAGCCGGTCAAAGAGTCGGAAAGAAAGCATGGCTGGTGCGCTCTGGTAGAGATTGCCTGGCGATGTCGAGACAACAATGACGATGTCGAGACAACAATGACGATGTCGAGACAACAATGTCGATGTTGATAAGTATAGTATAATTATAAGATGATGATGCTGCTGCTGCTGATGATGATAATGGTGATGATATCGACGGTAAAAAATAACATGATGATGATGATGGTGATGATGATGATGCTGATGATGCTGATGATGATGACGATGATGATGATGGTGATGATGATGATGGTGATGATGATGCTGTTGATGATAATGATGATGATGACGATGATGATGATGCTGATGGTGATTATGATGATGGATGATAATGATATGGTGATGATGATGAATAGTATGATGATGATGGTGATGATGATGACGATGACGGTAATGTTGATGATGAGGATGACGACGATTACAATGTAATGACGACGATAATCGGGAGGTCGTTGTACATAAATTTGTCTTTTTTCTTCATTCATTCATTATTTTGTACATACTCTATTTTCTCAATATCCCAGGGGGTGGAAACAAGTTTTTTCCGGGAACGTATGCCGGGATGGGTGGGTGGTCGATAGGACCAACAAACATTTTTTTCCGCAACTCAAACATATTTTTCCTGCAAGTGTTTTTGACTGTTTTTGCAATGAGTTTGGCTTAAAACACATCAATATGTCAATATTAACATAAATAACAAATTTCATGATGATCAGACAAACAGTATAGCCTGTAGCCCATGCTAATAGATTGAATTTTGAAATCCAAGATGGCTGCCATGTTTTTTTTTTGACCGAATGACCCCAAAATGACTTGTTCCCATTTACATGTCAATGTTAACATCCATGACTAATAGTATGCACAGAAATTAATATACAGCTGTTTACAGTGAATTCCCCCCCCCCGCAAATATCTAGCTGTTTTAGTTTTAAAAGGGGGTTGGGTGTTCAAAAATGTTCGGAAAAAACTGCCGAAAACGGAAACAAATTTGGACGCGGGGTGGTGGGTCCCAACAAGGGTCGAAAGTCAAAAATCAGCCCACGTGCCTGCAAATTTTTTCCGACTCCCCCTGAATATCATGTAATGTTAATGGATCAGGGAACAAAGCATATCACACACACCATGGTGTATTCGATGCGGCAATCGATCAGGAGGTGTGCTCCTGGCTCTACCAGTCCTCGAGTCTCGCTAAATGGGGAATAGAACCACGTGGTTACCAATCGATGCCCATGATCGGATACTTATAGCAAGACATTTATAAATTGAGTCTCTGTAATATCGCGACACATCGAAGTAACTTTAAGAGTCGTCCGCAAATGAATTAATCAGGAATGCTTTCCACTTCATCGTTGTCTTTCGTGTACTCCATGTTTTTACATTCATTCGAAATGTTTTTTATCATCCTTCTCTGTTTTGGAACGATTGTGCGCGTCGATGGTGAACGGTTCACCAGTCTTGATGGGTGCGACACCGGTTCTAAGATGAACTTTGGCGCCAGCCTTGGGACCGTAGTGACTTTGTCCGATATACATTGTGCTGGTAGATGTTTGGCAACGCCTGGATGTTCGGCAGTAAATGTGATCAAAACGGGGACGAAATTTCTCTGTGAACTGGGCTCTGATAGCGCTATGGGAGATTGTTCAAAACTGACAAACGACGAAGATGCCAAATATTTTGAGAAGGTAAAACCGTTATTCTGGGTTGAATTTAGATCTAACCATTTAGTTACCTCACCCAACACAAGTATGCGCTACTCAGTCTAATGCCCACATAAATGTAACATTCATATGTGTCGCGGAATATCATCATTGGATATGGCTCACAAACCGGGACATAGTGTGTCTGTCATTTGCGGAATGCGGTCCATAGAGGGTGAATTTAGTGATGCTACCCCACATAGCGGACTAGCATCACTTAATTCACCATACGAGGATCTCATTCCGCATGACATCATCTTCTGTGAAGTATCTATATATAGTCTCAAATGAAAATAATTGTGGTTACTTTATCCCCTTTTGTTCCGTTTCTATATCCCCCTAATTTACAGAAGTTAAACAACAGTATCGAGGTGTCATTTGCAGAATGAGGTCCCCATAGGGTGAATTTAGTGATAGCGGGATAGCATCACTAAATTCACCCTATGGAGACCTCATTCTGCTTAGGCCTCATCTTCTGGGAAGTATCTATAGTATCAAATTAACATTGTTTTTAGTTACATTTTCCCTTCTGGGAAGTTTCTATATCCCCCTAATTTGCAGAAGATAAAATGCATAATCGAGGTGCCCCAATGGGTGAACATCACCAACTTCAACTGCATGGTAAACTTTAGTCTGAGTCTCCCATAGCAGTTGAGGCCTAAGCAGAATGAAGTCCCCAGAGGATGAATTTTGGACGCTTTACCACCGTGTGGGATGGCGTCACTAAATTCACCCTCTGGGGACGTCATTCTGCAAATCTCAGACACACTATTTCAAGACTTGATGGCTTAATTGAGTCTCAAAAGTATGCTAAGTGATGTTAAGGTGATAAAAACAGACGACAGATAACTAAAAGTAGTAGAGATCATATTCCATCAGTACAAAACCTGGGAAAAAGCCTTGAAATAGTGTGTCTGTCATTTGCAGAATGAGGTCCCCAGAGGGTGAATTTAGTGATGCTACCCCGCATAGCGGGCTAGCATCACCAAATTCACCCTCTGGGAACCTCATTCTGCTCAGGTGTAAGCATATGAGGTCCCCAGAGGGGGAATTTGGTGATGCTAGCCCGCTATGCGGGGTAGCATCACTAAATTCACCCTCTGGGGACCTCATTCTGCAAATGACAGACACACTATTTCAAGGCTTGCCTGGGAACTTTTTGAAGTTTTGACAGGAAGCATTATAAAGTCGAATAAATAATGCGGGTAATATTTTATATCATAATAATGTACTTCACTATAGGTGAAGGTACCAACTCGAAATTGCATGCTTTTATGTAACTTTTGTGAGCCAATATCGCAAAAAAACATTGAATGTATTAACTAGGAGAAATCCCATATTTGTAAGCGACGCAAAGAAAAATCGGCCACAAAGTCAAGTAAATCGTGTAATTTCGAGTTGGGACATTCACCTGCAGTGAAATAGATTATTACAGAACAGATAATAATTAACAAATATATTACCCACATTATTTTTTTGACTTTATAATGTTCCCTGTCATAACTTTAAAAAAAAATCAGAGGTATTTTACTGGTGGAATATGATCTCAACACCGAAATCTTGAGAGGCGAAGATTAGCGAGCGCTATATCGGTATAGGTGACATTTCTAATCAATGTTCGGGGGTATTCTAACCAAATTTCATCAGTTGGGTGTTGAGTGTTTTGCTTATCGCATACTCTTTACGTATTGTTTGGCGTTTGTTTACATAAAACAGAGTATTATCATGACAACAACATGCAATTTACGCGTTATGTATTATTGGTATAAGAACAAAATGTTTTTATATATAATATTCTTTCTATTTATGGCGGTTTAACAGCAATACCCACCGCCAACGCTTATCATATCTTTAAGTCAATAACATTTATATATATGGTAAAAAGGTTTAATACCAATACCACACCATACTATCTTAGGCTTCGCATTTTCAATATTGATCCAGAAATTTGGCTGTGTTGTCTACATACATGTATAGGTATGCACTTTAATCCGAAGACGTGAAGTTTCTTTCAAAGACTACCCCCATCTGGGTGGAATATGATCTCTACGGGTGTAGCCAGAGTAGAGATACATGACATGATCTATATGATCTCTACGGGTGTAGCCAGAGTAGAGATACATGATATGATCTATATGATCTCTACGGGTATAGCCAGAGTAGAGATACATGATATGATCTATATAATCTCTACGGGTGTAGCCAGAGTAGAGATACATGATATGATATATATGAACTCTACGGGTGTAGCCAGAGTAGAGATACATGATATGATCTATATAATCTCTACGGGTGTAGCCAGAGTAGAGATACATGATATGATATATATGATATCTACGGGTGTAACCAGAGTAGAGATACATGATATGATATATATGATCTCTACGGGTATAGCCAGAGTAGAGGTACATGCTATGATATATATTATGATGATCCATCCTGGGTGGAATATGATCTCTATGGGTGTAGCCAGAGTGGAGATTCGTGACAAGATCTATATGATCTATACGGGTATAGCCAGAGTAGAGGTACATGATATGATCTATATGATATCTACGGGTGTAGCCAGAGTAGAGATACATGACATGATCTATATGATCTCTACGGGTATAGCCAGAGTAGAGGTACATGATATGATCTATATGATCTCTACGGGTATAGCCAGAGTAGAGGTACATGCTATGATATATATTATGATGATCCATCCTGGGTGGAATATGATCTCTACGGGTGTAACCAGAGTAGAGATACATGCCATGATCTATATGATCTATACGGGTATAGCCAGAGTAGAGGTACATGCTATGATATATATTATGATGATCCATCCTGGGTGGAATATGATCTCTACGGGTGTAGCCAGAGTAGAGGTACATGATATGATCTATATGATCTCTATGGCTGTAGCCAGAGTAGAGGTACATGATATGATCTATATGATCTCTATGGGTGTAGCCAGAGTAGAGGTACATGATATGATCTATATGATCTCTACGGGTGTAGCCAGAGTAGAGGTACATGATATGATCTATATGATCTCTACGGGTGTAGCCAGAGTAGAGGTACATGATATGATCTATATGATCTCTACGGGTATAGCCAGAGTAGAGGTACATGCTATGATATATATTATGATGATCCATCCTGGGTGGAATATGATCTCTACGGGTATAGCCAGAGTAGAGGTACATGCTATGATATATATTATGATGATCCATCCTGGGTGGAATATGATCTCTATGGGTGTAGCCAGAGTAGAGATACATGACATGATCTATATGATCTATACGGGTATAGCCAGAGTAGAGGTACATGATATGATCTATATGATCTATACGGGTGTAGCCAGAGTAGAGGTACATGATATGATCTATATGATCTCTACGGGTGTAGCCAGAGTAGAGGTACATGATATGATCTATATGATCTCTACGGGTGTAGCCAGAGTAGAGGTACATGCCATGATCTATATGATCTATACGGGTGTAGCCAGAGTAGAGATACATGACATGATCTATATGATCTCTATGGGTGTAGCCAGAGTAGAGGTACATGCCATGATCTATATGATCTCTACGGGTGTAGCCAGAGTAGAGGTACATGATATGATCTATATGATCTCTATGGGTGTAGCCAGAGTAGAGATACATGATATGATCTATATAATCTCTACGGGTGTAGCCAGAGTAGAGGTACATGATATGATCTATATGATCTATACGGGTGTAGCCAGAGTAGAGGTACATGATATGATATATATGATCTATACGGGTGTAGCCAGAGTAGAGGTACATGCTATGATATATATTATGATGATCCATCCTGGGTGGAATATGATCTCTACGGGTGTAACCAGAGTAGAGGTACATGATATGATATATATGATCTATACGGGTGTAGCCAGAGTAGAGGTACATGCTATGATATATATTATGATGATCCATCCTGGGTGGAATATGATCTCTACGGGTGTAACCAGAGTAGAGATACATGACATGATCTATATGATCTATACGGGTGTAGCCAGAGTAGAGGTACATGATATGATCTATATGATCTCTACGGGTATAGCCAGAGTAGAGGTACATGCTATGATATATATTATGATGATCCATCCTGGGTGGAATATGATCTCTACGGGTGTAACCAGAGTAGAGATACATGACATGATCTATATGATCTATACGGGTGTAGCCAGAGTAGAGGTACATGATATGATCTATATGATCTCTACGGGTATAGCCAGAGTAGAGGTACATGCTATGATATATATTATGATGATCCATCCTGGGTGGAATATGATCTCTACGGGTGTAACCAGAGTAGAGATACATGACATGATCTATATGATCTATACGGGTGTAGCCAGAGTAGAGGTACATGATATGATCTATATGATCTCTACGGGTATAGCCAGAGTAGAGGTACATGCTATGATATATATTATGATGATCCATCCTGGGTGGAATATGATCTCTACGGGTGTAACCAGAGTAGAGATACATGACATGATCTATATGATCTATACGGGTATAGCCAGAGTAGAGGTACATGACATGATCTATATGATCTCTACGGGTGTAACCAGAGTAGAGGTACATGATATGATCTATATGATCTATACGGGTATAGCCAGAGTAGAAGTACATGATATGATCTATATGATCGCTATGGGTGTAGCCAGAGTAGAGATACATGATATGATCTATATGATCTATACGGGTATAGCCAGAGTAGAGATACATGACATGATATATATGATCTATACGGGTGTAGCCAGAGTAGAGGTACATGATATGATATATATTATGATGATCCATCCTGGGTGGAATATGATCTCTACGGGTGTAGCCAGAGTAGAGATACATGACATGATCTATATGATCTCTACGGGTGTAGCCAGAGTAGAGGTACATGATATGATCTATATGATCTATACGGGTGTAGCCAGAGTAGAGGTACATGATATGATCTATATGATCTCTACGGGTATAGCCAGAGTAGAGGTACATGATATGATATATATTATGATGATCCATCCTGGGTGGAATATGATCTCTACGGGTATAGCCAGAGTAGAGATTCGTGACAAGATCTATATGATCTCTACGGGTGTGGCCAGAGTAGAGATACATGATATGATATATATGATCTCTACGGGTGTAGCCAGAGTAGAGATACATGACATGATCTATATGATCTCTACGGGTATAGCCAGAGTAGAGGTACATGATATGATCTATATGATCTCTACGGGTGTAGCCAGAGTAGAGATACATGCCATGATCTATATGATCTCTATATGTGTAGCCAGAGTAGAGATACATGACATGATCTATATGATCTCTACGGGTGTAGCCAGAGTAGAGGTACATGATATGATCTATATGATCTCTACGGGTGTAGCCAGAGTAGAGATACATGCCATGATCTATATGATCTCTATATGTGTAGCCAGAGTAGAGGTACATGATATGATCTATATGATCTCTACGGATATAGCCAGAGTAGAGATACATGATATGATCTATATGATCTCTACGGGTGTAGCCAGAGTAGAGATACATGACATGATCTATATGATCTCTATGGGTGTAGCCAGAGTAGAGGTACATGATATGATCTATATGATCTCTACGGGTATAGCCAGAGTAGAGATACATGACATGATCTATATGATCTCTACGGGTATAGCCAGAGTAGAGGTACATGATATGATCTATATGATCTCTACGGGTGTAGCCAGAGTAGAGATACATGCCATGATCTATATGATCTCTATATGTGTAGCCAGAGTAGAGGTACATGATATGATCTATATGATCTCTACGGATATAGCCAGAGTAGAGATACATGATATGATCTATATGATCTCTACGGGTATAGCCATAGTAGAGATACATGCCATGATCTATATGATCTATACGGGTATAGCCAGAGTAGAGATACATGATATGATCTATATGATCTCTGCGGGTATAGCCAGAGTAGAGATACATGATATGATCTATATGATCTCTACGGGTATAGCCAGAGTAGAGATACATGCCATGATCTATATGATCTATACGGGTATAGCCAGAGTAGAGATACATGATATGATCTATATGATCTCTACGGGTGTAGCCAGAGTAGAGATACATGACATGATCTATATGATCTCTACGGATGTAGCCAGAGTAGAGATACATGGTATGATCTATATGATCTCTACGGGTGTAGCCAGAGTAGAGATACATGACATGATCTATATGATCTCTATGGGTGTAGCCAGAGTAGAGGTACATGATATGATCTATATGATCTCTACGGGTATAGCCAGAGTAGAGATACATGACATGATCTATATGATCTCTACGGGTATAGCCAGAGTAGAGGTACATGATATGATCTATATGATCTCTACGGGTGTAGCCAGAGTAGAGATACATGCCATGATCTATATGATCTCTATATGTGTAGCCAGAGTAGAGGTACATGATATGATCTATATGATCTATACGGATATAGCCAGAGTAGAGATACATGATATGATCTATATGATCTCTACGGGTATAGCCAGAGTAGAGATACATGCCATGATCTATATGATCTATACGGGTATAGCCAGAGTAGAGATACATGATATGATCTATATGATCTCTACGGGTGTAGCCAGAGTAGAGATACATGACATGATCTATATGATCTCTACGGATGTAGCCAGAGTAGAGATACATGCCATGATCTATATGATCTCTACGGGTGTAACCAGAGTAGAGGTACATGATATGATCTATATGATCTCTACGGGTGTAGCCAGAGTAGAGATACATGCCATGATCTATATGATCTCTACGGGTATAGCCAGAGTAGAGATACATGCCATGATCTATATGATCTATACGGGTGTAGCCAGAGTAGAGATACATGATATGATCTATATGATCTCTACGGGTATAGCCAGAGTAGAGATACATGCCATGATCTATATGATCTATACGGGTGTAGCCAGAGTAGAGATACATGATATGATCTATATGATCTCTACGGGTGTAGCCAGAGTAGAGATACATGCCATGATCTATATGATCTATACGGGTGTAGCCAGAGTAGAGGTACATGATATGATCTATATGATCTCTACGGATGTAGCCAGAGTAGAGATACATGACATGATATATATTATGATGATCCATCCTGGGTGGAATATGATCTATACGGGTGTAACCAGAGTAGAGATTCATGACATGATCTATATGATCTCTACGGGTATAGCCAGAGTAGAGGTACATGCTATGATATATATTATGATGATCCATCCTGGGTGGAATATGATCTCTACGGGTGTAACCAGAGTAGAGATACATGACATGATCTATATGATCTATACGGGTTTAGCTAGAGTAGAGGTACATGCTATGATATATATTATGATGATCCATCCTGGGTGGAATATGATCTCTACGGGTGTAACCAGAGTAGAGATACATGACATGATCTATATGATCTATACGGGTGTAGCCAGAGTAGAGGTACATGATATGATCTATATGATCTCTACGGGTGTAGCCAGAGTAGAGATACATGACATGATATATATTATGATGATCCATCCTGGGTGGAATATGATCTCTACGGGTGTAACCAGAGTAGAGATACATGATATGATCTATATGATCTATACGGGTGTAGCCAGAGTAGAGATACATGATATGATCTATATGATCTCTACGGGTGTAGCCAGAGTAGAGGTACATGATATGATCTATATGATCTCTACGGATGTAGCCAGAGTAGAGATACATGACATGATATATATTATGATGATCCATCCTGGGTGGAATATGATCTCTACGGGTGTAACCAGAGTAGAGATTCATGACATGATCTATATGATCTCTACGGGTATAGCCAGAGTAGAGGTACATGCTATGATATATATTATGATGATCCATCCTGGGTGGAATATGATCTCTACGGGTTTAACCAGAGTAGAGATACATGCCATGATCTATATGATCTATACGGGTGTAGCCAGAGTAGAGGTACATGATATGATATATATGATCTCTACGGGTGTAACCAGAGTAGAGATACATGACATGATCTATATGATCTCTACGGGTATAGCCAGAGTAGAGGTACATGCTATGATATATATTATGATGATCCATCCTGGGTGGAATATGATCTCTACGGGTGTAGCCAGAGTAGAGGTACATGATATGATCTATATGATCTCTACGGGTATAGCCAGAGTAGAGGTACATGCTATGATATATATTATGATGATCCATCCTGGGTGGAATATGATCTCTACGGGTGTAGCCAGAGTAGAGGTACATGATATGATCTATATGATCTCTACGGGTATAGCCAGAGTAGAGGTACATGCTATGATATATATTATGATGATCCATCCTGGGTGGAATATGATCTCTACGGGTGTATCCAGAGTAGAGATACATGCCATGATCTATATGATCTATACGGGTGTAGCCAGAGTAGAGATTCATGACATGATTTATATGATCTCTACGGGTGTAGCCAGAGTAGAGGTACAAGACATGATCTATATGATCTCTATATGTGTAGCCAGAGTAGAGATACATGATATGATCTATATGATCTCTATATGTGTAGCCAGAGTAGAGGTACATGCTATGATATATATTATGATGATCCATCCTGGGTGGAATATGATCTCTACGGGTGTATCCAGAGTAGAGATACATGCCATGATCTATATGATCTATACGGGTGTAGCCAGAGTAGAGATTCATGACATGATTTATATGATCTCTACGGGAGTAGCCAGAGTAGAGGTACAAGACATGATCTATATGATCTCTATATGTGTAGCCAGAGTAGAGATACATGATATGATCTATATGATCTCTATATGTGTAGCCAGAGTAGAGATACATGACATGATCTATATGATCTCTACGGGTGTAGCCAGAGTAGAGGTACATGATATGATATATATGATCTCTACGGGTATAGCCAGAGTAGAGATACATGACATGATATATATTATGATGATCCATCCTGGGTGGAATATGATCTCTACGGGTGTAGCCAGAGTAGAAATACCTGACATGATCTATATGATCTCTACGGGTATAGCCAGAGTAGAGGTACATGCTATGATATATATTATGATGATCCATCCTGGGTGGAATATGATCTCTACGGGTGTATCCAGAGTAGAGATACATGCCATGATCTATATGATCTATACGGGTGTAGCCAGAGTAGAGGTACATGATATGATCTATATGATCTCTACGGGTATAGCCAGAGTAGAGGTACATGATATGATATATATTATGATGATCCATCCTGGGTGGAATATGATCTCTACGGGTGTAACCAGAGTAGAGATACATGCCATGATCTATATGATCTATACGGGTGTAGCCAGAGTAGAGGTACATGATATGATCTATATGATCTCTACGGGTGTAGCCAGAGTAGAGGTACATGATAAGATCTATATGATCTCTACGGGTGTAGCCAGAGTAGAGGTACATGATATGATCTATATGATCTATACGGGTGTAGCCAGAGTAGAGATACATGCCATGATCTATATGATCTATACGGGTGTAGCCAGAGCAGAGGTACATGATATGATCTATATGATCTCTACGGGTGTAGCCAGAGTAGAGGTACATGATATGATCTATATGATCTCTATGGGTGTAGCCAGAGTAGAGATACATGATATGATCTATATAATCTCTACGGGTATAGCCAGAGTAGAGATACATGACATGATCTATATGATCTCTACGGGTGTAGCCAGAGTAGAGGTACATGATATGATCTATATGATCTATACGGGTGTAGCCAGAGTAGTGATACATGATATGATCTATATGATCTCTACGGATATAGCCAGAGTAGAGGTACATGATATGATCTATATGATATCTACGGGTATAGCCAGAGTAGAGATACATGATATGATCTATATGATCACTACGGAAATAGCCAGAGTAGAGGTACATGATATGATCTATATGATATCTACGGGTATAGCCAGAGTAGAGGTACATGATATGATCTATATAATCTCTACGGGTATAGCCAGAGTAGAGGTACATGATATGATCTATATGATCTCTACGGGTATAGCCAGAGTAGAGGTACATGATATGATCTATATGATCTATACGGGTGTAGCCAGAGTAGAGGTACATGATATGATCTATATGATCTATACGGGTGTAGCCAGAGTAGAGATTCATGACATGATTTATATGATCTCTACGGGTGTAGCCAGAGTAGAGGTACATGATATGATCTATATGATCTATACGGGTGTAGCCAGAGTAGAGATTCATGACATGATTTATATGATCTCTACGGGTGTAGCCAGAGTAGAGATACATGACATGATATATATGATCTCTATATGTGTAGCCAGAGTAGAGATACATGACATGATATATATGATCTCTATATGTGTAGCCAGAGTAGAGATACATGACATGATCTATATGATCTATACGGGTATAGCCAGAGTAGAGGTACATGATATGATCTATATGATCTCTATATGTGTAGCCAGAGTAGAGGTACATGATATGATATATATGATCTCTACGGGTGTAGCCAGAGTAGAGATACATGCCATGATCTATATGATCTATACGGGTGTAGCCAGAGTAGAGATACATGATATGATCTATATGATCTCTATATGTGTAGCCAGAGTAGAGGTACATGATATGATCTATATGATCTATACGGGTGTAGCCAGAGTAGAGATTCATGACATGATTTATATGATCTCTACGGGTGTAGCCAGAGTAGAGGTACATGATATGATCTATATGATCTATACGGGTGTAGCCAGAGTAGAGATTCATGACATGATTTATATGATCTCTACGGGTGTAGCCAGAGTAGAGATACATGACATGATATATATGATCTCTATATGTGTAGCCAGAGTAGAGATACATGACATGATATATATGATCTCTATATGTGTAGCCAGAGTAGAGATACATGACATGATCTATATGATCTATACGGGTATAGCCAGAGTAGAGGTACATGATATGATCTATATGATCTCTATATGTGTAGCCAGAGTAGAGGTACATGATATGATATATATGATCTCTACGGGTGTAGCCAGAGTAGAGATACATGCCATGATCTATATGATCTATACGGGTGTAGCCAGAGTTGAGATACATGATATGATCTATATGATCTCTATATGTGTAGCCAGAGTAGAGGTACATGATATGATATATATGATCTCTACGGGTGTAGCCAGAGTAGAGGTACATGATATGATATATTTGATCTATACGGGTGTAACCAGAGTAGAGATACATGATATGATCTATATGATCTCTATATGTGTAGCCAGAGTAGAGATACATGACATGATCTATATGATCTATACGGGTATAGCCAGAGTAGAGGTACATGCTATGATATATATGAATCTATACGGGTGTAGCCAGAGTAGAGGTACATGATATGATCTATATGATCTATACGGGTGTAGCCAGAGTAGAGGTACATGATATGATCTATATGATCTCTACGGGTGTAGCCAGAGTAGAGGTACATGATATGATCTATATGATCTCTACGGGTATAGCCAGAGTAGAGGTACATGATATGATCTATATGATCTCTACGGGTATAGCCAGAGTAGAGGTACATGCTATGATATATATTATGATGATCCATCCTGGGTGGAATATGATCTCTACGGGTGTAACCAGAGTAGAGATACATGACATGATCTATATGATCTCTATATGTGTAGCCAGAGTAGAGATACATGACATGATCTATATGATCTCTACGGGTGTAGCCAGAGTAGAGGTACATGATATGATCTATATGATCTCTATATGTGTAGCCAGAGTAGAGATACATGACATGATCTATATGATCTCTACGGGTGTAGCCAGAGTAGAGATACATGATATGATCTATATGATCTATACGGGTATAGCCAGAGTAGAGGTACATGATATGATCTATATGATCTATACGGGTATAGCCAGAGTAGAGGTACATGATATGATCTATATGATCTCTATATGTGTAGCCAGAGTAGAGATACATGACATGATCTATATGATCTCTACGGGTGTAGCCAGAGTAGAGGTACATGATATGATCTATATGATCTCTATATGTGTAGCCAGAGTAGAGATACATGACATGATCTATATGATCTCTACGGGTGTAGCCAGAGTAGAGATACATGATATGATCTATATGATCTATACGGGTATAGCCAGAGTAGAGGTACATGATATGATCTATATGATCTATACGGGTATAGCCAGAGTAGAGGTACATGATATGATCTATATGATCTATACGGGTATAGCCAGCGTAGAGGTACATGATATGATCTATATGATCTCTATATGTGTAGCCAGAGTAGAGATACATGACATGATCTATATGATCTCTACGGGTGTAGCCAGAGTAGAGATACATGACATGATCTATATGATCTCTACGGGTGTAGCCAGAGTAGAGGTACATGATATGATCTATATGATCTCTATATGTGTAGCCAGAGTAGAGATACATGACATGATCTATATGATCTCTACGGGTGTAGCCAGAGTAGAGATACATGATATGATCTATATGATATCTACGGGTATAGCCAGAGTAGAGGTACATGATATGATCTATATAATCTCTACGGGTGTAGCCAGAGTAGAGATACATGACATGATCTATATGATCTCTACGGGTGTAGCCAGAGTAGAGATACATGATATGATCTATATGATCTCTACGGGTATAGCCAGAGTAGAGGTACATGATATGATCTATATAATCTCTACGGGTGTAGCCAGAGTAGAGGTACATGACATGATCTATATGATCTATACAGGTATAGCCAGAGTAGAGGTACATGATATGATCTATATGATCTATACGGGTGTAGCCAGAGTAGAGATACATGACATGATATATGTGATCTCTATATGTGTAGCCAGAGTAGAGATACATGACATGATCTATATGATCTCTACGGGTGTAGCCAGAGTAGAGGTACATGATATGATCTATATGATCTCTATATGTGTAGCCAGAGTAGAGATACATGACATGATCTATATGATCTCTACGGGTGTAGCCAGAGTAGAGATACATGATATGATCTATATGATCTATACGGGTATAGCCAGAGTAGAGGTACATGATATGATCTATATGATCTATACGGGTATAGCCAGAGTAGAGGTACATGATATGATCTATATGATCTCTATATGTGTAGCCAGAGTAGAGATACATGACATGATCTATATGATCTCTACGGGTGTAGCCAGAGTAGAGGTACATGATATGATCTATATGATCTCTATATGTGTAGCCAGAGTAGAGATACATGACATGATCTATATGATCTCTACGGGTGTAGCCAGAGTAGAGATACATGATATGATCTATATGATCTATACGGGTATAGCCAGAGTAGAGGTACATGATATGATCTATATGATCTATACGGGTATAGCCAGAGTAGAGGTACATGATATGATCTATATGATCTATACGGGTATAGCCAGCGTAGAGGTACATGATATGATCTATATGATCTCTATATGTGTAGCCAGAGTAGAGATACATGACATGATCTATATGATCTCTACGGGTGTAGCCAGAGTAGAGATACATGACATGATCTATATGATCTCTACGGGTGTAGCCAGAGTAGAGGTACATGATATGATCTATATGATCTCTATATGTGTAGCCAGAGTAGAGATACATGACATGATCTATATGATCTCTACGGGTGTAGCCAGAGTAGAGATACATGATATGATCTATATGATATCTACGGGTATAGCCAGAGTAGAGGTACATGATATGATCTATATAATCTCTACGGGTGTAGCCAGAGTAGAGATACATGACATGATCTATATGATCTCTACGGGTGTAGCCAGAGTAGAGATACATGATATGATCTATATGATATCTACGGGTATAGCCAGAGTAGAGGTACATGATATGATCTGTATAATCTCTACGGGTGTAGCCAGAGTAGAGGTACATGATATGATCTATATGATCTCTACGGGTATAGCCAGAGTAGAGGTACATGATATGATCTATATGATCTATACGGGTGTAGCCAGAGTAGAGATTCATGACATGATTTATATGATCTCTACGGGTGTAGCCAGAGTAGAGATACATGCCATGATCTATATGATCTATACGGGTGTAGCCAGAGTAGAGATTCATGACATGATTTATATGATCTCTACGGGTGTAGCCAGAGTAGAGATACATGACATGATATATATGATCTCTATATGTGTAGCCAGAGTAGAGATACATGACATGATATATATGACCTCTATATGTGTAGCCAGGGTATAGATACAAGACATGATATATATGATCTCTATATGTGTAGCCAGAGTAGAGATACATGACATGATCTATATGATCTCTATATGTGTAGCCAGAGTAGAGATACATGATATGATCTATATGATCTCTATATGTGTAGCCAGAGTAGAGATACATGATATGATCTATATGATCTCTATATGTGTAGCCAGAGTAGAGATACATGATATGATCTATATGATCTCTATATGTGTAGCCAGAGTAGAGATACATGATATGATCTATATGATCTCTACGCGTGTAGCCAGAGTAGAGATACATGACATGATCTATATGATCTATACGGGTGTAGCCAGAGTAGAGATACATGATATGATCTATATGATCTCTACGGATATAGCCAGAGTAGAGATACATGATATGATCTATATGATCTATACGGGTGTAGCCAGAGTAGAGATACCTGACATGATATATATGATCTCTATATGTGTAGCCAGAGTAGAGATACATGACATGATCTATATGATCTCTATATGTGTAGCCAGAGTAGAGATACATGATATGATCTATATGATCTCTATATGTGTAGCCAGAGTAGAGATACATGATATGATATATATGATCTCTATATGTGTAGCCAGAGTAGAGATACATGACATGATCTATATGATCTCTATATGTGTAGCCAGAGTAGAGATACATGATATGATCTATATGATCTCTATATGTGTAGCCAGAGTAGAGATACATGATATGATCTATATGATCTCTATATGTGTAGCCAGAGTAGAGATACATGACATGATCTATATGATCTCTACGGGTGTAGCCAGAGTAGAGGTACATGATATGATCTATATGATCTCTATATGTGTAGCCAGAGTAGAGATACATGACATGATCTATATGATCTCTACGGGTGTAGCCAGAGTAGAGATACATGATATGATCTATATGATCTATACGGGTATAGCCAGAGTAGAGGTACATGATATGATCTATATGATCTATACGGGTATAGCCAGAGTAGAGGTACATGATATGATCTATATGATCTCTATATGTGTAGCCAGAGTAGAGATACATGACATGATCTATATGATCTCTACGGGTGTAGCCAGAGTAGAGGTACATGATATGATCTATATGATCTCTATATGTGTAGCCAGAGTAGAGATACATGACATGATCTATATGATCTCTACGGGTGTAGCCAGAGTAGAGATACATGATATGATCTATATGATCTATACGGGTATAGCCAGAGTAGAGGTACATGATATGATCTATATGATCTATACGGGTATAGCCAGAGTAGAGGTACATGATATGATCTATATGATCTATACGGGTATAGCCAGCGTAGAGGTACATGATATGATCTATATGATCTCTATATGTGTAGCCAGAGTAGAGATACATGACATGATCTATATGATCTCTACGGGTGTAGCCAGAGTAGAGATACATGACATGATCTATATGATCTCTACGGGTGTAGCCAGAGTAGAGGTACATGATATGATCTATATGATCTCTATATGTGTAGCCAGAGTAGAGATACATGACATGATCTATATGATCTCTACGGGTGTAGCCAGAGTAGAGATACATGATATGATCTATATGATATCTACGGGTATAGCCAGAGTAGAGGTACATGATATGATCTATATAATCTCTACGGGTGTAGCCAGAGTAGAGATACATGACATGATCTATATGATCTCTACGGGTGTAACCAGAGTAGAGATACATGACATGATCTATATGATCTATACGGGTATAGCCAGAGTAGAGGTACATGACATGATCTATATGATCTCTACGGGTGTAACCAGAGTAGAGGTACATGATATGATCTATATGATCTATACGGGTATAGCCAGAGTAGAAGTACATGATATGATCTATATGATCTCTATGGGTGTAGCCAGAGTAGAGATACATGATATGATCTATATGATCTATACGGGTATAGCCAGAGTAGAGATACATGACATGATATATATGATCTATACGGGTGTAGCCAGAGTAGAGGTACATGATATGATATATATTATGATGATCCATCCTGGGTGGAATATGATCTCTACGGGTGTAGCCAGAGTAGAGATACATGACATGATCTATATGATCTCTACGGGTGTAGCCAGAGTAGAGGTACATGATATGATCTATATGATCTATACGGGTGTAGCCAGAGTAGAGGTACATGATATGATCTATATGATCTCTACGGGTATAGCCAGAGTAGAGGTACATGATATGATATATATTATGATGATCCATCCTGGGTGGAATATGATCTCTACGGGTATAGCCAGAGTAGAGATTCGTGACAAGATCTATATGATCTCTACGGGTGTGGCCAGAGTAGAGATACATGATATGATATATATGATCTCTACGGGTGTAGCCAGAGTAGAGATACATGACATGATCTATATGATCTCTACGGGTATAGCCAGAGTAGAGGTACATGATATGATCTATATGATCTCTACGGGTGTAGCCAGAGTAGAGATACATGCCATGATCTATATGATCTCTATATGTGTAGCCAGAGTAGAGATACATGACATGATCTATATGATCTCTACGGGTGTAGCCAGAGTAGAGGTACATGATATGATCTATATGATCTCTACGGGTGTAGCCAGAGTAGAGATACATGCCATGATCTATATGATCTCTATATGTGTAGCCAGAGTAGAGGTACATGATATGATCTATATGATCTCTACGGATATAGCCAGAGTAGAGATACATGATATGATCTATATGATCTCTACGGGTGTAGCCAGAGTAGAGATACATGACATGATCTATATGATCTCTATGGGTGTAGCCAGAGTAGAGGTACATGATATGATCTATATGATCTCTACGGGTATAGCCAGAGTAGAGATACATGACATGATCTATATGATCTCTACGGGTATAGCCAGAGTAGAGGTACATGATATGATCTATATGATCTCTACGGGTGTAGCCAGAGTAGAGATACATGCCATGATCTATATGATCTCTATATGTGTAGCCAGAGTAGAGGTACATGATATGATCTATATGATCTCTACGGATATAGCCAGAGTAGAGATACATGATATGATCTATATGATCTCTACGGGTATAGCCATAGTAGAGATACATGCCATGATCTATATGATCTATACGGGTATAGCCAGAGTAGAGATACATGATATGATCTATATGATCTCTGCGGGTATAGCCAGAGTAGAGATACATGATATGATCTATATGATCTCTACGGGTATAGCCAGAGTAGAGATACATGCCATGATCTATATGATCTATACGGGTATAGCCAGAGTAGAGATACATGATATGATCTATATGATCTCTACGGGTGTAGCCAGAGTAGAGATACATGACATGATCTATATGATCTCTACGGATGTAGCCAGAGTAGAGATACATGGTATGATCTATATGATCTCTACGGGTGTAGCCAGAGTAGAGATACATGACATGATCTATATGATCTCTATGGGTGTAGCCAGAGTAGAGGTACATGATATGATCTATATGATCTCTACGGGTATAGCCAGAGTAGAGATACATGACATGATCTATATGATCTCTACGGGTATAGCCAGAGTAGAGGTACATGATATGATCTATATGATCTCTACGGGTGTAGCCAGAGTAGAGATACATGCCATGATCTATATGATCTCTATATGTGTAGCCAGAGTAGAGGTACATGATATGATCTATATGATCTATACGGATATAGCCAGAGTAGAGATACATGATATGATCTATATGATCTCTACGGGTATAGCCAGAGTAGAGATACATGCCATGATCTATATGATCTATACGGGTATAGCCAGAGTAGAGATACATGATATGATCTATATGATCTCTACGGGTGTAGCCAGAGTAGAGATACATGACATGATCTATATGATCTCTACGGATGTAGCCAGAGTAGAGATACATGCCATGATCTATATGATCTCTACGGGTGTAACCAGAGTAGAGGTACATGATATGATCTATATGATCTCTACGGGTGTAGCCAGAGTAGAGATACATGCCATGATCTATATGATCTCTACGGGTATAGCCAGAGTAGAGATACATGCCATGATCTATATGATCTATACGGGTGTAGCCAGAGTAGAGATACATGATATGATCTATATGATCTCTACGGGTATAGCCAGAGTAGAGATACATGCCATGATCTATATGATCTATACGGGTGTAGCCAGAGTAGAGATACATGATATGATCTATATGATCTCTACGGGTGTAGCCAGAGTAGAGATACATGCCATGATCTATATGATATATACGGGTGTAGCCAGAGTAGAGGTACATGATATGATCTATATGATCTCTACGGATGTAGCCAGAGTAGAGATACATGACATGATATATATTATGATGATCCATCCTGGGTGGAATATGATCTATACGGGTGTAACCAGAGTAGAGATTCATGACATGATCTATATGATCTCTACGGGTATAGCCAGAGTAGAGGTACATGCTATGATATATATTATGATGATCCATCCTGGGTGGAATATGATCTCTACGGGTGTAACCAGAGTAGAGATACATGACATGATCTATATGATCTATACGGGTTTAGCTAGAGTAGAGGTACATGCTATGATATATATTATGATGATCCATCCTGGGTGGAATATGATCTCTACGGGTGTAACCAGAGTAGAGATACATGACATGATCTATATGATCTATACGGGTGTAGCCAGAGTAGAGGTACATGATATGATCTATATGATCTCTACGGGTGTAGCCAGAGTAGAGATACATGACATGATATATATTATGATGATCCATCCTGGGTGGAATATGATCTCTACGGGTGTAACCAGAGTAGAGATACATGATATGATCTATATGATCTATACGGGTGTAGCCAGAGTAGAGATACATGATATGATCTATATGATCTCTACGGGTGTAGCCAGAGTAGAGGTACATGATATGATCTATATGATCTCTACGGATGTAGCCAGAGTAGAGATACATGACATGATATATATTATGATGATCCATCCTGGGTGGAATATGATCTCTACGGGTGTAACCAGAGTAGAGATTCATGACATGATCTATATGATCTCTACGGGTATAGCCAGAGTAGAGGTACATGCTATGATATATATTATGATGATCCATCCTGGGTGGAATATGATCTCTACGGGTTTAACCAGAGTAGAGATACATGCCATGATCTATATGATCTATACGGGTGTAGCCAGAGTAGAGGTACATGATATGATATATATGATCTCTACGGGTGTAACCAGAGTAGAGATACATGACATGATCTATATGATCTCTACGGGTATAGCCAGAGTAGAGGTACATGCTATGATATATATTATGATGATCCATCCTGGGTGGAATATGATCTCTACGGGTGTAGCCAGAGTAGAGGTACATGATATGATCTATATGATCTCTACGGGTATAGCCAGAGTAGAGGTACATGCTATGATATATATTATGATGATCCATCCTGGGTGGAATATGATCTCTACGGGTGTAGCCAGAGTAGAGGTACATGATATGATCTATATGATCTCTACGGGTATAGCCAGAGTAGAGGTACATGCTATGATATATATTATGATGATCCATCCTGGGTGGAATATGATCTCTACGGGTGTATCCAGAGTAGAGATACATGCCATGATCTATATGATCTATACGGGTGTAGCCAGAGTAGAGATTCATGACATGATTTATATGATCTCTACGGGTGTAGCCAGAGTAGAGGTACAAGACATGATCTATATGATCTCTATATGTGTAGCCAGAGTAGAGATACATGATATGATCTATATGATCTCTATATGTGTAGCCAGAGTAGAGGTACATGCTATGATATATATTATGATGATCCATCCTGGGTGGAATATGATCTCTACGGGTGTATCCAGAGTAGAGATACATGCCATGATCTATATGATCTATACGGGTGTAGCCAGAGTAGAGATTCATGACATGATTTATATGATCTCTACGGGAGTAGCCAGAGTAGAGGTACAAGACATGATCTATATGATCTCTATATGTGTAGCCAGAGTAGAGATACATGATATGATCTATATGATCTCTATATGTGTAGCCAGAGTAGAGATACATGACATGATCTATATGATCTCTACGGGTGTAGCCAGAGTAGAGGTACATGATATGATATATATGATCTCTACGGGTATAGCCAGAGTAGAGATACATGACATGATATATATTATGATGATCCATCCTGGGTGGAATATGATCTCTACGGGTGTAGCCAGAGTAGAAATACCTGACATGATCTATATGATCTCTACGGGTATAGCCAGAGTAGAGGTACATGCTATGATATATATTATGATGATCCATCCTGGGTGGAATATGATCTCTACGGGTGTATCCAGAGTAGAGATACATGCCATGATCTATATGATCTATACGGGTGTAGCCAGAGTAGAGGTACATGATATGATCTATATGATCTCTACGGGTATAGCCAGAGTAGAGGTACATGATATGATATATATTATGATGATCCATCCTGGGTGGAATATGATCTCTACGGGTGTAACCAGAGTAGAGATACATGCCATGATCTATATGATCTATACGGGTGTAGCCAGAGTAGAGGTACATGATATGATCTATATGATCTCTACGGGTGTAGCCAGAGTAGAGGTACATGATAAGATCTATATGATCTCTACGGGTGTAGCCAGAGTAGAGGTACATGATATGATCTATATGATCTATACGGGTGTAGCCAGAGTAGAGATACATGCCATGATCTATATGATCTATACGGGTGTAGCCAGAGCAGAGGTACATGATATGATCTATATGATCTCTACGGGTGTAGCCAGAGTAGAGGTACATGATATGATCTATATGATCTCTATGGGTGTAGCCAGAGTAGAGATACATGATATGATCTATATAATCTCTACGGGTATAGCCAGAGTAGAGATACATGACATGATCTATATGATCTCTACGGGTGTAGCCAGAGTAGAGGTACATGATATGATCTATATGATCTATACGGGTGTAGCCAGAGTAGTGATACATGATATGATCTATATGATCTCTACGGAAATAGCCAGAGTAGAGGTACATGATATGATCTATATGATATCTACGGGTATAGCCAGAGTAGAGGTACATGATATGATCTATATAATCTCTACGGGTATAGCCATAGTAGAGGTACATGATATGATCTATATGATCTCTACGGGTATAGCCAGAGTAGAGGTACATGATATGATCTATATGATCTATACGGGTGTAGCCAGAGTAGAGGTACATGATATGATCTATATGATCTATACGGGTGTAGCCAGAGTAGAGATTCATGACATGATTTATATGATCTCTACGGGTGTAGCCAGAGTAGAGGTACATGATATGATCTATATGATCTATACGGGTGTAGCCAGAGTAGAGATTCATGACATGATTTATATGATCTCTACGGGTGTAGCCAGAGTAGAGATACATGACATGATATATATGATCTCTATATGTGTAGCCAGAGTAGAGATACATGACATGATATATATGATCTCTATATGTGTAGCCAGAGTAGAGATACATGACATGATCTATATGATCTATACGGGTATAGCCAGAGTAGAGGTACATGATATGATCTATATGATCTCTATATGTGTAGCCAGAGTAGAGGTACATGATATGATATATATGATCTCTACGGGTGTAGCCAGAGTAGAGATACATGCCATGATCTATATGATCTATACGGGTGTAGCCAGAGTAGAGATACATGATATGATCTATATGATCTCTATATGTGTAGCCAGAGTAGAGGTACATGATATGATCTATATGATCTATACGGGTGTAGCCAGAGTAGAGATTCATGACATGATTTATATGATCTCTACGGGTGTAGCCAGAGTAGAGGTACATGATATGATCTATATGATCTATACGGGTGTAGCCAGAGTAGAGATTCATGACATGATTTATATGATCTCTACGGGTGTAGCCAGAGTAGAGATACATGACATGATATATATGATCTCTATATGTGTAGCCAGAGTAGAGATACATGACATGATATATATGATCTCTATATGTGTAGCCAGAGTAGAGATACATGACATGATCTATATGATCTATACGGGTATAGCCAGAGTAGAGGTACATGATATGATCTATATGATCTCTATATGTGTAGCCAGAGTAGAGGTACATGATATGATATATATGATCTCTACGGGTGTAGCCAGAGTAGAGATACATGCCATGATCTATATGATCTATACGGGTGTAGCCAGAGTTGAGATACATGATATGATCTATATGATCTCTATATGTGTAGCCAGAGTAGAGGTACATGATATGATATATATGATCTCTACGGGTGTAGCCAGAGTAGAGGTACATGATATGATATATTTGATCTATACGGGTGTAACCAGAGTAGAGATACATGATATGATCTATATGATCTCTATATGTGTAGCCAGAGTAGAGATACATGACATGATCTATATGATCTATACGGGTATAGCCAGAGTAGAGGTACATGCTATGATATATATGATCTATACGGGTGTAGCCAGAGTAGAGGTACATGATATGATCTATATGATCTATACGGGTGTAGCCAGAGTAGAGGTACATGATATGATCTATATGATCTCTACGGGTGTAGCCAGAGTAGAGGTACATGATATGATCTATATGATCTCTACGGGTATAGCCAGAGTAGAGGTACATGATATGATCTATATGATCTCTACGGGTATAGCCAGAGTAGAGGTACATGCTATGATATATATTATGATGATCCATCCTGGGTGGAATATGATCTCTACGGGTGTAACCAGAGTAGAGATACATGACATGATCTATATGATCTCTATATGTGTAGCCAGAGTAGAGATACATGACATGATCTATATGATCTCTACGGGTGTAGCCAGAGTAGAGGTACATGATATGATCTATATGATCTCTATATGTGTAGCCAGAGTAGAGATACATGACATGATCTATATGATCTCTACGGGTGTAGCCAGAGTAGAGATACATGATATGATCTATATGATCTATACGGGTATAGCCAGAGTAGAGGTACATGATATGATCTATATGATCTATACGGGTATAGCCAGAGTAGAGGTACATGATATGATCTATATGATCTCTATATGTGTAGCCAGAGTAGAGATACATGACATGATCTATATGATCTCTACGGGTGTAGCCAGAGTAGAGGTACATGATATGATCTATATGATCTCTATATGTGTAGCCAGAGTAGAGATACATGACATGATCTATATGATCTCTACGGGTGTAGCCAGAGTAGAGATACATGATATGATCTATATGATCTATACGGGTATAGCCAGAGTAGAGGTACATGATATGATCTATATGATCTATACGGGTATAGCCAGAGTAGAGGTACATGATATGATCTATATGATCTATACGGGTATAGCCAGCGTAGAGGTACATGATATGATCTATATGATCTCTATATGTGTAGCCAGAGTAGAGATACATGACATGATCTATATGATCTCTACGGGTGTAGCCAGAGTAGAGATACATGACATGATCTATATGATCTCTACGGGTGTAGCCAGAGTAGAGGTACATGATATGATCTATATGATCTCTATATGTGTAGCCAGAGTAGAGATACATGACATGATCTATATGATCTCTACGGGTGTAGCCAGAGTAGAGATACATGATATGATCTATATGATATCTACGGGTATAGCCAGAGTAGAGGTACATGATATGATCTATATAATCTCTACGGGTGTAGCCAGAGTAGAGATACATGACATGATCTATATGATCTCTACGGGTGTAGCCAGAGTAGAGATACATGATATGATCTATATGATCTCTACGGGTATAGCCAGAGTAGAGGTACATGATATGATCTATATAATCTCTACGGGTGTAGCCAGAGTAGAGGTACATGACATGATCTATATGATCTATACAGGTATAGCCAGAGTAGAGGTACATGATATGATCTATATGATCTATACGGGTGTAGCCAGAGTAGAGATACATGACATGATATATGTGATCTCTATATGTGTAGCCAGAGTAGAGATACATGACATGATCTATATGATCTCTACGGGTGTAGCCAGAGTAGAGGTACATGATATGATCTATATGATCTCTATATGTGTAGCCAGAGTAGAGATACATGACATGATCTATATGATCTCTACGGGTGTAGCCAGAGTAGAGATACATGATATGATCTATATGATCTATACGGGTATAGCCAGAGTAGAGGTACATGATATGATCTATATGATCTATACGGGTATAGCCAGAGTTGAGGTACATGATATGATCTATATGATCTCTATATGTGTAGCCAGAGTAGAGATACATGACATGATCTATATGATCTCTACGGGTGTAGCCAGAGTAGAGGTACATGATATGATCTATATGATCTCTATATGTGTAGCCAGAGTAGAGATACATGACATGATCTATATGATCTCTACGGGTGTAGCCAGAGTAGAGATACATGATATGATCTATATGATCTATACGGGTATAGCCAGAGTAGAGGTACATGATATGATCTATATGATCTATACGGGTATAGCCAGAGTAGAGGTACATGATATGATCTATATGATCTATACGGGTATAGCCAGCGTAGAGGTACATGATATGATCTATATGATCTCTATATGTGTAGCCAGAGTAGAGATACATGACATGATCTATATGATCTCTACGGGTGTAGCCAGAGTAGAGATACATGACATGATCTATATGATCTCTACGGGTGTAGCCAGAGTAGAGGTACATGATATGATCTATATGATCTCTATATGTGTAGCCAGAGTAGAGATACATGACATGATCTATATGATCTCTACGGGTGTAGCCAGAGTAGAGATACATGATATGATCTATATGATATCTACGGGTAAAGCCAGAGTAGAGGTACATGATATGATCTATATAATCTCTACGGGTGTAGCCAGAGTAGAGATACATGACATGATCTATATGATCTCTACGGGTGTAGCCAGAGTAGAGATACATGATATGATCTATATGATATCTACGGGTATAGCCAGAGTAGAGGTACATGATATGATCTGTATAATCTCTACGGGTGTAGCCAGAGTAGAGGTACATGATATGATCTATATGATCTCTACGGGTATAGCCAGAGTAGAGGTACATGATATGATCTATATGATCTATACGGGTGTAGCCAGAGTAGAGATTCATGACATGATTTATATGATCTCTACGGGTGTAGCCAGAGTAGAGATACATGCCATGATCTATATGATCTATACGGGTGTAGCCAGAGTAGAGATTCATGACATGATTTATATGATCTCTACGGGTGTAGCCAGAGTAGAGATACATGACATGATATATATGATCTCTATATGTGTAGCCAGAGTAGAGATACATGACATGATATATATGACCTCTATATGTGTAGCCAGGGTATAGATACAAGACATGATATATATGATCTCTATATGTGTAGCC
Organism: Siphonodentalium dalli; assembly: GCA_032622095.1. Classification (NCBI taxonomy): domain Eukaryota; kingdom Metazoa; phylum Mollusca; class Scaphopoda; order Gadilida; family Siphonodentaliidae; genus Siphonodentalium; species Siphonodentalium dalli. The sequence goes on from CP136066.1 coordinate 42,914,168, forward strand.
AGAGTAGAGATACATGACATGATCTATATGATCTCTATATGTGTAGCCAGAGTAGAGATACATGATATGATCTATATGATCTCTATATGTGTAGCCAGAGTAGAGATACATGATATGATCTATATGATCTCTATATGTGTAGCCAGAGTAGAGATACATGATATGATCTATATGATCTCTATATGTGTAGCCAGAGTAGAGATACATGATATGATCTATATGATCTCTACGCGTGTAGCCAGAGTAGAGATACATGACATGATCTATATGATCTATACGGGTGTAGCCAGAGTAGAGATACATGATATGATCTATATGATCTCTACGGATATAGCCAGAGTAGAGATACATGATATGATCTATATGATCTATATGGGTGTAGCCAGAGTAGAGATACCTGACATGATATATATGATCTCTATATGTGTAGCCAGAGTAGAGATACATGACATGATCTATATGATCTCTATATGTGTAGCCAGAGTAGAGATACATGATATGATCTATATGATCTCTATATGTGTAGCCAGAGTAGAGATACATGATATGATATATATGATCTCTATATGTGTAGCCAGAGTAGAGATACATGACATGATCTATATGATCTCTATATGTGTAGCCAGAGTAGAGATACATGATATGATCTATATGATCTCTATATGTGTAGCCAGAGTAGAGATACATGATATGATCTATATGATCTCTATATGTGTAGCCAGAGTAGAGATACATGACATGATCTATATGATCTCTACGGGTGTAGCCAGAGTAGAGGTACATGATATGATCTATATGATCTCTATATGTGTAGCCAGAGTAGAGATACATGACATGATCTATATGATCTCTACGGGTGTAGCCAGAGTAGAGATACATGATATGATCTATATGATCTATACGGGTATAGCCAGAGTAGAGGTACATGATATGATCTATATGATCTATACGGGTATAGCCAGAGTAGAGGTACATGATATGATCTATATGATCTCTATATGTGTAGCCAGAGTAGAGATACATGACATGATCTATATGATCTCTACGGGTGTAGCCAGAGTAGAGGTACATGATATGATCTATATGATCTCTATATGTGTAGCCAGAGTAGAGATACATGACATGATCTATATGATCTCTACGGGTGTAGCCAGAGTAGAGATACATGATATGATCTATATGATCTATACGGGTATAGCCAGAGTAGAGGTACATGATATGATCTATATGATCTATACGGGTATAGCCAGAGTAGAGGTACATGATATGATCTATATGATCTATACGGGTATAGCCAGCGTAGAGGTACATGATATGATCTATATGATCTCTATATGTGTAGCCAGAGTAGAGATACATGACATGATCTATATGATCTCTACGGGTGTAGCCAGAGTAGAGATACATGACATGATCTATATGATCTCTACGGGTGTAGCCAGAGTAGAGGTACATGATATGATCTATATGATCTCTATATGTGTAGCCAGAGTAGAGATACATGACATGATCTATATGATCTCTACGGGTGTAGCCAGAGTAGAGATACATGATATGATCTATATGATATCTACGGGTATAGCCAGAGTAGAGGTACATGATATGATCTATATAATCTCTACGGGTGTAGCCAGAGTAGAGATACATGACATGATCTATATGATCTCTACGGGTGTAGCCAGAGTAGAGATACATGATATGATCTATATGATCTCTACGGGTATAGCCAGAGTAGAGGTACATGATATGATCTATATAATCTCTACGGGTGTAGCCAGAGTAGAGGTACATGACATGATCTATATGATCTATACAGGTATAGCCAGAGTAGAGGTACATGATATGATCTATATGATCTATACGGGTGTAGCCAGAGTAGAGATACATGACATGATATATATGATCTCTATATGTGTAGCCAGAGTAGAGATACATGACATGATCTATATGATCTCTACGGGTGTAGCCAGAGTAGAGGTACATGATATGATCTATATGATCTCTATATGTGTAGCCAGAGTAGAGATACATGACATGATCTATATGATCTCTACGGGTGTAGCCAGAGTAGAGATACATGATATGATCTATATGATCTATACGGGTATAGCCAGAGTAGAGGTACATGATATGATCTATATGATCTCTATATGTGTAGCCAGAGTAGAGATACATGACATGATCTATATGATCTCTACGGGTGTAGCCAGAGTAGAGGTACATGATATGATCTATATGATCTCTATATGTGTAGCCAGAGTAGAGATACATGACATGATCTATATGATCTCTACGGGTGTAGCCAGAGTAGAGATACATGATATGATCTATATGATCTATACGGGTATAGCCAGAGTAGAGGTACATGATATGATCTATATGATCTATACGGGTATAGCCAGAGTAGAGGTACATGATATGATCTATATGATCTATACGGGTATAGCCAGCGTAGAGGTACATGATATGATCTATATGATCTCTATATGTGTAGCCAGAGTAGAGATACATGACATGATCTATATGATCTCTACGGGTGTAGCCAGAGTAGAGATACATGACATGATCTATATGATCTCTACGGGTGTAGCCAGAGTAGAGGTACATGATATGATCTATATGATCTCTATATGTGTAGCCAGAGTAGAGATACATGACATGATCTATATGATCTCTACGGGTGTAGCCAGAGTAGAGATACATGATATGATCTATATGATATCTACGGGTATAGCCAGAGTAGAGGTACATGATATGATCTATATAATCTCTACGGGTGTAGCCAGAGTAGAGATACATGACATGATCTATATGATCTCTACGGGTGTAGCCAGAGTAGAGATACATGATATGATCTATATGATATCTACGGGTATAGCCAGAGTAGAGGTACATGATATGATCTATATAATCTCTACGGGTGTAGCCAGAGTAGAGGTACATGATATGATCTATATGATCTCTACGGGTATAGCCAGAGTAGAGGTACATGATATGATCTATATGATCTATACGGGTGTAGCCAGAGTAGAGATTCATGACATGATTTATATGATCTCTACGGGTGTAGCCAGAGTAGAGATACATGCCATGATCTATATGATCTATACGGGTGTAGCCAGAGTAGAGATTCATGACATGATTTATATGATCTCTACGGGTGTAGCCAGAGTAGAGATACATGACATGATATATATGATCTCTATATGTGTAGCCAGAGTAGAGATACATGACATGATATATATGACCTCTATATGTGTAGCCAGGGTAGAGATACAAGACATGATATATATGATCTCTATATGTGTAGCCAGAGTAGAGATACATGACATGATCTATATGATCTCTATATGTGTAGCCAGAGTAGAGATACATGATATGATCTATATGATCTCTATATGTGTAGCCAGAGTAGAGATACATGATATGATCTATATGATCTCTATATGTGTAGCCAGAGTAGAGATACATGATATGATCTATATGATCTCTATATGTGTAGCCAGAGTAGAGATACATGATATGATCTATATGATCTCTACGCGTGTAGCCAGAGTAGAGATACATGACATGATCTATATGATCTATACGGGTGTAGCCAGAGTAGAGATACATGATATGATCTATATGATCTCTACGGATATAGCCAGAGTAGAGATACATGATATGATCTATATGATCTATACGGGTGTAGCCAGAGTAGAGATACATGACATGATATATATGATCTCTATATGTGTAGCCAGAGTAGAGATACATGACATGATCTATATGATCTCTATATGTGTAGCCAGAGTAGAGATACATGATATGATCTATATGATCTCTATATGTGTAGCCAGAGTAGAGATACATGATATGATATATATGATCTCTATATGTGTAGCCAGAGTAGAGATACATGACATGATCTATATGATCTCTATATGTGTAGCCTGAGTAGAGATACATGATATGATCTATATGATCTCTATATGTGTAGCCAGAGTAGAGATACATGATATGATCTATATGATCTCAACGCGTGTAGCCAGAGTGGAGATACATGACATGATCTATATGATCTCTATATGTGTAGCCAGAGTAGAGATACAAGACATAATCTATATGATATATACGGGTGTAGCCAGAGTAGAGATACATGACATGATATATATGGTGATGATGCATCTGGAATATGATCTCTACGTGTGTAGCCAGAGTAGAGATTCATGACATGATCTATATGATCTCTACGTGTGTAGCCAGAGTAGAGATTCATGACATGATCTATATGATCTCTACGTGTGTAGCCAGAGTAGAGATTCATGACATGATCTATATGATCTCTATATGTGTAACCAGAGTAGAGATTCATGACATGATCTATATGATCTCTACGTGTGTAGCCAGAGTAGAGATTCATGACATGATCTATATGATCTCTATGGGTGTAGCCAGAGTAGAGATAAATGACAAGATCTATATGATGATGCTTCATCCTCGAGATTCTGAGCTTAGAAATTATGTCAGGAGCAATAAAAACAAAGCTTAACTTTTTTCCACGCATTTCTAACCAAATTTCGGTGGAATTCCTAACCATAGTTCAAATAGTGGGGTCTCCCCGGTGTTTAGTGTTTTGCTTATCGCATACTCTTTACGTATTGTTTGTTTACATAACATGGCATTTGTTTACATGACACGGAGTAATATCATGACAATAACATGCAATTTACGCTGCACATCAATCTCTACCAGAGCGTACCAGTCATACTTCCTTTCTGACTCTGTCACCGGTTGGGTACTGGTCAGCCGTTTCTATATTTAGCGCGGGGTTTTCCAAACAAAATAGCGAAAACCGATCCGTGATCGCCCCAATGTCAAATTTCCTATGTGCTTTGAGAACAATTCCCGGACTAAAATCTTAATGACAGAATGGAGAATCAGAGCGGTAATTTTGTTGATGATTTTCGCAAACAACTCGTCAAAATTGGAGCAAATTAGAACTCTTGTGTCTGACTTTCCATGCGTGTTGTTGGGACATTGTCGTCCATGTGAGTTTAGACTTTTGTGTTGATAAAATAAACGGAGAACCGAATCACACCGTTTCGAAATATAGTTCATCGGTTTTAGTTTTAGTTTTTAGGTTCGAAATTTACACAAATTTTGTTCGATATTTTGTGTGCTTAACAAGGGCAGCATGTTGCTCTGTTCGCTTAGTATACATTTTAATATCGCGGAAGTCCACCAAATGTTGGGAAAATGTCGCCGGTAGCAGCGGTCTTACCGAGTCATTAAGGGAGGTAAACGCTGCATGGAGTTAGGATGAAACATTCGATAGGTCAATTAAAGATGCATAATCCGATTAAGCGCCCATCAATTACTATTTATTTTGATTTGGGGGTAAAAACATATTTGATTCGAGTCGAGGAACCCACCTATCAAAGCTCAGAGTTAGATATAGGAAATATATTATTTTTCACCATCGAAAATTAATAGTGGCCCAGTAAACAGTCGACGAGCCGACTGTCTCGGATCAAATTGCGGATGAAGATGGATAACTCTAAAATAAAGAGGCCAAATTTCGGCGAACAACATGTTGATAAATAACACGATACGGCCAATGTTATACTATAGTTGGTTAGCATTATCAACATGGTTAGCATTATTTGTGGGCAATTAATCGATTCTGATAACTGAAGCGGCATTTCTAAAAAAAATTGTTGTTGTTGAAATCTGATCATATGGGGACCATCGAATCGGATTGCGCACCTTAAATGTTTTTTTGGCGTGTTGTGCAATTGTCAAAATATCAGATTTCACCGAACTTGATGATCTGAATAAAACCAACAAAAGATACTGCATATATAGTAATAATTTCTTTTATTGTGTGGACACCAAATTTTAGAAAAAATGCAGTTTCTGAATATTTATGAACATTTCTTCTTTTTTATTTCGACCCTTCAATTGATCACCATATTTAGGACATTCAGAGATGTACGACCGACACCAAACTGTATACCGACGACGATGATGGATTAATTTTGCTACATGGGTGGAATCCATTGTGGTCCATTGGGGTATAACAATGGTTACATTTCACGAGGAAGATGGTGGTGCAGGTTAAAAATTCTAAAGTGACGCTGTCGGGGTCACGGACAAAACAAGGGAGAGGGGCAACAAAATCGACAACAAATTTTGTCGCCGCTTTTCAGCAAACTTATTTCGCCCAAAGGGGGATTATAACTTTTGAAATTTGTATCTCACTGTGTCAACAGATTTCACATGTGTTTCGCGGTTTACCAATATGAGTAAACGTTAGCCCGAAATTACCATTGCTGTTCTTTATCATATGGATTCGTATTAAATCAGCTCCGAATCGCATCAAACCAGCCCAATATATATTGGCATGTGTCAATGGTACAACTGTATACCGAGAACACTCAGCAACAAGAAATAAAGATGCATGCATCAGATCGCCCATGAATTATTTTACAACGAATTACTTTTAAAATCTGATACAATTTATGATGTATTAAATAACGTGTTCTACTAAGTACACGGTATATACTATACATGTTAACTATATATATATATCTCTTTTAAAAGGGGTAATGTGCAATTATTAATTTTATACTTGTTCTTGGTAACCACTTAGTGAGTATTTTAAATGAAGTTTGTGACGTGAAATGAAGTAAATATTTTGTACATTGACGGAAGGTAGTGGTGTGTTTACGATGAGAAGAAGCAAATAGTTAATTAAAAGTAGAATAGTTAATATTATTTCTGACCTTTAGTAAAGGAAATATGTTTATAAAAATGTGAATTAAAACATTAAACTCAATACCTTGTGGGTGTGTTCACGGTGGGTCACAGGTAGGGACGCGGTGACAGGGAATTGGGGTGTACGTACTTATATTGTATGGGACACTATTATCTATTTCTATATTTCATGTGCATGTTTCACGTCTGGTCATCACAATCATGTAGGGACGCGGCGACAGGCGGTTGGGGTGCACGCATGGATTTTTTTCTAATATTGATTGTGACACTGCCGGGTGTGTTTGACAATTTCATGTGCACGTTCTCACGACTGGTTGGACGTAGGGACGCGGCGACATGGGATTGGCGTGTACGAACTTATATTGCATGGGACCATGTCTGTTTGAACATTTCATGTGCAGGTTTTCAAATGTCACAATATGTCCCGTGTAGAGACATGGCGATATGGGGTCATAAGGTGTGCGTACTTATATTGCATGGGACACTGTCTGTTCTATTTGATTATTTCATGTATATGTCATCAAGGCTGATCAAATTGTCACAGAGGCGTGGCACAGGGGGTTGGGGTGTACTTATACGTTTACTGCATACAACACTGTCGGGTCGGTTTGAACATTTCATGTGTATGTTCTCATGGCTGGTCAGCAGCATGGTTGGGTTGGGTATACGTACTTTTATTTCATTTGATTATATAGGTAGCATCTTTTATTTAATTTATCTCAAATTGCATATGTATATTTGTGGTGACAACTAGATAAGCTAACGTTTCTATTCCGAATTTCTTTTCATGAACCCGAGCATCCATCTTGGATTTTAATCTTTGCATCATTAACATCTTTGGAGTACGTTACAGCCCGCATCTGTCCGTCAGCATATTGGATGTCACTATTTTAATCTATAGGCAAACTATATAGCCCGCATTTATGAGCTGGTAATTATCAAATTGTACATGCACGATCAAGCTTCATATCTAGGTGTAATTTGGCCATGTAAGTATACATCTCGTTCTGATAAATGCGTATATTTGAAGTTCTAATATTATATTCATAACATTTCCCCAATGTACGTGACTATTTATTTGTAAAATAATTCATGGGCGATCTGATGCATCTTCTTTACTTGTATATAATCATCTACATGGTACCAGGACTCATGAGTCTAATTGGCTGTGGTTTAAATATGCTAAAAGTGGCGCCGTTCGAGTCAGGTATAGGGAGGGGATGAGTACCAACAATTGGTAAAAATAATTTTTTAAAGCAGATTTCCACCAAATTAATCCTCTCCATGAAACGAGGAATCTAATCGCGTGGATTAAAGACGCCAAATTATTGTCGCTTGGGTCATGGTGGAGCAGCGGATGGGCACTAAATTTGATAAGAATGTTTTTAGTCGCTGATTTCCACCAAACTTATATATAGTCATTTCCATGATAAAGGGAGTCTAGTTGTGCGGATTAAAGATGTCAACAGTGGCGCTGTTCGAGTCAGGCGTGTGGAGGGAGGGAAGAGGAATTTATCGCGTAGTATAAAGATACCCAGCTGGCGCCATTTTGGTCGGAGACGGGAGAGAGACATCAACAATTAGTACAAGTATTTTAGCACCATAGTCATCTCTATGGTATGAGGAGTCTAATTGGGTGGTTTAACCCTTTCAGTGCCAAGGGCCGATATCATCGGCCCTAATTTACGGTCTGTAAAATCGGCCCTAAAAAAAAAAAAAAAAAAAAAAAAAAAAATTTTTTAGATTTTTTTGGATTGAATTTTTTTGGGGTATGCTTAAGCATACTATAGCGAATTTAAAAACAAACTGGATAAAACCTTAGGGGCATGTTATAACTCAAAACTATCACCAAGTATTCATAGTAATAATTTTGATGCCCATGAAAACTGTAAGATTTCCTGGCACTAAACCTACAAATAAGTCTGTTAAAGAAAATAAGAAAAAATTATTAAAATTGTAAAAAAAATAAAAAAATAATAACAAATGATGAAAAATTGTTAGGCCAATGCATTCTCTTATATATGCGAGGCGACCTATGGTCGACTCGCATATATAAGATAATGCATTGGCACAGGGTATATGGGTTGATACAAAAATCGGACCTGGCACTGAAAGGGTCAAAGAAACCAACAAGTGGCGAACTTCGAGTCAGTGGTGGGAGATGGGATGGACACCATAATTGCTAAAAAAAAGATTGTGAGAAGAAGAACCACCACACGGTAATTCCTGTACAATGTATGCATATAAAGGGTCATATAATACAAGAAAACCATAATCAGAAATGGTAACGCCCTCAAGATTATATTATTACGCATAAATATAAATTATAAAAAAAAATGTTAAATATATTGGTTACATGAATTCCGTTAAAACAACTAATCCTTCAAATTATTACAAAAAAACTACGGCTTATTACTGCAGGTTTCTAATTCAACACACCAGAAGTCTCTAAATGCGGATCAAAAATCGGAGTCATTGTGTTCCCGTCATAAAATCTTCAACAGCGGTCCAGCCATTGTTGATATCTAAACATTGAAAGCATTAATGCGGTCATAATAGTTACATACGGCAACTATCAATCCAGCGAATTTGATATGGTTGATAGAACAAACCACTATTATCATGACCGTGTCGCTATTTGTTTAAAATACGTATCAATTGACATATACGCACCCGTTCCCTCATTAAAATCAACATATTTCGACCATTTTAGGCGAACTCCGCGAATTCGGGGACGTTCGCAAATTGACTTCCGCAAACAGGGACCTACTGCGAATTGTCACAACCGGAAAAAGGAAAAACCAATTATCTATTTATAAAAGCTCCACAGACACACGGCGCATTCGGCGACACACGGCGATCTAAAATTTGCCCACCAGTATACACCCGATGGGCGTGAATGACAGTATTGTCTTATTAGATTAACGCCAATAGTTTAGTACGAAGTGTTCTGATCAGGCAATTCTTCAAGGATTGTCCACTTATAAATGGACAATCGGTACCTAAAATGGTCATTAATAAATGGACAATCCAACCACGCGGGCCATTTATAAGTGGACAATCCTTGAAGAATTGCCTGCACCTAATGCGCATAAGATTGTCCACTTATAAATGGACACACCCTTAATTCTACCCGTAAAACAGTTTGCGATTTCAAAACGTGTACCGGTACGGGTAGCTACCAGTACCCGTACCGGTATCCGTTTGAACTCGCTAATGACTGCACTGCATTGAAAATCTGATGCCGGTCAGGCGCTGAGATTTTGTCACCGGATCGGTGCCTTGCATACGGCACTATAACGACACGGTGTGCTGAATTATCAAAGGTAGGTTTTGATAATTTGCATCATTTAATTGCACCGAATATCATTGTTAAAAAATGTTGATGTACTATTGAGAGATTATTACAATAAATTGGCTAAAGTTCACAACTCAAATGTATAAAGTCTTGGACGTGTCGGCTGAGTGCCGAATTTCCGGCATCTGTACGGCACCGTTATTCAGTTGCTTTTTTTTACACAGTATTGATCAGATACCAGTACTTGAAGGTGACATAATTGAAATTTATAATATATAAAATATAATACTTTATGTTTCTCGGTATCAGATTAGTACCGATCTGGTGTCGGGTATTCGGCTCAGGAAAAGTATTGGTAAATGGGTACCGGTTTGGTGCCGGTCCGGCATCGGTACGGCACCAACCGACACAAACCGGTACCTATCAGGCACCGTTCCGGCGCCTACATGTTCGCCTACTCATTATATGGACCAAGTTACCGAGACAACGATTGAGGTCTAGTTTGAGTAAATTAAACAAGATTTCGGCAAAGAATAAGTGATAGAGCTTGTTCCCTTTCAAAATAACTGGGTAATATGTCTTGATAAACATAGTTGACATTATCTATACAAATCTTTAATATATAACAAGCCCCTGTCTGACACAAACAGACGATACACGGGATGGCCTAAACCCGTTGCTCGTGTTAGTGTATAAAACGTTAATCCTACATTTATTTTATTAAATAATATTCGCTTTTAAATTTTTCCCGGTATCGAAATAAATCGATAAATAAGACTGTCTTTCTACTAGCGCAGTACATGTATGTCCCATAATGACGCATTGAAGTCAGAAAAAATTCAACTTCGAACATTATTTACGGGCCCGTGCAAAACACAGTGTGATCTTTCGAGTAGGTATATTTTGAGATACCCGATACCATTTATTTTTTATTTTGGGCTTCGGAAGAGCCATGTCCGTTTACAGAAATTCGAAGAGCATGGAGTTGTTATGTATTGATACAAGTATGTTAAACTTAATTAAGCTCGGTCTTTCACCACGTAGCTTGTCCACCCGCCGTCCTCCAAGCCGTTGGTCCACTGGCAAAAATGTGTAACGTTGATGGTTTTCAAGAAACATGCGAGCATAGAATATTCCTTCTATTGGCTGCGGACACACGTATCACAGTAGCGATGGCATAGTAGGTGTGACAATTAATTATGGTGCAATTTTGGTGACAATTGGTCGTCATATTCCTGTGCCATAGCGAGACATGTCGCCCGCCGCACATTCACACAATGAGTCTTTTCCAAGCTCTATCAGCGTCGATATCGACAACTCAATGATTTATCAAACCGAATGTCTTGTCGCTGTTGATCGTTACTCAACACGCAATGTTATATTTTTAATGCTAACACACGACAATTCTGGACGATCGGTCGTGCAATGTTATGTATCGTAGAGAATACAATGTGGCTAAACGTAATGAGTAGAGATCAACCTTGGTGAAACTCAATGGGTTAATTGGTCAGTCGACTCACTGTGCGAATATGCGGCGCGCGACACGACTCCCTATGGCATATAAATTATGTTGACCAATTGTCACCAAACTCTACCATAATTAAGTGTCACACCTACTATGCCATCGCTACTGTGGTACGTGTGTCCGCAGCCATTGGTATTGAATTGCGACTCTTTATTTAGCTTCGTCACATAGTTCACCAATCATTTAGGTATAGGTACTTCTATGTGTATTGAATTCCGACTCCAATGATATTATCAAAGCATGTTAGTTATCTTCGCCAAGGAGTTCACCAATAATGTAGGTGAAACTAACATATGTTAACCGCCAGCTATACACGAAAGCAGCATGACGCCACAGCAGACTGTGCGTAACACTGATATAAACGGATCTTCAATCAATTAAACTGACGCATTTAAAAACCTGCAAGCTCCGCATCACCACGTTGTTATCCCTATATAAATGAGATAAACTTGGAGTCATGTCATATCGCACTGAATAATCCTTTGAAGCAATAAGGTAAGTCTTAAAATGACCCGCTTCGCTCACAATGGGTAAATGTACACAACTATAACAGTCTGTAAAATCTTCACCACTAAGAAGAATGTATTGGCAAATAGATACACCGTGTTTTTATATTGATTATACAGTAGTTCTCCAATAACATCATTTCGCGTGTTGAAACCATGTATTGTACACTGAATTGTCAACGTATAACGCTAATCGTGTAGTAAGTTCATATATTTTAGTCTCATTATTATTTTGTAGAATATATATATCATCTATTTGACCTTTTCCAATGATTACCATCCGTTAATTAAACTGTATATGGTATATTGGACTTATTGGACTTTTATCTGTAATTCCAAACGCAAGTTTTTAAAAAAACAATGGCTTTGACACGTGTAATATCATTATTGGAGAGTTATTTAATAATAAACATAAAACAATCTATTGGTTCATGTAAAATTTTGTCCAGACTGTTATGTCATTTCGCAATGAGGCCTTCATTCCCATTAAGGTAAATTATTTTAGAGGGAAATGTAATATTCCGACATTTTGATATACTTTAAGACTTTTTTCGGTTAGGGTTAGGGCTAGGGTTAGGGTTAGAGTTAGGGTTAGAGTTAGGGTTATAGCTAGGGTTAGAGCTATGGTTAGAGCTAGGGTTAGGGCTATGGCTACAGTTAGGGCTAGGGCTGGGGTTATGGCTAGGGTTATGGCTAGGGTTATGGTTAGGGTTAGGGTTAGTGTATTCTTACACGAAGGACATACCCATGATCTGGCCAATTTTATATCTGGGTAAGTCGTGACTTTGTTAGTTCGTGTTATTTGCAAGATACAAGATACAAGTAAATGAAACAAGAAAAGGTAATTTTGCTCTCTCGACTGACATAAATTACATTTAAGTCTGTTATTGTTATTGTCTCAATTGAAAGGGGATATTGGGCAAACCTAGATTATTCCGAACGAAACTGCACGTTATTAATTCTGAATTGGGAGACGAATTCCAATTCGTTCTGAAATGCAATTTATCAACCTGATTATTACAGACGTTCCAACAATTTTAAGCTGGAACAATTATTTAACTCTACTACGGACATTAGCGATTTTCACAAAAAAGGCCCAAAGTATATTGAAACACTACGGAGGCCCAACTGTGATGTTACGTCGTTACCATCAAGGAATGTACTACCTCCCATTACCCAACAGAACATACCCTTTATCTACAGCGCAACCCTCCCCCGAAATGTTCTTTAAAACATTTAACTACACCACCCCGACACTTTCCTTGATAAAGGTAACAACATTTGAAATTTTCTTCGAAATGTGTAACTAGAACCACCCCCGATATGTTCTGACATGACCATGTTACTACATCCCCGACATTTGCTTTGATTATTCCTTATTCTCAACTAAATGTATAACTATATTTGTACAATTTACACCTTTACACATCGTACATGATACACTGTAAATGAATATTATGACTCATGTTAGTCGAATGGTTATATGAAAATAATAGAATATAATTACACCTCTCTTTTTCTCTTTCATTATCCTCGACACTGATTAGACAAGTCCCAAACGAAGCCTTAGTTACTTGTTGCTCGATAATGATGTAAGTGTCCGAGTCACCGGCGCAGGAATTCGAGAAGGGTAAACATTCGCGCGAGTCGATTATCCTCGGGACGATTTTACCAAGAGTGTTGATGGTGTGTCGTTGGTTACCGATCCATTTTCGGAGAATTGAAAATGCTCGCTTCAATGTAATAACTGATCACTATGTTACATTTGTTTTGATAATAAAAGAGGCCAAACAATAATTTATCTCTAAATTGTAGCCAAATAACATGGTGATAACTGGCTTCACCTGTAACAATTAGATAACCAACAGCCTTCTGTGAATCGGCAAACTTAAAATAAAATTTTCACTGCTTGGGGAAGGGGAAGGTTGTTAAGGGGAAGGTCAAAGGTTTTGGTCCCAGATTTGGTCGATTGTGGTGGTCACGTCTTAATTTCTCCAGTTCTCAGTTCTCATGTTGTCTGGCTTGAATTTGATATTTTTGTGATTGGGAGTATAATGGGAGTAGAATGAACCAACTAGCTGTTATAATTATCGAAATTGTGTTCGTGCATGTTTGATGTTTGGAGCGAGATCCCCCCACAAATGACATTAAACCCCTTGTCGATAAATAGTACTCTGATGATAATGCCAATTGGTACAGACCCTGCGAATCGAACATTAATCCGATAATTCGATGGCGGGTTTGTTTCATCAGAATTCACCAGCTACCATATCATTTGACAGAAATCACCCCTGCCCACGCACATTGACGGAGTTCCCTATACTGCATATAGAGGATATCCAACGAAACTCGTTTATAGTGAAATTTTCATAACGAGTCCAGTCAATTAAGTACGGACCGAGCCTTTGGCGGGCCCCAGGCCGCAGGCCCCTGGAGAAAATACCAGGTATATAGTATATACATACTGGACCAGTGACATATGATGAATAGTCCCTACTTGGGGTCATATTCCAAGATGGCCACCGATATGTCAAAGGTCATAAAGGTCAAGGGCCATAAAGGTGAAAGGTCAATGTTGTTAAGGGGAAGGTCAAAGGTTTTGGTCCCAGATTCCAAGATGGCCGCTATCTAACCCTAACTCTAACCCTAATGCTAACCCTAACTTATATAGCTGCTATATAACCCTAGCCGATATAGCTGCCACTAGCCGTAGGTCCCGACGGAGTTTTTTTTAGCAAATCCGAGATGGCTGCTATTTTTCACAAATTCAAGTCCAGATTTGTGTAATGTATAGTTGGCACGTATTTACCGAGGGCCCCCGCTAGCTCCCATATGGTTTACGTATATTTTCAGGTTTTATTCATATGTTCTAAAATGTGGTTTCTGCTACAAGATTACCGTCGATCGAGGTAATCGTGAATAGTTGCATCCTGGATTTTGGAAAATTATTATATGGTATGTATGAACCCGAATTCCGAGTATTTTGATAGGTCACACGACCTATATCGGATTTAAAAAACAATTTGGGCATTTTGGGGTTCAGCTAACATTTTTTGAAAACCATTTGTTTTTTGCATATTCGGGTTCGTCTTTTCGTTCCGAGTATTTTAATAGGCCACACGACATATATAGGGTTTAAAAAAAATTATGGTTTTTTGGGGTTCTGGTAGGTTCTGCTAGCATTTTGGGGGAAAACTGTATCTACGATATAGAAATGTTTTACGGAATTGAACTCGTCTTATCGTTTCGAGTCTTTTGACATATCACGCGGGCCGAACAAAAATTGTTTTTTTTGGAACCCAAAAAAAAAACCTCCCAAAAAATAATTTTTTTTTCCCCCAATTTTTTTTATATATTCAGATATACACCTCTGGAACGTAGATTGAACGCAAAACTATAAAAAAAAAAAATTCATCACGAAATTGAACAAAAACCTCCAAAAATATATTTTTTCATCACAAAAACCTCAGAAAAACTAATTTTTCATTATAAAAATTCGGGTTCATACATACCATATAATAATTTCCCAAAATCCAGGATGCAACTATTCACGATTACCTCGATCGACGGTAATCTTGTAGCAGAAACCACATTTTAGAACATATGAATAAAACCTGAAATATATATGTAAACCACATGGGAGCTAGCGGGGGCCCTCGGTAAATACGTGCCAACTATACATTACACAAATCTGGGCTTGAATTTGTGAAAAATAGCAGCCATCTCGGATTTGCTAAAATACTCCGTCGGGACCTACGGCTAGTGGCAGCTATATCGGCTAGGGTTAGATAGCAGCTATATAAGTTAGGGTTAGCATTAGGGTTAGAGTTAGGGTTAGATAGCGGCCATCTTGGAATCTGGGACCAAAACCTTTGACCTTCCCCTTAACAACCTTGACCTTTCACCTTTATGGCCCTTGACCTTTATGACCTTTGACATATCGGCGGCCATCTTGGAATATGACCCCCAAGTAGGGACTATTCATCAGACATAGTAGATGTAGTAATTATTGTTATGCATGCTATTTTCCCACTTGTCCCTAATTAATTTACTGGACTCGTTATGTAACTTTCAATATAAACTGTACATGGGGGCTCTGGTGTTTGTTTATGTCCTATATCAGCCAGGTCAATGTATAGATACTCGACTAATGGAAATTGTGATGTTTACAAAAGAGAGATTTGAGAAAATTCGTTATAATAAGTTGAAATTAATGTTCCGGGGCATATATTTATTAGCAATCAAGTATGTTTTGTTGCATTTATGGGCTTATAAAATTGTGAGTGGCCGCTGAGGATAGATTTTTTTTTCAAAGTTTAAGTAATATATGAGAATAATATCATATATGTTGTGAATTAAGGATAAGTGCCGATAAAAAGTTTTGAACGACAAGCTGAATTAGCGAGTATTTGTAAATATACAACGGATGAGAGCAATTGAAATGTCAGGCTAAGGCTGTGGCATGACATAAAAGTAAGCAACTTACAGTGATACGCAAAGCAGGGAAGGTTCAGCTAATGGTATATTGGCACCCATCACCAAGCTCAAAGGCAACAATTTTGGCCACACTATCAGCGTATCAGATAACTCAAAGGGGGTACACCCGACAATGATGACGCCTACAAAGGGAGCCACTAGAGGATGGGCTAACCCTGATAATGGTTCAATACCATAATATATTGCATAACGGATAGTGGCGGTGTATCAGAACAACGACCGGTCACCGCGGTACTCACAGTCTGCCTTGAAGTACAGGGGCTCATCACTAAATAGAATATGGGGCCACGTTACCTAAGCTGCTATAGCTTGTGATAATGCCCACATAGGTTGCTCATTGAATTCCGAAACGTGGTCATTCCAGCCTGTTCTCCAGAAAATCTGCACACTATCTGCTAACAATAGAACGTGTTTTAGGTTTATAATCTGCTGAGAATTGCTTCATTTTGAGTCGATAATGTGCTGAAAATTTGAGCGTTCAGTCACATTATAGACTCATATGACACGATTCTAAGCAGATTATGTGCGCACAATGGCACATAGAAGGCCAACTCACGACTGTTCGTGTGTACGCTCTTTAACATGTGTTTTCAATGTGACCCGCGCCATAAAATGAAATAACGGACATGACTCCATGATCTGCTTATCTCATAATCAAATAATTACATAATGTATTCACTATTCACTTTATAGGTCAATTATGTGCGTATTTGCGCGAGGAAATGTTCATTCATTCAGTCTATTCTCCTTAAAAGTTCACATTGAATCTATTTCAAAACCACAAATAAGCCCATATCAGCATTAAATAATGTTAATGTGGGCTTAATTGTGTATTGAAATAAGTTCAATATGAGCTTATTGTCTGGATAACAGGCTGGTGAAACGGCTGTTTAAAGATGCATAGTTCAAATTAACGCTCCCAAATTACTATTTCTTTGGTTTTGGGGGTAAAATAATTTGATTAGAGTCGAGGAACCCATCCATCAAAGCTCGAGTGATCAGACATCGATTTTTTCAATCTAACATTTTCCATCACCGGTACCTTTTGGCGGCCTGGCAAAAAGTCGACGAGAAGACGGTATCGGACCAAATTGCGGATGAAGATGGATAACTCTAAGCTCTATGAGAACCTAAGTCGACTTAGCAGATTTACGCTCTTTTTAATGTGTTTTAACTGTGGCCCGCGCCATATATGGGAATAACGTATCATAAGTCTACTATGGGCGTATTTCAGAATCCAATAATGTCCACTATTAACCTATGTGAATATTTAGGTCCAATATGAACATATTTGCACGAGGATATGCTGCAGGATATTATATACTTTCATTTTTGGGAAATATCTTACTGTAACGTATGTACGTGCTTACACGCTTGTATGATAGTTGGCACGTAATTTCCTGATATGTTTAAAACCTGACACCAGTATAATGCAATTTACTACATGTGTGGTGGCAGTGGATCAGACAAGCGTTACGATGGGACAGAACACTGCCTTGGAATTAATCTCTTTTAAAGCTTTTGTCTTCTACGGGGTCTTATGATAAAAATGTTTTGAGGGAAAACGCATTTATATTCCTGCACAGGCATGTAATTGACAAAAGCGCTTGAGTGACAGAGCTGATCACTCTTAAAACCCAGATACAATCTTCAAAGCTCACACTGAAGTTTTTAATAGCACGCTGTTGTCACGCTTGGTGACGTTCAGAAATGTAAATAGTTTTATAATTAAGTGAAATATGTTATGATGCGCTGTGCACTTGTTCACGAGCACCTCAGGCCGTGCGCTATATATGTAGACTTTCGCATATATAGCACGTACATATTGCATATATGAATATATTACGATAACTTTTATCGAATATACAACACTTTGGTGTTAACCTTACGCAAATGGTGGCTGACGTCACAGATACACAATTATGATAATTCAAACTGAGGTAACAGATAAGAAGTTATGATTTATAACATGCGTAACTACACACAATGACATTGATTGACGCTATATGAAGATCGTTATATTATTTACTGTACAAATCCTAGTATGTGTTAATGGATAATTGATATACATGTACATGATAAATCAATGTATACATTTCCACACAGCATGATCACTGTCCACCCACCAGTATTATGCGGAAAATTATTATGGCAAATTTATTTTACGCCGTTTTTCTTTTCTCCTTGTTGACTTTCTAAATGTCATTGTGTTCAATCTGCCAGTGCATTACTGACTTTGTCTTTGTCATTCGAGTGTCTATGTGTTATCTTCCCCTGGCAGTCATGTTACCTCGTCCGACCAGGGACGTTGGTTCAGGGGGTTCATATTGTCTACCCCCACCCCCAACTTTGGTAATAATTTCATGCCTCATAACAAAGCAATTGGAAATTTGACAACACATACATGTTGAAATTGTTATCATTGTCTAAGTTTGCAACCAGTGATTAGTGTGGAATGTTTTGTTTAGACCAACAGTACCATATCTATTTTCTACTTTTTGTAAATATTTTGGTCTGAAATGACCATCAGTTAGAAATTTTCTGGAAAGTTTGTGGTATTAGTTTAATTTTTAAATTGCAACACAGGATTTTGGTCTGTTTCAAGGGGGGTGCCTTTGGAAACTTCAAGGTGGACACCCCAAACTAGACCATCTAGTCACGTCCATTGACCCGACAGTCACTTACCAATAACGGCAACACATAATACAGATATCCACTTAAAGATCCACCGTCCCATTTGGCACAAAATTTGACAAAATTTCTTTGGCCAATTCTCAGGTTACTATTGAAAATAATAACGAAAAATACTTTGAAATCAACATCATATTCTTGTGGTATAGGAATCGCACATAATCATCCATATAACACTCGTACGCGAGAATGCACTTTGTTATCTGCTGCTTTTGGGCAACGGAAGCAATAGGGTCACAAAACTGAAAAATGTGTTAAAATTACCTCTTTTGAAAGTCAATATAATTAAGGCCATATACAAATGCAGGAGTGAGACAAATAGAAAGTAAATAGACTAAAATAACCGATAATTATAGTTCCACGTGGAAAGGAGATACGGGGTTCCATTAGGGTAATTGCTATGTTCAATAAGTCTTTATGGTAAATAAATGTCGTATGTTTTGGATTATACTAAGCCGGTGCGACCCCCTCAACCGAAATGGTTTACGGATCAACCCATTAAACTGAATATATAACAATTCGTCGTGTGGAAACCAAAATGTTCTATCTCACATTGACCAATTGTGTGGGAAATCGACGATGAAGGTATAGTACCATCGTTACCCCACTAAATGAAGGTTGGGGTTGTCGGTCATGATGTCGGTTGGTAGATATTACCAAATCCTCCATTCAGTTGAAATTTTACGTGCGAACATACCTTGATATTTGAACAATAAGGGGAAATGTGTTTGGAGATAGAACTTTTTGCTACAAAAATGCCGATTTGTGTCAGGACCAGAGTACACTTGGACATATGACATTTTGGTCCATATAACTTCTCAAATTTGATTAATACCAGGAGGCACTTATCCCAGCCATGGGGTGGAAACATGACAAAAAATCCCCATGTGGAACAGTTTTGTTTCTGAAGGTGTAAAAGGACAGAACGTACAGCACTTCGCTGATTTTAAATCACGAGTTTAAGGAAAAATGCACCTAACTTTCTGGGGCAATCTACTACTATACTCAACAGAAAATATCAAATAAAATAATTACTATGAGTCAAGATTGACAGATTGATACACTCACATACACACAAAACCACATATAACAACCTGCTAATTATAAGGACAGTGCTGGAGCTTGAGCCATTTAATCATGCTCACTATAATTACCATGTTATTTTACATCATTCATAGAGTACATTAGTGTATTTTGGACTGATCCATGACTCAAATTCATTCATTTGTTGCATATTTTCTGTTTAATAGATTAGGGTCGACCCTATAAATGACTGGATTTATGTCTCCACTTGAGTGAGCATACTGTAGAGCTATTTATAACCAAGTACCGTCGCCCGGTGTGACTAATTACTGCCCGTGCAAGCCCGGGCAAGTCCGTACACGCCAGGACACGCCCGGGCAGGCCAGGGCGGCCACATGAGCCCATGGGCAGCATAATATGTTGTCTTATGGTAGTATAATAAATACGAAGCATATAGATTGTGAAAATTTACTTGCTGCGTCATCCGCCGGCGGGTTTATTAACCCCTTATTTGCCGATATTGACTCGAAGAACCCGGGAGAGCCAGGGCAGACCCAGCGACCAGATCACTTTATATATCGATGACTAACTGTATCCATACACATATTAAACGTAAACATAAATGCCGATATTGGCTAAAAGAACCCAAAGATGCCCGAGCAGACCCAGAAACTCGACCACACTATATATTGATGAATAAGATACCTATTTTAAACGTAAGCGATGAAGATTTAATCACCGTCTCGTTCAAGACCTGGTTCATTAACCCCTTAAATGACCATATGGGTCAGAAGAAAGCACGAAAGAGCCTGGGATAGCCCGGTCACACCCAGAGACCGCATCAAACTATATATCGATCATTGCTAATGGTAGCGATACACTAAATGTAAACTGTGAAGATTGACTCGTCATTTTGCTTACGACCGGGTTCATTTGCATGCCCTTTAAATGACGACAAGGGCCAAAGAAGCGAGCCTGTTTAACCCGGGCGGACCCATGCGGACAGTATAATATACGAAGCCTTGTGGTAGTAAAATGCATATGTTGTGAAAAACTACTTGCTGTGTCATCCAACGCCGGTGTTATTGACCCAACTCTATTTATTATTTGATCTGGAGTTCACGATCCCGTGCTAAAATATGTTTCAGATTGTTGACCAATTTGCGACATTGACCCATCGAGGGCTGCATTAAACAGCGATGAGAGTAGTCCTATTTTCCTTATGAATATATACATACATGTATATACCGATTTTGGGATATAGTCAGATATCGCTCATATTACTCCCAGTGTCAGAAACAGCGTGTCGCACATGGCAGCTGTCCTTGTGATATAACCAACGATCCAACGTTTTGTCTCTTGATTTGAATAGAATAGTCCTTTCTATGTATTTTGATGTAAACATTAGGACCGATTGTTCTGCATGTAAAAATGTTATATCGGACTATTTACTCCAACAACTTGCATGTTGTTTCACTGCTAACAAACTGTCATTGTTCACATTACGAGAGGCTGTCAAGAAATATATATTGGATCTATTTGTGTGTGCTCTACTATATGTATAACACCCCATTATTATGGGTATAACATCTTTCTGTTAGAGATCAAAACACTTTCCACTATAGGTATACATGTATAAATGCCGACGCATTTCCCAATGGAAAGTGACCTACCTACATTATAGTTTGGAATAATACGATACGAAAATAATATTCCGCGCTCTTCTGATCCACATCTTCATTTAAGGGGTTAGCGAACCCTGAACGAGATGGCTTGTCAGTATTCGCAGTTACGCAGCTGGGTTCTTTTAAACAATATCGGCAATACAGTGGTTAACAAAAACGGTGATGGGTGGCACGGCAAGTAAATTTTCATTGCCCATGCATCCTACTACCATAATGCATCATGTTATACTGTCCACGGGTCCATGGGTCGCCAGCGCTTGTCCGATATATCTCGTGATCTTCTAACACATACCGCCATTTAAGGGGTTAATGAACCCGCCCATAAACGAGATGGCGAGTCAATCTTCCCCGTTTAAACTTAGTCATCAACATAGAGTTTGATCTGCTCTCTGGGTCATCCCACCGAGTCCCGGGTTCTTTTAGTGGAGTAGATTAAGTTCAGTGTTCAAGGCAATTGTTAAAATTGTAAATAAAGCATAAAAGTTTGCCCATATTTACACATTCACTAACTTGTTGATATTAGACATGGAGCCACTCTGAAACTTCAATTTAATTTAAAGAGCGTTTCGTGATTATATACTTTATTAAATGTCGCAATTAATCTTACTATGAAATAAGCGATTTAAAATAAGACATATTCAGTCATTATGACTCTGCTAGATATAATGCCACATGTCTATGGTAAAACTGGGACTCCTCGTCCAAGATGGCCAAAAAATGGCAACTGAAAGAGTCAATTTGGCGTTTTTTCACCAACATCTTCTAGATCATTTTCTGCTGTATGTAACTGGTTTGGAAATGTGACTTTATTTGGTATTTTTAATGTTAAATGACAATTGAAGCAATGAAATATGCCATTCGTGGGATCCCAGTCCCTTCCGATCCCTCAATAAATCGATTTTTACACCAAGAATCACCGTTAGGATTCTAGTCATATTTTAAGAAGAAATGGACATAACGGTGCACAGTAAGTGAGGAATACCATTGCTTATGAATATTTCAAATCAATGGAACAAAAATTGTCACATGTTATTGGGCCAGAGTAGGCATATAATTAGTCATTTTTAGCCAAAGTGACAATTTTGATTCCATTGGGTTAATATAGACACAAGTAATTGTATGCACCACTTGCATTGTACAGTTCTGCTCATTTCTTGTTGAAATTTGACTAGGATAAAAAAAAAATGAATTTTTTGTGAAATTTTATACTGAATTCTGTAAAAATGATTTTTTAAGGATTTGAAGGGGATGGAACCACATAAATGACATATTCCATTGCTACAATGAACAGCTAACATGAACACCACAAAATAAAGTCACAGCTGAAACTGATATAGAATATATTAGTGAAAAAATGTCAAATTGTCCACTTACGACTGCTATTTTGAGGGCCATCTTGCCTAAAAAATGTATCATCATATCTCGCAGAGTCATACTTACTGTATATGCCTAATTTTCAATTGCATATTCCATGGTAATAGTAATGGCGACATTATAGTAAATTATATAAGTATGATACGCTCTTTAAATTCGGGAAATCCCTTAAAAGAAATTTTAAAGTGAAATTTCAGCGTGGTTCCATACCTAATATCAATTAGTATGTAAATATGTACATATGAGCACAATTTCATACTTTAGTCATAAAGTGAACAAATTTGTTACCAATCTATTCAACTATTTAGCCAATATCGGAATGTAAAGGGTTAATAAAACCGGCGGTGGATGACATATCAAATAAACTTTCGCAACCTATACTTAGTATGTACATGTATCCCACTACCATAAGGCATCATATTATGTTGTACACAGGCAGCCCGGGCTCTCTTGTGTTCTTCTGGCGCATATCGTCATTTAAGGGGTGAATGCAGCCGGTCGTGAACGAGATGGCGAGTCAATCTTCACAGTATATCTTTAGTAAGTGCATCGCTACCATTAGTCATCAATATATAATCTGATCGGGTCCCTGTGTGCCCGGACTCTCCCGGGTTCTTTTAGTCAATATCGGTATTTAAAGACTCCATAAACCCGCCGGTTGATGACATAGCAAGTCAATTTTCATAATATATGCTTATTTTGTATCATACTAACATGCATAAGCCATCATATTAAACTGTCCGGGTTATGTGATCCAGCTTATCTGGGTACTGTTACTGTTACTGTTACTTAGTATAGTATATTTACTAGATATTATTATTATTTCATTCACAGGATGTTCATACACTTGGATATTGGCTTTCCCCGTTTTATTCACAGGATTTTTATACACCTGTTAATCTGGTGATTATTCCTGTATATGGTCCCGGGTTGATTATTTACCTACCTCTCGTGTTTCCTGTTTACAATCTGCATTTAACTTTAAATTGGATGTTGGCTTTTCCCGCTTTTTATATCTCAGGGTGTTCATACATCTGTTTTGTCCTTTTCTGTCACCCTGTATATGTCCCCAATATGATATACACCTGCCTCTCGTGTATCTTGCTGCTATATTTGCGCGTGGTTTTCTTGCACATGTACGTTACATGTATTATGCCATCTATCGACACGACCATAGCGTTACCTTCCTGGCTATCAAAAGGTGTGTAGGCTTATATAGCAGCACAATATTCTGACTACATGTGTTTGGTTTATTCCGTTCTGTCGAAATTCTCAAAAAACAGTGACTTTTTGCTGAATTTTGAGGAGCTAGGTGAAATAATCGTAAATAACACAACAGTAATGTTGTTAAGAGCGTGACGTAATCACGCTATCACAATGTATGCGGTATTTATCCACCTCCTACCCCTCTCTACTATACATATAAAGCGAATTAGATAATCCACGCCTATATCCGTCTGCTAGACAGATAAACCATCACCTACTAGACAGATACACTTAATAATATGCGAGGGAGAAATTTTACAAGAACTTGGACCAGTTAACCTCCTTTGTTAGTGACAGCGACCTTAGAAACATCAACATCCACAACGTATTTTCGAACAATCGATGGCGACATCTTTCTAAAAGATCAAACGATGCGCCACAAAACGCACTCAAATAGACCTTTTCAGTGCTCAGTTGGTGAAGTCTATACAAAAAAATAATAAGTTTGAACAACAAAAAAGAGACATACATGAATTAAAGAAAATACTGAAAACATCGATCACCGAGAAATTACAAACTCCAATACATACGGACGACCAGTTAAAAAACATTGGCGAGAAGAAAGATTGCAATGTCGTTTTGGCAAATGTACCGGAGCCAACGACAGATGGTGATTCTGATGATTCGCGCAAAGAAGATTGGAAAACCCTTTCAAAAATAGTACGGAAAATGACTAAGTGTAATGACGATGATGTTCTGTCATTTTACAGAATAGGTAGTATAGTAGAAAACAAAAATCGACCAGTTAAATGTCAGGACATATATACGAGATCAAATGATCAGTGATGCGGTAAGATACAATATATATAAATGTACACAACCAAGGCCATCAAAAGTATACATCAACAAAGACCACACACGATTCGAAATGGGAACACTTTACAAACTACGAACTCAACTAAAGAACAGAACAAAGAATTATCAAAAAAAGACCTTCCGTTTGGAAGAAGGACAAATTGTAGAATGTTAAAGTTAGTATTTGTGTTTTATTATTGTGATAATAAAAAAGTTGAATATTCATGTAAATACGGGAACTAAGAGTCAGTCAGACTCGTTCCTAATTAAGTAATGATGATGGTGATGGTGATAACTTTACCTAGCAATTGGCAGTTTGTTACTATAAAGTATACGATATTCTTCCGTGAGCTGGTGCATTTGGACTGCCGATCTTGGTGCTAGTGCTCCGGGCGCAGGCATGTCAATTATTGTCAGGTCTATATAATATAAGATGCCACATATATCTTGAGTTGTCATATCTCAATGATGATGCAAATATCTGCTATAGTGGTGCACTCAAATTAATTTTATTGAAAGGCAGTGCTTTTGTTCTTGTGCATTCACTGATCGTTCATTTTGGGCGTTTCTTTGCGATGTGTGTCCGCACAAGTGACGCCATTTCCATGGTGCTGTATACTTCAATGTTCAAACTGAAGTAGAGAAATGTGAATATAATTGTTTTTTAATTAATTTGATTTGACTAGAGTATACTACATTGTACAGTGGCTCAAAACCACACGCCCTTAGGTGAAATGTAAGTAGAGCGTGCATAATATCCGATTATGCTATAAATTCTAATTGTGTAACAGCTGTTATGCTATATCAGGCGACTGCAATACATTACGGCGGTTCTCTTGTGTGTGGATATTTTCGATGATTTGAGTCGAATTAGTCTTTCTCAACAAATAACTTATACAACCATAAAAGGTAAGCATTTTTCGTAATATATTTCATTGCTGTGAGGAGCGGAGCACAAAAAATGAGATATACATGGTTCATCTTTCTGTGTGCTCATCACACCAGTTTCGACAAAGATTGTTTTCGATTGATCAGAATCAGAATTTAATTAATCTCAAATCGTCGTACATGTTGACATAACAGAGATATATATAGATGTTGACATAATCATATTCATATTGCACATGCGTGCGTATATACTCACTAAGGTTTATACGCATTATGTTAAACTTATCAATAGCGGAAAGTCGAGAGCGACTATTGGGGGGGGGGGGGGGGGGTAGATCAAAGGGTCTTCAGATTGAGGGTAGTATGTGGGGGTGGGGGTGAATCAGCGCTATATTGGATATATACATAGGGAAGTTGATTGCAGAGAATCATGTGTTTGGAGTGTCATATATAGAGTGGACAATTTCCTTAACATGTGAGCGTGATTGTGTGTGCGTGGGGGGGGGGGGGGGGTTAGTATGTACCTACAAGTACGAGTAGCAATGGAAATAAATCAAGTTCCGGGTCATATATACTCGACACTGTATAAACATATATATAGATGGGATTGGAGTTGTGCCTCAGGGAGATTCCATTATCAGCTGGACTTCGTATATAAATTTCGCCAGATTCGTTATTGTTCTTTTATTATTTGATGTGAAAAGGGCGTTCAGTATTTATGCGGAAAAGTATAGCCTATAAAGAATTCCGTTGTCTTTCAGTCAAATATTTGGGTAAAATCTGATTTCCCACCGCGACTTCAGCTTGTGACAAAATGTTGGACCTCTCTAATTCAATCAGAATCTTGTTTTGTAATCCCTGATCGGATATTTTGCTTTGACATTCTTGTTGATTTTCGAATGAAAAGTAACGGCGAAATATGTCGAAACGTCTTATCTTGACAACAAATTCAACTGAATAACTCTGGCAAAAAGTCGTAACAACATATTTTTACGTGAATACTCACAGCATATGATGTCGGCTATAGGGATCAATTTATATATTCTCAAAGAGTGAGTTTTTGTCTGGCTTCTGACATTAGTTATATACTCTTTACAAACAACAGTGAAATGAAAATAATTATGTGTTTTATAGCTCTACTGAAAACTTTATCAAGTTCCCGGACCCTTTCTTTCGGTGGCGGATATATAGTTTTGGCTAACACTCGAAACTTGTCAGTTGCGCAATGAGATGTGGTTATTTGAAATAAAATAAAATCAATTAATCGACATGTTTACTATAGCCCATTAGCACATACTGATTATTTTCGCGCCTGTGCGAGATGCATCAAGTCGACAACACGAGGCATAACATTTGGGATAAAACAGTGCCTTACTCTGTACTGATTAGTGATCGACTACCGTGCGAGATGAAATAAAATAGTTTAAATATCAATCAATCAAGTTTATTGTCTGTTAAATCAATTAATGACATTTAGACAACATTAAGTAACATATGTACATAGAATTTACAGATTACCCGCGTGCAGGCAGCCGCGCGAGCGAACTACAGCTGCACATAATACTTGGAAATCCAAACAATGCACGCAGCTCCAATCTACCCACGACTACCAACCACCGTGGTAACACCCTCATTCCCACCATCCATGCCATACCACATCACCAGGCGCCTTGGTGGAGCACATCCCGCTCCACACGAGACAAATGCACTGTGTAGAGAGGGGCCCGATCGACCCAGGCATCCCTCCGCGGCACCGCAGAGCTGATGCGCTTTTTCTGACCATTCGGAGTTATGGGCGTTCGGAGTTATAGACCTTCGGTCTATAACTCCGAAGGGCCGATTCTCCGAAGGTCCGATTCTCCGAAGATCATGTTTTATCGCTTATTAAATAGTGTACAGTCCAGTGGCGGGGTCAATGGGGCCCTAGGGAAGACCGCCCCAACAAACATGTCAAGTGTCATGTAAACGTCCGGAAATCCCTCCTAGGCATTCAAATATTCAGTGTTCCTGCACAGGGGAGCCCCCGGACCAACGATTGGGGGCGACCCCTCCCATGCATGCGCTCCCCAAATCAGGCCTTCGTGATATGCTTTCGGCATATCATATGCATGATATATCCCCCACATATCCCCCACATATATATATGCTAATTAATGTGCACCCCTAAATGGGAAATCTGGCTCCGCCACTGGTGTGCACCGGGTATATCTGGAATCCGGCGTACGGGTCCAAAATGGGTGGAATCCGGCGTACGAAAGGGGGGGGGAAAGGCCCTCATATATTGGAAACGTTAACTATGTATTATAATAAGGTGATATCTACACCATCAGTAGTGTGCGACAAGCCTTAATTTTCCACAGAATGCTTAAATTTATGAAAGAAATACAATTATTTTGCCACAATGTACGTCTTAATACAATTAACATGATTAAACTGTGCATATCTGACTGCATTGGGGTGATTTGATGCAATCAGGTTCATTTTATATATGAAAAAGGACAAGTTCTTCCCCGTTCACCCCTGTACATTTTACCCTGGCATCTCATGGGCCAACTTAATGTTATAGTATATGGTGTATAGTCAGTGGCGGGCCAGGATTCCCATTTAGGTGGGGGTAGGAAAATTTTGAATATTTCCGGGCGTTTACATGACATTGGACATGTTTTGGTAGGGGTCCATATTGTCTGAAATAGCAAGTAGAGGTTTAATAGGGGCAGTAGGAATTTTGGGACCACTTGGCTTCGCCACTGGACTGTACACTATTTAGTAAACGATAATACCCCGATAAAACAAAATCTTCGGAGAATCGGACCTTCGGAGAATCGGATCTTCGGAGTTATGGGCCGTCGGAGAATCGGGCCTTCGGAGTTATAGATCTTCGGAGAATCGGCCCTTCGGAGTTATAGGTCTTCGGAGTTATAGGTCTTCGGAAAATCGGCCCTTCGGAGTTATGGGCTTTCGGAGAATCGGATCTTCGGAGTTATGGGCCGTCAGAGAATCGGATCTTCGGAGTTATGGGCCGTCGGAGAATCGGGTCTTCGGAGTTGTGGGCCGTCGGAGAATCGGGTCTTCGGAGTTGTGGGCCTTCGTAGTAATAGGTCTTCGGAAAATCGGTCTGACACCGCCATCATATTACACTGTCCGCGGGCCCATGGGGCTGCCCTGGCCCACCGGGCGTGTCCGGGCTTGCCCGGGCAGTAACTAGTCACACCCCGTCGCCCACCCAACGCCCCGAAAAAACCGCCACATTCAGATTATGGGTCAAAATCCGTTCGTCATTGATAATCCCGAAATCGTCCACTTGGGTTACACTGTAAATGGAGTCGATGATGATCAACCTGTCGGTAAAATGAAAACACTATACATATTTATAATTTGTATTCTTGAAAAACACAAAATAAATCTGAATGCAAACTCAACTTACATACCCTGCCGTTGTTCTGAAACAATGTATCAGTTCAATTTGTTAATTAACACGTCAATTCAATTGTATACTATCGAACACCTGTGCCAATACGGGTACATATAACTCTTAAGGCTATCAGAACGGTTTGATCATTTATATATAACAAAGTCAATAATGTTCAATCATCGGCATCTGGGTTTCTCTTCCTGTCGTCTGCTTGGTTTAGGGTCTTCTTCCGTCTTCATAGGTTGGGTGTGTCTGCTTGTCTTCTACTCGGTTGAGTTCCGGTTGAGTTCGTCTTCCTGTCGGCTGCTCTTCTTCTTCCTCCGTCGGCACATAATGTTTACCTTGTATTCTCGTCCATTGCTCCACACTGCTTTTCCACGCGTCCGAGAATTCGTTGTTACTATAGGGTAGCTGGTTAGAACTGTCTGTGGATGTCGGTTTGCTTCTTACTAAAATACCCAGTGGCCGCTAATGACGGCCATGTGTATTTTCACGGCGCGTCGGTTCCAGACTTACTTAGGATAATTGAGTTATCGTCATCTCCCCATGGGTCCTATTAACTCTCCTGGTTTCAGTAGCTTTTCTAGGCGATACATCTGGCCTTGCTTAATCCCCAAGACCGTTCTGTTACTCCACAAATCATTCGCCTATGTATGTGTCGGGGAAGATTATTGCATGGACGCTCGCTAATTCGATTTGGTGCTCAGTACTTTGTGATCTAGATGTGGTCAACAGCGGCGCTGATATGTGTGGTAATCGAGCGCCCCTCTGACTTAGAGATTTCCTATCTTCTTCCCAGGTTGAAAGTTATGTCCCTGGGGTTGTCTTGGCACATTACTCCTTCACTTTTTCGATTTAAAGTTGATCTTGAAATCGCAAGTCCAATACGTTGCTGCGTAGCAGGTTGATGATTCGTCGGAGTAGTTCGCAACAGCGGCATCGGTGAATGAGAGGCCTCTGTTGTTCGTATGTCCGTCGGTGTCGTTGGTACGGCTGCTGTCGTGCTCTAGCGTAGGTTCGCTGGCGAGTCTGAATCGGCTGTCGGTGTTCGTCCGTGAAGTAGTACCAATCGGGGTCGATGTCGATGAGTGCATCTTCAGATTCTCTGGGCGGGCTGTAAGGCGGGGGAGGTGACTGCATCGCGTAATATCGTCTATGCTCGTTGTAAGGCTGTACCCATGGCTGGTTGTAGGATGTGGGTGACTGCATGCGCGGCATCATATCGAGGTAGCTTTCATGCGGCCGCCTGCTGGTGGATGGTCGTGCATCTGAATTGGGTGTCATATCGTCATCATCGGATGTCGAGGTATTTTCGTCCTCAATGTCCGAGTATGGGGGTAGGTTCTGACAACTGGTCGACCCTTGTTCCACCGCCATGGTCAGCCTGTAATACTCAAACGGATATTTGTGTGAGGTTTGAGAACAAATGACACAGTCAGTATACTCAATGGTTACTTTTCCAATTTATCGGTATCGCTTGAGGGTCGTCAGATCGGCCCAATACGAAAATGGAATTTACAACTAATTATTATAGATGGATTGGTTGACGAACAGTTAAACACAAGATAAGTCGGGGTGATTGATTTCAATCATCAAAACTTATGACCGAATGTCGGGATTTATAGTCCCTATTCAACGCTTGCTATAATCATTCTGATGATTATACAACTATAATACCCTGGACATCGTTATGCAACAATTAATATTTGAAATATATGAAATGCATAAATGTCTATATACATGCAAATGATTCTGATATCCGCGCAACAATAATTACGAAGGAAATTCGGAATACATTAATATACGATACATAATTAATACTAATCCAAATCCGCCACAGATGTGGTCAGCCTCTGACGGCTATAATTGGATATACATGTAGGCGTTCCTGAGTGTTGTCCCGGAATAGCGCAGACGGCTTTGGTGCATCCGTCTCCATTGCTTCGTCGATGGGTTCTTTGAACACGGCATTCAGGATATCCTCAGGTCGCTGGTCTAACTGCTTATTATACATAATGGCTAACCTTGGTAAATGTCGTTTAACAAATTTCCACCGGAATCGGTGGGTCAAGATAATGAAAATTACTACTGTAACTACGTTACTAGGGCAAAATACCACCCTGGCCATCTCTACCATTCATTGGGGTAATACTTTTTCGTTCACTAAGTCAGTCGTGAGCATATTTTCGATCGTGTTTATTTGAGCGGGGTGCTCTCAAACGTAGTAACCCTAAGGGTGGCGGCGTGCACGTTATCTCTCGGTGCGCGATTGCAAAGTTCAAAGCTTTATTTATTAAATCGCCATGCGCACGTGCCGGGTTTCATGGGGCGCGCGACCTGTCATTGATCCGAACATGACTATTTATTCGCGATTCGGTCTGGGGCGTCGGGCTAACTATTTTCAACATTTACGACGCCAGGTTAGACTCATCAGTCATCAATAAGACAGTTAAAAGTGGGGTCTCATTTATTCTGTAATGGACCCCAGGTCACTGTTTCGAGCACTCTATTATTATCGCTGATAGCAGGGCTTGAAACGACGGTTTGCCTATTAAGTTGATGCTCGCTCCATTCATGAGCTGCTTACACTTGCGAGGGGCCGGTACGGGCCTACATTCACGAGGGTTTTGTTCAATGGCGGCCACTTCCATTAACTCATCCTCTGAGCCGTCATCACTCGTAAACATCTTTGTTACTTTGCGCCCGTGTCGACGAGGCGCTGGAGCGCGTCGTGCCTTGGCACTCGGCTCTGGTCTCTCGTCCATGGACGAGTCAGGGTTTTGTAGCGGCTCTGAGCGCGCGAGTCGCGTCTTTCTACGCTGTAAGCGCATCTTAAGCTCGCTTAAAGGGACATCTTCGTCATCGGAGTCCGAACATTGTCTCCGATATCGAGCGATTACATCATCTGGTAATGGTTCTGTTTCATCGCCAGAAGACCCACCCACATGGTTAGGGGCAGGAACGTCGCTATCTTCGTCTTCGGGGGGAACAACATACGTTTGAGCACGCTTGTTGTTGTCAGTTTTGGGGATTTCCCATTCCAGGTTGGCTTGGCGCATATGTTCAGCATGGGATTGTGTGACTTTCCCAGTTAATTGATTCCTTAACTCGAAAGTAACGGGCGTTATTTGCTTGGTTATGCGGAAGTAGGGTTTCCATTTGCTTTCAAGTTTGCTTTTTCGTAAATGATTCTTCACATAGACGGCCTCGCCAATCTCGAATTTGGTGTCTGTGGCCTTTTTGTTAAATTTCGCTGCTTGTTGGCGTTTCGCCTGTTTCACGTGTTTGTGTACCATCATAAATGATTTAGGCTCTTGCTGTAATGTTATTTGATAATAACCTTTCCCAGCCCGATTGCGTCTTCGTCCATACGTGACTGATTTTCCAACTACACTGCCGCGCCGTAGATAAACGGTTTTATTAGTGTTGTTCACAAGTAGCAATGGGACTTGATGTCTTTTACCTAGTTCAGAAATCGACTTCCTTACCTCCAAACCGGGTTTTGATGCTAGGTAACCTTTCTCGATTTGGGCCACCTCTACTAATGTCGACTTGTGAAGAGAAGCTAAGTTTTTTGATTTTCCCATACATACAGTTGATGTTTGGGGCTTTAAGCTAACCTTGCTGGTCAATCTCAGCAGGGAAGCTATGTGCGCGTCCGATTCCAATGGGACGTACACGTCACTGACCTTGAGGCATCCCAGATCATAATATAGTCTGACCCCCCGAGAGGTCAACCAATCCCTCCCCAAGATCATATTCCGGGTCATATCATTCGCCACATAAAATTTATGGGTTAATTTTAGTTTCGCCATTCTGAAGGTCAGTTCCACGCTACCAAGTACGCCCAGTGACTTCCCATTCACGGAGCTAAGGTTGATGTGTTCCCTAGTTAGTTTTGGTCGGAACTGTAATGCGTCATAGACGCGTTTGTGAATCAATGATACTTCCGCTCCACTATCCACTAATGAGCGATATTTATTTTTACCTATTCTGACTAAACACGAGCTGGGGTTCCCTACAATATTTATGTTATATTTCCTCCCATTTGTGGCCTCAATGAGAGGATTCCTTAGTTTTTTGCATATGTGGGCGGGGTCATCATTCGTGGCGGTTCGTTTAATGTCGGATATCTCCGGCTGTGTCGCGGTGTATCATGAGATATGTCACGTGATCGGTTCGGCTGATCTCGGCGGATTCCCCTAGGTGGCGTTACCGGCGCGTTCCATTGATTTCGCTTCGAACCTCCGGATTTGGAGGGGCAATTTCTAGCCAAGTGATTACCGTCGCAACCCCAGCAAGATACGTGCCTTCGGTTTTCGGTCTTAAAGGGGCAGTCGCGAGCGAAATGGTCACCTTGACACGTCCAACATTCGACTGTTCGTGGTTTAACCACCGCTTCGACATGCACCTGTCTCGGGCGTGATCGGTGTTCACGGGTCGTGTGGTTATCGCTTGCGCATATATCGCAGGTTGTTCTCGCGCGTTTGTTTCTGAAACTATCGATTTCCATTGCTTCCGGTTCGTTTTCGTTGTAATTTTCGCGGCCCGTTCGTAGGTTGAATACCCGTCGGATCCCCATTTCCCGCATGGCGATGTCGGCTGCCAATTTTAGTGTCTTCGGCGCATCCCTGATCAACTTCATTTTCAAACTGTCGCTTCTTAAAGCGTCAATATAAAACCCTACGAGTTGGCCTTCAACCGCGTTGATCCCGCCGGGTTGCTCTCGGTATGCCACCGACGCGATCTCCAAAATTCGTTCGGCAAGCACATGTAAATTTTCGTTTTGTTTTTGCTTGATTTTTCTTAGCATCGAAAAGGCGAATTGAATGTCATTTATCTCGGCAAATCGACTAGATAATTCAGTTTTTGTGTCTTGCCACGTGGCGTTAGGATTCGTGGCCAAATATCTTTGTAAAAAATCTGATACGGGGCCCGTCGCGCTCTGGAATGCCATATAGGGCTTCTTTGCTTCGTTAGCGCCGGTTAGGATCGCGCATTTTTCTATCGACTTGACCCACCCGTGGTATTTCGTGGGGTCCCCGTCAAATGACGTCACTACCTGTGTCACCGTAGTCATGGCCATTGCAGCAATTTGAGAATTGATAGATTCTGTTAATGGGGCGAGAACACCAGCTGATTGTTGTTGTTGGGTAGCCATTATGATAATAAACAATTAGACTCACGTTTTGCGAATTTTCCCACACTGTTTCTGTTCACACTGTTCCTCTTCTGGTTTCACGTTGTGTCTGCGATTAGCGTTCAGATCCTGGCTCGAAGGCACCAGTTAAGAGATATGTGCCAATACGTTTACATATAACTCTTAAGGCTATCAGAACGGTTTGATCATTTATATATAACAAAGTCAATAATGTTCAATCATCGGCATCTGGGTTTCTCTTCCTGTCGTCTGCTTGGTTTAGGGTCTTCTTCCGTCTTCATAGGTTGGGTGTGTCTGCTTGTCTTCTACTCGGTTGAGTTCCGGTTGAGTTCGTCTTCCTGTCGGCTGCTCTTCTTCTTCCTCCGTCGGCACATAATGTTTACCTTGTATTCTCGTCCATTGCTCCACACTGCTTTTCCACGCGTCCGAGAATTCGTTGTTACTATAGGGTAGCTGGTTAGAACTGTCTGTGGATGTCGGTTTGCTTCTTACTAAAATACCCAGTGGCCGCTAATGACGGCCATGTGTATTTTCACGGCGCGTCGGTTCCAGACTTACTTAGGATAATTGAGTTATCGTCATCTCCCCATGGGTCCTATTAACTCTCCTGGTTTCAGTAGCTTTTCTAGGCGATACATCTGGCCTTGCTTAATCTCCAAGACCGTTCTGTTACTCCACAAATCATTCGCCTATGTATGTGTCGGGGAAGATTATTGCATGGACGCTCGCTAATTCGATTTGGTGCTCAGTACTTTGTGATCTAGATGTGGTCAACAGCGGCGCTGATATGTGTGGTAATCGAGCGCCCCTCTGACTTAGAGATTTCCTATCTTCTTCCCAGGTTGAAAGTTATGTCCCTGGGGTTGTCTTGGCACACACCAGCCTAACGGTAATTGGAATATCATAATTATGTCAGCATAATGTCAAGAATGAATATTGTGCACGAGTAATGGAAATAGGTCACGGAATATGAGATTTATGACTAAAGACACAGGTGCATGGCGAATTTCGCCCGTATTCCAAGTCCGGCCGCCAAACCCCCGAAATTCACGAATGCGTGTTTTCGCGTATAAAGTTTTTTTCTCTGCGGATTTTGTAAATTCAGGTATCCGACATCAAGATTTTATCGGCTGGCCATCTGTCAGCCTTGAGCAATTTTTGTTATAGCTCCCTAAAAAGTATACCCCCCCCCCAAAATTTGTTCCCAGACGTAAAACCACAGTTACTTGGAATTTGTTTCAAATGCACATGACTAATCTAGTAAAATATATACAAATGTATATATTTTCATGAAGCTAAGACATAATGACAATATTTTGGGCCAAAATTGAAACTCACCACACAAGATGGTCACCAAAATGGCCGCCGGAAGTTGAAAATATGACATTTTTTCACAAATATCTTCTAGATCAGTCCATGCTGTTTGGAACTGGTTGAGTAATATGACTTTATTTTGTATATTAACTGATCATTGGAGCAATTAAATATGCAATTATTGGGGTCCTACCCGCGGTATAAAATTTCACAAAAAATCACAACTGGGATTCTAGTCATATTTCAACAAGAAATGAACAGAAGGTTGCAATTAAGTGAGGCATACCATTACCTATGAATATTCCAACTCACTGGAACCAAAATTCTTACTTTGGCTCAAAATGGCTGTCAAAATTGCCGCCAAAATATGGAAAATGGTAAATATTGCCCTAGGGTGTCCTGCAATCGCTTACAAGTTGTGGTTGATGTACACACTTGGCTATTATGCCTTCTATACATTGAATACTAACATGTCTGCTGCACCATGGTTAATTGTTACTGTTGTCACCACTGACATCATCAAAAATATTGGACTTTTCTCTCATAAACTTGACATAAATATCGGCAAAAATTCACTTTTCAGGTTTTGACCATTTTTTTCTAGTAAAATGTTACTATGTTTGGATTGAAAGGTGTTTGTTGTATTGGTCTATCTTAAATGTGTCACACTACGGTGTATATGGACCAAATTGCTCAAGATGGCTTCCAAAATGGCAACCAAATTGGTCAAGATGGCTTCCAAAATGGCAACCAAATTGGTAATAAGTTATTTTTTTTACATATATCATTATAACATTATATATATAACATTATTCTCTGCGTTATCCAAAAAGGTAGCAAATTGTGACTCACTTGGTTATTATACGTGTTAGTTAATTAACTGACAACTAAATGTTCTATTATGGTTGTCTCAGTTCCGTATGCGGCATGACAAATTCATTTTAAAGTATGGAATTTTGAGGAGAACCTCTTTTGTGATTCTGGCCGTATTATTGAAAGGAAATGGGCAGAACTTTGAGACGGAACTGAGATGAACCGTAATTTTATC
The DNA here is from genome assembly GCA_032622095.1 of Siphonodentalium dalli. Lineage (NCBI taxonomy): Eukaryota > Metazoa > Mollusca > Scaphopoda > Gadilida > Siphonodentaliidae > Siphonodentalium > Siphonodentalium dalli. The sequence goes on from CP136066.1 coordinate 42,951,413, forward strand.
AGTGCTTTTTACATTGAATCTGCCCATGGTGGACAAGCAGTGACAGTGTGACTGGCTAAATCGATAGAAAATCTGAGTCCGGTTATAATGATACCAATATCTCATTTTCGCGCCAAAATGGACATAGAACCTTTTGGTTTCCACGCGACGAATTGGAATACACTTGTTCTGTGCAGATATGATATAAGTCGTCATCTCAGCTCCGGCCTGACTATACAGGGTTTTGTTGAACCGCCGATTTATATACCCCAGGATGCCATTTGCTGGTGATAAAACGTAAATATGATATTAATTATAAAAACGTATACACATAATTTACATAGCTGTGCGAGTGCTTCTCGCCAATAGAAATTTCGAAAAAGATATCATCACTCTCGTAATTATATGATTTTGTTTAGTTCGACGATATCGATACACCGGGACGAAACAATCAATTAGGCCATCGGGTCTCCAGTTTAAATTTGTATGTGTTATAAAGAGCTTACTTCTGGTAAATATATTCAGATTCATAGAGAGCGTAACAAAACAATGTCAATGTGGGTTTATTTGTGTTGTTTAGCTGAAATAGGCTCCTTTCTGAAACCGTTATTTGGCGGCGTTGGGCTTTCATCCCATCAACAAAGAGAATTGTGGTTTCTACGAGCGCTGTGTGCACATATCGATCTTTTACTCAATTTGTTTTTGTTTGCCCCCCCCCCCCCCGAAAAATTAATTACAAAAACGTATACGCATACAATTTACATACCTGTGTGAGTGCTTCTCGCTAGATATCATCACTATCGTGTATATAAATTGTGTTTCTAAAATGAGCCATGCCTGTTCCATAAAGCTTCCAATCGTTTGAATGCTAGTTTTGTAAACAAACACGCATAATCGCAACACGACGCATATTTTTGATGGTCAAAAGGCTGTATTTTTTATCGGTGGTTCCAATAATAACAAGGTTTGAAATATATATGAATGTATACAAGAGTAGATCTGTCTGTTCGCGATGTTTCTTCAAGACCCCTAGACCGATTTCAATCAAATATGGTGTGACGGATGTTATAACAACGTTAGTTCTTTTAGTTTTTATTTATAAAAAAAACAATATTTTTATTTAAGAAAAAAAGGTTTCTGTTTTTATAATTAGCTGAAATAGGATCCCCTCTAAAACCTTTATTCGGCGGCGTTGGGCTTTCATCCCATCAACAAAGAGTCACGTGGTTCCTCCATGCGCTGTGTGCATATCGATCTTTTAAACAATTTGATTTTTTTTTTAAATTAAACTTTTAATATTTTAATTTTGTTATATTGAACTCCTTGCTTATTTTAGTTATCAATAAAATGTAAATCATCAGTATTTCGTTTTATTAAAGAAATAAATATAACAGTGAGGCGATACAGACAGTCATACATGAGGCACATACAGTATAGTTAAGATACGTTCAATTATTGAATATTCTTGCACTTACTTCTGGGCGTTCCCAATGTGATCCAGGATTTTACTTGGGTCACTTTCTCGGTGGTGTCATAAAGGAAAGAATACGTGTATAACATATATTAGATGTGTGAAGGAATAAGACTGTTCTCTGTATAAATTTTATTCATCTGTAACATCATGTAGTAAGCAGCATGTGATGGTGAATGATACATAATTGTGAATCAATCATAGATGTCATAGAACGACCGAAGGCGTTGCTTATTAATTAGAGATTCCATGTTGGCAGATGTCAGGTATGTCTGAAGAGCCGGAACTAATTAAAGAGTAGATTAATGTTTGGTTTATATATACGCTAATGACTTATAGCGCCATTAGTATCTTCCTTTGTCTGTACTGACCGATGGGTGACTGGAATTGTTACATAAGACCTTCTTTCCTTTGTGGCTAGTATTGCATAACTCATAGGTCGCGGCCTCTCCGAGTATGACCTTGGCAATTTGGTTGGGGTCACTATAGTTCGATTATATTCTGTCTCCCCCATAGGTAAGATGGATATGTTTAGTATGTACTATCACGTCCCTTGAATAAGAAGGGGTAGGGTGCATTACTCTACAGATGTAGTTCAGTTATTTTAAAGATATAACTATATTGTTATTCGGTGGCGATTGCATGGGTAACAGAACTCCCATGTTCTTTAAGAAACATGTCAGGTTGTAAAATTATATAAAGATTTTAGTTTAGCGCAGATAATTTCATGCTCGGCTAATTGATGCTAGAGTTGAGAAACGTGCGTCACAAACAATGCTAATACCAAAGCGTTAATCGAGGAGAGAAATATATGGGGATATTTGCAAGGGATCACCCTGTCGCAGTCCTTTGAATTTGGAAAACGTAGGTGCGCGATATATCGCTCGGAGCTTTTGGAATTTGCGCGCGTCTTTTTTGAGGGAGCACAATTCAAATTAACATCGATGAAATGATTACTGAATAAAGACAAACACAAGTATAATGATACACACATATAATTCCAAGTGTGGCAACAGAAACAGAAATAAAAACATATGTTTATATTGTACAATAGTCCACATGATAATAACATCAACAATCCGGCATTCCCGATTAATCTGATCACGGTAATTAGTCGACTTCCGCGTCTGAGAGCGCATGCTCATCAGACTCGCTTAAAGCTTCGAACTCGGAAGTGGAATCCTAATCGCTACCGCAATCAGATTCACCGGAATCCGACGAGTCAACCCTATTTCGCTTTGATAGTATCGGAGATTCGTTACCAGGTTCGCTATCAACGTCATCACTGCTGAGAGAGATACATGGTGAATAGTCTTGTCGGCGTTTAAACATTGGTGTGTTGTTTGTTAAAATATCACTGGTTGCAAATTCCGAGGTGCGCAATTGAAATTTTCAGGCGTGCGCATTTAATAACTAGCTGGTTTTTAGATCCGCGCCTCAAAATCAAAGGACTGCTGTCGACAGCCACGACATTCTAAAAAACATTGTAGACACATAATATACCCACCTAACAGGAACATCCCTGGTCGCATGGAAGTTACCTTCGATATTTCTTAGACTGAGTATCGATCTATTTTAACCTTACAAATGTGACCCGCCATATCAAATCGAGTCGTAAGTCGGGATTTTTTTACCCTGTGCAAATGCATTCTCTTATATATGCGAGTCGACCATAGGTCGCCTCGCATATATAAGAGAATGCATTGGCCTAACAATTTTTTATCATGTTTTTTAAATAAATGTTTCTTACAATTTTTTAGGACATAAAATAAAAAAAACATCCATTACCCTGCAGGGAGTCCCACACATATATAGAAGCATATAGAAGAGTGTCGTCTGCTCATGTTTGTCTGGAGCTCTGTATGGGTGAAATTATAAAATTGTTAAAGAATACAAGAACAAATTATTAAAATTGTAAAAAATTGTTATGCCAATGCATTCTCTTATATATGCGAAGCGACCTATGGTCGACTCGCATATATAAGAGAATGCATTGGCACAGGGTAAAAAAAATCCCGACTTACGACTGGATTGAATATGGCGGGTCACAAATGTCCGTGTACATTTAACCTCACAGATATTATGGTCAGTTGGAATGTCTTATTACCCAAAGTAATTAGCATTCCTCTGACCCCTGCGTTGTCCACCGCAGTGTGGTATGTCAACGAGTTTCAGCGAGGCATTCCAAGGATGATATAAAACCATGGGTGAATTGAGAACTCGGGGGAGACCTGAGATTGGAGCATCGCTCCTCATGACCCGTGGATATTCACCATACATTCCCGACTCTGCACACTCAATGGCTTATTTGTGCGAAATACAGCAAAATACCGAAGATTTCAAAACGTTCAATAAGCAATTGTGTATTGTTCTTGAAGAATACAAACCGATTACGTCAACAACGTCATTGGCGACGTCAACCGTAACAGACAATTTCTTCACTAAATTATTAGATATAGTCTACATTAAGCACACGTTTGTTCAATTAAATACACAATATAGACCTAAATTTTAGTATAGCACAAGCTACAACCATCAGGGTGGGCAATAAACATAGAACAACACAGATGTTTGAACATGTTAACGTTGTTACACTCGTTTGTCGTCACGCGAGGTAAAATTCGAACCTCCGGTTCTCGTTTTACCATCGCGTCACAACAAATTCGTGCAATAACGTTATCATGTTCGCACACTTGTGTCGTTCTATCTATCTACACGCTTGCTGGTCTCCATCTGTATATCTATATTATCCGCTGTTGTTCGCATATTGTTGTGCTATATAAAATACAGAAATAATCTCCACTTTGAGGTCGTCATATTCATTCGTGCAATTGCCACCAAACGATCATATAGGCCCAGGTTGTTACAAACGCCATTATATAACATTGTGATAAGTCAAATAATTAATAAAAATGATGTTCATTACCAATAACGTCTTCTCGTATTGCACGATCTATCTTTCTAGTGATTATCATAAAGAAACATGACGAACAAGGTGGTGCTCGCGGTACTTGTGATGGCCGTATTTGTTGCCGGCATATCATGTGCATGTAAGTACGTAACAGTGTAGCGGCCACACCGCAGATGTTTATCGAGATGACCATGTACATGTAAGAATGATGTGTTGCCATTGTGAAAGATCGTCTTGTGACTCACGCAAACATTTTCGCCTACAGGTGCATGGTCTTCATTTTATAAATGTTTCTTACAATTTTTAGGACATAAAATAAAAAACATCCATTACCCTGCAGGGAGCCCCACACATATATAGAAGCATATATAAGAGTGTCGTCTGTTCATGTTTGTCTGGGGCTCTGTATGGGTGAAATTATAAAATTGTTGAAGAATATAAGAAAAAATTATTAAAATTATAAAAAATTGTTAGGCCAATGCATTCTCTTATATATGCGAGGCGACCTATGGTCGACTCGCATATATAAGAGAATGCATTGGCACAGGGTAAAAAACTAATCTGAAACGGCGAAAAAGTTACTTTGTCTGCATGCAACTAATGTGGGGAGCACACGGAAATGTTAGATTTTAGAATGAGTAGAATTTTCGGTACCCCTTCCAAAATAAGTTTTGGGCTTATACTGATACATTATGTCTCATTTGCCGGGATTTATTGAATTTTTCTTAAGGTAATAAACAGCTAACCATGAACAGAAAGACAAATACTTTATATCACCACCATTTGTGTTATATGCATCAGGCATCGCGAAAATCCACAAAAGCATTCGCCAGGTTTACGGTTTGCGCTCAGAAATACACATAATATTATTCGCTTTTGAATTTTTCTCAGTATCTAAATAGGTCGATAAAATATCTGAACTACCTTTCTACGAACATTATGTAACCCAAAAAGACGATTGAAGTAACCAGAAATACAACTATGAATACGGTGTTTGGGTCCCAAATACAAAACAGCCATTCGCGTGACACGGAACAGAAAAGAACGTTCCGTTGTAGTCTATTCCTGATATGGTAGCAACAAAAGAGCGTTTGTCTGACATCTGGCGAAAAGTTGAAAACTGCTGAAAAATGGCTGTGACTTTGGCAAGTGTTTTTTTCCCATATCATATGAATCCGGTATATCAATAGTTCGTTTATTTGTCGAGCTATCGTATCTGTCGCTCCAAATTACGTAAACAATATTTGGAGGTTCGAATGAGCCATGTCTGTTTAATGGTTTAAACATACTTATTTGCTCAAGCACACATGTGTGTAAACGAAGTACAAAAGACAAAGGTGATTGGAGGAAAAGTATTCAACACTTTGAGTTCCCTTCCTCTTCTCACAATTTGCAATATTTCTGTTGTAAAACTAGCCCCATTTATTTTACCTGGAATGTGATAAGAAATGTATTGAACCTGTCTTACAATTGCCTTGATGGATACTTGTTGATTACGAAGATGCGCGAACATAACTACATAATACACGCACAACAACGCAAATGTAATGTTTATTGCATGAGTATTACCATGGATACACGCGCGTGTAAAATACACATTTGACATTTAATATTTATATTTTTAATTTAGCTGTGTGCACAGAAGGTGTTTATAATTGCCTTATAAGCCCATGCTCCAACAACAAGTGCCCAAAAGGAACCACATGCAGGTGAGTTTTGAGTATATCGAGAACAATAAATTTGTTGCTATGATTACGTGATATGATTCACACTGAAGAAAACAAGTTAGTGACTAATTTAGGTTAGTCAAACGTTTGTCACAAGGATGACTAACTTAGCTTAGACAAACTGACAAAGACAGGACAGGACGATTAAGACACGGTTAGTCAAAACGACTGATTGGGTCATTAAACTTGAATTTTGTTAGAAGGTAACAATGCAATTTGGTGGTAATGGTATGCAAATTGTTCCAATACTCACACAAGTGATATATACAAAATAATGGTTCCGAGTTGAAAGCACGACAAGCTATTCCTTTATTATGTCAGCTCTTGCGATCAGCCAATCAGCGTCGATAAATGGTGACGGTACATGTATATGAACCCATATTAGGCCAGTCACCCCATATGAAATCAATATTAGGTGCTTATCCACCATCTTGTTTTTTCAGAAACTCAGTCGCCTCGGGAATATCATTTGGTGTATCTTGGCGTCAAGAAATGTGATATCTGTCGGAAATCATGTTCTCTTAATCTAAAGGCGTAGCATGTACCTAAATCTGCATGCGATATATTTGAGGAATTCTAAAGACTCATAAATTAACTATCAAACTCAACAAGTTGTCCTACTTCTGGTGATTAGCCATTGACTCAAGGTGTTGACGTTCAACGCCAATGGCGCGTCACTGTGACGTTACATAAGTTACTGGCCATAGACGACACATTTAACTTACCAAATTAAAATCAATTACAGCAACGATTAATTAAATGGATATGTTGGATTTTGTCCATATAAAACCGAGGGCGAATTAATATCACATTTTATTGAAACTAAGAAAATATCCAACGCACTTTACAATATATATTTGTTGTTTATTTAAAAGAATATAAACACCAAATCATTATATTTCCGAATTTCTAACTGCTGCATTTACAACTGATAATGTCGATCTATCCCTTCCTACAACCAGTTTTATATAAATCCTTGGGAACAAAATAATAAATATGAATCGATGACTCCTGGAAACGCTTCTATCAATTAATATTGATTTTATTTAGAATTGTCTGGTTCCAAAACCGCATCCAATTTGAGACATTTTACGGTTTGCGAAATGTTCAGATCGTAGCAAGAGGGATCTCTATCTCTATTTTAGATCGCACGAAAGTTTCATGACGGTCTATTCTAAAAATAGTAAGGAAATATGTCCAAATTAATTATCGCATTATAAAGAAAATATCGATATAAAATCACAATTTATCAACAGAACTTCCGGACTTGTGTCTTCGACTCATATTTAGTATTGTATACCGCATAAATTATATAAAGCGTATTTAGGAAGAGATAATCCATCATCAAAACTTAGATTATCGTGGGACACGCACCGTATCGATAGTTAGGTACAGGTACATATTAATTGGGTTTACAATTAACAGAAACGCCTGTGGTGTCAACATATACTAAGGTGACCCAGACTTGAAGCACGCCAGGGGGTCCTGGGTCCTGGTCCATGGACATTTTTGAAGAAAAAAATAGGTTCAATTTGATGATGCACTTTGGGCGGTTTTGGTTGTCATATATTGGAGGTAGACTAGATTCAAAATTTGGCAGTATATTATTAAACTATTACACCCTAAATCTAGTTGGATAAGAAGTTATCCAACAGTCAATCAACAGTTGTATGCCCACAGCACATATCGACGTTGTGTGAAAAGTTGCATGACAATTTTGTTGGATATACTTTTACACAACGTTGCATATATATTTACTACCAACGGTTGTATGTTAATTATACAATGTGGTGGATGAAATTTCACACAACACTCAATCAACGTCAATTGCCCACAGCACCTATCTACGTTTATTGAACTGTTGGGTAGAGTTGGATGACATTTGTTGATTGGAAAGTTTATCTAACGTCGATTGGAAAGACGGGGCAAGACGTCGTGGATAGCTTTGCCGGTATAGTATACCTTTGTTATAATTATTCTTTGTACGATACACTGATTATGTAGGCTGTATGTGTTGAGTGTATGAGTGTAGTACTTTAGTCAAATTAGTGCCGTCAGCAGTTGTGTAAATTTTGTAAACTTCAAAATTTGGCAAATATAAATAAATATACACTCAATACATAAAGCCTACATAATCAGTGTATCGTACAAAGAATAATTATAACAAAGGTATACTATACCGGCAAAGCTATCCACGACGTATTGCCCCATTTTCCAGTCGCTCAGGAGTTTTTTCACGCAGTCGTCCATCTTGTTTTGAAATATTTGGAGCCAAAAACTCGCATGCCCGCCCGCACCGGAAACGCGCTGCTATTGGATGACCCGTCCACGTGGCGGTTTTATCCAATGTGGTATGAAAGTAATACCACATAAGACAGTTCACGCAATCAGTTGTGTACATCGTACTAAACTGTTGGATAATAAGTACACAACAAATTCGCACCCAACGAGTTGTATACAACGTTCATCCAACTAGATTTAGGGTGTATATACAACTATGAGGTACTGATACAATTGGTGAAACAAATGTGCAGACACATGTCATATATGCCCCCCCCCCCGACTACGTCGCCTCTGACTAGTTTTGTCATGTTATTCTGACAAGCACCGCCATCCACCTGTGAAAAAAACCGCAGCACTCAATAAGCGATAGCTCTGACAGCTAAATAAAGTCCCCAAGCCAATAATTCACCGAAATGAATACCTGTAAAAACAGACAAAGTAAGTGGTGAGTAAGGTTTCAAGTTTCAAGGACCTCGGTCCTTAGAATGTCTGTTTAAGTAACCGTGTTATCCGAATGGGAGCTAACAATATTATTAAGTAGGATGGTATTGATGTTACATTTGGTGCATGATAAGCTATGCGAGAAACGGTCCAAGGTGAATAGACAGATTGTGCAAAAGGATATCATAGTAAGCTTTTAGAAAGTGGTGATCCAGTTTAAACCTATAGCAATATGTTCTGTTAATGGTAATTCATAATGGATTTTCTCAAAATCAGTCAGGAATATCTTTGTGAAATTTGGTACAAGCGATTATTGTCAAATAATATGTAAGAATAACCGCATTTACTGGCATTTACTGGCATTTATGGCATATTAAAATGTCACTGCTTTTTTTAAAGTCCTGTTCATATGACCATGATATAATATATGAAGATCATGAGGGGAGACTTATTTTTTCTTAATTCGTGAACTTCTATTAGAAAGGCAACTACGATAAATAATATTATATATTTGAGAATGTTCATGTCATGCCTCTTGATCAATTGGGCTGAGATTAGTTCTGGGTCATGGGTTCCCAACCAAGTAAGAGCTTATCGTGGTCTTATTCCAGTTGATTGTTTCATGTTTGAGTGGCCACACTGCATATCAACATTTGTTTTCAATGAGCTGAAATATTTGTGACTGCGTAATTCTTCATTATAATATATGGGGTATGATTCAATTAAAAATATAAGCAGTTTTGGGTACCGAATGCGACAAAACAGAAAATAATATTGTCAACCTCTCAAATGTATTAAAATCCGTTGTTGTTGTCGTCTTTTAATAATTGCTCATATACAATGAAGATGATGATATGTGAATGTCAATATATTGTTCGCCAAATAAATCCAGCGAAATTCTTTGTTGAAAATATCTTACCATTTTTGGCTGGATTTATGGAAAACGTGCGTCTCCGGTGTTGAGTGGGTCACCCTGAATCACTCTCCCCAAAATAGATCCATCGGTGTTGAGTGTTTTGCTTATCTTTACGTATATATATAACAGTGGGTAAAGATCACATCACTATATTGCACGATTATGTGGGCCGGTTTCGCGATAAACTTTAATTAACCATCCAGGGAAAATGGGATGATTGTTAGAGAATTACGTTTATGTGCATATTGTAAATTTCCTTTAGGCATAATTGAATTCCGCTTAAGCGTCGTAATCGTAATTGAATTATACTTAAATGTATTTCATCTTCAAGCTTTAACGTAATTCAATTATGATTAAGCTTAATTCCGATACCCTTTCTCAAAGTTGAAAGGGGTGAAAACGTTGACATTTGTCTGGCATTGAGTTAAAATAATTCTTCTAAGTCATTGGTCGGACAAAATGCTGTCGTTTTAGATGATACCATATTGTCCAACGTAAGACAAATAGAGAACCCAATTACGCTTAAGCGTAATTCAATTATACTTATTAAGCATATATTACTCTAACGTGTAACCTAATTATACCTACAGGGTAATTGGCTAATACATGGGAATTTGGTTTCCCATATTGCCTGTATTTCTTTAAAAAATACATAATGTCAGAGCTTCAAAATTAACTCATGTTTTGATTTGTGAAATATGATATCTGCGGGCGTACATACAGCAGATCAGTAACATGATCAACGAATCGACGTGACTTCTATTTCTGTTACAGGGACCACTATTGTGGAGGTTGCCGATATTTCTGCGAAAGAGGTAACTATGGGTCATTCATTTGTTTCATATATTATGTTGAGTATAAAAGGAGATGGCCTCATTAATGGTAGGATTTAGTGTACAGTACCCTTTAAGTCAACTGGAATCCGTAATTACATTGCTCTGTCAACAGAAACAATAGTCAATGCCAAATACATTGACACCATTGAAGTTCAGATCTCGGGTATGTGTGCTCGCATAGCAGAAATTTGGTTGAATATTTCAACGACACGGTATATCGTGAATTATGCTGCCTATATTGGATACCGAACGAGGTAGTTATTACGCCCTCTAAGGGTGTATATTGGCAAGCATATCTGGCCCAACTGTAGGAGGTAATAGACTAAATGTGATTAAAAACGTACTCGGTATGTGCGTACTAGGATGGACTCAATGTGCTTAGAAACGTACTCGGTATTTGCGTACTTGAACCAAGTAAGATTGACAATTTTGGCCTGATCATTATTCTGCATGTATCATGCACCATTCAGACCTCTATTTCAATAGGTGATGGACTAAATGTGATAAAAAAGGTACTCGGTATTTGCGTACTTTGATGGACTAAATGTGATTAGAAACGTACTCGGTATTTGAACCATGTAACGAAGATTGACAATTTTGGCCTGAATATTATTCTGCTATTTCATGCACTATTCAGGCCTATCGTTCAATATAAATAAGATACATGCCAGCTGAAAACAATTTCGTACAAGATAATCGCGACATTAACAGTTTAGTGTATTTGCCGCGAGCTGGCAGCGGTGTGTGGTTATTGGTGCAATGAGAAAATGCCTGAAAACAATTATGTGCACACTTGTCACTGTTTGTGTTAATTGGAGAGTTGTCTGTGTTGCCGAGTCGAGAAAGCATTAAGCGTTATTATTGGTAATGTGAGTGCTTCTAAGTGTTTGTTATTCACAACTTATATAACTGTCAGTACATTCCAAGCTCGGTAATCTGCAGCCACGAACGTCGGGCTGCTGTAATGTCCCTTATAAGTCGGGCTGCTTTAAGTGTAATGTCCCTTATAAGTCGGGCTGCGTTAAGTGTAATGTCCCTAAGAAGACTGGCTGCTTTAAGTGTAATGTCCCTTATAAGTCGAACTGCGTTAAGTGTAATGTCCCTTATAAGTCGGGCTGCTTTAAGTGTAATGTCCCTTATAAGTCGGGCTGCTTTAAGTGTAATGTCCCTAAGAAGACTGGCTGCTTTAAGTGTAATGTCCCTTATAAGTCGAACTGCGTTAAGTGTAATGTCCCTTATAAGTCGGGCTGCTTTAAGTGTAATTCCCCTTATAAGTCGGGCTGCTTTAAGTGTAATTCCCCTTATAAGTCGGACTGCGTTAAGTGTAATGTCCCTTATAAGTCAGGCTGCTTTAAGTGTAATGTCCCTAATAAGTCGGGCTGCCTTAAGTGTAATGACTCGTATAAGTCGAGCTGTTTTAAGTATAATGACTCGTATAAGTCGGGCTGCTTTAAGTATAATGACTCGAATAAGTCGGGCTGCTTTAAGTGTAATGTCCCTTATAAGTCGAACTGCTTTAAGTGTAATGTCCCTTATCAGTCGGACTGCGTTAAGTGTAATGTCCCTTATAAGTCGGGCAGCTTTAAGTATAATGTCCATTATAAGTCGGGCCGCTTTAAGTATAATGTCCCTTATACGTCGGGCTGCTTTAAGTATAATGTCCCTTATAAGTCGGGCTGCTTTAAGTATAATGTCCATATAAGTCGAGCTGCTTTAAGTGTAATGGCCCTTATAAGTCGAACTGCTTTAAGTGTAATGTCCCTTATAAGTCGGGCTGCTTTAAGTATAATGTCCCTTATAAGTCGGGCTGCTTTAAGTATAATGTCCCATATAATTCGAGCTGCTTTAAGTGTAATGTCCCTTATTAGTCGGGCTGCTTTAAGTATAATGTCCCTTATAAGTCGAGCTGCTTTAAGTATAATGTCCCTTATAAGTCGGGATGCTTTAAGTATAATGTACATTATAAGTCAGGCTGCTGTAAGTGTAATGTCCCTTATAAGTCGAGCTGCTTTAAGTTTAATGTCCCTTATAAGTCGGACTGCTTTAAGTATAATGGCCCTTATAAGTCGAGCTGCCTTAAGTGTAATGTCCCTAATAAGTTGGGCTGCTTTAAGTGTAACGTCCCTGATAAGTCGAGCTGCTTTAAGTGTAATGTCCTTTATAAGTCGGGCTGCTTTAAGTTTAATGTCCCTTATAAGTCGGGCTGCTTTAAGTGTAATGTCCCTTATAAGTCGGGCTGCTTTAAGTGTAATGTCCCTTATAAGTCGAGCTGCTTTAAGTGTAATGTCCCTTATAAGTCGGACTGCTTTAAGTGTAATGTCCCTTATATATCGGGCTGCTTTAAGTATAATGTCCCTTATAAGTCGGGCTGCTTTAAGTATAATGTCCCTTATAAGTCGGGCTGCTTTAAGTATGATGTCCCTCATAAGTCGGGCTGCTTTAAGTATAATATCCCTTATAAGTCGGGCTGCTGTAAGTATAATGTACCTTATAAGTCAGGCTGCTGTAAGTGTAATGTCCCTTATAAGTCGAGCTGCTTTAAGTGTAATGTCCCTTATAAGGCGGGCTGTTGTAAGTGTAATGTCCTTTATAAGTCGAGCTGCTTTAAGTATAATGTCCCTTATAAGTCGGGCTGCTTTAAGTATACTGTCCCTTATAAGTCGGGCTGCTTTAAGTATAATGTCCATTATAAGTCGGGCTGCCTTAAGTGTAATGCCCCTTATAAGTTCACAACACGAGAGCAAACAATCTATCAATAAATATACAAGATCCCAATAGTTGTCCATTGAATTATAGTTTAATACACATTCTATATAATTACATTTACATAGCCTGTCTGTGTTACACTAAATCCTGTTTGGTGATTGGTCGACATCCAATTGGGTTACCCCGTTTACATCCCAATAATGGAGAGATCTCTCGGGTGTAACAAGAACAGGAAGTTACAAATTGTTGACATTATCAACGTAATCACTAAAATCGGTCAGCAGAATAATTGGGCGTGCTTTTCAAACGTATGCTCAATTGCACCTGAAGGCATTTATTTATATCGATCACGTTATCGTAACTAAGAGTGTGGATATCTTATATCGGGCTGACTTAATGTGTTGAGTGGGCTAGTCTCAATCGGGCAATTTGTGAAAATAAATAAGAATACACTCAGCTTGTTATGGAAATAAATCATCAACAAGCAATATAAAAATGAATGTAGTGGGTGTGCGTGTTATTTTGGGGATGCGGCGCTGTGGTTGTTGGGGGCACACTTAGTGTACACCAACGACCACAGCGACGTATCTCCCAATATCCACTACATTCAGTTATTAAGTATTTCTTAAGTATAATTATAATTTATATAACGATAGGCCCGTGTCCATGCCCTGCAAACAGTTGTGGAGTATATTAACAGAAAACATTTTATATGTAAGTGGTTAAATCAACCTGAACCTCTATTATAATACATAATCACAATTATAACATGCTCGTGATCACCAACACGAATAGCATCACCACCACCATCATCATCATCATCATCATCACCATCCTCGTCATCGTCATATGTGTCTCTGTAAAGTCATACTAAAACATGCATTCAGTACACAAATATCATCATGATCATCTTCGCAGGATAGAATATTACATTCAGAGCGTTTATTCTTGATTAGATTCTACATGTCGACAGTCTGTGCTTTTGGATAATAATACATTATGTAACACAAAACATGTATGTGGAGCAGCTACATAGTACGTGTAGATCTAGGACTAGTCCTTAATCCAAACACGTCAACATGTTTTCAGTAAATCAAAGCCAAATGTGATCGATGTTAAAGTATGTTGTGTATGTTATCGTAACTGGAGGTCTGAAATCAAACCTTAAAAGTGTGTTATCTCTTTGTAAACATGTGTTATATAGTTACTGGGGTATAAAATATTAGATATGAATCGAAGACTCCTGTCCGGAATTTTTCTATCGATTAATATTGATTTTATTTCGAATATATTCTGGTCTAGAAAGGTGTGGTTGTTTAAATAACGAACAATAGTGTTACTGTTAACAGAGACCAGAAATGTTATTGTGTAGTTTTGTCAAAAACAAACGTTAATTAGACTCATTATCGCTTATAACTATGTAATAAAACAATACAAACAAACAATCTGGGACATTAACGTTCTGTACCTAGCTATGTACCTAGCTGAGTACTAACTGAAACTCTAAGATTGCGAAATAGCTCCACTGTACGTACGAACAGCTTGTATAATATTCTTTTCTTTTCAGAAACAATATGTAAACAACAAATGGTGGCGTGCTTTGTGGACCCATGCGAACATGCAGACTGCAAAACAGGATTCGCTTGCGTGTAAGTTTCAAAGTGTCATAAGGAATTCGCAGTCGGTAAATGTGCAATACTTATAAAACTGTATACAATAATCGCGATCAAGAGGAACGTGAAAAAAACAGTCAAACTTGGAGCTAATTATATTATTAATAATTACCTAATAAATGATATTTGGCTTGCTGAAACCTTTTTTATGTCAACAAACATCGCTAATCCCATAGTAAGTTCAAATACTTCAGCCTAAACATCATTTTGTTCAGAATATTTCTGCAACGAATTGACCTTTTCCAATGTTTGCCGCAATTTTGTGTTAAACTTTGGGAAAATCTTACTGGACTAATTGGACAATTATGTTCAAACAGTTTAGTTGGACAGAAATATTGCTATTTCACAAACTTGATAAAAGAGGCATAACGCAAAATCATATATTACATAAATGATTTTAAAAAGAGCATCGCACAGTAAACAGGGTCACCTTTGTATTGGAATTAAATGCCTCTATGAGAATGTTCCATGGCGATACATATGGGAGTCTGATCATTCAATTGATCTATAAATATTAAAATGAACGAAGCATCTTGACATGTTAATGACATTCAGAAATGCATAGTTATCTCATATCTTACATGTAGATCAATCTCAGATCATATCTTAGATCATGCCATGAATCTACCCCAGCTACGCCTGTGGAGATCATATTTCGATGTGTGATGTTGTGACAGGCAAGTTTATAACATTGAAAAACAGTGCAAGTAATATTTTTTCTAAGTTAGTTCATGTTCCGTATTTATTCCACACCAATTGACGTGAGTCACATGTATTCAACGGAATCCCAGTCATTGAATACATATTAGTGTATATCTCTAGTGGAATACAAGCCGGAACTATTCTTGTTGACGTTGTCGCCAAGACAGATGACGTACATTACGTCGATCATCCGCTTCCGGTGATCCCCCCATAATTACTGGTTATTTGTCAGACTTAAATCACAATAAAGGTGGCTATAGTAACAATGAAGGTGACATTCGTGGATTGAACTTATCTGACTGAACGGTGTAGAATAAATACAGAGCACAACTTGCATCATAATCTCGAATCTTTTATCGAACTCGTTGCGGACGGCGCAAAGTTATATTTCACTCGAGCTACGCTCTCGCGAAATATATCCTTGCGCCATCCGCAACTCATTCGATAAAAGAGTCTCGAATAAGATGCGCGTTGTGTTCTGTCTATTTATTCCACACCATTGACGCGAGGCACATGTATTCAACGGAATCCTAGCCATTGAATACATATAAGTGTATACCTCTAGTGGAATACAAGCCGGAACTATTCTTGTTGACGTTGTCGCCAAGAAAGATGACGTACATTACGTCGAGCATCCGCTTCCGGTGATCCCCCCATAATTACTGGTTATTCGATACAAGAGTCTCGATTAAGATACGCGTTGTGTTCTGTCTATGAATTATATACACATGTGTTTGTATCGATGCATGTATCGCGACGAGGCTAGTTTTCGTGGCCATATGGTCACGAAAACTAGCCGAGTCGCGGTACATGAATCGTTACAAACACATTGTGTATATAACACATTTATCTACCATATATGTGACACAATCCACCGCACAAATTACATTTTAGGAGTTTCTTAAATGCCAAAACTGTTGAATTATTGTCTGACGATTAGCTTTCTTGAGTAACTTTTCCCAACCTGCAAAGATATCTTGTCACGCGATTAGCTCGCATCGCTAAATTCTCACAACTTGCAAGATCACGCGAATATGTCTAACGGAAATTGTATTAAATGGACAAAATCTCTTGCATGTTTATATAATTTATAATAAATACTGAACAAATACATATTAGTTAATTTGTGATTTGTTATATCATAATACCCATAATAGTTGGCAATCAAAATAATGTTAAAACCTTGGAACTATTTGTTTATAGTACGCAAGAATATACGTTGGAATGTCGTTTTTGATCTTTCACGCGATTGATGTGACGTCAGTTCATTCATGATTTTGAACCAGTCAACGACGTCACGAGCGCCTTGTATCGCAACTGCAGTAAAGATACAGATGTTTTATCGCCAATCCGTTATCGCCAATTGTATCAGGGAATTTCGTAGGAAATGGAAGATAATTAATAATACAGTTTACTGTATATAGCTGGAGATCCAACCCGATGTTGCACGATTTAACTGATACTTTTGTTTTTGCACCGCTTACAATCATGGAATTTCTCTCGGGTAATTAATTCAATGTTCATCATTGCGATTTCGGCTCACAAAATCACTAAATAGCATACAATCTCGAGCTGGGACCACCGCTACTGTGAAGTAGATTACTGATGAACAAATAATAACAAAGAAACATCTTCTCTGACTTGTTTGTTCGATGTTATAAAGTTCCCTGTCAGAACGGATCAGAACACCAAAAAGGTCCCACGTTTTGTACTTGTGCAATATATTATCTCCACGAGCGTCGCCATGCAGAGTAGAGATTCATGGCACGATCTTGTGAAATTACAAGCATCTATACGACACGGATTGTGACACGCACACAAACACATTTTCCATTCACGAAAAATCTAATATAGCTACATAAAAATGTTATATACGTGCGTAACCATTCGGAGTAGAGATTCGTCGCATAATCTAACTACTTTGTAAGTATTGCACGGTTTGGAGTTGACCTTGTCAAAATAACTCTAATAAGTATTTTTTGCACAGGCAATGGCAAGCCGTCCAATATTATAAACTTCATGCTGTCCAAGATCTCACAATATCCAACAACTCATAATCAGATGATGTTAACTAGCGACGATTTATTACTTTCGAAAAATTAGTATAGTGGAATAAGTGCGAACTGAGGGAATTGACAAAAATATCGAAGCGATGTTATGATCAGAGAGTACATGTACCCGATAAATCATCACATCAAACATATGGAAACAATCACAAATATCGTAAAGAATTAGCTTACGTTCATTTGTTGTGCTCTGGTTGTCGATTTACAATGACAGTTCGGACAACAAATGTTGAATTTTTCCAGCGAGGCGGAGATGACTGTCAAATTACCTCCCCATAATAGTGTGCATGTTAAAATGGACTTCGGGAACGTCCCATCAATAGTGAGTGTGCTAACATTAATGTAAATGTGTTTATTTTACAGAGCTAACTATTGCGGAGGGTGCAACCACAAGTGCTTTAAGCTCCAAGATAAATAACTCACAAGATGTCACAGCAAAACAGATCATCATAATTAATTCCCAATATGGCGCAACACAACTGATAATCAGAATTAATCAACAAGATGTCATAGAAAAACACACCATCATGGCGCTTATATAACCACAGAGAACATCAATATACAATATGTGGTATTAAACATATATGAATATAAAATCTTATGTCTGTCTGTTTGTCTATTTGTAACTCTGTCATGATTTCCGCGCGTTTATTCCATTTCACTTACGACGGATTTAATCAATAGCCAGGATCAGACACACGTACGTGTAACTTATAACGTGTGTTGTCATGGTCACCGAAAGTCACCTGACTCACGTGACCATGGCGCCCATAGGTACACGGTCAAACAGATAGGAAATTTTGTGTCTACGTTTAGCTTTACGAAAAGTGTAGCGAAGATGAATAATCCAATCTTCTGCTAACCAAATGACCAATCAACGCTGTGCAGGTGGAAGTTTGCCGGCACGTGACGATATTAATTTTATTGAAGCCAACTGCGACTGCTTGTACTCGCAAGTCGTGGTTGGAACAGATTGAAAACTCAGCTGAATGTATCATGTATTACAGTAATAGTCATGTGGGGATGAGCACAACACGACATGTAAACACAATCGAGTTGTCTCGCCTTCTCTGTGTCTACTCTTGTTTACCGAGACATTGGGCGATATGTATAAATGTGTAAGGTTGGTACACGTCTGCACCTGGCTATTATTTGGATCCACGTCCTGTGTATTTGTCCAGATTGCTGTCGATTTGTCCAAGGAAAACCTGATATGGAACGTACTTCTCAAACGTTCTGAGTGTGCTTCCCCCATAACCAACCGGAGCCCATTAACGGGAACATGTATTTGCCACAGTATATTCACCTTGTACCTTTCCGAAATCCAAAACACCACACTATTATCCCCATTCTAATTCTCTTCGAACTTAATTGAAACGTTATTTCGACACACATATGCCTTTTAATTACCAACGACATGTTCAGCCATAGAAAACACTCAGCCAATTCACAACTTTTTATAATTTAATGCCCTGGATAAAATATAGTCCCTCAATTAGCAGCCCTTTTATCGTTAAAATGCTGATAAAGATGAACAGTTGACACATCGAATAGAAAATAAACATGCACAACAATTATTTTTGCATGTACCTGATGTCTTGTTGAGATGCTTATCACTTACAAATTGCAGTTTTGATTTGACCTCGAACTTGAACTTGAATTGAATTTGAAAAAATGTAAAAAAAAATTACTCATTGAGATGTGCATTTCGTGCCGTGTATTTCACGATTTCATGTCAAGACATTTTGTCAAACGATATCGAGACAACAATATTTAGGAGATAATGGTGTGGTGTTTTGTGATTTCCGAAAGTGCATGTATACAGGGTGAATGTACTGACTGTCAAATTTCGACAACAGCTACGCCGCTATTTTGTTTATATAGCAAACCGCTAAGTAACGGAACAGTGAATGGAGCTGGACGGGCCAGGGACGAGACCACAGTGTCAATATTGGCACGTAGGAATATCTAACATTGAAGCGGTGAACGGACTACACTTTGCGACAGCGTATTGATTATTGAATCCCCGCAAATATGTTATGTTTCAGGGAGTAAATTGGCAGCAAGTGCATTAATATCTCACTATAGTCAATACAGTCAATGTAACAGTCAATATAATCATCTAAGAAGGAAGTATATTTAATAGTGGTGACTTGTTGGCTCCGGTTATTCCATTTGATTAGATTAGGATGCTCATTTTGAAATTCACACAAGGCATATATATACCCAAGCATAGTTCATGGTATTAACATTTACTCTGTCTACGCCCGATGAGGTCGTATTCCATCAGTTCAAAACGCAGAAACGTCCTGATGTTCTGACCGGGAACTTCATAACATTGAAAAAACAAAGCAGGGAATTTATTTATTAGTTAATACATATGTGCCTTAGAAGTGTAATTCATGGTGGGGTAGTACCTGTTCAAGATTACATGGTATGGGTAGAATTTACTACGAAACTGTGTAATATGTTCCGAATTATATATACATGGTGTGTGGTGATATTTGTGGGGGGAGGTCGTTAATAATTATCCGTCAACATATGTTGTTTAATATTCGCCGTGGCGTCAACAACCATGAATATACAGTCTACTGTACACTGCCATGTAATTGCCTCAGATATGTGGAGAAACACAGTGCAAAGCCATTAAAATAATTCCTTCCACAACACAGTTCCTGGGCATATACGCTATACTGTATAGCTGCCTAACCTCACCAGTCATGTCCTTATCATATCATTCATACACATGTTTATGGTGGCCTACAATTCAACACATGTTCTCATACCGATGACCGAGCCAAGAATTATACATGTGCATATAGCACAACTTTCAAACACGGTAGGGGGTGGGCTTCAAATAAGCCCATGGCTTGTTGCCTAATCCCATTTTTCTTCTAAATGTGTACCTATTGTAATTATTTATCTGAATGTCCATAGAGGGAAAACTAAATATTGTTTAAACTAAACACGGTATTCATTCCGTTCGAGATGTCCGAAATATCAGTTGAAATCGCACCACCAGTAGTAGCTATTGTCCAAGCTGACGCTGATGAAACCACATGCTAATCTGCGGTTTCAAAACTAAATATAGATACAAGCTGGTAAAGCACAAAGACGCAATTGAATCCCGCCATCCACTGCTGCAACAACCAACTCAACAAGCAGCACGAAATTGCACCGCAGCACTCAGATACCACCAACCACAGGGGCACAAACACAAGTGCCCAAAATCAGTAGAAATCAAATCTGCTTTCAATTTCGTTGTTCAATTATGTAAACCAATCAACTCATCTTTTGCAAGGAACTGTTGCAGATCATTAACAATTAAAGGCACGTGATGCCTTAGTTGTCGAAAATATTCATATTTGTTCCAATCACCGTAAACAGAAAAACATTAAAACGCATACAGTTTCGTTCATATATACCATGACCATCGCGTAAACAACATGTTATCATAAAGATTTACTATATTTTACCTAAGCAAGAGCCTGATTGTGTTACAGAAGACAGCACAATGCTGCTGGCTAATCACACACAAATGGCATAAACGTTCT
Source organism: Siphonodentalium dalli (assembly GCA_032622095.1). NCBI lineage: Eukaryota > Metazoa > Mollusca > Scaphopoda > Gadilida > Siphonodentaliidae > Siphonodentalium > Siphonodentalium dalli. The sequence continues at coordinate 42,972,678 of CP136066.1, forward strand.
TTATTCGTTCCATATCAGGAATTCACCAACAAAGAACGCTCTTTATGTTTACCATCATAATATAAACAAACACCAGAAAAGTAACTTTTTATGCCTTTGTTTACATAACAATGGTCAAATATATGACAATAACATACAGTTTATGCGATATTTCTTATTTGTATACGGACAAAGTCTGTCTACATTTTGTTGTTCTTTCTGTTTGTGGCGGTTTTTGACTAGTGGAAATATTTTCACAGGATACCCACCGCCAAGGCCAACCGTACCTTTAATGAAAACAGAATGTGAGATAACAAAATTTCCTGTCGAACCCCTTCAAAACAAGGGAAATAAGACGAACTGGTGGTATTAATTTGTACACAAGACTTGACGTGTTGGTACATATTAACAATTACTCTCAGTAGCTTGCCGTCAGTTCCACATTGTAACAATATGTACCATAAACCCTATCTCCACACATTAGCAAACGCTTTTTTAAATTTAATGAAGGCACAATGTAATTTCTTATTCAAATGTCTGCTAATTTCTAACAATAAGTTGAGTATCGACATGTTATCGATAGTTGAATAATTTTTTTTAATCCGGTATGGTTTTCTTAAATTATATTGTGGCGTTCTATGAATCCATTCGATTAGAAAGAACCTTCGTGAGTTTGCCCAAACAGCTGAGTACGGTTATCAGTCTATAATTATTCGGGTCACTGATGTCCCTTATTCTTTAAAGTGATATGAAACACTCCTAGGGTGATCAAATAGAAATGGAGAATAATCTTGCTAAAAGTAGTTATATTATACAAATATTGTGTCCAATTTGGCGTGACACGTCATCATTCTTATATATTAATTAAATGTAGCGACTTCGATGGTGAAATCGTTTTCGTTAGTTTATCGCCGGTAGTTGCGTCCCGAATCGAGAGGTAAATATTTACAATTGAGCATAGTTCAGACGATGTTTTCTATGGAGTGTTGCGATCGATTTTTGTGAGATTTTCGGTGATGGTAGTAGAATGCTACATTCCACCAGTTGGCTTCGCGCCTGAATATTAACTTATCAGTTTCACGCACCCGAATAAGTCCATAATATGTCTTTAATATAGGAATAATCGTTCCCAGTACCAATTATTCACGAAAATCATACAATCGATGCCTGCATTCGCCTGGAGTTATATCTCTAGATGCCATTGTTTTTGCCAATTTCAGGTTCAGATTTCAAAATGACATCCCCCTGGGTTGAAGGGTCCTGGTTCTCCCCCAGTGGCCAGTCAAAATATTTTTAAAAGTCGACTCCTAAAATTGTCTGGAGTTAGACCTCCATATACTAGGATTTTGTAGTTTTCAGGTTCAGATTTGAACATTTTCTCCCACTGGGCCGAACCATGATGGTCGGTAAAAGAATAATATCAACTGAAATAAACTAAATTCAAGGCTGTGAGGTGCCAGTTCGGAAACTTAAAAGCCAATTAGGGGTGGGGTGCAATTGGTATTACGCGAACTTGGGAGTTTAGCGTGGTACAAGGGGGTGCTGTTGGAAATTCTAAGGAGGACAACCCCCAAACGAGGTCCATCTAGCGACATCCCTGAACACGACCGATATATAGTGAACGGTATATAGCATTTGTTTTCAAGTATGTATATAATGGCCTAATATGACTATACGTAAACATAATTTTCGAATGTACTTTTATGGCTGTTGACTTTGACATGTTAATGGGAACAAATCATTTTGGGGTCATTCGGCAAAAAAAACATGGCCACAGCGGTCATCTTGGATTTCAAAATTCAATCCATTAGCACGGGCTACAGGCCGGAGTGTCTTATCATCATTAATATTCAGAATGAATCGTTCCCCTCAACATGTCAATAGCCATGACATATTCATAATGATCGGACCAATGGTACGATTTGTAGCCCGTGCCAAAAGGTTTAGTGATTCAAAGAGTAAAATCCAAGATGGCTGCCAGCTGCCATGTTTTATGGTTGAATGACCACAAAATCACTCCTTCTCATCTACATGTCAATCTTAACATCCACGACATATTTCATGATGATCAGACAAACATTCCGGCCTGTAGCCCTTGCTAATGGATTGAATTTTGAAATCCAAGATGGCCGCTGGTGGCCATGTTTTTTGCCAATTGAATCGTTCCCATCTACATGTCAATGATAACAGCCATGACAAATTTCATAATGATCCGACCAAAGTTACGATTTGTAGCCCGTGCCAAAAGACTCCCCACTAATTGAAATTTAGTTAGAAATGCAACCAAGTTGTTTACAACATTCCAGTATAGCTATCTCTAATATTCACCTCTCAAGATTTCTGTGTTGAATGGTCACCATGATTCACTCCCCTAAACAATTGCCAAGGTGTTGAGTGTTTTGCTTATTGCTCACTATTTATTTGCCTTATGTTAACAAACAGCTCATGCAAAGTGTGTTTTGCATATAATAATGCATTCATAATATGATAATTATTATATATTCTATATACTTGTCTTATGTAAACAAATGCCATGTTGTGCAAACAAACAGTACAAGTATGTAACGAGTACATGTACAATGTATGTGATAACTTATAAGCAAAACACTCAACACCGAGTGGGCCCCCACTAATTTAATTTTTGTTAGAAATGGCACCAAGTTATTTACAACATACAGGTATGGCCATTGCTAATCTCCACCTCTCAAGATTTTGGTGTTGAGTGGGTCACTACCAAACACTTTCAACCAAAACAATCGCCATGGTCTTGAGTGCTTGGTTATCGCTCACTATTTACATGCTGAATAATCTATATAAAACAAATGCTCGGCTCACACAAAGCGTGTTTTACGGTTAATAATGCATTCCAAATATGATCATTATTGTATACTATTATAATATTATTGGGGAAATTTGGTAACTATTATTTCTTAATTTTAACCGAAAGCGAAGGCCGTTCATGCCTTAGAGGTCCACAGATATAAGGAGAATCACTGAATTTTATTTTCATGCCTGCGAACCGGGACTGCATGAATCGTGATGCAACCGCGGTATACACAGTGTTGAAGCGGTAACCTTACCACGGAGCTGCAGGTTACTGCTGTACTTTATAATACCCCAGTGACACCCCAACATTAAATGTGGTCAATTACTTTAAGTAGAGCTGTATATTTAACATGAATACTCTGCTGATTGGATTAAAATAGTCTCTGGGCATATCAATTTGGCAAATATTGTCACTGCATGATAGTCCGGGAGCTAATAGGGGTACCCTTGCACCCCCCCCCTGGGACTTAACTTCACCCCACTCATTTTGTTCCTTATTATGTCCTTCAACTTTTAAACAATGTTAACAAGAAAAAAAAGTGGCCGTGTAGACTCCAGACAAGATGGCGTTTTTCAGACCAGACCCTAGGTCAGTTTTATGCAAATTATAGCGGGAAAATCTTGTAAAATGTATACAAATGTATATATTTTCGTGAAGCTGAGACATAATGACACTTTTTTGGGCCAAGATTGAACTCACCATCCAAGATGGCCGCCAAAATGGCCACCGGAAGTTGAAAATATAAATTTTTTTCACAAATATCTTCTAGATCAATTCATGCTGTTTGGAACTGGTTGAGTAATGCAACTTTATTTTGTGTTTTATATATTAACTGATCATTGGAGCAACGAAATATACAATTACTGGGGTCCTAACCCCTTCCGATCCCTCAAAAATTCGATTTTACAGAATGCGTTATAAAATTTCACAAAAAATCACAATTGGGATTCTAGTCATATTTCAACAAGAAATGAACAGAACATTGTAATGTAAGTGAGGCATATCATTAACTGTTAATATTCCAAATCACTGAAACCAAAATTCTTACTTTGGCTCAAAATGGCTGCCAAAATGGCCGCCAAAATATGGAAAATGGTAAATATTACACCAGCGTGTCCTGCAATCGCTTACAAGTTGTGGTTGGTGTATAAAATTGGCTATTCTGCATTCTATACATTGAATACTAACATGTCTGATGCACCATGGTTAATTCTTACTATTGTCACCCCTGACATCGTCAAACATATTGGACTTTTCTCTCAAAAACTTGACATAAATATTGGCAAAAATTCACTTTTCAGGTTTGGACCATTTTTTCAGGTAAAATATAACTATCTTTGGATTAAAATGTGTTTATTGTTTTGGTCTATCTTAAATGTGTCTTACTACGGTGTTTATAGACTAAATTGCTCAAGATGGCTTCCAAAATGGCAACCAAATTTGTAGAATGTTAATTTTTTACATATATCCCGAACATTCTCTGCATTATCCGAAAAGGTAGCATATTGTGACTCACTTGGTTATTATACATGTTAGTTAATTAACTGACAACTACATGTTCTATTCTGGTTGTCTCAGTTCCGTATGGGGCTGACAAATTCATTTTAAAGTATGCAATTTTGCCGAGAACCTCTTTTGTGATTGTTGCCACATTTATTGAAAGGAAATTGGCAGAACTTTGATACAGAACTGAGATGGACCATAATCTTTGGCTATTCTGGTCCATTATTATAAAATGTCAACAGGATAGAGTGTGGATGCAAAGATCATAGCCAGGGAGTTACTCTATGATCATATGTGAGGTGAATAGGTATACAGGGAGTTATTGTATGTCATGACTTATGTGAGTAGGTATACAATGAGTGACTATATGGTTATGAATGGGTTGTCCATGGTAAGATGCATCTAGGTATACAGGGAGAGGTCATGGTCAGGTGTGAGGTCAATCGGTATGCATGGAGTGACTCTATGGTGTATGGTTGTGTATATTCAGTACGGGTGCAACCGGTGTACCTGTATGGTCATTGGTGTGGTGTATGGATATAGCTACATGGTCATCTATGTGTTGATTATGTATATATGGAGTGACTGTATGTGCATGTGTTGTCTGTATGATCATGGATGGGGTGTGTGGATAAATAGGGAGTGATTTTATGGTTACGGGTAATGTGTACAGGTATAAATGGAATGACTGTACGGTCATGATTGAATATGAATACCTGGATTAAGCTGGGTGGACATTATCGAGGGTGTGGGTATATAGGGAGTGTCCGTGTGGTAATGGTGGGATGTATATTTATATATCTCGTGGTGTATTATCATTTGTGGGTGTATAAGGCTTAGCTGTATTATCATGGATGGTGTGTATGATTATGCAGTGAATTGCTGAATTGTCATGTGTGAGGTGTATATGCAAGTATGGAGTGTTTTAGTGGTCGTGTGTGCGGTTTTTTTTGTATATCTGGAAGGGATGAATGGCCATTAGTGAGGTTTACATGTATACCTGGAGTGAATCTATAGTCTAGGGTGGGCTGATTATGTATATCGAGTGGTTATATGACTATGTGTGTCGAATAGGTATACAAGTAGTGACTGTATTGTTAATGGTGAGATGAGTACATGTATGTATACAAGTAGTGACTGTATGGTCACAAATGTAATGAACATCTATACAGGGGGTGACTAAATGTTCATGTGTCAGGCGTATACCTGGTGTTCCTGTTTGGTGACTCGTGGCGGTATGGTCATGTGTAGGTTATACCAGCATACACACGTGTTGCTTTATTGTCATGGGCGAGGGGTATGAGTATATAGCGAGTGGCTATATTGCCATGTATGAGGTGCATATGCATACATGGAGTGACTATACTGACATGGATGGGGTGTATTAGTATATCTTGAGTGGCTATTCGGCTATGGTGTGACAAATAGGGATACAGGGAGTGACATGGCCAATGTTGAGGTGAATATGTATACAAGGATTGGCCATGATCATGTATGAATGTTTTGAATAGGTACACACGGGGTGACTATATGGCCATAGGTCAGGTGAAGGAGTATACCAGGTGACATGGTGAGGGTGTGTGTATGAAGCGAGTGGCTATATGGCCATTGGTGAGGTGCATATGTATACCGGGATGACTTTATGGTGTTGATGTAGATATTGATTGTCTATTTAACCATGCGTTTGGAGAATAGGTATACAGGGGGTGACCTTATGACCAATGGTGAGATGAATGGGTATACAAGGAGTGACTATATGGTTGTGGGTCATGTTTAGGAGTATACCCGGTGTGCCTGCATTGTGACGCATGGCTGTATGGTCACACGTGGTCATGGGTCAGGTGTGCATGTATACATGTAAACAGCTTAACGTCCCCCATCTACATAAACATCATCAAGAAGGAGAACTCTCTGATATGACCTCTCTATTGATTAACATACCCTTGAGTTATTGTGGAAAGCGATAGCCACCCAAGATACACATGTACAACCCACCCATTACCCAAGTCACTCCATATGTACATAAACACCACACAAATGCCAACATAGTAACCCACTTTATACACGTACACCTGATCATGCAACCATACTTGGTTATACCCGTACATACCACAAATGACGATACAGCCACGAGTCACCATGCATGAACACCAGGTATACACCTACACCCGACACATGACCAAAAAGTCACTCTATGTATACATATTCACTACATTCACGATCATACAGTCACTCATTGTATACATATTCACATAACCATGGACCATACAGCCACTACATGTATACCTATTCGCCATACACATGACCATATAGTCAATCCAGGTATACATATGCACAATACCAATGGTGAGCCCTTCCAGATATACCAATACCCGCACATACGACCACTCATAAGTTCCATACTTGCCACTCATAAGTTATATACACGCCATCCATGATCATACATCTACTCCCCATACACCACCAATGATAACACATCCACAACATATATAAATATATGTCCCACCGTCACCAACAGGGGACTCCCTATATACCCACACATCATTCATGACCATACAATAACTCCCTGTATACCTATTATCCTCATCTATGACCATAGAGTAACTCCGTGGCTGCCATCTTGGCTTCCACCCTGTATCCAGTTGATAAATTTGTATCATAGTGGGCCTGAATACCCACATATCATGATGGTTCATCTCTGTTCCGTCTCAAAGTTCTGCCCATTTCCTTTCAATAATATGGCCAGAATCACAAAAGAGGTTCTACGCAAAATTCCATACTGCAACTTTAAAATGAATTTGTCATGCCCCATACGGAACTGGGACAAATATAATAGAACATATTTGTCAGTTCATTAATTAATACGTAAAATAACCATGTGAGTCACAATTTGCTATCTTTTTCGGATAACGCAGAGAATAATGTTCGGGATATGTTAACTTTTAACTTTTTACAAATTTGGTTGCCATTTTGGAAGCCATCTTGAGCATTTTAGTCTTTAAACACCACCGTGTGACACACTTAAGATAGACCAAAACAATAAACACCTTTGATACCAAAGATATTTGCATTTTACTTGAAAAAATGGTCGAACCCTGAAAAGTGAATTTTTGCCGATATTTATGTCAAGTTTGTGAGAGAAAAATCCCATATTTCTGGTGATGTCAGTGGTGACAATAGTAAAAATGATCCAAGGTGCATCAGAGATGTTAGTATGCAATGTATAGAATACAGATTAGCCAATTGTATACATCAACCACAACTTGTAAGCGATTGCAGGACACCCTGGGGCAATATTTACCATTTTCCATATTTTGGCGGCCATTTTCGCAGCCATTTTGAGCCAAGGTAAGATTTTTGGTTCCAGAGAGTTGGAATGTTCATAGTTAATGATATGCCTCACTTACATTACAATGTTCTTTTCATTTCTTTTTGAAATATGACTAGAATCCCAATTGTGACTTTTTGTAAAATTTTGTACCGCGTTCTGAAAAATCGATTTTTTTGAGGGATCAGAAGGGGCTAGGACCCCATTAGTTGCACATTTAATTGCTCCAATGATCATTTAATATACACAACACTAAATAAAGTCATATTACTCAATCAGTTCCAAACAGCATGAATTGATCTAGAAGATATTTGTGAAAAAATGTCATATTTTCAACTTCCGGAGGCCATTTTGGCGGCCATCTTGGATGGTGAGTTTCAATTTTGGCCTAAAAAAGTGTCATTATGTCTTAGCTTCACGAAAATATATACATTTGTATCCATTTTACAAGATTTTCCCGCTATAATTTGCATAAAACTGACCTAGGGTCTGGTCTGAAAAACGGCGGCCATGATGGACGCCATCTTGTCTGGAGTCTACACGGCCACTTTTTTCTTCTTGTTAACATTGCTTAAAAGTTGAAGGACATAATAAGGAACAAAATAAATGGGGTGAAGTTAAGTCCCAGGGGGGGGGGGGGTGCAAGGGTACCCCTATTAGCTCCCGGACTAAAAGTACTCAATCCGAAATGTCGCTCGAAAATCTGCGCAAATTACTATTTCCTTGGCATTGGCGGTAAAAGATATTTGATTCGAGTCGCGGAACCGACCCATCAAAGCTCAGAGTGATCACATCTCGATGTTTGAATTCTATTATTTTAATTTTTTATGTGGCCCAGTAAATAGTCGACGAGAAGACTTCTCTGAACAAATTGCGGATGAAGATGGATAACTCTAAAAACAAGTGACTTTTTTGTGTCAGATATTTGACAATAACATGTTTTGGGCAATTTTATACTATAGTTGACTGTGATTAACATTAGCTTTGGGCAATTACTCGATTCTTATAACTGACACGGCATTTCAAAAAGAAATGTTGTTGGAATCTGATGATATGGGGACCATCGAATCGGATTGAGTACCTTTAAGTGAAGAGTTTACATTTATTTGAAGAATCTATTATTGTGTTATGCTTTCAGTTACATCCGGTTGAATAAATGATTTTTAATAGAACTATTTAAATATGAGCCTTTCCATGCCAATGTGCATTGATAGATCCTTGAGCATTTAGCAAGCTGACATGTTTATTACCCCTTGGTGTCATTCCTCATTATTAATTGATGGGTGAACTCAAACCCCCTACCAAGGGTTAAGTGCATACATATTACATAATAGAAGCATTCTTAAAACCTTCTGTCCCATTATTTTGAAGAAAAATGACTCTAGGAACAAAATTACAGGGCCAGGAAAAATGTGTAAGCAGGGCTGCAGAACCAACCACATCCCCGCCCAGTGTTCGGAAAACAATTGCAGACCCCACCCCTGACGTATACACAATTTCATTACAGAATACAACATATTTCCTCAAACCCCAAATTCAGCTTTGTTACATGCGGAGTCGAATAAAAGTAGCTAAATAGTATCGGAATACATTGTTGGATTCAGGCAGAGTCTATAAGTTCAATGACGTGACATTTCGAAGACATACTTATGTTTAAGTGGATCGAAAGGAACATATCATTACTGTACGATTCCTGTATAACATCGCAACTAGTATTGTCGTCGTACACAACTAGGCGTACATAGACTGACGAGTGGGGTGTCCAAATAAATACTCTCTACTTTTAAATTGTGAATACACTCGAGGCAAGGGCATGTCGATGTATGTTGCACACATAACGGCCTTTCTGTTGCATTATAGTGGGGTTTCCGACAGATGCTGGCTATATGTTAAAATGACATTTGAAGAGGGAATTTTTGCGAGAATTTTTTTTTCTGAAGTGATCAAAGGCCACTTTTGTCTATTAAACAGAGTCTTTCGTCCAAATGGAGCCCGCTTACGATCGGCAAATGTGTATGTACAATTTATAATTACGTTTATAGATGTGGTGCGACCGTGTGTCCGTCTGAAACCTGGATTTTGTGTTGTTGTTGTGATATTTCTGTCACATTTACGTTCTAAAAATAGCATATTTCGTCTTTTCGAAAACAACTTCCGATTTAATGTTTGTACGGTTTATACACTGTGATACTATCCGAATAAGGCTCCGGACGATCTCCTGGTTTAAGCCAGTCACTGTTAGCTATACACAGTACTCTCTGATTGAGTCAGTCGCTAGACATTTTAGTATACGAGCAGTTATACTCAATCGTCATCGATATGCATGAACGTATGACGATCAAATGCATCATTTGAGCTCTGGTACCTGACAGCGCCTGAAGTTGGCAGCTTCATCATTCTCTCCACATACCATATTGGTCTCTATTAAAATATTGATATAATATCAGAATATAATTTGGTACAAGTCCATATTCTTATCGTGCTTGAAGATATATTTCGGTTTTATATAGTGAATGGTATGTTCTCACCGAAAGCCCTTGTACGATAATGATTTGCATATGTGTAATTCTTACACAGCGGGATATATTGCTGCCACATTGGCAGCCATCTCGATTGCAATAAGATATTAATAACTTCGGATTATCTAAATAGGACTACATTCATTCACATATCTGACACCGAACTATCGTTCTCCTGTAGAGGACACGTTATTTGATGTATAAGCAAATATATCGTTCGGCGAATTTTAACGATGCTTATTTTAGAAAATAATTGTCATATGAACTCTGATTTTGAGTCATTTCGGTAAGACAACTACTAAAAATGTGCCATAACATGGCGATTATTTATTTTGAAGAAGCAAATTAGTCTACTTCATTCTCCTTCTACAAGACAGAAACGTAATTGTGTTAAAGAGGCTAAAATTTGAGTATTATCGAAATTTGGCCGCCATTTTGGAAGCCATCTTGGATTAAGTTGACAGTATCTGGATCCAGTTAGATGTAGATACCTTACGTAATGACTCCAATCATGTCCAACACCGATTAATTCCAATTTTCCTTAAGGAAATAGTTAGAAAATAAAAAAGTATATTTTGTTGAAAATTCAGACCACTTCCTTTAAACTATCGAATTTGGAGAAGAAAATCAAGGTTATGATCCAAGAAATCAATTATTTTGATGTCTAAGTGATTCGTTATCAAGAATGAAGAGAGATGTGTTTTTTAATCGTCACCAGTTCGATACAATCGGAAATGATGTAGACGACTTATATGGCAAATAATCAATTGTCCCACTTCCGGTCGCCATCTTTGATCGAGAGGACATTTTTTTATATATAATATAACATGGCGTCACACCATACACTTTGCAAAAAGATTGTCATATATTTTATATCACGATTATATTTTTATCATGAAATCCAACAATAACGAACTTAAGAAAATGAGCATGACGGCCATCTTTGTGACGTCATCAGATCACCAAGTCGCGATCCCAGGGGGTCTAACAAATTTGTTTCTGAAGTAGAGACCATATACTGGCTCATGAGCATGGTCTCTATATTTGTTCATGATTTTCGCACGGGAGCTCAAAATCGGACATAAGCGACTCTACCCGAAGATACGAATATACCAGAATATGACATCGATAATTTGTAGAGATGTTCTAGACAAAGATTATTATTGTAATGAAACATAAACAACCCAGCATATTACGTAAGCGTTTACGATAATTAAGCGATTACAACAGAAGTATATGACTGCGAAATTGGGTGACATTGCACAGCCATTAACCATCTTTTTTTTCCCATTTTACGACGTCGGGACCGATATATCGGCCTGACTCGGTCACCGCGGGGAGCAGTTTTATCACTGTGCCGCGGTAAAGGGGTTAGCGAACACATTTACGCTAAAATAGCAAAAAAAATGTAAAATGCTTACAACTGTTTCTGGCTATCTATGTAAACAAACGTAAGTGACATTGCATCAATTTGCATGGTGCTGGATAGATCATGCCATGGACATCTATTCTGGCTAACGCCCGTCGAGATCATATTCCACCAGTACAAAACTAGGGAACTTTTGAAGCTTTGACAGGTAACCTTATAAAATCGAAAAAAATAACACAGGGGATATATTTCTTTGTTATCATTTGTTTCTTAATACTGTAGTTCACTGTAGGTGAAGGTCCCAACTCGACATTTCACGATTTAAGTGACTTTGTGAGCAATTTTGCTTTGCCTTTCTTGAAATTATGCAATTTCTCCTGGGTAATTAATTGAATGTTTGTTGCTAAAAAAAAGTCACAGAAAAGCATGTAATTTAGAGTTGGAACCTTCATCTACAATGAAGTACATTATTAAGTAACAGATAATAATTAAGAAATATATTCCCCGTGTTATGTTTTCGACTTTATAAGGCTCCCTGTCAAAACTTCAAAAAGTTCATACGTTTTGTACTAGTGGAATATGATGTATACGGGCGTTATCCAGAATAAAGATTAATGGCATGATCTAGCTGCCGCACACTTTGATTCTCATCGGACGATTGAAGTTACGCAACACCGACCCTAGTATGTATGTAAATGTACTGGATGTGCCCATGCCAACAGTACCATTATGCTCAGCTGTCGTATCAGCTTAGCTATGATACCACACACCACGCATAGTACATGTAGTTGCATACAGACAGACATGATAAAGTCACCAAACACTTCAACATTCTTAGGCCAACCTGGTCTAGTTTATTTAGTGTAGTTATGTGTTATATTAGCCTGGGGCCTGTTTCATGAAGCAAGGTCATAAGATTATCTTAAGATGGACTTAATCTAAGATCTAAGGTGGATCTTATGATGTAACTTTTCCGTTTCAAGAACGCGTTTCACAAAACAAGATTAAGTCCTACTTAAGGGGGAGACGCACGTTTTGCATAAATCACAGTAAATCCAGCCAGAAATGGCAAGTGATTTTCAACAAAGAATTTCTCTGGATCTATCTGGTGAACAATCTTGAATTTTACATATGATAATTTTCATTATATATAGAATCAGAGCCATTATAAAGAGACAATAACAATAATGGATTTTAATACATTTGAGAGGTTGAAAATATTTGTTTCGTTTCTGTCCCTTTAGGTACCGAGAACTGCCAGAAAAATTTATAATTTCAAACAACATGTCAATCATCAAATAGCGTATTGTCTTGACTCCATGAGAGGAGGCTTCATTTGTATCATAATGTTGAGTTAGCTTTTTAATTGCAGATTATAGCATCATACCCCATGTATTATAATGAAGAATAAAGCAGTCACAAATATGCCAGCCCAATGAAAACAAATGTTCAAATGTGGTGCTGTCCACTCAAGCAGGGAGCAATCAACAGAAATTAGGCCACAGTGTTAAGAGATATGGTGGTCAGATTTAACTTGGTTATGAACCCATGACCCAGAACTCAACTGAGCCCAATTTTTCAATGACCAACAAGCATGGCATGAAAATTCTCAATAATAAAAATCTATTTATGGTAATTGTCTTTCTGAATGAAAATAATCATTTAATTTCATGAATCAAGAAAAATTAAGTCTCCTCTCATGATCTTCAGATATGATATCATGTATATATGAAATGCACTTTCGAAAAAAATCTGTTTTACAGTAGTTCTCGGTACCTGAACACAGTGAAATTTTAAAGATTTTTCATGCCATAAAAGTAAAGTAAATGAGATTATAATAACCAAATGTCCAACGGTTCTTATGTATGGTACCACAATAATCTCTTTTACAAAATTTCACAAAGATATTCCTGATAGATTTAGAGAAAATACATTTTGAAATACCAGGAAATTTTGGCAAAACGTGCGTCTGACCCTTAAGTAGTATTTTAAGTTCGCGCGCTTTTAGACTGGCTCTCGACAATTTATTACAGCTGTGCGCAGAAAATGTTGGTTCTGCGTATGTTATATGCCCAGGTACAGTGTCTGGTGACAGATACTAGGGCGTGTCTAAGAATAATTATGATATTGTAATCCAAGGGCGATAATCAGTATAATGACTGGTGCATACTCAACTGCACGAGCGCGCTTTTTAACTGTGTTTTCGCGTCAGACTCCATCCACACATAGCTGAATGCTTCCAGTGCCTATTTTAAACAAACGTAACGAGCTCAAATATATTATTTCAGTTATTAAAGGGACATCGTAACCCAGAATGTGAACCTTCACCCATATAACATGCCATTAAGGCGACACGAGACATATGTTCGCCCCCTTTCAATGCAGATATTAGGTTCTAATACATTATACATCTTTGAAGCATCTATAATACCAGAAAACCGAATATGTCGCCACGACGGCATACACATACAATACATCACGATGGAAGCACTGAGCTAAACGCTCTTTATTGATTGCCAACATTCATGGAATACTAACACGAAACGCTCTTTATTTATAGCGCCCGCTCTCCCGCGGCGAAGCCGCGGAAGCGAAGCGACCAGGGTATACGTATGCGAATATGAGATATACTAATCGACTTTTTCGGCCCAATCTAAACATAGATAAAATTACCTAAAATGGATAATTTATTCATAACTGAAGGGTCAGCCAGGGTCAGCGGAGTCCAAAATTCTATTGTTGGCAACGGCCGCCATTTTGTTTTGATTAATTCCCACCTCGATCAGCCTCGATCGGCAGCGAAGTTAGTGTAATTTATCAAAATGACCAAGAGCGAAAACTTTGATAAATAATTCTTGTCGGCACACGTTAGTTATACATGTACTTCATTATATATGGGCAAATAATGTCTTTAATACAAGCCAAAAATATTAAAAATTGTGAATCTGAGCACTGAAGTTTAACAAAAAGTTAAATAATCAAATTGCATGAACAAATTTTGTTTACATATTTTATAAAAATATTAAAAATATTTGCCCCGAAAGAGGATTTTAGAGGCCCCACTGGGTGTTTAATATTTTCTTCAATTTTGTATCGGTGTTTCCGCCTAAAAGTTGGATGGAATATTCTCAAAGTGCAAAGCCGACAAACGAAAACTATAAGTTCCGATAGATTGATAGATCGCAGAGTCCTTTTAAATAAATCGAATTCATCATAGATTCATACAAAACTTTAGTGTGTCCCAAATCAAATATTGGGTGATGAGGCATGGGTCGAGACATAATATAGTTCCAAAGATATTAACTATTTTATGCCATTTGATTCATTGATGGTGTGAACCAATCCAATCATGATATTGATAATGGCTTGTATATCATGTATTTCTATTCACAACGAGCGAAAGAAATATGAGTTTGTTGCTTGATAAGTTTGTATCAGTACGCACACATAAAAAAAAACATGTCTGCGTGCACAGACATGTTTCGCCGCTCAACATTTACACTGAAAACATGTTAAATAACTCAACACCTACGATTATGAACACAACTGAGGAAAGCAATGTGTACATATTTATGAAATCCATTCTAAGAATAGATTTCTTAAAGCCAAAGTCGACACTGACTGGCGAAATATTGCAGACAAAACCAAATAAAAACAAAACGCACAGTGACAGTGACTTCGAGCTTGAATTGAAAAAAAAAAAAAATGAATTTACCACAAGTTGTGCCATCTGGCCTAATCATAGTACGACCTGATGATATGGCTTATACGCCATACAGGTCGTAGCGCGGATCTTCTATCAGCTTAGACGACTATCTAATTTTTTTAAATACACTCAATTTTAAGAATCAACTAACACAGTCATTAATGTTAACATTATTGCAATTTATATTAGCCCTCAGACCTACCAGAACGTGTGTATAATTCCGTTATTATTTCATCCAAACATCCAGTCGGAAAACATGTTGACAAAACGTGGTTAAATGGCCGAAGCAGGAGGAGCTAACATATCACATGACTACGTGCGTCTCGTGCACTAATCGCGCATGGGAATGTCACCGAACATGATTCTGCAACCCACATGACTGTATCAGGAAGTTATCAGTACGCATGTGTAACAAATTGAAATAAGTTAGTTGTAAAAACTACACGCATGCGCAGATTGTAGTTACCCTCACCTTGAATTGTATCAGGGCAACCTGAATTGTACACTCAATGTGAACGCGTGTGATTACCTTGCCGTGCGCACGGGGAACTCACAGGGGGATTCATGAAATTACTGGTCACATGCAATGGTCGACGAACACACGACATGTCAGTGTTTACGTTCTGTTATTTGTCGGATTTTAAGGATAAATGACACGTAGGTGAGTGGATGGTTTCACATTTGTATTTGTATTTAGTTGATAAATATATGTGCGTTGGTCCTAATTGTTACTTTTATAGGAATCATAGTCGCCTAGGTTGTTTGAAGCTGGCCATGGATCTTTGATGGCGTAAGCCATGACACAAAGATTAAATGGATCTACATCTGGCCATGGTTATTTCACAAATGACCGCAAAAAATTGCCATTTCAAATATAATTTAATGTTTCGCTTGCTGAATTACATAACAGATACATGTATGAATCAAGTATTATTTAAAAACATGCAAAATAGCAATAGCAAATTAGCATGACGATTGTACAGTATAATTAACACTACCGTAACAGAATGAGACTGAGAGCAAGAAGTGATGGAGTCGCACCGAAATGTAGCAGCACCATAATTCCAAGCCGGTCACCCATCCAAGGACTAACCGAGCTTGACGTTACTTAACCTCGGTGATCAGACAAAGCATCTAATGGCTGAGACCTGGAGGTTGTATCATGACAGTCCTCTAATGGCCAGACGAGCCCCCAGTGTAACAGGACGAGAGAGTGAGAAGTGCGTAAGTTGCACCGAACATTGGCATCACCCGGAAACCCAACCCAGTCAACCATCCAAAGACTAACCGAGCTTGACGTTGCGTCTAACGACCGTGTCTAAGAAATCTAGACCTCTCGGGTAGAAGAGTCATCTGCCTTCTATATTTACAACCATATTATTCCTTTTCATGAAAATAAATTAAATTTAAAGCAAGTCGAAGATGTTAAATAAGTTATGTTTAAAAATATTATGCAATAATGCATGAAATTGATAAGTTTACGTTCAGACGACCACGATACAATCGTAAGCGGAAAGATTTCCGTCGCAGGAAGTAACCGGTAGCTCGATTGCGCATGCTAACATCAAAATCGTTGGTCATAAATTGATATCAAGCGCTGTTTGATTCTAGATGCAAAATGTGGATATCTTTGGTTACCTCCACTTGCGATGTAATCGCAGCTGTATAGGCCTGTAACGATTCATCGTGATTTCGATTCATCGCGATTCGTCATTCATGATTCTATACGCGATTCATTTGTCTGTAATTTCGATACACTACGATACAGTTCCGCTTCCGTATTATGCAGTTACCATCCGAAGTAAATCGGGACCCGCGGCTGAGCGCCAAGTACACCGCAGCCAAACGTCAAGTACACATGTACACCATGGCCGAAAAGCAACTACAACGGGGCCGCATGGCATGTACACCGTGGTTAGATTTCTGGTTTGTATTGTCTTTTTTCAGTTTAATGAATGTACACAGCGCCAGTGCTGAAACGGATATCCGGATAACCGGTTGGCAACCGGCTACCGTCGGCAACCGGTTGAATTACGATCAACCGGTTAACCGCTATGTAATACACACATGCAATGCCACTGATAAAAACTATCGTGTTCAGGTCCTTCAGATCAAAAGTCTTCCATGAATGGTAGATTACATAGTCTGGCATTGGCGGCTAAACATCAAAGATGCATGACGTCATCTTTGATATTCCGATGTCTGGTAAAACACGTGCACTGACGCCACCTGGTCATCGGCAAAGATCAATACAATCGTTTTCACTGCAGTACGGCGTGATCATTTGACTTCTACTCTCCGACTCACTACTTGCAGACAGTATCATGGATACCCAAGAAATGAGTAAATCAGATGCCTGGGCACATTTCAAAGAGAAATTGGCAGAATGCAAACTCTGAGAACCAACCCTATTTACATACGCTCGGTCTATACTTCTAACATTACTGAGTTTGAGTAATCTCAGTCGATGAAGTTCAAATGAACTCGAATCACTTAAGTGGTGTTCTCGTGCAGTCGGACTTATTTGCATCCTACTAATGACTATAAATTCTCAGCATTTGATTGTCTTATAACAGAAAACACTGTTTTCAGCTGATTTTTTTATTTTCATTTGTTAACTACATAAAGTTCACAATCTTCATAATTGTGTTTATCGATGTCAGTCATGATCCTATCAATCTCAAATTGCCAAAGAACACCCAGCAGTTAGAATACCTGAGTCACATGACCTAATAATCGGCCAGTCCCGCAAACGCTATAATGGCAATAAAAAAAACACTGCTGATATTTGCATGTACGAACATGTATATAGGTCACACAATATTCTTCCCAAGACGAGAACGATAACAAGTCAGGTAGCAGTCGCAACTGCAGTACAAACAGGTCAAGCATGACACGTCTATTTATAAAAACTGAGTTTTAGTTCACTGTTTCATCTGCCAAGTTGTCAACACGTGGCTTTGTGACGTTCGTGTTTGGTGATTTACATTCGTTTAATAGAAGCTATGTCTGTGTAAACATTACGCGAGTTGGCCATACAGTTAATAAATCAAATTATACTGATATATTGGTACATATTATGGTGTAAATAATCAGTTTAAAGTCATAGGTTGAAAATAGCGGATAACCGGTTATGATCCGGTTACACGTCGCGGTTAACCGGCTACAAAAATAGGTCAACCGTTTCAGCACTGTGACAGCGGTAACTACACCATGGCCGAATGGCAAATACACCGCGGCCCAACTGTAGTTAGCCGGTGGAGACGCGATGTACCGGTAGTTGCATTTCGGCCGCGGTGGCAATGATAACCGCACCGTGGTTAAGTGGGACACTTGTTTTACCCAGCAGGGTAAAAAGCTTGGTGAGAAAGCTTATGGTACATAAACCCGAGGCATCTGGGAGACTAGTGCTGTATGGTATTTTCGTTAATCATCAACACCAAGATACCATATGCAAACAAACGCTGCCTTACACCGCCCACATTATTAGGTCAACTTTACTTTGTAAAGTTTGAGCTATTGCCATGGCTTTGTCGTCTGTGTGTACATGTATGCATGTGTGCGTAATTCGTCAACAATACAGGCTACAGGTCGTACCTTTGGTCAGATCATTATGAAATTTCACATAGCTGTTGACATCAACATTTAGACCGGAACGATTCATTTGGATAAAAAAACATGGCCACCAGCGGCCATCTTGGATTTCAATATTCAATCCATTAGAACGGTCTACAGGTCGTACTGTTCGTCTGATCATCATGAAATTTGTCATGGATGTTAATATTGACATGTAGATGGGAACGATTAATTTTGGGGTCATTCGACCAAAAAACATGGCCGTCGACAGCCATCTTGGATTTTACTCTTTGCATGACTAAATTCTTTGGCACGCCCTACAGGTTGTACCTTTGGTCGGATCATCATGAAATTTGTCATGAATGTTAATATTTACATGTAGATGGGAAACGAGTACTTTTGGGGTCATGCGGCCAAAAAACATGGCCGCTGGCAGCTATCTTGGATTTTACTCTTTGGATGACTAAATCCTTTAGCACGGGCTACAGATCGTAGCTTTAGTCTGATCATCATGAAATTTGTCATGGCTGTTTAAATTGGAATGTAGATGGGAATGATTCATTTTGGGGTCATTCGGACAAAAAAACATGGCTGCCCGCGGCCATCTTTGATTTCAAAATTCAATCCATTAGCACAGGCTACTGTTCGTCTGGTCATCATTAAATTTGTCATGGGTGTTAATATTGACATGTAGATGGGAACGAGTAATTTTGGGGTCGTTCGGCCAAAAAACATGGCCGCTGGCAGCCATCTTGGATTTTACTCTTTGCATGACTAAATCCTTTCACACAGGCCACAAGTCTAACCTTTGGTCAGATCATCATGAAATTTGTCATGGTTGTTAAATATGACATGTAGATGGGAACGAGTCATTGTCCATTCATTCGACCAAAAAACATGCCATCATAGAGTGGATAAATATTGTTGAGATTTTCACAAAAACACGCCGATTCGGCATTGACTGTACTTGCAGACGAGCGCTCGTTAATTTTCATGCCAAGAAATGCAGGCGTCAAACTCATCTTTTTGGATTTTACACTTTGCATGACTAAATCCTTTGGCACGTGCTACAGAACGCACCTTTTGTCAGATCATTGTGAAATTTGTCATGGATGTTGACATTGACATGTAGATGAGATCGAGTAATTTTTAGGTTATTCGGCCAAAATCATGGCCGCCAGCAGCCATCTTGGATGTTACTCTTTGCATGACTAAATCCTTTGGCATGGGCTACAGGTCGTACCTTTAATCAGATCATCATGAAATTTGTCATGGCTGTTGACACAGGCATGTAGATAACAAGTCATTTTAGGTTCATTTGGTCTTAAAATGTGTCCACTGGCAGCCATCTTGGATTTTACTCTTTGCATGACAAAATCCTTTGGCACACCCTACAGTCCACTTCCCTCATCCGATCATCTCCAGACTTCATAACTCTTGACACCGCGGCCGAACGGCAAATACACCGCGGTGCCAATGGACACTTGTTTTGTCCAGCGGGGTAGTAATAGTATTAACTATTTTTGCGCATACACATATATATACTTAGAAATATTTTACTTGAGTTAATAAAACTGAATTGAAATGTATATATAACTAAAACAACAGGATAAGGAGAATTGCAGATGTGATGCTATTTTCTGCCAACAAATTAGGCCTACAATAGTACATGTACGTGTATGGTACACTGAAATTTCCCAAGGCAGTATAATAATAAAATCTGGACTGACTGGTTGCTATTCATGTTGACATAGGCAGCCCGATTTGATATCGGATTCCGATTTTTTGTGGTAAATTGCCAATTTGTAGAGCCCTAATTGCACTCGAGATGTGTACTAATAATTTCCCCAGAAAAACTTATTCAAACAGACAAAGATGGATAACTCTAAAATCAAGTGTATTAATATTGCAATTTTGACTGAGACCATCCTTTTGACGGCGTGTTTCTGGACCAGAACATATAGAAATAACAAAACTTCAAAAATTTATATCTGATTACTCTGAGCGTTGATAGGTTGGTTCCTCGACTCGAATGATCGAATCAATTATGTTTATCCCCGAAGCCAAAGAAATAGTAATTGATGAGGGCCTGATCGGATTGAGTACCTTTAATTAAATGTCCATACCCCGCTGGACAAAACAAGTGTCCATTGGCACCGCGGTGTATTTGCCGTTCGGCCGCGGTGTCAGAGTTTGTAACTGCAGTTTAGCACCGCTGCCGAACGGCAAGTACACTGTGGCCCAACAACAAGTACCCTGCGGCCGAAAGGCAACTACACTGTGCACCATGGTTAGATTTCCGGTTTGTATCGTCTTTTTTCAGTTTAATGAACGTACAGTGTACACCGCGGCAACTACACCATGGCTAAACGGCAAGTACATGTACACCGCGGCCCAACTGTAGTTAGCCGATGGAGCTGCGGTGTAGTTGCATTTCAGCCGCGGTTGCAACGCTAACTGCACAGCGGTCAGGTGGACACTTGTTTTGTCAAGCAGGGTATGTATGCCATATACTAGAATATGTACATGCATAAAGTTATAAGCTCATCATTTTGATATCAGAATCATAGAAATCTTGACTTTGTGCTCTTTTCAATTTTCATAGCCTCAAAATTAATGATTGTGCAGACCCAAATAAGCACTGTGTGTGGGGGAAATTTCGCACAAAAATAATAAAGGTGCATTCATGTTTATTTGGAGCCCAAGAGTATGGGTTATGTCGTCAAAACACTATATAACACCAGGTGCCTCGGTTGGGGGTCATTTAATGTTAAGGATGTCAGGGTTAAGTGAAGGGTAGGCCTATGTATATGTTTTTAAAAATGTGCTAATGGGTACACAGGGTTTGCTATCGGTTGCGACGCAGTTACTTCAACTGTGTTCCAGAATGTATGGGGGCAATTGGCAATTTGTTTTCAGTTCATTTTCATTGTAAATGTGAACAGTTATTCTGTAGCATAAATTGCAGCCCTCTTAATTTACGTTGTTTGGCTTTGGCAATGTGCTACTGCAACCCTTTGTCTTGGCCCAGTTTGCTTCAGCATGCCTGATTACCGTAGCAAATTATGAGAACCGGTACTGAAATTGTGACAAAAAGTCATTTGGAATGAGAATTCAAAACTTGTGGGTAAAATATGCCCCGGCTCCTAGCACAAGATTTAGCCAAACTTTTGTTTTCAATTTTCTGGTAAAAATACCTGTACATGGCTGCTAACAGCAACAGGCAACATCTCTCATCCGATCATCACCAAACATAATATGGATTCACCATAGTGACATCTAAATGAGAGATTACCCCATCGAAATTCTGGTAAAAAAACATGGCTGCCAACGGCCATCTTGTTTTTACTCTTTGTTTGACTAAATCCTTTAGCACACCCTACATGTAACATCTCTCATCTGATCGTCACCAAACTTCATACCGGTATGGATCTTCAGGGTCACATCTTGATGGCAGCTATCCCATTTTTTCCGAATTTTGTTTAAAAATCATGGCTACCAGCAGCCATACTGGATTTCAAATTTGAATCAATCGGCACACCATGAAGCCAACAATTATTGGTGAAATGTTTTGAAAATTTAAGGGTACATTACTACATGTATGTTTGGGATCACCTCTAGATGGGAACGATTGAATTTGAACAATTTTCGATGAAATACATGGCCACTAGCAGGTATCTTGTGTTTTACTCTTTGCATCACTAAATTCTTTGGCACACCCTACAGGCCACAACCCTTCATCGAACTTAATATGGATCCTCGAGGAGACCTCTAGATAGGAATTACCATTTTAGTTTTCATTGTGGCATACAAACATCCCCGTGGTTGTGGGATTCCACACAGAGGTACAGTGTACCACTATAATCAAAGTAATTGACTTGAAAAACAGGGTGATAGTACCGTGATACCCCGGTGAAGACCATTGTATTGCTGGTAGTATACGGTATCCACAGTGGTATCAAGATGGTCACTGCAGTGGAGTTACGGTACCGTTTGGTCAGGGACGTGGCCAGAGGGTCTCCACTGTTGGGGGGGGGGGGGCGGTGGGTGTCCACTTCGGGAAATTTCAACACTGCACCCCCTCCCCCTTGAATCTGACCAAAAACACAATTTTTGCATAATTCCATTCGCACCTTGCACCCCCCCCCTTGCCCTCAATGCTCAGGCCTAATAACCTAGATATATTCATAAAACATGGTTCTATATACCGGTATCCGGTATCTGAACCTGAAAATTCCATAAATACACAGAACGACATGATGTGTAAATGGGTTTGTCGATATAAGAGGGGATGGGTTCACATCAGAAGATTGTTTGCAAGATTGTCGGGATAACTTGGTTACTGGGTACAACTTGGGAATGTGAAAGCGAGTCATCACAGCAGAAAACCTGGAACATAACACGATTCGTTCTGTGTCCAGTAAATATTTAGTAACACATGTTTCCTATAAGAGATCTGAATACCAACTAACTTAAAGGTACTCAATCCGAACAGAGGGTCCCCATCTCAACAGATTCCAACAACAACAATCCGATCAGATGGTCCTATATTACTATTTCTTTGGCTATGGGGGTACAAAATATTTGATTCGAGTCGAGGAACCCATCAAACGAAGCTCAGAGTTATTAAATATTGATTTTTGAAATTTGTTATTTACTCGAGATGAGTACCAATAATTGCCTTAAACTGCCGTAATCTGCTCTGGATGTGTACTCAAATCTATTCAAACAGACAAGGATGGATAACTCTAAAATCAAGTGGTAATAACAGCGCAATTTTGACTGAGTTCTGGGCCAGATAATATTCCCGATAATGAAAATAATAGATTTCTAAAATCGATATCTAACAAATCTGAGCTTTGATGGGTGACTTCCTCGACTCAAATCAAATATTTTTGACCCCCGAAGCCATTGAAATAGTAATTGAGAGGAGTTTTATCGGATTGAGTACCTTTAATGTTACCAGTCAATGTGATTATGTCCCAAACCATGTGAACTCAGGATTAGATGCATGGCCAAGTTTGTGCCACACTCAGGAAGATTATAATCCCCACTCTATGCTAAACCAGGTCATACATGTGTATTATACCAGCGCCGAAGCCGACCCACCCAAACTCAGTTGCGGTAGTTTATGACAAAAAATTTGCTTTAGTATATCTGGGATAAATCGCAACCATCTTTCATACGGTACTTTGCGATAATTACTTTGCGATATTATCTTTGACTGATAAATCACAAACAAATTTGCGACACTTACCTTTGCCATTGCAAAGGTATGTTAATTTGTTTGCAAAGTAATTAACAGTTTTTATCGCAAAGATGATTGCTATTCTGTTATATAAAATTGCGAAGTATTTTACGATCTATCGTAAAGATGTTTGCAATTTATCGCAAAGTTTTGCGATTTATCAACATGTATTTTTAAATAGATATTTGGAAAGTGACAGGAGGGTTTTCAAAACTTGAACCCAAATTTGTTTGTGATTTATCATCAGTCAAAGATATCGCAAAGTAATTATCGCAAAGTATGAAAGATGGTTGCGATTTATCCCAGATATACTAAAGCAAATTTTTTGTCAGAAACTGCCGCAACTGAGTTTGGGTGGGTCGGCTTCGGTGCTGGTATTCCAGTCCCTATGTTGTTAGTTTGATTTAAAATTTGGGAAAGTCGAAAAATTATTAAAACAAAAAAACAACGGTGTTTGAACAGGATGTCAATACATTAGCTGACAGTGACACTCGAAAATCTTGGCGCAAATGCTGAGCTGCTTTTTTGTCCATAGTAGTTAGTACCGTGTATAATATTGTTACTTCATTTTCAGGATTTCCAAATTAAACCAATGGAACTTTGGGAGCGCTTTGTTGGGTTTGAGTTTCTGGGTCAATAACAATGGCTGCATAATTAAGGATACACACGTCTATGTATTTCATGTTTAAATAGTTGTATCAGTGTATACTATATGTACATTGTTGTTTATTATTGGGGGGGGTGGTGTCTGGGTTGGTCAGTGGTCCAATGAGCACGGTACCGGTCACCAAGCTGTAGGACCTGAGCTAGTGACTGACATGGGTTCGATTCCTATGTGGCGACCTCTGTCCAACTTCTTGCCTGAAGAAAACTTTCCGATCGGCGGAGTACATATGATATGTGCAGACGGTGCATCGTGACTACCTATTGTAGGTGACTAACCATAGATCACATGGTTTCCATCAACAACAAATGATCTGGCCTCATTGTTATATCGCCTTAGTTGTGGAAAGCAACAAAACCCCAAAAAATTTACTCAATGTTGCTACTGCCTTTCATTTATTTATTTTATATTTGTGGTTTTACGTGGCTTCCTACAATTAAGCGATATCACAGCAAAGGCAGATTAATTGTTGGTAGAGGAAAACATGTGTGCTACACTTAGTTGTGTACAATTCAGTACTTAAAAAAAAATTAAGTGATTTATGCACCATCTGCTCTCATGTTACAAATCACTGACCACTGTGAAGGTAGCCCATGTTTCCTCTGTTAATATTCCCATGTTATTATACTAGTAATTAGATGAAAGTAGCCTGTGTTTCCTCTGTTAATATTCCCATGTTATTATACTAGTAATTAGATGAAGGTAGCCGGTGTTTCCTGTCCTTCCCATGTTATTATCATTAGATGTAGGTACACCGGTAGTCCATGTTCCCTCTGTTCCTCCCATGTTATTATCATATGCCTATGGGGGTCGGGCAGGGGGGGGGGTATTTTTTACGGGCACTTATGCGGGGGTGGGTCACTGGGTGGGAGGTTTGGTCGATGGGACTAACAAACAATTTTTTCCACAACTCATAACTTTTTTTCCTGCAAGTTTTTTGACTGTTTTTTTCAATGAATTTGGCTTAAAACACCTTAGAATAAGAGAAATAATGTAATTCTAACTGCTAAACTGACTGCAGGCAGTTATTGTGTTGTATTTTGTTGCAAATTTTGAAATCCAAGATGGCCGCTGGCAGCCATGTTTTTTTGGCCGAATGACCCCAAAATGACCCGTTCCTATTTACATGCCAATGTTAACATCCATGACAAATAGTATGCACAGAAATTCATATACAGCTGTTTACAGTGAATTCCCCCCTGCAAATCTGCTTTAGTGTTAAAAGGGGGTGGGTGTCCAAAAATGGTCGGAAAAATTTGGACGCATGGTGGGTGGGTGTCCCAACAAGGGTCGAAAGTGAAAAATCAGCATACGTGCCTGAAAATGTTATCTGACCCCCCCCCCCGGAGGGCATTTACCAGTACAGGTAGTCAAACTCGGGTGTTGATTATCAGAGTTTGTTATCTTTTGTCATGGTGAAAGCACAGGTTGGTACCTACATTAGTTAGGCTAATTATTCAAGGTACCGGTATGTAACTTTGTTCCAAAATGTTGTTGTACGAGAAATGTCGATTTCATGACAATTAGGTGTTGGACATTAATTTTTGATTTTTATCTATAATTGTAGATGTATAGTGCAGACATTTAGCACCTGTGGACCTGGTTGAATTTTTCTGTGGTTCGATGGATCACATCCATCCTCAAGCTACTTATGTCATTTACTGGTATTTGTTTATAATGTGTAGGGGTAGATCGCTTGAGACCCCACCACGGTTCAATTCAGACCAGGTTCTCAGCTTCAGATTACGTTGGCCATGTAATTTTACGATTAAACCGCAAATTCACATTACGATGATGTTGTAATTTTATGATAGTTTTTCTGTCATAATATTACGATCATTTTGTAAATATACGATCAAATTTGTAAATGTCAGATTACGTTGATCTCGTAATTTTACGACAGTTACTGATGGTCCAATTCCTGCCAACAGTTTCTGTCGTAATATTACAATGAAATTTTTTTGAGTGTATGATCATTTACATATACCGGTATGATTTTTGTAATTATGGTTAATTAATCATCAAATCCTACGAAAGATTAACAAGCGGGCGCAAATTACGTTTACGTATCATCATATTATTGCTATAATGTGAACAGGACTTCATA
Organism: Siphonodentalium dalli; assembly: GCA_032622095.1. Lineage (NCBI taxonomy): Eukaryota > Metazoa > Mollusca > Scaphopoda > Gadilida > Siphonodentaliidae > Siphonodentalium > Siphonodentalium dalli. The sequence goes on from CP136066.1 coordinate 42,999,504, forward strand.
TCGTGCTCCAAATAGACTTATTTCCAATCTGAGACATACTTGTAGAAGCCATATATAAATGATGTTAATGTCATTTTCTCTGGTTATGTTGACAAATATGCTAAACGCCTGTTATAGTTAACAAACTGCGTATGAACTTCGAAAGTACGTTATGCATGTTGAACGACATTTTACATATATGTTTTAATAAAAACCAAAGCAACGACTTCCAATAAAGAGCGTTTATAATTAACAACACGTGACCAGACGGCAGGTTCAGTGGGCCCTGGGGAAAATTACTAAAATACCAACATAGACTATACCACCACTGGTATAGTCTATATTGGTATTTTAGTAATTCCCCCAGTGGTCTGTGGGCCGGTTCACAGTGATATGTTCTTTCGCGGATCCCGGTGTGCCCGCGCGGTCCGTATACTATATTGAATTTCTTAGTTAATAAACATGTGATGCAGATGTAATAAATGTATAAGATCTGAGATTCGCGTGGGTGGGTTATGATAATATACATAATAATAAAATAACACATATTATGTATATATTATTATCTTGCCGATATATATACGGGGTACATATACAATATATTTTACAATCAAATTATAACATAATAATATAGAAAGGCAAGTAAATAATAATAATAATAATAATAATAATAGCTGACATATAGAGGATCTCACATGAGTTTCTATTTTATACGGAATTTATATACCGAGTTCACTAAATTCGATTTGAGCCGAGGTTTACCGAGGCTCAAATAGAATTTAGAGGACGAGGTTGATAAATTACGTATACAATAGGACGAGTGTGAGATACATTTTATCACATGATCAAATAAACCCGAAGCAACGCGAAATATTCATCGAAAACAACAATCATAAACTACAGCGATCGCAAGTTATTTGAAGAACGCCGTGACGTCATCGCACGCGCTGATATTAAACGTGTCTATTACCGATAATTATGAAACTGCTTTTATGGCCAAATTATGTGATAAAAGCATTTATATAAAAAAAACTGAGTATAAATCATTCACTATTATTCTCGATGTGACAATGTTCGGACTAATTGTCTCAACATGATTATAATCTACAGTGCGATTGGGTGATTTGAATCGCAAATGATGTCCAACTCTATGGAAATATATTCTTTTTGTTACAGCAATTGTAAATGTATATATAGTCCGGTCTTGGCTGTTTACAGTTAGTAGCGGACACCCCGCCAATCTTGCAACCACCGTCCACGTCACTGCTATAGCTTACCGGTTGGTTATTAATTACTACCATTTCTGAAACACCCCTCCGTGCTAGCAAGATGTTATTCAGTTAAATGTGTTTATAATAATATATACATGGACTAGATCCCATCCACATTTCGGACCAACTGCGGATCACAACGTAGGTCTTAACTTTATAGATTATCTTATGACACCTCACAGCAGTCGTAAAGTTAAGACCAAAGTTAAGACCATCTTAAAGGGGTACTGTACGCCATTTTCATTAAATTTCCGGTGACAACAACGATCTAATATCGATAATATATAGAAACATAAGTAATTTGAGTCGAAGATGTATTCTGTAAACGCTCAGGTTAATAGGCTATCTTAAAATTTAATAATTTAAAAGTTAATAATTTGATATAAATTGAATTTATGACTGGAGCTATAAAATGGCGTCAATTAAATTACGAATTTCCGTAATCAAACAAAGTAATTGAGGGATACTGGATTGTTAAACCGATCGCACACACGATCGCTTAAAATAGTATGATGATAGGGGGAGAACACTCAAGCCACTCACTGACTAGTGACGATACAATAACTTAAATGATTATATGGAACTAGCATGCCTATAATATAACTTTTATTTGATTCATTTGGTTGAAAACTGTACAAGAATTACTCGACAACGACAATTTGTATTTTTGCATTCCGGTAAATTTGTCATCCGTAACACTACTTCGTACTCAACAGACTTTCAAATAATGAATTGTTTTTCCTTATTCTCCGACTCGGAGACTATAGAAACCAACAACAACATTTGGCGTACAGTATCCCTTTAAGTTAAGACCTTGTTCGTGAAACGCACTTATGACTGAAATTTGAACTTATGGCCATCTTAAGTCCCAACTATGTCATAAGTTGCCTTAATGAAACAGCCCCCAGGTTGTTGGCAAACGCCATTATGTAACACGGGAAACCTGCATCTCATACTGCTTTCTTTTCTGGAGATTTGTATTCGTCAAAACCGAAGGTGACAAACACACATCTCGCCCACAGTACATTGTCACATCTTGTGACGACACAAAAATATAAATTCAGAAACTCATTGGCCAACAGTTTCGATCACATGGATACCCTATCAAGCCAACTGAACTATATCATTATCACACCAGTAGCACCAATTCACCCTCACCTGGTCCCTACACTGACCCTTACGCCTCAGATTCTGACTCTGACTCAGAACCGAACGTAAGTATTGCTTCACAGCCACAGCAAATTGTACAATTGTGCCAATACGGGTACATATAACTCTTAAGGCTATCAGAACGGTTTGATTATTTATATACAACAAAGTCAATAATGTTCAATCATCGGCATCTGGGTTTCTCTTCCTGTCGTCTGCTTGGTTTAGGGTCTTCTTCCGTCTTCATAGGTTGGTTGTGTCTGCTCGTCTTCTACTCGGTTGAATTCCGGTTGAGTTCGTCTTCCTGTCGTCTGCTCTTCTTCTTCCGTCGGCGCATCAGTGGGACGTTGTTAGAACCACAAGAGTCATAATTTTACCTTGTGGTTACGTCCATACTTTCGGCTGTTTTGTCCTAGCGTCCGAGGCTTCTTGGTACTCGCTGTGTGGTCAGATAGAACTGGTTATCGGTGTCGGCTTTCTTCTTACTAAATACACAGAGGGCGTTAATGACAGCCCGGTGCATCTTCACGGCGAATTGGTTCCAGGCGTACCTAGGGTAATCGGGCGATCGTCATCTCCCTATGGGCCCTATAGACTCTTCTCCTTATCCATCACGCTGCGTTAGGTTTCGGTAGCTTTTCTAGGCGAGACATCTGGTCTCGCTAATCCTCAAGATAGTTCTGTTTACTCCCCAAATCATTGCATGGACGTCCGCTAATTCGTTTTGGTGCCCAGTATTTTGCGGTCTAGATGTGGTCAACAGCGGCGCTGATATGTGTGGTAATCGAGCGCCCCTCTGACTTAGAGATTGCCTGTCTTCTTCCCGGGTTGAAAGTTATGTCCCTGGGGTTGTCTTGGCACATTACTCCTTCACTTTTTCGATTTAAAATTGATCTTGAAATCGCAAGTCCAATTCGTCGCTGCGTAGCAGGTTGATGATTCGTCGGAGTAGTTCGCAACAGCGGCATCGGTGAATGAGAGGCCTCCGTTGTTCGTATGTCCGTCGGTGTCGTTGGTACGGCTGCTGTCGTGCTCTAGCGTAGGTTCGCTGGCGAGTCTGGGTCGGCTGTCGGTGTTCGTCCGTGAAGTAGTACCAATCGGGGTCGATGTCGATGAGTGCATCTTCAGATTCTCTGGGCGGGCTGTAAGGAGGGGAGGTGACTGCATTGCGTAATATCGTCTATGCTCGTTGTAAGGCTGTACCCATGGCTGGTTGTAGGATGTGGGTGACTGCATGCGCGGCATCATGTCGAGGTAGCTTTCATGCGGCCGCCTGCTGGTGGATGGTCGTGCATCTGAATTGGGTGTCATATCGTCATCATCGGATGTCGAGGTATTTTCGTCCAAAATGTCCGAGTATGGGGGTAGGTTCTGACAACTGGTCGACCCTTGTTCCACCGCCATGGTCAGCCTGTAATACTCAAACGGATATTTGTGTGAGGTTTGAGAACAAATGACACAGTCAGTATACACAATTGTTAATTTTCCAATTTATCGGTATCGCTTGAGGGGCGTCAGATCGGCCCAATACGAAAATGGAATTTACAACTAATTATATAGATGGATTGGTTGACGAACAGTTAAACACAAGATAAGTCGGGGTGATTGATTTCAATCATCAAAACGTATGACTGAATGTCGGGATTTATAGTCCCTATTCAACGCTTGCTATAATCATTCTGATGATTATACAACTATAATACCCTGGACATCGTTATGCAACAATTAATATTTGAAATATATGAAATGCATAAATGTCTATATACATGCAAATGATTCTGATATCCGCGCAACAATAATTACGGAGGAAATTCGGAATACATTAATATACGATACATAATTAATACTAATCCAAATCCGCCACAGATGTGGTCAGCCTCTGACGGCTATAATTGGATATACATGTAGGCGTTCCTGAGTGTTGTCCCGGAATAGCGCAGACGGCTTTGGTGCATCCGTCTCCATTGTTTCGTCTATGGGCTCTTTGAACACGGCATTCGGGATATCCTCAGGTCGCTGGTCTAACTGCTTATTATACATAATGGCTAACCTTGGTAAATGTCGTTTAACAAATTTCCACCAGAATCGGTGGGTCAAGATAATGAAAATTACTACTGTAACTACGTTACTAGGGCAAAATACCACCCTGGCCATCTCTACCATTCCTTGGGGTAATACTTTTTCGTTCACTAAGTCAGTCGTGAGCATATTTTCGATCGTGTTTATTTGAGCGGGGTGCGCTCAAACGTAGTAACCCTAAGGGTGGCGGCGTGCACGTCGGCGCGGTGCTCGTTATCTCTCGGCGCGTGATTGTAAAGTTCAAAGCTTTATTTATTAAATCGCCATGCGCACGTGCCGGGTTTCATGGGGCGCGCGACCTGTCATTGATCCGAACATGACTATTTATTCGCGATTTGGTCTGGGGCGTCGGGCTAACTATTTTCAACATTTACGAAGCCAGGTTAGACTCATCAGTCATCAATAAGACAGTTAAAAGTGGGGTCTCATTAATTCCGAAATGAAATCCAGGTAAATAGTTCGGGCGTTTCATTATTATTTACATCACTGCTGCCATTGAGTACAACAGGTTTTTAAATGATTGCTTGGTTCTTATGTCACTAAGCGCTCCATTCATGAGCTGCTTACACTTGCGTGGGGCCGGTACGGGCTTACATTCACGAGGGGTTTGTTCAATGGCGGCCACTTCCATTAACTCATCCTCTGAGCTGTCATCACTCGTAAACATCTTTGTTACTTTGCGCCCGTGTTGACGAGGCCCTGGGGCGCGTCGTGCCTTGGCACTCGGCTCTGATCTCTCGTCCGTGGACGAGTCAGGGTTTTGTAGCGGCTCTGAGCGCGCGAGTCGCGTTTTTCTACGCTGTAAGCGCATCTTAAGCTCGCTTAAAGGGACATCTTCGTCATCGGAGTCCGAACATTGTCTCCATATCGAGCGATTACATCATCTGGTAATGGTTCTGTTTCATCGCCAGAAGACCCACCCACAGGGTTAGGGCAGGAACGTCGCTATCTTCGTCTTCGGGGGGAACAACATACGTTTGAGCACGCTTGTTGTTGTCAGTTTTGGGGATTTCCCATTCAAGGTTGGCCTTGCGCATGTGTTCAGCGTGGGATTGTGTGACTTTCCCAGTTAATTGATTCCTTAACTCGAAAGTAACGGGCGTTATTTGCTTGGTTATGCGGAAGTAGGGTTTCCATTTGCTTTCAAGTTTGCTTTTTCGTAAATGATTCTTCACATAGACGGCCTCGCCAATCTCGAATTTGGTGTCTGTGGCCTTTTTGTTAAATTTCGCTGCTTGTTGGCGTTTCGCCTGTTTCACGTGTTTGTGTACCATCATAAAGGATTTAGGCTGTTGCTGTAATGTTATTTGACAATAACCTTTCCCAGCACGATCGCGTCTTCATCCATACGTGACTGATTTTCCAACTACACTGCCGCGCCGTAGATAAACGGTTTTATTAGTGTTGTTCACAAGTAGCAATGGGACTTGATGTCTTTTACCTAGTTCCGAAATCGACTTCCTTGTGACCTGTGGTCAACAGCGGTGCTGATATGTGTGGTAATCGAGCGCCCCTCTGACTTAGAGATTGCCTGTCTTCTTCACGGGTTGAAAGTTATGTCCCTGGGGTTGTCTTGGCACACAATGTACACCCGAAGGTTTGTTACACCCAATTGAACACCAATATTTCAATAATCCACAACCCCCTGCTAGGCGTTCCGAACGCCCCCGTCGTAAACCAAACTGGCTCTCATCGGGTGATTGGGACCCTGGAGAGGATTAGTTATTATGTCTCATTCTTAAAGTTTTCTATAACAAACAACACTAAATGTTTTCTTACAACAATTTTTGTGTAAATTCATTTCACTAAAATTGTTGCAATTCAAATTTTTAATCACATTCTTTTATTTGATACTTGCATTTTAAAATTAATTTCTATTTTTTTTTAAAAGAGAGAAGAGACCACGCCACTCCGTTCTTATTATATGTTCCGTGCCGCTGCACATTAATGTTCCTTGTTTTAGGATTGATACCTAGAGTTATCCTTCCTAGATTGTTTTCACGCATTGTATTGACACCTGCGAAATATTTGGATTAAAGTTAGTCGTTCAGTTCTAAGCGTGCTTTATCGACGATTTTACGACTGGGGAAGTCCGATACAATAACGCTCTGTATACTTAATAGATACATGTATATGCCTTATACTATTATCGCGTGTTTAAACTTCACATAACCGATGAATAATCAACCGTTCTACTATCCTAACTATTTTTGTTGACTTCCAGATAACAGTGGGTTCGCGCCTTCTGGTTACCAGTCGACGCATCACGCTGGTTTTTATCTGCCTGCTCGGTGTGTCGGTGTGGTGCTTGCGAACCTTGCCCTAAGTTATCATGTCTGACATCCCCTTTGGCATAATTGCCATAAACCATAATACATTTTTTATACTTTTACACTTTTACACTTTTATACTGCGAGTACCCTTTAACACATTCAGTGCCAAGTCCATTTTTGTATCAACCCATTTTTCCTTGATCATTTTTCAAATTTATTGATTATAATAATGTGATACATTGATGGAAAGAGCTCTTTCCATCAATGTATCACATTATTATAATCAATAAATTTTTGAGTTGATACAAAAATCGGACTTGGCACTGACAGGGTTAAATGCCTATTAAATTGGTCTTCATAACCATACCATCTGAAGACAAAGTTCACCATATCTTTACCAAATAATAATTGATGAGTAGTTTCCGTAGAAAATTTTCAGATAATAACCTATGGTCGTTTGTTGAACTATTATCTGAACATTTTCATCCAATAAATATGTCTCCTTCTGAACTTTTATTATCTGTCGTCAGCTTATTCTCCCTGAACACCCTCCGGATGAATAATAGACCATTCCAATATATACTTTTATAACTGAGTGGGGAAATTCAATAGTATAAAAATGGTTAATTTATGCACTTAACGTTAATGAATTAATATTGATTTTATTTTGAATATTTTCTGATATAATGCGATGATTAATGGGACATTTATTTTGAATATTTTTAGAATCAGGCGACATCATATAGCGATAGAGAGTATTAGAGTGCTCCCATTGCTACGGAACGTCAAATGTCTCGGATTGGTTGTATTGTTATATTCTATAAGTTACACGCGGTGATAAGTGTAATTAACGTTTATTTGTGATTGTGACAAAATTACACACTAAAATTTCTGGTCTCTTTTAGCAGTAACCACTATATATTGGTTGTCAGCTAAACGATCACCCATGTGTATACCAGAAAATATTCGAAATATAATCAATATTAATCGATAAAAGCATTTCAGGACAGGGGTCTTCGATTCATATTTAATATGTTATACCCCATGCATGAAACAATATAAAACGCGATGAAAGGAGATAGACCACCCATAACATTCATGGCGCATACAGGTGTTGTTAAAGTGATGTGAAACACTCCGGTAGGGTGATCAAATAGAAATTCAGAATAATCTTGCTCAAAGTAGTTATTTGTTATTGAATATTAATCCAAATTGACGATACACACCGTCATTCTTATATATTAATTAAATGCAATGACTATCGATGGCGAAATCATTTGTGTTTGTTTATCGCCGATAGTTGCGTCCCGAATCGAGATGTAAATATTTACAATTGGGCTTAGTTCAGACGATGTTTTCTATGGAGTTGTATGGTCGATTTCTTTAAGAATTTCGGCGATGTTAGTAGAATGCTACATTATCCAGGTTGGTATAGCTCGTGGGTACTAACTTATCAATTCCACGCATCCGAGCAAGTCCATAAAATGTTCTCCATACACGAAAAATTTAATTAAATTGCAATTATTTATTCTCATCGCCTATGCACAGAGATCGTGGTGAAGTGTTTACAGTGAAGTTTGAGAATATAACAGCGATATGATAGTGATAGTTGTTGTTGATTATGCTGGCGATCAAACTTCATGCAGGGTATACCTCTCTTGATGACTCGGTAAGACCGCTGCTACCGGTGACATTTCACCCACATTTGGCGGACGCGACATTTACTAAGCGAACAGAGAAATATGCTGCCCTTGTTAAGCACACAAAATATCGAACAAAATTTGTATAAATTTTGGACCTTATGTTTGAAAAGTCACACTAAAACCGAAGAACTATATTTTAGAAACGGTGTGATTCGGTTATCCGATTATTCTACCAACACAAAAGTATAAACGCACGTGTATGACATTGTCACAACTCACACGGCAAGTCAAACACAAGAGTTCTAATTTGCTGTAATTTTGTCGAGTAGCTTGCGAAAATCGTCATCAAAACAACTGCTCTGATTTTCCATTCTGTCATCATGTTTTAGTGTGGGTATTTTTCTCAAAGCACATAGAAAATTTGACTTTGGAGCGATCGGGTTTCGCCATTTTTGCTGGAAAATCCCATGCTAAATATAGAAACATGGACTAATACACAGCCGGCCACAGAGTCAGAAAGAAAGCATGACTGGTGCGCTCTGGTAGAGATTGCCTGGCGATGTCGAGACAACAATGACGATGTCGAGACAACAATGACGATGTCGAGACAACAATGACGATGTCGAGACAACAATGTCGATGTTGATAATTATAGTATAATTATAAGATGATGATGATGCTGCTGCTGCTGATGATGATAATGGTGATGATATCGACGGTAAAAAATAACATGATGATGATGCTGATGATGGTGATGATGATGATGGTGATGATGATGATGATGATGATGGTGATGATGATGATGATGATGCTGTTGATGGTGATGATGATGATGATGATGATGATGCTGATGATGATAATGATGATGATGACGATGATGACGATGCTGATGGTGATTATGATGATGGATGATGATGATATGGTGATGATGATGAATAGTATGATAATGATGGTGATGATGATGATGATAATGATGATGATGACGATGATGATGATGCTGATGGTGATTATGATGATGGATGATGATGATATGGTGATGAATAGTATGACAATGATGGTGATGGTGATGACGATGACGGTAATGTTGATGATGATGATGATGATGATGATGCTGTTGATGATAATGATGATGGTGACGATGATGATGATGCTGATGGTGATTATGATGATGGATGATGATGATATGGTGATGATGATGAATAGTGTGATGATGATGGTGATGATGATGACGATGACGGTAATGTTGATTATGATGATGACGACGATTACAATGTAATGACGACGATAATCGGGAGGTCGTTGAACATAAAACTGTCTGTTTTCTTCATTCATTCATTCATTATTTTGTACATACTCTGTTTTCTCAATATCCCAGGGGTGGAATTTTTTTTCTTTCCGAGCACGTATGCCGGGGTGGGTGGGTGGTCGATAGGACCAACAAACAATTTTTTCCGCAACTCAAAAATATTTTTCTTGCAAGTCTTTTTGACTGTTTTTGCACATGACACATTAAAACACATTAATATGTCAATATTAACATAAATAACAAATTTCATGATGATCAGACAAATAGTATAGCCTGTAGCCCAATCTAATGGATTGAATTTTGAAATCCAAGATGGCTGCCATGCTTTTTTTTGACCGAATGACCCCAAAATGACTTGTTTCTATTTACATGTTAATGTTAACATCCATGACTAATAGTATGCACAAAATTCATATACAGCTGTTTACAAATCTCTGTTTTAGTGTTAAAAGGGGGGGGGGGGTGGGTGTCCAAAAAATGATCGGAAAAAACTGCCGAAAACGGAAAACAATTTGGACGCGGGGGTGGGTGGGTCCCAACAAGGGTCGAAAGTCAAAAATCAGCACACGTCCTGCAAATTTTTTCCGACTCCCCTGACTCCCCCTGAATATCCTGTAATGTTAATGGATCAGAGAACAAAGCATATCACACACACCATGGTGTATTCGATGCGGCAATCGACCAGGAGGTGTGCTCCTGGCTCTACCAGTCCTCGAGTCTCGCTAAATGGGGAATAGAACCACGTGGTTACCAATCGATGCCCATGATCGGATACTTATAGCAAGACATTTATAATTTGAGTCTCTGTAATATCGCGACACATCGAAGTAACTTTAAGAGTCGTCCGCAAATGAATTAATCAGGAATGCTTTCCACTTCATCGTTGTCTTTCGTGTACTCCATGTTTTTACATTCATTCGAAATGTTTTTCATCATCCTTCTCTGTTTTGGAGAGATTGTGCGCGTCGATGGTGAGCGGTTCACCAGTCTTGATGGGTGCGACACCGGTTCTAAGATGAACTTTGGCGCCAGCCTTGGGACCGTAGTGACTTCGTCCGATATACATTGTGCTGGTAGATGTTTGGCAACGCCTGGATGTTCGGCAGTAAATGTGATCAAAACGGGGACGAAATTTCTCTGTGAACTCGGCTCTGATAGCGCTATGGGAGATTGTTCAAAACTGACAAACGACGAAGACGCCAAATATTTTGAGAAGGTAAAACCGTTGTTCTGGGTTGAATTTACATCTAACCATTTAGTTACCTCGCCCAATACAATTCACGTGCTGATCAGTCTAATGCCCACATAAATGTAACATCCATCTACGTCATTTCTCAGTGTAGTTTTTGCGCTTGCGTGTGTCGCGGAATATCATCATTGGATATGGCTCACATACCTGGACATAGTGTGTCTGTCATTTGCGGAATGCGGTCCATAGAGGGTGAATTTAGTGATGCTACCCCACATAGCGGACTAGCATCACTTAATTCACCATATGAAGATCTCATTCCGCATGACATCATCTTCTGTGAAGTATCTATATATAGTCTCAAATGAAAATAATTGTGGTTACTTTATCCCCTTTTGTTCCGTTTCTATATCCCCCTAATTTACATAAGTTAAACAACAGTATCGAGGTGTCATTTGCAGAATGAGGTCCACAGAGGGTGAATTTAGTGACGCTATATCGCATAGCGGGATAGCATCACTAAATTCACCCTCTGGAGACCTCATTCCGCTTAGACCTCATCTTCTGGGAAGTATCTATAGTATCAAATTAACATTGTTTTTAGTTACATTTCCCCTTCTGGGAAGTTTCTATATCCCCCTAATTTGCAGAAGATAAAATGCATAATCGATGTGCCCAATGGGTGAACATCACCAACTTCAACTGCATGGTAAACTTTAGTCTGAGTCTCCCATAGCAGTTGAGGCCTAAGCAGAATGAAGTCCTCAGAGGATGAATTTTGGACGCTTTACCGCCGTGTGGGATGGCGTCACTAAATTCACCATCTGGTGACGTCATTCTGCAAATCTCAGACACACTATTTCAAGACTTGATGGCTTAATTGAGTCTCAAAAGTATGCCCAACCCTTTCTATACTTATTGGATTCTCACAGTCAGTTAAAAGTGAAGATAGCAATTGTCTATTATTGAATTGGAGTGATGATAAGGTGCTAAAAACAGACGACATATAACTAAAAGTAGTAAAGATCATATTCCATCAGTACAAAACCTGGGAACTGTTTGAAGTTTTGACAGGGAGCACTATAAAGTCGAATACATAATGCGGGTAATATTTTTCATAATAATGTACTTCACTATAGGTGAAGGTACCAACTCAAAATTGCATGCTTTTCTGTAACTTTTGTGAGCCAGTATCGCAATAAACATTGAATGTATTAACCAGGAGAACTCCCATAATTGTAAACGACGCAAAGAAAAATCGCCCACAAAGTCACTTAAATCGTGTAATTTCGAGTTGGGACCTTCACCTGCAGTGAAATAGATTATTAAGGAACAGATAATAATTAACAAATATATTATCCACATTATTTTTTCGACTTTATAATGTTCCCTGTCATGACTTAAAACAAATCCGATGTTTTTTACTGGTGAAATATGATCTCAACACCGAAATCTTGAGATGCGAAGATTAGCGAGCGCTATATCGGTATAGTTGACATTTCTAATCAAAGTTCGGGGGCATTTCTAACCAAATTTCATTAGTTGGGTGTTGAGTGTTTTGCTTATCGCATACTCTTTACGTATTGTTTGGCGTTTGTTTACATAAAACAGAGTTTTATCATGACAGCAACATGCAATTTACGCGTTATGTATTATTGGTATAAGAACACAATTTGTCTATAATATAATATTCTTTCTATTTATGGCGGTTTAACAGCAATACCCACCGCCAACGCTTATCATATCTTTAAGTCAATAACATTTATATATATGGTAAAAAGGTTTAACACCAATACCACACCATACTAGATTAGGCTTCGCATTTTCAATATTGATCCAGAAATTTGGCTGTGTTGTCCACATACATGTATAGGTATGCACTTTATTCCGAAAATGTGAAGTTTCTTTCAATGACTACCCCCCACCTGGGTGCAATATGATCTCTACGGGTGTAGCCAGAGTAGAGATTCATGACATGACCTACTCATCAATGATGCTTTGGTTTTGAACCGGATAAGTTATGTGTAATAAGAGATCGCTGACCCCACGTCCCCCGACAGAGGTGGCATTGGCTTTTTTTTAAAACCCTTTCAGTGCCAGGGGCCGATCTCATCGGCCTTAATTTACGGTCTGTAAAATCGGCTATAGCAAATTTAAAAACAAACTCGATAAAACCTTAGGGGCATATTATAACTCAAAACTATCACCAAGTATTCATAGTAATAATTTTGATACCCATGAAAAACGTAAGATTCCCTGGCACTAAACCTACAAAATAAGTCTGTTAAAGAATATAAGAAAAAATTATTAAAATTGTAAAAAATGATGAAAAATTGTTAGGCCAATGCATTCTCTTATATATGCGAGGCGACCTATGGTCGACTCGCATATATAAGAGAATGCATTGGCACATGGTTTATGGGTTGATACAAAAATCTGACCTGGCACTGAAAGGGTTAAAGAACAAAGAAGTCAAATTCAAGTAAATTATTGATTGAACCACACACCAAAACCAAGAGAATATTGATTCCACCTTTACAATGAACCACACACCAAAACCAAGCGAGTATTGATTCCACATTTACAATGAACCACACACCAAAACCAAGAGAGTATTTATTCCACCTTTACAATGAACCACACACCAAAACCAAGAGAGTATTTATTCCACCTTTACAATGAACCACACACCAAAAACCAAGAGAGTATTTATTCCACCTTTACAATGAACCACACACCAAAACCAAGAGAGTATTGATTCCACAGTTACAATGAACCACACACCAAAACCAAGAGAGTATTTATTCCACCTTTACAATGAACCACACACCAAAACCAAGAGAGTATTTTGACAACAAATAAGTTATGATTTTTAAGTCGAACAAAGGCGCATAACTCTATAAAAAAAACATTGGATAGAGCAGAATGTTGACCAAATTCGATCTTGCCTGTGCTTTTGAACTGTAAACTATTTAGCAAATATCAAAAAATTCTGTTGAACATCTTTCAACTTATCACCCGAACAATTCAAAATTCATTGTTTCTAAGTTGAACTAGATAGGACAGTAGGAAAATATATTATTTCATAATGCGATATGTTAATACATGATATTATAACTTAATTGATATTCATTCAAGTATTGTGTGGAGTGCCGTGGCCAATGACGGCCGTCTATCCGGCACTCCTGAATGTGGCAGAATTCCATCAATAATGGCTAAATAAATAACTTAACTATATCACTTTCTTTTCAAATTAAATTAATATTTTAATTTGGATTTAGATATAGATTCCAGTGAATAAACAAATATATTTAAATTGCACGTGCAGCGCATCATATTTTATGGTGTGTGTTGTTTCATATATCCGGCTAATACCTAAACACTGGACACATATCCAATGAATCGCTCAAAAATATAAATAACTAGCTGATGTGCCCGACTTCTTCCGAGCTATTTAGGGAGAACAATACTAAGTGAACAATGTTGAAAAGTATTCGGAGAATGAAAAAAACTATTGTTCGATATGTCCAGAAACATGCCTATATGAGCGTATATGAGCGAGGTCAAGGTCAAGGACACGGTCGCACGTGAAAATGGACCCGCCCGTATTGTTCCATGGATCAAAGTAGGCCTACATACCAAATTCGAGTCGGGTCGGTCGAGCAGTTTTTGAGTCTATAAAACACATACATACACACATACAGACAGAAGTTCCAAAATATATAATAAACTAGCAGGTGACCCGACTTCGTCCGGGCTTTGACCTTGAATTGACCATTTTGAAGGTCAAGGTCAGGTCGGGGTAACGATTTGACCCATTGCATTAATTCTGCCTTTTTAATCAAGAGAAATGATGGTACCCGGTTCAGTGATGGTACCCGTCCCTAAAAGAGCGTATGTGAGCAAGTACACGGTTGCATGCGAAATTGGACCCGATTTGACATTGAATTGACCATTTTGAAGTTCAAGGTCGGGTCGGGGTCACGATTTGACCCGTCCAAAACACTCCCCGGATAAAAGTATCCCTAGATATCAAATTTAGTCGAAATCCGTTCGGTTTTACCAGATTTGACATTGAATTGACCATTTTGAAGGTCAAGGTCAGGTCGGGGTCAGGATTTGATCTGTTCAAAATACTCCCCGGACAAAAGTATCCTTAGGTATCAAATTTCGTCGAAATCCGTCCGGCAGTTTTCCAGGCCATAGCTAACAGACAGACAAACAGACAGAAGTCCCAACATTTATTGTAGATTGTGCTATTAAAAATATTGTAACGGAAATTGGTTGGTGTTTTCCGCACGAATTATCTCCCCGGAATACGGTTCCTCATTAGTTGACGAGAAGAGCTCATATATTACATAATACTCTAGGTACTCCCGTAGAGTCATATTCCACCAGTACAAAACCTGGGAATGTGCTGATCTTCTGGGCCAGGTTTTGTACTGGTGGAATATGACTCTACGGGAGTACCTAGAGTATAGAGGGCCGTCCAGACAGGCAACTTTATAACATGAACAAACAAGGCAGGGGATATATTTCTTTGTTAATACTTATATCCCAATAACCACACACCCTCTGCATTCACACAATTAGTTTCCGTAGGAATCAGTACAAATCGCGATACGGTTACACGAACGTTTGCGCCGTTCACTCTCAAATAAAGCAATTGATTTAGGTACCCCGTGGAACCAAAAGCCGCGATAGTACCAGACAGTTTGGTACTATAATCCTTTAGAGCCTGTTTAGCGTTATAGAACCACGTGAGTTGGTACTCCACAGAGGGCAAACCGTTGGCTCCATGCTGAGTGGGTGAGACCATGGGTGTGTCAATATCGAGTGCCGTGTGCAAACGATTAAATTAAAGTGAAAAAATGGCCGCCCGTCGACTCGCGGTCGTAGATCTGTCGGATTATTTCATTTAGCACTATGCAAGGGAGTCTTTGTGGTTTTGTAATTAATTGGATGTTTAAACGCGGCAGCATAATTTGGAATCTAACATGTCACATTGTTAAATTTCCCGGTATCAGGGCTGTTTTGTTCTCTGGAGTATCAAATTTCTGGATCTATGCGTACTACCTAAATACTTCAGAGTACCTGTCTTGATATTTTGGTACTTCAGATAATATATAGGGCGTATCATGAAAGCATCTATTTCTTGGCACCTCATATCGTGAGCGTCATGACTTCGGTGACATAAATGCGGGGTGGGTATTATATACACAATGCCCGGGTAGAACTTAAATACTTATTAGGTAATCCAGAGTACCAACAATTTGGTACTCTAGAGTACCAAGAAGTTGGTACTCCAGAGTACCAAACATTTTGGTACTCTAGAGTACCTAAACTTTTGGTACTCCAGAGTACCAAAAAGTTGGTACTCCCCCTGGGACAAAGCTTAGTACCTACATTTTTAAGAGTGTTCATCAGGCAATAACTGAAGTGGCAACTTCATAAAAAGCGACGAACATCTACGTCACTTCAAGCCACTTGTGCACGCGCTCGCTCTGTGGTGTCCACGTCACTTCAAGCCGATCGTATGCACGCGCTCGGTGCGTGGTGTCCACTTCACAAAAAGCGATGAACCACCTACGTCACTTCAAGCCGACCGTATGCACGCGTTCGCTGCGTGGTGTCCACTTCACTTCAAGCCGATCGTATGCACGCGTTCGCTGTGTGGTGTCCACTTCACTTCAAGCCGATCGTATGCACGCGCTCGCTGTGTGGTGTCCACTTCACAAAAAGCGATGAACCACCTACGTCACTTCAAGCCGACCGTATGCACGCGCTCGCCGCGTGGTGTCCACTTCACAAAAAAGCGACGAACCACCTGCATCAATTCAAGCCGATCGTGTGCACGCGCTCGCTGCGCGGTGTCCACTTCACAAAAAACGATGAACCACCTACGTCACTTCAAGCCGACCGTTTTCACGTGCTCGCTCTGTGGTGTCCACTTCACAGAAAGCGATGAACCACTTACGTCACCTTAAGCCGATATTGTGCACACGCTCGCTGCGGGGAAACTTTTTGGGGAAACTATGTTGGAATTTGAACAACTTACAATTGTTGTGGTAGTTTTGAAATGTTGTTCATATTATTAATGTTCAATTAAAATTTACTGGTATATGATTATAAGAAATGACTTGCAAATCGATTGGGGTCATTGAATTTGACCGGCAGAGTAATTAAACAAAGTTCGTGAGAATCCCTTCGGAAGTCATACACTTTATTAAATTACTTTGCCGGTCAAAATCCAATGACCCAAATCAATCTGCTAATCATTTTTTAAATAATCTATTCACTGTAGGGGGTGGTCTCAGCTCGAGATTGCATGCTTTCTTGTGACTTTTGTGACCCGATATCGCAAACAAATTGAAATAGCTTTACCCGAGAGAAATTCCATGAGCGTATAAGTGACGCAAAGGAAAATCATTCGCACAAAGTCACTAAATCGTGCAATCTCTGGTTTCTAGTGCAATATTATATCAAGGAACCAGGCCATTCTTATATGATGCCATATAAATAAATACTTAATCTGAGGAGTGATTAGGTATTGTTTAATATATAATCCCAACCACAGGGGACATACGTGCAGGATCACTATATTGTTGTCTGGTTTTTTAAAAATAAATTTTTAGCCATAAGCTTTCATTATAATTTTAACTATTTTTTAATTGTGTTAGTATTCTCTTTTAATTATAAGTCTCATGCTTATGGTCGTTGTTTTTTAAATTATTTTTTTTAGTAATTTCTTAGTCACATGCAGATGGTCGTTATGAATTTTTAATGCTCATTTACTACGTTTTTATCTTTTACTTTGTATATTTTTATTTGTATTGATTGATTTAGGCGCAATGAAACTAATTTACTGTAGAATGCGTTTTAAATGTATATATAATAATAATAATAATAATAATAATATTAAATCAAGATATATTAGACATATTATGTACTTGTTCGGTCTGTGAAACTGATAAATTAGTATTTAGGCGCTATGCCAACTGGAAAAATGTAACATTCCACTAACATCGCGAAAATCTCAAGCAAATCGACCGTACCACTCCATAGAAAACATCGTCTGAACAACGCTCAATTGTAAATATTTACTACTCGATTCGGGACGCATCTATCGGCGATAAACTAACGAAAACGATATACTATTTGACAAAATTACTAATTTGAACAAGATTATTCTCCATTTCTATTTGATCGCCATACCGGAGTGTTTCACATCACTTTAAGATTGATCTTAGGATTATCGATGATTAATATTGACTAAATAACGGAGATATTTGAAGAAGTGGTTTTAAAGATTGTGTAGTTGTGTTCATTAAAGTAATTTCATATTTTATCCATTCACGAAACAATCAGCTTATTTGTCTACTAATAAAAGTTTTCACGTCATGTCTGTTGACCAGTGACTTATTGCTATACATTTATGCGTATTGGGTACAATAAGTACTGTCACTGAGTCGCGGCCATATTGGATTCATCCAGCTCCCGTACCGCGGTTTAAGTGCTACAGGTTAAAGTTCTGGTGGTGCATTCCATATATGTTTTTGAATATCCATGAATTCCATATATGAAATGTATCTCCAGAACTTTGGGTGGGGTAGATTCACCCATCACAAGGTGGTAGTTAGGGGTCCACAATGGGTAAAATTCACATCACATGACGGTAGTTATGAGGTCCACGATAGGATAGATTCACCCAACACATGGCGGTAGTTAGTGGGTCCACGATGAAATAGATTCACCCATTATCACATGAATGTAGTTATGGGGTCCACAATATGATAGATTCACCGATCATCACAAGGCGATAGCTGGGAGGCCCACGATAGGATAGATTCACCCATCTTCACAGGACGGTAGTTGGGGTTCCACGATAGGATAGATTCACCCATCATATGGTGATAGTTAGGTGGTCCACTATAGGACATTTTCAGAAATATTGGATTTTTCTATCACAAACTTGACAGCAAAATCAGCAAAAATTAACTTTTCAGGTTTGGACCATTTATTCATGTAAATGAAACTATCTTTGGTATCAAAGATGTTTATTCTTAAATGTGTCGCACTGATATGTTTTTAGACAAAATTAATCAAGATGGATTCCAAAATGGCACAAAATTTGGTTAAAAAAATAAATATTTTTTTACTTACATCCCGAACAGTATTCTCTGTTCCCAAGAGGTAGAAAATTGTGACTCACTTGGTTATTAACCATGTTACTTAATCCACTGACTACGACATGTATCATTCTCGTTGTCCCAGTACGTTCTGAGGCAGGAAAAATTCATTTAAATGATTTACTCTAGTATGGAATTTTGCCCAAAATGTCTTTAAGTATTCTGGCCAATTTTTTGGATGGAAATGGGCAGAACGTCAAAACGTCTACACGGAACTGAGTGAAACCATAATATGTGGCTACTCTCACCCTTTAGCCTAAAAATCAACTTAATATATGGTGTATGTCAAAATGGCAGCCAGGAAGTGAATGTTTGGCCATATATGAGGTGAATAGTTCTACAGTGAGTTATTGTATTGTCATGAATGGTGCGAAGGAGTTGCTAGTGGTGGGGTGGTGTGTCAATGGTGATATGTATAAGTATACAAGGGGTGACTGTATGGTCATTGTGAGGTGAATAGCTATACAATGATTGTTGGTATGGTTATTGAAGTGGTGTATGGGTATAATGATAGTAGATACATGGTCATATGTGTGTTGTTTATGTATATACTGTATATAGAGTGACTGTGTGGTCTTGCGTGGGATATACGTGCGTACCTTTGGTGACTATTGTCATTGATGGGTGTATATGTATACCTATGTTGGCTGTATGGGCGCGCACGTGTGGGTGTATGAATAAATAGGGAGTGGTTGTATGCTTATGTGTAATGTATATATGTGTACATGGAATGACTGTGCGGTCATGATTGTTGAAGTGTATATGCATATCTGGAGTACAGCTGGACATAGGCGGCGTGTGGGTATATATGAAGTGCCCTTGTGGTCATGTTGTATATGTGATGTGTATGGTATCTGCCGTGGCTGTATTGTCATTGGTGCATGTATTGGTAAACAGAGATTGTAATATCATGGATAGGGTGTGTGAGTATACATCGAGCGGCTGAATTGTTATGGGCAAGGTGTATTTGCAAATCTGGAGTGTACGAATGGTCGTGGTATATCCATTGTTGAGGTGTATATATATACCTGGGTTGACTCTATGGTCATGGGTGGGGTGTATATGCATATCTTAAGTGGGAATACCGTCTATGGTCATAGGTGTAAATAAAATGTATGCAGGGAGTGAATGTATGGCCAATGGTGAGGTGCTGCGCGTTATGTTGCTAATAATAGAAGGTATGTATGGTCAATGATGAGGTGTTGATGTATACCTGGCAATATACTATAACAGTCATTGGTGGGGTGTGTATGTACATTGTATATATTTATTGGCTATATTGCCACGGTGTGGTCAATATGTTGCAGGGAGTGATCGTATGGCCAATAGGTAAACAAGGAGTGACCACGAATGTTATGTATGGGTATACAGTGAGTGGCTGTATTGTCTTGGGTGAGGAGTATATTCAAGCCTGGAATGTGTGAATGGCCATGTGTGCGGGGCATTGGTATATATAAAAGGGTTGTATGGCCATTGGTGAGGTGTATATGTATACCCGGAGTGACTATATGGTTAGGGTTGCAGTGTATATGTATATCTTGAATGGATATATGGCCATGGATGTGGCAAATATATATGCAGTGAGTGAAGTGCAGGAGTGTGTATACCTGGTGTACCTGAATGGTGACACATGTCTGTATAGTCATGTGTGTGGTTTGCGGGTAAACCCAAATGTGGTTGTATGGTAATGGGTGAGGTGTATGTGTATAACACGAGTGGCTACATGGTCATTTGAGTGGTGCTTATGCATATATAACATGATTGTATGGTCACGGTGAGTCGGATATTTGGTTGCTATCACTTTCCACAATAACTCAAGTAAGTGTTTTAATCGACTGGGAGGTAATGTCCAAGAGTTCTCCACCTTGGTGGCTATTTATATGCACAACGGAGAAACGGTTTTCCTGACATTAGTCAATCAATCTTGATTCCAATGGTCCAGAATGTTATGTTATTAAGCAGATGTTCATTAATCTCCTTGTTTGACCTTCTGGTCCAAATGCCAGTGCATTACGCTGGCTATTTCTCTGTCATTCTAGTGTACTAGGTGTGGGAATGCCTACACCGATAGACGTGTTACCTGGTCTGACACCCACTTACCTATAATGGTTACACCTCTTATATATAAGAGAATGCATTGGCACAGGGCATAACTGTAACTATCACAATGTGATCAAGGAGCCGGTTCCAATGATATCCATATTTGTATGGTTCTATTGAGACAGACCGAAGATATTTTAGGCTGTTGAAGCTTTATTTGGCCGGTTTTGGCCGTTTTGTTGGGTAAAGGGTTAAGCATTGCCTCCTAATTAGATAATTTGTAAGTAAATCGATGGGTATCATTAGAGAGTGAAACTATTGACGCCTGTTTACACCCTAAATCTAGTTGGATGAACCTTGTATACAACTCGTTGGGTGCGAATTTGTTGTGTGCTGATTATCCAACACAACTGATTGCGTGAACTGTCTTCTGTGGTATTACTTTCATACCACGTTGGATAAAACCGCCACGTGACCGGGTAATCCAATAGCAGCGCGTTTCCGGTGCGGGCGAGCATGCGATTTTTGGCTCCAATATTTCAAAACAAGATGGATGACTGCGTGAAAAAACTCTCGAGCGACTGGAAAATGGGACAAGACGTCGTGGATAGCTATGCCGGTATAGTATACCTTTGTTATAATTATTCTTTGTACGATATACTGATTATGTAGGCTTTATTTATTGAGTGTATATTTATTTATATTTGCCAAATTTTGAAGTTTACAAATTTACACAACTGCTGACTGCACTAATTTGACTAAAGTAGTACACTCATACACTCAACATAAAGCCTACATAATCAGTGTATCGTAACAGAATAATTATAACAAAGGCATACTATACCGACAAAGCTATCCACGACATCTTGCCCCATTTTACTTTCCAATCAACGTTGGGTAAATCAACAATCAACAAATGACATCCAACTCTACCCAACACCCAACGGTTCAATAAACGTAGATAGGTGCTGTGAGCAATTAACGTTGATTGAGTGTTGTGTGAAATTTCATCCAACACGTTGTGTAATTAACAAACAACCGTTGGTAGTAAATATATATGCAACGTTGTGTAAAAGTGTATCCAACAAAATTGTCATGCAACTTTTCACACAACGTAGATAGGTGCTGTGGGCATACAACGGTTGATTGACTGTTGGATAACTTTTTATCCAACTAGATTTAGGGTGTAAGGCCGTATACCCTTCTACAGCGATGTGGACACATACGTCAAGAAATAAATTGAATCAATACGTTTTGTGTATAGAGTTTCGTAGCATCAAGCGCCGTAATGATAATTAATAAACATTCAAGATGAATTCATTCGATGCTGCGGCATATGTTCTGGTCGATGATGCTTGCTCTCGCTTTGACGTTAGCTATCTGCCACCATGCCCATCAGTCCGTGTTGTTGAAACGCCATCTCGGCACCCATTGACTTAATACCGCTTAAGGTCGTTCCACACCGGACGCGAGCGAGCGATTATAACGGCCGTATTCTAACGTCCGTAGCAGTTTTTTTTTATATTCACACCGCAAGCGACCGACTCGCTGACCACGAGGCGATTATAGCAGTGATTTTATGCTTCGTCGAATTCTCGCTTTGTTGCAAACCAGCGAGATAATTGGACGGCTCTCAAATAGGGTGTTTATACGACCGTATTTTTTCTATTTGATGACAGCACACTGTCGCCGCGATAATGGAGGACTTTAGCGAGAGGCTAATAATCGAAGTACAACGCCATGTGTGTCTGTATGGCACATGTGTGTCTGTATGACTGTGTGTGTCTGTATGACTGTATGTATGTATGTATGTATGCCATGTGTGTCTGTATGACTGTATGTCTCTATGACCAAATAATTAAACCATTTATGTATGTGATTTTTCGTGACTGAAATTCCACCTTAGATTACTATATTCAGTTTATTCCTTGTAAAGAACTAACATCATGGACCGTATAATCTGCTCCATTGGCTGGTGAATTATATTTTGGTATACTCAGGGGAAATGATAAAGAATATAACGAGGCTAGTTCATTCCAAAAGACGTTGTGGTAAACATGAGACAATGCATTCATCAACTAATAATAATTGTGTATTACCGGGTAGGTGCACTCTTATAACTAATGTGTAGAAACGTTTACACATCAAATGTGTAAACCCGGTTAATACACATAGCAATGTGTAGTTTTACATACAAATACATTGACCAAATGCCGTTCTTCACATAATGTGTACATTTTATTACACACAATTGTGTAAGAACGTAGAGCGTGCGGATTGCGTGCCTTCAGTTCCATAGTCTGCTACATGATGGCGATATTGTTTGAGTATATGCTTTCTCAATACCCATGTCATTTTGAGTGACGAGAATAAACAAATTGTAGACTAGGAATGTAATTCAGAATTCCGACTTGTGAGTATTGTATTAATGATATATGAGGATATATTTGTTAAAACTTTCATGAAGAATACTGCTCATACTCTTGTTTATATGATTGTTGTAATACGTTAATACTAATCACGTGCAACCACGCCACGACCATGGTTTGTTCATTTAAAACGAAAACTCACACATGACAGAGCAAAATATTAAGTACCATTGTACGCCATGAAAGTTTTAACATATAAATCTCCATTTTCCATGAATACTATATACCCACAGTTCGGAATACTGAACTTTACATTCTTGTCTACGATATATATGGGTAGGAATTTACACAAAATGTGTGAGGCATAGGTGTTGATTTTATGCACACCAGTGTGTATAAATGTGTATAAATTGAACCATTTATTGTGTAAAATATGTTTAAGATAAAAAATGAATAATGGTTGTGTAGCAGGGCTACACGTTGTGTGTAGAAACCCTACACATTAGTCATAAGTGTGTGGGGTGGGGGTATCCCCATGCAGCCACCTGACTCCCCTGAAATTAGCCGCGTACACACAGAATAATAACCTGACTATCGCGCGCGACGAAGCGTTTCAGTTGCTTGCGGCGTGAACATAAAAATCGCGCGCTTTGAACTGCTGGGGACGTTAGAAAACGGCCGTTATAATCGCTCGCTCGCGCCCGGTGTGGAACGACCTTTAGTCACTTTCTTCTTTATCGTGTTGCTCGATCAGGCAAATGGCAAAAAATACTTTCATTATGGCAAAACAAAAAATCATATGGTAAATATTTGGGCAAGATGGTTTTTAAAATTATGTGAAGAGAACTCTAGTCATAACACATCATCGAAGGTGGATTATCGTTACGTGTGCCCACTTACATACAATGCAATTGAAATCGAAGAAAAACAAACACAACGTCACTACCCTAAACTGTATTAAGAACGATTATGAATATGTGACCCGCCATATCAAATCAAGTCGGAAGTCGGGATTTTTTTACCCTGTGCCAATGCATTCTCTTATATATGACAGTCGACGACAGGTCGCCTCGCATATATAAGAGAATGCATTGGCCTAACAATTTTTTACAATTTTAATAATTTGTTCTTGTATTCTTTAACAATTTTATAATTTCACCCATACAGAGCCCCAGACAAACATGAGCAGACGACACTCTTCTATATGCTTCTATATATGTGTGGGGCTCCCTGCAGGGTAATGGATGTTTTTTTTATTTTATGTCCTAAAAATTGTAAGAAACATTTATTTAAAAAAAATGATAAAAAATTGTTAGGCCAATGCATTCTCTTATATATGCGAGGCGACCTATGGTCGACTCGCATATATAAGAGAATGCATTGGCACAGGGTAAAAAAATACCGACTTCCGACTGGATTTGATATGGCGGGTCACATATACTCTCAAATATACTCCGGCGTTGGAATTGTCTATTGTGCATGTTGTGAGATGTGATAATATATGATGACAAGCAGAGAAATACCATATGGATTACCATTCATTTATTTACAATGATGTTAGATGATTGGATACTATGGTCAATTCACTGTCTTTTATATAGCTAGACATCACTATGAATTAATAAGCTGGAATTAAGTCGCTACCCCATCAAAACATGGACGCAATATGTTTAATTGTATTGGCATATATGAACCATGTAAGAAAATTCATAGCTTGTTGGCCGATTTCAATTACCAAACTTTTTTTACAAGAAGATTCTTTCACATCTATCACTCTTCATGTTTCATTGTAAATCATCAGAACTGGAGTATGAATTATTTGCACAGCAGCGCGAATAAATTGCACTCAACCACAATAATTTGCACTAAAGTGCTAATTCTTAACACCACCTTTCCCCCTTAGTTCCCTGATATTCTAAATGTGTAAATTGGAATAATATATTATGGGTGCAGACTTTTTTCTGGCTTTACAACGTCAGTGATGTTTCCATAGTTGGTGGCTCTGCGGTGCATGGTATAATGTTGCGTGTCCGAGCCGTTGTTATGTAGACATTACTGTTACAGTGGCATTAGTTCAATAAACTACCAAAACTTGACAGTAAGCGTTGGAAATTGTCACAGCATTGAAACAAATATTCAGATTTTGACAACCAAAATATGAAAATATTCAATTTCGATGATAAACGAATTATAATTAATTAACTAATTAATTAATTAATAATTATATAAACGTTAATTAGACTCATTGTCGCTTATTACTATGGAATAAAAACAATATTACCAATCAGTCTGGGACATTTGACGTTCGGTACGTAGCTGTAGGAACAGCCTAATGTTATCTATCGCTATATGGTGTCGCCCGAATGGTCTTTACTAAAAATAGACAAATAAAGTGTCCCAATTACTCATAATAAAATATTCTAAATAAAATTAATATTAATTGATAGAAGCCTTTCCGGACAGGGGTCTTCAATTCATATTTATTATTTTATACCCACGCAACTATTTCAAATGTGTTATTTAAAGAGATAATCCATCTTTAACATTTCGAAGAATATGCTTACAGATAGATCAGGTACATGTCAATTCAAATACAAATGTAGATATATCCATATCATAATACTTAAATGCTTACTATACTAATACGCGGACTGTTTATGCCACGAGAAATCTTAAAGAAATACGAACGAATCAGTGATTTCAAAAGTTCAGAGGGTATGACAGACCAGACACACGCTCTTTATTGTCTCAATGATCAGGAATAGTTTAGACGTAACAAGTAACGCCCTGTATTGTTCCTTATACAAAGAGAAGGCTGGACGTACAGTTGTCGATCACTTAGTTGGCACTTTAGGACCGCTGATTATCATATCTTAGGTGCTGTTTACACTTAGCCGGTTATCGATATATGCAGCGAACGCGTTATCCGGCGAAAGTTACTACAGACTGTTTGCTCATCGACGGCGAAGATATTCCTTTGTCTCCTTTGCTTGTCAATAGTTTCCCATTTAGTTCTCACTAAACTGCAATGTGATATTGTTGTGCACATGTAAACACATAGTCACTTCATTTTAGAGGTATGGTTGGGTAGTATAGTGAAGTGCAACATTTTGGAAATGGAAATGCCGAAATTACGAATATCCAACTCGAACTTTTAGACGTTGCGCTTGGTAATTTTATAGATATTTAAACAACGTTGTTAAATGTCTGTTTGAGTTCATTGAAAATCTGTGAAGTGAGTGTCGCGTCAAAAGCATGACCATTGTCAGTTTTGAGATAATTTCGTCGCAAACATCTACAAATTGGTGTCTAATCAATCGGAGTGGATTATATAATATAAATTAGTTTCAACATCGCTACTCATTTTCCGTTTCCACATTATACAATAACATGTTTTTCATTTCTTTTGGCCGCGGTGATGGGGGGGGGGGGTGGGTGTCTCATCATCCCAACTTTGATCAAAATATTGAAAACCTGGAAATTTGACATCCACAATAGGTTGAAATTGTTCTTATAGTTTGATTTTCCAACAATTTATTAGTGGGAATATTTTTTTAGACCAATATTTGCTTATGTTCCTACTTTTGGCCAAATTGTCAGAATGAATTGGCCATCTGTTGGAAATGTTCCAACATTAGAAAGGGTGTCAAGTTTGGGAAAATGTCCAACAATTGGAAAGCTTAAGGCATGTCTAGATGCTAGGATTTTGCAATTTTCAGGGTTCACATTTCAAAATTTTCTCACACCGGGCCATAACCATGGTCGGTCCGGTATGTCTTTGTCCCTCCTCCGTGGGCAGTCAAAACAGCTATCTAATTTAACAGAAACAAATTGGTGTTGAATTTGCTTGACGTCAGACCACTATACATGTTCGGATTGGGCAATTTCCAGGTTTAGACA
Organism: Siphonodentalium dalli; assembly: GCA_032622095.1. NCBI lineage: Eukaryota > Metazoa > Mollusca > Scaphopoda > Gadilida > Siphonodentaliidae > Siphonodentalium > Siphonodentalium dalli. Next base: position 43,026,891 of record CP136066.1, read on the forward strand.
CTGTTTAGATCTAAGAAGTCGCTCAGTATGGGGCCGCCTAGAGGATTAGAGTATAGCGGGCTATCATCCATGTATTTGAGTGGAAAGTTAGATTTAAGCCTAAGTGGTGTGCAAATTGAATTACTTGAACTTGTGAGCTTGGTGAGATTCAAGATGAGGTGCAGTTGGATATTCCAACGATGGATAGTCACACCTCCTCAAAAGCAGGCAATATAGGCCCGTCCCTGTATCTATATGTCCACGACGCACTCAGCGTGGACTATACATGTTCAAAATTAGATTATTGAACTAATTGTCCATTACGTTTGAATCCATTGAAACGTGCCATCCCATTTCTGCCATATAGAGGAACATGCATGTACATGAACACGCACATTGAATTCCCTTGAATGAGCAACAAAGTGCCATGCACGTGCAGAGTACGTATGCTTGCATGACACATGCTAACAACCCTACTCTGGTTGAGTTGCAAACCATAATCAATCAGTATTTATAATAATAGCTTATAATCAAGTTGCGTGACCACCGATGTACAACTAATTAGAGCCAATCAAACTGACACACTGACCCATGTACATGTACACAGGTGAAAGCCGATAGGTCTCCGATAGACCAGTCCGCTTTTCGTCTGTGTACATGTACATGGGTCAGTACAAAATAATATTGCTCGAGTTAATTGTTGAAAGGCAATCATCCATGACAGCATAATACCAGATAAAGATCTAACTTAAATGCAAAGCGAATTAGAATCTATACAACAAGTTGCTTGTTTTGAATAATTTAATCCAGAAGACGAACACCGTATAGCTGCATCACCGGATAGCTGTAATTCGTACCCGGCGAAGTATAGACACTCTATTGTTATCGCTAACCGATTAAATCGGATAGGATTGGCTAATACACAACACCCCCCTTTGTGTGTATAACTCGTGCTGTGTAAATGTTCACCACCGTCGTTATCATTTGTTCCAGTTCATGTGTTTAGGACATTTTATTTGAAGTAAAGTATTAAAATAAAGATCACTGATAGTTTTGTTGGTCCTAAAATTAACAGGTGCCGAAACGTCGAAGTGCCGAGCCGCAAACTCAAGTGCCGAAACATCCAGCATTCATCGACGCGCGTTCTCCTTTGGACAGTTTGCTTTTATAGTAGAGCGGTGAAACTATGCGGGCCTATCTAGGGTATATCGATGTACCTGCTCGTGCATTAGTCTTGCTCTTTTATTAGTCAGTTTGATTTGGCGGGAAACAGGAGAAACCTGAAAAATCTGAAGAAAAAAAACTGAAAAATCACATTAAAGTTGCGTGTGGATGTTATTAACCACGAGCTTCGGTGGATTTGCCAAAGCCTCGACTTAGCCAGAGCGTGCTCTTCTTTGTGCAGTTTGCTTTGAAGTAGAGTGGTCAATCTTTGGGGGGCACTCCTACGGTATATCTGGGGTACCCGATCCAGTATATCGATGGTCCCTGGGGAAAACGTTTAGACGGCGGATTCCGGTCCCAATCACTCTTCCTATTCGAAAAAGCAACACAAATTATTTTTCGCTGGAGTTGTTGTTTATGTTTTTTTGTAAATCCGACGTCTACATCCGCCACCGGTCTGCCTGAGCTCATCACCCGGCATGTTCTCACCTCCCCGGCCTGGCTTCACTTCCCCCCCGTTTTCGCACTGAACAGACTACGACCAACAAGAATGTGAAAACCAAATTCAGTAATATGTAATGATACGGGAGAACAGCTGAGTACAATTTGAGGTGTGCTGTACATACTTTGAGTGTACTATTCCTTATACTTTTGGATATTAAGGCTTTGAAAATTAGTCAGGTATAATAATAGATAAAAATAATCGTAAAAGTGAGATAACTCCGTGAAGAAACACTGGGCCAGATATCGCGATACCTTTATTGTCAGTAGCCCTTGGCAGGGTTCGCGATGCCACTTGCCAATGGCAATAAATATTTCCAATTGGCAAAAAATAATAATTCAATTGGCAAAACCTTTGGCAAGTTGGTTTTAAATTGTGATGTGAACTATCTAGTCAAAAACATCATCGAATATGAATTATCCGTTAAATGTGCCGACTTACATACATGCAAAGGGAAACACAATCAACAGATATATCAACCGGTGGTCAGCAGTGATATGTCGAAAGTGATACATGTATGAAGTTTTCCTTAGTTTACATAAAACGGTAACACTTCTTTCTGTCTATATAAAACTGTTATTTAACCAACCAGGGCTAAAATATGAGTCAGTAAAAAGAGATGTTATGTAAATTTTTGATTGAGGCTTGTATAAATAATTTGTTTGTAATAGGCTCTCAATGTAGATTGCGTGACTTTGCACGAAACAGCAAAAGGTAATTATAAAATTGTGTTTACAGTTAATCCCATTCGTATGCATATTACTGGGACCAGCGGGTATAATAAAATAGTTTAATCAGTCGAATGTGAATGGCGAGCGATGGATTAATTGGTGGTTCTGTTTTTTGCCAACTAAGATAGTCAGATAACTGTCTAAAATTTTAAATGTAATTTACTGGTGTCGCTTAAATATTTGTTAATAATAATACTGGCTTGATTTACTAGCTCATTTTACCTGTGTAAGTTTCTCTATATATAACAAAGATAAAACAATGAGAATTTTCTTCGTTTTCCCAATTACATACACAATTAAATTTGGCAAATCATTTTGAAATTTGGCAACAAAACAAAATTCATTTGGCAAGAGAAAATTTGGGTCTTGTGCTAACACTGGTCCTTAGATGCCAACATTCCCTAGAGATTTCGCGTTATTGTCATTAGTTTCTGAGTATTTCCAACTAAATAGAAAACGACCACAATAGAAAACAATACACTTCCTTGGTTAGACCATGGAAGTATAATAACAGGAAAAATCATCAGGTGAAAAAATCGCCTGTGCTAACCCTGGCCCTTAGATGCCAACATTCCCTAGATATTTCTCATTCTTATTGCCATTAGTTTCTGAGTATTTCTAATTAAACAGAAAACGGCCGCAATAGAAAAAACAATATACTTCTTTGGTTAGACAATGGAAGTATAATAACAGGAAAAATCATCATCGCAGTGTAGAGAAAGAATGTTAAGTATGGTAATTATATGTTGTCCTGTCATGTGTAGGTTGACCTGAAGTGCTTGGAAGTGACCCATGCCTGAAATTTGATCGATTGAATAATATGGTCGCCAGGATTTTGGTCCGTGCCAGTAACTTTGAAGATAGTCCGTGGGGCAAATTCCATAAGGGCGTTAGGGTTCGATTTGACTCCACTTTGTCCGAACAAAGGTTTCTTGATATCAAATTAAAGGTAATCATCTCCTAGATTAGAAAATAGTTTTTGCCGGCTGACAAAGTGTTCAAACATTGCGAAAATTACGGGGGGGGGGTAACTCCTACCCATTAGAAAATAGAATTGTTTCCCAATTATTTTCCAGCTACCATAGTGACAGTGAATGGTGTACCATTACATCAAGATTAATCGAAATCGTTCTAACAGATAGTAACTGACGCTATAATATATACTTTCTCGACGTATGACCATAAGTTTTCGAAAAGATTCTGTTCAAATTGTTGAAATGGTGCAAAAACGCCTAAATTTAATTGTTTCCAACATTTGAGCCCATGTGTTGTGTAACCAATATAGGCCCTATTGTTTTGAAGTTATACCAAAAACATCAGCAATGATTACTTTTTCAGTTGATATAAACATTGTAAAGCTATGTATATTCTATTGTCAAACTTAACCATACCCCTTACATTACGCAATAACACGGATTTGTCAAATATTCGCTCCCGCGTCTGGGATGACGACAAAATGTAGCACAGTGATTTAGACCAAATTATCTTGTCATAGAGCTACTTTGCACAAAATATTGAATAATTACCGGGTATATCTCTTATTATCAGTGTAAAATGAATAATTCATGGTATATGTCACTCTCTTTGTATCAATATTACTAAGGATGGACTGCATTCTCCGATATCATTCAGAATTGTGGGCCCAGTTTCTGCTTAGGCAGTGCACGCTGCGTTACAACGCCAGCACCCTAAAACGTATCAAATTTTACTTTATCAACCATGTTATATACCCTGAGCCGACATTTAAATTTGAAGGGGGGTTATAATATAATAGTAATGTATAATAAATTAAACATTGACATATTAATGTATTTTTCGCAAATTTAAATTTAAATTATTTGTTTAATTCTGCGAAGATTGTGAAAAATCCACACTTGAAGTATTCTGAGGGTCAGCATGGTCTTAATGTCGATGTCTATAGTTATTCTCCTGTTATTTGGTAATAGTTGTTCTTTTATTATTTGGTAAATAGTAATGGCTAAGGCAGTTTTACGATAAAGTTTAATGGGCAGAAATAAAGCAATCTGACTCAAGGATGGAATGTCAATATGCCAATTGTCTTTTGGTAGAAATTTTGATAAGGATAAGTAATTTGGTCATACCATATCATTCTCCTGGAACTTTTGATACTTAAAAAATCGATTGTTTTGCCTTACATTTGGTACTGAAAATTCAGAAAAATAAGGATTCTGCAACTAAAGCTTGCCTTGTAATGACAAATGCAATGGAATTATTCCATTGTTTTTCATAACATCTACTAATGACAGTCTATGGAAAGAAAATGGCCCCCATATCCGATTGATATGCCCTAATAATGCAGTGTTGTTCTTGTTGGAGATATAGCAAACGCATGCATGGTGGTCCGGAAAAGTGGTTTCTCAACAAAAAACGGACACTCCTATCATAACCAAATCAACGATAATGGTGCACTTCCTCGCAAATAAATAAACTGATTTTTACCTCATGCGAATATGGTTGTGTTTGGTCTGAGATACCGAGAATGTATTCATGTGTCCTTACACGCAAGTACAACAGCAACAACATGCTATTCAATAACATGTAATGGTAGTTTGGAATGGCTTTTTCCCATAACAACTGTTGTCAGAAACTGCAGATGATAGCAACAAAGACGTTGAAATCCCTAATATGACCTCACTATCGATTAGCATATCATTGATATATTGTGGAAAGCGAGAGCCACCAACATATACCCATACAACCCGCCAATGACTACAGTCACTCCATATATACACAAACACCACACAAATGACCATGCAAAAACTATGTTTATACCCATACACTTCATCCATGACCACACAGCCATAACTACACCCACACATGGTCATACAACTATGAGACACCATGCATGTACATCAGGTATATACACTCCTACACTCCACCTATGATTATTTAGTCACTACCTGTATTCCTATTCACCACATTAGTGACCATACTGTCATTCCCAATATACATATTCACGCCATTGATGATCATACTGCCACTCCCTGTAAACCTATCCACATCACCTATGGCATTTTCCGATGTATTTTCGAAATAATTCTTTCACATAGTTTGGTTCCTTATGTATTGGTTCAAAGAGCAGTTTTGTTTTCGTGGGGATTAGGAAATATATTTTTTTTTGGAAAGGGTAGACCTCACTGAGTTTGAAAATCCATGTTTCCATTTGTGTTACAACGCCCCCTGTCGGCTATCTTGGATTTTGTTCAACATGAATGTCAAAAAATGTATATTCAACTAGTTTTCCATTTACTGGAAGTATCATCTGTACATATGCACATACATAAAGGATACTTATAAATTGAACACGCATCACTTATTGAGTTTGAATTGATTTGTAACCTGTTCACTCCAAGATCAACTAATCGTCGTTGAAGATTGGTTTGGCCTATACAGCTCTGACCTGTTAGCAAGCGGTTGGCAACTATAAGTGTGATATCTTAACACAATCTGCAGTCGTCACATTTCAGCAAGGTTAAATGCAAGTTATCATTAATTGTTGTCCATCACCTCATACTAATGGTCCCCATTCAGAATCCAGTCCCGCAACTTAAGTGAACCATGGTATTTTGGTTTGTCGCTGCACTGTGGATTCACGGCATGCATGTGAGAAATATTTTTTTCATTTCTGTGTTTCAAACTTTTTTCGTAGATGATTTAATATTCAATCGTTATTTTGTTAAACTATCACTAGCTTGAATTCCAATAACCCCTTGGTCGTATATTTAGGGGCGTGGTGTCGCGGTTTTTGTTTGGGTGGGGTGTCAAGATTCGAATTTTTAACTGCACCCCTCCCAAATTCTGCAAGCAATTCTGCGTCCCTTTTCGATTCAGCAGTCTTCAACTGGTTTTCTTGTTTTTCTCTTTGTTTTCAGTTTTGCGTTTAGAGTAGACGCGATCACTCATTTTATAACCCACAATTATGATTCTTCATATTCTATTATTCGTAGATATACCTTTTAGTTTACCTTGATGTATTTAGATATAGACCGATAAATTGTTTCTATAATATGTCTGTGGGGTAGGGATTGTTTGGTCAAACTGACGATACATGGCGATCTGTCTCATCTATGATTTCTATGTACGAACTATGTTTTGCTTGGCAATCAACATGTTTAAATATTGACGCGAACATGTAGTTTCTGTATGGGTATGTCCAACGAGTAATTTCCTGCACTTTGAACCAAACCAAATCTGGAAAATTCGATTTGTGTTGCAATTATACATCTGGTATACCTCAAGCTTTCCATTTGTTGGATATGTCTCGCCACACATCCACTATGGTGATACATTTTCCAACTTATGACACTTTAGTACATATTTTGCATAATGTAATAACGATTTTAGTCATTAAATTTCTAACATCTTATCAAAGTTTAATATGATTAAACTATCTCAACCTCCTGTCGCATGTCCACGTCTGACAATTGTCGCAAATTTTGGAATTCAATTCGGTGTAATTCTTCTCTTTTTATGTCAGTATTTAAAGGGGCATGGATAATTCGAACTTTAAAGTTTCGTCGACGTAACTTTGAAAGAAAGAGTAAGTTAGGTTGATAATTATGCGATATATTGACATAACGGCTCCATATGCATTGAAAAATACTTGTCAATGTCACAGCTATTTTCCAGCTGTTTTCAATGTTCGCATCGCAGTGAAACAATAGTTCTTTGCTTCTGCCACCACAGGAATAGACTAACAAGGAATGTTCTTTATTGTTCCAGGCCGCCCCCAACTTTCTGAATTTGATCCCTTGAATTAGTCTTTCTGTGAAATAACAGGCAACATACGAATTTTAGCATATTTACTGACCTCTGTTGAACCAGACGCGATGTAATAAAACGAGCATAATCTGCACTTTCAAACCACTAATTTCCTTGAAATATCTTACAACATATACGTATTTGAATGTTTTATAAACATGCTTTTCTCCATTCGTTCAGATTAGCCACAAGTCATGAAAATTGCAATTAGAACACATAACAGTACATTTTCAAAACAGCATCACTTTGCTCTAACAACATCAAATTAATTCACCAGCGCCCATCAACATAATAGAGGAACCTCTTAACCAGGAGTCTTTTCCTCTTTCCGAGGGGGTCGTTGTCTTTCCGGTCATTGTCTAGACAATGCGCAGTCAAGATATGGACTAGCAACATAATTACAATTCGTAGAGATAATGCTCAAGCGGCAACAAAAGGGAGACGTGCAAGTGGGTTTCAATTTTAGGTGACGTTTCGTGTAAGGCATTACATCGTTGGCTGCTATTCGTTACTATAATTATGTTCGACCATTTTATAAACATCGGTTTGATTAAACGTAATACCTTCATCAGACGCTTTCTCGTGAGTTGGTAAACCGTGACATGTATATCATTGTCCCGGTGGATCTTATCCAATATCCATAGTATGGGCGTGATCTCCAACTGAAAACAAAGGGGCGGAGACAATGGAATTTTAATGGCTTCTGCTATATACAGCTATCGTGGTAGCATGTCAATGATATGCACAATATCGAACTTCTAGCGGATTGTATGTTGAGCTTAAACGAATTAATTGATTACTGATAGGCAAGCGAGAGTTCAGGATGGATTATGTAAGCCTCCTCTTAGGGCGTGGCTAGAGGTCCCGCCTGTGTTGGAGTGTCCACCATGGAATATCAGTGGCCCTACTGTAGACCGACGGATGGCCATGTCAATTTCTACAGCAGACATGCAGCCAGACAAACATTCAAATATATAGATACAAGATGATATCAGCTTCCCCGTTAGTATATCGCTTCAATTACAGACTTGAACTCCTAGTGCAGTGAGCACCTTCCACTTGAGTCACATTGTGACTCATTTTCCAGTTACTTTTGGGGCAAATTTTGTTGTTCAGCAAATGGATAAGTTATATCAAACTATTAACAAAGGGATTAATGTCACTACTATTATTCCACGACGATTATATCAACATTAAAGGGGTCTGTACACTAAATTCGGCCCTTTTTGGGACCATCTCGTATTATACTCAACATACTATATGAAACAAATGTATGAATTTTAGCCATGGGTGAGTGCAAAATACAATTGTGTGCTTCATGAACGAAGTAAACAAAAGTGGTAATTATAAAGAAAAATTACCACTGAGTGTCAAGTAGTCAGGGAACCCCCACCAAAACAGATTTTGCTTGGTTCAAAGAACATATGTTCCAAGTGTCTTGCCTTAGTCAGGGCAGTCATGATCTGTTTATTAAACCACTGGACAACTATAGTATGGGTAATGGATTATATATATCACGCCGAGTGTTGTGACACTTGGCTGGTGTATTTTATGACAAAACCAGCATTTTGAGAGACTTTATTGTATCAGTGATATGCCCTTAGGATAGTTCCAAACAATGGAAAACCAGGTTAATATTATTTTATGGCGGCTATTTTGATAAGATGTCCACCAAAGGGTCGTAACAGGCGAAATAGGATTTCAAACTTTGTAGGCTTTCCAAAAACATATAAATGACATAATTCCCACAACAAAATCTGAAGACACAATGAACCGAACTAAGATTCTTAATTGCCTATGCTGGAGATATCATATTCCAAGTTTCATCTGATTTGGAGACAAAAAAAAAGTTCGTGCAACGTACCACCCGCCAGACCAACAATACTGAACCGAACCTGGCAAATTTTGGCACACTACTTGCGCTCTTTATTCCGGTCACATCGACGTATGACACGACCTTTAATGTTTGACAGTTACGGAGGAGTTGTGGTCGCAACTCTTTGTTCCGTAGTAGTAACTTTGAAGGCAAGTAACTCTAGCATTTTTCAATGAATTTTCTAAATTCTTTCATTTATTGATCGGCTGATGATGTAAATGTTATATTCTAAGTTTCAACTGAATCGGAGACAAAACAAATTGGTGCCACCGACCACCCCCTCCACAGATCCACGATACTGAACCAAACCTGTCAGATTTGGGCGCACTACTTGCGCTCTTTATTCCGGTCCAATCGACTTATGGCACGACCTCTAATGTCTGACAGATGAGTTGTGGTCGCAATCAATTTTGTCCGTAATAGTAACATTGAAGGCACGTAACTCGGGCATTTCCAAAAGTATTTTCGAAATTATTTCAGTTTCTCTGAATTTTTGAGGGCCCACAGCTCTGGTATTTCTACTACGATTTAAAACATATTTTGTGGTATATGATCAGCTTTACTCAGTGAAAACCATACACCTAAATAGAAGAAATTCTGAACGAAAACAAAATCGTAAAATTTAGCCACCCCACCCCAATGTCAAAATATTTTATGGCCCCTGTCCAGTTGTCGTTTATGCACTGAACTGATAACGATCAAGACGACCGTGAAAACCAAATTCAGTTATCTGGAATGATACGGGAGAACAGCTGATTAAAATTAATTCGATGTTTGCCTATCTATGGGCGGTAACTCTGCAGGGAAAGGGCGGACACAAGTTTTGATGCCCGTAGTCAGTAGGGCATATCGAGGTATGCATATGGTCCAAATTTGGATGCCCTGCTCCTCATAATTTTCGAGTTAGTTAAATGACATTTTTTCTGTTAGATAAAGGGAGATAACTCCAGGAGGAAAGCGAGGAAAATATTCGTTATATGACGATTAGCTAGAACTCTTGAGCTCCAACATACGTACCAACTTTTAGTGTGCTACTCCGTATACTTTCCGAGTAGTAGTGGTTGCAATATTGTCCAGTATAATAATAACAAATAATCGTAAAAGGGAGATAACTCCCTCAAAACGGATTTGACCGAAATCACCCTTAGATGCTTACATTTGCTAGAGATTTCGCGTTCCTATTGCAATTAGTTTCTGAGTATTTCCAAATAAACGGAAAACGGCCCCAATAGAAAAACAATATACTTCCTTGGTTACACCATGCAAGTATAATAGGGAAAATCATGACCTGAACGAATCGCAGTTTATGGGCGGAAAATATGAAGCAGGGTGATTATATTTTGTCATTAACATGTGATCTGAAGTGTTTGGAAGTGACTCCACCCCTGCCTCGAAATTCCGTGACGGGATTGAGAAATTGTCAATCCCGGCCCAAAATGCGAATTTTGAGGGCCCGTAACTCAGTTATTTTTCAATGGATTTTAAAATTGTTCTAGTTGTGTGATCAGCTGCTCATCTAGATTGTATTTTATTAATTTCATCTGATTCTGACACAAATAACACTTCGGTTATTGGAAAGCATATAGGCCAAAATTCAAACTTTGAGGACCCAAATCCGCTATTTTTCGACGGAATTACGATATGTTTTCAGTTTCGTGATCAGATTGTGTGGTAGATATTATATTCCAAGTTTCATCGGATTCGGAGACGAATAACATTTGGTTATTAGAAAACATATGGGTCCGAATATCAAACTGCCCAATTCTCCGCCATTTTCCAACGGATTTACGACCTGTTTTCAGTTTCGTGATCAGCTTGTGTGGTATATATTATAGTTCAAGTTTCATCTGATTCGAAGACCAATAACATTTGGTTATTAGCAAGCATATGGGTCCGAATTTCAAACTTCGATAGCCCGATTCTCCGCCATTTTTTCAAGGGATTTACGATCTGTTTTCAGTTTCGTGATCAGCTTGTACGGTAGATGTTATATTCTAAGTTTCATCTGATTCGGAGACTAAATAAAAGTTGGCACCATGAAACACCCCTCCCCAGAACCGCAATACTGAATCAACACTGGCAATATTTGGCACACACCGAGCACTATTTATTCTGGATGCTTAGAAGTGTGTCACTATCTCCAATGGTTGTCCGTTTTTATAGGAGATACGGCGGCAAGCCGATTCCCCCAAAAATAACATTTTTGAGGGCCCACCACTCTGATATTTCTACTCAGATTTCAAAATGCTGTCGATGTATATGATCAGCTTTACCCAGTGAAGCTATACACATAAATAGACGAGTTCCGTAACAAACAAAAATTTAAACAATTTTGCCCCCCACCCCATTGTGAAAGTATGAGATCGACCCTGTCCAGTTTTCGTTTTGGCACTGAACAGACAATGGCCACGACGACTCTGAAAACCAAATTAAGTTATCTGGAATGATAGGAGAGACAGCAGAGTACAATTAATTCGAGGTTTGCCTCCGCAGGGAAAGAGCGGACACAAGTGTTGATGCCCGTGGTGAGTATTGCATAGCGAGGTGTTCACGTTGTGCAAATTTGGATGCCCTGCTCCTCGTAATTTCCGAGATATAAAAATGACATTTCTTCAGATAGAGGGAGATAACTCCAGGAGGAAAGCGAGGACAATATTCGTTATATGACGATTAGTTAGAACTCGTTAGCCCAACATACGTACAAACGTTTAGTGTGCTACTCCACATACTTTTCGAGTAATAGTGGTTTAAAAATTGTCCAGTATAATAATAATAGAGAAAAATAATCGTAAAATGGAGATAACTCCCTCAAAAAGCATTTGGCCGAAATCGCGATGCATTCAATTTTAGTAGCCCGTAGATGCCTACATTAGCTAGAGATTTCGCTTCCTGCTGCCGTTAGTTTCTGAGTATTTCCAAATAAACGGAAAACTGCCTCAATAGAAAAACAATATACTTCCTTGGTTACACCATGGAAGTATAATAATAGTTAAAATCTTGAGATGAAAGAATCCCAGTTTAGGAACATAAAATGTTAAGTTGTGTGACTATATGTTATCCTGGCTTGTGTATTTTCATCTGAAGTGCATGGGAGTGACCCCACCCCTGCGTCGAAACTGGGTGACGTGATTAGCAAATTGTAAACCCGGCTCAAAATGCGAACTGCCCGTAACTTCGTTATTTTCCAATGGATTTTAAAATTGTGTTCAGTTTTGTGATCTGATGCTATCAGAAATGGTATTGTAAATTTCATCTCATTCGGAGACGAATAGCATTTTGGTTATTGGCAAGCATATGTGCCCAATTTTAAACTTTGATGGACCAAATCTCCGACATTTTCCAACGGATTAACGATCTGTTTTCAGTTTCGTGATCAGCTTGTATGATATATGTTATATTCCAAGTTTCGTCTGATTCTGATCTTGGGACCACCCCTCCCCAGACCCATAATACTGAACCAAACCTGGCAGATTTTGGCGCACCACTTGCGCTCTTTTTCCCGGTTACATCAGCGTGTGACACGGCCTTGTCTGACAATTTCAGAGGAGTTGTGGTCCAAGCAGATTAACCCAAAAAAACGCGAATTTTCAGGACCAATAACTCTGGTGTTTCTAATCGGATTATAATTTTTATTTTTTTTGCTGTATGATCAACTTTACGCATGGAATCCGCATACCCATATAGACTATTTTCGTTAAGGATTTTCTTCTTCGAAAATGTTACCCCCAATGTAAAAATATAAGACCGACGCTGTTCAGTTTTCGTTCTCGCACTGAACTGACAACGACCAAGAGTACTGCGAAAACCGAATTCAGTTATCTACAATGATAAGAAAGAACAGCTGAGTACAATCGATTTAAGGTTTGCCTATCTATGGGCCAACCCAAATCAGTCGTCGTGGAACATTCTCCTATTTATATAAACGTCATAAAATAAAAAGGGCATGCAGGCCTATAATGAATTTATAAATGGTCTAATCACTCTACTGGATCAAATTATCGGACCCTAGCTCCCCGTCAGAGGCGAACAGTTTTTGATACTGGTCAGTTGAACAACGTATCTATGAAGTTTTAATTTTTTTAAGAAAACTAAAATCACTTGACCCACATCTCTACAATATAACCATGCTTGATTAAGCCTTATTTTGATACGGTGCGATGTGCATCACCGTGACAGTCACAACATTATCTACGTCTATCTCAAAGCTTTATTTTCCAACTGATGCACAGCAGTTGATACCGCATGGTTCTATAGAGACTATACTGTGCGAAAGGAAATAACATAATATTTAATATGGATTTAATTTTTATCACAAGTCTGCATAGTACATACGTGCATCTGATAATCCATATATACCCAGTGTATCACAAGTCTGCATAGTACATACGTGCATATGATAATCCATATATATCCCAGTGCATTCCATGCGTAAAGTTGTCTGACAATTTCAGAGGAGTTGTGGTCAAGTGATTTTAGTTTACTTAAAAAAATTAAAACTTCATAGATACGTTATTCAATCATATAATCACATTAGTGTTACTATACTACACATACTCATTTATATATTTAAATAGTTGTGGACACCATTGAAATGAACTCGAAAGATGTAAAACCACAACCACGTATAGGCTGCTGATTTCAGAAAACAAAAACAACACTTGGCTGCATGTTGGGTTGACATAACTATCTCAGAATATATTGCCACGTTTTCACTTAATTCATCCAGTATTTATTTTCAATACCTCCCTTTCAAGCATTGCAACATCGCCGATTTTACTAATAATTATCGCTTTACATATGAATAATGGTGTTGCGATTTGTTTGCTTGCAAGTATTTACAAGAAAACCATAATCAGAAATGGTAACGCCCTCAAGATCATATTATCAGCCATAAATATAAATTATAATATGAAATATATTGGTTACACGAATGCACCGCCTCAGAATTCCGTTAAAACAACTAATCCTTCAAATTATTACAAAAAACTACGGCTTATTACTGCATGTGTCTCATTCACCACACCAGAAAGCTTCTAACTGCGGATCAAAAATCGGAGGCATTGTGTTCCAGCCATTGTTCATACCTAAACATCGAAAGCAATTAACGCGGTCATAATAGTTACATACTGCAACTATAAGACATCCAGCGAACACACACCCGAAAACCCGAAATGTGTTGTCCTTCGAGAAATCCCATCGCTATAGCTCAATTTGACATGGCCAGATTAGTCTTCCTACAATATCCTAAAACAATAAAGCTTCTCAAATCATCGGCATAGTCAACGGAACTTTCACAAACTTGGACATCAACACTTTCTAATCGCTCTACATAAGCATAGTCAGACCTATCATCGAATACTGTAACTCTGAATGGAGCCCACATCACAAATATCAAGGCACTGTGTTAGAGAAATACAAAGAAAAGCAACGAAACTAGTTCGTCAAGTCAAAACTCAATCTGATGTCTTTAAAATATCGAATATTTAGAGGAGATCTAATCGAGATATATAAACTGTTGAATGGTCATTACAATATCAATGTCTGTGGCCTATTAGAAAGACATTCATCAGGAAGAACAAGAGGACATAATAAAAAGCTATAGATGCCAATTGTTAACAAGGCCATAGGCAAATATTTCTTCACGCAGAGGATGGTAATTAGCTGGAACTCTCTGTCAGACTTCGCTGTTGAGGCTCCAACACTCGATTAATTCAAAATATACATAGACTCATTCTTCTATTATATAAAATACGAATTCGACGACAAGTAATATGTTCAAGTGACTCACAAGTAAATATCGAATGACGATACATATATTTGTAAATAAGCATTGCAAATAATGCTATTGGGATGAAAAGTCGCAAAACGTGTTCCGTATTATGATGATGATGATGATATGATTGATAGAACAAACCACTATTATGATGACTGTGTCGTTATTTGTTTAAAATACGTACCAATTGACATATACACTCCCGTTCCCTAATTAAAATTAAATCAACATATTTCGACAATTTTATGGGACCTCCGCGAATTCGAGACCTCCGCATATATACGTCCGCAAATAGCGACCTACTGCGAATATTCACAACCGGAAAAAACCCATTATCTATTTATAAAATGCCCAGCGAACCACAGCTTTCTAAAATCTGTACAACAGTATACACCCGAGGGGCGTTAATAATTCAGTCCAATCTTCCATAATGTATGAAAATCAATAACATGTTTAAAGCCCTCTTGTGGTTTGGCATAAACTCAGAAGTCATACCATTTTTCACTCAGTTTATAAAATTCGCGCGCGACAGGATTTGTCCATTCATGTCTGCTGAAGTTATGGCAGTTAGATAGAAATACAAATTATCCGTGTATCTCCGTCGTCAGGTGGGATATGAATGATATTTGGTAAGACATCTTATGAATTAAGCTACCTCAGAAATCTAATGAACCTCAATGTAAAGCCACCTCTGCGGGAGTAATATGCGCGGTTTTTGAAAATAATTTGAATTTTATACTCGAGATCAAGTTGGAAATGTTGACGGAAGTCAATCTCCCATCGTCGACCCCATAACTAAAGAGTTGGCGCTGGACCAAAGTTTTCACTTTCCAAAATGTTTGCCAATTAAATTTTTGTTATGCCAGATTTGAAAATGATATGGCAAATTTAAATCAGTGCATAATTATGGAAATTGAAGGACATTCTCATGTAATTCTCATTTAATTAACTGCAATCCACACCAGATGACTAGATAGTTCACATTACATAATTAACCATTACTACACGAAATGATCTTTTGTTAGTAGTTATCCCATAGGAAATGCTCACATAATAAGTTCGACACACGACCGCATTTATTCTCTAAATCTTTCCCTCAATAAATAACACTCCTGTACTTTTATTTATATGTCGTCTGCTTTTATCACTTTAACATCCCACAAAATCAATAATAGATCATTCCGATGTACACTTTTTAACTAACTGGGATAATCCATTTAACATAGACAGGTTTAAAACCAAGCGGTAGCGTGAACCCTTCCTAACTACCAGCCTGTGATGGGTGAATCTATCCCAGTGTGGACCCCCTAACGACCGTCATATGATGGGTGAATATATCCTATCGTGGACCCATAACGACCGCCATGTGATGGTGAATCAATCCTATCGTGGACCCACTAACGACCGTCATGTGATGGGTGAATCTATCCTATCGTGGACCCCTGACTACCGGCCTGTAATGAGTGAATCTATCCTATCGTGGGCCACCTAACGACCGTCATGTGATGGGTGAATATATCCTATCGTGAAATCCCTAACGACCGTCATGTGATGGGTGAATCTATCCTATCGTGGACCCCCTAACGTCCGTCATGTGATGGGTGAATATATCCTATTGTGAACCCCCCTAACGATCGTCATGTGATGGGTGAATCTATCCCAGCGTGGACCCATAACGACCGTCATGTGATGGGTGAATCTATTCCAGCGTGGACCCCCCTAACTACCGGCCTGTGATGGGTGAATCTATCCTATCATGGACCCCCTAACTACCGCCCTGTGATGGGTTAATCTAGCCCAAGGTGGACCCCCTAACTACCGCCCTATGATGGGTGAATCTAGCCCATCGTGGACCCCCTTACTACCGCTCTACGATGGGTGAATCTATAATATCGTGGACCCCTTAACTACCGTCCTGTGATGGGTGAATCTATCCCATCGTGGACCCCTGGCTAACGCCCTGTGATGGGTGAATCTATCCTATCGTGGACCCGCTAATTACCTTCCTGTGATGGGTGAATCTATCCTATCGTGGACCCCTGACTACCGCCCTGTGAAGGTTGAATCTATCATATCGTGGACCCCTGACTACCGCCCTGGGATGGGTGAATATATCCTAGCGTGGACCCCCTGACTACCGCCCTATGATGGGTTAATCTATACTATCGTGGACCCTCTAACGACCGTCCTGTGATGGGTGAATCTATCCTATCGTGAACCCCCCTAACTACCGTCCTGTGATGGTGGGCGACTCTATCCTATCGTGGACCCCCTAACTACCGTCATGTGATGGGTGAATCTATCCTGCCGTGAACCAATGACTACCGGCCTGTGATGGGTAAATCTATCCTATCGTGGACCCCCTAACGATCGGCCTGTGATGGGTGAATATATCCTATCGTGGACCTCTGACTACCGGCCTGTGATGGGTGAATCTATCCCAGCGTGGACCCCTAACGACCGTCATGTGATGGGTGAATCTATCCTATCGTGGACCCCCTAACTACCGTCATGTGATTGGTGAATATATCCTATCGTGGACCACCTAATTACCGGCCTGTGATGGGTGAATCTATCCCAGCATGGACTCCCTAACGACCGTCATGTGATGGGGGAATCTATCCTATCGTTGAGCCCCTAACTATTGTCCTGTGATGGTGGGCGAATCTATCCTATCGTGGACCCCCTAACTACCGTCATGTGATTGGTGAATATATCCTATCGTGGACCCCCTAACTACCGGCCTGTGATGGGTGAATCTATCCCAGCGTGGACCCCCTAACGACCGTCATGTGATGGGTGAGTATATCATATCGTGGACCCCCTAACGACCGGCCTGTGATGGGTGAATCTATCCTATCGTGGACCCCTGACTACCGGCCTGTGATGGGTGAATCTATCCCAGCGTGGACCCCCTAACGACCGTCCTGTGATGGGTGAATATATCCTATCGTGGACCCCCTAACGACCGTCATGTATTGGGTGAATATATCCTATCGTGAACCCCCCTAACTACCGTCCTGTGATGGTGAGTGAATCTATCCTATCGTGAACCCCCTAACTACCGTCATGTGATGGATAAATCTAGCCCATCGTGGGCCCTCTAACTACCGCCCTATGATGGGTTAATCTATCCTATCGTGGACCCCCTAACTACCGCCCTGTGATGGGTGAATCTATCCTATCGTGGACCCCCTAATTACCGTCATGCGATGGGTGAATGTAGAGAGAATTCATACACATATGGTGTATTTACATTTCAGATTCAGGTTACCCCATCTTGTTTAAATGGAGGAACATGGTACCCACAAACTGAAACGAGCCCTTCATTCTGCGATTGTGCATACGGCTTCACTGGAACAGCGTGTGAACGCCGATTCAAAGGTGAGTGGAGATTTTATCTGTTGCACAACAGCATATTTCCAATATAATATCATTTGATACAGGTTTTGTTCACTGAAATTGTTATGATTTATTCCCATAAATTGAGCCCTCAGACCTTGCAAATGTTTGCTCGATCGAGTCTTGTTGATTTTGCTAGGTACTTATACACTGAAATACTGATGGGTAATTAGCAGTAACGCAAACGGAAGGGCAGTCCTACTCTGCACCAAATTGGAATTTAATTCCGCGTAAACATCACGTATTTTCCACTAAATGTCTAGATTTACGGCATATATGGATCACGTATAAATATTCATAAAATTGATATATACGTGGGATTTACGGACATTTACTTGGATAATACGTGCACGTTCGATTGAAAAATACGTGGAATTTACGGGCCATTTATTTTCGAAATAACACATTTATGGATGCTCTTAAATTTAAAATATACGTGCAATTTACGTGCACTTATATTCGAAATAAAATTTATGAATGCATTAAATTTCACATATACGTGCTATTTACGTATACATTATATTCGAAATAACACATTTCTGGATGCAGTTATATCCACATCTACGTGCCATTTACGAGAAACTTAACATTTTCAAATGCTATGCATCTTTAAAATCAGCTTAATCCATTATAATTGACGGCATATCCATGTCATCCAGTCACATATAACCTTGGTAGATAATTGTAAGATATTTATCTGAAAATAGAGGGTAATATGTAAAGTTGGTACGATAAAATGATAAACAATATGACAACACTGCAAAGTGCTTATTCCATGGAAAATAAAAAGAGAAAATATAAATTATACGCATAAATATTTATAGATTTGTTCACCCTCACTTGAAATATATATTGGCAGACTATAGTGCATGCGTGTCTCGTGGTGGTCGGCTCTAAACTGTGTGTGAATGAAATCCTATATACAAATTGAATAAATTTCTACATTCCTAGAATTCGAAGTCACACAGCAAGGTTTACTCAAAATCTGCGTGGCGCCTATCTGATACTGACCGTTCTCCAAATATGTGTGGCGCCTTTGATTGTACATTGAAGTAGATTCTTCATACAGGCGTGCATGGTGGCAAATCAGCGGCAAGCTTAAGTCTTTTCAATTAATTTAAACGCCGCCGATAGTTATGAGACACGAGTTATATAACATGCGCTGTGGTCATTTAAAGCGGCGAATATGCTATTAGTTATTACAAATTGCTTTTGCCTCTTGGGATGTCATTATCTCGACGTTTACGTGCATATACGCAGTGTCTAATTCCAAGTTTAAAGATTTTCCGATTTTGAGAATAAAAGCGTCGTAAATGTCACGTATATTCGATACATGGAAAATACGTGAAATCACCGTATCTGCAAATATCACCTTTCACCCAGTGAGCTACCTGATTAAATTTTGATGCAACACCGGAATTCTCTTTGATATCGCAGAAAGTAGAAAATATTTTTCATATACATTTTAGGCACGCGGTATAGGCTTGGCCATGTGACATGATACTGCTGTGAGTGCTGTAGCAATTATATAGAAATAACTTTAATGGCTAAATGGTGACAACCAATGGTTTTATATATAGTATTCTGTGGATTGACAGCAATTGTTCCTCAATAATCTACATCACATTAAGGGGTGGTCCCAGGTCGAGATTATATGCTTTCTGTGACTTTTGGGAGCAGATATCACAAAAAAACCACAATTGAATTAATTACCCGAAAGAAAAATTCCATGATTGAAAGCGACAAAAAGCACAATCACACACAAAGTCACTTAAATCTGAAATTTTGAGTTGGAAACTTCACCTACAGTGAAATGCATAATTAACAGGTATTATAACTAACAAATATAATAACTGCATGTTTTGTCAATGTTATCAACTTCCATGTCAAAATATTCCAGGTTGTAAACTGGTGGAGTATGATCACCCTCTGGGGACCTCAATCTGCGTAGGCCTCAGACCTAATCTGGAAAATATGTTTATTATCAAATTGACAAGAATTATTAAGAATCAGGCATCAACTAAGAATTATATTACCTGCACCGCTATTTCAATGTTATAATCTTCCCTGACACAGCATCAAACACATCCCAGTTTTGAACTGGTGGAGTATGATCTCAACGGGCGTATAACTAGAATAGAGATTCATGGCATGATCTACTTTATTCTGCATCCCATTCAATCGCACAAGTGGGGTGTTCCACGTCACTTTAATTATATCTATACTAAATGCGCATTGATGAAACCTACATGGAGCCCCATCCTGAGAGAACGATGCACTGATGACTAGCTGTCCTCTGCTTGGGTCTATGGCAGGCTCCATACGGGAGTATTGATTCATGGACGATCTAATAAAGCATTGATATTAGATCACATACAACGTTTGAAGGCGCAAACTAAATGGTCTAAAACTGAAGTGAAACTCATTTGAACCTTCAAACTATATATGTCTTTGTAAGTTGGAATGAGGAATAAGATTGGTCTATAAATACTATAAAGCCTGGATATGGTGTGTCAGACATTTGCAGAATGAGATAACCAGATGGTGAATTTAGTGACGCTATCCCCACGGCGGACTAGCGTTACCAAATTCACACTCTGGGGACCTCATTCTGCTTAGGCCTCAACTGTTACGGAAGACCAGTACGATCAGATTGATGGTCCCCAGTTGAAGTGGATGATGCATTTTCTTTTATGAATTTCATATTCTGCAAACTAGGAGATATAGCAACTGAATAGAAGGGTAAAAGTAACTGAAAATAATGTTAATGTGAAACTATATACACTTCCCAGAAGATGATGTTTAAGCAGAATTGGGACCATAGGGGGTGAATTTGGTGAAGCTATCCCGCTGTGCGGGGTAGCATCACTAAAATCGCCCTCTGTGGACCTCATTCTGCAATTGTCAGACACACTATTTCAAGACTTATACGAGATACCTACTTACGTACACACCAGGGAGCTCAGTCGCTCAACAGTTAACCCTTCTATGACTGGAGCTTCCTGAATTTTTGCGAGCCGAAACGTAATGTGACATGCACTTAGTATGGAACATTGTCAGCAAACTGCAACTGATGATGATTCTGTCAAACATTTGGCATCTTTTCAACTCATTGGGAGTCAGTTTCCAAAAATGTCTAAATTCTAATTTTTGTCATAAAATAAAATCTTGCTGTTGAGTGGTACGTTCTAAAACTATTTTTAAAATTTCATTAAACCGCTCCAGGATCCAGCTTCCACCTCAA
This sequence comes from Siphonodentalium dalli, assembly GCA_032622095.1. NCBI lineage: Eukaryota > Metazoa > Mollusca > Scaphopoda > Gadilida > Siphonodentaliidae > Siphonodentalium > Siphonodentalium dalli. Next base: position 43,048,344 of record CP136066.1, read on the forward strand.
AATCCATGTCATTAGGACGAGGAGCAATTTGTCTGCGATAAATTGGAACATTGGTCGTCATTATGTTTAGCCTCGAATCTTCTTTAATATGCATAGCAGACATCCTACCCTTTCTTATGACCACCTTCATTATGAGGTGATATTTTATGACGTATAGGTTGTGAGCCATTGTATCTTTCACTGTTGTTATTTGACGAATAGAAAGGCCTTGCGGTCCGTCAGTCCGTCCTACGCGCGTTCTGACGATAACTTATGAATTAACTTATGAAATAACAAGGTGACATTTATGGATTGTATAGCGACACGATCTCGGTTCGACACCATATATACATAGGCGGCGACATAACAAATGGCACATCACCGAACAGTGATCCCGGGAATGCGGCCATTTTCGGATAAGTTCGGTACTTCCCGTTAACGACGGACATGCCACATTTATACCACGGGAACGCGGCCAATTTGAATTTTTGGACAGGTTTTCTGCCTCCCACTTTCGACAGGTTCTCTGCCTCTCAACTGTGATTCTTCGTTCTAAAAGACCATTTTGATTTATATAACCTATACATAGTCCGGGGAAATTTGTGAATTGCATATAATGCGAATATCGGGCATATACGGAGATATAAACGTAGCTGTTATGATGACGCAGGAATCTGTAAATTATAGTAATTCGTGCGCCCGCCGCGATCTCGGATGAATCCGGTACCTCTCGCTGAAAACAACGACACCTTCGATGATTGTATAAACAAAATAACCTGGCCACGACTGTGTGTGGAATTTAAAGTTGCACACTTTGTGATTTATAAGTGGACTCCATGGTGTAACCAATTCATGAGATTAAGGGTTCTCTGCAATTTTTATTTTTATTTATTTTGAACTGGCTAAAACTTCTCTGACGGCAGACTGTCTGTTCACCATTAGCATAATATAGGCAGGGTATTTTGATCAATTTGATTCACTTCATTTCAGCATGCCAAGGGGGAGCAAATTGAATTTTATATTAGCATGTCAATCTAGTTTGCAGGTTGTGGACGTAGCAGATTTAATTTAATGCCATGCTATTTTGTATACAGATTGCACAGAGGCGAGCGCTACAGGGACGTATACAGGCCACGACAAGCTCACAATTAAACCGGAGCTCTCCGCCAATCCTTTCGATGTGTGGTGCCAGTTTGATTACGGTGGCTATACCTTCTTGGAACGCAGAGGAGGATATGCTAGGGATGGCATTGGACAATATTTTAGGATTGAAACTGCATACGAATCTTTCAACCGTTCATGGCAACAATACAAAGACGGATTCGGATTGGCTGAATATGAATACTTCATAGGACTCCAGCACGCGCACGAGCTGACGTCACAAGGGGACTATAAGCTGAGCGTGGGTCAGGGTGATAACCAGTGTTATTACCATAATTTCTACATTGCCAACGAAACGTCAGGCTATGCCATATACTGGGACTCATTCGACCAATACACCTTACCTCTAGCAGACGGGTTCGGCCTCGGACTTGACGGCAGTGCGATTCATGGTATCCACGGGGCCGAGTTCAGTACAGCTGATGGAGGGCCGAATGCGGCATGCGCCGTGACGTCACAGTCTGGGTGGTGGTTCAACGTCGGGTGCTCAGGTGTCAATCTTCACAAGCAGAGGCTCGCGGGTGCACACGGCACGTGGCCGGACGCAAGTTTCACGGCGACCGTGGGCGTGTCCGACCATTACCTCATGGCGACACGGTTAACACCACCGTGATGACGACTTTACAGTAGGAAGATGTCACATCTGATTTAACCCCTTCTATTCTAAATGGATTCTCCCATTCAGTTATAAAAGTATACATTGGAAATGTCTATTATTCATTTGGAGGGATGTTAAGGTGATAAATGCAGAAGACAGATAAATAAAAGTGCACAAGGAGCCCTATTTATTGAGGGAAATGTTTAGATAATAAGTTCAACAAATCATCTATTGGATGCTTCAATGGTCAGACATCAAAACTCAAAAGGGGCATTTTTTTCAGTTCTCAAACTTTGGTCTGACGCCTGAAATTCAAAAGAAAAAATAGCTTGTATAATCCACATTTTTACATAACGGCGGATATTAAAGATCAATCCAAAAATTGTTTTTTGTGGGGTATTTGTGAGACATATACGCTACGAATTTTTTCATGTTTTTGTCTCTTGGTAAGCGGACATGGTTTAGAACATTTTCACCAATTTGGTGTTAAGCCAGGTGTGACACCTTTAAAGTTGCTGCCGCCAACATCTTCTTAGAATATGTAGTGCCGTGTTTCTGACAACAGTTCGTGTGTTTGTTTTGTAGTTTGACACCGCTTATAGTTATAACTTACAGTTGCGAAAATGTCCGGACGTGATTACTTCAATTGTAAAACAATTGACGCCACAGTGACGTCGAGTTGATCGATCTGCTGCTGTCCTCAACATCTTTAACGGGTTTCACAAACGGGGGAGGTGGGGGGGGGGGGGGCACTAATTCTCCCCGACTGGGTGGATGTATATATGCATTGATCACCCCTCCCTTGGTGCCACCCTGGCTGTAAATTTGATCGACACCTTATGACAATGAACCCACCAACTATACGTTTTAACTGAACTTTACTTTGTAAAGTTTGTGCTATTGCCGTGGGTTGGAGTCCGTCGTCCGTCCGTCCGTCCTTTCTCCTTTATCAACCTACAGGCCGCATCCCTCAACCGATCATCACCAAACATCATACGGATCTTCGGGGTGACCTCTAGATTGCAGCCATTTGTTCTGAACTTCGTTAAAAAACATGTCCACCAGCAGCCATCTTGGATTTTTACTCTTTGCGTGAGTAAATCATTTGGCTCATCCTACAGACCACATCCTCATCTGATCACCACTCAACTTCATATGGTTCTTCGGTGTGACCTCCAGATTGGAACCATCAATTATTTCCGAAATTCGATAAAAAAAAACATGGCGGCCAGCAGCCATCTTTGATTTTACTCTTTGCATGACTAAATCATTCGCCACATCATACAGGCCACATCCCTCACCCGATCAACACCAAACTTCATACGGATCGTCGGTGACCTCTATATTGGAGCCATCGAATTTTTCTGAAATTCTTTAAAAAGCATGGGCGCCAGCAGGCATGATTGTGAGATGAGAGCTATCAAATTTTAACGATTTTCGCCGGCAGCGATCTTAGATTTTACTCTTTGTGACTAAATCCTGTGGCACACCTTACAGGTCACATCTCTCATCCGATCGTCACCAAATGGATATTCGGGGTGACAATCATGTCCATCTTGGATTTCAAATTTGAATCTATAGTGGCACAGCCCGCAGTCCGCATTTATTGGAGAATTGTTTTTGAAAATTTGCAGACATGTTTAGGATCACCTCTAGATGGGAGCAATAGATTTGAAAAACAAAATTATGAAAAACATGGCCGCCAGCGGCCGACTTTGATTTTACTCTTTACATGACTAAATCCTTCGGCACACACTACAGGCGCCACATTCCTCATCCGATCGCTACCAAATTTCATATGGATCTTTGGGGTGACCTCTAGATTGGAGCCATCGATACACCCTGCAGCCTACATGTATTTGTGAAATAGTTGAATAATTTCCTTTAGACAATGCAAGACCTTTACTGTAACTTTTTTGCTTTCCTTCTCCTTTATCATTCTATTCATTGCTGAGCAAACAATAAACTCCTTACCAAGTTGAGCTACATTGTCACTGACACTTTCATCTCATGTTATTGTTGCCTGTTATTTGATTGTTTTTTTTATAATAAAATATAGTTTTCTTTGTTTCTCTTGAATTTTACAGAGATATACTTCCATTATCCCTGGCTATACGAAATCCCACTCAGGTATAAAAGCTGACGACTGACACACAAAAAAATCCCCAGATAATACAAATGGATTCTCCCACTCAGTTATACAAGTGTACATTGGAATGGTCTATTACTCATTTGGAGGGGTGTTAGGTAATAAAGCTGATGGCAGCAGAAAAACAGATAATACAATAGCAAAATTATTCATATTCATTATATTGTCGTTTGTTGAACTTCTTATCTGAACATTTCGTAAGGGAACTATTCATGTGTATTTAATAAAGACCGGGTTAACGGTATATATACAGGCAAATGTTTTGGCATAAATGTTCAAAATACGAAGCAACCGCGTTCACGGACATTGTGGTAACTAAATTATTGCAACGTTTGCCCAAGTAAAGTATAGACGTATTCACCAAGAGATGGAACATTGGTCGATGACTATATATAATTGAGTATACAGGGTGTGGGACATTTACCGTTGCGTGTGTCACCAAGAGAGTGCTAATTGTGTGGTTTGAGAACAATGGAAAACAAAATGCTGACATTATCACTTTCATGACCGCAGCTTCTTGAAATTTTGCGAAAACCCTGTGTCAATGCATTCTCTTATATATGCAAGTCGCCCATATATACGAAAATGCATTGGCATAGCAATCTTTACCTTAATTGATTGTGTAAGCCAGTGCATTCTCTGATATATCCGAGGCTTGCTGTTGGATACTCACATATATAAGAGAATGCACGGGCCCATGGTCTTTAATGCTGCACCAGCGCAGCTCCCGCCATGAAAGGGTTAATAACCACATCGATCGTGGCCCGTCAGCAGCCAATCCTCAAACAATGTTCTTTATCTCAATGGTATTCACATACCACCCCATTATGTGTTATACTTAAAGATAAAACATGGCTTTGACGTCACTCCATTGTTCACCGAGTCCAGTTTGTTTGGATAACGGATGGCTATTGTCTGGATCGTAGGTCGAGAACGTTCCATCCGCTGAAATAATTTAGTTTTTAGCCATTATCATATACTTATGTTATTGTCTCTAGATTGCAGCCGAGTTCGTTCCATTTTCTGAATAATGTAGTAGCCATTATCATTCACTTAATATCATCTATTATTGAGCCCAATAAATGAGACAAGTGATGAGAAGTTTGTTCGGAAAACATATAAAAACGTGCCAAACATAGTCCTGCGATGATTTGAATCTAAAGGCAGGCCACTCAGTGACGAACAAGACACACGTTAAGGCACACGAGACGTCCATTGACTAAATAGCTTCCTGAAATATTTCAAAAACCCCGTGCCAATACAGAATACATTGGCCTAACAATATTTACCGTGACCTTGTAAGTCAGTGCTAATTTAGAGTTTAGATTCCGAAGTGAAATTACAAATCAAGCACCCACAGCGTTGTCCGCATATATTTCTACAATTAGAGTACGTCACAAACGATATGACTACAATCATGTAACTTTTAAACAATTTGTTGCAGGCGAGCTAGAAACGCTTTCATCCACTGATGATGAATTGAAAAATCTGGCAGGTTGAATTTATGTTTTTAACCCTTTACCCAACAGAACGGCCCTGTGCCAATGCATTCTCTTATATATGCGAGTCGAACATAGGTCGCCTCGCATATATAAGAGAATGCTTTGGCTTAACACATATTGAAAATGATAAAATTGTCAAAGAATGTAGAAAAATATTATAAAAAATGTTGAAAAATGTAAGTAACAATTCTAAAATTGTTAAAGAATGTAAGAAAAAATGGTAAAAAGAGTTAAAAAAGATTTTTTTTAGGCCAATGCATTCTCTTATATATGCGAGGCGACCTAGGTCGACTCGCATATATAAGAGAATGCATTGGCACAGGGCATAACTGTAACCATCACAATGTGGTCAATGAACCGGTTCCAATGATATCCATATTTGTATGGTTTTATTGAGACAGACAGAAGATATTTTATGCTGTTGAAGCTTTATTTGGGCGTTTTTGGCCGCTTTGTTGGGTAAAGGGTTAAATGTATTATTATTATTATTATGAAATATACGAGTTGAAGACCTCGCTAAGAGATTGGATACGTTGGATCGAATATCGGCAGAGCCATTTGGATTATAGTGCCTATGTTAGCTGGGTTAATCAGACAATTTTGTGGACCTAAAAAAACACCAAGAGTAGCTTTTCACAAATATCAACCAGTACCAATACCTCTAAAATTCAGATTACAAATGGTTCTGTTCCGACTACCAATGTGGAGAATCATCTCCCTATGCAAAAACCATCAACAATAATTATGTCACGTACTGTATACAATTTCTGTGCAACTTGTTTTGCAAAAGACAAAATGCAGCTCCAACACCCAAAAAGTTCTCTGGAGACAATTGATCGATTTATCAGAAAAAAATGTTTCGCCAATATTATGCAAGCATATTTGGTATCAGGTTTTTCACACCTTGTAAAACAAGAATTTCAAGAACGACAAAATATATGATCCTGAGTATAATGCAGTAAATGCAATGAATTCTAAGTCTAGGTATACATACAATGCATTTAGTCCCACTTTATGTGATTAGAGTAGTGACCCAGAATTCAATTGTAGTGATTTTAAACAACAATTAACTACGTCTACTGGAACTCCAGTCAATTCTCTCTGATTGAGAAAATAATTTGGAGGTTTGTCTTAAAACTACAAACAAAATTGAAGTATTGTTCAATAAATCATTTCATGGGGTAGAACATGAAGTAAATAAACAGGTTGACACCTTGGTAGACATGTGGCAGAACTGTCCAGTAATTTGCCCAGACTTGGACTCAAATATCCAACCAGCAAGATGTCCTGTTTATAAAGTATATATTGATCAAATCCAACTACTGCAGACATATGTGACCCGCCATATCAAATCCAGTCATAAGTCGGGATTTTTTTTTACCCTGTGCCAATGCATTCTCTTATATATGCGAGTCGACCATAGGTCGCCTCGCATATATAAGAGAATGCATTGGCCTAACAATTTTTTACAATTTTAATAATTTTTTCTTGTATTCTTTAACAATTTTATAATTTCACCCATACACAGCCCCAGACAAACATGAGCAGACGACACTCTTCTATATGCTTCTATATATGTGTGGGGCTCCCTGCAGGGTAATGGATGTTTTTTTATTTTATGTTCTAAAAATTGTAAGAAACATTTATTTAAAAAAAAATTATAAAAAATTGTTAGGCCAATGCATACTCTTATATATGGGAGTCGACCATATATAAGAGAATGCATTGACACAGGGTAAAAAAAATCCCGACTTACGACTGGATTTGATATGGCGGGTCACATATACACTCTGTGATATAAGGAATATGTAATGGTTTTTTGAAGGATACAATAGGGGTTTCATGTAGAATAAGCTGATTTATATTAACTTTCACTGTGATGGACTTTTCCCTCACTTAATATACTATAAATTTATACTCAAGTCTTTAAGACAATTTTATTGTGTAATAATCTGTGTCCTAAGAGTGACTAAAAAGTTATTAGATATGCTACGATTCCAGCAAGATGTCCTGTTTATAAAATATATATTGATCAAACCAAGCTATCTGAGTAGTATTTGTCTGACACAATTGTCAGCCTTCCATAAAATGTTTATATTGAGGCCAGCCGGTGAATTACTGGATCAGGTCTCTCCAGATTGGGGAGATCTGATCCATCGGCTTCCCTCAATATAAACATTTGGAAGGTTGACAATTGTGTCAGGCACCTGGCGGCACTTGGGTTTGCGGCTCGGCACCTGGACGTTTCAGCACCTTGGTTACTCTACTTCGAAATTGCTTTACTCCTCTTTGAGGCTCTTTCCGTAAACCGATTCCCATCATGCGACCAGCAAACGGACCGGACAATAGCTGCACAAAATTAATGCTGGATGTGCTAATTTATCCAACATTTGAACGTTTTATTTTCCAACATAAAATTAACTCTACGAACTGTATTAAAGTATATACGGGCACACGTAGGCCTGCATGCAGTTAAGGGCGTGTGTATACTCCATTGTCAGATAGCAAAACAGTTGTCACCTTTGTTTTCGTGAGATACGGTGATTTGTCACCGCTCTTGAGCTGGAATGTCACTCTAGGGCGTGGCGGCCCTCGGGTGACATTCCAGGTCTCGAGCGGGCGACAAATCCCCGTGTCTCACTCAATCGCGGGCGACAACTGTATAATGTATCAATTTAAATCTTTCTAATAACCAGCTGGTCTCACAATGTCGTCACCGTCACTTAATGTATAGTGCATGGCCAAACGCCAAAAGTGGTCGGGTAACCCTACCCACGGTAGAACAAGTTGTTTTTAAGGAGAAATATATACTTTTCACGAAAATTATAGTGAACAATAACCGAATCGGTGGTGGCTATTGTCAAATGGACGATGAACGTTACCCACCAGTCACTTTTTCCAGAAATTAACGATTTTGGTGAGGCGAGCTCTATGGCTAAGTCGTAACTTTTTGCCATCATTATTGGTGTCAAAATTACTACACCATACCATACTCTACTTAATAGGAAAAAGTGTTGGTTAATTTGGATTTTTCTGCCATTTGGAACCGAAACAGTTATTTTTTTTTTATGAAAAATCGCTCTTTTACACAGAAATATTGTTTTTCATACAATAGCATTCACCCGGATTTGCGATAATGTCGAAATATTTAATCCATATGGTGTAGTAATCTGGTAAGAATGTGTAGAAAGAAGTTGACAGAAATTTTGAACGGTTTGCGAGATACTGGATCTTAGCTACCCCTCCCCCAAAACGTTTTTGGTCGAAAAATTGAATTTTTTTGATAACGATTTTACAACATTTTCTAATTAGGACCTTCTTAATGGGACCCAATATGAATTGTGTACTGAAAGGTTGGTCCAGAGATAACTTTTAATTGATTGCATATGTGTTCAGCCTCCCAGATCCCCAGTTACAACACCATATTTAATTGTTAACAGGCAATTCTGCATGCATTAACATCGATTTTGTAGTAGCAAATATTTGTTTTTAACAACATGTGACAAACTATATAATGCATATTCACGGCAATTGATCAAAAAACGACTGAGAAAAACTCCGGACAAATTTGTGTCCACGGACCGGACGGACCGACGAACGACGGACGGACGACGGACGGACGGACAAGCTGTTTCCAGTATACCCCCCTAACTACGTTACGGGGGTATAATAAGTATGACATATGTATACATGTGTCATGCTTATTAATTATGTATTTTAGTTAGAGAGACTTGGAGGGAAATCTTTGAACAATTAGTTGTTTTTCCCGTCGATGGCTTGTTATCACCATGACAGCACCAAGAGTACACATCAAAGCAGTCTACCCTAATCACTAATAGCATTTAAAGTCGTGCTATAATTGATCATTACAAGATTTCGTACAGCGGAAGATCTCTTGAAACTGTTGAGCACTCAATTAGAGATTCTATATAACCACAACACGCTGGTTTACTTATAATATGTGGTCTTAATTGTCTTTGCAACGGAATTAAAGCTTAATTGAGGACGTCATGACAATTCAGAATCCCTAAGTATTCCACGTTCCCAATAACTTATACAGCACATGAGAAGTAAACACACTTTCAATCTATATTACTTATCGAAATAGAAAACTCAAATATTCTACGGCGACAGGATTATCATTTGGTGATTTATTTATGCTTCACGTGTGTAGGTATATCGAATTTTACAGGACGCTGTGCGATTTGTTTTATTCTCTAGCAATAAGACGTTAGTGATTTAACAAAGGACACCACCCACACGCGCGTGTCTAGTAAATTTAATGGTTATTCTCAAAACCAATAATGGTATACAGAGATACAATACTTGGACAGCTGGAAAGCTGATCATGTGCAACGTACAGGTGCATATATGTTTAAAGGCACGGGCGGAGTTCGTTGCAGAAATATTCATATTTGTTCAAATCGCCATCAACAGAAGGAACATTAAAATATATATAGTTTTGTTCATATGCCAAACATAATCAGCGCGGAAATAGTATATTGTCGTCAAGACGTACGATGGTGTGCGTAAACAAGAAACTGCTCGTGTTACAGAAGTTTTGCTTCTGTTTACATAACACAGCGCAATTATATTGGTTAATCACACACAAATGATGTAAACGCTCTTTATTATTTCCATATAAGGAAAACTGTAACAAATAACGCTCTTTATGTTTACCATATCCGGATCTAAACAAAAGCCAGGTTCTGTAACGTTTTTTTGCTCTTGTTTACATAACAACGGAAAAACATTTGACAATAACATACTGTTTATGCCATATTTCTGATTTGTATAAGAACAAAGTGTGTGTATATATTACTGTTCTTTCTGTTTATGGTGGTTTTTGACGGAGCTGAATATTTTAACAGCATACCCACCGCCAACGCCGCCCGTATCTTTAACACATTTCATAATGCCAAGAGCAGGGCCGGGAACATACATGTACGTCATAATTTGCTGGAAAATGACGTCAACATGTCTCAAATCGAAGTGAATATTCATTGATTTGTTCGCCTAAATACCAACATATTCTTGATCGTACGAATAGGTTCATAGTTTCTGAATTTTGAACGCTAAACTCTCCTTAAAACAAATCTGTTTGATATGCTGTCCTTGCAGTAGCCGAGGTGAGTACAGCAATGCCCTAAATAATCGACTCCTTAACCACAGCAGAATTATGGGTAACTTTTCAGGATTTAGTCGGAAATATGGCTTGTTGCCATTCACCGGAGAGCTCTCACTGTGGTTAAGAAGTCGATTAATTAGAGCATTACTGTACTTCTCTCATGATAGCGGCAACCCTTCTACAGAGAAAGCTCAGGTTTTGGAGAGAGAAAAAAAGAAGAAGATTAGACGTATATCCCCATTGAAGGATGTGAGTGTACCGAAAGGTATATTTCCATCTCTCATCGAGGGTACGCTTGTGTTTCGGGGGTTGGACCAAGAGGATGGATTTGAGTTCATAAAGACCCCTTATCCACTTTTCTTGTGATCTGACATAAAACGGCCCTTTTTCAGGGCCACCCAAAATCTGTTATAAGATGACTCTTGCATGTACATTTCACATGGGCCAGAGTGGCAGACAACGAGGGGGTGGGCCAGAGTCACAGGTCCCACTGCGCATGTCCGCTGGGACCGGGCACTCTGGCCCATGGGCCAGAGTGGCAGACAGCAAGAAGGGTGGACCAGAGTGACAGCCAATACTATTATCTACATACAATTTGGGAGGAAATCCGCCATAACAAATAAATGTTTTTAATTTCTGATGCTCCATCCTCATCCCTGACAACTTTGAATCATAGACCAGATTTCCAGTACTGTAGATGACTATATATATGTGGACATCGACGACAATTTTATTAAAATAATGTTTTGTGCCCCCATCGCTGACTTAATCATTCTTGAAACACGCAGTCAGATTCGCTATATAATCGAGATGGTTATATATAAGTTGATACGTATATAAATCGGCGACAAAAAGTTTTTATCATTTGTTGCACCGTTCCCGATCCCACCCCTGACATGGATGGCACATCTTAAGCATCTTTAAACCACACCATTAGATAACACATGTCACCGAGATGAATATACTTAAATTTGGTGGAAATCGATGACAAAACAGTTTTTATCGTATGTTGCACCCCCTCCCCATCACTGACATGGACGGCGGGACTTAAGCATCTTTAAAGAACAACATTGTTTTCACTATATCACAAAGATGACTAATCTAACTTTGGTCGATATCGATGATAAATAGGTTTTTTTTTTAATTTGTTGCGCCCTATCCCATCCCTGACATGGAGGGTGGGGCTGAAACATCTTTAAAGCACAAAATTATTTTCCCTATACCACGGAGATGACTACATCTAAGTTTGGTCGAAATCGACGACAAAAAGGTTTTTAACATTTGTTGCGACCTATCCCATCCCTGACATGGAGGGTGGAGCTGAAACATCTTTAAAGCACAAAATTATTTTCCCTATATCACGGAGATGACTACAATTAACAATAAGTTTTTATCATTCATTGCGCCCCTATCCCATCCCCTGACATGGAAGGCGGGTCTTAAATATCTTTAAACCACTCACATAAATAGTTTTTACAGATTTTTGCATTCCAACCCCCATCCCTGACACAGACGGATGCAGTGAGATATCTTTTAAACCATTATCTATATTATGGATATGACTACATATAAGTTTGGTGGAAATCGGCGACAAAAATATATTCATGGTGCCCCCATTATATAGTTCCTGACTCCGACAACGTCACTTAGAAATGTTAGACATGCAACAGTATCTTCCTCGTAAACATTTAACCCCCTTAGAACTCTTTGGAGCCCTCGGCCATCAAATTATATGGCAGACAAACAGACAGACAAACAAACATTCGCAAATATCAGATTGATTGATCTCCAATAATGAAAATTTGCGTGTTGAAACCATTGCTATGACAACAAAACTGTTACAGGGATTGTCAATAAACATCGCTGATAGTGTACTATGTTCAAATGAATGTGATTTTCTGAATATTGTTTGCAATGCTGTGAACTTTTCCAATGTTTACCGCCACGGTTTGATTAAACTTTGGTAGGATAAATTGTTTGTCTTGAAAACCGGGAAGTGTTATTTCAGAAAAAGTGAGCAAAAATTGCACAAACTATAATTTTCCGAGAAAATAAACCAACAAAAATTGCATGGCTATCAATGCTGAAACGCACGATCTCTGTGGCACATAAACAACGCGTGGAAATATGCAATGCAAAATTATATTGCGTTGGAATTCACAACAATGATAATATGATTGGCTGCGGACACACGTATTACAGTAGCGATGGCATAGCAGGTGTGACAATTAATTATGGTGGAGTTTGGTGACAATTGGTCAACATAATGTATATGCCATAGGGAGTCATGTCGCCCGCCGCATATTCACACAGTGAGTCGACTGACCAATTAACCCATATAACTTACATATAACTGATCGCAATGTTTGACTCACTTATAAATATGCTGAGAAATTACACGGGTGATTTCTTCTTAGTAAGAACAATCATGACTGTTGACAGAAACGAGGTCTTCATTAAGTTATCAAGTGGACTTGTCTGTTAGCATTAAAAATATAACACTGCGTGTTGGGTAAAGATCAACAGCGACAAGACATTCGGTCAGATAAATCATTGAGATGTCGATCTCGACGCTGATAGAGTTTGGAAAAGACTCATTGTGTGAATGTGCGGCGGGCGACATGGCTCGCTATGGCATATACATTATGGTGACCAATTGTCACCAAACTCCACCATAATTAATTGTCACACCTACTATGCCATCGCTACTGTGGTACGTGTGTCCGCAGCCATTGTGCGTGATATTGTACAACACGATCGATTTTCTTTTTTTTTAATGTTTTGGTGCAGCTTCTTTTTTTTTTTGCTATGGGAAATGTTTTGAATTTTGTAATTGCCATGACATAATTATAGTTAATGTTTGGCGTTCACTGCTCAAAGATAAAATTACTGTATATCCTACTTATAGGAACGGAAGAGGAGGCAATATTTACCATGACATTGGACATCCTGTGTGGACCATATGATACTCCTTTAAGGATTTCAGCTATCCGGATATGCAGCTATTCGGTTTTCATTTTCTGGATTAAATTATTCAATACAAGTAACTTGTTGTCGTATAGATTCTAATTCGCTCTGCATTTAAGTTAGATCTTTATCTGGTGTCATGCCGTCATGGATGATTGCCTTTCAACAATTAACTCGAGCAATAGTGTGGTGTTAGCACTGATAAACCAGTCCGCTTTTTGCCTGTGTATATGGGTCAGTGTGTCAGTTTGATTGTCTCTAATCAGCCGCCCAATCGGTGGTCACGCACCTTGATTATAAGCTATTAAATTAAATACTATCTGATGATGGTACACGTACTCTACATGTGCTATTGTGCATGGTGCATTTGTTGCGCATTCGAGGGAATTAAATGTGCATGTTCATGTACATGTATGATCATATATATGGAAGAAATGGGATGGCAAGTTTCCATAAATTCAAACGAAATGGACAATTAGTTCAATAATCTAAATCTGAGTGCGTCGTGGACATATATATACAGGGACGGGTTCAGAGGGCCTGATTTGGAGGCGTGTGACTGTTCATCTTTGGAATTTCCAACTGCACCAAATCTTGAACCTCACCAAACTCACAAGTTCGCGTAAATCCATTTACACATCCCCTTGGGCTTTAATCTAACTTTCCACTCACAGTAATCCTCAAGGCGGCACCGTATATTGAGCGATTTCCTTTAGATCTGAAACTGTATCTAAACCTGGAAATTGCCCAAATCCTAACATGTGTAGTTGTCTGGCGTCAAGCAACTTGAACCCCGATTTGATTCAGTTAAATTAGATACATGTTTGACTGACCACGGGGGCGGGACCAAGACATAATATTATCGGACCGACCATGGTTATGGCCCGGTATGAGAAAATTTTGAAATCAGAACCCTGAAAATTGAAAAATCCTAGCATCCAGACTTGCCTTAAGATTTCCAATTGTTGGGACATTTTCCAAACTTGACACACCTCTAAGGTTGGATCATGTCCAACTGATGGCCATTTCAGTCCAATAATTGGTAAAAAAATAAGCAAATGTTGGTCTAACAAAATCATGAACACATAATTTCAAAAAGTAAACTTTTCCTACTGGTGTTGAAACAATATAAATATAGGACAAAATTCACGCCCACACAGTTGCGATCTTAAATTTAGGCATGAATGCGAGAGATATCATGGAAAATGTAATATGAATCATAACCAGTGGATAAAGGTGACCCTGAACAACATAACACAGAACATAAATAATCACCCGGTACTCGAGCGACAGATATTTATCTAATTTCAATACACCGATCATTGTTATTTGTATCATTATAGCCTATACATCGGGAACGTCAAATGATACAGTGGTTTTCTTGACCACATCATCACAGTTTTCAGTCACAGTCCGAAACGCAAACGAAGCGAGCGTTGTGTATTTTCCTGATTGCTGTCGAACCAATATTTACAATATTTAAAATACAGTTTCATTATGGTTAAATTTACTAATTATATTATTTATGGTAAATTCAGAACTTAAATTAATTAAAGCTGCACATAGTGTTTGGAACTATGATTCTGCAAACCTTAAATATTCGACAACTTTAGCTGTCTAATAAGCGAAAGTTAAAGTTCTTCTGAAGACAAATTATTAATTTATTGTTCTTTAATTATCACCATTGTTGTTGCTACAGAAAGCCCATTTTCAGGCAATAATATGTCAAGGTAATATCTAGTCTCGCTGCTTCGTCTTGCTTTTAAGTTGAGCGGTGTCTGTAAAAAAAATTCCGAACACAATACGTGCCTTTATCTCTTTTATAATTACATGTCACAAGTAAGAAAGTAGGCCAGGGCATGGAAGATTTATGCTCTTCCATGTCCTGGGTTGAGAGAATGATAGCGTGCATGCATTGTGTCTCGCATGCATTTTGTCTCTTCTTCCTTTGTTATTCTTTGTTCTCAATAAACAAATAAAAACATATATATAAAAAAAAAGTTTAAAAATAAAAGACAGATAAATGAAGGAGTAAAAGCTCGGACAAAATTGTGTCCACGGACGGACGGTATGACGGACGGACGGGCAGGCAGACAAGCTGATTCCAATATACCCCCACAACTCGTCGCAAGGTTATAAACTATTTTAATGGGAGCTTCAAACACCAAAAGCTAGATGACAACCGTCACCCCGAGTCACCACTTTCTAAAAAAGTTACAGTATAACATGATAACCAGCCTGGCTTCAATAAAAGTGGTGTATACAATAATTTAATAAGTTCTTGTGATTCATAAAACGAACCATATAACATATTAGCATTTAGAAACGTGAACTCGCACATTGCACAGTGCGTGAAAATCATAACGAAACGGCTTTCCGTAGAATGAAACGGCTTTCGTAGAATGGGTTTCCGTAGGCGATGGCGAAAGTCAATAGTACTATTAGTTGTGTTGATCATAATTTTCAACATCAATATGGCTATATCCATGGACCATGTTCATACATATTACACATTTAGCTTTACATATATGGACTTAGGGTGGTATTGCAACTATGATTTGTTTGAAATACGGCCAATATAGTTTCAAATCAAACATAAGATGAATTGCAAAAATGTCAATAGTCATTCGGGACGGAACGATTTTCCGGAACGGGACGGAACGATTTGTCTAAAAGACGGGACGGAACGGAACGAATATTTAAAAGTCATTTTATTCGGAAATGAAAGAGTTTAGAAGCACAAACATGGTCTCAATTTGTTTATTGGTATCTACTCTATACGAATGTGATGTTTTCCCGATAAAATTGAGCGTATATGTTATTTATATCGGTTCTATTTGATACTAATTTGTATTCTGCATTTATCTTCTGTTCAATAATGCCAAAATCATACAATGCCTTGTAACTTTTGCTTCAACATGCCGGGTTCCGCTGCAGACGATACAAAACTGACAACATTTCGAAATGTAATCAGGCTTCAAAATCACCTTATCGGAGAAAAACTCTGGTGAAAACACAGCTACATAAGAAATTTGTGTATTAGTATAGCGGTTAATCAAAAAAATCATGCACTTTTGAGTAGAAGTCCCATCCTTTACATATAGCTACTATGGACCAAGGTGATTAATTTCTGATATGGACCTCTTCTCAAAATTTCCTTATATTCACACACGGGAACCTCAAAATATTACAAATTTGGGTCGAAAACGATCCGTTTCATTGTTCAATGTCATTCCACATTTTTAATAAACAGCGCGTGAGATTATTGTTTACTTGAAAAATTACGATACGTTTTCAATTGTTGCGTCTGCTACATTGGTAATTACGACAAATTATCAAATACAAAATAAATATCAAAGGTAAAAACAAAAACAACAGCACCAAACTCCCTATTATTCATCACAATTGCCGTAAACTTATGCAATTTAGCAACGGTTGACGAAAGATTGGGATCTACTAAAAGACGGGACGGAACGATTTTCCGGAACGGGACGGAACGATTTGTCTAAAAGACGGGACGGAACGGAACGAAATTTTTAAAGTCATTTTATTCGGAAATGAAAGAGTTTAGAGGCACAAACATGGTCTCAACTTGTTTACTGGTATCTACTCTATACGAATGTGATGTTTTCCCGATAAAATTGAGCGTATGCTGAACGATGGGCGTTCGAATAACGAAGCGTCGAAATTAGGGAAATTTATCACTTCTGGGACGATAATCTAAACACTAAAAGTCATATTTCGTTTACATTTTCATGTTTGGGGGACGGATTATTGCAGAAAATGTTAGTCTAATATATACTAAATAGTAAAATAGAAGTTTGCACTTGTTTTCTGCTGGTAAAAGTAGTGTTTTTATCGACGGGACGTAGTAACTTTACCCCTCGAGCCATAGTATCTCCTAATTAGGACTTGGTATCTCCTAATTATGACTTAGTTATCTCCTAATTAGAACATAATTATCTCCCAATAAGGACTTAGTATTGCCAATATCGGTCGAGGCGAATATGAAACCGTATCCGCCAACTAAAGGACATTTAGTTTTATATACGTTTCCCTCATTTGTTGAATATACCCCAACATATTGGCTGTACCTAAAACGCTGAATCAGCTGCTGATCAGCAGGTTACCACCTAAAACGCTGATCAGCAGATTTCCCGATTTCAGTTTAACTCGATTATAGCGGCGGTAGTCGGTCGTGGGTTGGAGAGATGTCACTTAATATATGTTCACCAGTTCAAAATTCCGTTCAGCAGAACGGTGACTACAGTTCAGCAGATCCCCCCCCCCGAACTCAGTTTAACTGATTTTGACGAAGATAATGGGGTTTAGGTTATGCAAAAGACTTGTAATCGATGGGCCATAACCAAATACACGCCGGGAATCGCATTTGACCGCCCTCCACCCCAGTTCAACAACCCGTTCAGCACTCTATCTGGGGCAGTTCAGCAGATTCAACGAACGCAGTTTAACCGACTTTTATCGAATATAGTCGGGTATAGGTTATGCAAATGAAGTTTTATCGATGGTCCATAACCAAATACAGGAAGAAAACATCATGTGGCCGCCCTACATTTTCGTTCGGGGGAATGCATTTTTTTCAAGAATGGATGTGTCATCGTCCCGTGGATAAAAGCACTACTTTTACCAGCAGAAAACAAGTTCAAACTTCTATTTTACTATTTAGTGTATATTAGACTAACATTTTCTGCAATAATCCGTCACCCAAACATGAAAATGTGAACCTAATGCTAGTTTTTCTGTTAAGATTTTCGAAGATTTTCGTTCTGCGGAATGGAGATTTTTCAAGAATGGAGGTGTCATCGTCCCGTCGATACAAACACTACTTTTTTCAGCAGAAAACAAGTGCAACCTTCTATTTTACTATTTAGTATATATTAGACTAACATTTTCTGCAAAAATCCGTTAACCAATCATGAAAATGTGAACGAAATGCTAGTTTTTTCTTAAATAAATATTGTTTACACCAATCATCCCAGAACACAAATAGTAGAATGAATTAGTGTGCCAATACGGGTACATATAGCTCTTAAGGCTATCAGAACGGTTTGATTATTTATATACAACAAAGTCAATAATGTTCAATCATCGGCATCTGGGTTTCTCTTCCTGTCGTCTGCTTGGGTTGGGATCTTCTTCCGTCTTCATAGGTTGGGTGTGTCTGCTCGTCTTCTACTCGGTTGAATTCCGGTTGAGTTCGTCTTCCTGTCGTCTGCTCTTCTTCTGCGTCGGCGCATCAGTGTGACGTTGTTAGAAATACAAGAGCATAATGTTTACCTTGTATTTCCGTCCATTGCTCCACTCTGCTCTTCTAAGCGTCCGAGGGTTCGTGATGATCGCTTGTGTTGGTCAGATAGAAACTGGTTAGCACTCCCCTTTCATGTCGGCTTGCTTCTTACTAAAATACCCAGTGGCCGCTAATGACGGCCATGTGTCATAATTAGGAGATACCAAGTCCTAATTAGGAGATACTATGGCTCGAGGGGTAAAGTTACTACGTCCCGTCGATAAAAACACTACTTTTACCAGCAGAAAACAAGTGCAAACTTCTATTTTACTATTTAGTATATATTAGACTAACATTTTCTGCAATAATCCGTCACCCAAACATGAAAATGTAAACGAAATATGACTTTTAGTGTTTAGATTATCGTCCCAGAAGTGATAAATTTCCCTAATTTCGACGCTTCGTTATTCGAACGCCCATCGTTCAGCATACGCTCAATTTTATCGGGAAAACATCACATTCGTATAGAGTAGATACCAGTAAACAAGTTGAGACCATGTTTGTGCCTCTAAACTCTTTCATTTCCGAATAAAATGACTTTAAAAATTTCGTTCCGTTCCGTCCCGTCTTTTAGACAAATCGTTCCGTCCCGTTCCGGAAAATCGTTCCGTCCCGTCTTTTAGTAGATCCCAATCTTTCGTCAACCGTTGCCAAATTGCATAAGTTTACGGCAATTGTGATGAATAATAGGGAGTTTGGTGCTGTTGTTTTTGTTTTTACCTTTGATATTTATTTTGTATTTGATAATTTGTCGTAATTACCAATGTAGCAGACGCAACAATTGAAAACGTATCGTAATTTTTCAAGTAAACAATAATCTCACGCGCTGTTTATTAAAAATGTGGAATGACATTGAACAATGAAACGGATCGTTTTCGACCCAAATTTGTAATATTTTGAGGTTCCCGTGTGTGAATATAAGGAAATTTTGAGAAGAGGTCCATATCAGAAATTAATCACCTTGGTCCATAGTAGCTATATGTAAAGGATGGGACTTCTACTCAAAAGTGCATGATTTTTTTGATTAACCGCTATACTAATACACAAATTTCTTATGTAGCTGTGTTTTCACCAGAGTTTTTCTCCGATAAGGTGATTTTGAAGCCTGATTACATTTCGAAATGTTGTCAGTTTTGTATCGTCTGCAGCGGAACCCGGCATGTTGAAGCAAAAGTTACAAGGCATTGTATGATTTTGGCATTATTGAACAGAAGATAAATGCAGAATACAAATTAGTATCAAATAGAACCGATATAAATAACATATACGCTCAATTTTATCGGGAAAACATCACATTCGTATAGAGTAGATACCAATAAACAAGTTGAGACCATGTTTGTGCTTCTAAACTCTTTCAGTTCCGAATAAAATGACTTTTAAATATTCGTTCCGTTCCGTCCCGTCTTTTAGACAAATCGTTCCGTCCCGTTCCGGAAAATCGTTCCGTCCCGAATGACTATTGACATTTTTGCAATTCATCTTATGTTTGATTTGAAACTATATTGGCCGTATTTCAAACAAATCATAGTTGCAATACCACCCTAAGTCCATATATGTAAAGCTAAATGTGTAATATGTATGAACATGGTCCATGGATATAGCCATATTGATGTTGAAAATTATGATCAACACAACTAATAGTACTATTGACTTTCGCCATCGCCTACGGAAACCCATTCTACGAAAGCCGTTTCATTCTACGGAAAGCCGTTTCGTTATGATTTTCACGCACTGTGCAATGTGCGAGTTCACGTTTCTAAATGCTAATATGTTATATGGTTCGTTTTATGAATCACAAGAACTTATTAAATTATTGTATACACCACTTTTATTGAAGCCAGGCTGGTTATCATGTTATACTGTAACTTTTTTAGAAAGTGGTGACTCGGGGTGACGGTTGTCATCTAGCTTTTGGTGTTTGAAGCTCTCATTAAAATAGTTTATAACCTTGCGACGAGTTGTGGGGGTATATTGGAATCAGCTTGTCTGCCTGCCCGTCCGTCCGTCATACCGTCCGTCCGTGGACACAATTTTGTCCGAGCTTTTACTCCTTCATTTATCTGTCTTTTATTTTTAAACTTTTTTTTTATATATATGTTTTTATTTGTTTATTGAGAACAAAGAATAACAAAGGAAGAAGAGACAAAATGCATGCGAGACACAATGCATGCACGCTATCATTCTCTCAACCCAGGACATGGAAGAGCATAAATCTTCCATGCCCTGGCCTACTTTCTTACTTGTGACATGTAATTATAAAAGAGATAAAGGCACGTATTGTGTTCGGAATTTTTTTTACAGACACCGCTCAACTTAAAAGCAAGACGAAGCAGCGAGACTAGATATTACCTTGACATATTATTGCCTGAAAATGGGCTTTCTGTAGCAACAACAATGGTGATAATTAAAGAACAATAAATTAATAATTTGTCTTCAGAAGAACTTTAACTTTCGCTTATTAGACAGCTAAAGTTGTCGAATATTTAAGGTTTGCAGAATCATAGTTCCAAACACTATGTGCAGCTTTAATTAATTTAAGTTCTGAATTTACCATAAATAATATAATTAGTAAATTTAACCATAATGAAACTGTATTTTAAATATTGTAAATATTGGTTCGACAGCAATCAGGAAAATACACAACGCTCGCTTCGTTTGCGTTTCGGACTGTGACTGAAAACTGTGATGATGTGGTCAAGAAAACCACTGTATCATTTGACGTTCCCGATGTATAGGCTATAATGATACAAATAACAATGATCGGTGTATTGAAATTAGATAAATATCTGTCGCTCGAGTACCGGG
Organism: Siphonodentalium dalli; assembly: GCA_032622095.1. Lineage (NCBI taxonomy): Eukaryota > Metazoa > Mollusca > Scaphopoda > Gadilida > Siphonodentaliidae > Siphonodentalium > Siphonodentalium dalli. The sequence goes on from CP136066.1 coordinate 43,069,941, forward strand.
TGATTATTTATGTTCTGTGTTATGTTGTTCAGGGTCACTTTTATCCACTGGTTATGATTCATATTACATTTTCCATGATATCTCTCGCATTCATGCCTAAATTTAAGATCGCAACTGTGTGGGCGTGAATTTTGTCCTATATTTATATTGTTTCAACACCAGTAGGAAAAGTTTACTTTTTGAAATTATGTGTTCATGATTTTGTTAGACCAACATTTGCTTATTTTTTTACCAATTATTGGACTGAAATGGCCATCAGTTGGACATGATCCAACCTTAGAGGTGTGTCAAGTTTGGAAAATGTCCCAACAATTGGAAATCTTAAGGCAAGTCTGGATGCTAGGATTTTTCAATTTTCAGGGTTCTGATTTCAAAATTTTCTCATACCGGGCCATAACCATGGTCGGTCCGATAATATTATGTCTTGGTCCCGCCCCCGTGGTCAGTCAAACATGTATCTAATTTAACTGAATCAAATCGGGGTTCAAGTTGCTTGACGCCAGACAACTACACATGTTAGGATTTGGGCAATTTCCAGGTTTAGATACAGTTTCAGATCTAAAGGAAATCGCTCAATATACGGTGCCGCCTTGAGGATTACTGTGAGTGGAAAGTTAGATTAAAGCCCAAGGGGATGTGTAAATGGATTTACGCGAACTTGTGAGTTTGGTGAGGTTCAAGATTTGGTGCAGTTGGAAATTCCAAAGATGAACAGTCACACGCCTCCAAATCAGGCCCTCTGAACCCGTCCCTGTATATATATGTCCACGACGCACTCAGATTTAGATTATTGAACTAATTGTCCATTTCGTTTGAATTTATGGAAACTTGCCATCCCATTTCTTCCATATATATGATCATACATGTACATGAACATGCACATTTAATTCCCTCGAATGCGCAACAAATGCACCATGCACAATAGCACATGTAGAGTACGTGTACCATCATCAGATAGTATTTAATTTAATAGCTTATAATCAAGGTGCGTGACCACCGATTGGGCGGCTGATTAGAGACAATCAAACTGACACACTGACCCATATACACAGGCGAAAAGCGGACTGGTTTATCAGTGCTAACACCACACTATTGCTCGAGTTAATTGTTGAAAGGCAATCATCCATGACGGCATGACACCAGATAAAGATCTAACTTAAATGCAGAGCGAATTAGAATCTATACGACAACAAGTTACTTGTATTGAATAATTTAATCCAGAAAATGAAAACCGAATAGCTGCATATCCGGATAGCTGAAATCCTTAAAGGAGTATCATATGGTCCACACAGGATGTCCAATGTCATGGTAAATATTGCCTCCTCTTCCGTTCCTATAAGTAGGATATACAGTAATTTTATCTTTGAGCAGTGAACGCCAAACATTAACTATAATTATGTCATGGCAATTACAAAATTCAAAACATTTCCCATAGCAAAAAAAAAAAGAAGCTGCACCAAAACATTAAAAAAAAAGAAAATCGATCGTGTTGTACAATATCACGCACAATGGCTGCGGACACACGTACCACAGTAGCGATGGCATAGTAGGTGTGACAATTAATTATGGTGGAGTTTGGTGACAATTGGTCACCATAATGTATATGCCATAGCGAGCCATGTCGCCCGCCGCACATTCACACAATGAGTCTTTTCCAAACTCTATCAGCGTCAAGATCGACATCTCAATGATTTATCTGACCGAATGTCTTGTCGCTGTTGATCTTTACCCAACACGCAGTGTTATATTTTTAATGCTAACAGACAAGTCCACTTGATAACTTAATGAAGACCTCGTTTCTGTCAACAGTCATGATTGTTCTTACTAAGAAGAAATCACCCGTGTAATTTCTCAGCATATTTATAAGTAAGTCAAACATTGCGATCAGTTATATGTAAGTTATATGGGTTAATTGGTCAGTCGACTCACTGTGTGAATATGCGGCGGGCGACATGACTCCCTATGGCATATACATTATGTTGACCAATTGTCACCAAACTCCACCATAATTAATTGTCACACCTGCTATGCCATCGCTACTGTAATACGTGTGTCCGCAGCCAATCATATTATCATTGTTGTGAATTCCAACGCAATATAATTTTGCATTGCATATTTCCACGCGTTGTTTATGTGCCACAGAGATCGTGCGTTTCAGCATTGATAGCCATGCAATTTTTGTTGGTTTATTTTCTCGGAAAATTATAGTTTGTGCAATTTTTGCTCACTTTTTCTGAAATAACACTTCCCGGTTTTCAAGACAAACAATTTATCCTACCAAAGTTTAATCAAACCGTGGCGGTAAACATTGGAAAAGTTCACAGCATTGCAAACAATATTCAGAAAATCACATTCATTTGAACATAGTACACTATCAGCGATGTTTATTGACAATCCCTGTAACAGTTTTGTTGTCATAGCAATGGTTTCAACACGCAAATTTTCATTATTGGAGATCAATCAATCTGATATTTGCGAATGTTTGTTTGTCTGTCTGTTTGTCTGCCATATAATTTGATGGCCGAGGGCTCCAAAGAGTTCTAAGGGGGTTAAATGTTTACGAGGAAGATACTGTTGCATGTCTAACATTTCTAAGTGACGTTGTCGGAGTCAGGAACTATATAATGGGGGCACCATGAATATATTTTTGTCGCCGATTTCCACCAAACTTATATGTAGTCATATCCATAATATAGATAATGGTTTAAAAGATATCTCACTGCATCCGTCTGTGTCAGGGATGGGGGTTGGAATGCAAAAATCTGTAAAAACTATTTATGTGAGTGGTTTAAAGATATTTAAGACCCGCCTTCCATGTCAGGGGATGGGATAGGGGCGCAATGAATGATAAAAACTTATTGTTAATTGTAGTCATCTCCGTGATATAGGGAAAATAATTTTGTGCTTTAAAGATGTTTCAGCTCCACCCTCCATGTCAGGGATGGGATAGGTCGCAACAAATGTTAAAAACCTTTTTGTCGTCGATTTCGACCAAACTTAGATGTAGTCATCTCCGTGGTATAGGGAAAATAATTTTGTGCTTTAAAGATGTTTCAGCCCCACCCTCCATGTCAGGGATGGGATAGGGCGCAACAAATTAAAAAAAAAACCTATTTATCATCGATATCGACCAAAGTTAGATTAGTCATCTTTGTGATATAGTGAAAACAATGTTGTTCTTTAAAGATGCTTAAGTCCCGCCGTCCATGTCAGTGATGGGGAGGGGGTGCAACATACGATAAAAACTGTTTTGTCATCGATTTCCACCAAATTTAAGTATATTCATCTCGGTGACATGTGTTATCTAATGGTGTGGTTTAAAGATGCTTAAGATGTGCCATCCATGTCAGGGGTGGGATCGGGAACGGTGCAACAAATGATAAAAACTTTTTGTCGCCGATTTATATACGTATCAACTTATATATAACCATCTCGATTATATAGCGAATCTGACTGCGTGTTTCAAGAATGATTAAGTCAGCGATGGGGGCACAAAACATTATTTTAATAAAATTGTCGTCGATGTCCACATATATATAGTCATCTACAGTACTGGAAATCTGGTCTATGATTCAAAGTTGTCAGGGATGAGGATGGAGCATCAGAAATTAAAAACATTTATTTGTTATGGCGGATTTCCTCCCAAATTGTATGTAGATAATAGTATTGGCTGTCACTCTGGTCCACCCTTCTTGCTGTCTGCCACTCTGGCCCATGGGCCAGAGTGCCCGGTCCCAGCGGACATGCGCAGTGGGACCTGTGACTCTGGCCCACCCCCTCGTTGTCTGCCACTCTGGCCCATGTGAAATGTACATGCAAGAGTCATCTTATAACAGATTTTGGGTGGCCCTGAAAAAGGCCCGTTTTATGTCAGATCACAAGAAAAGTGGATAAGGGGTCTTTATGAACTCAAATCCATCCTCTTGGTCCAACCCCCGAAACACAAGCGTACCCTCGATGAGAGATGGAAATATACCTTTCGGTACACTCACATCCTTCAATGGGGATATACGTCTAATCTTCTTCTTTTTTTCTCTCTCCAAAACCTGAGCTTTCTCTGTAGAAGGGTTGCCGCTATCATGAGAGAAGTACAGTAATGCTCTAATTAATCGACTTCTTAACCACAGTGAGAGCTCTCCGGTGAATGGCAACAAGCCATATTTCCGACTAAATCCTGAAAAGTTACCCATAATTCTGCTGTGGTTAAGGAGTCGATTATTTAGGGCATTGCTGTACTCACCTCGGCTACTGCAAGGACAGCATATCAAACAGATTTGTTTTAAGGAGAGTTTAGCGTTCAAAATTCAGAAACTATGAACCTATTCGTACGATCAAGAATATGTTGGTATTTAGGCGAACAAATCAATGAATATTCACTTCGATTTGAGACATGTTGACGTCATTTTCCAGCAAATTATGACGTACATGTATGTTCCCGGCCCTGCTCTTGGCATTATGAAATGTGTTAAAGATACGGGCGGCGTTGGCGGTGGGTATGCTGTTAAAATATTCAGCTCCGTCAAAAACCACCATAAACAGAAAGAACAGTAATATATACACACACTTTGTTCTTATACAAATCAGAAATATGGCATAAACAGTATGTTATTGTCAAATGTTTTTCCGTTGTTATGTAAACAAGAGCAAAAAAACGTTACAGAACCTGGCTTTTGTTTAGATCCGGATATGGTAAACATAAAGAGCGTTATTTGTTACCGTTTTCCTTATATGGAAATAATAAAGAGCGTTTACATCATTTGTGTGTGATTAACCAATATAATTGCGCTGTGTTATGTAAACAGAAGCAAAACTTCTGTAACACGAGCAGTTTCTTGTTTACGCACACCATCGTACGTCTTGACGACAATATACTATTTCCGCGCTGATTATGTTTGGCATATGAACAAAACTATATATATTTTAATGTTCCTTCTGTTGATGGCGATTTGAACAAATATGAATATTTCTGCAACGAACTCCGCCCGTGCCTTTAAACATATATGCACCTGTACGTTGCACATGATCAGCTTTCCAGCTGTCCAAGTATTGTATCTCTGTATACCATTATTGGTTTTGAGAATAACCATTAAATTTACTAGACACGCGCGTGTGGGTGGTGTCCTTTGTTAAATCACTAACGTCTTATTGCTAGAGAATAAAACAAATCGCACAGCGTCCTGTAAAATTCGATATACCTACACACGTGAAGCATAAATAAATCACCAAATGATAATCCTGTCGCCGTAGAATATTTGAGTTTTCTATTTCGATAAGTAATATAGATTGAAAGTGTGTTTACTTCTCATGTGCTGTATAAGTTATTGGGAACGTGGAATACTTAGGGATTCTGAATTGTCATGACGTCCTCAATTAAGCTTTAATTCCGTTGCAAAGACAATTAAGACCACATATTATAAGTAAACCAGCGTGTTGTGGTTATATAGAATCTCTAATTGAGTGCTCAACAGTTTCAAGAGATCTTCCGCTGTACGAAATCTTGTAATGATCAATTATAGCACGACTTTAAATGCTATTAGTGATTAGGGTAGACTGCTTTGATGTGTACTCTTGGTGCTGTCATGGTGATAACAAGCCATCGACGGGAAAAACAACTAATTGTTCAAAGATTTCCCTCCAAGTCTCTCTAACTAAAATACATAATTAATAAGCATGACACATGTATACATATGTCATACTTATTATACCCCCGTAACGTAGTTAGGGGGTATACTGGAAACAGCTTGTCCGTCCGTCCGTCGTCCGTCCGTCGTTCGTCGGTCCGTCCGGTCCGTGGACACAAATTTGTCCGGAGTTTTTCTCAGTCGTTTTTTGATCAATTGCCGTGAATATGCATTATATAGTTTGTCACATGTTGTTAAAAACAAATATTTGCTACTACAAAATCGATGTTAATGCATGCAGAATTGCCTGTTAACAATTAAATATGGTGTTGTAACTGGGGATCTGGGAGGCTGAACACATATGCAATCAATTAAAAGTTATCTCTGGACCAACCTTTCAGTACACAATTCATATTGGGTCCCATTAAGAAGGTCCTAATTAGAAAATGTTGTAAAATCGTTATCAAAAAAATTCAATTTTTCGACCAAAAACGTTTTGGGGGAGGGGTAGCTAAGATCCAGTATCTCGCAAACCGTTCAAAATTTCTGTCAACTTCTTTCTACACATTCTTACCAGATTACTACACCATATGGATTAAATATTTCGACATTATCGCAAATCCGGGTGAATGCTATTGTATGAAAAACAATATTTCTGTGTAAAAGAGCGATTTTTCATAAAAAAAAAATAACTGTTTCGGTTCCAAATGGCAGAAAAATCCAAATTAACCAACACTTTTTCCTATTAAGTAGAGTATGGTATGGTGTAGTAATTTTGACACCAATAATGATGGCAAAAAGTTACGACTTAGCCATAGAGCTCGCCTCACCAAAATCGTTAATTTCTGGAAAAAGTGACTGGTGGGTAACGTTCATCGTCCATTTGACAATAGCCACCACCGATTCGGTTATTGTTCACTATAATTTTCGTGAAAAGTATATATTTCTCCTTAAAAACAACTTGTGGTTTCAACTTGTTCTACCGTGGGTAGGGTTACCCGACCACTTTTGGCGTTTGGCCATGCACTATACATTAAGTGACGGTGACGACATTGTGAGACCAGCTGGTTATTAGAAAGATTTAAATTGATACATTATACAGTTGTCGCCCGCGATTGAGTGAGACACGGGGATTTGTCGCCCGCTCGAGACCTGGAATGTCACCCGAGGGCCGCCACGCCCTAGAGTGACATTCCAGCTCAAGAGCGGTGACAAATCACCGTATCTCACGAAAACAAAGGTGACAACTGTTTTGCTATCTGACAATGGAGTATACACACGCCCTTAACTGCATGCAGGCCTACGTGTGCCCGTATATACTTTAATACAGTTCGTAGAGTTAATTTTATGTTGGAAAATAAAACGTTCAAATGTTGGATAAATTAGCACATCCAGCATTAATTTTGTGCAGCTATTGTCCGGTCCGTTTGCTGGTCGCATGATGGGAATCGGTTTACGGAAAGAGCCTCAAAGAGGAGTAAAGCAATTTCGAAGTAGAGTAACCAAGGTGCTGAAACGTCCAGGTGCCGAGCCGCAAACCCAAGTGCCGCCAGGTGCCTGACACAATTGTCAACCTTCCAAATGTTTATATTGAGGGAAGCCGATGGATCAGATCTCCCCAATCTGGAGAGACCTGATCCAGTAATTCACCGGCTGGCCTCAATATAAACATTTTATGGAAGGCTGACAATTGTGTCAGACAAATACTACTCAGATAGCTTGGTTTGATCAATATATATTTTATAAACAGGACATCTTGCTGGAATCGTAGCATATCTAATAACTTTTTAGTCACTCTTAGGACACAGATTATTACACAATAAAATTGTCTTAAAGACTTGAGTATAAATTTATAGTATATTAAGTGAGGGAAAAGTCCATCACAGTGAAAGTTAATATAAATCAGCTTATTCTACATGAAACCCCTATTGTATCCTTCAAAAAACCATTACATATTCCTTATATCACAGAGTGTATATGTGACCCGCCATATCAAATCCAGTCGTAAGTCGGGATTTTTTTTACCCTGTGTCAATGCATTCTCTTATATATGGTCGACTCCCATATATAAGAGTATGCATTGGCCTAACAATTTTTTATAATTTTTTTTTAAATAAATGTTTCTTACAATTTTTAGAACATAAAATAAAAAAACATCCATTACCCTGCAGGGAGCCCCACACATATATAGAAGCATATAGAAGAGTGTCGTCTGCTCATGTTTGTCTGGGGCTGTGTATGGGTGAAATTATAAAATTGTTAAAGAATACAAGAAAAAATTATTAAAATTGTAAAAAATTGTTAGGCCAATGCATTCTCTTATATATGCGAGGCGACCTATGGTCGACTCGCATATATAAGAGAATGCATTGGCACAGGGTAAAAAAAAATCCCGACTTATGACTGGATTTGATATGGCGGGTCACATATGTCTGCAGTAGTTGGATTTGATCAATATATACTTTATAAACAGGACATCTTGCTGGTTGGATATTTGAGTCCAAGTCTGGGCAAATTACTGGACAGTTCTGCCACATTTCTACCAAGGTGTCAACCTGTTTATTTACTTCATGTTCTACCCCATGAAATGATTTATTGAACAATACATGCCGGGTTTCATGGGGCGCGCGACCTGTCATTGATCCGAACATGACTATTTATTCGCGATTCGGTCTGGGGCGTTGGGCTAATTATTTTCAACATTTACGAAGCCAGGTTAGACTCATCAGTCATCAATAAGACAGTTAAAAGTGGGGTCTCATTCATTCCGAAATGAAATCCAGATAAATAGTTCGGGCGTTTCATTATTATTTACATTACTGCTGCTATTGTGTACAATAGGTTTTTAACAGATTGCTTGGTTCTTATGTCACTAAGCGCTCCATTCATGAGTTGCTTACACTTGCGTGGGCCGGTACGGGCTTACATTCACGAGGGTTTTGTTCAATGGCGGCCACTTCCATTAACTCATCCTCTGAGCTGTCATCACTCGTAAACATCTTTGTTACTTTGCGCCCGTGTCGGCGAGGCGCTGGAGCGCGTCGTGCCTTGGCACTCGGCTCTGGTCTCTCGTCCATGGACGAGTCAGGGTTTTGTAGCGGCTCTGAGCGCGCGAGTCGCGTTTTCCTACGCTGTAAGCGCATCTTAAGCTCGCTTAAAGGGACATCTTCGTCATCGGAGTCCGAACATTGTCTCCGATATCGAGCGATTACATCATCTGGTAATGGTTCTGTTTCATCGCCAGAAGACCCACCCACAGGGTTAGGGGCAGGAACGTCGCTATCTTCGTCTTCGGGGGGAAAAACATACGTTTGAGCACGCTTGTTGTTGTCAGTTTTGGGGATTTCCCATTCCAGGTTGGCTTTGCGCATATGTTCAGCATGGGATTGTGTGACTTTCCCAGTTAATTGATTCCTTAACTCGAAAGTAACGGGCGTTATTTGCTTGGTTATGCGGAAGTAGGGTTTCCATTTGCTTTCAAGTTTGCTTTTTCGTAAATGATTCTTCACATAGACGGCCTCGCCAATCTCGAATTTGGTGTCTGTGGCCTTTTTGTTAAATTTCGCTGCTTGTTGGCGTTTCGCCTGTTTCACGTGTTTGTGTACCATCATAAAGGATTTGTGCTGTTGTTGCAGAGCTATCTGATGGTAATCTTCTCCCGCGTATTTACGCCTGGGTTTTAGGAGATTGTCTATTGGGAACACGACGTCTCGGTTGTATAACAAGAAAAAGGGGGAGAATTTAGAAGTTTCATTTTTGTTAAATCGAATCGCAGCTAGTGCTTGATTTAAATGGACGTCCCACGTGTTTATTTGGTCTGCCACTTTCTTTGAGTGATAATAAGACGTAGTCACGTGGTGAATGTTCAAGGCCTTCAGCGTGTCCCTGACCTTGTAATTAATGTTCTCACTTCCGTTATCGGTAATTATTTCTAGCGGGCATCCATGTCGCGGGAATATCTCGTCGATCAAGAGATGAACAACGTTATCGGCTGACTTGTACTTGACCAGAAACGCTTCTGCCCACCCGCTATATAAGTCTATGAAGCTGATAATGTAGCGGTTACCCGATAGCGACGTGGGGTAGGGACCTGATAGGTCCAACCCAATTTTGGCAAAAGGGTAGGGGGGCGTGTCCGTTATTTGCATTTTAGGGGATTGTTTTTGCAGAGACCTGACTTGGCAGGTCACGCACTTTCCAACGTAACAGTTTAGTTCCTTGTACAGTCTGGCCAAAAATATTTCGACCTAATCGCATCATGCGTTTTGTCTACTCCCACGTGGCCGTTATCATCGTGGTATTGTTGGATTATGTTGGTTTGAAGATGTGCGGGCACCCAAAGGCGTGGGGTCGGTTCTGCGTCAGCACTCGAGAGGTAATAGAGTACCCCGTCAATCATCAAGTGTTTGTCATTCCGGGTGTCCTCGCCTTTGTCGAGGGCCTCCAGAACTGACGCAATTTCCGGGTCTTTCTTTTGTTCCTCAAGCATGTCGAAGCCTGGCTTGTTGAACAGTAGATTAGTAGGTTGGTAAGCCTGACCAATTTGAGTTTTATTCGGCAGTTCCTTTGGGGTTACCTCGCAGCTTGCGAAGTCTTTGGGTTTAAATCGAGACGAATTCAAGGCGGCGATTTCCGCTTGGGTCTCGGCGACAGTAAGGTTATTGTCGTTGATATCTACCTCTACTTCTGCCTTCTCTTGTTCCGTATAAGCATTAGGTGGCGTTCGACTGAGCAGGTCTGCGCAGTGATTATCTGGGCCAGCTATGTACTCAATGTTACAGTTATATCCAGTTATGCCCAAAGCCCACTGTTGAATTTTCTTGTTCTGCATGGGGGATTCCAAGATATACTTCAATGGTTTATGATCTGTTTTTATCGTGAAAGTGGCGTTATGAAGGTAATGGTCCAACCTTTGTAATGCGAAGTGAATTGCATATGCCTCTTTCTCCACAGTTGGCCATCGGGTTTGAGTATCACTAAGTTTGTGTGAGAGATAATAAATTGGTTCTTCAACGCCATCTGAGCCCAACTGGGTCAGACAGGCACCGATGCAAAGGTCGCTTGCATCAGTATACAATGTATAGGGCGTGGCCGTATTTGGGTAGGCCAGGAGAGGCACTGCCGTGAGATTTTCTTTTAGTTTGTCAAACGAAATTTGGCAAGCTTGGTCCCATTTGAATTTGGCATATTTTTTTGTAAGCTGTACCAAAGGTTCAGCGATTTGCGAAAATGAGGGGACAAATCTGCGGTAGTAGTTGCTCATGCCAATGAAGGAACGTACTTCTTTTACTGATGTTGGGGGCACAAGCGACCGGATGGCCTTGACCTTGTCGGGGTCAGGTCGGACGCCGTCGGTATCAATTATAAAACCCAAATACCGTGTTTCTTGCTTTAGGAATTGGCACTTTTTTAATTTTAATTTCAGTGTATGTTGGCGCAACTTGTCAAAGACTTTCTGGATATGTTCCAAGTGTAATTCTAGGGACTCGCTGTAGATGAGGACGTCGTCTAAGTAGGCAATGGCGTAATCACCCATCCCACATAACACCTGGGCCATCAGCTGGGAGAAAACCCCTCCAGCGTTCCGGAGCCCAAAAGGCATGGAGTTGAATTCAAAAAGACCTCGGTGGCAAGCGAATGCCGTCTTTTGCTTGTCCTCCTCTGCGACCTGGCACTGCCAATAGCCACTTTTAAGATCGATAGCGGTGAAAAATTTAGACTTTCCAAGAAGTGCCAAAATATCGTCGATAACCGGAAGTGGGTATGACATAGGCTTGGTTATGGAATTTAATTGTCTGAAGTCGACGCAAAATCGTTTCGTGCCGTCGCGCTTGTCAACCATGACAATAGGCGCCGAATACGGGCTCGAACTCGGCCTGATAATGTCTGCTTCGAGCATATCATTTATGGCAGTGTCAACCAACGGTCGTTTATTCAAAGGGGTGCGATACGGGCGAAGTTTTATCGGAGGGTGGTTTCCCGTGTCAATATGCATCTTGACTGTGCTCGTCTGCGTCAGCTCAGTGTCCTTGTCGGCAAAAATGTCCGAGTTGGACTTCAACAATTTTACCAGTGTCTCTCGGTATTGCTCGGGGCATGAAACTTCGGTTAAATTTAATCTTTTCTCGACGGTAGCGCGTGCTGACCTAGAGTTGTCTACCCTGTTACGGTCGGCGCGCCCGGGAGCATAGCCATTGTCGCGGTAATTACGGGTTATCGGGGATCGGTAGCTTTGCGACAAAGAGTTGATTTCATGGTTGGTTTCGGGGTCACACACGATCGTTTTGCCAATCACACTGCCCCGCCGTAGGCGAAACGTTTTGTTCGTGTTATTGACGAGTAATACCGGGACCTTGTTCCTCTTGCCCACCCCAGAAATGGAGCTGCCGATTTCCAGACCGGGTTCTGACGCTAGGTAGCCTGTCTCGATTTGGGCCACCTCTACTAATGTCGACTTGCGAAGAGAAGCTAAGTTTTTTGATTTTCCCATACATAACGTTGATGTTTGAGGCTTTAAGCTAACCTTGCTGGTCAATCTCAGCAGGGAAGCTATGTGCGCGTCCGATTCCAATGGGACGTACACGTCACTGACCTTGAGGCATCCCAGATCATAATATAGTCTGACCCCCCGAGAGGTCAACCAATCCCTCCCCAAGATCATATTCCGGGTCATATCATTCGCCACATAAAATTTATGGGTTAATTTTAGTTTCGCCATTCTGAAGGTCAGTTCCACGCTACCAAGTACGCCCAGTGACTTCCCATTCACGGAGCTAAGGTTGATGTGTTCCCTTGTTAGTTTTGGTCGGAACTGTAATGCGTCATAGACGCGTTTGTGAATCAATGATACTTCCGCTCCACTATCCACTAATGAGCGATATTTATTTTTACCTATTCTGACTAAACACGAGCTGGGGTTCCCCACAATGTTGATACTAAATTTCCTCTCACATGTGGCCTCAATGAGAGGATTCCTTAGTTTTTTGCGTATGTGGGCGGGGTCATTAGTCGCGGTGGTTCGTTTAATGTCGGATATCTCCGGCTGTGACGCGGTGTATCATGGGATAGGTCACGTGATCGGTTCGGCTGATCTCGGCGGATTCCCCTAGGTGGCGTTACTGGCGTGTTCCATTGCTTTTGCTTCGAATCTCCGGATTTAGAGGGGCAATTTCTAGCCAAGTGATTACCGTTGCAACCCCAGCAAGATACGTGCCTTCGTTTTTCGGTCTTAAAGGGGCAGTCGCGAGCGAAATGGTCACCTTGACACGTCCAACATTCGACTGTTCGTGGTTTAATCACCGCTTCGACCTGCACCTGTCTCGGGCGTGATCGGTGTTCACGGGTCGTGTGGTCATCGCGTGCGCATATATCGCAGGTTGTTCTCGCGCGTTTGTTTCTGAAACTATCGATTTCCATTGCTTCCGGTTCGTTTTCGTTGTAATTTTCGCGGCCCGTTCGTAGGTTGAATACCCATCGGATCCCCATTTCCCGCATGGCGATGTCGGCTGCCAATTTTAGTGTCTTCGGCGCATCCCTGATCAACTTCATTTTCAAACTGTCGCTTCTTAAAGCGTCAATATAAAACCCTACGAGTTGGCCTTCAACCGCGTTGATCCCGCCGGGTTGCTCTCGGTATGCCACCATCGCGATCTCCAAAATCCGTTCGGCAAGCACATGTAAATTTTCGTTTTGTTTTTGCTTGATTTTTCTTAGCATCGAAAAGGCGAATTGAATGTCATTTATCTCGGCAAATCGACTAGATAATTCAGTTTTTGTGTCTTGCCACGTGGCGTTAGGATTCGTGGCCAAATATCTTTGTAAAAAATCTGATACGGGGCCCGTCGCGCTCTGGAATGCCATATAGGGCTTCTTTGCTTCGTTAGCGCCGGTTAGGATCGCGCATTTTTCTATCGACTTGACCCACCCGTGGTATTTCGTGGGGTCCCCGTCAAATGACGTCACTACCTGCGTCACCGTAGTCATGGCCATTGCAGCAATTTGAGAATTGATAGATTCTGTTAATGGGGCGAGAACACCAGCTGATTGTTGTTGTTGGGTAGCCATTATGATAATAAACAATTAGACTCACGTTTTGCGAATTTTCCCACACTGTTTCTGTTCACACTGTTCCTCTTCTGGTTTCACGTTGTGTCTGCGATTAGCGTTCAGATCCTGGCTCGAAGGCACCAGTTAAGAGATATGTGCCAATACGGGTACATATAACTCTTAAGGCTATCAGAACGGTTTGATTATTTATATACAACAAAGTCAATAATGTTCAATCATCGGCATCTGGGTTTCTCTTCCTGTCGTCTGCTTGGGTTGGGATCTTCTTCCGTCTTCATAGGTTGGGTGTGTCTGCTCGTCTTCTACTCGGTTGAATTCCGGTTGAGTTCGTCTTCCTGTCGTCTGCTCTTCTTCTGCGTCGGCGCATCAGTGTGACGTTGTTAGAAATACAAGAGCTTAATGTTTACCTTGTATTTCCGTCCATTGCTCCACTCTGCTCTTCTAAGCGTCCGAGGGTTCGTGATGATCGCTTGTGTTGGTCAGATAGAAACTGGTTAGCACTCCCCTTTCATGTCGGCTTGCTTCTTACTAAAATACCCAGTGGCCGCTAATGACGGCCATGTGTATCTTCGCGGCGCGTCGGTTCCAGACTTACTTAGGGTAATCGAGTTATCGTCATCTCCCCATGGGTCCTATTAACTCTCCTGGTTTCAGTAGCTTTTCTAGGCGATACATCTGGCCTTGCTTAATCCTCAAGACCGTTTCTGTTTACTCCACAGCTGTCTTACTATGTATGTATCGGCCTGGAATCACCAGATCATTCGTTTTGATGTCCGGTATTTCGCAATGTTGATGTGGTCAGCAGGGCCGCTAATATGTGTGGTAAACTAGCGGCTCCCGCGACTAAGAGATTGCTTGTATTCTTCCCGGGTTGAAAGTTATGTCCCTGTGATTGTCTTGGCACATTAGTGATATCACATATTCAATTTTATGATATCACATATTAGATTTTATGATATCATAAAATCAATTTGTGATATCAAGAATTCGAATTTGTGATATATCTTAAAATCTTAAAGTTCCGTCGGCATCGTTCAAAAGCTGTTTGTATTCTCACCTCCGGTTAACATCAAGTGAGATGAACCCCGATCACTAAGTGTTGTGATAACACACTGTGATAATGAACCATTTGCATCAAATGTTTGTTTTGAAAGCATCGTGTCATTCTTTACCCCAGTCCACGCATTGACATAATTAATGAATAAACACATGTTTTGCTGATCAAAATCTTTAATAAAATATATCATCAAAGAACATAAAAGAACATAATCACTATTAACAATTTCGGGACAACCCGCCCTCATTTATCGGGACAACCCGCCCCCAAAATAGCAGAGGGGCGGGTTGTCTCGGGGGCGGGTAGTCCCGTTCCCCGGCGGAATGCAGATTTTTCAAGATTGGATGTGTCAACGTCCCGTGGATAAAAACACCACTTTTACCAGCAGAAAACAAGTTCAAACTTCTATTTTACTATTTAGTATATATTAGACTAACATTTTCTGCAATAATCCGTCACCCAAACATGAAAATGTGAACCTAATGCCAGTTCTTCTGTTAAGATTTTCGAAGATTTTCGTTCGGCGGAATGCAGATTTTTCAAGAATGGAGGTGTCATTGTCCCGTCGATAAAAACACTACTTTTATCAGCAGAAAACAAGTGCAACCTTCTATTTTACTATTTAGTATATATTAGACTAACATTTTCTGCAAAAATCCGTCAACAAAGCATGAAAATGTGAACGAAATGCTAGTTTTTCTGTTAAGATTTTCGAACATTTTAGTTCGGCGGAATGCAGATTTTTCAAGAATGGATGTGTCAACGTCCCGTGGATAAAAACACCACTTTTACCAGCAGAAAACAAGTTCAAACTTCTGTTTTACTATTAAAAATTTATTAGACTAAAATTTTCTGCAATAATCCGTCACCCAAACATGAAAATGTGAACCTAATGCTAGTTTTTCTGTTAAGATTTTCGAAGATTTTCGTTCGGCGGAATGCAGATTTTTCAAGAATGGAGGTGTCATCGTCCCGTCGATACAAACACAATTTTAACCAGCAGAAAACAAGTGCAAACTTCTATTTTACTATTTAGTATACAGTAGACTAACATTTTCTGCAAAAATCCGTCACCCAAACATGAAAATGTGAACGAAATGCGAGTTTTTCTGTTAAGATTTTCGACGATTTTCGTTCGGCGGAATGCAGATTTTTCAAGAATGGATGTGTCATCGTCCCGTCGATACAAACACTACTTTTACCAGCAGAAAACAAGTGCAAACTTCTATTTTACTATTTAGTATATATTAGACTAACATTTTCTGCAATAATCCGTCACCCAAACATGAAAATGTAAACGAAATATGACTTTTAGTGTTTAGATTATCGTCCCAGAAGTGATAAATTTCGACGCTTCGTTATTCGAACGCCCATCGTTCAGCATACGCTCAATTTTATCGGGAAAACATCACATTCGTATAGAGTAGATACCAATAAACAAGTTGAGACCATGTTTGTGCCTCTAAACGCTTTCATTTCCGAATAAAATGACTTTAAAATTTTCGTTCCGTTCCGTCCCGTCTTTTAGACAAATCGTTCCGTCCCGTTCCGGAAAATCGTTCCGTCCCGTCTTTTAGTAGATCCCAATCTTTCGTCAACCGTTGCCAAATTGCATAAGTTTACGGCAATTGTGATGAATAATAGGGAGTTCGGTGCTGTTGTTTTTGTTTTTACCTTTGATATTTATTTTGTATTTGATAATTTGTCGTAATTACCAATGTAGCAGACGCAACAATTGAAAACGTATCGTATTTTTTCAAGTAATCAATAATCTCACGCGCTTTTTATTAAAAATGTGGAATGACATTGAACAATGAAACGGATCGTTTTCGACCCAAATTTGTAATATTTTGAGGTTCCCGTGTGTGAATATAAGGAAATTTTGAGAAGAGGTCCATATCAGAAATTAATCACCTTGGTCCATAGTAGCTATATGTAAAGTATGGGACTTCTACTCAAAAGTGCATGATTTTTTTGCTTAACCGCTATACTATATGGCTCAGCAGTTATCTGGACATCACATGTATGAAGAATTTGACAGAAATTTTTAACGGCTTGCGAGATATTGGATTTTAGATACCGCTCCCCCGAACACGTTTTGGTCGAAAAAATACATATTTATGATAACGACAGAACACACTTTTTAAAATTATTCTAAAAGAACCAAATTATGATTCACGTGATCACTGTGTGTGGACGGAAGTGAACACTGGTTTGCGGTAAACTATTGTAAACAAAAGCCGCTCTCCTCAGATTTACTACGGTACGTATATTGTCATGTTTTCCTTCAACTGTGTAAAAATCCCAGCCCGGATAACAACCTGCCTCGATGAGCGCTGTATTCCGCTACATTTTCGTACTAATTTGGTTTCAGTGTATTTCTGGTTCTCTCGTACATGAAGATTGAACCTCATATTTCGGTGTTAAAAACACGCCACGTTCGAGATCAAAATCATATTTCCCAAACTATATGATGTCGTATTTAATAACAAGGACAGGTTTGGATGCCTTAATATCCCATTGAAAAATCGAATCTCATTTACGAGAGACCAGAAACGACACTGAAACCAAATTAGTACAAAAATGTAGCGGAACACACCGCTTACCGAGGCTGGGATTTTTACACAGTTGAAGGAAAACATGACAATATACGTACCGTAGTCAGTCTGGGTTGAGCGTTTTTTTTACAACAGTTTACCGCAAACCAGCGTTCATTTCCGTCCACACAGAGTGGTGATAAAAATCGGGTCGTAGACACCGCGAGAGTGACTATACGTGTCACCGGGCTTCCAAACCCCCAGTTACAACAAAACAACATTTTATTTATAACATGCATGTAATTTTATATTAAAGGTACTCAACCCGATAAAACTCCTCTCAATTACTATTTCAATGGCTTCGGGGGTCAAAAAAATTTGATTCGAGTCGAGGAAGTCACCCATCAAAGCTCAGATTTGTTAGATATCGATTTTAGAAATCTATTATTTTTCATTATCGGGAATTCTTACTGGCCCAGTACGTAGTCAATTATTACCACTTGATTATAGAGTTATCCATCCTTGTCTGTTTGAATAGAATTTTGGCGTAAAATCTCGAGCATGTTACCAAATTGACGGCAGTTATAAGTACTCATCTCGAGAACATAAGAATTTTCAAAAATCAATATCTAATAACTCTGAGCTTTGTTTGATGGGTTCCTCGACTCGAATCAAATATTTTTTACCCCCAAAGCCAAAGAAATAGTAATATAGGACCCTCTGATCGGATTGTTGTTGTTGGAATCTGTTGAGATGGGGACCCTCTTTACGGGTTGAGTACCTTTAATGTATTGTTTTGTGGGGGGAGGTGTCTCACCCCCAACTTTGGTCAAACTTTTCGACAGTTGTAAATTTCATACCTGACACAACACTACACCAACAATAGGTTGAAAATGTTCTTGTATTTATTGGGGGGAAATTATTGTTTTTGGACCAATATTTGCATATTTTCCTAAATTTTCAGGTTCAAATAAATATCTGCGAATGTTCTCATAACGGTTTATAGAACGAAGGTTTATGAATATATAGGCTATTAGGCCTGAGCACTGAGATGCAAGGGGTGCAAATGAAATTATGCAAAACTTGTGTTTGGTCGGATTCAGGGGGGGGGGGGTGCACAGTGGGAATTCCCCAAAGTGGACACACCCCGACGGAGACCCTCTAGCCACGTCCATGACGACACATACTGTAGCCTAACATATACAGAGAAAAATCATTGTTGCTGCCTTAGCGATTGTTAATGTCCCCCTAAATCGACCAAAATATAGAAAAATGGATATTGTGTGTTATATGTCATAAACTAACAAAGACGGCAATCGTTAGCTCAAACACGTTCTATGCTTTGATGTCCCCTACAATATTAGAAGTATTGAACACACCACGAACTAAAAGGATAACATCAATATTGACCTACATGTAAGGTGTGGACAAAGGATAGGTATGTAAGGAAACACACAAATATGTTTATGGATCGGTTCGTTCCCGAGATAGTGTGGCATGCACTTTATAAAATGTGGACGCATGGAAAATACTATACCCGATTTTAAATCTTGAACGCAATACGAACTGAATCTATAAGATAAGATAAGATGAGATTTTAATGCAAAATACACCCAATAGGCAGTTGCACATATAATAAATACAACATATATCAACATAAGGAATAATTTAACATGAGTAATCACATACGATATGCATATACGCTCGTGAATTTACTGTAATAAAATCTCAGGTATACTTGCTTTTATTAGACATATGTATATTGTCTCGAATGGTGAAGAAAGACCGGATCATGTAGCATATAACGTTAACGGTTGCAATTTGTTCATTCTGCATAATAAATCTGAACTTCTCATAATTTGTCATTTCTAAGAAATGAGGGCACGTTGCAATTATGTCCTTTACATAAGCTTCGCGAATACTTTCATAGGCCCGACATTCTAAGATGAAATGATATTCTGACTCAATTTGTTTTGAATTACACGCAGAACACAATCTTTCTCTTACAGGTTTTGGGGGCTGTTTGTGTCTCCCTTTTTCGATTTCCAGTCGATGATTACTGTTTCTCAATCTTGTGAATAGAATTCTCGCTTTGGCAGATCGCGCATTGAAGATGTATGGTTCAATTTCATACTTTGACTTGAATAATCTATACGTTCGTATTTTATTTCCACTGATCGTTTTCTTTTCGGCATGAATTACATTATAGAATCGCATCAAATGTTCAGATTTCAGTTTATCCACCAAGGCGCGCTCTTGTATCCCTTGGAATCTCCGGCGGTCTGAAATATCGACGCCGTATTTTCCATATAATTCATTGCACAATGAAATAGAAGGGTCTCTAAGTGATTCGATGTATGCATCATGTACCAAGCACCCACTTGAAAGGTTCGAAACTTTTTTCATATATCTAAATTGTTGAGTAATCGCATCATGTATAACTGGGAATCTGCCCAATTCTGCGCGGACGGCATGATTAGTAGCATTTCGGTTAACACCTAATGTTATTTTGCAAAACCTCAGATGGACTTGTTCACTTGGTATTGTATCTGAGTGAAGCATGTTTGTTTCTCCTGCCCATAGCTCACACCCGTATAACATTATCGGTTTTATTAATTTGTCGAATAATTTGCATTTAGTTGGAATAGATAGCTTCATCTTTGAAGGAACAGACTGGTTCAAAAAGAACATTGCTTTCGTGGCTTTCCCGCTTGTATGTTCTTGTGATTTTGCCATTCTACCAGTCGATGTGAATTTTATCCCGAGATATGGATACTCTGAAACTAATTCAAGCGATTTCGCATTTATATTGAAACTTGGTTCACGTTTAGTTCTGACCTGAAAACCACACATTTTGATTTACTTGCATTAACCACGAGACCATTGTATTGGGTATATTTCTCTAACTTTTCAAGACAATTCTGTAGACCTTGTTCAGTTTCTGACAACAACACTAAATCGTCGGCAAATAAAAGATGACTGAGCGGACGATTATTAAGGAATATTGGATCGCAGCCGGATACATCAAGTGAACATTTGATGTCATCAATGAATATTTTTAACAGCGTAGGCGACAATGAGTATCCTTGTTTAAATCCAATCGTGGACAGATGCGGTGGTCCAATTCCTGCACCCGTCTTTACTTGAATATAACTGGATTGATACATGCATGGACTGTATTATTTGATTGATTTTACCCTGAATACCATTGCTATGCAACTTTTGAAACATCAACGACCTCTCTACTGAATCGAAAGCTTTTTGAAAATCGGTAAATGCAGCATAAATTGGCTTCATCTTCTGTTTATATTTATTTATACAAGTCTTTAAAACATAAGCGCTGTCAATCGTACTCCGATTCTTTCTAAAAACCAAACTGATTGTCACTGATGAGACCATGTCTTTCTAAATAGTCGTTTATTCGGTTATTTATAACTTTGTTGAAAAGTTTCCCCGAGACCATTTCTGAGCGCAATTGGTCGATAGTTATTTGGGTCCTGTTTATCTCCCTTTTTATAAAGCGTCTTAATGAGTGACACATTCCAACTGTCTGGATAATGACCAGAGTTTAATACCTGGTTAAATAATTTTACTACTTCGTCTATTGTCGCGGCAACAACAATTTTAAGCAATTCATTCGAGAAATTTCCATATCCAGGTGATTTTCTGTTTTTAAGTAGTTTAACGCAATTAATTATTTCACTGGCTTCGATATCACTTTCATCAATTTTGTTGTTTTGGAATTCGTATATATTTTCTTATTTGCAGAAACATTATCTGGGCAGAGTATCTTTTTGAAAAAGTCCACACTTTCGTCTGGATGCAAGTAATTTGTTTCATCACGTTTATTTCTAAATTCTTTTATCAATCAATCGCCAATACTCGCCAATACTCGGAATGGTCTGTACCCTCCATTTTATCTAGTGATTCTGCTAACCACTGGAAGTACATTTTTGATTTGTTCTTTGTTTCGTTCTTATATGCTTTTTTTGGATGAGAAAAAATTACTCCTAACTGTTGCAACGATTGGGTTTTGCTTCATTTCACGAAACGCATTTGTCATTTCATGTTTTAATTGCTTGCATCCCTCATCAAACCATTTCCTTTTCTTTTGCTGTCGTTTAAACTTATTATTTTTAATTTGGACAGCTTTAGTGTTGATAGATGCTATAATATTTTCATAATTCCGAATCGCACATTCTGTTCCGTTGCGATTATGTTCATAATTAGTCAATCTGAATTGTAAGAGTCGCTTTTTAATATCGCGATCATTGATCGCTTCTGAAGATTTTGAATTGCTGTCTGAGGTCCATTTAATGGCAACTTCCGGTTAGCTATATTTATATTTGAATTGACATGTATTTAATGTATTCACGTTTACTTTGAGCTTAATGTGCATTGTTAATTGGCAATGGTCAGAGTATTCATTAAGTTGCTAACTCACATCGGACAGATATCTTTCCGACAAGAGAATATAATCTACTAAACTTGCCCCGTTATAATGGTAAGAGGTGTAGTTTCCCAAACAATCACCAGATTTACGACCATTAAGTATTCTAATTGAAGTGGATTTACATAACTTAAGAAGTTGTATCCCAAAGGAGTTTACATGTCTTTCTAAACTGTTTCTGTCTTTAACACAATCCAAAACATAACTATCCAGAAGAGAAATATATTTATCATCATCTTGCTCGACATAATCCGGTCTCCCATCTGTTCGAGAGTTAAAATCTCCGCCCATGATTATTACTGATCTATCGCCATATTTTCGAAGTCATAACTTTTTCGCTTTTACCAGTAAGTCGATGATTGGGGCGGAATATAAATTGAAACAAAGACAACGCTGCAATTGTGATGGAAAATTTCGCCTTCAAATTCGACAAACAGTGCAACATCTTCAATATGAGTTACACTTTTAACCGATCTTCCGTATTTTGTCCGACAGTAGAATGCGATTCCACCTCTCTCGTTTTCTTGAGAACTTCTACATAAGTCATTACAAGTATAGCCAGGTAAATTAATTTGTGTCGAATCGTTGTGCCAGGTCTCAGATAAAGTTATGAAATCGTAACGTTCTATTAGTCTACGGAAATCGAGGTAATCGATTTTGTTTATAAGCCCTTGGGCATTCCATGTTGTGTAACATAAAGTCACATCATTGGATTGATTTGAATATGTCATTAATGTAAAGATTTTTCACAATAGGAAATATGTATGAACCGGGGGTCATCGGAGATAATAAGCAGTCATTATTAAACGTTATACGTACTGTCTCTGTCAAAAACGTGCACACATCTGTATTTTATACGGTGATATATCATTTCACTTTTTATAACGGAAGCTGAAATAAAAAGTGATTTGTTGAATAATGCATATCTGAGCATATAATATTAATATAAATTATGTATTCCCTGATTGAACTACCTCGCATGGCACATTCCATGACGATCAGACGAACAGTTCGGCCTGTAGCCCATGTTCTCTATATTAACCCTTTACCCAACAAACCGGCCAAAACCGGCCAAATAAAGCTTCAACAGCCTAAAATATCTTGGGTCTGTCTCAATAAAACCATACAAATATGGATATCATTGGAACCGGCTCCTTGACCACAGTTATACCCTGTGCCAATGCATTCTCTTATATATGCGAGTCGACCATAGGTCGCCTCGCATATATAAGAGAATGCATTGGCCTAAAAAAAATCTTTTTTTAACACTTTTTACCATTTGTTCTTACATTCTTTAACAATTTTATAATTTTTAATGTGTTAAGCCAATGCATTCTCTTATATATGCGAGGCGACCTATGGTCGACTCGCATATATAAGAGAATGCATTGGCACAGGGCCCTTCTGTTGGGTAAAGGGTTAACAGCGAGGTAGTTCAATCAGAGAATACATCATTTATATGGTTGGCTTGTTTCCAGAGAGCATGTGTCGCTTTGCACAAAACGGATGAAAAAAAGAAAGACGAATTTGTTATATTTTGAGGACCCCTGACCTATAAGTAAAGTGTTAAAGTTGAACACATCACGAACTGAAAGGATTGCTCTCAATACTGAATGAGGATGCGGGCAAACTAGGGCAGTATAAGTGTCAGGACATACATTATGTTTATGGATGGTTGGTTCCCGAATGCCTTTGGCACTTTACAAACAGTGGATGGCAAATGATATGCAAAGGCGAAAACTTTTTGTTTTGTGGGACCCCTTAACCCAATTAAACCTTTTAACACACCATGCACTGAAGCTATATACTCTTGATATTAATTCATAATGTGAACGAACGGTAGTGCTATCGGGGAATATACAATTGATATGGGTAGTTTGGTTGATGAAATCCCAGGATACATCACAAAAAGGTGGCTGACAAATACGAAAGTTGAATTTTCTTTGCTTTGCTGCTCCCTACCCCATTCGAAGTCTTAAACACACCTCGAGCTGAAAAGATATGCTCACCAATATTAAGTAAGTGAGGGTGTAGACAAAAGGTATTTATATCAGACAATACACATCGTTAATGGATGGGTTGGTTCTCAAATGTCTGGGACACTTTACAAACGAGAAAGCCGTATTATCACTGTTTTGGTGGACCCCTCAACTCATTTTAACTCTTGAATACACCATGAACTGAAGTCATATTCTCTCAAAATTAGCTGAGAATGTGAATGAAAGGTAATGCCATCAGACAATTGTCAAATGTTACGAGTGGTTAATTTGGTCCCCCCCCCGAAACATGTGGCACTTGAAGTCTTAAACACGCCATGAACTGAAACGATATACTCTCAATTTTAACTGAGGGTGTGGATATATGGTAGTATTTTCAGGAAATACACATCTGTTATGGACAAGATGTTGGTTCCCGAAAGCCTATGTCACTTTACAACAACCGGCTGGCAAACGGAAAAGGTATTTTTCACTCCAATCCCTATTTGAGGTATTGAACACACCACTATAGCTGAACGGATAAGCTACCAATATCCGGAGATTGTGGATGAATGGTTGTTCTACCAGCAAAGATACAATGTTATGATATGTTGATTCACGAAAGCATGTGGCACCTTACAAATAGCTGACGATAAATGCAAATTTTGACCGTTTTGAGGGACCCCTACCACATGTAAACTATTGAACCAATTACGAACTGAATGGTTGTGCTCCCAATGTCAAACAACGGTGTGGACATATTGCTATTCTAATAGGAAATATACAATTGATATAGATGGGTTAGTACAATGACACTGTAGCTGAACTTGGAATAGGATTAATTCCATGTGCTACAGTCAATGGAGCGATTAGGAATGCGGAAAGTTGAAATGTCTAAGTAATACTAGAGTATCAACATGAAGATATATATATATATATATATATATAGGAAGTTCTCATCAATGTGATAACACCAAGTTAAAGACCCATCAAATTTTTAATGTCGTGCTAGCTTTCGTCTATACAGCCTTCGTCGGGTACGAACTGAATGGTTGTGCCCCCAATGTCAAACAACGGTGTGGACAAATTGCTATTCTAATAGGAAATATACAATTGATATAGATGGGTTAGTACAAGCCACTGTAGCTGAACTTGGAATAGGATTAATTCCATGTGTTACAGTCAATGTATTATCACATTGACTATATATATATATCTTCATTTTGATACTCTAATTACGGTGTAATTCAGTAAAATCCAAGATCGCCACTGGCGGTTATGTTTTCCAATGAAATTCAAAACCATTTGATAGCTCCCATCTAGTAGATCAATATCAAGATAATTTAAGTTTGGTGATGATCGGATGATGGAAGTGGACTGTAGGGTGTGCCAAAGAATTTGGTCATGCAAAGAGTAAAATCCAAGATTGCTGCCGGCAGACATTTTTTATGGCCGAATGATCCAAAAATCACACGCTCCGATCTACATGTCAATTGTAACCTCCATGGCACATTCCATGACGATCAGACGAACAGTTCGGCCTGTAGCCCATGCTAATGGATTAAATTTTGAAATTCAAGATGGCTACTGGCGGCCATGCTGTTTTGCCGAGTGACCCAGCATGACTCGTTTCCCATATACATGTCATTGTCAGCAGCCATGACAAATTTCATAATGATCCGACCAAAGGTGCTACCTGTAGCCATTGCCAAAAGAGTTAGTCATGCAAAGAGTATAATACAAGATATCTGCCAGTGGCCATGTTTTATGGCCGAATAAACCCAAAATGACTCTTTCCCATCTACATGTCAATATTAACATCCAGAAAAAAATTCATGATGATGCTAATGGATTGAATTTTGAAATCCAATATGGCCACTGGCGGCCATATTTTTTTGCCAAATGAAGCCAAAATGACTCGTTCCAATCCACATGTAGCCCGTGCCAAAGGATAGTCAAGCAGAGAGTAAAATCCAAGGTGGCTGTCGGCGGCCATGTTTTATGGCCGAATGACCATAAAATGACTCGTTCCTATCCGCACAGGGGGGGGGGGGCAGGAAAAAATTTGCATACACAACGCTGAATCTTTTTTTGCAGCACTTTAGACCCCCACCCCCTCTCTTTGTGCAAAAAAAATATTTTTTCCACTAATGGTTTTGGGACCCCCCCCCTTTCCAGTCACATTTGAATGAAATTTATCAAGCTCGAGAGCCATTATAGGCAAAAACGTCAGGGTGTAGAATGTCCAGTGAAGGTGGCTGATGTTGAGAAACAGAGAATGGTTAAATTAGAATGAACATATATAATAATTATTTGTCATTCGTAATTTTACCATTCTGTTTGTTCAAGCATCATCCAACTTTGGTGTACTTTCGCCACCAGTTAAACTCAATACTAATAAATTATAACTATTATCCACAAGCAATACACTCATGAGATTAAAAACATTTTATCATGAAAAACTCAACACAACCAGCTGACACAACCAGTGAAACAACTTTAAAAAAATATTTTATCTAATTATTTATTCCAGACTTTGCACTGGACTTTGTGTAATGTGCTCTTATTGTGTTTACTTTATATATTTTTTAAAGTTGCTAGTTATAAAAGTGAAGTTGTAAACACACAACACACCCTGACACACCGGAAAATGATATGCTGCCCAGGTTGAGATGAGGTTTTCTAGATAAATGTTTTAAATCTCATATGAGTGTATTGCTTGTGCTGAGACAGTTCAGCTCTTTTTGTTATGCAGTATTTCATAAATTGTATGTCCTATATATTTCCATTGGAAGTGTGTCCTTATAAGTGTTTTGACTGGTGGTATTAATATAATTTCATATGAACGATCCACTCCGATCTTATTGGATTTAATGGAGGCAGATGTAGCAGTGACTTTCGATGCAAAATGTATCAGATATATTTATTTTCATTTTATCATCGATGTCGTTCAACTGACATTTATAAATTGAATTTTGAAAAACGTTAAAGCTGATTGAAGAATTATTTAAGTTAATTTAAACTCAGGTGAAGTTTCAATTATCGTTGTGCAAAGTGATTTACAAAATCTTTATCTAATCTGGATTAAGAAATGAATGAGTTTAACAAGAAACTTTGGTTACATTTTCTGGTACAAAATTACCCAAGTATTTCAGACTAGACACTTATCAAACTGTTTCTTGCCTGTTTTACAATATGCAGTGTACGTGGTTAGATGGATCATTTTAATATTAACAATAGCTAAATGGTTGTAGAATAGCACATATAAATAAATAATATCTCATTATTTCACAAGTGAAAGACAGTCATGTTTTACTAAGAAAATGCTATTGAGACTGATAGAGATCCATGTGAATGTCTGTTCATTAATAATTGGGTATGTAACACTGTAGCACTTTTGTCTTTTATAGTATTAGTAACTTTGTGCCAGAAACATGTTTATAGATTTATATTACACATTATTTCAGTTTCATATCAGACTTGGAGAGTTGAATTTCAGTTTGATACCACAGATAGTGGTAATGTGATATTTTATTTTACTTACTGAAGTTTATGTGGTTTATTTGTCTTTAGAGTTCATTATAATATATTTACATACCTAGTGGTTATCCAACCCAGGTGGGCCAGCGCAGTTAAAAGTTTCACGAAGGTTTACTTAGTATTAGAAGGGACCAAATAATCAAAACATTCTGAGGCCAACCTGACCACAGATAACTGTACCTAGTATCTTGTGTGTACACTACATGTGTTATTTAGATCATAACACATCAAAACAATCATTATATAGGCTAAACAGCTTGTAATTAGGTCAAACAAGGGCAAAAGAAAAAAATTTGCAAGCACTAGAAAACACCGGAAAAAACGTGTTTTCAGGAGCTGCGACCCCCCCCACCCCCGGCCTTGTGTCGGAATTTTTTTGCACGACCCCCCCCTGATCCGCATGTCAATATTAACGTCCACGACAAATTTTATGATGATTAGACGAACACTCGGTCCTGTAGCCCGTGCTAATGAATTGAATTTTGAAATCTAAGATGGCTGCTGGCGGCCATGTTATTTTTGCCGAATAACCCCAAAATGATTCGTTCCCATATACATGTCAATGTTAACATCCATGACAATTTTCATGATGATTCGACCAAAGGTACGACCTGTAGTCCGTGCCAAAATATTTAGTCATGCAGAGAGTAAAATCCAAGATGGCCACCAGCCGCCATGTGTTATGGCCGAATGATCCCAAATTGAATCGTTCCCATCTACATGTCAATGTTATCAGCCATAACAAATTCCATTATGACCCGACCCAAGGTACGACATGTAGCCCGTGCCAAAGGATTTAGCCAAGCAAAGAGTAAAGACTTACCAGCGGTCATCTGTTATGGCCGAATGACCACAAAATGACTCGTTCCCATCTGCATGTCAATATTACCATCTTCGACAAATTTCATGATGATCAGACGAACACTGCTACCTGTACCCCGTACTAATGGATTCAATTTTGAAATCCATTATGGCCGCTGGCGGCCATGTTTTTTTGCTGAATGACACCAAAATTACTCGTTCCCATCTAAATGTCAATGTCAAATTTCATAATGATCCGACCAAAGTACGACTTGTAGCTCGTGCCAAATGATATAGTCACCCAAAGAGTAAAATACAAGATGGCTGCCAACGGCCATCTTTAATGGCCGAATGACTCCAAAATGACTCGTTCCTATCTACATGTCAATGTTAACATACATGATACATTTCATGATGATCCGACAAAAGGTAAGACCTGTGACCCGTGCCAAAGGATTTAATCATGCAAGGAGTCAAATCCAAGATAGCTGCCGACGGCCTTGTTTTATGGCTGAATTACCCAAAATGACTCTTTCCCCATCTACATATCAATATTAACATCCATGACAAAGTTCATGATGATGAGATGAACAGTTCGGCCTGTAGCTCGTGCTAAGGGATTGAATTTCGAAATAAATGATGGCCGCGGGCGGGCATGTTTTTTTTGTCGAACGACTTGTTCCCATCTGCATGTCAATGACAACAGCCATGACAAATTTCATAATGATCCGACCAAAGGTACGACTTGTAGCCCGTGCCAAAGGATTTAGTAATGCAAAGATGACATTCAAGATGGCTGCCAGCGGCAATGTTTACTGCCGAATGACCCCAAAATGATTCGTTCCCGTCTACATGTCAATATTAACATCCATGTCAAATTTCACGATGAACAGACGACAGTACGACCTGTAACCCGTGCTAATAGATTGAATTTTGAAATCCAAGATAGCCGCTGGCAGCCATTTTTTTTAACCGAATGACCGCAAAATGACTCGTTCCCATATACATGCCAATATCAACAGCTATGACACATTTCATAATGATCCGACCAAAGGTACGACCTGTAGCCCGTGCTAAAGGAAATTGTTGACGTACGCACACACGTACAAACCCACACTCTCACGGACGACGGATACCAAGCCAAGGCTATAGCACAAACTTTACAAAGTAAAGTTGAGCTAAATATGTGACTTTGCAGGGTAATGGATCTTTTTCATTTTATGTCCTAAAAATTATAAGAAACATTTATTTTTAAAAAATGATAAAAAATTGTTAGGCCAATGCATTCTCTTATATATGCGAGGCGACATATGGTCGACTCGCATATATAAGAGAATGCATTGGCACAGGGGTAAAAAAAATCCCGACTTCCGACTGGATTTGATATGGCGGGTCACATATGAGAAGATTCTTTCAGCTACATGTCACACTAGTTTTTTTATTTAGATATAAAATTGCCACCTTGCTGAGACTATATAGTGGGGATTCATTTGAATATATTTATATTTTATTATTTAGAGGGACACTAACAATATCTTTGGCAACAAAAGGGATTTTGTTTGATATTTGTGAGACTATATGTATACATTGTGTGTCATAATCATGTTCTTTATAACAAATAGTTAGGTCCTGCAAGGTGGACGTCGATACATGTTTATTTATAGCTGTTACCAATACCATGTGTTGTAGTTGTTGTTGTAATATGGGGTCTGGAAGCCTGAATACGTCTTTAATCACTTAAAAAATGACATCGGACCCAACTTTCAGCAAAATGATCAACTGGGTAATTTGGTAATGTTATCAAAAGTGTGTAATTTTGTTTACCAAAAACATGTTTGGGGAGGGGTAGCTAGAATCCAGTATCTCGCAAACTGTTCAAATTATTTGTAAACTTCTTTCTACATATGCTTGCCAGATAACTGCTATACCATATGGATTAACTATGTCGGCAATATTTTAATATCCATTTTAATGATAATGTTTGATAAAAATATTTTTGTGAAAAATAGCGATTTTACAGTAAAAAGTAAATAAATATTTCGGCTCCAAATGGCAGGAAAATCCAAATTAACCAACACTTTTTCACATCAAGTAGAGATATGATATGATTTAGTAATTTTAACACCACAATGTTGGCAAATAAGTTAGGACTTAGCCACAGAGCTCGCTTTACCAAAATCGTTAATTTCTGGATAAATTTACTGGTGGGTATCGTCCTCGATTTGACAATAGCCACCACCGATTCCGTTATTTTTCACTATCATTGTCGTGAACAATATATATTTCTTCTTTAAAAAAAGTTGGTTCGAACCTATTCTACCGTGGGTAGGGGTATCTCGAAAACTAGAGCTCTTTTTCGATTTGGCCGCCACACTAGTATGCCTCATGACAAAGCTGCACAACCCATGTTTATTATATAGCATAGATCATATTGGGTGACAAACATTTGAATATTTGTTTCAATGCTTTGACAATTTCCAACGCTAGCTGTCTAGTTTTCATTTAACTTTGATATTTTATTGAACTAATACCACTGCAATAGTAATGTTATATACAACAACGGCTTCGACACGCAAAACTCTACCATGCACCTGAGAGCCACCAACTATGGAAACATCGCTGATTTTGTCCGACCAAAATGCCAGAATGTCTAAATAAATTAATAGGAATCCAAATAATGTTTCTCTGCTTGTCATCATATACGATCACATGCATCTCACAAAATGAACAGTGGAGAATTCCAATGTCGGAGTATATTTGAGAGTATGTTCGTAATCGCAGTGTTTGCTTTTCCTCAAGTTATTGCGTTTCTTGTCAAATATATAATGTCTCTAAACCAGTTTCAATTTAGTCAATTAGATAAGTATTTGACAGACATGTGAATTGGTGTTTCGAAAAGAATAGAGCAAAATGCGGAAACCTATAATAAACGTAAAATCAGGCGACGAGATATACACAATAATGAAGAAACTAACTGGGCGCAATTAAGTCCTGTGGTGTAGAGGATCCGTTTCAGTACACACACTGGTATGCATTGTTGACAGACGGATGGATGATGGACACCAACCCATGGCAATAGCTCAAGCTTGACTTCGTCAGGTTGAGCTATAACGTCAAAGCGAGAGCAAGCACCATCGACCAGACGTATATGCAGGGATGTGGCTAGAGGGGGGGGGGGTGTCTCACCCCCCAGCAGAGAGCTATATTTTCAATAGTTGGAAATTTCATACCTGCCAAAACGAAATTTCACACCAACAATAGGTTGAATATGTTTTTGTAGTTCGATTATAAAACAATTTATTGGGGGGAATTTATTGTTTTTCGACCAATATTTGCATATGTTCCTATTTTTGGTCAAAATTTTTGACAGAAATGGACATGTTGGAATTTTCCAACCTTAGGGGGGTGACAGGTTGGAAATTTCCAACACTTGGAAAGCTTGTGTCCTGGTCCCTCCCCCGTGGCCAGTCAAAAACTTCTAGTTAATTTAAGAAAACAATATTGTCATACAATTGGTCAACATTGTCATTGGAATTGTCGTCAGTTGGAAATTTTCCAACCTAAGTGCGGGTGTAGGGTTTGAAATTTCCAACAGTAGGAAGGCTTGAGGTTAGTCTAGATGTTAGGATTTTGCGATTTTCTAGTTCAGATTTCAAAATTTTCGCACACCGGACCAAACCATGGTCGGCCCGGTGTGTCATTGCCCATCCACATGGCCAATACAAAACCGCTAATTAGTTTAGCAAAACAATATTTTACTACATTTGGTCAAACTTGTAGACATAAATGGTCATCAGTTGAAGAATTTTCCAACCTGAAGGGAGCATGAGGTTTGAAATTTCCAACACTAGGAAAGCTTCAGTTGAGGCCAGTCTAGATGCTAGGATTTACGATTTTCTTGTATATAGTTTTCAAAATTTTCTCACACCGGGCCACACAACCATGGTCGGCCCGGTGTTTACTGGTCTGTTGTCGGTAGCTGTGTGCATTTGTCTGGAATTAGATCACTTTTTTGGCATTTTTTTCAGGTTAAAATATCTTAATGTTCTCATACTGGGGAAAAAGCATGGCTTATGAATATATAGAAAATTAGGCCTGAGCATGAGGTACATGGGGGGAGGGTGCAAATGGAATTATGCAAAAAGTTATGTTGGTGCGATTCCTACTGAAGGGGGGGGGGGGGGGTGCAAATGGAATTATGTAAAAAGTTGTGTTGGTGTGATTCCGACTCAAGGGGGGGGGGTGCAGTTGGAAATTCCCATGGTGAACACCCCCCCCCCACCCAGCGGAGACCCTCTAGCCACATCCCTGCGTATATGCCGCACCATCGAAAGAACTCATCTTGAACTAAAGTTGTGCCATGTATCATCACGTCACATGATGTATACATCCAAAACATATTGATTCAAATAATTTGTTGACGGGGGTATCCATATCGTTGTAGAAGCGTATATATGCAATCCACGATCAAAGATTTTGAAATTGAGCACAATGGAAGTCATGTGGTAAAGGGACGTCAATATATCCACTCTCTAATGATTCCCATCGATTGACTTACAAGGTGTCGCAGCAACAAACTATACCTAATTATGGGGCAGTTATTATGAAACCTAACTCCGATGCTACGATCAGGCATCGTACACAAATTCTCAAGTATCTTTACAAATTATTTTAATTCAAGTTGAATATTTGTCGATAAAACACGCATTATGATTGACTGAGAGCGGCTAACTGCTGTGTGCCATCCACACGCATGCAACCATTGCATCATGTAAATTTGTTTACATTTTTTCATAATAACGCGAAGTTGTACAGTGTAAATCAAAAAGTGAACAAACGGTGTCGGAAAATTAATCGATTGAATTCATTAACGAATGGCAATGACTCGCTGATTAAGATGATTGACTTTAGTTTGTGATTTAAGTAACCCCAATGAGCGTATCTATAGAGATTTGATGCACAATAAGTCTCGTAAAAAATTAAAACATAAACCATGTGCCGAAAAGTCTTCGATATATATATGTGACCCGCCATGTCAAATCCAGTCGTCAGTCGGGTTTTTTTTTACCCTGTGCCAATGCATTCTCTTATATATGCGAGTCGACCATAGGTCGCCTCGCATATATAAGAGAATGCATTGGCCTAACAATATTTTACAATTTTAATAATTTTTTCTTGTATTCTTTAACAAAATTTTATAATTTCACCCATACAGAGCCCCAGACAAACATGAGCAGACGACACTCTTCTATATGCTTCTATATATGTGTGGGGCTCCCTGCAGGGTAATGGATGTTTTTTATTTTATGTCCTAACGTCCAAGTGATTGGGTCGAAACAATCAAGTGCCGAAAACTGTGGAACCGAAACGTCCTGAAAACCAGGTGCCGAAACGTCCTGAAAACCAGGTGCCGAAATGTCCAGGTGTCGAAACGCCCTGCACGCCGGCATATACATGGGCTACGAAACTATCAAACTATGTTCCAGATAGTTTAAACGAAACTAACAAACTTAGAACGTTTAAGTGTAAATGATATCATCCCTTACATTTTCACCATATCACAAACAAAACTGCAATTGTTCCGTCTTGGAGAATAATATCTTTGCTTAAACTCAAGTTCTTATATGCCTAGAGCTGTAATTTCACGATTGAACCCGATGGCAAACAAGCAACGTCTCCTCCCCTACACGATCATCGATCAAATTGAGGTTTTTTATCATTATTATTATATCAAAGCAGACTTCAATGTCCAGTGATTACACAGACCCGGGGCGAAACGTGTAAACAAGCGATAAAGACTGATATTAATAACATAGAAACCCGCGCTGTTACATCATGTCAGACACGCACCCATCCCGAAAGTAAACAGGGAATATCGATGCTGTTTGCATTTCGGTTATTAAGAAGTGTGAAGGCATTGCAACGGACAAATTTCCAGGTATCTAAGAAAACAAATCACCAACTGACTATAGGAACCCGATGTCAATTTTGTAGTCGGCTGGCCAGGCCCCTGGGGAAATACACCAGATATGTGACCCGCCATATCAAATCCAGACGTAAGTCGGGATTTTTTTTACCCTGTGCCAATGCATTCTCTTATATATGCGAGTCGACCATATGTTGCCTCGCATATATAAGAGAATGCATTGGCCTAACAATGTTTTATCATTTTTTTTAAATAAATGTTTCTTACAATTTTTAAGACATAAAATAAAAAACATCCATTACCCTGCAGGGAGCCCCACACATATATAGAAGCATATAGAAGAGTGTCGTCGGCTCATGTTTGTCTGGGGCTCTGTATGGGTGAAATTATAAAATTGTTAAAGAATACAAGACAAAATTATTAAAATTGTAAAAAATTGTTAGGCCAATGCATTCTCTTATTTATATATGCGAGGCGACCTATGGTCGACTCGCATATATAAGAGAATGCATTGGCACAGGGTAAAAAAAATCCAGACTTACGACTGGATTTGATATGGCGGGTCACATATAGACGATCTACAACTCGTCCCCAGTCCTAATTTACTGGACGAGTTTTGTAAGTTCCGCTATAAACTGGGAAAAAGTTGTAGATTCTATTTATTACATGACCAAATATATATATATTAACGGGTATTTGCCCTTGTAATTATCGATGAAATGTGCAGACATAGAAAATACTCAGCCAATTCACGACTTTTTGTTTCAAATTTAATGCGCTGGATAAAATATAGTCCCTCAATTAGCATCGCTCTTATCGTTAAAATGCTGATAAAGATGAACAATTGCCACCTCGAATATAAATAAATATGCACAACAATTTGTTTCTGCATGTAACTCATGTCTTTTTCAGATGTTTACCACTTACAAATTGCGGTTTTGATTTTACCGTGACCGCGAACTTGAAATTGAAGTTGAATTGAAACAATGGAAAATTGTTTACTCATTGAGTTGTAGACTATTGCACGCCGTATCTGTCACGGTTTCATGTCAAGGAATTTGGTCTAATGATATCGAGACAATGATATTGATGGGATATCACGGTGTGGTGTTTTGTGATTTATGAAAGTACATGTATACAGGGCGAAATGCGAATGTACTGACTGCCAATTTGACAAAAGCGACGCCGCCGGTATGTTTATATAGCAACGAGCTGGTAACGGAAGTCAGTGACCGGGCGCCAACTCTATAATCTACTCCGTGATGTCGTCGGCATGTACTGCGTAAGGGTGACGTCATGGAGCGAAACGGAACAGTGAGCAGAGCAGGATTGTGGACGAGATTAGGAATTCTGCTGACGTCAATATTGGCACGTAGGGATATGTCACATTGAAGAGGTGAACCGGACTATACTTTGGGACAGTTTATCGATAATTAACCCCCCCCCCCGCAAATATGTGATGTTTCAGGGTGTATATATATATTGGCATAAGTGCATTAGAATTAATGACATAACTTTTCATTCATTCTTTATAGTTTGTTGGAAAATATTGGAAGCCATAGTATTTTTGAGACGTAACGTACGGAGTGTAAACAGACGACAAACCGAAAGTCAAAGGTCTCCTGGCACTATTTCCTGTTATTAAACGAACATTTAATATCACAATTTATAGAATGGGTTTATTTAATGGAATAAGGGTAGGATCGTGTAATAAATAGCAATATATACTAAACCAGTGACAAGTCTTACAAGTCCGATTCTTGGCAGAATCACAGTGACTGTCATATCATGTCAAATTCGCGAAATTAGTGGTATCACATAAGATATTTAACCCTTTACCCAACAGAAGGGCCCTGTGCCAATGCATTCTCTTATATATGCGAGTCGACCATAGGTCGCCTCGCATATATAAGAGAATGCATTGGCTTAACACATTAAAAATTATAAAATTGTTAAAGAATGTAAGAAAAAATGGTAAAAAGTGTTAAAAACAGATTTTTTTTAGGCCAATGCATTCTCTTATATATGCGAGGCGACCTATGGTCGACTCGCATATATAAGAGAATGCATTGGCACAGGGCATAACTGTAACTATCACAATGTGGTCAAGGAGCCGGTTCCAATGATATCCATATTTGTATGGTTCTATTGAGACAGACCGAAGATATTTTAGGCTGTTGAAGCTTTATTTGGCCGGTTTTGGCCGGTTTGTTGGGTAAAGGGTTAAAGGTTATTACATGGCTAGTTTGATATCGGCCGATATATCAGCCCGAGGTAACTTTATATCAGTCGAAGGTCGACGGCTGATATGAAGTTACCGATGGCTGATATGTCTCGGCCAATAGTCAGCTACCATACCACGTAATAAGATCGTTATTAATTACATCAACTACATGGTAACATCATTATTACCCATTCAAATGTCAGTTCATCTGTGTAAACATCAGATTAAAGGTACTCAATCCGTAAAGAGGGTCCCCATCTCAACAGATTCCAACAACAACAATCCGATCAGAGGGTCCTATATTACTATTTCTTTGGCTTTGGGGGTAAAAAATATTTGATTCGAGTCGAGGAACCCATCAAACAAAGCTCAGAGTTATTAGATATTGAAATTTGTTAATTGCTCGAGATGAGTACTAATAACTGCCGTCAATTTGGTAACCTGCTCGAGATTTTACGACAAAACTCTATTCAAACAGACAAGGATGAATAACTCTATAATCAAGTGGTAATAATAACGAAATTTTGACTGTCTTCTGGGCCAGAAAGAATTCCCGATAATGAAAAATAATAGATTTCTAAAATCGATATCTAACAAATCTGAGCTTTGATGGGTGACTTCCTCGACTCGAATCAAATATTTTTGACCCCCGAAGCCATTGAAATAGTAATTGAGAGGAGTTTTATCGGATTGAGTACCTTTAAATGGACAGCGGGTGGAATATAAACGAAATAACTAATTGTACATCTCAAATAAAAATATATTGGCGAGTTGTAACTTTGTGCATGACCATGCACGTTATATGCCCCTGGAGGTAGATATTCACGATTTACCTTGTATTGGAATTACCGAGTAAACAACAGATCGAAATGGCATGAAACTCTCGCCATTAGTTCAAGTCATTTCTTAAGTTGTCGTTATATCGGACTAAAACCGTGACTGCGTGCCTCGAATGGATGTTACGTGGGACGTAAACGCTTCGCTTGGTGACGTCACAACTGATATCAGCCGAGTTCGATGGGTTATCAACAGAGTCGTCGCTCAAGGCAAAACTGTGATTTCTAATTAATATCAGCATAAAATGATATAGGCCTATCTTACTGTCAACTGTTACTTATAACTCGACAAAATCAAAGAAAGCTAACCCGAGATATCATACTGAAAACTTGCAAAATCTACTGGAAATATGGTTGTCCGCCTAATATCATCAATAAATCTAAAAAAGTATTAATTCAGCCAAAATTTCCCCCATTACCATACAATTTCCTTTCGTTTTATATATTCTTGACATAGTTAATTGAAGCGAAGTCGACATTATCGTACCGAAATTTCGCAAATTCGGCATTTGTGATCGTAATAATTGAATTGGTATCCGTGTGTAATCACTATACTTACCGGACACCCCGGGTGACGACCGCTTTACTTACCGGACACCCAGGGTGACGTCCGCTTTACTTACCGGACACCCAGGGTGACGACCGCTTTACTTACCGGACACCCAGGGTGACGACCGCTTTACTTACCGGACACCCAGGGTGACGACAGCTTTACTTACCGGACATCAGGGTGACGACCGCTTTACTTACCGGACACCCAGAGTGACGACCGCTTTACTTACCGGACACCAGGGTGACGACCGCTTTACTTACCGGACACCCATGGTGACGATCGCCTTACTTACCGGACACCCAGGGTGACGATCCCTTTACTTACCGGACACCCAGAGTGACGACCGCTTTACTTACCGCACACCCAGTGTGACGACCGCTTTACTTACCGGACACCCATGGTGACGACCGCTTAACTTACCGGACACCCAGGGTGACGACCTATTTACTTACCGGACACCCATGGTGACGACCTCTTTACTTACCGGACACCCAGGGTGACGACCGCTTTACTTACCGGACACCCAGGGTGACGACCGCTTTACTTACCGGACACCCAGGGTGACGTCCGCTTTACTTACCGGACACCCAGTGTGACGACCGCTTTACTTACCGGACACCCAGGGTGACGACCGCTTTACTCACCGGACACCAGGGTGACGACCGCTTTACTTACCGGACACCCAGAGTGACGACCGCTTTACTTACCGGACACCAGGGTGACGACCGCTTTACTTACCGGACACCCATGGTGACGATCGCCTTACTTACCGGACACCCAGGGTGACGATCCCTTTACTTACCGGACACCCAGAGTGACGACCGCTTTACTTACCGCACACCCAGTGTGACGACCGCTTTACTTACCGGACACCCATGGTGACGACCGCTTCACTTACCGCACACCCAGGGTGACGACCTATTTACTTACCGGACACCCATGGTGACGACCTCTTTACTTACCGGACACCCAGGGTGACGACCGCTTTACTTACCGGACACCCAGGGTGACGACCGCTTTACTTACCGGACACCCAGTGTGACGACCGCTTTACTTACCGGACACCCATAGTGACGACCGCTTTACTTACCGGACACCCAGGGTGACGACCGCTATACTTACCGGACACCCAGGGTGACGATCGCTTTTTGTCCGTACCTTTCACTAGTTTTCGATACAATATCTCGACTTCTCGTCGTTTGATACTATCAAGCGATAGACAAACAGAACGGCAATTTCATGGCAAATAAGACACATTGATATATATTGTGACTGAGGTGAACGATTTTGAGAATATATGAGGAATCTATTATAGAATGTGTGTTTTTTCCCCCAAAATCGGACTTGTCACTGGTACATCTGCCATTCTTCACTGGGGGCCTGTGGCACTGTGTAGGAACTGTTACATCGGAAGTCGTTCTATCGCCGGTATTGTGATGGTTCTTGCCTGATTTGGTGCGGTTCCTGATGATTGAAAATAATCATTTTTCTGACAAAATCACGCATAATTATATAGATATCTTGAATATATTATACTGCAGAAGTGTCGTGTTATCGAAACCTGAACTCTAGACCACAATTAACTCGGTATTAGCGAGTTAGCGTAAATATCAACATGTTATCACTGAAAATCAAGCCACGTGGACGCAATTTCTTTGTTTTTCGTGGCGTATAAAATATGAAACGCATTCTGAAGACAAACACTGACTATAAAGTATACCCATGTTATTCTTCTGTAAAATAGCTGAGAAAGTATCCCGATAGGGGTTGATAATTGGGAGCTGTGGCTTCGTAATCAACACGGGTGCGTGTTACGGTTCTATTTCAAACCAATCACGACTGTGACGGTTCTGTACATGATATTTATTCGAAAGATTTCTGCACTTTGGTCCGAAAATTGTCTTGTGTATCTGACATTTTAAACCAGATAATGACTGTAGGTTATGTAATTTGCATAATAGAACAGGTATATTAAGAAATATATAACACAATAAATACCTAATACGGGAGATTAAAGACACGGTTGGCCTTGGCGGTGGGTATCCTGTGAAAATATCTCCACCCGTCAAAAACCGCAACAAACAGAAAGAACATCAAAATGTAGATATACTTTGTCCGTATACAAATAAGAAATATCGCATAAACAGTATGTTATGGTCATATGTTTTACCATTGTTATGTAAACAAAAGCATAAAAAGTAACTTTTCTGGTGTTTGTTTATATTATGATGGTAAACATAAAGAGCGTTCTTTGTTAGTGAATACCTGATATGGAACTAATAAAGAGCGTTTATGCCATTTGTGTGTGATTAGCCAGTAGCATTGTGCTGTCTTCTGTAACACAATCAGGCTCTTGCTTAGGTAAAATATAGTAGGTCTTTATGATAACATGCTGTTTACGCGATGGTCATGGTATATATGAACGGAACTATATGCGTTTTAATGTTTTTCTGTTTACGATGTTTGGAACAAATATGAATATTTTCGACAATTAAGGCCGCACGTGCCTTTAAGTGACATTAATAGGCAGAAATAAAATATTGAAAGTCCCGATGAGTATAGTATCATAATCATGCCCGCCTATATAAATGACCAATGGTAATATAAATCTACTCTCAGGAGAATATGAGATGTTATATTCATTTACTTAATCTGGGCATTATTGAAAGATCAAGGTGTGACAATATTTCAATGCTAGCGCCATCATATTTCCTCCTCTGAAGTCCGTCTGAGGCGCATTTACACATGTATGTCACCCAGACATGAATATAACTTATGAAATCACGTTCAACTGAATCATTGATAGGTTATGACGTGATTGGGGTGGTGGGGGGACTTGGGGAGGGGGTGCTTAATTGGTTTCTATCCCCAACTTTGGTCAAAATGTTCAACAGTTACAAATTTCTTATCTAACAATAGATTGGTTGAAATTTAACACCAACAATATGTTGAAATTGTTCTCTTAGTTTCATTTGACAACAATTTAATAGTGGGAAATTTGTCGTTTTCTGACCAACATTTGCATAC
Organism: Siphonodentalium dalli; assembly: GCA_032622095.1. Classification (NCBI taxonomy): domain Eukaryota; kingdom Metazoa; phylum Mollusca; class Scaphopoda; order Gadilida; family Siphonodentaliidae; genus Siphonodentalium; species Siphonodentalium dalli. The sequence continues at coordinate 43,110,556 of CP136066.1, forward strand.
TTTCCTACACTTTAAATATGTAATCAACCATATTTTACATATACAAATGGACACCTCTACTTTAGAGTTGATCAAAAACTCATGATGGGTGGACAGGACACAGGGCGCAGGTGTGATCTAGTTTTATATATCACATTTACCCCCCCCCCCCAAATCGGCAAGAAACTGGTTTAATGGACAAATAATATAATTCCACTTAATTAATATGCTTTGTATTAAATAATGTATGCTTTTTTTGCAAATAAATCATCTCTCTCTCTCTCTCTCTCTCTCTCTCTCTCTCTCCATCTGTTGGGAACACTTCCAATGTTGTGGGGGTGGGGGAGCCAGGTTGGAAACTTCCAACACTTGGGAATCTTGAAGCCAGTCTAGATGATTTTTACAATTTTCAGGTTCAGATATCCACATTTTCTCACTGGGCCCATGTATCCTGAGTTTCTCCCCCGATTTGCATGGTGGCCAATCAAAGGATACTGATCAATTCACTTCAGAATGGCATACAATCTAGAGCTATAATGTGTCATGCAGTTGGGAATAATCAAAGCCCAGGCCTTGTGCATGTGTTTGGTCTGTTTCAAGGGGATGGTGCGGTTGGAAATTCCAAGGTGGACGCCCCAACACTGGGAACCCTCCAGCCCACGTCCCTGCTCACTTGACACGTTATCAGCGAGGAATAATAGTGTGCCTTATAATAGCCAGGTTCAGACACCCATAACACTGATTTCTAATGATTCATTTGTATGAATGTTTAGCTAATAGTTCAAACAATCTGTTACTGCATGTTGAATTTAATAGCTGAGCATTCCTACAAATAAATCAATAGGATTCAAGTCGCTGCTCATTACAGCACATTTAGGCACCAAAGGATTAACATCCATATAATAATAATTGTAACTGCATGATTCTCTATTGTATATGTTACTGCTTGTTGAACTTAATAACTAAGCATTCCTACAAATTAATCAATAGGATTCAAGTCAATTCTCATTACAGCGCATTTAGTAACCAAAGGGTTAACATACATATAATAATATTTGTAACTGTAGGATTCTTTGCTTTTTTATATCTTCTATTAAAAAATCAGAGATCCCTATAGTCAATCTAAAATATGATTGAATGAAAGGTTATCGTGCTTGTATATGCTTTAGTAGCTGCATATTCTAGAATTCTATAATTTAACCTAGATAATCAGCATCCAGCAAGCGGATGCCCGACATAAACTTCATAAACTGCGTAATCAGAACATTGTATGGGTGTCAACGAACTTTTAACGTCTTATTTTTGGCTTTTTGTTGAGTAAAATACGTCTAAGAAAATAGACAACACTAGCCGATGTGCCCCCTCTTCGTCCGGTCTATTTAGGGATTTATTTGTGATCGTTTCCGCCTGGACAAACTATTGTTCGATCGGCCTGGAAACATCCCTATATGAGCGAATATGGTCAAGGTCAAGAACATGGTCGCACGTGAAATTGGACCAACCCATATTGTTCCCGGGATCAAAGTAGGCCTATAAATGTGAGTCGGATCGGTCGAGGTCCAGAAACATGCCTATATGAGCGTATATGAGCGAGGTCGAGGTCAAGGTCAAGGACACGGTCGCAAGTGAAATTGGACTCGCCAGTATTGTTCCCGTGATCAAAGTAGAACCAGCTACCAAATTTGAGTTGGATCGGTCGAGGTCCAGAAACATGCCTATATGAGCGTATTTGAGCGAGGTCAAGGACACGGTCGCACGTGAAATTGGACCCGCCCATATTGTTCCCCGGATCAAAGTAGGCCTATACACACCAAATTTGAGCCGGATCGGTCGAGCAGTTTTTCGAGTCTATAACACAAATACATACATACAGATAGAAGTTCCAAAATATATAATAGACTAGTTGATGAGCCCGACTTTTTCCGGACTATTCAAAAACCAAATTTCAAGTCGATAGCTTTACCCGTTTACGAGATCTGGTCTGCGCATGCGCGAAGCTGGCGTCGCACGGGCTCGGCGACCCGATAAAATTCGTATCCGGGGCAAGATACAGTCACATAGCAAATTTCAAGTCGATAGCTCCACCCGTTTCCGAGATCTGGTCTGCGCATGCGCGAAGCTGGCGTCGCACGGGCTCGGCGATCCGATAAAATTCGTATCCGGGGCAAGATACATTCACATAGCAAATTTCAAGTCGATAGCTCCACCCGTTTCCGAGATCTCGTCTGCGCATGCGCGAAGCTGGCATCGCACGGACTCGGCGACCCGATAAAATTCGTATCCGGGGCAAGGTACATTCACATACCAAATTTCAAGTCGATAGCTCCACCCGTTTCCGAAATCTCGTCTGCGCATGAGCTGCACGGGCGTCGCACGGGCTCGCCAATACGACAACGACCACCGCCTGGTCAAACTACACGCACGTACCAAGTTTCGTGCCGATCGGTCGAGAATCGTAGATTTGTATTAATGACAGACAAACAGACAAACAGACAGACAGACAGAGGTCTTCAAAATATATATGAGACTAGCCGATGAGCCCGACGTTGTCCGGGCTATTCAAAAACCAAATTTCAAGCCAGCCCGACGTTGTCCGGGCTATTCAAAAACCAAATTTCAAGTCGATAGCTCCACCCGTTTTCGAGATCTGGTCTGCGCATGCGCGAAGCTGGCGTCGCACGGGCTCGGCGACCCGATAAAATTCGTATCCGGGGCAAGATACATTCACATACCAAATTTCAAGTCGATAGCTCCACCCGTTTCCGAGATCTGGTCTGCGCATGCGCCAAGCTGGCGTCGCACGGGCTCGGCGACCCGATAAAATTCGTATCCGGGGCAAGACACATTCACATACCAAAATTCAAGTCGATAGCTCCACCCGTTGCCGAGATCTCGTCTGCGCATGCGCGAAGCGGGCGCGCACGGGCTCGCCAATACGACAACGTTCACCGCCTGGTCAAACTACACACACGTACCAAGTTTCGTCCCGATCGGTCGAGAATCGTAGATTTGTATTAATGACAGACAGACAGACAGACAAACAAACAAACAAACAGAGGTCTTCAAAATATATATGAGATAAAATACAAGACAGATAACTCTATATATCCCGTCTACGCTCACGTTTTCCGAAGTCCAGCACTATGAAATTTCACTATTGTTAACCGGCTATTGACTCGTGGAAATGTTGGGCCTGCAAAACGCGTTATTTTTCAAACTAGCTGGCGACTTTGTGAATTTTGATAGGCGTAACACAGCTTATTGGATAAGCATAGAAAGGCAGTGTAATTCATCGAAATTAATGACAAGTGGTGCAAATTTCAACTTAATGCATAGTTTGTTGTGTTTATCTTTGTATACTTTCACAAAATTGGCAGTTTGAACCATGTTCCATGGCAAATATTAGCCATAGTTTTACCCGTATAGGACGATTAAATGGGGAGAGAACCGACTCGATCAGAAGAGAACCCAAACAATTATCAAATTTCGCGGTGTTTGTCGTTGTTATGACTCGCACAATGAAAGTTTCGTTATTAACACGCTCATTGGTGCCACAGATTGTGATGGGATTGAAAATAACTAATCGAATTATCACCTAGATGCCTCAAAGTTGCGTTTTAACTGTCAAAAAGTCGTGAAAATGTATAATTTCGATCATCAGGAACCGTCACAAATCAGTCAAGAACCATCACAAACCGGCGATAGAACGATTTCCGATGTAACAGTTCCTACACAGTGGCCTGTGGTATATGCTGTATTTGCAAGAACGCTCTATCTAGCGAAAAACGCGTCTTCTGTTTTGAAACCTAAGTCATTCCGTCAAATTACGTCATCTGGACACTTCGCATTTCTTGAGAGCCTGATCAATACGCTCGCGAATGTTACAGCTGAGAAAATCACACAACGTTCAACCATTGGTCAAGAAATGAAACAAAAATAGGAAATAATTGTTTTTACTTTCATTCTCATTAATCCTCCTAATGTTTCCGACACAAAAGTGTGGTCTTCGTTTTCAATGAAACGAAGCGTCAGGAGAAATCCCACGACAGACAGTGGTTCATCGGAGATCTATCAATGGCTGCGGACACGCGTATCACATGCAGTAGCGATGGCATAGTAGGTGTGACAATTTATTATGGTGGAGTTTGTGACAATTGGTCGTCATAATTAACATGCCATAGCAAGCCATGTCTCCCTCTGCAAATTCGCACAATGACTCTAAAAGCTCTACCAGCGACGGTCGATATCTCTACCGGAATGTCTTGTCGCTGTTGATCTTTACTCAGCACGTAGTGTTATATTTTACATGCTAACACACAAGTCCACTTGATAACTTAATGAATAACCCATTTCTGTCAACAGGCATGATTGTTCTTAATAATGAAATTAATATAAGTAGATAAACATGCATGCATTGAGATCATATAAAAAACGTACCACATGCATGATATGTGAGTCAATGAGGAATTGCTACCAGGCCACGGGCAAACACAATTCTGGACGATCTATTGTGCAATTATATAATATCGTAGCGAATACAATTTAGCAAAACGTAATGAGTAGATATCAACTTTGGTGAAATGCAATGGGTTAATTGGTCCAGTCGACTCATTGTGCGGAAACTCAGCAGGCAACATGACTGGCTATGGCATGTTAATTATGACGACCAATGGTCACAAACTCCACCATAATAAATTGTCACACCTACTATGCCATCGCTAGTGTGATACGTTTGTCCGCAGCCAATATCAGAAACTTCTTCGTGTGTTCATCTGGGAATTCCACATAACAAGTGCCAGGTCCGATTTTTGTATCAACCCATATACCCTGTGCCAATGCATTCTCTTATATATGCGAGTCGACCATAGGTCGCCTCGCATATATAAGAGAATGCATTGGCTTAACACATTAAACATTATAAAATTGTTTTTTTAGGCCAATGCATTCTCTTATATATGCGAGGCGACCTAAGGCCAATGCATTCTCTTATATATGCGAGGCGACCTATGGTCGACTCGCATATATAAGAGAATGCATTGGCACAGGGCATAACCCAGTCTGGAGTAAACTACATACCCACATATAAAAAATAGTGGGTCTGACGACCTTTCGTTCAGTTTTCATTTCCCAAACCCGGGATTCCTTGTAATTACCGCCAATCAAAACTTAGCTCCAAGAAATGTGTGCCCCAATAAAAAACTAGTAACATGTCACGTGCTTTCGGTGTGGAAATTCCGAAGGTGTGGCTAAATGTTGTTAAAATAGTATCCATGACGTCATGTTATACCGGAAGAGAAATTCACAAATCGACAAATAAAGTAGATTGTTGACGAGCGGTCGAAAGTTTAAAATCAAGAATCACCGGAATTTGGATTGCAGGCAACTGTAATTAGGGTACAACTGGCCAATCGTTGGAGCTAATAATACGGCTGTGTAAGGTCGGGAGGGTTTCGGTGGGGTTGGTGGTAGAATTGTGTTGCTCTTCGCTCGTTTTGGCTGCGGTGGTACTACTGCCGGTACTGGGGAACTGATAGATCGTTTTGTTATGTCATTTAACTTTTTTTTAGTTCTAGAGTTGTTTTAGCAAATAGTCCCGACATTCATGTGTTTTTTATTCGTGGCCGTTGATTTGTGTTATTTTTTGACAACATGGTCGACAAATCGCCTGGCCAATCTAAAAAATAATTCGTTCTGAGTCCAAGAGATCCACATAAATTGAATTTTTTTTATAATTTCAAGAAGATCTGTGTTAGTTATTGTACATATTATTTTGGATCCCGGAAGTTAGCTGTTTCCCTTTATTGTCAGTAAAACAACCGCCGAACGAAAAGTCACAAACCCTGCAACTATTAATTCCGATTCTAAGAATCGGCTTCACAGGGTTGAAGCGGCCATGACGGCACTGGCACGTGACCATGTTTACGCCTGTCAATCACAACTAATTTCAGATTTATATTTAGTGCCGTGTGACGTAATTTGGGGGAAGCCCACTACCGTTCAGAAATGAAAAGTTGATGGGAATGCAATAGACTCAGTATCAGTATGAATCTGAGTGTATGTTTACATAGACTGGGCATAACCGTAACTATCACAATGTGGTCAATGAGCCGGTTCCAATGATATCCATATTTGTATGGTTCTATTGAGACAGACCGAAGATATTTTAGGCTGTTGAAGCTTTATTTGGCCGGTTTTGGCCGGTTTGTTGGGTAAAGGGTTAAGATATTATAAAAAGCATAATATTAAATGGGTAAAACATGTAACAAAATATCACATAGACACATACTGATGTCATTACGTAGATTTCATTACTTATACTATTAGTACATGCATTGAAGAAATATGCTGCACTTGAACGTAACGGGAGAGCGATGTTTACTCTACCGTGGTTGAGACTCGAATGGAACAACGCGCGAATTTCCTTACCTGTGATTGGCCAAGAGTTAATTAGCCTACGACGTTTGATCGATTGGGCGCTACATAGGCAGAATATAGAGTAAGCGGATAAGTTATTGGGCGAATATAAGAATATAGCATAATTGAGAACAGAAATGCAAGTGGGGACGAGAAGTGTAAAGACGGAACAGCGCAGAATGGAATGGAACCAAGTACGCGAAATGAAATGATTACGACGCGGCTATAAGATTTATATTAGTTAGTTAGGTTATATAACTGAGTTAGTATACATGCTACAAAAATAAAGGCATATACTGTTTTTGGGTATAAAATAGCACTGTCACATAGGTATTCGAGTACTACACAAGTCTCGTTTTACAAAATTAGAAAATTACAGAGGAACGTTGGCATTACAAAGCTAGCCTTCTATAGTATTGGCCCCTGAAGTATGCGTAATTCTTGTATTCTTAAATAGTACAGGCGATCGATCTAGCCGAGAAATGGGATCACCTTTGATCGGCCCGGAGTAGTAACAAAAAATGCCTCTTGGTATACTAGACAGCTGAATTTTTTTTAGGAAAATCTAATTGGCACATATTTTATAAATTTGTGTTTCCATGGCAACGGTGACTAACGATCGGGCATTTGGAAATTTTACATTAAATTGTACGTATCGTGGATAATTTAATAACTAACTAAAAGTTTACATTGGTTTATGGAAACACGTATGTAGTGGCGGACATTTGCGCTTATCAATAGTGACCTTGACATATCAAGGTCATGTATAAAGGTCAAGGTTATTGTTAAAAACATGTCTTCTTGATGTTTATAGATTTACAGAATATCATGATTTATCGCATCTACCCACCGCGATTGCCATATGAGTTTTCAATAATAAATTGACACTGTTTTTGATATGTATAAGTCTCGTTTATATGTCCTTGAACTATATTTGCAAGTGATTTATATGAGCGGCTAATCGGAAAAATAATACGTCCTATAAAAGTTTTTATTATCAAATCAATATGCGTTTACTAAATAACCAATAAGTAAATTCCATCTTAATAGAAGTCACATGAAATTTAAAAGATGTCGAATAACACTCGGTAAGTCAATTCCAACTTAACAAAAGTCATTTAAAATTAATAGACGTAAAATAAAATTAATAAAGGTCGGATTACAGCCAATAAGTTAGTTCCAACTTAGCAGAAGTCATTTCAAAAGCAATATCCGTCTTTTCTAAATTAATAGACGTTCGTGACACCTCTGCCAATATTAATCAACGGGGAAGAACTCTATCGGACATTATTTTTAAATAGAGAAAAATTGTTTGATAAAGACCGGCCCCCAGATGACATATTCACCTCACTATTGGCAATAGAGTCACTCATTGTATATATATTTGCCACGTCAATAGTCATATAGCCACTCGGTATATGCATGTACATCCACACATGACAATCCACACACTCGTCAATGACCATTCAGCATACATCATGTACACATATACACATTATGACTACTGCCATTCCATGTACATGTACACATATATGCATTACACATAGCTGCACATCTATTTATCCATTCAACCCACCAATGATCATACAGATAACACATGTATACATATACACCTATCTATGACAATACAGCCACACAAGGTACATCGGTACATCTCACCCATGAACATACAGTCACTCCATATATACATAAACACACATATGACCATGTAGGTACTCTCATTATTTACATACATGTAAACCACAGCAATGCACATTGAGCCATATTGTGTACACATGTACTGGGTAATCATAACCATACAACCATACAGTCACTCCCTGTATATATATTCACTTCACATATGACCGTACTCTCACTCCTTGCATACATATACATCTCACCATAGCCACCCCATTCATGAACATATAGCTAATCATGTACACCTATTCACATCATTCATGACCATAAAATAACTCACTTTATACATATTCACCTCACCTATGTCAACGACCACACGGTAACTCCCTGGTTGCCACATTGACCTCCAGCCTGTATCATGTTGATCAATGTTTATCCTAATAGGCCAGAATAGCCACAAATTATGATTCATTTCAGTTCCATTTCAAAGTTCTGCCCATTTATTAAAAAATATATAGCCAGTATCCAAAAACACTAATAAGGTAACTTTAAAATTAATTTGTCATACCCCATAAGGACATGGGACAACCAGAATAGAACATTTAGTTGTCAGTTGATTAGCTAATATGTACAATAACCAAGTGAGTCACAATTTGCTACATTTTCGGAAACGCAGAGAATAATGTTCGGGATATATGAAAAATATGGTTGCCATTTTGAGTAATTTAGTTTATAAACACATTAGTGTGACACATTTAAGGTAGATCAAAACAATAAACATCTTTCATACCAAACATAGTTACATTTTACTTGAAATTTGTTGTGCCGTTATTTATGTCAAGTTTGTGAGAGAAAAATCCAATATTCTGGTAATGTCAGTGGTGACAATGGTAAAAATTAACTAAGGTGCACCAGACATGTTAGTGTTCAATGTATAGAAGGCAGAATAGCCAACTTTATACATCAACCACAACTTGTAAGCGATTGTGGGAGACGCTGGGTCAATATCTACCATTTCCACATTTTGGCAGCCAAATAGATAGAAGAATGCAGTTGTTGGGTCCATTCCTTCACAGGTAATAATTACTTTTCATCGTTGTTCCAAAAAGGAAAAAAACACTACTGGAAATTGCTGGAAAGATCATCAAGATATATGGAAGTCATGGCTTATTTAGGAATGAATTGCCATTTTGGTTTTGGACAGTGACACGCTTAATACAATCAAGGAGACTGAAGGAGTTAACATGTGCGTTATACATGTATGGTCCACATTCGAGAAAAGTGAATTAAGCTAGGTGGGTAAAGTTCCAGAAGAAGTTCGAGAATCAGCAAAAGGTAGTTGATCTTTCTGCACTTCTACCATGTGATGAATCTTTAATTCTACACTGAAAACTAGCCAACATGATAGCAAAACAGTGGATACTTGCAACCGTTGTCAAATCAACCACTCCCGGTGTAGCACTTCATGGGTGGACGGGCGATAGGCAGCCTGAGTTGTTTGAACCATTCTTCCCGTAAGATGTTGCACAGAAATTCTATTGACTGATACCATCACATTTGATGAAATTGACAATGAACATGAGATTGCATAATTCGTGGGCAGATCTATTGCAATTTATGATATGAATTCTATCCACTTAAGTATGAACGACCTTTCGAGTTTAGTATAGCATAAAATTGAGAGCATTGAGAACACTATCTTGTTGTAGGGTTAAGTTTTACTTTATTTTTTAATTCTGGTCTGGTACATGATTATAGCATTTCATGTCTGATATTGGGGAAGAATTCATGCTTATTGTGGTGCATGTTGTGCAGCTGTATCCATAAAACTGACAGTCATGGGAACTTATCAGAAATTTTTCACTTAAAAATAATCAAAACTTTAGCTAATTTACCCCCAAAAAATCAAAAATTTAAACAAAAATAGACTCTACCATAACATAAACCTCCTCAGATACATGCTAATTCCATGATATATGATAAGACTCTGAATTGGTTGACAAAACGGAACGAAAACGGGCTATTCTGACTTGACTTGTATTTTCAGATAGAAAATCAGTTTTAGGGGGGGGGGGGGTGGGTTAAGTTTTTGGAAATATCTCGGCTTTTTTATATCATTGCTTGTGATGTTGATATTATTAAATCAGGTATATAATGCTGAAAATTTTGGTGCACCACTGAGAGCTTTATACCGAAAAATGAAAAATTTATAGGAAATCTTCTGGAAAACTTTTTTGAAAAAGCACTGCAATTTATGCATTTTTTTGACATTTTCCACAACATTTGTTGGATAATATAACTTATTGCACATCATAAATGTTAAGCAACCCAGATAAAATAAATATCTGATATTTAAGTATATTTTATTCAACATTTGTCTTATTTTATTGGTTTTCCTGATTATACTGAAATTTGCAGGTCAAAAACACCAAAAAGGTCAAAAAAATATATTTTCCACATGTTCCGCCCTGGATACCTCAGTGTTTTGGATCCCCCATGGGACCAGAATAATTGGAGATAGCGTCAACATTTCTACCCTTTCGTGTGACACTACCCTCATCTGAGGGCCGGTCTAATATGGTTTGTGCGCAAAATTAATAGACGTCGCTAGATGACGTTTAATCTAATGTCGTTGGGGTGACACCTTTTGAATTATTTATGTTGTACAACGCAAAGAATATGTGCCGAACTATCAATGTGGAAACCACCCTGATTTCTTTCAAATATTTTCATTGTAATTTAATTGAATATTTGTCGCTACATGACAACGAGCTTAAAATACTTCACCGAGTAGTCAGGATTTGCGTAATCGAGTCAACCGCTCACATGTGATTGCTGTGGATGCCGTTGACAGGAAGTTGTTCCAGCACTATTCTGAGTGAACCACAAGCACCAAGCTTACATTATTATGGGATTAAAGTAGACTCACATTTGACAAAATTATTGCACTATTAGTTCCCAGTGGTTTCAACAATGCAACTTGTGGTCCACTACTGGTATATATAGTGCGTCTGGTTCAAACACAAAAGCAACAGCCGTGGTGCACGATACATGCGAAATGCCTACAAAAGAATGCAAGGCAAATTTGCGAGTGTATATGAACGTACCCTTAGCCATAACCAGTCATTACTGTTAAAGGTATTTTTCTTCCCACACCATCGTCAACAAACTTTTCTGGGTCCATTGTGTAGATATATCACGTATAAGGGACTGGGTCCATGCAATACATTTAGACACATGCTCATGTCATACGACACTCGGCCTATGGCCAACCTACATCATAGTAATATGATTAAATATAAACTATAAATGTTGTGACATGTTGAGAGCGATCGTCTTGTATCAAGTATATCAAACAAATTGAACGCGGTGATGGTGTTCAAATGTTTGTGTATTATGAAAGGGGATTGCTTTTAAGACTAACACATGTGCTATGGGTAGCGGAATATGAGACAATTTCTAAAGAAATATATATACAATTACCATTTTCCAATGACCCTGATCTTAGCAATTGACCTTGACCCTATATGTACTATGGCCTAGACTATTTAATGGACCATTAATGGCACTATGAGTTCACATAATTTCTTCAAACACAAGGCTCATCGGGTTACCAACAGTGGGCTTTTTCAACTTTTCTCCAAATATTTGATGCTATTGCCATGGAAACCAGATTTTATCCTGATACATGATCCCTCACCTGTGCACCCTCTCCAAAGCGTTTCCACTATAACTAAGCAACACATATGGTGAAGTGTCAAGCTTTAGTTGCTAGAGTCACAAAATCATCTTTATTTGGTATGATGGTCTGTAAGGGTAATGTATCGCGACCTATGTATTGCCACAAATACTATAAAAACTAGTACTTAAAATGTGATTATGTATCAACTAAATGCTGTCACAATCATGTTGACAGTTACTGTAGTATACAGATGCATTATATACCAAATTGAACACCGTGATTGCGCCCTACTATTTGAGCATAATGGTGGGGATTGCTTTTCTGACTAAGGCACTAGGGGTAGCATAATATGAGACAATTATAAAATATATAACAAAATATCACATTTTTTCCAATGACCTTGACTTTAGTAATATAACTTGATCCTATATGTCATAGTGGCCCAGTCTGTTATTGGCACTGTGAGTTAACATAATTTCTTCTTTACACAAGGCTCGTTGGCTCTCAACAGTGGCCTTTTTCAATTTTTCTCCAAATATTTAATGAAGTTGCCATGGAAACCGGATTTTATCCCGACACAGGACCCCCCCCCACCCGGGCACCCCCTCCAAAAAGTGTTCCCTATGAATAAGCAACATATCTTTAAAGTTTCATGCTTTAGTAACTAAAGTCACAGTTAAACCCCTAAGGGACTCCACTATATAACCTCTATGATGTCCTTGACAGTTTTGTACAAACTGGACATTTTCCATCAGAATCCACATGAAAAAATATTTATAAGAAAGCTGTTCGAGACCACTATTGCTCTTTGTGGAAATCATCCGTTGACAACAACAACCCATCACTGTCTACGTTTCGGCTAGTTCATTCCGATCACAGCACTCCCTGATCGATATGAACACTACTTAGACAGTATCCCAACCGATCAGTTCAACTTCGGTATCTCGCTCTGCTAGTCAATAAGACTACTTACATCAACAATCTGACATATTGCGCATGTGGTAAGCAATATATCAACGAACTTCTCCATGCAATAAGGTACTGCTCTTCGGTTGTTATTCTGTCGCTACGAAATAACTCCTGGGAGACAATTCTCAACCGCTATGGAGTCTCTGTGTTTATATTTATGCACGATTCCTTTAGCGACGAAGAACTTCAAGCAATGATTCTGGGAGGGGACGTTCCAACACAGCCACAACATCTACTGGATAATATAAACACGCAATAATAGTTTTCTCTGCAACGTATCTTCTTGCCTCATGTTCCCTGATTAGAGGAGAACCAATGACAATCAGCCGTGGTTGAATCCACACGCCATCTTATAATGTGGCATGCACATTCTGCATTCTAACTTTTACATATGCTGTCACATAAGTATATAGTATACTTTTCCAAAGTTGTGATACTCATGTTCAAAATTGTAAATAATCTTCTCCAGAAATGGAGGTATTGAAATAAATATCCCATCTAATTACGTAATCTGGACACTTCGCATTCATTGAGAGCCTGATCAATACGGTCGCGATCGTTACAGCTGAAATAAATCACACAAAGTTAAACCATTGATCAAGAAATGAAACAAATATAGGAAATATTTAGAATTTACTTTCATTCTCATTAAGGAGGAGGTCAAGTGAATAATTTTTAATGGGGATTTCGATGCAAATCTCCCCAGCAAAAGTTACAGAGTTACATATACTTCTGAGTGTGACTTGATGCGGTATTGGAAACAGCTATTTATCTGGCGGGTACACTTGGTAAATAATAAAATTTTGCAATCAATATATTTTTTATAATTATTTTCTTGAATTACATCACTTGACCTACATTTGAAAAATCAATATAAAATTCAAAAATAAATACACCAACATTATAATGGAACAAGTTTCTACTACCACAATAAGTCACACTCAAACGTCGTAAGTCGGGATTTTTTTTACCCTGTGCCAATGCATTCTCTTATATAATCGAGTCGACCATAGGTCGCCTCGCATATATAAGAGAATGCATTGGCCTAACAATTTTTTACAATTTTAATAATTTTTTCTTGTATTCTTTAACAATTTTATAATTTCACCCATACAGAGCCCCAGACAAACATGAGCAGACGACACTCTTCTATATGCTTCTATATATGTGTGGGGCTCCCTGCAGGGTAATGGAAGTTTTTTATTTTATGTCCTAAAAATTGTAAGAAACATTTATTTAAAAAAAATGATAAAAAATTGTTAGGCCAATGCATTCTCTTATATATGCGAGGCGACCTATGGTCGACTCGCATATATAAGAGAATGCATTGGCACAGGGTAAAAAAATCCCGACTTACGACTGGATTTGATATGGCGGGTCACATATGTGCAACTCTGTAACCTTTGCTCTGCAGATTTGCGAGGAAATCCCCATTCAAAATTTGTCACCTGACCTCCCCCTTAATCCTCCAGTGACGAAAATTCACATGTTGAAAACTTTGTTTCTAAAGCACAAAATGTATTATTATCAGTCTATCTCTTCTTATAACAAGTTTTATATAGTTTCCTGGGTATAAAATAATAAATATGAATCGAAGCCCCGTCATGAAACACTTCTATGTTAAAGCCACGTGGTGGCTTGCGCCCTAAACTACACCTAATAATATTCGCTTTTGAAATGTTCTCGGTATCGAAATAGGCTATAGTCTAGGGTGGGCTTCATATGTATATATCGAGTGGTTACATGTATATGACTGTGTGTGGAATACGTATACAGGTAGTGAATGTATGGTCAATGGTGAAATGAGTACATGTAGGTATACAAGGAGTGACATCAATGTAATGAATATCTATGCCGGGAGTGACTAAATGGTCATGTGTCAGGTGTGTGAGTATATAGCGAGTGGCTATATGGCCATGGATGGTGTGCATATGCACACATGGAGTGACTATACTGCCATGGCTGGGGTGTATTAGTATATAGTGAGTGGCTATTCGGCTATGGTGTGACAAATATGGATACAGTGAGTGACATGGCCAATGGTGAGGTGAATATGTATACCATACACATTACCCGTAGCCATAAAATCACTCACTATTTATCCACACACCCCATCCGTGATCATACAGAAACACATGTACATTCCACCCATGACCATGTAGCTATATCCATACACCACACCAATGCCCATACAGGCACACCGGGTGCACCCGTACATTATACACACAACCATACCCTGCTGGACAAAACAAGTGTCCAGTTAACGACGGTGCGGTTAGCGTTGCCACCGCGGCCGAAATGCAACAACACTTCGGCTCCACCGGCTAACTACAGTTGGGCCGCAGTGTACTTGCCATTAGGCCATGGTGTAGTTGCTGCGGTGTACGTTCATTAAACTGAAAAAAGATGATACAAACCAGAACAAATCTAACCACGGTGCACATGCCATTCGGCCGCGTTGTAGTTGCCTTTCGGCCATGGTATACTTGCCGTTCGGCTTCAGTGTACTTGCTTTCGGCCGCAGTGCTCAACTGCAGTTACAAACGCTGACACCGCGGCCGAACGGCAAATACACCGCGATGCCAATGGACACTTGTTTTGTCGAGCGGGGTACACCATACAGTCAACTCCATTCATACTGATTCACAACACACCTGACCATGACCTCTCCCTGGATACCTATACATCTCATTATGGACAACACACTCATAGCCATATAGTCACTCATTGTATACATATTCACACCATTCATGACATACACTAACTCCATGTATACCTATTCACATCACCTATGATCATAGAGTAACTCCCTGGCTACCATCTTGGCATCCATCCTGTATCCAGTTGATATTTGTTTATCATAATGGACCAGAAGAGTGACATATTATGGTTCATCTCAGTTCCGTCTCAAAGTTCTGCCCATTTCCTTCAATAATATGGTCAGAATCACAAAAGAAGTTCTCCGCAAAATTGCATAATTTAAAATGAATTTGTCATGCCCTATACGGAACTGGTACAGCCATAATAGAACATTTAATTGTCAGTTAATTAACTAACACATATAATAACCAAATGGGTCACAATTTGCTACATTTTCGGATAACGCACAGAATAATTATATATATATAATGTTATAATGATATATGTAAAACAATAACTTATTACCAATTTGGTTGCCATTTTGGAAGCCATCTTGAGCAATTTGGTCTATAAACACCGTAGTGTGACACATTTAAGATAGACCAATACAATACACACCTTTCAATTCAAAGATAGTTACAATATTACTAGAAAAAATTGTCCAAATCTGAAAGGAAAATTTTTGCCGATATTTATGTCAAGTTTTTGTGAGAAAAGTCCAATATTTTTGGTGATGTCAGTGATGACAACAGTAACAATTAACCATGATGCAGCAGACATGTTAGTATTCAATGTATAGAAGGCATAATAGCCAATTTTGTACATCAACCACAACTTGTAAGCGATTGCAGGACACCCTAGGGCAATATTTACCATTTTCCATATTTTGGCGGCCATTTTGGCAGCCATTTTGAGCCAAAGTAAGAATTTTGGTTTCACTTAGTTGGAATATTCATAGGTAATAGTATGCCTTACTTAATTGCAACCTTCTGTTCATTTCTTGTTGAAATATGACTAGAATCCCAGTTGTGATTTTTTGTGAAATTTTATACCGCGTTCTGTAAAATCGAATTTTTGAGGGATCACAAGCGGGTAGGACCCCAATAATTGCATATTTAATTGATCCAATGATCTGTTAATATACAGAATACAACATAAAGTCATATTATTCAACCAGTTCCAAACAGCATGAACTGATCTAGAAGATATTTGTGAAAAAATGTCATATTTTAACTTCCGGTGGCCATTTTGGTAGCCATCTTGGATGGTGAGTTTCAATTTTGACACGAAATAGTGTCATTATGTCTTAGCTTCATGAAACTATATACATTTCACCAGATTAGTCATGTGAATTTGCAACAAATTCTAAGTAACTGCAGCTCGTTTCACGTCTGGGAAAAAAATGGGGGGGGGGGGTGTATACTTTTTAGGTCGCTATAAAAAACATTGCTCAAGGCTGACAGATGCCCAGCCGATAAAATATTGATGTCGGATGCCTGAATTAAGAAAATCCGCAGAGAAAAAAAACTGTATACGCCTAAACACGAATCCGTGAATTTCGGGGGTTTGGAGACCGGACTTAAAAGCGCCAAATTGTACACAGAAATCACTGAACACCGGAGAGCAACTTACAAACTTGGACAATTACATGATTCAAGCCATTCATATGTGGATAACAAATATAAAATAAATGGCTATAATAAATGCTATCAATCTTAGAGGGGTATTGTACGCCATTTTCAATATATTGCCGGCGATAACAACGATCTAATATTGATAATATATAGAAAACTAAGTAATTTGAGTCGACGATGTATTCTGTAAACGTTCAGGTTAATAGGTTAGCTTAAAATCAACTTTATTAATTTGATATAAATTTAATTTATGGCTGGACTTATAAATTAAATTACGAATTTCCGTATACAAGACGTAATCAAAATAATTCACGGATACTGGATTGGGCAAAACGTGGCACATATGATCTTGTAAAAAATTATGTTGACACTGGACGTAAACTCAAGCCACGCACTGACTAGCGACTATACAATGACTTGATGAGTATATGGGACTAGTATGCATATAATATAACATTTATTTGATACATTTGCTTGAAAACTGTCCAAAAATTACTCGACAACGACAATTGGTATTTTCGCATTCCGGCTAATGTGGCATCCGTAACATTACTTCGTAATCAACAGACTCTTAAACAATGGAAATATGGTTACCTTATTCTATGACTCAGAGCCTATATAAACCAACAACAACATTTGGGTACAGTATCCCTTTAACCGTACCCACCCATTAGACGTGCTATACTTATATGTCATATAGTTGACACGGCAGAAACTTTGGCTTTGTCTGTGTACTTTATTATCGCGGTGTTGGGATGGGCAAAATTTGGCGCAGGACACGATTATTAATCTATGTCCAAGTATTATTTCACACAAGCACCTGCATGTGTGTACACTTGTATGACCAGTGTTCCCCAGATAGGAGGTCCTATACCGACTCAGAAGGCAATATATTTTATTGATGGCTATTCGAGAGCCTTCCGAGTGACCTTGTCTTTCCGAGTGTCGCCATTTTGGGAGTTGAGTTATATCAGCCCCTTCGCTTGGCACCGTAGTTTATAATAAACCATTCACATAAATAAATCAGCTCTTGTTTTGCAATGTTGATCTCGTCGGCTATTTTGAATCGCGATTTTTTAGGTCAAGGATACCGAGATCGGCCTAGCACTGTGGATCATTTTGTTTAGCATATCCCAATTATATAAAATCACCTGAGTTACCACTGTTCTGGACAAATGCCGTTAACAGTTTTCTAGTCCCGTTTTACGAAAACACATCTGTACATTAAGCCGTGTGCACATGACACCTCATTCCGCGGGGGAGCATTCATGTTACAATACTTCATACTGATATCCCCACTGGATACCATACTAATGAAATTATAATTAATATATCATTAGCATCTTGTTTTCGTCTTTTAGAAATCACCTTAGTTATATTATAACTTGAGTCGTTTGTTTATAAATTGTGGAAATGCAGCACATTGCACTTGAAATCTTGCAACACCGGGATAGTTTATATGCAGCGTTCGCAGAAATGTCCAATGAACGTGGCCGACTCGAGTATGCACATAAGAGAGGCAATTCAGCTCATTATCACCATCCCGGTGAAGAACTTCACTCAAGGTAAGTTTATATATCCAACGTGTTATGACATACAGGGACGTGGCTAGGGCTCCGATAGAGGCGAGGTGGCTCTTACTTGCAAATACGGACGGGAACTCGCACCTAAGTGTAGGTTCACATACTGGGAACCGGTGTTTGGGGGGTCACGCAAGATCACAGTTGGCGGTGGCTTTGGCAGATCGGAATTTAAATGATTTTCGGCATAATATACGAATATTATCGACAGAATCTCAATTGGCAGTATCTTGTTATAGTGGGCACGCGGTTACATACATGTATATGGATACTTATTACCGTAATCATTCTTTATTCATGAAAACAGAAAATGTATAATAACATGCCGATCACACGTGAAAGAAAATGTTTCTTTGCTTTTTGTGATGACCCGAACGTGTTCCAAAATATTTGTTGGAACCAGGCATCATTATAGATGGAATTCTCTTGTGGACAGCCGTGACTAGTCAATTTATTTAACCAGGTTAACTCAACCACCACCACCTTAAAGATATATATTATGGCCGAAGTGAACTATAAGCTAAGCCGTTCCCACAGGTCGATGCCTCGCGTGGTACGGCCGCCCTAGTACCACAATGACTCCTATACACCACACATCACGGGGTGCACCCCCGGCAAAAACGGGTGCCATATTAGGGGATTTTTACCCTCGCAGTGGGACGGTATGCCTATCCTATATCTGGCCTACACGGGGCGCCAATTCATAAAATAGCATATTCGAATAGAATAAGTCATTAACAATAATAATAACAATAATAATAAGTCATTAAGTTCAATTCAAAGTAATATAAGAATTTCACTTCACAGAACTCATCTGGTAAATTACAGATATACCTCATTTAAAATTACATTTTTGTCGGTGCTTCCTAATTGAGTTTTGAAACATGAGAGCCATTTACATTATTGTATGCTACTGTATGTTCAAAGTGGATGATGGGGACATACATTTGATGCTATGACTACACTGTTAAAACAGAACAATGAATTTTCACTGGAATTTGCCGGCAATTTGGGGACCGGTTTGACCGTGAATTTTTCACGGTCTTACCGTTAAAACATTTACAGCCAATCTGTGAATTTTTCACGGTCTGTCAGTTAAAAAATTTACAGCCAATCCGTGAATTTTTCAGGGTCTGTCCGTTCTTGACTTTACAATTGAACCGTCGAATTAAACGGTTATGCCGTTAAAAAAATTACAGCCCATTTATCAGTTACAGTCACACCGTAAAATTCTTACTATTAGTATGTTCATGTTTTGACTTTTGTGGTCATTAATATAGGCCTGATGTTTGAAAATTGAAAATCTATTCCTTATAATTTCAAAGATATTTAGCAATAATGTATATTCAACTCCGGACAGACACATGTATTTTATGAAATGCATATGCAACTGGGGGTGGTTTCATACAACATTAGTAAAGCTGAAAGTGTCTGTATGTATTTCATGAGTTATCTAACCCGAAAATGCATTAACTTATGAGATAACTTTCTGTGCACATTTAGCTTAACTGCAACTATGCTAATTCCTGCAGTCCAATTTCACTACTAATATTCATGTATGTATAGTTTGAGTAAGTATAGAGTGTCAATGGAATCTATCAAATAAAATACACAGACGGTTATCGCATATAGGTTAGCGCGTTTCCAGGATAGAAAACTCTTTGAAAAAAACATACAAAGACAACATCTTTCGCTAAATAGTAAAATGTAAATATTATGTAGACAAATAACATTTAATGAACCTGATAAACTGATGAATCAGTGACACAACAGTCAGCATATTCCTCTATCCATGTACTTGATTTCCCCATAACAGTATACATATCCGGAAATGTCCATGTCCGGTTGGTCAGCCAATGTATTGGCAACAATATTTCTTCACGAAAATCCAGTTCATTTGAAAGAACATCCGAAATATCATTGAACAACTAAATTAAACACCACCGTCCTGCAACTGTCAACTTTATATATCAGACAGTGCATCAGTTGCCATCGCATGCTTATAGGAAAGCTGGTTGTCGTCGCTGAGTATTATATTCGAATCTTGGAACTGTCTCGTGTATCAGAATATCTCACTTAAATTTCCACAAATCTTGTAACATTATATTCAGTGCATATATGTGCCAGTTCCTTTTGAACATTCTCGATTTATTGGAATCAGCTAACACCAGCAAGACCGGAACAGTCCATAATTCACTAGAATATGTTTGAGATGGTACTACATGCAATAGACCATAATTGTAGATACTAGATTTCATTGAACCAATCAAGGAATCTGTTCTTCAGTCACACTCGCGCACACACACCCTAGGTCTAGTACCGGTACTGGTACTTCAGTTATTACACATCAACTTGAGAAGATTGTACCATCCGTATGTTGTGTCCGATGTATTTTCGCAGATACTCGGTTGATGCTAACCTGTGCAAGCTCAGTGTAGATCCTGAAAGAAAGAATAATTTAATATATTAGTGACTCATTGAATTGCATCCTAATTATGATTGTTATTAGGGTGACATCTTACCTGCATGCACTTTACAATCATATTATGGTATTGTACCAGAGTACATGCAACTTGATTTTAAGAATAATACCTTACCAATTCAAAGACAACAGTCTTCCAAAATTATACAACATTATTCTACTCGCAGTTAGCTTGTTGCCGTGCTGTTGGCTGGTTGGGTCAATCAGTGCACATGCATCAATGCGCTTCAAATGAGACATGATAGTACGTAATTGTCTAATTGAATTACCTTCTCATGGAAGATGGACCTATAAACATTTGAGACCAATGTATATGTGGTTATCAGGGCTATGTACCGGAATAGCACCTATTCGTGTCACGACCATTTGCACCCTAGACGCGTGAATATATAGTTCCAATATGGCAATACTAGCATATATTAGCATATATTATCATAACTTAACATTAACAATAAGGAAGTGGAAACTAGTATCTAGTGCTCTTCACAACATTAAATACAAATAGGTAAAAGCTTGTTATGAGTATAACATCGAGCAGTTCGTACAACTACAACACGTGAACGATGTTATAACATATTAATTGCTTTGTTGTCCATAGACTTAATTTATGTTGGTGAACACTTCGTGGTATGCCTACATGCAAACGATGCACTGATGAATATCGTTAACTAATCATAAAGGCCAATTGTACACAAGAACTGTGAATTAATCACACCAAAACTTGTTATACAAGCATGTGTTTATGGCGATTGTACGTGAGCTTGAATGGAATGAATTGGAAGAATACATTTGAAACAGGGGTTCTTTAACTATCCACTTTTTAAATTCAGTTTAGCTTTTCTAAATTCCGGATTATAAACAGAATATGTTTTAAGGAATTCCATAAAAGGTAATCTTCAGAAAAGCTAAAATTGTGTGAATATCCGAGCATTATATATAACTCGATCATAGCATTACAGCTTTTCTAAAAAGGCACACCTTTATAACAAGGCATTAATTCATAGCACACGCAGGGTTAAACAGGGGATGTCAGAAAAGCCAATGTGTGTAAAATAACACTCTTTTAACTATCCACTTTTTAAATTCAGTTTAGCTTTTCTAAATTCCGGATTATAAACAGAATATGTTTTTAGGAATGCACGGAATTCCATAAAAGGTAATCTTCAGAAAAGCTAAAATTGTTTGAATAGCCGAGCATTATATATAACTGCATCATTATACATTACAGCTTTTCTAAAAAGGCACGCCTTCATAACAAGGCATTCATTGATAGCACATGCAGGGTTAAACAGGGGATTTTTAGAAAAGCCAATGTGTATAAAATAACACTCTTTTAACTATCCACTTTTTAAATTCAGTTTAGCTTTTCTAAATTCCGGATTATAAACAGAATATGTTTTTAGGAATGCACGGAATTCCATAAAAGGTAATCTTCAGAAAAGCTAAAATTGTTTGAATAGCCGAGCATTATATATAACTGCATCATTATACATTACAGCTTTTCTAAAAAGGCACGCCTTTATAACAAGGCATTCATTGATAGCACATGCAGGGTTAAACAGGGGATTTTAGAAAAGACAATGTGTGTAAAATAACACTCTTTTAACTATCCACTTTTTAAATTCAGTTTAGCTTTTCTAAATTCCGGATTATAAACAGAATATGTTTTTAGGAATGCACGGAATTCCATAAAAGGTAATCTTCAGAAAAGCTAAAATTGTGTGAATAGCCGAGCATTATATATAACTCGATCATAGCATTACAGCTTTTCTAAAAAGGCACGCCTTTATAACAAGGCATTCATTGATAGCACACGCAGGGTTAAAGAGGGGATGTTAGAAAAGCCAATGTGTGTAAAATAACACTCTTTTAACTATCCACTTTTTAAATTCAATTTAGCTTTTCTAAATTCCGGATTATAAACAGAATATGTTTTTAGGAATGCACGGAATTCCATAAAAGGTAATCTTCAGAAAAGCTAAAATTGTGTGAATAGCCGAGCATTATATATAACTCGATCATAGCATTACAGCTTTTCTAAAACGGCACGCCTTTATAACAAGGCATTCATTGATAGCACACGCAGCGTTAAACAGGGGATGTTAGAAAAGCCAATGTGTGTAAAATAACACTCTTTGAACTATCCACTTTTTAAATTCAATTTAGCTTTTCTAATTTCCGGATTATAAACATAATATGTTTTTAGGAATGCGCGGAATTCCATAAAAGGTAATCTTCAGAAAAGCTAAAATTGTGTGAATAGCCGAGCATTATATATAACTCGATCATAGTATTA
This sequence comes from Siphonodentalium dalli, assembly GCA_032622095.1. Taxonomy (NCBI): domain Eukaryota; kingdom Metazoa; phylum Mollusca; class Scaphopoda; order Gadilida; family Siphonodentaliidae; genus Siphonodentalium; species Siphonodentalium dalli. The sequence continues at coordinate 43,133,849 of CP136066.1, forward strand.
CAGTTGTTCTAAAAAGGCACGCCTTTATAACAAGGCATTCATTGATAGCACACGCAGGGTTAAACAGGGGATGTTAGAAAAGCCAATGTGTGTAAAATAACACTCTTTTAACTATCCACTTTTTAAATTCAATTTAGCTTTTCTAATTTCCGGATTATAAACATAATATGTTTTTAGGAATGCGCGGAATTCCATAAAAGGTAATCTTCAGAAAAGCTAAAATTGTTTGAATAGCCGAGCATTATATATAACTCGATCATAGCATTACAGCTTTTCTAAAAAGGCTAGCCTTTATAACAAGGCATTCATTGATAGTACACGCATGTTTATAAAAAATAGGATGCGAGCTTCTTCACCTAGTTATTAAATATCTCTATATATTTTCCTTATGCACATGAAACCAAGCATTAATTCATAATACGCGAACTGTCAACTAGTGTGGGGGTAACATTATAGGAATTCTCGCTCATCACCTAATTATGTGATATGTTTGTCTTTACGTATAACCCCCTAAAATATCCAGGCCCCTGTTACGATATCTCACCTCAAAAAAACCCTTTACTCGGCAGGATTTAGGGTTGTTTTTTTTATTAATTATTTATATATATATACTACCGGATCAGAACCTATTTTTTGGTTAAAAGTATGGCAATTAGGTGCTGTTACATCATTTCGATTGATTTAGGATATACATACAGCATATACATTGGCAATATTTTTATCCCGTCGCTATATATATACTACCGGAACAACACCTATTTTCTGGTTAAAACTATGGCAAATAGGTGCGGTTACATCATTTAGATTTATTTAAGATATACATAGGGTGGGGGTAGCAGAATAGGAATTCTCGCTCATCACCTAATTATGTGATATGTTTGTCTTTACGTATAACCCCCTAAAATATCCAGGCCCCTGTTACAATATCTCACCCCAAAAAACCCTTTACTCGGCAGGATTTAGGGTTGTTTTTTATTAATTATTTATATATATATACTACCGGATCAGAACCTATTTTTTGGTTAAAAGTATGGCAATTAGGTGCTGTTACATCATTTCGATTGATTTAGGATATACATACAACATATACATTGGCAATATTTTTATCCCGTCGCTATATATATACTATCGGAACAACACCTATTTTCTGGTTAAAACTATGGCAAATAGGTGCGGTTACATCATTTAGATTTATTTAAGATATACATAGGGTGGGGGTAGCAGAATAGGAATTCTCGCTCATCACCTAATTATGTGATATGTTTGTCTTTACGTATAACCCTCTAAAATATCCAAGCCCCTGTTACGATATCTCACCCCAAAAAAACCCTTTACTCAGCAGGATTTAGGGTTGTTTTTTATTAATTATTTATATATATACACTACCGGATCAGAACCTATTTTTTTGTTAAAAGTATGGCAAATAGGTGCTGTTACATCATTTAGATTGATTTAAGATATACATACAGCATATACATTGACAATATTTATATCCCGTCGCTCTATATATACTACTGTCGTATTGGCGAGCCCGTGCGGCGCCCGCTTCGCGCATGCGCAGACGAGATCTCGGAAACGGGTGGAGCTATCTACTTGAAATTTGGTATGTGAATGTATCTTGCCCCGGACACGAATTTTATATATATATACTACCGGATCAGAACCTATTTTTTGGTTAAAAGTATGGCAATTAGGTGCTGTTACATCATTTCGATTGATTTAGGATATACATACAACATATACATTGGCAATATTTTTATCCCGTCGCTATATATATACTATCGGAACAACACCTATTTTCTGGTTAAAACTATGGCAAATAGGTGCGGTTACATCATTTAGATTTATTTAAGATATACATAGGGTGGGGGTAGCAGAATAGGAATTCTCGCTCATCACCTAATTATGTGATATGTTTGTCTTTACGTATAACCCTCTAAAATATCCAAGCCCCTGTTACGATATCTCACCCCAAAAAAAACCTTTACTCAGCAGGATTTAGGGTTGTTTTTTATTAATTATTTATATATATACACTACCGGATCAGAACCTATTTTTTTGTTAAAAGTATGGCAAATAGGTGCTGTTACATCATTTAGATTGATTTAAGATATACATACAGCATATACATTGACAATATTTATATCCCGTCGCTCTATATATACTACTGTCGTATTGGCGAGCCCGTGCGGCGCCCGCTTCGCGCATGCGCAGACGAGATCTCGGAAACGGGTGGAGCTATCTACTTGAAATTTGGTATGTGAATGTATCTTGCCCCGGATACGAATTTTATCGGGTCACCGAGTCCGTGCGACGTCAGCTTCGCGCATGCGCAGACGAGATCTCGGAAACGGGTGGAGCTATCGACTTGAAATTTGGTATGTGAATGTATCTTGCCCCGGATAAGAATTTTATCGGGTCACCGAGCCCGTGCGACGTCAGCTTCGCGCATGCGCAGACGAGATCTCGGAAACGGGTGGAGCTATCGACTTGAAATTTGGTATGTGAATGTATCTTGCCCCGGATAAGAATTTTATCGGGTCGCCGAGCCCGTGCGACGCCAGCTTCGCGCATGCGCAGACCAGATCTCGGAAACGGGTAGAGCTATCGACTTGAAATTTTGTTTTTGAATAGCCCGGACAACGTCGGGCTCATCGGCAGGATTTAGGGTTGTTTTTTAGTAATTATTTATATATATACACTACCGGATCAGAACCTATTTTTTTGTTAAAAGTATGGCAAATAGGTGCTGTTACATCATTTAGATTGATTTAAGATATACATACAGCATATACATTGACAATATTTATATCCCGTCGCTCTATATATACTACCGGAACAGCACCTATTTTCTGGTTAAAAGTATGGGAAATAGGTGCTGTTCCGGTAGTATATATAGAGCGAAATGATAGATATACTGTCTATATATGCTGCAAATGACTTTTAATTCAAGATAAATGATGTAAATAATAGCAATAAACTCACTATATCGACGTCCTTCGCTATATATATACTACGGGAACAGCACCTATTTTCTGGTTAAAAGAATGGGAAATAGGTGCTGTTCCGGTATTATATATATAGCGAAAGGATAGATATACTGTCTATATATGACTTTTAATTCAAGAAAATTATGTAAATAATAGCAATAAAGTCACTATTTCGACGTCCTTCGCTATATATATACTATCGGAACAGCACCTATTTCCCATTCTTTTAACCAGAAAATAGGTGCTGTTCCGGTAGTATATATATAGCGAAGGACGTCGATATAGTGAGTTTATTGCTATTATTTACATCATTTATCTTGAATTAAAAGTCATTTGCAGCATATATAGACAGTATATCTATCCTTTCGCTCTATATATACTACCGGAACAGCACCTATTTCCCATACTTTTAACCAGAAAATAGGTGCTGTTCCGGTAGTATATATAGAGCGACGGGATATAAATATTGTCAATGTATATGCTGTATGTATATCTTAAATCAATCAGCAATCAGTTTATTTCTCATAAACCTATACATACATAGGTATGGAGATAATAACAATTTAAATATATACAATATGTACATAACCATGTGAGCTTCCGGTTGACAAAAGTTGTATACATGGATTATATTACATAACCTTCATCGTTACATAGATGTATAATACTATAACATGTATATGAATATTGTAAATATATATAAACATATACAACTAAATATATTTATTGTATATGCCTACATATACATATTTATAATTATTTATCAATAACTATGTGTATGCGTATATCGGTACTGTTCTTGCATAAATTTTGACCTTGCTTGTTCGGCTTATTGTCTAGCTGAGTTATTCGGTCATTTCTCGATTTACAATCTTAATAAATCCGCACAACTTGCGGAGATGTGTTACATTGTCGTCGTTGAGTAAATCACTCATCAATATTGTATTAGGGCGTCGGCCAGTTAACATTGGTAACAATCTGCGCCGGACGTTGGTCATTTTTTTTACATACGAGAAGGTAGTGAAATTCGTCACCAATTAACCCTGTATCACATAACACGCAAGTGCGATCATCCCGGTCGGTATTGGTCCACCGTCCCGTTTCTATTGGTAACTTGTGGTTACTGGTTCGGAATTTGCATAACAGTGTTCGGTTTTGGTCGCTAAGTACATCAAGATAAGTTTCAAAATCAAAGTCGTGTTTGAAAATCCGGTATATATTACCTCGACTTGTGTTGTTCATATCATATTCCCAAGAATCTCTTTGTTCGGAAATAAGGCAACATTTTAGATATGATACTAGCTGATCTACGTTGGTCACGTGACCTGCGCACCATATATGCGGTTGATTACATTTGTCTATTAACTCGTGAATACAACTCAACCAGGGGGAAATATTTTCACCTTTTTCGGTATCGCATATCATTGACTGCATTAAATTCAGTAGAATTTTTGGGAATCTTTCAGGTTTGCTATTTGTGACTTTGCACCAGTATTTGAACATTCGGGTTTTAATCAGTATACTTAACGGTACTTTCCCACTTTCGCCATATATCATACAATTTGGGGTTGATGGTCGAAGACGAAGTATGTGCTTTAAGAATTTTCGTTGAACGCTTTCTAATAAATCGTTATCACCGTATCCCCATACTTCGCAGCCATATAGAAGTATTGGTACAACGTGAGCATCAAATAAGTCAAGTTGATTTCGTATTGAAAGGCAATGTTTGCGGGATTTTCCAATGATGGAATACATGGCCCTTGTGGCTTTGTCAACCAACATTCTTTTCGCGGGCATGAAAGAGCCAGATTTAGTAAATGGTATGCCCAGGTAGCTAAAGTTGGTTACCACATCTAGTTTTTGTCCTTTGAATATAAATTTCGTTTTCTTCGAGAGACTGCTTTTTGATATGTTAAGAATTTTAGTTTTTTCCACATTGACTGTTAATTTCCATTTGTCGCAATATTTTTCAAATTGATCTAATTGTGATTGTAGTGATTTGGGGGTATCTGCCATGATAATTGTATCATCGGCATAAAGAATCAAAAAGATTTTCAAGTAGCAATCCAGTCTACTTTCAATTTCGTTGTTCAATTTTCGTAATCCAATCAAGTTATCTTCTTCAAGGAATTGTTGCAGGTCATTAACATATAATGAAAACAGAAGGGGAGATAAGTTCTCACCTTGTCTAACTCCCTCAAAACAAGGGAAGTAAGATGTAGTGGCGGTGTTAAATTGAACACAAGATTTGACGTGTTGGTACATATTAACAATTACTCTGAGTATCTTGCCGTTAATTCCACATTGTAACAATTTGTACCATAAACCCTGTCTCCACACAGTATCAAACGCTTTTTTAAAGTCAATGAAGGCACAGAGTAATTTCTTATTCAAATGTCTGCTTATTTCTGACAATAATGTCAGTATCAACATGTTATCAGCAGTTGAATAGTTCTTTCTAAATCCAGCTTGGTTTTCATAAATTATACTGTGACTTTCTACGAATACATTCAGTCGGTTTGAAAGGATCTTCGTGAATAATTTGCCCAAGCAGCTAAGTATTGTAATCGGTCTGTAATTATTCGGGTCACTTGGGTCTCCCTTATTTTTGAATATAGGCATAATCGTTCCCAGTACCCATTCTTCAGGAATAAATCCAGTATCTAAAATAACATTAAAGAGTTTGTGATATAAGCTGAGACCGGGCCGCTGCTGCGACGCCGAAACGCCGAGACCGGACAACCGCGTCGATTTTGTTCTAATAAAAGCGCTCTTCCCCTCCCCGCGAAGGGAGGGTCGGAGCTTGTTTGCACGTATTAGCTCTAGAATTGCCACAGTTATCCGAGTAGGATATGCACCATCTAAGGAACCTCGACTGATTTAATGATGTAACAGCACCTATTGGCCATACTTTTAACCAAAAAATAGGTTCTGATCCGGTAGTATACATGTATATATATAAATAATTAATAAAAACAACCCTAAATCCTGCCGAGTAAAGGTTTTTTTTGGGGTGAGATATCGTAACAGGGGCTTGGATATTTTAGGGGGTTATACGTAAAGACAAACATATCACATAATTAGGTGATGAGCGAGAATTCCTATTCTGTCACACCCCCCCCCCCCTGTTTGACACTTCGTGCATTATGAATTAATGCGTGGTTTAATATACATAAAGATAATACATAGAGATATCAATTAAATAGGTGATGAGACCCGCATCCTACATATTTATAAATTGCGATTAATTGCATTTGTGTGGGAATATCATCATGTGGTTTAGAAAAGTTGTACTGATATATATATACAAGAAAACTAAGATGCATGCATCAGGTCACCCATGAACTATTTAGCATAGAATAATTCAGTTCGGTTGCAGTTTCACAACGTTACAACTGACATACGATTACACAAGACGAACCTTGAATGTGGAACTACGTAAGAGTGAATATTAATGTTCTAAATCCCATGTTTCACCTTTAGTGGTAATGGGGTCGTACTTTATTAACACGCAAGTAGTGTAATTAAGTACGGGTAATTAGAAGTAACAAATCGTTTAGTTTCTATCGTATCGGCTAAAAGGGGTGAGTAGATTGCTGATGATGAATGCTCTCGTTAGCTGCCAATGTAATGTGCATATTTGCCCCGTTACGTTTATACACTGTAGCATTGGCGGGCCAGAGTGTGTTGACATGTTAAGTGTTTGGTTCATTAATAACAGATCAGCAGGGATTTGTCGTGATAACGTATACGTGGAAATATGCTACCCAAACGGTTAAATTAACGGTTGATCTATTACACCACCGTGTATACTCGGTTTAAATAGGTATATTATATAGGGACGTGTGCTCAATTTTAGTGCGGACCGATGATAAAAAAAAAATCAGAGGTAAATGTCGGCGGGCGGGAGGGCCATTTTTTCAATAATTTTTAAAGAAATTGAACAGTTGCAGCAGCAGCAAAAAAAGGGTGTACAATTGGCAAATGATGAGGGGCGGCGTGACGAAAACGCATAGATTTTGGTTCAAATATACGATCACTATCGCGTAAACATCATGCTCACATAAAGACCTACTAACTTTTACCTTAAAAAGAGTCTGATTGTGTTATAGAAGGCAGCACAATGCTACTGGCTAATCACACACAAATGGTATAAACGCTCTTTATTATTTCCAAATAAGGAATTGAGCAACAAGGAACGCTCTTTATGTTTACCATCATAATATAAAGAAACACCAAGAAAGTAACTTTTTATGCTTTGTTTACATAACAATCGTCAAATTTACGACAATAACATACTGTTTATGAGATATTTCTCATTTGTATATTAACAAAGTATGTCTATATTTGAATATTATTTTCGTTTGTAGCGGTTTTTGACAGGTGGAAATATGTTCACAGGATACCCACCAAGGCCTTCCGTACCTTTAAGGTATACTGCAACTTTTTTTCTTGTCAATAGCAGAATACATAATGCTATTAAGAAGTGACACAAAACACAGAACATTTTTTTTAATTATAAGTATTGAGCAGTGAGAAATATTTGAGTCGAGGAAACCAGTAACGAAAGGCGATATTAACATGATTTCTGTCAGCGAATAATTGTTTACGTTCCAATGAATATTAAAATGTACTGAAAACAAACTGCTAATGGGTGCCAGACTTTCATAAACACAAATTATGTATTAATGGTGTAACAACATATTTCGTTCTTAATTGTCTAAAAAAATAGGGGATGGGGATGTTTGGATCTCTAGTTTAACGACATTTTTCGGTCTTTGTAGTTTAACGACATTTTTCGGTCTTTAATAGTTTAATGACATTTTTCGGTCTTTATAATATCTCAAGATATAGGGGGTATTTGGATCTCTAGTTTAACGACATTTTTCGGTCTTTATAGTTTAACGACATTCTCGGTCTTTAATATTTCAAGATATAGGGGCCCTTAGTGGGTATTTGGATCTCTAGTTTAACGACATTTTCGGTCTTTGATAGCAAAATGGAAGAAGTACATCTTTGGAAAGATGTGGTGGCCCTAAAAAGGAAAGTTGTTTGGTGATTTTGAAATGCAGTTTTTCTGAACAGTCTTCCTTGATTAAAGTGATGTGAAACACTCCGGCAGACAACGGGCAGAGTGATCAAATAGAAATTAAGAATAATCTTTCTCAAAGTAGTTATTTGTTACGAATATTAATCTAAATGGATGATACACAACGTCATTCTTATATATTAGTTAAATGCAATGACTCTCGATGGCGAAATCATTTTTGTTTAATTATAGCCGATAGTTGCGCCCCGAATCGAGATGTAAATATTTACAATTTGGAGTAGTTCAGACGATGTTCTCTATGAAGTGGTGTGGTAGATTTTTTTGGAAATTTTCAGTGATGTTAGTAGAATGATAACATTCCCCAGGTTGGCAAAGTGCCTGAGCACTAACTTATCAATTTCTCGCACCCGAAAAAGTCCATAACAAGTCCATAATATGTCTTTAAGCATATATATAAATCTCCGAAAACCAAAATTCTAAAGCATTAAACGATTTCTTGAAATGCAGTTTTTCTGAACAGTCTTCCTTGATTAACGTGATGTGAAACAATCCGACAGACACCGGGCAGAGTGATCAAATAGAAATTAAGAATAATCTTTCTCAAAGTAGTTATTCGTTACGAATATTAATCCAAATGGATGATACACAACGTCATTCTTATATATTAGTTAAATGCAATGACTCTCGATGGCGAAATCATTTTCGTTTAATTACAGCCGATAGTTGCGCCCCGAATCGAGATGTAAATATTTACAATTTGGAGTAGTTCAGACGATGTTCTCTATGAAGTGGTGTGGTAGATGTTTTTGGAAATTTTCAGTGATGTTAGTAGAATGATAACATTCCCCAGGTTGGCAAAGTGCCTGAGCACTAACTTATCAATTTCTCGCACCCGAAAAAGTCCATAACAAGTCCATAATATGTCTTTAAGCATATAATATATAAATCTCCGAAAACAAAAATTCTAAAGCATTAAACGATTTGCTATATTTCCAGGGCATATATTTCATCTGATTTTGCGAGAATCCATATATACTTTTTCACGAGAATCCAGGGTAATTTGCGAGAATATTTACGAGAATCTAGATTTGGATTCTCGCCGAAATATAAGCCCTGATTTCACTCTGAAGTGTGCCTAAATGGCATAAATTGTACCGTGGTTCCCATGTTCGCCAAAGTGGCATACATTTATTTCAGGATAATACTAATTTTAGGCATTCATTTATATCACTGATATCAGGACAATAAATAGCCATTTCCATTGCATGGAACAAAGAGCGTTATTGTTTATCGGTGTTGTTTTTGGAAGTGGTGGTAGTTAAATTTTATACATTTCGACCCCCAATAAGTATTTCCGAACAAATGAGTTATTAACAAGCGTGACATGACATCATTGACGAAGATAATTAACACCGATCTACAAGCAATTAAAGTCTTAAAATGAGCTAAAATTTAACATATTCTTAATTTTTTTTACATTTTTATCTCTCGCGACATAATTGTCACCAATAAAAACAAATTTGATTCATCGTGGAAGTTAGTCGGTGACTATAAATAATGTCACCATTCAACTGAATGTTGTTGAGCATATTTCAACCAATTTTGGAAGTTTAAATGAATATTTTCTTCACACGCAAAGTAAAATTGACAAATTTCAGGATTTTAGCCTGCTTCGTTGGGACCAAAATTTGTTGTGCACACTCAAGAAACGTCTACCGACACTCGCTAGGCCAAATTATGCCATGACCATGCTATAAACTAGCTTGAAATTGGCAAAACAATGAATTTTGTTTGGTTGAAATATTTACATGGGAATCTCCAGTCCATAGGCATAGAGAACGATTATTTTTCGATAAAAACGAAAATAATGCGAAATGAAAGTCGGCACTCGTCAGAATGGTGAAGAATAACATACGAGTCTTGTTATATGCGAAAATTTGACCTCATTCGATAAATTAGTCTCGTAATTAAGGAATCAATGGCGCTCGGACATGTGGAATTCCGTCGCACTGTTAGTGTTACTGTACATGGCAGACGCAATTTTGAAATGTAAACACGCATCAAACACGCATCAAATTTACATTTTGTGAGAATAACAAAAGCGCAACCTTGATCAAAGTAATACAATACACAACAACACATAGAATAAAACTGATATAAAAACGGTATAAGTGAGAATAAGACGCGTATTCAGACGTGGAATTTGACAACATTTCTTCGCTTCGACGCTATAAATATATCTGATCCAGATAACCGAGATGCAGCTATCTGATTTGAAACAAATACCAAGCAATAATCTTAACGTTTCATAATCGAACTGCGGACCTGATAATTATCGAAATATGTAGGCGAAATAATTTTTAATTAGTTAATCACATGATAGAGACATCAACACACTCTTAAAGACGCAATACAGCGCCATTTAATGTCATTATTTAACTGGGTCGGTGTTTGTTGTTATCATTATTGCTTCGTTTTTAGTAAGACCATTGTATCTGTTTTGCGCACGTCACTTTCCATATTTGGAATTTCCATATATGGGATTTGTGTTAACCTCAATACCGATCAAGTTATCTTAGCATAAACATAAAATATATTGTAATTTATGCAACTACGACCCTGGTAACCCTGATAACTAATAAAATATACTGGCCAATTCATTTTAAGATCGTTATTTCACTTTGCTTTAGGCATAAATACACTCTTAAACGCACATAAACGACCCATTGGCGTTAAATTAAATATACTCGGTATTTATTAATATTAGTTTTTTATTGCTCAGTATAGAGTTAGACCCTTGACACCTGTCAATATATTTGGGCTGAATTCATATGATGCGGTATTATTCCTCAAAATAAACAACAAAGCCGTCGTTACTTCGAAATGTCGTTTGGGCTAACATTTACACAAATCCTCCGTGTGTTCTCCTCAATTGACACACAGGTTCTCAGTCGACACACAGGTTATCCCAGAAACAGGTGTGAAATAAACAGCCAAGGTTTGGCTGAAATAAGTAAGGCGGGGCAAATTTGATTCTCGCACCTTGGTTTTTTGATACTATGACAACACTTGAGCGACCTTTGACATGACATATGACCCCGCTACTGAGTGATGTTCACATGCGTATGACATGTATTGTTTGAGATGTGACTTTTTCAGTGTTTTGGAATAACTGTGTGATGGGATTTTAATTAATTCGACTATTAAGGTACGTTCATTTATGAAATTTCATAGCACAGTCCATGTGGAAGATAGCAGTGTCTTTATAAAAGTAGTAACTTGGTATATATGTTATATGCATTTATATTCAATGCAGATATTTAATGAAAATATTTTTACTCAGAGATGACCCACGTCACGTGACAAAAACATATCTTGCATTTTCCATGTATGCATCATTAAGCTGCGGATATGAATTAATATGTATGTGGATATTCTATTCGTTGTTGATAAGTATAATTTTTAGACATGTGAGATTTCCGTTATTATTTATTCAATCGCGAACGGTTGTTTGAATCGGCTAAATAATGAAATTAGGTACCCATCATGCATGGCGTATCACGTGACCAAACAAACTTGAGCCAGAAAGAACATCGCGGCATCAAAATGTTATTACAATCTTCATCATGCTTACTAGTTACTACACATTTAATCGAGATGGATGTATATGAATATAAACACAATGGCATGTGATATATGGTAATTTATTTCAATATTATGTATTCTCATTTGTATTCATGTGGACAGCATCAATTGAATTGGTAAACGTGTTGTTTAGGTCATTTTAGCAGAACATCATGTTTTCCACCGAAATATATACTTCCAGAACGCATCCTATTTCCCATACTTTTAACCGTAAAATAGGATGTGTTCCGGTAGTATATATATACGACAGAAAACTGTTTTTCTGCTAAAATAACACAACATGTTGGTGTCACGTGACCTACAAAACACACTTTTACCGATTCAAAATGTGTTGTGTGCATGAATACACATGAAAGGTCATAGGTGCTATTCCGGTAGTATGCCGTTATCAGTGGTTATTGGTTAATATTCAAGACGTTTGGATCTCAAAATTCACGATAATGTTCATTTCCGCGTTCCAATCGTGAATACTCAAGTACACGGCGAGATGGATAATATATTAAAAATCACGGATGTGGACGCGGATATAGTTAAAATTTGAAAACGGATGCATTGTGATCTGCATGTACTAGACAGAAACTCACTTTTAAAACAATTCCTATCTCTTTGATCAAATTATGTATACATTGGCATTTTTAACAATATTCACGCTAAGCATATACTTATTATTTTGTTATTTCTTTCTTAATGATACTTGGCAACATTTTGAGGTGTTCCCCACACACATGAGGGACTTCCTATTGAACATATCCACCGGAATAAATTTTCCTATCGTAATAATTATGTCCGATCATTGTTATTCAACGTGTAGCATACATGTATATATAAACGTGAATAGAGGGGTTCCGTCGCGGGTGTGAGTTAGACATAGGAACAGGGATGGCACCAGTATTCCACCGACAGGGGCTATAATACACGATCGATCTCGACCCCCCCCCCTCCGTTGGGGGTGCTATTATACCGTAATGCTATATGGCTTCCCATTGCACATTTCCCCGACGAGGAGGAGATGACTAAGCCCTACACCACCTAGTGATACCTATGTCGTTGAACCAGCCCGAACTCCCATGTACATCGAACTGTCGAAGTGTTAGCAATATCTTACCTAATATTATGTCAAACTGAACAAATATATGCTGTTGTTGTCCAAAAACAATATTTTCCCCACTAATTTCTCAAACAATGAGAACAATTTCAACATATATGTGACAGAATATTGTTAACAACCGTTTGAAACTTTTACCAAATGTTGGGTAGGGTGAGACATTATTGCCAGTCAAAAATCAAATCATACCGGGAATGGAACAATATAACGTACTTACCTGTGAAGATCGCTACGCAACAAACAGGAGAAGTGCTGATCAAATATGTTCGAGAACAAAACAGAGCAACTTTATGGAAGATCGAATCGCGAAAATGAGAAACTGGTACCGTATCAATAGGCTGTTTAAAACTATATCTGAATTCTTAACGATGTGATGGAATTTAAATCCAACAGCGTGCGTGTATAATAGCATATAACGGATGTAATTGATACCGCAAACAGGATATATATGCCGACCGCGCGGCATTCACGTAGCCTACATATAGTCGCAATCCATGTTGATTAGTGGTGACAGCTATATAGCTTTGTACACTGCTCAGAGCTGTAAATTGGTAATGGATGAAATATGTGTGCTAATAGTTAAAATTCTACAGCTTGGAGCTGTAAATTGTCGCCCAGTTTACAGCTCGCTGTATGAGTGTAGCTAACTACCTATTATTATTTAATACTTACTAATTTTTCACATATTGTTACTGTCATTATCAATGAAACAAGTCCCTGTGTCATTTGTCCTCCGTTGGCCAGCTAAGCATATATAATGTATAAAACTGTATTTTCTTCCACCCCCCACATATGTATGTTATATTTGCATGCACACATGGAACGCAACAAAATCAAAATATATTACCTCATTACTATATACTAACTAAAACAGGCTCCATTATGGAGCCTTTATTCAGCTGTGGAGGGGCCCGTGCACATATGGAACACAACACAATTAACAAATATTACTTTATTACTACATGTACTAACTCAAAGAAGCTCCAGTGAGGAGTTTATTCAGCACTGTATGTGCCACATGCCCTGCTCTGAGGCCCATTTGCGCCATTCGCCTACATTTGATCTTTTAAACATTATTTATGTATATCAGATGTACACTCAACTTCAAGATTAAGAAAGCATTTAGCGCCGATTTTATTATAATGTGGCTTTTCTAACCGAGTTCTGACAATTCTCCTGAAAGATACCCACTGTTGGGAGGTCATACTGTGTCCATTCGCCGACGACTTTCTGGTATACTCCTTTGATACCAAAGAAAACATTCATTGCATTGAACTGACAAATTAGCACAATTAAACAATTTAGCACCCATTTGCAACAATGGTAGAGAGTTCGAGTCTCGACTCTTAAACTCTTCATCACTTATATGCACATCACTCAACCTGACAGACAAATTAATTTAGCGCCCATTTCTCACTTTTTCCTTGACCAATTGGCGTGAAATTTGGTGAATCATCTTTTACGAAAATTGTAGACCCTGGTCCAAATTTGGGTTACATTTGACGCATGATTGAGTATTTATACATGCGCCAAAAGCTTGACCGAGTTAAACACATATGACGGCTTTTGTACATATATAAAGTAGACATGAGATATATCGAAATCTGACCAGTAAACGACAAAGGACACATGTGGCGAGTGGTGTTGCTCACAACAGAATAGACATGGTGTAACACACATGGCCTAAAGTGTCTTAAATAGTAAACATGAAATCGTGTTGCTCTTTTTAAAATAGTAACATTACTATCCCAGTTCACGGAATGTATAGCACACATATGCGGATACAGCGTACATTTAATACAGAAACTAATATTACACCAGTATAGCAATACAATCCTATCGCAGTTTACGGAATGTGTTTTTAAATTTGATTCAGACATGTAAAAAATGTGAGGCATGCAGAGAGCCCAGTTAATCAGTTAATAATATTGTGCGTATTTTGTCATGAACTAATTAAACTTTTGTTTAGAATTTAGCACATTATATCTCATTTAACTAAATTATGTTTAAAACACATAATTGGAATATGTGTAACCATGTTTGTCCCATGGGTTGGGGGATTATGCGTTTGATAATAATGCACTTGGGGGTATTTCGTTTGGGGATAATGCGTTTGGTTGTAATGCTTGTGGTGATAGTGCGTTTGTGGGATAATGCTCTTGGGGGTGTTTCTGGGGAATAATGCGTTTGGGGATATTGCAATCCAATTTTTAAAGAGTTTCATGGACAAGAATTTTAATGTTGCTGTTGGCAAGAGATAGAGTAAATTATTTTTAGAATGGTGACATCGTCAAAATAATATCGATCATGGAATATGACACGGTGGGTCAACCGTCTGGAGCATGTTTCTGAAGTTTGTTTTACCCACAGTGTATATAGGTACCATGTCGCCGATGAGCCGTATGAGCGAAGGGGGTGATATAATTAAATTACTGATACATATATATGCAGTAAAACAATTAAGCCGATATCGCCTGATCCGAAGCATTTGTCTCTGTCCCCTTGTGTAGATGAAGACATTTCAATTTGATACATTCGTTTTTGTCTGTTTCAAATTTAAAAACCAACTAAATAATTGGAATATCGTGGCCCACGATACATCGACTATCCATTGTTTTGGAAACCGACAACATAGTATAAAAATTGTTATTGTGGTACGAATAAATACCGAAACACCGCGAAGCTCTACAAAGTTACCAGTTAATCGGAACATCCTTCACTGGTAAATAAGTGATTTCCTAATTGTATTAAAGGTACAGTTGGCCTTGGCGGTGGGTATCCTGTAAAAATATTTCCACCCGTCAAAAACCGCCACAAACAGAAAGAACAACAAAATGTAGACATACTTTGTCCGTATACAAATAAGAAATATCGCATAAACAGTATGTTATTGTCATATATTTGAGCATTGTTATGTAAACAAAAGCATAAAAAGTTACTTTTCTGGTGTTTGTTTATATTATGATGGTAAACATAAAGAGCGTTCTTTGTTGGTGAATTCCTGATATGGAACGAATAAAGAGCGTTTATGCCATTTGTGTGTGATTAGCCAGCAGCATTGTGCTGTCTTCTCAGGCTCTTGCTAAGGTACAATATAGTAAATCTTTATGATAACATGCTGTTTACGCGATGGTTATGGTATATATGAACGAAACTGTATGCGTTTTAATGTTTTTCTGTTTACGGTGATTGGAACAAATATGAATATTTTCGACAACTAAGGCCTCACGTGCCTTTAATTAACTGGCACTGGAATTGTAGGTATCTATTTTAGAATATTACAACATTGTTCACCATAGTCATCTATATTAAAAACATGAGGGGAATATGTGTAACGGAGACCTATCATCAATGAGTTTAATGGATTTTGTTATTTTTGCTGCTGGAAAGAGATATAGCTTCCTTAGCAGACAGTAAACTATTGTATATACACTTTTCAGGTACAGTGCGACAAAGGAATCTTAGATTAATTGAATGATACAAACATGAGATTTTTGCTGTTACTAGCGATAGTCATCGTGGTAGTGTGTGTCATACACCTATCAGAGGGTAAGTGTTAAGAGGCAGCCTACTCCAAAAAGTGTAATGTTCACATGTATGTGCCGTAATTGCATATGCCATCGCCCGCTCAGATTAATTGACTATACTTTATAATTTATTGCACACCAATTGCTTTATTTTGCGAAATTCTGCAAACTACATGTGTCAATAAATCAATAACAGATCTGTATTTTCATTTGGTAATACAATCGGCTTGTGATGACAGCGCCATTGTCGTCGAAAGTTATAAAACAATATTTACTATTATGCGGTATATTCTAACGAAATTTATTTATATAATTAAATCAATAAATAGCAAAATATGTTTCGTTTATTACAAGTAGGCAATAAACACCACCAGAATATTCTGAAATATGTATTAATACCAGGAGGCGAGTAACAGATTCGCGGAGGCTCGGACTTAGTATGAGTGTTCGTTGCTTCAAATGTGCTTGCTTCTGTGGGCGCGAACAAATTATCCAAACTCCATACAGCGCCATCTACGCTATCGCTGCGATATATCACTGCCACAATGAGTGTACTTTGCAGACGATAAATCTATTTTTACATATCGTCGCGGAACTGTATTTACTACTATTTAGTCACCTATTATCTTGTTTTGACCACCAAATTTTTTTTAAAGTTTGCAATAATTGTAATTCTTTCGGTATTGATAAGAACAATATGAACTGAGCCAGACATAGACAATTTTAATCCTAAAACATAAGAACTAAAAACACGTAATAATTCCTTACCAATTAATGTCATTATGGCAGTGGTATCTCAGCGGAGCGATGGAGATAACTCTGCCTGGAGTTTGCAAATTATCATCATAGATATAACGACGCAGTAATGTGAACACGTCAGTGTGTGCGACAGGCACAATTCGAACCTACAGCCACCATACAGCTGGACCGAAATCTACATTTGCTAAATTAAATTATATTTAGACAATCGCTGTTTGAACAGCTTTTCGATATCGATATGAAATCAGTTAGTTATTGATTATTCTTTATTTCTATTGTGATTTATCATAAAAAATAAACCAATAACTGAAGAGTAACATTTTAGAATGGTTGGAACTTTGATTATACAAACTTTAAATACTACATGTAACCAAATATTTTGAAGAAAAAAAAAAAAAAAAAAAAAAAAATTATGTTATCAGCATGGTTGTAGCAAAATAGAGCCAATTTTCTGGAGAAAAATAAATTATACCAGCGTAGCCTAAAATTCACTTTTAACCTGAACAATCATTGTTAAAATTATCCAAACACACTGTGTGCCTTTAAATATTTTAGAATTATATGTAAGAAAGTAGGCCAGGGCATGGTAGAGTCTCACTCTTCCAAGCCTTGGATTGAGAGAATGAATGTCTGTGAATTTGTGTCTTTCTTCCTTTGTCATTCTTTCTGCTAAATAAAAAAATTAAAAAAAAACAAAAAACAAAAAACAAAAAAACATTTTAGAATGGTTTACTCACCAGAAGGGCTCACCAAAGAGGAACCACGAAATAAATACTATTAATCTTCTTGCACTGATATTGGGCGATGGCAGGCTGATGCATTGTGATGGTGTTTACAAAGCTAATCCTCTGTTTCGATATGCCATCTCGACGAAACAGACCTTTTACCGTAGTATTGTGATTAACATATTTGTTCCATGATACAAAGGAGAGACAATAATTAATAACATGTGACTGATTCCAGATCGCTCAATACATGCATCAACACCAGACTGGAATAAATATGCAACACAATTGGTCGAAGAAGATTGCAAAAGTGATCACAGACTTATTGTTGAAACATGTTGCTCAATATAGAAACAGATTAATTTTGTTAACTTCTCAAATAATTTGACAAAAATAATTTGCATTTCTCAAAAACATTGGCATAAGGTTATTGTAGGCCAGCGCTGACCATGGTTGTGATGCGATTGTACAATGGGAGCAGGGTTCGCGCTGTAATTTGCCAAATCGGCAGTGGCAAAAATAATTGACAAGTGGCAAAAACTATTTTCATTTGGCAAGTCAATTTTTAATTCCACAAGCAAGTTGAAAAACTATTGGTCAATCAATACCATTCACTTGAGGAAACTTTAACAATATAATTGTATTAGTGGTGTTGTATAAGGTTTATGAAATGGTCACACCTCTATCAACATGTAGTTAATCTGATAGCATTATATTATCGACGGGCGGAGGGATTACTTACATATGATAGAAGAGTTAACATTTTTTAGTCAACATTAATTGTGAAATGAATGGTATTGAGCAACCAATATTTTCAACAGCTTACTTGAGAATTTGATAAGTATATCTTGCATCTTGCCAAAACATATGCCAAATGAAAATTTTGTGTATATATAGGAGATATGGCACAGTAGCATGTTATATTTACGCCTCCGAAACATGCCGAGCATTGCTCTTTGGACATCCCTGGGACTATACAACACACAAGGCGCCTATTTTTAGAAGCAATTTAAATTTTTGACACAGTGCAATTTGTTTGGGATTGGGTGGGATTGAGTCGCAAAGCGCGCTCGCCGTCATGGGCCGGGGTTCGAATCCACCCAATCCCAAACATTAAATTTGCTTCGAAAATTTGTTGTTCCAAAGAATACTTTTGCATTTGGCAAACAGCAGCGCGAATCATTGACACACATGTTATAATATACATGTATGTGCTCGCATATTGATATTATTTACCCCTTGCCTGTGCAAGTAGTACACGATTTTACCTACCCTGGGTAAAAGTGCATACCTCAAATATAGGCAGTAATGATAACAGTTATTGATTATATGAATATATACATTTATCAATTAGATATGGCATTTATGTCCAGAATAGCATGTCGTCGAAGTTGGCTAATATCGCCCTTAAACCGATTAATATCGATTTGCGACATCTCCAATCCGAGTAATAACGAACCAAAGCCGGACGCTTTGGGTCGTATATGGACTATATCTGATTTTGTGACGTCACCAATTATTTTCTAATACGACATTTCTGTTTTGTCGCACAGTATATCGGTGGGCTTAAACCATTAATGTCGTAATCTGAAATAAACGTGTGCGTCTTTCAATGGCCGGCCTTCCAAAATGAGGGGAGTTACTATCGGAATTATGCACAGCGAAGTTCATTCGTAGCCGCGGTTTACATTTTATTGAGACATAATTATAACATACTATGGACTGTCAAATATTTGCAATGGAGTGGCCTAAAATATAAATGTCGCGTGCAATGGGAAAATCTCAATCACTCTGGCTGGGCTGGGGACAATACTGGAATCGAAATCGAAATTCGTGATGCAAGCAAACGTTATTATATCGCGTTTAAATTATCCTATTACATAGTACATACCTTAATCTAATAATCCTCAGATATCCTTCTATTTGTAAGAATCGACAAGAAACACATAATTATGAACAAAGCAGAAGATACATTCAGGTTATCGCAAATACGGTCGATGGTGAAAGCTACATGGTGACGTTGCTCGTCGAGTTTCGTTGAAATCGACATGATGACATTTTATGAATGAAATGAACATGATGAAATCGACAAGTTTCTTCGTATAGTACACATCTCAGTCGGATTGCGCACACAGCATTAATAATGTAATGGTTAATTTCAGTAAAATACTCCCCTCTAGACAACAACCAACTGTCTTGACTTTAGAATACTTTCAGTTTGATGTTGGTAGTTGATTTTCTATTATGATTTGTTCAAAAGGAATGGCTTTAATTTTTAGTTTTTTAGTTAGGTTTTTTAAGTCTGAGTCGGTGAGCTCGTAGTCTGTTTGCATGGTGAATCTCTGATTTCTCACATGCCTTGATGTATGATATGATTGACCTAATTTATACACGAAATTGCTATACAACCCACTCTGTCGATGAACCCTTTTGCATGTCTGGAGTGTGATATATCATAATCACACCACGATACAAGGCCTAAGTTAATCTTATTTGATGAGAATACGCATCTATGAAGTCATTTTATTGGATTAAAAAGACACAGATATATCCTAGCTGATGCGTGTGTATGGTCATATTATACTTTACGGCTATAACATAACGTGCAGGTATCAATTTTTGCGAATTCACTCATATGAAAGAGTTGTCAGTTACTAAATTTTAAAAGTATTAATTAATAAATAGGATATAGCTTGCTTGGTTTGATATTATTGGTCTGATATCAGCCCTCGGTAAGCTCATATATGAGATGAGGTGACCTTGGGCTGATATCAGGCCTAATATCAAACAAACCAAGTAATATCCTGTAATTACTAATTAGCTAGAGGTTATCGGCCGCAATAAGTAGAACGCTGCCCACGTCATAGGTAACAAAAAGTCGGCCAATAAGTAGAAAACGCGCCAATAAGTCAAGGTGACGTAAATGGCGTCATACGTAATTAGCTCGATCGGCAAAGAATATTGGGTCGACGGAAGATAGATTGCAATTGATTTCGGATGAATTACGGACAGTAACTAGATTAAATATGTATACATGTACGTGGATGAACTACATGTATCCGCATCAATATCAGTGGAAACTGACAGTACTGTGAAATCGCTGCAAGTTCTTCACCAAGTTCACTAGAATAAAAATTGCTGGAATAATTGTTAATTTAATAAAACACACAGTGGTATATCTATGTTAATATATTCATCCTGTGAAACAATTATTACATTGTTGCTAATTAATAAAATACTTATTAATTGGTTGTTTCCACATTGGCCGAGTTATGAGGCATCGGTCTGTCGTATTAGCCTTCGGCCTGCGAGTATTGTTTATTGTGTTGTACTATTAAAAGTGATGTGCAGCATAATATATCAACTTTGAATAAGGCGCATATACAATGGTAAAAAAACAGAATACCTACAGTATTTTGTTTGAATACCTGAAACAACGCATTCGTATCTGGAAAGATATATTTAATTTTCACTCTCGGCTTGCAGCCGCTCTTGAACATTCCACATTACTTTCCAGACACCCGGAGATATTTCAGTATTCAAACAAAAACTACAGCCATTAGCTATATAACAACTTTTAACATTCTTTATCACATGCCCCAAAATTAAATTGACTTTCTGGAACGAGGCTCATTTATGATATGAAGACATTTTGTCAGTGGTTCGGTGTCAATATTGCAGTTTTCAACGAAGACGGCCCCATGTCGTACAAATATAACGATGCAGACTAAACAATAGATACAATGCATGCGTACATCCATTGGTGATTCCGCGCTCTAGCAAACTCCACATACTCCAATCAATGGCCAATCGATACAACATTGGAGCCAAAATATGTAACATAACATTGCCTGTTGTAACATGTCACAACTAAGTTGTTTCGAGTTTAAATTGTTACATTGTATTTGTTTACAGGAACAGCAATGAGCGTGTCATGGCGTAAGTATTCTAAATATGAGGATAATGAACA
Source organism: Siphonodentalium dalli (assembly GCA_032622095.1). NCBI lineage: Eukaryota > Metazoa > Mollusca > Scaphopoda > Gadilida > Siphonodentaliidae > Siphonodentalium > Siphonodentalium dalli. The sequence continues at coordinate 43,155,620 of CP136066.1, forward strand.
TATTTCTGCAACTTTACCTCCATATGTTTCATATTCAAACCGTACTTACATGCGTGTTTAGATTATTATTTTATAATAATTGACACAGATTTTATTTTGAAGTTCAATTTTGTGTTGTCAACTGAGTTTGTCGGGAAAATGAAATAGGGTGTCGAATAGATTATGTAATATTTTGGTAACATGGCGCTTGGTGTCGAAACATGTCATGTAATACGTGGGTAACATGGTGCTTGGAATTGGATAGCTCGAGTTGAGGTATCGCCATCTTTGTTGTGGTTATAAGGATTTTCTATCTTTAGGAAATTGTTCAGGGATGAGATAGAAAGTTTTTTTTAATTCTCTCTGAATCACTCCTGTTCGGAATGGAAGTTATCAAATGTTAACGTTATTACCTTTGCGTTATTATTCTGATCTTTTCTGTTCGCAGGTTCAATTGGATGCTATAAAGACACTCGCAAAAGAGATCTTGTTGGTGATTGGGTCGTCTTCAAAGACAACTATATCCGGAAATGTGCAAAGCACTGTTTTGACAAAGGTAAGTGTGGATATTTCTTGAATGAGTGATATTGATAGAGACAAACATGTGTTATCTGTGCGACAATATAACTGATGATATATGCGAGTAGCATTATAACCCTCCAGTAGTATCAATTTGCATGTGTGGTTGTAAGATTGCTGCAACTCGTAACTTCTTAGAGTATGTGAATGTGTTGCTCTTTTCTTCAGTTATCCGATTATTTATATTTGCTATTTACGTATCATGTGATGGTTGAAAATCCTCCTATTTTAATAAATACAAGGGGGAATCTCACAAAATAAATGATTATCTTCAGGCTTTAGCATAATTATAAGGGATGTCGTTTGTTATCAAGATTTCTAGTTTTATCATGGTTGAAGAACCTTCTGTTTTTATAAAACATTTGCTAATTTTATGGAATTACCTGCAGACGCATAACCGCATCATGTCGCTCTCTGGCATTCTACAGTCGGTAAAATCATCAAAGTTATGAACTCATATACCATTTCGTTTCAATATTTACAGGATTTAAGTACTCTGCGCTACAGTTCTCTAAGCACTGTTTCTGCGACAACAAATTTGGAAAATATGGTAAAATTGATGCAAAGAAATGCAACATGAAATGTCCCGGTAACAAAAAAGAAACCTGTGGAGGAAGTTGGGCCAATATGATCTATAAACTTGGTGGTAAGTTTCAGTATTCACAAGCGCCATACGGCCAAAGAAAATTAAATGTCTGGTTGGGGGTAATATGATCGTACGTGACACGTAACGGGGCAACCACACGCGGTGCTTCGTCGGATCTAGTTATGCGAAATTTGACCAGATTTGACCTTGAATTTACCGTTTTGAATGTCAATGTCAGGTCGGGGGTTACGAGTTAAGCCGTCCAAAACACTGCCCGGACAAAAGTATCCCTAGCTATCGAATATCGTCGAAATCCGCCACTATTACCCGATTTGATCTTGAATCGACCATTTTGAAGATCAAGCATCACACTTTGACCCGTCCAAAACACTTCCCGGACAAACGTACACTTAGGTATCAAGTTTCGTCGAAATCCGTCCGGAAGTTTTCCCGGCCATAGCTAACAGACAAAAGTCTAAAACTATACATTAGGTTTTAGCTGGGTACCTGTCTGACGGGCATGTGGGTGAGACGAAATTTGTTGGCATCCCCATCTACACCAACACCCCCAAAAAATGGTGGAAATCGGCCCAGTGGATACCCAGATACAGTTCAATGTCATTTAAAATCTCAAGTTCACGCCGCACGGGCATCCGGGTGTGACGAAATTGCTCAGCGCCTGAAACTACCCCCACATACAAAATTTGGTGAAAATTGGCTCAGCGGAGAACTTGAGTTCAAGGTCATTTGAAGGTCAAGGTCACGCCGCACGGGAAAACGGATATACCCATGTTAGTCCTCAGGTCAAACTACATACCCGTACCAAGTTTCGTCAAAATCGGTTAGCCGTTTCCGATTCCATCGCGGAAACACACACACACATACATACACACACACCCACACGCACAGACCACAAACTTTCCTCAAATATATAATAGATTCTTTATGGAGGTCAAGTTTAAATTGATATCGTACTCCCATGTTTCTGTTCGTCAGATACAGACTCGAGTATGTAGGAGCCTCGATACCGGTATATTTCTAAAGGATAGCTATAAAAGGTCTCTGAATATTGACATGAGCGCGTACATCGCAACACATATCTAGCAAAATGGCCCTTTAAGTGAGATGTCTTTCAACAGAGGTCAGGGTCGTTGTATGGTCAAGGTCAAGGTCATATAAGCCCCCCACATCAACTTGACAACAAATTTGGTTGAGGCTTAATTCCCACTTCTCCAACGAAGGCGACCCATGTTATGATGGACATATAATTTGACGTCCTCGCCGCCACCACTGCTCACAAATGATTTCAAATAATAAGCCGCGTTCCGATGTTGAGTGTGAATACCTGGCAGCCAGCCAATACTATTCGCGCGACATACAACCGTGAAAAAATCCCCCTTGTTAGGGTAGATTGGTTCAATCATTTATCTCGAAGGAATTGATAAGCCGCTGATATGTCTGTGAGGCCAAATCGTTGCGAGACGGGAACTTATTGAATATGTTGTCCGCCTATTAGGGGGATTTTTCGCTAAGCAATTTGTCCGGAGGAAAATTACACGCAGCTAAGGCGGGATCGTTATTACAAAACACCATAAGTAAACATCGGCGCAACACACGATGTCGTGCTATACATTGTTGGAAAGGGTACATCCTTGGCTATTCAACTGTGGTAATTTGACTCTGAAGCAGGCACGTTTGCTTGTGCTATTTTCGCATATATCTTTTGCGAAAACGGTTATAAATGCAACCAAGTCTAGTATACTGATGTGAAATCAGTGTTTCCTGCGGAGACCATTTTTTTCTGGATTCTAGCCCACAACACCAAATGACGCAAATGACGTCATGGACCATGTCATGACGTCTTCGCTGATTTTATTCAGCTAACCAACGAAATTGGTCAAACGAAACTAATCTATAGGCCAAAATCACGTAGGAATTGTTCAGAAAAACTAAAGTTGTTAATTTTATAACCATCCCGTTGGTCCACTTCCGATTCTGTGTCACCGTTTCTTTTTGGGATATTATTGTTCCCATGATTCTATGCGAAAGCGAAGCGGAAGTCACGTGATTTTTAACCCATTTTTCTTGTCCGGATTTTCATCGCGTCGAAATGCTGTTTCATGGTATTGTAAAAATTAATGACGTCATTCACGCCTAAACTTGAAAAGCAACAACGCGCCTGCGGCGCGTTGTGGTTGCTATAATTCGAAACAAAATAGATGCGCCTGTGTTGCTATAGACGAACTGCTAGCCCAGTATTCCAATCAATGTCCTCAGTGTTACTGCTTCAATTGATCTTTGATTTTACTGAAGATATAGCATACAAATTGAACAAGTTCAATATTCAACATCTCAAAGAATTGATAAATGGCTTCTAGACGGGAGTGTAACAGATGTTTTTACTAAATACTCGCTGACGAGTAGTTATCTCCAAAGAAATGTTCAGATAATAAGTTCAACAAACGACCATATGCAATTTGTGAACACAATATATGAACATGCCACTTCCGTAAACAGCGCTCCTTCTGCGTTTGTATTATCTGCATTCTGCTCATTCTTCCTGAAATCCCTACAGATGAATAACTGATCATTTGGATGTATACTCTTTTACCTGGGCGCGAGAATCCATTTAGTATAGAAATTGTTAATGATCATTTCTCTCAAAGTTTGACTGCAAAACCGTTTTACCACATATTCGTTAATAATTATGTAATCTAATTTTATAACACTGGGAAACCATCATGGGTAGCAGTATTCCTGTATATAGAAGCATTATTTAGTTCAAACTTTAATCATTTATTTACTAAATTAAACTTCCACAGCGGGAATAAAGGTATCAAAGTGAATATCATCAGATGAAAAGTATAGTTACGCTATTAATTCCAGGTAAACGTGTGAGCAGCAGCACATCTGACGGAGGATTAAGTGGACTTGGTGAGATCCATATATTATTCAGTGTCTCTCCGATTATGTTAGATTACTTCAGCCCGCTTCGATTGTTAGTTATCTTACTCTGAATAACTGAGCTGGTGTTGGTGTCTCAGATTTACTCATATAAGCTTTGGACACAACTGTGTGTGCATTGGCAATCTTTACACTTGAGTGTTTTCTATTAAATTCCTCCGGAATCTTTCTAACAAGTAGTCTTATGTGAGTAGAGGTATCGCCAAATGTCGGAAATGACGTTATTAACCCAGTTATGATTTATACTGTGGTCTCGTTAAGGTGACCAAAGAAATTGGTCTCAATGAAGCTTATACATCGAATAGTAATAATTAAGAGTTTGTGAAGTAGCCAAGTGGTCCATGCTTGTTGATTCCGGGCTTTAGCAAACTCCACACACTCCAATCAATGGCCAATCGATACAACATTGGAGCCAAAATATGCAACATAACATTGCCTGTTGTAACATGTCACAACTAAGTTGTTTCGAGTTTAAATTGTTACATTGTATTTGCTTACAGGAACAGCAATGAGCGTGTCATGGCGTAAGTATTCTAAATATGAGGACAATGAACATATTTCTGCAACTTTACCTCCATATGTTTCATATTCAAACCGTACTTACATGCGTGTTTAGATTATTATTTTATAATAATTGACACAGATTTTATTTTGAAGTTCAATTTTGTGTGGTCAACTGAGTTTGTCGGGAAAATGAAATAGGGTGTCGAATAGGTTATGTAATATTCTGGTAACATGGCGCTTGGTGTCGAAACATGTCATGTAATATGTGGGTAACATGGTGCTTGGAATTGGATAGCTCGAGTTGAGGTATCGCCATCTTTGTTGTGGTTATAAGGATTTTCTATCTTTAGGAAATTGTTCAGGGATGAGATAGAAAGTTTTTTTTAATTCTCTCTGAATCACTCCTGTTCGGAATGGAAGTTATCAAATGTTAACGTTATTACCTTTGCGTTATTATTCTGATCGTTTCTGTTCGCAGGTTCAATTGGATGCTATAAAGACACTCGCAAAAGAGATCTTGTTGGTGATTGGGTCGTACTCAAAGACAACTCTATCCGGAAATGTGCAAAGCACTGTTTTGACAAAGGTAAGTGTGGATATTTCTTGAATGAGTGATATTGATAGAGACAAACATGTGTTATCTGTGCGACAATATAACTGATGATATATGCGAGTAGCATTATAACCCTCCAGTAGTATCAATTTGCATGTGTGGTTGTAAGATTGCTGCAACTCGTAACTTCTTAGAGTATGTGGATGTGTTGCTCTTTTCTTCAGTTATCCGATTATTTATATTTGCTATTTACGTATCATGTGATGGTTGAAAATCCTCCTATTTTAATAAATACAAGGGGGAATCTCACAAAATAAATGATTATCTTCAGGCTTTAGCATAATTATAAGGGATGTCGTTTGTTATCAAGATTTCTAGTTTTATCATGGTTGAAGAACCTTCTGTTTTTATAAAACATTTGCTAATTTTATGGAATTACCTGCAGACGCATAACCGCATCATGTCGCTCTCTGGCATTCTACAGTCGGTAAAATCATCAAAGTTATGAACTCATATACCATTTCGTTTCAATATTTACAGGATTTAAGTACTCTGCGCTACAGTTCTCTAAGCACTGTTTCTGCGACAACAAATTTGGAAAATATGGTAAAATTGATGCAAAGAAATGCAACATGAAATGTCCCGGTAACAAAAAAGAAACCTGTGGAGGAAGTTGGGCCAATATGATCTATAAACTTGGTGGTAAGTTTCAGTATTCACAAGCGCCATACGGCCAAAGAAAATTAAATGTCTGGTTGGGGGTAATATGATCGTACGTGACACGTAACGGGGCAACCACACGCGGTGCTTCGTCGGATCTAGTTATGCGAAATTTGACCAGATTTGACCTTGAATTTACCGTTTTGAATGTCAATGTCAGGTCGGGGGTTACGAGTTAAGCCGTCCAAAACACTGCCCGGACAAAAGTATCCCTAGCTATCGAATATCGTCGAAATCCGCCACTATTACCCGATTTGATCTTGAATCGACCATTTTGAAGATCAAGCATCACACTTTGACCCGTCCAAAACACTTCCCGGACAAACGTACACTTAGGTATCAAGTTTCGTCGAAATCCGTCCGGAAGTTTTCCCGGCCATAGCTAACAGACAAAAGTCTAAAACTATACATTAGGTTTTAGCTGGGTACCTGTCTGACGGGCATGTGGGTGAGACGAAATTTGTTGGCATCCCCATCTACACCAACACCCCCAAAAAATGGTGGAAATCGGCCCAGTGGATACCCAGATACAGTTCAATGTCATTTAAAATCTCAAGTTCACGCCGCACGGGCATCCGGGTGTGACGAAATTGCTCAGCGCCTGAAACTACCCCCACATACAAAATTTGGTGAAAATCGGCTCAGCGGAGAACTTGAGTTCAAGGTCATTTGAAGGTCAAGGTCACGCCGCACGGGCAAACGGATATACCCATGTTAGTCCTCAGGTCAAACTACATACCCGTACCAAGTTTCGTCAAAATCGGTTAGCCGTTTCCGATTCCATCGCGGAAACACACACACACATACATACACACACACCCACACGCACAGACCACAAACTTTCCTCAAATATATAATAGATTCTTTATGGAGGTCAAGTTTAAATTGATATCGTACTCCCATGTTTCTGTTCGTCAGATACAGACTCGAGTATGTAGGAGCCTCGATACCGGTATATTTCTAAAGGATAGCTATAAAAGGTCTCTGAATATTGACATGAGCGCGTACATCGCAACACATATCTAGCAAAATGGCCCTTTAAGTGAGATGTCTTTCAACAGAGGTCAGGGTCGTTGTATGGTCAAGGTCAAGGTCATATAAGCCCCCCACATCAACTTGACAACAAATTTGGTTGAGGCTTAATTCCCACTTCTCCAACGAAGGCGACCCATGTTATGATGGACATATAATTTGACGTCCTCGCCGCCACCACTGCTCACAAATGATTTCAAATAATAAGCCGCGTTCCGATGTTGAGTGTGAATACCTGGCAGCCAGCCAATACTATTCGCGCGACATACAACCGTGAAAAAATCCCCCTTGTTAGGGTAGATTGGTTCAATCATTTATCTCGAAGGAATTGATAAGCCGCTGATATGTCTGTGAGGCCAAATCGTTGCGAGACGGGAACTTATTGAATATGTTGTCCGCCTATTAGGGGGATTTTTCGCTAAGCAATTTGTCCGGAGGAAAATTACACGCAGCTAAGGCGGGATCGTTATTACAAAACACCATAAGTAAACATCGGCGCAACACACGATGTCGTGCTATACATTGTTGGAAAGGGTACATCCTTGGCTATTCAACTGTGGTAATTTGACTCTGAAGCAGGCACGTTTGCTTGTGCTATTTTCGCATATATCTTTTGCGAAAACGGTTATAAATGCAACCAAGTCTAGTATACTGATGTGAAATCAGTGTTTCCTGCGGAGACCATTTTTTTCTGGATTCTAGCCCACAACACCAAATGACGCAAATGACGTCATGGACCATGTCATGACGTCTTCGCTGATTTTATTCAGCTAACCAACGAAATTGGTCAAACGAAACTAATCTATAGGCCAAAATCACGTAGGAATTGTTCAGAAAAACTAAAGTTGTTAATTTTATAACCATCCCGTTGGTCCACTTCCGATTCTGTGTCACCGTTTCTTTTTGGGATATTATTGTTCCCATGATTCTATGCGAAAGCGAAGCGGAAGTCACGTGATTTTTAACCCATTTTTCTTGTCCGGATTTTCATCGCGTCGAAATGCTGTTTCATGGTATTGTAAAAATTAATGACGTCATTCACGCCTAAACTTGAAAAGCAACAACGCGCCTGCGGCGCGTTGTGGTTGCTATAATTCGAAACAAAATAGATGCGCCTGTGTTGCTATAGACGAACTGCTAGCCCAGTATTCCAATCAATGTCCTCAGTGTTACTGCTTCAATTGATCTTTGATTTTACTGAAGATATAGCATACAAATTGAACAAGTTCAATATTCAACATCTCAAAGAATTGATAAATGGCTTCTAGACGGGAGTGTAACAGATTTTTTTACTAAATACTCGCTGACGAGTAGTTATCTCCAAAGAAATGTTCAGATAATAAGTTCAACAAACGACCATATGCAATTTGTGAACACAATATATGAACATGCCACTTCCGTAAACAGCGCTCCTTCTGCGTTTGTATTATCTGCATTCTGCTCATTCTTCCTGAAATCCCTACAGATGAATAACTGATCATTTGGATGTATACTCTTTTACCTGGGCGCGAGAATCCATTTAGTATAGAAATTGTTAATGATCATTTCTCTCAAAGTTTGACTGCAAAACCGTTTTACCACATATTCGTTAATAATTATGTAATCTAATTTTATAACACTGGGAAACCATCATGGGTAGCAGTATTCCTGTATATAGAAGCATTATTTAGTTCAAACTTTAATCATTTATTTACTAAATTAAACTTCCACAGCGGGAATAAAGGTATCAAAGTGAATATCATCAGATGAAAAGTATAGTTACGCTATTAATTCCAGGTAAACGTGTGAGCAGCAGCACATCTGACGGAGGATTAAGTGGACTTGGTGAGATCCATATATTATTCAGTGTCTCTCCGATTATGTTAGATTACTTCAGCCCGCTTCGATTGTTAGTTATCTTACTCTGAATAACTGAGCTGGTGTTGGTGTCTCAGATTTACTCATATAAGCTTTGGACACAACTGTGTGTGCATTGGCAATCTTTACACTTGAGTGTTTTCTATTAAATTCCTCCGGAATCTTTCTAACAAGTAGTCTTATGTGAGTAGAGGTATCGCCAAATGTCGGAAATGACGTTATTAACCCAGTTATGATTTATACTGTGGTCTCGTTAAGGTGACCAAAGAAATTGGTCTCAATGAAGCTTATACATCGAATAGTAATAATTAAGAGTTTGTGAAGTAGCCAAGTGGTCCATGCTTGTTGATTCCGGGCTTTAGCAAACTCCACACACTCCAATCAATGGCCAATCGATACAACATTGGAGCCAAAATATGCAACATAACATTGCCTGTTGTAACATGTCACAACTAAGTTGTTTCGAGTTTAAATTGTTACATTGTATTTGCTTACAGGAACAGCAATGAGCGTGTCATGGCGTAAGTATTCTAAATATGAGGACAATGAACATATTTCTGCAACTTTACCTCCATATGTTTCATATTCAAACCGTACTTACATGCGTGTTTAGATTATTATTTTATAATAATTGACACAGATTTTATTTTGAAGTTCAATTTTGTGTGGTCAACTGAGTTTGTCGGGAAAATGAAATAGGGTGTCGAATAGGTTATGTAATATTCTGGTAACATGGCGCTTGGTGTCGAAACATGTCATGTAATACGTGGGTAACATGGTGCTTGGAATGGGATAGCTCGAGTTGAGGTATCGCCATCTTTGTTGTGGTTATAAGGATTTTCTATCTTTAGGAAATTGTTCAGGGATGAGATAGAAAGTTTTTTTTAATTCTCTCTGAATCACTCCTGTTCGGAATGGAAGTTATCAAATGTTAACGTTATTACCTTTGCGTTATTATTCTGATCGTTTCTGTTCGCAGGTTCAATTGGATGCTATAAAGACACTCGCAAAAGAGATCTTGTTGGTGATTGGGTCGTACTCAAAGACAACTCTATCCGGAAATGTGCAAAGCACTGTTTTGACAAAGGTAAGTGTGGATATTTCTTGAATGAGTGATATTGATAGAGACAAACATGTGTTATCTGTGCGACAATATAACTGATGATATATGCGAGTAGCATTATAACCCTCCAGTAGTATCAATTTGCATGTGTGGTTGTAAGATTGCTGCAACTCGTAACTTCTTAGAGTATGTGGATGTGTTGCTCTTTTCTTCAGTTATCCGATTATTTATATTTGCTATTTACGTATCATGTGATGGTTGAAAATCCTCCTATTTTAATAAATACAAGGGGGAATCTCACAAAATAAATGATTATCTTCAGGCTTTAGCATAATTATAAGGGATATCGTTTGTTATCAAGATTTCTAGTTTTATCATGGTTGAAGAACCTTCTGTTTTTATAAAACATTTGCTAATTTTATGGAATTACCTGCAGACGCATAACCGCATCATGTCGCTCTCTGGCATTCTACAGTCGGTAAAATCATCAAAGTTATGAACTCATATACCATTTCGTTTCAATATTTACAGGATTCAAGTACTCTGCGCTACAGTTCTCTAAGCACTGTTTCTGCGACAACAAATTTGGAAAATATGGTAAAATTGATGCAACGAAATGCAACATGAAATGTCCCGGTAACAAAAAAGAAACCTGTGGAGGAAGTTGGGCCAATATGATCTATAAACTTGGTGGTAAGTTTCAGTATTCACAAGCGCCATACGGCCAAAGAAAATTAAATGTCTGGTTGGGGGTATAATTCGAAACAAAATAGATGCGCCTGTGTTGCTATAGACGAACTGCTAGCCCAGTATTCCAATCATTGTCCTCAGTGTTACTGCTTCAACTGATCTTAGATTTTAATGAAGATATAGCATACAAATTGAACAAGTTCAATATTCATCATCTCAAAGAATTGATAAATGGCTTCTAGACGTGAGCGTAACAGATTTCTTTACTAAATACTCGCTGACGAGTAGTTATCTCCAAAGAAATGTTCAGATAATAAGTTCAACAAACGACCATATGCAATTTGTGAACACAATATATGAACATGCCACTTCCGTAAACAGCGCTCCTTCTGCGTTTGTATTATCTGCATTCTGCTCATTCTTCCTGAAATCCCTACAGATGAATAACTGATCATTTGGATGTATACTCTTTTACCTGGGTGCGAGAATCCATTTAGTATAGAAATTGTTAATGATCATTTCTCTCAAAGTTTGACTGCAAAACCGTTTTACCACATATTCGTTAATAATTATGTAATCTAATTTTATAACACTGGGAAACCATCATGGGTAGCAGTTTTCCTGTATATTGAAGCATTATTTAGTTCAAACTTTAACCATTTATTTACTAAATTAAACTTCCACAGCGGGAATAAAGGTATCAAAGTGAATATCATCAGATGAAAAGTATAGTTACGCTATTAATTCCAGGTAAACGTGTGAGCAGCAGCACATCTGACGGAGGATTAAGTGGACTTGGTGAGATCCATATATTATTCAGTGTCTCTCCGATTATGTTAGATTACTTCAGCCCGCTTCGATTGTTAGTCATCTTACTCTGAATAACTGAGCTGGTGTTGGTGTCTCAGATTTACTCATATAAGCTTTGGACACATCTGTGTGTGCATTGGCAATCTTTACACTTGAGTGTTTTCTATTAAATTCCTCCGGAATCTTTCTAGCAAGTAGTCTTATGTGAGTAGAGGTATCGCCAAATGTCAGAAATGACGTTATTAACCCAGTTATGATTTATACTGTGGTCTCGTTAAGGTGACCAAAGAAATTGGTCTAAATGAAGCTTATACATCGAATAGTAATAATTAAGAGTTTGTGAAGTAGCCAAGTGGTCCATGCTTGTTGATTCCGGGCTTTAGCAAACTCCACACACTCCAATCAATGGCCAATCGATACAACATTGGAGCCAAAATATGCAACATAACATTGCCTGTTGTAACATGTCACAACGAAGTTGTTTCGAGTTTAAATTGTTACATTGTATTTGTTTACAGGAACAGCAATGAGCGTGTCATGGCGTAAGTATTCTAAATATGAGGATAATGAACATATTTCTGCAACTTTACCTCCATATGTTTCATATTCAAACCGTACTTACATGCGTGTTTAGATTATTATTTTATAATAATTGACACAGATTTTATTTTGAAGTTCAATTTTGTGTTGTCAACTGAGTTTGTCGGGAAAATGAAATAGGGTGTCGAATAGGTTATGTAATATTCTGGTAACATGGCGCTTGGTGTCGAAACATGTCATGTAATACGTGGGTAACATTGTGCTTGGAATGGGATAGCTCGAGTTGAGGTATCGCCATCTTTGTTGTGGTTATAAGGATTTTCTATCTTTAGGAAATTGTTCAGGGATGAGATAGAAAGATTTTTTTAATTCTCTCTGAATCACTCCTGTTCGGAATGGAAGTTATCAAATGTTAACGTTATTACCTTTGCGTTATTATTCTGATCGTTTCTGTTCGCAGGTTCAATTGGATGCTATAAAGACACTCGCAAAAGAGATCTTGTTGGTGATTGGGTCGTACTCAAAGACAACTCTATCCGGAAATGTGCAAAGCACTGTTTTGACAAAGGTAAGTGTGGATATTTCTTGAATGAGTGATATTGATAGAGACAAACATGTGTTATCTGTGCGACAATATAACTGATGATATATGCGAGTAGCATTATAACCCTCCAGTAGTATCAATTTGCATGTGTGGTTGTAAGATTGCTGCAACTCGTAACTTCTTAGAGTATGTGGATGTGTTGCTCTTTTCTTCAGTTATCCGATTATTTATATTTGCTATTTACGTATCATGTGATGGTTGAAAATCCTCCTATTTTAATAAATACAAGGGGGAATCTCACAAAATAAATGATTATCTTCAGGCTTTAGCATAATTATAAGGGATATCGTTTGTTATCAAGATTTCTAGTTTTATCATGGTTGAAGAACCTTCTGTTTTTATAAAACATTTGCTAATTTTATGGAATTACCTGCAGACGCATAACCGCATCATGTCGCTCTCTGGCATTCTACAGTCGGTAAAATCATCAAAGTTATGAACTCATATACCATTTCGTTTCAATATTTACAGGATTCAAGTACTCTGCGCTACAGTTCTCTAAGCACTGTTTCTGCGACAACAAATTTGGAAAATATGGTAAAATTGATGCAACGAAATGCAACATGAAATGTCCCGGTAACAAAAAAGAAACCTGTGGAGGAAGTTGGGCCAATATGATCTATAAACTTGGTGGTAAGTTTCAGTATTCACAAGCGCCATACGGCCAAAGAAAATTAAATGTCTGGTTGGGGGTATAATTCGAAACAAAATAGATGCGCCTGTGTTGCTATAGACGAACTGCTAGCCCAGTATTCCAATCATTGTCCTCAGTGTTACTGCTTCAACTGATCTTAGATTTTAATGAAGATATAGCATACAAATTGAACAAGTTCAATATTCATCATCTCAAAGAATTGATAAATGGCTTCTAGACGTGAGCGTAACAGATTTCTTTACTAAATACTCGCTGACGAGTAGTTATCTCCAAAGAAATGTTCAGATAATAAGTTCAACAAACGACCATATGCAATTTGTGAACACAATATATGAACATGCCACTTCCGTAAACAGCGCTCCTTCTGCGTTTGTATTATCTGCATTCTGCTCATTCTTCCTGAAATCCCTACAGATGAATAACTGATCATTTGGATGTATACTCTTTTACCTGGGTGCGAGAATCCATTTAGTATAGAAATTGTTAATGATCATTTCTCTCAAAGTTTGACTGCAAAACCGTTTTACCACATATTCGTTAATAATTATGTAATCTAATTTTATAACACTGGGAAACCATCATGGGTAGCAGTTTTCCTGTATATTGAAGCATTATTTAGTTCAAACTTTAACCATTTATTTACTAAATTAAACTTCCACAGCGGGAATAAAGGTATCAAAGTGAATATCATCAGATGAAAAGTATAGTTACGCTATTAATTCCAGGTAAACGTGTGAGCAGCAGCACATCTGACGGAGGATTAAGTGGACTTGGTGAGATCCATATATTATTCAGTGTCTCTCCGATTATGTTAGATTACTTCAGCCCGCTTCGATTGTTAGTCATCTTACTCTGAATAACTGAGCTGGTGTTGGTGTCTCAGATTTACTCATATAAGCTTTGGACACATCTGTGTGTGCATTGGCAATCTTTACACTTGAGTGTTTTCTATTAAATTCCTCCGGAATCTTTCTAGCAAGTAGTCTTATGTGAGTAGAGGTATCGCCAAATGTCAGAAATGACGTTATTAACCCAGTTATGATTTATACTGTGGTCTCGTTAAGGTGACCAAAGAAATTGGTCTAAATGAAGCTTATACATCGAATAGTAATAATTAAGAGTTTGTGAAGTAGCCAAGTGGTCCATGCGTGTTGATTCCGGGCTTTAGCAAACTCCACACACTCCAATCAATGGCCAATCGATACAACATTGGAGCCAAAATATGCAACATAACATTGCCTGTTGTAACATGTCACAACGAAGTTGTTTCGAGTTTAAATTGTTACATTGTATTTGTTTACAGGAACAGCAATGAGCGTGTCATGGCGTAAGTATTCTAAATATGAGGATAATGAACATATTTCTGCAACTTTACCTCCATATGTTTCATATTCAAACCGTACTTACATGCGTGTTTAGATTATTATTTTATAATAATTGACACAGATTTTATTTTGAAGTTCAATTTTGTGTTGTCAACTGAGTTTGTCGGGAAAATGAAATAGGGTGTCGAATAGGTTATGTAATATTCTGGTAACATGGCGCTTGGTGTCGAAACATGTCATGTAATACGTGGGTAACATGGTGCTTGGAATGGGATAGCTCGAGTTGAGGTATCGCCATCTTTGTTGTGGTTATAAGGATTTTCTATCTTTAGGAAATTGTTCAGGGATGAGATAGAAAGATTTTTTTAATTCTCTCTGAATCACTCCTGTTCGGAATGGAAGTTATCAAATGTTAACGTTATTACCTTTGCGTTATTATTCTGATCGTTTCTGTTCGCAGGTTCAATTGGATGCTATAAAGACACTCGCAAAAGAGATCTTGTTGGTGATTGGGTCGTACTCAAAGACAACTCTATCCGGAAATGTGCAAAGCACTGTTTTGACAAAGGTAAGTGTGGATATTTCTTGAATGAGTGATATTGATAGAGACAAACATGTGTTATCTGTGCGACAATATAACTGATGATATATGCGAGTAGCATTATAACCCTCCAGTAGTATCAATTTGCATGTGTGGTTGTAAGATTGCTGCAACTCGTAACTTCTTAGAGTATGTGGATGTGTTGCTCTTTTCTTCAGTTATCCGATTATTTATATTTGCTATTTACGTATCATGTGATGGTTGAAAATCCTCCTATTTTAATAAATACAAGGGGGAATCTCACAAAATAAATGATTATCTTCAGGCTTTAGCATAATTATAAGGGATGTCGTTTGTTATCAAGATTTCTAGTTTTATCATGGTTGAAGAACCTTCTGTTTTTATAAAACATTTGCTAATTTTATGGAATTACCTGCAGACGCATAACCGCATCATGTCGCTCTCTGGCATTCTACAGTCGGTAAAATCATCAAAGTTATGAACTCATATACCATTTCGTTTCAATATTTACAGGATTCAAGTACTCTGCGCTACAGTTCTCTAAGCACTGTTTCTGCGACAACAAATTTGGAAAATATGGTAAAATTGATGCAACGAAATGCAACATGAAATGTCCCGGTAACAAAAAAAAAACCTGTGGAGGAAGTTGGGCCAATATGATCTATAAACTTGGTGGTAAGTTTCAGTATTCACAAGCGCCATACGGCCAAAGAAAATTAAATGTCTGGTTGGGGGTATAATTCGAAACAAAATAGATGCGCCTGTGTTGCTATAGACGAACTGCTAGCCCAGTATTCCAATCATTGTCCTCAGTGTTACTGCTTCAATTGATCTTAGATTTTAATGAAGATATAGCATACAAATTGAACAAGTTCAATATTCAACATCTCAAAGAATTGATAAATGGCTTCTAGACGGGAGTGTAACAGATTTCTTTACTAAATACTCGCTGACGAGTAGTTATCTCCAAAGAAATGTTCAGATAATAAGTTCAACAAACGACCATATGCAATTTGTGAACACAATATATGAACATGCCACTTCCGTAAACAGCGCTCCTTCTGCGTTTGTATTATCTGCATTCTGCTCATTCTTCCTGGTCCCTACAGATGAATAACTGATCATTTGGATGTATACTCTTTTACCTGGGCGCGAGAATCCATTTAGTGTAGAAATTGTTAATGATCATTTCTCTCAAAGTTTGACTGCAAAACCGTTTTACCACATATTCGTTTATAATTATGTAATCTGATTTTATAACACTGGGAAACCATCATGGGTCGCAGTTTTCCTGTATATAGAAGCATTATTTAGTTCAAACTTTAACCATTTATTTACTAAATTAAACTTCCACAGCGGGAATAAAGGTATCAAAGTGAATATCATCAGATGAAAAGTATAGTTACGCTATTAATTCCAGGTAAACGTGTGAGCAGCAGCACATCTGACGGAGGATTAAGTGGACTTGGCGAGATCCATATATTATTCAGTGTCTCTCCCATTATGTTAGATTACTTCAGCCCGCTTCGATTGTTAGTCATTTTACGCTGAATAAATGAGCTGGTGTTGGTGTCTCAGATTTACTCATAGAAGCTTTGAACACAATTATGTGTGCATTGGCAATCTTTACACTTGAGTGTTTTCTATTAAATTCCTCCGGAATATTTCTAACAAGTAGTCTTATGTGAGTAGAGGTATCGCCAAATGTCGGAAATGACGTTATTAACCCAGTTATGATTTATACTGTGGTCTCGTTAAGGTGACCAAAGAAATTGGTCTCAATGAAGCTTATACATCGAATAGTAATAATGAAGAGTTTGTGAAGTAGCCAAGTGGTCCATGCTTGGTGATTCCGGGCTTTAGCAAACTCCACATACTCCAATCGATGGCCAATCGATACAACATTGGAGCCAAAATATGCAACATAACATTGCCTGTTGTAACATGTCACAACTAAGTTGTTTCGAGTTTAAATTGTTACATTGTATTTGCTTACAGGAACAGCAATGAGCGTGTCATGGCGTAAGTATTCTAAATATGAGGATAATGAAAATATTTCTGCAACTTTACCTCCATATGTTTCATATTCAAACCGTACTTACATGCGTGTTTAGATTAATATTTTATAATAATTGACACAGATTTTATTTTGAAGTTCAATTTTGTGTTGTCAACTGAGTTTGTCGGGAAAATGAAATAGGGTGTCGAATAGGTTATGTAATATTCTGGTAACATGGCGCTTGGTGTCGAAACATGTCATGTAATACGTGGGTAACATGGTGCTTGGAATGGGATAGCTCGAGTTGAGGTATCGCCATCTTTGTTGTGGTTATAAGGATTTTCTATCTTTAGGAAATTGTTCAGGGATGAGATAGAAAGATTTTTTTAATTCTCTCTGAATCACTCCTGTTCGGAATGGAAGTTATCAAATGTTAACGTTATTACCTTTGCGTTATTATTCTGATCGTTTCTGTTCGCAGGTTCAATTGGATGCTATAAAGACACTCGCAAAAGAGATCTTGTTGGTGATTGGGTCGTACTCAAAGACAACTCTATCCGGAAATGTGCAAAGCACTGTTTTGACAAAGGTAAGTGTGGATATTTCTTGAATGAGTGATATTGATAGAGACAAACATGTGTTATCTGTGCGACAATACAACTGATGATATATGCGAGTAGCATTATAACCCTCCAGTAGTATCAATTTGCATGTGTGGTTGTAAGATTGCTGCAACTCGTAACTTCTTAGAGTATGTGGATGTGTTGCTCTTTTCTTCAGTTATCCGATTATTTATATTTGCTATTTACGTATCATGTGATGGTTGAAAATCCTCCTATGTTAATAAATACAAGGGGGAATCTCACAAAATAAATGATTATCTTCAGGCTTTAGCATAATTATAAGGGATGTCGTTTGTTATCAAGATTTCTAGTTTTATCATGGTTGAAGAACCTTCTGTTTTTATAAAACATTTGCTAATTTTATGGAATTACCTGCAGACGCATAACCGCATCATGTCGCTCTCTGGCATTCTACAGTCGGTAAAATCATCAAAGTTATGAACTCATATACCATTTCGTTTCAATATTTACAGGATTCAAGTACTCTGCGCTACAGTTCTCTAAGCACTGTTTCTGCGACAACAAATTTGGAAAATATGGTAAAATTGATGCAACGAAATGCAACATGAAATGTCCCGGTAACAAAAAAGAAACCTGTGGAGGAAGTTGGGCCAATATGATCTATAAACTTGGTGGTAAGTTTCAGTATTTACAAGCGCCATACGGCCAAAGAAAATTAAATGTCTGGTTGGGGGTATAATTCGAAACAAAATAGATGCGCCTGTGTTGCTATAGACGAACTGATAGCCCAGTATTCCAATCATTGTCCTCAGTGTTACTGCTTCAATTGATCTTAGATTTTACTGAAGATATAGCATTCAAATTGAACAAGTTCAATTTTCAACATCTCAAAGAATTGATAAGTGGCTTCTAGACGGGAGTGTAACAGATTTCTTTACTAAATACTCGCTGACGAGTAGTTATCTCCAAAGAAATGTTCAGATAATAAGTTCAACAAACGACCATATGCAATTTGTGAACACAATATATGAACATGCCACTTCCGTAAACAGCGCTCCTTCTGCGTTTGTATTATCTGCATTCTGCTCATTCTTCCTGAAATCCCTACAGATGAATAACTGATCATTTGGATGTATACTCTTTTACCTGGGCGCGAGAATCCATTTAGTATAGAAATTGTTAATGATCATTTCTCTCAAAGTTTGACTGCAAAACCGTTTTACCACATATTCGTTAATAATTATGTAATCTAATTTTATAACACTGGGAAACCATCATGGGTCGCAGTTTTCCTGTATATAAAAGCATTATTTAGTTCAAACTTTAACCATTTATTTACTAAATTAAACTTCCACAGCGGGAATAAAGGTATCAAAGTGAATATCATCAGATGAAAAGTATAGTTACGCTATTAATTCCAGGTAAACGTGTGAGCAGCAGCACATCTGACGGAGGATTAAGTGGACTTGGTGAGATCCATATATTATTCAGTGTCTCTCCGATTATGTTAGATTACTTCAGCCCGCTTCGATTGTTAGTCATCTTACTCTGAATAACTGAGCTGGTGTTGGTGTCTCAGATTTACTCATATAAGCTTTGGACACAACTGTGTGTGCATTGGCAATCTTTACACTTGAGTGTTTTCTATTAAATTCCTCCGGAATATTTCTAACAAGTAGTCTTATGTGAGTAGAGGTATCGCCAAATGTCGGAAATGACGTTATTAACCCAGTTATGATTTATACTGTGGTCTCGTTAAGGTGACCAAAGAAATTGGTCTAAATGAAGCTTATACATCGAATAGTAATAATTAAGAGTTTGTGAAGTAGCCAAGTGGTCCATGCTTGGTGATTCCGGGCTTTAGCAAACTCCACACACTCCAATCAATGGCCAATCGATACAACATTGGAACCAAAATATGCAACATAACATTGCCTGTTGTAACATGTCACAACTAAGTTGTTTCGAGTTTAAATTGTTACATTGTATTTGCTTACAGGAACAGCAATGAGCGTGTCATGGCGTAAGTATTCTAAATATGAGGATAATGAAAATATTTCTGCAACTTTACCTCCATATGTTTCATATTCAAACCGTACTTACATGCGTGTTTAGATTAATATTTTATAATAATTGACACAGATTTTATTTTGAAGTTCAATTTTGTGTTGTCAACTGAGTTTGTCGGGAAAATGAAATAGGGTGTCGAATAGGTTATGTAATATTTTGGTAACATGGCGCTTGGTGTCGAAACATGTCATGTAATACGTGGGTAACATGGTGCTTGGAATGGGATAGCTCGAGTTGAGGTATCGCCATCTTTGTTGTGGTTATAAGGATTTTCTATCTTTAGGAAATTGTTCAGGGATGAGATAGAAAGTTTTTTTTAATTCTCTCTGAATCACTCCTGTTCGGAATGGAAGTTATCAAATGTTAACGTTATTACCTTTGCGTTATTATTCTGATCGTTTCTGTTCGCAGGTTCAATTGGATGCTATAAAGACACTCGCAAAAGAGATCTTGTTGGTGATTGGGTCGTACTCAAAGACAACTCTATCCGGAAATGTGCAAAGCACTGTTTTGACAAAGGTAAGTGTGGATATTTCTTGAATGAGTGATATTGATAGAGACAAACATGTGTTATCTGTGCGACAATATAACTGATGATATATGCGAGTAGCATTATTACCCTCCAGTAGTATCAATTTGCATGTGTGGTTGTAAGATTGCTGCAACTCGTAACTTCTTAGAGTATGTGGATGTGTTGCTCTTTTCTTCAGTTATCCGATTATTTATATTTGCTATTTACGTGTCATGTGATGGTTGAAAATCCTCCTATTTTAATAAATACAAGGGGGAATCTCACAAAATAAATGATTATCTTCAGGCTTTAGCATAATTATAAGGGATGTCGTTTGTTATCAAGATTTCTAGTTTTATCATGGTTGAAGAACCTTCTGTTTTTATAAAACATTTGCTAATTTTATGGAATTACCTGCAGACGCATAACCGCATCATGTCCCTCTCTGGCATTCTACAGTCGGTAAAATCATCAAAGTTATGAACTCATATACCATTTCGTTTCAATATTTACAGGATTCAAGTACTCTGCGCTACAGTTCTCTAAGCACTGTTTCTGCGACAACAAATTTGGAAAATATGGTAAAATTGATGCAACGAAATGCAACATGAAATGTCCCGGTAACAAAAAAGAAACCTGTGGAGGAAGTTGGGCCAATATGATCTATAAACTTGGTGGTAAGTTTCAGTATTCACAAGTGCCATACGGCCAAAGAAAATTAAATGTCTGGTTGGGGGTATAATTCGAAACAAAATAGATGCGCCTGTGTTGCTATAGACGAACTGCTAGCCCAGTATTCCAATCATTGTCCTCAGTGTTACTGCTTCAATTGATCTTAGATTTTAATGAAGATATAGCATACAAATTGAACAAGTTCAATATTCAACATCTCAAAGAATTGATAAATGGCTTCTAGACGGGAGTGTAACAGATTTCTTTACTAAATACTCGCTGACGAGTAGTTATCTCCAAAGAAATGTTCAGATAATAAGTTTAACAAACGACCGTATGCAATTTGTGAACACAATATATGAACATGCCACTTCCGTAAACAGCGCTCCTTCTGCGTTTGTATTATCTGCATTCTGCTCATTCTTCCTGATCCCTACAGATGAATAACTGATCATTTGGATGTATACTCTTTTACCTGGGCGCGAGAATCCATTTAGTATAGAAATTGTTAATGATCATTTCTCTCAAAGTTTGACTGCAAAACCGTTTTACCACATATTCGTTTATAATTATGTAATCTGATTTTATAACACTGGGAAACCATCATGGGTCGCAGTTTTCCTGTATATAGAAGCATTATTTAGTTCAAACTTTAACCATTTATTTACTAAATTAAACTTCCACAGCGGGAATAAAGGTATCAAAGTGAATATCATCAGATGAAAAGTATAGTGACGCTATTAATTCCAGGTAAACGTGTGAGCAGCAGCACATCTGACGGAGGATTAAGTGGACTTGGCGAGATCCATATATTATTCAGTGTCTCTCCCATTATGTTAGATTACTTCAGCCCGCTTCGATTGTTAGTCATCTTACGCTGAATAACTGAGCTGGTGTTGGTGTCTCAGATTTACTCATAGAAGCTTTGAACACAATTGTGTGTGCATTGGCAATCTTTACACTTGAGTGTTTTCTATTAAATTCCTCCGGAATATTTCTAACGAGTAGTCTTATGTGAGTAGAGGTATCGCCAAATGTCAGAAATGACGTTATTAACCCAGTTATGATTTATACTGTGGTCTCGTTAAGGTGACCAAAGAAATTGGTCTCAATGAAGCTTATACATCGAATAGTAATAATTAAGAGTTTGTGAAGTAGCCAAGTGGTCCATGCTTGGTGATTCCGGGCTTTAGCAAACTCCACACACTCCAATCAATGGCCAATCGATACAACATTGGAGCCAAAATATGCAACATAACATTGCCTGTTGTAACATGTCACAACTAAGTTGTTTCGAGTTTAAATTGTTACATTGTATTTGCTTACAGGAACAGCAATGAGCGTGTCATGGCGTAAGTATTCTAAATATGAGGATAATGAACATATTTCTGCAACTTTACCTCCATATGTTTCATATTCAAACCGTACTTACATGCGTGTTTAGATTAATATTTTATAATAATTGACACAGATTTTATTTTGAAGTTCAGTTTTGTGTTGTCAACTGAGTTTGTCGGGAAAATGAAATAGGGTGTCGAATAGGTTATGTAATATTATGGTAACATGGCGCTTGGTGTCGAAACATGTCATGTAATACGTGGGTAACATGGTGCTTGGAATGGGATAGCTCGAGTTGAGGTATCGCCATCTTTGTTGTGGTTATAAGGATTTTCTATCTTTAGGAAATTGTTCAGGGATGAGATAGAAAGTTTTGTTTAATTCTCTCTGAATCACTCCTGTTCGGAATGGAAGTTATCAAATGTTAACGTTATTACCTTTGCGTTATTATTCTGATCGTTTCTGTTCGCAGGTTCAATTGGATGCTATAAAGACACTCGCAAAAGAGATCTTGTTGGTGATTGGGTCGTACTCAAAGACAACTCTATCCGGAAATGTGCAAAGCACTGTTTTGACAAAGTTAAGTGTGGATATTTCTTGAATGAGTGATATTGATAGAGACAAACATGTGTTATCTGTGCGACAATATAACCAAGAAAACTAAGATGCATGCATCAGGTCAGCCATGAACTATTTAGCATAGAATAATTCAGTTCGGTTGCAGTTTCACAACGTTACAACTGACATACGATTACACAAGACGAACCTTGAATGTAGAACTATGTAAGAGTGAATATTAATGTTCTAAATCCCATGTTTCACCTTTAGTGGTAATGGGGTCGTACTTTATTAACACGCAAGTAGTGTAATTAAGTACGGGTAATTAGAAGTAACAAATCGTTTAGTTTCTATCGTATCGGCTAAAAGGGGTGAGCAGATTGCTGATGATGAATGCTCTCGTTAGCTGCCAATATAATGTGCATATTTGCCCCGTTACGTTTATACACTGTAGCATTGGCGGGCCAGAGTGTGTTGACATGTTAAGTGTTTGGTTCATTAATAACAGATCAGCAGGGATTTGTCGTGATAACGTATACGTGGAAATATGCTACCTAAACGGTTAAATTAACGGTTGATCTATTACACCAACGTGTATACTCGGTTTAAATAGGTATATTATATAGGGACGTGTGCTCAATTTTGGTGCGGACCGATGATCAAAACAAAATCAGAGGTAAATGTCGGCGGGCGGGAGGGAGGGCCATTTTTTCAATAATTTTTAAAGAAATTGAACAGTTGCAGCAGCAGCAAAAAAAAGGGTGTACAATTGGCAAATGATGAGGGGCGGCGTGACGTGTAACTAGGATCGAAATTAGATATGCAATTTGGAGATTATTGGATGAGGGATGTTATATAAATTATATTAAAGGGACGAGGGGGCTTAGTTGTCGAAAATATTCATATTTGTTCCAAACACCGTAAACAGAAAAATATTAAAACGCATACATTTTGGTTCAAATATACGATCACTATCGCGTAAACATCATGCTCACATAAAGACCTACTAAATTTTACCTAAACAAGAGTCTGATTGTGTTATAGAAGGCAGCACAATGCTACTGGCTAATCACACACAAATGGTATAAACGCTCTTTATTATTTCCAAATAAGGAATTGAGCAACAAAGAACGCTCTTTATGTTTACCATCATAATATAAAGAAACACCAAGAAAGTAACTTTTTATGCTTTGTTTACATAACAATCGTCAAATTTGCGACAATAACATACTGTTTATGAGATATTTCTCATTTGTATATTAACAAAGTATGTCTATATTTGAATATTATTTTCGTTTGTAGCGGTTTTTGACAGGTGGAAATATGTTCACAGGATACCCACCAAGGCCTTCCGTACCTTTAAGGTATACTGCAACTTTTTTTCTTGTCAATAGCAGAATACATAATGCTATTAAGAAGTGGCATAAAACACAGAACATTTTTTTTAATTATAAGTATTGAGCAGTGAGAAATATTTGAGTCGAGGAAACCAGTAACGAAAGGCGATATTAACATGATTTCTGTCAGCGAATAATTGTTTACGTTTCAATGAATATTAAAATGTACTGAAAACAAACTGCTAATGGGTGCCAGACTTTCATAAACACAAATTATGTATTAATGGTGTAACGACATATTTCGTTCTTAATTGTCTAAAAAAATAGGGGATGGGGATGTTTGGATCTCTAGTTTAACGACATTTTTCGGTCTTTGTAGTTTAACGACATTTTTCGGTCTTTAATAGTTTAATGACATTTTTCGGTCTTTATAATATCTCAAGATATAGGGGGTATTTGGATCTCTAGTTTAACGACATTTTTCGGTCTTTATAGTTTAACGACATTCTCGGTCTTTAATATTTCAAGATATAGGGGCCCTTAGTGGGTATTTGGATCTCTAGTTTAACGAAATTTTTCGGTCTTTGATAGCAAAATGGAAGAAGTACATCTTTGGAAAGATGTGGTGGCCCTAAAAAGGAAAGTTGTTTGGTGATCTTGAAATGCAGTCTTCCTTGATTAAAGTGATGTGAAACACTCCGGCAGACAACGGGCAGAGTGATCAAATAGAAATTAAGAATAATCTTTCTCAAAGTAGTTATTTGTTACGAATATTAATCTAAATGGATGATACACAACGTCATTCTTAAATATTAGTTAAATGCAATGACTCTCGATGGCAAATTCATTTTTGTTTAATTATAGCCGATAGTTGCGCCCCGAATCGAGATGTAAAATATTTACAATTTGGAGTAGTTCAGACGATGTTCTCTATGAAGTGGTGTGGTAGATTTTTTTTGGAAATTTTCAGTGATGTTAGTAGAATGATAACATTCCCCAGGTTGGCAAAGTGCCTGAGCACTAACTTATCAATTTCTCGCACCCGAAAAAGTCCATAACAAGTCCATAATATGTCTTTAAGCATATATATAAATCTCCGAAAACCAAAATTCTAAAGCATTAAACGATTTCTTGAAATGCAGTTTTTCTGAACAGTTTTCCTTGATTAAAGTGATGTGAAACACTCCGGCAGACACCGGGCAGAGTGATCAAATAGAAATTAAGAATAATTTTTCTCAAAGTAGTTATTCGTTACGAATATTAATCCAAATGGATGATACACAACGTCATTCTTATATATTAGTTAAATGCAATGACTCTCGATGGCGAAATCATTTTTGTTTAATTATAGCCGATAGTTGCGCCCCGAATCGAGATGTAAATATTTACAATTTGGAGTAGTTCAGACGATGTTCTCTATGAAGTGGTGTGGTAGATTTTTTTGGAAATTTTCAGTGATGTTAGTAGAATGATAACATTCCACAGGTTGGCAAAGTGCCTGAGCACTAACTTATCAATTTCTCGCACCCGAAAAAGTCCATAACAAGTCCATAATATGTCTTTAAGCATATATATAAATCTCCGAAAACCAAAATTCTAAAGCATTAAACGATTTCTTGAAATGCAGTTTTTCTGAACAGTCTTCCTTGATTAAAGTGATGTGAAACACTCCGGCAAACACCGGGCAGAGTGATCAAATAGAAATTAAGAATAATCTTTCTCAAAGTAGTTATTCGTTACGAATATTAATCCAAATGGATGATACACAACGTCATTCTTATATATTAGTTAAATGCAATGACTCTCGATGGCGAAATCATTTTTGTTTAATTATAGCCGATAGTTGCGCCCCGAATCGAGATGTAAATATTTACAATTTGGAGTAGTTCAGACGATGTTCTCAATGAAGTGGTGTGGTAGATTTTTTTGGAAATTTTCAGTGATGTTAGTAGAATGATAACATTCCCCAGGTTGGCAAAGTGCCTGAGCACTAACTTATCAATTTCTCGCACCCGAAAAAGTCCATAACAAGTCCATAATATGTCTTTAAGCATATAAATAAATCTCCGAAAACAAAAATTCTAAAGCATTAAACGATTTGCTATATTTCCAGGGCATATATTTCATCTGATTTTGCGAGAATCCATATATACTTTTTCACGAGAATCCAGGGGAATTTGCGAGAATATTTACGAGAATCTAGATTTGGATTCTCGCCGAAATATAAGCCCTGATTTCACTCTGAAGTGCGCCTAAATGGCATAAATTGTACCGTGGTTCCCATGTTCGCCAAAGTGGCATAAATTTATTTCAGGATAATACTAATTTTAGGCATTCATTTATATCACTGATATCAGGACAATAAATAGCCATTTCCATTGCATGGAACAAAGAGCGTTATTGTTTATCGGTGTTGTTTTTGGAAGTGCTGGTAGTTAAATTTTATACATTTCGACCCCCAATAAGTATTTCCGAACAAATGAATTATTAACAAGCGTGACATGACATCATTGACGAAGATAATTAACACCGATCTACAAGCAATTAAAGTCTTAAAATGAGCTAAAATTTAACATTTTCTTAAACAAATTTACATTTTTATCTCTCGCGACATAATTGTCACCAATAAAAACAAATTTGATTCATCGTGGAAGTTAGTCGGTGACTATAAATAATGTCACCATTCAACTGAATGTTGTTGAGCATATTTCAACCAATTTTGGAAGTTTAAATGAATATTTTCTTCACACGCAAAGTAAAATTGACAAATTTCAGGATTTTAGCCTGCTTCGTTGGGACCAAAATTTGTTGTGCACACTCAAGAAACGTCTACCGACACTCGCTAGGCCAAATTATGCCATGACCATGCTATAAACTAGCTTGAAATTGGCAAAACAATGAATTTTTTTTGGTTGAAAAAATTTACATGGGAATCTCCAGTCCATAGGCATAGAGAACGATTATTTTTCGATAAAAACGAAAATAATGCGAAATGAAAGTCGGCACTCGTCAGAATGGTGCAGAATAACATACGAGTCTTGTTATATGCGAAAATTTGACCTCATTCGATAAATTAGTCTCGTAATTAAGGAATCAATAGCGCTCGGACATGTGGAATTCCGTCGCACTGTTAGTGTTACTGTACAAACAGTACATGGCAGGCGCAATTTTGAAATGTAAACACGCATCAAACACGCATCAAATTTACCTTTTGTGAGAATAACAAAAGCGCAACCTTGATCAAAGTAATACAATACACAACAACACATAGAATAAAACTGATATAAACACGGTATAAGTGAGAATAAGACGCGTATTCAGACGTGGAATTTGACAACATTTCTTCGCTTCGACGCTATAAATATATCTGATCCAGATAACCGAGATGCAGCTATCTGATTTGAAACAAATACCAAGCAATAATCTTAACGTTTCATAATCGAACTGCGGACCTGATAATTATCGAAATATGTAGGCGAAATAATTTTTAATTGGTTAATCACATGATAGAGACTTCAACACACTCTTAAAGACGCAATACAGCGCCATTTAATGTCATTATTTAACTGGGTCGGTGTTTGTTGTTATCATTATTGCTTCGTTTTTAGTAAGACCATTGTATCTGTTTTGCGCACGTCACTTTCCATATTTGGAATTTCCATATATGGGATTTGTGTTAACCTCAATACCGATCAAGTTATCTTAGCATAAACATAAAATATATTGTAATTTATGCAACTACGACCCTGGTAACCCTGATAACTAATAAAATATACCGGCCAATTCATTTTAAGATCGTTATTTCACTTTGCTTTAGGCATAAATACACTCTTAAACGCACATAAACGACCCATTGGCGTTAAATTAAATAAACTCGGTATTTATTAATATTAGTTTTTTATTGCTCAGTATAGAGTTAGACCCTTGACACCTGTCAATATATTTGGGCTGAATTCATATGATGCGGTATTATTCCTCGAAATAAACAACAAAGCCGTCGTTACTTAGAAATGTCGTTTGGGCTAACATTTACACAAATCCTCCGTGTGTTCTCCTCAATTGACACACAGGTTCTCAGTCGACACACAGGTTATCCCAGAAACACGTGTGAAATAAACAGCCAAGGTTTGGCTGAAATGATGATATATGCGAGTAGCATTATAACCCTCCAGTAGTATCAATTTGCATGTGTGGTTGTAAGATTGCTGCAACTCGTAACTTCTTAGAGTATGTGGATGTGTTGCTCTTTTCTTCAGTTATCCGATTATTTATATTTGCTATTTACGTATCATGTGATGGTTGAAAATCCTCCTATTTTAATAAATACAAGGGGGAATCTCACAAAATAAATGATTATCTTCAGGCTTTAGCATAATTATAAGGGATGTCGTTTGTTATCAAGATTTCTAGTTTTATCATGGTTGAAGAACCTTCTGTTTTTATAAAACATTTGCTAATTTTATGGAATTACCTGCAGACGCATAACCGCATCATGTCGCTCTCTGGCATTCTACAGTCGGTAAAATCATAAAAATTATGAACTCATATACCATTTCGTTTCAATATTTACAGGATTCAAGTACTCTGCGCTACAGTTCTCTAAGCACTGTTTCTGCGACAACAAATTTGGAAAATATGGTAAAATTGATGCAACGAAATGCAACATGAAATGTCCCGGTAACAAAAAAGAAACCTGTGGAGGAAGTTGGGCCAATATGATCTATAAACTTGGTGGTAAGTTTCAGTATTCACAAGCGCCATACGGCCAAAGAAAATTAAATGTCTGGTTGGGGGTATAATTCGAAACAAAATAGATGCGCCTGTGTTGCTATAGATGAACTGCTAGCCCAGTATTCCAATCATTGTCCTCAGTGTTACTGCTTCAATTGATCTTAGATTTTAATGAAGATATAGCATACAAATTGAACAAGTTCAATATTCAACATCTCAAAGAATTGATAAATGGCTTCTAGACGTGAGTGTAACAGATTTCTTTACTAAATACTCGCTGACGAGTAGTTATCTCCAAAGAAATGTTCAGATAATAAGTTCAACAAACGACCATATGCAATTTGTGAACACAATATATGAACATGCCACTTCCGTAAACAGCGCTCCTTCTGCGTTTGTATTATCTGCATTCTGCTCATTCTTCCTGAAATCCCTACAGATGAATAACTGATCATTTGGATGTATACTCTTTTACCTGGGCGCGAGAATCCATTTAGTATAGAAATTGTTAATGATCATTTCTCTCAAAGTTTGACTGCAAAACCGTTTTACCACATATTCGTTAATAATTATGTAATCTAATTTTATAACACTGGGAAACCATCATGGGTAGCAGTTTTCCTGTATATAGAAGCATTATTTAGTTCAAACTTTAACCATTTATTTACTAAATTAAACTTCCACAGCGGGAATAAAGGTATCAAAGTGAATATCATCAGATGAAAAGTATAGTTACGCTATTAATTCCAGGTAAACGTGTGAGCAGCAGCACATCTGACGGAGGATTAAGTGGACTTGGTGAGATCCATATATTATTCAGTGTCTCTCCGATTATGTTAGATTACTTCAGCCCGCTTCGATTGTTAGTCATCTTACTCTGAATAACTGAGCTGGTGTTGGTGTCTCAGATTTACTCATATAAGCTTTGGACACATCTGTGTGTGCATTGGCAATCTTTGCACTTGAGTGTTTTCTATTAAATTCCTCCGGAATCTTTCTAACAAGTAGTCTTATGTGAGTAGAGGTATCGCCAAATGTCAGAAATGACGTTATTAACCCAGTTATGATTTATACTGTGGTCTCGTTAAGGTGACCAAAGAAATTGGTCTAAATGAAGCTTATACATCGAATAGTAATAATTAAGAGTTTGTGAAGTAGCCAAGTGGTCCATGCTTGTTGATTCCGGGCTTTAGCAAACTCCACACACTCCAATCAATGGCCAATCGATACAACATTGGAGCCAAAATATGCAACATAACATTGCCTGTTGTAACATGTCACAACGAAGTTGTTTCGAGTTTAAATTGTTACATTGTATTTGTTTACAGGAACAGCAATGAGCGTGTCATGGCGTAAGTATTCTAAATATGAGGATAATGAACATATTTCTGCAACTTTACCTCCATATGTTTCATATTCAACCCGTACTTACATGCGTGTTTAGATTATTATTTTATAATAATTGACACAGATTTTATTTTGAAGTTCAATTTTGTGTTGTCAACTGAGTTTGTCGGGAAAATGAAATAGGGTGTCGAATAGGTTATGTAATATTTTGGTAACATGGCGCTTGGTATCGAAACATGTCATGTAATATGTGGGTAACATGGTGCTTGGAATTGGATAGCTCGAGTTGTGGTATCGCCATCTTTGTTGTGCTTATAAGGATTTTCTATCTGTAGGAAATTGTTCAGGGATGAGATAGAAGGTTTTTTTTTAATTCTCTCTGAATCACTCCTGTTCGGAATGGAAGTTATCAAATGTTAACGTTATTCCCTTTGCGTTATTATTCTGATCGTTTCTGTTCGCAGGTTCAATTGGATGCTATAAAGACACTCGCAAAAGAGATCTTGTTGGTGATTGGGTCGTCTTCAAAGACAACTATATCCGGAAATGTGCAAAGCACTGTTTTGACAAAGGTAAGTGTGGATATTTCTTGAATGAGTGATATTGATAGAGACAAACATGTGTCATCTGTGCGACAATATAACTGATGAAATATGCGAGTATCATTATAAACCTCCAGTAGTATCAATTTGCATGTGTGGTTGTAAGATTGCTGCAACTCGTAACTTCTTAGAGTATGTGGATGAGTTGCTCTTTTCTTCAGTTATCCGAATATTTAAATTTGCTATTTACGTATCATGTGATGGTTGAAACCCCTTCTATTTTAATAAATACAAGGGGGAATCTCACAAAACAAATGATTCTCTTCAGACTTTAGCATAATTATAAGGGATGTCGTTTGTTATCAAGATTTCTAGTTTTATCATGGTTGAAGAAGCTTCTGTTTTTATAAAACATTTGCTAATTTTATTGAATTACATGCAGACGCATAACCGCATCATGTCGCTCTCTGGCATTCTACAGTCGGTAAAATCGTCAAAGTTATGAACTCATATACCATTTCGTTTCAATATTTACAGGATTCAAGTACTCTGCGCTACAGTTCTCTAAGCACTGTTTCTGCGACAACAAATTTGGAAAATATGGTAAAATTGATGCAAAGAAATGCAACATGAAATGTCCCGGTAACAAAAAAGAAACCTGTGCAGGAAGTTGGGCCAATATGATCTAT
Source organism: Siphonodentalium dalli (assembly GCA_032622095.1). Classification (NCBI taxonomy): domain Eukaryota; kingdom Metazoa; phylum Mollusca; class Scaphopoda; order Gadilida; family Siphonodentaliidae; genus Siphonodentalium; species Siphonodentalium dalli. The sequence continues at coordinate 43,187,021 of CP136066.1, forward strand.
AAACTTGGTGGTAAGTTACAGTATTCACAAGCGCCATACGGCCAAAGAAAATTAAATGCCTGGTTGGGGGTATAATTCGAAACAAAATAGATGCGCCTGTGTTGCTATAGACGAACTGCTAGCCCAGTATTCCAATCATTGTTCTCAGTGTTACTTCTTCAATTGATCTTAGATTTTAATGAAGATATAGCATACAAATTGAACAAGTTCAATATTCAACATCTCAAAGAATTGATAAATGGCTTCTAGACGGGAGTGTAACATATTTCGTTACTAAATACTCGCTGACGAGTAGTTATCTCCAAAGAAATGTTCAGATAATAAGTTCAACAAACGACCATATGCAATTTGTGAACACAATATATGAACATGCCACTTCCGTAAACAGCGCTCCTTCTGCGTTTGTATTATCTGCATTCTGCTCATTCTTCCTGATCCCTACAGATGAATAACTGATCATTTGGATGTATACTCTTTTACCTGGGCGCGAGAATCCATTTAGTATAGAAATTGTTAATGATCATTTCTCTCAAAGTTTGACTGCAAAACCGTTTTACCACATATTCGTTTATAATTATGTAATCTGATTTTATAACACTGGGAAACCATCATGGGTCGCAGTTTTCCTGTATATAGAAGCATTATTTAGTTCAAACTTTAACCATTTATTTACTAAATTAAACTTCCACAGCGCGAATACAGGTATCAAAGTAAATATCATCATATGAAAAGTATAGTGACGCTATTAATTCAAGGTAAACGTGTTAGCAGCAGCACATCTGACGGAGGAATAAGTGGACTTGGTGAGATCCATATATTATTCAGTGTATCTCCCATTATGTTAGATTACGTCAGCCCGCTTGGAATGCTAGTCAGCTTACTCTGAAAAACTGAGCTGATGTTGGTGTGTCATATTTACTCATAGAAGCTTTGAACACAATTGTGTGTGCATTGGTCAATGTTTACACTTGAGTGTTTTCTATTAAATTCCTCCGGAATCTTTCTAACAAGTAGTCTAATTTGGAAAATATGGTAAAATTGAAGCAAAGAAATGCAACATGAAATGTCCCGGTAATAAAAAGGAAACATGTGGAGGAAGTTGGGCCAATATGATCTATAAACTTGGTGGTAAGTTGCAGTATTCATAAGAGCCTTACGGCCAAAGAAAATTAAATGTCTGGTTGGGGGTATAAATCTAAACAAAATAGATGCCCCTGTGTTGCTATAGATGAACTGCCAGCCCAGTAGGTCAATCATTGTCCTCATCGTTACTGCTTCAATTGATCTTAGACTTTAATGAAGATATAGCATACAAATTGAACAAGTTCAGTAATCAACATCTCAAAGAATTGACAAATGGCTTCTAGACGGGAGTGTAGTTATCTCCAAAGAAATGTTCAGATAATAAGTTCCACAAACGACCATAGGTAATTCGTAAACTTAGTATCTCAACAATTTGCTTCCACAAACAGTGTTCCTTCTGTATTTGTATTATTTTCCTTCTGCTTATTTTTTTCTGAAAACTCCTACACATTAATTATTAGTATTTCGAGTTTATACTCTTTTACCCATTTTTGACACAATTAGTCATGATCAAACATTTTGACTGCACTATTATCCGATTCCCTGAGGATGTTCTCGTCACAAGTACAGTATTTCCATTTTAGGAGCTGTGGTCTCGCTGACAAACGTGGCACTCAATAAGCCATCAGTGAGATCAACGAAATGGCGTGGAAACAATATAGGTGTCCCTCAGAACGCCAACGACGGGAATCGGGATTCGAATTTCTTTCATTATTCGTGTACAGAAACGAATAATCAGCTGAATCCATACTGGTATGTTGATTTGGGAGCCATGCACACTGTTACTGGTGGACTCATTGTCAACAGAAAAGATTGTTGTTGTGAGTATTATATTAGGTTGGCGTAAAGCTGGGATTATTTCATCGATAGTTATCACAATTTCTTCCAGTAATGGAGCTTCATCTTCAACATGCCTGAGTTTAGTGTGTCTCATTTGCAGAATGAGGTCACCAGAGGGTGAATGTAGTGACTCTATCCCGCAAACCCACATTGTATAATCGGGGTTCCCAATGGGTGTACATCACAATATTCACGACTTGAGAACTTCAATCTGAGTATATGTTTCCCATGTCAGATGAGGCCATGTAGAATGGGGTTCCTAGAGGGTTAATTTGGTGTGCGGGATAGCGTCACTCAATTGACCCTCTGGGGACCTCATTCTGGAAATGACAGCCGCACTAAACTCAGAATTGCTTCGTTCGACATAACTCGGACATTCAAGTACAAGGATTCATTTGTTTTCGGCAGAAAGTTTACTAGATAACAATACCATGTGCATGTATTAAATACAAATGTGATTCTTTTACCGATTCAACTAATTATCGATTTACTTTGTTATATTTTTCTGCTGAAAAATGTCATGTTCACTTATGAAATACCCCTTCCTTACATGTTAACGGTTTCTAAAGTTCATGATGAGAGAAATTATCAAGATATATACATGATCATGATATGATTAGCCAATTAACATTACATAAGAATGAAGCACAGTCCCATAGGAAATGTTCAGATAATAACGACCATCTAAACATTTCCCTCAGTAAATAGGACTCCTTCTGTACTTTAATGTATATGTCGCCTAATCAAATACCTGTACATCCCTGCAAATCAAAAACATACCGGGAGAATTAATTTAGTATAGAAAGGGTTATTGTTATCCATCCCTTAACTAACACCATTTCCGATTGGGCAAAAGCCGCCACGTGATAATCCCGGAAAAAGTCATATTGGACTCCCGAAAGTCATATTGTACTCCCAGGTGTGCAATATGACTTTTTTATCGGGACTCCGTGACGTCACGAATTAACTGTTGCGAAATGAATCGGTGAAATTGTGATGCGCGCGCAACACTGGCGGATTTAGCAGACGATTCACTTCCGCATTGAGTTTTTTTTCATATCCGTGTTTACTTTTCCAAATCATGCTTTCTGGCGATCAAATACAGGCTTTTATAGAGAATTAACTGCTGACAAATACCAAAAATAACCAGAAAAGTTTTATTCCCAAAATTTAGATAAACATACAGATGGATAATAAAAATGTTATTATACAATGTTGTGTACAGTATGAGTTTTTCTTGTACTCGTCCCGGTTGTGGGGTAAAGTCATATTGGACTCGACACTGCGTGTCTCGTCCAATATGACTTTTCACCACAACCTGGACTCGTACAAGAAAAACACATACTGTACACAACATTGAATAATAACTTTATAATACCACACACAAGGTGAAGAAGTCACTGCCACTCGTCTGTCGTTTTTGGTTGTGATGTGCGAATTGTTTAAGATAGCTGAAGCAAGATTTCAAAATGCAACAGTCCGACATAATTATATTATATTGAACCGGATTGGACAGTGGATAATATGGAAACATATTTTTGTTGCCGTCATCTTGGGAGTGGTTATTATATATGTCAGTATTTCCATATGCAGTGTAGTGAAACATGCACGTCACAAGCATATGGCAATACAACGACCGCGGTTGCTGACTTTCAACGTGTTGATTTCGAACATAGTCAACTGGTTCGGCGTATTGCTGGATATAATTATAACGAGCTGCAATAATGTACGTCGTCCCTGCAAATATGATCTGGACTCTCCCCGGTCAAGTTTCTTAGTGATGAACACACCCGATAAGGTGTTTGTTTCACATAATTTGTTTCAATGCAGCCAAACATCATATGAGGAACTTCACAATTGATGGCGCCGTAGAGATGGCTGCAGCCGACGATATGGCAGCTTTCACCAGCAAATGTTTCTACTTTCCTGGGGTCGCGTCGGCTGGACAACTGATTTTCTTCAACTGCACAGAGCCAATCAATGTCCGATATATGCGCATAGTGATATGGGGCAACAATCTGCGGATCATGATGTGCGAGATGGAAGTGTATGGATACAAGTTGCAACAGAATGGTAAGACGAAACGCTGATAAATAATCGTAGAGTATCGTGTCAATCAATGGCTTCTAATAAAGTTTTGTTGAAATCGCGTGTAGCTATACCGATGAATTTTGATCGTTCTTGACGATCACTGCTAGTAATAAGTAACATGTACATTAAAGACATATTATGGACTTGTTCGGTGCGTGAAATTGATAAGTTAGTACCCATGCGCTATGCCAACCTGGGGAATGTAGCATTCGACTAACATCGCCGAAAATTTCAAAGAAATTGACCATACCACTCCATAGAAAACATCGTCTGAACTACGTTCAATTGTAAATATTTACATCTCAATTAGGGACGCTACTATCGACGATCAACACACATAAATGACATCGCGATCGAGATTCATTGCATTTAATTAATATATCAGAATGACGGTGTGATGTCAATTTTGATTAATATTCGCAAAAATAACTACTTTGATCAAGATCATTCTTCATATCTATTTGATCACCCTACCGGGGTGTTTCACACCACTTTAATAGGAGATTGTTGGTGAGATCGTCGTTGCGATGCAGGCTTTTACTGCTGTTCATGAGATGTTACTCATCGACGGATATGGGTTGACCTCTTGCCTTCTGATTACGACGATAGTACCGTTCTACTAGGCGGCATTTCTGGTCTCCACTTGGTCGGTAACTGTTATAAATTGGTGACGTCATAAAATAAGATATAGCCTATCTACAAAATAAGGCTTTTTTTCGTTATTACAAAAAACACATACATCCCAATTGTGCATTTGAATTAAAACAGCGTGTTGACTATAAAAACATATTTGCAGGTAGCCTAAGACACATTTTTACTTATATCGTGTACACTTTCAGTAAATGGTAACTGGAGCAACTGGTCAACATGGAGTGCATGTGGCGCCAAATGTGGGCGTGGCAGAAGGACACGGTCAAGGACGTGTACTAACCCCGCCCCAGTCCGTGGCGGCAAAACATGTGCGGGCAGCGCCATGTCATCTGGGCCTTGTTACTCAAAACCATGTCGAGGTATTTCATTAAATGGTTGCTATATATTAATATTATTAAAGATGTGTTATGTTGTCTGCTAAGATTTTACTTGGTTGTTCGGTATCACAGTGCTCAGAGTGTCGAACTTGTAATGGTGTTAACGCACCTACATGAGTTCGCGCCCTCCTGTGGCTATCGTCTCCACAACAGTTGCGTGGTAGGATACAGCTATATGTGTGTTCATGCGCCGCACGCTGTTTAGATCTCGCGCCAGATTGTGACCCCTGAGCAGGTCACTTGTACTGTGCTCACTTCGTCGTACCTAGACGATTAATAGAGTCCTGAGTGTTGCGGAAGTCATTAAAATGGTAGCAGACATACAACGCGGCATTACTCGCCAGCTAGGGTGATACTGTGAAGCGCTTAGGGTCTACTTGTATAGAATATAAGCGCTATATAAGCATCATTATTACCCCTATTTAGTTCTATAAAATAGAATTGCTACATGGTAGTACTTCACTTCCTTAACTATAGCTCAGTTTATCACTACCTCCCAAATGTGCACAACGCCGACAAGGATCACTAAATATTTGTTCTGATCAAAGACATGCCACCTTGTGACACATTTTTACTCATATCGTGTACACTTTCAGTAAATGGTAACTGGAGCAACTGGTCAACATGGAGTGCATGTGGCGCCAAATGTGGGCGTGGCAGAAGGACACGAGCAAGGACGTGCACTAACCCCGCCCCAGTCAGCGGCGGCAAAACATGCGCGGGCAGCGCCATGTCATCTGGGCCTTGTAACTCAAAACCATGTCGAGGTATTTCATTAAATGGTTGCTATATATTAATATTATTAAAGATGTGTTATGTTGTCTGCTAAGATTTTACTTGGTTGTTCGGTACCACAGTGCTCAGAGTGTCGAATTTGTAATGGTGTTAACGCACCTGCATGAGTTCGCGCCCTCCTGTGGACTATCGTCTCCACAACAGTTGCGTGGTAGGATAAAGCTATATGTGTGTTCATGCGCCGCACGCTGTTTATATCTCGCGCCAGATTGTGACCCCTGAGCAGATCACTTGTACTGTGCTCACTTCGTCGTACCTAGACGATTAATAGAGTCCTGAGTGTTGCGGAAATCAGTAAAATGGTAGCAGACATACGACTCGGCATTACTCGCCAGCTAGGGTAATAATGTGAAGCGTTTAGGGTCTACTTGTATAGGAGATAAGCGCTACATAAGCATCGTTATTACCCCTATTTAGTTATATAAAATATAATTTCTGCATGGTAGACTCCATTTTGTTTTTCAGTTCTTGACACTTCCTTAACTATAGTTAATTTTATCATTGACTCTCTATCTCCCAAATGTGCACAACGTCGTCAGGTATCTCCCAATGATATACAACGACACCCGTCATTTCCCAAATATACAAAAAGGCACCCCCCTGGGTTGTTCGGTATCACAGTGCTCAGAGTATCGAACTTGTAATGGTGTTAACGCACCTGCACGCTGTTTAGATCTCGCGCCAGATTGTGACCCCTGAGCAGGTCACTTGTACTGTGCTCACTTCGTCGTACCTAGACGATTAATAGAGTCCTGAGTGTTGCGGAAATCAGTAAAATGGTAGCAGACATACAACGCGGCATTACTCGCCAGCTAGGGTGATACTGTGAAGCGCTTAGGGTCTACTTGTATAGAATATAAGCGCTATATAAGCATCATTATTACCCCTATTTAGTTCTATAAAATAGAATTGCTACATGGTAGTACTTCACTTCCTTAACTATAGCTCAGTTTATCACTACCTCCCAAATGTGCACAACGCCGACAAGGATCACTAAATATTTGTTCTGATCAAAGACATGCCACCTTGTGACACATTTTTACTCATATCGTGTACACTTTCAGTAAATGGTAACTGGAGCAACTGGTCAACATGGAGTGCATGTGGCGCCAAATGTGGGCGTGGCAGAAGGACACGAGCAAGGACGTGCACTAACCCCGCCCCAGTCAGCGGCGGCAAAACATGCGCGGGCAGCGCCATGTCATCTGGGCCTTGTAACTCAAAACCATGTCGAGGTATTTCATTAAATGGTTGCTATATATTAATATTATTAAAGATGTGTTATGTTGTCTGCTAAGATTTTACTTGGTTGTTCGGTATCACAGTGCTCAGAGTGTCGAATTTGTAATGGTGTTAACGCACCTGCATGAGTTCGCGCCCTCCTGTGGACTATCGTCTCCACAACAGTTGCGTGGTAGGATAAAGCTATATGTGTGTTCATGCGCCGCACGCTGTTTATATCTCGCGCCAGATTGTGACCCCTGAGCAGATCACTTGTACTGTGCTCACTTCGTCGTACCTAGACGATTAATAGAGTCCTGAGTGTTGCGGAAATCAGTAAAATGGTAGCAGACATACGACTCGGCATTACTCGCCAGCTAGGGTAATAATGTGAAGCGTTTAGGGTCTACTTGTATAGGAGATAAGCGCTACATAAGCATCGTTATTACCCCTATTTAGTTACATAAAATATAATTTCTGCATGGTAGACTCCATTTTGTTTTTCAGTTCTTGACACTTCCTTAACTATAGTTAATTTTATCATTGACTCTCTATCTCCCAAATGTGCACAACGTCGTCAGGTATCTCCCAATGATATACAACGACACCCGTCATTTCCCAAATATACAAAAAGGCACCCCCCCTGGGTTGTTCGGTATCACAGTGCTCAGAGTATCGAACTTGTAATGGTGTTAACGCACCTGCACGCTGTTTAGATCTCGCGCCAGATTGTGACCCCTGAGCAGGTCACTTGTACTGTGCTCACTTCGTCGTACCTAGACGATTAATAGAGTCCTGAGTGTTGCGGAAATCAGTAAAATGGTAGCAGACATACAACGCGGCATTACTCGCCAGCTAGGGTGATACTGTGAAGCGCTTAGGGTCTACTTGTATAGAATATAAGCGCTATATAAGCATCATTATTACCCCTATTTAGTTCTATAAAATAGAATTGCTACATGGTAGTACTTCACTTCCTTAACTATAGCTCAGTTTATCACTACCTCCCAAATGTGCACAACGCCGACAAGGATCACTAAATATTTGTTCTGATCAAAGACATGCCACCTTGTGACACATTTTTACTCATATCGTGTACACTTTCAGTAAATGGTAACTGGAGCAACTGGTCAACATGGAGTGCATGTGGCGCCAAATGTGGGCGTGGCAGAAGGACACGAGCAAGGACGTGCACTAACCCCGCCCCAGTCAGCGGCGGCAAAACATGCGCGGGCAGCGCCATGTCATCTGGGCCTTGTAACTCAAAACCATGTCGAGGTATTTCATTAAATGGTTGCTATATATTAATATTATTAAAGATGTGTTATGTTGTCTGCTAAGATTTTACTTGGTTGTTCGGTATCACAGTGCTCAGAGTGTCGAATTTGTAATGGTGTTAACGCACCTGCATGAGTTCGCGCCCTCCTGTGGACTATCGTCTCCACAACAGTTGCGTGGTAGGATAAAGCTATATGTGTGTTCATGCGCCGCACGCTGTTTATATCTCGCGCCAGATTGTGACCCCTGAGCAGATCACTTGTACTGTGCTCACTTCGTCGTACCTAGACGATTAATAGAGTCCTGAGTGTTGCGGAAATCAGTAAAATGGTAGCAGACATACGACTCGGCATTACTCGCCAGCTAGGGTAATAATGTGAAGCGTTTAGGGTCTACTTGTATAGGAGATAAGCGCTACATAAGCATCGTTATTACCCCTATTTAGTTATATAAAATATAATTTCTGCATGGTAGACTCCATTTTGTTTTTCAGTTCTTGACACTTCCTTAACTATAGTTAATTTTATCATTGACTCTCTATCTCCCAAATGTGCACAACGTCGTCAGGTATCTCCCAATGATATACAACGACACCCGTCATTTCCCAAATATACAAAAAGGCACCCCCCTGGGTTGTTCGGTATCACAGTGCTCAGAGTATCGAACTTGTAATGGTGTTAACGCACCTGCACGCTGTTTAGATCTCGCGCCAGATTGTGACCCCTGAGCAGGTCACTTGTGCTGTGCTCACTTCGTCGTACCTAGACGATTAATAGAGTCCTGAGTGTTGCGGAAATCAGTCAAATGGTAGCAGACATACAACGCGGCATTACTCGCCAGCTAGGGTGATACTGTGAAGCGCTTAGGGTCTACTTGTATAGAATATAAGCGCTATATAAGCATCATTATTACCCCTATTTAGTTCTATAAAATAGAATTGCTACATGGTAGTACTTCACTTCCTTAACTATAGCTCAGTTTATCACTACCTCCCAAATGTGCACAACGCCGACAAGGATCACTAAATATTTGTTCTGATCAAAGACATGCCACCTTGTGACACATTTTTACTCATATCGTGTACACTTTCAGTAAATGGTAACTGGGGCAACTGGTCAACATGGAGTGCATGTGGCGCCAAATGTGGGCGTGGCAGAAGGACACGAGCAAGGACGTGCACTAACCCCGCCCCAGTCAGCGGCGGCAAAACATGCGCGGGCAGCGCCATGTCATCTGGGCCTTGTAACTCAAAACCATGTCGAGGTATTTCATTAAATGGTTGCTATATATTAATATTATTAAAGATGTGTTATGTTGTCTGCTAAGATTTTACTTGGTTGTTCGGTATCACAGTGCTCAGAGTGTCGAATTTGTAATGGTGTTAACGCACCTGCATGAGTTCGCGCCCTCCTGTGGACTATCGTCTCCACAACAGTTGCGTGGTAGGATAAAGCTATATGTGTGTTCATGCGCCGCACGCTGTTTATATCTCGCGCCAGATTGTGACCCCTGAGCAGATCACTTGTACTGTGCTCACTTCGTCGTACCTAGACGATTAATAGAGTCCTGAGTGTTGCGGAAATCAGTAAAATGGTAGCAGACATACGACTCGGCATTACTCGCCAGCTAGGGTAATAATGTGAAGCGTTTAGGGTCTACTTGTATAGGAGATAAGCGCTACATAAGCATCGTTATTACCCCTATTTAGTTATATAAAATATAATTTCTGCATGGTAGACTCCATTTTGTTTTTCAGTTCTTGACACTTCCTTAACTATAGTTAATTTTGTCATTGACTCTCTATCTCCCAAATGTGCACAACGTCGTCAGGTATCTCCCAATGATATACAACGACACCCGTCATTTCCCAAATATACAAAAAGGCACCCCCCTGGGTTGTTCGGTATCACAGTGCTCAGAGTATCGAACTTGTAATGGTGTTAACGCACCTGCACGCTGTTTAGATCTCGCGCCAGATTGTGACCCCTGAGCAGGTCACTTGTACTGTGCTCACTTCGTCGTACCTAGACGATTAATAGAGTCCTGAGTGTTGCGGAAATCAGTAAAATGGTAGCAGACATACAACGCGGCATTACCCATATAAAAATGTACCCGGGTAAATCCACCCAGGTTTTTTGGGCCAAAACCCGGGTATAAATCTATCTACCAAGACATCCACCAACCATCAAGACCCCCTGAAACCTGGGTTTTATCATCATTAACCCAGCTGAAACTGGATAAAAACCCTGGTGTGGATAAACCTGGTGTGATTACCCAGGTGACCACACCCAGGTGTACCCTGGTGTTTCCTACCTGGGTGTTTCCCACCCAGGTGTACCTTGGTGTTATTCATCCAGGTGTTTCCTACCCAGGTGTTCCCTACCCAGGTGTATCTTGATTTTTCCAACCCAGGTGTACCTTGGTGTTTTCTTACCCCGGTGTACCTTGGTGTTTTCTTACCCGGGTGGATTTCCCAGTGTTTCTACCCAGGTATACCTTGGTGTTTTTACCAGGGTATACCGCGGGTATTTTAAGCAGGTACCACTCGCTTATATTTTACCCTGGTGTACCCCATCATTTTCACCCAGATGTATCCCAGGTATACTACTCTGTTATATCCTGGTGTTGGAACACCAGGGTCTATCTGGGTGGTTGCACTTGGGTTAAACCTGGGTAAAAATACTGGGGTACACCAGGGTAAATCCGTGAGTTGAGCCTGCTTAAGAACACCTGGGATATACCCTGGTAGAAACACCTGGGGAAACACTGGGGTCGAAAACACCAAGGTACACCTGGGTGGAAACATTGAGATGCACCTGGGTTAGAAAACCCCAAGGTACACCCAGGTAAAGAAACACCAAGGTGCACCTGGGTAGGAAAACCCCAAGGTACAACTGGGCGGGAAACACAAAGGAACACCTGGGTGAATAACACCAAGGTACACCTGGGTGGGGATACCAGAGTGAAATGGTGAGGATGGCAATGCAGTAGGTTGGGATGGGATGCAGGGGTATTGTTATCAATGGAGTTGTTTTAGTATAATAGAACATTAAGGAAACTGATTGTGGAGCAATACAAATTTATTCAAGATCAACAAACTAACTAAAGATTAAATACATGTATAGAAACACATGTAATACATAAATATATAAACTCATTAAAGGTACTCAATCCGATCAGAGGGTCCTGTATTACTATTTCTTTTGGCTTTGGGGGTAAAAAATATTTGATTTGAGTCGAGGAACCCATCAAACAAAGCTCAGAGTTATTAGATATTGATTTTTGATTTGTTATTTTCTCGAGATTAGTACTAATAATTGCCTCTAACTCCGTAATTTGCTCGAGATATGTACACCAGAAACACTATTCAAACAGACAAGGATGGATAACTATAAAATCAAGTGGTAATCATAACGCAATTTTGATCGTGTTCTGGGACAGAAAGAATAGAACTAACAAAATTTCAAATATCGATATCTGATCAGCCTGAGCTTTGATTGGTAGGTTCCTCGACTCGAATCAATTATGTTTTACCCCCCAAAGCCAAAGAAATAGTAATATAGGACCCTCTGATCGGATTGAGTACCTTTAAACTGCATGGGTTGAAACTTACTGTCAAGAGTTGGGTTAAAATTTTGATTAAAAAACACTTTCCCTCTTCATACATGTATATGGTATGTTAGGCAAGTTACATGTACATGTAGTTGCAATGTATACCAGTACATGACATACCGGTGGGCACAAAAATCATTATTTTAGTTCCAATGGCATTTACAAGTATACATGTACCTTGCAACTACATACAGAGTGAGGTAGTTTTGTCTCATTTAATATTTCTAAATGAGTTTCTCCCTTTGAATGACATAAACTAATGTGAGTATACACATGAGCTCTGATGTGAAATACATAATGTATGTATACCAAAAAATCATTATTTCTTAGTCTAAGGACATGTTTCCTGTCATTATCTTACTGCTTAAAAATATAGATTTGTAATAGTATGCTGTAATGCTCCAGAAATAGCCATATTTTGTCCTGGTTCATAAGAACACATTATTTCTTAGTGTTAGAAGGACATGTTGGCTTATTATATGACTCATAAACCCCCAAATGTACATGTAAACAGTACATTTGGGAAAGAGACACACCATCTTTATCTTTTTTATATCGGTAGCAATTGATCAGCTAGCAATATATGCTATAAATAGTATTCAGATGGTAGAGATTAAACAATTACACTAATTGCACCAACTCGAAACAGTTAAAATACCCTGTATAATACAGACTCTGATCAAGGACTATGTCACACATACACACCCCCACCCCGCTTTGGTATGCGATATTCAGGCCATTTTCAGGTGGTATGCTATATACATACCCAATGTTATCTGGTACTAGGATTTCACACGGCAATATAACCGGCATTCAGGATTCAGCAAAAAGGCTGGTATGCAGATATTATAGCACAAAATTAAATTTTGAGTATTTTCCAGCCCAAACAGACCCGAGTGATATATTTGTATCTAATTCAGTATAATACCTCTTGATATGTTGATGTTTTGGATACTATTCCAGCAAATGTGAGAACACTGTTAACTGGTGATCAGTATTCATGGGTGGTAGGGGGTAACACCCTCATATATGCCAATCACAATTGAATAGACCAGTCTGGGAGGGGTCGCCGCCTCGCCCCCTCAATACCAGTTAATGTAAAAGGTTGAATCATGCGTACCAGTTACAAGTAAGAAAATATTGAATGAAAACTAATATTAAACTAATAATATAGTTTTCATATACATGTACTAGTATTTGCTGAAGTTGTATCCATAACTGCTACATATACTATAGATAATAGATTGAATTACATCATAAATATCATTTGGGCTGGTAAATAGTAAAACAAAATTAATTTTGTGCCACAAAATCTGCGAACCAGGCTTTTTGTTGAATCCTGAATACCGGTTAAACTGTGCAAATGAATCCCGACTACCAAATTAGCAGAGGGGTATGAATCATGCATACCGCCTGAAAATTGTACTTAAATGTTTTCAATTTACTTCATTTACAAGTATATGTACCTGCACATGTAGCTGATTCACCTAACAATTTTTTTATCTTTAAATATGTGAGATCCAATCGGAAATCATGTGAGTACTGTGCATTAGTCCGAGAGTCTGATAACCTGGGTGTTTAATAGTCCCACTGTTTGGTTATTATACAGTGTATATTGTCTCAAAATGTGTAATCTTCATGCCAAGTTTATAGCGAGGCTGTCAGATCACAAAATATCTTCCCAAAAGCATCCTTACATGTATGCATAAACTATCAATTGCATAAATATTGCATTAATTTGTGTACATTTTTATGGGCAATACATGTTATGTCATGAGTAATTTATTTTGTATGGGGGTAAGACTATTACCATACATGTATATAACTAAAATTAATGTGTTGTAAAACACAATCAATTCTTTCAAACCCGGGTACCATGCATTGAACCGTTGGACCATTTGAACCTCATAATATTGAACTTCCTGACAATCGAACTACTAGTAATGAACACTCTGACTAACGCACTGTACATGATTGAGTTAATTGTTATGTGACCTCAGGAATTGGTCCAAGTAATTTTTCTGATTTACTAGTAAATGTCATTCAAATTGTTCCAATTGTATCGACCTACCGATTTTGTGTTTTCATCCAAATTGCAATAAAGGACTACACACATGTACCAGTACACGTAAATGTACCAAGACGGTCCAAGAGTCCCCCATTTACAATGAGAGGCCGCAATAATAATAGTCTCCCAAGTTGTAATCTTCAGGCCCAGTTTATAGCGACAGTTACATGTAGGTAACATACTAGTAGTAGACACCCAATTATACACGAAATATCTTCCCCGAAGCATCTATCAGTACATCTACATGCCCAGGCCCCTGGGGAAAAAACTGAAATACCAATATAGACTATACCAGTCACTGGCATAGTCTATATTGGTATTATTGTATTTTTCTCCAGGGGCTTGTTAAGTTGTGAGTAGATATATTCATAAAATATCAATTGGATAAAACATGCATTGTGTACATGTACATGTATATCGACAATACATGTTAAGTCTCAAGTAAATAACTTTGTACGACAGTAATTGATACTCTCAACCCGGGTAACACTGAACCTTTGGACTATTGAACCCTCAAACTATTGAACTTCTTGACAATCGAACCCATCGGACTACTAGTAACGAACACTCGGACTAACGCACTATCATTTAATCATCATAAATATGATTGAGGTATATGTAATAATGTACATGTACATGATTGAGGTAATGGTTCTGTGACCCTATGAATTGGTCCAAGCTATATTTCTGCTTTAAATGTCAATATAATTGACCGAATTGTATGGACTTATCGATTTTTGGTTTTCATCAATTTCATCCAAAAAGCCAAATTACACTGAGGAACTATACACATGTAAATGTATTAAGAGCCCTCCATTTGCAACGAGAGGCTGCAAATGAGTAAGGCGGTGATGCAGTGTGCAACTGCACCAATTCTATAATCTAAACCCACAAAGTGACATATAATGGTCTATCCCTAAATAGAACATATGGTACATGTACGTCATGGTAAGTACTGTAAAAAATTATCTGGCTGAAAGGCTGTCATGAGAAAAATTAATGTGGTGTACCACGGGTGAAACACTGCAGTAATTCACGTGGTTACAGCCGTTAAAAAAAATATTACTGCAGTAAGATTTAATACCAGCGGATACTGCATCAGTGTTGAAATGGTTTGGGTTTTTCATAGTTGACTAATCGACAATAAAAAATCAAGTCGAAGTACATGTAGACTAATCGACCCATTTCCATGGAAAACTTCCAATTTACTATGTGGTTATTGAGTTAAAATCAATGAGAGATAACTGTAGTTCCCATTTTGTGTGGGACGTAATGATTCATTGTATTGGGATACACTGTCAATGATACACGTATCATATCATGTGTATTGTGATACAGGAAATCAAGTAATATTTTAAGATGGGAATGTGTAAACTTGAGCAAAACCTGCAATTTCCAAAGTTTAAATGCCTGTTATGTGTATTAACTCATATAGCTAACTATTAAAGGTGCTCAATCAGATTTGAATGTCCCCATATAATCAGATTCCAACAACAACATTTTTAAAAATTCTGCTTCATTTATCAGCATCGATTAATTGCCCAAATATAATGCTAACCACTGTCAACTACATGTATAGTATAAAATTGCCCGATACGTGATATTTATCAACATGTTGTTCGATGAAGTTTGGCCTTATTATCAACACAAAGCCTCTTGATTTTAGAGTTATCCATTTTCATCCCAATTTGGTCTGAGACTGTCGGCTCATGAAATTTTTCTGGGCCACTAATAAGTCTCGATTGTGAAATTTATTAAGATTTCAAAAATTAATATGTAATAACTCTGAGCTTGATACATGTAGGTGGGTTCCTCGACTTGATTCAAATAATTTTTACCCCTGAATCCATATACATGTAAATAGTAATTGAGTGGGCACTTAATCGGATTATGCATCTTTAAACTGTATTTGAATTTAAAGATGCATAATCCGATTAAGGGCTCCCTCGGTTACTATTTATTTGGACTTGAAGGTTAAAAAATATTTGGTTCGAGTCGAGGAACCCACCTATCAAAGTTCAGAGCCGACGTTCTCAGACCAAATTTCAGATGAAGATCGATGACTCTAAAACCAAGAGGCTCTCTGTTAATAAGGCCAATTTTTTTAGAACAACATGTTGATAAATAACACATGTTGGGCAATTTTATACTATAGTTGACAGTGGTCAGCATTTCTAAATATGTTGTTGTTGGAATCTGATTATATGGGGATCATCGAACAAGATTGAGTACCTTTAAAATGAACTGTAGAAAGAGAATAGAAATACTCAGATAATTAGTTTTTGACCATTATTACAACTAGAAAACAAACACAACTAACACTAAATCATCAAATAAAGCAATAAATTGTCATTTTATGGCAGTACTAGGGGAGGCCAGCTCCAACTTAGGGCTGTGGCCTTCAGATATGACTTTGGCATATAAAACAGGTGTCCCCAAATAATTACTGGAAACTACACTGGCTGTTCCATCCGATTATAGTTCTGAATTCATCACAATATACGAAAACTACTCAGAATAAACATTCAAATGCACCACTAAATAAATTTGCGCAAAGCTGAAAATAATAGTTACCATGGCGACCATCTTGGGTGGCCGACCGGAACCAAAATGGGACGTTCTCATCATGGGGTCATAATGAGTTACTCAACATGCAAAGTTCAAAGAAAATTTATGTATAAATGCGGTAGACTGTGAAAAAGGAATCCATGATGGCTGTAATGGCGTTCATTTTGTGTGGCCGACAGGAACCAAAACAGGCCGTTCTCGTCTAAACATTAATCCTAACATGTATATTAAATTTGGTAATGATCCAATTAGAAATACGGCTTGTAGACTATTAGCACATATATTCAATTTTTTAACGTAGCGTGATACGTTGCGGAACTACAAATAGAGATTATGTCCCATGGAAAAAAAGATATATGAAGTTAGGTATTTTGCATAAACAAGCATTGAACATAAATCCTACCAAATTATGACTGCGCATTCGCCATTACGAGGACCCCCTTATGGGCAATTCTATGATAAGAGACACTCGAGGATGATGTTTATGAGCAATGCGACTGATTTTGACCATCATTTTGTTCAAATTATAGGAGAACACACGAATAAATTCCAAGCTTCATTATAGTCTCGAATTTCACTTAAAATGACGCAACTGCACGTATTTACACAGCCCATGCTATTTCCTTTCCAAAAAGGTATGAAGAGTAATATAGGCGACATATGCAGTGCGACAGGGACAAAATACAGACACTACCACCGGACCGGTATACCTGTCTTAGTACGGGATATAGCAAAGGCCATCAAAGATAAATAAGTCAATTGTTTCCGGTTACGTGGCTAAAAAATTCCAGGTAGGTAGGTAGGAATTGTTTTTATTTTGCATTTAAAAAAAACTAATTTATTTTGAATTTCACGCTAAAATTATGGGTAATATTGACTGCAATATCCATGGGTGAAATAAAATGCTACCATTATGATTGCATCATTGAAATTCCCTCCAAATAATATGTCCTGTGAGGAAATGTTTATCACAGTGAAGATTATTGAACAGCTTCACATAGAGTATGCAATTTATTGACAAGGCTTAAAGGGATACTGTACCCAAATGTTGTTGTTGGTTTCTATAGTCTCTGAGTCGGAGAATAAGGTAACAATTTTCCATTATTTGAAAGTCTATTGAGTACGAAGAAGTGTTACGGATGGCAAATTTACCAGAATGCAAAAATACAAATTGTTGTTGTCGAGTAATTTTTGTACAGTTTTCAACCAAATGTATCAAATAAAAGTTATATTATATATGCATACTAGTCCCATGTACTCATTTATGTTATTGTATCATCACTAGTCAGTGAGTGGCTTGAGTATTCTCCCCGTATCAGCATAATGTTTCAAACGATCGTGTGTGCAATGGGTTTACTAATCCAGTATCCCTCAATTATAATTTGATTACGTCTTGTACAAGGAAATTCGTATTTTAATTTACGCCATTTTATGGCTCCAGCCATAAATTCAATTTATATTAAATTATTAACTTTTAAATTATTAAATTTTAAGATAGCCTATTAACCTGAGCGTTTACAGAATACATCTTCGACTCAAATTACTTATGTTTCTATATATTATCGATAATAGATCGTTGTTATCACCGGAAATTTATTGCAAATGGCGTACAGTACCCCTTTAAAATGTAGACTTCTACCATACAAATCAAATTATGCATCAGTACATAACTGTTGCATTCTAAGGTAAATATATGTTGGAATAGTCAATACAAATGAGTCGCATCAGTTAACTTTTAAAAATTATTTTTCCAGGTATCACAAATTTTTCCAGGTAGGTAGGGTACTAGTAATAGGAAACAAAAACGTTATTTTGTTAGGCCTAAGTTTCGAACCAGTATACTCGTCTTACAGGTTGAAAGGGTTAAGTTTCCTCACTGTGTACATACAATTTATTGTTTTTTATGAAAAACTTAATCTGGTCCCAGGGTCGAGCACTAAGGACAGGAGCCTTCCTCATAGCCTCCAGACATTGAAATTTCCCTGGTAGGCTATTAGAAGTGAAATACTTTCCTAACTGCTGATGGATAGCAGCCTTTTCTTCATCTGTCCATTTTTTCCGGACGTTCGATTTTCTCCTTTTTGATTTTGGTTGTTCTGAGGAAGTGGCATGTGTGACATCTTTCGTCCTTTGTTTTGTAGAAGACGTATGTATTTCTTCTGATTGCACATGTATGTCTTGTATATCTTCTGATTGTTCTGCATCATCAAATTCTGTCAATTTATCAAAGAGGTAATTATACATTCTGATGACAACTGCGCACCCTGAATGCCCTCTAACAGAGAAATGTGCATTGATTGATCACTTTACTTACTTAACACATATCCACTGAGCTATAAAACAGCCAATGTCAAAAGCTTAGCTTGCAAGAAATTTGACCCAATGTCGGTCACAATGTTGTTTACTGCGCAATACTGATTAGGTTACATTGCAACATAATTGGGCTGAATATAGAAAATTTGTTGTGCCCATAAAAAGAACAGTCCAGAATCCTCTGGCGATATTTGGGCTATGCCCATCTGCTAGTGAAGAGTTTGATGCCAAGATATTTGAGATCGCGTACCAGCATGCAGTCCAAAAATGGATTCATTTAATACACACATGTGATATAAGCATGTGACAAACATGACAGACAAAGGACAAACACTTCTTCATAATATAAGTATACTAGCTATGTGCCTGCTGACTCCGTTGTAGATTTCATGTCAAGGTCATATGATAGGGGCAGTAAGACTCCGTAAATATGGTACCCACTGTGAGATTACCCTGCATACAAAAAGTGAAGTCTATCCGAAATATTGTTCCCAAGATAAGGCTAAAGGTCATTGTGGGTACCTGTATGGAAGGATAGGGACAGACATGATGAGGTTACTGCCCACCCCAAAATACCCCTATATACCAAACTTAATCTCTATAGGCAATTTAGTTCCTGAGATAACAGTGTCACTTGGTCATACACCGTGTCTGTTTCAAGGTTACAGGAACATCGGAAGGGCAAATCATCTTGACAGCATTCCCAAAATACCCTTCCAGTCCCAAAATACTTTAGAAAGCAAATTTGTTTGATATAGGCCCAACAGTTTACGTGTGTACCTGATTAAGAGAAAGCATGTATCATATTCTGACCCAAGTTATAAATTTAAAGGGGTATATGTCAGAAACTATTAGAATTAATATTCTGAGAAATTCGTTTGCTGTTTTAATTAAGGTCTTCAAAATCTAGAAATAATCCAGTAACAATTTAAACCAATATCTTTCAAGTGACTGTATAACTAAAGTTATTTATTATACGACAGTATTTCTCTC
This sequence comes from Siphonodentalium dalli, assembly GCA_032622095.1. Taxonomy (NCBI): domain Eukaryota; kingdom Metazoa; phylum Mollusca; class Scaphopoda; order Gadilida; family Siphonodentaliidae; genus Siphonodentalium; species Siphonodentalium dalli. The sequence continues at coordinate 43,206,911 of CP136066.1, forward strand.
CCCGTATCTTGCTGAAATATGTTATGATCTGAATTAAAAGATGTTCATTTAGTAACTAATTGAACCGTGTTATGAATATTCTTTTGTTATAGCAATCCGAGTTATTATTATTTGCTGATCGTCGAAGTCTCAAAATATCAATCGACCGTGGGAGAAAATTCTCATTTTTCATTGAACTTTTGGAAACTCTGAATGCCAGTAGACATATAATAAACGCTTTATCAATACAGGGTAGTTATATGTATCACAGTATCATGTCTCGTTGAGGAGATCATATCACTGTATCAACCTCACTGCCAAAGGCAGCTCGTTTGATACAGATCTGACTTCAACTCGACTTGATATGGCAGACCATATCACTATACTGTACTGATAATGGGTATGTATAACAACTAAAGTTACTTACCAACTTCTGAATCTGTATCCATCTCTATTTCATCCAAAGATTTGCCCTGATACTTGTGCATGTTCCCCTTCTCTACCTCTAGAAGCAGTTTACTGACTTTACATAGTTGTAGAGTCTCTTCCGGTAGTCTGTAATATTCTCTGTGAGTGCGTATATATCGTGTCCCATAAAGTTAGCTAAAACATCCAACTCATTGTTCTTCAAATTCATTATCTGTGATATAGTTGCCACATGTTTTCTCAATTGAGTTGATGTTAACAGTTCAGGCTTTGTAGCACCACATTCTTTTGACATTCTTCGTATAACGTCACTGCATCTGATTGGGGTCTCTGTACAACCTGCTCTAGCAAAGACATAAGGGTTGTCCTCCTTTATATTTCCTTACTTTCGACACTTTTCGTCACTGAGAATATCCATTTGCAGTCTTAGTTTTTTTGTGATTAGGACGGCTACGCGTCTCCCTTTTTTACCCCTCAATTCTACTCTGTCCATTGCCTCAGCAAGTTTTATTTCAAAAGAAGAGAGTGACTTTTTTATTTCACCCTGAAGTTCTGCTTTATTATTAATTCCAGACTTGTAAATATCAACAGGCAACAGCTCCACCTCACCTCCTCTTCTTCTGTTGAACAGGACAAGTTGCCCGAGAGTCACCTCTGCTAATGCCCGGAAGTTAATTTCATCGATATCTGAAGATAGATTTGCTGAATACTCAGAAGCCTTGGACTCCATGTATTTGTGTAATTTTCTCAGATCCTCTGTCAGTGGTACTCGTTTTGGATTGTTAAATTTTCTTCGACTCAGGGTTTCCCTTGCAGGGGCATTAACTTCATATTTCCAGTTACTTCCACAAAGTTCCATAAATGCAGCAGCATTATCTTTTTCTTCAACTTGGCCAGCGATGCTTGCTTTATCTTTCACTATTTGACCACATTGAATTAATGCAGTTCCCAGTTTGACAGCCAAACTTGGAGTTTTGTAAGAAAGGTTTTCCTCATTAAAACATGCAGTGCTCTTCACTGCTTTGACAACATCCCAGAACACCTTGGGTTTGACGCAATCTGCCATGGTCTGAATATTCGTATTTATTTGCCTTATATTCAACAGGAATCTTGCAAGTTCTCTTATTTTATTTCTCACATATTGGTACTGTCTTTTATTTAATCCACACGACTTAAGAAGTCTTTGGCCGAAATCAACAATAACCGTATCATTTCTTGCTGCAAGCGACACTTCATCAACTGATAATTTGTCCAAGATATTTTCTCGAAAAGCAATTTCGGTGTTGTGTGATACTGGCAAAAGCGAACTACCTGCACGCTGATGGTAGGTTCTTCCCTCGTGTGTTTTCTGGACCATCTTGATGCAATTTTTTGAATGTCTCCACAATTCACTTTTTGAGAAGAAACCTCTGCAATGTTGACAAGGTAAATAATCCATCCACACATTTTTCCTTGAAGGCCGTCTGATAACACTTCCATCATTAGAATCGAGAACAATCATGTTATGCATGAAGTTTCCTCGGTTAAATAAATCCTGGAAAGCATCATTACATTCTTTACTGCCTTTCCTAAAATTTGTTGCAATGATAACATCTGATTCATTTTAGTGAATGGATTCCAAGTATCTTCTTAACTTCTTATACCCTTTCCGACAAAACGAACAATAATTTATTCTATTGTAGATTCTTTTTTCACCACATTTTTCAGTTGTATCAACTGCTATCAAACTATTAACGTCTTCTGAACAACAAGATGTGCTATCTGGCTCAGTTATGTCAGTAGCCTGTTCTGTACAGTATGTTGATGTGCTTTCTAGCACCGAATGAGTAAGTATATTGTCAGTAGATTTGTACTCACTCATACATGTACTTGTGCTTATAGCTTCATTTTGGCACTTCATCAATTCAGGGAATGGATAGATGTCTGAGAATTCATCCTCTGAACATGGCACCTTATCCTCATCATCTGAACTTTGTTCCCCACTTGGTTGATACTCAGAACCACTACTTGCCAATTCTTCCTCACTTGGTTGATACTCGGAACCACTACTTGCCAAATCTTCATCATCTGACAAACTGATGTCCGCAACCTGAAGGTTCTGAGAAGGTACTACATACTCAATGTTACAAGGAGGTTCCTTGTCCTCGATTTTCTGAGAAGGATCTGCAACCTGTATGTTCTGATCATGTTCCAAGTGAACAATGTTATGAGAAAGTTCAACATTATGAACAGGCTCCAAGCAACCAATGTTCTGAGAAGGTTCTGCAACTTTTATGTTTAGAGAAGGCTCCGCATCCTTGATATTTTCAGAAGGCTTCAAATCGCCCATGCTTTTCTGAGGTTCTGCATACTTGACGTTCTGAGAAGGTTCTACACATTCTATGTTCTGCAACTTTTATGTTTAGAGAAGGCTCCGCAACCTTGATATTTTCAGAAGGCTTCAAATCGCACATGCTTTTCTGAGGTTCTACATACTTGACGTTCTGAGAAGGTTCTACACATTCTATGTTCTGAGAAGGTTCTGCAACTTCTATGCTCTGTGAAGGTTCTGGGTAGTCGATGTTCCCCGAAGGCGCTCCATCATATTCTGATTTTTTCTTTTTTTTAACTGTGACCTGGAACAGAAATTATGAGAAATTAGTCAGTATTAGTGTCAACTCAAACATTTGGCTGTTTTCTTCATTTACTGCAATTAGTGTGGAAACAATATGTCAATTATGATAAAGATACAAATAAAATTTGATGCTAAATTACCTCTTAATGATTTTGTTGAAAAAACTCCTTACAATGTTTTTAGTAAAATTGAATGTTCGGCGATATAAAACACATGTTTATAATGGGTTTTTTCAATTACTTGAACATTCCACTAAAATTATTCAAAAATCTGGCAGACCGGGAATCTATACCCTCATTCTTGGACCGAGGTATGAAAACTAAGATAAGAAATCTCTATCAATGTGAATCTGATCTTCCCCTATGTACATTAGGGCTGCAACGATTCACCGCGGTTTCGGTGAATCGCGATGTTTACCGGCGGTGCGATACGCGGTTCGTTTCGTAATTATTCCGGTACGTTTTCGATCCGCATTTTTGTCACCCAAGCTCTCTGAGAGGACACTTTTCATTGGCTGTAACCGCAAAGATTCCGTATTTTCCTTTTCTGTTAACCAATCAAAATCGTTCTTCCGCGAGGGTCAGTTGAATATATTTGACATTTAAAATCAAAACAAATTAACATGTCGGAAGTATCGCATGATAAAAGTTCTCAGCCAGTCGGAGACGGGCCTGGCGGGATAACTCGAAAAATTGTCGGGGCGCTGGCGAAGTTTATATCGCCGGTGTGGAAGCACTTTGGGTTTTGTGCGTTCAAGTTGAAAGTCTGATGCCCTAAAGCAGTTTGTTTTCAGTTAATTTTAATTTTCATTGGAACATAAATTAATTATCCTCAAACAGAAATCATGACAGACGCAAAAACTAAAGGTTACTCAGAAGGATATCTCAAAACATGTGCACCCTTCAGCACTTTTTTTGGTGAGAGTGATCCTTTGACCTTAGGAATCTTTGATTGCCAAATAACTGTACAGGGTGCCGAGATGGTATAACATCAAGTGTGGTCATAATTAAAGTACATGGCTGAATAATAGTACACATAATGGCTATTAATGCAACAGAACAATCCAAAGTTGTAAACTGATCCAATTTTCAGTCTGCAATGTATCGCGATACGTATCGTATCGTTGCAAAAAATAGTGATACGTATCGAATCGCGAGGTGGGCGTATCGTTGCAGCCCTAATGTACATTGCGGTCAGGTGGAAGCTCGGATTAAGATCCTTAGTCCTCACAAGGCTACACAAAGAGAAATATCCTCATAATATATAAGGACACATGTTAGCACAGATCTATAGTCCTCACTAAGCTACACAAATAGAAATGTCCTCATAATATATGTGTGCATAAACTACAAGGCATGTAGCATAATTATCATCAAAGATTATATTTTAAACTGTGAGTGTTTTATGTCTAACATATGCTCATTATGCTGCAATACTTGAATGGACCAAAAGGGGTGACACAAAAAGATGGTGCTCATTATATACAATCATCTATTATAGACCTACTATCAAATTTGTATTAATTTCTAATAAACTCCATGTTCCTGTAGTCCAAGACCATGAACATGTTCCCTGGGACCTTCACAGGGGACAGAAAATTACAGTTTTTGTTCTAAAGTCATAGAAATCATGCCTGGTCATCTCATTTTTGTAGTAATTTCAAAGTATTCCCAATCGATCATACAATACAACGTGCCCAAGACAATACAATGTGCACTGACATGTTGCCACAATGAGACATAGTTACGTCAGGAGTCTTAATTCCTTGGACCAAAAACTGGTTGCATAAAACATTACATATTTTATAGTGAGTTCAATAATATGCAATGACTGCTTTTTTGTGATTAGGTATTTATGATTTCTTCTCCAAGGGCAAAAAAATAAAATGTTGTGTTCAGGGTTTCCCGACCAACCTTAGTAAAAGTGTGCGACCATAAACTTTTTATTCAACTTTAAACAAAATTTTATTATCAATGTTTTTTATCTTTTTATCCAACGGAAGTCTGCGGATTCCATGAATTGAAATTTACCCATACGTCGCCCCTCCATTTATAACACACGCACCGGAAGATATCTACTTATGACGTATCTTTTCCGCTTTGTATTAAGACACGAAGCCCAAACATGATTTCTGCGACTGAATTGCAGGTTTGTTTTGAATAGGTCCCCAAAACCCCTATAAACCATAATGAAAAATCCCATCTGCACCTATAGTGTGTGGTTGTCATAGCACTCGGAGGTTCCCAGCGGTAGCTTTATACCCGTATAAAACATAATGAACAATGCCATCTGCCCTTACTATAATTTAAACAAATTTATCAAATAAATTCTCATCAATCGACTTGAAATTTCAACATTGAAATACTTCTAAAACACAAACAGCCAAATACCGAAATTTGTCAGTTAAAATGTCAAAAGAAAATCGCAGTCTGGCGTGTTTGTTTCCTTCGTTTTCGAGATAAAACCTTTACTATTTGGAAAATTCGGTACAGTCGGTACATGTCCTACTATGTAATTCATTCATATGAAACTACTGTTGTTGAATAAAATATGTAACAAAATTGTAAATTCTTCCGCATGAAATATAATGCTGCCAACAATCCATCCCTCGAAAAACTAAGTAGGCAACCAGGAAATCAGCACCAGTTAATCGAGCATTCAGTTCTATCAAGTGTTGTTTTAATACCTGTTTATCGGTTGGTCTGTGCTGATCTGAATTATACCACCGAAAAAAAGAAGAGAAAAAGACCTACCTACCTGAAATTTTTGAGTGTATGTAACCCTAAACACAGGTATTATTTTTTTTGGCCCAATGAAAACATCCACAAGTAAATACCAAATAGTATGCATGTTGCTCTGCCTCCCTTCCTCAGACGTTGAGGTTGTTTGCCATGGATTATACCCGACACCTATACTATGAGGTAGTGTAGTTTAATGGGGACTATAACCTCTCAAATATTTATTAATTTGTTTCCTCGTGAAATAAAGTAAAAGGATAATGTAATGTTAAGTAATTTCAGCTGATGCTCACCACTACTGAATTTGGGAAAATTAAAAAGCTCACAAACCTGTAAGAGATCATCAGTCTCCCACGGTGGATGCTTGATTCCATAATCATAGAGAAGTTCTTCTCCTGGGTTGATAGCTTTGATGGCATATAGGCAAAGGTATGGTACCCCATTGTGTTCTACTGCTTGCATTTTGCAATTTCGTAGATTTTTATTGTCATGGTTGACTAGACGACCCATCACGAAACCCTTAGTACACTCTTCCGTTGCATCAATGCTGAAATTAAACATGACATAAGTCAAAGAATACATATATTTTGCATAAATCACTTTCAAAACATTTCAAAAATAAGAAATCTTATTTTATTAATTCCTATTTTTTTAATCTTATACATAATACAGTCCAAAAATAAATGTGTAAATAACCTAAATATGATTCCACAAGGTAATTTCAACTTTTATGTATGTCCTTATTTAAATGTCCTTAACCCTTTGAGTGCCAGGGGCCGATCTCATCGGCCCTAAATCTACAAAATAAGTCTGTTAAAGAATATAAGAATAAATTATTAAAATTGTAAAAAAAAAAACATTGTTAGGCCAATGCATTCTCTTATATATGGGAGGCGACCTATGGTCGACTCGCATATATAAGAGAATACATTGGCACAGGGTATATGGGTTGATACAAAAATCGGACCTGGCACTCAAAGGGTTAATTAACGCTTGAAAACAGAAAAACTAACATAAAAGTTTTTTTTAATATCTAATTCCCCCCGAATGAATAATTCAACAATGTTGGCAATTTAAATGCAATTACTTTATGACTATAATTAGTAATACAGTTTACAAAATAAAGACTACAAGCTAAAATCTCATTTAATCTTTTTGCGATGTCTGATCAAGCTATTGAAAACACAGAGGTTGGTCATGGATGGTCATCTCAACATTCTCATTTTAATGCGTTTCATCTGAAGTTCAGAATTAAATTTATTCGGGCACAATCACACAATAATTTTATTTGTGTTAACATTTGATGAGGTATAAAGGGAACATCGTGTTGTGTGTTTGGTGGTGGGTAATTAAAATAACTTACAACAAACTTGCGTTTATTGCCAAACACCAAATATGTAGACTGAGTCACTTTAAAGAGCTAGTAGGCTTTAGCTACATGATAAAATATTCTCTTGGTAAAAAATGTAAAAGTCTACAGAACACATATATTCATACAAAATAAGGATTATTATTATTGAATTAGACTGAAAGATTCCAAATTGAGTCTACAAGCTTGATCGAGTCTTAGGATAGAATCTAAGCTAGAAGTTTAATTGGGCCCTATTATTAATTAAAAATTTTTTAAGTCGGAACAGGGACAACAACTCGTGCAAAAATCATAATAAATGAACCACAGCATGACTTTACATCAGAATATTGTTCATTCATAAAACAAGTTTGTGTTGATTGATCAATCCTATCGAAGTTTCAATTGAATCCAACAAAGCATGGAGCAGAGAAGATAAGTGTCAAATATTATAATCGTCATGTACGACCTTGATCTTCAACGAGACACAATTTTTTTTCCGCTACACATCATCTCCTCATGGGGAACAATGATAACAAGTTTCTTTCAACTGAAGCATGTGTTAGTTATGGAGCAGAGACAAAGGCCTCATGTGAACAACCATAGCAAGTTTCAAAGAAATCCGAAGCATTTAGGCATTATGAAGTGGACATGAAAATCTGTATAGACAGAAAGTCAGAACACTACATGCCCCCCACCCCCCCCCCCCCGAAAAAAAAATTCAGGGTCATAAATCAAAGGATATCATATTAACTTACCAATAACGACATTCCTTGAAACAAAAAAAATATCTAAATGAATTGGCTGATTGATCATGATCCTCTCTTGCATCTCCTTCTGCACCTGTCAATAATTCACCGCCATAAACAAGGAGGAAGTCTCCTGTCTCAAATGACTGCTTTGCCCTTATTCCTCGCCCTGTAATAAAGTAATAATGTAAGTTGATTATCTGTTTCTCAAATACACTTTTTAAAACCTGACAGGCAGGTTTTTATATTTCCTTTTTATGCTGTTTTATGACTTAAATTTACTGGCAGGCGGTCGTTTAATTCTAAATTTTTTTAAACAAAAATATATTTTTTTAGATACTTGGCAAGGTCCACATCCCTTCTATTGGAAAGGATCCATTTTCCTTCCAATTGGGAAATTTTGTAGCATAATGATACAAATTGGGGTGTTTTTATATGCCTTTCAAACTGGTAAATGTTCATATTAGTCCAAAAAGTTAATGATTTCTTTCACGGGCGTTGGTGCACAGGATGTCAACCTCAACACTAAATCTTTTTATTTTACTTTCAAAAATTTATATCTTCCAAATTTCAGATTGACAATGCAATCAACAAAATTAAGTGACAGTTCACTATTTTGAAAGTAATGCTAGCTGCAAGGTATTTTTCTATACCTATTGTTTTTCAGTTATACAAGGGTAACAACCGATGGGTAACAATCAATGACCAGAAAATACATATAGGAGCAACAGATAGTTTGTAAACATGCACCATTCATGCCCAGATCTATGGGCGCACCTGCATGGAGGACTCATGTCTTGGAACATGTGCTCTTTATGACAAAAATCAGGACGCAGACTAGAATGGACAAACTGTTACTGTTGTGGTGTTCGAGACTAGACCCAATGGCAATGGGATCATTAATCATATCTATTTCAAAATGTGGTTTTGTGATATAGATGTTGTTGAAAAATTAAGTTTTTGTTGGCTTCAACTTATTCAGACAGACTATGGTTAAACGTTTTGAGCCCGGTCACATGCACTTATTAAAAAGTTTCTATTCAAAAGCAGATCAAATAAATGCAGTTATTATGGATGTTGGTATAAATGCAATATCGAACATAGTTGGACAGTCCACTTGATATACCTTTGACTCTGCCCTTGCAAATAACCATAAAAACGATTCATACTTAATAATTCTTGGGACAATATCAAACTGAAAGAGTGAATGTAATTAGAGTATAGCGAAGGAAAGAATGAACAATATGAGTTCATGTTGTATAGGTCTCGAGAAAATAATAATACCCTCCCTCACTGAAAAACAAATGTAAAAAGAACTTGCCTTTTGGGGGAATTTCATCTATGACAAATCCAGCTGGGTCAGTATTGTTTATCAAGCAGTTAATAGCTGCATTGATTGGCTTTATCCTCTTCCCTGGAAATAATGTATAAATTCAAGCACATAAAAATAGTAGAAACTGCAGATCTGAAGATGTTTAGAGTTGATAGTTCACAAGATAATTTTTCCAAATTTCTGTTTATTAAAGTCTCAAGCCACCTCCCATCCATGGTTTTGAGAAAGGATTATTGCAATTCTTCGCAAATTTGTTGTTACATCAGTCTAAAGACACTACATCAATTTCACCTATAGAAATAAATGTTTTAATATTTCCTGATATTATTAGTTGTGGTAGTTTAGTTGGCAGATATAATGTCATATTGGGTGATGTGTGAACAATGTTGGTGCTTGAGAGTGTATGTTTTCACAAATAATGCTATTTTGCTGAATCTCGAAATCTGTTACGTCAAACACAATAATTGTAACTGGTCAAATTTCCATTGGTATTAAATAAATACAATAATTCAATATGTTTTTATATGTTTAGGTTATATATTCCGAGACTCACTTCTGGTTCTGCAACTCATGTCTCTCTGGGGCTCTTTCATTGTATTATCTTCATGTGATGATGATGTGTAATGGGGTGAGCCCTCTCCATATTCAAATCTGAAGTCCCTGCTACCAACTGAAATCACACTTTTATGGAGAACACAGGCAAATCCTAGATATGTAACTGGTAGGTTGTTCAAACAGGTAGGCTGGCTGATATTCACAAGAAAGACCTGTAAATTATACAAATATATCAGCTATTCACTAGTGTTGCCATAATTTTTTATTCTCAGAATCAATAAATCGTTCATCATAATAAAATGTACCTGAGTGGACCACATATTTGATGAAGAAATGGTACAGAATTTCAGATAATTCTGAAGTTTGTTCACTGAGGGACAAATACTAGCTAAATAAAATAATGTCTATCGAATCCAGAAGACAAGATTTATTGACAAGAAGATAACTAACTCTCTCATACCTAACAGGGTCTATTATCAACTGGTACATAAAGTAAAAGTTGAGTGTGCGGGGTATGTGGTTTGGGGGGCTAACCACAGGATGGTCGAATAGTTGAGTGTGACAACAGATGAAGTGCTAAAATAGCTTGACTGTGAGCGGATTATACTGAGCATGCATCAACATTAAGAGGCCGGGCAAAATGGCACATATGTGATTGTGTTCGTTTTCGTTGCGTTGGGAGGACGCATATGTACTTGCACACCAACATTGCGAGGACAATTTTATTTATGAGGACATTGTGTGTACATCGGATGTATATAGAATGAGACGTAGGGATCGAAATAACCAGTAACAAATCGCAATTTGCGACACATAAAGGCACTATTACGATAAGATTACACTCATTCTATCAAATTTAGCGACATTATTTGTTAACATCCCTGTCCGTTCCCGTTCAATCACTAAAATGCATTAGGACTCTCCCATTCTATGGAACCTATCTTTTTTATTTCAAAACTACATTGGAGGAATTATTTACAAGAGGAGAGTGTAAACTTATTAGGAAAATCATTCAATATAATATAGTCCAACACTCTTGTTCATACGAAAGTATATAGCAATTTGCAATTCATTTTTCAAAACTTATTTTGATCCAAGATGAGACGTCTATCGTATCCAGAAGACAATATTTATTGACAAGAAGATAACATTATCAACTGGTACATAAAGTAAAAGTTGAGTGTGACAACATATGAAGTGCTAAAATAACTAGACTGTGAGCGGATTATACTGTGCATGCATCAACATTAAGAGGCCAGGCAAAATGGCACATATGTGATTGTGTTCGTTTTCGGTACTTGCACACCAACATTGAGAGGACAAATTTATTTATGAGGACATTGTGTGTACATTGGATGTCTGTAGAATGAATGAGACGTAGGGATTGAAATAACTGGTAACGAATCGCAATTTGCGATAAATAAAGGCACTATTACGATAAGATTACACTCATTCTATCACAGTTATGTGGTCAACATCTCCGTCCGTTCCCGTTCAAACACTAAAATGCATTAGGACTCTCCCATTCTATAAAACCTATCTTCTTTATTTCAAATCTGCATTGGAGGAATTATTTACCAGAGGGGAGTGTAAATCCTCACACTCGTCACACAAACACTTGTGAATACATCCAGTGATATTTCTAATAACCAACTTATTAGAAAAATCATTCAATATAATATAGTCCAACACTCATGTTCATGTGAAAGTATATAGAAATTCGCTATTCATTTTTCAAAACTTATTTTGATCCAAGATGAGAGGTCTATGAGGACTTTCATCAAAATATATCCACAGATTGGACTGTTTGCGTGACATTTTTGTTTAATGTATGAAGGGGTATGGACCAATTAAAGTAGTTCGTTCAGATTCACGGGTGAGAATGAGAGACAAACCATATTCCTGACCGATAAATCAACCAGTAGCCATAGGAATGAAATCACGGCTTTATTCTGTCGGCAATCAGCGATGAACATAAAAAATAGAAGCCTTTCAAATTCTTTGAAGATGACCGACATATGTCGACGTTCATGAATTTGATGGCCAAATTCGTTCAAGGTCGATTTACATCGCTTTCGAATCACTTGCCTTCGATAGGGACATGGTCATTAGGTTCTATTATCGGGTGGTCGGCGGGATACACTGAAGCCTTCGTGCCAATTATACCATGGTGAGTGGTCTAATCAGGGTTCAAACAGGTTCCCAAAGTCTAAATTTAAGCTCTAAAGTTCAAGGACTTTATGGGCTTTTTCAAGGACCTTCCCATTACTGTACAATGCCACATGTATGGATATGGGAGGGGTATTACTCATGCTCCACGAAGGCACAGAATAAATTCAATGTGGATCACTGAATTGTTACTATCCATGTTTCACTTCAGTTCGAATTCGCGCCTTGCGCTTGCCTAATTTTGATTCAGAATACGCATTTTATTGCGTGCCTAAAACAAACAATTAATGCTGTGTGCGATGTTGACAATACAATGCTTCTCTTGTTCCAAATAAGTATAAATGGGAGATCACCCAATAGCAAGAACCAAACACATATGAACTGGGTTAAATTCAATAGCTGCACCGATTCTTTGAAGTGCAAACATGAGTGACGTCAGTGACCACGTGTTTCAGAGCAGCGGCGTTGAGTCTTTGATGTTCCAACACCGATCACTACCTCGGATCGTCGAGCATTGTCTCAAAATGAAAACTGTGTCATAATGTTATGATGGCAAGACGTGTCTTGGTTGATTGACAGGCGGGATTGCATTGGACAACCTTGCAAGTTGTACTTTTTGCCCACATGCCGGGGTTACTAGGCACATTCCACGTACGCGGTTTATCGTGTTTGTGAAACAAACATTCAATTCCATGACCATAACAATTCCATGACCCATACACCACTTACATAGTTCCAAACTAGTAGACAGACGATCACTCAAGAGCGGTAACAAAATTCCATGCGCGCAGGCAGCAAATTAACTGGTATCGCATCGCAATTTGCTACCCATTTTGGATAATAGCTATGCAATTTGGTATGAATTTTATATGATTTTAGAACAATGCTTTCTAATCATGCCAATGTGAGGTTATATGCTAATAACAATTTCAAAAGTAATTTGCTCCCTGCATGCGCGGTGTTAAATTCTACAGCGACATCATGTCTTTGAAGTCGTGTTGACATCTTTCGGTTATCGCATGTATTCAGATAGAGTTCAGAGCAGCATCGAGGCTTTGAGTTGTAAACACCAATGAGTTCCGACTTTCGTAAATCAGTATCCCGATATATTTTACAGCGATATGTCATGACGTAAGTGCTGCGTGCTTTGGTTGACAAGATCGTCATGTGTCATTCCAAGATCTTCCGCGCTGTATTGAACTAATTTATTAATTGTTCTGGAAAAAGTGGATTGATTTTGTACTCTGCATGTATTGTGATTTAATTCTTCGTGTAAAATGGAATGAATTACATACAAAAATCACAGCATATTATTCAGGAGAGCGATTTGCCCTCCTAAGTAATCTGTCAGGCAAGCGATTTTCTGCCACCCTGGATTTTATATAAACACCAGGCCTGGACAATGGAAACAGATATAATTTTGTTTGGCCCAGTTCAGTTTAATAACATAATACCCCACACTGTTAATTTTTCAGAACGTATTATCAACTGGTCCTATTTCTCCACTTCCATATATTTAAACATACCTCACCATCTTTATTAACCTCAAGTTGACAGTGTCTTTCATCAACAGTGGGCAGTCCAATGCAAATGTCACAACTTTTATTCCTGAAAAAAAAGCCACACATCATGGATGGATATTATATTTTACATATATCTGGGTATGGAGGAGCTCTATTAACAAATACATTAAGTGCACATGACATTTACATCAGAGATGACAGGAGATTTATTTAAATAGGTAAAGAAAGAATATGATAAGATTTTATTGTAAACCTAGTTCAGCCAGACCGCTGATCAGATTGCGGTTGTTAGCGATGGCATATGGCTGATCTATTGTAAATCATGGAACAATCAAACAATAGAAAATGTGACTTGATTTCTTTCACAGATGACATGTACAGCATGCTTTCCAAAAACAAGTACATTGAAACCTCCGCTCATAAGCATTTTAAAATGCCATGGTTGAGACTCTTTCTCTGAACGTCAACTAAATAGCAAGACAAGTTCATCTTTTGAACTTGAGTATTATAAATCAACACATCTTCCTTTCCAGCTTCCGTAAAAGTTATATTTGTTGGGCTAGATTGTCTTGTTTCAATATTAATAACATAAATTTAGTGAAGCAAAGAGTAAATTCTAAAATGGCCACCGGCGCCTTGTTTTTTCTGCCGAATGACACCAAAATGACTCGTTCCCATCTACATGTCAACACCCATGACAAATTTCATGAAGATCAAAAAACAGACCAGTCTATAACCCATGATAATGGATTTTGTAAAAATATTTAGTCATACAAAGAGTAAAATCCAAAATGGCCATTTGTGGCCATATTTTTTTGCCAAATGACCCCAAAATGACTCGTTCCCATCAAGAGGTCACCCTGATGATCCATATGAAGTTTGGTGATGATCGAATCAGGGATGTGGTCTGTAGGATGTGTCAAAGGATTTAGTGATGCAAAGAATAAAATCCAAGATGTTTTTTTGGCCGATTGATCCTAAAATGTCTCGTTCCCATCTACATTTAAATGTCAACATTCATGACAAATTTTATAATGATCATACTTACAGTATGGCCTGTAGCCCGCGCCAATGGATTCAAATTTGAAATCCAAGATGGCCACCAGCGGCCATGTTTTTTGGCCGAATTACCCCAAAATGATTCATGCCCAACTAGGTGCCACCTCAATGATGAATATGAAGTTTTGTGATGATCGGATCAGGGTTGTGGTCTGTAGGGTGTGTGAAAGTATTGAGTGATGCAAAGAGTAAAATCCAAGATGGCTGACAGTGGCCATGTTTTTTGGCTAAATGGCCCCAAAGTGACTCGTTCCCATCTACATGTCAATTTCAACATTCATGAAAAATTTCATAAAGGGATCCGACCAAGATACGACCTGTAGCCCGCGCGAAAGCATTTAGTGATGCAAAGAGTAAAATCCAAGATGGCTGACAGCGGTCATGTTTTTTGGCCAAATGACTCCAAAATGACTCGTTCCTATCTACATGTCAATTTCAACATTCATGACAAATTTCATGAAGAATAGACCAAAGATACGACCTGTAGCCCGCTCCAAAAGAAATTGTTGACGGACACACGGACGATGGACACCAACCCATGGCAATAGCTCAAACTTAATGTGCAAAGTAAGTTGAGCTAAAAACAAAGTTACATGTATATTGATACATTAAACAGAGGCGAGTGTGTATTTAATGTATGTGATATCCATGCACTGACGAAGGTATCATGATTTCTTGCATTTCATGTCAAAAAATATATTCAGCTATGTTATATACACCTCTTTTTGGCGACGTATACATTGTGTAAGACAGCTTTGAAATTGGGCTGATTTAATCGGTCCCAAATCTCCCCCTTACCCATCCACCTTTCCAGTTTATTTCCATAAATTCATCAAAAGTGGTGTTACAATGAATTTCTGTTATTCCGTAAAAGTAGTCTCTTTATACTAGTATTCCCAAATAGCATGAAACACTAAAGAATTAAAAAATACATGGCTTTCTAAAACCACTAATTTTAATACCTTCCAAACAAACAGACTGTCGACACTAATGGGAAATGAGCACCATCTTCACCACCATGTTTGATAACAACAATCGTTCCATATAACATCTAACACAGTCTGAATAATAAATTAATAAATAAATAAATGATTTGAAAGTTAAATTTAATTTAATTTTTCCAAGACTTCTGAAGCAACAAAACAATATTAGTATTGCACTCACATGTCGGCTACCGGAAACAGAATCTAAATTGGACACTATATATATTATTGGCTGTTGTAATCCAATGTAATTGAATGACAAACTGAGTTCACTGTGAATTAACGAAAACAGTGCTATTTTTATATTATGCCCTATGAGGACCTATGAAATGTCCTCATTTAAAACCAAATTGTCCTCACATAGTTGGTGTGCAACACAGGTCCTCAGAAAAAAAATTGACCCCACCCCCAATAGTACTTAATCCTACAGGATTAAGTACTATTGGGGTGGGGTCAATTTTTGTTCTGGGGACCTGTGGTGTGCAACAGTGCAAACTACTTTAAAGATGTACACGTATGTCCTCTCAATGCTAAATACAAACAGTACATTACTGAGATCATGCACATAAGTCAGAAGTTTTTACGTATAAGTCTGTATTTAGTTCTTCTGTAGGGACTCATAACAAATTTAAAATTTTAGATTTTCTTTGATAAGTCTAGCATTTCAGCTAGCAAGCAACATACAAAACGTAAAACATCAATTGACCATTGATCTCAGATTGAAATCAGAGCATTCTATTCACCTAAACTGTCTAAGCTAGTTGATTAATGAAAGTGTCAATAACACTGAAGCTCAACTTGTGTAGCAAATTTTTGGAGAGGTCTTTGTGCATGATTTGTTGACTGTTATCTGAATGTAGAGGAATATATTGAAGCAGATGACCGACACTAAATTGATGCAATAGGCTATGTTTTCTGGGCTGCTAATCGGAATTGGAAAACATCATCAGGAATATGAGCTAGGTCCTAGAATTGTTCAACTGTGCATTATATAAGCTTTTCGCAGTTTATACGATTACCAAGTGGTTTTCATGGAACTTGTCCACATGTACTTCCTAGCGGCAGCACTGAATGTTTATAGTCTGAGTCTTTGCATACTGTTACCGCTAATTCTGACTTGGCTAACAGTCTTGAGTGCAGAGTTCATGTTTGCAGGTCGCAGAAACCGAATTGATCTTAAAACTTCTCTCTCTGGTGACAAATAAAATAAATGAAGCTTATTGTTAGTACGTTCATATGAACACAATGTTCCACCGATAGTAATTTCACCTAGACATACCTGAATGCGCAAGTTCGTATGAAAATGTAAACAAAATAGGAGTAATCATGTTTTAGGCCCAACAAGTATAGCTGAAATCTTCTGGGGAATAAACATATCTTTTCGCTGTGGATTTGGTTTGACCGGAAACTGAAGTTATGAGACCTCGGTACATAACCTTCAAAAAAGTGTGCAGACTCGTCTGCTCCAACTGCCAATCATCCAAACGTCAATTTATCCAGCAGTGTTAATTTGGATTGATCTGCATATACCTTGATGCTCTAGACATACTAGTAACATTTTCAAACAGTGACACTGTTAAACCATATATTTTTCACCCAAGCAATAGGAGAGATACTACTCAATGCATATCAAAAAGTATATTCTTTATGGCATGAACACCAGAAGGTTTCGCAAATAATGGGAAAAACCATGTGAAGAATAGGGTGCATCAAAGGAGTATACATAGAATTTGTCATCCTTCATAAGACTGAATATTTTAAGGTTCCTATAACTATGAGTCTATGACAGTATAAAAACGCTTGTGAATAAAATAGTATAAATACATGCAGATATATATTTAAACTCAGGCTATGTATTTATACTACGATCGCCATTGTAAAAGCATTGCACGCATTATGTGACTCACTGTTTGTTATTTTCCAATAACAACAGAGTCGCAGGTCATTCATTATAGCCAAAACAGGTGCGTTATTCTCACCTACAATGGCTTCCGTGACTTGCGTTATTAAATTGGGCGTATTTGAACTTATTCTGGGATTCCCACAATCAGCTGCTTCTTTGCGACTATAAGGGGAGACAATACACAGTTTATAAATCCACATAATTCAGTGTTCGAGTTTTACATTTTTAATTGTTTTATTCCATGAATAATTGTTATTTATTCAAATAATTCACATCGAAATAATAGAACTTCTTCCTGTGACTCAGTCGCCGACATATACTCGGCAGTTTTTGTTTGGGTTCAAGTTGGTTTGCAGGTGTGGCGAGATCATTTTCACTGGGTGTGTTTTAGCATCATTCTGTATATCTTGTCTCATTTAAGTGTGTAAATATAAGTTAAAGTATGAATCTACGTAGTCCAAAATTGACTATACATTGAAATGTATCTTTAGTATCCCGTAGATTTTCGACTAGAATCTACGATGTTCATGCGATTTGACACTAGAAAAAAAAATCAACAAATTCTTTTTGAACTCCTTCGGGGTTCATAGAATTTGTTGATTTTTCTCTTGTGTCAAATCGCATGAACATCGTGAATATTGGGCTGACTTTTTGTAAGTATCGTATCCCAAACCTCCCCGATCGATGCAGTCCAGGGTCCGCGCTGGACCGAAATTTACTTTTGCCAAATAATTTGCCAAATGAAAATATTTTTTGCCAAATTCTATTAGAAGTTGCCAAATGTTATCCCTGATAGTATCATTTTTTTGCAACATTGATTTAGTTTTTTTTCGACGCTCGTTTGAATGACATTTGATACCGATAGGAAAGCAGTTAGTTAATTATATTCGCATCTATATTGTGGTTTATCATTTAATAATAGATCAATCACCGAACAATAAAATGTTAGAAGGGTTGCTTCATCAGAAGGGAACATCACAAGATGATTAGCTGTGTAAACCTACCATCACATTAAATATTGATAATCCCTCCACCCATCGATAATAATGTTACCAGATAAACTGCATATTAATGGAGGTGTTAAGGTTTCCGAAAGCATATAAAACACCACTAATATAATGTTATTGTAATAGTTTCCTAAAATGAATGGTATTGATTGATTGATTAAAGTGACTTGCCAAAATTTTTGCCAAATGAAATAATTTTTTACCAAATGTGAATTATTTCTGCCATTGGCAAAATTGGCAAGTGGCAGCGCGAACCCTGATGCAGTCCCATCCTATAACAATTTCATTTGCAATATACATCAGAGGATTTTCGCCGAAAATGGTGTTTTAAAGAATACATGTTATTCAGTAAAACTGACTTTTACTGAGTAACACACTTTAGAGTTATCGACACAGCCCTCGAAATTAGGATTTTTCATCTACGGCATTTTCTACGGCAGTAATGTACAAAGATACAAAATGTATGATTCATTTCGGCAAATTCTATGGCATTGCCGATTTCGAGGGCTGTCGACAATTGTTGACTTCAACATTGGGAGTCACCGCTGACGGGCTTAATCAAGTTAATGTAATAGTACTAATACAATGCCCAACTAAGAACATATCTTCATTTGCGACTAATATTAATAATAAAATATGATCATGTACGTAAACGTAATTTGCGCCCGCTTGTTACATGGGATTATCGGATGAATTGTTATCTTTATAGAAGGATTTGATAAACCCTAAGGGTGGATACACACGTGCATGTAATCTCTGTAATTATCGTGTATTTGGCGTTTTACATGGATCATACAGACGATGTAATAGGTGTCCACTGACAACCCAATCATTGCCTACGTGTTGAACGCACTGAGTTCTAGTTCCAATTAAGTCGGAATGTAGATAAGCCGTTATCTTGGACCGAGTCGACAGGCCACTTAAAATAATTGATCGTGGGATAACACATATGGTAGACTTTCTATTTAAATAATTACCAGTCGTCTCTATTGGACTGGTGGATCACGATTTCCCCGACGCATGCAGGGGCTATATATGACCCCGAAAGCAACCAGGCGGGGGTGG
Organism: Siphonodentalium dalli; assembly: GCA_032622095.1. Classification (NCBI taxonomy): domain Eukaryota; kingdom Metazoa; phylum Mollusca; class Scaphopoda; order Gadilida; family Siphonodentaliidae; genus Siphonodentalium; species Siphonodentalium dalli. The sequence goes on from CP136066.1 coordinate 43,226,362, forward strand.
CTAACCCTATTTAAGTAAAACATATCATATTGTACCTTCTTGCCCAGATTATTCCGACCGATACATTCAACTAAGTCCCTTAGCGATTTGAAGCTTTCGAGACCCCACCCAAACAAGCATCATGGTTGAAAATGTTTTACATCAAGCCTGTATATACCATACGTATGGATTCTGGTGGTCGTGCATTAATAAAATGCCAGTTATCACACAGACTTGACTAATTTCGGCATCCGTGAGAGAAGACATGTTTTGGACTGGCCTTAAATGAACTGAAAGAAGACAATTTGACTTCGCTTAGCACTGCTCACTTGTCTGGCCTGTTAACAATGAACCGCTCGCACGCAGGTGATTATTGTTGTCAATTATTGGTGTGGCCATGTAAAATACATGTATTTTACATACATAAATTACATGCATGTGTGCATCCACCCTAATTATAATGGGACACAAGAAAATGATATATACAATGTATGTAAATAATCACATATAACGTAAATGTGGATATTTAGCCTGCCATGTAATACGAGTCTCAGCTGTCTGGCCATCGACGCAGTCCTGTCTGGAATTTTGCGCGCCGGTGTAGGTAGTGACGTCATGATGTACGTCTTGATGTCATGACGCCTTTACTGGTTTCCCAAGAAGCAATCTTAAAATGACTCTGCGATCTTTCAATCGGAATTTAAAGTTTCCGTTTTTCGGCCTTGAACTTTAAGAATATTTCATCAATTGTTTAGGCAGAAATACCGTTAGAAAATTGAAGATAATATGTAAACGGACAGCAAGGTCGCTAGATTCCTCTTTCGGGGTAAATATTTTTTATAATTTTATGAAATATGTAAACAAAACTTTTTCATGCAATTTAACTTTTTGTTAACCAGAGCTTTTGTTCAATTTACATTCACTTTTTGAAAATATATTTGGCTTTAGGAGCTGATGTTCCTACATATGATGAAGTATAGCTAACAGTTGCTAGATCAAAGTTTTTTATTTTTGCCCTGGAGCATTTTGCCCAATTACACATTTCGAGGTGGCATGATTAATCTACTAGTATACAAAATGGCGACCGTTGCCAACAATATAATTTTGGACTCCGCTGACCCTGGCTGACCCTTCAGTTATGAATAAATTATCCTATTTTAGGTGCTTTCAATTTATTTTTAGATTGGGCCGAAAAAGTCGATTAGTATATATCTCATATTCGCATACGTATACCCTGGTCGCTTCGCTTCCGCGGCTTCGCCGCGGGAGAGCGGGCGCTATAATATCAATTAGAATACTGTATGAACTTGAATTTGTTTGGTGAAAAGAATACACTGGAAATATTTTACATACTTCCCCTGGACCCACAAATATCTGTGTTGGGTGACAAGCACAACCATGACACAATTAGTTGATTTTACATGAGGTCAAGACAGACAAAAATCACAGTTACTGGACATAAAGTCCCAAAAATAAGGTTTTAATCGAGTTTAGAAATCGGTATCCTTCTACTTCGTTATAAGGATACCGATTTCTAAACTCGATTAAAACCTTATTTTTGGGACTTTATGTCCAGTAACTGTGCAAAAATAGAACAATCTAGTTGTGTCATTCCGGACAGGCCACTGGACCTGGACGTATATTTACTCGACGATTACATGTACCTAATTTGGATTTAATTCTTCTACTAGCTTACAGGTTGGTTTGGTTTTTTTTAAATCTCGGCGTCTTTCGCCCACAATCGCAAAACATTGAAAACCGAGAATGACAAAATTCGCGCTGTACCTAAAAATATTAATAAACTGGTCACGGAGAACGGGGACCAAAATAGAGCGACAAACACGCCCGTAGGCCCTCGCAAATTAAATGATATTTTGTAAAAATCGATCCCAATAGTATAAGTGATCCAGATTCCCATAAATATTAAATTGAATAAGATCTGGACAGCCTTTATATTGCTCATTCAAATTTCGAAACCACTGTTGCAGTGTCCTTGAAGGTGTCAAACTAACAGGCCCCATATGAAAACGGCCCCATGCGAAGTCGGCCCCATTAATTAGAAGGGATTAAATCGGCTTAATTTTATTGACATAGTGTTTATGTTGGCTAATTTTGAGGTCCCCAACTTAATTTGATTGATTTAGTATAGTGTTTGTGCAGGCCAATTGTGAAGTCCACAATGTTTTCTTAGTTGTCATAACAAAATGAACTACACTTTTGGGCAGTCACGGACTGCGGCTCAGTTATAATAACAATGATAGTTGTCGACAGACAATTAAAGAAAGCGCGAAGTACATGTACTGTTGATTGCTGCTTTATAGCGAACGAAGCCATTAGCTCATTATTCTCACTCGGATTTATAGACGTAGCCTACTAATATAAGGTTAGCCCAGCTGTCCGATTTTTATACATTCCTTAATAATTCGGCACAATGCCTGTTGACTGCGTTTTCTCATAGGCCTACATATGATTTGATAAGTCAGCTACTACGATGGATCGCAGAGATTGAAATTGTTAATTGAATTTATTATTATATTGTCATTATTATTATTATTATCAGTTTCATAATTCATATCATAAAATAACTAAAGAATGATTATAATCAATGGTTTTGTTATATTTGGGTGACAACTTATCTGGGACCGACTTCGCATGGGGCCGTCTTCGTTTGGGGCCGACTTCGTTTGGGGCCGACTTCTCATGTATTCCTTGCATCTTTTGAACCATATTCGTATATCCTAATTTCCATGCATCACAATACTTTTCCTAAAACTAAACTGTTTTAATATAATTTCCTGAATATTACTTGGTTAAAACTGGACAAGAAGCCAACAGTTATTTATTATATTTGCAGTTCAACTTTACTGATGATATGAAGCACCGATGACAGCATACACATGTAGTGTTTAACGTACCAAGGGTCAAGCAAATTTGAAATTATTGTTGTTGTTGTGTTGGACATCCCTCCTTTATTAATGAGGAGCACCCCACGTGTGGGTTAAAATAAATATAAAACCTAGTCTTAGTTGTGAGACAATAAAATGTGAGGTTAAACTGTAATGGTTAAAAGGTAATGGTTAAGAATAAGATTGCATTACTTATGTACACTTGGTTTGTTTGTTTGTTTTTTATTTTCTGTGCGATGTTTATGTACATGTGATTTTGAGCTTCAATTAGCTCTCAGTAGCTCATACAGCTCTATTATTACAGCACCAGGACCTTGAAATTGAATAAACGATAGAGAGATCACAGAACACAACAACAATGTCAACATTAACAGTCAACAACAATTCAATTTAAAATTAAAAAAAAATCTCCAATTTAGTCAGATAATGTTTGTTTGTTTTATTCTGTAGTCACTCTTCACTGACTAAATTGTCACTGGTGAAAAGTATTCTCTGGTGTTTAAGTTTAATCACATGTGCTGTTCACGGAGCTGCGACAGACATTTCCAAATCACGAAAAATGAAAATCAAATGGTCAATCCCGTTTTCCGAAACTACCCTGCTCGCCCCTATTAATAGTAATACATGATCGGTTAGATAAACTCATTTAGATTAGAAAGAATATATATATTTAACTTTATTTCTTTAAAAGTTTATACTAACTATACTTACTTTGATAGAAAATACTTCTGATCTTTTTAAAAATGGCTGCTAAATGCACTAGAAATGAAGCGGAAACAAGAGACCTTTGATTGGACGACTCACAAATCGTCACCGGAAGGACCGCTTTGATTGGTTAAAAATGTTAGTACTCCGAAGAGTCGAGCGTTTTCATTGGCTATCTATACACTCGTGTAATATAGTTTGTTTGTGCGAAGCGACCCGCGATTCGCCAATGGAATATATTTGTGTATGTGTGTGTGGGTTCAGAATACAAACCGAGTTATGGGGACCGTTCCTAAAATTGAAATACACAATCAGAACGTAGGTTTGATACCATTGCAAGGACATCATTGTGAGGACATTGGAATGTCCTCATAAACCAAATTGTACCCTCAACGTTGGTGTGTAAACATGTGTATGTCCTCCCAACGCAACGTAAACGAACCCACATACACACACACACACACACACAAAAATTCCCGCTCGCCCGCACCTATATTTTTCAGCTCCGTTAGGGGAAACAAAGGTATTTTATTTTTAGGCCTAAGCTGCTACGGACGACAGAAAACAGACGTAAAAATCGCACGCTCGTGGCCGGTGTGGATTGACCCTTACTTGAACTTGTCTTCGGTTGACCATTGTGTTTCACTTTTTCATACACCCATCATAAATGATAGAGCATCTTTAAAGGTACTCAATCAGATCAGACGCTCCTAAATTACTATTTATTTGGCTTCGGGGGTATAAATATTTGATTCCGAGTCAAGGAACCCCCTCATAAAAGCTCAGAGTGAACAGATATAGATTTATGAAATTTGTTAATTTCTCGAGATGTGGCCCGGCCAGAAAACATGTGGTCAAACAGACAAATTGCTCTAAAATCAAGTGGTTATTACAGTTACTACCACTTGATTTTAGAGTTATCCATCTTCATCCGCAATCTGATTAGATTGAGTACCTTTAGATATAAATGTAAATTACTAAATAACTTGTAAAAATTAACAATTGGGTCCATCTTCAATTTGGAATGGAAGTGAAGTACACGCTAACAGTCAAACTATTATAACATGAAGTTTTAACTTCATTGTAAACTTCATTGTAATGTGCACAGCATACATCATCCAGAGGTGGTACAGTACATGTGGATCCTCTTATGGAATCAAAGTGCTGTCAAAATCTTTGAACTTTCCATATGCTGTATGAATATACATGTACATGTACTAGTAGTTTTTATGTTGAGTCCAGCGTTCATCTGTCCTATTACTTTGACTGTTCAGTATCATAGGTTGAGGTGTTCCAACTTGATGCAATTGCGTAAGTACTGCTACATGCAGACCTACCTCTTGGCTTTCGGGTAAATGTGACGTATCAGATTCTTGCCAACTGCATGCAGTAATAAATATTAATATTCATTGACAATGTGTTTTAATATGCAATTTTGATGACTACTTCAAGGCTAGAACTTGATATAATTTTTTTGTATTGTTGACATCTGTTGTCCACTGCCGGGAATCTGTATATGGTTTCACTGCAGGATCCTGACATATGTAGTAGCACACATGATGTTGGGCCCTACCGATACGTTAGTGACATATCACTGCCAAATACGCTCAGTTAATGCACAGTACCAGTGGAACTGAATTTACATACATGTACCGTACAACATAACATTATCACAATATTCTTCCTCTGCCGTTGCAGCAATTTGCGTAATGTCAAACCTCGATGCTGGGAGCCAAAAGTCTCTGGCATGAAGACAATATAATTTTAAAACAGTATACATATACTCTTCCAGACACTCTTATTTCTTTGTTGTGGTGATGCGAAGGATCATCGCTTTAAAGTTTCCAACTTCCAAGTCGATTGGCTAATTAATACTAATTTATACAGTACAGTTGTAGTCCTAGAGTACAGGTACTAGTACTGATCTGAAGCCCGTAGATCAAACTTCTCAGTTGCATATCAGTAATGAGTGAACCAGTGGTTTTCATTCGTGCCATAATAGCCATTGAGTACCGGTACTGGTACTGTCATATTCATTCCGTTTCCTGGTCCTCGAATTGGAAATATAAATAATTTTGACAAGACTTTTCTTTCGATATTATGCGAACATCCATATGAATAAAATCGTTGAATCTTGTATTTAATTCACAATATATCCGATTTGTATCTAGTCGATCATTTTCTGTTGTCAATCCATGTTAATTTGCGACAAAATTACCATAAAATACACGCTAACTCTTTTGCGCGCATTTCACGTTGGAAGAATATATTTAGTTTGCCGAACGAAACGAAACGAAATCTTAAAGATTAAAGGTTACAAACTGTAATTCTGTGCCCTAATATTTTTCTGTTCATTTAGGGTCTTCTATAATATAGCTCCCGACTCATTTTAAGTCACTCAACGTGTAAGCAATGTCAATGCGAAAAAGTGTCCGTGTAGACACCAGGCAACATGGCGTCCAAAATGGCCGCCGTTTTTTTCCAGTCGAGTCCCTAAGTCAATTCGATGCATATTATAGTGAAAACATCTTGTCTTGTGTATACAAATGTATATCCTTGTGTGAAGCTAAGATGTATTGCCACATTTTAAGGCAAAATTGCCGCCAAAATGGCTGCCGGAAATTTTGATGTTTTTACACTAATATCTTGTAGATTAGTTTCTGCTCTATGGAATTGGTTCAGAATAAGGACTTTATTTTGTATTGTTCAAGTTAATGATCATCGAGCAATGAAACATGCCATTCATTTGGGTCCCAGCCCCTTCAGAGCCCTTGAAAATTCGATTTTACAGAACGCGGAAAGAAATTTGTCATTTTGTCTCAAAATGGCGGCCAATATATGGAAACGGTGAATTTTTCCCTAGCATGCCATTTAATCGCTTACGAGCTGTGGCTGATGAATAACCTTATGTCTTATATACATGATGCTAACAATTCTGATGCACCTTAGTTAATTGTTATTAGTGTAACTACTGACATTACAAGAACAAATCTGATTTTTCTATCACAAGCTTGACATCGAAATCGTCAAACATAACAACCAGGACGTGAATATGTGGTCACAGGTGAGGTGCGGTAGAGGGGTAATGTCACAAGAGCTATACTCGACCTTCACCACATAATTTGCAGTCACGTTATATTCAACTAATTAACGGGTCTTGTTCTGGTGATTTATAGAACACCAAAATGGGTGGAACATCTTGAAATATATGTCAAATTGCACATATGGGTGGAATGGAGTCGATTTGAGAATATAGATGCGCGCCCTACGAATATACCATTTATTAAGGTCAAGGGCGACATTACCCTGCTACCGTGAGGTGCATAGGTGTAGAGGGAGTTACTCTATAGGCCTATGATAACACCATGATCATAATTAACAATTCCTTGTTTTTATGATCACATAGTAACTCCCTGTATACATATTCACTTCATATTTGTCCGCATACAAATGTTAGTATTTAATATATGTAAGATAGAATAGTCCATTTTATTCCCTAATCACAACTTGTAAGCGATTACATAGCATGATGTGGCAATATTTGCCTTTTTTTCTTCAAATATTTGTTGCCATTTTTGCAGCCAGTTTGGGACAAAGTGACATTTTGATTGAATTGAGTTAAAATATTTATAGGTAATGGTATGCCTCAGTTACGTTGCACAGTTCATTTCTTGTTGAACAATGAATAGAATCACAATGGTGATTTTTGGTGAAATTTTATACCACGTTCTGTAAACAATTTAATATTTGAGGGACCGGAAGGGCTGGGACCACAAGAATGTCATATTTGATTGCTTCAATGATCAGTTAACATGAAAAATAATAATAATAATAATAATAATAATAGTCGCAACTATGAACCAGTCACATACATAATTAACTTATCTAGAAGATATCGGTGGGAGAAAACATAAAATTTTCCACTTCCAGCTGCCATTTTGGCGGCCATTTTGGAAGGAGCAATTTTGCCCTAAAATGTGGTATTGTAACTTCACAAAAAATATATACATTTGTATACATATGACAACATGTTCTCACTTTAATTTGCATCAAACTGGCTAAGTGACTCGTAAGAAAAACGGTGGATCTACACCTGGTATTAATTAATTAATTAATGTAATGGTAATCCAAACTATACATGTGAAATATGTTGTTGTAATTTAAGGTTTGAGTACCAAGGCTTGGTCGAAAATACATATTAAAGTTCGCTCCTGTTGGTAACTTTTTTCCCATAATGGACAGTAAAACACCCCGGTATATCATGAGATGGATAAACACCTGGGTATACCATGAGATGGAGAAACACCTGGGTAAATCCCTACCAAATGGATAAGACACCCGGGTAAATCTCGATATTGGTTTTATATACCTGGATTAACCCCGGTATAATGACTTTTTAATTGGGGTTTACCTGGGTAGAATATTATTTTACCCTGGTGAACCGGGGTTTACCATGGATTAAACCGGATAAACCCCCAGTTTTACCCGGGTAAATTTGTATATGGGTACTCGCCAGCTTGGGTGATACTGTGAAGCGCTTAGGGTCTACTTGTAAAGGATATAAGCGCTAGATAAGCATCATTATTACCCCCATTTAGTTCTATAAAATAGAAATGCTACATGGTAGTACTTCACTTCCCTAACTATAGCTCAGTTGATCACTATCTCCCAAATGTGCACAACGCCGACAAGGATCACCCAATGATGTACAAAGACACCAATCATTTTCCAAAAGTACAAAATGGCACATAAGAACTTCTACATTCGATGATCTATCACGCGATCTCTCAATAATTGACAACAAATAAAAATGGTGGTGTGATAAACTAGTGTCAATTCACTGTGTATTGACCTCGTAGCAAATTTGTGGGTTTCCCATCAACAAATTGGAGAAGCTCTATCGCCTGACAACAATATTTACACAACAAGAACAACAGCACCAACAGCAAGAACAAACACTTATACGAAACAATTTTTTAAGAAACATTGCAGCATTTCAAAAAGCACACAATAGAAATTAAATGCCCATAGCCATAGTTTCTCTTGAAAGTGTTTTTAAGATATATTTTCTAAAAAAAATAAAATATTTACTGATCTCTCTTAAAGGGGTACTGTACACTAAGATAGGCGATTTTTTTATTTACTCCCATTGAAATAACTTTCAAGTTAGATTGTGTTCGTGTTATATGAGTTTCGTATAAACCTAATTTAGCGAAGAAAATATTGATCTTGGAAACAAATATATTACGATTTCAAACTACGCGCCATGTTTTTTACCTTCACCGGAGAAGACGCAGGTCGCAGGAAGAACCGGAAGTTCATTGCTCACAGCTTCGATTGATGCATTCAATCTCTTCCATCGAACAATCTCACTCCCTATAAAATACTTGACGCTTTATGACTCTTGTTTCTTTCTCCTTTTTTCCCGAATCGGTTATAACGGGCCTTCTTTTGCAGGTAACATGTTTTGTTTGCAACTCAATAATGTTCGCGAATGGCCGTCGATAAAAGACACGCAACATATGCGATTTCAAGAACGGTAACCCATAATGGCATAATTCTCCATTTTATGACTCCAGCCATAAATGAATTTATATTAAATAATTCAATTTTACTTTTACGATAGCCTGTTAACCGGAACGTTTTCAGTAGACATCGTCGACTCAAATTAGTTATTTTATAATATAATATTCATATTAGATCGCTATTGTCACTGGGAATTTATTGAAATTGGGGTACAGTACCCCTTTAAATACACTAAAAATTTGTTCTGTTCAACGACATGCCACCTAATTCCAACTCACAGAATATCTCCCTTTTCAACACTAACACCACATACTAGTGTAGCTATATATTGACTCAAGCCCATTGTTTGACAATAAAGGTATTTGCGAAATGTGTTTCTGAAATATTCTGAAGGCATTGTTGTTTATATTGCAAGTGATTTTCAGTGAATGGTAAGTGGGCCAGCTGGGCAGCGTGGACTCCTTGCAACGCAAAATGTGGACGTGGAAAAAGGTACCGCAGAAGGTTGTGTTCTAACCCCGCCCCACGCTACGGCGGCAGATCATGTCCAGGCATAGCACTGGTGTCTCAGGCGTGTAAAACTAAACCATGTCCAGGTAATATATTAGAATGATAAGAAATATTCTGCATCATTATGTATTCTGAAATAGGCATTAGAAAGCACTGATAGCCAAGGCAATGATTTGAAAAGCTAAATCGCCCATGTGAAAAGCCAAAATATGTATAACAAGGGAGAGTAATGTTAATGGACACACCCTTTGCGGAATTTAGCACACTTCAACTAAAACACTCATTCATGGTTTTCGAGACAAAATCACTATTTCCTACCAAAATGAATTCACACCAGTGAGTTGTGCCACATTGTTCTTATTTTCATAAGGATTAAACTCAAGTTAAATTTTAATTAAGTTTTCAGAAATAGTTTTCTCGTCAAAGACAAGTCACATACATGTAATTCTTATTCCCAAATGTTTCCCTTTTAATTTAAAACTAACACAATTAAGAGAACATACAGATATATATAAATTAACGCAATGTGTTGGTACAATCTTCCGTGAACTTTGTTGATTCTCTCGCGAATGATTTTCAGTGAATGGTCAGTGGGCCAACTGGGCAGCGTGGACTTCGTGCAGCGCAAAATGTGGACGTGGAAGAAGGGCCAGGAAAAGGATGTGTACTAACCCCGCCCCACGCTACGGCGGCAGAACTTGTCTCGGCAGTGCGTCGGCTTTCCAAGCGTGTAGATATAAACCATGTCCAGGTAACAACATTAATTTGTATCCTTCATCCCAAGTCACCCACATGTAATTCTGATTCACACATGTTCTCCCTTTTAATTTAGTTCAGAAAATGTCGCGTTTATTATGAAAGCAGTTCAGTCGTTTCAAATCTTGAATTTCCGTTTGTGAATAACAGATTTTTCAGATGGTGAAGACTTAGTAACTCGCCGCAATCTTCGCGTAGCTTCCCATCTCAGACATTGGATTAAGTATTGATTCATGTCCACTGTTTACAACGACACCAATTCACCAATATGATGGTAAAATCTTCCGCAGACAATGCTGATTATATCGCGGATTATTTGCAGTGAATGGTCAGTGGGCCAACTGGGCAGCGTGGACTTCGTGCAGCGCAAAATGTGGTCGTGGAAGAAGGGCCAGGAAAAGGATGTGTACTAACCCCGCCCCACGCTACGGCGGCAGAACTTGTCTCGGCAGTGCGTCGGCTTTCCAAGCGTGTAGATATAAACCATGTCCAGGTAACAACATTAATTTGTATCCTTCATCCCAAGTCACCCACATGTAATTCTGATTCACACATGTTCTCCCTTTTAATTTAGTTCAGAAAATGTCGCGTTTATTATGAAAGCAGTTCAGTCGTTTCAAATCTTGAATTTCCGTTTGTGAATAACAGATTTTTCAGATGGTGAAGACTTAGTAACTCGCCGCAATCTTCGCGTAGCTTCCCTTCTCAGACATTGGATTAAGTATTGATTCATGTCCACTGTTTATAACGACACCAATTCACCAATATGATGGTAAAATCTTCCGCAGACAATGCTGATTATATCGCGGATTATTTGCAGTGAATGGTCAGTGGGCCAACTGGGCAGCGTGGACTTCGTGCAGCGCAAAATGTGGACGTGGAAGAAGGGCCAGGAAAAGGATGTGTACTAACCCCGCCCCACGCTACGGCGGCAGAACATGTCTCGGCAGTGCGTCAGCTTTCCAAGCGTGTAGATATAAACCATGTCCAGGTAACAACATTAATTTGTATCCTCCATCCCAAGTCACCCACATGTAATTCTGATTCACACATGTTCTCCCTTTTAATTTAGTTCAGAAAGTGTCGCGTTTATTATGAAAGCAGTTCAGTCGTTTCAAATCTTGAATTTCCGTTTGTGAATAACAGATTTTTCAGATGGTGAAGACTTAGTAACTCGCCGCAATCTTCGCGTAGCTTCCCTTCTCAGACATTGGATTAAGTATTGATTCATGTCCACTGTTTATAACGACACCAATTCACCAATATGATGGTAAAATCTTTCGCAGACAATGCTGATTATATCGCGGATTATTTGCAGTGAATGGTCAGTGGGCCAACTGGGCAGCGTGGACTTCGTGCAGCGCAAAATGTGGACGTGGAAGAAGGGCCAGGAAAAGGATGTGTACTAACCCCGCCCCACGCTACGGCGGCAGAACATGTCTCGGCAGTGCGTCGGCTTTCCAAGCGTGTAGATATAAACCATGTCCAGGTAACAACATTAATTTGTATCCTTCATCCCAAGTCACCCACATGTAATTCTGATTCACACATGTTCTCCCTTTTAATTTAGTTCAGAAAGTGTCGCGTTTATTATGAAAGCAGTTCAGTCGTTTCAAATCTTGAATTTCCGTTTGTGAATAACAGATTTTTCAGATGGTGAAGACTTAGTAACTCGCCGCAATCTTCGCGTAGCTTCCCTTCTCAGACATTGGATTAAGTATTGATTCATGTCCACTGTTTATAACGACACCAATTCACCAATATGATGGTAAAATCTTCCGCAGACAATGCTGATTATATCGCGGATTATTTGCAGTGAATGGTCAGTGGGCCAACTGGGCAGCGTGGACTTCGTGCAGCGCAAAATGTGGAAGCGGAAAAGGGTCCCGGAGAAGGCTGTGTTCTAACCCGCCCCCACGTTACGGTGGCAGAACATGTTCAGGCACAGCGTGGGAGTCTCGGACGTGTAACTCAAAGAAATGTCCAGGTAATATGCAAGTATTTCAATCAATCACTATCCTTTATATACGGTGGCAGAACTTGTCCAGGCAGTGCGTCAGCTTTTCAGGCGTGTACATCTAAACACCAGGTGCAGATAACTTCAGTGCATACATTACATTATACAAAAATAGTGAAATACTCTCAAAATTCCAATAGTCTCCCAATAATTATTGCTTTTCCTCCTATGTTCATGGCTTCTTATTCTGTTTCAACCCATATTAAGCCAAATCCAAAAGAGAAATCTACCCCAGATTGCTCGGTGGTAAATGTTGAAATTCTTCATAATATTCAATTCTTTTGACATGTTAGGTAATATTGGTCAATTCTGGACTCTTTGTACACGCCTTTAGCTAGTGTTTAATTTGATGTCGTAAACACTGAATGTGTAAACACTGTGTGAAATTAGCCATGCGGCGGAAAAGCTATTTCGCTATTTGGCGGGATTTACTAGAATCGCGCTGGCTGAAGGAATTCCACTTGTTTTGGGGATTCCATGCGACAATCGCCTGATTGGTTAAATCGATTTACTGATTATATTGCGATTGGTTGGCAATTACGTAATTCCCGCTCGTGGTAATGGAGACCCTACCCAATTTAGTCAGACTCAGTACCTGGTGCGTTGAGTGTGGTTTTAATCAGAACTGCTATATCACATGACGCAAATCTACGATATACTTTTTGGACCAGTAGCCAGAACTGTGTGTTCCACGTGGTTCTATACTGATCTGCCATATTGGCATTATTGATTTGCTCCAATGTGGTACAAAGTCATTAATCTTGCTAAGACCTCCAGGTGACATTCATGCCTTTATATGTCACAATGGTACAACGCTAGCTGACGATAAAACCGTGGGCATGTGTCAGATGCCATATATTAAGCTACTGAGTTCCCTACGACTACTATTTGTGCTTGAGTTTATAGCGTTTAGTTCAGAAATAAGCGACCATGGCGTACCATACACAATTACTGCTGGCGTTACAATAGGCGAGCGTCTGTGAATTTGTCACTCTCACAGTTTGTTTGTCATAACATCACCCAGGTTTAAGAAATTGTGATACCTAGGTTGGGGGTAATTGTGATAGAGTTATCCAGGTTGTGAGTAATTGTGAATGTGATAAAGTTATCCATGTTCGACAAATCCACAATGTAGATGTGATTTAATTGGTACTCAGGCAAGCATAATATACAATCATGTTTAACATGCGTTCGTCCTCATTGACCATACACTTATAAATATTAATGACGTAGATGTTTATTTTCGATAAAAACAACTGATATAACATGTTATATATCAGCTTTGATTAACCTGGGTAACTTTATCACAGTTATCCAACACTGGGATAACATTATCACAGATAAAGTGACCAGCGCTGCCTGTGCCAATGCAAAACGGGAGCTCGCTACGAATCAATCGTATATATATATATTTCCAACAAATATTGCCCTCAGTTAAATAAGTAGTTAAAAAAAACTTCTCTTTAATAAAAAAAACAATTATTCGGCACATGTGAGGTGCTGTGAATTTTTAAATTTTTTTTTTAATACTGTTCTAATTTCTGAATGTCTCCGTTAGTTTGTCAATGTAATAATTATTTCAGTATGAAGTATATTTAGTAGTGGGTAATTGTCTCCGGTTATCCCCTTTAAGGTTAAATCACGATGCTCATTATGAAATATAATCCGAACATCGTGTGGCACCTGTTACTCAGATTGTATACCAATCGCTTTCTAATCGTGAACCCCGATTATATATTGTTTGATATAAAATCATAGGCGTATTGCCTACTCTATAGAGTTTTTAGTCTCGACAATGACATGTATTTCTGTTGGTTTTTATGCAAACTACCAGCTGTTTTGTGCAATAGCATGTGCACTGGTCTAATAACGGTCAAGTGAGTTTCCATTAGAACAAATGATTAGTTAATTCACCTTTTAAAACGGATAAATGCATTTTATTTCAGTTGGGCAACCACCACCACCAACACCAGGTATGTCTAATCTGGTAATAACACTTATTACTTCTGATATCATCTGCACTTGTTTAAGCATGAATATGTTAGTTCGGCGGGCTATCGTAACATTATAACATGGATATATAGGGGTGATATATAGGTAAGCCGAATGTGCCACAATTTGTTAGCAGTTTTGCACTAGGTACAACTTAAGAAATCACACAAATTTTGTTAAACCATTGTTAGCAAGCCGAACATGAAAAAAAAGAATAAATTTGTATTTACGTTGATTACCAATAATCGTCCAGTGACGCGATTCCGCCGGCCGAAGCTTGTGTTTATACTAACTTTGTAAACATTATATGTAAGGGCGCAGCCAGTATTATGTTTTCCGCAGCGAATGATCACTCTAAAATGCAGAGACCGTTGATTATGATTGTGGTTATGATCCTGGTGGTACTAGAGCGGTCGTATTGCTTAGCTCGCGACAACCAAAACTAAAATAACGTTTAAACGCTTGATAGCGACAATCTCTATCAGCCGAGGGAAATGTTGTTTCCGGCATCACAACGCGGAGTGATACTTTAAGAAATTGGGCGACATGCTCCAACGGACGCCATTTCCTAAAAGCGTCCATAGTTACCATATCGTGAAAATAAATTTTCCATTGACCGCCCTCACGTATTTACTGGGCTTAGCACGATAATGTAGCTGTACTAATTGGCCAGTTATATATATATAATGTCCTATTTCGAAAGTCAATATCTGACCAACAAAACCTCCTAATTCTGTGATCTGATTATATTCTGGTACAGTACACATACCAATGGATGTTTCAGTGTGTCAAATCTCATAAGGTTATATTTGATATAATTCATTTCCAGTCGCTGGAGGGTGGACTACCTGGACTATCGACTATAGTCGAGTTCCGGTAGGTCAGTCAGGGAATGGCGGATGTACAGTCAAATGTAGTGGCGGATTGATATACTATAAGAGAATATGTACTAATCCTGCTCCGAAATTTGGTGGTAAATGCAATGGCAGCAGTGAGATGACCAAAGCGTGCAACTCACAAGACTGTAAAGTTCCAGGTATGTATTTCATGACGGGATAGCAACGTAGAGACGGCGTGCCGAAGTCCAACCAAGCCCTCGTTTCCACTGAAAGTGTGCATTAGTCATTAGACATTTCAAATTTGATACCAGAGACTTTCTAGATGTCAGGTTGCGAACAGGGAAATAACTGAATAAACATAATGTCTTTGTTTGATATCGCTTGCTATATAAGGATTAACTGTCATGTTGACTGTTTTTATGGAGATGTAACCGTGAGGTAAGTGGACATAACTTGTGTAAAACCCGAAGGGTTTTACATACAAGTTATGACCACTTACCTCACGGTTACATCTCCATAAAAATAGTCCACATGACAGTTAATCCTTATATTTATATACATTTAGCGAAAAAGCCACTTTTGTAAATGTATTTAAATCGAAAAGTGTATCGTGACAAGATCAGCCCAAAATACCCAAATAGCACCCTTGGCAAAAGTTAATAGGAACAATTTCTCTTCATATTGAAACCCGATGATGTATTAAGTCAATCCTGCGCGAGTCCAAATGCGCCCAAAACATTACGCGTTCGTCTTTCCAAACCCAATGACGTATCGATGGTGTTATGAGCTTGGTGTTATGAGGCGTTGCGCATTCACCGAGAAATAACTGCAACTAGCCACGTGGGCGCCGACCAATCAAAATGCTGGATTTAGTGATGACAACACTTAGTGTGTAAATATATAGAGCATACTTGCAGTTTTTATTTGAATACCGAAATATCTCATGAAGGTCTGAAAAGAAATATAAAATTTCGATATTTCTTTCAACGAATGAGATGTTTCAGGTATTCAAACAAAAAAACTAGGTACTATTTTTATCTATATGCGACTTATTTAGGCACACAGTTGCTAAGTTAAGTCTTAATTTTTTAGGTTGTAATGTTTTATTATGTCTTTGCTGTTTATCACAGAACAAAAGTACATAGTAAACATTAGTAAACATAATATATATTAATAACTTAATGAATTAGTTGGTTTTATATACATACATATTTACACGCTAAGTCCACCTATGCGTGTATAGACATGATATAAACAATGCATAATGTCATGCTATGCTATTGATATATATGCCGTATACTCTGTCCAATGTCTTAAGTTGCGACGGGCAGAAAGCATTAAATGATTTTCAATTTGGACTTATAATATAATTTCGGTGATAATCTAATTATATTTCTCATCGTGTATAGACGCACATGTTAAATACCAAGTTAAAACTATGTAACTGTGTGCATACGGTGTAATACAATGTGTCGAATGTAATCTATAAATGCAAGATTATCGATTCTGATATCAGCTTTCCTGGAAGAACTTATATCAGAAGCACATAAGCTCATTCATGATATATGTCTCCGATAGTTCACGACAGTCTCAGGTGTCACACAGTGCCTGTTTAATAAATATACATACCCTCTTCATAATTTCTAGATTATCAATAGACAGAAGATCAATAAATTTATCAAGGTTGGGAAGCTCCCAATAATACGATGGTATGAATTTCTCTCTGATAACCTGGAATTTTGTGCATACGATAATAAAATGATATTCATCACCGAGACCCTCCCAACATGCGGAGCAGAGTCTCTGTTCTCGTGACACGGCTTTCCATCTACCACTCTCAATGGCCAAACGATGGTTTGTTGTTCTAATCTTTGTCATGTATTCTGCCAGATATGTAGGCACTTTTAGCAAATAGCCACTCATTTTAAGGTCGGACTTTATTTCTTTGTAAAGGATACCCTTTGACGAAGAAAGAATATTTTGGCGCCATTCTAATTCAAATTGACTTGTCATGTCCATTTTAAATTGTCTGATGGTCCCCTTAGACAAGGGTGAGTTAGCCGAGCATGAACTTTTGGCATTTACCTCTTCGAAAATCACCTGTATAAATTCAAACCTTTTCAAATAAGTACCGGGAGACTCAGATAACACTCGCGACAATTTATATAGTTTCTTCACTAGATTTGAACCATATTCAGAAACGGTTCTTGACCAAAATGCCAGTGCACGGCATTTGATCTCAATTCCAAGTGGGTGTCGTCCTGTTTCTCCGTATACCATGTGATTCGGTGTACTGGACTTCATACCAAGTAGAATTTTGCTAACTTTTAAGTGGACGAATTCGATGTCCTTGGTGGGCTCATAACACCATACCTCACTACCATATAGCAATATGGGGGCTATTTTGTAATCAAAGAGAGTTAACATCATATCTAAAGGGAGATTTAGTGATCTCACCTTATTAAATAAAGCATACATTGCTTTCAGTGCAATGTTCTTGTTTTCTTTAATACAGAAACGACCATTGTAGAAAAAATTAACGCCTAAATATGTGAATTCCTTCGTGATTTCTAGTGTATGTTCTTTAAATATAAATATCGGAAGATTTTTTTGCATTTTGTTTGCAAAAAATTACAACTTTTGTTTTCTTTGTATTAACGTCGAGTTTCCATGCATCTGAATAGTCAGCAAATGCTTGGAGTGCACGATGCATACTACTTTCGTTATCAGCCATCAATACAGTGTCATCAGCATATAACATGATAATAATTTAACATATATTCCAATATTCTCTTGAAAAAGGTCACTCAAGTATGTCAAACCGTCTATAGCACAGTCAGATAAAAAGTCGCTAATATCATCAATATAGAGGGAAAATAGGAGAGGGGACATAAGTTCACCTTGAAATAAACCTACGTTGCTCGAAAAGAAATCTGACAAACCCTCGTTGCTTTTTACACATGACTTTATCTTGCCATACATACTTCTGACGACATTAAACAGTTTACCATTGATATTTCGTTCCAATAATTTAACCCAGAGTCCATCTCTCCAGACACTATCAAAAGCCTTTCGGAAATCAATGAAAGTACAGTAAAGTTTTTTCCCACTAGATAAATACATATCGATGATAGTCTGTAGGACATATATGTTATCAATAGTAGAGTGTTTACGCAGGCAACCCGTTTGATACTCGTTGATTAAATGCTCTTCATCGGAAAAGTTAGTTAATCTTTTGTTCATGATAGAAGTGAACATCTTAGCTATACAGCTTAACAATGTTATCCCACGATACGAATCTGGGTTATCACGATCTCCTGATTTTTTGTAAATAGGTTTAATCATCCCTATAGCCCAGTCATCTGGGAAGCACCCAGTATTTAGGATAAAGTTAAATAGTTTGCAATATAAGGGTGTCATGATGTCAATTGATGCTTTCAAATATTCATTGGGTATGAGATCAATTCCTGGAGATTTATTTGCTTTCAAATTCGCAGTAGCCACTCTAATTTCTTCTTCAGTTATCGGATCATTTAAGGGGCCCGAAAATCGTTCGTCATAGATTTCATCGATTTTGTTCCCAAGTTTGTCGATTAGGTCGTCAGGTAAGCTGAGGCCCTTAAAATGACCATATAATGTGTCTAACGGAATTTTACATTCTTGTTTCCTAATTCGGCTAGATTTAGAATGTTTGTCTAGAGTTTTCCAAAATTCTTTGCTAGATGTTCGGCTTAATGATTTCAATTCTTCCACAATATTTTTTCGCTCACATTTAATTTTTGAATCCATCGTTTGTCTGAAAAGTTTCCCGGATTCTCTCATTTTTATTTTATTGTCGGCGCTTCTACACTTCTTGTATGCGCGCTTCGCCAAGTGAAATTGTTTTCGCATATGTTTGCAATCTTTGTCAAACCATGACTTATTTGTTTCGCGTTTTTCTTTCCAATTCTTATTGACATTAACTTTTCCAAATGTTTCAATACCAGCGCCCATTAATATATTTTCTATGCGTGTGCATACCGATTTGGATGCGTTTTCAAATTCCTTCAAAGACAGTTTTTCCAAATCTCTGTTAAGCTCGATCAATAAGGTGCGGTCAATATTATCAGCGAATGCATTCCCTTTCTCTGGGGCCCATCTCCTGGGGTATCCCACAGATTTGTCAACATTTGAGTGTGGTGCATCGTCGTTAGGTTCGTTTGGACGTAAACTAACATCGGGTATGCAGAGTTCCAAAAAAAACGAACTGTGAATATCAGAATTTAGGGGGGAAAAGTCGTTCACTCTGAAATTAGATATCATGTGAAGGACATTCTTTGACCCGAGAAAATAATCAACTACACTACAATCATTACAAGTTAATTTACCAATTCCATTGTCTTCACCATACCTACCATTTAGAATGTATATATTAGTGCTCATGCATAACGCGATCAATTTGTAACCGTAGCTAGTGGGCTTTCCCCAAGTCTTGCGAACACCTCATAGTTAAGTCACCGTTATGATCACCGCTCGCCGTAGAACAATCGAGAATGTAATCTAACAGTGACTCCGAATTCATGGATTCAAACAAGTGCCCTAGTGCATCCACGTCATATGGTCGGAAAACGTCGTCCAATGTCTTTGTCCGTGCGTTAAAATCGCCCGCTAGTATGACGGCATCTGAATCTGTTCTCACCCGACGAACTTCGTTTTCCAACTGAGTACCCCAATCATCGTTTGCGTACCTAGTACCGGACGGTGGTACATACACCGACCCAATGAGCAAACTAGTGTGTGAATTGATAATTAATCTCGCCCACACAACATTAGAGCATTCAGAGTCGACAATAGATATATCGCAATTTAGTGACGATCTAGAAGCCAAGAGAATACCACCGCACCGTTTCCCTGAACCAATCTTCTTGCCTCTCGAGACACGGATGTCAAATATGGAGTGTCTAATTCATCTTCCTTAAAGGCTTTAGTTTCTGACAAGTATAATATGTCGTATTCATCTAAAATTTGGACAAAATCTGGATATCGAAGTCGCTTTTCTAACCCACATACGTTCAGTGCTAAAATTCGTAATTTCGCGGTTGATTGACCTGACCCTGAGTGGTGTTCATCTGATTTCGGATTCAGGGGTTCATATAAATTGTTTTCGGCATTGCCGCTTTCCCCCGAGTTATTTCCCATAGGATGACACTCGGGGGAAGCGGTGATACAGAAAAGTTCGTTCATCTCAGAATGTAGATCACTGCACTCGTTTGAATCCGTATCATAATCGATATTCAAATATTCAGAAATTTTTATATCACAATCGGCAATAAAGCAATCAACAATGTCAATATCATCAATTATAAAACAATCATCAATATCTGTAACTGAACTATGCTTATTTTGTGGGGCACAAGCCGAATGTGTACTTCTATTGTTCCGACTGTACGCGGTGGTCGAATCACTCCAATTAACCATTGAATGGGCATGCCTTTCATAATCATTATAGCTCATGAATTGGTCGTAACCATCGTGCTGTTTGGTAATTAAATGGTTTCGGTATATGCTGGAATAGCTAGAGAGTTGTTTGCGACATTTTACAAAATTAGGCTGTATAGTATACATATCTTGAAATTCGTACAATCTAATGTACCACTGACCGGCGGCGACGTCAGTCGGCATATAATTGCCACGTAATTTAAAAATCGGAATTGATTCGTTAATTGAATAAACAGTGCTCTTGGGCGTTCCTCCCAGCAATGAGCCCGCTATAATTGTATCTAAATTTCGCATACAATACTCATCAAAGGGTACGCTCATTGCTTGTGAGTTAAAATTTGAATAATCAACAATTGAATGTGGGTGGACATGAACACGTCAATCATCAAATTTTAGAGCTTTTTTCTCAGGGACAATGTCTGCTTCACTCAGGCGCCGCTTCATACGATCCGACGCTGTTGTCTCCACGATACGCCTTACAAGTTTATCTTTTCCCTCATGACTCAGGTGCACCCCGGAAGTGTCCATTAAATCATTAATTGTACTTAATTAAAGAGTGCACGTGTCAGTGTTTACAAACAGGACAGAGCCGTTGAAATTGACACGCTGTGACTCAAACATAGAATTACAGATTGTTCACGTGCCGTCATAATTCGTCGCCTTTGATTGGCTTGTGGACAGTATGCACGCAATGATCACTCGATCGACAGCGCGTGTTTGTTTCAAGCCCTACAATGAACTAATGAAACCTACAGTGAAATAACAAATCGCGATTTCACTGTAGCTCTGAAGAGATAAATACGGCGATTTACGTTTCTGTAATTTTCCACTATTTGATAGGCAAGCATATATTAAAGCCAGATGGCGGTTTGCGCTCCAAAATACACATAATATTGGCTTTTGAATTTTTCTCAATATCGAAATAGGTTGATAAGAGCATTTGTCTGACTTCTGGTGAAAAGCTGAAAACGGCTGACAAATGACTGACTTTTGCAAGTATTTTTCAAAGCATATGAAGCCGGTATATCAATAGTTCATGTATTTATCGACCCATCGTATCCATTGGTCCAAATTACGTAGAAAAAATATTGGAGGTTCCAATGAGCCATGTCCGTTTAAATGAACATCTGTATTGAAAACGGATATGTTATACTTTTTGTAACCGGCACAATTGTGTCATCGTATCACGGAAACATGTAATCATTATATTGCAAGTACATCTCAGTGAACAAACTTGAATAGTGAATTAACTTGCCAATCGGTCCGATTAATTAGCTCGTTTAGAACCCTGCATTATATTTAACTGGGACAACAATTTTAACCTCCACTCTTATATTCCCAAATAATAACTAACGCGTATATATCATATATCAGATACCATACCAAATAGTCTAAAATATTATATTTGGGAGAAAAAGTCATACTGAATTACCTGAATGACATTGAATGTGAACTACAGTATCATTGTCATTTTGGGGAATATCGTATACTGTTTCGTTGAGTATTCGATTATGCAACGAACGAGGTACGTGCATCTCGATTGCAATTCAGTCCTCTAAAAATAAATGTGCAAGAAAAGTAATTTATCGACATTACCCACTATGAAGTTAAATATCCTATTTTCGGTGATTACATCTCTGAGTACGTTACATGTTGTTACTCGAGACAGCACCATGCAGGACGACCTCCTATTAACCATGTCTATAGTAAATAGCAATCTGGTTGACTCGATTACGCGACTCCTGGCATCGCGGTGACACGTTTAACCACTCTCGACCAATCAGAATGCGTGTTTCAGTGACATATATTCGACTTGAATTACAATGCTATATAGACATCTGAAAATAATGCTTCGTGAATTTGATAATATTTCGTCTACCAGTTAAACTATTCTGTGCGATGAACTCTATCCTGAACAACTCTTCACAAACAATTTCAATCCTCAGGTATGTACTTTTTTCTCATGCAGTTATAGGCAACTGGGGCGCATGGTCGCCTGTCGAGCCAGAAGGACCAGATTACCCAACAGACGGTGATAGCGGGGGACCTAAATGTAGTGCTAAATGTGGAGGTGGGGTGCAGAAATGGACCCGATCTTGTAACAATCCAGCACCATTGAATGGCGGAGCAAATTGTGTAGGAAATACAAAGAAATCAGAATCATGCAACACTAAGCACTGTCCAGGTTAGTTGACCTAGTTGTTGCAGATCAAAATACTTTATCCCAGAGGTGGTTCATATAGGTTTGTAAATAATGGGAAAGGGATATATCAGGTGGTTGTATAAAACTAACATATATTTCACAACTATGTGCACTGGCAATTCCAATAGTTTGGTCTTAATCTAATTTTGAGAATAATTCTGATGATCTGTTTTCAAATGATCACCCCGTGTATATACTGTGAATTGATCGGTAATGCAGTTGTAATAATTGGCCTAACATTTACATAACATGTGTTGTGCCGTGCGGCATGTCATTATCTGAGTGTTATTTATAATCGAAATATGATCAATATTGACCTATATTTTATATGTCCTCAATGATCACAGCTGTTTTAATGGCGTTAATGCAGAACAGTTAATAATCCAAACAGCAAAGAACAGATGTCATTTTAATAAACTATGCAAAATATTCATTGTTTGTTATGTGTTAATTGTCATATGAATAGTTAAGAGAATGGTCGTTTTACACAAAAATCAAATGACACACTTCTCAAAAAGTAACTATAACCCTACATGTGCATGGAATCTAAGTGGGCGTAATTACGTTTACCTGCGATAATATTAGGGATATATTTCAAATATCTGAACACAGATTACCACCGACTGGGTTCACAGAGGTGTGTAAAAAGAAGGAAGAGATATTCGAACTGGTTGTATAAAATCCTCAACGCCCATAGACTCAGGGGAGACTAATATTATTCATCATGACCTGGGGTGTGGGTTGGAAAAATCTCACCCGAGGGGCCAGATATTTGGGCCAAATATATGACCCCGAAGGTCATATTTTTCCATCCCACACCCCAGGTCATAATGGATAATATTAGTCTCCCCTGAGTCTATGGGCGTTGAGGTTTTTATACAACCAGTATATAACGGTATATCTGGGGAGAACTCTGATGCTATATTCGTGATTAACTGAGATGATTTCGGTATATACCAAATATACTGTAAAAGCAAAGCGCGCCATCCGTGCTCGCAGCGTTAATACGTTAGAGTGAAAGTGACACGGTCTTATGAAATCGACATGATACGTCACATCGTTGCAGCTGCACATATTCCGAAAAAACGCGCGTATTGATATGAAGTAATATGATAATATGCAAGGCATATAGAACGACCCCGTCATTGTAGTAAGACTTACATTTTTATTGAATACGGGTGCTTTAGATAATCATTATGATATAGTTAAACGTTTATAAATGAACACCTTTGATAACAAGTGGGAAGTAGTAAACATAAACATCGTATTGGCTGCTGACTTCAGAAAAAAATCAACAGTTCGCTGCATTTATATGTAAAACTTGATGTGAAATTATAATTAACTCAGATTACATGTGTATGAGCATGGATTAAATGCTCAATCAATGCATTAATCAATATATGGCTAGTCTATAGTGAGGTGAAATCAGTTGTCCACGAAGACGACATGACACGTTCAGTCATGTCTGGATTCTGGCCCGCAGAGACAAATGACGCTTTGACGTCATTACGCCGTAACTGCCTTCATTTTGTTAACAAATGAAACTGATCTAATATAATATGAATCTATGTAGGACATATTCATAACAACTTACTGTTTATAAATAAATAAATACATCAGTTGTCCATTGCCACAAATTAGAAGTTGTGAAGTAGAAAATTCGTTTCATATCTGATTCCGCGATTTTGTGAAACCACTGCCGGAAATCACGTGATTTTCTCACGAAAATGTTGTGTTAATAAAAATTTATCCTTCACGGTATACTGTAATTTATATGTGACGTCACAAGTATGCACGCCCGCCTGTTACCTATACACGACCCGGTCTCGGGCGCGCACGCGCACCGAGCGGGTCGTTATAAACAACTAGACTAATCCATTTTGTCATTGGAAATATATGACAGACAACTGTTAGAGGCGATCGACGATTTATTGCAACGATGACAACCGTTCGAATGTGGAACTATTTCGTTCGTCATTTGTGAATCGGCTATTGTTAACGAGTTACGAAATGTGCATGCCAGTTTCGCTTTGGGGGGCCTTCTGTTTTTGATGGAATGTGTTCGCACAATTAGTCGCTGATATTGCATGTTGTGCAACTCTCCGTCTGCAAGTGAGGTTATGTTGAAGGTTCTTCGTGATTAACATGTTCGAGGCTTATCACCATGTGTATTAGCGTCCACGAATTCGTCCGTATTTATTTACCTGAAACGTGAAGCGTAACTGGTTGGTCACCTTTGTTTTTAGTTCACACAAAACATGATGACGGATTGTTAAATTAGCTCTTAATTAAATAAGTAAAGCAGTCACGTGGGTTGGTTGAGATATATGGTCACGTGTTATGTGAGACAGATAAATCTCACCCAGCTGTCACACACGGGCTGCCTGTGCCAAAGTGTGTAGAGTGGGATAATATGTTATGAACAAGGTTATACATACTAAGTGAAGCATCGTTATCCTCAGACTCAGATAAACTTAACCAGAAACAGTTATCAGGTTACCTTGCGTGTGTGTGGATCACTACTCCGACCATACCGGGGTTCAAACCAGCTCGCATCGTTGGATGTCTGGTGTTTTCTGAACTGGGCCACATGTCCCCTTTTATTTGTGGAAACGTAAGTTTGTTGCAATGTTGGAAGAGGCTCCATTCGATTTGACACAAAATTTGTCAGTTCCAAGAAAGAAAACGGAAAATACTTTCAATCACTATTTATTGAGTAGCACAGGTTTCGTGAAAATCATTTTCTGAATGTGAGCATATACGCACTGTATTAGCGAGGATATTTGGCCGTATTTGCTTGCCTGGCAAACTTCAAACCGTGTTATAATGTCCTATTTCGAAAGTCAATATATGACGAGCAAAACCTCCTAAGTTTCTTATCTAATTATATTCTGCTATGGTACAAGTGCCAATGGTTATGTTTGCGTGTCAAATCGCATAAGGGCATATTTGATATAATAAATTTTGCAGTCGCTGGAGGGTGGACTACATGGACTATTGACTATAGTAGAGTTCCGGTAGGTCAGTCAGGAAATGGCGGATGTACAGTCAAATGTGGTGGTGGATTGATATACTATAAGAGAACATGTACTAATCCTGTCCCCAAATATGGTGGTAAATGTATTGACAGCAGCCAGATGAATAAAGCATGCAACACACAACCTTGTAAAGTTCCAGGTAAGCTTTAGATGGTGGATATCAACATAGCGACGGTCACGCTGCACAACAGAGTTCAGTCCCCTCGCTACGATATGGCTGAACGCTGACGTCATGTGAATTTTCTTAATTAAATCTAACTTTTTAAAAGTGTTCTGTCAGTTACAATTCATTCTGGCTTGATCGATACAATTTTCAGATGAATATGGACAGTTCAGTTTCTCAGAATAATGCAGAATGAATTGTAACCAGGGTCCGCGCTGGATCGAAATTTATATTTGCCAAATGAAATATTTTTTGCCAAATTATTTTAGAATTTGCCAAATGCTATCCCTGATAGTATCATTTTCTGCAACCTTAAGTCTTATGTTTCGACACTCGCGGTTTGAACGACATTTTATATCGATAGAAAAACAGTTATTTAATAATTATTTATACTCGCATCTCTTTTGTGGTTTATCATGCAACAATAAGCCAATCACCGAACAATACAATGGTAGAAGGGTTTCTCCATCAGAAGGGCACATCACAGGAGGATTAGTATTCCCTCCAACCATCAGTACTAATGCTGTGAGATTAAATGCGTCTTAATAGAGGTGTTATCTTTCCCTAAACCTTCTAAAATGCCACTAATATAATTATGTTGTAAGAGTTTCCTGAAATGAATGGTAATGATTGACCTGATAAGCCGTTTTAGTTGGATATATCCATGCATATTTACATATAGAAAGTAGTAAGAGCACTAGGCAAGTTGGACCACCAGAACAATAGTAGTCCAAGTCTTCTCGTACTAAAACTAGCTAAGATTTTGGGATGGAGAGATGCTAGTGTTTAGTCCGAGATCGCGCGCATAGCCTTCTTATGACACGAGTTAAGCGTTAATGACCCGCTCAAATAAAACCACAATTATATGAAATAAAATATCACAATTGCGACAATAAAAGATATTTTCCGCAGAAGACATGCTATTTGATCTGAACCCCACATTAGTTGTGAATTGAAAGCGGTAATTTAATGCGAAAAGAGACATTTACCGCAATGTTTACAAATTTTTAAAAGTATGCGAACTCAGTTGACCTCGCGAACTGTGTTCGGCATTTTCCGTTGAAAATATTCCGTAGATTTTCGACTGACAACGCAAATTACGATGAATTCTCCATTGTAATCGTAATTATGTGTGTCAATAAATAAAAAATAAATAGATTAATTAAACATTGAAGATATAAATGTAATACATTAAATAAATTACGGGGAATTACAACCCTCTCAAAGTTTAAAACAGTGTAAACACAACGAGCATTAGAATAAATAATATGGTGCTTCATTTGGTGGACTTCAGCGAAATTAAGATATATACTAAGCGAACAGAGCAATATACTGCTCTTGTTAAGCACACAAAAAATCAAACAAAATTTGTATAAATGTTTAACCTTAAGTTTGAAAAGTCCCACTAAAACGGAAGAACTATATTTCGAAACTGTGTGATTCGGTTCTCCGATTATTTTATCAACACAAAAGGCAAAATGCACATGGATGAAAATCACACGCATGGCAAGTCAGACACAAGAGTTCTAATTTGCTCCAATTTTGACAAGTTGCTTGCGAAAATTGTCATCAAAACTACCTTTCTGATCCTCCATTATGTCATTAAGTTTTTAGTGCGGGAATTGTTCTCAAAGCACATTGGAAACTGGACTTTGCGGCGATCGGTTTTCACCATTTTGTTCTGAAAACCCCGCGCTATATATAGAAACGGAAACTAGAATACTCAGAACAAACACCGGACAATGCCGAAGTTCTTCGGAACCTGAGTTCGGCTTTCAGTTAAGTAAACAAACAGAAAAAACAACGATGTTTGTGGCAATCAACCGGAATATTCTATGTGTAATTTAACATTAAAGTTAGATTATTATACACCATTCTGACCATAAGATGTCACTCTTTCCGACGTATATAGCATCATGTGTTGCTTTGTTAGGTAAATCGAGTAAAATACACCACAGATTCCCGCCACAGATCTTGGGCGTAACTCGTGTCATAAGAAGGCTATGCGCGCGATCTCGGACTAAACACTAGCATCTCTCCATCCCAAAATCTTAGCTAGTTTTAGTACGAGAAGACTTGGACTAGAACAATAGATGACCTATTGTTCTCATGTTTACACAAGAAGTGATCCTCCCATTGTTCCATTGTTCTCGTATTTACACAAGACCTGATCCTCCTATTGTAATATATGACCTGATTTATATTTTTAGCAATAAACCGGGTCGAGTAAACATTAATCCTATTGTAATACCTGACCTCAATTCTATTTTAGGCAATAACACACAAGACATGATCATCCTATTGTAATACCTGACCTCAATTATATTTTAGGTAATAAACCAGGTCGAGTAAATATTAATCCTATTGTAATACCTGACCTCAACTCTATTTTAGGCAATAACCCAGGTCGAGTAAATATTCAACCTATTGTAATAACTAACCTAATTTCTATTTCAGACAATCCCCAGGGCGACTAAACAATACTATTTACTATATGTAAACTCACTCAATAGCACAACGGTCACCGATTATCCTATATTAATAGCTGACATGATTTCTATTTAATCAATTATCCCGGTCGAGTAAACGTAAGTATTTACTAAACACAAACTCACACAAAAGCACAAGCATCAAAGTAGTGTAAAAAAATGGGTCAAAGGATACGAGTTATACAAAATCTAAATAATGTAATAAAGTCAACGAGCGGTACAAATGATCTGAAATAGTATAAGGGAGAATCGTTCGAGAACACAAAGATATAGAAATCACGGTGTAATGATAACAGATTAAGTAAACAAATCATACAAGTTTTTCTTTGACTCAACCTAAAAAGTTTTACGAAAATCGGTGAAGGATAATTCCTACTTAAACACACACGCAAATCATTGAGAATGATATGTAATCAATTTAGCAGGAACCCCTTCAATTAAAAAAAAAAATATATAGAGACATAGAGAGAATAGTCTGAATATAAACCAAATTTGGGGTAATCAAATCCCTTATCTATTCAACCCGATATTAGGAAAACACTAGATTAAGAAACAACTCTTCCATTGGTATAGCCTTTTAAAGCCGATCGAAAAATACTATCGTAGCGTAGGCCAAAAAAACAAATATTACAGGCAAGGCAAAACCAATAATTCACCCGTGTTCCCCTATCGAATTAGCTATGTGTATATAACTTACACAAGCGATATCACACTATTGCACGCGTCGAGCTGGCAATGACTATGTCAACAAAAGGTGTAATGAACTTAATGCTAAGTAAATATACAGTTTTCTTAGACTATTGTATAGTACGCCCAAACTATTTAGTCAACTATTATCAATTTAACAAGTGAAAAAAAAATATATATATTGACAGAGAGATAATATTCTGGATCTAAAACAATTTGGGGTGATGATATCGCTTTTGTATCCAACACAACATAAGAAAACACTAGATCAAGAAACAAACATCCAATTGGTATAACCTTTTAAACCCGGTCGAAAATTACTATCATAGCGCAGACAAAAAACAAAACATTCCAGGCAAAGCAAAGTCAATAATTCACCCGTGTTCCCCTATCGAATTAGCAGCGTGTATATATCGCATGCGGGGCTATTGATAGCTATGGGCAGGGTGTACGTGCTAATCAGAAGAGAACATGCCAACACCATTATAAATCAACAAACGTGCGTCAGACATAGCTAACCCAGAATATAATTAATAGAGAACTTTGGTGCGAATAATAGTCAAATTACGTCGTGTCTAGTACGAATAACAATCAATTGTCAGTTTTTCAAGTTTGGACAAAGAATAAACATATTACAGAATATATTTATTGATAACAAATAATCAACTCAATACAAATTTCAGAAAAATTCAACATTAATGATAATGAATGTCTATATTAGACAAATGTAACAGCTTTATGCACATATCGCAAAATAATGCCCAGAAAATGAGACGATAAGTAAAATAATCCAAGAGACAATCGTATTTTTACTACATAACCAAAAAAGTCAGTTAAAGGTACTAATCCGATAAAACTGCTCTCAATTACTATTTCTTTGGCTTTGGGGGTAAAAAATATTTGATTCGAGTCGAGGAAATACATCAAAAAAAGCTCATAATTATTAGATATCGATTTTTGAAATTTGTTATTTGATCGAGATAAATACTAATAATTGGCGTCAATTTCGTAACCTGCTCGAGACGTGTACGCCAAAACAGATTTCAAACAGACAAGGATTTATAACTCTAAAATCAAGTGGTAATAATAACACAATTTTGACTCAGTTCTGGGTCAGAAAGTATTCCCGATAATAAAAAAATTATAAATTTCCAAAATCGATATCTAATAATTATGAGCTTTGTTTGATGTATTTCCTCGACTCGAATCAAATATGTTTTACCCCCAAAGCCAAAGAAATAGTAATTGAGAGCAGTTTTATCGGATTGTTGTTGGAATCTGTTGAGATGGGGACCCTCTGTTCGGATTGAACACCTTTAAGCTTCACTGATCATAAATGAAAAATTTTGTATCATACGCACGACTATATCGATCGAGGGTCTCACGGAGAAAGGTGCTAAGTCAAAACTAACTAAGAAGGGAGATAGTATCTTTTTACACGAAACTATCGATATGGACTTGTCTGATCAACGTGAATCATAATTGAACGCAAATGCGGGAAATGAAAAAATGCTGACGAAGTTATATATCTGACAATCTCTCATAATCTGCACTAACCTTCAAATGGGTAGGTCACTCAAAACAAATATCTATTTAAGCTTACAATGAACAAAGTCCAAGTTTAATTTCAACACAGAGGCAATATTTACATGATAACAACGGACAATATTATTCCGACCGAACCCACTGTTTGATATATATCAAATGCACACAGATCTTGGGAGGACAGTCAATAAGACCAACCGCGAAAAATGTAGAATGTCAATTTCTAGTGCCACGGCCTATAAGAATATAACGGGGAAAATATAATCATATATGTCAGGTTATAGTTTGGAATTTAACCCAATAAAGATCAGAAAATCGTTTAATGAATCGGTATATATGGTCAGAAAGATAAGCAAAGTTATATGTTCGTCTACCGCTGCTCAGTCGAGAGTAATATTATACGATCGGGAAATCCAACGTTGTTGAGGTAGTCATATTGAAAATCATAAAAATACACTATCAATATAACTGTACAGTATTCTTAAAGAAAATGAAGATAGTGAACGTATTAAAGATACACAATCAGATTGAACAACTCTAAATCGTAAATTAATTGTATCGTCTCAAGGGTTGAAATTATCAAATTTTAGTCGAAGAATGTTGAAAAACGTTCGCTATATACCAAATTTCGATGAGAAGCAAACAATGGCAACTATTTAGTAAATTATATGATATCGGAAATGTTGTTAGCGCAATCCTACGGTCTTTGCACCTCACAATCTGATTGTCTATAATTAATGAAAGTAATAATTTCACACGTTTCGCCTGTCTGGTACGAAACGGTGATGGTAATAAAACAAATGAATTATATATCACGATATTTATTACAAACGATTTAGCGATCACTAAACGTCTGTCTGCAAAAACGTTGATCGATGTCAAATGCAAAGTCATTCGCACAAATGTTTTACACGTTAATTAATCGCGCGTTTATATCGGCGCGAGCTAAAATGTAGAGGTATTTATAACAGAAAATTGCAACAGCTCAGTCGGAAGTAATTAAGAGACACGCGCGATTAATTAACGTGCAAAAACAATTACGCCAATGACTTTGTATTATGCAGTTGTTTATATTCCAAATTTCAATGTAGCCTGGACGGACCCAAGTACGGCAACCGCAAAATGTTGGAACAGGTGAGTAATGCTAAATCGTTTGTAATCAATATCGTGATACTATTAACCCTTTAAAGAGTAGCCACCGCGCCCGCGGATTTGTCGACGAAACCGTAGTGCTTCAACACGATCGTATCATCCGAACTGGTCATGGGTCTCGGAGAACGATCGCGTTCAAACACTACGGTGTCGTCTAAATCCGTGGTCGCGGTGGTATTTGCCGAAGTTATT
The DNA here is from genome assembly GCA_032622095.1 of Siphonodentalium dalli. Taxonomy (NCBI): domain Eukaryota; kingdom Metazoa; phylum Mollusca; class Scaphopoda; order Gadilida; family Siphonodentaliidae; genus Siphonodentalium; species Siphonodentalium dalli. Next base: position 43,258,539 of record CP136066.1, read on the forward strand.
GGGCTGAGAGTCAAATCGAGCAGATCTCTAGTGTTACTGCGTCGGCACCACCTTCGTCGTATCCACCGCACAACCAACCCAGACAATACACTCAATATACCACCGCCAACCCCACCGACTATCCATTCCCATTTAAAAAAAAAAAAATTACATACAAGCGATAAGTCAAAGTGTGAAATAGAAAATTGCTAATGTTTATCTCGATTTGGATCAATATCAAGCGGTGTATAACGCGTTAAGTAATATTATGTATTGTGTGTGTGACAATCACAACGTAGGGTTAATTCAATACACCGTGTAATATCAATTATAAACTCACCATCTTTCCCGGCCTCTCTCAACAGAGTCTTTAACGTCTGTATCTTATCCTGCAAAGAAATTAAAATGTCACAAGGTGAATAACCACTCGTCACATCAGAAGAAATAACAACCTTTGACAACCCCAATTCTATGCAATAACCGTCGCGTAAATAAAATGCTATCGTCAAAACCTAATATGTATTACCTAAACAGAAGACATTGCGATTATATTGGGGTAAAACGCTATTTATTATTTACACATCAAGAATGCTGTAACAAACAATGTTATTTATGTTCACAATCGCTATTTAAACAAAATCCGAGAACTGTACCACGTTTTGTGCCTTTGTGTAGATAACAAAAAGGAATACGATGGTTATGTTATATGTCTAATGGGATATGAGAACAAAGACGGTCTAAATTATAATATTGTTTGTGATTAGACATCGTTTTTCCTAAGTCAAGTAGAAAATGTATAAAATTATATTCGGTAAATACACACCTTCAAGCTGTTTGACGGTGGTGATGTCATGCTCGCCCGATCAGTGATCGCCTCTGAACTTGTAGTACTTGCAACCACACTCGCTCCATCGCTAATCTGTAATAGAAATATATATTACTGCACTAAATAAATGTCATAATCATAGCCATGAACTGTATAACGCGACGGTACGAAGCTGTTTCAGTACGTTTATTTAACAAATTAATTTTCTCACGGATCTATAGTTATATCACGGAAAATGGAGGTAATTTATTTTTTTGGTTTAATTACTTTTATCTTAACCTAATAATTGTAGAAACAAATCAATCATGTGATAGTGTACGGTGTTTATCGTTTTCTGGCAGAATATTGGAGTAAATGGTTATCTATTCACTATAGGTGAATGTGATTTTTACAATACTGCGCACTTGTATATTATCGCCCGTGTCTTTCTCTGTTCAACACACAAAAGGCCTAACTGTGTTAGTAATAGTTTCTCGTCACAGCCGTACTGACTCAGTAACAAACTAATACTATTTGACGACCTAATAAGTCACTAATAGTTCAATCGCGATCAATATGTAATAGCTCAATGATCCACTAGCGGAGTTGTGACTTCGTCGGAACAAATCGAAGACAGGATTAAAGTGATTTCAAACACTCCGGTAGGGGTGAACAAATATGAATACTCTTGTTCAAAGTATTTATTTTTGACAAATATTATATCCAAATTGACAACACACGTCGTTATTCTTATATATATAATAATGAAATGCAGTGACTCTCGATCGCCAATCAAGTTATTTTCTTCATATTTTCGACGATGCTATTAGAATAGCATATTCAACCGGTTGGTATAGCACCTTGGTACTAACTTATCAGTTTCACGCTACAGAACAAGTACGTAAGATATCATAAATTATTATATGTAAATGTATGCGTTATACGTGCGTAAATGTAGGTAGGGCAACAATGCGTTAAATTCTTTGAAATTGCATATACCTGAATATCCGTACTGCGTGAAACGGCGGTTGTGGTGTCGACACTTAAAACACCCCCAGTTGGCTGTAAGAAGAACGAACTCGCGTCAAAAGACTTATATATAGTTGAAACGATTCTTAGTATAAATGCACGATCGCGCAATATTACAATGTTACAAACAGACGACTCGCAGCAAAGAGAGGTTAGCACACTTTTACCACTAATCCCACGGTATGACAATACACAAATGCAATTGTATGCATAAAATCAAGAGAACTTCGTATCTATTAAACGGTGACTGTATGTCAAATCGGGTGTCTGAACCTGGACAATGATCCCCGACTACAAATGTCAGATGTCGAGGTTTTTGCATGCACAATTTGTGCGCTAACATATCTTCGCAAATATAATTTATCAAATTTCTTTACAATACTCTACCACTGGATACACACACGTTTCGGAAAAATAGTATTCATGAAAGTAATAGTCAAAAAAATTAAATCTCTATGTCTTCACACTCTAATTGAGTACAATGTTTTTTTTTCAAAACCCTACGGTATAATAAATTGACCCCTATTTATAATTATTCTGATCACAGAATCTAAATTTCGTTATAATCCTCGACACGATTCTGGTGTTTTAAATTTGTCCAATTATTCAGAGGGTTGAAATAGGGTACGACGCAGTAATGGAACCCAGTCACGCTCGTTTTTCAAATTGTCTATTTTATTACCACGGTGGCGAAATATCAATTTGGAAAGTATTGGAAATCCTTGCGAATAATCCGCCGATTTTTGCAAGTGTTTGTTTGCCGCCGGCAAAACCACACACGTATTTTGGATAAATCAGGAAATTGTTACACCCACCAACGTGAATCCCCCTCGAGAAGCGGTTTCCAAACGAATTCATTTGTTTGTCCACGCTGTCGTGGACAAAAAAAAAATACGAACTACAATCGAACAATGGAGCTTATACACAGGCGAAACGAAATAATAATAGCCTATAGAATGTAATTATTTGATGTAAATATGAACAAAAATAACGGGTGTCTGTAAATAACCTTTTGATGGGGTATTATTATATATGCCAGCCTAGTACCCAGGCCCATTTCTCGACAGAAGCTCACCACCGGTTGAAGGCGAAAAAAAAAATGTATAAAAATTATAGTAGTGCTGAGGAGTTAGTGGAAACGGGCAGCCAATACTCAATATTGGATCTGAGTGATTTGGGCAGCGATCGTGAGAGTGTGGAACAATCCCCTGCCAGCACGTGGCAGGGGGAGTTTTATAAATTCGTAAAAAGAAAAGAAAGGATTTGTAGATACGAAAATCGTAGGACTAGAATTAGAAAAACGTGGCAGCCGACAATTCAGCTCGTTGATATAAAGAATATGACGCCACATATGCTATTATGCACAGCAAGGCTATATGGGATTAACAATATTAACATCCAAAACGTGAGTTCAATAATTAACACCACCCCTCACAGCTCAGCTGAAAGCCTCCACCCTTTGTGATATGTGACAAACAGACGTATTATGATCTATTATAACTGATGTGATACTGTAGCAGAGTAATTGTGAGGAGAAACACCGACAAGTATAGCTATTGACGTATATACTGAAATATGAGTAGTTATCCCAACGTTCATATAATAAGTTCAACAAATATTTCGTTGAACTTATTAATATATTTGACTCAATCATAGGATAAAATTATATATCATAAACCCCTCAGCAAATAAATTTATGCAGTATTTTGTTTCAGGATATTCGCAACAAAATAACACCACCCCAACAGAAAAAAAAATAGATACAATTCTGTTTCCTAGACGCTTGCCGGGATAACTTCCTTCGCCTAATTGCTTTTAAAAAAATAATAAATTATTAGTCGACATTGGAAATAAAATGGCCAGCATTATGTTTCCCCACGCTTCGCCAAACAAAAAATATATCGAGCTACTACCCACTGATTCATACAGATAACTAGCGCAGAATATTTCACACCCTAAATTATATATTTTTTTACAAACCCCGTATACGCCGTCATCACACCCTGAATCGCGAAAGAAGATTTACCTGTAAATAATTGTAATACTTACCTCACAGCTTATACCATCTATAAATATCAGTGCATCGGTGGTGGACCTGATATCTTTACACGTTATCTCTGACGATTGCACCAACACCGTACTTAGGTCTGGGAATTTCGAGAAATCCGCTCCACTGACATTACGTTGCCTGAGAACTATAATATCGTAAGTCCATTTTTCCATTTCCCGAGAAAATCGAGTTTGAAATTTCGGATGGTCTGTTTCCGGATATAAACAGTTTGTACATATTGGAAATCGTGACCATATGATGGAAAACATCAATATATACACTAGTGTGGAAAATCGTGACTAATTATTCGCACGTTTACGATTAAATGACGAAAACATGTTTGGAGATACGACATTCTGCGCAAATAATAGTCGTCACGATTCCGGATTATAATGTCGAAGGAGATACGACACTCTTGCATACATGTACATATGCATATGTATGTTATGTGTGCAATACTGTCTGTAATATAATACTCACAATTTGTCATTGTATATGTACGCAATAAACAATGAACTCAATGTGGTTATGGGTTTTGAATACCTAAATATATATATGTGTCAAATGAAATGTGTGCTCTGTTGGGGTGGGGGGGGGGGGGGGTAATGTCTTATATTACATTGATAAATAATCGGAAATGAAGACTTTGTTGGGTAGAAACACTTCTATTTATCACATATATGTGTGTGTGGGTGGGGGCGCTCTAGTGTTTAATTCAGGGACGTAACAAAATGGGTACACTGTGCGCCGGGGTACTGTTTTCTATACGTGAATAGCCACCGCAAATGGCTATTTTGTGTTGGGGCATACTCATGTTTGATACAAGGACACATTAATGGTTTATTTGGGGCTACATATATTTAATGCAGTGTTGTATTACTGAAAATGGGGGCACTTATTGGGAGGGTAGCAATTCCGTTCGACACGAGAGTGAACACTTGAACTGAAGCCTGTGTTTTGAATGGGAGCGCTTCTATTTGATGCAGGGATGTATAATTCGGTTTATGACCCCGGCTTTTTAATACAGGGACGATAGTACCATAATTGTGGTTCGGTGGGGCGGCATACTTATGTTTAATGAAGGGATGTGTCTCCGGATGTGGGGGTCTATGTGGGGGATACTTTCTATTACATTGATAAATAATTATAAATAAAGTGTTTTGGGCAGGAACGTTTCTATTTAATACAAGGCTGTGTGTTTGTAGGGGCGAACACCTGTTTAATGCAGGGGTGTATCAAAGTGTGGACCCTGTGCATGGGGCTACTGCTTTTAATGCAGGGTTATTTGCCAGAAATTGCTACTTTGCATTGGGGCATACTTATGTTGGACACAAGGACCGAAAATGGAGTCTGTGGGAGCTTACTTATAATTAAGGCAGTTGTGTGATAACGGAAATACGGGCTCAATGTTGGGGGTGGCAATGCCTTTTAACTGCATGGATGAATACCTGGAAATGTATTTCACCACCTACGCACAACTATGGGTCATAAAGTTAAGGTATTCGAGTAGGTCTACATGTATCATCCACGCACATAGAATTGATGGACGCGCAACTGTCATTTTCAAGAGATAACCACGGGGCCAGATACTACAATTTAATCACGTGATTTCATGGTACTGGTGCATCTGAAGCTATATTGCACCACCCACATCTAAGAATCATAAAGTGCAGTTATTTGGGCAGGTACTCCTCCCAAGCATCTAATGATGATGGGACGCATCTGGGATTTCCAGAAATATGTGATCACAGGATCAGATACTATGCGTGATCACGAGAGTTGATGGTTCTGACGTATTTAAGGCTATATTGCACGATCTACGCACAATAGTGCGTCATTATGTGGGGTTATTTGGGCAGGTACACCAGCCAAGCCTCTAAAAATGATGGAACGCAGCTGGGATTTTCCGAAATAGGTCACCACGGGAGAAGATACTATGATTGATGAACGATATTTGATGGCTCTGATGTGTTTGATCTTATATTGCACCACATACGCACAAGTGTGCGTCATATCGTGCAGTTATTTGGGCAGGTGCACCACCCTAGCAACTAAAAATGATGGGACGCAGCTGGGATTTTCAGAAATAGGTCACCACAGGAGAAGATACTATGTGCAATTACGATATTTGATGGTTCTGACGTGTTTGACCTTATATTGCACCACATACGCACAACTGTGCGTCATGCAGTGGAGTTATTTGGGCAGGTACACAACCCTAGCATCTAAGCAGCTGGTATTTTCAGAAATAGGTCACCATGGGAGAAGATAGTATGATTGATGAACGATATTTGATGGTTCTGACGTGTTTGATCTTATATTGCACCACATACGCACAAGTGTGCGTCATAGAGTGCAGTTATTTGGGCAGGTGTCACTTTAGTGAAAGAAACGTACACAGAACGTATAGTGCAGCACAATTCTTGATGAATAAAAAGTTTTCGTCGGATATGTTCAGACAGTCTGATTTGTCGAGGAACTCTAAGTTATGCAATGCTGGTAAATAGCACAGAGTTCCGATTACACATCCAGCTATGTTTAAAGAAATCAGTTTATTGGCTTGAATTAAGCCGCGGGTGATACAGAATTCAATGTCCTGAACAGGGGCGTCTATCGTTGCGTATGCTATCCCAAATCGACGGAATGATTTTGAATGTCTCATTATGATCTGAAGGCCCTGTGCACCCAACATCAAAACATACGAGAACGCGAAGATTTTCCATAACTGAGAAGAATCTCTTAAGATACTGTTCATGCGTTTGCAAGTCAGTGAAACATTGGTCACAAGCTCGTACAATGAGATGTTTTCTAGAATGATTATGATGATTTCGTCAGGAAGATCTAATATACCCGGAGCATCCGACCTGGAATAAAACAAAGTTCCTAAACAAAATCACCCACCCCCCCCCCTTCAGAAAAATAGACATAATTATGTATCCTTGGCCCCAGAAAAAATGGACAGCATTTAGTTTCTATGCGTTTGCCAGGATTTCTTGTCCCATCCGTTCCCAAACAAAATATCGCGTTCTGTGGGTTATGAGGCCGTTATGATACGATTAATGATACTTTATGATGGCATGGTAGTCGAATATGCCCAAGAAGCTATTTTACCCACTCATTCATACAGATAACTAGCTCGAAATATTATTTTGCGCCACCAAAACATGCGTCCAAGATGTTTTGCTTGAAGCCGAATACCAGTTAATTCGGGTGTATGAATCCCGCGTACGGCTTCAAAACACCCTGAATCCCGCGTACTGAAAATGGGAGGGGGCGATACCCTCCTATGTGCCACATTTGAAAAAAAACCAGATAGTTATAACCAAAGCAATCACACAGAAACCAACTTTAAATAATATTCAAACTATAAGTCAACAAGGACCAATACTCCAGTTAAAATAGACGGATGGAACCTAAAGTTGAACGACCTGTATTTTCATATACATGTACCAAATTTGAATACAGCAAGACAAACGTTATCTTCCGGAAAATCAAACTAATTGGCGAATTCTATGTCAACAATGACCTTCATTTCGGTAAGAATGGACCTGTATATTGTATGCTAGTAATCTCACATACCAAATTCCATTCGAATCATTACAAACTTACTAAAATTATCATCCGGAAACGACAATTGAGTGCACATTTCAACTAAAAGGGCCCGTAACTCTGGTGGAAATTAGATGGCGGAATTTTACCAGAGTTACGAGCCCTTTTGGTTGAAATTCGAACTGGACCTATATTTTGTGACAGTAAATGCACATACCAATTTCATTGAATTCAGTCCATCCTCAATAAATTTATCATCGGGAAACACAAAAAAAGCGAACGGTCAGTCGGTTAGACGGACGGACGGACGAACCAATAATGATACATTCCGTTTTTTTAAACGACATATACATGTTTAGTGGGGGTGGAACATTAGATATTAGCAAATTGAAATATCAGACTGAAAGGTATGTTGAAATTATTCTGGAAGTTCAAATACTGAAACATTTCATTTTATTTTTGGCCAAAATCATGTGCATATATTCAGGGTAGGGAGATACGGCATTTTGACGGTGTTTTAATACCCTCATATACTTGGTTGTTTAATACACTCATACATTTCAGGTGCATTGTTAGTCTCGTATACCTGGGTAATACCCTTGTATACTTGGTGTTTTAATATAAAAGACCCAGTATACAAGGATATTACCTGACCTGTTAACATCCTAGTATCATATACTTGGCTATCTTAAACCATGGTAACCGTGGTACACGTCTGAGGACAAAAACCATGTACTGTGGTATGCCAAATGTTTGTTTTATAATGTAGCATGGTGTACTGTGGTGTACTGTGGCATTGTGAACACTAAATGCACAATGTATGTACTGGGGACAACCCACGGTTTACTCAAGTACATCATGATTGGAACGAGGGTATGGTGCTGAGGTACAAGGACACTCTACTGGGTTTATTAGAAAAGTACCTAGGTACACCTACTACACCATGCCTTGTATACTATTGAGAAAATATACATTATGTATAGAAGACTTGCAACAACCTTACGTGCTTTAATGTCGTATCTCCATAATGTCACAACGAGCGAACTGGAGCTTGCATTAACGTCAGTGCAATATTGTCATATCTCCAGTATTGCACATAAGATGCTTCATATCTAATACCATGCGTTAAAACAGACATAGTTATTCGACTAAACATTTCTAAATACAACATAGCAAACCACTAATTAACAAGTGTGAGATAAATATTGAAAAAAAATGATTTTCTCGCGATACCTTTTCATCCAAACTTCCGAATCAGCCATTCGTCGAAGTGTGCCCACGTGACGATTGTGGGTGATGCAATTGGCCAAGGAGATACGACATTATAGAACGGAAAAAAATATTGCGCACATGGACTTACAACAATATTGCACATCATTTAACGTGTATACTTTGTGCGAATGCACGTTTCATGGGCATCATTCGAAAGAGAATTCCGAGACGATTCCAACGATACCAATATCTCATTTTCCCGCCAAAATGGACTTACGACATTATAGTTCTCAGGCAACGATAATTTATGCAATGCCACTTGAATATAATACAAATATTCCTCGCTCTCAAGGTATACCTGATTCTCGCATAGGAGAGAATTTTCCAGCTCTCTCGCTATGCAACCTTCTCCGAAGTCGGTACATGAGCAGACGGATGTCAGACATATTATATAAACTAAAGCGTTCATGATTGCGACCGTACACTAAAAAACAATACGGCAGAGTGAAGCGATAAGGGGATTTCCCACGGAATTTCCGTATAATATAGTTTCGTTTTGTCAAGTATGCAATGAACGCGGGATAACTCTACAGTGATTCGCCATGTGTTTACTGTTTGACACACTTTTTCGCGGAATCAGTTCAATTATCTTTGAGCGGTCAACGCATCAATCATCGAAGACAATCGCGCGTCGGTGTCAAGACACTCAACCAGGTTTGAACCTGTAACTTGTCTCGGTTATTTTTAAACAAGATAAGAATTTGACAATTAAGCGATATCGCTCGTGAATTTTTCCATTTTGGGAAAATCTGATGAGTTACAAATATTACATTTACATGATCATGATGGGATGATACTGTAAATAAGTTCAGCATGTCTGTGTCCTTCATCACGCTATTCATCATATCGTCGAGAACGATGATCTTGTGCTCCTTGTCATTTGATTTTAACCATTTTTGCACAGTTTCCATTGATGGAAGTCCACGATGGAAAATAATGTCTTTCCCCATTGCGGTGTATAGTGGTTGCCAAGCAGTGTAACAATACATAATAGACTCGATCTTCTTGTCGAACATTCCATCTTTATTCTGTAGAATTTTCTTCACAAAATAAGTTTTTCCGCTCTGACTTGGCCCATTTATTAGTATATTAGAGGGTGATCGAAATAGTAGCAAGCTGTTCCTTATCCACCATTCATTATCACCGTGTTCACACATCTTTTTATTCATTCGAATATAATTTCTCTGTTTTGCGTTATTTCAAAATAAGCTGGGAATTCACCGACGGCAATACATGTAGTTGTCTTGGCAAGAGCTGTTCCAAACTGTACATCAATACGAATGTTTGCCGATTTTAATAAACTTGTGTACTTTGATTGGTCAAAAGTCGGTTCTATATTGAAAGAATATATGCAAAACCTATCTTCAAATTCTTCCCGATCAATACCGTTCGACAGTCTGTTTTGCCATAGACCGTTTCCTCGAAGTAGATTCGCATAACCTACTACTGCATTGCCTTTATTTTTGTAATCAAATTTTAAAGGTAAACCATCTACCGGTATGCCATCAGCTAAAATTGATATGCTAGTTACAACGAAATTAGCGAAATTATAGGGATTGAGTGTCCATGAGCCGGAGGTTGCTTCACTGTTGCAAAATGCGATTGTCATCTTCTTGGGCTTGGCAGCGGTCCAGACGTTATCCCACACGAAATTCATTTGCCCGGAGGGTATTGAATGTAATTTGATGTCACTTTTGGTAAATGCATATTTTGCATTGACCGATTTTAACATCTGTGCCTGTCCAAATATAACAGCGGAACTTACACGTACTTTACATGCCTTGAATACAATATCTTCTATTTTTATCTCGTATTCAGGATTCGCAACTATGCTCATTAAATAAAACGATGGTCGGTTGCGATATAGTTTCAATTGTACATCAACTTGGTTCAAAGTATATCTATCAAGATTACATAAATCACTGTAAATTGGACCTTCAACTTCAAATGATTTACTCTCACTAAATGTTTTGCTTCGCTCCACCAGTCCAGTATTAGGTCCTTTGGTATCACCTGTATCCATGTGTCCACTTCGGTCAGTGTAGAACAATTGAGTGCTAAGCTGTCGTCTGTAACTTTCTTCACCATATTCCTGAATTACCTTCAGATACGCTTTGTATGCGTAATAAGGGTTAGGTGCAGTTATATTATTGCCATTGACACTCACGTCCACTTGGTTGAATAAGGACTGTAGAAGAAGATTTACTGGTCCAACCTTGTCCGTGGCTGTTATATTACTTCCATCTGTTTTCTGAATCTTTATTTTCATGTAAAGTGAGTTTTTTCAGGTCGAGAAAGTCCATTGCATTCTGATTTGCAATATTAAACTCAATAGGTGATTGTCCTGATAGTTGAGATATAGGTCGATATTCCTGGAAATAGATGTTTTCGACCGCCGTTTGTGTGGGCTCTATCTTGAACAACTCGAGTTCAGAGGGTAATCCCTCAGTGAATGATTTCTTGTCCAACATCGCCATAGTTTGTCTGATTCCGTTCCGTTGTATTTCACTTTGAGAAAATATCTTTATACTTCTTTCGATGTATTCTCTTCCCCTTCTTCTTTACTCGACGACTTCCTTTCTTCTTATGCTTCGCCCTCATTTTTGTTCTCTTTTTATACATTTTCTTTTTTGACATATCTTCATCTTTCTCTTCTTCGCGAATAAGGTCGTCTTCTGCTTGATTAACTGTTTGTTGCGCTGGTGAAACCACTTCAACCACAACTGGTTTCTTCCGATCATCCGACTTCTTATATATTGATTGAATTTCAATTATTTGTTGCTGTTTTTCTCCATTCTTTGTAATGTTTTTTGCATAGTGATCCACCCAAGTCTTTGGGTTTGGGATAAACAGTTTTCTACTCATGTCTAAAGTGTAAAGTCAGTGGTACTGGATTGGTTAGAAATGAAGCTTTTTCGTGTGATTGGGTTCTTATACATATATCTATTTGTGTAATTTAATTAAACCGTGCCGAAATATAAGGTATACTGTTTGAGTCATTCATAGAAACACGATTCAGTATTGGTTTTTCTTCGCAAAATACTAGAGAATCATTGACGATATTTGAATATATAAATAATTGTCTCGCAAAATTAGCATTTTCAATATTTTTTTCATTCGCATATTGGAAGTCGGTTAATGCAACTCTCCAAGTTCCCACGAGTCGTATTGGTTTTTTTTTATAGGAACACGAAATTCGTAAGGCTTATTTTCTGGATAATATTGCATATATTTGTCACTTTGTATATACACAAATTTTCCCTGTGATAGTTCACTGTCCAACATCTTCAATGTCCTCTGCATTTATCCAGGAATTGTATGAATTGGGCCATCCATCAAATTTCACAAAAAACTGAACGCGCCCATTTCTAGTCCTTTTCTTCAGTTTTTTCTCTACAATCCACAGGAATTTTCATCCTTTTCTACTTTATGTAGTTCACTTTCATAAAACGTTCCTTTTATAACTTCTTTGTGATAGTCTTGAATTTTATATAATGGTATCATTTGTCGATAAAATCTTTCATAAATTGTAAATATTTCTGAACTCCACTGTTGTTGATAAGCTCGACGAAAAGGATGTTTGAGAAATGATAATCTAACCTTATCTTTTATCTTAAACTTAAATGGTCGTTTCTTCCGCCGTTTTAACTGTTTCTTCAGATACATTCTTGCCCATACATTTGATAGATTTTTTTTGTTAACTTCCGCCGGTGACATATAGTTCAGTGACCTATGTGGTGTTGTATTATAACCTTTCACTAAGTCCTCTAAAATCTCCACATAGCGATATGTTCTATGTTTATAAAAATATTTAAACATCTTAACCTTCAAAGTCCGGTTAATTCTTTCTGCGTAATTAGGATGGGTTTCATTCTCGGTTTCGAATAATTTTATGTTATTTCCTTTCAAATATTTTTGTACAATTTTGTTCTTAAATTCACCTCCTTTGTCACTCCTAATTACATTAGGATGTCGCTCAGTAGGATTCAATATAGATTTTAAACCTTTGTGCACGGATTGTGCATTCTTAAATTTGATAGGTTGGCAGAACAAAAACCTGGAAAATACATCTATAATCACCAATAAATATTGATATTGATCGTTATATTCAGATAAATTCTGTACAGAAAGTAGGTCCATATCCCACATATCGTCGATACCTGATGTCACAATTTTTAATCTGTTAAACTTGCGACGCACTTGCCTGTGCAATGTATGTGTATCCTGACTGTTCAACCATTTCCGTAATAGGCTTTGGAAATATGCGGGGCGTCTGTATGTTGTAACACTTTATACAGTTTTGTTATGCCAGTGTACGATCCAGGATTTGTAGGATTGTAATAGTATCTCTGAAGGAAATCATCCTTAGAATCTTCTGATGAAACATTCATAACTGTTCAATTATATTCAGAACTGCACGTCTCCAGCCAGATGTAGGTTGACTTTGTTGAATCCATTGTTGGTCGTTGAGAAATGTTTGAATAATAACTTTGTATGAGTCTCCTATGTAACCATTAAGTAGTTGGAATTGATCAATAAGTTCTTCTACATTCGTTTCATTAAATGCTTCATCGAAGTAATATTCTCGTTTTTCGCTGAATGTTTCGTTGATACAATCATGATCTCGTTGACTGCTTTTACTGTATCTGCATCCGAAACAATCCCGTTGAGCTAACTGTTGAATTCTCCGACATATAACTTCTGAGTGATGTTCCATTAGCTGATCAACAATTTTGAAATAATCACTATTATGCTCAACATAATCCATATTTCATTTGAAGTTCAAATATGAGTGAATATAAGACACACTGGTTTTCATATCACATAAACTGTCCCAGGTTTCGAGATCAAATGATATAGATTTGGATCCTTTTTGAATAAATATATTTTTTCTATTCTTCTTTATGATAATCATAGTCTTGCAGTCGACATTTATTGTGATCTGCTTATCTTGCGAGGTATCCAATATTATCTGTTTTTCCAGCTGTGCTTGTGCCATTCTGATAACTAACTATTACTTCTTCTATATATTTCAGGACGAGATGCAGCAATACGAGAAGAAACGTCTAATATTTTAACCAGATTTCTCTTTTATATCTTTTTCTTTGACCGATCAGATTAATTGAAACATAACTACATCATCATTACTATACCTATTTTTGGCGTTAGATTTGGTTGTGCAGTTATAACTGATATTTAAAAAAAAAATTGTATTACATTACTTGTCAAAATTGAACCTACTTTTACTTTGAAGTGTTTAAAAATAAATAGTGTTTTTTGTTAAATTTATCATTTTTATTTGTAAATTTTTCTTCCTAAATTAAATATTTTTGTTGAGATTGCATTTTCAATATTTATCAGACTTAGGTTGGTTAAAATTGTTAATCTGATTGGTATTAGTTCTTTGTTGCATTGTCATATTAATTTTAATTTATGGTTTTCTTAAAAATAATTGAAATCATATATTTAAATATTCATTACTTTCGTGGATAGATTGTATACTTATACATTTGATTTGATCTGTACCGAAATATTTATTTTACCAGGTTGACAATCTCTAGTTAAACAGTGAAAAAAACAACCAGTTTTAAATTTAAAATAAGTATGACTCTGCACTTCAGTACTTTTCAATAATTAAACTGCTTTTTAATTTTCTTTTTTCTTTTGTTGCATTCCCTGTGGGACATACATATGCGTACGACATTAAATAGAAATCAGGTCAGTTATTATAATAGGATAGTCAGTGACCTTAGTGCTGTTTACTCGAACTGAGTTATTGCTCAAATATAAATCATTTCGAGTTACCATAAGTATTGAGTGAGTTTACATATAGTACATAGTATTGTTTAGTCGCCCTGGGGATTGTCTGAAATAGAAATTAGGTTAGTTATTACAATAGGTTGAATATTTACTCGACCTGGGTTATTGCCTAAAATAGAGTTGAGGTCAGGTATTACAATAGGATTAATATTTACTCGACCTGGTTTATTACCTAAAATAGAATTGAGGTCAGGTATTACAATAGGATGATCATGTCTTGTGTGTTATTGCCTAAAATAGAATTGAGGTCAGGTATTACAATAGGATTAATGTTTACTCGACCTGGTTTATTGCTAAAAATATAAATCAGGTCATATATTACAATAGGAGGATCAGGTCTTGTGTAAATACGAGAACAATGGAACAATGGTAGGATCACTTCTTGTGTAAACATGAGAACAGTAGGTCATCTAGTGTTCTGGTGGTCCAACTTGCCTAGTGCTCTTACTACTATAGAATACACCCATAGTAGCCGAGAATACCACATTTTCACCACGAGTGGAATTATGGTTTTAACCACGAGCCTTTTGGCGAGTGGTTAAAACCACAATACAACGAGTGGTGAAAATTCTCGGCTACTAGGCGTGTATTTTATTTATGCCATAATTATTATTTTTGATTTATTCGGCGAATTCAACTGCCCCGTTGTTTACTTTGAACGTGTATCCGAGAGACACAAACACGTCGATATATGGAATGTGCGTCACGTGTATTGATGCAAACATTTACGTCATGACGTCAGCCTGTTTCTGAGCGATCAGTCACTTGGAATTACCATTGATATGTTTCCTAGTATCATATAACAATAGCAAGCTACATTTGATTGGAATATGGGCAATTTTACTCATATCTAATTGATATGATGACAACTTCCAATTTTAAATAAAAATGACATATGAACTATTTTGCTAACTACTATGTAGTTCTACTATGGGTATAAACGTTTAACATATGAAATTAGGTTTGAACATTTACACTCACAGCAGAAATGTATACCCATAGTAGATAGAGGATATCTAGTGTTTTTGAGTGGATACCGAAAAATATGCCATGAGTGAGCGAGACAAATGTTTATTTTCGCGTGCGAAAATAAACATTTGTCGCGGTCACGAATGACGTATTTTTCGGTATCCACTAAAAAAAACACTAGATATTCTTTTTATTATACGCATTTCCATATCACTTTTCGATTGAAATATATTTACAAAAGTGGCTTTTTCGCTAAATGTATATAAATATAAGGATTACCTGTCATGTGGACTATTTTTATGGAGATGTAACGGTGAGGTAAGTGGACATAACTTGTATGTAAAACCCTTCGGGTTTTACACAAGTTATGTCCACTCACCTCACGGTTACATCTCCATAAAAACAGTCCACATGACAGTTAATCTTTATATGTCCATTTCGTCCTGTAGTTAATGGCAAATGGGGTGAATGGATTCCAGTCCAGCCGAAAGGAGCTGGGTACGACACGGAGGATCCTGACGACGAACACATGTGTAGTGCTAAATGTGGAGGTGGGGTTAAGAAATGGGTCCGAACTTGTAACAAACCAGCACCATCGAATGGTGGGGCAGCTTGTGAAGGAAGGTCGAAGAAGACAAAACCATGCAACACTCGGCCGTGTTCAGGTTTGTTTACTGCAACCCATTATGGTTCACCGAGGCTTCTCTCTCATATACAAGTATGCATACATCTCTACAACATAATATTAAAACTCTAATTTTTTAATTTAATCATTCCTTACTCATTATAGTGTTTTGAATAGGCTATTGTATGACATAATACTTATTGCATCATATAATGGTGATGTCGGGGTTGAGCCATATTGACCAAGTTTGAAGTGGCATTATATATATGGTTAAATCCTGGTAGTCGGTGTATCTTTTATAGACAAAATCATACATTTCACCCAAAGTTCTAGCTGGAAAATCAAACTACCCGAAAAAACTTAGCTTTGGTATGAAATGTCCAACATATTTTGTGTCAGGCATGCAATTCACAACTATTAAAAATGTTGAACACCCCCTCCCGCACATTGTCACTATCCGTGCCCGTTTAACTTATATTCGTATGGCTTCCGCACTGACTAATGTACCAGACTGGTGCATCGTCTAATATCGATAATTCCCTCAGGAAATGTTCAGATAATAAGTTCAACAAACGACTACTGTTGAACCTATAATCTAAACATTTCCCATCAATGACTATTAATCCTCCTGCCCTTATATTATCTTTTCGTCATAATATCGTCTGCTAATTTATCCTGAACACCCATCCAAATGAATAATATACCGTTCCAATATATACTTTTATCACTGAATGGGAGGATCCATTCCAATCAAAATGGACAACATCATAAGCAAGATCGTGCGCAATAGAAAACAAATAAATTTGAAAAAAAATTATGGAAAATATTTAGGGTGTAGCTGTGCAGCCTGTTCTCCCCTAAATAAGCTCACATAGAACTGATTTAAAACACACGAAATAAGCCAATATAGGGATTATTTGAATCTGAATTAAGCTCTATGTGAACCTAAATGTGACAAGATCAAAACAGTTATATATGAGCTTATTTCAACTCGAAATAAGCTCATACATACACAAAACGACACGATGTGTAAATAGGTTTGTTGATACGACACGAGTGATGTCGCGGAAAGATAGAACGAGAGGCGCGTGCACCTCGAGTTCTATACTTCCGCGACAGCACGAGTGTCGTATCATAAACCCATTTACACATCGTGTCGTTCTGTGTTTATTACACGCTTCGCGTCCTAGAATCCGTGCATTAAAAATACAGGATTAGAAGGATTATTTAGGCTCATACAGGGCGTGTTTGTCATCTGTGATGATTCTTTTAGTTAAATAGTTCGAGTTTCATGGTTGAGACGAACGTAATTTTACGACAACGAGATGCGTATGGAACGTATGTTCCATACGGATTTGTAAATATGGAACAGCAATAACACTGTACTTCTAGGAACAAGCGTGTAATAAAGACATTATTTGGTTTACTTTTTCATCGACACGACGTACGAGATTACCGTACCGCTCTTTATAACGTGCTTTCACTGCGGCATGTGCCATTCAACAAACTAACGGGTATAAGTCCTATATGAGCTTATTTCAGAATCAACTCAGTTCCATATGAACATATGTGAATATTTAGGTCCTATATGAACATTTGCACGAGGATACGTAGAGCTGTTCGCCTGAGTGATACCTATATGACTTCCCCACTGACTATTGCAATATGTCCATTTCGTCCTGTAGTTAATGGCAAATGGGGTGAATGGATTCCAGTCCAGCCGAAAGGAGCTGGGTACGACACGGAGGATCCTGACGACGAACACATGTGTAGTGCTAAATGTGGAGGTGGGGTTAAGAAATGGGTCCGAACTTGTAACAAACCAGCACCATCGAATGGTGGGGCAGCTTGTGAAGGAAGGTCGAAGAAGACAAAACCATGCAACACTCGGCCGTGTTCAGGTTTGTTTACTGCAACCCATTATGGTTCACCGAGGCTTCTCTCTCATGTACAAGTATGCACACATCTCTACAACATAATATTAAAACTCTAATATTTTATTTAATCATTCCTTACTCATTATAGTGTTTTTTAATAGGCTATTGTATGACATAATACTTATTGCATCATATAATGGTGATTTCGGGGTTGAGCCATATTGACCAAGTTTGAAGTGGCATTATGGTTAAATCCTGGTAGTCGGTGTATCTATCTAACGATAACAAAATAAAATTTAAAAAATTTGCTATCGGCCACAGGCCACACTAATTTAAGACAAATTAAGTTGGCAAGATTTGCTATATATGATGGAGGTTTACTATGTGGAGTCAACATATCATATAGTATTCTTCCATATCAAACACGGTTAACAATAAATGATAGGAAAATCAACATGAAGCAATATACTGTTGACAAGCTGCACTTCTTCGTCCAAATATGTGATGTTCATGATGACGAGCAAATTAAAGATGTGGCACAACTAAAATAGTTCTCGCATTCTTCCCTTAATTTCCGCCATAAATATGTCGAATTTCAACATAAAATAAATTTTAATTATAACTGTATCAGTGAATATAATATAATTTAGAATATTACAATGGGTTATTTCACTTTGACCTTCTTCAATAGTACAAACCGGAAACATTATTGGTAATCGCAAGTGAAACGGTCGCACGCGCAAGCTAGTGTGAAAGTATATTCTTCTATATCCCCTTCTGGGTGATATCGATATTTATCTAAACGCGTTTTTTTCTATAATTCACTGTTGGGCGTATAATAAAAATGTATACCCACAGTCGGAAGCTGTATACCCACAGTAGGGTATAAAGATGAAGTTTACAAAATATGTGTTATACACACAATATAATAGGCAATTATGGTATAAAATTAATATGAACGTTGCCGCGACGTACCTTATGGCAGTAACGCCATTCATCCTCTTGAATTGAATAAAAACGTGTTCTTTCATTAGGCGACCATCCCCACAAATATGTAACTCTATGTAGTGGTAATATACACATTTGCTCGTAAAGAACCCTGCATTACATTTAAATGTGACAGCAAAATTTAGATCCATTCCTACATAACAACTAAAGCATGTGTTGACAAATTTTATATAAAATATAAAAAGTCCAAAATATTAGAATATTTTGGAGACCAATTCATACTTTAAGGTTCCAGTTAAATTACTTGAATGAGTAATATACTATAATTGATCATTGTTATCCAGACATAGAAACTAATGATTTATGGATACGATATGATTATGTCTATCAAGTTTCCCGTGTCTATGTAATAAGGTCCTTCAAATATCACGCCCATCCTTCAAATATGTACTTTTTTCTCGTGTAGTTATAGGCAATTGGGGCTCATGGTCACCTGTCGAGCCAGAAGGACCAGGTTACCCAAGATACGGTGATAGTGATGGACGTAAATGTAGTGCTAAATGTGGAGGTGGAGTGCAGAAATGGACCCGATCTTGTAACAATCCAACACCATTGAATGGCGGAGCAAATTGTGTAGGAAATACAAAGAAATCAGAATCATGCAACACTAAGCAATATCCAGGTTAGTTGACCCAGTTACTACAAATCAAATTGTCTTTATTTATAGTTATAAGGACATTTTTCCGAATTTTACATTGTCCCAGACAGAGTTCACAGAGGTTAAGTACTACACGAAATGATGGAAACATAGATATGTTGTGTGGAAGTACCACAATGGCTGTAGGAAAAATACCGTCTAAACAATAAAAATAAGTTTGCAGCCAAGGTAAAAACATTCTAAATTAGTATTTATATGCCAATTATTCAGTAACGAAACATCAGAACAGAATTTTAAGCAATTAAGTTCACGAACATGGCATACATGTATGCCTGAATGTATGTATCAGATGAATATTATCTATCTATCTTTTGTATTTTGTACAACCATTCATTATGTATGTTAAATCATCTGACTGTTTCAATAAAAATTATTTAACAAAAACAAAAAAACAAGTTCACGAACATGTATAGGTACCATGTGTTTCTAAAACATGTCTTGTCCATACAGTAGTTTGTGGTTTTTCGGTTGAAAATAGGAAAGCATCAAAATGTCCTTACAGGCGGGATTAGCACTAATACCGGCCTCAGTGATAATCCTCACTGTTTACAACATTGATGTGAGCGGACTGAGATGTGTATGTTACATCTACCTGGGTAATAAGCAATCATCAAACGTCCGCAAATTGATCCACAATAGACATGTTGTTATCTAACCACCTGGGTTCATTTAAGGGGGACCAGTATTAGAGGTCTGGCTGGTTGCAGGCAAAATCGCATTATACCACCACCAAACACATCCATTGAACCACCGAGTTCAGCCTTCTGCAATGGAGCGCTCCCCTCCATGGATCTGAATTATTACTGCCACATTGATCGCATTCCTTAACCCTTTCAGTGCCAGGGGCCGATCTCATCGGCCCTAATTCACGGTCTGTAAAATCGGCCCTAAAAAAAATAAAAAATAAACAATAAATTGTTATTTTTTTTGAATTTTTGTTGTTGTTGAATTTGTTTTGGGTATGCTTAAGCATGCTATAGCAAATTTAAATACAAACTGGATAAAATCTTAGGGGCATGTTATAACTCAAAACTATCACCAAGTATTCATAGTAATAATTTTGATGCCCATGAAAAACGTAAGCTAGATTCCCTGGCACTAAACCTACAAAATAAGTCTGTTAACGAATATAAGAAAAAATTATTAAAATGTAAACAAATTTGCAACAAATAATAACAAATGATGAAAAATTGTTAGGCCAATGCATTCTCTTATATATGCGAGGCGACCTATGGTCGACTCGCATATATAAGAGAATGCATTGGCACAGGGTGTATGGGTTGATACAGAAATCGGACCTGGCACTCAAAGGGTTAATCAACTGAGAAATATCAGCAGACATACTGGGCCAACCCAAGTCACCAGCTATCTCATTATGCAACACAATGAACAGCAAAAGCTTTGAGGAACGACCTATAAGTATAGAAACCACGAAGTATGAAACATCATTCTGGATACTTAAAGACATATTATGGACTTATTCGGGTGCGTGAAACTGATAAGTTAATATTCAGGCGTGATGCAAACTGGTGGAATGTAGCATTCTACTAACATCACCGAAAATCTCAAGCAAATCGACCGTAACACTCCATAGAAAACATCGTCTGAACTATGCTCAATTGGAATTTGCCGTCAAATACCTGTATGATTTATTCTTGCGAGATAATTGCATGATATTTACAGGCAAATTCCGGTAGCATCGTTACTATAGTGGAACTACAGATATTTTACTTTGCACGTAGTTAGCTGTGGCAAAGATGCACTTTATGTGCTTGTTTCCGTTCATATTATGGCACCATATCATTTTCTGCGATAAAATGCCTGCAAACCGCACCGTGCAAACTTGCCAGTGTATGAACGTGCCCTAAACCAGAGCAAATGATTTCGCCATCGAGAGTCATTGAATTTAATTGATATATAAGAATGACGATGTGTGATGTAAATTTGGATTTATGTTCATAAAAATAGCTACTTTGAGCAAGATTATCCTACATGTCTATTTGTTCACTCTACCGGAGTATTTCACATCATTTTAAAAACATGCTAAAACATTTCTGGTGATATTCCATTCATAAACATAGTCTGTAAAAAACAAATTCGGTGTCTTCGATTTTGGCAATAATAACAATAATGTCCTCGTATTTGCGGGGAAAATTCACACGCAACTCACACACGCCTTACGCGTGTGTGAGTTGCGTGTGAATTTCCCCCGCAATTACGAGGACATTATTGTTGTTATTGCCAGTATACTTCGATTAAATAATTTCTGAATATGTCCATGTATATAGTGTCAATAAATTAAAAAAACACAAATATGGCAACTCATATGGATACTAAAACCGAGTCAGAACATTTTACTAGAATTTACTATTGTAAGCTATCACTTACTCATAACAAATTCTAAACCTGGAACAGAACTGCACCCATGGAAGATTCGTCACCGAGATATGTAACTGAAGATAACGTCGATGAAAATTTTTATTTTAACACAAGACACATCTTTTCACACTACTTAAGCACACATTTCTTTATTCTACTGTTACAACACACATGTATACTATTTAATCCAAATTGAACCCTTTGGCTAAAATTTCTCTTGGCCCTTTGCTAGCTATCCAAATTACTTTCAAAATTTGTAATAGCCCAACATCAAGTTACGATTATATTTTTTTCTCCCATTTGTTAACTGTGGTGACGGTGTTTCTGCTGTGATTTTAATATAGTTACATTTTGGACCTTTTGCAGTACGCCCCACCGCGGTTCTCAATGGGTATACATAGCCTATTTGTGATTGGGACCTTTAAAAACTTTCCGCCGTCAGGCTACCAATTACTTCTATATTTTAGTTGACACCACAGTAGAGATCTTGTATCATACTCCACAATATGTATTCAGGACGTGTCATCGCCTGCATGCATACCAGTGGTTTTAAGAACCTACCCTCAGTCGAGTGACATTCCTTGCAACCCTTGAATAATCTCACAACATGGAATTTTCACTGCCGACTGTATCGATAGTAACGATTTGGATATTCTAATGCTGATTTCAAAGATTCGCATAAATTCCGAACACTCGTCTGACCATTCGAATTTACAATTATTCATAGTAGACTTGAACGAACCAACGAAAGATGAAACGTAACAACTCATTTCACGATCAGAAAATTATTCGTATTCCTGGATTTCAATCCGTTACGCGGACAAAGCTTAAACTACGCTGTTGTTGTTTTCTGAAATGGGCTGCCTGAAGATTCATGAATACTGTCTTTCTAAGTTTTAAAAATCCTGATGGAAAAGTGGAATGGCAAGATATGTAACTCCAATTACTATCGCCGCTAAATTTATATTTCTGTTTCAACTCTGATGTCCACTATATCCTAGTCCTGCCCATACAGAGTATTCTGTTTTGCGACGGAGAGGCAGCAGGGTCATATTTGTATTTGTTTGCGAGGTCAGTTTCTTTAATGTGGTTATTTGCTATTTCCATTAATCCTCCAACGCAGCACTGGCAAATGACATTAAAAATTAAGTTTAAACTGAAGGAGAATATTTTATATGTTTGCATTTAGATACACAATTCTCTGTTTCTGTCAATATGTATATATATATGTATACATATTATATATCTGCATTTATACATTCTTTGGATGTAATGTTAACTTATGTTTCAATTTATTGTCGATAAAGAAGTTTTGTGAACTCAATGTCTACAAACTTATGTTTGTATATATTGTTTTCATTTTGACTCAAAATAAACGAATACTTACTACCCTTCTATAATAAGCACCTTGCAAATCTTTCACAAAAGAACTGCCCATTCATGAACATTGTCAACATTTTCCATTGATACATGACCCAATAAATTAACTTCTCTGTGAAACAAACATTTCTGATCGTTCATCTTTATCTGAAAAGCTATATACCAACCAGTGTTTTCGCCAAGCAACCCGTCCTTGCAATCGTCACGTGTTATTAACCATCTATATGCCATTCCAATCAATCAGGAGGGAATAAATCACATTGTTATCTTCATCCCATTTTTATCTCTTCTGATTGGCTGGGGTTGGGTCACATGGCGGGCCGCAAATCACTTGTTACCCTCGAGAGTAACATTTCGGCAGTTATGGACCGCTCGTAAACACGCATTTTATAAACCCCACTGTTTCGTAACAACCGCGAACTGTGGTGTTTGCTAATTTGCATAATTGTTGTCTTTAATTTGCAATTAAAGCACGCTATTTATAAATGGTGTTATCACGGACATAAATCCCCTATAAGGTGTCATGTTCCTATTGGACCTTTTTATATCAATACAAACAAATAGATAAACCTTATTAAGCAGTTGGTATGTACTTTAGACAATTGCACACACGATGTACATACGTCACAAAAACATTTCTGTACTAAGCTCTAAATATCAAATAGCCACTCTTTACTATCTATCAATCGATAATTTTCTTCGGTTATACATTCCTCCGACTTCACAGAAATACCCTTATGTTGCGTAACAGTCTGTAACAGTTGTCAATTTCTTTTGGCACCAAGTTTCACATTTTAGCGTTCTCGAAATTAACTTGTCTACCTGCGTCTTTACGCTCATTTAAAACGACACCGAACATTTCGCCGCATGGCTACTCTACTTCGAAATTGCTTTACTCCTCCTTCCGTGAACCGATTCTCACCATGCGACCAGCAAACTAACCGGACAATAGCTTCGCAAATGATGCGTCTATCAATTGATACAAAATGTGAACTTTTTATTTTCTAAAAAGCGAGGATTCCAACATAAAATTAACTCTTCGATCTGGATTAATGAATATACGCGCGTACTTATAGGCATGCCATTATGAAGGTTCGTGTGTATTCCTTTGTCAGATAACAAAATAGTTGTCATAAGAGAATGCATTGGCACAGTGTGTTCTCAAAATTTCAGGAAGCGCCAGTCATGGAATGGTTAAATATCCCTCAGATGACATCATATATACCAATATATATAGTTCTTGAACGTGCTACTTACTATAATTTACCCCGATAATCTCAGATAATCTGCTTAGAATCGCCTCATTTGGGTCGATAATGAACTGAAAATGAGATCGTATTAGTCACATTATCGACTCATAATGACTTAAGTATACGTTCAGTATGTGCGGATAACGGCACAAATAAGCCAACTCACGACTTATCAGGTGTATGCTCTTTAACATGTGTTTTCACTGTGGCCCGCGCCATGAAACGGAATAACGGACATGAGTCCATTATCATCTTCCTTACCTAAACATCGCAGTATGAACCTATTTCACATTATAGGTCGATTATGTGCGTATTTTCGCGAGGATATGTTGGGATGATAAACATGCCCAAAAGCACACGCCAACAAACGCATTTAAAAATACTTATTTTCATTTAGCAACGCCCATTGAGCGCCGGGCGCTTATTACGACCTCGGGTGTATACTAACCTTGAGATTCTAGATAGCTATGGTTCGCTGGGCGTTTTATTTATAAATAATGGATTTTTTCCGGTTGTTTTGGGACGCATTAAAAGTTTTAGGGCGACCCCGAGTCCGGTAAAAGGTGTAGTTGGAATTTAAATTTCGTTTACTGCGTTGATTTTGGTTTGTGATAGGCTATGCCAATTAAAAGTTTAAAGTCGAACTGCGACCGGAGGCCGTCCGGTAAAAGGTATTGTTGGGAATTTCAATTTCGTTTATTGTCGTTAACATTATGTCAATAATGTTGATTTTTTGTTTGTGATAAGCTATGCCAATTACAAATAAAAGAAATGAAAAAGATAATTTGTAAGTCTTATATTTCAACTTTTATAGACATGTTTCGTTCTGCAGCCCACTGGGGGTTGTGGTCGGAGACGGCCGAGTCAGCCACCTGTTCGTTAATTAGGTGCTGGTTGTTATTGTTATTTTAACGGAATTCTGAGTTGGTTATTCGCAATACCATTATATTTTATATTCTATAATAACAATCATGGGTATATAATATGTGATCTTGAGCGCGTTACCATTTCTGACTATGGTTTTCTTGTTACCAATGGTTCAAAGCAGCGGCTAGGCTAGCATTCAAAGGGCGACTGCCATCATAACGCGCTAAGTCATAGTTAGACACGCAGCCGAAGGTTTATCAAACATACATTTATCTTAGTCACCCGGACGTCCCGTCAACTTCACGATAAAGCTCACGACATATTAATAAATTTTATAAATATCTTGTCAATCCCAAGTCAGATATTATAAACTACCTTACATGTTTCGATTAGAAGCCTTGGTAATTAAAATTGCTATTCATCTTGGTTATTTGTTCATGGTTCATTTTATTAGTCTCATCTAATGTCTACTTTGTGTGCACAGTGACTTCGCTACAAGAGTTTCTGTGAGTATAGTCATGATATGACCTAGCGGCTGGTGCGGCGTTAAATCGCAACCAATCAGTCAATCTCTTAAATTGATATGTTCACATCTGAACGCAACACAGCTACACATTTCTAAGTTCAAAGTCGACAAAATTAAGTTAGATGTGTCCCTTTCCGGCCAAATCAGTAAACATAACAGTACAATGACCAAGTCTTTCGACACCAGAAACAGGAACCATTCCGTCACCTATATCATCTCTATATCGTTACAACTGACGTCCGGATAGCTACTATTAGGAGTTATTGTACTTATGAGTGAAAGGGAATGAATATGTGCATTTTACGAATATCTACTAATGGTTGAGGTGTGTTTGGTGTTCCTTGGAATTGCCAGTTATATATATGAGTTTTCAACTATTAATGATAACGCTACTTTGATTAGAGACTTGATTGGGACGTATATTCCTGGCCCGGAATACATCTTCTTGACAAATATCTTAATTGTAAAACATTATTGAAATCAACCATGTTGGCACTACTTTCATGTCAGTCGCTGGTGGGTGGACTTCCTGGAAAATAGACTACAGTAAAGAATCGGGAGGTGTAGGTACAGTGAGTGACGGGTGTACAGCAAAATGCGGTGGTGGATTGATATACTATACGAGAACGTGTACTAATCCTGCCCCTAAATATGGTGGCAACTGTATTGGCAGCAGCCAGATGACCAAAACGTGCAACATACACGATTGTAAAGGCGCAGGTGTGTATTACAGTGTGTAGACGTGTTATGAATGTTTGGAGGCACTGGCTCATTGTTATGTGTTCATTTCTCCAAAACTGCATGAACAAATTATCATTTCTTATCACCATGGTCGTGGCAATCGGAATGGTGCGCAGATACCACTCCAGTTTTAAAAAAACTGTCCACATCTTCAAAACATAGACAATACACAGGGTACCGAATTATCGCACAACTATTATCTCCGTAAAACGTGACACCATCTAGGGTTGGAAAATTGCCAACTGATAACCATATGAGTAAAACGTTGGGCCACCAGTAGGAATTATTCGACATTTCGACAAAATCATACATTTCACCCAAAGTTCTAGCTGGAAAATCAAACTACCCGAAAAAACATAGCTTTGGTATGAAATGTCCAACATATTTTGTGTCAGGCATGCAATTCACAACTATTAAAAATGTTGAACACCCCCTCCCGCACATTGTCACTATCCGTGCCCGTTTAACTTATATTCGTATGGCTTCCGCACTGACTAATGTACCAGACTGGTGCATCGTCTAATATCGATAATTCCCTCAGGAAATGTTCAGATAATAAGTTCAACAAACGACTACTGTACCTATAATCTAAACATTTCCCATCAATGACTATTAATCCTCCTGCCCTTATATTATCTTTTCGTCATACTATCGTCTGCTAATTTATCCTGAACACCCATCCAAATGAATAATATACCGTTCCAATATATACTTTTATCACTGAATGGGAGGATCCATTCCAATCAAAATGGACAACATCATACGCAAGATCATGCGCAAAAGAAAACAAATAAATTTGAAAAAAAATTATGGAAAATATTTAGGGTGTAGCTGTGCAGCCTGTTCTCCCCTAAATAAGATCATATAGAACTGATTTAAAACACACGAAATAAGCCAATATAGGGATTATTTGAATCTGAATTAAGCTCTATGTGAACCTAAATGTGACAAGATCAAAACAGTTATATATGAGCTTATTTCAACTCGAAATAAGCTCATACATACACAAAACGACACGATGTGTAAATAGGTTTGTCGATACGACACGAGTGATGTCGCGGAAAGATAGAACGAGAGGCGCGTGCGCCTCGAGTTCTATCCTTCCGCGACAGCACGAGTGCCGTATCATAAACCCATTTACACATCGTGTCGTTCTGTGTTTATTACACGCTTCGCGTCCTAGAATCCGTGCATTAAAAATACAGGATTAGAAGGATTATTTAGGCTCATACAGGGCGTGTTTGTCATCTGTGATGATTCTTTTAGTTAAATAGTTCGAGTTTCATGGTTGAGGCGAACGTCATTTTACGACAACGAGATGCGTATGGAACGTAAGTTCCATACGGATTTGTAAATATGGAACAGCAATAACACTGTACTTCTAGGAACAAGCGTGTAATAAAGACATTATTTGGTTTACTTTTTCATCGACACGACGTACGAGATTACCGTACCGCTCTTTATAACGTGCTTTCACTGCGGCATGTGCCATTCAACAAACTAACGGGTATAAGTCCTATATGAGCTTATTTCAGAATCAACTCAGTTCTATATGAACATATGTGAATATTTAGGTCCTATATGAACATTTGCACGAGGATACGTAGAGCTGTGCGCCTGAGTGATACCTATATGACTTCCCCACTGACTATTGCAATATGTCCATTTCGTCCTGTAGTTAATGGCAAATGGGGTGAATGGATTCCAGTCCAGCCGAAAGGAGCTGGGTACGACACGGAGGATCCTGACGACGAACACATGTGTAGTGCTAAATGTGGAGGTGGGGTTAAGAAATGGATCCGAACTTGTAACAAACCAGCACCATCGAATGGTGGGGCAGCTTGTGAAGGAAGGTCGAAGAAGACAAAACCATGCAACACTCGGCCGTGTTCAGGTTTGTTTACTGCAACCCATTATGGTTCACCGAGGCTTCTCTCTCATATACAAGTATGCACACATCTCTACAACATAATATTAAAACTCTAATTTTTTTATTTAATCATTCCTTACTCATTATAGTGTTTTTTAATAGGCTATTGTATGACATAATACTTATTGCATCATATAATGGTGATGTCGGGGTTGAGCCATATTGACCAAGTTTGAAGTGGCATTATGGTTAAATCCTGGTAGTCGGTGTATCTATCTAACGATAACAAAATAAAATTTAAAAGATTTGCTATCGGCCACAGGCCACACTAATTTAAGACAAATTAAGTTGGCAAGATTTGCTATATATGATGGAGGTTTACTATGTGGAGTCAACATAAAACTACTTTTGCATATCATATAGTATTCTTCCATATCAAACACGGTTAACAATAAATGATAGGAAAATCTACATGAAGCAATATACTGTTGACAAGCTGCACTTCTTTGTCCAAATATGTGATGTTGATGATGACGAGCAAATTAAAGATGTGGCGCAACTAAGCAACAAAGGCATACCACAACGTCAGTGGCCACCAATGCAAGTCAAAACTTGGGGTCCCCATTCGCTTAACTGTTATCATATGAAGGGAACTGGAACTATCGACGCTGTCGTTGCTTGAATAAAATAAGTAGCTAATACCCTCATTTCAGCCAATGGTCGCTGGACTGCCTGGAAAATTGACTACAGTAGATTAATGCGGCTTAGGATTCGAGGTGGAGCAAGAAATGACGGATGTACAGCCAAATGTGGCGGCGGACTGAGATACTATACGCGAAGGTGTACAAATATAGCTGGTGGCGCAAAATGTGCAGGAAAGAGCGAAAGGATTAGATATTGTAACATGCACTCTTGCAAACATAACGGTGCGTATTATTTTGGATAGATGCAAATATTTCAGGAAATTAAAAGTTTCATTAACAGTTTTGATTAGTTCCAAAATATCTTGCATAAAGACACTATATGCATTTATATCTTGCGAATCAACCTGAACTAAATTGACAAGTGAGTATTCACCCACCTTTACCCACACATGTGGGTCATACAAAGGAAAACACTATGATTTACTTTTGATATAAAAACAACACTTGTCACTATAAATACTTGCTGGAATATCAAACTATCAGAACAAATTCAACGAAAGTTCCAAATAACTACGGCATCTCCAACTGTTGAAAAGATGGCAAAGCTGTGTGATGCTACATATCAACCCCACCCCCCCCCCCCATTATCGCCACGTCCACATAAATAACATATTCGTCTAACATCAAATCCCCCTTATCGCCACGTCTACACAAATAACATATTCGTCTACACATAACGTCCCCCTTATCGCCACGTCCACACAAATAACATATTAGACTACACATCAAATCCCCCTTATCGCCACGTCCACATAAATAACATATTAGAATACACATACAAATCCCCTTATCGCCACGTCCACAAAAATAACATATTCGTCTGAACATCAAATCCACCTTATCGCCACATCCACACAAAGAACATATTATTGTACACATCAAATCCCCCTTATCGCCACGTCAACATAAATAACATATTCGTCTAACATCAAATCCCCCTTAACGCCACGTCTACACAAATAACATATTCGTCTACACATAACGTCCCCCTTATCGCCACGTCCACACAAATAACATATTAGAATACACATCAAACCCCTACACATCAAACCCCCCTTATCGCCACGTCCACAGAAATAACATATTCGTTTACACATAAGATCCCACTTATCGCCACGTCCACAAAAAGCACATATTCGTATACACATCAAATCCCCTTATCGCCACGTCCACACAAATAACATATTCGTCTACACATCAAATCCCCCTTATCGCCACGTCCACATAAATAACATATCCGCCTACATATCAAATCCCCCTTATCGCCACGTCCACACAAATAACATATGCCTCTACACATAAAATCCCCCTTATCGCCACGTCCACACAAATAACATATGCATCTACACATAAAATCCCCCCGTATCGCCACGTCCACACAAATAACATATGCCTCTACACATCAAACCCCCATTATCGCCACGTCCACACAAATAACATATCAGACTACACAGCAAACCCCCCTTATCGCCACGTCTACATAAATAACATATCCGCCTACATATCAAATCCCCCTTATCGCCACGTCCACACAAATAACATATCAGACTACACAGCAAATCCCCCTTATCGCCACGTCTACACAAATAACATAATAGACTACACATCAAACCCCCCCTTATCGCCACGTCCACACAAATAACATATTCGTATATTCATCAAATCACTCTTATCGCCACGTTTACACAAATAACACATTAGACTACACATCAAATCCCCCTTATCGCCACATCCACACAAATAACATATTATTGTACACATCAAATCCCCCCTTATCGCCACGTCCACACAAATAACATATTCGTTTACACATCAAATCCGCCTTATCGCCACGTCCACACAAATAACATATTCGTTTGCACATAAACTCCCCGTTATCGTCACGTCCACAGAAATAACATATGCGTCTACGCATCAAACCCCCTTATCGCCACGTCCACACAAATAACATATTCGTCTGCACCCCCCCCCCCCCCTTATCGCCACGTCCACACAAATAACATATTCGTCTACAATCCCCCTTATCGCCACGTCCACACAAATAACATATTCGTCTACACATAAAATCCCCCTTATCGCCACGTCCACACACATAACATATTAGCCTACACATCAAACCCCTTATCGCCACGTCCACACACATAACATATTAGACTACACATCAAACCCCCTTATCGCCACGTCCACACAAATAACATTCGTTTGCACATAAGATCCCAATTATCGCCACGTCCACACAAATAACATATTCGTCTACCATCAAATCCCCCTTATCGCCACGTCCACACAAATACCATATTCGTCTACACATAAAATCCCCCTTATCGCCACGTCCACAAAAAGAACATATTCGTATATACATCAAATCCCCCTTATCGCCACGTCCACACAAAGAACATATTCGTATATACATCAAATCCCCCTTATCGCCACGTCCACACAAAGAACATATTCGTATATACATCAAATCCCCCTTATCGCCACGTCCACACAAAGAACATATTCGTATATACATCAAATCCCCCTTATCGCCACGTCCACAAAAAGAACAAATTCGTCTAACATCAAACCCCCCTTATCGCCACGTCCACACTAATAACATCTGCCTACACATAAAATCCCCCTTATCGCCACGTCCACACAAATAGCACATCTGCCTACACATCAAATCCCCCTTGTCGCCACGTCCACACAAATAACATATTAGACTACGCATAATCCCCCTTATCGCCACGTCCACACAAATAGCATATTCGCCTACACATCAAATCCCCCTTATCGCCACGTCCACACGAACAACATGTTAGACTACACATCAAACCCCCCTTATCGCCACGTCTACACAAATAACATAATAGACTACGCATAATCCCCCTTATCGCCACGTCCACACAAATAACATATTCGCCTACACATCAAACCCCCCTTATCGCCACGCCCACACGAACAACATGTTAGACTACACATCAAATCCCCCTTATCGCCACGTCCACACAAATAACATATTCGTATATACATCAAACCCCCCTTATCGTCACGTCCACACAGATAACATATTATTGTACACATCAAATCACCCTTATCGCCACGTCCACACAAATAACATATTCGTATACACATCAAATCCCCCTTATTGCCACGTCCACACAAAGAACATATTACTGTACACATCAACCCCCCGCCCCCTTATCGCCACGTCTACATAAATAACATATCCGCCTACACATCAAATCCTCCTTATCGCCACGTCCACACAAATAACATATGCGTCGAACATCAAATCCCCACTTATCGCCACGTCCACACAAATAACATATTCGTTAAAACACAAAACCCCCCTTATCGCCACGTCCACACAAATAACATATTCGCCTACACATCAGATCCCGCTTATTGTCACGTCCACACAAATAACATATTCGTGGAGTTGTATTATTTTTCCACCAGAACATGGAGGCCGGTTTTCGTGGGACGACGGCGATGATGATACCGATTTGGAGCACGGTCACCATAAAAGTGGATTCAACAAGTTCATAAAAGGTATTTTCCTACAGGGTACTGTCGTTAAAGTCTTATTATGGACTTGTTCGGGTGCGTGAAACTGAGCAGTTAGTATTCAGGGGCTATATCAACTGGAGGAATGTAGCATTCTACTGACATCGCCGAAATTTTCAAGCAAATCGGCCGTACCACTCCATAGAAACCATTGTCTGAACTACGCTCAATTGTAAATATTTACTTATCGATTCGGGACGCAACTATTGGTGATAAACTAACGAAAATGATTTCGCCACCAAGAGTCACTGCATTTAATTAATATATAAAAATAACGATGTGTGTTGTCAATCTGGATATCACAATTTTTTTTAAATAACTACTTTGAGCAAGATATTCTCCATTTCTAGTTCTCCATCACCCTACCGGCGTGTTTCACATCACTTTAAGAAAATAGAACGGGAGCAAATATATAACCGATCAAGCCACTTTTGGTCACCCATGTAGTGAATTAGTACTACACAAGGTTGATATCAGAGTCATATTATATTCTCACTTTTAACGGCCATAATTCACGAACGCCTATTCAAATTTATAAAATTCAAATGGTAACCACTCACACGAAAGCTTTATATACTAACTGACAATAGAGTCTTCAGAAATAGGAAATACCTCACAATTACAAATGTGCAATAATTTACTGTCGTTAATTTATAAATGCAAGCCCCAAATGTCAGTATCAACATAAAGATATAATATTCACTTAGCTTATAGTTAATATTAACATAAATAATTGAACAAAACCATCTAGGAAACATCTTTGAGCGGATCTCATGCAAATAAATCTTCTGCCGTAGAAATACCCCACATGTGAACTAATCTACTTTCATTCATTTAAATATTAATTTCACCCAAACCCTTGGGTGTTTATTTCACACCACTTTCTGGGATAACCTGTGTGTCGACTGAGAACATGCGTGCCAATTGAGGAGAACACGCGAAGGATTTGTGTAAATGTTAGCCCAAACGACATTTCGAAGTAACGACTGCTTTGTTGTTTATTTCGAGGAATAATACCGCATCATATGAATTCAGCCCAAATATATTGACAGGTGTCAAGGGTCTAACTCTATACTGAGCAATACAAAACTAATATAATAAATACCGAGTATATTTAATTTTAACGCCAATGGGTCGTTTATGTGCGTTTAAGAGTGTATTTATGCTTAAAGCAAAGTGAAATAACGATCTTAAAATGAATTGGCCGGTATATTTTATTAGTTATCAGGGTTACCAGGGTCGTAGTTGCATAAATTACAATATATTTTTATGCTAAGATAATTGCGTGGTAATTTGTTAGTTAATGGATTGATCGGTGATCATGTTACCACAAATCCCATATATGGACATTCCAAATATGGCAGGTGACTTGCGCATGCGCAAAACAGATACAATGGTCTAATTCGCGGAGGCGATGTGCATTTTAATTCTTTCATTACGACTGTTTTGGCGTCCTAATCTATTAAAATATTCTTCTATATCTTGGAAGGTGTTCTGGAAGGATTATTTCAATATGTGTATATCGGATTAACCTTCCAAAAAGATGAGTTTGACGCCTGTATTTCTTGGCATGAATATTAACGAGCGCTCGTCTGCAAGTAGGTCATCTGGATTCGGAATTGGCGTGTTTTTGTGAAAATGTCAAATTCAATTTCTTCCATCTAAAACATAATTACGCGCTGGACTCGGTCATTTTAGGAACATATATGTATCACACGCACATACACCAAGTCTCAGCCTAAAAGTTAGAAAAATGACAGTTTTATCGACATAAATCTATGTTAATGGTAAATTCCATGTTAAATTTTATCATTGAAAAAAATTCATTTCTTCCATCTAAAACATAATTGCGTGCTGTACTCTGTCATTTTACGAATATGTAGCTATCCCACCAACACACTCCAAGTCTCAGCTTAAAATTTTGAAAAATGACAGTTTTATCGACATAAATCAATTTTAATGCCAATAATGGCAAATGGAGAGTTAAATAAATTTTAGGCCAATTAGGGCCCTGCGAATGTTTTCTGACCTGTTCTATATTGGTCACTAGAGTTCATATTTGACCGGTTACACCTGATAATTATGCGACAGTATAGTCGCGTTACTTTATAGGTCAACATTGGTCATTATCACCGGACAAATTTATTTTGGTCTATCGTATCAACCCCTATTTTCTCCCGCGCGTAGCCTGACTACCGCTATTCTCAAAGTAATTGACCAGAAAAACGGGGTGATACCCCGGTCATGACCACGGTGATACCGGTAATAAACGGTAGCTGTATCGAGGCGGTCATGGCAGTGGAATTACGGTATTGGGCGATGATACCGCGGTCTTTTAGCGTGCACCGCATTAATTTTTTTGAATACCGCAGTGATTTTCATGGAACACTTTGAGGGGAGGTATTTACTCCCACATACGTTAACAAGCGGTATCAGTACCGCGGTATTGGAGGATACCGCGGTATAGTACCGCAGTATTAACGGGGTGACACCACGTTGCTGGTGGTCAATTACTTTAAGTATAGCGGTAAGTGTCAACATTGGTCATTATCGCTCCACTAATTTGTATCGTTTCATCGGTATGAATTCCATATCCAATTATCCACATATAACCAACCCAACCTCTAATCCCGGTCCAATTTATTTATTTCTTTCATCGGTATATTCACGTAACGTAATATTTTATCACGTGATATTTGTACTTATATGTCTATGGTATTACTATAGTACCGGTATACTGTATACGTATATCAATTGCTATTCCTATCTATATAATCCTGGTGCCATCTATAGAGATAGATAATTTCAGACTCGGTACAAACCACTTTTTCTCCGAGTCCATATAACCAATTTAACCCAACATCTTATAGATGACTATTCTGGCACTATATAGAGATGTCAGACTAAGATTCTGACACCCCCCTATTTTATAGCCATGTTGCAACAGTAGAGTTCAGATGCATATTATGTCAACATCGGTCGTTATCGCTCTACAAATTTATATCGGTTCAACCCTTAGTTCCCTGTATCGCCCACCCCTCCCTCAGTTTATTTTTTCAGTTGTATTATAGTCTCATTACGTACACATTTTATCTTTTCTAACTTTTGCTTCAACGCGTTGAGTTCCGCTGCAGACAATATAAAACTGACAACATTTTGAAATGTAAGCAGGCTTCAAACTCATCTTATCCAAGAAAAACTCTGGTTACATAAGAAATTTGTGTATAAGGTGTACGCGCATTTGTCGCGTTAAAAACAAAAGGTCCCAAGTCAAGGTCCAAATCCCCAACACACTGATGTGAGGTTTAACTCCATCTACATACAGTAATGTCCAAAGTAATTGATCACTTAACCACAGCAAAATAATGGGTATTTTTTCATGATTTTAAATCCTGAAAAATTACCCATAATTCTGCTGTGGTTAAGTGGTCAATTACTTTGGGCATTACTGTAACCAATATAAGGATTTGAGGTGTAATAATAACTCAATCCTCATACAGTAATGTCCAAAGTAATCGACCACTTAACCACAGCATAATTATTGGTAATTTGTCAAGATTTTAAATGCTGAAAAAATACCCATAATTCTGCTGTGGTTAAGTGGTCAATTACTTTGGGCATTACTGTAACCAATATAAGGATTTGAGGTGTAATGATAACTCAATCCTCATACAGTAATGTACAAAGTAATTGACCACAGCTGAATAATGGGTAATTTGTCAGGATTTTAAATGCTGAAAAATTACCAATAATTCTGATGTGGTTAAGTGGTCAATTACTTTGGGCATTACTGTAACCAATATAAGGATGTGAGGTTTAATGAGAACTCCATCCACATAACTAATAAATATGTGTGAAAATTAAACCAAAAAAATTAAATTCCATGATGGCGTCCAATATGGACTGCCTAATTCTGCTCCAAAACATGTTTATTGAATATATGGTTGTTTATTGGGGGAAACTGATTATTTCAATGATATTTTCATTAACTGCATGGGATCCAAAACCCGACTTACGGGAGCTCGCTTCGTGCACGACTGTATCTTAAGCATATGTGCATATTTAATGAGCCAACAATTGGAATCCAAATAGAGAAGATAGGCACGTCGACCCTGCGCATAGACATCATTGATGATCTCTATGGGAATCAAAATTGACATTTAATAGACAATTTCGATTAACCGCAATAACTTAAGGAATCTCTAATTATGATTAAGCCCAATGAGAATGCAATAAGACATTTCTTATTACCCTTAACCGCAATTACTTCCCATTGCACTTTAGCACAATTAATATCTCCCCCCCCCCCCAACAGCTTATCAATACCACTCAGGACAGTGGGTGTTTTTCCTCAATTAATTGAATTTCTTGTTAGTGACCATAAATCTATACCTTCGGTTTTGCCGAATAACCGAACAAATGTTGTCAACTGTTTCCACGTTTATTCTCACTTATACCGTGTTTATATCCGTTTTATCCTATTTGTTGTTGTGTATTGCATTACTTTGATAAAGTCTGCGCTTGTGTTATTCTCACAAAAGGTAATGCGTATTTACATTTCACAATTCCGCCTTACAGTCTGCGAGTGCGACGGAAAAAATTTCCACATGTCCGAGCGCCATTGGCATTGATTCCTTAAATACGAGACTATTTAATCGAATGAGGTCAAATATTCGCATATAACTTGACTCATATGTTATTCTGCACAATTCTGGCCAGTGCCGACTTTCATTTCGCATTACTTTCGTTTTTATCGAAATATAACCGTTTTCTATGGAGATTCCCATGTAAATTTGTTCAACCAAAAAAATTCATAGTTTTGCCAATTTCAAGCTAGTTTAATACTTTATAGCATGGTCAGGGCATAATCTGGCCTATCGAGTGATGGTAGACGTTCCTTCAGTGTGCACAACAAATATTTGGTCCCAACGAAGCAGGCTAAAATCCTGAAATTTGTCAATTGACTTTGAGTGTGAAGAAAATATTCATTTAAACTTCCAAAATTGGTTGAAATATGCTCAACAACATTCAGTTGAATGGTGACATTATTTATAGTCACCGACTAACTTCCACGATGAATAAAATTTGTTTTTATTGATGACAATTATGTCGCGAGTCATAAAAATGTTAATTTTCTGAAGAAAAAAAATTCATTGTTTCGCCAATTTCAAGCTAGTATTGAGCATGGTCAGGCCATTACATATAATGATTAAGATTGCTAAAGAACTGAAATAATGAAATGGGAAACTTTTACTGACATCTGGTAAGGATTGAGGAGCAGATGCTAGAGGCCCCCACCCCCACCCCCATGGAAGACGGAATACCACTTAACACAGAAGTTGGAATACGGAATACCATATGGAATACATAAAAATATATGAAAACTTCATTTTTTGGAAGGTCGGCGTACGAATACCGGTATTTTTGGAATACCGAATACCTCCTAACAGAGGGGCCGGAAATACCGCGTACCTCATAACAGGGCATGGAATACGGCATACGAAAAAGGGGGGTGGGGGCCTCATGCTATGGAGCCTCCGAGCCTCCCAATATATTGTCTGCTCCACATCTCAATAGAATTCAACAACATTCAGTTGAATGGTGACATTATTTATAGTCACCGACTAACTTCCACGATGAATCAAATTTGTTTTTATTGGTGACAATTTATGTCGCGAATCATAAAAATGTAAATTTTCTGAAGAAAAAAAATTCATTGGTTTGCGAATTTCAAGCTAGTTTATAGCGAAGATGGGAACCAAGGTACAATTTATGCCATTTAGGCACACTTCAGAGTGAAATCTGGGCTTATATTTCGGCGAGAATCCAAATCTAGATTCTCGCAAATTACCCTGGATTCTCATGAAAAAGTATATATGGATTCTCGCAAAATCAGATGAAATATATGCCCTAGTGGAAATATAGCAAATCGTTTAATGCTTAAGAATTTTTTTTTCGGAGATTTATATATATGTTTAAAGACATATTATGGAATTTGTCGGGAGCGAGAAATTGATAAGTTAGTGCTCAGGCACTTTTCCAACGTGGGGAATGTTATCATTCTACTAACATCACTGAAAATTTCCAAAAAGATCTACCACACCACTTCATATAGAACATCGTCTGAACTACTCCAAATTGTAAATATTTACATCTCGATTCGGGGCGCAACTATCGGCTGTAATTAAACAAAAATCATTTTGCCATCGAGAGTCATTGCATTTAACTAATATATAAGAATGACATTGTGTAACATCCATTTGGATTAATATTCGTAACAAATAACTACTTTGAGAAAGATTATTCTTAATTTCTATTTATTTGATCACTCTGCCCGGTGTCTGCCGGAGTGTTTCACATCACTTTAATCAAGGAAGACTGTTAAGAAAAACTGCATTTCAAGACCACCAAACAACTTTCCTTTTTAGGGCCACCACATCTTCCAAATATGTACTTCTTCCATTTTGCTACCAAAGACCGAAAAATGTCGTTAAACTAGAGATCCAAATACCCCCTAAGGGCCCCTCTATCTTGAGATATTAAAGACCGAAAAATGTCGTTAAACTATAAAGACCGAAAAATGTCGTTAAACTAGAGATCCAAATACCGCCTATATCTTGAGATATTATAAAGACCGAAAAATGTCATTAAACTATTAATTGTTGTTGCTGTTGTTTATTAGGGTTTATCGTCATTCTAGCCGCTAGGCCACACACGACGTTGTCAATTTTACGGGTGGAGGAAAGACCACGCAGAGGCTCAATTTCACCGGGAAGTTGTTCCACTGCGTGTAGAAACCATGGACCCCCGGAAAGCAATTGACAAACTTGCCCAGATACACGATTCCGGTCACCCTCCCTATGGTGGGGTTAGAACCAGCTTCGTCAGCGCTGGACGGCCTGGGACGACGAAACCACCTGGCACTCTACCGACTGGACCACCGGGGGCCCCTATTAAACTGTTAAAGACCGAAAATGTCGTTAAATTGTAAAGTTTGAGCTATTGCCATGGCTTTGTCGTCCGTGTGTATGTGTGTACGTAAGGCGTCAACAATGCAGGCTACAGGTCGTACCTTTGGTCGGATCATTATGAAATTTGTCATAGCTGTTGACATCAACATTTAGACCAGATTATTAATTTTGGGATCATTCGGAAAAAAAACATGGCCGCCAGTGGCCATCTTGGATTTCAAAATTCAATCCATTAGCACGGGCTACAGTTCGTAATGTTTGTCTGATCATCATGAAATTTGTCAAGAATGTTAATAATGACATGTAGATGGGAACGAGTCCTTTTGGGGTCATTCGGCCAAAAAACATGGCCGCAGCAGCCATTTTGGATTTTAGTCTTTATACCGGTATGACTAAATATTTAGCACGGGCTACAGGTCTTAACTTTAGTCTGATCATCATAAAATTTGTCATGGCTGTTAAAATTGGAATGTAGATGGGAACGAGTCATTTTGGGGTCATTCGGACAAAAAACATGGCCGCCAGTGGCCATCTTGGATTTCAAAATTTAATCCATTAGCACGGGCCACAGGTCGTACTGTTTGTCTGATCATCATGAAATTTGTCATGGATGATAATATTGACATGTAGATGGGAACGAGTAATTTTGGGGTTATTCGGCCAAAAAACATGGCCGCCAGCAGCCATCTTGGATTTTACTCTTTGTATGACTAAATTCTTTAGCACGGGCTACAGGTCGTACTTTCAGTCTGATCATCATAAAATTTGTCAAGAATGTTAATAATGACATATAGATGGGAACGAGTCATTTTGGGATCATTTGACCCAAAAACATGGCCGCCAGCAGCCATCTTGGATTTTAATCTTTGTATGACTAAATTCTTTATCACAGGCTACAGGTCGTACTTTTAGTCTGATCATCATAAAATTTGTCAAGAATGTTAATAATGACATGTAGATGGGAACGAGTCATTTTGGGGTCATTCGGCCAAAAAACATGGCTGCCAGCAGCCATCTTGGATTTTACTCTTTGTATGACTAAATCATTTAGCACGGGCTACAGGTCGTACCTTTAGTCTGATCATCATGAATTTTTTCATGGCTGTTGAAATTGGAATGTAGATGAGAATGAGTCATTTTGGGGACATTCCGACAAAAAAACATGGCTGCCAGCGGCCATCTTGGATTTCCAAATTCAATTCTAAATCTTTCCATTCATTGCTCATCACACAAATTTAACTTCTTCTCAAAGTTGAGCTACAGTGTCATTGACACTTTCATTTGAGACATTAAAGAACGAAATATGTCGTTACACCATTAATGATCATTAATACATAATTTGTGTTTATGAAAGTCTGGTACAGACAGTTTGTTTCCAGTACATATTCATTGGAACGTAAACAATTATTCTCTGACAAATCATGTTAATATTGCCTTTCGTTACTGGTTTCCTTGACTCACATATCTCTCACTTCTTAATACTTATAATTAAAACAAATGTTCTGTGTTTTGTGTCACTTCTTAATAGCATTCTGTATTCTGCTATTGAAAAGAAAAACAGTTGTAGTATACCTTAAAGGTATGAAGGCCTTGGTGGGTATCATGTGAACATATTTCCACAGCTACAAACGAAATAATATTCAAATATAGACAGACTTTGTTAATATACAAATGAGAAATATCTCATAAACATTATGTTATAGTCGTAAATTTGCCGACTGTTATGTAAACAAAGCATAAAAAAGTTACTTTCCTGGTGTTTCTTTATATTATGATGGTAAACATAAAGAGCGTTCTTTGTTGCTCAATTCCTTATTTGGAAATAATAAAGAGCGTTTATACCATTTGTGTGTGATTAGCCAGTAGCATTATGCTGCCTTCTATAACACAACCAGACTCTTGTTTAGGTAAAATTTAGTAGGTCTTTATGTAAGCATGATGTTTAAGGGATTACAGTGCTCATGAAACAACAAAACTCTATCGGAAAGCCACCCATATTGTGATCACAATAATCCAAGTCCCATAAAAATCGCGTAATAATTAAGCCGAGAAATAAATAAATAATACCGCCACCGGTTGTCGGCTATCTCCGTCGCAAAACCTCGCATGACGTCAAGCGAGGTAAACTAATTAAAAACACGGAATCGGAGTTATTTGTGTCTACCTATATGACGATGGAAAATCCGGAATAGACATCAGCTCGTGAGCGTGATGGAATTACTGCGGGGCATATCAATAGCATTGTGTACACATGGTTAATTGTCATCGCGCGGTGAGTTATATTCACTTGTGATTTGTCTTAAGCGCTGTTTGGAAAGTTATTGTTTTGACAAAAAAACTATAGAAGGCCGATTGAGCGGGGTAGGTAACACTTTCGTGTCAAAAATAAAGCTTATAAAAACATGAGCAGGCATGTGAACTCTATTCGGGCGCGTGTTCACGATGTTGTTTTAATTTTCCGTATATATGCCCCGAGTGTCCCGTATTTACAATCATTCATTCGTAACATTGCCATATAAATGCAGTGTTTTCGGCTGTGGTCGGTCTAGTGACTCTCAGTTAGGTATAATGCTGTATTAATTTCCAAACGATGTTCGTTTACG
This sequence comes from Siphonodentalium dalli, assembly GCA_032622095.1. Taxonomy (NCBI): domain Eukaryota; kingdom Metazoa; phylum Mollusca; class Scaphopoda; order Gadilida; family Siphonodentaliidae; genus Siphonodentalium; species Siphonodentalium dalli. The sequence continues at coordinate 43,301,026 of CP136066.1, forward strand.
TGCCATTTGGCGGGATTTCTGTGGGAAACCCGTTGCGCAATCATCAGAAACCGATTACATATACCAAATAAAGAGCGTTTAATTTGACAAGTCAGTCATGGTTACGAATACATACAATTGCAGTTAAAGTGGAGAGTATGTTGAATACATCACGATAACAACTATTCTTAGTCGATTCCCCATTTCCTTCACCATGGCTCCATAAAGAGCGTTCCATGTTAAGAGTTTTCCTAATATGGTACGAATAAAAAGAGTTTAATTAAGCGGAAATTGCTATGACTTGGAAGAATATATAAAGCATGCATATCGGAAGTTCGTGTACATGTATTGACCTGTATTGGTGTAATCAGTAAAACAAATCACGATGACAACTGTTCTAAGTCGAGTCCCTTTACCTTGACACAATAAAGAGCGTTCACTATTACGATATATTGCGAATAAAGAGCACTTGAATATGTGATTCCATATTAAACCGGATTATTATCCCTCCTTCAAAAAGTGTTATATATATATGATTGGATGTTTATAACCCTATTGTTATGCGTAATTGCCACATAGAGGTCGATTTATGACCTGGATATTCAATAGACCGCATCGCTAGAGTGCTAATTTAATAGGTCAATAACGATGCATAGATGTAGTGTATTTCCATCAGTGACAGTCGGCTAGATTGTTTTGGGGTGGGGGAAGCAATATTCCGAAATATATATAAACACCATATTGCTCAAATAATTACATGATTCATAACCAAGGAAAAATGAACATATCATATTGGTAATGAATGACTTGATTATAATTGATTAAATCCGACAGCAATAAACCAATTGTGTGTTGTTTTACCACGTTACGATAATTAAAACGAAACGCTCTTTATTGACACACGACTAATGGCATCTGGAAATTGGAATGTTTACGAGATGATAATTGCCTAATAACTGTGCAAGTCTTCGCGTATATATGCAATCTTGATATGCATATATAATATAACTTGGACTATTCCGGTAACGAAAAATATATATAAACACGAGCACCCGTTTATATAGATAAATGCGCGCAAAACTGAATAATATACGGGCATGGCTTTATAGTAACAACACATCGCGATACATATAATAATAGTAATAATAACACGATAAAGATCGACATTTAATTACGAGAAAGGCGATGTTTCGGCGAAGTTTTGCATTCGCAGTGTGATAACGCGACAATCGTCAAAGGCCGCGATCGACTGCATGCAAACTTAAAATACCGCCGTCGCGTATCTATGCGTTGTCAATGAGTTACCACGTGATCGATCACGTGCTATGCTTCTGTTTACATGTGACAATCACGTGATCGGGCTGATGATCACGTGACTTCGTCTACAACAAAATCTTCGGCTAACTTCGGAATGTTTTTGAATCGTTATAAAAATAACGATTGGCGGCCGAATATTAGATTATATGCGCCCAATGGACATTTTATATATATATTATCGGTATATTGAAAGAAAATAATATTGTTTTTTTCAGGACCGTATTCCTTTAAGGGATAGTGATCGTATATTTGAACCAAAATGTATGCGTTTTAATATTGATCTGTTTACGGTGTTTGGAACAAATATTTTCGACAACTAAACCCTCTCGTCCCTTTTATATAATTAATATAACATCCCTCATCCAATAATCTCCAAATTGCATATCTAATTTCAATCCTAGTTACACGTCACACCGCCCCTCATCATTTGCCAATTGTACACCCTTTTTTGCTGCTTCTGTTGCAACTGCTCAATTTCTTTAAAAATTATTGAAAAAATGGTCCTCCGGCCTGCGACATTTACCTCCGATTTAGTTTTTTCGATCATCGGTCCACACCAAAATTGAGCACACGTCCCTATATAATATACCTATTTAAACCGAGTATACACGGTGGTGTAATAGAAGAACCATTAATTTAACCGTAACCGTAGCATATTTCCACGTATACGTGTACGTTTTCACGACAAATCCCCGCTGATCTGTTATTAATGAACCAAACAATTAACATGTCAACACACTCTGGCCCGCCAATGCTACAGTGTATAAACGTAACGGGGCAAATATGCATATTATATTGACAGCTAACGAGAACATTCATCACCAATAATCTGCTCACCCCTTTCAGTCGATACGATAGAAACTAAACGATTTGTTACTTCTAATTACCCGTACTTAATTACACTACATGCGTGTTAATAAAGTACGACACCCCCCCCCCCCCCAATCACAACTAAAGGTGAAACATGGGATTTAGAACATTAATATTCACTCTTACACAGTTCCACATTCAAGGTGTGTCTTGTGTAATCGTATGTCAGTTGTAACGTTGTGAAACCGCAACCGAACTGAATTATTCTATTGCTAAATAGTTCATGGGTGACCTGATGCATGCATCTTAGTTTTCTTGTATTACCTGATGTCTAAGACACCGCTCTCGCACACTACGCTGTGCCCCAGATACCGAGAATATTTAGGCCGTATTTGCGTTTTGTTTTGGATTTGATAGTCGCATAGCGAGCGACGTGGTAGAACATCGTATAATAAGTTATGTGTCAAAACTACAAGAACCGGCTCCTTGACCACATTGTGATAGTTACAGTTATGCCCTGTGCCAATGCATTCTCTTATATATGCGAGTCGACCATAGGTCGCCTCGCATATATAAGAGAATGCATTGGCCTAAAAAAAATCTTTTTTTAACACTTTTTACCATTTTTCTTACATTCTTTAACAATTTTATAATTTTTAATGTGTTAAGCCAATGCATTCTCTTATATATGCGAGGCGACCTATGGTCGACTCGCATATATAAGAGAATGCATTGGCACAGGGCCCTTCTGTTGGGTAAAGGGTTAAGTAGCATTCAGACGAGTCTGTTGTGTATGTTGCATGTGTTGAGTTGAAATTGGGTTGGCGTGAATATCAGACATGCGAAGTTTCGAGATCTCGTTCGATTCGCGAGGTTGAATATGTATTTTTCTAAATTTCAAATTATCTAGGTCTAACGGGATAACGCTTGAAATTTTAACCAAACTGGTTTGTATCTTACGATATTTCGTTGTATGCTTATTGCGCGCGCCGCGTGTATACTAATGTACAAATTCTTGTTTCGCCTGGGCGCTGCCATAGCGCATGGGGGTTCTGTTTATAGAATGTTAATTATTGGGACACATTAAAAGTTGTAGTGCGACCCCGATGCCGAGCTGTAGTGTAACCCCGAGGCCGAGCCCGGTAAAAGGTGTAGTTGAGAATTTCAATTTCTTTTATTGGCGTTTACATAATGTCAATAATGTTGATTTTTGGTTTGTGATAAGCTATGCCAATTACAAATAACAGAAATGAAAAAGATTATATAATTACAATCATGGGTATATAATATATTATCTTGAGCGCGTTACCATTTCTGACTATGGTTTTCTTATAGGGCATGTAGTAGAGACTGACGCTGTGGAAGTATTATTATGAAACGAGAGATAGTGTCGTTCTCGTTCTACCATGCAAACATGCTGGACATAGTAAATTAAAATTACGTAAACAAGGTTTACATCACCGTCCCCATTCACTGCAATGGCCCATGCATATATGTATCACCTATTATTCGAGTCAAGAATCGATTCAATTTGCAGGGCCCTTCGTGAAAAGTAAATTATTACAGATTTGTATTTGTGAGGTATTTCCTACGGCGTTAAGAGTTATTTTACCTGAGATCCATTCGAGTTTTTGGACGTTTCTGTTATGTTAACAGTAACAATAAGCAAAGTGAATGTCTTTTTGTCTATGTGTCATAACAATGAAAGTAATACCTTAAAGGGATACTGTACCCAAAATGTTGTTGTTGGTTTCTATAGTCTCCGAGTCGGAGAATAAGGTAACAATTTTTACTTTATTTGAAAGTCTGTTGAGTACGAAGTAGTGTTACGGATGGCAAATTTACCGGAATGCAAAAATACAAATTGTCGTTGTCGAGTAATTTTTGTACAGTTTTTAACCAAATAAACCAAATAAAAGTTATATTATATGCATTCTAGTCCCATATTCTCATTTGAGTTATTGTATCGTCACTAGTCAGTTAGTGGCTTGAGTTTTCTCCCCGTATCATCATAATGTTTAAACGATCGTGTGTGCGATCGGTTTAACAATCCAGTATCCCTCAATTACTTTATTTGATTACGTCGTGTACACGGTAATTCTTAATTTAGTTGACGCCATTTTATGGCTCCAGTCATAAATTCAATTTATATCAAATTATTAACTTTTAAATTATTAAATTTTAAGATAGCCTATTAACCTGAGCGTTTACACAATACATCTTCGACTCAAATTACTTATGTTTCTATATATTATCGATATTAGATCGTTGTTATCACCGGAAATTTAATGAAAATGGCGTACAGTACCCCTTTAACATTATGGCTTACTTAAATGTTTAGATATATCAGTTTTAAATGTCTCTTCACATAACACGACCTCGTCAGTGTTCCAATACCAGTGACAAATTTACATGATCGCAGTGTTTTGAATAAGAAAATGAACTACTCAATTATCAGAATAATTTTACACTAATTTATGCACAATACTGTTTATTGTTTTACAAAGAGTCATACAATTAGGGACTACCACGTTTGTTAAAGGTGTACTGTACTCAACTGTTGTTGGTTTCTATATTCTCTGCTTCGTAGAATAAGGTAACCATATTTTCATTGTTTGACTATAAGTAATGTTACAAGACGCCAAATAAGCCGGAATGCAAAAATAGAACGCTCGTCGTCGAGATTTGTTGTACAGTTTCCAGGCAAACAGTCAAATATCAAACAACTGTCCTATTATATTCATAATAGTCTCAGATACTGGTAAATGTTATTGACAAGTTAGTGACTGGCTTGAGTTCACGCCCCGTATCAACATAATGTTTACACGATGTGTGCCACGCGTTGCCCAATCTACTATCCGTCAATTAAATTTGAGTACGACTTGTACATGGAAATTCGTAATTTTGTATATTGCTGAAGCCATAAATTAAATTTATATTAAATTATTAAATTTGATGTTAAGATAACCTGTTAACCTGAACGTTTACAAAAAAACAAGACATATTCGACCTAAATTAACTATTGTTCTATATATTATCGATGTTAGATCGATGTTAGTCTCGGAACTTATTGAAATTGGCGTAGTCTCCCTTGAACCCTTTATTTACTAAATGTTCATTGGCGAGCGCTCCCTTATGGGTAGTTCAGATAAGTTGAACAAAGTGGTGTTGAACCTATTATAGCCACCTGGCGGTTTGCGCTCCTAAATGCACATAATAATATTCGCTTTGGAATTTTCCCCCGCATCGAAATGGGTCGATATAATACTTGAACTACTTTTCTACGGGCATTATATGTCACAGAAAGACGCATTGAATTAAATAAAGATACAACTTTGAACATGGTCTTTGGGTCCCAAACAAACAACAGCCATGTGCACGACATGGAAGATAAAAGAGCGTTCCATGTTAGTCTATTCCTGATATTCTAGACGACATATTAAATTTGAAAGATGTAACGTCTCTTCACAGACTGTGCTCGTTCATCCGACTGATAAACCTTAAACTGGACACAAGTGATTAATTTATAGAGTTACTGTTATTGGTGTTGTTGTTGTTCTTCTTGGTGTTGTTCTTGGTGTTGTTGTTTTTTGTTTTGTTGGTGTTGTTACGATGACGAAGATGATGATGATTATTATGATTATGAAGATGACTCTGCTGTCAAAATTAAATTGATGATAATGATGATAAAACGATGATGAACATGCGCCATGTCAATCGGGAGATCACTGTATATTGTGTACATAATGCATTATGTTCCTCATCTCCATCTTCTGTGTATATACTTTCCATTTCTCGATATCATTGTTATTTTTATCAGAGAATAAAGCATTCATATGGTAGAAATAAAGAGCGTTTGTTTCGCTTCTGTGCTAAGAACTGAAATCAGCTGCAAAATGGCTGACATAAAGCAGGTATATCATTATGTCGTGTATTTATCAACCTATATAATGTCTCCTTCCAAATTACGTAGACACAATATGGAAGCTCGAATGCGCTATGTCCGTTTAACTTAACATTTCCAACCAATGGATACACGAATTAAGATGCATTCAGGGTTCCGCACCTCTACTCCTCTAGTTACAACAACATATAACATTTTATTTAACTTTGTGTTAAAGGTACTCAACCCGATAAAACTCCTCTCAATTACTATTTCAATGGCTTCGGGGGTCAAAAATATTTGATTCGAGTCGAGGAAGTCACCCATCAAAGCTCAGATTTGTTAGATATCGATTTTAGAAATCTATTATTTTTCATTATCGGGAATACTATCTGGCCCAGAACTCAGTCAAAATTGAGTTAAAATTACCACTTGATTTTAGAGTTATCCATCCTTGTCTGTTTGAATAGATTTTGAGTACACATCCAGAGCAGATTATGGCAGTTATTAGTACTTATCTCGAGAATAATAACAAATTTCAAAAATCAATATCAAATAACTCTGAGCTTTGTTTGATGGGTTCCTCGACTCGAATCAAATATTTTTTACCCCCAAAGCCAAAGCAATAGTAATATAGGACCCTCTGATCGGATTGTTGTTGTTGGAATCTGTTGAGATGGGGACCCTCTTTACGGGTTGAGTACCTTTAAGCTTGAAAAGAAAATATGAAATGTAAGCTGAACAAATGAATACCGAAGTATATTATTTAGTTATGATAAATTAACAAATTCAATATCGAATAAAGTTTTGTTTATTATTTATGATTTTATGCACTGGGATCTAAATTCGTAAACAATGGTCTGGAAACCTGAATTAATGGTTAATCAACCTGCGGTAGGCGACATCTTTCTGCGTGGTTGCATCTACTTCATGGAATGATCACACTGCGCACGGGAATGAAATGTATCTGAATTTGAATCGTAATGGCACTTATATTTTCAGAATCAATTACCCATCAAATGGGGCGATTTTTTGTCCAGTGGGCAAGACATGGTTACAGACAAAGAAGAAACAATGGTAAATATTTCTGACTTTCACTGAAGTTAACATAGATGTTCAGATAATTTGAATAATAAATATAAAGGCAATATTTATGGCAAGCCGTTTTCACATTTTCGATTGATTTGGACTTAAGTCCAATTATTTGGACTTAAGTCCAAAAAATTGGACTTAAGTCCAAATAATTGGACTTAAGTCCAAATAGCGAATTGGACTTAAGTCCAAATACCACATAATTGTGAATTCGGCGAGGAATTGTACTTAAGTCCAAATGAATTACACTTAAGTCCAAATACCGATATTTTCATCTATTTGGACTTAAGTCCAATTCCTCGCCGAATTCACAATTATGTGGTATTTGGACTTAAGTACAATTCATTTGGACTTAAGTCCAATTCATCTGTATAAGAAACACCCCCATCAGATATTAAGCAGGTCTGGTTTTGCTCATAGGGCGGAGTTGTGGGAAAATGGCCGTTTACATGTGGGTCTAATTCTTGTTGATCTTGTTAATTGTTACTTTTTTCAACATATATAATGAATCAGCTCGATGTAGACGAAATCCTATCAACAATAGCCCGTGTTGTAAGAAGTTCGGAACGATTTTTAACATATGATGATGTCTGTCTGTCAAAACATTACATCGACTGAATTGACATCGCTTGAGGTGGCCTCACTGACCAGGCTTCATTGATCAGTCAAAGCATTCTTTGATGTCTGCATTTTATTAGTATGGTGGGTAAATGTCCGGTGGGTAATTGCCCGGGTGGGGAAATGTCCGTATACCGATAATAATGTTACCAGAGTCCGACCAGGTAGATAAAATACCACCCCTTGCTCTTTATAATTTTAACCTGATAAAAAAGTTACAACTTATGTACAGGGTCCACACTCGATCGAGGCTGCATGCACTAATGGAATTATGGCTGCTAATTTGTTTATATATTTGACAAAATTTATAGAAATTGTGGGCTAAAGCGTATGTTAACACTGAGTCTGAGCAATATATAATGTAAATTAGTTTTGCAATTTCCTCCTGACCAAGCTGATTGATGCAAATAAGTCTCTGTAGAATAGATTGACAAAGTTAACTGAGGCTGTGCTTCGCGCAGTCATTACAATAGCAATAGAAGGGGAGTCACTCTAATCTATTGTTTTGGCATAATTCGACTTTCGAGTACACCCTTATTACATTGAGTTTGAAACCCGAGCAAATTATACAAATAAGACACTTAGTAAATGCAATAAACGAAACTGCATGTAGCCTACACTACATGTTGTCAAATAACAATTGAATCAAGTCGTGAATTAATTTTACTTCATTCATGCATGCAGTTAGCATTTATTAAGATGCCAATTCGGATTCGAAACATTTTCAATCTCGGCATGCCGAAACCAAGCCACGTGGCAAAGTTAGTCTTGATTGACAGCCGTCTTGTGTATGCTTGGAGTCAGGAATGCCCTGGTTAGTACGGAGTTTGACTGTCAATCAAAACTTGCAGGAATATACCATTACAAAGAAGGGGACTATCGTTTCAAACCAGATGAATTGGACTTAAGTCCAAATGAATTGGACTTAAGTCCGAATCAATTCACTAATTGGACTTAAGTCCAATTATTGGACTTAAGTCCATTTATTTGGACTTAAGTCCAATTATTTGGACTTAAGTCCAATACTTGGACTTAAGTCCAATTCATTTGGACTTAAGTCCAAATCAATTCGCTAATTGGACTTAAGTCCAATTCATTTGGACTTAAGTCCAATTCATTTGGACTTAAGTCCAATTATTAGGACTTAAGTCCAATTATTTGGACTTAAGTCCAATTAATTGGACTTAAGTCCAAATAATTGGACTTAAGTCCAAATCAATCAAAAATGTGAAAACGCTTGCCATAAATATTAGCACCAGGTGTTTTATTATTACCAAGCCAAGACGAAATACACAATGAAAGTTCTGGTTCCTGAGAACAGGAACGAATATTGGTCGTTACAGAATATACGACCACAACACACCATCTCTTCCCTTTCCTCGGAAAGTTGAAAACTAAACATAAAACAATGTCGCTAAACATCTCTTTCCTTAAATTTCCTCGATCAACCGTCTCGGACGACGGCATTGTCGCATTGGTTTTCTCGCGCTTTCTGTGACGGGATGTGAGTTGATCTCCTGAGATCCGGCGACTGTTTCGTTTATAGGTTTGGGAACTGTAAACCTTTTCCGAATGAACCGTCTGTTGCGTCGCCACACACGCCCAGACGCCAGCTTCACTAAATAATCTCGGTTGTTACCAATCTGGACAACTGTGCCGTAGTTATTCCACAACTTAGTGTTATGGCTCCAACTGTTAACTCGGGTAGATAACGATCTCGCGCTGTTGCATTGTAGTGGCGTTCTAGTTTCTCCTGAATAATCGATGCTTTCTCATCAGCATCCTTGATGGCCACTTGCCATTCCGGTGCAAACGCACGCTTGTGAAAAGGGAGGGTGTCTCGTGCAGGGTGTCCGTATACAACTTGGGCTGGAGACAATCCATCACTTCTTGGCGTGTTTCTCCATTGTAGTAGCCACTTTCCGCCACATATCCATATCAATCCCCCCGTCCCGACCTATGGATGTTTTTATGAGATGTTTCATACCCTTGACGCTCGCATCGGCATGTGAATTGGATTGGGGATAATGTGGGGATGAAGTCACCTGTCGCACTCCCCATTCCTTCAAAAACTCTTGGAAAATACAGGAAGTGTATTGTGGTCCGTTATCAGTATAGAGAATCGTAGGGACAGTTGTGTCCGTGAATGTCTTTTTAAAGCATTCAACAAGCTTAACCGACGTGGAGTCTTTTCCGATACTATATATCGATGGCCATCCTGATTTAATGTCGGTAATAACTAAATAGTTACTCCCATTTGATACGAAGAGATCAGAGCAGACATGTTCGAACACACGGTCGGGAAGTTGATGACACAAGATCGGCTCTTTGCAGTGTGACGGTAGACGCTCGCTACATGGTCTGCATGAACGAACAATCCTTTCAATGTCCTGGTCTATTGCTGACCAATATACAACAAGTCGAGCTCTTCGTTTGGTTCGCTCCATTCCCTGGTGGCTAGAATGTAATTTAGAAAGAATGTCCCTTCGCATTACCTTTGGAATAAGCAACCGACAACCGCACACTATCTGGCGTTATCAACGGTAAGGTGATCGCGGACGGCCCAGTATTGTCGAATCGGAAGCGGCAGGTCCTTCTTTTCATTTGGGGAATCCATTTTATATAGTGTTCTTGAGCTCAATATATTCCGAGTCATCACTGGAGGTTCGTTGTACATTTTCCAGGTGCAGGTCCTCTTCATATTGATCGTTCAATAGTGGGTTCGCTACGATCGACCGTAAACTATATTCGACATCCTGCTCTAATATCTGGTCATCATTATCAGGGGTATGTATTGGGTGACGACTGAGTGCATATGCGGCAGCTAACTTGGTGCCAGGTAACCACGTAGCTTGGAACTGATAACGCATGAGCTTCATACGCAGTCGTTGCAGTCTGGGATTGTCAATTTCATTCAAACAATAGCTGTTGAATATTGGTAGAAGCGGTCTATGATCAGTCACGATTTCAAATTTCGGCAGTCCCTCTAAGAAAATTCTACATTTCTGCACTGCCCACACGGCTGCCAACATTTCCAGTTCGATCATGGCATACCGCGTCTCCGCTTCCGATAAAAATCTGGAGCCTGCTTGGACAATGTGCCATGTTTTATTCTCCGTGTCCTGCTGTAGGAGTAAGAAACCGAGTCCATTTAATCTGCTTGCATCAGCATGCAATGATGTTGGCTTCTTAGGATCATAATAAGATAGTATTGGTGCAGAAGATAAAAAACGCTTAGCGTTCGAGAAAGCTTCCTGGTGATTTGAATCCCAAACGAACTCATTGCTTGATTTTAGAAGAGGTCGTAACGGGTCCAAATACTTTGATATTTTATTAGTGAAACCAGCCAATTGGTTCGCTAATCCAAAAAATGACCTCAAATCAGTCACATTTCTTGGTACCGGAAACTCTCGTATAGCCCCTGTGATATCAGGTTTTATGGTATATCCTTTCTCATTCACAATATAACCACAGAACAGCACTTCTGGAGTGCCAACAACAAACTTGTCAGGATTCAAAGAAATACCCCTTTCTTCGCATCGGGTTAGAATCTGACGAACATGATCAATATGAGAATCCAATGAATTGTCGTATGTCACCATATCATCAACAATCTTTCTTTGCCTGGGAATGTCAGAAAGTGCTTCATCCATTCTCCTGTTATAGTGCTCCGATATTGAGCAAATTCCGAATGGAGCTCGCAGGAACATGAATCTACCAAAAGGTGTCAAAAATGTTTCTGACTTTCGCTTTGCAAAGGACACTGCCAGTATCCGCTCAAGCAATCAAACGAAGCAAAGAAGCGGGCGTTGGTTGCTGTCATATCTGCAACTGCTTCCTGTGGTGACAGTGACTGATACCTTTCACGTTTCACGAATTGGTTTAACTTAGTGAAATCAACACAAAGTCGTATGTCGTCAGAATTATTCTTTGGTGCTACCACTATTGGGGCACACCACTCAGTAGGTTCAGTTACAGGTTGAATTATTCCGTTCTGAACCATGGATTCTAATTTATGTTGGAGCTTATCACGATATGCATATGGAACTGTACGAGGCGCTTTAATACAGAATGGTGTGTTATCGTCCCTCAGTATAATTCTGAATTCCTCATTTGTCATAGTGCGCACATTTCCATCGAAAACAGTGGGAAATTCTTTAATAAAACGCTCCCGTAAAGATGATTCAAGCTTGGTCGCATGCATGTGGTCTGATGTTAGTTCCATTTCGTCACGCTCATTTCCTAATCCCGATTCCTCCTTTATGTAGTCTGTTTCAGCGTCAGATACGGGGCTCTTGGCATCTCTCTGTTTAGGATAATCTTGCGGAAGTATACCAAGGTCTCGTGATACTACCCATGACATATAGAAACCTGTCGTCCCTCGTAGCACGTGTATGGTCTCTTGTACGCAATATGAACCACATCTCAATTCCGCATCAAATTCACCCAACTGTTCTATCTCTCGGTTATCAGCTGCACGAAGCAGAGAAGTAGACGGACGCAAATTCGTAGGGTCAATGTCCAATTGTTCCAAGATATCTAAACCACATGCTGGTCCTTCAGCGCCTGTGTCTGGTACTCCACGAACCATAGCGCCATTAGCTATTTTACCCCCAACAGTAACGCTCACAGTGGGGGAACGTCTCTTGGAAATAGAAGCAAGCAAGGGTCCAAAATGTACGACAGAGACTTGTTGAGATGCACCTTTACCTTTGCAAAACTTCGATTTGGCCCAGTGGCCTCTGCGTAAACACACAGCACAATTTGTGTTATATGCTGGGCAATGTTCCTTTACGGTATGTGGTTTCAAGCATTTTTCACACAATTCAATGTTGCCTCTATCAACATATGGGCCTTTATTTTTCTGATTACGATTGTGCTTATACTGTGAAACTGCACAAATGTCACGAGAGTCGCCAGCTATTTCTTGTCGATGCCGCTTCGCAGGTTCTTCTGGGCATATCTCAATCGCACGCATGAGGTTTAATTCTTTTTCTCCAAGTAAATGTTCAATTGTATCGGAGTCTCTGATACCTGTCACCATTCTGTCACGGATCAATGTCTCACCACAGTTATCACAAAAGTCACATGTTTTTGCCAATTCTCGAAGGTCTGTCAAATAGTCATCAAACTGTTCGCCTTCCTGCTGGCTTCTCAAATTGAAATTCCTTCGTTCTATGACTATGTTCAGCTGGCCATGAACATGTGCTTTCAATGCAGATATTATCTCAGTTGGTTTGTTCTGCTTATCAGCTGGCAAATTTAAGTTCATTACAACTTTAAGAGTCTCGTTAGACACACATGACCTGAAAATAGCCATCTGAATTTCATCGGGCTGTTGATACAGGTTTGATAACTTGCAATAATCGTCCCATCGTTGTTTCCAAATGGTGAAACTCTCACCGCGATCGATGGTGGTGTCCAGCTTTTGAGGCATGAGCGGCGATGTGGCATAATTAAATGCGACGACCTGTGCAGGTTGATTTGGATCAGCTTGCTGTGCCATGTTTATATACTAGATCATATACTAGACGACGATTACATGTACTATAGGAATCAGGGAGCTAAATGTGTTCTAGAGTCGGAGAACGAGTACACCGTGGAATGCTAAAGGTGAAGGTAACTAAAGAATGACCTTCACCTGATACATGCGACACTTTATTAAAGGATGACATCGCGTTTATTTGATTTGTACATCATATCTAAATAATTTAAACTGGTGAATGAATGGGGGAATGGATTTTTGTGAGCGGGAAATTTATTTAACTAGCTGCTGTAGTTCTGGATTTATCCAGATCAAATTTGGCTGTGGAATAGCCCTGTCGTACACTTGGGGATTTATTTTAAAAAGTAAACCGGTCTGGGTGAACCTGAAATGGAGCTACTATAGCTAGAAGTAGCTATTATTGCCCGATCTAGCTACTGGAAAATCGTCTGCGATGGGTAAATTTGCGTTTATGATACTAAAACGAATTTTCCGGTTGTCAAACACATTGTCATCAACTTTGGCACATTTGAAAACACCTCTATGCAGATAATTAGTGTTTCGTGGAGGTACGCTTTTTATCGGAAAATTAAGATAAAAGTTTGCAAAACTAATTAAAGATTGTACCATGTGAAGTTACATTGGAAATCTTCGTTTATTCTTTAAAAAAGCAAGATCTGTCGCAGCAAAATGGACTCATAATTCGCCATTTTGTCCAAGCTAACCCACCTGACTGCATCGACCAATCAAAAGTAGGTTATATACTTTTAATCGGTGTTTTAAAATATATTCTTGTCTGTTAAAAAGTCCATGGCAAGGCGATTCGAAGACGCCATGTTTTATTATCACCAAGCCAAGACGAAATACACAATGAAAGTTCTGGTTCCTGAGAACAGGAACGAATATTGGTCGTTACAGAATATACGACCACAACACACCAGGTGATATGTACTCGCAATTTTCTTTTAATGTAGTTCATATTATTGTTGAGAACTAAGATGGATATTTTCATTAGAACAGTACGTGACATGTGTTTGTAAATATATTAATTGTCCGATGTTGTATTTGGGTAAAGGATATTATATACGTACATTCCAGTCAGTCACTTTTGATTGGATGAAGTGTGATCACGTTACATGGATATAGGTAGAGATAGATACACGTAGATCGAAATACATTCGCCAGAATGAACATACACATATTACCAAAAAATCAATACAAATACATATCCCGTCATCCTGTCGGGTTTGACATGGCCTTGAGTAGTTTTGAAGCGAGAATTGTGTCATATATAACCGGTCAGGCACATGCTGATTTCCACTATTATAGTGATATATGGCCATAACATATTCATGTTTCCTATATTTGCGTCGGGAATAGAAGACGGCGCATATCAGTGCGCACAGCCAAATATCACTCTTAACCCTTTACCCAACAGAAGGGCCCTGTGCCAATGCATTCTCTTATATATGCGAGTCGACCATAGGTCGCCTCGCATATATAAGAGAATGCATTGGCTTAACACATTAAAAATTATAAAATTGTTAAAGAATGTAAGAAAAAATGGTAAAAAGTGTTAAAAAAAGATTTTTTTTAGGCCAATGCATTCTCTTATATATGCGAGGCGACCTATGGTCGACTCGCATATATAAGAGAATGCATTGGCACTGGGCTAACTGTAACTATCACAATGTGGTCAAGGAGCCGGTTCCAATGATATCCATATTTGTATGGTTCTATTGAGACAGACCGAAGATAATTTAGGCTGTTGAAGCTTTATTTGGCCGGTTTTGGCCGGTTTGTTGGGTAAAGGGTTAACAATATCAGCGAATGAACAGTCTTCCGATAAAATTTGTAGTGCAATCTTTTGCGCCAGCTTTGTTATTCAATAATACTACTAATATATGCCTTTCTAAATGACAATAACAAGATGACTCAATCGCTCCTTCATAACAGCATTTAAACTAATTGAATGCTAATTGTTGAGTTGCTTAATAAGCTAATCGTGTGCCGTCGTGATTAATCATTCTTCTGGACAAAATATATGTATGATACCGAATTAGTGCGACACTGATTTTGAATAATGTGTGTGAAATATGATTTTGGATTATTCTTCTTTTATCAAATTCACAAAACGGTAATGGTCATATACTAATATAATAGTGGAATTCATTATGTGTCTGACCTGATGTAATAACACAAATGTTGAGTACCTTACGTATAATATCCTCTGTCAATAGTATTGTTTGATGTTTGAGCCAACTTCGGGAAACTATTTTTTTTTGTTACTCAATTTTATAGATATTATGTACATGTACTATTGTAACACAATTGTTGGCTCGAGGCGAGAATATGGTCGTAAAATAAAACGCATATCGACGTCCTCGTTGTGGGGGAAATAGATCTCGCTATTCCACACAAGGCAATCAATTCGCGCACTTTGAATTCGCGCACCTTGCTGCGTGAACTTAAAACTGACAAAAATATTTTCGTAATATTTCTATGATATTTTCGTATAAACATGGAGCTGATGACAGTTTCGGTTCTTAGTCATTGGAGATAGTATATGTGTATACTAAACACCATCGCGGCGGATAGTATATGTGTACTATTAAACACCATCGCGGCGGATTTACATTGTGTAGACAAACTAGTAACTACATACATCATATTTTTGTGGCGACTTGGAATATTAGTATTTCTTATAAAAGCATTTCAACAATGTCTGTGTTACCATTATTTGTTGCTTGAATGGCGAGCAATGGTATTGATACCGGTTAGCCGAATGTAAGTATATGCATACATGATTAGGCGTAATTGTTTATTCAACCTTTCATAATATATGTAAACTCAGCAACAGAGTTCTCTTGTATTTCCTATGGACTGTGGTTTAGATTAAACTTGGGAGTCGTACTATTTTTCGCTCAGTTTTAAATTCGCTCACCGATGGGGTGCGCAAAAAATAGTACTGCGCGAATTTAAATACGAGTAAGGTATTGACTTAGGTCGCAGCCTTTCTTGCTGTTCAGAATATATACAGCATATATATACTGGCTCCTGGTCCAAAACTACGTCTGCCATTGTAGTATCGCTGCGCCTGTCTGGTGTCTGCATAAACTTCTTGCGCATCCCTCCATATGAAAAACAACCATTTATAACTAAGTGGGTTGGAGATTCCGTGGGAGAATCCGTGAATTTTTGCACTAGTGTTCAACGAGGACTGATGGAAGCTTGTTATTCCTGAGATATGAATGATCTGATCGTAAATATCGTGCAATTTTCTTTTTCTTGGTAAGCTGAAAGTTGGCGTAGGAAAGTTTGACTATTTGGGTATCGTGTGTTTCATTTTGAAACAAAAATTGAGACTAGGGAGGAATTTATGTGATTTTTTAGATCGGTGGGACTCTTTTGCAGAAGGATATTTCAAGGTCCATCAAGTCGCTAAAAATCGAATGTTCAAGCGCAAATTTGGGATGATTTCAATGAGAGATCTATTGCAATCCATTAAAAACACTGAACAGTTGGAGCTACTCAAGTACGGAGATGTGTGGCACTATCGAAACTCAAATAAGGTGAGTGACTCAGTGATCATATTAACCCTTTACCCAACATAATGGCCCTGTGCCAATGCGTTCTGTTATATATGCGAGTCGACCATAGGTCGCCTGGCATATATAAGAGAATGCATTGGCTTAACACATTAAAAATTATAAAATTGTTAAAGAATGTAAGAAAAAATGGTAAAAAGTGTTTAAAAAAGATTTTTGTTTAGGCCAATGCATTCTCTTATATATGCGAGGCGACCTATGGTCGACTCGCATATATAAGAGAATGCATTGGCACAGGGCATAACTGTAACCATCACAATGTGGTCAATGAGCCGGTTCCAATGATATCCATATTTGTATGGTTCTATTGAGACAGACCGAAGATATTTTAGGCTGTTGAAGCTTTATTTGTCCGGTTTTGGCCGGTTTGTTGGGTAAAGGGTTAACCGTGTTGAAGATCCACGGCGACGTGTACGACGCGTGTGTATTATACACATTTGTTTTCAGAGGATACACGCACGTAATACACAAGGAAAATATAAAGGCGAAGTATAGCCTGTATAGTGTTCCATTATCGTGTATCATCATTTGGTTATGGTCTGCTGTGGCGTGATTGTTTGAAAGGGTCACCATTATCTAACCTCGGCTCGCTTGTAGATTGACAATCATATTGGCGGTTTGTCTCGTCGAGTCGGTGTTGCAGTTATGTCACATATCACGAAAGTTGATCAATGGCTGAAATGGACACTCTTTTATTTCTGGATGTTGCACAACCAGAACGTGAAAAAATCGCTGGGTTCTGGTTGCATCTGACCCAAACTTTGTTGTACACGTCTTATTACTCGGTATTGCATTTTGATTCCGCTACCAATGATCGCACTAAAACGCGACATGGGGATAAACCGGTAATGTCTTTTTTCATCAGAACCTATTCTATGTATTCAGACGTCGGCCTTCGTGTATCTTGTCGCTAATTAGTATAGCTGAATTGGTCATTACCCCATGGTTTCCGCAATTTTGTTTACCCATGTTCACAGAACGGGAATATTATAGCCGTGTTTTCTGAAATTGCCTTTTTTTTACCTTGGTTGGACAAGTCACGCTTATAGAACAAGTGACAGTAAGAATAATGGCTACAATCACCTTTGCAAATTTTATATCACGACGAACGGGGAAACATGTACCTGTACAAATTGGGCAACATAACCATAAGATATCCCCATTATATATTTAATAAGTCTTACTGCTATGTTCCTTTTCCGTCATGGTATGCATACATTTATTTTATACACATATCACGTGAAAAATTTACATATATGGCGGCAGAATGATCGGCCATTTTACTATCCTGTATCCTTTGTTGACCTGTAGATAGCCGAGCGATCCCTCTCGGTTACCAGTCGACCCTTCATACTAGTTTTTCCTGCTAGTCCGGTGGGCTGGTGTGGTGCTATCCACCCAGTGTGAAGTTACTAGGTCTGACATCCCCTTTGCCATAATGGCATAAACCATAAAACAATCACCTTTACATATTTTTCCACAGGGACCAGGAGTCATGGCTCATAAGGTACTGTGACAACCATAATGGAATATTTAGTTCTGGGTTGATTTTTTACCAACTGACGCATTAGTCAATTCACACACCACCGGGGGGGGGGTAAAAAAAATTACAGGAAGATATGCCGGGGTGGGTGGATGGTCCGAGAGGCAAAAGATGCATTTTTTACAACCTCATGCATTTTTTTACTGAAGACTTTGTGTCCATATTTGACATTTGTAACAGTTTAAAACATATTATAACTGCCAACACACCTTATTTATGTTACTGGTACTCCTATGGCCATTAGTGGAGGCGGCATTAAGCTGGCATGTTGCATATGGGACAGTGAGGTGAAATAAGTCTAGATCATTGTGTACATGGATAAAGAGCGATCAACTGTTTCAAACATTAATGTGACTATCAATGGCTACATATAATTTGCATCAAGCTTTATATCAATGGATTATTTGCATGTTTATAAACTGAGATGACCTGTTGCTGCCACAATACCTAAAATATCCAAGTATGGCGAAGTGACTTTGACCCTTGGACCCTTCATGTTCCTTGTTTATATCAATGACTTAGTCGACAATATCGAATCTGATACGAGAATAAAAGCAGATAACACTTGCATTACGAACAGCCATTATGACATAAAATTATTAGAAACCGCTATGAATAGTGATGATATTGAAAAATATATCGACATGGTCCCGAAAGTGGTTGGTCAGCTTAAACCCGACAAAAACCGTTGTAATTTTCTTCTCATTAATCCCCCCAAAAACAAAACACCAGATCTTAATTTCGCTTGGTCTGGAACTATAGTCAAGCCTCAAATGGATGCCAATATCATTGGCACCACAGTATCTCCTAGATAAGCTCGTTCGACTACACATTGAAGCTGGACGGTTTGTCAGTGGCATCACTCGCTATGCATCTAATAACACAGTTCTGCAGGTGGGATGGCTTTCTCTGGATAGAAGGCGACAGATACACAAACTGCAACTAGTCTATAAAATAGTAAACGAACAAGCCCCATCCTATCTAGCATCTACACTGCCACCCTAGTGCAAACGATGTGTGGGTTTACAACTTGAGGTGACCCGGCAAATTGTATTCATATTTCAACATTACGAAGTCATTTTTTACGGCGGCAACCACTAAACTAATAAACTTCCCAAATTAATCACTGACGTTGGCCAATATTCGATATTTAAGACTAATTTGCAACTACTGGACCCGTTACATGCCCCCCTTGCACTTCTACACAGGACAACGAAAAAACAACATCCTATACTGTCCCATCCGAAATAGATGTAGCGAACTCCGCTCTGACATGCTGAACAATTATATCTCCGACAGCCCTGCGTGCTTCTGTGGAAATCCATCCGAAGATCCCTTTCATTTTTTCTTTAGCTACCCCTTGTATCAGTTTGAGCGCACCGTCTTCGCTGATAAATTGATTGGAGAAAGCCTTCAAATTCTTAACAGAAACGAAATTCTTTTCGGAATACCATAATATCTCGTCCCAAAGTAATAAGAAACTGTTCGAGATAATTCAGCTATATATTGTAGCAACTAAGTGTTTTGATAACTGAAATAATATATATATTCGCAAGGAAGGACTGAAATTTGCTCCAGTATATATGAACTACGCAGTTTGTTAATCTACTGACTCCCCCGCTACTCCCCCACTCAACCACCAGTTCTCTATTACTGATCTATCGCATGTACTGCATTCCAGAGTAGCTGACTAACACTTGACTAACATATATATGATGAAAATACCTATTTGCACAAAACCCAGCTCCGATATTTAGTTACAACGAACAATCACACAAACTCCACCAAATGTTATAGCTACCAAAATCAGCCATAACCCATGTAGCAATAATCTCTGGAAGGCACAACACCAAGCACCATTAAATCACAAAATCATGCATGTAAATATTGATATTGGGAAAGGGGCTTCGTACGTTGAACACACTTTTGTCCGATTCCTTTTGTATTATTATATGCAAGTAAAATGCTTTTCAAGCCAAGTCATTGGCCTAACAACATTTACCTTGACCTTGTAAGCCACGTATTATCTTATATATGCAGGGCTCTCTGTAGGAGACTCGCATATATAAAATAATGCACTGTCACGTGCTATTTGATGCTGCACCAGCGCAGCTCAGTTCATGAAAGGGTTAATTCATTTACATCAGTGTCGATAGGAAGCATATATTTACATATCTTGTATAGCATGCATATATTTACATATATTGTATGTGCTACACTAAATCCTGTTTCATGAATGGTCAACTGTGAATTGGGTCATGCGTTTCATATCCCAATAAAACATACCATGCAATGAACCGACTTAACACCTTGTTTACATTTATAAATAAGTTTGGTAAATACAACAGCTAGGCGTGCTTCTATGCGCGCGGCCATAGACTAATCGATCGTTATCACAGGTAGAATATTGGGCTAACTGACAGTGCGGCATGGTGTAATATCCAAACTGCTGTAATATATCAGAACAAAACTTCAGCTGACACTTTAGAAATTAAACTAGGAAAATGGTATTTAAATAAAAGACATGAATATGGTTTGATTGTGTTTTGTTGAGGGGTATGTCGACATGGCCACTGAAACACAACGCGATATCCTTCATTGTTTTACAGCATTGTATCTAGAACCACATGTGCTTGTATTCTGGTCTTTGGTTTGAATTTTGACATGATTCTGCTGGCTATCACGTTTCCAAATCATTTCTTTACTTTTTAAGATCGAAGAAGACATGAGGCCGTTTACTCAAGTGGATGTTCCAGTCTTTCACGGGACATATGCTGATCTCTTCAGTGGTATTAAAAGAGAGGTAAGATTGTGACTGGCTACGTCCATTTCCAAGGCAGTAGTCTCATTACCGGACACACTAGGCTGGTATATAGTCGAAGTAAAATTCTGGCCCGTGGCCACATCTTTACGGCCATTCATTTCCGACAAAACATCAACTTCTGGTTAAGTGGTCCTGCAAATTTCCTATGGTGTCCGTGGGTCCTTCTGATTTAGCCATGATGTTGTTGGGTAATGATGCTCTTAATAAAAGTTCCTTTTTTTCTTAAATTGTCGGTTTAGATATATACATGTGGCTAATTTGGCAGATAGGACGAAAACCCAGTATCTGTATGCAAATTCGGTAATATTTATTTTATACTGTTTTAATAATTACCCTATCAGTTGTCGCACAAC
The DNA here is from genome assembly GCA_032622095.1 of Siphonodentalium dalli. Lineage (NCBI taxonomy): Eukaryota > Metazoa > Mollusca > Scaphopoda > Gadilida > Siphonodentaliidae > Siphonodentalium > Siphonodentalium dalli. The sequence goes on from CP136066.1 coordinate 43,322,538, forward strand.
TGTATCAAGTTGGCTCTTTATATCACTGTGTATCAACCACAAATACTATTATCATTTAAGTGATCAATTACAGTCCTTGTTTTTTCGGCATCACGCGCACGTTCATTGGTGTTCACGCTGAGTCTATTTCGTGTTATTTTGCAGGGATTGAGGCAACATGGGAGGAATCACATCCGTCTTCACGTGTGGAATCCAGAAAAATGTAAGTCACAATGCCCTTTAAGTTCCATTATTGCCGAATACCGAACCCAAACATTACACATTTAATGTAGACACATATGGTAGTGCATATCGTGGATTAACGTAATATGTCTGTAGACATTATGTTGTCATATTAAGATCCCATTTGTATCAAGTAAGCAATATAAACTCTGTTTTATTAGGCGGAGTCAATTGACCATTTTTGAATGGGGATTTCCATGCAAACCTTCGGATCAAACGTTATAGAGATGATAATATTTATGGATGTTACCTGATCAAATATTCTAAACAATGGGCATTTATCGGGCAGTTAAGCTTGGTAAATGTTGCATATGCGTGTACTTGTTTCTATTTTTGAATTAATGTTGACATTTCATAAGTTGGTCAAGTGTTGTAAATGCAGAAAACAAATTATAAATCATATTTTTTTAGCAAGAATTGCCCTATTCGACCCACTAACTGCCATGTTACTAACTATCATTATTTAAGTCTTCTGTTGCTAAATACTCATTGATGAGTAGTTCTAAAGGGAAATGTTCAGATAATAAGTTCAACTAACGACAATGTCAGATTTTTCTGCCAACCCCTCCAAATGAATAATAAACCATTCCAATGTATACCTTTATAATTTAATGTGAGAATCCATGGAAATTCACATTCAAAACTGGTCATTTGACTTCCCTCTTAAATCGTAAATGTCCAAAGCTATTTAAAGCGTTGGTAGTTTTGTTAGCATATGTACTGAGCCATAATTACTTTGTGAAATGTATGAATGCTTTTCGTGTGCTTCAACTCAATTTTACTAATTATCAATTTGTAAATTTATGAGGTATTAAGTACTCTCCCAGATTTATACTGTTTCCAAGTCACTCAAATTGATTGTATGTCTTTGCTTTCCATTTCAGTGAAAGAGACTGGATCAAATTGGGACAAGATGATTTTTGTTAACATTAAGCTCTGTCTTGATGGTAAGTGTTGCTTTACTATCATGTGCTTGTCAATGTACCGGTTAACACCATGCAAAGATACACACACTTCCATAATGTCTATAACATTGTACAAATTATACAAAGGTACACAGCATAATATAACTATCCCATCATACGACTTCGTCTTATTTGAAACGAAATCACTAAACGCTTCAGTTCCTGAACTTTTAACACTTCGTATGATTTTAAATGGACAATAGGAAGCAGATATAACAACAACAGGGATCCGTATCTGTATCAATATTACCATTACTCACGATCAGCTGAAGTGGATCAAAGTAGGCTCCCCTATCTGTGCAGTTTTCTTAACAATATTAGAATATCCACTGGATAAACACTTAATGTTATTTGCTTTATGTGCATCTGGAATCGATCTTACTGAAAGTAAGTTTCTATTTCATTGCCCAACATACAGCCCTTGTTAATGTTTAGTATAATGGCAAATGGGAGAGGGGTACTCATAAGTTCCAGCACTTGTCAACCAATCCCATTGTATGTAATAATTGTTCATGTTATATACCATGATTCATAAAATTAGACAAATACTATGAATAAGATTAAGACAGTCTTCTTGGTTATACTGTCGCCGAAAACTTATTATTGTAACATTATTGAGATGTTTTCATTACCATGTACATATACCGAGTTATAGAAATACTCATAATTGGATAGGAGACACGGAAACTGTTATGTTCTGGTCACATGTACAATGTAACTAGTTAACCCTTTACCCAACAGAAGGGCCCTGTGCCAATGCATTCTCTTATATATGCGAGTCGACCATAGGTCGCCTCGCATATATAAGAGAATGCATTGGCTTAACACATTAAAAATTATAAAATTGTTAAAGAATGTAAGAAAAAATGGTAAAAAGTGTTAAAAAAAGATTTTTTTTAGGCCAATGCATTCTCTTATATATGCGAGGCGACCTATGGTCGACTCGCATATATAAGAGAATGCATTGGCACAGGGCATAACTGTAACTATCACAATGTGGTCAAGGAGCCGGTTCCAATGATATCCATATTTGTATGGTTCTATTGAGACAGACCGAAGATATTTTAGGCTGTTGAAGCTTTATTTGGCCGGTTTTGGCCGGTTTGTTGGGTAAAGGGTTAAGGTACATCTAGCAGCACAACATAAACAATCTAGATAAAATATTCTTATAAACTATTACCAGTTAGTATCGGCCATGGAAATGTTAATTCTATCTCCTAATGACACACATGCATGCGAACAGTCACAATGACACAAAACATGATATTAATATATTATCTTATTATACAATATTGTTTTAGATTGTAAAACTACGAACTCCAAACTTCGATTGTTATAAAGTCATACAGTCAACTGATTCACATGCACGTCAAAAGTACTCCTTTCAGCAAGCGCGATAACCCAATATGGCCTTCCATCTTAAAACTTAATTATTACATATATTATCGCAGCCAATTGGTCAACAAATACGTCAGATTTTAAGATCAGTAGATCTATATCTATATTTGCGAATGTCTGTCTGTCTGTCTGTCTGTCTGTGTTCTATAGAAATTCACAGGGGACCATCTAGATGATGCCAAAGGGGTCTACTAGGAGTAGCTTTGTACGAGAAAGATAATGGTCGGGGTTAGAATTTTCTAAAGTGACGCCGTTGTTGTCAGGGGCAGAAAATGGGAAGGGGCAGAAAAAAAATTGCCACCAAACTTATATATAATCATCCCCATAATATGAGGAATCCAATGGTGTGTTTTAAATATGGCAAAAGTTGCGCCGTTCGCGTCAGGGGTGCCCGGAAGGGGGAGGGGCAGAATTTTTTTCTGTCGCCGATTGCCACGAAACTTACATATAATCATCCCCATGGTATGAGGAACCCAAATTGTTTAAATATGTCAAAAGTGGCGTCGTTCGAGTCAGGGTTGTACGAAAGGAGAGAGGGGCACCAAACTTGATAAAACTAATTTTAGCGCCCATTTCCACCAAATTGATATATATTCTTCTTCATGATACAAGGAATCTAATTGTACGATTTAAGAACGCCAAATTGTTGTCCAAACGATGAGATATTGGGAGGGGTGGGCACTAAATTTGATAATAATTGGTTTAGTCGCCGATTGCCACCACACTTATACAAAAGCATCCCCATTGTATGAGGAGTTTAATGGTGTGGCTTATATCTGTCAAATATGGCCTCATTCGAGTCAGGGGTGTATTGAAAGGGACAGGGGCACAAAATTGATGCACAATTATTTTGGCGCCAATTTCCACCAATTTGATACACGTTCTTATCCATGATACGAGGAATCTAATCGTGTGATTTAAAGACGCCATAGTGGTGCTGTTTAGGTGAGAGATGGGGAGGGAGGGATTGGCACCAAATTTGATAACAAAAATTGTATATAAATTGTGTATAGAGATGAGAGCGACACAAAAGGTTATATCTATATGTTTAGTGCCGATTTCCACCAGATTGATACATATTCTTCTCCGTGATACGAGGAATATTATCATGTGGTTTAGATACACCAAATTGGTGCCCTATGGGAGAGAGATATGGGGACCTTCAATTTGATACAAATTTGTATACTCGCCAATTTTCACCAATCTATATCTATATTTGCAAATGTCTGTCTGTCTGTCTGTGTTCTATAGAAATTCACAGGGAACCATCTAGATAATACCAAAGGGGTCTACTAGGGGTATCTTTTCACGAGAAAGATAATGGTGCGGGTTAAAATTGTCTAAAGTGACGCCGTTGTTGTCAGGGACAAAAAGGGGGAAGGGCATGGACAAAAATTTCACCAAACTTATAAGCAATCATCCCCATGATATTATCAATCTAATGGAGTGGTTTAAATATGTGAAAAGTGGCGCCGTTCAAATTGGCGGGCATGGAAGGGGAGAGGGGCACCATAATTCATAAAACTATTTTTAGCGCCGATTTCAACCAAAATGATATACATTCTTCTCCGCGATACAAGGAATCTACTCGTCTGGTTTAAAGACGCCAATGTCGTACCGTTTGGATGAAATATTGGGTGAGGGGGCACTAACTTTGATGATAATTGTTTTTTACCACCAAACTTATACATAATAATTTCCATTATATCAGGAGTATAATGGTGTGTCTTAAAGCTGTCAAGAGTGGCATCATTCGAGTCAGGGTACACTGAAGGGAAGAGGGGCACCAGAGTTGATAAAAAACACTTTTGGCCCTGATTTCCACCAAATTGATACGTATTATTCTCCATAATATGAGGAATCTAATGGAGCGGTTTCAAAATACCAAAAGTGGCGCTGGTCGAGTCACGGGTGCATGGAATGGGAGGGACTGCACCAAAACTGATAAAAAATATTTCAGCACCGATTTCCACCAAATTGATACATAATATTATCCATGATAATAATAATAATAATAATAATAATAAGGTATATCATTTATATAGCGCTTAATCCCTAGGTGCCATGCCCAGGGAGAGTTCCAAAACCCAGCCGTTCAAGTCAGATATTGAATTTGGGAGGGGCAAAATAAATACTTTTTTTAATTCGGCGAATTACACCAAACATATATACCGTTACATACATATGCATGCTATTGTTACCTTTATCTGCTATCGTTATATCTTATATCATGAAAACTTATGGTCTGATTTAAAGGTGCTACAACGTGCATGACGATCTTACTATTCTTTTGTTTTCCATTAATAAGTTCATAATTTCCGGTTATACTGTTTACAATTTGTGAAATTTATTTCAATAATTGTGTGCGTAAATTACCGAGTTTTTCTCAGAATATCAGTTACATATCGACTATCCTGAAATACATAGAGCCGGCGGATGCTTTCAAGATTGGGATCACGTCCCGAAATAGGAGGATCTAATGTGCTAAGGTATGTTATTTTTCATTATAGCCTCGCAAATATTCATAGTCAAAGTGACTCTCATTGTTTAGTGAATCGCCATATTCCCTTCCTTGCCATGAGCGTATCGTGAGCTTTACTCACCAATACTACCGGTACTACCAGAGTCTTGGTCGTGGGAAAATGTAATGGTCCAGTGATCATATAGTAAACTGTACACATTGTCGGAACTGATTGGCGTTGTGCTCGCTGATATAATTATTCACTAAACACCGGTTCGTCCATACGACAGATATAATTTATATTATAATCGCCATTTCGTTTCCTTGCTCCGATCGTACTTTTCTCACTAATACAGGGATGTGACTAAAAATTTCTTTTTTGTTTATCCAATTTCCAAACATATGTCCTTGAAGCTGTTCAAGTTCCCAACTTGGTTTATTTCCAAAAAAAAGTATCATCCCCATACTTCAGAATTACCCAGCTGCTGCCTCAAACTTTCAAACTGTTTGGAACTGTTCAATATGACACAATGTTTGACAATTACTATAATTATTAAATGTAGACCAAAGCTTTCAATTTGTAATTTCCCATCTGAAATCTTAAACATTAAGAATGAAAAGTTTCCATCTAATGGCCAATTCAGTCCAAAAATGACCAAATGTAGAAAGGTTTGTGACTAAATACTGATTTAAATATTAGATATGATCAATGTCGATATAGCATTGGTTTTAAATTTCCAACTGATGGCGTGTCAGGTATGAACTTCCAACTATTGAATTTGTATTCTTTCAACCCATTATATCACCTGAAACCAATCACCCCCACCCCACCCATCGCCACATCCCTGCACAAATAACACAGGTAGCACAAGAGTCTTGGTCGTGGGAACATTTCACGGTTCATTGGTCATAGAGTAAACAGCACACTTACCAATAATTAGCGACACGCGCTGAGCTATAATTTAATGGTGCACGATGGACCGGATCGCCCATACAGCAAATTGTTTTTTATTGGAAACGCTTCATATATTACTTTTTGTTAAAATCACAATGTCCTGCCCGTTTGGAATGTCCAACATGGAATTTCCAAATGTATAGCAACCCACCCCTGACACATACCAAATTACCAACTTGGGTAAATTATATTTGTACACCATCCCCTTTTCGATGGACCTTTTAGTGTGTTGGTAGTTTCCTATCTGACATTTCCAACTGATGTTGTGTCAGGTATGAACTTCCAACTATTGAAATTGTATTCTTTCAACCCATTTTCTCACTTGAAACCAATCAAACACCCCCCCCCCCGCACCACATCCCTGCACCAACATACACGTAGCACCAGAGTCTTGGTCGTGGGAAAATTTCACGGTTCATTGGTTATAGAGTAAACAGAGCACACTTACCAATTAGCGACACGCGCTGAGCTATAATTGAAATGTGCACGATGGACCGGATTGCCCATACAGCTCATTCGGGGTTTTTTTTTATTGGAAACGCTCCATATATTATTTTGTTAAAATCGCAATGTCCACTTCATTGCCAAATTGTTTCATTCACTCTCCTCTCCAACACAGGGACGTCGCTACAGCTGCCCGTTGAGGATGTCCAACTTGGAATGTCCAAATGTATAGCACCCCACCCCTGAAACTTACATTTTGAACAATTATCCCCAAATGTCTCACACAGTAACCCCGCCCAAACGTCGCCACACCACTGCACCAATAATATACGGACAATATGAAGCGTCTTGGTTGTGAGAAAATGTCATAGTTCAGCGATCATAGAGTAAACATTATACATACTGTTGTCACCAATTAGCATTACCCGCGCTGGTCTATTATCACTGAATTATTTAATGTAGACCATATATTGTTGGTGTTTTCCCACCGGACACTTCAATGTTGAGGTTGACAAGGTTCTATCTAATGGCCATTTCAGTCCAAAACTGACCAGACGTAGGAAAGTATGTGGATAAACACTGGTTGAAAATTAAAATATGAACACTATCAATGACGCATTAGTTTTAAATTTCCAATTGACGGTGTGTCAGGTATGAACTTCCAACTATTGAATTTGTATTATTTCAAACCAATATCTCACCGAAACCAATCACCGCCCCGCCCCCATGACCCAACCCGTCGCCACACCACTGCACCAATAATACAGGCAGTACCTGAGTCTTGGTCGTGGAAAAATTTCACGGTTCATTGGTCATAGAGCAAACAGTACACTTACCAATTAGCGTTACACGTGGTGAGCTATAATTGAAATGTGCATGATGGACCGGATCGCACAAAGAGCAGACAGTTTTTTTATTGGAAACTATCCATACATTATTTTGTTAAAATCGTAATTTCCACTTCCTTACCAAATTGTACCGTTCACTGTCCTCACAATTACAGGGACGTGACTATAGCTGCCAGAAACTGTTGGGGATGTCCAAGTTCCAATTTCCAAATGTATAGCACCCCCCACTCCTTGATACATATCGTATTACATGTGTGCACCACCATTTGCGTTGGACCGTTCAATATGTTGGTAGTTTCCCATCTGACACTTTACGGTTAAAGTTGAATAGTTCCCAACTAATGGCCAATTCAGCCAACGGAAGGGGTCAAGCACGAATTCCATACTTTTGGATTTTATTTCACTAATTTATCACCCCAAACGAAGCAACCCGCACCCACCTGTTGCGATAGCCCTGCACCAACAAAACGTATAATACAAGAGTTTTGGTCGTGGAAAATTTCATGGTTCAGCGATCACAGCGTAAGCATACAAACACGGTACATTAACGTTACAGGCGCTGGTCAATAATTAATTAATGTAATATAACTGTCATCGCCCACTCCACAGAATTGAAAAAATAAACATTGTGTATGTCCATTGAAACTGAGCACCATAATTAGTTTTGCTGGTTTTCACAAAATGAGTTGTTTACCGCTATTTAAAGTGCCAAATTGGCACATTTCGCGACGGTCTAAGCATTCGTTTCTATGTGATACATGTATTCTCTTAGCAGGTTGGACAAAGAGTCTTGGACTATTTGTTTAACATATTCGGTGAACACCCCACATGAATAACTATCATTGACGGTATGACGATTCGTTCATTTGTGACGTTATCCTAATATATTGAGCAAAGAGTCATAGGCTATTTGCTGACCAAATTAGTTTATCGTCCCCTCTAAATAATAAATGTGTGGTTCTATATATTTCGATAATTTTACTATTTTTTCTGATCATTTCAGAAACACAGAAATTGCAATTCAATCGAGATGCCACCCAAGAAACGACCTTCGCTTGAATCGTTGCCAAATACACGGCGAACAAAGGCAGCCAGGACATCAGAGACAGAAGAACAGCTCACTCAGAGACAACAATCAGACGCAGCAAGACACGATTTACAACGCCAATCAGAGACATCACAACAAAGGCAGACTAGACAGCATACAGATGCAGAACGACATACATCACAGCGACAAGCAAAAAGACCACAACATAGACATACTAGACATCAGACAGACGCAGAACGGCATACATCACAACGAGATGCAGAAACATCACAACATAGACAAACTAGAGAGCAGACAGACGCAGAACGGCATACATCACAACGAGATGCAGAAACATCACAACATAGACAAACTAGACATCAGCCAGACGCAGAACGGCATACATCACAACGAGATGCAGAAACATCACCACATAGACTAACTAGAGAGCAGACAGACGCAGAACGGCATACATCACAACGAGATGCAGAAACATCACAACATAGACAAACTAGTCATCAGACAGACGCAGAACGGCATACATCACAACGAGATGCAGAAACATCACAACATAGACAAACTAGTCATCAGACAGACGCAGAACGGCATACATCACAACGAGATGCAGAAACATCACAACATAGACAAACTAGACATCAGCCAGACGCAGAACGGCATACATCACAACGAGATGCAGAAACATCACAACATAGACAAACTAGAGAGCAGACAGACGCAGAACGGCATACATCACAACGAGATGCAGAAACATCACAACATAGACAAACTAGTCATCAGACAGACGCAGAACGGCATACATCACAACGAGATGCAGAAACATCACAACATAGACAGACGCAGATCGTCATACAGCACGAAGATCACAATCTTATACTGCACAACAGTGGCATCAAGGTGCTTTCAATTATGATCCTAACCATGACTATCCATCGGAAAGAATAGTAACCATTGCCTCTATGTCTAAACCATGTACCTATTGTGGAGCCATGAAGTGGGATAAGGAACCACCGGGAATGTGTTGCTCCAATGGCAAGATCAGAATAACCATACTTTCAGACCCACCGGAGCCTTTGATGGGTCTTCTTATCGGCACCACACCCGAATCGAAGCATTTTCTGCAGAACATTCAAAGGTATAACAGCGCATTTCAGATGACATCGTTTGGAGCCAATATCATCAGAGAAAGAGGGTTTATGCCTACATTCAAAGTCCAAGGGCAGGTGTACCACATGATCGGATCTCTCGAGCCGCTGCCTGACGAACAACCCAGATATCTGCAGTTATACTTCGTGGGAGATCTTCAGAGCCAAGCGCGGAGTAGATACAACGGACACCAAGGAACGAGATTGGATATAATTGTGAAACTACAGGAAATGCTACATGCAACCAATAGCGACGTTCAAAGTTTTAAGTATGCGTTGGAGTGTGCACCTACACAAGAATTTAATGTCGTCATTGATGCTGATAAGAGACCATCTGGAGAGCATGCACGCCGATTTAACGCACCGGAATGCAACGAGGTAGCTGTGGTCACATGACTGATGAACAATATGGAAAAAGGGACATTGTTCTAAAGTGCAGAGATAATAATCTCCGACGCATCAGCGAAACACACAGATCATATGATGCCCTGCAGTACCCTTTGTTGTTTGTGAATGGGGAGGACGGTTATCACTTTGGAATTCAACAGGCAGGTGCAAACTCCAGAAAGACCGTTTCTTGCATGGACTTTTATGCCTATCATCTCATGGTACGCAGTGGCTCCTTCAATCATCTGCATAGAAGCCAGAATCTTTTCCACAAATTCGCCGTAGATATGTATGCCAAGATAGAGTCAGAGAGACTGTGTTATATTAGGACCCATCAAAAAGAACTTCGTGCTGACTCTTACATACACTTACGAGATGGTATCAATAATGATGTTACCGGGGGAGAGCTTGGCCAACTCTGTATTCTTCCCTCAAGTTGTACAGGCAGCCCACGTTACATGCACGAACGGACGCAGGATGCCATGACATATATGCGCAACTACGGCCGTCCGGATCTTTTTATAACATTCACTTGCAATTCAAAATGGAAAGAAATCCAAGGTGAGCTTCTTCCTGGTCAAACTTACATCCACAGACATGATCTTACTGCCAGGGTGTTCCACCTGAAAGTGGTGAAATTGATGGATCTTCTGACAAAATCCCAAATTGCCGGACCAGTGCGCTGCCAGATGTACACCATAGAATGGCAAAAACGCGGGTTGCCGCATGCGCATATTTTGATTTGGCTCATCACCAAAATTCACGCCAACCAGATTGATTCCATCATATCGGCAGAGCTTCCAGATCCTGCAATAGACAGACGGCTCTTCGATATTGTCAAAACACAAATGGTGCACGGCCCATGCGATTCTATTAACCACAACTCACCGTGCATGAAAGACAATAAATGCACCAAACGGTACCCCAAACCGTTTCTTCTGGAAACCAAAACAGCCGAAGATGGGTATCCGTCTTACAGAAGAAGACCTGAAGATGGTGGGTTACAAGCAATGGTTGGATATCATGACATAGACAACAGATGGATAGTACCATACTGCCATTTGCTGACTAAGACATTTAACGCCCATATAAACGTTGAATTTTGCAACTCGGTTAAGTCAATCAAATATGTGTGCAAGTACGTCAACAAAGGGTCGGATGCTGCTATGTATGCCCTGCAGCAAGATGTCCGCGACGAAGTTACCCAGTACCAGATGGGTCGATATATAAGCAGTAATGAAGCTTTCTGGAGAATATTTGGATTTCCAATCCACGAACGACATCCTGCCATCCAACAACTTGCTGTCCATTTGGAAAATGGTCAGCGTGTTTATTTTACCGCCGAGAATGCTGCAAATCAAGCAATAGCACCACGAGATACAACACTGACGGCTTTCTTTAAGCTGTGTCAAGAGGATTCATTCGCCCTAACGCTGTTATATAACCAAGTACCATCCTACTACACCTGGCGCAACAACAGATGGAATCGAAGAAAACGAGGTGCTGTTGTAGAAGGTCATGCTGACATTAGACTTGACACTGCTATTGGGAGAGTATATACCGTCCATCCCAACCAACATGAATGTTTCTTCTTAAGACTACTCCTACATGAAGTTAAGGGTCCCACTTCGTTTGCAGATCTCCGACTGTGGATGGAAATGTCTGCGCCACTTACCGAGAAGCATGCCTTATGCGCGAACTGCTCGAAGACGACACCCAATGGGATGCAACTTTAATGGAAGCTTCGGCATCGCACACAGCAACAAGTCTCAGAAATCTTTTTGCCATTATCCTCAAAACATGTGAAGTTTTTGATCCATTAGTGCTATGGCAGAAATACCGAGACGATTTTTCTGAATATTTCAAAAACCAGGCCCAATTAAGGAACCCGGAAATGGAAATTGCTTACAGTGATGAGATCTACAATACTGCTTTAATTGACATCGAAGACAGAGTTATTTCTATGGGAGGAGACGGACTGCATACCCTTGGTCTCCCTCACACTGGTCGAAGCGAGCGGAACAACCTGACAACCGAGGTATTAAGGGAGACCTCATACGATATCGATGCTTTGGTCAGATACATTAATGAAAATGAACCAAAACTTTTACCTGACCAAAGATTAGCATATTCCACCATCATCGATCGAGTGAATTCTCATACTGGAGGAATATTTTTTCTCGATGCACCAGGTGGGACTGGAAAAACATTCGTCACAAATCTGTTGCTTGCCAAAGTTCGTCAACAGAAAAAGATATCTGTCGCTGTTGCTTCGTCGGGTATTGCTGCCACTCTACTTCCGGGAGGTCGCACAGCTCATTCTGCATTTAAACTGCCATTGGACCTGGCCACTAATGATGCTCCAGTTTGCAATATTCCCAAGACGTCTGAACTTGCGCAAGTTCTCAGAGCGTGCCACATGATCGTGTGGGATGAATGCACAATGGCACACAAGAGAGCTTTGGAGGCAATTGACAGAACATTGAAAGACTTGTGGAATTCAAGTGATCCGATGGGGGGACTCACTGTTGTGTTGTCAGTTGACTTTAGGCAAACGTTACCAGTCATTCCAAGGGGGACGAAAGCAGACGAGATCCAAGCTTGTCTGAAGTCTTCTTCGTTGTGGCATCATGTTAGTACCATAAATCTTTCGACAAATATGCGAGCACAACTCTTTGGGGATCAGCTTTCTGGCCAGTTCGCACGAACATTATTAGAACTTGGAGAAGGTAAATTGCCTTTAGACGATAATGGTGATTTGGATCATGCCGTTCTGAGCACAGTTGTAACATCGGTTGATGAACTGATTTCACTGGTATTCCCAAGCTTACACGACCACTACCAAAATCGTTCTTGGTTGTGCGAAAGGGCAATTCTTGCGCCAAAAAATGTGACTGTGAACAGCATCAACAACAAACTTTTGGATGAAATACCCGGAAGCTCCCATTCTTACAAATCGGTTGACGTTGTTACAGATTCATCAGAGGTTGTCAACTATCCCACAGAATTTCTAAACTCATTAGAGCCACCAGCAGGTCTTCCTCCTCACCATCTTCGACTGAAAGTAGGAGCACCGATCATGCTTCTGCGCAACTTAGACCAGCCTCGACTTTGCAACGGCACACGGCTGGTGATCACCAAGCTAATGGCTCATGTTATTGGGGCTATTATTATGACTGGCTGTGGCAAGGGAGAAGATGTATTTATACCACGTATACCACTCATACCATCTGACATACCATTTCGGTTTAAGAGACTGCAATTCCCTGTTCGGCTATGTTTCGCAATATCAATTAATAAGTCTCAAGGACAAACTTTATCTGTTGTCGGTTTACAACTGCAGGAGTCTTGCTTTTCGCATGGGCAACTGTATGTAGGATGTTCTAGAGTTGGAAGTCCGAACAATTTGTTCGTCCACGCTCCTACTGGAAAGACTCGCAACATTGTGTATACTGAGGTTTTGTGAGAATATCTAACATTGCTAGAAATGACTTAAAGATGCCCTGACAAACAACCTTCATATTTACGGTTTATATACCAGAAAATAATTGGACCCACGAACCCATCGTTATCATAATGAAGTGCGTATGGCCATGTACCAAATTTAAAAAGAGCACGTTTTTAATTCGTGTCAGTCTATAAAAAAAATCCAATATCGTCTCTTCTATAAAGAGCGTCCATGCTTATGTCGCCAAAGCGTATAGTGTCAATTTTGGCATATTTAACTGTTCCATATATTCTTAAATGTGAATGTTGTATATTTGTTAAACGACGAAAATGAAGGGAGTTCGTTTGTCTGAGAGTTACATATTCTGATTATTCGATAGTCCGAAAGTTGCGCACACATGTATGGAAATATGTAAAGTCGCACTAGCTTTTCAGAATATCTTGCAGCTTCCTCACATACATAAACTGGCCTGCGTTCCAACATTGCGTTCAATTATCACGTGTGAGCGTGCAACACACACACAAGTGCGTGTACCTGAATCTTTACATAAATCACAAATATGCCCTAACAGCATCATAGCAATTCAGCAGAAACCACCACTATCACAATACATTAGCAGGGCTTGATCATTGGTGAGTGTATTGTATATGCTATCATTGTATATACTATACTATCAATATTACACATATTACTTAATTACTTTTCAACCCGCGCAACGCCGGGTAACCCTGCTAGTATTAAATAAAAACAAATTTTGTTTGGGTTTGATATATTCGTTTAAAATCCAAAAACATAATGTCTTTTAATTCTGAATTGACATATTGATGGAGTTATTTGCTGATTGATTGATTGCCTTTTGATTTTATGTGTAGGATATTCATTCTCTACATTTATGAAATAAAGGTTTTTTGTTAAGTTTGATATTTGGGGATTCGGATATGAAAACTGTTTGTGAACGTGAAGGCTTGCCGACGAGTTCACGCACATTTCCATGCTCGAATCCCCAAATATGCGCATCAAGAGGATACATTCATCAAGAGGATACATTCATCAAGAGGATACATTCATCTCCACTGTAATTCAATCCATCAACAAATTTAAATGAAACTTCACGAAAAGTACATCTTAACCCTTTACCCAACAGAAGGGCCCTGTGCCAATGCATTCTCTTATATATGCGAGTCGACCATAGGTCGCCTCGCATATATAAGAGAATGCATTGGCTTAACACATTAAAAATTATAAAATTGTTAAAGAATGTAAGAAAAAATGGTAAAAAGTGTTAAACAAAAATTTGTTTAGGCCAATGCATTCTCTTATATATGCGAGGCGACCTATGGTCGACTCGCATATATAAGAGAATGCATTGGCACAGGGCATAACTGTAACTATCACAATGTGGTCAAGGAGCCGGTTCCAATGATACCCATATTTGTATGGTTCTATTGAGACAGACCGAAGATATTTTAGGCTGTTGAAGCTTTATTTGGCCGGTTTTGGCCGGTTTGTTGGGTAAAGGGTTAATCGACATTACATGCTTCGAAGTGAGATATCCTTTCCCCGGTTATCAAATATATGGATACGCCCCATGTTGTTACTTGTAACAGCACCAGAACAACTTCCTGTTTACCGTGTCTATAGAAAACAACGTTCCGGTTGACTCGATTTCGCGACTCCTGGCAACGCAGTGACGTATTTTATGCGCGTTGCCAATGACACCGTGCTCCATTCAAAATTTATGCAAGCTCCGATGCTGGTGAATCGAAAACTAAACTCATCAGCTCTCGCCCCATCAGCATTCTCGTTTTATCGACATATAATCGACTTACGTGTGTAACTGTATGGTTTATAACACATAAAGACGGTGCAGTTAATACAGTTAACCATTCAAGCCAAGCAGATAGTGATATCGAGACCAAATAATTATGCAACATCGCGTAGTTCTTTCTTTCGCCCGAAGAATGTTTCTACAAGTTTGAAATTATTAATATCGAGACAAAACATGCAACATCGCGACTGTTTTATAATCTAAACCGCCCTATTATATATCTGTGGTGTGAACCTTTAACATGCCCACTATTCCCAGAAACTAAGTAATAATGCGAGTATTTAGAGTTATCACTGCTGTGTGAAACATGACAGTATATACAGCTTGTGTCCCTTAAGTACAGAAGGTTAACCCTTTACCCAACAAACCGGCCAAAACCGGCCAAATAAAGCTTCAACAGCCTAAAATATCTTCGGTCTGTCTCAATAGAACCATACAAATATGGATATCATTGGAACCGGCTCCTTGACCACATTGTGATAGTTACAGTTATGCCCTGTGCCAATGCATTCTCTTATATATTCGAGTCGACCATAGGTCGCCTCGCATATATAAGAGAATGCATTGGCCTAAAAATAATCTTTTTTTAACACTTTTTACCATTTTTTTCTTACATTCTTTAACAATTTTATAATTTTTAATGTGTTAAGCCAATGCATTCTCTTATATATGCGAGGCGACCTATGGTCGACTCGCATATATAAGAGAATGCATTGGCACAGGGCCCTTCTGTTGGGTAAAAGGTTAAGGGGATATCTGATATAGGTGTTCAAAATATTGAAGGGATTGTACAATGTTAATCCCGAATTGCTGTTCACCAGAGGACATTCTTATAAACTATCGTTAGAACATAACAAAGATGTGAGGAAATACTTCTTTTCCCAGAGAGTTGGTAGTAGCTGGAATGCTCTACCGGCATACATAGCGAGACTGAGTCAATATTGGAATTTAAGATACTTCCGTGAACATTCTGTTAGTTATGTTATACTATTCTAAAATCAAGTGTATGTACGTACAAGGACTAAGAGTCTATCTGACTCGTTTTGTTTTATTTATTATGATTATGAATATTATTATGATTATATAATGGTTTGCACTTTTGAAGAACGCACGATACTCCATTATGTTATTAACACTACTTTTAAGCTCTCTAATTATGCAGGGAATATGCTGGAAATATGGTCACACTATATTCAAACAATAATGTATATATTTGCAGATGGAATTAAATTCTGGAAGACAAGATCAGGAGAAATTGTCACCAAAGGTGCGGGCGGGATTATTGATCCTAAATATTTCTTTGCTATCAAGAACAGAAGACATTGAGACTATTTATCTAATAAACATATGTCTTGACATTTGTAATCTACTTTTTTCATTTGGGTCACTCCGTGTTACTTCCCGGACAGGGGCGTTGTAACCCACACAACTGATAAGTACGTGTGCAAACAAGTGTATTTGCGGGGGGGGGGGGGTATAGTCTGTCCGTATGTCATTCCGTCGGGTCCGAAACGTTGTCGGGGGTTATTTCGAACAATTATCAACGGATTTCAAAGATGTTCGGTGTGTGATTTCACAAACTAAGGGAGTATCTGAAACGAGTTCGCAATCTAGGCCCGGACGTACATTTTTAAGAGTTACTTTTATTGTACTTCTTTCTTTTTTTTGCGTTTAACATCCAGAAAAAGTTGTCCGGGGTTTATTTCGAACAATAAATATCAACGGATTTGAAAACCATATTTGGTATATGAGCTCACAAGAGGAGTTTCTGAAACGAGTTCGCAAACTAGGCACGGCCGTACATTTTCACCAGAGTAGTCGCCCTTTGATTGTCACTTTTTCGCATCTAGTACCCACTTGCGTCCAATGAGTGTCATCTTTTTTAATTTACGGTCTCGTCTTAAAATTCGAAAAGGGCATTAATAATCACTTTAGTTAAATAAAAAATATATATTATCATATATATATATATGAGCAATAAAGGGCATTCCTTGTCAGTGTAGACGATATGTTGGTAGGAAAATTAGTACATATAGGTCACCTGACCTGAGCCGTAATTTCGCTAAAATCCGGATTGAGAATCCAAAGCCGATTACGGGGGGCGGAGCTAATTTCGGATTCTAGGTCAGATTTTGAAATCCACGTGATCTCCGAAACTACGTTTAATGTTCTCCCAGCGTCAAACATGGCTCTTGTATTTGACACAAGTATCATTTGTATCTTATATTTATAAAGTTCATGTTTGTTGTGAAAGTCATGCTTTTCTTCTATGTGTATATACACGGCACATAATTTGCTGCCAATCCGACTTAATCGTATCTTATTTTTCAAGTTAAAGTGCGTTTATTGATGAGGGCAAGCATATCTAATCATGACAGCTCTAGGCCTCCTGAATCAAATTCCGAAGATGTTGTGAAGAACACAGGAAACTTGTCAGTTGAACAGGGACGTGACGACAGGGGTTGCTTGGGTGTCTCGACCCCCACCACGAACTTTGGTACAATTTGCTTAGCTGTGCAGTCATTCATACGTGAGGAAAATCAGGATTATTTTTACTAACTGTTCCAAATAATGACACTTACAAGCCAGCAAACGCAACAAACAAACCCGATTTTAAATAAATACATATACAAACTTATGACTAACTCGGGAGAGGGGTGTCCAGTGATCTGTATATATGTTCAACTTGTTTTGGTAGTCATGTTGCTTTGCCATTACTAATTATGTATTTTTTCAGTGTAATAATATATACTTACCCTTAAGTGAGTCAGTACTTGTCCCCCAATTTATTTGTATGTATAAACAAATGTATGTGTTATATATCATGTGTTATCTAAATTTGACATATATTTGAAATAAATATATCTAAACTAAACTTTGGTACATTCCAGCAGTCGGAAATTTCATGCATGACACAACATTAGTTGGACATTAATTTGACACCATATATAGGTTGTCATTGTTCTCATTGTTTGATTTTTTTTTTCAACCAGTAAAAGTTGGTAATTTTCCAATATTGGTGTTTGTCAGGTTGGATATTTCCAAGGGGAGCAAATGGAATTCTGCGAACCTGTGAGATTGATGTTTGGTTCAATGGGGGGGGGTGTGCAGTTGGCCTGAAATTTGAGGAAACATCTAACCACGTCCCTAGAACATATGTCTGTTGTCTATACATAGACTATTGTGCAAAACGACTGCATTTAACGAAACAAAATATTTTCAAGATGAAACATGAAATTGCTATAAGACTAGATGATAGTACATACGTGTATCTGATAATCCATCGATATCATATATATATATATATATATATATATAATCCTACTATTTCTTGAATAAGAAGAAACATTATAATAACGAACACAGCAGAAGACAATCCATGCAGGTTCATATGAATTCGGTCAATGGTGACGTATCCGCCGAATTCGAAATCGACATGCGTTCGGGCGGTATTTATGGATGGAATTATGAAGTGGACATATGAAAGTGACAATCAACAATGATTTACAATTGCTTCGCCATCAACCGAAGTGCTCCCCCAGCGTTACTATCAATAGCGTTATTATTTGGCTAATTTCAGTAATATTCTCCCAGTTTACATTCAATAAAACAAATTTGTCTCCGCATTTAAAATTCTTTGGTATAGATCGTTTATATTCTGCAATAATTTGTACACAAGAGACGGATTCGTATGTTTTATTGTGTTTTTAAACTCCGAGGTGGCGAAATCTCGGTTTGTTTACATTATGAACATTTGAGTCCGTAATCGGAATCCAAATCCCAATCGGATTACCACGAAATTAGGATTACGGTCTGTTCGTTTACTGATTCTGCAAATTTGTGGTCTGTTCTTTTGCCGAACCAAGTCGTACGGGGACCAATCTGTAATCTGAATGCAGAATCTGAATCGGATTTTAGCGAGATAACGCCTCATAATTCCATCCTTAAAATACCGCCCGAACGCATGTCGATTTCGAATTCGGCGGATACATCACCATTGACCGAATTCATATGAACCTGCATGGATATGTCTTCTGCTGTGTTCGTTATTATAATGTTTCTTCTTATTCAAGAAATAGTAGGATTATATGGTATCGATGGATTATCAGATACACGTATGTACTATCATCTAGTCTTAAAGTTATAGCAATTTTAACATGTTTTGTTTCGTTAAATGCAGTCGTTTTGCGCAATAGTCTCTGTATAGACAACAGACATATGTTCTAGGGACGTGGTTAGATGTTTCCTCAAATTTCAGGCCAACTGCACACCCCCCCCCCCCCCCCCCCCCCATTGAACCAAACATCAATCTCACAGGTTCGCAGAATTCAATTTGCTCTCCTTGGAAATATCCAATCTGACAAACACTAAGATTGGAAAATTACCAACTTTTACTGGTTGAAAAAAATCAAACAATGAGAACAATGCCAACCTATATATGGTGTCAAATTAATGTCCAACTAATGTTGTGTCATGCATGAAATTTCCTACTGCTGGAATGTACCAAAGTTTAGTTTAGATATATTTATTTCAAATATATGTCAAATTTAGATAACACATGATATATAACACATACATTTGTTTATACATACAAAGAAATTGGGGGACAAGTACTGACTCACTTAAGGGTACCCCCCTCTCCCATATGTTATTACACTGAAAAAATAAATAATTAGTAATGGCAAAGCAACATGACTACCAAAACAAGTTGAACATATATACAGATCACTGGACACCCCCTCTCTCGAGTTAGTCATAAGTTTGTATATGTATTTATTTAAAATCGGGTTTGTTTGTTGCGTTTGTTGGCTTGTACGTATCATTATTTGAAACAGTTAGTCAAAATAATCCTGATTTTCCTCACGTATGAATGACTGCACAGCTTAGCAAATTGTACCAAAGTTCGGGGTGGGGGTCGAGACACCCAATCAACCCCTGTCGTCACGTCCCTGTTTAACTGACAAGTTCCGTGTGTTCTTCACAACATCTTCGGAATTTGATTCAGGAGGCCTAGAGCTGTCATGTTTAGATATGCTTGCCATCATCAATAAACACACTTTAACTTGAAAAAAAGATGCGATTAAGTCGGATTGGCAGCAAATTATGTGCCGTGTATACACACATAGAAGAACAGCATGACTTTCACAACAAACATGCACTTTATAAATATAAGATACAAATGATACTTGTGTCAATACAAGAGCCATGTTTGACGCTGGGGGAGAGTTTCGGAGACCACGTGGATTTCAAAATCTGACCTAGAATCCGAAATTAGCTCCGCCCCCCGTAATCGGCTTTGGATTCTCAATCCGGATTTTAGCGAAATTACGGCTCAGGGGAATATCATGGGGAGTAGGCGAGTAGGGGAGTAGGCGCCTTTGGACTCAGATGACTTCAACGTAACTAATATATGAGCCACAAAGATCATTAATTATCAGCTTATACGTTATGTAGGAAAATTGGTACATGTGAGTCAACTGGCCAGGGAAATATCACGGGATAGGCGCCTCTGACTCCAGATGACTTCCGGGAGGACTAATAGATTATATTTAAATATCTGATCAATTAAGAGCGTTTATTATCAGCCCAGAAGATATGAGGAAAAATGGACACACGGTACTTTGACTCGATGAGTGTCGTGTGATACATACCGTTGACCACTTATGACTTACAGAGGCACTAATAATTAACAATAAAGAGCTTTTAATTTTCAACTTAAAAAGATAGAGGTACTTTTATCAGGAGAGGGTCATGCATTAGGCGATGCTTACCTGGGGTGACTAATAATTAATTTAAAGGACTTGAATGGGCACTAATAATTTACCCATTTTTACCAGAACAACGCCGGGTACCCCCGCTAGTACCATATATAGTGTAGACATTATAAAACATGTCATTAGCTAGATGAATAGTGCATGTACCTTAAATACTTATATGCATGGATAGAGTTAGTAGTAGCGAGCTAGTATCCCTTAGCCATTGTACTAATGTGTTATTACGAGGTAATTGTCATAACCTTTAGTCAAGTTTCAGTATTATCGATCTACGATGGTAAGGAAGAAAACAACCTTAACCCTTTACCCAACAGAAGGGCCCTGTGCCAATGCATTCTCTTATATATGCGAGTCGACCATAGGTCGCCTCGCATATATAAGAGAATGCATTGGCTTAACACATTAAAAATTATAAAATTGTTAAAGAATGTAAGAAAAAATGGTAAAAAAAGATTTTTTTTAGGCCAATGCATTCTCTTATATATGCGAGGCGACCTATGGTCGACTCGCATATATAAGAGAATGCATTGGCACAGGGCATAACTGTAACTATCACAATGTGGTCAAGGAGCCGGTTCCAGTGATACCCATATTTGTATGGTTCTATTGAGACAGACCGAAGATATTTTAGGCTGTTGAAGCTTTATTTGGCCGGTTTTGGCCGGTTTGTTGGGTAAAGGGTTAAAACAGACTATTAAAAATCTATACTGATGCTATGTCAAATACACTAAACGCACACTGTCAAATCGGTCGGATGAATGGTAGGCACCACATAGGTCTCGGTTCGCAAACATATAGGCGGCACATAGACCTCACTATTTCGGAGGAATTCAGATAACGAAAATGTTTGGCTCACCAACATGCTGCTCTTCGACTAAACATGAACATCAACCGTTGTGCAACTGAAGATGGTCTTATCAAAACATTTTGGCATCTTTTTAACTCATTGGGAGAATGTTTCAAAAATTTATAAATTCTACTTTTGGCATTAAATGATTCTTATTTTGAAGGGTACGTTCTAAAACTATTTTCTAAATTCCAATAAACCGCTCCGGGATCCAGCTTCCACCTCAAAATTCATGTCATCAGAACGAGGAGCAATTTGTCTGCGAGAAATTGGGACCTTGGTCATCATCACATTTAGCCTCGAATCTTCTTTAATATGCCTATAGCAGACAACCTCCCCTTTCTTTTGACATCCATACATTTGTGCACCACCTTCATTATGTGGGAAAATTATGTGACGGATAGGTTGTGAGCTATTGTTTCTTTCACTATTTTTATTTTGATGGATAGAAAGGCTTTGTGGTTCGTTACGACCGTCAGTCCGTCCTCCGTTCTGACGATACTTATGAATTAACTCATGAAATAACACGTGGATATTTGCGGATTGTACAGCGAAATGTTCCAGGTTCGACACCATAGGATAGATAGGATATTTTATTTTAATATACATATATCAATGCATAATACATTTAACAAATATTGTATTGTATATTCGATGGGTGGCATAGTCAGGCTAGACTGTCTTACTGCCACCATATGATATATGCATAGGCGGCAACATAACAAACGGCGCGGCATCGGAAAGATATCGCGGGAATTCGGCCATTTTCGGAAAAGTTCGTTACTTCCCATTGATGACGGACATGCTACAATTATACAACGGGAACGCGGCCAATTTGAATTTTCGGACAGGTTCTATACCTCCCGATGTACGTGTCGGCTAGGCCATTGTGGCTTTTGCCAAAAGCAAAAAAAATAGCGTACACAAGCTCGGAATGTTGGGTAAAATATGCACCCCCCCTATGTACAATCAAGTACGCTATTCGTGTGCATATTTTTTTTGGTATAATGCTAACGAATAATTATATCGGTAATGAAAATAAAGAGTCGATGGCCGTAAATCGGTTGTAAATGTGTCAAATTAAGAATACAGTGCAAGTGGCGGTAACAAAATATGACACAGCGGACTGCTCATGCATGGCAACGAGGCCTCATTGATCGCTACAGCGTGGTGCATTTCGACGAGGCCTCAGTGTGCAGAATTTAACTAAAATAATGTTTAGTTTGGAGATATACCTCGCTCTTCATTACATGCAATGATTCCGAAGGGCAAAAACGCGGGAATGCAGCTCACAAGTCGTTTGTGTGAAAATAACAAATGACCCCCCCCCCCCCCACCCGACTGCCCGTATGTTCTGTCACCGACCGGAGTCATGGGTGAAGTTCATTAGATATATAGTTGAGTAACATGGGGTGACAAGTTGGCTGGAATTCATTCACTGGTTCTACTGGAATAAGGCTTAAGTAAATGTTTGTTGTCGTCATTGAGCGCGCGCTGTGTCCGTCTCGTTTGCGGACAATACAACAAAGTATTCTGGAAATCAAATCAATTTGTATATTCTTTCAGATGTCAATTCATATCATTCGTTGAATCGTGTTTTTACATCGTTAATTCTCTAATCGATTATATACTTTGTTGATTAATTTCTTCTAACTACAAATTATTTTAGTACAAGTTTGCACACTGAGGCCTCGTCGAAATGCCCAGTTAATCGGCTGTACCACTATTTAGCTATATCAATGATGCATCGTTACGATGAATAGTTAGTCCGCTGTGTTACCTTGTGTTATGGCAACCCGTACTATATTCTGAATTTTACACATTTACAACCGATTTACGACACCAACTTGATTTAATTTCATTCCCGATATATTCCATTAGCATTATACAAAAAATAATTCCACAAATTATGCGCATGAACAGCGTACAGCCGAGATGATTGTTCATAGAATGGAAATTTTAACCAGCCTGCCGAGTTTGTGCATGCATACTATTTTTTTGCTTTAGCCAAAGGCCACAATACCCACATGCGACCAGGATCTCGGAGGATGTTCCCTCTAACTGATAAATGCGCAATTGTTGATACTGCAACATATCCTCGCGCAAATACGCACATAATCGACCACTTATATGAAATAGGTACAAAATATAATTATTCGATTCTCAAGTAAGCAAATAATGCACTGATAACCGTTATTTCGTTTTATGGCGCGGATCACAGTGAAAACATACCTTAAGGGGGGGGTCAAGTGACCAATTTTAAATGGGGATTTCCATGCAAATCTGCGGAGCAAACGTTAGAGACGCGCATACTTCTGAGTGTGACTTGATGTGATATTGGAAACAACAGGTATTTATCTGGCGTGTCCGCTTGGAACCTGTTCCATTATAATGTTGGTGTATTTATTTTTTTATCTTTATACTGATTATTTAAATGTAGGTCATGTGATGTAGTTGCAGAACAAAATTCTAAAATATATATTTATTGCAAACTTTTATATAATTTACCTAGCGCACCTGCCAGTTAAAAATATAATGACTGTTCAGTTATATGCCTGCGTTGGTTTCCGGACAACTGCTGCATACACAACTTTTGCTCCGGAGATTTGCATGGAAATCCCCATTCAAAATTGTTCACTTGACCTCCCCTTTAAAGACCGTACACCTGAAAAGGGAATATGTGTGTCATTGTCCGCACATAACCTGGTTGGAATCGCTTCATTATGAGTCGATAATGTGAATAAACTCTCTCATTTTCAGTACATTATCGACTCAAAATGAGGCGATTCTAAGCAAATTATCTAGCTAAAACAAGTTCTATGACACGCAGATAATTTTAGTATTTTCGAGAGAACAGGCTGGATACATACATTACCACGTTAGTAGAAGAGCAGCATATTGGTTCTCATAAATCCTCCGAAATAGTCGTTTTAACCCTTTACCCAACAGAACGACCCTGTGCCAATGCATTCTATTATATACGCGAGTCGACCATATGTCGCCTCGCATATATAAGAGAATGCATTGGCTTAACACATTAAAAATTATAAAATTGTTAAAGAATGTAAGAAAAAATGGTAAAAAGTGTTAAAAAAAGATTATTTTTAGGCCAATGCATTCTCTTATATATGCGAGGCGACCTATGGTCGACTCGCATATATAAGAGAATGCATTGGCACAGGGCATAACTGTAACCATCACAATGTGGTCAATGAGCCGGTTCCAATGATATCCATATTTGTATGGTTTTATTGAGACTGACCCAAAATAATTTAGGCTGTTGCAGCTTTATTTGGCCGTTTTTGGCCGGTTTGTTGGGTAAAGGGTTAAACAGTAAGATATATATACCGCATGTGATGCTCACTCAGGCCTCCGATCGATTGGACAGCGTGTGGACGGCGACGAAACGCTCTTTATTGTCACATCACGAACAATGTATCAGCGGACGCTCTTTATTTCATATGCTGCAAGGACAAAGGGAAGTATATATAGCAATGCGAATAGAGTGCAAGTGTTCAGCTTAATTAATATTAGTGGTTGCTATTATATGGGATGCGGAGTTGTATTTATTTCCAAGCAAGGAGCCCCTTGTTTTGTGAACTGTTTTCGATCTAGGACATGACAATTTATGTCTTTCTCCTTCAACGGGCAAGGTTCATATAAGAGAGATATATTCCCCGAAAAATGAAAAACACTTACTACTGCATGTTTAATTAGGCTTTGTGATTACGTTGTAATAAATGAAGAATCACAAATAAAGCATTAATGTCATGCTTCATTTTTTTAAAATAACATCGCTTTATTGAAGTTATTTCGAGAATAACGGATTTTCAAATAGGATTGTAACCGTCAACAAATCCGACATTGTAGTGCTGTGTATGGAAGACAAGACTAGACCAAAACCAAATGCCCTGATGTATCGATCGTTATATACATACTTATAGATATATAATATCCTGCACACCCGAGGTTCGGACGTCAAATATCCTAGTTGCAAAGTTGCCTCAGTGACATTATGTAGCTACATTAGCAGGCCTAGTCAATTAGATCGTATTACATGTACATTGGAGTGGCTTAACAATTTAGTGAAATAAGATAATTAATATATGATAGAAACCTTTATTAAATAACAAGCTACAATAACAAGGACAACAGAAGAGCAAAGCTGAAGCACATATTTAGTTGTACACAATAACATGTGTAAATAAAGAAGGCTATTTGGAAAAGATGGCATATAAAGGGAATAAACAATTATGCACTTTAAACAAGGAAATTCAAGTTTAAGATGCGTGGGACGTGATGACAATTTGTGACGAGAATTTTTTTTTCAACAACCTGATATTTGGAATTTAGAAGTATTTATTGGCGCCAACATAACTTGCACATCTGCTGTGCAATGTCCAAAACTAAAGCCGGAGCATGACTGTTGTGTGACTATTATAAATAATCCAACGATCATATGTCTAAGCGTGTTGGTATTTACGAATTATTCTATCGAAAAGGGGGGAATTTTTTTTCTCAAAATAATTTTTGCTTAATGTGTGTGCATTATCGGTTCATTTCATAAACTCCCCCGCCTATATTCCGGCTTATCCTTTGTATATTTTCTCCTCAAAAATTGTTTTAACGGATCAGGTTTATAAATGTTAATAACCAGATCCGATCAACATATCACAATGAAATATATTTGGCAAGACGCACAAACTCTCAGACACCTACACTAACAGCTGTCGCAACACTACTTCTTTGACTATCACACACGAACACAGCCACAATCTTTCACACCTTCTCTGGCTCGTCGCGCTGGCTCTCTCCGTGTTCTCGCGATGCATTCAGGCACTGCACATGCTCACATACCAACAGCTGTGGTAGCTTTGCTGGAAGAACAAAACTATTTTATTTAAAAATGCACACATTCTACATATATTGCATGAATCCGGTACATTTTTCCTCCACTAGACATTTTGTAACAGTGTTACAAGTGTTACAAATGATTTAAAGTCCCAGTTGAAAACCGCAGCCTATTTTTTTCTACCGTGTTCATTGTAGCGTGTTACATTATTTCTGAGATACCAGAGAGACCGCTCGTAGACGGGTGTTACAAGTGTTACAAATGTTACAAATGATTTAAAGTCCCAGTAGAAAACCGCAGCATATTTTATTCCTACCGTCTCAGCGTAGCGACATGTTACAAAGCGTTACAAGTGTTACAATATTTTCTGAGATACCAGAGAGACCGCTCGTAGATGGGTGTTACAAGTGTTACAAATGTTACAAATGATTAAAAGTCCCAGTAGAAAACCGCAGCCTATTTATTTCAACCGTCTCAGTGTAGCGAAATGTTACAAAGCGTTACAAGTGTTACATTATTTCTGAGATACCAGAGAGACTGCTCGTAGATGGGTGTTACAAGTGTTACAAATGATTTAAAGTCCCCAGGATGTTTTTGTTGTGTGGGAAAATGGAATCTCCTTTCTTCTCAAAAGGAGAAAAATGACCGGAGATAATCAAGGCAATAAGAGTATAAACGCTCTTTGTATCATAGACACACGCTCTTTATATTATACTAGCAGGTTAGCCCGCCACTGGCGGCAATCGTCAGAAACATGACAATTTTTAATTTCTTTAATTAATTTTTTTAATTAATTTTTTTAATTAATCTTTTAATTAAAAAAAAAAATTTCAATGAGTTAATTGTGAATTAATTTTTTTATTTAATTTTTAGTTTTTCAATTTAACCCGATTTGACCTTGAATTGATCATTTTCAAAGTCAAGGTCAGGGTCACAATTTAACCCGTCCGTGACACTTCCTGCAGGTTTTTTAATTTAATTTTTTGTTTTTCAATGAGTTAATTGTGAATTAATTTTTTGTTTTTCAATTTGACCTTGAATTGATCATTTTGAAGGTCAAGGTCAGGTCGGGGTCACAATTTAACCCGTCCATGACACTTCCCGTAGGTAGCAAGTTTGAGCTCAATAGGTTCGAGTCTATAAAGGACACACACATATCATTTGTGTGTACCCGTTTCAAGGTGAAGATCACCTCGGGCGGAAAAACTGACCTGATGAAAATCTCCCCCGTTCCTATGAAGCCCTAAGTACGTAAGAATCACACAACACGCTCATGTCTGAATACATACGCTCACGCCCGGACACAGACGTAATAATCACATTACACGCATACGCTCTTTATCAACGACACTGCGGATATGAACGCTCTTTGACTATCAACCCGATTAACCCCACAGTGCCGGTTTTGTGAATGAGAGTGGAGAACGGGTGCTCGGAGCTTCTCCAAAACGCAGCGACGACCATTCCCGTGTGGTTTTACCCTTAGATGGGAAGTTTGGTCTCGATCGGTGCAGCCGTTTTCGATTCTATAAAGTATATATATATACATACACACACATGTATATTTTTAACACTGAATCTCATATATATTTTGAAGACCTCTGTCTGTCTGTCTGTTTGTCTGTTTGTCTGTTTGTCATTTATACAAATCTACGATTCTCGACCGATCGGGACGAAACTTGGTACGTGTGCGTAGTTTGACCAGGCGGCCGACGTTGTCGTATTGGCGTGCCCGTGCGGCGCCCGCTTCGCGCATGCGCAGACGAGATCTCGGAAACGGGTGGAGCTATCGACTTGAAATTTGCTATGTGAATGTACCTTGCCCCGGATACGAATTTTATCGGGTCGCCGAGTCCGTGCGACGCAAGCTTCGCGCATGCGCAGACGATATCTCGGAAACGGGTGGAGCTATCGACTTGAAATTTGGTATGTGAATGTATCTTACCCCGGATACGAATTTTATCGGGTCGCCGAGCCCGTGCGACGCCAGCTTCGCGCATGCGCAGACCAGATCTCGGAAACGGGTAGAGCTATCGACTTGAAATTTGGTTTTTGAATAGCCCGGACAACGTCGGGCTGGTTTTGAATAGCCCGGACAACGTCGGATTCATCGGCTAGTTGTACATAATGGATTTATGTAATATAGGGGTACTCTGACCTTTACTACAAAAAATAATTAAACCCTCACACTTAAAATGAACTTCTGCAGACCTTATAGAACTTACTATAAAACCTGTGAAATTAGCTGTGTATCACTGCACCTTCATTATCTCAAACCCATTAAGGGATTAAGGGATTAGGACTTTCTGCAGTGTGTCTACACAATAGATATCATTCTGATTCATGAATGGCCTAATTAGCAACCATTCCAGATGTGTGAAGTAATTGCTGGAGAGACATACCAGTGTATAATATCTTGAGAGTCACCTTCCTTGCATGTGGGTTACGTGGTTTTTTCTTGGTTAACAGTGTGTGATCATGCAGGATGAAATGAATAATCCAAATTGTTTAGCCAAGTCACCTTAGATCGGTATGAAATGCCAATCAGGTAAGCACCAGAAAATCACGAAACAATTATTAACTGAATTTGTCAATACAGTTCAGCATCCTATGGGAAGCCAAATTGACATTTAATAAATAATTTGGCATCCCAAGCATCCATAGCCACATGGGATGCCAAATTCACATTTAATAAATAATTGAGCTTAAGCGCAATAAGGAATCCCTATGGGTATATGGGAAGCCATACACGGAGAGATCTAATTGCACTTGAATTTGTCAGAGCACTAGACCAATAAAACTTCAAAAAAATTTATAGGAGAGATTTGAAAATGGGTAAGGTACGTTTCGATGCCCTTCCCACTGAAAAAAAAAGAAGTTATCTGTGTCTAGTCCAATAAAAAGTTTTGGGTAGGCAGGGGTAGGCACCTTCTTCTAGGGTAGGTAGGGAAACCCTAAACACAGGTATTTTTGTTTTGCCTAAGCGTAATAAGAAATCTCTTATTGGGCTTAAGCGCAATAAGGAATATTATTATTGCGCTTAAGCGCAATTAGATCTTCAGTTATTGCGCTTAAGTGCAATAAGGGATTTTTAAGCGCAATAAGACATTCCTTATTGCGATCACCCCTCTGCAAATAGTAGAATTATCCTATATTTGCTCCACCCATTGTACCATGGACTACACCATTTGAATTATAGGGAGTTTATGTAATGTGGGTAATTGCACTTAAGCGCAATACGGAATATTCCTTATTGCGCTTAAGTGTAATTAGCTCTTATTGCGCTTAAGTGCAATAAGGATATTCCTTATTGCACTTAAGCGCAATAAGAATACTTAAGCGCAATAAGATATTCCGCATTGCGCTTAAGCGCAATAAGATATTCCTTATTGCGCTTAAGTGCAATAAGATATTACTTATTGTGCTAAAGCGCAATAAGGAATTTCCTTATTGCGTTTTAATAAGCGCAATCAGATTCCTTATTGCACTTAAGCTCAATTATTTATTAAATGTCAATTTGGCTTCCCATATACCCATAGGTTACCCACATCAAATATGCGACAAAGATGTGCATGTACAACAGCATATTCTCTCATGTTGTGTCGCTGCTCAGCCACAACCCCCAACCACACTATCCTAACTACGCCATACATGTATAGCATATTTACGCCCACCCACAGATGGTATGCACCGTACCTACTAGTATATATGTTCCTACTTTGCGTCGTATACATGATTATGATGAGGTACATGTATAATACATTATGTATAGAGCAGGCACAAATATATCCTATAGGGACGATGCATAAGGGCAGTGTGGGTTTTTACTAATGGGGTGGGCAATGGTGTGCATTACAAGCCCATGTGGCAGAAATAGTAATACCGAATTAAAATGTTGTCATCTCAAAGATGAATACTTGTTTTGAAATAATTATCATGTTATGTTCAATTACTCAGCTTTTCATTATATCGGTAGGTATTCAAGGTCTCATCTATCCAATGATGAACATCCTACAATAATACATGTTCAGGAAATCTGTTTTATCATACCATTTAATTTAACAGAAGAATATAATGAGCTGACATTGGCATTGCAGCTATAATTTAATGTAAAATACATCAATGAGAATTGAAGGAATCTTTTATTTTTTCAGTTAAATTTTTTCCTCGTAAGAAGCGGAACCCACCCCATGATATTGTGTTATAAAAGAACAATTATTGTGTAAATATTGAAATTAGAGCCACCTTCACTAGATTAATGCTTTATATTTGTCCAGTTCATAAGTGTACATTTAAAATCATTTTAGTAGTCATAATTTATCTTTAAACATGGATTTGGAGAAACAGTTACATGGCAATGGAAAAATCTGCTATTGGCATTCAGAAAAACCCACCCACCTGGTCCTTGTATCCTGGTGTTTTTTCCTGCCTGCACTCTATGTTCTCAGTCAATCATATATGAAAAAATTTGATGGGGTAGGGAGGTTTTTATTTGCCCAAGAAATATACAACTATATATATGAACAAATGTTTGATGAGGGAGTTACCTGCATGAGAACATGCTTTTAATCACCCGCCTAGTTGGGCAAAGTTGGGGATAGCAGTCTCCAGAAAAAAAATGGGGATAGGCATTTTCAAAATATACTAAAAAATAATCTAAATCCGTTAATATTTGGTTGAGATTGGTTGATATTTGATTTAGTTTGGTAAATTGTAATGCCTAAAAATTACAATCAAATGCCATTGCTGCACTTGTAACTGGTAAACATGTATTGCAGGGCCTAGTTTAGAACTCGTTTTAGAAATTCCTCTTAAAGTGAACTCACACAGCATATCAAACATGTTAAAAACAACAACAAACATAAAAATAAAAAATGCAACAGAAACATTTTTGGATGCATTTAGATAATTTTACAATGAATAGGGTTTGCATTCATTCAATTTAATTTAGCCTGGTCCAGTGGGGTAAGGAATAAAATATTGATAAAAAGTTGTGGCAGAAATAGTAATACCGAATTAAAATGTTGTCATCTCAAAGATGAATACTTGTTTTGAAATAATTATCATGTTATGTTCAATTACTCAGCTTTTCATTATATCGGTAGGTATTCAAGGTCCCATCTATCCAATGATGAACATCCTACAATAATACATGTTCAGGAAATCTGTTTTATCATACCATTTAATTTAACAGAAGAATATAATGAGCTGACATTGGCATTGCAGCTATAATTTAATGTAAAATACATCAATGAGAATTGATGGAATCTTTTATTTTTTCAGTTAAATTTTTTCCTCGTAAGAAGCGGAACCCACCCCATGATATTGTGTTATAAAAGAACAATTATTGTGTAAATATTGAAATTAGAGCCCCCTTCACTAGATTATATTTGTCCAGTTCATAAGTGTACATTTAAAATCATTTTAGTAGTCATTATTTATCTTTAAACATGGATTTGGAGAAACAGTTACATGGCAATGGAAAAATCTGCTATTGGCATTCAGAAAAACCCACCCACCTGGTCCTTGTATCCTGGTGTTTTTTCCTGCCTGCACTCTATGTTCTCAGTCAATCATATATGAAAAATTTGATGGGGTAGGGAGGTTTTTATTTGCCCAAGAAATATACAACTATATATATGAACAAATGTTTGATGAGGGAGTTACCTGCATGAGAACATGCTTTTAATCACCCGCCTAGTTGGGCAAAGTTGGGGATAGCAGTCTCCAGAAAAAAAAATGGGGTTAGGCATTTTCAAAATATACTAAAAAATAATCTAAATCCGTTAATATTTGGTTGAGATTGGTTGATATTTGATTTAGTTTGGTAAATTGTAATGCCTAAAAATTACAATCAAATGCCATTGCTGCACTTGTAACTGGTAAACATGTATTGCAGGGCCTAGTTTAGAACTCGTTTTAGAAATTCCTCTTAAAGTGAACTCACACAGCATATCAAACATGTTAAAAACAACAACAAACATAAAAATAAAAAATGCAACAGAAACATTTTTGGATGCATTTAGATAATTTCACAATGAATAGGGTTTGCATTCATTCAATTTAATTTAGCCTGGTCCAGTGGGGTAAGGAATAAAATATTGATAAAAAGTTGTGGCAGAAATAGTAATACCGAATTAAAATGTTGTCATCTCAAAGATGAATACTTGTTTTGAAATAATTATCATGTTATGTTCAATTACTCAGCTTTTCATTATATCGGTAGGTATTCAAGGTCCCATCTATCCAATGATGAACATCCTACAATAATACATGTTCAGGAAATCTGTTTTATCATACCATTTAATTTAACAGAAGAATATAATGAGCTGACATTGGCATTGCAGCTATAATTTAATGTAAAATACATCAATGAGAATTGATGGAATCTTTTATTTTTTCAGTTAAATTTTTTCCTCGTAAGAAGCGGAACCCACCCCATGATATTGTGTTATAAAAGAACAATTATTGTGTAAATATTGAAATTAGAGCCCCCTTCACTAGATTAATGCTTTATATTTGTCCAGTTCATACGTGTACATTTAAAATCATTTTAGTAGTCATAATTTATCTTTAAACATGGATTTGGAGAAACAGTTACATGGCAATGGAAAAATCTGCTATTGGCATTCAGAAAAACCCACCCACCTGGTCCTTGTATCCTGGTGTTTTTTCCTGCCTGCACTCTATGTTCTCAGTCAATCATATATGAAAAAATTTGATGGGGTAGGGAGGTTTTTATTTGCCCAAGAAATATACAACTATATATATGAACAAATGTTTGATGAGGGAGTTACCTGCACGAGAACATGCTTTTAATCACCCGCCTAGTTGGGCAAAGTTGGGGATAGCAGTCTCCAGAAAAAAAATGGGGATAGGCATTTTCAAAATATACTAAAAAATAATCTAAATCCGTTAATATTTGGTTGAGATTGGTTGATATTTGATTTAGTTTGGTAAATTGTAATGCCTAAAAATTACAATCAAATGCCATTGCTGCACTTGTAACTGGTAAACATGTATTGCAGGGCCTAGTTTAGAACTCGTTTTAGAAATTCCTCTTAAAGTGAACTCACACAGCATATCAAACATGTTAAAAACAACAACAAACATAAAAATAAAAAATGCAACAGAAACATTTTTGGATGCATTTAGATAATTTCACAATGAATAGGGTTTGCATTCATTCAATTTAATTTAGCCTGGTCCAGTGGGGTAAGGAATAAAATATTGATAAAAAGTTGTGGCAGAAATAGTAATACCGAATTAAAATGTTGTCATCTCAAAGATGAATACTTGTTTTGAAATAATTATCATGTTATGTTCAATTACTCAGCTTTTCATTATATCGGTAGGTATTCAAGGTCCCATCTATCCAATGATGAACATCCTACAATAATACATGTTCAGGAAATCTGTTTTATCATACCATTTAATTTAACAGAAGAATATAATGAGCTGACATTGGCATTGCAGCTATAATTTAATGTAAAATACATCAATGAGAATTGATGGAATCTTTTATTTTTTCAGTTAAATTTTTTCCTCGTAAGAAGCGGAACCCACCCCATGATATTGTGTTATAAAAGAACAATTATTGTGTAAATATTGAAATTAGAGCCCCTTTCACTAGATTAATGCTTTATATTTGTCCAGTTCATAAGTGTACATTTAAAATCATTTTAGTAGTCATTATTTATCTTTAAACGTGGATTTGGAGAAACAGTTACATGGCAATGGAAAAATCCGCTATTGGCATTCAGAAAAACCCACCCACCTGGTCCTTGTATCCTGGTGTTTTTTCCTGCCTGCACTCTATGTTCTCAGTCAATCATATATGAAACATTTGATGGGGTAGGGAGGTTTTTATTTGCCCAAGAAATATACAACTATATATATGAACAAATGTTTGATGAGGGAGTTACCTGCATGAGAACATGCTTTTAATCACCCGCCTAGTTGGGCAAAGTTGGGGATAGCAGTCTCCAGAAAAAAAAATGGGGATAGGCATTTTCAAAATATACTAAAAAATAATCTAAATCCGTTAATATTTGGTTGAGATTGGTTGATATTTGATTTAGTTTGGTAAATTGTAATGCCTAAAAATTACAATCAAATGCCATTGCTGCACTTGTAACTGGTAAACATGTATTGCAGGGCCTAGTTTAGAACTCGTTTTAGAAATTCCTCTTAAAGTGAACTCACACAGCATATCAAACATGTTAAAAACAACAACAAACATAAAAATAAAAAATGCAACAGAAACATTTTTGGATGCATTTAGATAATTTCACAATGAATAGGGTTTGCATTCATTCAATTTAATTTAGCCTGGTCCAGTGGGGTAAGGAATAAAATATTGATAAAAAGTTGAATTTTTTTCTACTATTTTAGGACCCACCATTCTGGGAATACTCTGTATCTCATACAATTTATATGATTGAGTGAAATAAAGCAATTCAATAAAAAAAAAATAGTATTACATCTGGCCATCATTAAAACATCCTAACTGTTTCAGTCCAGATATATGATATTTCAATTGAGTGCAATATTACATGGTGTTTTGATTACAGTCAGCACAGACATGGATTAGCCTCTGGGTCATCAAGAGATTAGTTGGCTTCAGACCACATTCACTGACTAAACAATGGCACCTGCAGTATTAAGCTAATTGGCGATTATGACAGACCATCGATGAACTATGATATGATATCTCAATATTGTGATATATTACCAGCCAACAAACCAGTGAAACAGTTTCTCACCCTTCACGTCCCTGGGAAGAAAACATTGGTTACATCCCCGCCCACCCTGATCACACCCTTGTCTGATTTTTCTTACCTTAACATGTAGAAGCCAGATACTCTCATTTTATCATTTAATATGACTCATCAAACAATTGTCATTGGTCAGTTGGTAACAAGGAAGCCTGATTTTCAGCAGAGGCATTGTTTTTTTTGTACCAAGTTTACTGAATATTTTCTACCTTAACATCTAATGGCCAGTGGTAGGGAAGATAAACTTCATGTAGGTAGGACAATTCTCCAAACTTCTATTATTGTATGATGAAATTCGAATAGCTGGCCATTAGATGTTAATTAAGGTAAACAAAATTCAGGTCTGGGGCTGGGAGTGATCATATGGGGGGTGTAATGGGTGATTGATATATTGGTCTCGTGGTGAATAGGATCTCAACATCTCAATTTAGGTAATAATTTAAGAGGTACCAATGGGCAAGATTCACTGGGTACCCCCCTGTTGACTGATACTTGGGATTCATATGTCCAATTTGACTAAAAGGTAAACTCAGCAATATTAAGGCTAGTACATATATGCATATAGCCCCAATTGTTTCAAATGTTACTGAACCGAATGAGAATATTTTATAAAATTCAATCTCACACAACCCCTGGTTAAGTGGTCCAGTTAATTTGCTAAGATGACGGTAGGGCAAGACTTTAACTGTGGTTAGTTTATATAAAGTTTTTATTTACTCGACGTTTGGCTAATCTGAACGTATCAAAGAAGTGCCGTTGTGTGTGTAAAACATTAAAAAAACTTATACCTTTAATCTCAAATATTATATTATGGCTGCATTGGTTGTTACAACCCTATCATAATAGATGCATCTCACAGTAAAGTAGTTTAAATGCGCTTTACGTGGTTATTACCCCTGCCATAGGGCATTGACTATACCCAACCTCGCTTAGAGCAAGCCATCCAAGCAGCTAATGATTGCATCAGGATTAGCATACTGACAATATCTATCGACTCCCAACTGGGTACTTGGTTAACTGGTGAGTTATCATCGACATATGTGTATTTTATCGCTTGCCAAAGACAACCAATACAGCAATTGATGTTCAATGCCAGAGCAGGATTCGAACGCGTGAAATAATAACCCCACCATACTATGTCTAACCACTGGAACACCCTGTCATTATAAATGATGGATATCGCTGTCATTTTACTAACACCATGCAGCAAAATAATTATTATTTTATATATATGTTCTCGAATTTTTCATATAAACTCTGGGTTTTTCTCAAATCTCTTGGATTAGCAAACATTCCGAAAATGACAACTTAAAAAAATAACAATACTTTTTCTTAACAGCATCATTTTTCCCTACAAGCTGCATCAAAGGAATTCAGCAAGAATTGCCATCCTCACAGCTTATTAACATGATCACTTAATCAGAGCTAGGTTATGGACATTTCTAATTACCGTAATGATGATGGACAAGTTATCATATTGTGTAAGCACACTTTGGGAGAAGGGATACACACCTGGCTAAATTTCCAAAAAAACATTTAACGTGATGGCCGCTGCCGCAGAAAAAAAGTGCATGTGGCAGGGGGGTATAAGGCTATATTCTCGGATATGTGCCCACCCCTCCAAGTGGCCTCAATGCAAGTTTTTTCCCATTGGGGAATTGGGGACCCACTCACAAAAGTTTGATGAAAAACTGTGAAATTAGCAGAATAAGGACCAGACATTTGGTGTGAAATGTTTTAAATAACAATACGATGGAATTCCAATCATGTTAAACACTTGTTAAATAAACTTGTCAAATAAGATTTAGCATCCGTACCCATTGGTTACTAGCACGATTATATGCACAGCAGGTTATTCTCTCGCATGGTAACTATAGCCCAAGCTAGATGACCAATATAAGTTTATTTGTCATAATTTGTTTGTAAATTTGGAAAAACAATTACATGGCATTGGAAAAATCTGTGATCGGAGCTCAGATTCACCCAACCACCCGGACTTTGTAACCTGGAATTTTTTCGCGACCCTCCCCTGCCCTGCATGCGGAAGGAATAACTAAAGTAACCAAAAAAACTGGACAATTTTCTTAGCATTTTGGAATCTGATAGAGCCAATATATGAACATTTCCCAGATTTTCTGAATGCTACTTTTCCACTTTAATGTTTTTCCTCAAGAACTCACATACATCTTATTATCGACTAAAAATGTAATTTCTATGGAGCGATAATTTAAAAGTTTTGAATTGCACTTAAGCACAATCCCTTTATTTGAGCTTAAGTGCAATTTATTTATTTGCACTTAAGCGCAATTAACATTAAATTTATAATTTAATCTTATTTATCAGAGAAAATAGTTATAAAATAAGGCCAAGTAAAAAAATACTGTGTTCTCAGGCACCTCCCTCGTCAGTGAAATTCTCGTTTAAAAATCTTCGTCAAACATTTCTAAAAATATTTTCTGTTAAAAATATTGGATTGAACAAAGAAAAAACTATTTTTGGAGTTTGTTTCCCAGATTTTGAGGAAAAATAACAATTAACGGTCTCTCTGATCTAAATATTGAAATCTAATTGCCTGAGAAGTGAGAACACAGATATATTATTTTAATGGCCGAAGTAGTATTATATAGGGAGAGGGTCACACCCTCCCCAAGTAGTACCTGGGATTAGGGCAATTTATATGAGGTATGCAAAATGCACAAAGCCACCACCTCACTGCACCATTTTACTAATACTTTTTCAAATGTTGGCAGAGACGTGGTGACAGGGGGATTGTGTGTCGCCCCCCCCCCCAATTTTGAAGAAAATATTCATCACCTTGATCTAGTTTATGAAGCTTTGGACATTATATTATCTTACAGCCAGCTATTCTGTGTCAAATGTCCTCAATATTAAATAATGGTGCAGGCAGGGGGGGTCTGCAAAACAAGGCAATGCCAGAAGCCAATATAGAATTTCATGCAATTCTAAACCAATGCATATAGAAGAAAAATGTCGATTTCAAAGGCTGCAGCACTTTAATTAGTGGCTGTGAAGGGTAAATCCTGCATCCAAAACCAGTGTCCAACTAAAGATAAAGGATACATTCAATTGTTTCAGTGTGACCATATACTAGTAAGCTTATGCATGGAATGGTACACTGTCAGAAATGAGAAATGGAATTATTATACATGCACCAGACCACCATTCGTCACTGCGGTTTAAAATTTCAATTTCAATATATGTATTAAGTCTAAATTTTAAGTGAATCGAGATAGACATATCGTATGAACAAAAATAACAATAGTTATTGTATCATAACAGGGGTTTTACCACTACAGCCCATACATGTATTTTCTATACACGTTCTACATACTCCATATCAGGTACACATATCCCACTCCCACTTAAATAACTGCATATGATGTTCAGGAGTCAGAAGGGTAGGGGGTGATGCATATTTGGGGAGGAGAGTTAACAAAATACACCCACATGTATAAGGAGAGATAATTTAAGATTTTATTTGCACTTAAGTGCAATTAATTTATTTGTGATTAAATACAAACCATCTAAGTGCAATTCATCCGTTAGCACTTAAACGTACTTGTAAATCAGATTGACTTGAAATTAAAAACAGAATGAAGTGGCCTCTGAGAACGGAATTACCAGTAGGTGGACCAGTCCTCCACGAAAAGCTTAAGCGCAAATAAAAAATCTAGGCAGAGCATAATTGAATTGCATTTAAGAGCAAATAACGGATAAATGTGAAAATGGCCTTTCATACATGTACATCCATAACCCATCCCTTCCACCTGCCTCTGATGAAAATGTTTTGGTTGTGGCCTTTGTATAAACAACCGATGGGTTTAATCAGAACATGTGGCCTTTGTTAACATTATTTGAAATTTATGGTTTATTGTTTATATAATAAAGAATGCTTTTACCCCCAATTTGCCTCAAACTTTTATGTAAAATGATGAAGCAATTTTTTACAAATTAATCCATATGAAGATAGAATTGATACATTATTGCATTATCCTCCCTAACTTAAAAACTGACCAGTATAAATAGAGAGTTTACAATGAAAGTCTTCTAAAGACCATGAGCTTACTTTTCATGCAGGCCAGACCTATCGTTCAAAATATTCTATTTTGACAGAACATCACCAGTTATATGCATACACAGCTGCAATAGTTCAAATTGAGATAAGATAGCAAGCTGCGCTTTTCTACTGAGGACTTTATATCATTTGTAACATTTGTAACACTTGTAACGCCCGTCTACGAGCAGTTTCTCTGGTATCTCAGAAATAATGTAACACTTGTAACGCATTGTAACATGTCGCTACACTGAGACGGTAGAAATAAAATAGGCTGCGGTTTTCTACTGGGACTTTAAATCATTTGTAACATTTGTAACACATGTAACACCCGTCTACGCGCGGTCTCTCTGGTATCTCAGAAATAATGTAACACTTGTAACGCATTGTAACATGTCGCTACACTGAACACGGTAGAAAAAAATAGGCTGCGGTTTTCTACTGGGACTTTAAATCATTTGTAACATTTGTAACATTTGTAACACTTGTAACACCCGTATACGAGCGGTTTCTCTGGTATCTCAGAAATAATGTAACACTTGTAACGCATTGTAACATGTCGCTACACTGAACATGGTAGGAAAAAATAGGCTGCGGTTTTCTACTGGGACTTTAAATCATTTGTAACATTTGTAACACTTGAAACACCCGTCTACGAGCGGTCTCTCTGGTATCTCAGAAATAATGTAACACTTGTAACACATTGTAACATGTCTCTACACTGAACACGGTAGAAAAAAATAGGCTGCGGTTTTCTACTGGGACTTTAAATCATTTGTAACATTTGTAACACTTGTAACACCCGTCTACGAGCGGTCTCTTTGGTATCTCAGAAATAATGTAACACTTGTAACACATTGTAACATGTCGCTACACTGAACACGGTAGAAAAAAATAGGCTGCGGTTTTCTACTGGGACTTTAAATCATTTGTAACATTTGTAGCATTTGTAACACTTGTAACACCCGTCTACGAGCGGTCTCTCTAGTATCTCAGAAATAATGTAACACTTGTAACACATTGTAACATGTCGCTACACTGAACACGGTAGAAAAAAATAGGCTGCGGTTTTCTACTGGGACTTTAAATCATTTGTAACATTTGTAACACTTGTAACACCCGTCTACGAGCGGTCTCTTTGGTATCTCAGAAATAATGTAACACTTGTAACGCATTGTAACATGTCGCTACACTGAACATGGTAGAAAAAAATAGGCTGCGGTTTTCTACTGGGACTTTAAATCATTTGTAACATTTGTAACATTTGTAACACTTGTAACACCCGTCTACGAGCGGTCTCTCTGGTATCTCAGAAATAATGGAACACTTGTAACACATTGTAACATGTCGCTACACTGAACACGGTAGAAAAAAATAGGCTGCGGTTTTCTACTGGCACTTTAAATCATTTGTAACATTTATTATCTCTGGTATCTCATAAATCATATGAAGTAAGATGCCCAGAATATGCATTTTGTAACACTTGTAACATTTGTAACGGTGTTACAAAATGCCTAGTGGAGGAAAAATGTACCGGTTTCATGCAGTATCTAACATTTGAGACTATATATAGATACTTCGCAGAAGATGACGCCATGCAGACTGAGGTCCTCATAGTGTGAATTAAGTCATTACTGTGTGCGGTAGCGTCACTAAATTCACCCTCTGGGGACCTCATTATGCAATGACAGACACACTATTTCCAGGCTTGTGAGCCATATCCAATCATGATATTCCGCGACACAAGCAAGCGCGCAAACAACGCTGAGAAATGAAATTTTATCTGCTGTAAATTAGGGGGAAGGTAACCAAAAATAATGTTCATTTGAGACTATAGATACTTCCCAGAAGATGATGCCATGCAGAATGAGATCCCCAGAGTATGAATTAAGTGATGCTAGCCATTTGTGTGGATTAGCGTCACTAAATTCATCCTGGGGACCTCATTATGCAATGACAGACACACTATTTCCAGGCTTGTGAGTCATACCCAATCATGATATTCCGCGACACAAACAAGCGCACAAACTAAACTGAGAACTGACGTAAATGGATGTTACAGTTATGTGGGCATTAGACTGAGTAGCGCATAATTGTGTTGGGCGAGGTAACTAAATGGTTAGATCTAAATTCAACCCAGAATAACAGTTTTACCTTCTCAAAAATATTTGGCGTCTTCATCGTTTGTCAGTTTTGAACAATCTCCCATGGCGCTATCAGAGCCGAGTTCACAGAGAAATTTCGTCCCTACACTGATCAGATTTACTGCCGAACACCCGGGCGTTGCCAAGCATCTACTAGCACAATTCCGTAGCTAGCGAGACTGGGGGCGGGTAGAGCCAGGAGCACACCCCCCAGATCGATCACCACATCGAATACACCATGGTGTGTGTGGGGGGGGGGGTGTGAGGGTGTGTGTGAGGGAGAGAGGGTGTGTATGTGTGTGTGATATGATTTATTCCCTGATCCATTAACATTACACGATATTCATAAAATAGAGTATGCACAAAATAATGATGGAATTAAAAGGTACTCATTCCGATCAGACGATCCCCATACCATCAAGATACAACAACACAACATTTCTTCAAAATACGCTTTAGTTATCAGAATCGATTTATTGCAACAAAATAATGCTCACCACTGTAAACTACGGTATCAAATTTCCCAAAACTTGCTGTTTATCAACATTTTTTGTTCAACAAAATATGATCACTAAAGTTTCACGAAATTTGTCCGTTTGACCACTTGTTTCTGGGCCACTTATTATTACACATCTCGAGAAATGACAAACTTCAAAAATCGATATCTGATCACTCTGAGCTTTGATGGATGGGTTCCTCGACTCGAATCAAATTTGTCACCGCCCCCCCCCCCCCCCCCGAAGCCACAGAAATAGTAATTTAGGAGCATCTGATCGGATTGAGTATACCTTTAAGACAGTTTTATGTACAGCGACCTTCCGATTTGTGTCTATTCGTCATTAGCATCGCCATTACATTGTAATCGTCATCATCGTCATCATCAACATTACCGTCATCGTCAACATCATCATAATTATCATCTTTATCATTATCATCATTTTCAGCATCGTCATTGTTGTCTCGATATCGTCAGCATCATCAACGACAACTATCACCATCATATAATCGCTGTCATCTTCGTTCTCATCTCCAATCACATGTAAGCATCGTCATCGTTGTCATCGTCTTATCATTTCCATCATGATAGAACTTTCCAGGAACAGATTAACAACAACAACAACAGCAACAACAACATCGGCAACAACTGTCATGAATACCTAACGTAATTGTCAGTAAAGTTGTTAGGTCATATTTACATCTAAAAGTAACCGTTAATTTCCCTAATGAGGGAACATAGTCGGCGGAGTGTTGCTATGTACCATAATCACCGGGTGCTAATACCAACTGGTATCACAATAAGCACGAGGAAATGACTTCATATAAGCTCCTGGCGCTTGATGCCAAATTCTCTTCTCTCCCTCAGATTTAACATACCTACGCATATATATCAACATCATCTTGTAAATTGTTGTATACATCTGGGATACAAAATAAATAATGTTTACACCACCCTAAGCACCAACAAAGAATGGCCCTTTGTCATTGGCTGCTATCGCGTGGTGGGGTGTGGGAAATGGGCCGGAGAAACGACTCATTGATAAGCACATAAGCTTGCGGTCGGTTCCAATTCACGAGTTCCTGCTTCATCCTACCCGTTCTGTATCAATATTCGAGTGCCGATAGTACAGAAGATATTTGTTGTTATATGTTCCCAGTGATTGTAATGCTATAACGTATTTTATAGATAACACAGCACATCGAGATATGCATAATTATCAAGATCATATTCTAAATTGGATGTGACTTGTATACTACCATCTTATATGTTGGAAGGATCAGTCCACGATCGTTCCATAGTAACCGATGGTATGATACACGTCACAGGCAGGTGTTTCATGATACCTGAGACCTTATTTGGACGCATGATACACTAGACGTTGGAATAACTACCCGTGCTCTGAACGGGAGACCCACTTTTCTCTTCGGCAGCCGATCCAACAAGACCTGTTTAACCTATTATTCCGATGCTTGCTGTGTTTATCTAGATAGACTTATACATATATAAAGTTATGAAGATTTATGAAGTAGTTATCGTTCACTGTTCCCGAAAACGGCCATATTCAACCATTCAACACTAGACGCTACGGGACACGAGCCC
Source organism: Siphonodentalium dalli (assembly GCA_032622095.1). Taxonomy (NCBI): domain Eukaryota; kingdom Metazoa; phylum Mollusca; class Scaphopoda; order Gadilida; family Siphonodentaliidae; genus Siphonodentalium; species Siphonodentalium dalli. The sequence goes on from CP136066.1 coordinate 43,366,251, forward strand.
ATGTTCAGACTGATACGCCTCCCAACTCTCGATGAAAGGGCTTCCATTTAGTAATGTCCCCGCAGCCGATGTGGTTGTGTCGTGCATATATGTGACCCGCCATATCAAATCCAGTCGGAAGTCGGGATTTATTTTACCCTGTGCCAATGCATTCTCTTCTATATGCGAGTCGACCATAGGTCGCCTCGCATATATAAGAGAATGCATTGGCCTAACAATTTTTTACAATTTTAATAATTTGTTCTTGTATTCTTTAACAATTTTATAATTTCACCCATACAGAGCCCCAGACAAACATGAACAGACGACACTCTTCTATGTGCTTCTATATATGTGTGGGGCTCCCTGCAGGGTAATGGATGTTTTTTTTATTTTATGTCCTAAAAATTGTAAGAAACATTTATTTAAAAAACATGATAAAAAATTGTTAGGCCAATGCATTCTCTTATATATGCGAGGCAACCTATGGTCGACTCGCATGGTAAAAAAAAATCCCGACTTCCGACTGGATTTGATATGGCGGGTCACATTTGTGGTGAAATAGAATATAGTTTAAAGTCGATCGATTCATTTAACGACGTTGATGAATCTGTCAGTCAGGTTGTCTGTAAAGCGTTTATAAATTTATTGTACCAGTATTATTTGGGTAGTGAAATTTTCTGCGAATCTGACGGTAGTATCAAAAGCGCTGAGTGTTAAATGAAAAAGGCGTGGCTAGAAAGAAAGCCAATTGTGCATTAAGTTGCCTACCATTGGTTTTGATTTTTGCAAAATAAGGTATGGGATCTCAAATATTTATCAACAGTAACGATAAATGTTAGCAGTGTCGCCTATGGAAATCATTTACATGTAGTTCCTTCTAAACTTCAGTTCATTCTACTCTCCACGACTATGCGATGCTTTTAACTAGTCTAGTAGAGTTACCCATCCTGTGTAATATACAATATCCATTCTAACCGACTTGGCCATTTCCGCCTTGGAAGCAGAACAAATGGCTGATTCGTTGAAAAAGACACAATACCATGACACGATGTACATGATTATACTACTCATAATGGAAAGACTATTAAATATTCAAACGATAATATTTCTCTGAATAATTATGATGAAGTGTACCACGTGACAACGGCGTTGCACATTGCCCGTGGTCGCCACACAATTGATTGTGCAAAATGTCACACAACGATAAAAGCGCGGACAAAATCATGCATGTTGAAAATATATAGTCTAAGTGGACGAAGACCGATAACTCTATTAAATTAACTCGACCGATCGATTTCATAATATCACGTTCGCAGCGACACGGCGTGGTATAAAAATTTCTACAAACGCGTCATCCGAAACACCATGCACCGCACCCCTAAATACACAACTCGTTAAAACAACTTGTAGAAATACAAACAAGTCGCTATAAACACTTGTAGAACAAATTACAAGTCGTTATATAAAGACTGTCACAACATATAACGAGTTATGAAAGTCTTGCAAGTCATTAAAACGAGTTGGAATAATGACAAGTGCCGAAGGAAGCGAGTTGCTTTAATATGTTCACGACGGGAGCTGCGCTAGTACAACTTTAAGTATCGCGTGTCAGTGCATTCTCTTATATATTTTTATCCACCGCTCACTACGTCTATTGACTACATAAAGCCTGCCTAATAAACGTTACGTTTATTACGGCAATGTAGCTTTATTATGTCAACGTAGCTTTATTAGGTTAGTACTACTTTTATGACGTAATTTGATATGCAAATTGCGCAAGTAACTAGGGACGTCAACCGGCCTTAATGACGTCATTGTGATTTCAGAACGTTTTTATCGTGTATAATTCACTAAAATAATTCGTAAAATGACAATGTTTTAGCTCTAAAACATCTATAAATCATCAGAACAAGGTCTGCTTATACTAAATGTATAAATGCCAACGAACTTTTTCGCTCTAAGTTGCACTCCGGTTTTCCCACGTCATGAATGCTAATTGGTTTGCTTGACCTAATAAATGTAATGGCGTCATCGAAGTAACGAATGTAAAACTGAGGAAAATCACAGATTTACCTCACAAAAGGCAAGTTTTGTGCGATGGATAAATAAAATATGTAGCTAATGTCGTCGCTTAAACTGTTTATGTCCGCTCGGGGGATTTGGCATCTATTGGACTCGGCAGAGCCTCGCCCAATAGATGCTCAAATCCCCCTCACGGACATAAACATTTTAAGCGACGACACTAGCTACATATTCTATATATATGCGAATCTCCCATATAGGTGAGCAGCAAGGACCTCATATTTTTCGACTTAATGCACCCACCCTACACATGAGATTGTGATATAACATTTTAACCAATGTGACATGGGGCATCTGATAGGCCGTTCTGTGGTTACCAAAAGTGGTGCATTTATAGCCCGAGAAATTGATGCAAAGGTCACGTGTCTGTGAGGTCAAGGTCATTTGTTAAGGGTCATGGTCATCAAAGAATAAGTGATTTTATGAGGTATATTTTGAAATATGTTTCTTATCACACAACTGCTATGCAGAACAGGATAGTCACCATAAAGTATCATAAATATCTTAAGATCTTCACTTTTCATATAAGGTATCACCCGTTGCAGCCGATAAACAATTTGATAACATATTAAGCATATAAGATAATAAATTCCCTTGAAAACGTCCCCATTTTAGTGACGTCATTTAAGCTTCACTGAATTTTAGCGGCAGATTGGAGCGATGTTATTAAGTGCCTTTGAGGTGGGTTTGCATTCCCGGTGACTGAGAAGAAAACGTTTTGATAGAAAACTTAATGTTTTCTTAGTTGGCCCCACGGGCCTTGTCATTTCTCATCGATAAACACCCGTTTCTATGGCAACAACCACCTGTTTTGAGAGGAAGTTGGAAAATTGGTATTGGGTTGGTAATTTGAGCCCCCCTCAAATGTTTGTACATAGAAGTATTGAAGTCCGTGATGACCTACTTTTGCCAAGTATGAACTGCATGGGTTATGCGTATGGAGTGTCCTGGTGCCCTAAAATCCACTGGGGGAGAACTGTGACGTGAGGATCGGTTGCATTCCGATAAACGCGACGGTGGGTATTCGGCGCGCGACGATTCGTTTCCGGCGTTGCGTTTTTAACAAGTTTTTCGGCGCCATTTTATAGATGTATTGAAGGAGAGAAAGCATGCACAGAGCCTTATTTACAGACGTTGGTGGTATGATTAACCATTTGGAAGTCCCTCATAGTCACAGTTTTGCCCATATGGTTTTCCATTACCTGCGGTCATCATGTCTTCAAATATTCTTCAACGAACGTGGAGTGACATGTATATATAGTGTCCTGGCACCTCGCAAATAGGTAAACATGAAATATAAAATCACGACGAATATTTGCCGACTCCTGCTGACCTCGTGCTCAAGAAATCTGGCAGCGTGGGGTTAAATTGTAATTAGGACTGATGTGGTGACCACAACGACATACTTCAAATGTTCGTGTGTTATGCGTGTGGAGTGTCCCGGAGCCCTAAAATCGGGACATAATAGCGATAATGTTCGGTTGGTACATAAAAGTATTAAAGTCCGTGATGACCTACTATTGCCATAATTATTTCAACTGCGTGGGGTGGTTTTCCATTACCAGCGGTCACACTTTCTACAAATATGGATCAACTAATGTGGACGGACATCTCCATAGAGTGTCCTGGCACCTCGAAATTAGATGAAAATGACAATTTATTTGAAATCACGACGAATATGTCGGGACTCGTGGTGACCTCGAGCTCAAGACATCTGGCTGCGTGGGGTTAAATTGTAATTAGAACTGATGTGGTGACCACAATGACATACTTACCATGTTCGTGGGTTATGCGTGTGGAGTGTCCCGGAGCCCTAACATTGGGACATAATAGCAATAATGTTCGGTTTGTGCATAGAAGTATTGAAGTCCGTGATGACCTACATTTGCCAAATTTAAAACTTTTGCCAAATTTGCATCAACTAATGTGGAGGGACATCTCCTTAGAGTGTCCTGGCCCTCGAAATTAGATAAAAATGACAATTTATATGAAATCACGACGAATATGTCGGGACTCGTGCTGACATCGTGCTCAAGAAATCCGGCTGCGTGGGGTTAAATTGTAATTAGGACTGATGTGTTGACCACCATGACATACTTACCATGTTCGTGAGTTATGCGTGTGGAGTGTCCCGGAGCCCTAAAATCGGGACATAATAGCGATAATGTTCAGTTTGTACATATAAGTATTGAAGTCCGTGATGACCTACGTTTGCAAAATTTCAACTGCATGTGGTGGTTTTCCATTACCAGCGGTCACACTTTCTACAAATATGCATCAACTAATGTGGAGGGACATCTCCATAGATTGTCCTGGCACCTCAAAATTAGGTAAAATGACAATTTATATGAAATCATGACGAATATGTCGGGACTCGTGCTGACCTCGTGCTCAAGAAACCCAGCTGCGTGGGGTTAAATTGTAATTAGGACTGATGTGTTGACCACCATGACATACATACCATGTTCGTGAGTTATCCGTGTGGAATGCCCTGGAGCCCTAAAATCGGGACATAATAGCGAGTTTGCGATACCCGTTCGACGGGAACGGGTACGGGTAAATCCGTGAACATCGTCACGGTCACTTGGGTACTTTCAATGCAGCACATAAAGCGATAGCGAATTGAAACGGGTAGATTTGTCCCATTGACCGGTAGCCTTTCATTACGATTTTCTCACTCAAGGGTCCATGAATTCCATGAAATTCCAGTCAGCTATGCGTTAACCTATTTATTGAAAGATTTCATTGGAAAATATTATTGATAAAGTTGTAATTTCAACCCAGGATTTGTGTTCAAATTCTCGAGGCGGCTTCTAGCATTTATATAAATACGGAAGGCCGATGTTTTTTCACTAACAACTTTGTTCACTGCATTAATGACAGGTTGTGATTAATAGAGTGAGTAGATGGTGCTATAGACGCCCATTGCAGGGACGTGGCTATAGATGGTCTGCGCGTTAGGAAGGGTGTCCACCTTCGACTTTCTAACTACACATCTCGAACCATATCAAATTCACAAATTTGCGCGTAAATCCACCCCTCCCTTGGCTGGCATCAAGCTTTCCAATTGTTGGAAATTTTGAGACCTGACACCCCCCCCCCCCCCCCCCCCCCCCCGCCCCCACAAGCTTGAACAATTTCCAACTGTTTCTGACAGCCATTTCAGTCCAAATTTTGTTACCAAAAATAGGGAAATATGCAAATGTTGGTCTAAAAACTACAAATTATCCACTAATAAATCGTTCGAAAATCAAACTACGAAAACAATTTCAACCTATTGTTTGTGTGAAATTGCCAACAAATGTTGTGTCAGGTATATCAAATTTCCAAATGTTGAACACTTGACCAAAGTTGGGGAGGGGGGTTAAGACACCCCTGTCGTCTCGTCCCTGTCTCAACCCATTGTACAAGGACATAAATATATCGTGGATTTATCTATGCATTGCACATTTGAATAGAATTACCGTTTAGTTACCTTATCGTATGTAGGTGGGGACTGATTTCTCATTTTAATATATATTTACTATCTGAACGGACATGGCGCATTTGAACCACAATACTTGTGTATACTGTAGTGGGGATAATATAGGTCGCCAAATACACGAAATACCTATACATAAATCTAAGCATATAAGTAGAGCGAGTTTCAGCTGTTTTCTGTGTTTCGCACAGAAGTGAAGCAAACGCTCTTTATTCAATCCGTATACTAAACAGACTACATTTTGACACATTTTTTGTTACCAAGTTAAACATTTCAACCTACCTCCGGTTTTAGATCCCGACAACAATCCCAATTCTTGGGATAAATATTCCCTTGCCCCGACGGGCCGACCCTTCGACCTGTTGAAAGATTCCAAACAAGGGTTTACTTAAAGCTACTCAAACCGATCAGACGGTCCCCATATCATAAAGTTACAACAAGAACATTTCTTCAAAATACGCTTTTGTTATCAGAATTACAACAAAATAATGCTGACTGCTGTCAACTATAGTACAAAATTGTGGCCGCATTACCACTTTATTTTAGAGTTAAGCATCTTCGTCCGCAATTTTGTCCGAGACCGTCGGTTTGATGACTCTTTTCTGGGCCACAAATAATTACACAATTCAAGAAATAACAAACTTCAAAAATCGATATCTGATCACTCTGCGCTTTGATGGTGGGTTCCTCGATTCGAATAAAATATTTAGTTTTACCCCCGAAGCCAAATATAGTAACTTGGGAGCGTTAATTCGGATTATGCATCTTTAATATAACTAAATATTCCCCAACTAAAATAAGGGACAAATGCGGTATTATATCGAACTGAAAGTACATGTAGGACAATATTAGACCCTTGGTCTAAAACAATACATTTTACACCGAATATTGGTTGGACATTTTAACTATATATAACGTAATTGTATATTTGAGCTATCATAATCTATTTTCTAAGTTTAAAAATTCCAACCGATTTATTGTCAACACTCCATCGGTCTATGAAATGTAGAATCCAATTGTTGAAAATGTTACCAATATGAGTGAAAGAAAAGCAACGTCCTCTTCCAACTGCCACCTAGATCGTCACGGTCCTTGATGAAAGCAATTGATTATCACCGGGCTCATCTAATCTAAATACATATCTCCAACAACCCATAACGCTAAGTATAACATAGGCCAATAACGCGAATAACAATCTATATCATAATATTTTTTTTGTTGCAGTTGGCTCACCATACATTACCAGTCGATGTGATGAATTCTACCGGTAAAACAGTTTGCGATTTCAAAACGTGTACCGATACGGGTAGCTACCCGTACGCGTACCGGTACCCGTACCGGTTTGAAATCGCAAACTCGCTAATAGTGAGTTTGCGACGGGAACGGGTACGGGTAAATCTGTGAACATCGTCACGGTCACTTGGGTACTTACAATGCAGCACATAAAGCGATATCGAATTGAAACGGGTAGATTTGTCCCATTGACCGGTAGCCTTTCACTACGGTTTTCTCACTCAAAGGTCCATGAATTCCATGAAATTACAGTCAGTTATGCGTTAACCTATTTATTGAAAGATTTCATGGGCAAATATTATTGATAAAGTTGTCATTTTAACCCAGGATTTGTGTTCAAATTCTCGAGGCGGTTTCTAGCACTTAGATAAACACGGAAGGCCGATTTTTTTCACTAACAACTTTGTTCACTGCATTAATGACAGGTTGTGATTAATAGAGTGAGTAGATGGTGCTATAGACGCAGTCTCTGCCCATTGCAGGGACATGGCTATAGATGGTCTGCGCTTTAGGAAGGGTGTCCACCTTCGAATTTCTAACTACACATCTCGAACCATACATATTAAATTCACAAGCTTTCCAATTGTTGGACATTTTGAGACTGACACCCCACCCCCCCCCCCCCCCAAAGCTTGAACAATTTCCAACTGTTTCTGACAGCCATTTCAGTCCAAATTGTGTTACCAAAAATAGGGAAATATGCAAATGTTGGTCTAAAAACTACAAATTATCCACTAATAAATTGTTCGAAAATCAAACTACGAAAACAATTTCAACCTATTGTTTGTGTGAAATTTCCAACAAATGTTGTGTCAGGTATATCAAATTTCCAAATGTTGAACATTTGACCAAAGTTGGGGAAGGGGGGGGGGGGGGGTTGAGACACCCCTGTCTCAACCCATTGTACACGGACATAAATATATCGTGGATTTATCTATGCATTGCACATTTGAATACAATTACCGTTTAGTTACCTTATAGTATGTAGGTGGGGACTGATTTCTCATTTTAATATATATTTACTATCTGAACGGACATGGCGCATTTGAACCACAATACTGGTGTATACTGTAGTGGGGATAATATAGGTCGCCAAATACACGAAATACCTATACATACTCTAAAATATCTAAACATAAGCAGAGCGAGTTTCAGCTGTTTTCTGTGTTTCGCACAGACGTGAAGCAAACGCTCTTTATTCAATCCGCATAATAAAACAGACTACATTTTGACACCTTTTTTGTTACCAAGTTAAATATTTCAACCTACCTCCGGGTTTAGATCCCGACAACAATCCCAATTCTTGGGATAAATATTCCCTTGCCCCGACGGGCCGACCCTTCGATCTGTTGAAAGATTCCAAACAAAGGTTTACTTAAAACTACTCAAACCGATCAGACGGTCACCATATCATAAATTTACAACAAGAAAATTTCTTCAAAATACGCTTTTGTTATCAGAATCGATTAATTACAACAAAATAATGCTAACTGCTGTCAACTATAGTATAAAATTTTGGCCGCATTACCACTTGATTTTAGAGTTAACCATCTTCATCCGCAATTTTGTCCGAGACCGTCGGTTTGATGACTCTTTTCTGGGCCACAAATAATTGCACAATTCAAGAAATAACAAACTTCAAAAATCGATATCTGATCACTCTGCGCTTTGATGGTGGGTTACTCGATTCGAATCAAATATTTTGTTTTACCCCCGAAGCCAACAAAATAGTAACTTGGGAGCGTTAATTCGGATTATGCATCTTTAATATGGCTAAATATTCCCCAACTAAAATAAGGGACAAATGCGGTATTATATCGAACTGAAATTACATGTAGGACAATATTAGGCCCTTGGTCTAAAACAATACATTTTACACCGAATATTGGTTGGTCATTTTAACTATATATAACGTAATTGTATATTTGAGCTATCATAATCTATTTTCTAAGTTTAAAAATTCCAACCGATTTATTGTCAACACTCGATCGGTCTATGACTTGTAGAATCCAATTGTTGAAAATGTTACCAATATGAGTAAAATAAAAGCAACATCCTCTTCCAACTGCCACCTAGCTCGTCCTTGATGAAAGCAACTGATTATCCTGGGGCTCATCTAATCTAAATACAAATTTCCAACAACCCATAACGCTAAGTATAACATCGGCCAATAACGCGAATAACACATAATATTTTTTGGCTCACCATACATTACCAGTCGATGTGATGAATTCTACCGGTAAAACAGTTTGCGATTTCAAAACGTGTACCGGTACGGGTAGCTACCCGTAGTACGGGTACCCGTACCCATACCGGTTTGAAATCGCAAACTCGCTAATAGCGATAATGTTCGGTTTGTACATATAAGTATTGAAGTCCGTGATGACCCACTTTTGCCATATTTCAACTTCGTGGGGTGGTGGTTTTCCATTACCTGCTGTCACACTCTCTACACATATGCATCAACTAATGTGGACAGACATCTCCATAATAGAGTGTCCTGGCACCTCGAAATTAGGTAAAAATGACAATTTATATGAAATCACGACGAATATGTCGGGACTCGTGTTGACATCGTGCTCAAGAAATCCGGCTGCCTGGGGTTAAATTGTAATTAAGACTGATGTGTTGACCAAAATTACATACTTACTATGTTCGTTTGTTATTTGTTCGAGTGTCACGGGGCCCTAAAATCGGGACATAATAGCGATAATATTCGGTTTGTACATAGAAGTATTGAAGTCGGTGATGACCTACTTTTGCCAAATTTCAACTGCGTGGGGTGGTTTTCCATTACCAGCGGTCACACTGTCTACAAATATGCATCAACTGATGCGGAGGGACATCTACATAGAGTGTCCTGGCTCCTCGAAATTTGGTAAAAATGACAATTTATATGAAATCACGACGAATATGTCGGGACTCGTGCTGACCTCGCGCTCAATAAATCTGGCTGTGTGGGGTTAAATTGTAATTAGGACTGGTGTGGTTACCACTATGACACATATAACGTGTTCTGGGTTATGCGTGTGGAGTGTCCTGGGGCCCTAAAATCGGGACATAATAGCGATAATGTTCGGTTGGTACATAGAAGTATTGAAGTCCGTGATGACCTACTTTTGCCAAATCTCAACTGCGTGGGAGGTTTTCTATTACCAATGATCACACTGTCTACAAATATCCTTCACTTAATGTGCAAGGACATCTCTATAGAGTGTCCTGTCACCTCGAAATTAGCGTATATGAGCGGGGTGAAGGTCATGGTTAACAGCGCAATCGCACGTGAAATTTGACCCACCCATATTGTTTCCAGGAACAAAGTAGGCCTACATACCAAATTTTAGTCGGATCAGTCGTGGTCCATAAACATGCCTCTATTAGCGTATATGAGTCAGCTTAAGGTCAAGGACACGGTCCCACGTGAAATTGGACCCGCCCATATTGTTCCCGGGATCAAAGCAGGCCTACATACCAAATTTGAATCTGATCGGTCGAGGTCCAGAACATGCCTATATTAGCGTACATAGTGAGCTCAAGGTCAAGGACACGGTCGCACGTGAAATTGGATCCGACCATATTGTTCCCGGTATCAAAGTAGGCCTGCATACCAAATTTGAGTCGGATCGGTCGAGGTCCAGAAACATGCCTACATGAGCATATATGAGCAAGGTCAAGGACATGTTCGCACGTGATATTGGACCCGCCCATATTGTTCCCGGGATCAAAGTAGGCCTACATACTAAATTTGAGTCGGACCGGTCGAGGTCTAGAAACATGCCCATATGAGCGTATATGAGTGAGCTCAAGTTCAAGGACGCGGTCGCACGTGAATTTGTACCCGCCCAGATTGTTCGGGTCGCTCTGTAGATTGTCATCAGACAAAGCTGCAAAACGCATATTCGTTTTCAGATTATACGAGCACCTTTTTGTCCGTCAAGAGCTACACTCACATATGTCTGACATATACCATATCTTAGCTAAATTCTCTCTTTTAGAGCATGTATATAACTTTGAAAGATATGGCTTATTCCCTTCCAAATCTTTGTGGAAAAACTTGGTGCAGACTCAAATATCCGAATTTGAAAGGATTTCTTGGATTTCTTCTGCGACTACTGACCCGAAATTATCAGTATTTGCCAATGCACATCCATCGCTTTGCATATCTCCTGTATGGGTAACATGCAGGGACTACCCAAAGGAAAACATTCACTTTCTTACTGGCAGCTCGCTTGCTCGCACATGCAGCATATCGCGATAGTGGCATTTGTTTAAAGTGTGGCATGCCACACCAATGTCTTATTATGCGCATATTTATTGATTGTATCTTCCTTGCTGAATTACGGAACTATGACTGGCAGGATTTTCTTGACCAGTTTGGGATTGAGGCCTTCCTGCATGTAGACGGACTGGAAAGGGAAGAGCTACTGGCCTGCTTCCTTGGTCATCACCCATCCGATATTCCAGTTCACTCGGATTGGAGGGATCTTGTCATATTTTTGTCAGAGTGACTGCGAATATTTGGAAATTTTATCACATCGAACCAGGCTAGTAGCTTGCTCATCACACCAGTCGATACATACTGTGAACATTTTAACAAAATGACAAATACCGTCTTTCAATATTATTATGTATTTGTAACTTTAGCACAAGTCACATATCGCGCACTTTGGTACTATGGTGCCCATATTAATTGGAAATGTACCTTTGTGTCACATTATAATTTTAACTCATTCACCTGCCGTGTATAAGTTATTTTAAACACTCTGTCCTAGCTAGAATACACTTCTTAAAGGGGTGTGCGCTAGATATGACCATTCGTGGGACCGTCACCTTTTGTACTGGTGTGTCTGTACGGGGTTACCTTGAAAAACAAAAATTAATGGATCGGCCAAAGCCATGGGACCATACAATCCCGCCAGTGGTGGGCTAATCTGCTAGTATTAGATATACACACGGGCAGCCAACGACGGTTCAAGTTTGTTGTGCCGAACTTGTTGTCAAAACAGTCTTGAACCCCCGTTGACTGTACGGTGAATCCCCCACGAGCCTATTCAATCATACACGGTGTGAAAATGTCCTGATATAGTTAATTAAAGATACATAATCCGAATTAGCTCTCCTAAATTACGATTTCTTTGGCTTCGAGGGTAAAACATATTTGATTCGAGTCGAGGAACCCACCCACCAAAGCTCAGAGTTATCAGATGTCGATTTTTGAAATCTGTTATTTTTCAACACCTAGAATATTTAGCGGCCAAAAGAAAATATTCGACAAGCAGAAATTGCGCTGAACAAATTGTTGCTATATATAACACGTTTTTAAAATGTTATACTATTGTTGACAGTGGTTAGCTCTACATGGATTATATCGCATAACATGTTATTTCCTTTTGCGAGTTTCGTCACAAGCCACATTGATTACCAATGGTAGATACGACAATTTTACTTTTTAAAAATCTTTATTCGATACCTTGAAATGGAAACCGACGTACTCGATATATCGAATAGTCCAAAAATATATTCTGTTTCTATCGGTATTCAAAACGATATCGAATAAACGGTATATTATCGAAATACCGTGCAGCCCTAGTTAGCATTATTCTTTGGTAATTAATCGATTCTGAAAACTATAGCGTCTTTTAAAGAATTTTTGTTGTTTTTGGAATCTGATGAAACTGAGGACCATAAAATCGGATTGTGTACCTCTAAACTCATAGCATTATCGAAAGTTGTGACCCGCCATATCAAATCCAGTCGGAAGTCGGGATTTTTTTACCCTGTGCCAATGCATTCTCTTATATATGCGAGTCGACCATAGGTCGCCTCGCATATATAAGAGAATGCATTGGCCTAACATTTTTTTACAATTTTAATAATTTGTTCTTGTATTCTTTAACAATTTTATAATTTCACCCATACAGAGCCCCAGACAAACATGAGCAGACGACACTCTTCTATATGCTTCTATATATGTGTGGGGTATACCTGCAGGGTATATTGGATGTTTTTTATTTTATGTCCTAAAAATTGTAAGAAACATTTATTTAAAAAACATGATACAAAATTGTAAGGCCAATGCAATCTCTTATATATGCGAGGCGACCTATGGTCGACTCGCATATATAAGAGAATGCATTGCCACAGGGTAAAAAAATCCCGACTTCCGACTGGATTTGATATGGAGGGTCACATTTGTCTTAGCAATTTCTTGAACACGGTCGCTTTTGCACCGATTCAAGGCTGTGCATAAGTTGAGTTCAACTCGTACGTGTATAAAAACTAGATTGAAAAACAGTTTTGAAGAGGACACCATAAACAATTAGAACAAAAAGAAAATATCGACGAAACATCTTCCTCTTATACTCAGAGGTTCCGCAAAAAGTCTGCAAATAGTGTATCTGTCATTTGCAGAATGAGGTGCCCAGCGCGTGAATTTAGTGATGCTATCCCGCACAGCGGGCTAGCACATCACCAAATTCACCATCTGGGGACCTCAGTCTGCTTATGCCTCATATTCTGGGAAGTATCTATAGTCTAAATTTAACATTGTTTAGTTACTTTTTCCTTTCTGGGAAGTTTCTATATTCCCTAATTTGCAGAAGATAAAAGGCATAATCGAGGTTACTAATGTGTGAACGTCACCAACTTCAACTAGGGACCTCCAATCTGATCCTAGGTCTCACATAGCAGTTGAGGCATAAGCATAATGAGATTCACAGCGGACTAGCATCACTAAATTCACCCTCTGTGGACCTTATTCTGCAAATGACAGACAAACTATTTGCAGACTTGATCCCGCGCGGTAGCACGTGAAGATGCAGACAATGGACCCGGATCAATTCGGACTCTTGTTCCGAAACGAAGCGCTATGCACGGACAATTCCCCCCAACATCGATCCACTTATTCGCCTTTAATGTACAATGACAGCAAACTCAACACGAATATAAAATAGTCATGAGAATAATGAAGCATCAACTAATAAGCTCTCCTCAATATGTAATTCACAAAGGAGTACTTACTCTGTATACGCGTTGTTGTCGTTTCTGAATATATAACGGAGGCTCATCGTCCATTCATCGCCACGCGCACATAGAGATAATACTTGTTTCCAGGGAGTCATGTGCATGTAGATCTAATACACGTTTCCAGGGAGTAAATACAGTATAGGTGAGTTTTTTGTTGTTTTAGTTATGTACCCCCTCCCAAATAGAGGGTGTGACGGGTGTCATCCCCTATAACCACATGCATGCATCCAACCGGCCCCGAATCCTGAGTATACCGGTACCAGTTAAAAGATACGGGTGAATCCCGAGTACAAGTTAAATGGACATGGCTCATTCGAACTTCAACATCATTTACAAGGATGTATACGAAAAGGTTGAAAATATATACAAAATATTGATATACCGTCTTCGGGTATAAGCTCTAATAATGCTTGAAATTTAAATTTCCGCAAATAAGTAAAACAAACGCTCTTTATTTTTACCATATCAGGAATTGACTAACAGGGGGTGATTTTTATTTCTGAATTCGATCACTTGAATTAGTCAATATGTGTCCACATAAGAACGTTTAGCGTTTTATCGACCTATATATATGTTGGTTCCTGCATCGTATCGCGTTGTAAGTGCATGAGCATAATGTGGACATTAAAACTGCCAAGTTACTTTAATTATAAAATATGGAATTACTAGACGTAGTGATTGAACACTAAAATCATAGTTTTCACACGTTATCAGAAGTAATCTCCACAACTTTAACATATCAAGAGGTCTCAAACTGAAGAATTGTGTCATTATGGCCTGGGAAATAATACAAATTTGAGTAATATTGTGCAAAACAAATTTTTTTACCAGATGTTGTGATGAATCCTCTATATCGGTTACATTGTGCATATGAATCCCGAGTACCAGTTAATTATATAGAAATCCCGCGTACTATACTTCAAAATCACCAGAATTCCGCGTATCAGAACGGGGGGGGGGGGGTGACATCCTCCAAATATGGCAGACTTTGCACGGATCCAAAATGACCTCCACGACAACATACTATAATTAACAAAAGGAAATTTGTGAATTTTGTTAATTAAATTAGGAAAAATAAATTTAAATCATCAAACAAGTACTTCCAATTTCGTGTCCATTTTGTAGATCTTTCTTTCCTGAGTTGAATACTACAACTACAAGAATGCGGCGCAGTCACACCTATACATACCTGAATATTATCTCCATGTACATGTATATACCCCTGGCTAACTGGTCCTGCTAATTTGATATGGTGATGCTAGGTCCTTCTGATCACGAAAAGCCTTGATGATGGTGGTCCAAAAGCGAAATTAAGCGAGGCTGTTAAGCTCTAACCTTGTCATTTTGCGGTGATTGGATATTCTGGGCGATTTGATCAAAAGCCAGTATATAAAATATGAATGTTTTAAAACATATTTTATTAATGGTGGCGCTGGTGTTCGCAAATGACAGGAATTGCCATCTCATTTAAGATCGGTTTGCAACAACCATTGCAACAATATTTCACAATTTACATGTTTATGAATGATTTGAACACATAGTGGCCTTTTATACGCCCGTTTGAAAAAACGGTTGCCTTATGTAAATGGGTTGTTCGTCCGTCGTCCGTCCGCTTTTGGTTTCCGGATGATAACTTTATATTGAATCAAGTGAACTGAACCAAATTTTGTGTATTAGTTTACCACCCCAAAATACAGATCAAGTTCGAATATGGGTTTCGTCCGCATGATTTTGACTGAGTTATGCCCCTTTTTCGACTTAGATTTTACCTGATTTGCGGTTTCCGGATGATAACTTTATATTGAATCAAGTGAACTGAACCAAATTTTGTATATTAGTTTACCACCCCAAAATACAGATCAAGTTCGAATATGGGTTTCGTCCGCATGATTTTGACTGAGTTATGCCCCTTTTTCGACTTAGATTTTACCTGATTTGCGGTTTCCGGATGATAACTTTATATTGAATCAAGTGAACTGAACCAAATTTTGTATATTAGTTCACCACCCCAAAATACAGATTAAGGTCGAATATGGGTTTCGTCCGCATGATTTTTACTGAGTTGTGCCCCTTTTTCGACTTAAATTTTGTCTGATATGCGGTTTCCAGATGATAACTTTAGATTGAATCGAGTGAACAGAACCGAATTTGGTATACATATCAAGTTGTCTACCTGCCCCACTCTACTCCAGAAACGGGCGTACTATGCCACGCCCCGACGGCGTGCTCTTGTTAACGTATTATACCACGCCCCGACGGCGTGCTCTTGTTTCGTATTATATACCACGCCCCGACGGCGTGGTCTTGTTTCGATTTGTTCGGATCATCCAAACACCGCGAAGATGGTAACTTTAACTAAAATAACGGTATCGGTTCTCTTATCAGCATTGCTTTGTACTACCAGCATCGTAGCAGTTCAGAATACCCACCAGCATCATAGCATTCATGACGGGAGTAAGCTTCCTGAAATTTTTGCGAAAGCCTATGGTCGCCTCGCATATATAAGAGAGTCCGTTGGCCTAACAAATTATATATATTTTTATAATTGTTAAAAAATGTACGAAACAATGATAAAAAATGAATTTTTTTTTTAAAGAATGTAAGAAATAATGATACAAATTGATAAAGAATAAAGAAAAAATTATAAAAAATTATAAAATTGTTAAAGAATGTAAGAAAAAATTACAAAAATTGATAAAGAATGTAAGAATTGTTTTTAATGATGTATACGATAATGCATTGGCCTAACATTTCTTTATCATTTTTTGTTTATTCGTTAACAATTTTATCATTTTTTCTTATATTCTTTAACAATTTTGTTAAAGAATGTAAGAACAAATTATAAAAAAAAATGATAAAATTGTTAAAGAATATAAGTACAAAATGATAAAAATTGTTATAGAATGTCAGAAAAAAATTATAAAAAATGATAAATTGTTAGTCCAATGCATTATCTTATATATGCGAGGCGACCTATGGTCCGACTCGTATATATTAGAGAATGCATTGGCACATGGTCTTTAATGTTGCGCCAGCCAGCTCCCGCCATGAAAGTGTTAACAATGCATGGGTGGCGCAACAAGCATGGGAGATTGATATTTTATTTTAGGTGCTTATGTGTCGCTGATCGTTAAGATGTCTTTGACTATTGGTTCCGCCGGATCATCAAGACCCGTTTCGAGGGCGAGTTCAAGGTCGGGAAACAGCCTTTATCGGTGAGTGTTCCACACATGTATGTAAATGTAAGCAAATCTCTTCTCGGCTATATAGTGTGCCAAGAGTTTACAATATTACATCATGAGAACCATGCAATGCCATAAGTTGTAATTTAACTGATATTTGCCAGAAAAATCCTTTAAATATATGGCAAAAAAATAAGCAATAAAACAACCAAATACACATATTCTGACATTGAAAATTCCCTGGAAATTTAGCCAGTGGTGTGAACATTAACTAACGCTACGTTCACACAGCACGCACATGTTGATGAACCTATTCGCAGATGGCTATCTATTTCACAATTTTGAATGACATATTTGGAAGTACAGAATGTGCCTTCTGTTGTTTTGTCGCTAGTTAACACTTTCACGATGAGAGCATTGCAGCATTGAAGATCCTGTGCCAGTGCGTTCTCTTGTGAGGAACCTCGCATATATAAGAGAATTCACTGACTTACAAGGTCGAGGTAAGTAGTGTTAGGCCATTGTATTCTATTATATATGTGAGGCTCCATATGTGAGACTCTAATATATAAGAGAGTGCATTGGCACAGGGTTTTCGCAAAATATCAGGAAGCTCCAGTCATGGAAGGGTTAAAGCGATTAAACGCCACGAGGTGTTGCACCATTGACTCGTGTCAGATAAGTGTATGTATTTAATCATAAGCTATCAATCTACGAAATACTGTAAAATAATTGGATGTCACATATTTTGTCATTAAGGTTATTTAAGAAATTAATATATGGTGTGTTAGACACATGTCTTCTCAGTCCACAACAGCGATATACAATGTAAGCTGTCGTGGGGCGATAAGACTTGGTCTAAGTTCAGCCGAATTGAATCTGATGCCAGTTAATTATGTCAATCACGTTATCGTTGCTAAGTGCTTGAAAATTTATATTGGGCTGACATATGTGCGGCGTGGGCTAGTCTCAAATTATCGGCAGATTTCGTGAAAATAAATAAATAAGAATACACTCTGCTTTTTCATGGAAATAAATAATCAAAAAGCTATATCAATATAAGAAATAAATGTAGTGGGTGTTATTGGGGCTGAAGGGGTCATTCTCTCACACACACACAAATGCTGAAGGGTACACATGTTTTGAAAATGTGCTGAAGGGTATACAGGTTTAATAGCGTTTAGTTTACGTATCTGCCATGATTTATGTTAGAGAATAATATATTGTTTACATTCCAATGAACATTAAAATGAACTGAACACAAACTGCTGATGGGCGCCATATTTCAGAAACACAGTTTAAGTAACGGTGTTAATGCCGATCACAAACAATGTGTACCCTTCAGCACATTTTCAAACCCTGTGTACCCATCAGAACTTTTTTTGGTGAGTGACCCCTTCAGCGTTATTGTGGGATACAGCGCTGCTGACGAATTGCGTGTCAATTTGTCAGCGCGTGAACGTACCCTAATGCTGAAACCGTTTAGTTAGACTTGCCGATACTGGGACAACCACAACGCGTCACATGTTCCAATAATTACCTCGAATATATGTACATGGGCATTACCTAGTGGGCAATTTCGATTTGAGTAGGTCCTTTGATTTTTTATCTCTCAAAATACACGAGTTGGATTGAATAGCACAGTTTGACCAACTAATCCACTTACGTCTGCTAATTATCTTCCAATCACAATACCCGCTCGTCGCGTGTGCGGTGATCAAACTAGGATATTTGTTCGATCCATATAATTTGTAATTCAAACAAGACGCGGGGGACCCATTGTTCATGATCATCGAACTTCAATTCGCACAAACACACTTTTGTAGAGATTTTCTCACCCCAGGTTATACTTACGTTGACATCAAACAGTGCATGGTTAACCACGAAGCTACGGTGTCGCGGTTTGCAGAATATTCCTTACTTTTCTAAATAATTTTGTATTGTGAATCCCACTTTGAGCACTATGAATGCTGTCATAAATAGTCGTTCTATTAGGATCCTGAATGTTTTATTTAGATACGTAAGTCCCAATGGTGACTACATGGCGCTGCAGCTATTCGTGGGTTAATGCCCCGATAAATTCCCTTCATGAACAACGAATTAATATGTCGAGCTGATGTGTGGACAGGTCTACACATATTATTTTTTTTTGCATGGGGTCAGTTTACATTTCGAATAATAGGATAAATGAATGCTGCATAAGGTGCAACCATGAAATAAAGACTTTTCTGTGTAATGTGTTATGAACGAAGAATAATTACGAAAAGACAACATCCAATGATGGCGCGTGATTTAAATTCTAACATAGTTTAGATTGGTTTTGCGGAGTTATCCGGATATTGAGAATTCTTTGTGAGGCTAAAAATTCGCCGGAATACAGAGATTACGACATGGCGGCCAAGTTGATGAGGTAACTGTGGGGAAATGCATGAGAATATATAAGTACGAGAGTATATATTTAAATGGAGACTGTGTCTAAATTTCCAATATTTGCACGATTTGATTAACTGAAGTAACAACACGAACATTAACACATACGCCATGTGTGAGTGTCGATGGAACGTACCTCGCTTTGCAAGAAATTTTGTTTGTAGATCAAATATATCAACTTTTACTTAATTTGAGTACGATATTTGAAACATTCAATGATACCAATTTACAAATGAAACAAAACACCGGAATGCATAATTACTATACGATCGCTAAAGAGATATTCTGATTCTTCTCATACTATTTCTCGACGAATGTGTCAAATAAAATGTTAGATTTATGTCACCACATCCAGGTATTAATAAATCATCAGTGGATGTCTTGAATTTGATGTCATATATTTCGTGATTGCTTTTTCTGCAATGCGTGTGCTAATTTCGAATTATCCAAATCCACCGCCCGTTATGTAATTGTGGTTATACGTCGAAAAATTTGAAACTTCTAATATATCGTAATCGAGTTTATTGCTTGAATCATAAACTCTATTTGTGACCCGCCATATCAAATCCAGTCGTAAGTCGGGATTTTTTTACCCTGTGCCAATGCATTCTCTTATATATGCGAGTCGACCATAGGTCGCCTCGCATATATAAGAGAATGCATTGGCCTAACAATTTTTTACAATTTTAATAATTTTTTCTTGTATTCTTTAACAATTTTATAATTTCACCCATACAGAGCCCCAGACAAACATGAGCAGACGACACTCTTCTATATGCTTCTATATATGTGTGGGGCTCCCTGCAGGGTAATGGATGTTTTTTTATTTTATGTCCTAAAAATTGTAAGAAACATTTATTTAAAACAAATGATAAAAAATTGTTAGGCCAATGCATTCTCTTATATATGCGAGGCGACCTATGGTCGACTCGCATATATAAGAGAATGCATTGGCACAGGGTAAAAAAAATCCCGAAATACGACTGGATTTGATATGGCGGGTCACATTTAATATAAATTCATGTTGAAACTCGCAATTCTTCTGAGTATGTATTCAGTATCCTCGACTCAAATTAATTCATTTGTAGCATATGTTCCCATGCAATAAAGTGGAAGGCGTCTAATAAATGGTCGCATTCGCGTATACAACACCACTTTAATGGTGCATTCCATAAGCTAATTTTCAGCTGACCAAGCGTAAAAACGTGTAAAACTTCTCCATCACAATCATATCCTCGTGCAAATATGTTCATATTGGAACTAAATATTCACGTAGTTTCATATTAGACTTATTGTATACTGAAATAAGCCCATTGTATACTGAAATAAGCCCATTGTATACTGAAATAAGCCCATTGTATACTGAAATAAGCCCATGTAGTGGACGTATACCCGTTATTCCGTTTTGTGGCTCGGGCCGCAATGAAAACACATTGCAAAAAGCGTGATTCTGGTAAGTATTGTCAACGAACAAAGGTAGATTAAATAATGCCAATATGGGCTTATTTTATATGGAAATAGTTCCATATTGGACTGTTTTAGAACCCGTGGTTTGTGTTTATATATAGAGAGTGTAAATCAGATTGAAATAATACCGAGATGGGCATATTTATGTTTTTATGGGCTTATTTATGTTTTTATGGGCTTATTTATGTTTTTGAAATAAGTTTAATATGAGCTTATTTTCATAAGAACAGGCTGGGCACAGACGTCGCGTAAATTCACAAAAGCATAAATAAGAACCTTGTAGGCTAGCATCTCTTAACACATCAGCCATACATAAACATCGAACACGAAATGTGATAGACAACATGCATATAAGGCACAATACAATGCACATAAATCGACACAACATGCACACCAAAGGGCTATTAGTCTGGTCGATAAAAGGTTTGACCTAGAATTAATTGGTTGGCGCACCTGCCACCGAAATTCAGAATTTTTCGATACCAACTGCCATCATGGACGCCATCTTGGATTACAGAAATATTTTCTATATGTTATAGAGGATATATTCCTCTTCAAAATGGAATAGAAACCAACTTAGTTCAAATTTATTCTAGGTTGACCCTAAAATTTTAGTTTATCGACCAGACTATATATATGTTTAGCAACCTCACAGTTTCATTTCCACTGCATATCTGGACACATATTAAATCGCAATGTTTATTCTATTGTAAACTTACTTTATACCCGGATTATTACCTTTTTAACACTATATATAACAACTAACTGTTATTCTATTTACTTTTGTAAGTATTCTTATACTCCATGTGTTCATATTTATTTGCATCTTCCTGGAATAGCGGTTTGTTTTATGTCACATAATTTTGCTGGTCAAAAAAGTGGCAGAAAACAGAGGTGAAATAAACTGGTTACTGTTTTTTTTTAGATTGAATGGGAACTGATTTAAGTAATGACTAAGAAATTTGGGCTTTTCTTGCTCCCGCAACGAATCGCAAACCTAACAGACATTTTGTTTCAAAGCTCGAAATTAAAAAATTTGCAAAAAAAAAAAAATCGGTATTTCTTGCTTTGAAAAACATAAATATGTAAACAATCACATGAACTTTTCCAAAAACCTTTGAGGTTGCTAATATATGTACACAAGCACAAACCCCCAAACAAAACGCTCATAATTGAGAATGCTCTTTGTTATCTACCGCTTTTGGACGACAGAAGCATGGATGCTTTTTAGCAATATCAACATATTTGAAACAAGCCATTGGACATTTAGTTCCACATTTATTTGTTTGTGTATTATACATCAGAATAAACTATTAGTCACAATCATATTTTTGGAAGTATAGACAGGCATCAATAATTCGTTAGAACTCTGACAAAGAATCAACACTTCATGACAACGAATTTTGGCAGACTGTCCCATGGTATAATGTAATAACTATTCATTATACAAAATCATTACAAATTATTGTAATCAGACGACAGGACAATTGCGGGTTTAAAAAAATTCGGAATGATAGCCCAGACAAGAGACGACACAATGACGATCGTTGCGTGAATATGCTATTGATTTGATCATCCTGTGACATCCTGCAAATTTTATAAGGACTCTAAAGAATTACAATCGGGTCGGGACAATTCTCGATTGATTAAGATATATGGGAACAATAGGATACATCGATCTTGTTGAGTTTCAAAGGTAAAACCTTTCCTGGTGAGGATATTTTGAGGGGGTACATCGCAGACGTTATATTATTAATATTAATTCACATAAATCATGCATGGATAGCACTAATTATACCTAAAGCAAATTTAGCCGGTCTGCGGAGGACAGCCTCCGTTGCTGAGTTTGAGTTATTATACGATTATAGAGCAAATTTATTCGGTGTCTGGTTTAAACAATATTTTATTTGAACTAAACAGAACAGAATTACAAACAATAAATAAATACATGACATATAATTATAAATTGTTCAAAAGAGGATTGGGCAACAATCTTAGGGGCTTTTGTTAAGTCCTATATCCTCAGAAAATAAATGTTACCCCAGGTATCTTGGAATAGATACCATTGGGGTATAGCAGACGGGTTTTGTTCTGTATGGTCCGAATAATAAAGTTTAGATGAAGGGAAAAGAAAGAGAAAGGGAGTGCAGGCAGTAGTTGAAAAGGGGTAGGTGAACTTATCATTAACAGCAGGAAAAGATATGTCACGGAGAAATAAGAGAGGATTATATCATATTAAATTGATCACCATTTATCGTCACAAGCCAAAGAAGAATCTGAATTCAAAACAAATTTGATCATGCTACGACACAATTGGAGGGAATTTGAAAACGGCGGGTTATCATAATTATTTACATTCCATTAGGGCGCGTACACATGGCGGGCAAGAAAATATCAGGTATGCCCCATGTGACTTACTTGACCAATCAAATAAATAATACCGGAAAATATCCGACGAAGGCAGCGCGCTGATATTTTATCGCCAGTTGGTGATATGTGTTCACCTTGATTGGTGGCCATCGGTATCCGTTAACCAATCTCTATAAGGGACACGATGGTAACCGTTCACGCACTCCAGTTATAATCCATCAATATTATCGCCCGTTTCAACAATTGACTTTATAATTCCATTTTGGATTGTTTGACATAATCGCTGAGCTATTATATGGATATGTGTGGGGACATATATATCTTTTGAGGGTTTCCGCTGACGGAGGATGTCCATGGAATTCCAACTGCACCCACTCTTGAATCGGGCCAAAGACCCAATATCACATAATTGAATTTGCACACCTCCCATCGTCTTTGAATTTCCCATATGGTACCTCACATACCTTGAATTTTGACTGGACACCGGGGAGGGAGGGGCCTAGAAGAAATTCCAAACCAATAATTTGACCAAAGTAGGAAAAATGCAAATGTTGGTCTAAAACCACGAATTCCACATACATTAATGGTTGAAAATCAGACTACAAGAACAATTTCAAACCATTGTTGGTGTGAAATTTCCAACTAATATTGTTTCCAAGTTGGCGGGGGTCTCATGTCCCCACATGCACCCATGTAAGTTCGGTAACGCAATGTACACCACAGCCCCATGCACCAAGCAACAATCTCCTGAAAACTTCATATGGGGTCTCAATGGGGGTGGGGTCATCCGATTTGCCACAAAACCATAATAACATTTGTCACCCCACATATACATGCACTATGAAATTATAACATTTCCAAATTTCCAAATAACGTGACCACTTTCTCATTATGCAGACGGTCTTTATGCATGAGATCAGCAACGGTACTAATCCCACCCGACTTCGGTAATACATGTCAACAGTTGGAAATTTCAAAAAGCTATGAATTGCCAAAATGGACTATAGGTTATTTATCGGACGCAACTCACTTGAACCAGCATGACTAATACTGTTCTGATTGACCTCAATCAACGCCGTCTAAACCGCCGCGTTCTCACGGGCGTAATCTTTGCAGCAAGAAAATATCAGTGTGCAATTGTACCTGATATTTTCTTGCAGATATTTTCTTGCAGCTTCATGTGTACGCGCCCTTAATGAGCTGTTTATAGTTAATGTATTTAATTAGTATTTAATAAGTGACGAAGTTTGTACGTACCATAACTAATTATTCAATTATGGAGGGCGAGGTGGTAGGGCCAAAACACGTGCAGTAACTACAATTTAAGACATTTGCATAGAGTTTATTACTAATACGTACAGATAATGAACGTATTCGGTGTCGTTGGATGTACTTGGATATTCGAACCGATACTTGCTGCGAGGAATATATATAAGCGTATTTTCGTTTGACTTCATGGAATCCATATATAAACAAGTATACATGGGCTGGCGTTGACGGTGTACGTCCGTGATACGTGGACATGCATGGATGTGTATGAGAAATTGTCCACGCACATTTGGTTTCACTAGGGAAAAAATTCGGGGAAAGCTTATTTTTTTCAGGGATTAATAAGAACATGTTTATGAACAACATGGAAGAAGTCCTTTTCTAGAACCCGAAACATATATGTGCTCATAGCAGTCTCACGAATGTGGCCGGTCATCGTTTCTTTTGATATATACACCATCAAACCTTTCAAAATACACCGCTATAGAGCAGTATGAGAGATATTCATAGAGTAATGGGTGAAATGTATAAATTATATTGTCCGTGTCTTAAAATATTAGTCATAGTTGCCTACGATCAAGTAATAAAACACGAATATTTCGCTTTTATCACAAGAATGCATGGTGGTATACACTTTGAACGCAATTGATCAAAACACAAAGGAGTACCATATACTATATATCTTCAAAAAATATATATACTTATCAAAATTACCTACATATATAGACTGTCTTTATACCTGATCACATATACGCGAAGGGTACTGTTTTCTGCAACCGCATTACCATGTGTATCCATTCTCTCTAATGTGACACATATCTGCTGGACTCACAACCACAAATAGCAACATTCAGTCAATGGTCATAACGCTGAAATAAAAGCTCTAAATTCTGATCACCTGACATTTTGTACAAGTTCATGGGTGGTTTTGGTAAGATATTTTCAAACAACAAGATACTGTAAACCAATATTGTACATTGCGTAATAGCATATTCCAGTTGCAAGTTACTGACTGAAGTCATTTGAACAAAATTGTCTACTAAGACACCGGCTTGGAAGCAGCACGAAAATTAGTCTTATATAAAATGTACGATGTACTGTCTATCTGATCTAGTGAGATGGAGTGCTAATCTTTTGAAGATATGGCAGTTTCTTTGCAATATACTGCGCATTGCAACATACTTGTATGGTTTATTATCACGGAGAGTGCTGGAAATTCAGGAAATATAACTACTATTTATAGCGCAAGGTTATGCATTTAAGTTTCTGCGTTACATTCAATAATTAATCATCACGTCAAATGAAACTGCCATACACATCTCTCTCTCTCTCTCTATCTCTCTCTCTCTCTCTCTCTATATATATATATATATATATATATATATATATATATATATATCTCGATTAAGTATATCACCAAATTGTCTCGCTACTCGTGCTTACGTCATGCACTAGCACATGATACTGGCAATATTTGGGAAGTTCGTCGCAGAGGGCTGTACATTGTGTACTAAAATATGAGCACACCTCTAAATCAGACACGCAAAATTACATTTCATACTATTATACTATAAATAGAGGATCTACAACGAGTCCCCAGTTTATAGCGGAATTTACAAAACGAGTCCAGTAAATTAGATCTGGACCGAGTTTTGTAAGTTCCGCTATATACTGCATGGGGACAAGTTGTAGATTCTATTTATTATATGATACAAAACGTATTTAAATCAACAAATGGGACGTGAAACTAACACCGGCTTCTATAAAGCCTGCGATGACGTTTCACATAACTGTGCGTTGTTTGTCCGCGAAAAGAAGTAGTCCCAGATAAATAAAGACGCTTTGGCGTGTTTAATGACGTATATTTAATGACATATCTTTGCAAAGTCTTCATTCATTATAGTTTGTTGGAGAAATTATTGGAAGCCATATTATTTTCATACGTAGCGTAAACAGACGACAAACTGGAAGTCAAAGGTCACCTGACACTATTTCCTGTTATTAAATGAACGTTTCGTATCACAATTTATAGAATGGGTTTATTGAATGGAATAAGGGCAGGATCATGTAATAAAGAAGTATATACGATATTTGCCTTCCCCTTTTTAGACGACGCTGGCTCCATAATTTATTATAGGTTACCACTGTGTCCACCTCATCATACACGGCCAGCCAATACACCAAGGATTGGATATAAAACAATATCTAATTGTGGTTCACGATTTGATAGCGATGTGTGCTCAATCTGAGTAATGGTGTCACGTGATATTAGGATTGTCTTTAAAAATCCAGATTTAATCGAATGGGGTGGTTATATCAGCCAATACGCACACGATTGGGTAGCGAAAGATACCTAATCTGGGTCCACGATTGAATGGTGAAAGATACCTAATCTGGATTCACGATTGGGTGGCGAAAGATGCCTAATCTGGGTTCACGATTGGGTGGCGAAAGATACCTAATCTGGGTTCACGATTGGGTGGCGAAAGATACATAACCTGGGTTCACGATTGGGTGGCGAAAGATACCTAATATGGGTTCACGATTGGGTGGCGAAAGATACCTAATATGGGTCCACGATTGGATGGTGAAAGATGCCTAATCTGGATTCACGATTGGGTGGCGAAAGATACCTAATCTGGGTCCACGATTGGATGGTGAAAAATACCTCATGTGGATTCACGATTGGGTGGCGAAAGATACCTAATCTGGGTTCACGATTGGGTGGCGAAAGATACCTAATCTGGGTTCACGATTGGGTGGCGAAAGATACCTAATATGGGTTCACGATTGGATGGCGAAATATACCTATCTGGGTCCACGATTGGGTGGTGAAAGATACCTAATCTGGGTCCACGATTGGGTGGCGAAAGATACCTAATCTGGGTCCACGATTGGGTGGCGAAAGATACCTAATCTGGGTTCACGATTGGGTGGCGAAAGATACCTAACCTGGGTTCACGATTGGATGGCGAAAGATACCTAATCTGGGTTCACGATTGGATGGCGAAAGATACCTAATCTGGGTTCACGATTGGATGGCGAAAGATACCTAACCTGTGTTCACGATTGGATGGCGAAAGATACCTAATCTGGGTTCACGATTGGATGGCGAAAGATACCTAATCTGGGTTCATGATTGGATGGCGAAAGATACCTAATCTAGATTCACGATTGGGTGGCGAAAGATACCTAATCTGGGTTCACGATTGGGTGGCGAAAGATACCTAATCTGGGTTCACGATTGGGTGGCGAAAGATACCTAATCTGGGTTCACGATTGGATGGTGAAAGATACCTAACCTGTGTTCACGATTGGATGGCGAAAGATACCTAATCTGGGTTCACGATTGGATGGCGAAAGATACCTAATCTGGATTCACTATTGGGTGGCGAAATATACCTAATCAGGGTTCACGATTGGGTGGCGAAAGATACCTAATATGGGTCCACGATTGGATGGTGAAAGATGCCTAATCTGGATTCACGATTGGGTGGCGAAAGATACCTAATCTGGGTCCACGATTGGATGGTGAAAAATACCTCATGTGGATTCACGATTGGGTGGCGAAAGATACCTAATCTGGGTTCACGATTGGGTGGCGAAAGATACCTAATCTGGGTTCACGATTGGGTGGCGAAAGATACCTAATATGGGTTCACGATTGGATGGCGAAATATACCTATCTGGGTCCACGATTGGGTGGTGAAAGATACCTAATCTGGGTCCACGATTGGGTGGCGAAAGATACCTAATCTGGGTCCACGATTGGGTGGCGAAAGATACCTAATCTGGGTTCACGATTGGGTGGCGAAAGATACCTAACCTGGGTTCACGATTGGATGGCGAAAGATACCTAATCTGGGTTCACGATTGGATGGCGAAAGATACCTAATCTGGGTTCACGATTGGATGGCGAAAGATACCTAATCTGGGTTCACGATTGGATGGCGAAAGATACCTAACCTGTGTTCACGATTGGATGGCGAAAGATACCTAATCTGGGTTCACGATTGGATGGCGAAAGATACCTAATCTGGGTTCATGATTGGATGGCGAAAGATACCTAATCTAGATTCACGATTGGGTGGCGAAAGATACCTAATCTGGGTTCACGATTGGGTGGCGAAAGATACCTAATCTGGGTTCACGATTGGGTGGCGAAAGATACCTAATCTGGGTTCACGATTGGATGGTGAAAGATACCTAACCTGTGTTCACGATTGGATGGCGAAAGATACCTAATCTGGGTTCACGATTGGATGGCGAAAGATACCTAATCTGGATTCACTATTGGGTGGCGAAATATACCTAATCAGGGTTCACGATTGGGTGGCGAAAGATACCTAATCTGGGTTCACGATTGGATGGCGATTGAATGTAAATAAAAATATCACGTGGCACGCAGATAATATGTGAAACTAGCTGAAACAGGCTCCCTTTGAGAGCATTTATTCAGCGAAAAGAGCGAATTATTGAAAGAGGAAATACAGAGAAATAACGAAATACACTATTACATAGCGATTGATATTCACATTGCATGGTGACTAGCTGAAACAGGCTCCCGAAAACAGGCTCCATCCAGGAACCTTTATTCAGCGTCAAGTGTGTGCGTATTAGGTACCGCGACACATCAACTTGTTGCACGTTTGAGAGCTTGTCAGATTAGTTTTCAATTCAACCTTAAAGTTGTACTTCACCTTTTGCTTGGCTCAATGGTTATATGCAGGTTGTTCTTAAATTAGTTCATATTTTCTGAATATACAACTTTTTCTGGTATGTTATTGCATATTCCCACTACTCTCTGGCTGAATGAATATTTCGGTGTGTTGTAGTTTGATCCCTCTAGGTATAGTTTGTAATTGTGTCCTCTAGTTCTTTTGTCGGTAGTTCTTATGAGCACGTCTTGGTCATATGTGTTAAAACTTTGAAACACTCTATATATCATGTCACCTCGATGTCTTCTGTATTAATGTGTTGGAATTTTAAGTCGCTCAAATCTATTGTGGTGGACACTATTATAGTGCAAATTTAGTTTTCCTTCTCTTCTTCGTACATACACTGCCATCGCTGTGCGGCTTGTGTTGCCCTCATGTACCATGCACCTTACTAACCGAGCAACCGGGCATCGCGTCAGAACTACCGGCATAAGACCGTAACTCCATTTTGGCGGGAAATGAGTATTTGATATCATTCGAATCGTGAGAAAAAATCCAATCCGATGGGCCAAACTGTTTTTGCATTGGATGGCAAATATTCTCACAAACCAGTGACACAAATGTCGTATCTCCAGTGATCTTCACAATTATTCGTGCTATAAGGTCGTATGTCCAACAGAGGCCAATCGGATGCTTCACGTTCTCCGCGTGACTTCTGTTTTGTGTTTGTAAATTCTCAAATGTGTGGTATATTGTCGTATCTTCATGTTAGTCACGTGATCATTTGGTTATTTAAATTGTGTGATTGTTCCACAATTTCTGTATGATGATGCACATGAGTGAATATTCATAATGTAGAATAGGCACTTTTTAGTTCATAGACACATGCGATTGCCACCATATTTAGATTAATCTGTATTTATTAGCACAACTTCCTTATATATATAGTACGGAAACCAATCGTCGTCGGCCGCAAAAGGTCGTATCTCCAAACAAGTTATTGCTTTTTAAAAGAAAACGAGGGAGTAAACAGACAAAATATGTGGTTCAATGGACAGCTAATGTCAGTTTTCATTGAGATAAATATAACAATACGTCATGCTTTGTCAACATTTCTCATAATGTCTGAAATCTTTAACCTTCATTTTCTCGTAAAGTTGAAATGTGAGTTACGATCTTATAGTTCTGATGCGACGACTGGGGATTTTGTTACCCTGTGCCAATGCATTCTCTTATATATGCGAGTCGACCATAGGTCGCCTCGCATATATAAGAGAATGCATTGGCCTAACAATTTTTTATCATTTTTTTTAAATAAATGGTTCTTACAATTTTTAGGACATAAAATAAAACACCCATTACCCTGCAGGGAGCCCCACACACATATAGAAGCATATAGAAAAGTGTCGTCTGCTCATGTTTGTCTGGGGATCTGTATGGGTGAAATTATAAAATTGTTAAAAAATTATTAAAATTGTAAAAAATTGTTAGGCCAATGCATTCTCTTATATATATATATGCGAGGCGACCTATTGTCGACTCGCATATATAAGAGAATGCATTGGCACAGGGTAAACAAAATCACTACTTACGACTGGACTTGATATGGCGGGTCACATATATGAGTTACGATCTTATAGTTCTGATGCGACGACTGGGGCCTTCAAACCTTTATAGCTAACTAAAGATAAAGCGACTGAATAGACAAACTCAGTCGTGACTTGGAACATATTTTGTAATCACGATATAACTGTGTGGACTTTCCCTTGTCACAATAAATCCATGGTAGGGATCTATGTGCAATAGTCAACAAGTCTTCGATCGATAAAGTGCCTGATAATTTGGCAGAAAAATCTGCCGGCGTGTATGTGAAGTTTGCCTTGTGATAATCAATTCAATATGTTTATTTCCCATTAAACTGTAAAAACAGTGTTTGAGAATATAATACATAATATAACAGGCGGGGTATACATTGACATAGATAATATATACATAATTGTTACGAGGTTACAAAACGAAAGTGGATTCTCTCTCCTTTAAGTATTAGTATATAACTTCGACTTACAAGTAATTAACAAAAAAATTGGGAGATGACCAATTTTCATTTCATCACGACAGAGTTATTATTAATAATTTCAATAACAAGCATATTGATCCACGTTATTATTGGATATGGTCAACACATTTTGCTGGTATAATCATACTATCAATACAATTTCTGGTATAATGGGAAAACTTCAGATAACTTATTTTTTCCGACTCCATCGTTTTATACTACATATATGCTGCTTTATAAAGAACAAGGAGAGAGAGACCACATTTTTAGAGTAAATTCATCAATATATAATCACACACGTAAAATTTCTATAATTCAGATTTCACAATGAATAATCGCGATGTAAGTTGCAGTCCACAGATTGATTCACGACTCAATTAAGAGATAAGGGGTCCTATCGAATGTCACAACACTCTACACTTTTGTACCCAATGGTTATTGACAAACATTCGTATTTGAGACAATTACGTTGTACAATAGTAAGTTGCATACCAATATGAGACAAGATGTGAGTTCCATTGAGACTGCCATTCATCAACTCTTGTTTACCGAGTCGTCAAATCAATAGAATTTAAATTGCGCTTTACGACAAACAAAAGATCAAGTCAGACGAAGAAACTCCTATTGTCATCGCGGTCATGTCATGCGCGAGATTATACAGAGCAACACAGAAACAACGTGGTGATATTGTCATCGTCTTCATGCCATGCGCAGGTTTATATACAGAGCAACACAGGAAGAACGTGGTGATGCTGTGGTGCTTTCTGTATAGAAAACAATATGTGACATGTTCCAAAGACTGTAGTTAATATAAGTAATATAGTATGTGTGTTAGATTCGGATCGTGTTGGACGGCATATGCAGGATGAGCCTTAAGCGAGCTAAATTCACTCGGTACGTATCATTTTTTAACCCTTCACCCAACAAACCGGCCAAAACCATTCTCTTATATATGCGAGTCGACCATAGGTCGCCTCGCATATATAAGAGTATGCATTGGCCTAAACAAATCTTTTTTTAACACTTTTTACCATTTTTTCTTACATTCTTTAACAATTTTATAATTTTTAATGTGTTAAGCCAATGAATTCTGTTATATATGCGAGGCGACCTATGGTCGACTCGCATACATAAGAGAATGCATTGGCACAGGGCCCTTCTGTTGGGTAAAGGGTTAAAGGCGTCATCCATATGATTCTCAAGCATCATAATAAACCTCGTAATGTATTGCTTTTATATCATTCCAGCCTTCAAAATAGGTCGATCGTCACAATATTGCTGATATGTATTTGACTTCCAATTCTGATTCTATATTGGACACTACACCATGATTATTAATCTCGATTCTGACCGAGGCCTATACTTCTCCCTTACACCAGTCCTCCCTCTTTTCGTCCATGCCCATATATGGCAGATTTTGGTGAAGAAAAAAATACGACGTTTTGTAACCAGTTACTGGGTTACAAATACGTGGGTTTTTTTTTTACAAGTCGACTCAAGGTTTGCTCGAGTGTTACCTCCGACCAGTAACCCGGTTACAAATGCCTTTTTTTTCTTTCTTTTTTTTTGGCATTTGGAGTTAAATTTGGAAGTCGTTTAAAAAATATCAGACACTACAGTGTTTTATATCATCTCGAAAATCGCCATTGTTGCTGAGGTAGAAACGCGTTTCTTTTCGAACACGTTTTGTAATATATATGACTTGTTTTCGCGATTTTATATGTCTAATTTAAGACACATAATTTAATTAAAGTAACACAGAAACAATATGGTTATACTATGTGCTGCCTTCTATAGAAACACAGCCTGAAACAGGTGTCTAAGGTGACGTTCACACATAGCCGGTGAAGCCGTTACCCGGCGAACCCGTTAGCCGGCGAAGGTTGGGCAGAGTGTTTACACATCGCCGGCGAAGATACGCATATATTCATATGTCTCCTTTACTTCATAATAGTTTTCGTTTTAGTTCTCACTGAACTGCAATATGATATTGCTGTACACCTGTAAACATCTAGCCGCTTCCTGTTAGAGATATGGTTGGGCAGTATAGTGAAATGAAACTTTTTAGAAATGGAAATGCCGAAATTATTAATATCCAACTCAAACTTTCAGGTATTGCTATTGGTAATTTTATAGATATTTAAAAAACATTGTTAATGGTTTGTTTTGGTTCACAAACTTCACATACAGCCTGTGAAGTGAGTGTCGCACCAAAAGCATGGCCATTGTCAGTTTTGAGATCTGTTCGTCGCATACATCTACAAATTGGTGTCTAATCATTCGGATTGGATTTTATATTATATATATAAGTTTCAACATCGCGAATCAAATGTGACACATTTTCCGTTTGCACATTATACAATAAAATATGTTTTTCATTTTACTCGGGCGTTCACCATGTCCATGTATATAGGGCCGTGGCGATGGGGGTGTCTCATCCCAACTTTAATCAAAATATTCAAAAGCTGGAAATTTCATACCTGACACGGCAATAGTTGGACATTTGACATCAGCAATATGATGAAATTGTTCTCGTAGTTTTATTTTCAACAATTTGTTATTGGTGATTTCTTTAGGCAACATTTGCTTATTTTTTTACCAAATTGTTGGACTGAAATGACCATCAGTTGGAAATGATCCAACCTTATTAGAGGTGCGTCAAGTTTGGAAAATGTCCAACAATTGGAAATCTTAAGGCTGGATGCTAGGATTTTGCAATTTTCAGGGTTCAGATTAATTTTTTTTATCACACCTGGCCATAACCACGGTCGGTCGATAAATTCCAAAGATGAACAGTCCCACACCTCCAAATCAGGCCCTCTAGACCCGACCCTGTGTAAATATGTCCATAGCGCACTCAGATTTAGATTATTGAACTAATTGTCCATTAAGTTTGAATCCACAGAAACGTGCCATCCCATTTCTTCCATATATATATATGGACATACATGTACATGAATTAATTCCATCGAATGCGCAACAAATGTACCATGCACATGCAGAGTACGTGTACCATCATCGGTTAGTATTTATAATAATAGCTTATAACCAAGGTGCGTGACCACCGACCTGACAGCTGATTAGAGACAATCAAACTGGCACGCTGACCAATATATACACAGGTGAAAAGCGGGCTGGTCAATCAGCGATTGCACAATAATATTGTTCGAGTTAATTGTTGAAAGGAAATCACCCATGACGGCATGACCCCAGATAAACATCTAACTTAACCGCAGAGCGAATTAGAATCCATACGACAAGCAGGTGCTTGTACTAAATCATTTTTATCCAAAAGTTGAAAACCGTATAGCTGAGTATCCGGATAGCCGTAATTCTTATCCGGCGAAGTATAAACACTCTATTGTTATCGCTGCCGGCTACAGCGAATGCGATCTTCGCCGGGTAATGTATAAACACCCCCCTAAGACTCTATAGTCAGGACTTTAGTTCATATATAGAGTCGTAATTATATACGGACGAGATTAATAAATTTCGTATCCATTTTATCACATATTCACAATTTAGCATGGGTGTGATAAAAGTAAATCGTGTCGGATGGCGTATATACGAATTATATTCTGGTATAGAAAACGTACCGTTGGTAGTTTAAAGGCACGGACGGTGCTCGTTGTAGAAATATTCATAGTTGTTCAAATCGCCATCAACAGAAGGAATATTAAAATATGTATAGTTTTGTTCATATGTCGTCAAGACGTAGGATGGTGTACGTAAACAAGAGCCTGTCCGTGTTACAGAAGTTGTGCTTCTGTTTACATAACACAGCGCAATTCTATTAGTTGATCACACAAAAATGATATAAACGCTCTTTATTATTTCCATATCAGGAAAACAGTAACAAATAATGCTTTTTATGTTTACCATATCCGGATCTAAACAAAAGCCAGGAAACGTAACGTTTTTTGCTTTTGTTTACATAACAAAGGGAATTTTTTTACAATAACATATGCTGTTTATGCCATATTTCTGATTGGTATTAGAACAAAGTCTGTCTATATTTTACTATTCTTTCTGTTTATGGCGGTTTTTGACGGAGGTGAATATTTTAACAGCATACCCACCGCCATGCAACGCCGCCCGTGTCTTTAATGGTGTGATATAGGACTGCGGATCTTTAATTATATAGGTTTGAAGATTACTGGTGGAACAAATTTGTTTCAAATGTCACAGTGGTTTCATATTACAGGGAATAAATGTGAATATACAAATATATTATTAATTTAATAGTTAATTGTTATCGTCTCCCGACCATACCAATTCGGTCTAATATATAGGGACACGACGACGCGATGGTGACAGGTGGGGTGTACGTTGGACTGCTTGGTGGGTGCCCCCAACTTTGGTCAAAATATTTCAACAGTTGGAAATTGCATACCGCCCCAGACATTTTACACCACATATATATACAAGCTCACATTGTCATCATTAGCGAGTTTGCGATACCCGTCCGACGGGAACGGGTACTGGTCAATCGGTGAACATCGTCACGGTCACTTGGGTACTTTCAATGCAGCGCATAAAGCGATAGCGATTTAGAACGGGTAGATGTGTCACATTGACCGGTAACATTTCACTACGATTTTCTCACTCAAAGGTTCATGAATTCAATGAAATTCCAGTCAGCTATAAGTTAACCTATTTATTGAAGATTTCATGGGCAATATCATGGATAAAGTTGTCATTTAAACCCAGGTTTTATGTTCAAATTCTCGAGGCGGCTTCCAGCACTTAGATAAATACGGAAGGCCGATCTTTTCACTAACAACTTTGTTCACTGCATTAATGACATGTTGTGGTTAATAGAGTGAGTAGATGGTGCTATAGACGCAGTCTCGACCCATTGTAGGGACGTGGCTATAGATGGTCTATGCGTTAGGAAGGGTGTCCACCTTCGAATTTCTAACTACACCCCTTGAACCATATCAAATTCACAAGTTTGCGCGTAATTCCATTTGCACCCCCCCCCCCCCCCCGCTTGGCTTTGATTTTTCCCCAACTGGTCCCTCACAACCGCTTGGATGGTAGGATATTCTAAATGAATCAGTAGTCTTTTTGTCACTATAGCCGGGGTGGGCATATATATAATCCATGCACTGGGCCGACCATGCAAATTCGCCCCGATTTTTGTTTCTTAAATTAATTATCAGTTTCTGACTGGCCACTGGGGAGGGACCGGGACACACCCCATCGACCATGGTTCGGCACGGTGTGAGAATTTTTTGAAATTTGATCATGAAATTTGCTAAATCCTAGCATCCAGACTGATATCAAGCTTTCCAATTGTTGGAAATGTTTAGCCCTGACATCCTCCAAAACAATTTCCAACAGTTTCTGATAGCCATTTCAGTCCAAATTGTTTACCAAAAAAAAGAGGAAAATATGCAAAGTTGGTCTAAAAACTACAAAATATATATTAATAAATTGTTGAAAAATCAAACCACGAGAACAATTTCAACCTATTGTTGGTGTGAAATTTCCAACAAATGTTGTGTCAGGTATATCAAATTTCCAATGTTGAACATTTGACCAAAGTTGGGGGTGAGACACCCCTGTCGTCACGTCCCTGTCTCAAGCCATTGTACAAGGGCATCAATATATCGTGGATTTATCCATGTATTGCAAATTTGAATACAACCGTTTAGTTACTTTATCGTATGTATAGGTGGGGACTGATTTCTCATTTTAATATATATTTACCATCTGAACGGACGTGGCGCAATTGAACCACACTACTGTAGTCGGATTCCTTATGTCGAAAAAAATGGTCGCGCGTTTTCGGAATGTTAAAAGCGATATGAGAACAGTTTCTATACCACCAGTGTGTCTATTTTCATAATCTACCTGTTTCCAGCTTGATATTTTAGTGGAAACAGGTTTGTGTGAGGCTTTTGTTTGTGTACCCCTCTATTTTTTTCCCATCCACCTGGTAAAAAGAAACATGCTATTACGCATAGCAAGTTCGGTAAGTGGCTTTCTTTGTTCTTAGAAATCGAAAAACATGGAGAGATCTTGCCACAAATTACTTAATTACTTATCTTAATGTGGAATTTTATCATAAAATCATCAGATGAATTGTATTTATGACTGCATTTTCAATTTTCTTTCCCAAATATTAAGGTATTGTATATTCTTAAAATCAGCTACATCACATATAGACGAACATGAACAATCTACAAGGATATCTTGATAATATGCCACAAACAAAACTTCGATACATCGATTTTTGGTAAAGATATCGCAGAAAAGCTAACCCTACCCCCACCCTCGCTGATTTCACAAGTCAGATCCCTTTGGTCGAAAACAACGGTCGCGCAATTTCGGATTGTCTAAAACGACATGCGAAAGGTTTATTTATCAATAGCGTGTCTACTTTCAGAGTTTACCTCTGTCCAGTTGAAATTTTATTGGAAAAAAGTGTTTTTGGACTGTTTTAAGAATTTAAAGAGCGTTTGCTTATTATACAAATATTAATCCTCATAACTAACCTTCTGATGGATCTGCGAGTTGAAATTAACAAAAGTATCAAATATAGCGGTCTACTTTCAGAGTCTACTTGTTTACAGTCTGACATTTTAGTGGAAACAAATTGTTTGGACGGTTTTAAAAATTTAAAGAGCGTTTCCTGATTATACATATATTAACTAACACGGTTAGCTTTTTCATGAATGGTGCGAGTTGAAATTATGCACATATGTCAATTATTACTCTAAAATGTATTTTCGAGAATGGTGTCGTCAGACAAGTCTCCGTGGGAAGTGTACTACAGTTGGGAACAAAACTAACGTTGGACCCTATAGAGAGTTTGACAATTTACTCAAATGTTCAGTGGTGGAACTTAATGGCTATCATATATGTTTGCATGTAATCTATTGTAACTATATGTTATTTTACCAAATTCACTTGCAATATAGTCAGGACACCAGATACAATAGTGGTTCAAATCAATCATATACATCACAATCACGTGCTTCATTGATATTGTCCACTATTC
Organism: Siphonodentalium dalli; assembly: GCA_032622095.1. Taxonomy (NCBI): domain Eukaryota; kingdom Metazoa; phylum Mollusca; class Scaphopoda; order Gadilida; family Siphonodentaliidae; genus Siphonodentalium; species Siphonodentalium dalli. Next base: position 43,404,556 of record CP136066.1, read on the forward strand.
TACAAATGTAATGTTTATCAAGACTAAAGTTTCAGGATGTCGTTTTTTCATCAATTGACAAAAGTAAGTGTCAGTCAAAACTTTTAGGACATGGGAATATTTTTTTTTATTAATTCGTGGTCATGAAATAACTAATTCGTGGCCACGAAATAACTAATTGTGATATACGATCGTCAGTCTCATTGTTGTAATGGAAGCGGATAGAGATAATCTGGTTGTAGTTGTTCACCATCTTGGCATGAGCCACGGCGATTTGAGATAAAGGGTGTTGTAGGGTGGCCCGTAAAACAAATTAAGTAATCACCCCTTTCACCAACCCGATCCAAAGTTGCCGCCGTCCTGGGGGTGGGTCACATATGGCACCCACGACTTCAGTATATCTTGGGGCCACCCTACAGCACCAATTATACCACATCAAATGGCTATGGGGGCCGAGAAATTGTATAGGTGCCATATTTGAACCCATCTGGGGCGGCCATTTTGGATCGGGGATGGTGAAAGCAGGTGAATATTTAGTTTGTCTCATCAGGGATCACCCTACAACACACTTTATTCGACCTAAAATGGGGGGGGGGGGGCAATTGCATGGTACCATATATGGACCCCTCTGATCAGTTATCAGTTTCGCTCGAATGGGTTGAAGGTTTAGCTTGCTTTGCGAGCCACCGTACAACACCCTTTATTTGATCTATATCGGTCAAGTGACCGAGAAATAATGTGTACCCTATTTGACCCCTTCTGAGCGGCGACCATTTTGGATCGGGTATGGTTGAAAGGTGTGAATATTTATAAGTTTGTTTTTGGGCCCATCCTACAAAACCCCTTATTTGATTTAAATCGGCCAATATGCAGAGTGAAATGTCATTCCCATTCGATCCCTTGTGGTAAAAACTAATGAATATTCAGTTTGTCTTGGAGCCACCTGATCCGTGTTTCCCCGTTCTCTCTTGGCTAGTTTATATCGGACGTGCATATCCCCATAGAGCGCGGGTCCCACGCCATAAGGGTTTATAGTAGCTTCTCTGCTATCGTACGCATTGTTTCTAAAACATCATCAAGTGTAACCATACCGTAAAGATATCTGGATAAATGCAAAGGTCAATCAGGTATAATTCGCCACGAATTAGAATTTCGTTGCCAAGAAATAAAAAAACAACAATTTCCCATGTCCTAAACCACCGTAGCTTATGGATAAATGTTTTAGTATTAAATATGGAGAAACCCGATAAGCAGCAATGTAACAAATACAACAACTCATCTATGCCAATGATATGTTTAGCCATACATGTGGATAGGGTGGTATTGTTTAAAAAATGTTAAACAATGTTATCATGTCCATAATTATGTATTGCTAAATATTGCTGGGCATATATAGATGGTTGTTCTATAATTCATGGTCTGGTTTATCAAAATAGGGAGCTTAAATTATGTTCATCTGATGATAAAGAAAACACTTCTCCGTCCACTGGACATACATCCCCGGGATACATATTTCACATACTAAATTAACACCTGGCTTAGTTAACATAACAAATCACTCCCTCAAATCCTTTGCCACAAGAATAAAAATAAATTGTCAGTATAAATAGGCAAGACATCTCTGGACACATTCTAAGAGATAATTTATTTATAAGAAGATATATATATGTGCATTATGTGCTTGGTCTTATATATGGTACAACACAGTAAGATGCAAGTGACACAGTGCGGGGACAATACTGTGTCGAAGAACGTAGTTGAGGGGACCCTTCCACCATCCTTCATAATGTATCATGACTCCATCTGCTGTGAACAAACCATCGACTTAGGCTTAATGGATCGTTCTCCCCCCAATAATATACTTGCATGGCTTTGAACCCATCAACACTCTGGGCCATGGTATTTCCCCATAAATTAGATAGTGTCTATAGTCGGATGGTATTGGTTATGTTCAAATGGTGACACAGATATGAAACTGTACATGCTAGTGCCCCATGCATGGGCCATTGATCATTATAAGATCGAGAAACTTAGTTTAGGAAATTACCGGGAATTCACTGAAAATTGCAATTGTAGCTGATAGGGTCGTAATTCAACGTTTGCGTTTCCGATGCAGTTAATACCCAAATGTGAGATTTGAGATATACATGGCCGTCAAAGTGAACCATATGTCTTATTTACGGTTAGCAACGGTTGCTAATCAAATGCCACAATGGTGGACTAATTATTCATTCGTATTGCCTTAATTTAGTCAGTGTCTAATTACATGGTGCTTGTTTTGTTCAAAGTTGGGCACACGTATGTCTAAAACTATATGCAGACATGCTCTGCATAGGCCACTCATCATTATAAGATCGGGAGACTTTGCCACCGGTCCCGATAGCTCTTTAACTGTGGTCAGAATATTGATGGTGAATGTTGGGTTTCAGTCGCTGTACTGAAGTTGGCCAAAGTAACTGGCGTGGGAAGTGTGAAAGCAAAGCCTATACCGCTATAGTAAAGATCTCAGCTGCACCAAAATGTCAATTAATCAGCTCCATGAATTCCGTTCCCAGTTCCCAGTTCCCAGTTCCCTATTCTCCTAAAATTACACTTTTCGTTACTAAATCGGCTGCCGTATCCTGAGTCATGGTGGAAACCCGGGAATCCTTGGATTTTCGTGCGGTGCCACCCCGCGGGCAACTATAGGAAAGTCACGCGACCATGCAGCCCCTTCCAAATTTTATAAAATTGGGCTGAAGTCGTGCATGGGGTGTAAAAATAGCACTTTTCGTTACTAAATCGGCTGCCGTATCCTGAGTCATGGTGGCAACCCGGGAATCCTTGTATTTTCGTGCGGTGCCACCCCGCGGGCAACTAAAGGAAAGTCACGCGACCATGCAGCCCCTTCCAAATTTTATAAAATTTGGCTGAAGTCGTGCATGGGGTGTCAAAATAGCACTTTTCGTTACTAAATCGCCTGCCGTATCCTGAGTCATAGTGGCAACCCGGGAATCCTTGTATTTTCGTGGGGTGCCACCCCGCGGGCAACTATAGGAAAGTCACGCGACCATGCAGCCCCTTCCAAATTTTATAAAATTGGGCTGAAGTCGTGCATGGGGTGTCAAAATAGCACTTTTCGTTACTAAATCGGCTGCAGTATCCTGAGTCATGGTGGCCACCCGGGAATCCTTGTATTTTCGTGCGGTGCCACACCGCGGGCAACTATAGGAAAGTCACGCGACCATGCAGCCCCTTCCAAATTTTATAAAATTGGGCTGAAGTCGTGCATGGGGTGTCAAAATAGCACTTTTCGTTACTAAATCGGCTGCCGTATCCTGAGTCATGGTGGCAACCCGGGAATCCTTGTATTTTCGTGCGGTGCCACCCAGCGGGCAACTATATCAAAAATACATGTAACGGTCATATCTAGTAGTTTGGAGAAGTTTCAAATCGAACCGATCACCATACGCCAGCTGGCACCATATATCGTTTTATGTAAATACGAACGCTCTCTAAATTATGTTGACCCCGATTTAGGCCGACCCGCCAAAATTCAAGAATGGAAACAAGTGAATCCTGAAAACACACCTACTAGGCATACATAATCCGTTTTCAGATCGCTTTTAACAAACCAAAAATGACATAAGGAATCCGACTAAATGTTATAATTTTTTTTATAATTTTGTTCTTACATTATTTAACATTTTTTTATCATTTTTATCATTATTTCTTACATTCTTTGACAATTTTTAAATTTGTTTCTCCATTTTTTCTTACCCCATTTTTTTACAATTATAGGCCAATGCATTCTTTTATATATGCGAGGCGACCTATGGTGCACCCGTGTACATTTGCCGATTACAGTACTCATTTTTTTACCGTCTTGCAAATGACACGTGTAGACAGTTTATAGTATTAGCCCCTAGACGCTTCCATGTTATCAATATGCAATCAGATGTGAAACATTTACAGAAGCTCGTGTGGACCTCTTGGCAATGTTTACTCAACGTGCATGTGATGTTGGGATGACCTCCAATCAGCTCCAATCGGTTTTACATACACCACAAGCGTTCAGTGTCTGGATGATAAAGTGCAGTGCACGTCGTCACCGAGACAATGTAATATTTATTATTCAAACCCGGTCAACTGGTTCGGCAACAATAGGCCTACTGCAACGTTCGTTTGTACTGCTAATTTGACTATGATGTTGAACAAAGCGACGCTATTAAGAAAACAAACCATTAAATTTCACAGACATTGTTGTCTTCAAGGTCTAGTAAATCCTAAACAATACAATTCAAGTCGAACCCAATCGCAATGAATTCACGGACCGTGCATGTGACAGTACTTTTGTTGAAATATATTTAGATATCCGATTATCCATGTTTTGAATTAATGGAAAAAATCTGCAAACATGACAATATTCAGAAGAAAACAAAAGAAGCAGAAGCAACTACTATATTTATCAATCGGTCACATTCTACCAACAAGATGTAGCTAACTCAACAACAATCGGTCACATTCTACCAACAATATGTAGCTAACTCAACAGCAATCGGTCACATTATACCAACAAGATGTAGCTTACTCAACAACAATCGGTCACATTCTACCAACAAGATGTAGCTAACTCAACAATAGAGCACAGGGATGTTGCTATATGATCTCCGTTGGGGAAGGGGTGTAAAAACATAGAATATAATTTCCAATTACATTTCCACCCGTCAAATCAGATCCCATTGAGTGAAAATTGACGAACTAGTACCTCAAGTGTTTTAACCTGACATCATCTAAGGTTGGACATTTTTCCAACCGATAGCCATTTCAGTCCAAAAATGTGACCGAAATTAGAAAAATGTTCAACTTTAGAAACATCAAATTTCACACTATATCCCTTCCATGACTGGATCTTCTTGAAATTTTGCGAAAACCCTGTGCCAATGCATCCTCTTATATATATATGCCAATCTTCTATTATAGGTAGCCTCGCATATCTAAGATAATACATTGGCCTAACAATATCCATCTTGACATTGTAAGCCAGTGTATTCTCTAATATATGTGAGGCTCCGCATTGGAGACTCGCATATATAAGAGAATGCACTGGCACATGACATGTAATGCTGAACCAGCGCAGCTCCAATCATGCAAGGGATATACTGGTTGTAAAAAATCAAACTCTTTGATCAATTTCAATCTATTTTTGGTTTGATATTTCCGACTGATGTTGTGTCAGTCGTACAACTTTGGAAAAGATTGACGACAGTTGGGGAATTGTCCTGACCCTTAGCACTGACAGGACCCACCAACATCACGATATTTAGCAGGGCCAGCTAGGCTGGCTTGAGACCGTAAGGGTCCGTGATTTGCTCACCACTATTAAACATATTTATCAACCCTATACACGTACACGTATGCTACTTAAAATGCATTGAACATGATAATACATAAATATATTAATAAAAATGGGTACATAGGGTGATTTAATTATTATATATCTGGTATAGAAAGGGAGAGCAACAGTAAGAACGTGACTTTTCGGGTATCATTCTCCCAATGGGTCATGAAGGGGCCTGTAAATATATAAATCTTCCTGGAATTTTGCGTTAATATCAGGGGAAATTGACAGTATAAATAGATAAATCGGACATTACATGGGTTCTGGAATATATAGGGCATTGCGAATGTACGTGTTTCTTTTATAACATAGGTTACCATTCCACACCATTATAATAAAATGTATAGGCACTGACTCAATATAAGTGTCCATTGCTTCAAATGTATAGGCACTGACTCAGTATGAGTGGTCATTGCTTCAAATGTATAGGCACTGACTCAATATAAGTGTCCATTGCTTCAGATGCACTTGCTTCAGTGAGCGTGAACAAATTCTCATTTCTTATCGAAATGGTCATGTATATATCGATCGAAATGGTCATGTATATGTGACCCGCCATATCAAATCCAGTCGTAAGTCGGGATTTTTTTTACCATGTGCCAATGCATTCTCTTATATATGCGAGTCGATCATAGGTCGCCTCGCATATATAAGAGAATGCATTGGTCTAACAATTTTTTATCATGTTTTTCTTACAATTTTTAGGACATAAAATAAAAAACATCCATTACCCTGCAGGGAGCCCCACACATATATAGAAGCATATAGAAGAGTGTCGTCTGCTCATGATTGTCTGGGGCTCTGTATGGGTGAAATTGTTAAAGAATACAAGACAAAATTATTAAAATTGTAAAAAAAATGTTAGGCCAATGCATTCTCTTATATATGCGAGGCGACCTATGGTCGACTCGCATATATAAGAGAATGCATTGGCACAGGGTAAAAAAAATCCCGACATACGACTGGATTTGATATGGCGGGTCACATATATCGAGCGAAATGGCCATGTATATATCGATCGAAATGGTCATGTATATATCAATCGAAATGGTCATGTATATATCGATCGAAATGGCACATTGAGATGTCCCTAAAATCAGATCAAGCTATAAAATCAGTCCCGAGTTTCGCTCATGTCGTGGTTCGAACTAATTCCGATATATAGGGGGGAAATCATTTGTCCCTTCCGGCATTGAACATTCAAAAGCTTCTCTATAAAATGCACAGTCTTTACGATTGATGGAACAATTGAGTTTTTCTTCTATTATTCATATAACCCAGGGGCATCAGAAATCTCGTGCATCATTTCTTCCATAGCAACAACAAATAATATCGAACCATGAAGCGTCTGTGAGTTTTTATGATTATTTCTTCTTTGATATTTCTCATCTTTGCTAGCTGTGACGTTCTGAGTTAAGCAGGTTATACCCTCGTTTTGGTTTATAAGTGCGATCTAAACAAATAGCGTAATAAGGATTGTACATGGATTTTAAAGCTCAATCCCTTCGAAGAAGGAGCACATGGACCGTTGTACGGTATGTCTGGGAACACACTATGTATTTTCCGAGGAGATGACTCTATATAATCATCTATTGCTTGTTGTCAAATCCTGTTCTCCTCACGTCTCTCTACATATATACATGTATCATGCTCATTAATTATATATTTTATTTGGGACGAAATAAATATTGTTTAGACCAAGAAGGAGCACGTGGACCGTTGTATATAATACGATGTGTCTGGGATAAAAATAGACTTATATTTATCCCAGGGTATATATGAAGATCGAAAGAGCTACAAGAGCTGCATCAGAAAGAAATGGAACGAAATGTGTGGCTTGTCTTGAAGTGAAAATATTAAGAGCATTCAGTATTCTCTCGAATTTCACATTCGGATATTTGCCGGACATTGCGAAAATCTAAATGTGAAGCCCATATCGTGTTTCGAACTTTGATTCGGGTTGTATATAAGTAATGTAAATAATCCTCTGGTACATAGCATCAGCCAACACTTTTGCATATTGAGTATAAGTGGTGCTGAACACAAGACATGGTCGCCATAATCCCTAACATGTTGTTAAACAATTGTATTTGTTTGTTGGCCGGCAATACATATTGTTCACATGTGTCTATCTCGTGTGCAAATACATGCACATGTGTGTAGTAGGCTTACATGCAAATGGTCACGACACATGCAGTCATTGTGTTACAAAATTTATTTGAGGGCGTCAAAATATTCGAATAGCATTAGAATATTCGGATATTCGAATATTCGTACCGAACACTACAAGACGCCCGTGTGAGATAGGCCATCTTTAATTATGCGGATCAAAATGCGACTTATATGAAGGTGGAACTATTTGGCCGGGGTGCCACTGCATGTGTAGTATATTGTGTCTCTACATGTGAACCATGTGCTATGCATAATTGAGCGACATCGTGTTGCTATATACACCCCACAATCACAATGCAAACATATAAACCCACTTTAATAGTTATGGTATTGATATTATCGGAACAAGATCTACACTCAAAAGAATATTGTGTTCATTTGACTGACTATATTGTGAAGATACACTCCACACATAATAGCAGATTCACACTTTCTATTTCCTAATTTACACAAGAGGCTTTACAATCTGTTTCACTTGTGTGTTATATATGCTCGTTTCGTGTTAACCCCAGTGTATTTGTATTCAAGCCTGCAAATAGTGTGTCTGTCATTTGCAGAATGAGGTCCCCAGAGGGTGAATTTAGTGACGCTATCCCGCATAGTGGGCTAGCATCACCAAATTCACCCTCTGGAGACCTCATTCTGCTTAGGCTTCATCTTCTTGGAAGTATCTATAGTATAAAATTATGTTTTGGTTACTTTTCCCTTCTAGGAAGTTTCTATATCCCCTAATGTGCAGAAGATAAAACTCATAATTGAGGTGCCCAATGGGTGAACATCACCAACTTCAACTGGGGAACTTCATTCTGATCCTAGGTCTGCCATATTAGTTGAGGGCCTAAGCAGAATGAGGTCCCCAGAGGGTGAATTTAGTGATGCTAGCCCGCTATGCGGGATAGCGTCACTAAATTCACCTTCTGGGGACCTCATTCTGCAAATGACAGACACGCTATTTGCAGGCCTGTTTGTATTAACAGAGAAAATAACTCCATTTAAATTTAGCTGCCTTATACAATTTAGATGGTATATATACCGTACCCTGTGGAATGTAGTCACTCATATTATTTCACATCACACATTCTGCAGTTCGTATAAGGACCTTCGTGATTTTGTGGGACAATAATGTTATTTTTTCCGGCATTTAAATATCGGCAGTCTCTACGTCAACTAAACATACTCGACGGTCCACAAGTACCACATGTCTGTGAAACCGATGGCCATATTTTATAGTTTATAAACTTCGAACGAAATCACGGGAAGTGTCAGTCATTGACATTCGAAAACTGTGTTACAACGCATGCACCCAGTATAATTAGGGTTGCCACACCAACATCAAATTGTTATATGGGACATTAGGATTCTATTCTAATTGCGGATGTTCACTAAATTTTGGTTGTTACATATTCACATAAGGAATGGCTTCGAAGTGGGGAATTTTGAGGTAAAGTATCTATGCATTGTATAATTTATACAAGTCGGCACACATTTTACGAATAATCCATTTTCGATGATTTTTTTTATGACAAGATATATCACATTCCATAATTAAATATCCATTTGCCAAAATATTTGCCAAATTAATATTTTTTTTGTCAAATGAAAATATTTATTGCCATTGGCAAATGTGCCAATCGGCAGCGGGAACCCTGTGTATAAACCTGGCGATGAGTAGCGATCTGTGGGTGGAGCGGGTTCACAAAACCAATCGTGTCTGCATCATTTATGTACGGTATAGCTATCACAAAATTAGCACCTGTAAGAATCAGTACAAATCACCATAGGATTTACACGAACTTTTCCAATGTTTATCAAACAATAACTGCATCCTCCACTGCATAAACAGCGATGAACGACCTACGTCACTTCAATCCGATTATAGGTGGACGCGCTCGCTGCGTGTTGTTATTAATAGGGAGAGGAATTTGAACAATATGTTATTTATAATTGTTTTGGTAGTTTTGAAAAGTTGTTCATGCATGCTATTACTGTTATATTAAAATATATATGATTATAAGGAATGACTGGAAGATCGATTGGGGTAATTATACAAACACTTTGTTTAGATATATACTCTGCCGGTCAAATCCAATGACCACAATCGATCTTCCATGCAGTCATTTCTTATCTACCTCCCCCTGCTTATGATGGTGTACGTTAAAATCTATTTCGGTTTCTTGAAGCGCCTATATCCATTCGGATTTGGCTACTTGTTGGTCTTCTAATCTAATTATCCCACCCCCAATAATAACCAGTGTTTTTGTTTGGCGCTATAATTACTTAATAGTTAATACCCACCACAGCATCATGCATGCCCGCGATATCACCCGCATAATTATAGTCTTAATTCGCACCTCAAATATAACACAGCAAAACTTTAAAAATGTTGAAAAATACCACAAATACTTTTATACCAATTTCATACCACAAAATGACTTATTACTGGAATAGACATTCATTACCAATTTAACGTATACCAAAATGACAACGTGTCAAGATCAACGTTCCGGGGCCGGGTCCCGTTAACCTTTTCTATACTAAATACTCATTGACGAGTATAGTATCCACAGGAAATGTTCAGTTAATTAATAAGTTCAACATGAGAAGGCATACATTCTCTTCATTTTATGGTACGGTATCGAAAACAAACGAACAGAACGAACTTTATTCTTTTGTGGCGACATCGTTTTCCCCTCTTGCAGTAAGGCCAAACAAATATGTCTTTGTTTCCGATACCCTGTCTGGCTGCGATTTTCTTGCCTGCTTCAATTTTTTTTCAATTTTCTCCAGAAGGCTAATTTGTAGTTACCTGTTAGAGTGCCAATGCGAATATTGATCTTTCTTCCCAATCCCAAAAGCAAATATAAGTTGGTTATTAAGCTCAACGTTGGTAGAGATCTATATAACTGCCGAGTGAATGAATTCAAGGGACATGTATTTATCCAATGCTTGGCTCATGTTCAATATATACATATGGATCTATACCATATTCCATAGGACTGTGACTACACTATAATATCGCTTACGGCTGAAAGTTTAAAAAGAAAATTTGCAAACAAACAAAATCCCTGCCTGCCTATCTGGAAAATTTTCCCAATGTTATCGGAAACAGAGAAGTTTTTTGTTTTGGACTAAACCCGACTGAAAAACACGATGGGCTGAGGATGTCGGGCCGTCGGCGTGTCGCCACCACTGTTCTATAGTACAGTGGATGCATGTGATATATAATTATTTAATCTATATATTAAAAATTCAATGTTTAACGTTCCTCAATTGATTTGGATGACAGCTCTAACAAACCCGCCAACCTACCAATTAAACTTGTATGCCACTATATATGATAAATATAATATACGCGTGTTGCGTAAAGATCCGATGGTGGCTCCAAGTATATATACAGACTCAATGGGTGCGTAGAGCGGCGAGCTGTAATATTCCATAGTAAGTATAGTGGATAATTGTCACCAAAAACTGCACCACAGCAAGGCACCACACCTCTATCATCATCGCTACTGTGTTACGTGCGACACCAGCCATTATCAACCAGAAAACCATAATCAGAAATGGTAACGACCTCAACTAATCCTTCAAATTATTACAAAAAACTACGGTATATTACTGCAGGTTTCTCATTCACCACACCAGAAAGCTACTAAATTCAGATAAAAAATCGGAGGCATTGTGTTGCCGCCAAGAGTGCGTGGCCCAGCCATTGTTCATACCTAAACATCGAAAGCAATTAACGTGGTCATAATAGTTACATACTGCAACTATAAGACACCCAGCGAATACACACCCCACGAAAACCCGAAATGTGTTGTCCTGCGAGAAATCCCATCGCTATATAGCTCAATTTGACACGGCCAGATTAGCCTTCCTACAATATCCTAAAACAATAAAGCTTCTCAAATCATCGGCATTGTCAACAGAACTTTCACGAACTTGGACATCGACACTTTCTAATCGCTCTACATAAGCATGGTCAGACCTATCATCGAATAATGTAACTCTGCATGGAGTCCACATCACAAATATCAAAGCATTGTGTTAGAGAAATACAAAGAAAAGCAACGAAACTAGTTCGTGAAATCAAAACTCTATGCTACCGAGACCGAATGATAAGACTCAATCTGATGTCTTTACAATATCGAATATTTAGAGGAGATCTAATCGAGGTATATAAACTGTTTAATGGTCATTACAATATCAATGCCTGTGACCTATTAGAAAGACATTCATCAGGAAGAACAAGAGGACATAATAAAAAGCTACATATGCCCATTGTTAACAAGGCCATAGGAAAATATTTCTTCACGCATAGGGTGATAAAAAGCTGGAACTCTCTGCCAGACTTCGCTGTTGAGGCTCCAACACTCGATCAATTCAAAATATAGTTTAGTTACATAGACTCATTCTTCTATTATACAAAATACCAGTTCGACGACAAGTAATATGTTCAAGTGACTCACAAGTAAATATCGAATGACGATACATATATTTGTAAACAAGCATGGGAAATAATGTTATTGGTACGAAAAGTCGTAAGACTTGTTCCGTATTATGATGATGATGATGATGATGGTGATGATGATGATGATCGATGATGATGATGATGATGATTATGATATGATTGATAGAACAAATAGTGGGGGGGGGGGGGGGGGATAATTACAGGAAAACATAAAAATCGTTCACTTTGTGATAGAAGCGCCAAACTTTCAGAATTTGTTAAGTGGTTGGTGAGTATCACTAAACTGGCTGGTTCCAGATTTTGGAGGTCACCTTGACCTTCAATTTGACCTTGACCTTTTTGAAAATCTCAGTTTTTGGGTTGGGTGGTTTATGCCATCTTTTTCTTGTGAAAATCGCATCTTCTCACAGCTTTCTCAATACAGTTATAGTTGGGAGGTGACCACGGTTCATTTGGGCCAAAACGTATCTAAATTTTCATAAGATGGCCGCCAATATGGCCGCCGGAAGTTGAAAATATGACATTTTTTCACAAATATCTCCTTGTTCAATTCATGCTGTTTGGAATTGGTTGAGTAATGCAACTTTATTTTGTGTTTTGTATATTAACTGATCATTGGAGCAATTAAATATGCAATTATTGGGGTCCTAACCCCTTCCAATCCCTCAAAAATTCGATTTTACAGAATGCGGTACAAAATTTTACAAAAAAATCACAGTTGGGATTCTAGTCATATTTCAACTAGAAATGAAAATAACATTGTAATGCAAGTGAGGCAGATCATTACCTATGAATATTCCAACTCTCTGGAACCAAAAATCTTACCTTGGCTCAAAATGGCTGCCAAAATGGCCGCCAAAATAAGGAAAATTGTAAATATTGCACCAGGGTGTCATGCAATTGCTTACAAGTTGTGGTTGATGTTCAAAATTGGCTAATCTGTATTCTATACATTGAATACTAACATGTCTGATACACCATGTGTCATTGTTACTATTGTCACCACTGACATCACCAGATATATTGGATTTTTCTCTCACAAACTTGACATAAATATCGGCAAAAAATCACTTTTCAGGGTTCGACCATATTTTCAAATAAAATGCAACTACATTTGGTATCAAATGTGTTTATTGTTTTGACCTATCTTAAATGTGTCACACTATGGTGTTTATAGACTAAATTGCTCAAGATGACTCCCAAAATGGCAACCAAATTTGTAAAAAGTAAATGTTTTACACATATCCAGAAAATTATTCTCTGCGTTATCCGAAAAGGTAGAAAATTGTGACTCAAATTGTGACTCACCTGTTAGTTAATTAACTGACAACTATGTTCTATTAAGTTTATCCTAGATCCGTATGGGGCATGACTAATTCATTTTAAAGTTGCAGTATGGAATTTTGCGGATAACCTCTTTTGTGATTATGGCCATATTATTGAAAGGAAATGGGCAGAAATTTGAGACGGAACTGAGATGAACCATGAGATGTTTGTAGTCTGGCCCATTATGATAAAAATTTATCAACTGGATACAGGGTGGAAGCCAAGATGACAGCCAGGGAGTTACTCTATGATCGTAGATGAGGATAATAGGTATACAGCGAGTTATTGTATGGTCATGGATGATGTGTGGGTATATGGGGAGTGCCCTGTTGGCAACGGTGGGTTGTATATTTATATATGTTGTGGATTTGTTATCATTGATGGTGTATGGGAATAGATGCATGATCATGAGTATGGCAAGTGTGGAACTTATGAGAGGACGTATGTGCGGGTATTGGTATATCTGGAAGGGCTCACCATTGGTGAAGTGCATATGTATACCTGGATTGACTCTATGGTAATGGATATGGCGAATAGGTATACATGTAGTGGCTGTATAGTCCATGGTGAGGTGAATAGGAACACAACGCGTGACCGTATGGCCATGTGTCGGGTGTATGTGTATACCTGGTGTCCATACATGGTGACTCGTGGCTGTATCGTCATTTGTAGTATGTACGGGTATAACCAAGTATGGCTGTATGATCAGGTGTACGTGTATAAAGTGTGTGACTATGTTATCATTTGTGTTGTGTTGTGTACATATGGAGTGACTGAGGTAATGGGTGGGTTGTACATGTGTACCTTGGGTGGCACAATAACTCAAGGATATGTTAATCAATGGAGAGGTCATGTCAGAGAGTTCTCTATCTTGATGGTGTTTATATACATGGGGGGGGGGGTAAAACACGGCAAACGATGGCCACCTATTACCACACAGTCATTACATATATACATAAGCACCACAGACATAACAATATAGTGACCCACTGTATACATGTACACCTGACCCATGACCACGGGTGACCTTACAGCCACGCGTCACGATACAGGCACACCGGGGATACTCATAAACATGACCGATAACCTTATAGTCATTCCTTGTATACCCATTCAGCTCACCATTGGCCATAAGGTCATCCCCTGTATACATATTCTCCAAACACGTGGTCAAATAGACAATCAATATATACATCAACAATGACCATAAAGTCACTCTGGGTATATGCTCCTCACCAATGGCCATATAGCCACTCGCTTCATACACATACCTTCACCAATGGTGCCTGACCTATGCCCATATAGTCACACCGTGTGTACCTATTCAAAACATTCATACACGACCATGGTCAATTCTTGCATACATATTCACCTCAACATTGGCCATGTCACTCCCTGTACCCCTGTTTGTCACACCATAGCCACTCAAGATATACTAATACACCCTAGCCATGTCAGTATAGTCACTCCGTGTATGCATATGCACTTTATCCATGGCCATATAGCCACTTGCTATATACACATATCCCTTGCCCATGACAATAAAGCAACACATGTGTATACTGGTATAACCTGCACATGACCATACCGCCACGAGTCACCAAACAGGAACACCAGGTATACTCATACGCCTGACACATGACCATTTTAATAGTCACCTCCTGTATAGATGTCCATTATATTTATGACCATACATTCACTACTTGTATACCAACATGTACTCATCTCACCATTGACCATGCATTCACTACCTGTATACCTATATCGACAGACATAGTCATATAACCACTCGATATACATATACAGCCCACCCTAGACCATAGATTCACTCCAAGCATACAAGTAAACCTCATTAATGGCCATTCAGCCCTTCCAGATATACACACAACCACTCAAACAATCCATACTTGCATATACACCTCACACATGACAATTCAGCAATTCACTGTATAATCATACATGCCATCCATGATAATACAGCTAATCCCTATACACCCACCAATGATAATACATCCATGAGATATATAAATATGTATCCCACCCGTCACCACCAGGACACTCCCTATATACCCACACACTCGATAACGTCCACCCAGCTTTTTCCAGGTAATCATATTCAATCATGACCGTACAGTCATTCGCTGTATACCTATACCCATTACCCGTAACCATAAAATCACACCCTATTTACCAACACACCCATCCATGATCATACAGACAACACATGTACATCCCACCCATGCCCTTACAGTCACTCCGTATATACATAATCAACACATAGATGACCATGTAGCTATATCCATACACCACACCAATGACCATACAGGCACACCGGATGCACCCGTACTGGATACACACAATCATACACCACACAGTCACTCCATGCATACCGATTCACCTCACACCTGACCATGACATCTCCTTGTACACATAGATGCATCTTACAATGGACAACCCACTCATAACCATATAGTCACTCATTGTATACATATTCACATAAGTCATGACATACAATAACTCACTGTATACCTATTCACCTCATGTATGATCATAGAGTAACCCCCTGGCTACGATCTTGGCATCCACACTGTATTCAGTTGACATTTTCTTAGCATAATGGACCAGAATAGCCAATATTATGGTCCATCTCAATTCTGTCTCAAAGTTCTGCCCATTTCCTTTCAATAACTATGGCCAAAATCACAAAAGAGGTGCTCGGCAAAATTACATACTTTAAAATGAATTTAGTTTGCCCCATACGGAAGTGGGACAACCAGAATAGAACATTTAGTTGTCAGTTAATTAACTAACACGTATAATAACGAAGTGAGTCACATTTTGCTACATTTTCGGATAATGCATAGAATGTTCGGGATATATGTAAAAAATTAACATTTTACAAATTTGGTTGCTATTTTGGAAGCCATGTTGAGCAATTTGGTCTATAAACACCGTAGTGAGACACATTTAAGATAGACCAAAACAATAAACACCTTTCAATCCAAAGATAGTTACATTTTACCTGAAAAAATGGTCCAAACCTGAAAAGTGAATTTTTGCCAATATTTATGGTGTAATATTCACCATTTTCCATATTTTGGCGGCCATATTGGCAGCCAATTTGAGCCAAAGTAAGAATTTTGGTTCCAGTGATTTGGAATATTCATAGATAATGATATGCCTCACTTACATTACAAAGTTATGTTCATTTCTTGTTGAAATATGACTAGAATCCCAATTGTGATTTTTTGTGAAATTTTATACCGCATCCTGTAAAATCGAAGTTTTGAGGGATCGGAAGGAGCTAGGACCACAATAATTGCATATATAATTGCTCCAATGGTCGGTTAATATACAAAACACAAAATAAAGTTGCATTACTCAACCAGTTCCAAACAGCATGAATTGAACTAGAAGATATTTGTGAGAAAATGTTATATTTTCAACTTCCGGCGGCCATATTGGCGGCCATCTTATGAAAATTTAGATATATTTTGGCCCAAATGAACCGTGGTCACCTCCCAACTATAACTGTATTGAGAAAACTGTGAGAAGATGCGATTTTCACAAGAAAAGGATGGCATAAACCACCCAACCCAAAAACTGAGATTTTCAAAAAGGTCAGGGTCAAATTGAAGGTCAAGGTGACCTCCAAAATCTGGAACCAGCCAGTTTAGTGATACTCACCAACCACTTACCAAACTCTGAAAGTTTGGCGCTTCTATCACAAAGTGAACGATTTTGCAACTAACCCCCCCCCCCCCCCCCCCCCCCCCCCACTAAAACCACTATTATGATGATCGTGTCGTTATTTGTTTAAAATACGTATCAATTGACATATACGCACCCGTTCCCTAATTAAAATAAACATATTTCGACAATTTTAGGGGAATTCCGCGATTTCGGTGATCTCCACAAATAGTCCGCAAATAGCGACCTACTGCGAATTGTCACAACCGGAAAAACCCATTATCTATTAATAAAATGCCCAGCGAACCGCAGCTTTCTAAAATCTGTAGAACAGTATACACCGGGGGCGTTAATAATCCTCCGGCGAGATTCCAAATGCTGAAACCATTGTTTGCAAGCATTACTGAAACAACACAGTCAACAGTATGCGCTTAGAAACGAAAGATAACTCTAAAGTACAGACAACTTTGAATAGAACAGATGCGGTGCGCTTCGTGTTTCCTCACTAATTTATTTGCAACAGCAATGGTTGCATTCAATGTGCTCTGCAATATAATTATAGTAGCATTAAAAACAAAAACCAAAAACTTTGCATGAATTTTCTGGCAAATATATACTGTATCGCAACAAGGTTTTTTTTTTTTTTACATTGTTAGAAGCAAATGATTTCAGGTGATACATAATTATGTTAATACGATGGCATTATCCTAATGATGTTGATATTTTATAAACGTTTTTGTCACATAGCGAATTATGCATTGAGAGCTTTTAACCGATACACTTTCTTTACCCTTATATATATTGCACGTGTGCACGATTTAAAGGTACTCAATCCGAACAGAGGGTCCCTATCTCAACAGATTCCAACAACAATAATCCGATCAGAGGGTCCTATATTACTATTTCTTTGGCTTTGGGGGTAAAAAATATTTGATTCGAGTCGAGGAACCCATCAAACAAAGCTCAGAGTTATTAGATATTGATTTTTGAAATTGTTATTTACTCGAGATGAGTACTAATAATTGCCTTCAACTGCCGTAATCTGCTCGGGATGTGTAAGGATGGATAACTCTAAAATCAAGTGGTAATAATAACGCAATTTTGACTGAGTTTTGGGCCAGAAAGTATTCCCGATAATGAAACATAATAGATTTCTAAAATCGATATCTAACAAATCTGAGCTTTGATGGGTGACTTCCTCGACTCGAATCAAATATTTTTGACCCCCGAAGCCATTGAAATAGTAATTGAGAGGAGTTTTATCGGATTGAGTACCTTTAATGGTTTATTTAGTGTGTGTTTGGGGGTTTGATACCGTCTATATTTCATACGGAGACAATTATATACATGTTTATTCGTTGCCATATTTTGATGCGCGGAATACGACAAAGTGCTTTTTAATTTAACCTGAGAATTTAAGATATAATATTTCATTGATAATCCAGCATGTGCATGTGAATTACCGCATAAATTGTGGTGAGCTTTTCTTGATATTTTAAATAATAAATAATATATTTATAATAATCGGTTGTGGTATTCATTTCCATGCACGACAGAGGTCCCCGTTCCCACGTAAAATTTACTCATGCACTTGATACGCCCCTTCGTGTGCACGTAGTACTAACATTAGTGAATATCCAAGTAAGATCTACAAGTCATTGTCCGTCGCTAGGCCCGAATTGACCGATTCAAAAGTAACAAAGTGAACGAGAAACTATGGACAAGAGAATGGATTATAATTATGTATGTTCGTTGTGTCATATCGACTAAGTTAATTGCTAATCCCATTGTGAAGTCTTAATGTCCGAATTCAATGAATACTGACAATTAGTGTATTATCCACTTTGGCTCTACCAAACATTAAGGACACCATATTAGAAGGTCGGATATTTGAAATTTATCACCTAAAATGGGATTTTCATGATAAATTTCAGACAAACATCATGAATACATGCATGGCAGTAAATAAAAAGTTGAATGGTTGAAGTTAAAGATGCATAATCAGATTTATCGCCCCTAAATTACTATTTCTTCGGCTTCGGGGGTAAACAATATTTGAATTGAGTCGAGGAACCCATCCATCAAAACTCAGAGTTATGAGATTTCGATTATTGAAATCTGTTATTTTTCACCACCTGCAATATTTGGCGGTCTGGCAAAAATTCGGTTGCCTTCTTCCATAAATAATACAGACACTATGTTTTATTACTCTGCCGATCAAAACCAATGACCACAAGTCGATTTTCAAGTCATTTCTTAGTTCGGCTACATATCATGACATTTATAAACGGAACTTGATGTCCGTAAAATACAGATTGTTCAGATGGGACACGGTTGAGACGTTCGAGCTAATAAAGCAGATGTTTACAATGTCAGCCCTGACAAATTCTTCGAGAGAGGCCTATGCACAAATACCCGTGGACATATACTTGCCTGAAATTACAAATGCCGAGGTAAGAAAAAGACATTGTGAAATACTTCTTTGCACAAAGGGTTATTACACCGTGGAACAGATTACCGGGCTTCATCGTCGAAGTCGAGACCCTTAGAGAATTAAAAACATTGGATGCATACCACTATGATTTGAAATACCATAAATTGTGACGGACACTGAAAACATTCTATAGAATTATATTATTATGTTCAATATGCCTATTGGAACTAAAAGTCGAATTACTTGTTCCGGATGGTGATGATGATGATGATGATGGTGGTGATGATGACTATTATTATTTCAACACATTTTTGTTTAAGATAAAATTGTGTAGAATATTACAGATTTGTTCTAAGAGTGTTCCCTGTTGTTGAACTACATTTTTCTATTGCAACAACTCGAAAACCAGGATTGATTCGATAAGGTGCATAACCCCTTAATGGGTGAGCGTATTCCCACTATACGCGACCGAGAGAATACTTAATATTTAGTCATTACTCGTTCGCTTCCATTTGTGATGTTATGGACACTATATCTGTTTGTGATTGACTACATCGTGGCTGGAGTTACGATTAAGTTCGCTACTTGTAAAATTGTGTATTGAGTTATTGTGTTATGATCGTCATATTCGTCAGAGAATGAGTGTTCTTAACAGGTGTGTATTTATGATAATTAGATGAGTGTTCTTAACAGGTGTGTAGTTATGATAATTAGATGAGTGTTCTTAACAGGTGTGTATT
This sequence comes from Siphonodentalium dalli, assembly GCA_032622095.1. Classification (NCBI taxonomy): domain Eukaryota; kingdom Metazoa; phylum Mollusca; class Scaphopoda; order Gadilida; family Siphonodentaliidae; genus Siphonodentalium; species Siphonodentalium dalli. Next base: position 43,424,745 of record CP136066.1, read on the forward strand.
TATGATAATTAGATGAGTGTTCTTAACAGGTGTGTAGTTATGATAATTAGATGAGTGTTCTTAACAGGTGTGTAGTTATGATAATTAGATGAGTGTTCTTAACAGGTGTGTATTTATGAGTGTGCTTAACAGGTGTGTATTTATGATAATTAGATATGTGTAAACCGAACGACCTATAGTAGCGCGCGGTCTATATATCAGCTAGGGTTAATTGTCCCCCGAAAAATTCGGAGGACTATAATAATATACTCCGCGTATGTCCGTTCGTTGTCGGGGCACCCGCAACAACTCGAAAACCCGGATGGGTTTTGATTTATTAATTAAGGAGCATAACCACTATATATATATATATATATATATATATATATATATATATATATATATATACTTAATATGCTCACATATTAAGGGGTTAAATATCATTATCAAAAATACACACCTGTTATATATATACGGCAAGAAATGGTATGGTGCCCTATTTGAACAACTCTGGGCGGCGGCCATTTTGGATCGGGTGGGGTGTGCGGAAAGAATGTTTGGGGGACCCTAGAACGCTCTTTATTTGACCTAAATATGTCAAGATGCCGAGAAATGACATGGTGCCCTTTTGAACCCCTATGGACGGCGGCCATTTTGGATCGGGTGGGGTGTGCGGAAAGAATGTTTGGGGGACCCTATACAACGCTCTTTATTTGAACTAAATATGTCAAGAGGCCGAGAAATGACATGGGTGCCCTATTTGAACCCCTCTGGACGGCGGCCATTTGGGTCGGGGTCGGTGTGTGGGTTGAATATTTAGATTGGCTCGGGACCAACAATCGGAACTCACTTCGTCAGAATTTGACATGCATACATGAACGTGTGCTAAACGTGAATATTCAGATTGCCTTGGGGACCACCATACTGCACTCTTTGTTTGACCTAAATCGTTCAAGGGGCCGAGAAATGGCATGGGTGTCCTATTTGAACCCCTCTGGACGGCGGCCATTTTGGATCGGGTGGCCGGAGTATGTGGTGCGTGTAAAGATTGTCTTGTGGCACAAGTTGTGGGAGGGGGAACAACACAACGCCTTTGTTTGACCTAAAAATAATTGATTTCCAATAATTTGGAATAAGGAATGGAAGTCACATTCGTCATTTTGGATCGGGGTACAGATACATGTATACAATAATGACATTTTTTTCACCGGGAGTCAATTGAAATCCATGCTATTGTAAATATTATACAGGCACATATTGTAAATAACTGAATGGAAGTAACCAAGCGAAATGGAACCACCGTTTGGAGAATATCTGTAACGTCATATACATGACGTCATGAGTAAATTTAACGTCAACGTCATAGCAATAATTATTAACAAGTTTGGGTCAAAAGTGTACAATAATTCATTTAAATTATACCCATTTTTTGTTAACGTGTGTTATCATAATCATTTGCACTTGTACATTCGGGACATTATATTAATCAAATTAAGTCCTATACAAATCATTTATAAATCAAGATGATTTATTGAAGTTATGTCTACATAAAATAACACTTCCTGAAACGACATATATGTCGTTCTACTCCTCAACCGATAGACGACATATATGTCGTTCTACTCGCCAAAGGGTTAAGTTTCTGTGACAAAATAGAATAGAATATTTATTGCAATACACCAGATATAGGCAGTTGCGAGTTACACACTGAGTTAAAAATTAAAACATGTAAATACAAACGAACATAAATTTGTTCAACTGAATATAATTGTTTGATGCATTTGCATCGCCATTCAACGCCCACCATTTAACTTATATGTTTTATCTCTATAATATTCTAAACTTTCAAAGACCCACTTCTAAGAAAGAACAACCGGGGGTCAATACTATGAACAATTTTATACCTGTAAATACAAATTGTATTTATTAATTTGTAATTACAAATTTGTGTTATCTATCACAGTGGTTTCATAGTACAGGGAAAATTTAGCCGTATTATTGTAATACCTTAGACTGGGCGAGAGGTGAAACCCCTAAAAGGCAGCTGTAAAACTTAAAAAAAACTAACTCCCCACTCTGCTCCCATGCACCTGTTATCAGTGTTATCTGAATACCAGTTCAAATTAGACGGACATGTATATAGAGCTAAAATAACTGACAAACAATTTATATGGGGAAGTTACAATGCGTGCTATCATATTGTGAATAGTGAGAACACCGGTACTATGAAACGATGAGCTAACAAAAGCTCGCAAATTTCACAAAGATCTACTGTTGATTATTGTAGATTGCTTGCGGACAAACCTTTGCCTGTGAGTTATTAACAATATATTGAATCACGGCGGGCCAAAGTTACAAAAGAAAATAACCAATCATAAGTTGAGAGGTGAACGCTTATCAGAGCTATCCAATCGGTTCACGGATTGCTAAGTTGATGACCACTTGTCTGAGCAAGTTAACAATTAAACGGTTCGTTTGTAGTGTGTGTGTATGTAAGTACAAGTCAGTGTAATAACGAGTACTACAAACAATTTGGTATCATTGTTTTTACAAATTACAAATTTACAACCATTCAGTTTGTGAAAATAAAATATTATTTTGATGTTATAGCATTATATATATTGTGACCATCCTATTATTTCAAACTGATCCGCTACTCTTATCATAACACATCGAGGCAGTAACGTGGCTCCATTTTATCGGGAGGGGGTGTATCGAAGCAGGGACGTGCTACTGGTCTCGGTTATAGGAGTGGTGCGATAGAGTGCCAGTCGGTAGAATGCCAGATGAATTACACCGTTACAGGCCGTCCAGCGCCGACGAAGCTGGTTCTAACCCCGTCATATGGAGGGTTACCGGAATCGTGTATCTGGGCAAGTTTGTCAGTTGCTTTCCGGGGGTCGGTGGTTTCTACACGCAGTGGGACGATTTCTCGGTGAAATCAAGCCTCTGCGTGGTCTTTCCCCCCACCCGTAAAATTGACAACGTCGTGTGTGGCCTAGCGGATAGAACGACGATAAACCCTAATAAACCAAACCAAACCAATAGGAGTGTCATTTTATAATTTCAAACTGCTCCGATATCTTATAATATATCTAGATAGGGACGTGGCTATATGGGCTCAGTTTGGCGACGGGGTGTCCATCCTATAATTTCCATATGCACCCTTTGAACAAAAAAATGCCTATAAATTCCACATAACGATGGAATCATATATCAAGAGGAAATTATTTAAATTTTTCTACGCTGATAACAAAACTTAGTCAATATGATTAACATATGTTAGTCATAACGACTAAGAAATGGGGACCGGCTTTTCTTAGTCAATTGGAAGGCGTAAATTAAAGTTGCTGAATTATGTGCAAATAATTCCAATAATTGACCAAAGTTACTCAAAATGTTTGTGACTAACACTAAGTTAGTCATATTTAGTCAATATGTCCAATGCAAGGGGTGTGGTGCACAACTTACTGTTACAGCTTGAAAATCAGAAGCCAACCGGGGTAAACAATTACATTTCACAGAAATAGAAGTTTATAATTGAGGGGTGGGGATACAGTTGGATATCGACGTTTCGAGAAAAAAAAGAGCATCTTGCCACGTCACTGCATTTATGCTCTAGTCATTTCTGAAAACTGTGCTTGCATCTTCGTATTCGTGTCCTTTGCCGTGACCAAATGCATTCGCGTCGACGATTGAAACTCAAAGGATGTCCCCCACTACACAGCAACCATAAGGCCGAACGATAAACCATGGTTTGATAGTCGCATTCGACTCGAAATTAGACGGCGCGATCGGTATAGAACAAAAGCATTGAAATCAAATCAACCACACGACTGGATTAGATACAAAAAAACACGTAACAAAGTTAATAATATGAAAAAATTTGCGAAATTTTCAAAGAGGTGGTGCTCATACAGCTTAATCAGTAGCGATTTTATGTTTCTCAACTCTGTTTTGCTCAGCGCTGATTGGTTTGTCCACACATGTTCCATGTGTAGGTCATGTAGAATTCCTTCTACAAAACCTCTCATTTATATATCTGAGTAAAAGAAATATATTCTTGGCTAGCTCTGATCCTTCGTGTGAAACTAGCTTAGAGGTAAATATGCAAATGTTGGTCTAAAACAAAACATACCTCTAATAAATTGTTGGAAAAAACAAAATAACAGAACAAGTTCAACCTATTGTTGTTGTAAAATTTCCAATTCATGTTGTTTCAGGTATCAAATTTCCAGCTGTTGAACGTGTTGATAAAATGTTTGGAGCGAGAATCATAACCCAACCCCCTTGTCGCGACGTCCCTGTGGGTTGTACTTGAAATTTCCAGCTGACAAAATATTTTCACGAGGGGTGAATCGACCCCTTGTCGCCACGTCCCTGCGTATCATAGATATATATATATATATATATATATTATCCGGGTTAAGGGTGCGAAAACTGAAAAATTATGTTTCATAGTACTCGAACATTCTTTGTAATTGGAGATATTTGTAAATACAAAGAACACGTACTATTTGTGATTTATGTTTGTAATCGTAGGTTCATAGTATTGGCGGAATGATAAATTGTTATTTCTTACAAACAATTGTAGATTCTTACAAAGAAAAAGTTTCATAGTATTGACCCCGGATCATGTTGCATACGGTATTTATAATCTTTGCATCGTCATTTCTCATAATCGTTTGAAATTTTTCACTATCGCTCATTTGTGAAAATTCACTCTTATTATTTGAATATCTCGAAATAGTCTTGCTCTGAGATCAGAGTGCACTACACTCGATAACAAAATGATATTCAGTTTCAACACGCGCCTGATTGTACATAATCGTTTGAAATTTATAATCTTTGCATCGTCATTTCTCATAATCGTTTGAAATTTTTCACTATCGCTCATTTGTGAAAATTCACCCTTATTTGAATATCTCGAAATAGTCTTGCTCTGAGATCAGAGTGCACTATATACTCGATAACAAAATGATATTCAGTTACAACACGCGCCTGATTGTACATTGTACACACTCTGTTTTGAATATGTTGTGATATGCTTTATGATACTGACAATTAAGTACATAGTACATACTTTCTAACAATCCATTGTTAATGTAGCAGTGTAGGCCTACAATGAGGCTACATCGCCTAAATGTATACTGCTACATATAAATGGAAACAGTATACAAAATATAGATAGATTAGCGACATACAGCAACAAAACATATTAATCACTCCAATCGGTCAATCTATTGTTATATTGTGAAACGTCGACTCTTTAAAAACAAAGCAAGCGATGTGCCCCTGCTGCCACACGTGGTTTTCGCAAACACACGTGCTGTGTTACTAATGTAAACAAATAAACCACATCACCGTATGCATACGCGCACGTTCATCTCCAAGGGACTTTAACTCATTTTATGTGTTAATGATTAAAATGTTCTACTGGAACAAAACACTAATTATACGTTTTTCGAAGAATATTTATTCATATGCTGGTAATTTTTAAGGTAATCATAAATGTTATTTTTCTGAAATTAAAATCAATCGGGAACTATATAATACGCGGAGACACTTCCTGTTTGAATTTCCTGGTTGTTGTAGGGCATTGTGGCTGTTTTATTTGGTTTGGTAGGTTTTTAGAGTGTGTTTATATGTTTTATATGTTTTATTTGGTTAACAGTGTGATGATAAGCACAAATAATAAAATCGATAACAAAATGATTTTATCGGTTGTGAATTTTAATTAATATGCTCTTGGTAACTTACACAAATGGCGCCGAGGTCTAATGCACTGATTCGAAATAGTTTTGGGGTCGATCGAATCGATGTGGAGTCCGGAGATGTCACATTCAAGAGGACAATACTGAACACTAATGACTAACAACATATCGTATTTGGTGGTTTCATCAATGACACTAAATGATCAGATAAAGCCTGCACAGTTAAAGATACGGGCGTCCTCGTGGTGTATATACATACATGTACTGATGATGTAGTACCGGTACTGTAGTACGGTATCTGGAGTCAGTGGAGAAGTCGGCCCCGCGCAAAGTCGGTCCCACGCGAAGTTGCCACCAGAGAAGTCAGCCCCGCGTGAAGTTGGCCCCAGAGAAGTCTCCCCCATTAATTAGAAGGGTTTAAATCGGCTTAATTTTATTGAGATCTATAGTGTTTATCATTATAATTTATACCCCCACTTTCGAAGAAAATGGGGGGGGGGTATACTGGATTGACTCCGTCCGTACGTCACGCTTTCTCCATCCGTGTGTCCGTCCATCCGACCTCATAACTCGAACAACTATGAACCGATTTCAATAATTTTTTGTATGCAATGTCATTAGGACGGTCTCTCCGCATGATGCTAATTGCTGATGGTTTTTTTTTTTCAAGTTACGCCTCATTTTTGACTTATTTTGACTTAGAAAATTTTGTCCGACTTAATAACTTTAACAAATATGAACCGATTTCAATAATTTTTGGTATACATGCTTCTCACAATACCCTCCCTACATGATGCAGCTAGGGATAATATTGGCTCTTGAAAAACTGTTTCGTAATATTACACTTCATTTTCGACTTATTTTGACTTAGAAAATTCTGTCTGACTTAATAACTTTAACAAATATGAACCAATTTGAATAATTTTTTCTGTACAAGCTTCTTGTGACACCATATCGATATAATTAGTCCGAATTTTTCTTTAAAGTTAAAAATCTTTTTTGTTGGGTTTCCGGATAATGCAGGTTGAATTTGCTACGGTGGGGGTATGCTAGCACTCGAGTGCACATCTCTTGTTTATGTTGGCTAACTGTGAGGTACCCAACTTAATTTGATTGATTTAGTGAGATCTAGGACAAATATGATACAGATACAGAGTGACGTAGTTTTTGTGTAGGCTAATTGTGAAGTCCGCAATATTTTCTTAGTTGTAATAACAAAATGAACTTCACCTACATGTATTTGGGCAGTCACTGACAGCAGCTCAGTTATAAAAACAATGATAGTTGCCAACAGATTATAAACAATTCACTGCGCTTTTTGAGAGAAACTAAACAACACTCATTGAGTCAACCCACATTTTCTCTGACGCAAAGCGTGTTTTGTGAATAACATCGCATTCATATCATCATTATGTTATACTATTAGTATATTCTTGAGGAATGATCATAATTTGAGAAGTGTTATTTCAAAATTATAACCTACATGTACAGGTACAACGGGGGCCATCCGTCCCTTCAAAGACTGTCAGTTGTTATTTGGAACAAACAAATAACCCTTTGGCGGGTACCGGTACATATAATTAGTGTTATAAACCAGTGCATCTATAATCGGAAGTATCCTGCACTGACATATCTACAGATACAGATAATCATTTTATGTTATGATGTAGAACGACATTTTTGAAATTATGTCACTTTATGGTTGGCGGTGGAATGACATTTATGTCATTTACGACAGTTCTGGGGTAATATAATGTTACTATGCAATAACTCGAAAAATTGTCTCCCAAATGAGAACTTAACTTTTTATGGATATCATGCAGATTTATATTATTTTCAATATTTACCATGATTTATTCAGGCTTTTAATAATGTTGTTTGTATGATTATATCTTACAGTAGGCCAATGTGTTAAAATTACTCAGATTGTTTGCAAAAGTACTACCGGTAGTATATTCACCCATGGATATGATGTAATATATGACGTATTCACCTGCCAAAGGGTTAAACTTTAGCACAAGTTGTTAAGAACCGGTAGCCGTAGATCATGCCATGAATCTCTACTCTGGCTAAATTCCGTAGAGATCATATTCCACCAGTACAAAACTTGGGAACATTTTGAAGTTTTGACAGGGAACCTTATCAAGTTTTAAAAAATAACACAGTATTTTTCTTAGTATACCTGTTCCTTGATAATTAATGTACTTCACTGAGGGTGAAGGTCCCAACTCGAAGATGCACGATTTAAGTTAATTTGTGAGGAATTTTGCTTTGCATCACTTACAATTATGGAATATTTCTGGTTGATTAATAATTCAATGTTTATTGCGATATCTGCTCACAAAAGTCACAGCAAAGCATGCAATCTCGAGCTGGAACCGCCCATTAATGTGAAGTAAATTATTGAGTATTAACAAAGAAATATATTCCCTGCCTTGTTTGTTCAATGTTATAAAGTCCCCTGTCAGAATGAGTCAGAACATCAAAAAGTTCCCAGGTTTTGTACTGGTGGAATATGATCTCTACAGGTGTTAGCCAGAGTAAGATTAATGGTATGATCTACGGTAGTCGGTGCATTAAATTAATGTAATTAGGCCCATATACTACACAAGTACATACATATTATACATACATATGAGTATTTTTAGCGTGAGTTTTTCATGACACTGAGAAGTCGGAGAAAGTACAACTTGATCAGAACTGGAATGACTACAAGTCAAATCAGTTAGAACAACAACAAAATGTCATATAAATAGGCCATATTCATAGCATCCCATCCGCGTTACTGTTGTTTTAATTTTTCTATTTATTTTTGCAAGCCCAGTATGAGTGAGTGTCCAAATGGCTGAGATAGTACATGTCTATTATCCTACATGTATGTCCATTATTGTCTTAGTGACTCATAGTCAAATTTGCTTGTCTAGGTACGGTATTAATCAATGTGTCAGCGTTCTTTGAAGTTTGCATGAGGTCTTGCGACCTTTGGTCCGAATACACACCATGACATAAAAGCTAAAGTTGATCATTAACATTGATGCCACTAAAATGAGAAGCAGGCCCTACCGTATATGTATGTACAGTGACAGTATATCAGACAAACAGCCTCAAATTGCGGAGATCAGTCCACTCAAAATATTGGGGATTCGCCACAAATCCCAGAGATCGGAATCACTGATTATGAGAGGAGAGGATTAATATTCAATACACATACATGTACGGTAGCTGAGCTGTTAAAGATCTCTACCAAGGGGAAGAAGTCCATGACAGACAAAACCATGCAATTACCCCGTTACATGTCTCTTCCACTCACTCCGACAACCAACCATTTGGATTGTAGTATTAATTCGCACTACATTCTATTTTATTTTACCTTTATTTTTTCAGTGTTGCAGCCCGAATAAAAATGGGCAAGAAAATAGAGAAATCCTTGAAAGGTGACAAACCTCAGGCTGGACAAGAAGGCCAAGAAGAGGACCCAAATAAAACACCTGGTTTGTATACTGTCTTCATGCTATTAAAGATGCAAGCCTTGAAATAGTGTGCCTGTCATTTGCAGAATGATGTCCCCAGAGGATGAATTTAGTGATGCTACCCTGCATAGTGGGCTAGCATCACCAAATTCACCCTCTGGGGACCTCATTCTGCTTACACCTCAGCAGAATGAGATTCCCAGAGGGTGAATTTGGTGATGCTAGCCCGCTATGCGGGGTAGCATCACTAAATTCACCCTCTGGGAACCTCATTCTGAAAATGACAGACACACTATTTCAAGGCTTGTAAAGATGATACACACACTCTATGACAGGGTTTCTACTGGAGGGTCATTGGATTCCTTTTCTGGTCCTTTCCCCCCAGCCAATATTTCCTCTCCAGATGACATTCCTTGGCCCGATCCACAGATTAATGCCTACATGTATGTCACATGTTTGTGTTCCATTAACCCTTTGAGTGCCAGGTCAATTTTTGTATCAACCCATATACCCTGTGCCAATGCATTCTCTTATATATGCGAGTCGACCATAGGTCGCCTCGCATATATAAGAGAATGCATTGGCCTAACAATTTTTTTTTTTTACAATTTTTTACAATTTTAATAATTTATTCTTATATTCTTTAACAGACTTATTTTGTAGGCTTAGGGCCGATGAGATCGGCCCCTGGCACTCAAAGGGTTAAATAAAACCAACAGTGAATGATGAAATTTTTTTTTTTATTTTATCCATCACTTTTGTCATCTACCGGTACTAGATTATAGATAAAGGCTGCAAAATTAACGATGATTTTATTTTAGCACATCCTAAATTAAAGCAAGAACGGTTACTTTGTCTATTATAATAAACGGTTACTTTGTCTATCATAATGCTCAGAACTACAACTAAATCAATTTAAATGTTTCCTAAATAAATCCCCCATTAAAACAAATTGATTAGATGTTAAAAAGCTCGGTCCCCCATTTGCTGAATCATACTCGCGAAAATAAACCTTGTACATGTATCTCGTCAATCTATATGGATATTCTACAGGTATATTTATTTGCAAATATTGACCACTAGTGGGCACTTTTATGGAATATATTAGATTTCATTGACACTTTTTTGGAAAATAATACATTTCAAAGATACAGACATCGATAGATATGTACATGTATCAGTGTGTATTACCTTTTTCGGAAAGATCTTGAAGTGTAGGCCCTTTATTGATAAATGCCACTTGTTAGATGCTGCCTGTTTTGTCGCAATTATATTTTCAATAAAGCATGTTGCTATGATGCTACATGTATCCTGATATGAACTACTCATGTAAACTTTTCAATTTGTTAAAAATAAAAACGCAGTTAGTTGTGATTCCTTGAATTAATCTACTTATATTACTGAATATGTTCAGACTTTGGGCTTAAGTTATGGGCTGATTTTTGGGCTGATTTACTAATATCCGATAGTTGTAGTTTATTGCATGGACTGAGATCTTCCCTCAGCAGCTACATGTATATATACTGGTATAGAGGTCCCATTCCCCCAACCCCTAGTGGAAACCATATTTAATAGAATATAAATACATATTGAGTTATGCTCATTATATTTGTTGGGGATTCTTCACTAACTTCAGTATTCATAATCATTTGGCAGCTGAAGAATGAGACATTGAGAGTATTGCATGGTTAATAATTTCTGTGGATTAGTTTAATAACAAAATAAATTTACATGTAACTTATTTTAAACAGAGCCATACAGCTGTACAGGAAACTTTCAAGCAGATTTCACAGAATTGTGTCGTAAAAACAACATGTACATAATCCCACCTGTTGTTGCAAGACCAAAACCACCACAACAAAATGCTCAACCAGTGGAAACAAAACCAGAGAAGGGGAAGGATAAAAACAAGCAAGTTCAACCAGAACCAGATCCAGAAACTGACCTTACTGATGGAGGAGGTATGAACAATTTTCAATTAACCCTTTACCCAACAGAACGGCCCTGTGCCAATGCATTCTCTTATATATGCGAGTCGACCATAGGTCGCCTCGCATATATAAGAGAATGCATTGGCTTAACACATTAAAAATTATAAAATTGTTAAAGAATGTAAGAAAAAATGGTAAAAAGTGTTAAAAAAATATTTGTTTAGGCCAATGCATTCTCTTATATATGCGAGGCGACCTATGGTCGACTCGCATATATAAGAGAATGCATTGGCACAGGGCATAACTGTATGAACAATTTTCAAATAATCTTTACAGGGTACATCATTTCCATATTCGTTGCATATAGGATCTACCCCAGTTTAATACTTTGAAAATAGACTACTGTGACCAGGGACTCATCTAGCCCATTTTCAGGAGCTAATTATTTTAACGAGCTGTGCGTGCATATATTTATTATGATTTGCCCCAAGAACAATTTGCCCTGGGACGGTTTCGTCACATAGCAAGTTTTTCACATATTTTGGCTGAGCATATTGGCCTGATAATCTAATAATGCTTGGGTTCTAATATTCTTGAGCATTAGTATTCTAATACAGCAAAACCTCTCCAAACTGGACCAAATTGTCCGGTCCCCAATTCACTGAAGTGCATTCTCACTAAAAATTAACTCAACAAACCAGAAACTCTCTATTCAGAACATTCGACAGCTTTTATAGTCCAAAAGTGAACAAAATTACAGCATTTTTTTACCTCTGAAATCCAAAGCAATACCAACCAAACACATGACAGCTCATTCATAGTGACTGGCTGATTAAAACTTTATTGGTGACAATTCACTACCATTGTGTACTTTTAGCTAATTAGTGTTTAGTTTGGACAGTGGTCGTAAAAATAAGACTCCAAATTCAGCTCAATAATTGATGACATAGAGTCAGCGCTGTATTATCTGTGAAGTCACCATTATTCACTCAAACTGTGAAAGCATACAGGTATCTAACCAGGCATCTGCCCTTATAGTCCGGTTCAAAATGTTTGTCGAACAAAACACTGTTAATTTAATTGGTACAATTAATTCAATAGTTCAAAACTACAATACTACCGGTAACTAACGATGCGATATTTTTTAGCCTCATTTTAAAAAATCATCGTAAAATTTATCATTTCCATGTTTCCTGTCTTATATATACATGTAATATTTCTTAATAGACCATGTTTTTAATTCTTATTATAAAATACAGGTAAATACATTCCGATTGTAGTGCGATTTTTCTATAAACTGAACACCTCTCTAAACCGAACAGAAGGGCTGGTCTGATTGGTGTTCGGTTTGGAGAGGTTTTACTGTACTGCTCGGTTTAAAATGTTCTTGAATATTAGTAATCTTATTTACATTGTGTATTCTTATGGTGAAACCGATACCTTTAAACTTAGGATTGTCATCAGAACATATTCCGATATGTACAGTAATGCCCTAAATAATCGACTCCTTAACCACAGATGAATTATGGGTAATTTTTCAGGATTTAGTCGGAAATATGAGAGCTTTCCGATGAAAGGCAACAAGCCATATTTCCGACTAAATCGTGAAAAATTAGCCATAATTCTGCTGTGGTTAAGGAGTCGATTATTTAGGGCATTACTGTATCTGCTGAACTTAAATATAAACTGCCAATGGCACACCATGTTACCATCAACCAGCCGCAATTACTCATAACGTTGACGTTTTTTTTAGAGCCTGTTGAATCACCACCAAAGACGTTCAGCACGAAGGACAAATTTGAGTATTTCAAACCATCAATCCAAGTGGAAATGGACAACCCAGAAAAACCAGAGACAGTCAACGAAGTATTCATCAGAGGTAGGCCCTCAAACCAGTCATCAAAGTCAAAATGACGCTACAAAATGTTATAATATTCAGGTTTCATTTTATACAATTGTTGATACTACCTGTATGTGCAAAAAATTATTTTGTAAAATTACCAGTTATTCTATTTGGTTGTAATTATTTTCCCATCAACTATCGCAGGCCATGTTGGTTTAGAAAATATAGCTTTGTATTGACAGACCATGACATATAGCTTGAGAAACCCTCAGTGTTATTGTTTATGTTCAATTTCTGAAATATTTTGGTTGATTCGATTACGGTAGAAAATTGTTATGCTGATGATACAAGAAAAATTGATTTGCAATATAATACTTGTTTCTAAAATAAAATCTAACAGCCTATTACTTCTATTATTTCTATGAAAATATTTGACCTCATTTTAGGTTTTAAAGTTGATGATGTGATGATGAATACATTCAGGCAATGTTGGCCGATGATGGACAAACTACATTCTATCAAGTAAGCTCCCACTAAACAAGTACTGTATACATACCTTATAGTGCTGGGACGGTTGGGGTTTTTTCCTAACCGGTTAACCACGGGCATTAACCTAATCATAACCGGTTAACCACGACCATCATTACCATAAGTACTAGATTGAATACACTGGTCACTATATCGGCAAAACAAGTGTTTATTAAGCGTCCCGGAAACGTTGATATACATGCGATCACAAACGAAGTCTTAGTCGTACAATGCGGTCCCGTTAGGGCGATCAAATAGTGGTAAATGTGTATAAATTAATTCAGTTTTGAGCCCAAACAAACTAAAATATAATACATATTAGTAGTGGGCTAGTATATCGATGTTTACAGGAGTTCCGCACCGCATAAACATCGCTTGCTTGCAAAACCTTCGGCGACGAAGTATAGTTCCTTCCTCGATTAGCCCAAACATGTGTACTACAAGGTACTGAAGGTAGGTATACTGCTGTTTAGTAATGTTTACTAGTGTTTGGGTATAGGTAGGTATTAATCACATGTGGCCCCACGATGTTACTTCAATTATTTAATAAACAAATTCAAACAAAATTAAATCGTCGTGATTCAGTACACAAGCCCCAGCCAGTGTTTAGGAAATAAAGTTATCGAACACATCACTAGATATATACTCTGAGTTCCCACTCCCAGTGGGCCTATGTGTTTTTTCTGGATATTGGATGTTGATCCAGAATAAACGAATCGCGTTCAACAGGCCTTGCATTCCGCCCATTTCTTCTTTTTTCTTGTCATCTTCAATTAGGACTAAATTTCCACAAACGTTCGATTTCCGTTTTTGTATGGCTTCTGCCATCGCTTTGAGACGAAATAATCATAATGACAAGGGGGGACAGTTTAAATAAAACAGACAGACTATTGATGACATAGTAAAAGTCTAGACTTGATTGCTTTGATGTATGCCGCGGTGTGCGTGCAACCGGAACGTCATGTAATGCCGCCAAAGGAAATTGGCATTGAATGTGTAGCAAGCTATTCTCAGACTGACACAGAGTGTGGTTGTTGGTTTCATGTCTCGAAAGGCCGCCGGTGATCAAATGGGCTTGTGTTGTGGGGTATATGAATACACAATCAACTGTCAAAATCGCTTCCAAGCGGCTTCTTATTACTTACTCTCGTTACTTAAACTTCCGTAAATGATTTCAGCAACATTTACACGGAGTACTACCATGATAGTATGGTCGTTATCAAAAGTACGGTTATCCGGTTGTGGCCTCCTCCAACTGGTTGACACGCCTAACCGAACCGTAACCGGATATCCGGACAACCGTCCCAGCACTAATACCTTACTCTTATTTAAATTTATGCAGTATTATTTCTTCGCTGTTTTAAATTCGCACATTGTGAACCCTGAATGGCAAATTAAAAATTAAAAATGGAAAAAAAAGTCCTGTATTCGATGCCAATTGCAGTATATTTAAAGACCACTGCCATATAGTTAAATGTACAGTGAGCAGAAGGTAACTATTAATTATTTAGTTGTGAAGATAATTATTGGTTATGAAATCGAACAAAGTGTCATGTGACTTCAACGACCATTGATTTGCTGCTGACTTCAAAGAAATGACTCTGTATGTATTTTGTATTGATTAACCCTTTCTATACTGAATGGATTCTCCCATTCAGTTATAAAAATATAAGTTGGAATTATCTATTATTCATTTAGAGGGGTATTTAGGTAATTAAACTATTCTCAGACAGGGGCTGTTCAATATCTAAATTAACCCTTTCTATACTAAATGGATTCTCCCAATCAATGACAAAAGTATACATTGGAATGGATTTATTATTCATCTGGAGGGGTTTTCAGGTAATAAAAGCAGACGACAGACAGAAAAACAGATATAGCTTATGATATGAGCAGAATGATTTATATTCATTGATCAGAAATGTTCAGATAATAAGTTCAACAAATGATCTATGGTCATTTATTGAACTTATTATCTGAACATTTCCTAAGGGAACTACTCATTAATGAGTATTTAGTATAGAGAGTGTTAATACACCCACATAATTTACCATCTGTTTGCTACAGTAATGCCCTAAGTAATCGACTCCTTAAACACAGCAGAATTATGGGTAACTTTTCAGGATTTAGTTGGAAATATGGCTTGTTGCCATTCATCGGAAAGCTCTCGGGAGTCGATTACTTAGGGCATTACTGTATGCTCTTTGAGGTGTACAGTTTTGAATTTACATACAAAATATAACAACATAATTGAGATTATTTGATGGGCTAGGCCTGAGAATATGGTGCCGGACATTTGCAGAATGAGGTCCCCAGATGATAAATTTAGTGATGCTACCCAGCACAGCGATCAGCGGTTGCTCTGATACATCGATTGAAGGTGATTGTGAGACATTTATCATCGTAAATGGTGAATTTCTTTGGAAACGCATATACTAAAAAGAATAGCTTGTATTTTTTTTACTGGACACTGAAACTTTTGTCACTCATGAATGAGACAATTGTTTATTTTCTCTTGCTCATGACAGTATCAAACAAAAAACACGATATATTCTATATACTAAACACTCATTGATGAGTAGTTATCTCATAGGAAATCTTCTGATAATAAGTTCAACAAACGACCATCATTCGTTTGTTGAACTTATTATCTGAACATTTATCCAATATATAGCTAGGACTCCTTCGGCAATTTTATTATCTGTCGTCTGTTATATATTATCTGGACATCCCTGGTATTTGAATTTTTAATTATTATATTTTTATTTTTAGCCTATGGCATGTTGGTCTCACAGGAGAAAGTCTCAGTTCACTAGCTACTATCATCCCGCTTTGTCTCAACGTCAAGTAAGTGCTTTACTATTACAAAATTCACAGGTGATAATGATCATCCTCTGCATCCAGTTAAAATATCTTATTTTCTGTTCTTTTAAACATTTGCTATCAGTCATAATGTACAGTAATGTCCTAAATAATCGACCCCTAAACCACAGAAGAATTATGGGAAATTTTTCAGGATTTAGATGGAAATAAGGCTTGCTGCTTGAGAGCTTTCCGATGAATGGCAACAAGCCATATTTCCGACCAAATCCTGAAATTTTTTCCCGTAATTCTGCTGCGGTTGAGGAGTCATATACCTGTGGCATTACTTTATCTTGCTTGATTTGCATAATTATTATTTTCCAAAATATGGAGCCGGACAATGGACCTATCCGTAGGTTCCGCCAACATATAAGCTACATGATTACTGTTACTAAGCACCACAAGCCATCTCAATCTCGCTACATAATCATTACTAAAATGGTTTCCGGTGAGAACGGACTGTGTTTTTAAACTCCATTTAACACGATAATTTGGCTTCTGTCCGAGATTCATGATTTTCAAGATGCTTATGTGTGTATATACATCTTGTAAAAGTTATTTTTTTCGAAACATGCATAATTTTGTCCGAACTTCTATTCCTACATTTTTAGGTCAATGTTTTTGAAAATTGGCACAGATATTTAGTATCATGGGAACCTGTGCATCTGCGATTATAATGTCTGTCTGACTTTTTTTTGTGGAGTTATTTCCCTTTTTCGACTTAGAACATTTTTGCAACATGCATAATTTTGTCTGAGCTTTTACTCCTACATTTTTCGGTCAATAGGTTTATAATTAGGGTTAGCGGCTAGGGCTGTGCTCCTGCAATGGGAATCTGTTATTTATTATGTGAAACATCTTAGTGTTTTAAAAACACGGGATATCATTAGTCTCATTGGGACAGTCATACCTCTAGTTATTTTTGACAAACTGAAAGGTTTACATGATCAGTTCATGATAGCAACATAACATTTTATTTTATTTTATTTGACAACGTATTGCAACGTAACCACGTAATCAGGCAGAATCAAACTTGTTGCTTTTAGCGATGTATGTACACTTCAATATCTTTCAGAATAATGCAATGTTTATTAAACTAATCAATGTATGTCTCCTTGAAAAGTATAATTTTACATAAAATGCATCGCTAGTGATCAATGTTGGCAAAATAAATAAAATCATTATCGTTTATGATTCAATGTTGGTTTTATGTAGTGGGAGATAAACATGTGACATACAACTAGGCATTAATCTATGGATGTCAGTAGTGGATTGTGTCGGAGGAATTAAGGGAAAAGGACCCTAAAAGAACCAACTTCCCCTCTAACAGAAACCCTGAAATAGTGTGTCTGTCATTTGCAGAATGAGGTCCCCAGAGGGTGAATTTAGTGACACTATCCCGAATAGTGGCCTAGCATCACTAAATTCACCCTCTGGGGACCTCATTCTGCTTAGGCCCTCAACTGCTATGGGAGACCTAGGATCAGATTGAACTTCCTCAGTTGAAGTTGGTGACATTCGCCCATTGGGAACCTCCATTATGGATTTTATCTTCTGCAAATTAGGAGATATAGAAACTTCCCAGAAGGGTAAACGTAACTAAAAACAATGTTAATTTGATACTATAGATACTTCCCAGAAGATGAGGCCTAAGCAGAATGAGGTCGCCAGAGGGTGAATTTGGTGATGCTAGCCTGCTGTGTGGGATAGCATCACTAAATTAACCCTCTGGGGACCTCATTCTGCAAATGACAGACACACTATTTGCAGGCTTGCATACATATAGATTACGTCATGGCTTATAATGCCAAGTTTACTTTCATCTCTAATAAAGAACTGTTCACATTTTAGGAATCTCGTTTTGGATGGAAACACAGTGAAGGAAGAGAACTGGCATGAGCTTGTTGGTGAAGATAGCTTGTAAGTAACATTTTAATTCATGTCGAATATTTGTGAGTGAAACAAGCATTCTGATTGGCTGAGAGCTGCTAACTTTAGTTTTCGATTCACCAGTAATAGTCGCTGAAGCATGCAAAAAAATTTCATGGCGCGAGTAATTGACAACGCTAGTAAAATACGTCACCTTGCTGCTAGGTGTCATGTAATCGAGTCAACCAGAATGTTATTTTCTATAGATGTGGTTAGCAGGAAGTTGTTTTGGTTCTGTTACGAATAACAACATGGAATGTATTCATCGATATTGATCAACCAAAAAAAAGTATATCTCACTTCAAAGCATGTAATGTCACTTTTCGTGCAGTTTCTTTTAAATTTCTTGATGGATTGAATTACAATGGAGATAAATGTATTCTGTTTTGTTGGATATTCGGGGCAGGCTGGCTCGTTTACAAACTGTTTTCACCGAAAAGGAAGTTATATACCAGTCACTTTTAGGACAAACAATTTGAATACATTGGATAGTTATGATTGGACACTTGTGAGATCATTAAAATGCATCAATAAGTTTAATGACATAGGATATGTGAACAAGTAACGTACAATATAGTTTCAGATTCGCCGTGTTCGGGCAGGGTTTCCATTAGTACGGCTCAGCGTCCGTAGGACGGCCTCATTCCCCTCGCAGATTATCTGTTTGGTTCATACATATACCAAATGTCAGTCGCAATATGTCGTCGTAAAAAAAAATCGGTTGCAACGGGAGTTTGGGGGTTAAACAGAATACTGGTGAAATGCGGGTCAAATAGCGACGTTAGATACAGCGTAATACATGTCGCGGTAACATCAAAGAAAGTCGGACTGCTGAGTACACATATTTTTGTGCACGGGATGAAACTACTCATGCTCGAAAATCCCGTGATATCCTACGATTACATAATTTGATCAAAGAATGCTGAATTTCTTAGTCGGGACATTTTTATGCACGGGATTTTCATTGATGAAACTACTCCTTCTCCAAGATCCCGTGCTATCGTACGGTACATAATTAATGGGTCCCTCTGCAGAGTCCATGAGGTACAGAACAGAGTTTTAGCCAGCGTGTTTTAAAATATAATTTTTGGCGGGAAATGTGAACATGTGCGTCGTTGATTGTGCTTGGGGACCCAGGCGGGAGCCGCAGGACAACGCAACTATTATTTACCATACTTTGACTTTATCTCCATATTGGGGAGTGGTTATGTGTTTGTCTTTATCCTCCATGTATGTAATATGGATCAAATGAATGGTGTTGTTAACCTGACATTATGAATTCCCACTATAAAGACTGATTTCGGGACAGGTTCCGTATTATTGTGAAATAAATCACTTTGTGATTTTGTTGACTATGCATGGCAATATAGTCATAATAAGCAATTGCGGTCGTCAGTTTATGGACTAATAGAGACTATTGAACAAGCTACGCATTCCGAGTGAAAGATGTCGCTACCATTCGTATTCCGCCGCTATAGATATCTCCTGCAGACAAACCCTGCAGTATGATGTCACAGCGCACAAATAGTTATACGATTGACAGCGTATATCCTAGCTGTCAGTTTCATTTTCACAGAAGCTGCTTGAAATTCTAGGAAATACTTTATTCAATTCTCCTTGCTATATATTATTGGTCAATGCATAGATGCTTTGTAGTGTTTAGATTCATTATACCTGTCAGAATCTTATTGTATAAATTTGTAAACACTAACTCGTAGCTTGTTCATTAATATATAGTCTTCAATCAGACGGCAGTCTTACGCATGTAACTAATTGATTGATTAACTGGACACCATCAACAGAATTAAAGCACCAATGGAAATGATTGACTTGTGTAATATATACGTAGCTTTGTGTTGCTTTGTGGGACTCTTAGGTGCAAGGAAATTGCTACTTTTCAGTGTCAAATAACAAAATTTTCGCCCGACAGGACGATCACCATGGTCGTCCCGTCGCGTTATGTGTTTCCCCAATACGGACTCATTAATTTCCCCCTGGCGGAAACCCTGGTTCAGGTGTCAATCCGATTGTGTGAAAAGAGTCTGTTACTATAATAGAAAAAGAATAGTATATGAGTAGGCCGGCTGCTGGGGTGCTATCTGAAAATAATACAGCAGTGTTCAGTCAATCAGAACGCGAGAAAGTCACTTGAGGTATATTATTTAGTAATATTATGTTATCGAATCTCTTTTTCTGTATCATTCTATTCGTAATAAATTGTTAAAAACTTAAATTTCAGAATACAGAACTTGTCACTGCGGTCATGCGGTATTACAGATAAAGGTGCCGAGACTATGGGAAAGACCCTAGGATCATTGATGAAATCAAACACTAAACTTGTATCACTGAATTTGTCATGTAACAGAATTACAGACACCGGCTGTGAACATTTAGCAACTGTATGTATTCACTACCTTTAGCGGTAATCTCCACATTGTTTTGGCAAGTCTTGATATAGTGTGTCTGTCATTTGCAGAATGAGGTCCCAGAGGGGTACATTTTTATGACGCTATCCAGCACGGAAGGTTAGCATCACCAACTTCACCCTATGGGAACCTCATTCTTCTGAGGCTATGCTATCAGAGACCAAGGATAAGATTGAAGTCCCCCAGTTGAAATTGGTGATGTTTACCCATTAGTCACCTCGATAATCCATTTTATCTTCTAATTAGGGGGTTATAGAAACTGAAGGTCAATGTAAATATTGTTAGGCCAATGTATTCTCTTATATATGCAAGGCTCCCTATGGGTTTCCAACCATGCAGATATCTCAGCCATGGGTTTTAGAGCACATTAAAATTGGGTGTATATCTTTGGCAACAAGATAGATTTCATTTAAAAATTTGGTTTTGCCCTGCCGTATTTAACTACCTTACTCGTATTTAAATTCGCGCAGGACTATTTTTCACTCAGTTTTGAATTCGCGCACTTTAAATTCGCGCACCTATCTGTGCGAATTCAAAACTGACCAAAATATTTTCATAATTTCCATGATATTTTCGTATATCTTGAAGCTGATGAAAGTTTCGGTTCTTAGTCATTGCTGTAGATAGTATAGGTGCACTTGTATATTAAACACATTCGCGGCGGATTTACATCATGTAGACAATAAACTAGTAATTACATACATCATTATTTTGTGGCGACCTGGAATATTAATATTTCTTATAAAAGCATTTCAACAATTTCTATGTTACCATGATTTGTCGATTGGCACTTTGAGCAATGGTCTTGATAGCGGTTGGTCAAATGTAAGTATATGTAAACATGTATAGATGTAATTGTCTATTCAACCGTTCATAATATATGTAAATTCAGCAACATGGCCATTTTGTATTTCCTATGGACTGTGGTTAAGATAAAACTTGGGAGTCGTACTATTTTTCGCTCAGTTTTAAATATTGGTGTGCGAAAAATAATACTGCGCTAATTAAAATATGAGTAAGGTATGGCACTGTGGTGGTATGCCAGCAACTGTGGTACAACCTCTTGTTTCGTCTATTTTCAGGGTCTTCGAATGAATAGATCACTTCTTTCCTTATCATTAGCGAACAATGAAATCTCTGACAGAGGAGTGAGTAAACTCGGCGAGGTTAGTACAAGTATCATTCACAAGGATTAAAGTTATTGCAGTAAGTGTTTAACCCTTTCAGTGCCAAGTCCGATTTTTGTATCAACCCATATTTCCTTGATCATTTTTCAAATTTATTGATTATAATAATGTGATAAATTGATGGAAAGAGCTCTTAGAGCTCTTTCCGTCAATGTGTCACATTATTATAATCAATAAATTTGAAAACTGATCAAGGAAATATGATACAAAAATCGGACTTGGCACTGAAAGGGTTAAAGATATACAATCCAATTCGATGGTCACCGTATCTTCCAGTTACAACAACAACTTAATTTCACATAAAGCCGATTTAGTTATCTAAATTAGTTTATTACCAATGAATACTCACCACGATACCCCAATCATGATATCATATCTGCCAAAAAGTCATATAATAACGTTTTTTCTTGGTAGTTTGGTCGAGTGTGGTTTACAACTTCTATATATGGTGATTCCTAGTTCAAATTGCAATTCCCCAACACATATTATAAGAAATGTAAACACATATTATTTCCATGTGTAACCAGCATGGTTCCATATAACATCTGCATGAACAAAATATGATCACCGATTCCTTTAATAATTATAGGTATGTATTCGCATGTCAACTATTACGACATACCATATTCTTGTTGATGGCAATACTTTTAATTGTCTTTTCAATCTGAATTAATTTGCGATCACCACTGATGCTCGGATCGTACATCGAGCAGTGACCTCTTGTAATGGTGTCCGCTCATGTCTGTCATATTTCTGTCATATTTCTGGGAGAAGTCAGCCAAACTTTTGCCAGGCCGCAAAATATTCCAGGCAGGTGAAAGATAACAGATTCAAAAAATTTATATCTAATAACTCGTAGCTTTGATGGGTGGGTTTCTTGACTCGAATAAAATATTTGTTACCCCCGAAGCCAAAGAAATAGTAATTTAGGGGCGTTTAATCTGATTATGTATCTTTAATATACACTGGATGTAAACCAGAATATTTTGTACTTTTAATAATAAGTTGAGTTCAATAAGATGATAAATAGGCCAATATGTTAATTTTGATAGGATATTGGCTACCAGGAACCCGTGCGAATTACAAAACTCTTCCAAACTCTCCCCAGCAGAGTACTATTAGAAGCTATCATGTCATTGCAGTTCACAATCACCAAAGATGGTAATCATAAAGGGGTAGTGAACACTAAATCTGGCCATTTATGGGACCATCTTCATTTATACTCAACAGAATATATGCAATAAATCAATGAATTTGAGCCATGGATTTGTGCAAAATACACTTGTTTGCACTCCAGTCATAAATTCATTTTCATTATAATTATCATACATGGCTCAAATTCATTTATTTGTTGCATAAATTCTGTTGAGTATAAAAGGAGATGGTCCCATAAATGTCCGGACTTGGGTTCAGTACCCCTTTAAAACAACTGTGTTAAATATTGTGAAGCAGGGCGCTGTTGTTGTGATACTAGTATATATACATGTACATGTGCTTTAGAAAAAATGAAGTCCCAATATTTGACTCCCCAGAAATTTTCCCAATTACTGGTAATTAGGCTATTGTTTCATTAGATTTAATCAGCAGCTGAAACTAAATAAGACAACATGGAATTCCAGAAATTAATAAAACATAGGGGTCCAAACAAGCACCATGGGGGTGTGTTTATTTTCACAAATATAAATAAATGTAGGGGTACGTTTTTTTGGATCCCAGATTATGGACAGTTCAAGAGTTTGATTAATTGTTTTCCAGGTGCTATCACGGTTTCCACTTTCACATGAAGAAGTTGTTCAGAGGCGGCGCTTGATGTCCGAGAAGGGATCACCTGACAGGAATAAGTCGGTAAGTTGCTGTTTATTGAAGGGAGATATTTTCAGAAGAACAGTGGACGGAATGCATGTACTAATCCAGTCAAGCCTTGAAATAGGGTGCCTGTCATTTGCAGAATTAGGTCCCCAGAGGGTGAATTTAGTGATGCTACCCCGCATAGTGGGCTAGCATCACCAAATTCATCCTCTGGGGACCTCATTCTGCTTACATCTCAGCAGAATGAGGTTCCCAGAGGGTTAATTTGGTGATGCTAGCCCGCTATGCGGGGTAGCATCACTAAATTCACCCTCTGGGAACCTCATTCTGCAAATGACAGACACACTATTTCAAGGCTTGAATCCAGTATACCCACTATTCACTTCAAGTGTGGTGTCCGATAGTACATAAGATAGTATAGTTATTGTTATATGGGTTCCCAGATCTAGGATAAACTTCCTTGCCCCAGTGATTGTAATGATAGGGTTAATTGTATAAATAAGCACAGTACGTGGGAGATGTTTCATATTCTTAATTGGTTATGACTGGTAGCAACCATTGCACAAGTGAGGGAAGATCAAACCACTATCATCCTATATTAAACAATAGTATGGTACAAGTCATAGACCAGGGTATCTCAGACCTTATTTGGAAGCATGATACACCAAGCATTGGAATAACTACTCGTGTCAAGAAATATAGAGACACTCCCGCTTAGACCACCGAACAACCAACCCCTATTTTTACCTTTTCTGTGCTTATCGGCAGAGACTTATATAAAATATAAAAATATCAAACCATCTGGACTCTTCATTGTTCCCATTCACGGCCAACTCTACATTCATCATTAGACTACAGGACAATATATTGGATTAAATTTTGCAATGTCCCAGATTTTTAGGTGAAATTTGGATTATTTAGCAGAATGCTTATTCTGAGCGTAAAGATGTTGTAACTATTTCCAGAACTCAGGGACATGGCTAGAGGGTTTCCATTACCAGGGGGGGTGTCCACCTTAAAATTTCCAACTGCACCCAATCCCATTGAACCAAACCAAACTCATTTGTTCACTAAATTCCATTTTCACCCATCCCCTTGTGTTGGAACCATCCAACTGGCACCTCAAACTTTACAACCTATGGTTGGAAAATTTCCAACTTATGGCCATTTCAGATCAACATATTCCCCACTGGTTGGAATTTAAAACAATGAGAATGTTGTGTAAAATTTCCTACTAATATTGTGTCAGGCATGAAGTTTCCAACTGAAGAAAAGTTGGACCCCCTTCACCATATCCTTGTCTGAACTTTTTGTATTGATTAAGAGTTATATAAAATAATAGTGAGACAGAGAGCACTCAGCATCACATCTAATTTCAGAAATTATAATTTCTCAATTTTGTTTCACAAAACGGGACAAGCATTTATATTACTATTTTTTAATTGAAAATCTATCTTTATATTCAATGGACATAGCTCATTCGAGTTTTCCAAATTTTGTCTACGTAACTTGGAACAAGGTATAAGATATGTTAACAAATACACAAGATATTGATATACATGTACCGGCTTCATTCATATGTTCTGAAAAATACTTGCCATGGTCACAACCATTTTTCAGCTGTTTTTTTAATTTTTTCCACAGCAGTGAAAAAAAAGGCTCTTTATTTCTATCATATTAGGCTTAGACTAACACATGAATGCTCTTTTCTGTTCCAAGCCGTGCAAGTGGCTGTTTATTGTTTGGGACCGAAACGTCGTGTTCAATTTGTATTTTTATGACTTCAATTCGTCTTTCTGGGACATATAATGTGTGTAGAAAGGTAGTTCAAGTATTTATTAACCTATTTCGATAGCGGGAACAATTAAAATAAGCCAATATTATTTAGGTGTATTCTGGAGCGCAAACCGCCAAGTTTAAATAGTTTTAACTGAAATATGTGTTACACCAGAATGTTTCTCTTTTGTTTTTAGTGAACTTGTCTTCATAAAGTGTTACATTGTTTTTTTTTCATTATTGTTGTTGGTAGTGTTTCTGGATATAGCCTCATTAACCCTTTGTTTGGGTCAGGATCTATATACAATGTCAGCCACATGGGTGAATTTTTATTATCAAAATTTTTGACTATTTTTATGCACCTGTTTTGAAAACTGAATGGACTGCAATTTGGTATGTGGGTTTACTAGCACAAAATACAGGTCAAGTTCGAAATCGCATTCTGCCCGCCAATTTTCACCAGAGTTACGTCCCTTATTTTTGGAATTTGCACTTAATTTTTGTTTCCGGATGATAACTTTAGTAAGTTTGAACTGAATGGAATGAAAAATGGTTTGTGAGTTTACTAGCCCAAAATACAGGTCAATTTCGGATTTGGGTTCCCCCGCTAATTTTCACCTGTGTTATGGCCCATTGAAATTACCACTGGCATATTTTGCCATGCCCTAGTGATGCTCCTGTTCTTTTAATTATGGTAGTAAATTAAAAAGTTTTTCATGTGAATGGTGAGTGGCCATTTTGGTCAATTTATCATAAAAAAGTGTGTACATACATGTACAACTTCACACATTGGGCCTTACCACTTCTTTCCAATGGATGGGTGTTGTATTTTTTAAAGTGCTATTAAAAGCAGTATTGCATAAGATTTTAATACTATAAACCTTTATCTACACATATGTACAGATGCTTTTCATTCAGTTAGCTGAGTTTGTTGTGTTATGTATGTGCAAATAATATGTCATTATCATAAAACTATTGAAAATGACATAAATTTCATTCCACCCATCAACCGTATGACTAGATAAAGTTGTTCTACCCACCAAAGGGTTAAAAGAGTTGGATTTTTATTTGGTCAAATCTTTTTTCTTGTAAATAGTCTGAAAATTGATAATTTATATATACTACAGGTTTTTATACTTTTATGCGACTCATTGTTCTTAAAATTTACAGCCACCTCCGAGTCGGAGAGCAGATTCAAAAGATCGTCCTGGCAGTGTACGAAGTACGATACATGCAGAAAAGGACAAGGGCAAAACCAAAGATGGCAAACAGGACAAGAAAAAGAAGGTATGACTCACCAGCTATACATAAATATGAAGCCATTAAAATAAAATATCTGTGTTCTCATGCAATTAGATCTCAATTTTGAGATGAGGTACGGAGGCTATTTTTTTAAATTTTTTGTTTTGTTTAAATCAGGAAAACACACTCCAGCAACCAAAAAAATAGAGGATCTCTAATGAGTCTCAATTCTATATGAAATTTATTAACCAAGTGTACTAAATTCGATTCGAGCCAAGCTTTAGCTCAAATCAAATTTAGTGGATGAGATTAATAAAAAAAATGAATTTTGAGATCCTTTTTATCACATTTTAGCAAGGAAAAATGATCTCGAAATGGCTGAGGTTAAAAAAATGAATATTGATATTCTTATCACAACCTAAGAGGAATTAAAGACACCTTCAAGAAAAAATATAGTTCCACTTTAATTGTGTCTTTTCATGTTGACAAAATTGTTCAACTACCCTTATCACAGATTCAACACTAAATAACCCAACACACAAATTGAATATCTTAATTATATGCTAACTATATCATAATAATAGCATTAATCGATATCATTGTGCTAAGCTCTTATACTACTGTGCATGCCAATAATACACGTGTGTCTTACAGGGTTGGGGCGATTACATGCCAATGTGATCGATTGCATTTACAATTACTTTTGATTTACATGATTATGATTACGATTACTGATTACATTTTCCCCAATGTAATCGATTACGATTACAATTACTTTAGTAAATGTTATCGATTACTTTTCGATTACATCTGATTACAATTGTTAGTTTCCAACCATTTTGATCGCATAGGAATAAATAATGAAATAATTCAAATTATCTTATAAAATTTGATTGAATAAAGACATTACTGCATAACATGGAAACAAGAAACGACTGAAACAATAGAAAGATGCAAGCAATAAACATATAAACTTTTTACATTTACATATATTGGAAAGGTTTCATCATGAAGTTATGCACCAACTTATATTGGAATACATTATGTTTTATGTGTATTTATTTATGTAAATATATTTTAATATATTTTAAATTTTCTTACATGCATTCAAACTAACAACTAACGCATAATATTTATGAAAATATCACCAGAAACAATTATAAATTATTTGCATGTTCTGTTATATTCAATACCGAATACAATGAAGATAACACTAAGATTTATTTGATGATCATCTGTTGGTAATCCTGATGAGGATTAAATGAGGCTTAACTCCATGAGTGCAGTAAATGACAAACCAGCTAATTAGGTCTAAGGATGAACATCACACCTGCTTTGTTCAGTTAATTAGCCCTATTGTACCAGTGTGACTCTACAGTCATTGTCTGCAGCAGTCCCAATTCAATTTAATCCTAATTGAAGTTGGATTTAATTATTTATTCATATTAGAACATTTCATTGTCTCTATCACAAGTTTATTGCCATTCATGCTGTATTCAACAATTGTGTGTTGTTATCTGTGTCAACTACCAGAATGTACATACCGCTATACTTAAAGTAATTGACCACGGTGGCACCTATAACGCGGTGCCACCCCATTAATACCGCGGTATTGTACCGTGGTATCCCCCAATACCGCGGTACTGATACCGCTTATTAACGCTTCAACACCGCGCATACCGCAGTGACACCACGATGCATGCGGTCACGGTTCGCGATACCGCGGTGATTTTAACAGACAATTTGCGCGGAAAAAAAACGAAGGACACTGAAGAAATCTTCATTTATTGTGGTTATTTTATTTACTTATTATTGAGGATGATGTGTTTTTGCCAATAGTGGTTTGTCCATGTGTATAATATGTTTTTGCCAATAGTGATTTCTTTATGTGTCTGAATCATCAAAAACTATCTCTTGAGTGGAATTTGTTTTTCTCGTCTCCGTATAACCAATAGATATTGATAGACGGTAACGTCTTCCTTAGAAAATCTGATATATCTGACCTAATTTAGTTTTTACCCTGGACCCTTGTCGTTGAACTCTATAGGATTTATTTTTATTGTATATTTGAAACATCGTGCATGTATACATGTTGACCCATCAACGTATACATGCATATAGACAAAGGTCGATGATAAACCTACATGAGAATGCATCAGTTTTAGTTGCGATGCAGGGTACAGGTAGGAAATATGGCTTGTTGCCATTCCTCGGAAAGCTCTCGGCGAGAGCTTTCCATGAATGGCAACAAGCCATATTTCCGACTAAATCCTGAAAAATTACCCATAATTCTGCTGTGGTTAAGTGGTCAATTACTTTGGGCATTACTGTAGTTGTTGTAATTGTGACCCGGAAGTGATTGACCGTGTTTAGTGGATTTTTGTTTAAGTATAAATCTTCGTTCTCTAATAGGATGGTAAGGGGAAAGACGGCAAAGAGGAAGACAAACATGACAAAGGAAAGAAGAAAGAGAAAGAAGATAAAAATGCTGGAAAGAAAGGTAGGTTCACTGAATATTTAAAAACATATTTTCCTTCACATTTGAGACAGTATTCGCATGATCACTTTGTGTAGTATGTTACACAGTTCTTTGGTTTCACAATGACACTATTACACTAATTGTTCTGTAAGTCTGTACACATACACACACGATCACAAAGTCAATGTCATACATATAGCACGAAAATATTCAACTCACCTTTGCAGACACTTATATGCTGTCCTTGTTTTTGAATGCGATATTCATCAAATTCGAAACATAGCCACTGGTAAAATAGCTGTGAGATTGCAGAGATTTATAGTTCTTCATTTGATCCAATGTGTAAGAACTTGTTAAATTTACCAGGTAGTTCAAGATGTCTGAGTAACAAATGTCCAGTAGATTTTTATTATTGACATCTTTATCGATTTCATACTGGTCTATTTTCTCAATATACAGTAATGCCCTAATTAATCGACTCCTTTAACCACAGCAGAATTATGGGTAACTTTTCAGGATTTAGTCGGAAATATGGCTTGTTGCCATTCATTGGAAAGCTCTCCCCGAGAGCTTTCCGATGAATGGCAACAAGCCATATTTCCGACTAAATCCTGAAATGTTACCCATAATTCTGCTGTGGTTAAAGGAGTCGATTAATTAGGGCATTACTGTACTCTTAACTTTTCAATGTATTTCTTCTTCAAGATATCATCCTAACTATCGATATAACTTTGCAATTTTTATTTCTTGCATGCCCCATTACTGATAAAAACGCACAAATAAATATAAAACTGTCTATTTCACTTCGATGTAAACAAAGAGAATCACTTTTGATGTCATGAGTGTGCCTAACAAAATGGTGGCTACCAAGAGGAATTACTCAATTTGTGCTGTTAGCTAATAGCATCTATATGTGCATTGTATATGCTAAGAATATATGTTAGCATGTTGTGATATTGATCTCAAAATGCTCTGTCTTTAAAATTTGCCAGGTTCAGCTACTAGTATGCATAACTTGTAACGTGTGTTGCCATCACCATTCCAATATGAAATATTTGGAACCTATTCACTGCTAAATTACTTGGTACATGATCAAATGTAATAATAACTAAACTTATTACACCCCTATTCTTAGAATCATATTGTTTCTGCCATGCAATATTTTGATTCTAATTCCGCACATTGCAGAATTGGAGGATGACAACAAACCCTGTATGTTTCTGAATAAACTTTAAAGACATATTATGGACTTGTTCGAATGCTATAAACTTATAAGTTAGTTCTCAGGCTCTATTCCAACCTGGGGAATGTAGCATTCTACTAACATCACCGAAAATTTCAAAGAAATCGGCCATACCACTCCATAGAAAACATCGTCTGAACTATGCTCAATTGTAAATATTTACATCTTTTGGGACGCAACAATCAGCTATAAACTAACGCAAATGATTTCTACCGTCATTGCATTTAATTAATATATAAGAATGACGGTGTGCGTTGTCAATTTGGATTAATATTCGTAAACATAACTACTTTGAGCAAGATTATTCCCCATTTCTATTTGCTCGCCCTGCCGGAGTGTTTCACATCACTTTAATTTATGGGATTCTAAAAAAATTTCAACAATACGGTACCCTCAATGCTAACCCTCAAAATATCAACACCCTAATCTCAGGCAAATCATAGATTATAATACATGTATTCTATATTCTTTTCCATGAGGCTATGTTGGTAATTCTTATCAGTTGTAATGAGGCGACACTAAGCATGCCTAGTGGGAGAGATTTTCAGCACTATAAACTTTTTTTTGTCAAATAGGAACACCTAACATAAAGTTCCCAGGATAATTTCTTGTTTGACTATTTATAGATCAATGGTTTTATCTTGCAATTGGACCATCTTTTTAAAAAATAGAAGTTTATTTTGAAGTGTGCAACTCTATTATGTGAATATTCTGTTGATATGAGTAATTATTTTGGTTGATATATAATATTTAGAACGAGAGGCCGATCACGATCGGCAGATGTTTAACCCATACCTTGGCGATAACGATTAGCTATTTTCATAAATCCTTACACCAACCTTTTCAACAATTCAAACCTTACTTTTAAAGCTACTCGATCCGATTAAGCACCCCTCAGTTACTATTTATTTGGTTTAGGGGTAACAAATATTTTATTCAAATCGAGGAACCCATTCATCAAATTCAGAGTAAGCAGATATCAATTTTTTAAATCCATTATCTTTAACCACCTGGAATATTTAGTGGCCGTATGAAAGTCGATGAAGATGGATAACTCTAAAATCAAGTGGCTTTTTTGTGTCAGATATATGACAAAGCAGCAAAATTTCATTGTACAAAATGTTGATAAATAACAGGTTTTGGGCAATTTTATACTATAGTGGACTGTGGTTAGCATTATTTTTGGGCAATTAATCGATTCTGATAACTGAAGCGGAATTGTTGTTGGAATCTGATGATATGGGGACCATCAAATCGGATTGAGTACCTTTAAGTTCACAAGTGGCATAAGCCTTATTGGGCACCTTCCATATGAACATGGATATGGCATTTGATTCCAACCTATTAAGTCAGTTTAAAATAGATATATAGTCTAGTCAGATTGAAAATAGATTCATTACATTGGATAGCATACTGTATGGCCATGGAATGGGTAGGGTTAATTTTCTTCTAAGCTAAACATTGGAAAGATATAATATATGTAAACAGTGGAAATATAATTAAAGTTATGGTTAATATCTTCAAACCAATCGATACCAAAATCTATACAGGTGAAGAATGTATCAGCATTAACATGGATGCAATTATATATATAGTGATCATGTGAAAAATATCTAGTTATCACATTGTTTCAACAGGATTGGTGGAGGATGTTAATATTTTTAAGCAAATAAACCAAATGACCCTCACTATACAGGTTAGGGGTGTGTTATCATAAACTATGCCAAGAACTATAAACATAATCAATGGAAATATTTGAGTTATGAAATCGGATAGAATGGGGTTAATCTTACCCAAACTAATGAACTGATAAACACAAAAAAGTCTATGAAAAGCATGTCATTGGATTTAGCAAAACCCATACAATAAGCCAGTCCCTAATGTCATGAACCTATTACAACAAAGGGGTTAACTCAATATTGCACAGAAAAGCAGAACTAGCCTGAGTGTAATCAATTAGCTTTGACAGGTTTTATCAACAGACTCCCCAGAGCAATGTTATTTATCTCTATGGTATGTAGTGTCCAGTTAAACATTGCCAATAATACACTCTGTGTTATGTGAGATCTTCTCTTCTCACAGTACAGGCTTACTTTATCAGTCACTTTAATTTTAAATGGCCATAACTCTGTTAAAATATACCCGATCAAATTCGAACCTGATCTGTATTTCGGGATGAGGACCATATGTACCAAATTTGGTGCTGATCAGATGAAAAATATTTAAGTCAACACAGCTTGGATGAATTCTATTTAAAAACAAGAGCAGAAAGGGTTAACTAAACGATACCAAAAACCATACAGATAAAGAACATGCTAAGAAAAACCTAGGTAAGAAATATGAGGCACATCAGAAGAAAATTGTTTGACTTAGATGCATCAGATAGCATTTGTGTGCAGGGTTAATTATTTTCTAAACCGATCAACCAATCGATACCAAAAACTATACAGGTGAGGGGTGTGTCATTATAAACCTACATATCAAATATGAACACAATCGGACAAAAAATACTTAAGTTATGGCATCGGATAGAACATGACTATGTGCGGATGCAAAGTGTTAATAATTTCTAAACCGATCAACCGATCAATACCAAAAACTATACAGGTGAGAAGTGTGTCATCATAAACATGCACATAAAATTTGAACACGATTCGATACAAAATATTTGAGTAAATGAATCGGATAGCAAGTGTCTACAGACAGACGGACGGACGAACGACGGAGGGTTGATCCGGACGTCGGCATTATGTGTACCATACATGGTATGGGTACACATAAAAATTGTCCTGAAACTATGAAATAATTTTCGAAGTTGTTTTAGTTTGTATAAATGCCATGATCTGTCAAACATGTAGAAATTCATTTTGAAATTGGGAAAACGTTATGAGCTGCTAAATCCATTGAAACACTTTCACACAAAAATAATTCACAACTCATTGGACTGGACCACATAGTTGATATTTATGTTGTGAGACATTTTGAGAGTCCAAGATGACTGTTCAAATCAAGTGCTTCATACATGTTTGTGTGAACAAAAATAATTGCAACATGTAGTGGAGCTTGGAGTAGCCAAAATGTACATGCATGCACAAGGGACGTAATTCACAGGTGTGACATTATGACTTTTAATTTACCGAGAAATGCTTAAATATCACCCCTAAGTGTGTAATAATTAATCCTTTCATGACGGGAGCCACGCTGAATCAGCATTAAAGATCCTGTGCCAGTGCATTCTCTTATGTATGCGAGTCTCCCATACTAGTAGGGATATATAAGAGAATGCACTGGCTTACAAGGTAAACGTAAATATTGTTAGGCCAATGTATTCTCTTATATATGCGAGGCTCCCTATGGGAGACTCGCATATATAAGAGAATACATTGGCACAGGGTTTTCACAAAATATCAGGAAGCTCCAGTCATGAAAGAGTTAACTATAATGTCTGCATATGAGCATTTTGTTGTAGTAAATGTATATCTAACTCTCTATGAACTTATCTGATAGGGGGTGGAGCCAATGTTGGTGGGCGTGGTTCTGGAGGTAAGACGTGTGGCTTGTTGATTTTATTTCTTTTTGTACCTCAGTTTTTTTCTCGCATGTGTTATCATTTTTACTTTTGCTTTGTTTTGTCAGTTTTGAAGTCTTGGAAGGAATCGGTTGTGTGACAAATTTATCATTTATGTTATTCTTTGAGAGAGACTATCATTGCCTTTGTATGCTTGAGCTTTTAACCCTTTCTATGCTAAATGGATTCTCCCATTCAGTTATAATCAAAACATTGGAATGGTCTATTATTCATTTGGAGGGGTTTTCAGCAAAAATAAACAGACGACAGATAATAAAAGTGCGGAAGGAGTCCTATTTATTTGCATGAAATGTTCAGATAATAAATTTAACAAACAACCAGTGGTCATTGTTGAACATATTATCAGAACATTTCATAAGGTAACTACTCGTCGATGAGTATTTAGTATAGGAAGGGTTAAACTAGCGAAACTCAACCTTCTAGATTAGAAAGTTATTTCTTAAATTTGCAGTGCTGTCTTTTTCAATTCAACTCTATTTTCATCATTTGAGACAAGTCTGAGTTTAGTGTCCCTGTCATTTGCAGAATGAGGTCCCCAGAGGTTGAATTTAGTGATGCTATCCCGCACAGTGGGCTAGCATCACTAAATTCACCCTCTTTGGACCTCATTCTGCATGGCCGCATCTGCTATGAGAGACATATACCCAGATTGAAGTTCCCAAATGGTGAATATTGTGATGTACACCCATTGGGAACCTCGATTATGTAATGTGTCGTCTGCCAATTTGGGGATATAGAGAAACTAAACTAAAAAAGAAATAGAATCTATGTGAAGAAGTTTCTATAGAAATTTGATAATAAAGAAACTTTTCAGAGAAGATGAGGGCTAAGCAGAATGAGGTCACCAGTGTGTGAATTACGATATGCAGGGTAGGGTCACTAAATTCACCCTCTGGGGACCTCATTCTGCAAATGACAGGCATCTTATACTCAGGCCTGATTTGAGACCACATTAAAATGAACATACTATTTATGTTGGTAGTGAACTATTATAATAATGATGACTGTGCTTCGTGTGAACATTGCCGATTGTCGCCCGAGAAACCAATATATAGAGATTACCTACAGTTTTAAATTTGTTTGAATACCGAAATATCTCATGAGTGACTGGAAAGAAATATTGAATTTTCACGATTTTATTATATGCCCCTTGTTAATGTTGCTAAATTAACTCTAATTCAATTATTAACTCTACTTAATTAAAGCAGAGATGTATATAATATATCTAATTTACATCCATGATTAAAGAGCGTGTGTCAATGTTTACAAAAAGGAAAGGGTCTATTGGCCTAATTTTGAAATTGACACATTGCAGAATTATTGATTGATCATGTGGCATCATAAATTTGTCGCTTTTGATTGGCTAGTGAACACACACTGATCACTCGATCTACCCTGGCTGCACATGTGTTCCTGGTAGTTGTTTATATCAAGTCAGTGAGCTGCATTGAAATATCGGAACCTACAGTGTAAACAACGGAACTTGATTTCACTGTAGCTCCAAAGAGATATGTACAACGATCTATGTTACGGTAAATTTCCATTATTTTATAAGCAAGCATATGATAAATAGGCATTATCCGAGAGAGATATTGGTTCCAAGGGGAGACTATCAGCAATGTTTTCCTCCAGCACATTCATCATTGTTTTTATTATACCGAATAGACAATGTCCCTCGAGTTATGACTGAGTATGAGTTTCTAAACTCTGTGTTTACCATCGATTAACCTCACAATGTCAGAAGATGAAACATCCGCAAAACATTTGTTGACAACACAGGCGGCCATGTTCTACAAGAATGTGGAAGTCATTTTGCTTTCAAATAAAAAAAAAATCATCTTTAGCTATTTCCTTGAGTTAATTACTTTGGGACGTTTGGTCTGAGCGATAAACATCGCAAAAAATTGTTGACCGGCAATGTTTCAAGGGAGGGAAAAACATTGCAAAATGAGTAACAGAATCGAATGAGGAACTAACACAGTGTCTTAATGTGAGGTATAGTAAAATCTTATGTTTCATGACTCTCTCTTTCTAATTTTTATGTTTTTACTACATACAGTAATGCCCTAAGTAATCGACTCCTTGACCACAGCAGAATTATGGGTAACTTTTCAGGATTGAGAGCTTTCCGATGAAAGGCAACAAGCCATATTTCCGACTAAATCCTGAAAAGTTACCCATAATGTTGCTGTGGTTAAGGAGTCGATTAATTAGAGCATTACTGTAGTATGCGAAATGGTAAAATTTAGCTATCTAGAATTTAAACATGCTGCATGTAAATTTGAATTCAAATGTTATTATCAATCTTGAAGTTGGACCTAATTAGTGTATTTATGGATTCCAATGACATTTTGTAGAAAACACAATAATACATGATGGCATATTCATATATATACATTGGTTTTCTTAAAAGTTCTTGGTTTTAGGCAACCAAAAATGGCAGCTCAGATTGTAAATTCAGAAATTAGAATTTGATATAATATAATAATGCCGAAAATTCACCTATATCAGTTGGATCTGTCTGTTAGTATTGCATACAGAGCTTAGTCCAATTTCTATTGTATCTTTAATAATCAGAAGCTCTGCATTATAATTATTCATATGCCAATGTAATGCGCCTGATTGTGACAATGGGAGTAATGCTGCCATCTGATTAACCCTTTGAGTGCCAGCGGCCGATCTCAAGAGAATGCATTGGCACAGGGTATATGGGTTGATACAAAAATCGACCTGGCACCCAAAGGGTTAATGATGAATGCCTCCTAAATTTAATAATGATATCTATAGCTGAATGTGATATACATGTATGTGATAATAACGAGTGAATAAGAAAAGAAAAGAATACCGTAAATATCATCTCTTCAAGCGGTTATCATTGGCGTATAAAGTCCTGACCCATATTTGTTGCAAAGCAGTTCTCAGAAGTTTAAATTTTAGCGTACATGTATATGTCTTTTCAGCAACTTTAGTCAGGTTTAGCCACATGTATGTGTAACTTTTAAAGTGTGTTACTATTGCCAGTCACCTGACTCGGGTGAGTATTTCCACTTGGCGTTCACAGTCATTCAGTTTAGACATTTTATGTCTGACATGTAACATACTTAGGCCATGCAATGTCAATTTTCCATTTTTCAGGGCCGTGCACATAGTACTGAAAACATTTCAGGCTCTTAAAACAAGTGGTAATACGGCCAAATTTCGTGAATACTCAAGTGATAATACGCCGCTATTTCATTGAACAAAATTTGATAAATAACACGTTTTGGGAAATTTGATACAACAGTTGACAGTGGTTAGAATTATTTTGTTGCAATTAATCGATAACTAAAGTGTATTTTGAAGAAATGTTGTTGTTGTATCTTGATGATATGGGGACCCTCTGATCGGATTGAATACCTTTAATCATTCTATTTGACTTATTTTATGTTATTTTATATTTTTTCATGTGAACAGGTTTTATGAAAATGGTTGGGGTCATTGCTGGTAATGATATATCTCACACTACTATTTATTACCGTGTATATTTTATGTTTATTAATAGATTGGTGTATTATCGATTAGATAATTGTGTAACCATTTTCTATCTTGACAAGCTGAGCTTTTGACTATATTCATACGCTGGAAAATTTCCTCGCAAATTTTTGTGTAATTTGTCATGGATGGTGCTATATACACAATATTTGTGGAACTAAATTAAGAGTATGTATGGGTTGAAGTTTCTGTGATTAGAGCTGTGGTTTATAATATTGTTGATTCTTGCCACATATTAAACGTTAATTTCAAGCAAATTTATGATAGGTGTAACAATTGGTACATGTAGCATTGTCAGGTTTCATTTATTATTCAACTATCGTAACTAAATTTAACTATAATAGTTTGAACTCAGGGCATGCTAGACCTGATTGTACACAAACTATCAATAATATTCATAACCATTTCATGGCGGGAGCTGTGCTGGTGCAGCATTAAAGATTGTGTGCTTGTGCATTCTCTCATATATGCGAGTCTCCCATAGGGAGCCTTACATATATAAGAGAATGCACTGGATTACAAGGTTAAGGTAAATATTGTTAAGCCAATGCAATGTTCATGGTTTTGCAAAATTTCAGGGAGCTCCAGTAATGGAAGGATTAACACACTATTTTTCAATTATATTCATACTTTATTTTGGGTTTTGCCTCTTTCATAAAATTTGTGAATTGGGAGTAGCCATATTTAACTATATTTAACCCTTTCAGTGCCAAGTCCGATTTTTGTATCAACCCATATTTTCTTGATCATTTTTCAAATTTATTGATTATAATAATGTGATACATTGTTGGAAAGAGCTCTTATGGGTTGATACAAAAATCGGACTTTGCACTGAAAGGGTTAATAGCTAAATGGTAACTATAGTCTATAATAGTTGAATTCAGGATCTGCCAGACCTGACTGAACACAAACTTTTGATAACGTTCTTAAATTAACCCTTTACCCAACAAACCGGCCAAAAACGCCCAAATAAAGCTTCAACAGCCTAAAATATCTTCGGTCTGTCTCAATAACACCATACAAATATGGATATCATTGGAACCGGTTCATTGACCTGATTGTGATGGTTACAGTTATGCCCTGTGCCAATGCATTCTCTTATATATGTGAGTCGACCATAGGTCGCCTCGCATATATAAGAGAATGCATTGGCCTAAAAAAATAATATTTTTCTACATTCTTTGACAATTTTATCATTTTTAATATGTTAAGCCAATGCATTCTCTTATATATGCGAGGCGACCTATGGTCGACTCGCATATATAAGAGAATGCATTGGCACAGGGCCGTTCTGTTGGGTAAAGGGTTAACACCCTTCTCCTCTGAGACTTATTTCCTGAAACAATTGTCAGCCAAATTTTGCCAGTGTATGAATGTAGATGAGACTGAATAATTATTAAGGGGATGACCTTGTACTATTTGAGCTTTCAGAATAATTTGACTATATATATACTGTACCATGATAAATTTAATTACATGTAATTGGTCACAGCAGAGCTGGAGCTGATTAACATGTATTTACCAATTGGTATATTCACTGCATATCATTCTGAAATCACCAAATACTGAAAGGAAATCTGCATTCTAATTCAACAAATTAAGATTTATAACAACTCTCAAACTAGAGGCGTGTGCAATGTAGCTTTATAATAAGGTGAAATTATATACAGCATATCGACAATGAATAAAAGAGTTGAAATTAGGGAAAATCTTGTGGGAACCTATTTTGAATAGCACTAATAGGTATTTTTGTTGAATAACTATGAAAAATAGTATATACAATTGTGCAAATATAGAAGAAAAATTATAAACATTTCTTAAAGGAACTCCATGTACTTATCAATGAGTCAATGTGGTGTATAGAAAAACAATTTCATCTTTATTTGCCGTCAAGCAAGTTGTCATTCAAATTTTTTTTCACTATCTCGATGACATGATTCCTTTTCCTCAGTTTCACTGTGCTTAAAAATACTGAGTTTCTTGTCAAAGTTTAAGGTCAGGGTGTATCACATACACGTACAGTGTGAATTAGAAACAGTTTCATCATAAACATTGCTTTGCATTTGATCATAACATGTTCCAGGTGGCTGATGCA
Source organism: Siphonodentalium dalli (assembly GCA_032622095.1). Taxonomy (NCBI): domain Eukaryota; kingdom Metazoa; phylum Mollusca; class Scaphopoda; order Gadilida; family Siphonodentaliidae; genus Siphonodentalium; species Siphonodentalium dalli. The sequence continues at coordinate 43,464,378 of CP136066.1, forward strand.
TTTGGTGGCAGTATATATCTTATGTATTCTAAGTTTCCTTTGTCCATGTCAGCTTGGTGTGTTAGATGCTGCTAAATGATGAAGATACAACCCATGCCTTGGCTCAAGCATAAAAATATAGTGCTGGACATTTGCAGAATGAGGTCCCCAGAGGGTGAATTTAGTTATTCTTTCCTGAACAGCAGGCTAGCATCACCAAATTCACCCTCTGGGGACCTCATTCTGCATAGTCTCTTACAATTATGAAATTTCACCCAGGTAATTAATTCAATGTTTATTTCGATATTGGCTCAGAAAAGTAAAAAAAGCATGCAATTTCAAGCTGAGACCACCCCCTACTGTGAATTAGATTATTGGGAAACAAGTATTATCAAAGAAATATATTCCATGCCTTGTTTATTCAATGTTATAAAAGTTCCCTGTCAGAACATCAAAAAATTCCCAGATTTGGTACTGCTTGAATATGAGCTACATGTACATGTATATAGCTAGAGTAGAGATTCGTGGCATGATTTTCTTTAAAGTGTACTATTGGACAAGGCATGGGATGTAACCTTGCTCTCTTGGCTCTGTCTATCTTCACTGTCTGGCAATGATGAAGGAAGCTTGATTTATATTTTATGTAACATTAGATCAATATACTTTTATATATTTTTTAAACTTTATAAAGATGGTCTATCTCTTCCTATAAGTTTTATATAGTTTCCTGGGTATAAATAAATACATATGAATCAAAGACCCCTGTCTGGAAATGATTCTGTCAATTAACCCTTTGAGTGCCAGGGGCCGATCTCATCGGCCCTAAACCTACAAAATAAGTCTGTTAAAGAATATAAGAATAAATTATTAAAATTGTAAAAAATTGTAAAAAAAACAATTGTTAGGCCAATGCATTCTCTTATATATGCGAGGCGACCTATGGTCGACTCGCATATATAAGAGAATGCATTGGCACAGGGTATATGGGTTGATACAAAAATCGACCTGGCACTCAAAGGGTTAATATTGATTTTTATTTAGAATTTTCTGGTATAATATACATGCAGTCAATTTGGGACATTTTATGGCTTGCATTTGTTCAGATGCATGTGGGATAACTCTATTTAAAATTCTATAATAGTACCGAAAAAATGTCACACTTTCCCAGACAGGGTTTTTTAAATTCATATTTAGTTTATACACCAGAAACTATATAAAACTTGTGTAGGAAGAGATTTAACATCTTTTAATAACTTATTTACTATTAAGTTTATAAAGTTGTAACTGTAAAGATTGAAGACAAATATAATGCATTGAAAAATGTGTTAATGTAGGTTGTCTTATAAACTTCACAGTTAAACCTTCATAAACCTAGAAGTAATACCAGATTATTTGTTGACTTTATTTCGTTGTAGGTGTGGCTGCATGACAGTACTGAACCAATGAATATTAAAATGATATTTGTTCATTTCTATCAGAATGCAGGCAGAAAAAATCTTTGAGTTCTAATTGAGAAAACACTGTTGTGTTTGGAATTTGATTATATAAACAGATCGCAACGTGCATCTGAATTGAGAGGTACCGGTATCTGTCAAAAGGCTCAATGGTGCAAGAATATATTTCATGAGAGTTAATGCTTGACTTATTATACATAACTCACTCATAGAAAGTATCATGACAGTCTCTTGTTTCTGATGCTTGTTGCGCTCTGTATTTATTCCACACCCATTAATTGTTCATCAATTTGTTTTCAATGCAGTAGCCAATGGACACATGGATGTTGAAAAAAATGACATCAATTCTCATAAACCGATATATGTGCAAACTAGTGATGACTTGGTTTTGTATATTGTTAAAGGGGTACATTAAATCCTGCCATTTATGGGACCATCTCATTTTATACTGAACAGAATATATGCAACAAATGAATGAATTTGAGCCATGGATTTTTGCAAAATACACTTGTATGCTCTATGGATAAGGCAAACAACATGGTAATTATAATGAAAATGAATTTATGACTGGAGTCATAAATTCATTTTGATTACAATTAACATGTTGTTTGTATTGTTCATAGAGCGCACAAGTGTTTTGTGCACTAATCCATGGCTCAAATTCATTCATTTGTTGCATATATTCTGTTGAGTATAAAATGAGATGGTCCCACAAATGACCGGATTTAGTGTACATTACCCCCTTAATATACAGTTATTATCCATAATAAATGTCTTTTACATCAATGGGTGTGGAATGAATCTCAATACCAAATATATCTTGATTTTACATACATTTGTAGGGTACGTTGGATATCACCCTAACCTGGCTTCAAAATATGGTACTGGTCATATGCAGAATAAGTTTAGAATTTAGTGACGTTATCCCACACAGTGGGCTAGCATCACCAAATTCATCCTCTGGGGACCACATTCTGCGTGGCCTCATCTGCTATGGGATACCTAGACTCAGATTTAAGTTCCCAGATGCTGAATATTGTGATGTGTGCACCCATTGGGCACCTCGATTATGCAATAATGTCATTGGCCAATACATTGTAGATATAGAAAAACCAAATTAAAAAGGAATTTTTGTGAAGAAGTTATCAAAGAAAGTAAAAAAATTGCTAATTTGATAATAAAGATACATTCCAGAGAAAATGTGGTTTAAGCAGAATGAGGTCCCCCAGATGGTGAATTTAGTGATGTGGTTGCGTGGGGTTGCGTAACTAAATTCACCCTCTGGGGACCTCGATATTTTGCAAATGACCAGCACTATGTTTAGAGGCTTACCCCTAGCTTCATGGTAATTGTTATCCCGATTATGTAATATATGTAATATTTGTTAGGAATACAACAGGTGTACTAGTATTATCAGACAAGCCTGAGTTTAGTTTGCCTGTCATTTGCAGATTGTGGTCCCGAGAGGGTGAATTTAGTGGCGCTATTCCGCTTAGCGGACTAGCATCATCAAATTCACCCTCTGGGGACCTCATTCTGCTTTGGCCCATATGCTATGGGAGACATAGCCTCAGATTGAAGTTTTCAAATGGTGAATATTGTGATGTACACCCATTGGGAACCTTGATTATGCAATGTGTCATCTGCCAATTTGAGGATACAGAGAAACTAAACTAAAAAATAAATATATTTCAAAAGAAATTTGATGATAAAGAAACTTTCTAGAGAAGATGATGCCTCTGGATACCTCATTCTGCAAATGACCGACACTAAATTCAGGCTTATTATCAGAATGTGTTAGTAATATGTGATCAATTTCATTTTATGGAACATTTAGTAAGTACATGTAGTTTTCCTCTTTTTTTTCTAAGGAGTCAAAACTAGAGACATACATAGAGGATCTACAACTCGTCCCCAGTTTAAAGCGGAATTTACAAAACGAGTCCAGTAAATTAGTTCTGTCCAGACCTAATTTACTTGACGAGTTTTAAATTCCGCGGGACGAGTTGTATATTCTAGCTATATTTATTACATGATCCAAAACATCGATAAAACATAATGAAATCAACAAATGGGACGTGAAACTAACATCGGATCATATAAGGCCTGCGATGACGTTTCACTTAACTGTGCATTGTTTGCCTACGTAAAGAAATAGTCCCAGATAAATAAATACTCTTTGATGTATTTAATGGCATAAATTTCATGAAATAACTTTTCAAACTCTTTATTCATTAGAGTTTGTTGGAACTAAATCCTGAAAAGTTACCCATAATTCTGCTGTGGCTAAGGAGTCGATTACTTAGGGCATTACTGTAGTATATGATATATGTAATAAATGGATGAATTGTTATCTTGCAGCTTCTATAGCAGCTGATAGCGGTAAGACGGCAGGGAAAGGTAAAGGAGGCAAAGGGAAAGCTACCGGCAAAGGAACTACAGTACAAGATGTCGAGGTTAGTGGCATGCCTCAAAATATCGTGCCGGATATGTGCAGAATCAGGTCCCCAGAGGGGGGATTTAGTACACTAAAGTTTATTTGTTGAATTTATTTCATTGTAGGTTTGGCTGTATGACTTTACTACGATTTTTGAAATCTATTTTTGTTAATAAATAACAGGTTTTGGGCAATTTTATACTATAGTTGACTGTGGTTAGCATTATTTTTGGGCAATTAATCAATTCTGATAACTGAAGCGTCATTTGCAAAAACATTGGTGTTGTTGGAATTTGATGACATGGGGACCTAGTTCGATAATAATGATATTGTCCTGAGAAGATGAGGCCTAAGCAGAATGAGGTCCCCAGAGGAAGAATATAGTGATGCTATCCGGCTGTGTCAGCTAGCATCACTAAATTCACCCTCTGTGTACCCCATTCTGCAAATGTCCGGCATCATATTTTCAGGCCTGATTAGTGGAACGTAACCCTTTCTTCACTAAATGGATTCTCCTATTCAGTTATAAAAGTATACATTGGAATGATCTCATCTGGTCAGGGGTGTTCAGGAAATACAAGGATTATTATTCATTAGATAATTAGACCAAAACAAAATATGTGTGTTTTGGGTTTCCCTACCTACCCTAGAAAAAGGTGCCCACCCAAAACTTTTTATTGGACTTTAGACACAGATAAATTTTTTTGCTCAGTGGGAAGGGCATCGAAAGGTATCTTACCCATTTTCAAACCTCTCCTATAAAAAAAATTTAGAAGTTTTTTTAGTCTACTAGTAGTGCTCTGATTATTTCAAGATTAACAATATTTAGCATTGAACCTTTCAATTAATCTGAATTGTGGAGCTTGCTAAATACAGGCACAGTCCTAGGAATCACTGTCCATGTAATATTGAACTTGATTAAAGTATAATAAATAAATATATTACCTCTACTATATAGATATAACTACCAGTTAGGCAACATCAGATTTTGTTATTATGTAAACCATCATCTGATTGGCTAAGACCACCCACTGTGATCTATCACTAAAACGAACAATTCAATTTTTCGTTTGAAAAAAATGCATTTATCTCCCCACATTTGACATGTGACAATTAAGTTAATTGTTCTTAATGCGCTCGTTGGGTCATATCAACTCTACCTTGTCTGAGTTGTATATAAATCGTTATTTTCCATCCAAATATCAGCATAAATTCACATTTATTGAATTGTTGAAAAACATTTATGACGTAACAGGAAGTGTATCCCTTCAGTTCCCTATTACACATTCCTTATTTAAAATTCGCAGCCAAACTCCAGCGCGAGTTATCTCCCATTGCTCCTCTTGATGTGCGGAGAATGGAATATAAATTTTGCTTTCACATTTCAAGGTATCAACCACCCCTAGGGCTCTACTTGAAAATATATAGATATATTAGTTTGAGATGGTCATTTCTACATTTCTCTAGTAATGAGAATCAGTTAAAATTTGTAGTTAGTAGCGTAATAGCAGGGCCAGTTTTAACACATCTGATGTCTGTTTACTCGCATCCGTAATCCCTATTATTCGGATAATTACCGGTTGGCGAATAAGTAAACAGGTATTTATAAAATGGATGTGTTTCTCCAAAATCATAAAGAATTCCACACAGTTTTCACCTGAAAGAATATTCGAGTAACTAACAGCTATTTTCTCGTAAGTGGGGAAAGATACTAAAAATCTGAATACACCAGCGTTTCAAGAAAAAAATATGGAATATGATGATATAAACTCAGAATTCGCGAATATTTGTGTGGCATAAAAATTTGAACTCTGTAATTTCGCTCAAATCATCTGCCAATGAAAATGCAGATAACAAAATTTTTACTTGCCAAACTGGTCTTTATATTAATATAATAACATAATATAATATATGGATTTAATATTATTAAATAATATTTTATTCAACTAACAGTGATTCCTAGGGACTGTGATACAGGTATTATTTTTTTGGCCTTAGTTCAACAAACGGTCAGAACAAACTGGCCAATTGTTGAGCTTATTATTTGAACCGTTCTTAAAGGGGGACTGTACACTAAATCCGGCCCTTTATTGGACCATCTCCTTTTATACTCAACAGAATATATGCAACAAATGAATTAATTTTAGCCAGGGTTAATGTGGTCTATATGAACGATGTAAACAACATGGTAATTATAATGAAAATGAATTTATGAGCGGGTGGGGAAAACAGATGGAGTAATTATATAAGTATATGTTATTACCCGGTTGGGTTATGAACAACTCATCAATGAGTATTTAGTAAAGAAAGGGATATCATGAATATTAGTCAATTTATTTATCCCAAGGGGTTGGGGGGCACAACTTCCAGAAAAGGGCACTTTTTTCTGTCAGAGCTATTGGCAAAACGTCTTTGAATGTTTATGGACAAACAATTAGTCCCCTTTCCAACTTTCTTGATTATTCTAGTATCAATCGGATTTCATTTTTATCCTGTAAACTGCATATTAACTTTAAATCAATTATGACTTTCTATTACTGGTATCTTTTTTGAGATAAGTTAACCCTTCCATGACTGGAGCTTGCTGAAATTTTGCGAAAATCCTGTGCCAATGCATCCCCTTATATATGCGAGTCTCTCATAGGGAGCCTTGCATATATAAGAGAATGCACTGGCATGTGGGGACTGCAATTTCTTAAATTTCTACAGAAGAACATCTAGACCCAATATGAAGTACGAGATAACTCATAGTGGCACCCGGAATATTGTGTAGTACAAGATAACTCGTAGCCGGCACTCAACGTGTTAAGACATCACATCTGTAGTTAGAATGTACAAATGATTTGATGCAGTTTCTTTGTAAAGCCGATGAAAATCCTAATGGATGTACGTCTCTAGATTTGTGATTTAAAATAAGTTTCTGCATTGATGGGATTCCATCAATTTCATTGGAGAGTGTCGCAGATCTAGAGTATGCACAATTTCATTGGTTAATGGTATAACAGAACACTTCACAGATCAGAGGTCAATGACATGTTGACAATTTTACCCACGCATTGTCATACACAACTAATGTTGGAAAACTGAATACAGGTGATAGAATTCATTATACTCATCGTAATATAGGAGACATCATCTTCAAGTTTTTATCAGTGAATGATATTCATGACTGATTATTCTATCACATCTTGTGGTATTTATAACTATTTCTAAATACTACAATTCTCATAAACATTTACTGCACCAGGAATACACACCACATTTGGAAATGGTTTATTACGTCATGTTGGGAATGCTGCATCGTAGTTGAAATGAAATATATAATCAACAAATCTAGAGACGAACATCTGTTTGGATTTTCGTCTGCTTTTCAAAGAGACTGGATTTGATGATTGTGATAGTTACAGTTATGCCCTGTGCCAATGCATTCTCTTATATATGCGAGTCGACCATAGGTTGCCTCGCATATATAAGAGAATGCATTGACCATTTTTTCTTACATTCTTTAACTTTTTTATAATTTTTAATGTGTTAAGCCAATGCATTCTCTTATATATGCGAGGCGACCTATGGTCGACTCGCATATATAAGAGAATGCATTGGCACAGGGCCGTTCTGTTGGGTAAAGGGTTAAGGGTATATCCGGGTGTGCGTAATCCATAATTATAAGCTATACGTTTTAAACAGAATGGAAATTCAATTAAAGTGTGAACTTCCGATATGGGCAAGATGCAGGCCTGAGTTTAGTGAGCCTGTCATTTGCAGAATGAGGTCCCCAGAGGGTGAATTTAGTGAAGCTATCCCGCATAGTGGGCTAGCATCACTAAATTCACCATCTGAAGACCTCATTCTGCTTAGGCCTCATTTTCTCTGGAAAGTTTATTACTAACTTTCTATAGAAACTTTTAGTTTAGTTTCTCTATATCCCGAAATTGGTAGATGACACATTGCATAATAGAGGTTCCCAATGGGTGTACTTCACAATATTCACCATCTGAGAACCTCATTCTGAGTCTACATGTATGTCTCCCATAGCAGATGAGGCCATGCAGAATGAGGTCCTCTGGGGACCTCATTCTGCAAATTACAGGCACACTAAACTCAGGCTTGGATATACATGTAGTATCCTAAATGTATGATGTATTACCCTAAGCATAGTAGTAACTCTATATCCATGAGTTTTGTGACACCTCTCATCTGTTATCATTGTTGAAACACACAATACATTTTTAAAACAATTTATCGACTTTGTTAGATGTAGCCGTACGAGTGCTATTATAGAATGTAGTCATACAAATTATCTTTCCACAGCCGGATGCTCCTGACTTTGTGAATCCATTGTTAGAAGTAGCAGACTATATAGAAGGCCTTGGTCAGTTACTAATCACTGGTAACAGAGTGCTGCTCAGTCTAAATCTCTCAAGTAAGTCACAGATACAGAACCCCCCCCCCTATAGAAAGCATCGGTCAGTTACTAATCACTGGTAACCAAGTGCTGCTCAGTCTAAATCTCACAAGTAAGTATGGTAATGCCCTAAATCATTGACTCCTTAACCACAGCAGAATTATGGGTAATTTTTCAGGATTTAGTCGGAAATATGGCTTCTTGCCATTCATCGGAAAGCTCTCAGTGAGAGCTTTCCGATGAATGGCAACAAGCCATATTTCCGACTAAATCCTGAAAAATTACCCATAATTCTCCTCTGAGTCGATTATTTAGGGCATTACTGTAGCAGATACAATTGGGTGACACTCCAGTTTCTGCAGGGATGGGTGCAGAAATAAGAGGGGTTTTCAATTCATTGAAAAATGACCAAAACGTGAAACCACAACACATACACAATGCATATACAGCGTGTATGCCTGCGTTGAGCACATACTAGGCTACATACATGCACTAGACATTTTGATACAGAATTACCATTTTAAAGGGGGGTAGCAAGAGTTATTCCCCTTGATTTTGTGCCTGAAATATGAAATTTTTATGCAAAAATGGCATTATTTTGTGCCTGAAATATGAATTTTTTTATGCAAAAATGGCCAAAATAAGTGATTTCGGATCAATTCCGTGGGATAAAAAAACAACATTTTTCCAAACATTTGTAGGAATTTCAGACAGCAAGTTAAATAATGGTTGTAGAAAGTGAGGTGCATGTACAGTAATGCCCTAATTAATCGACTCCATAACCACATTCTCCGATGAATGGCAACAGGCCATATTTCCGACTAAATCCTGAAAAATTACCTATAATTCTGCTCTGGTTATGGAGTCAATTAATAAGGGCATTACTGTACTTATTTTGAGAAAAAACAACTTGCGTCCACATTCTTCCAAATTTAGCATTCATTTTACATTCAGATTGTTTCTTACAGGGAACAAGATAGGAGAGGCTGGTATGTCGGCGTTACTGAAAGCCATGCAGTATCAAACCACTTTAAGTCACGACAACAAAAACAGTGGCAACGGACTCATGAGGTTATGTGTTGGGGTATGTACAGAGCAGAGCTGTTTCACGGATTGTCCATGAGACTTCCATATTGCCATAGGGAAAAACTCCAATACAGAAGACCACCAATTCCTTCTGCATGTACAGATGCACTGTTGGTAACTTCTGCACGAAGCGATACTGCTCAAAATTTAAACGAACTGTCGGTAACAACAAGAGTAATTTCACATTCATCATAATTCAGTACTAATCATCAGTGAGTTAATTGAGATTAATATTATTCACCATAAGACGTCTGACCTGTTCGTGCCCTCTGGATGTAATGTCCTTAGTAGGAACATCCAGTTATATTATGTGTTATGCCGGTGTCGAGAGTTGGTCTCGATATCGGGGTAAGTATGTGAGACTTGTATGACACGGTATGAGAGGTCACGAATGTTGTGTTCTCCTTTGTATAAAGGTAGCCTAATTTGTGTTGGGGGGGGGGGGGGGGATATTGACCTTCATGTGTGGAAGTTCATTGTGTGGCTGGGCGGGAATGGTTATTCATTATTTTTTGGCATTCCTAAACACCGATGTTTGTGTTAGGTTTACCTTTGTCAGATTGTTCGACTTCTGTTTCTGAGGTGAGCCATACGTCGCTGGAGGATGATGTGAATGTAATATATGTAGCCATATATTAAGTAGTTGGGGTGATTAATTAAAAGATTATAGTTCAGCAAGGGAAACCTAACTGTCTTAGTAAAGCGTAAGTGGGTATTAAAGATACGGGCAGCGTTGGCGGTGGGTATGCTTCTAAAATATTCAGCTCCGTCAAAAACCACCATAAACAGAAAGAATAGTAAAATATAGACAGACTTTGTTCTTATACCAATCAGAAATATGGCATAAACAGTATGTTATTGTCAAATGTTTTTCCTTTGTTATGTAAACAAAAGCAAAAAATGTCACAAAACCTTGCTTTTGTTTAGATCCGGATATGGTATACATAAAGAGCATTATTTGTTACTGTTTTCCTGATATGGAACTAATAAAGAGCGTTTATATCATTTGTGTGTGATTAACCAATAAAATTGCGCTGTGTTATGTAAACAGAAGCAAAACTTCTGTAACACGAGAAGGTTCTTGTTTACGTACACCATCGTACATCTTGACGACAATATACTATTTATGCGCTGATTATTTTTGGCATTTGAACAAAACTATATATATTTTAATATTCCTTCCATTGATGGCGATTTGAACAAATATGAATATTTCTGCAACGAATGCCGCCCGTGCCTTTAATTGTCATAAGTAAATTGCTTGTTAAGTATGATAACTTAGATAATTAGGTACTTGGTGTACCAATACTTTTTGTATTAAAATATAGTGTAACTGATTTTTCTTGGGTTAAGCTCTTCAGGTGAATTGTCACGATCAGCAATCAGATATGTTTTCTGAGTAAGTGGGATGAGGACTTGTACTCTCTCATTTATATAGAGAAATTCCAGGTCGGGTGGTGACTTGAGGTCAGTGACCTTGACCTAGTTTTGTTTGGTATATAGGTTACATGTACTTTTGTGGGAAGTACATTGTTCACTTAGTACAACTGTAGTTCGTAGGGTATTGACAGTTAAATGTTTGTTTTTGACGTCAAAATGGGTTAGAGAATATAAGATTTGAATTGTTAACATTCAGTACTTGTTTGTGCTGTCACAATTGCTGTGACTTTACTTTAGTCTAATTTGGTTTACGATTGTAATGGTGTTTAAATGTCGGCGATTATTTCGCCATGTTAGGGTTTTGGGTGTTCTTTTTGGTGCTGTGCAGAGAATATCCAACATTTGCCAAATTACATATTGTTTTTATTTTCATACCTTCGCAAGGATTGATATGTTTACGCTGTGTGTCCTGCAGAAATTGCAAATGCAGACAACATTTTAAAAGCATCTAAATTTAGGGCCCGACGAAGCTTCGAGATTCAATTCGATTTCGAATCTTACATTCCGATTCGATTCGAAAGCGGTCGGGTGATTTGGGATATTTCGAATCGTTATATACAAGTCCTTTAACACCGGGAATAGACTGCATTTTCTATAAAAATTGTTCATAATATCCCCAATACTTAACCTGAGTCTCCTCACAAAATTTTGTTCTTATCATGTCATATAAATTAAGTTTAATGAACCTCCTTCGTAATCTGTTATCTCACTGACATTATAAAATCATCGGACATTTGCCCCCATTTTTGCTCGTACATGTACCTTCCACTGATCGGTACCGAGAATCTACAAAAGTGTTTGAAAAAGATTCGATTCGAGATTCGATTCGATTCGATGTTGAAATTGCCGATTCGTCGGGCCCTAATCTAAATGATAAATCACCAATTAAAATTATGTTAGGGGAAATGCAATAAAAGACGGACTTTCTGTTAGTAATCTTGTATCAATAACATTATGTAATTTATTTGATTTTCCCTTCTGTATTTTATCGAATAAAAAATGTGGTCGGCAGCTTTTGATCAAGACCATACTGAATTACGGGGATTTCCCCCTACTTAGCTAAACTAGAAATTGCCGAAATATGTATGTTATCAACATTGTTTTCGATGCATCTCTCGGCATATAGAAGTGTCTGATGCCGAATTACATACTAAGTATGTAGTTTGGCATCAGACTCTTCTATACGCCGACAGATGCATCGAAAAAGACGTTGATTGCTTATAATTACGACAATCCGCATAAATTAGTTGGTGATTAAACTAGTTTAATGAAGAACCTATATTAAAAAAATTATAATATTCCAACTACTCAAAGCAAAACACACCTGTAAATTATTTAAAATGATTCTAGAACATCTATTTTCAACAAGACACTCAATAGCAATTCCGAAGTGGTGTTCCCAAACTTCCCCACCGAATTTGCGGTCTCCGATGACAAACTTGAAAGGTAAACAATCGCGACAAAGGTGCATTGTATGCTCTCATGACACTGTCATGTCATATTAGTATTGGCACGAGGCTGGATGACACACTCCTCTATCTCCAGCTAAAGTATCGCGTTTCATAGTTTCACTGATCAGTCTAATTTGTTCATTTTGTTTTCACAGTATGATAACTATGGACACGTTTAAGAAATTACATGTGATGTGGGGCGACCGTTGGTGCATGTCATCCAATTTCTTAAAGTATCACTGCGCGTTGTGATATGGGAATACAACATTTCATTCGGCTGATAGAGATTGTCGCTACCAAGCGTATCTAAGGACATTGACCAATCAAATGCACGCATTTAAGCGAAAGTGAAAGTAGTTGTAATTATATATGTATTCATGCGCTCTCTAAACAATGTGTCATGTTCATTGGTTTTTAGATTTAAACACATTTTGTGCTGCCCTTTTTTAGTGTTTTCGAACCTGCCTTCACTTTTTTTCCACTTCATTAACCGTTTCTATACTATATACTCATTGATGAGTAGTTCCCTTAGGAAATGTTCAGATAATAAGTCCAACAACTGACCTATACATAGAATTATGAGTCATCATAGTATGGTGTACTTATTGTAACTCCAGAACAATTGAAATTTAGGATCACATGTTATAATGGAGAGGTGTCAATTTATAGATAACAATATAAATTGTGAATAGTCAGGGGAATTAGAACATTATACGTAATCCCAATGTCATATAGATATACTAGTAGCTCAATGTAATTTTTATATCAGATTAAATGAGTGTATATGCAAAACAAAGTTCCCTCTATATTTCTGACTAGATAAGGGAAGCTATCATAATCCATGCTGACGATGTGCACTAAAAATAAAATTAAAGCCCTTCCTACCCATATATGGCAAGAAACGTGGCCAACAGAAAATACATCGGCATTTTTGTCCCAGTGATAAGTCCTGGGACAAGCCGAGACATGTACAGGCGAGACAGAACAAAATAAAGTATATAGTCTGTCTCGCTCATGTCCCAGTAGAATCAGTTTGGTTCCTGTTCTCTGAGTAAAACTACACTATGTTTTTTTTCTGACTGCGACAGAATTATTTATTGAACCAATTTCTAATGTTTTCATATTAAAAATACTATTTATCTTTGATATCTCCTGTCCCATTTTATATGATGGGCCCTTAAAATGGTGAACCCCAAATTTGAACCCGTACAGTTTAAACCTAAATCAACTTTATATGAGCCATGTACAGACACAGGACGGTCCATATATGTCCCAACATCCATATTATGTTCCCAGAATCCAACGATTTAGGCACCTACCCATTTTCTATGATGGGCCCTTTAAATGGTGAACCCCAAAATTGAGCCCGTGCAGTTTAAACCTAAGTCAACTATTTATGAGTCATGTACAGATGCAGCATGGTCAATATATGTCCCAACATCATTATTATATTCCCAGAATCCAGAGATTTAGGCTCCTACCCATTTTATATCATGGGCCCTTAAAATGATGAACCCCAAAATTGAGCCCGTGCAGTTTAAACCTAAGTCAACTATATCTGAGTCATGTACAGATGAAGGGCGATCCACATATGTCCCAACGTCATTATTATATTCCCAGAATCCAAAGATTAAGGCTCCTACCCCTTTTCTATGATGGGCCCTTAAAATGGTAAACCCCAAATGTGAGCCTGTGCAGTTTAAACCTAAGTCAACAATTTATGAGTCATGTACAGATGCAGCACGGCCCATATATGTCCAAACATCATTCAAAATTATTCTGTCTCGGTCTGTCCCAGACCTTTCTATTGGGACAGAAAATATCAAAGATAAATAATATATTTAATAAGAAAACATTAGAAATGTCTTTGTCTCGGTCTGTACCAGTCATATCAGTTTGTCCCATGGTTCCCAAATAAGATCCTCTTCAAAATTATTCTGTCTCGTTCTGTCCCAGACCTTTCTACTGGGACAGGAAATATCAAAGATAGATATTATATTTAATATGAAAACATTAGAAATGTGTTTGTCTCGGTCTGTACCAGTCATATCAGTTTGTCCCATGGTTCCCAAATAAGATCCGCTTCAAAAATTATTCTGTCTCGGTCTGTTCCAGACCTTTCTATTGGGACAGGAAATATCAAAGATAGATATTATTTTTAATATGAAAAGGTTAGAAATTGGTTTGTCATATGTTTCTGAAATGGAATCTCAGCGCATAATAACTATACTGTCTCGCCTGTCTCGGCTTGTCCCAGGACTTATCACTGGGACAAAAATGCCGATGTATTTTCTGTTGGCCACGTTTATTGCCATATCTATCCCTACCTCATTGATTCAGAAAAATTATTGTCTTGAGACTCAAACAATTTTATTTGCCCTAATATAACAGACATATCTACCTCCCTCATCACTTTTTAAAAAACAATATCCTGAGAAATGAATCATTTTGTTTATCTTGCCTTATTGAAAGTTTTCGAAATTAACCAAACAATAACTTTTTCTTTCAGAGGAATAGCATTTCTAGTGACCATGATGTTGTGAAAAAGCTGAATGAACTAATGTTGCCAAAAGACCCATTTTACAAGCCATCGGCTGTGACTCCCGAGAATGAATGATGCATGAATCAAATTACACTACTGGTATGTTGTTTTGAAGGCCCACATAATTTTCAAACTTTGTGGGCCTTTTAGCCCAACAGTTTCAGTTCTTGTGAATGTGGTGAGAAAAGGTGTAAAGGAAATAATTTGCTTAATTTCAAGTACCAGACATATACTATCGCTGCAAATTTCTATTATTCAGTGCAACCCTAATTTGTGACAATAAAACATGTCATTTTGAAAGATGCAATAATTTAAGTTCGGAGAATTTTTGCCTGAATTTATTTCCTCACCATCTAACATCTAATGTCCAGTTGCTCCCACATTATTGTTTGATATGACAAGAACTGGAACTATTTTAACAAGCCATTATCATGTCTTGTGTAAACTAAAGCAATGGCGACCAACAGTTTATATGCTTCATGTTTCAAATCAACAAATACAGATGAATTCGTGGATGCTAATGAAAATGGAGATATGCCTCAAACTGGTTAAACACGGAGAACCTTCAACATGAGCCCACTTGCAAACTCAGAGTTGCATTAACCCTTTACCCAACAGAACGGCCGATTTTTGTATCAACCCATATACCCTGTGCCAATGCATTCTCTTATATATGCGAGTCGACCATAGGTCGCCTCGCATATATAAGAGAATGCATTGGCTTAACACATATTAAAAATGATAAAATTGTCAAAGAATTTAGAAAAATATTATAATTTTTTTTTTAAATTTAAAAAAAAATTCTAAAATTGTTAAGGCCACTGCAATTTAAAGACTTGGTTTACGAACATGAGTTGAAAAATTCCCTAGATGGAGGAGGGTTAAAAAAAAAAAAAAATCTTGGGCATATTATTCGACGACTTTCCCCGCATGATCACTGGTGAACTAAACATCATTAATTCATTTAGATATCATATATTAACTTCTCATAAAATGTAAACAATAACACGAAACCTGATATTCATTATTTCCCCAGTCTTCTGTGGCTGAATTTGAGTGTATCCTTTTGGTGAATATTATACAAGCAGATTTAATATATCAAAATTAATTAAGATTCAGAGATTCTTACTCCCTGTGATTACCAATACTGGGTGTATATAGTCTGCATATTAAATATTAAACAAAATGTCACATTGAGGGTGTAATATGTAAGTTGCTGTTGATAATTGTGTCAAACATTAAGTTACGCAGATAGCCAGAAGAAATCAAGGGAAGGTGAACTTTAACTATATTGAACAACAAAATGATATAAGAATACCCTACAGAATTGGTGGAATTTCTAACAAAGATATTTTGGAATCAAAGGCACAGCTTTGTTCACATTATTTAATGTGCATTTTTTCCGTAGGCCCATTAACTTTTTCGACTTCAATGACAATGTATTTTGCTTGGAACGCGGAGACAACGTATATAAGGGAAGTCAGTAGCCGAGAGGTAGCGTACTGGTCTCTTGTGCTAGCGGACCGGGGATCGCAACCTGATCAGGGTATTCTGACAAAAATCAGAACTCGGTCAGATACCATGTTTGTCAGGCTGAAAAGTCTCATTCAAAATCACTGAATAAAGATCTGAATGCAAAATGCCGACTTCCCCCCATTACAACACTTGTCCAGGTAAGTTGTCGTGGGTGCAGTACGCTGTCTGATCGGGCGCGGACATTAATGGCTGACCCGTGTACACGCCTCAGTGTGTGCACGTTAAAGAATGCTACTGGAGTCACAACAGGGTTATAAAGTTATTCGGCCGTGGTAGCACCTAGGCCAGTGCGTCTACATCCAGAATTGGTTCCTGCACTGTAATATCTACAGATACAGATCTATACGTGCATCGGAACATGGTTTGCCATCGGCGACAGTGTTAACATTTCGGCCAAATTCACTGAATTGAAGCCTACAGTACAGGCCACTCCAGTGATGTTTACCCAGCTAGATTGACACCAGTTGATCACGAAAATGCAAGAAAAATCATATGTCATGTGTTTACTTTTTTAAATAAATCCCCAAGTGTACGACAGGGCTATCCCACAGCCAAATTTGATCTGGAAAAACCCAGAACTACAGAAGCCTGTAAGTTAAATAAATTTCCCACTCACAAAAATCCATTCCCCTATTAATTGACCAGTTTAAACTAGAGGTGTGACTGTCCCAATGGGACTAAGGCAGGGTTTCCGGCTGCGGGTCCGTCCCACGGACCCGGGACGGACCCATTCCCCCCGTCGGTCGTTGCACGAAATCCCGCTCATACACAAATAACTGACGTTATTAAAAACTTTTTCAGTCTTGTCTGTGTCAACAGGCTATATATCTACACTTATTTTCATTAATATTGACAAAATGAAATCGACACAGTCCATCTCCCGAAAAAACAATAAGAAAGAGCATGTCAAATAGCGACATTAGATACAGCGTAATACATGTCACGGTAACATCAAAGAATGCCGGACTGTTGAGTGCGGATATTTTTGTGAACGGGATTCCATGGATGAAACTATTCACGCTCAAAGACCCCGTGCTATCGTACGATTACGACCCCGTGCTATCGTACGATTACATAATTGGGTCAAAGAACACCCTGCAATTGCTGAGTCGGGGATATTTTTATGCACGGGATTTTCGTGGATGAAACTACTCAATGTTGATCATTTATCTTATTGCTGTATTACCATTTGTTTTTGAGTTCGATGTACCGGTAAGCGAATTTCCTGAAAAATACATGTGATTCTCTATGTGTGTTGATTATTATGCGTATATTGCCATGCATACTTAACAAAATCCCAAAGTGATTTATTTCACAATAATACGGAACCTGTCCCAAATCAGTCTTTATAGCGGGAATTCATAGTGCATGAGAACACCATTAATTTGAGCCATATTACATGCATGGAGGATAAACACGAACACATACCCCCCCCCCCCCCCAATATGGAGATAAAGTCAAAGTAAGGTCAATAATAGTTTCGTTGTCCCGCCTGGGTCCCCAAGCACAATAATCAACGACGCACATGTTCACACTTCCCGCCAAAAACTCAATTATATTTTATAACACGTTGGCTAAAACTATGTTCTATAGCTGCCATCATCAGTTGTTGGAATAATACAGACTATTGAACAAGCTACACGTTCCGGGTGAAAGATTTCGCTACCATTCGTATTTCGCCGCTATAAATATCTCCTGCAGACAAACCCTGCAGTATGACGTCACCTTGCACAAATAGTTTTACGATTGACAGAATATATAATCCTGTCAGTTTCATTTTCACTGACGCTACTTGAAGTTCTAAGAAATACTTTATTCAATTCTCCTTGCTAGGTAATATTGGTCAATGCGTAGATGCTTTTTAGTGTTTAGATTCATTATATATACCTGTTGGAATCTTATTGTAAGTTATAAATTTGTAAACACTGTATTTAACTCGTAGCTCGTTCATTTATATAGTCTTCAATCAGACAGCAGTCTTACGTACGTAATTAAATGACTAACTATTTAGATACCATCAACAGAATTAATGCACCCACGGAAATGATCAACTTGCATAATATACGTAGCTTTGGATTGCTTTGTGGGACACTCAGGTGCAAGGAAATGGCTTCTTTTCAGTGTCAAATAACAAAATTTTCGCCCGACAGAACGATCCATGGTCGTCCCGTCGCGTAATGTGTTTAACAAATAAGGACTCATTAATTCCCCCCTGGCGGAAACCCTGACTAAGGATACCCCCCCCCCCCCCCCCCCGTGTTTTTAAAATACTAAGATGTTTTACATGTCAGTAAACATTTAGTTCAAATAATATAAAATAACAGTTCCCATTGCAGGTGCACAACCCCAACCCTAATCTTAAACCTATTGACCGAAAAATGTAGGAATAAAAGCTCGGACAAAATTATGCATGTTGCGAAAATGTTCTAAGTCGAAAAAGGGGAATAACTCCACAAAAAAAAAAGGTGGACAGACATCATTATCGCAGGTGCACAGGTTCCCATGGTACTAAATATATGTGCCAAGATTAAAAAACATTGACCTAAAAATGTAGGAATGAAAGCTCAGACAAAATTATGCATGTTGCAAAAACATTTCTAAGTCGAAAAAGGGGAGATAACTCCACCAAAAACGTCATAATCGCAGGTGCACAGGTTCCCATGGTGGTTGATGCCTGTGCCAAATTTCACGGAAATTGATCGAAAAACGACTGAGAAAAACTCCGGACAAATATGTGTCCACGGACGGACGGACAAGCTGATTCCAGTATACCCCCCTAACTTCGTTGCGGGGGGTATAATTATTTAGATATGATGTACAAATCAAATAAACACGATGTCATCCTTTAATAACATATCACATGTATCAGGTGTCTTTTGATCAGCAGACATGCTTTCACGGTTTCAGTTTCAATTTCAGTAATTCACTTCCGTAGTTAATTATTGGTTGACGATTATCGCATTACGATAGGGGAACACTCCGACGTTCGTACTCAGATATCACCAATTTTTGTACCTAGCTTGCCTGTCCTAGGTTTCACGGGAAAATGGCTAATTTGATTCTATTTGTCGTTATAAAGATATTTATCACCCCATGTAATATTCCTTTTTCATAAAAATAGAATAAAACAAGCCGAAGATGATATGTTTAAAATTTCTTAAGCATGAAATTGGCGACAAGTTGTTACCAGAGTATGTTATACTTGTGATAGTTACGTTACGCACATGGTGAACATTCCCCTATCGTATTGCGATAATCGCCCTTCGCACCATTCAAAAAGTAGGAATCCGGACTCCGCAGATGTCCCCAATTGCACTACACGATACACAAAAAACGTTGAACGTGCGCCGGAATGAGAGTCCATTGCCATAATAAATCACATATCTAAAAGATAACTGTCGGGAATTACTAGAAATGCAATAGATCAAGAAATTTGTGAGTGTAAAACGTGATTGTTAATTTTCCATCGCCAAATTTTTTTTAATATTTTTTTTAATATTTTCCTTAAAAAGTTGTCGGCGGGTTCGTAAACCAAGCAATTAAATTGCTGTCGCCTAAAGAATGTAAGAAAAAATGGTAAAAAGTGTTAAAAAAAGATTTTTTTTAGGCCAATGCTTTCTCTTATATATGGTCGACTCGCATATATAAGAGAATGCATTGGCACAGGGCATAACTGTAACCATCACAATGTGGTCAATGAACCGGTTCCAATGATATCCATATTTGTATGGTGTTATTGAGACAGACCGAAGATATTTTAGGCTGTTGAAGCTTTATTTGGGCGTTTTTGGCCGTTTTGTTAGGTAAAGGGTTAAATGCACCATAAATGATGATACATGTGAACACGGTGCAACGGCAGTACTTGTATTTATTTCAATTTTGGATTTCAAATTTTCACTGGTAACGTGAAAATAGGAAATTGTCACACGGAAATTAGTTATGTTTCAAACATCTTTATATAACCTTTACGTCCTTTGCACAGTAAGAAAGTAACCCTGCAAGATAGAGTTTTCCCCCCTTGCTGCACTATTGCCATATGGTAGAAGATACGCAAACTAGAGCACACCAATTTGACAAGCAGCGTATACTGGCCATGTTATGATGGTTATTTTAAGTTTTATTGGCTATCATCCATTGCAGTACATATACAGTCTCTAATTATATTCAACGGAATAAGTGAATCAAGACTTTCTATGATAGTTTTGAAAATCACGCAGTCTTTTCGTTTCGACTGTACGTTCCATATTTTTATATGAATCGGATATGTGCATGTTGTTACAAATTATTGTGCCGATATTAAAATCATATCAATATATATATCATTCTCGGTAATCCCTATATGATGTACTGGTAGTATAATGTCATAATTTGTCATTCTTTATATCAGACTAGCCGATGAGCCGGACATTGTCCGGGCTATTCAAAAACCAAATTTCAAGTCGATAGCTCCACCCGTTTCAGAGATCTGGTCTGCGCATGCGCGAAGCTGGCGTCGTACGGGCTCGGCGACCCGATAAATTCGTATCCGGGGCAAGATACATTCACATAGCAAATTTCAAGTCGATAGCTCCACCCGTTTCCGAGATCTCGTCTGCGCATGCGCGAAGCTGGCGTCGCACGGGCTCGGCGACCCGATAAAATTCGTATCCGGGGCAAGATACATTCACATAGCAAATTTCAAGTCGATAGCTCCACCCGTTTCCGAGATCTCGTCTGCGCATGCGCGAAGCTGGGGTCGCACGGGCTCGGCGACCCGATAAAATTCGTATCCGGGGCAAGATACATTCACATAGCAAATTTCAAGTCGATAGCTCCACCCGTTTCCGAGATCTCGTCTGCGCATGCGCGAAGCGGGCGCCGCACAGGCTCGCCAATACGACAACGTCCACCGCCTGGTCAAACTACACACACGTACCAAGTTTCGTCCCGATCGGTCGAGAATCGTAGATTTGTATAAATGACAGACAGACAAACAAACAAACATACATACAGACAAACAGAGGTCTTCAAAATATATATGAGATTAAATTAGTTTATATTCATTACAAAGTTCTCCCTACATTTTCTGGACCTGGGAAGGTATAATAACCCAAATTTATTATGCCAGTCTACGGGCAGAAAAAATAATAAAAATAAAACCCTCGCTCGTGCATTGATTTAAAACAAAAAATGCATGAGAATAAAATTTTAATTTTGGCCTTAACATGCTCACTTGTCTGATTGTATCAGTATAGGGACATTTCCCATGGAATACACAGTTCGTCTATTTTTAAAGGCTTCATATCAATATGAGCATTTCTCAGAATTCATGCAAGGTGCAATGATGGGACACATTTTGTCGTTTTCCAGAGCCATTTTGATTTCACTCAAATGTAATACCTCTGCTCGAGCAGCTGACACTCTTTGTTTTTTTAGTATACACCTTTGGTGTATACCGAATTCAACCACGATGATCACAAATATCGCATCAGATTTATCTCCAAGTGTATTATCATGAACCTACGGAAATGTGCCAAATTGATATAAAGCATAAACTCAGAATTAGACTCTTGGGTTGGGAGAAAAATATGGATATGGGCATGGAAAAATCTCACCCTCGGACCAGATATTTGCACCGATCACTTGGCAAGCCTCATGTCCGGCCCAAATATCTGGCCCCTCTCAGATAAGATTTTTCCATCCCACACCCCAGGTCATGATGGATAATATTACCCCCCCCCACCCCCTCTTGAATTTTGTTTTACATTGAAAATCAAATATTTTTTTTCAGTCAATGAGAAAGGTGACAGATTCTTCACATACAGTGCAACTGATCATTGAGAAAAATGGCACAGCCCTGCAATTGCTACTTATGCCATAGTTTAAAATGCTGCATTTGGATAACAGAATGTAATATCCGACAGATGCTGTTATGTTCAGAAATGGAAACCTGTTTAGAAGACCAACTAAAGAATACAGTTTTAATTGGTTAGGTATTGGAAAATTGACTCTATATTTGGTGACACACCCTCATATATCTCGTCGAAGCTGGCTTATGATCATGTGTGTTGGCAACAAGTTAATTTATTTAAGAAATAACTCTTGTTTCGATTAAGGGGTTATGCAGTTATAACCAAAAAGTTTGAAGACTAATTCTATAACGCGCATAGCAGGTTAAAGTAAATTCAAGTTTTTGGTTAGAACTCATAACCTTATTAATCCTAACGAGTCTTAATTTCTCTTGGTACATGTGCCACGAGAGCATGGCCCTTTTTGGAATTATCACAGCATATTTTGCCACCACGCCCTGGTGATGCTCTTTAGTTCTCTACAACCAATTGGCAGATAGCACAATGCATAATTGAGGTGCCCAATTGGTGTATATGTATCACCATCTGAGAACTGAAATATGTGTCTAGGTCTCCCATAGAAAATGGGACCATGCAGAATGAGGTCCTCAGAGGATGTATTTGGTGATGCTAGCCTGCTGTGTGGGGTAGCTTCACTAAATTCGCCCTCTGGGGACCTCATTCTGCAAATGTTCGGAATCATACTTTCAGGCCTGGTGATCATGTGACAAATCGATTCAGTCACTCCTTTTCAATTCCATTCCAATCATATTTGATGCTTCCAACTGATTTCTCTGTGGGTTAGAACTTGATGCACATCAACATTCCATCCAAAAGAATATCAATGGACGCATCCGCCATCCGAAATATGAGCATGACGGCATCTGGCGTAAGCTGGTCAGGCATCTGGAATATGCCCATACAGACCTCCAATCTGGCATCCAAAAGGGGGGGTCATTACCCTCAATTATGGTAAATTGTAATTCATAACATATATGTTTTCATCGAAATATTGACATTGGTTGAAATTTTCGCTATAGGTGTGTTTTCATATCCAATTTACATGTACCAATGACATAAAATTTATGCCTACATTATGGTATACGAAGTTCCAGATGACCCATGTCCATTTTTTTATGGGAAACTCAATGAAAAGCTATTAATGGTCAATGGATTTATTATATAAACTGCTGATCAATCCACTGTGATAAGTTTGTGAAGAGATTGAGTGTAGCTTGTAAATTGTTTTCTACCAGAATCTATGACACGGCACTGAGTGAATCACTGAGATTTCTTTATTAGATTGTATTGGTGACCTGT
The DNA here is from genome assembly GCA_032622095.1 of Siphonodentalium dalli. NCBI lineage: Eukaryota > Metazoa > Mollusca > Scaphopoda > Gadilida > Siphonodentaliidae > Siphonodentalium > Siphonodentalium dalli. The sequence continues at coordinate 43,487,856 of CP136066.1, forward strand.
GGGTCAGCTGCTAATGGATCAAATCAGTATTAGGAATCATTTGAAAGACTATTAAAAAGAGATTCCAAATGACTAAGCCACTTGGATTTAGGCAAACATGGTGAAAAGATAATTTTAGTTTCATCTATTAGTCCATTAAAATAAAATATCTGTGTTCTCGGGCAATTAGATCTTAAAGATATTATGGACTTGTTCGGGTGCGTGTAATTGAAAAGTTACCACTCCATAGAAAACATAATCTGAATCTCACTGAAATTGTAAATATTTACATCTCGATTCAGGACGCAACTGGGATAAACTAACAAATGATTTCGCCATCGAGAGTCATTACATTTAATTAATATATAAGAATGACGGTGATTGTTGTCAAATTGGATTAATATTCGTAAAACATAACTACTTTGATCAAGATTATTCTCAATTTCTGTCTGATCACCCTAATGGAGTGTTTCGCATGACTTTAATTTTGAGATGAGGGAGGGAGGCTATTTTTTTTTCTTCTCAAAATCTGGAAAACATACTCCAGAAATATTCACTTTCGTTGTTCAGATCCAATATTTCTAACAGCAAAAAATTGAAATAATGTTGGAAGGCTTTTTAATTAAAAAGAAAATTTCAGTGATGAGGGAGGCGCCTGAAAATGATATGATTCTAAGATAAATTGGATATCATTAGAAAGATTTCCTTATAGAAACTACAAACTGTTTTCATCATACGACATCCATCGACTAAAGCAAGCAGCACATTCAACGTTGAATGTGAATAACGCCATATATCTTATGGCTATCTCTATCAAGGTTCATGTACAACAACTTACAAGTCACTCACATTTCTTCGTGAACTCTCCATTTATTACATGCCTATTCCTAGAATTAGTGTTTAACCCTTTACCCAACAGAACGGCCCTGTGCCAATGCATTCTCTTATATATGCGAGTCGACCATAGATCGCCTCGCATATATAAGAGAATGCATTGGCCTAACAATTTTTTATCATTTTTTTTAAATAAATGTTTCTTACAATTTTTAGGACATAAAATAAAAAACATCCATTACCCTGCAGGGAGCCCCACACATATATAGAAGCATATAGAAGAGTGTCGTCTGCTCATGTTTGTCTGGGGCACTGTATGGGTGAAATTATAAAATTGTTAAAGAATACAAGAAAAAATTATTTAAATTGTAAAAAATTGTTAGGCCAATGCATTCTCTGATATATGCGAGGCGACCTATGAGAATGCATTGGCACAGGGTAAAAAAATCCCGACTTACGACTGGATTTGATATGGCGGGTCACATATTTACAAATCCATATGAACACATGTTTGACTTACCCTTTGACTTACACCTTTTGTGCGGGAGAGGGACATCACTAAGTTGACAAAACTTGTGTCCCAATCAATCCCCATGTATATAATTCATATACAATAAAATATGTTTAAATCCCTTTACCCAACAAACCGGCCAAAACCGGCCAAATAAAGCTTCAACAGCCTAAAATATCTTCGGTCTGTCTGAATAGAACCATACAAATATGGATATCATTGGAACCGGCTCCTTGACCACATTGTGATAGTTACAGTTATGCCCTGTGCCAATGCATTCTCTTATATATGCGAGTCGACCATAGGTCACCTCGCATATATAAGAGAATGCATTGGCCTCAAAAAAATCTTTTTTAAACACTTTTTTACCATTTTTTCTTACATTCTTTAACAATTTTATAATTTTAATGTGTTAAGCCAATGCATTCTCTTATATATGCGAGGCGACCTATGGTCGACTCGCATATATAAGAGAATGCATTGGCACAGGGCCCTTCTGTTGGGTAAAGGGTTAAATCCCTTTGACTTCACCCAGCATAAATTACGTTCCCCTCAACCATGAAACCGGAACTATAAAATAAAAGCATCATCACACATGATGACAAAACAAGCTCTGTATGTGGCTGAATAAACTTTCAAGTCTGTTTTTTTTATTCACGAATTCTAGGACGGTGGCATGTAATAAACACAGAACGACACTTGAGTTAATGGGTTTGTCGATACGTCTCTCGTTCTATCCTTCTTATCGTGCCATATCGTCAAAACCCACACTCATATCGTTCTGTGTATACATGGAACTTTGTTTGTTGTATTATGGTTAATTCTATTGTTAGCAAATATAATAGAGATGTTTCACAAGACTATCACATATGATATATACAGTAATGCCCTAAATAATTGACTCCTTAACCACAGCGAAATAATGGATAACTTTTCAGGATTTAGTCGGAAATATGGCTTGTTGCCATTCATCGGAAAGCTCTCATTGAGAGCTTTCCGATGAATGGCAATAAGTCATATTTCCGACTAACTCCTGAAAAGTTACCCATAATTCCACTGTGGTTAATGAGTCGATTATTTAGGGCATTACTGTAGATAAGCACTCACATTGATATACCCTGACAGTTTTGGCTCTATGGGTAGCTATGTAATAGCTGTGTGAACCGTCAATCGTTCTTAACCATTTCATGACGGGAGCTTCCTGGAATTTTGCGAAAACCCTGTGCCAATGCATTCTGTTATATATGCGAGTCTCCCATGGGGAGCCTCACATATATAAGAGAAAACATTGGCCTAACAATATTTACCTTGACATATGGGAGACTCGCTTATTTATATAAGATAATGCACTGGCACAGGATCTTTATTGTTGCACCAGCGCAGCTCCCGTCATGAAAGGGTTAATTAGACCGATCGGTCTTCCCAGCAAAGTACTCACTGATATCTAAGAGAAGGAATTATAAATGTTTGAAGATTTCTACATGATAATACCGTAATATAATTTATATTGAATATTCTCACTAAATAATTATATGGAATTCATGAATATTCAAAAGCTCTATATATGAATTGTACTCCAGAACTTTGACCTGTAGCACTGAATGCGCGAATGGGGCTGGATGGATCTAATATGGTAATGACTCAGTGATTTTGATTATTATTGTATGAAAGATATATTAAAGAATAGTTTAGAGTGACTCCCCTTATCCCAGATGCATGAAGGTACGGAAAGACTGATTGGTCTATTTTAGAACAATCGGTCTAATTTAAGATCGATCGGTGGTTCACCAGACAAATAGGAGATTCGCTTGAGCCTAATGCTTAGATATGCAAATCACGACGTGAGGCTGTGAAACATCTCCACAAATTCCCAGGCTGTGATGGTAATTGTTAATATTTGTGAATGCAATATTGATTTAGTGAATTATTTATTTTGATTTGTTTTATACATTAAAAAGTTTTTCTATTCCATGAAACGTCTCGTCTTCTTTGTCAGTCCTGTTTGGGCACATAGATGGTTCCCCTCCGAGCACATAGATGGTTCCACTCCATTACACAGATGGTTCCACTCCATTACACAGATGGTTCCCCTCCATTACACATAGATGGTTCCCCTACATCATTACATAGTCTATTATTAGAGCTAATTAGTGTTGAAACAATTAGACGACTAATCGACGTTGCTTCAACTATTAAATTCAGTAATGCTCTAATTAATCGACTCTTTAACCACAGCAGAATTATGGGTAACTTTTCAGGATTTAGTCGGAAATATGGCTCTCAGTGAGAGCTTTCCGATGAATGGCAACAAGCCATATTTCCGACTAAATCCTGAAAAGTTACCCATAATTCTGCTGTGGTTAAAGAGTCGATTAATTAGAGCATTACTGTAGGTTGATGCTAAAATCAAAACAAATCCCCAACATGACCTACTGATCGCCATAAATAACATAAGGTGTAAAGATCCCTTTAAATAATGAACATCTTTCAATACAACGATACCCTTATTTTACAGAGATCCAGTCATTAATCCCTTTATTAACCCTTTCAGTGCCAGGGGCCGATCTCATCGGCCCTAATTTACGGTCTGTAAATTCGGCCCTAAAAATATTTTTTTTTATTTTTTTATTTTTAGATTTAAAAAAAATAATTAAAATTGTAAAAAATTGTGAAAAATAATAACAAATGATGAAAAATTGTTAGGCCAATGTATTCTCTTATATATGCAAGGCGACCTAACGTCGACTCACATATATAAGAGAATGCATTGGCACAGGGTATATGGGTTGATACAAAAATCAGACCTGGCACTCAAAGGGTTAAAACATTTTATTGTCAACTTATTCGGTGTAATAAACTGAAATACCGACTGTTCTGTGCTCAAATTTCATTATTTTCAATGGAAGGGGATTAACTTTAAATCTTAAGATATAGTGTTATTCCCCTTCCATTGAAAATATATTTTTAGTTTGAATTCTGTTGCATTCTGGGAGCCATAACGGGGGAAATCTTCATGATTTAGCTGTTTTCTATTTCTCTATGGGCATCTTCTGAGACAGACGTTTCAAATGGTGATGAATTATAGTATTTTAATCATATTTTATATCATAGATTGTTATTAAAATCGGTTATCAAGGCAAAATAAAAAAAATAACAATAATCGGCGACTCGAAAATTAAGTGGGCCTACATGTATAACACGGGACACAAGTGTAGCACATACAGATTAACCCTTTACCCAACAAAACGGCCAAAAATGCCCAAATAAAGTTTCAACAGCCTAAAATATCTTCGGTCTGTCTCAATAACACCATACAAATATGGATATCATTGGAACCGGTTCATTGACCACATTGTGATGGTTATAGTTATGGCCTGTGCCAATGCATTCTCTTATATATGCGAGTCGACCATAGGTCGCCTCACATATATTAGAGAATGCATTGGCCTAAAAAAACAATTTTTATAATATTTTTCTACATTCTTTGACAATTTTATCATTTTTAATATGTCTTAAGCCAATGCATTCTCTTATATATGCGAGGCGACCTATGGTCGACTCGCATATATAAGAGAATGCATTGGCACAGGACCGTTCTGTTGGGTAAAGGGTTAAGAGCCAGGTGCTGTATCCATAGTTTTCCCATAAGACTCTGCTCTGGTGAGCTGCTGTGCTAGCTGGCATATTGTTTTAATTAGCTTCTGTATTATTCACTGATCTTTCTATGGGTCTTGTTCCAAGTTGTTACCTAACTTAATGACCCAGAAATATTTATCAAAACGAACCTTCTGGTACTGATCACTGGTTCCGGATTTTGTTCAGAGTTAGTTTTATTAAATCTTAACATCATGCATGTTTACCTTCTCTGCTCTTTATTCTGATAGATTAGTCACATTCAGTAAGGCCTATTATTTTTATTTTTGACTGGATTTCTTGTGACAAATACCATTAAGTTGGCTTTAACGACATATTTGTGAAATAATCCGTCGTAGAAATTATGAATAACAGTTTTCAAAATATCACCAGGAGATGTACAGTAATGCTCTAATTAATCGACCTCTTAACCACAGCAGAATTATGGGTAACTTTTCAGGATTTAGTCGGAAATATGGCTTTCTGATGAATGGCAACAAGCCATATTTCCGACTAAATCCTGAAAAGTTACCCATAATTCTGCTGTGGTTAAGAGGTTGATTAATTAGAGCATTACTGTATTTCTGAAAACCCCTAATCGTTTACTAGAACCAATTGAAGGCAAGCCTGAGTTTAGTGTGCCTGTCATTTGCAGAATGAGGTCCACAGAGGGTGACTTTAGCATAGCAGGCTAGCATCACCAAATTCACCCTCTGAACTAAGCTAAAAAAGAAATAATGTGAAGAAGTTTATAGAAATTTGATAATAAAGAAACTTTTCAGAGAAGATAAGGCCTATGCAGAATGAGGTTAGAGAGTTAATTTAGTGATGCTAGCCTGCTATGCGGGTTAGTGTCACTAATTCATCCTCTGAGGACCTCATTCTGCAAATGACAGACACACTAAACTCAGACTTGATTGAAGGAATAAACTTCTTTATTGTCTGCAAGCCTGAGTTTAGTGTGCCTGTCATTTGCAGAATGAGGTCCCCAGAGTGCAGATTTACTGCATAGCAGGCTAGCATCACTAAATTCACCATCTGGGGACCTCATTCTGCTTAGGTCTCATCTCTGGAAAGTTTCTTTATTATCAAATTTCTATAGAAACTTCTTCAGATAGATTCTATTTCTTTTTTAGTTTATATTCTCTATATCTCCAAATTGGCAAATGACACATTGCATAATCAGGTTCCAAATCACCATTTGGGAACTTCAATCTGAGTCTATGTCTCCCATAGCATATCAGGCCATGCAGAATGAGGTTAACAGAGGGAGAGTTTGGTGATGCTAGATTGCTGTGTGGGATAGCATCACAAAATTCACCCTCTGGGGACCTCATTCTGCAAATTAAATTTCTGTTTCTCATGCCCAAACCTGGATATAGTGTGTCTGACATTCGATAATGAGGTCCCAATAGGGTTCACCCTGTGAAGACCTCATTCTTCTTAGGCCTCATCCAGTAGAAAGTATCTATAGTCTTAAATTAACCTGTCAAGATTTTCGTATTGATTGATTGGTCTTGAAAATAATAACCCTACTTCTAACCATGACAGGAACACATGCTATCCAATGTAATACTTTATCTGATCAGTCTCATATTTATACAGTTTGCCCTACCAGTATTGTAGCAATTCAGCATTTATAGAGCAAATTAACAGGACCAAGCCTGAGTTTAGTGTGCCTGTCATTTGCAGAATGAGGTCCACCAAGGGTGAATTTAGTGACGCTACCTCGCACAGCAGGCTAGCATTACTAAATTCACCCACTGGGGACCTTATTCTGCTTAGGCCTCATCTTTTCTGGAAAGTTTCTTTATTATCAAATTTCTATAGAAACTTCTTCACAAAGATTCTACTGGTATTTCTTTTTTTCTCTATATCCCCAAATTGGCAGACGATGCATTGCATAATAAAGGTTCCCAATGGGTGTAAATCACAATATTCACCAATCTGAGTCTATGTCTCCCATAGCAGATGTGGCCTAAGCAGAATGAGGTCCCAGAGGGTGAATTTAGTGATGCTAGCCCACTGTGCAGGATAAATTCACCCTCTGGGGACCTCATACTGCAAATGACAGGCACAGTAATCTCAAGACTTGAACAGGACCACTTGATAACAGGGGGGGGGGGGGGGGTGGGGGTAATTGAATCAGATCCACAATGCTAGAGATAACATATATGTGACCCGCCATATCAAATCCAGTCGTAAGTCGGGATTTTTTTACCCTGTGCCAATGCATTCTCTTATATATGCGAGTTGACCATAGGTCGCCTTGCATATATAAGAGAATGCATTGGCCTAACAATTTTTTATCATTTTTTTTAATAAATGTTTCTTACATTTTTAGGAAATTGTTAAAGAATACAAGAAAAAATTATTAAAATTGTTGACTCGCATATATAAGAGAATGCATTGGCACAGGGTAAAAAAAATCCCGACTTACGACTGGATTTGATATGGTGGGTCACATATTGTAAACAACTCTGGGGCTGCTATAGCCTTAAAGGTACTCACTCCGATTAAACACCTCTATATTACTATTTCTTTGCCTTTGTGGGGTAAAAAAATATTTGATTTAAGTCGAGGAACCCACACATCAAAGCTCAGAGTGATCAGATATCGATTTTTGAAGTTTGTTTGTGGCCCAGAAACACGCCGTCAAAAGAATGGTCTCGGTCAAAATTGTGGATGAAGATGAATAACTCTAAAGACAAGCGATAATACGGCCATATTTCGTTGGCCAAAATGTTGATAAATAACATGTTTTGGGAAATTTGATACCATAGTTGACAGTGGTTAGCATATTTTGTTGCAACTAAAGCGTATTTTGAAGAAATATTGTTGTTGTATCTTGATGTTATGGGGACCCTCTGATCGGATTGAGTACCTTTAACCTGTCAAGAGTTGATTAATGAGTTTCACATAAATGAGAGTGTAACATGTGATGTGCTTGTCCTTAATACTAAAGCTGATGTTTTTAATATTATGATCTCTAAACCAAGCCTGATTTTAGTGTGCCTGTCATTTGCAGAATGAGATCCCCAGAGGGTGGATTTAGTGACGCTATCCCATATAGCAGGCTAGCATCACTCATATTCACCCTCCGAGGACGTCATTCTGCTTAGGCTTCATCTTCTCTGGAAAGTTTCTTTATTATCAAATTTCTATAGAAACTTTTTCACGCAGATTATTTTTCCTTGTTTAGTTAAGATTCTATTTCTTTTTTAGTTTAGTTTCTCTATATCCCCAAATTGGCAGACGACACAATGCATAATTGAGGTTCCCAATGGGTGTACATCACAATATTCACTATTTGGGAATTTCAATCTGAGTCTATGTCTCCCATCGCAGATGAGGCCATGCAGAATGAGGTCCCCTGAGGGTGAATTTGGTGATACTAGCCCGCTATGTGGGATAGCGTCACTAAATTCACCCTCTGGGGACCTCATTCTGCAAATGACAGGCACACTAAACTCAGACTTGCTCTAAACACTGGTATTCTGGATTAATCTTTTCATGACTGGAGTTTCCTGAATGTTTGCAAAAACCCTGTGCCAATGAATTCTCTTATATATGCGAGACGCAGCGAGAGCTGTGCAGGTGTAGCATTATCCCTTTCAGTGCCAAGTCCAATTTTTGTATCAACCCATATACCCTGTGCCAATGCATTCTCTTATATATGCGAGACGCAGCGAGAGCTGTGCAGGTGTAGCATTATCCCTTTCAGTGCCAAGTCCGATTTTTGTATCAACCCATATACCCTGTGCCAATGCATTCTCTTCTATATGCGAGACGCAGCGAGTGCTGTGCAGGTGCAGCATTAAACATCCTGTGCCAATGCATTCTCTTATATATGCGAGACGCAGCGAGAGCTGTGCAGGTGCAGCATTAACCCTTTCAGTGCCAAGTCCGATTTTTGTATCAACCCATATACCCTGTGCCAATGCATTCTCTTATATATGCGATTCGACCATAGGTCGCCTCGCATATATAAGAGAATGCATTGGCCTAACTATTTTTCATCATTTGTTATTATTTTTTACAATTTTAATAATTTTTTCTTATATTCTTTAACTATTTCAGTGCCAGACTTATTTTGTAGGTTTAGTGCCAGGGAATCTTACATTTTTCATGGACATCAAAATTATTACTATGAATACTTGGTGATAGTTTTGAGTTATAACATGCCCCTAAGGTTTTATCCAGTTTGTTTTTAAACTTGCTATAGCATGCTTAAGCATACCCAAAACAAATTCAACCCCAAACAAAAAAAAAGAAGCTTTTTTTTTTTTTTACAGACTGTAAATTAGGGCCGATGAGATCGGCCCCTGGCACTGAAGGGGTTAAACATCCTGTGCCAGTGCATTCTTTTATATATGCGATTCTCCCATATAAAGCCTCACATATATAAGAGAATATACTGGCTTACAAGTTCAAGGTAAATATTGTTAGGCCAATGTATTCTCTTATATATGCGAGGCTTCCTATGGGAGATTCGCATATATAAGAAAATGCATTGGCACAGGGTTTTCGCAAAATTTCAGGAAGCTCACGTCATGGAAGGGTTAAGTATTCATATTTTCAAAACATGACATCACCTCTAATGGTATAAGAATATTGAACAGGTGATATTGATTTTTTTTAATTTTTATTATTGCTTATTATGAACATGGTTCAATGCAGAATGGTTAACTTAATATGTTCAGCCCAATTGAAACTATAGTCATAATAATTCAAATTGGCTAGCTGGCAATAATTGAATTATTGATGTTAATGTTTTCTAAACCGATCAACTGATCGATGCGAAGAACTAGCACATCGGATGGAAAATGTCTACTGCTGGATGGAAAGTGTTAATAATTTATAAACATCAACCAATCGATACTAAAACAGGTGAGGGGTGTGTCATCATAAACCTGCACATAAACATGAACACGATCCACTAAAAAAATTCTTGAGTTATCACATCGAATAGATTGTGTCTACAGACGAATGACAGATCATTGATCCGGACGTCGGTATTATGAGTACCATACATGGTATATTTATGTATATAAGAAAATGCTCCTTACAAACTGGTATATAATCAAAATTATCTTTTCTCCGCACTAAGTATCTCAAACCTGCAGTGATGAACATTTTCAGAGAATTCCGTGAAATCATGGATTTAAAATATTTTTCTTGCATTTTCAGGAGTAGAAATATTTAGGATAGAAACGTACTCCTTTGGGTTGGATAATTGGGGATATGAGCATGAAAACAGTTTGTGAACGAGCTGTTTTCATGATCGAATATCCAACGAAACAGGTATGTTTATATCCATTGTAATTCAATCCCCTCAAAAAATTTGAAAGAAACTGTACAAACATCCTTTTATCACATTACACTCCATGAAGTGGGATATCCTTTTTTGGTGATCAAAACGGACGGTCTTGCAGATAAAGATGGATAACTCTAAAATCAAGTGGTTAATATTACCATTTGATTTTAGAGTTATCCATCTTTATCTGCAAGACCGTCTGTTTGACCTTGTGTTTCTGGCCCACAAACAATTGGAATAACAAACTTTAAAAATCGATATCTGAGCTTTGATGGGTAGGTTCCTTGACTCGAATCAAATATTTTTAACTTTTTTTACCCCGAAACCAAAGAAATAGGAGTGTCTGATCGGATTGAGTACCTTTAACATCCATCCAAAGGTGTGTAAGGCCAAAAAAAAAAAATACCTCTTTGTTTCCGATACCCTGCCTGGCTGAGATTTTCTCGCTTGCATCAATTTTTTTTTCAATTTTCTCCAGAAGGCTCGTCAAAAGTTACTTGTTAGAGTGTCATTGTGAATATTTATTGTTTTTTCCCAATCCCGAAAGCAAAACAAGTTGGTTATTAAGCTCAACATTGGTAGAGATCATACTGCAGAGTGAATGAATTCAAGGGACAGCATGTTTTTACCCCAATGCTTTGCTTATTTTCAATGCACATTGATCTACCATATTCCATGGGACCTTGACTACACTATTATAGCACTTATGGCAGAAAGGTTTAAAAAAAAAAAATCCCTGCCTACCTGTCTGGAAAATTATCCCATTTTTATCGGAAACAGAGAAGTTTTTTGATTTGGCCTAATACTAATCTTATTCCATCTCAGAAGTTCAGATCTTGTAACGGTCGCTATTTTCAGCTGTTAACCACAATCGGCTGAGAAGGTGTTGAACCCGAAACAGGTGTCTTCCGGCGACCTTCAGACTTACTATCAATGTCATTAAGCTGTTGTGCATAAGCGTCCCTGATGACCTTGAAAGCTTTGAGATTTGCATACGGAGTCCCTGTGATGGGGTCGAAATATTTAGCTGAAAGACGAGTCACTGGACAATGCTGTTTACATGCAGGTTTCGCTCTTGCCCTTGGAAAGTAGTCCTTGAACAACATGTCATCAGTGAATGTGATAAAGGTCCGTGAACATTTTTCAGTGAACCTCGTTTCTTCTGTCTTTCTCTGCTGGGACTCATTGCTAAAATGAAGGAAAGGAACTTTATAAACAGGGTCAAGTCTGAGTTTAGAATGCCAGTCAGTTGCAGAATGAGGTCCCCAGGGGGTGAATGTAGTGATGACGCTATCCCATATAGCGGGCTATCATCACTAAATTCATACTCTAGGAACCTCAATCTGCTCAGGCCTCATCTTCTCTGGAAAGTTTCTTTATTATAAAATTTCTACAGAACTTCTTCACATAGATTCTATTTCTTTTTTAGTTTAGTTTCTCTATATCCCCAAATTTGCAGACGACACATTGCACAATCGAGGTTCCCAATGGGTGTACATCACAATATTCACCATTTGGGAACTTCAATCTGAGTCTATGTCTCCCACAGCATGCGAGGCCATCCAGAATGAGGTCCCCAGAGGGTGAATTTGATGATGCTGGCCTAAAATGCGGGATAGCGTCACTAAATTCACCCCCTGGGGACATCACACTAAACTCAGACTTGAACATGGTTCATGCTGTCGGTGGCCAATTATTTTGGAAATTGGCCATAGAAAATCTCATTTGGCATAAAAGTTTAAAGAACATATGTGTAGTTATCAATCACTTCTCTAATTATCATCAGATCTCCATGAAACCCTTAATTCGTTAACAGGTAATCAGCCGTTGTTTTGCCTGTGTATGAATAACAATTTATAAATATTCACACATACATGTACTTACTTATAAAAAAACAATGATGTTGATTAGCTGCTAGATCAGCATACTTTCGTATTAAATCAAGTAATTTTACTGGTTTGTGGGTTCAAGACAATATAGACAAATTAGAGCTCTTTAGTGTTGATATACATTAGGCCAAATCAAAAAATATTCTTTGAATTTATGACACCGCCGCATTGAAATAAATGGCCTGCATTAGATGTTTTATTTCAAATTTTTGATATTATGACTAAAATGAAAGTGTCAATGACACTGTAGCTCAAATTGGAAAGGGAATAATTTAATATATTACAGTCAATGGAGCGATTAGGAATGTGGAAAGTTGAATGTCTAATACTAGTTTATAGACATGAAGAGAAAAGTAAAATCCAAGATGGCTGCTGGCGGCCATGTTTTCAGCCGAATGACCCCAAAATGAGTCGTTCCCAACTACATGTCATCGTTAACATCAATGACAAATTTTATGACGATCAGACTAAAGGTACGACCTGTGGCCCGTGCTAATGGATTAAATTTTGAAATCCAAGATGGCCACTGGCGGCCATGTTTTTTGTCCGAATGACCCCGAAATCAGACTAAAGGTACGACCTGTAGCCCGTGGTAAAGGATTTAGTCATACAAAGAGTAAAATCCAAGTTGGCTGCTGGCGGCCATGTTTTTTGGCCAAATGACCCCAAAATGACTCGTTCCCATCTACATGTCATTATTAACATTCATGACAAATTTTATGATGATCAGACTAAAGGTACGACCTGTAGCCCGTGCTAAAGGATTTAGTCATACAAAGAGTAAAATCCAAGATGGCTGCTGGCGGCCATGTTTTTTGGCCGAATGACCCCAAAATGACTCGTTCCCATCTACATGTCATTATTAACATTCATGACAAATTTTATGATGATCAGACTAAAGATACAACCTGTAGCCCGTGCTAAAGGATTTAGTCATACAAAGAGTGAAATCCAAGATGGCTGCTGGCGGCCATGTTTTTCGGCCAAATGACCCCAAAAGTACTCGTTCCCATCAACATGTCAATATTAACATCCATGACAAATTTCATGATGATCAGACGAACAGTACTAACTGTGGCCCGGCCGTGCTAATGGATTAAATTTTTAAATGCAAGATGGCTGCTGGCGGCCATGTTTTTTGTCCGAATGACCCCAAAATGACTCGTTCCCATCTACATTCCAATATCAACAGCCATGACAAATTTTATGATGATCAGACTAAAGGTACGACCTGTAGCCCGTGCTAAAGGATTTAGTCATACAAAGAGTAAAATCCAAGATGGCTGCTGGCGGCCATGTTTTTTGGCCGAATGACCCCAAAATAACTCGTTCCCATCTACATGTCAATATTAACATCCATGACAAATTTCATGATGATCAGACGAACAGTGCGACCTGTGGCCCGTGCTAATGGATTGAATTTTGAAAACAAAGATGGCCACTGGCGGCCATGTTTTTTGTCCGAATGACCCCAAAATGACTCGTTCCCATTTACATTCCAATTTCAACAGCCATGAAAATTTTTATGATGATCAGACTAAAGGTACGACCTGTAGCCCGTGCTAAAGGATTTAGTCATGCAAAGAGTAAAATCCAAGACGACTGCTGGCGGCCATGTTTTTTGGCCGAATGACCCCAAAATGACTCGTTCCAATCTACATGTCATTGTTAACATCCATGACAAATTTTATGATGATCAGACTAAAGGTACGACCTGTAGCCCGTGCTAAAGAATTTAGTCATACAAAGAGTAAAATCCAAGATGGCTGCTGGCGGCCATGTTTTTGGGCCGAATGACCCCAAAATAACTCGTTCCCATCTACATGTCAATATTAACATCCATGACAAATTTCATGATGATCAGACGAACAGTGCGACCTGTGGCCCGTGCTAATGGATTGAATTTTGAAAACAAAGATGGCCACTGGCGGCCATGTTTTTTGTCCGAATGACCCCAAAATGACTCGTTCCCATCTACATTCCAATTTCAACAGCCATGACAAATTTCATGATTATCAGACTAAAGGTATGACCTGTAGCCCGTGCTAAAGGATTTAGTCATACAAAGAGTAAAATCCAAGATGGCTGCTGGCGGCCATGTTTTTTGCCCGAATAACCCAAAAATGACTCATTCCCATCTACATGTCATTGTTAACATCCATGACAAATTTTATGATGATCTGACTAAAGGTACGACCTGTAGCCCGCGCTAAAGGATTTAGTCATGCAAAGAGTAAAATCGAAGATGGCTGCTGGCGGCCATGTTTTTTGGCCGAATGACCCCAAAATTACTCGTTCCCATCTACATGTCAATATTAACATCCATGACAAATTTCATGACGATCAGACGAACAGAACGGCCTGTAGCCCGTGCTAATGGATTGAATTTTGAAATCTAAGATGGCCGCTGGCGGCCATGTTTTTTTTCCGAATGACCCCAAAATGAATCATTCCGGTACAAATGTTGATGTCAACAGCTATGACAAATTTCATAATGATCCGATCAAAGGTACGACCTGTAGCCTCTATTGTTGACGCCTTACGTACACACGCACACACGCACATACGTACACACGGACGACGGACGACAAAGCCATGGCAATAGCTCAAACTTTACAAAGTAAAGTTGAGCTAAAAAGGGAAAAAACCAAACAAAAAATTAAAAAAAACTTTTGTCAAAATTATTTGGTATGTTTTTACCAGCATTAGTTGAAAAATACATGAACTCTCAACATATCTGTGTAATGTATGAATATTGACTATCATGTATATATATAGTGACATAGAACATTATGTAGATGACTACATTGAAGAAAATGATTAGCTGATCATCATAGTCTGGTGTACTTATTGTAACTCCAGAACAATTGAAAGGCACTGGAGGAAATTTAGGATCACATGTTATAATGGAGAGGTGTCAATTTATAAACAATAACAATTGTGAATAGTCAGGGGCATAAGAATGTCATTGGTAATCCCTATGTCAAATGGGTATACTAATAGTGCAAGGTAATTTTGATAACAGATTTAATGAGTGTACATGCAAAACGAAGTTCCCTCTACATTTTCTGACTATTACTTGATAGGGAAAGCTATCATGATGTGCAAAAAAAATTAAAATATAGTCCTCCCTCATTAATTCAGAAAAAAAATTGTCTGAGACTCATAAGTTTTTGTGATTCTCTTCTTTACATATTTCCATTATCACTTTTGTCCAACTCAAAATTAATCAGATATTTCTGTTTTAACATTGGTTATCTCAATGATCCAATATTTTGGTTTTTTGAGTGAGTGAGTTTCGAGAGTAACTTTTATCCACATTTATAAGGATCCACAGATTTTTTTAAAAAGAATTGTTCCAGTTCCGAGTTAACATTTTGATTGATCGACTACACAGGAAGTACCAATCAGCTGGGGAATCGAATACAGAATGAATTTGTAATAACTAAACTTTTATCAAAGCAAATTAAAGAAATAAATATAACTTTGAGACAATGTACAGTAATGCCCTAAATAATTGACTCCTTAACCACAGCAGAATTATGGGTAATTTTTCAGGATTTAGTCGGAAATATGGCTTGTTGCCATTCATCGGAAAGCTCTCACTGAGAGCTTACTAAAAAAAAATAAAAATAAAACCCTTGCGCCAGCATTGATTTTCAAAATAAATTGCCTGAGAATCAAATATAATTTTGTGTTTGACCTTAAATATATCATTTAACCATACCTGTCACCATCAACATTGATCTCCGGCTCAGTGATGTCCTCGATAACCGGCATTGTTACCGAGTGGTATCTGATGATGTGGCCGCGGTAAACCTGCCTTTGAATCCTAGTTTTCTTCTTCTCCATCTCAAGCTTTCTGTAGTCATCTAAAAACCAGCAAAGGAACATCAGGTATTGTGCATATGCTATTCTCTTGTGTGATATCTATCACAATGCCTTAATGACAAGGACATATAAAATATTCAAAAATAATCGAATCAGGGGTCCGACTCTGTGTCGACACTGAATCACACCCAGAGTTCGTGCTGGCCCAGGTTCCAACACTGTTGCAATTGCATTATTTTTAGAGCCGCTATATACTTTCTGTTGCTACTTTTTTCAGACCAATATTTTTTGGTGCCACTTTTGAATTTGGTTTTCAAAAAAAAACCAAGCAATTTACATATTATATGTATATATTTATTGTATCAATGATCTGCAACAATTAACAAGAAATACAAAGTACAAAGCCATTCGCAAGATATTTTCCACTCATTTCGAAATTTTCGTTTTGGTGAACATACAGCTTTTTGTGGCATTCTCGTGGCATTGAACAGTAGTATGTTGCTCAGTTTAGATGGTGTGGCACACATCGATGTTAAAGCAACCACTGTATTTGGACTATCGGTAATGTCTGAATGTCCGAAGAAATCAGTAACTTTCTTAGTTTTAGAAGAATGTTGTGTGTCTGATGTAGTGTTGCCGAAATCTAACTTACGCTTACGATTCATATTTGATGTATGTCAGTTTGTGAAAGCTGAGTTACGAAGGACATATTTATGATAATTTGTCTAACACCTGCTATCAATACACAGTTTCCTGACGATGTAGACTTCAGGAAGTCCTTTGTTTGGCTAAAGTTTTTTTTTAGGCCAATGCATTCTCTTATATATGCGAGGCGACCTATGGTCGACTCGCATATATAAGAGAATGCATTGGCACAGGACTAACTGTAACTATCACAATGTGGTCAATGAGCCGGTTCCAATAATATCCATATTTGTATGGTTCTATTGAGACAGACCGAAGATATTTTAGGCTGTTGAAGCTTTATTTGGCCGGTTTTGGCCGGTTTGTTGGGTAAAGGGTTAAGTCAATAGCCAGCACACTCAGTGTTATAATCGAGAAGAAATTCGAAACCCATTCACCAGCGATATAATAAGCCGCGAATCTATTATACGCTTTCAATTAGGAGCCAATTAGCTATGTTGCGACCGGATATCAATGTGTGTTTTGTTTCCGACCGATTGACTGCAAGCATTATTATATGCCCGATGGGTAACAATTCCCAAAAACCAAAAAGCTAGGTGCCAATATTTGTAGCCAATCAGGATTTTTTTGGAGCCATTTCATTTTTTTTATAGCAATTTGCTAAATTGGCAATCGGCAGTGCGAACCCTGATTCCAACGGTGATATTGACATCAAACAAAAATATTTGCAGGGCCCTAATACCACATCAAGCAGGGTTTCCGCTATAGGGCAGCGGCTCCCCTTTAGGGTCCTTGTCACTCCACCCGAATTTACCCTCTGACATATTCCCCTACCCAATCCAGATTAATGCCTACATCACCTTGTATCTGTCACTAAAATAGTCTAAATAAAACCAACATGAAGTGATAAACGATGATTTATTTGCCTGCAAATGCTGATCACTAGTGAATACTTTTGTCTGAAAACTTTTTCAGGGCTACGCACATCGATAATTATGGCCTTATTCTGAAAGATATCAAGGCAGACATCGCTCAATGCTTAAAACCATGGTGTTGAATCCGCCAGGTTTCATCGTGATTAAATTACTGTTCTGACTGGTTCTGTTCTATGATCATGTAGACAGGTCCAGGTGTTAGCCACCGAATAGTTCATGTTGTCATGAATGTAGTGAAGTTGGATATAGAAATTTGGTGGCAGTAAACTTATTTTACCCATAAATTTAATTAGATTTTTTTTCGCAAAATTTACGGTAACCTATACAATATCAATGTTTATATGAGTGCCAAATGACAATATCCTTACATTAACCAAACTGTTAAAAATAAAACACAATTATGATTCCTTAACTTTATCTATCTTATATTACATAGACATTCACAACTGGCTTAACTCTTTACCCAACAGAACGGCTCTGTGCCAATGCATTCTCTTATATAAGCGAGTCGACCATAGGTCGCCTCGCATATATAAAAGTATGCATTGGCTTAACACATATTAAAAATGATAAAATTGTCAAAGAATGTAGAAAAATATTATAAAAATTGTTAAAAAATGTAAGAAAAAATTATAAAATTGTTAAAGAATGTAAGAAAAAATGGTAAAAAAAAGATTTTTTTTAGGCCAATGCATTCTCTTATATATGCGAGGCAACCTATGGTTGACTCGCATATATTGGGCTCTTTCACGTTAAAGGTTGATGTTAAATGATGCATTTGTTATTGTGTTTGGAGTGTCTTAATAATATTTCTATAGTACTGATGCACAGCCCAACCTGCAGACAAAATTTCACTACTATATTGGAAAATATAACAAAATTATAGGGCGATGGGTACCAATTTTGGCATATTTTGAGTGGCCAATCATTGCTGTGATGATATTGTATTCCCTATATTTATTTTAATTTATGGGTTTGCCAAAAATGTCCTCATTTAACCTTTAGCGTATGTCTGCTTGATCATGTGGTGAAAATTTTGAGTGATTTCGTGCATTCACTTTGATGATATTTGAATTTGAAGGTTATTGAGATATTCCGTTAAATGATTTATAGCATGTGAAACTAAAATAAAGCTTTTTATAAACACAGTTTACAATAACCATGGATCAGGAATATAGTTCAGTTGGACATTTCATGGTATAGAAGATTAATGGTAAAATTCATTTTCTGTGTATTAGTCTATTTAAATTATATTCAATTCTCCAAAATATGTGGACAGAAATTCCGTTAAAATCTGTCCTCTCCGAGAATCTTTGTCAACTGCTATTACTAATGAAATGAGAAAATCATTTTGTATTGTGGATAAACTGTCACTAGTATTGAGGGTGTATACACTTTAATTGGTGGGCTGAACCATCCCGATTTGGTACAGCAGCTCATTAAATGTTAAAAAAAATGTCCTCTCCGAGAATTCAAGCATAGAACCCAGAGATTTTCTGGAAGACATTGGTTTATATTGAACTTTAACCATTCTGTTAATGAGAATGAGGTGTAGTAATAATATACTATATTAAAATACAGTTTATGCAACATGCTGTGTCCAATTTGAGCTACTAATGTGTTATTTCATTTATTTCCATTGAGGCAATTCAGGTCTGCTCAACTGCAATTGTCTGAGTAAATTGTCAATCTGAAGAATTTCTTGATTATTGATAATCATGTCATTGATTACAAGTGGTTTGATGGAAGTGTTGTTCGTAAAACATGTGTTTCTCAATAGTTAAATATAATTGTCTTGAATTATCGGAGAGGACACATTTTTTAACAGATTGCAGAGTATCTGCACTTACTTGCAATATTAAAGGAATACTCCATGTGTGTGTACATATAATAACATTTGAATACCATAGGACCCGTAAACTGAGATAAATAAACACAGTTCATACCCTGGTGGTCTGTATAGCTCTCAATAAAATAGTTTAGACCATACAAAAGTATTATCCATATATTTATACAACCATAACATGAGGATTCTGCCCCTATGACGCCTCGATACACTCAATACAGATTACCACTGTTCATATAAAAAAAATATAACCCCCAATAGAATGATTTCACACATTACAATGTTTTACAAGTAGCTTGGACGCTAAAATCAATAATAATCAATGTTAATCTTCTAAGCGCTCCATGGCCCCTATATTTCAATGAACCATGACAGGATGAACAAATTGGAAATTATGGTTCATCGCAATAATCCACACCAAGTACTAACAATGTTTATCTGCCTTCTTGGACTGGAGAAAAAGATTTTTGAAGTTCTTATTTTATTTAGAGTTATCTGACCCTTTTAATGCCTCATGACTAGGACCGCTTGAAGCCCCTGACCTGATAAACTGAAGATAGCCCATTTTCCAAATGCTCTATAGCACACAATAGATTTGTTTCATACATAGAAAAGCATTGATTTCTGTTCTCGACATTAAATCCATGACAACCCCATAGCCCTCAATATTAATCTTCTCACACCTCATTATCCCCTAAAATCCACTCAACCATGACCCTATGAACAAATTATAAACTATGTCTCCATACCAAGTATTATGGAAATCGGCCCAGTGAGACTGCAAATAATTTTGAATTTTAAATAGTGCACTACTACATTAAATGTGGGTTCGCTCTGTCTGCTCATATTCTGAAAACATCCATACAAATGGACTATTCCAATTTATACTTTTAGAATGAAATGGGAGAGTCCATTCATTTGTGAATGTCAATGAGTTACAGATTATAATAGGGCTAACATATGACAGCAAAAAATAACTCTAGTTCAATAATTCGCCTTGTCTGCAGGTGTCTCTTGTATCTTATACAGTAAAGCCTGTATTAATCAGTAAACCTCAGATCTGAATAATTGTAAGTCGAAAAAGGGCCATCACTCCAGTAAAAAAAATTGTATCAAACCCATATTCAAACTTGATCTGTATTTTGGGCTGCGAAATCACAAACCAAAATACCAGATTTGGTTTCAGTCAGATAAAAACATGTTTGCGTCACCGCAGCATGCGTGAATTATAAGTCGAAAAAGGCCCATACCTCTATTTAAAAATCATATCAAACCCATTTTCAAACTCATCCTGCATTTTGGGATGAGAAACTCGTACAAAATTTGGTTACGATTGGATAGAAAATGTTTGAGTTATCGCACCATTCATAAAATGTCTACATACGGATAGACAGACGGACGGACGATGATTGGTAAATCCGAACGTCAACATTTATACGTATACCGGTACCATACGATGGTATGGGTACACATAAAAACAGGTTATGGGACAACAGATTTTGCCCCAACTTATCATTTGTCGAGTCATGTTTCCAAGAGTCTCAATATGTTTATCTTCTCATTTCTCAGTTTGACAGGTCTATTCAAGTTTTCTAAAATATATAACAAGACAATGAAAATCGGCAATCTTTAAAAGATTGAGTTACAAGACTCTTTAATATGTCTACAGTGAATGAATGTTAAAAAAGTGTGTCCTCTCCGAGAAAAAGTCAGTGTAAATTGCCAATTTTAAAATATGCTCTTGTTGAGTCATTTTTTGTCCGATTTTGAAAATGCTTTCAATATTACAATCCTTGAAGCATGCACTTCAACTTTAGAAGGAAAATCTTTACACTACTGAAGCATTTTCTATTATCAGAGAATAACAATTAGGGAATATGAATATTAAGAGTTCATAATTTACATATAAATTAAAAAAATATGGAAATTCAAAGATTTTTCCAGTAATTTTTACATATATGTTCTCTGATTGTTCAATGCTCAATGTCATGTGATATCATTCCGGAAACAGATGCATAATAATTAAAATTCAGACATTAGAAATTAGTTGTTCAGTATTTTCAATTTTGAGGGAATCCTGCATAGACCAAACCTGAAAAATCAAAATACACTTGCTCCTGCTCTGAAACTTTAATTCCCGATCCAGTATGATGTTCCTAACATGAATTAATGAAGAAAAAGTGATTTGAAAAACGCTTTTTTTGCACCCTATTTGGCCACTTGTGGTCAACCTTTAACGTGAAAGAGCCCATATATATAAGAGAATGCATTGGCACAGGGCATAATGTAACCATCACAATGTTGTCAATGAACCGGTTCCAATGATATCCATATTTGTATGGTGTTATTGAGACAGACCGAAGATATTTAAGGCTGTTGAAGCTTTATTTGGGCGTTTTTGGCCATTTTGTTGGGTAAAGGGTTAATTATCGACTGATTTACTAGAGGTAATACATATTCAGTTGGTGGACTGAAATTTCCCCTAGCGGGAACAGGGGTACCATTCCCCCTACCCCTAGCAGAAACCCTGCATCAAGTCACAACCAGAAATATTTGCCCTGTAACTTTGCATGGAAATCCCCATTCAAATTGGTAACTTGACCGCAACCATAACCCTTTCACGGTGGGACCTGTGATGGTGCAGCTTTAAACATCCTGTGCCAATGCATTCTCTTATATAGGCGAGTCTCCCGTAGGAGCCTCACATATATATGAGAATGCATGGTTTACAAGGTCAAGGTAAATATTGTTAGACTAATGTATTCTCTTATATATGCGAGGCTCCCTATGAGAGACTCACATATATAAGAGAATGCATTGGCACAGGGTTTTTGCAAAATTTCTGGAAGCTCCAGTCATGGAAGTGTTAATGTGAGTTATCAACATCATATCACACACAAGCCTGTAAATATTGTGTCTGTCAAAGTAGAGTAAGGTCCCCAGAGGGTGAATTTTTGTGACGCTAGACAACAGTGCGGAATAGCGTCACTAAAATCACCCTCTGGGGACGTCATTTTGCAAATGACAGACACACTCTTTGCAAGGATTATCGCATAGCTCCTTTGTGTTCAATATCACAAGATTACCCAGTGATTTTAAGTTCTCTTTCTCTGTGATTTTTGCTCCCTCTAACAGCTCTTCTTGGGTGAGTCGTCTGACTTCTGATACGTTCTTCTGTTTTGCAATATCCTTCAGCATATTAACTTTATGTTCCCGCTCCTTTATAAGACTTGCTGTTGCTTCTGATTTGACTAATGTTGTTCGTCTCCGTGACTTTCGGTCTACAACGGATAATTAAAATAAATAGAGCAAAGAAGGCTCAGCCCAGACCTAATTTACTTGACTCGTATTATAAATATCACTATAAACTGAGGATGAGTTGTACATTCAATATATTACTTGATCCAAAACCTCCATAAAACATACTTAAATCAATAAATGGGACATGATACTAACAGCGGCTTCTATGAGGCCTGTTATGACGTTTCACATAACTAGGGGTTTTTTGCTCAAGTAAAAAAATAGTCCCAGATAAATAAGACTCTTTAGACATACTTAATGACTTAAATTTAATGAACTGTTTGTTCAAAATAAATCAACAATAGTTAGAAACATTGATTTAGTATACAGAATTTAAACAGACAACAAACTGGAAGTCAAAGGTCACATTTGCACAACAAGAATACAGTTGGGTACACCTGGCACTATTTCCTGTTGTACAATGATCATTGTATATCATTATTATAGAATGGTTTAATGAATGGAATAAGGGTTGGATCAGGTAATAAATTGTTTTTTCATCATGAGACATTGGTACATGTACTCCATTAAAATCAGATGTACTCCATTACAAATCAGATGTACTCCATTACAAATCAGATGTACTCCATTACAAATCATACGTACTCCATTACAAATCAGATTTACTCAATTACAAATCAGATGTACTCCATCACAAATCAGATTTACTTAATTTATATAATTGGATGTCAGGCAGGAGAGACAGGCAACAGTGTATGTGAGCACATGAGAATACACCGCCAACAAATTAGACTACCAGAGCTGAGATAAATTGACCTCAGCGAGCACCTAGAAGTTTGTGGTGGTTGCTCATTCAGAGTGTTCACCTTGTACAAAATGCAATGGATGGACCCATTGAAAAGAATACAGATGGAAACAATGTTTATAAAAAAAACTTTGTCCGAAACTAAATGCAGAAAAAACTTTAAAACATCACTGGAATAAATATCCAGGGAAGTGACATCACAATCAAACCAAAATTCGGAAGTGACATTAATGTTCATTACACATTATGAGTATGTAACCTGAAGATTAGCGGTAGCTGTGAAAGGCCTTGATACAATATAATTATGTTTTTCTAATTATGTATATAACTGTGTGCATGCATCAAACAACAGCATATATTTCGAGACATATACATCTGAATCATTGAATTAATGTAAATACCTGGAGATATATACATCTGAATCATTGAATTAATGTAAATACCTGGAGATATATACATCTGAATCATTGATCTAACTTCCTTTGATAACTTTTAATGTACATACCTGGAGATATATACATCTGAATCATTGATCTAACTTCCTTTGATAACTTTTAATGTACATACCTGGAGATATATACATCTGAATCATTGAATTAATGTAAATACCTGGAGATATATACATCTGAATCATTGAATTAATGTAAATACCTGGAGATATATACATCTGAATCATTGAATTAATGTAAATACCTGGAGATATATACATCTGAATCATTGAATTAATGTAAATACCTGGAGATATATACATCTGAATCATTGATCTTTCTTCCTTCGATAATTTTTTATGTTTTGGTTTCTTTGCTTTTGGTTCTTTTGGTTCTTTTGGTTCTTTTGGTTCTTTTGGTTCTTTTGGTTCAGTTTTCTTTGCTGGCTCCTAAAAGACAACTTAAGTTAACAACTTCAAGGCTAGTACAATATTGCCCTAAATAATCGACTCCTTAACCACAGCAGAATTATGGGTAACTTTTCAGGATTTAGTCGAAAATATGGCTTGTTGCCATTCATCGGAAAGCTCTCACTGAGAGCTTTCCGATGAATGGAAACAAGCCATATTTCCGTCTAAATCCTGAAAAATTACCCATAATTCTGCTGTAGTTAAGGAGTCAATTATTTAGGGCTTACTGTAAGTCCTACCTCAGCTTAAGCCAAATGGCTTCCCCCATTCAGTTATAAAAGTATACATTGGAATTGTCTATTATTCATTTTGAGGGGTGTTCAGTTAATAAAAGCAGACGACAGAGAGGAAAAAAAACAGATAATAGGTCAGAAGGAGATCTATTTATTGGAGGGAAATGCTTAGACAATAAATTCAACGAACGTTGAACTTTATTATCTGAACATTTCGTAAGGATACTCAACAATGATTATTTAGTATAGAAAGTGTTAATAAGGTAACTACTCATCAATGAGTATTTAGTATAGAAATGGTTAATAAGGTAACTACTCATCAATGAATATTTAGTATAGAAATGGTTAATAAGGTAACTACTCATCAACAGTGTTCGCGCTGGACCGAAAAAAATTTTAGCCAAAAGTTTAGCCAAATGAAATTTTATTAGCCAAATGAAAAAAACTTTAGCCAAATGTTTTTTGGCCAAATTAAAAAAAAATTTGGCCAAATTAAATCATCGTTTTCTGATCGGTTCATAATTAATGACTAAAACGTAAAATCTAACAGACACAGGTAAAATACACAATAATTTAAATAATTTTGATGAACTAGAAGTATTTTTCATATATATCATATATATCATTTATGTGAGAGTGATTTGGGGGGGGGGGGGGGGTGGGTAACCCGGGATTGTCCTTCTTAATGTCATTATTTTTTTGTTTTATATCAATATCTTTTTTTAAATCATTAAATATTTAACCTTGCGAAAATATCTAAGTGACATCTGGAAACTAATATCTTAATATTGTTACGCCATTATCAAATTACAATCTGTCATAAAAGCATGAATATTATTTTGACTGTATCGGTATTGACGACAAATAGCCACAAAATATCTGTCGTGTTTCACATTTGGCTGATTAAGCTATTGTCTTACACTTGTTGCTCATAAACCTCAACCAAATACAATGTCAACATAAACATGCATTGTGCAGGCGCGCCGTGAGTGACCAGACAGACAATGGGCTGAATGGGGGATTAGGGGATTAAATGTAAAAAATAATAATGACCTTTTGCTGCTTCGTGCAGAGTGACGTAATCTTTCTCCAGATTAAAACAGCCTGTTACGAACAAATTGCTTATATACCGGCGTCAATGCACTTTACAAAACATTGCTTTCTTCACATTGTCATAATTCAACCAAGGTCGGTTTAATGTCCATGCGTCTTTGAATGTCCGTCTTGTGAAAACTAAAGATGATTGCATATCACTTTGTGATCGCTTGGTTGACAGAGTTGTCGATCGGGTACGAAAATAATGAAATACTTTCGTCACCTAACTTCGTCTTGAATGTCGATCTATTGAGCGCTTTTATTAATTAGCTTTCTGGCTCCATGCTTTCAGTCTCCATTTGGGTTCAAAAAAAGTTTAGCCAAAAGTTTAGCCAAATGAAATTTTTATTAGCCAAATTCGAAAAATATTAGCCATTGGCTAATTTGGCTACCGACAGCGCGAACACTGCTCATCAATGAGTATTTAGTATAGAAAGGGTTAACAAGGTAACTACTCATCAATGAGTATTTAGTATAGAAAGGGTCAATCTAAATATCGGTAAAATAGATATCGTAAAATTTAACTTCAATCCTTGAATATATCTTTAACAACTCCAAGCAAGCCTTGAAATAGTCTGTCTGTCATTTGCAGAAATTCTGCAGCAGAATGAAGTCCACAGAGGGTTAATTTAGTGATGCTATCCCACGTGGCAGGCTAGCGTCACCAAATTCACCCTCTGTGTACCTAATTCTGCTTAGGCCTCAACTCCTAGGGAGACCTAGGATCAGATTGAAGTTCCCCAGTTGAAGTTATGGTAATGTTCACCCAATATTCAACTCGATTATGCATTTTATCTTCTGCAAATGGGACGATATAGAAACTAAACAGAAGGGAAATAGTAACTAAAAACAATGTTAATTTGAGACTATAGATACTTCCCAGAAGATGAGGCTTAAGCAGAATGAGGTCCCCAGAGGGTGAATTTAATGATGCTAACCCGTTGTGCGGGGTAGAGTCAATAAATTCACCCTCTGGGGACCTCATTCTGCAGATGACAGACACACTATTTCAAGACTTTACTCCAAGGTTGGGAAAATACATGTACATATATACAATCATGGAATACCACTTCTTAAATACCATGCTTCATCGATATAAATGTATGTACTGATAAATCCTACTGCAGCTTAGAGTTACTCAATCCAATTCGATGGTCCCCATATCATCAGATTCCAACAACAACATTTTTTGAAAATCCGCTTCAGTTATCAGAATCGATTAATTGCCCAAAAGCAATGCTAACCAGTCAACAATAGTATAAAATTTCACAAAACCTGTTATTTATCAACATTTCGCATATGTAGTAGAATGCATTGGCACTTGGTTTTCACAAAATTTCAGGAAGCTCCAGTCATGGAAGGTTATTAAGGGAGGTAACTCCAGTCATGGAAGGTTATTAAGGGAGGTAACTCCAGTCATGGAAGGTTATTAAGGGAGGTAACTCCAGTCATGGAAGGTTATTAAGGGAGGTAACTCCAGTCATGGAAGGGTTAACAAACATACTTTGTAAGCTTTTGTGATGATGCCTTTCTTTCTCTTTGGTTCATTATCTTCTCCGTCACTTTTCAGTTCATCATTCTCATCAATACTGATATCAGAGTCTGTCTGATCTGAATCCTCATTTTCAGATTTATAATCATTATCATTTACTTCCTGAAACAATATAATCATTATAATTTACTTCATGTAACAATATAATCAATATCATTTACTTCATGTAACAATATAATCATTATCATTGACTTCATGTAACGATATAATCAATATCATTTACTTCCTGAAACAATATAACCATTATGATTTACTTCATGAACAAATATCATCATCATTTTCTTCATGGAATAAAATTCTCATTATCATTGACTTACTGAAACAATATAATCATTATCATTGACTTCATTTAACAATATAATCTCAACTTCAGACTTATAATCATTATTATTTACTTCATGAAACAATATAATCATTATCATTTACTTCATGTAACAATATAATCAATATCATTTACTTCATTTAACAATATAATCATTATCATTGACTTCATGTAACAATATAATCATCATTTACTTCATGAAACAATATAATCATTTACTTCATGTAACAATATAATCATCATTTACTTCATGAAACAATATAATCAATTTACTTCATGTAACACAGGGTTTCCACCAGGCCGGCTGAGGGTCCGTCACACGGACCCATTCCCCTCGCAGATGATCTGTTTGATTCATGCATGTACCAAATGTCAGTAGCAATATGTCGTAAAAAAATCCGGCTGCAACGGGAGTTCGGGGGTTAAACAGAATACTGGTGAAAAAGCGGGTCAAATAGCGACATTAGATACAGCGTAATACATGTCGCGGTAACATCAGAGAATGTTGAGTATGGATGTTTTTGTGCACGGGATTCCATGGATGAAACTACTCACGCTCAAAGACCCCATGCTATCATACAATTACATAATTGGATCAAAGAACACCCAATTGCTGAGTCGGGACATTTTTATGCACGGGATTTTCGTGGATGAAACTACTCAATGTTGATCATTTATCTTATTGCTGTATTATCATTTGTTTTGAGTTCGATGCCAGTGAAGTTCCTGAAAAATACATGTGATTCTCTACGTGTGTTGATTATTATGAGTATATTGCCATGCATACTCAACAAAATCCCAAAGTGATTTATTTCACAATAATACGGAACCTGTCCCAAATCAGTCTTTATAGCGGGAATTCATAGTGACACCATTCATTTGAGCCATATTACATGCATGGAGGATAAACACAAACACATACCCCACCCCCCCCCCCCCCCCAATATGGAGATAAAGTCAAAGTACGGTCAATAATAGTTTCGTTGTCCCGCCTGGGTCCCCAAGCACAATCAACGATGCACATGTTCACATTTCCTGTCAAAACTCAATTATATTTTATAAAACGTTGGCAAAAACTTTGTTCTATAGCTGCGGTCGTCAGTTGTTCAGACTATTGACCAAGCTGCACGTACCGAGTGAAAGATTTCGCTATCATTCGTATTTCGCCGCTATAAATATCTCCTGCAGACAAACCCTGCAGTATGATGTCACAGCGCACAAATAGTTTTACGATTGACAGAATACATAATCCTGTCAGTTTCATTTTCACGGACGCTACTTGAAATTCTAAGAAATAATTTATTCAATTCTCCTTGCTAGGTATTATTGGTCAATGCATAGATGCTTTTTAGTGTTTAATTCATTATACCTGTTGGAATCTTATTGTAAGTTATAAATGTGTAAACACTAACTCGTAGCTCGTTCATTTATATAGTCTTCAATCAGACGGCAGTCTTATACGTACGTAATTACATGATTAATTATTTGGATACCATCAACAGAATTAATGCACCCACGGAAATGATCGACTTGCATAATATACGTAGCTTTGGATTGCTTTGTGGGATACTCAGGTGCAAGGAAATGGCTACTTTTCAGTGTCAAATAACAAAATTTTCGACCGACAGGACGAACCATGGTCGTCCCGTCACGTTAAGTGTTTTCCCAATTAATTCCCCCCTGGCGGAAACCCTGTGTAACAATATAATCATCATTTACTTCATGAAACAATATAATCATCATTTACTTCATGAAACAATATAATCATCATTTACTTCATGTAACAATATAATCATAATTTACTTCATGAAACAATATAATCATTATCATTTACTTCATGTAACAATATAATCATCATTTACTTCATGAAACAATATAATCATTATCATTTACTTCATGTAACAATATAATCATCATTTACTTCATGAAACAATATAATCATCATTTACTTCATGAAACAATATAATCATTATCATTTACTTCATGAAACAATATAATCATCATTTACTTCATGAAACAATATAATCATCATTTACTTCATGTAACAATATAATCATCATTTACTTCATGAAACAATATAATCATTATCATTTACTTCATGTAACAATACAATCATCATTTACTTCATGAAACAATATAATCATTATCATTTACTTCATGTAACAATATAATCATCATTTACTTCATGAAACAATATAATCATTATCATTTACTTCATGAAACAATATAATCATCATTTACTTCATGAAACAATATAATCATCATTTACTTCATGTAACAATATAATCATAATTTACTTCATGAAACAATATAATCATTATCATTTACTTCATGTAACAATATAATCATCATTTACTTCATGAAACAATATAATCATCATTTACTTCATGTAACAATATAATCATAATTTACTTCATGAAACAATATAATCATTATCATTTACTTCATGTAACAATATAATCATCATTTACTTCATGAAACAATATAATCATTATCATTTACTTCATGTAACAATATAATCATCATTTACTTCATGAAACAATATAATCATCATTTACTTCATGAAACAATATAATCATTATTATTTACTTCATGAAACAATATAATCATCATCATTTACTTCATGAAACAATATAATCATCATTTACTTCATGTAACAATATAATCATTATCATTTACTTCATGAAACTATAATCATTATCATTGACTTCATGTAACAATATAATCATGACCATTTACTTCCTGTAACAAAATAATCTCAACTTCAGACTCATAAACTCAACTTCATG
The DNA here is from genome assembly GCA_032622095.1 of Siphonodentalium dalli. NCBI lineage: Eukaryota > Metazoa > Mollusca > Scaphopoda > Gadilida > Siphonodentaliidae > Siphonodentalium > Siphonodentalium dalli. The sequence goes on from CP136066.1 coordinate 43,518,231, forward strand.
AAACAAAATAGATCAATTGAAAGAAAAGTTGGTTCAATGCAAAAATTTCTGGTAAAAAAAACTTTATTTTTATTTCTCTGGGCAGATATGATACAGCACTCATAATTTGCTATGGCAAAAGACAATGCCATTAAAAAAAAGCTGTAGATGGGGCCAATATAGAATTTCATCATATTTGAAGAGATGAAAAAATGAGCAGGTCGACGCACTTCAGGCTCATTCGAACCACAATTTTTTTTGCTGAATCAAATCACGAATTGAATCAGGGGCAAGATTTCACATCAAATTGAACAACAATATTCAAAAGTTCAGCATTACCATTTTGTTTTCATCTCCGGCGATTATAGAAAAATTTTGGGTAATTTATGACTTCATGATTATCATGGCCGTACACTAATATTTTGGGTAATTTATGACTTCATTATTATCATGGCCGTACACTAATATTTTGGGTAATTTATGACTTCATGATTATCATGGCCGTACACTAATATTTTGGGTAATTTATGACTTCATGATTATCATGGCCGTACACTAATATTTTGGCTGATGATACTGGAATATTTAATTGATGAAGGAAAACAGACTAGAACAATGCACTGTCAATACTCTAGAGGAAAAGAGTTTTTCGGGCATTAACACATACATTCATGTTGACTGGGATGTTTACTTTTAGCATGGGACATTATAAATGGGTGCAAGGGGAGTATTAATCGAATGTGTCCATGATAGACAAACCATGTGGTTTGATTTCACATCAAATTTTGAACATTCGCATAAGCTTAACAGGCTTGACAGATAGATGTAAATTGAAAAATATAAAAGGCCAATTAAGGATTCTACAATGTACAGTAATGCTCTAATTAATCGACTCCTTAACCACAGCAGGATTATGGGTAACTTTTCAGGATTTAGTCGGAAATATGGCTTGTTGCCATTCATCGGAAAGCTCTCGAAGAGCTTTCCGATGAATGGCAACAAGCCATATTTCCGACTAAATCCTGAAAAGTTACCCATAATTCGGAAATATGGCTTGTTGCCATTCATCGGAAAGCTCTTCGAGAGCTTTCCGATGAATGGCAACAAGCCATATTTCCGACTAAATCCTGAAAAGTTACCCATAATCCTGCTGTGGTTAAGGAGTCAATTAATTAGAGCATTACTGTATCACGGTTGGGAATCATGTGGTTTCATGTTGATGCGTATCACACACTCAAAATGGCAGAGAAATCGCAAATGGGACCACCAGAAACGAGGAAAAAGGAAATAAACTATATAGGATATAGGATATGAAATATTACATACTACATAGTACATGTATTTTGGCAGCTACAAGCATAGGCCATATCATTTTAAACAAGCTAATACCTCATTTGTGTCCAAATTCACAGTTGTTTGCTCTAACATTCTGACCAAAGTTGTCAGTCGAAGGATTCTCCTAGATGTATGGACTGGTATATTCCACGAACATCCGAATGGCAACTTTGGTCAGAATGTTAGAGAAAACCACTGAGTATTTCAGAACAAATAAGCTGTCAACTTGTTTTAACCCTTTGAGTGCCAGGTCCGATTTTTGTATCGACCCATATACCCTGTGCCAATGCATTCTCTTATATATGCGAGTCGACCATAGGTCGCCTCGCATATATAAGAGAATGCATTGGCCTAACCCAATAAAAAAAAATTAAAAAAACAAAAATTTCATTTTTTTATGGCACTCTACATACCATAAATTAGGGCCGATGAGATCGGCCCCTGGCACTAAAAGGGTTAAAATTGAACTAGAATATGCTCGTAACAGTCAAAATGGTATGTTTTGCGTCAGTTCCTCATATATTATGTTTGTATGTGTTTGCGCTCGTCTCTTCCATTTTGAATGCATGGCACTCACCAACCTCCAAACCACATGATTCTGTGTACGAATCTCAGGCACTCAAAAGTACAGTAATGCCCTAATTAATCGACTCCTTTAACCACAGCAGAATTATGGGTAACTTTTCAGGATTTAGTCGGAAATATGGCTTGTTGCCATTCATCGGAAAGCTCTTGCCGAGAGCTTTCCGATGAATGGCAACAAGCCATATTTCCGACTAAATCCTGAAAAGTTACCCATAATTCTGCTGTGGTTAAAGGAGTCGATTAATTAGGGCATTACTGTATAAATCTCACCTCACTAAATCCTCCGTAAGTTGTTTTGTAGAAATCATCTTCGTCCTCGGCTTCCAGCAGCTTGGACATTCGATTGCCTGCCGTGACACGTTTGTCTCTTCCGGATGCCATTTCGCAGTTCTTTATTTACAAGCTGTTAAAAGAAGAAATTAAATTTTATAGGTTAACCAATGTTAAGTGGGTGCCTGAAAAGGTAACGAAAAATCACACCTAGCCCTCCGGAATGACATTTATATATAACAAGTCAGAATGGAGCACTGGCTGACGGACCTTACAGCCTTTCCGTTTGTCAACATAAGTAGAGTGAAAGATATAATGGCTTACAACCTATCCGTCATATAATTTCCCCACATAATGAAGGTGGTGCATAAATGTATGGATGTCGATAGATAGGGAGGTTGTCTGCTAGGCATATTAAAGAAGATTCGAGGCTAATTATGATGATACCAAGGTCACAATTTCTCGCAGACAAATTGCTCCTCGTTCTGATGACATGAATGTTGAGGTGGATCCTGGAGCGGTTTATTGGAATTTTGAAAATAGTTTTAGAACGTACCCCACAAAAACAAGATTTCATTTAATGCCAAAAGTAGAATTTAGAAATTTTTGAAAAATACTCCCAATGAGTTAAAAAGATGCCTAAATGTTTTGATAAGATCATTATCAGTTGCAGATTGCTGACTACATGTATATGCCATGCTAAGCGCATGACACATAACGTTTCGACATTTGATTTCCTGCCGTGACACGTTTATATCTTCCTGATGCCATTCCACAGTTCTTTATTTACAAGCTGTTAAAGACATATTATGTACTTGTTCGGGTGCATGAAACTGATAAGGGCGCTATGCCAACTGGAGGAATGTAACATTCTACTAACATCACCGAAAATCTCAAGCAAATCGACAGTACCACTCCATAGAAAACATCGTTTGAACAATACTCAATTGTAAATATTTACTACTCGATTCGGGACACATCTATCCTATCGGTATTCGGTGATAAGCTAACGAAAATTATTTCGCCATCGAGAGTCACTGTATTTAATTAATATATAAGAATGACGGTGTGTGTTGTAAATTTGGATATAATATTTGTAAACAATTACTACTTTGAGCAAGATTATTCTCCATGTCTATTTGATCACACTACCGGAGTGTTTCACATCACTTTAACCCTTTACCCAACAAAATGGCCAAAAACGCCCAAATAAAGCTTCAACAGCCTAAAATATCTTTGGTCTGTCTCAAAAACACCATACAAATATGGATATCATTGGAACCGGTTCATTGACCACATTGTGATGGTTACAGTTATGCCCTGTGCCAATGCATTATCTTATACATGCGAGTCGACCATAGGTCGCCTCGCATATATAAGAGAATGCATTGGCCTAAAGAAAATCTTTTTTAACACTTTTTACCATTTTTTATAATATTTTTCTACATTCTTTGACAATTTTATCATTTTTAATATGTGTTAAGCCAATGCATTCTCTTATATGTGCAAGGTGACCTATGGTCGACTCGCATATATAAGAGAATGCATTGGCACAGGGCAGTTATATTGGGTAAAGGGTTAAAAGAAGAAATGAAAGAGTCTATGACACTGTAGCGCAACTTGGGGAGGCATTAATTTTATGCTGAGCTGTCAGTAGAATGACAAAGAAGGAGGATAGCCAAAAAGTTTCACTAAAGGGCTTTTATTGTGTAGATGAAAATATTTTCATTTCAAACATTTCACCAATAAACGTGGGCTGAATGCAGTGATGATGAATTCACATGTGAAATACAAGATGGCCACTGGCAGGCATGTTTTTTCAAGAAATTTCGGAAAAAATCTCCTATCGAGAAGTCACCTTGAAGATCCGTCTAAAGTTTGGCGACGATCGAATGAGGAATGTAGACTGTAGGGTGTGCTGAAGGATTTAGTCGTGCACAGAGTAAAATACAATATGGCTGTCAGTGGCCATGTAATTCATCCAAAATCATCCAAATTTGATAGCTCCCACCTGGAGGTGATGACTGTAAATATTAAAAAAAATTCTTCAATAAATGCGGGCTTCAGGGTAAGTAGTCACCTCTAATTAGCCTACCGCTAAACCAACAGCGAAACTAATTAAGACCTGTGAGTGAATGAACCGAGCTGCAATACAAATTGTCCAAACACCAAGCCTCGCTATGTTCTAGGCTGTTCAATTAGTCTTTCGTCTATCTATTGTCATTAAAATAAACTAATTTAATTTAATTTAATAGTTAGATCTATATTTGGTCATATATACAAGTACATCATAATAAGTCGGAAATATGACTTGTTGCCATTCATCAGAAAGCCATATTTCCGACTAAACCCTGAAAAGTTACCCATAATTCTGCTGTGGTTAAGGTGTCGCTTATTTAGGGAATTAGTGTATACAGCACTTCAACTAGTAGAAAGGTCTAACAACTAGTAACAAGTGCTAACATCGCAGCATCTGCAGGCTTGCCACTTTTCTCCTCATTTTCCCTCATCTGCGATATAAAGTCTCAGCTTCTGCAGTGGTACTTAGTGAAATGTTCAGACTACCATGATTCAAACGTAAGTTGAAGTTTTCCGTTGTGTGTAGTAACTGGTAGACGTTAGTTGGACTGCGCATGATAACGGCAAGATCGCGAGTGAAAAAATTAATAACGAGCACTGTTTGATTTTAGATGCAAAATCATGGCGTATCCTTGGTTACCTCCACTTGCAACAGAATCGCAGTCGTGTGCAGGTAAAAAACGTAGATGGAATGATCGTAGGGTAGTCAATCACATGGTTAACTAGTCCAAAATTTACTATACATTTGACATCGCAATCGCGTGAACAAACTAACCACTATTTTGTGGGCCCGATTCCTCGACTTGCGTAAGTTACGATTAAATCGTGGCCGTCTAAACCATTGAATGTTCACCGACAGGCTATCGCAGTTGTTGGACATTTGTACCAAAAACCACGAAAAAATAAATATCTGATCTCTATCTATTATAATTGATATAGGTGCAGATATTAATTTTTTTGGGGCTTTTGATACAAATTTACAACAACTGTGAGCTATTGGGTTGGTGATAATCGCAATACGTTAGGGGAAGACTCCGCCCACAGGCATCAAGTTGGACACTCGGTGTGAATGCACCCTTAGAGTAATATAAAGACAAGGTTGGAGACACTATCACGTAAACAGGTGACACCACCGAGCCGGCATATGGCATTTCCGGAACTTTCTCATAAACTTTGGTACTCCTGATATATGTACAGTTAGGTCTATTGCCTTCTATTTTATTTTAATTTTTTCATACAATTTTCTCCTCTGCCCAAAGCTTCATTGCGTGATAACATTTACGGAAGCTACAAATCATCGGGAAATTAAAAGTTTGCCTGAGAGTGTCTCCAACCACTGTTACTGGACATAAAGTACCGAAAATAAGGTTTTAATCAAATTTATAAATTGGAACAACTAATATAAATGCCTAAGTAATGAAAGCATTACCAAATTGACGGACAAACGTATCTCAAATAAACACACAAAACACCAGGCATATGTTGCCTGTTTCCTATAAATAACATACTCATCTACAACTCTGCAGTGATAGAATCATTCTGAATTTAAATCATTTTTAACATTTAGTGCCAAGTGACTCATTGCCATCGATGTCGCCATTATGTTTCTGTAACATCATGTAATGGGACCAGTGTTCTTAACAAAACTTCTGACATACTATTTTTTGCAGAACACCAGTCTTTCCAACTTCCGTTTGAACAAGTATAGATGGTGATGAGTCACTCAGCATTTGTGTGAAAAATAGTTTAAACTCCGTTAATTTGGCGACTGTAATGATTCTATCGCTGCAGAGTAGATGAGTATGTTATCTATTGGGGGAAACAGGTAAAACGTGCCCGGTGTTTTGTATTTATTACGTTTATTTGAGATATGTTTGTCCGGCTATTTGGTAATGCTTTCATTACTTAGGCATTTAAATTAGTTGTAACAATTTATAAATTTGATTAAAACCTTATTTTCGGTACTTTATGTCTAGTACATGTAACTGTGCTCCAACCTTTTCTTTATTATTACTCTTGAGTGTCCAATGCCTGTGTTCCGACGTTCGTACTCAGATATCATAAATTTTTCTAACTTGCTTGCCTGTCCTAAGTTTAAAATGGCTAAATTGAATACCGGTATATTTGTCGTTATAGATATATTTCTTACCCCATTTATGAAAATAAAATAAAACAAGGATGTTGAAGATGATATATATGTTTAGAGTTTATTATGTATCAAATTGGCGATATGTTGTTCCCAGAGTATGTTATAATTGTGTTATTTATGGCAACATTTCTCGGTACGTATAAAAGCCGAACACAACCGAACACAACCGAACATAACCGAACACAAGTCCAAATAATGGGAAATGTAACGAGTAAAGTTGATAGGCGTGTGTATTCATGTTCACCCTATTACTATACGAAGTTTGGTGGAGTTCGGGCCAATAATAAGTGTTTTATTCGATATTTTGTAAAACGCGTTCTGTGTTCGGCATAGAAAAGCCGAACACAAATTTAACTTCTGTCGTGGATTAGTCTAACGGTTGTCTAGCTAGGTGATAATTAATATCTGACATGTGGTCACTAAGCCGAAAGGCTTTAATTGTTGTTGGTGGCGGTCTCTCACCTATTGTAGTTCAGTGTTATGACAGTTAGTTGCAATCAGTGTTTGGTGGCACTTCTATTATAGAAACAACATGCTTTTGATAGGCCCCGTCATGAAAGACAACGATTGTAAAAACAACAGTTGAGTGACAAGAAAGTGAGTTCATGGTGTCATATCCGAGAAGTTCTATATAAGAATGTGGTATGATATTATTTGCCATTCTGATCACAAATCTGAAAATTCTACAATGTCTGATTCAAAATTGATTTACCCATGTGGTGTTTGTTCCAAGGAATGTCACGAGATACGCAGCATCGGCTGCGATCTGTGTGGCCGATGGTTTCACCTAGAGTGTCAGCAATTGAAAATCAGTGACTTTAATTTTTTTACTAAGTCATCACTTAGCTACTTTTGCACACTGTGTATGTACATTCGTGATTCTTTTGACTGGGATGCCGCTCATCTGCGTCTGATGGCGGGGGCAAACAATGGATCTGTTCTCAATGACGCAAAGAGAGAACAGATTTTCTTGCGTCTTGAAAATCGGAATGTCATTGTGCCTTCCGTCCAGACGTATCATCCAATGAGTTCTCTCTCTGTTGATTCGTATTCCAAAAAGTTGTTGGGCAATCAGTGGAAGGGTTCTGTCCCTATTGATGTCGAAGGTAATGGCAATTGTTTGTTCAATTCAGTATCAGTTGGTTTGTTTGGCGACGAGTCTCATGCAACAGAATTACGAGTTAGGACATGCATAGAGTTATCAATCAACAGGTCATTTTATAGTACATTTCACAAAGGTTCGAATCTTTGTTTGGTCAGCCCGCCACTGGATGAGGACATCTTGTCATGCGCCCAGACTGGAGGAGGTTCTAGAGCATACTCCTCAGCCTGGACCATGCATGGTGTCGCATCAGTGGTATGTCGGCCAATAAAATCTGTCTATCCCACAAAGAATGGACCCGGGGATCATTGTATCGGAATCTTAAACACGGTATTCAATCCCCGGGTTCGTTCTAAACGTGTGGACTCAATTTCAATTCTGTGGTCTGGCAATGGTGCCTCCAAAGTTCACTGGATTCCAAATCATTTCGTTCCACTTCTCCCAACCATGGCTCTTCCGTCGCTGATTCAAGTTCTTTCATCTGATTCCGAGTCAGAAGGCCGAGATGATGACTGTCCAGTTCGAAGTTATGCATCTGTCGTTTCGGTAGTCAGTCCTTCTCAATCAGTTCATGTCTCAAGTCCAGTTAGAAGTTATGCATCTGTCGTTTCGGTAATCAGTCCTTCTCAATCAGTTCACATCTCAAGTCCAGTTAGAAGTTATGCATCTGTCGTTTCGGTAATCAGTCCTTCTCAATCAGTTCATGTGCCAAGTCCAGTTAGAAGTTATGTTGAGTTGGAGTCAGTCAGTCAGTTTCAGTCAGTTAATTCTCGAGAAGAGCCATTCGATACCGAAGATCAGTCGATCGATGACACTGGGATCGATTCTGAACAATCTGGTGACACCGACGTTGAATCTGAGACGAATGCCTCTTTTGGTCCGGACATTACTTGTATGTCATCAATTGTATCACATCCTTACAAAAATCCTTCTCTGAATGGGCTCAATGGAAAGTTTGTTCCAACCGTTGACAAATTGTATGAGTTAGCATCGAGGGCTGATAATGTTCCTTTTGTCCCAGTTGGTGTCAAACAAAATGTTTTCTTTGTGGTTGATGACTCTGACAATGTTAAACGTCGTTCTCTCAATAAACAAAGTGTTCATTCGGACGATTGTGGTGTTTGGTCTTCCAAAAGTGTCGTAGTGAAAACCACATATTCTCTTCGGACTCATGGTGGTTTAAGTCATTTGGAACGGATTAAAGATGGTTTGTTTGGAAAGGTGGTTAAAAAGGTTTTCAAAGCTCTTGATCCACAGCCTGATGAATCAGAGGTTGTCGTTGTTAAGAGGAAATATGCATCTCTTAAACGACAGCCCCTGTTCAAAAGGAGAGTCACTTGGTTTTCGGATCTGTCTATGGCTGTTTTTGAGTACATCGGAACTTTTCCAACTGAAGAAAGTATCCATGGTAATGCAAAATTGACTTCCGTCCCGTATCAACGACTCTCATCAAAACAGAGAACTGTAATTGAAGATGGCATTCAACATGGCCAACAACCTCGAGAGATCAAGCGGGCTGTTGGTAAAGCCTGTCCCGAGGATAATGTCGACATCAACAAAATACGAAGCATGGGTTACCAAGAACGGAGGAAAAACCGACCCGACAACGAACAACGAAAAAATACTGCCGATGATCTCATCGCCATGCTAAATAAATCGATTGGAAGCAACTATATCAGAGAGGTGATTTCAACAGACGCCAATAAACCGCCTTCAATTATTTGCCATACTGATGAGCAAATATCACTCTTGAAATCTGCCATAAAGAGTGGTTCAATTATTGGTATCGATCGTACGTTCAATCTAAGTTCTTGCTATGTAACCACAATTTGTTTCAAAAATCCAAATATCATCAGAAAGTCATCAGAATCTGTTCCTATTTTGCTTGGTCCGGTTTTTCTACATTGGGATGGTACATTTCACACATACCATCGCTTCTTATCTTACCTCAACAGTAAACTGGCAGATATTCCTTTTTCATTGTTTTTGGCACCGATGACGAAACCGCCCTCGTCAACGCAATATCCGCTTGTTTTCCCGCTAGTACACATACCTTATGCACTCGTCACATGAAGGAAAACTTGACGAGAAACATGAGTAAGACTGAGAGTCAAGAAAAGGTGAGCAAATTAGTTGGTAAAATTTTTAACAGTGAGAAAGGTCTCCTCACAATAGACAAACGCTTAATTTACGAAGAGGTCGCAACGGACATAACCAACAATTACAAAAATAAATATTTATTTAACTTCATGGAAAGGTTAAAACTTAAAGTTTTTAATGCTCGTCAGAAAAATTCTTCCATTCCTAAAATGTGGACAAATAATAATTGTGAAAGTCTAAATAATATTATAAAACTAGAAAACAACTGGAAAGTTCTTCGACTGACAGACTTGACGGACAATCTTTCTGAAATAGTTGACGATCAGATGCGAGATATTCGAGGAGCATTGCATGGCTGTGGAAACTATGACCTAGCAAAACATTCAACTGCTCTGAGAGTGAAAAATCAGACATGGACGAACATGACGGCTGACCAACGCGACAGAAGATTTAACCGACTAATATCATATCTTCCAGAATCTTCGGCAAAATTACAAATTTCGACTGACGGACGTTTGACGATACCGAAAACCGCGGCTATTGCCAAGAAGCCATGTCAGACTAAAAGAGTAAAGACATGCAAAACTAGATCAATCAACCCTAGCAAACGTCAAAAAGTATCTTGAGCGCAAAATAAATAATAACATATCACATTCCTGTCATCAGACACATTTTTGAAAATAAAATAAGATTTTAATTCCTGCATATCAGACTTTTAAACGCTCTTTATTCGTATTCAGATAATTTATTTCAATTCAATAACCAATTCAATCGGTATTCGATGCATGTGTTTCTACGATAAGTTAAATACTGGCATGATATATACACAAAAGTTAGGCACGCATCAGAGCCATTTCCATCCACTGACTTCAAGGAGAACAATCTCTGCCCAAAATCCGTTCCGCCGAGGGCAGAGTTTGCCTACCTCTAATGTCGGGTATTCTTGAATGTCAGTGGGTGGAATTAGCTCTGATGCGTGCCTAAATTTTGTGGTAATCACAAGATGTGCTTCATATTTTGTGCTTCACATTTTTATGTTTTCGCTACGTGTGTTTATACAACTCATACATGGTATATATAGTATATTGTATAGTACATTGAACATAACTGATAAGTTATATACTGGTTTCCACCATGCAGCATGATATATACACAAAAGTTAGGCACGCATCAGAGCCATTTCCATCCACTGTCTTCAAGGAGAACAATCTCTGCCCAAAATCCGTTCCGCCGAGGGCAGAGTTTGCCTACCTCTAATGTCGGGTATTCTTGAATGTCAGTGGGTGGAATTGGCTCTGATGCGTGCCTAAATGGTGTGGTAATCACAAGATGTGCTTCATATTTTGTGCTTTATATTTTGTGCTTTTATTTTGTGCTTTTATATTGTGCTTTATATTTTGTGCTTCACATATTTATGTTTTAAGCTACGTGTGTTTTATACTCCTGACTCATGCATTGTATATAAGTGTATATAATATATTGTATAGTACATTTTTATGTTTTAAGCTACATGTGTTTTATACCACTGACTCATGCATTGTATATAAGAGTATATAATATATTGTATAGTACATTTTTATGTTTTACGCTACATGTGTTTTATACCACTGACTCATGCATTGTATATAAGTGTATATAGTATATTCTATAGTATATTGTACATTGAACATATACTATGATTGACATCAATTCCACCAGAATTCCTTGCACCATCACCAAGAGATGTTATGTCGCCAACTATAACACGACGTAGAATCGCCAGATCTATAACAAACATATGAAGATATCGCCTGATTGGATGTTGGCCAGACACATACATGTCCTGGTGTTACGACGAAGAACCTAATAACGGTCTGTCGGTGTATAAACATGCGTGACGAAAACCAATATCAGTGTCGTCATACAGCTATCACAAATTGCTGCAGCATGTTAATCATTATATCTATGAACCAGGACATGTCGACACGATGTCACGAATAACAACTGTAAATCCAAATAACAGGCATGGTGATCCAAAAAAAAAACAAAAAACAGAGATGGTGATCGGTGAAAACAAAAGAGCTAGTCGGTGGTCATGAATAGAGAAGAGTACAGTAACAAAGATCTATGTTTTGCATATATATAATTTTACAATGTTTACTTATGATTGCAATAAACTATTTGAAAATTATTTGTTTTTTTTGTGGTTTGTATTATACTCTCCGAACCATTTCCGCATGAGTATCTTAACTCAGCAACCGATTTACTACTTCTTAGAAGTCCGGGCATGCTGATATGTTCCCATTTGGGGGGTAACATTTTAGTGAGAATGCAGACGAAAATGGACAACACCACGTTTTTCTCGCGAATAAAGCCTGCCAAATCCCATCTATGCCGAACACAAACGCGTTATACAAAACATCTAACAAAACACTCATTATTGAACCAAACTCCACCAAACTTCGTATAGTAATAGTTTGAACGTGAATACATATGCCTATCAACTTTACAAGGTGGTCGTATATTTAGTAGACTGTATATAGAGTTATATATCTCAAACGCCACAGCTAACGCCACATCTATATGTTAATTAATTAACGGTGACTGAGTGTCGAACTATAAGCTTGTGTTCGGCTTTTCTATGCCGAACACTAAACACGTTTTACAAAATATCGAATAAAACACTTATTATTGGCCCAAACTCCACCAAACTTCGTATAGTAATAGTGTGAACATGAATACATATGCCTATGAACTTTATTTGTGAAATTTCCCATTATTTGGACTTGTGTTCAGTTATGTTCGGTTGTGTTCGGTTGTGTTCGGCTTTTATGAGCTCCCACATTTCTTGATCTTCACGTGGATTTGATTAGTTGCAGTGCTGCATTAAAAAACATTATTATATGACCGAATATTCTTCCCTAAATACCACAGATGTCTGACGATCTAATCCAAGTCGTCGGATCACACTAACTGAGATTTACCCGGATCAAATCAGATCACACTCCTATGGAAATTGCTGAGATGTGCCGATTAACGACAACGGACAATTTATCTGTTGAAAATAAGAAAATTAAACTGCTGAAGTGAAAACAATCGGTAATTAAATCAGATAAAAATGGTTAATATTGTAAACTGGGTGTCATATAATAAACCTTTTATCACAGCAGTGAGTTGATCCGTAATGTCGCATCACGTCTCGTTGAGGTGGGCAGATTGCTGGATCAAACTCTCTGCCTGTGGCAGCTCGTTTGATCTGGCAATCTGCCCACCTCAACTCGACGTGATACTACGACACGGATCAACACACTGTTGTGATAATATGTATTTATTATATGACTATGACTATTCTTCCCTAAATACCACTATTGTTTGAGGATCTAATCCAAATCATCGGATCACACTGAGTGAGATTTCCCCAGATCAAATCAGATCACACTCCTACGGAAATTCCCGAGATCTGCCGAATTAAAGTCGACAAACTATTTATCCTTTAAAATAGACTCTGGTAAAAAAAAATAGAACTGCTGAAGTGAAAAAAATCGGTAATGAACTGGTTATTATAGTAAACTGGGTGTCATATAATAAACCTTTTATCACAGCAGTGAGTTGATCCGTGTGTTCGCATCACGTCTCGTTGAGGTGGGCAGATTGCCGGATCAAACTTGTTGCCTGCGGCAACTCGTTTGATCCGGCAATCTGCCCACCTCAACTCGATGTGATACCATGACACGGATCAACACACTGTTGTGATAATATGTATTTATTATATGACTATGACTATTCTTCCCTAAATACCACTATTGTTTGAGGATCTAATCCAAATCATCGGATCACACTGAGTGAGATTTCCCCAGATCAAATCAGATCACACTCCTACGGAAATTCCCGAGATCTGCCGAATTAAAGTCGACAAACTATTTATCCTTTAAAATAGACTCTGGTAAAAAAAAATAGAACTGCTGAAGTGAAAAAAATCGGTAATGAACTGGTTATTATAGTAAACTGGGTGTCATATAATAAACCTTTTATCACAGCAGTGAGTTGATCCGTGTGTTCGCATCACGTCTCGTTGAGGTGGGCAGATTGCCGGATCAAACTTGTTGCCTGCGGCAACTCGTTTGATCCGGCAATCTGCCCACCTCAACTCGATGTGATACCATGACACGGATCAACACACTGTTGTGATAATATGTATTTATCGCAGCAACGAACAGGCATCAAGCTTCCGATTAAAGAAAAAACCCTGCCTGACTGATCGTCTGGAAAATTCAATCTCGCAATGGTGTGCATTTATGAAATTATGTATACTCACTATACATAAATATATGTATACATGAATCACACCGTGTGCATTTATGTCAAAACTTTGCGACAACGAGTCCCCATCAGCCACAGAGTTCCTCTACCGTGTCATCTGGTCATTGCCACAATCGCCGACACGGCTATTGTCATTGATATTGTCACAAATGTGAAACCACGAACATAGGTGAAATTTGTTGTCTTCAAAAATTTAATTATTATGACAGAAGTCTTATAATTTGGCCTAAAAAACATTTATAGTAGATGGAAATTTATAATACCTGTAGTTTTGTCAATCGTTTTATACTTCAAATATTAACTTTCAAAAATGGGTTGGCGATTATCGCAATACGATAGGGGAACACTTTTACGTTCGTACTCATATTTCACCAATTTTTGTACCTGGCTTGCCTGTCCTGAGTTTCACGGCAAAATGGCCAATTTGATTCTATTTGTCGTTATATACATATTTATCACCCCATTTATTATTAATTTTCATAAAAATAAAATAAAAGAAGCTGAAGATGACATGTTTAAAATGTTTGAAGCATGAATTTGGCGATAAATAGTTTTCAGAGTACGTTATACTTGCGATAGTTACGTTACGCACACAGTGTTCCCCTATCGTATTGCGATAATCGCCAACCTCAAAAATGCTACACAAAGTGAGCGGAAGTGTGAGTTTGGCATCGGCTATCAACGATTTTGAAATACCGTGAGAGACCGCAGATCCAATATACCGAGAACAAACAAGAACATATAGTCCAGGAGATATTGGTGGACCTCTGCACCCCCCCATGACTTAACTTCACCCCACTTCTTCCTTAAGGTCTCCTCTAATTTTTTTTTACTTGTTAACAAGAAAAAAAAAGTGGCCGCAGAGACTCCAGACAAGATGGCGTCCATCATGGCGGCCATTTTTTTAAATGCACCAGGCCTCTTTGATCGCCATTATAGTAAAGATGATAGCACATGCGGTCTTGTTTTACGCTCGATTCGTTATACTAATATACAACCCTTACAAATTAGCCAAAAATCCGACCCCAAAATCCATTATGGCGGCCAAGATGGCCGCCGAAATGTGAAAATATGCTATTTTTCTGACATGTTACCACCTTTCGCTTGTCTCTGTGGGGAAATGTTAGAATTTTTGCGTCATGTTATACATTTATCATATAGAGGAGTCATTGGCGAACACATGTGGACCATAATATGCATTCATTGCGGGATATTTTTGTCCGATATCACGTTTTCCCAAATGCCGGTATCATAGGTCAAAGCCGAATCTCCGTTAATAACGCGATGTTATGTTTCGAATCAATGAATGTTATTGCTATTATATTTGCAGGAGATACTCGAGCTAGGATTCCTCTTATACCTGAGTTGAGGAATATTTACCCAAATCCAAGATGGCGGCCAAGATGGCCACCAGAAATAAAAAATCGCCGAAAATCGCTCATTTTAACATCAGTGAGCATTATTGTCATGACAACTCCACACCTGCTTACTATTATAAGTTGGGAACATTTAGGCGAAGAACTTTCCTTGTACCATATCCAAATACAAGTTCCCCAAATCCAAAATGGCGCCCACAATGGCGGACAGATTTTGAAACATCACCGACATTCCCTCATATTCACATCATTGGGCATTATTGTCGAGACAACTCCATCCATGCGTACAGTTGAGTTGGAAATACTGAGGTGAAGTAATTACCTTACATCTCATGCAAGAAATGGTTTTCCAAATCGAAGATGGCGGCCAAAATGACGACCGAAATTTGAAAACACGCCTACATTCCTTTTACTTTCTTAGGATGGGCGTTATTGTTTCGCGATTTCTACCCACCATTACATGTTGATATGTATGAATTATGCATTAGGGTTTGGCAAGTGATACTGACAGTCAATATGGCGGCCAAACTGGCGGGCGGAAATTGACAAGAAGCCGATATTATCACATACTAATTTCAACTTTTTGTCATAATATTGATTTGTATAAACGAAACGGTACATAATATAAGCCATATATTAGTTCCAATGTAAGTCGTAGCCTTTTGGAAGGATGAAAACCCACAATCGCGATGTGGCATTTCAAAATCCATTCTCCACTAAGGGCTCATACTGGCCATAACCGTATATAGGTGCGCCGAATAGTCAGTTCACTACTCTTCTTTGTAGGAGGGTGCCACTAATCGGAATGTTTCAAACAATATTTATGCCAGTGTCCAGCTCACGTGTTTGTTTCGAAAGCTTGGAATTCTTAGCGAGCTTCATTCGTGGTATAGCTTATGATATAATTCAGATGCTACATATGGGGTATATGCGTCATCTTGTGCGATACACTATAAAGGTATTCGGTCGATGCGTATACTAGCTTTCAGAAGGACCTATCTATCTGCGTATTGTCAGCTTTGGTGACCTAATGGGGATAACAACGTGTACAGCTGGTGATCTTCCCAAATAGCCACTTCTCAATATATGGTTCATCAATTCACATACGCATCTAATTCACTGACGAGAACAAGCTTGTTGGTGTCCAGCAATCGTCTCACCGAACAGATCCAAGCAGATGATAACAATACACACGGTGCTAGTTTGTGAGTATGTGTCATGATAGTGGAAATGAAATTGGACCATGACTGCACCGCCCCTTATTTTGTTATGTTTTAGATTCAGACAGGATCTCATGTGTGGCTTTGCTTTCCTTGTATGCTAAGATTGTATGTTCCCATCCGTTTGGAAGCCGTTCTTAAACAACTGGACCAGGAGTATGCCATTGGCTACTGCTGTATAAGCCCCACCAAGACTGGGGTGTAGTCTTAAAGGCGATATCTTTGATAGTTGGTTGATATGTCATACTAACGCTGGGTGGTATGGTTCAAGAAAGTACAAATGCCATCAACAAAACGGTGAAATGTTCAACGCGAAGAACATCCAGAGGAATGTTACGTTGATGAACTCCTGCATTCAGTTCAACAAACGTTGGTACACCAAGTGATTTCTTGGTAACATCACCAATGCGACCATTTTCCTGCATGAGACATTAACTACTATATTATAAAGTTTTTATATAAAGCTATATGATCATAAAGGTCGCGTTCCCCAACGTCCACAGCCATTGCCATCGATACTGTAAATTGTTCTTTAAATACATAGTGAAATAAATGCACCACAGTTCCTGACATTTTCTTGAATAATACCGCCCACATACTGACACTAACCCCGAGAGAGGATAACAAAACACGCATACATTCATGCTATAAAGACATTATCCTTTAGTCCATCCGACTGTTTTGAGGGAGGTTAGCATAGCATATCCAGACAAAAGTGTACGTAGTTGAATCAGAAAGGCTTCGAAACGGATGTGGAAATACAATCTTACCACACCAAATAAAACCGACACGCGTGACATTCGATATCTTAAACATGCACCAGGTGTAGGGGTGGTGTATACAGTGGCCCATTTCATTCCCACTATCATGGCGCATGTCCACAAACTAGCACCGCGAGCATTGTTCTTCTCTGCTGGGAGATATTCGACGAGACAACTGCGGGCGTCACACAGTTTGCTTCGGATAATGGTCAAGAAGTGTGGGTAGTCTGTACACTAGGGTCTTCTCATTAGCAGATAGACATCTGTCCAAGGGAATGAGACAGCTAGCAACCTTCGAAACACTGTCGAAGTTGTCCACATATGCCAATGCGTTCGCTGAGTTTGTGAGTTGACGAACCATCTATTGTGAAGTGACTAGCTAACTGGTTCGCCAGGTGTACATGTCGTTATCCCATGGGGTATGAGACACATACATAGAGATGACCTTCTGTAAGCTTGTATACTCATCGGCCATATGCCTTCATAGTTCAAGATGACACACACATATCATATTTAGCAAATATTTAAAATCATAAGCTAGACACCGGAAAATAAATTGTTTGAAACGTTATGATTAGAGGGACCCTACTCCCAGGAAGTGGTGAATACTTTGTCGGTGTGAGCGACCTAGATTTATCAGACAAAGAAATGGAAGCTGGTCCAGATAATTATGGACGTGACGTGGCAAATCAGAATCTGTTATCAGGTAATTGTTCTGATATAACTATTCGGCGCACCTACGCTTACGGCCATTATCGGCGCTAAGTGGAGACTGGATTTCGAAATGCCACATCGCGATATTAATTGTGGTTTTTCATCTTTCCAGAAGGATACGTACTATGTTATGCGTTTTGATACCTTTAAGTTGAACTAGTAGATGGTTTATGTACAGTTTCGTTCATACATACCGATATTATGACAAAAAGTTGAAATTAATATGTGAAAATATCGATTTCTTTTCAACTTCTAGCCGCCAATTTAGCAGCGATCTTGGCTGTGAGTATCAATTGCCAAACCCTAATGAATACTTCATGTCACTATTCCATATCAACATGTAATGGTGGATAGAAATCGCGAAACAATAACGCCCATCGTAAGAAAGTAAAGGAATGTAGACTTGTTTTCAAATTTCGGTCGCCATTTTGGCCGCCATCTTCGATTTGGAAAACCATTTCTTGCATGATATGTAAAGTAATTACTTCACCTCAGTATTTCCAACTCAACTGTGCGCATGGATGGAGTTGTCTCGACAATAATGCCCAATGATGTGAATATGAGGGAATGTCGGTGATTTTTCAAAATCTGTCCGCCATTGTGGGCGCCATTTTGGATTTGGGGGACTTTTATTTGGATATGGTACAAGGAAAGTTCTTCGCCTAAATGTTCCCAACTTGTCATGACAATAATGCTCACTGATGTTAAAATCAGCGATTTTCGGCGATTTTTTATTTCTGGTGGCCATCTTGGATTTGGGTAAATATTCCTCAACTCAGGTATAAGAGGAATCCTAGCTCGAGTATCTCCTGCAAATATATATGCATGGGTGTTGTTATAATAGCAATAACATTCATTGATTCGAAACATAACATCGCGTTATTAACGGAGATTCGGCTTTGACCTATGATACCGGCATTTGGGAAAACGTGATATCGGACAAAAATATCCCGCAATGAATGCATATTATGGTCCCCATGTGTTCGCCAATGACTCCTCTATATGATAAATGTATAACATGACGCAAAAATTCTAACATTTCCCCACAGAGACAAACGAAAGGTGGTAACATGTCAGAAAAATAGCATATTTTCACATTTCGGCGGCCATCTTGGCCGCCATATTGGATTTTGGGATCGGATTTTCGGCTAATTTGTAAGGGTTGTATATTAGCACAACGAATCGAGCGGAAAACAATACCGCATGTGCTGTCATCTTTACTATAATGGCGATCAAAGAGACCTGGTGCATTAAAAAACAATGGCCGCCATGATGGACGCCATCTTGTCTGGAGTCTCTGCGGCCACTTTTTTTTCTTGTTAACAAGTAAAATAAATTAGAGGAGACCTTAAGGAAGAAAATTAGTGGGGTGAAGTTAAGTCCTGTGGGGGGGGGGGTGCAGAGGTTGACAAATATCTCCTGGACTAATAATATAGAACTCCAAATTCTCCAATCTAACCAATCTGAAAAAATAAGAGGGTACATTTGCCAAAGTATACCATCGTACCCGTACGTCTAAGTTTACCCACGCCATTTGGGCATTTTACAAGTGTACTGTAGGCTACACAATACACATGTATACCATGCGCATGTTGCACGAACCGAAGTTAACCCTCTAGCTACCGAAGTAAACCCTCGTAATTGTAGGCCTATCCAAGTACACCCAATATACCCAGGTCATTTTGACACTTTACAAGGTAATGTACCCATATACACCAGTGTGTAGTACCCAAATATACCCTGTTGTCTACCAAAGTAGGTCATTTTGTCAATTTAAAATGGTACTGTATCCATGTATACCACGGTACACTAAAAGTTATGCCATGGTACAAATGTACCTATCTACCAAAGTAAAACATCGTACCTGTACCCAAGTTAATCAGGTCATTTGGACATTTTAAGGGTAATGTACCCATGTATGGTGAACGAGCGCGAACGCCCATGGCGCATACATTATGCATGCAGTCGAGTTATGTGCATTTGTGATAATCGATATTGTCATTCAAACAAAACTGCAATGGTAAGAATTCGCCAAGGGAGCAATTAAATATATGCTTTATCGATGTACCGAGATTCGAGTAGTTCCTTTCCTTACAGGTGACTTTCTTCTTAACCTGGTAGTTTGTCGAATATCATAATAAACCCTCTTATATCGACATCACTATATACATGAGGAATTATATATTTACCACATGACGCTCGTTCAATTAATAAATTCATACAACTAACGAAGTCGCAAAATTATAATATAGTTATCTTCCGGGTGACAATGACCCATTCATCTATAGGCTATGCATATATATGTACACTGCATTTATGGACTCATTGGGTGTGCCCACTCGGAAATGTGTGCTTTACACTTGGTCTAAATATCATAGTACCATATTGGTCATAAAATTGTCATAAATACCATATAGTTTACTATTTTACACCGCAGTACACAAATATACCAAATACTTGCTCCTATATTAGTCCCCATTTAAGTCATCTGAGATCAAAGGCGCATACCCCATGATATTCCCCATGGTCATCTGAACCCTAATTAAAATCGGGTCAATATGCCAGTGTGAATCAATTGTCAGCGACCAGATTCCAACATTTCTGGGTATACAATTAATAATTTTTTGCGATTTCAAAAAGGTGAATGCCTTGATCTCACGCATGTGCATGCTGTTGTTCGCATGCATGTATCTAACCGGATATTCGTTTAGTATTAACATACTTTGAGTTTGTACATAGACCACACGTGCAGGACGAAACGCTACGATCATATTTATTTTACAGACTTTATGACTCGTTCCCACTCGAGTAGACCGTTACATGACAATGGAACGGAATCATCTTATCGAATATACAGATATCGTATAGCTACTAATTATACAATGTCTGGCTTTTTAGAGAGTCATCAGATAATATTGTGACGATTCTATTTTAACCCTAAACATCCATACACATATGATCACAATTAATTATGTGGCACATTTGCGTGCATTCTCAATGGATGTCGATGGGCCTGCATATGTCACCTTTATTGTGTCTATGTAACACAAGTTGTCAGCATGGGCTTATATCAAGCTACAACACCACGTATAATTAAAATCAGACTAAGAATTTATTCTCCAATCGCCGGACGTGTTCGGTATGACACAGTATAAATATTAATTCATAATACACACATGTACATGCATATATAATCGTGGCACAAGTACACAATATAGGTCTGGAATCGTGTACACGTGGTGGGTGTTTGTTGTGAGTTGGGTTTGTTGTGGTGGGGTACAGTGTGTGTGCAATGTTGCTTTTCCACATGGTCTGTTCTCTTAGTCGGGTAATTCATACACTCATTCGCTTATAGGGATGTGGCAGTGGTGTGTTGGTGTAACATATCACACACCCCCCCCCCCCCCCGTACGTTGGTCAACACATTAAAAATTTGGAAATGTCTTGACGACACAACCTCAGTTGGAAATTTCATTCCAAAAACTGGTTCATATTTTTTCAGTATTTAGTGTGTAAATTGATTTCAGACAAAAAACCCGCATATTTAGATAATTTAAATAATTTCCGCCAAATTGGTAAACTGAAATGGTCACCAGATGAAAAAATCTAAACTTAAGGGTTGTCATCTCCAACAGCTGGAAGAACCAGTAACTCGATGGAAACTCAAACCTAACAGGGGGTGCAAATAGAAGTTCCTGAAAGGGGGTGTATTAAGAAACTCTAGGTGAACACCCCAACGGCCCTCTAGCCACGTCCCTGCTAATTCATGATTTACACTGATTTAATGTTTCCATTCGTTGTACAGTTCCGGGCCAATACTATCCAATAATAGCACATAATAGCCTATACTATTAATATGACATTAACATGGAATCATTTTCGTTAACAGTCTTTTCCATGTAGACTGATGGCACGTTTCACACTAGACATTCCCTATTATCGACATTTAATGTCCGAACCGATTTCATCACATTAGTCGGGGAGCCAATAAGGTCCACCTGCACCCCCCCCCCCCCGATGATTACAAATAACCTTATTTTTATTGTTCCCTATGGTATCCAGATAAAGAATCCGGATTTCACCGAAAAATAAAGGTGGCCCTACTAGGTGCTAGAGCCATTTGAATCCAAGATGGCCGCCATTTCCTCTGATTCCGACCAGCTGTATTTAATCGTTGTAATAGATCGGTTGTTAGCAAAAGACACAGACAAAATGTATGCCATTTTGTTGGTATGATGTCCTTCTTCAAAATGACGGCAAATAATTTCGAAAAAAAATCAAAATGGCCGCCGAAAAATGACGTCATATGCACGAAAATAGGAAATTTAATTAATATTTCACCATATCTTCCATTTTCCTTCACATTAATCATCAGTAAAAGGCAATATTTTTAAGACAGTCATCAAGCGTGATATTATAGCGTCATTTTAAGACATTTTCCATTTACGAGGGTTCCGTAATAGATACAGAAAGAGGATTTGAAAAAGAGGGGTGAAATTTTCGATTTTTTTGCAAGACGATTTTGATAGTCATTTTATCGACAAACCACACAGGCTGTTACTAGAATGTCAACAACTATGTGCTTTATTTTATTGGACGGATGTTTTACTTCAATTGGAATGAAATTGGTGTAGAAAATTTCTAAAATGGCCGCCGAAAATATGAAAAATGGTAAATATTGCCCCAGGGTGTCCTGCAATGGCTTACAAGTTGTGGTTGATATATAAAATTGGCTAATATGTATTATATACATTGAATACTAACATATCTGATGCACCATGGATCATTGTTTCTATTGTCACCACTGACATCGCCAGAAATATTGGATTTTTCTCTCAGAAACTTGACATAAATATCGGCAAAAATTCACTTTTCAGGGTTGGACAATTTTTTAAAGTAAAATGCAACTATCATTGGTATCAAAGGTATTTATTGTTTTGGTCTATCTTAAATGTGTCACACTACGGTGTTTATAGACCAAATTGCTCAAGATGGCTTCCAAAATGGCAACCAAATTTGTAAAAAGTTAACTTTTTACATATATCCCGAACATTATTATCTGCGTTATCCGACAAGGTAGCAAACTGTGACTCACTTGGTTAATATACGTGTTAGTTAATTAACTGACAACTACGTTCTATTCTGTTTGTCCCAGTTCCGTATGGGGCATGACAAATTCATTTTAAAGTTGCAGTATGGAATTTTGAGGAGAACCTCTTTTGTGATTCTGGCCATATTATTGAAAGGAAATGGGCAGAACTTTGAGACGGAACTGAGATGAACCATAATATGTGACTATTCTGGCCCATTATGATAAAACATATCAACTGGATGGACAAGATGGATGCCAAGATGGCAGCCAGGGAGTTACTATATGATCATAGGTGATGTGAATATGTATACAGGGAGTTACTGTATGGTCATGAATGATGTGAATAGGTATACAAGGAGTGACTATATGGTTATGAGTGGGGTGTCCATGGTGAGATGCATAGGAATATAAGGAGTGGCTGTATGGGCATGTGTGAGGTGAATCGGTATACATGTAGTGACTGTACGGTGTATTGTTGTGTGTGGCCGATGTGACCGTATGGGCATTGCTGTGGTGTATATATATAACGAGAGTAGTTACATGGTCATCCGTGTGTTGTTTATGTATATATGGAGTGACTGTAAGGTCGTGGTGGGATGTATATGTGTACCGTGTGTGGCTGTATTGTGACATGTGGGTGTATATGTATACTTGTGCTGTCTGTATGATCATGGATGGAGTGCGTAGATAAATAGGGAGTGATTTTATGGTTATGGGTAATGTGTATAGGTGCACATAGTATGCCTGTACGGTCAAGATTGAAGTTATATGCATACCTGGAATAAGCTGGATGGTCATTGACGAGCGTGTGGCTATATAGGGAGTGCCCTTTTGGTAACGGGTTGGTCGTATATTTATATATGTTGGGGATGTATTATCATCGGTGGTGTATAAGGTGTAGATGAATGATCATGGATGGCGTGTATGAGTATACAGTGAGTTGCTGAATTGTCATGTGTGATGTGTATATGCAAGTATGAAACTTATGAGTGGTCGTGTGTGCGGGTATTGGTATATTTGGAAGGGCTCACCATTGGTGAGGTGTATATGTATATCTGGATTGACTCTATGGTCATGGGTATGGCGAATAGATATACATGTAGTGGCTGTATGGTCCGTGGTGAGGTGAATAGGTATACAATGAGTAACTGTATGATCGTGAAGGTGGTGAATATGTATACACAGAGTGACTATATGGTCAGGTGTAGGAGTATACCTGGTGTTCATGCATGGTGACTCATGGCTGTATCGTCATTTGTGGCATGTACTATTGTACCGGTATAACAAAATATGGCTGTATGGTCAGGTGTGCGTGTATAGAGTGGGTGACTATATTGTCATTTGTGTGGTGTTTATGTAGATATGAGGTCATGGGTGGGTTGTACATGTGTAATTTGGGTGGCTATCGCTTTCCACAATAACTCAAGGATGTGTTAATCAATAGAGAGGTCATGTCAAAGAGTTCTCCACCTTGATAGTGTTTGTGTACATGGGGGAACTTTAAACGTGAAAAGCGATAGCCACCCATTACCACACAGTCATTCCATATATACATAAACACCACATACATAACAATATAGTGACCAACTGTATAAACGTACACCTGACCCATGACCACGGATGGCCATACAGCCATGAGTCACAATGCAGGCACATCGGGTATAATCCTAAACATGACCCATAACCATAGAGTCACTCCTTGTATACCCATTCACCTCACCATTGGCCATACGGTCATCCCATGTATACCTATTCTCCACACACACGGTCAAATAGACATTCAATATATACATCAACACCACAGCAATGACCATAGAGTCACCCCGGGTATACATATCCACCTCACCAATGGTCATATAGCCACTCGCTTCATACACATACCCTCACACATGGCACCTGGTATACCCCTTCATCTGACCTATGGCCATATAGTCACCCCGTGTGTACCTATTCAAAACATACATACATGATCATGGTCAATCATTGTATATATATTCACCTCACCCTTGGCCATGTCACTCCCTGTATCCCTATTTGTCACACCATAGCAGAATAGCAACTCAATATATACTAATACTCCTCAGCCATGTCAGTATATTCACTCCATGTATGCATATGCACATCATCCATGGCCATATAGCCGCTCGCTATATACACATACCCCTCGCCCATGACCATATAGCAACACATGTGTATACCCGTATAACCTACACATGACCATACCGCCACGAGTCACCAAGCAGGAACACCGGATATACTCATACACCTGACCATTTAGTCACTCCCTGTATAGCTATTCATTACATTTATGATCATAGTCACTCATTGTATACATACATGTACTCATCTCACCATTGACCATACAATAACTCCCTGTATACATATTCACCTCACCTATGATCATATAGTAACTCCCTGGCTACTATCTTGGCATCCACCCTATATCCAGTTGATATGTTTTATCACAATGGACCAGAATAGCCACATATTATGGTTCATCTCAGTTCCGTTTCAAAGTTCTGCCCATTTCCTTTCAATAATATGGCCAGAATCACAAAAGAGGTTCTCCTCAAAATTCCATACTGCAACTTTAAAATGAATTTGTCATGCCCCATACGGAACTGGGACAAACAGAATAGAACGTAGTTGTCAGTTAATTAACTAACACGTATACTAACCAAGAGAGTCACAGTTTGCTACCTTGTCGGATAACGCAGATAATAATGTTCGGGATATATGTAAAAAGTTAACTTTTTACAAATTTGGTTGCCATTTTGGAAGCCATCTTGAGCAATTTGGTCTATAAACACCGTAGTGTGACACATTTAAGATAGACCAAAACAATAAATACCTTTGATACCAATAATAGTTGCATTTTACTTAAAAAAATTGTCCAACCCTGAAAAGTGAATTTTTGCCGATATTTATGTCAAGTTTCTGAGAGAAAAATCCAATATTTCTGGTGATTTCAGTGGTGACAATAGAAACAATGATCCATGGTGCATCAGACATGTTAGTATTCAATGTATATAATACATATTAGCCAATTTTATATATCAACCACAACTTGTAAGCCATTGCAGGACACCCTGGGGCAATATTTACCATTTTGGAAAGTTTCGGCGGCCATTTTGGAAATTTTCTACACCAATTTCATTCCAATTGAAGTAAAACATCCGTCCAATAAAATAAAGCACATAGTTGTTGACATTCTATTAACAGCCTGTGTGGTTTGTCGATAAAATGACTATCAAAATCGTCTTGCAAAAAAATCGAAAATTTCACCCCTCTTTTTCAAATCCTCTTTCTGTATCTATTACGGAACCCTCGTCAATGGAAAATGTCTTAAAATGACGCTATAATATCACGCTTGATGACTGTCTTAAAAATATTGCCATTTACTGATGATTAATGGGAAGAAAAATGGAAGATGTGGTGAAATATTAATTAAATTTCCTATTTTCGTGCATATGACGTCATTTTTCGGCGGCCATTTTGAATTTTTTTCGAAATTATTTGCCGTCATTTTGAAGAAGGACATCATACCAACAAAATGGCATACATTTTGTCTGTGTCTTTTGCTAACAACCGATCTATTACAACGATTAAATACAGCTGGTCGGAATCAGAGGAAATGGCGGCCATCTTGGATTCAAATGGCTCTAGCACCTAGTAGGGCCACCTTTATTTTTCGGTGAAATCCGGATTCTTTATCTGGATACCATAGGGAACAATAAAAATAAGGTTATTTGTAATCATCGGGGGGGGGGTGCAGGTGGACCTTATTGGCTGCCCGACTACATTGCATGCGCTTCTTCGACAGGCAGAAAAGGTGCCAAAACCCTTGAACAACCGAATAATCCACTTATGGCACTAATCCTCCCAAGTAACTACATATTATTATTACGCAGTGGGAAAGGTGGGCGCGATTTTTACAACTGTCTAGTGTCGAGTAACAAGAAACTTGACGTTTGCTCGAAATGGGAATCCAAACTACGGGAGTACAATATTCCGTGGGATGTTTGCTTCAGCGCCCCATTCCAGTCCACGTCTGACACTAAACTACACTGGCTTCAATTTCGTATAAACTGTAGAATTTTAGCCACCAATAAATTTATAAAAATGGCCAAGTTTAGACAAGACGATCTTTGCAACCGATGTCGAACACAAGACACGATATGCCACATATTTTGGGAATGTCCGCATGTGCAATCATACCTATAGACAAGCTTTCCAAATGGACAATATCAAACAATTTCGTCATTCCTTTAACAAAAAAGACAATGACGCTTGGAAACATTAGCAAGCGAATGGATAACATTACAAATAATTTAATTTTGATTATTAAAAACTATACTTACAGAATAAAATTTACAACTGATCAACTATCTATGGATGCTTTAATTTCAGAACTCAACTTTAGGTATAATTGCGAAAAATACAATGCATACTGCAGACTTGAACGTAATATGTTCGATAATAAATGGCTTCTATTGAAACGAGCACTTGAAAACGAAACCCGATAGCAGATACAACACTTTAAAGGCCGGTCGAATATATATATATAGCAATATCATATTGGTAAATTAAAAGTCGAAATATCGCTAGTCATTGATCGATTGTTCGTAAACAACGAAATAATACTAATTTGTCAGCAATGAATTACTTGCACACAACTCTATTAATATAGCCCCCCCCCCCCCGGCATCGATGCTGTATCATCTGCATATGACATATCCTGACTGTTCGCAGCGTTGTGTCGTGGAACGTGCCCAATCTTCCATATATATTTGATATAAACATGTTATATGCCCATGCACATGTCACCTTAGATGATGTCACCAGGTGCGAATGAAGAGTGTGAGATTATGTGCTTGAGACTGTGAGATAGTTTTCGCCTCCCCCCCCCCTTGAAATATCTGATGCTAATGTATATGTGTGTGATATTCCGTGTATGTTTTGCTATTCAATAAACAAAATAATAATATGACATTAGAACATAAAACACAAATAAACATACACGTTTTCGCCCTTGCAAATGCACCCTCAACCTAAAGATAGTCCATGTGCCGGCCTGCCCGAATGGGGATATTTTCAAGCAGAATCGGTCAAAATGCGAAGTATGTCATCCGAATCTTTGACATCCCAAATCTGGTTGGCGACATCTCACCGCAGGATCGATCTGATGCTTTGACACACGAAATTATGGCGGGCCCCAGACTTGATCGCGGGTAGTATATTTGCGAACCGCTCCGTAGGCTAGACAATTTTATGGCTAATTAAACAGATATATTTCTATTGATACACGCATTATCCACCGCCAATGGCTGATAATTATGTTTCAAACGAACTACCTAACGTCAAAACGTGTCTACTATTTATGATAAAATCGGAAATGAGACGGAATTTCCATTAAATTTGTGGGGACGAGAGCAAGCTACGGTAGCTATCCCACCGAGGGAACATTCCGCTTTACGAAATTATGTTTTGAATAGTGGATATCACCATTCAACTGAGAGATATATTGATTCATCTGAGGGAAGATATGTTCATTTGTAAAAACTGCATGGTCTGGTTTGGCGATACCTTCGAGTTTGGCGATACCACGCACACGGGAGTGGTCACTCCCCGGGTCAATTGAGCCCTGTGTACAACTTTTCCATTTATTGGTATAGATAATAAATATTAATATCAGCTATATCTATATAAACCGAAAGTACATTATGAGAAGAGAACCTGTTTTCTCTGAACTCAAAACATTATTAGCAGGTCGAGGTCACAGGGGCATGTACTTAAAACGAGTAAAATATAAATTAACAAATTTATCAGTTTAAACGATCGTGCCACTTTAAACATGCATCGATAAAAATATATATATTTAGTTATATATTGTTTATCCATGCATCTTTACAGTGGCGCACTCGTTTTAAACTGATATATATTTTATTTATATTTTACTGGTTTTAACGACACGCCCCTGTGGCCGAGGTCAAGTGAACCAGAGTGTGCTATATAATTATATAGAAACCAAAAGTGCAATCTGAGAAGAGAGCCAGTTTTCTCGGAACTCCATACATTCTTAGCAAGTCGATGTCAAACGAACCAGAGTGGCTTACGATAATATAAATTGTGGGGTTACTAAGTTTGACATTTTAAGACATCTGATGTCAACGCACCTATACCATGACACTCCCCGGGTCAAGTGACTTATATGTACACATTTAAGCTACGATTATCTGGCTGTTTGATATCAACATTGAGTTTGTTAGCATAGATAACTTGGATTTTCGGTGCCAAATTAAGGGACAAAATTAATGTCTAATCATATATATATATATTTCTCAACCTTGCGGATCGAACAGGATATATATTTTTCTAAGTTGTCATTTTGAAACGTTTTGGTCGTTCGTTCGTTCCGCATAATGAAGACCAAATTTTCAGAGAAATGTGTTAACGTGGCTGACTATAGACTACACAAAGAGGTAAACTGTTGCATTCAGAGCACACATGTTGTGACTTTTGCTAAACCTGGAGTTTGTAATTATGTCCACGTGTTGCTCGTTAATTATATGCAGTCTGGAAAAAAACTGTGTCTGAAAACAATGTAAGCACGCAATACTTTATATGTCTTTTATCATGTCAGCCCTCATCAATCGGTACTTCATGGAAGGTAAATTTAATATGAACAGTTTCTCACAGTAAAAGTATTGTTTCAGGCTTGGAACCATTGTAGTCGCTAATGTGGTGGTCAGCGTGGGCTTGATAATTGATTATGTCCTATGACCTATAACTTATCTAAGGTCAATTTTCCAGTGATTAAAGGCACGTGCGGCCTTAATTGTCGAAAATATTCATATTTGTTCCAAACACCGTAAACAGAAAAACATTAAAACGCATACAGTTCCGTTCATGTATTCCATGATCATCGCGTAAACAGCATGTTATCATAAAGACCTACTATATTTTACCTAATTGCTTATAAGCAAGAGCCTGATTGTGTTACAATAGACAACACAATGCTACTGGCTAATCACACACAAATGGCATAAACGCTCTTTATTAGTTCCATATCAGGTATTCACCAACAAAGAACGCTCTTTATGTTTATCATCATAATATAAACAAACACCAGAAAAGTAACTTTTTATGCTTTTGTTTACATAACAATGGTCAAACATATGACCATAACATACTGTTTATGCGATATTTCTTATTTGTATACGGACAAAGTCTATCTACATTTTGATGTTCTTTCTGTTTGTGGCGGTTTTTGACGGGTGGAGATATTTTCACAGGATACCCACCGACAAGGCCAACCGTACCTTTAACTGGCGTACACGAAAACTCGAGAAAAAAAATTATGGGTGGTTGTCTTTCTAAATTCAATTTAATCCAGTTAAACCGTAGAGCTGCAAAATCAGTCCAGTCTTAAGCATGGAGTAAATATCGATCATATGCGTGTGAAGTGGTGCTTTCCTATTCACAATTCTAGACATATAAAACTCCATAAAGATACATCCAGAGTACAATAGCCTCAATTACAACAACATCATACATGCATACTTGAATTTAACATAACTTTTAATATAACTTTTAACTGACAAATTATTGAAAACCAAATTCGACATACGAACAAGAAAATAACGTAATATTTAATAATTCAAATTTCTAACAATAACTATTGCTATCGTTTTCATATAATCATTCGCGAGAATACACAAAATCATCAATCTCTGATACGCCAAATACTATCACAAAAGCTCACGATAACGCTCTTTATTATCTACTTCTTTTTGGGCAACGGAAGCATGAGCACTCTTTATGAAAGGTGATCTATTGGACTGTCTGCTAGGCTGACAGAAGTTCAAAACGAGTTAAAACTCCCTATTTTAAAAGTCGATATATGGCCACCACAGCCTCCCAGTAATTGCATCATGCATGCGGGCTAGAGTTAATTATTGTTTGGTATAGAACGCGTACATATGTTGGTTTTATATTATAGTGTCAAATCGGACAGGGTATCTTTCACCATTTCTGTACTAAATGGATTCGCCCATCAGTTATAAACGTATAAATTAGATGGTCTATTGTTCATCAGGAGGGATGTTCACTAAGTACAAGCCAGACGATCAGAAAAAACACGTACAGAACGATTCCTGTTTGTTGAACTTATTATGTGAAAAATTCCCACTAATGAATACGAATCCTGCAATTTATATTAGCTGTCGTCTGCTTATATTTCATAAACATCCCTCCAGATGTATAATAAAATGAAAGTGTCAATGACACTGTGGCTCAACTTGGGATTTTTTTTTGCTGAGCAATGAATATAATGATGAAGAGGGAAAGTAAACTAGAGGTTACCCCGAAGATCCATGTTTTTCAACGAATTTCGGTCAACATAGGAAGCTCCCATCTAGGGGTCACTCCGAAGATCCATATGAAGTTTGGTGATGATCGGATGAGTGATGTGGCCTGTAGGGTGCGCCAAAGGATTTAGTCATAGAAAGAGTAAATTGCAAGATGGCAACTGGCGGCCATGTTTTGCAACGAATTTCGGTCAAAATAGGAGGCGCCCATCTAGAGGTCACCCCGGAGATCCGTACGAAGTTTGGTGATGATCGGATAAGGGATGTGGTCTGTAGGGTGTGCCAAAGGATTTAGTCATGCAAACAGTAAAATCCAAGATGGCTGCCAGCGGCCATGTTTTTCATCGAAAATGTTCAAATTCAATTCCATATGGTGATGACAATCATGCCTGCAAAATTAAAAAAATTATCTGGCCATAAATACGGGTTAAAGTTGAGCTAAAAAGAGGGTCCATTTAGTAAATAAAGGATTTATAGAAAGGACTACAACATGCACCACCGATATCTGCATATTTAAAGATGCAATATCCGAATTAAATTACTAAATTACTATTTCTTTGGCTTCGAGGGTAAAAATTGTTTGATTCGAGTCGAGGAACCGACCCATCAAAGCTGAGAGTGATCAGATATCGATTGTTGAAGTTTGTAATTTATCGAGATGTGCAATTATTTGTGGCCCAGAAAAACGTCGTCAAACGGACTCGGACAAAATTGCGGATGAAGATGGATAACTCTAAAATCAAGTGGTAATACGGCCACATTTCGTGGTACTCAAGTGATAATACGGCCATATTTCGTTGAACAAAATGTTGATAAATAATACGTTTTGGGAAATTTGATACCATAGTTGACAGTGGTTAGTGTTATTTTGTTGCAATTAATCGATTCTGATAACTAAAGCGTATTTTGAAGAAATGTTGTTGTTGTTGTTGTATCTTGATGATATGGGACCGTCTGATCGGATTGAGTACATTTAATACAGAGAAACAAAATCCAAAAAAGAAATGTAAAGATACAAGATAATGTAATGTTTGTTTTCCTTTTTGATTGATATTCTAATTAAAGGCATTAATGGGGGTGAAGGAAAGGGCCCATTGGCCCTTTCGAACATCCCGGTGTTAGCCCCCCCCCCCCAATAACCAATTCCACCATCATCATTACTGTGGTACTGTTCGTGCACGTACACGTCAGCACAGACGACAGCCAGACCTGCCTGCCCAATTGCTTAAGCATAAAATAATACAGATGGAATCCTATTCATTTGCAGGAAATGTTAATAAGTTCAATAAATGTGAATCACACTCAGGACATGCGCAAAACGAGAAGACTGTCTGGTTCCAGATATAAGTAAAGTATGGTCATAATAGTGTGAGGTATAGTGATATTACATCTCATTCCCAGTCATTTAAAGGTGGAGTATCTCTTTGTAAACATGTATTATATAGTTACCGTGGTATAAAATATTAGATACGAGTCGAAGACTCCTGTCCGGAAATGCTTCTATCGATTAATATTGATTTTATTTCGAATATTTTCTGGTCTAAAAAGGTGTGGCTGTTTAGCTAACGAACAATAGTGGTTACTGTTAACAGAGACCAGAAATTTTATTGTGTAATTTTGTCACAAATAAACGTTAATTAGACTCCTTATCGCTCATAACTATGGAACAAAACAATACAATCAATCAATCTGGGACACTTGACGTTCGGTACTTAGCTATGGGAACATATCCCAATGCTCTCTGTCGATATAATTATGGTATCGTCCGAATTGTCTATTCTAAAAATAGACCAATAAAATATTCGAAATAAAATAAATATTAATTGATACAAGCCTTTCCGGACAGAGGTCTTCAATTCATATTTATTATTTTATACCCATACAACTATTTCAATTTTTTATTTAAAGAGATAATCCATCTTTAAGTTTATCCTTATCTCGTTGGGTAATCTCAATCGGTGAGATGTACGAAGCTTGTGTATGATACACATGTGTATCTAGGGGATATTATATACAAACCGCGTTCGTTCTTTTGTAAAGAGAACACATTGCTGGTGTATCCTCAAGTCGCATGGGAGGGGTCGGTCGTCCCCACCAGTTGATAACACAATTATCGCCATAGGCTCACACGCAGTAATTTGAACAAATTGGTTACAGCCGAGGTTACCAAAGTGGTGATCCTATCAAATAACCACGTCATGCATTTGGCAGACTATTAATGCCAGTCGTGGATACAGGCACATATGACACCATACACAACCAAGATGTCGCGTGTATATTGCTTGAGTATATATATGCCGTGGATATACATGTGGGTGTAATGCACAAGCTTCGTACATCTCGGCATATACGTTTGACTCATTGTGCTATTATTTTACAATATATGGAAAAATCTCCAGAAATACTAGAGAAATGGAGAAAGAAAATAACTACGTAAATTCCGTGTCTCGATGAAAAATAATAAGTGTATAAAATAATTTTATTACACGATCCTAGAAAAATCATACTTCTAACGAGTTGAAATAAAACACATATCAGAACACACTATGCTATTGTTGTATTTATCTTATGCCAACCGACACTACCATTTTTGGTCAAATTAAGACAAATTTAACTCAGTTTTGAGACAAAAACAACCTACATTTTGGTAATTTCGAAGAATAATTTGGAAATTTCGAAGAGCAATTCCCGTTACGCATGAATACGCAGTTACAGTATTGTGACGAGGTCGCGGATTTATGGAACACTTGGGTGATTTGTCAGCAATAAACAAGATATAAGTCCTGACTTAAATATTAATCCATGTTCAGAAATCGGAACTGTGAAATTCTGTCAATCAAATGTCAATGTTCTCAAACAAAAAGCAAATTATTTCAAACTGCTATCATTTTCAGAATTCGCTAGATTGAAAATAACCACTCAAATTCTGAGAACAGTGTACATCGTAAATTTTGCAAATTTTGTACGGTGCAAGCCGTCTAAAAAATGGGAACAGAACAGTGAAAGTTAAAATTTAGGGACATTTACATTGATTTAATCATGTTTCATCGAATAGCTACATTACTATTTTATTCCACTTGTATGCATTAATGTATTCGTTTAAACCATCCAAAACGCTAAAGTAGATGTAACCCAATTTCGAGGCGAGAGTTTTTGTTGATACGTCGCCAAGACAGCAACTTCGTGAGGTGAAATGTCACGTTGGGCATAATCCTTTCTTAGAGTATAATACACATATGTAAGAAAAAGCTAAAATTTAATACACAACGTTCGTTTCATAACAGAAAATAGTGCCAGGTGACCTTTGACTTCCGGTTTGTCGTCTGTTTACATTGTCTCAAAATACTATGCATGGCTTTCAATATTTTCCCAACAAAACTCTAACGAATGAAAAAGTTTGAACAATTATTTCATTAAATATAAGCAATTAATGAGTGAAAGAGTCTTTATTTATCTGGGACTATTTCGTTATGCGGAAGAACAATGCATAGTTACGTGAAACGTCATCGCAGGCCTTATAGAAGCCGCTGTTAGTTTCCATGTCCCATTTGTTGATTTAAGTATGTTTTATCGAGGTTTTGGATCATGTAATACATATAATCTACAACTCGTCCCCAGTTTATAGCGGCATTTACAAAACCCGTCCAGTAAAATAGTTCTGGACCTCGCCAAAGGCTCGGTCCAGACCTAATTTACTGGACTCGTTTTATCAATTCCGCTATAAAGTGGGTACTCGTTGTAGAGCCTCTATATAACACTGTAGTTTTGTCGACTGCATCATACAACGGATCTGAAAGCGACTGCATGTATGCATGGTATACAGGCCGCTTATTTTCAATCAGAACGGAGAAAATGTAGGGGAGCATACGGCATAACAATATATATTAAAACTCATATACACAATCGCAAACGTCCCGAAAACAGAACTCCATCGTGCGGGGATCTTGGGTGGTTCATCTCTGGACCAAAATAGCTGCCCGGTTACAGCAACAGATCCTTCCAAAGATGTATCGGATTCAGTTGTAAACCTACACAATTAACATAACTGGACATGCGTGGGCCACGCACGGCGTGAATTCACTGCTTGGACGAGAACACGAATATCTTTTTAGGATTTCCCTGACAGCTGACAACGAGGCGACCACTCGGACTGTGGTAAGAAATTGAGAGTGGGAAATAAATTCCATCCTTCCGAGCAAGAACAGTTCTCTGCGATTTCCCGTCCAAACTGAGTTCCACGACAGCGTTCAATTCACCAGATGCACCATAGACGAACTGGTCGACAAGACACATACCTCTGATGTTGATAGCGTCAACTCTACTGACAATATCCAGGTCGACCGACAGAATGAAAATTGCATCGTCTACAGCATCGGATACTATAATCCGATCCTCACGCTGCGTAACAACAAGGAAACCAGGATCTTTGAAATTGCACACCGATCTCGCGATCAAACAACCCGCCATATTAAATTCAGGCGTAAGTCGGGATTTGTTTTACCCTGTGCCAATGCATTCTCTTATATATGCGAGTCGACCATAGGTCGCCTCGCATATATAAGAGAATGCATTGGCCTAACAATTTTAATAATTTTTTCTTGTATTCTTTAACAATTTTATAATTTCACCCATACAGAGCCCCAGACAAATATGAGCAGACGACACTCTTCTATATGCTTTTATATATGTGTGGGGCTCCCTGCAGGGTAATGGGTGCGTTAACAATTTTATAATTTTCGCTCGACATCCCATGGGCAGGAAACCACGGAGTCTGCTCCGATGCAAGCGATACCACCACCAGTTGCTTCAGTTGAATATCTCATTAACAATATTAGCGATTCCAGAGCATACACTCGCAAGGAATTGTTTCCAACTGCGAATATCTGATTGTCACGGATACACATTCCCAATATGGACGCGCCAGTCCTCACTGCCATCATCTGTTGTCCTTTTTCGTCAATCTTGGCAAGAACACAAGGGTATATTGTAGACAGCAGAAAATGTCCAGGCGATGATTGAATATAGCATACCACGGGGTCTTGCCCTGTATAGTCGAAGCTTGAAATTGTATTGAATGACCGAGCCTTCGGTACATCGTATATCGTCGCAGAATTTGCCTCCGAATCAGTTTGTGGAAAATCATCAGCTCCACTCACCCATGTCATCGCAGCATTCGACTCCGAATCAGTTTGTGGGGAAATCGGCAGCTCCACTCACCCATGTCATCGCAGCATTCGACTCCGAATCAGTTTGTGGGGAAATCGGCAGCTCCACTCACCCATGTCATCGCAGCATTCGACTCCGAATCAGTTTGTGGGGAAATCGGCAGCTCCACTCACACATGGTACCGATGTCCCCTCCGGTCTTGTCATCAACCTTTCAGAGACAACAGACAACTCTGTATTCAGACGATCGACGACATCGGCACTTTGACAGTTTGTTGAGATTGCTGAGATTGCGATATCTACTTTACAATATGTACTTAATATTCTCGTTGCAGACGAT
Organism: Siphonodentalium dalli; assembly: GCA_032622095.1. Classification (NCBI taxonomy): domain Eukaryota; kingdom Metazoa; phylum Mollusca; class Scaphopoda; order Gadilida; family Siphonodentaliidae; genus Siphonodentalium; species Siphonodentalium dalli. The sequence continues at coordinate 43,555,166 of CP136066.1, forward strand.
ACAGAATCTTTGAGTTGCGTTGATTTTGTATTCAAGTCAATTAGGTTGTTTACAATTTGCCTATGAGTTTCGCTCGGACGGCAATTACATGTAGTCCCGGAATTCGTGATATCATCCAACTCGGGATATGTGACATCAAGAGTGCTAAGAAATATGTCCAATTCATCAATTTCTCTGATGCGTTCGGTAACTTTTCCAAGACTGATTGATATTGGATTTTCTTCATGCATTCCTGTTGGAAGTGGTCTACAACGGCTCGCATTTGATCGCATAAGCCGAGGAGAGCACCCGTGTCAACATCCGATTGACGCCGCAAGTCATCTCGCTTATCACCGAGAGAATTGCGCGTGCTCCCGCAACTGTATTTTGACGCCAACGAGAGATTTGTTTGACGATTGGATCATTCTTTCGTAGTTTGCGAGGGCGTCGGTCGTCATGACTATGCAATCTGGGTTGGCGCTTTGGTGGCATATTGGACAGCACATTACCGCATGTTGCGCGCAGAAGGATCCACTTGCATTCTTATGCAACTGACATGTTCGTTTGGTATCAGACATCCTTTGGCCTTTTTGGGGATCTAAAACATAAAATCAGTCTGTATAAGGTATCATGCACTTATGCTGTTTGAAATTGCAATGTTTTGGTATAGAATTGAATATTGTTATCAGGATTATTAAAATAACATCAGTGAAAATAATTTTAAATACTTCATATGTAATCTAAAACATTTGTTGACAGGAGACACATGATTTATTATGAAATTCCCTCTTCGGATTCAGAGTGAAGACAATAATTTGAACCAAATTTCAATATCAATATGGTCGCATTTGATTAATTGAGATTGATAGTTCACTTAAGTCCTAAAACGTTAACGAAACATACGACACTCGTATATAGCGGATAAATTTGAAGAAAAAAAACGTCATAAAAGTTAAAACAATTATTACCAAGAAGAAAATAAAAAATTCGAGTGTCACGTGTTTCAGTCTATATGTATCATTTGATTTGAATTTGAAATATTCATGCGTTTATACCAGTTAATCTATTTGGTAACTTGGCTGATAACCGCCGAGCACTGGGGTAGAAAAAAGAGCGCAAAATCCATAACACAAAATCATCTTTGAGGCGCCCTCTGATGCACGCAGTTCTGATTAAAACCATACCCAGACTCTAAAAGTACTGAGTATGGTACGTTTTAATGAGAACTGTGATACACGGTGCATATTCGTATTTTGTGGATGACGGTGTTGTTGAGAACAACTTTGTTGAAGCGATGAAACGGCTTCAGTAGGCCATTCTATTTGTTTACGAGAAAAATGATGCGTTCGTTCTTGAAGCGAATTTCTGTCATAAACTCACAATTCACGGAATAGTAACTTGAAAAAGTTGGAAACATTATATTCCCTGTGTCTAATCCTATAGTTCGATACACGAAACACCCAAATGATATGGAATAAATCAGCTGAAATCGAAAATGTTATTGTAAACACGAGTCTATATGTTTAGCTGTTTTCGTCGGCCTCAATATAACTATAGTTTGCGTGTTCGCCACATCAGTATTCGTATTACCATTCAGATCGTAGCTAAAAACGGCATTTTACTGCGTCATTTGATACCTACCTAATATATGGGTACTTGTTGTTTGCTAGCATATTCATGGAGATATCTAAATTCTAAACACTGACATCGACAGCAGTTATTCATTTTTCGTGGTACCATCGCACGGGTGGTTAATCGGTTTCTAGATGTACAAAAACACAACCGCTTCGCTCAAATGAATACATTTCTGTTGTGCGATATATGCTAAACTTAAATTTAATACCAATTTGGTTGTGACCGCAGCTTTATCGCTGTAATAAAACAATTCCATAGTTGTTTAGTTTAAACATATTTATTTGTCTAAATTCAATAAAACATAGGAAATAACACATATACAGCAGAGGAATGACAGCAGAGGAAATAAGGTAATGTTTCTGGAAGCTATATATAAGGACACCCTATATACGAGTCCCAGTCGTCCCTAACTAATATATCATGAGTAGATCATAGTGAATGCCTTGTTTGGCATCTAGAAAGCGTCATCGTGTTGTGTGTGCATTTATCACTAAAACAGTGTCAACAAATAGTAAATAAATAGAGTATGAAAATACTGTACTTTGGGTATATTCCGAACATATGGATATGCATTATATTACAATATGAGGCAATTATCGGACCAAAATCGACAACTAAAAAGTTATCTGAATTGCTACGTTTCTTTGCCGACACCATGCTACATATTGTGTCCTCTTCTGATAAATTAGATACGTTTCTGAACCGATAATTGTATTCAGCGATTGAATCAGTTATATTTGCATATCAATGATTGATGTTGTGTACTCTTTCAACATTCATTAAATAATACAAAGAAAGCAGATCTCAATTTGGCCACATGTATGCACTCGTCGGCCGTGTATTAAAGCGGTACTGCTTTTATTTTCAAATAATACAAAAACGGTTAAATTTTATTTTTGTTATATCAAAATCTTGGCGTTTTGTTGAGAAATGGTTATTCATATTCGACAAACTCGTGGGGGCGCTGCATTTTATATTCATCGTTATCCACTTGCCCATAGTATAGGGTTGATGCTGTTTTTAGTGGACATGTGATCCAAATCCATTTCCAGTGTTCAATAGATCATACCACGATGTTATACTAAACACATTTATTGATATATAAATAAAGAAACAGTCATGGTAACATGTTCATTTCGAAACAATTGAATGGAATTTGATTTATCAATACTTTCACTATATATAGTCCTATACATGTGGGTAAGCGCTTTGTGTTTCGCAAGATTCTAGTCTTTCACGACGACTAATGAGTTGATTGCTACTAATAGATACAAATTAAGGCCGCGCGACGATCACAAATCAAGAACATAACACAGGGTCATCTTCCACATCGAGGAATGAGAAAAGATCGCGAACTTATTATTATCTACTATATATTTTGAGACCTCCGTATATATATACTATATAGCAGATTAGCCAGCCACTGGCGGGATTCGTCCCATCATGGCTTTGTTCGAGCCTTTAATATTTGTTTTTCGTTCGTCCATCCCTATAGGTATCAAATTTCGTCGAAATCCGCCAGTTACTCGATTTGACCTTGAATTGACCATTTTGAAGATCAAGGTCAGGTCGTGGTCACGATTTGACCGTAAAAAACACTCACCGGACAAAAGTACCCCTAGGTAGCAAGTTTGGGCTCAAGCGGTGCAGCCGTTTTAGAGTCTATAGAGGACAAATATATATATATACGGAAGTCTCAAATTATATAGTAGAAGATATGTGCGCTATAGACTCGAAAACGGCTCGACCGATTGAGCCCAAACTTGCTGTGTAAGGGTAAAAAAAACGGGCGTCGTCGGTTGTCGTCGGACCATTCGCGAGCCCGTGTGACAAATCCTTCACCCTTCAACTGTCACCGTAATGGGGATTGATGGGTTAATCACGTGATAATTAATGAGCGTTCGTTTCTGTGGTGTCGTTGTTAAAGAGCGTTTATATACACGAGTATAAATACGGCTCAATCGACTGTCTCGGAAACTGGGGATATCGAGACGGTATTTTGTACTTAGGGGTTCCAAGGGACGGGGGAGATTTTCGTCTGGTCAGTTTGTCCGCCCGATGTGACATTGACCTTGAAACGGGTACCCACAAATGACCTTGGGCAATATCTCGGTCGTCAGTGGTGACATCGACGTGAATTTGTTTATGTTTGGTCAACTCGGGATGGAGAATATTTTGTCGGGTTATTTATCCACCCAACTTGACCTTGACCTTGAAACGGGTACCCACAAATGACCTTGAACGATATTTCGGGCAATCAGCGGTGACAGCGACATGAAATTTATTATGTATGGTCAACTAGGGACGAGGAATATTTTCGTCGGGTCAGTTTGTCAACCCTTGAAAAACCTTGAAAAAAAAAAAATTAATAGATTGACCAAAGCCATGGGACGAATCCCGCCAGTGGCGGGCTAATCTGCTAGTATGATATATTTGTGAGTTTTGTTGCATATCAAAAGCCGTAATCATAACAGCATATATGGAATAACGACAACGAATAGAAGGAACATAAATTATAGTGACGTAATACCATCTTCGTAATAATTATCTGTTGTTGTTCATTGTGCGAAACGTGTCTATTAAATTCTATTAGAATGTAATTAAATTGGGTACGAACAGTCCAAGGACCCGTCTATATCATACAACATGGTATATATGAAGATATGAATAGAAGTTCAGCAGGGCGACCAAGACAGCTATATCGTGGGGACTAAAAAAACGGTCCACCCCCCTATCGTAATCACTACAGTATATAACCACTCGAAAATAAGCCCATTCGCAATATCGAGTGTAACGATGGAAATCCGCCATCCATTAAGGTAATATTTCACACATACAACACAATCGACAGCCAGTGTATTAATTTTCAGTAAACAAGACACAATCTGTCGTACTCTGGAAAATAACACAGAATACAAACTATAGTTTTAAAGACCAAATGTGGCGAATTTGCATGTTGCTCGAGAAAGCGATACCGGCCTGGATGGATGAAGACAGTACAAAACACAACTATTATTATTCTCTAACATAGCCATGCCATTATAGTTGAATCAAACCAACTAAAGCGAACAAAACCATAAGAAAACTATTCCATTTCCAATTATATGGCGATATGTACCCATCTTAAATCATAACATGCATGAACGTTGACAAACCACTCAGATTCTTGCAGTTTTGCATAAATTTTCGATGCGATTTTTGGAAGAAAGAACTGTATAGCCTATCACTTTAAGTGAAGTAAGAAAAGTAGCACCTGGAAAACGGAAACGTAGCCTTCATGCGATGTTTAAATAGCACATTTTCCGTCACTTACAACGCAAGATATAGGAAAAACTAATAACCAGAGAAACTTAAAGTGATCTGAAACACTCCAGTAGGGTGGCCAAATAGAAATGGGGAATAATCTTGCCCAAAGTAGTTATGTTTACACATATGTTATCCAAATCTACAACACACACCGTCATTCTTATCTATTAATTAAATCAAGTGACTCTCGATGGCGAAATCTATTTCATTAGTTTATCATTGATAGTTGCGTCCCGAATCAAGAAGTAAATATTTACAATTGATCGATGTTCAGACGATGTTTTCTGTGGAGTGGTACGGTCGGCGAGTTAGTAGAATGTTACATTCATCCAGTTGACATATCGCATGAATACTAACTTAATAGTTTCACGCACTCGAACAAGTCCATAATATGTCTTTAACAATGTATAAGTAAATATATTTGTTTGCACAGTATTTAGAGATACTTTGTTCACAGAATTATTTTTATTTTTGTGCGGAGTATTTGCACAAAAAAACCCCACACAATCGAGGTGATAAATGCTTAAATTATTACATCACATTCCATACACCATACATCATCACTAAAACTGCATGACCAATCATATGTATCAATTACTTCTCTGAAAGTTAAAAACTTACCATTTTGTAAAGATTTCTTCTTATCATTTAGAAAAGTGGCATTTCTCGAGTATCGTAGGAGCCCCCGTGATTGTTTGCTAGTCGAATCAGCCCAGAACACGACCACTGTTCGACCCAGAGAGCGTTCGTCTGATAAATGAGTCGAGTTTGACTAGAACGACATATGCTAAATCGGTTACGAGTTGGTAGGGTACGAATTGGCAAGGGTACAATTACCAACACTGTGGATATTATTACAGGTTACACTGGTGTAAATATTTCCCATAGGCTTCAATGTTAACGTTTGTTGATCTGCATCAGAGGTCAAATGGAAACTGTTCAAACTGCCTTCGGATTATGTGAGCTTGACATCTGTGGAAACTTTCCCAATAAAAAAATCAACACCGTCTAGCAGGGAATCCACTTCAAATTTTCGTTTTTTCATGACTAGGGTCAGTTCCGCACTAAAAAAATATTGTCATTTTTTCAATCACACTTAAAATTTCTAAACAGCCACAACAGACTTCACCTTTAATGAATGGGCCTCTTGGCAAATGAAGTTTGTGGGAGAATGATTCCTTGAATTTTTGTCAACAGTTTACATTTAATTCATGCAACCAATCACAGCCCAGAGTGTTTTAACTGTGAAACTCTATACTCCTCCCGCAACCGCAGGGGGGAGCTGCCTATAGTATTTACACCAGTGTAACCTAAAGGGCCATGTGGCCTTTCTTCATATTTTTTGTGCATAACCCATTGTGAACCTTGATATATACCTATAATTATTAAACTGATGTTGTTTTAAAAAAATGTGTTTTTAATGCCATGTGACCCTTTAATTGGAACCCACCCAATAATACACCAATTCAGAATAAAAAGCCAAAATGCAGGTTGGATTTGAGTTTAATTTAATAATATGAGGCATCTAATAAAGCATGAGAAGTTATACCACATTCATTTGATCAGGTTTTCACTTGGCTTTCATCTGTTGTGTCCCATGAATTTAATTTCTCCACAGGAACAGATATGCACAGGTTTCATTTAACCCTATGCAAATCAGCTGCAGATTCACACAAAAAATGCCTTTACTTTGAAAAATAAATAGTGTGGAGGGTTCATTAGTCAGTAAACTTGGCATAATTTTGAAGAACAATTACTACTTGTCCCAAAATCAGAAAAATTAAGTGGAAAATTATTTAAACAATGAGCTCAGACAAGGGTGTTTTAACCCTGGGTCAGGTGAATTTTCCTGATTGAAAATGGTGCTAAAATTTGTAATGTCTGCTGCAATCCCAATTAGAAGGAATCCTTAATCTATTGTCTCACAGTATCAAATGTCGTTAACTAACATTGGACAGGGGGTGCCAATGATGAGGTTATAATGACAACATGTTCCTTCAGCTGATAAAGTAGTAATATATCAACAGATAAGATGGCAGACATTTTCAAGCATCATTAATTTCAAAACTCCTTAAAAGCAAGGTGCTGATCTCAGAACGGTTAGTTGTCATCATTTCTCGAGACAAATATCATTTCTCATTGTAAAAATTCTGGAAGTTGTATATTCGCGAGAAGAATTTTCCAAATTAATGCTGTTAATGTGACAGAGTTGTTGAGTGGATTTTGGAATTTGTGAGGACTGTGAGACAATGAAGTTTACATTTGATAATCCCCTCAGATTCAAACCAGGACACAAACAGTTGTATAAAGCCAAGCGAGAACCATATGTGGATAACAGAGTAGTGAAACATTTACGCAAAAGAACGATCATTACATCACTGGACATTCTCGAAAAGCCAAACTCTGTGAGAGCACATCAAACTCGGTCTGCTGCAAACAGTCTTAATCCAAGAGGGAAGGGTCAATCTGACAACAAAAGAGCCTGAAAGAAAAAATGAAAGGTAAACATCTCTCACAATATTCCATGCAACAAACAATGTTATATGCATGTTCTTTTCATCATATAGATAAGAAATGGGGGGGGGGGGTATGAAATTCAGCATTATAATATCAATAAACTAAACATATATTTGATCTTCTCAAATCAAGTGTATGACTTTAAAATCTTTTTTCAAAATCTTGGCTGTGTCCTCCTGCATGACAAAAAAAATTAATTTGACATGCCCCCATACCTCTGTGTGCAGGAAATGATTTGAAAACTGTACCCTGAGTCAAAACACAGGTTTTCAGCCTAATAATTTGCAGATAGAGTTACTCCCCTTATTCTGTTCATATGAATTGGGTCACTAATTGCAAACAGCACAGGTATAACATTGCTTTGCATGCAGATATATATAAATTAAATTGCAGCACTGTGAGTGCTTTAGTTTACTATTCATTCAAAGGACTGTTTGGAGCAGGCAGTGTTTTTAAAGAAAAAAAATATCTCACAGTTACACCGATATGTATGTACCTTTAATATATATGGTTCAAAGAGTAAAATTTAGGATTTTAATTTTTAATTTTCAGAAATGATAGCCCAGACAAGAGATGTGTCAGTGGTTGGCAATGCGAATGCGGATCAAACAGGGTGGTCAATATACGCCGAAATGCGATGATGTGGAACTCTTCCTTCGAAAAACATAGGGCATATAAACCCACGTGTACAGGATTCCTATACTGGGACATGAACGCTGAGGAAATTCGTGGAATTGGATGTAGAGAGAAAATGATTTGCACGTATTGTGATTTTAGATCTGAAATTTTCAACCTGTATGATGAAATTATAACAGGGAACCGTGGCAGGAGACCAGCAAAACCAAATGTTGGACTTTCAGTCGGATTATCTAAAACACCCATTGCAGCAGGAGGATTCAGACGCATATGTGCAAGTGCTAATATTCCCCCGCCAGCCGAAAAGTCAATTCAGAGCACAGCAAATAAAAGTTTACCAAAAATTGAGGAAATAAATAAAAAGGATCTCCGAGAAAGACGTTCGAAACTCATACATAAACAACAAACTGATGGAAAGAAGAGTCCACATATCATCGACGCACAGGCAGATGGACTTTATAATAATCCGATTTATTCTGGGTGTGGCAGAAACCCATTTCAACCAAGCACTCAAGTTATATACAGTGTTGTTGAAAATCTAACGCCGTCACATGACATTATTGGACTTGTGGTGCACAACAAGCTTTGTTCGAAACGCAAACACCTGAATAAATGTGATAATCACACATGTGGGAAAGACTGTTTCGCAACGATTCCATTTGAGAAGAGCATCGGCGATGAGAGAACATGGGCAAAAGAAGCATTTGGTGAAATGAAAACCAATAGCAATATCGAGATTGGTCACCTTGTTACTGATCCCGATGCAGCGGGCTTCAAAGGCTGTGAGGATCTCTATGACGAAGGAGCAACAGCGACCAGACCAACTCATCAACTGGACTCAGCTCATGTGTCGAGAAACCATCGGAAATTCATCAAAAACATAAGACGCTGCCAACTCTCATCGCTGGACCTGACCTAAAAAGCAAATCAAAACTGATAAATAAACTCGCAATGAACATTTCTGATCGATGTCAGGGTGAATTGACATCTGCGGGAAAGCATTTCAAAGCCAACGCTGAAGGAATGAAGAAACATTTACTGAATGTGAAAGAAGCAATAGTGAAGTGTTTCCAAAACTCCCATGTTATATGTAAAAAATACTCATATCTGTGCAAGGGAACGAAAAAATCCAACTGGATCGTTAAAAATGAAACTGTGCTAGGACCCAAATTTACGATCAATAAAACTTCGGACTGTTCGGATATTCTCACGGAGTGTGTTGACTACAGACTGTGTCCACAAATGATTGACAAGACTTTTCTTGGCATGAACACGCAAAAAGCCGAGGCATTCAACAGAGCAATTCGGGTATCTCTGCCCAAAAATGTGACATTTACCCGAAATGTTAGTGGGCGTGCACATTCAGCTTGCCATTCCACAAATGTAGGCTGTGGGAATTCCATATCTGTGTTGTGTAAAGAACTTGATTGTGAGATTCACCCAAGATCAAAAGTGTCCAAAAGACTTGCAGCAGTGCAGAAGGCTGGAAATGACTTGAGATCATATAAAATGACCAAAAAGTCCAAACGGACAAGAGTGGACAGGAGGGCAAAGTTATATGCTCTCTACGACAAACATAGTGAGGAAATTGCCTATCAGAAGGATATCATGATTCCACCTGAAGCATGTCCCAAACAGTTAAAGGAACACACATACACTAAGTCATCCAAGTGGAAAAGGGTTAAACCAAGGAGGTGAAATGTACCTTTCTCTTTAACTCAAATCAGACAAAAGGGTCTATGTGCCCTAGTGCAATATTTCTGTCCCTCGCAATGGCGTCGTTCAACATTTTTTTCATGGCTTTCCATAACAATGTGGTCGGGATTTACACATGTCTTCCTATGGCATATGTGACTAAGTTCGAGGCTGCCAGGGTAATAGGCGGGTGGAGACATCGCGAGTCTGTGTTTTATGACGAATGCTATTCGGTGGACACCCCAATCCTTTCTCGGCTGACCGGGCTCAGAATTATAACTCGACGGGAACTTGACATATAAATATCCATAACCGTCCTTTCTTGTCCGACCTGTCCAAACGCGACAGTCGAACAACCCCTCAAATCTCGATTTTTCGGATAATTTCGCATTGTAAAAATCATAAAATTGACTCTCCTCCATGTTTATTCACTTGTATGACTTAAATGTGTGTTTAAAAATTGGATTTGGGACATGCTATCAGGAACTGGATATATACCTTTAGGTTACACTGGTGTAAATATTTCCCATAGGCTTCAATGTTAACGTTTGTTGATCTGCATCAGAGGTCAAATGGAAACTGTTCAAACTGCCTTCGGATTATGTGAGCTTGACATCTGTGGAAACTTTCCCAATAAAAAAATCAACACCGTCTAGCAGGGAATCCACTTCAAATTTTCGTTTTTTCATGACTAGGGTCAGTTCCGCACTAAAAAAATATTGTCATTTTTTCAATCACACTTAAAATTTCTAAACAGCCACAACAGACTTCACCTTTAATGAATGGGCCTCTTGGCAAATGAAGTTTGTGGGAGAATGATTCCTTGAATTTTTGTCAACAGTTTACATTTAATTCATGCAACCAATCACAGCCCAGAGTGTTTTAACTGTGAAACTCTATACTGCCTATAGTATTTACACCAGTGTAACCTACAAACGTTTCAAGAGTTGAAATTCCGATCAGACACATCAGACAACACAGAACTCAAAATCGTTTCAAACGAAGAGAACAACAATAAAATCGGTCTTAATATACAGGCACTGCCATTGAATGTTGTGAGTTTATTCGACCCCCCCCCCCCACCACTGCCCGGGATAGCACAGGTTGTGTGCACCCAGCACGGGTGTACCCGGTGTGGCTGTGCATGTGGGCATTGGTGTCGTGTATGGATACAACGAGAGTAGCTACATGGTCATGTGTGTGTTATCTATCTATACTATATATTTTGAGACTGCACCCATCGAGCTCATTTTTCGTATATAAGTGTAAAAACCCACGAACACCGTAGTTGTCGCGTTATGGAGAAGCTCTGAGCACCCTTATCCACTCCCAAATCACAGCAAAGGCACGGCGTGGGTTAATCAAGTGATTATTTAATGAGCGTTTGTTTTTGACGCATCGCTATAAAGAGCGTCTGTTTCCCACTCAACGTTATTAGCATCTGCAGAGTTATACGGGAACATTGAGTGCTTTCCTATGCGGGGAGATTTATTGGATGCCATAGTACTCTTACAACATCATTGTTATAGTATGTATGACACTTAGGTCAGGGCTTAGGGGGGGGGTAGTTATAGGCATAATGCTTCTCAGAAATAAAAATTAAATTAAAAAAACATTTGTTTCTGACCAACCCTGCGAGCACGGATGGCGCGCTTTGTTTTTAAAGTATATACCTTTGGTATATACCGAAATCATCCCAGATAATCACGATATAGCATCAGATTTCTCCCTAGATATACCGTTATAAAGCTACTGGAATCTGCCAATCTATCTATTCTATTCTATCTACTATATAATTTGAGACTTCCGTATATATATATATATATATATATATATATATATATATATATATATATATATATATATATTTGTGTGTGTATATGTGTGGGTACTTCATAGAATCCAAAACGCGTGTACAGATTGAGCTCAAACTTCCTATGTAAGTGTAAATTCACACCGACACGACCGTGGTCGCGTTTTGGAGAAGCTCAGAGCACCGTTTCTCCAATCCCAAATCACCGCAATCGGCACTTCGGGGTTAAGACATTAACAATCTTTATATTGACCTTATACGGAGGCGTTAACAATCAACGCTCTTTATTGCAAATGACGTGGCTAAACGACTGACCCCATGCGTCCGAAATACGGATGCTGATTCCAATGGACGTGGCTAAACGACTGACCCCATGCGTCCGAAATACGGATGCGGACGAAATGCAATTATCTCGACTAAAAAGGCAGAATTGATCTAAGAGCTCGAAATATTATGCAGAGGGATTTCAATCACGGGATTAATTGACTGTCCGCTCTGAAGTTTAGGACGGGGAGGACGGGTACCATGAATTAACTCATTGAAAAACAAAGAATGCGTTATCTCGGAAACGGGTGGAGCTATCGACTTGAAATTTGCTATGTGAATGTATCTTGCCCCGTATACAAATTTTATCGGGTCGCCGAGCCCGTGCGACGCCAGCTTCGCGCATGCGCAGACGAGATCTCGGAAACGGGTGGAGCTATCGACTTGAAATTTGGTATGTGAATGTATCTTGCCCCGGGTACGAATTTTATCGGGTCGCCGACCCCGTGCGACGCAAGCTTCGCGCATGCGCAGACCAGATCTCGGAAACGGGTGGAGCTATCGACTTGAAATTTGGTTAAATTAAAAACATGTCATGATTCTGAAACAAAGCCATGAGACGAATGCCGCCAGTAGCGGGCTAACCTGCTAGTCTCATATATATTTTGAAGACCTTTGTCTGTCTGTCTGTCTGTATGTCTGTCTGTCTGTCATTAATACAAATCTACGATTCTCGACGATCGGGACGAAACTTGGTACGTGTGTGTAGTTTGACCAGGCGGTCGTCGTTGTCGTATTGGCGAGCCCTTGTGTCGCCCGCTTCGCGCATGCGCAGACGAGATCTCGGAAACGGGTGGAGCTATCGACTTGAAATTTGCTATGTGAATGTATCTTGCCCCGGATACGAATTTTATCGGGTCGCCGAGCCCGTGCGACACAAGCTTCGCGCATGCGCAGACGAGATCTCGGAAACGTGTAGAGCTATCGACTTGAAATTTGGTATGTGAATGTATCTTGCCCCGGATACGAATTTTATCGGGTCGCCGAGCCCATGCGACGCCAGCTTCGCGCATGCGCAGACCAGATCTCGGAAACGTGTAGAGCTATCGACTTGAAATTTGGTTTTTGAATAGCACGGACAACGTCGGGCTCATCGGCTAGTCTCATATATATTTTGAAGACCTCTGTTTGTCTGTCTGTATGTATGTCTGTCTGTATGCCATTGATACAAATCTACGATTATCGACCGATCGGGACGAAACTTGGTACGTGTGTGTAGTTTGACCAGGCGGTGGACGTTGTCGTATTGGCGAGCCCGCGCGGCGCCCGCTTCGCGCATGCGCAGACGAGATATCGGAAACGTGTGGAGCTGTCGACTTGAAATTTGCTATGTGAATGTATCTTGCCCCGGATACGAATTTTATCGGGTCGCCGAGCCCGTGCGACGCCAGCTTCGCGCATGCGCAGACGAGATCTCGCAAACGGGTGGAGCTATCGACTTGAAATTTGGTATGTGAATGTATCTTGCCCCGGATACGAAATTTATCGGGTCGCCAAGCCCGTGTGACGCCAGCTTCGCGCATGCGCAGACGAGATCTGGGAAACGGGTGGAGCTATCGACTTGAAATTTGGTATGTGAATGTATTTTGCCCCGGATACGAATTTTATCGGGTCGCCGAGCCCGTGCGACGCAAGCTTCGCGCATGCGCATACCAGATCTCGGAAACGGGTAGAGCTATCGACTTGAAATTTGGTTTTTGAATAGCCCGGACAACGTCGGGCTCATCGGCTAGTCTATTATATATTTTGGAAGATCTGTCTGTGTGTCTGTCTGTCTGTAATCGATGGACTCGAAAACGGCCGAGCCGATTTCGATGAAACTTGGTATGTGGGAGTATTTTCGGCCGGGGAGTGACATAGGCCTATTAATTTGCCCGTGAGACGTGACCTTGACCTTGAAATCGGGTAATTTCAAGGTCAAACGCCCGAATATCGCGGGATTTCGATGAAAATTAGTGTCTAGGGATACTTTCGTATGGGGAGTCTCATAAGCCTATTAATTTGCCCGTGCGACGAGACCTTGACCTTGAAATCGGGTCAATTCAAGGTAAAATCGCGAATTTTGATGGGATTTCCACGAAATTTGATACATAGGGTCACTTTTGTCAACTGAGTATTTTGGACGGGTCAAATCGTGACCCCGTCCTGACCTTGACCTTCGAAATGACCAATTCAATGTCAAATCGGGTAAAACCGGATGGATTTCGACGGGCACGTTTGTCGGGTACTTTTGTCTGGGCAGTGTTTTGGACTGGTCAAATCGTGACCCCACTTGGCCTTGACCTTCAAAATGGACAGTTCAAGGTCAAAGCCCGGACGAAGTCGGGTCACCTTCTAGTTTATGTATATATGTAGTGACTGTAAGGTCATGGTGGGATGTACATGTCTACCATGTGTGGCTCTATTGTGACAGGTTGGTGTATACATATGCATGTGCTGTCTGTATGATCATGGGTAGAGTGTGTGGATACACGAGGACTTCTTTGATTCTGGAATAAGCCCATAGTGGACTTATACCGGTTATTCCGTTGGGTGGCGCGGACCACAGTTAAAACACAAATATACACAGCGTATAGCTGGTTCTGCAACATGTCCTCAAGAAAATAGATTCATATTGATTCTACATATTGTTAAATAAAACAGAAATTAAATAAGCTCACTATAGGCCTATGTCAGAATCAAATAAATCCAATATGAACCTATAGATTCAAATTGGATTTATTTGATTCTGAAATAGGCCTATAGTGAGCTTATTTAATTTCTGTTTTATTTATTTAACTAATTCGTTAATCGAAATGTTGAAAAACTAACGCCGTTATAACCTCCACCAGTGTACCACGAGACTCCACGCCAAATTTTACTGAAATCGGACATGCATGCAGTCTGGGAGAAAAATCCGGACAGACAGATCCTACTCTTATATCTTATATATATTTTAAATACCTCTGTATGTTTGTCTGTTTGTCTGTATGTATGTTTGTCTGTCATTTATACAAATCTACGATTCTCGACCGATCGGGACCAAACTTGGTACGTGTGTGTAGTTTGACCAGGCGGTCGACCTTGTCGTATTGGCGAGCCCGTGCTGCGCTCGTGCAGCGCATGCGCAGACGAGATCTCGGAAACGGGTGGAGCTATCGACTTGAAATTTGCTATGTGAATGTATCTTGCCCCGGATACGAATTTTATCGGGTCGCTGAGCCCGTGCGACGCCAGCTTCGCGCATGGGCAGACCAGATCTCGGAAACGGGTGGAGCTATCGACTTGAAATTTCGGGCCGTGCTACGCCAGCTTCGCGCATGCGCAGACCAGATCTCGGAAACGGGTAAGGTATCGACTTGAAATTAGTTTTTTGAATAGCCCGGACAACGTAGCCCGGACAACGTCGGGCTCATCGGCTAGTCTATTATATATTTTGGAAGATCTGTCTGTGTGTGTGTGCGTGTGTGTGTCTGTCTGTAATCGATGGACTCGAAAACGCCCGAGCCGATTTCGATGAAACTTGGTATGTGGGAGTATTTTCGGCCGGTGAGTGACATGGGCCTATTACTTTGCCCGTGCGACTTGACCTTGTCCTTGAAATCGGGTAATTTCAAGGTCAAACGCCCGAATATCACGGGATTTCGATGAAACTTGGTTGTGGGGGTACTTTCGTATGGGGAGTCTCATAAGCATATTCATTTGCCCGTGCGACGTGACCTTGACCTTGAAATCGGGATGGGATTTCGACGAAATTTTATACATAGGGTTACTTTTGTCCACTGAGTGTTTTGGACGGGTCAAATCGTGACCCCGACCTTCAAAATGATCAATTCAAGGTGAAATCGGGTAAAACCGGATGGATTTCGACGGGCACGTTTGTCGGGTACTTTTGTCCGGGCAGTGTTTTGGACTGGTCAAATCGTGACCCCACTTGACCTTGACCTTCAAAATGCACATTTCAACGTCAAGGCCCGGACGAAGTCGGGTCATCTTCTAGTCTATTATATATTTTGGAAGATCTGTGTGTGTGTGTGTCTGTCTGTAATCGATGGACTCGAAAACGGCCGAGCCGATTTCGATGAAACTTGGTATGTGTGGGGTATTTTCGGCCGGGGAGTGACATGGGCCTATTAATTTGCCCGTGCGACGTGACCTTGGCTTTGAAATCTGGTAATTTCAAGGTCAAACGTCCGAATATCACGGGATTTCGATGAAACTTGGTATGTGGGAGTACATTCGGTCGGGGAGTATCATAAACCTATTAATTTGCCCGTGCGACGTGACATTGACCTTGAAATCGGGTCATTTCAAGATCAAACGCCCGAATATCACGGGATTTCGATGAAACTTGGTATGTGGGGGTACTTTCGTATGGGGAGTCTCATAGGCATATTCATTTTCCCGTACGACGTGACTTTGACCTTGAAATCGGGTCAATTCAAGGTCAAATCGCGAATTTTGATGGGATTTCGACGAAATTTGATACGTGGGGTTACTTTTGTCCATTGGGCGTTTTGTACGGGTCGAGTCGTGACCCCGACCTGACCTTGACCTTCAAAATGATCAATTCGAGGTCAAATCTGGTAAAACATGATGGATTTCGACGGGTACTTTTGTCGGGTACGAAATTTGATACATAGGGTTACGTTTGTCCACTGGGTGTTTTGGACGGGTCAAATCGTGACCCCGACCTGACCTTGACCTTCAAAATGGACAATTCAAGGTGACCTTGACCTTCAAAATGATCAATTCGAGGTCAAATCGGGTAAAACCGGATGGATTTCGACGGGTACTTTTGTCGGGTACTTTTGTCAGGGCAGTGTTTTGGACGGGTCAAATCGTGACCCCACCTGACCTTGACCTTCAAAATGGACAATTCAAGGTCAAATCGCGCAATTCGCCGAAAAGCAGAGGGGAAACAGCCCGGACGAAGTCGGGTCCACTTGCTATTATATATATATATATATATATATATATATATACTAGCCGATGAGCCCGACGTTGTCCGGGCTATTCAAAAACCAAATTTCAAGTCGATAGCTCTACCCGTTTCCGAGAACTGGTCTGCGCATGCGCGAAGCTGCGTCGCCCGGGCTCGGCGACCCGATAAAATTCGTATCCGGGGCAAGATACATTCACATAGCAAATTTCAAGTCGATAGCTCCACCCGTTTCCGAGATCTCGTCTGCGCATGCGCTGCACGGGCGCCGCATGTGCTCGCCAATACTACAAGGACGACCGTCTGGTCAAACTACACACACGTACCAAGTTTGGTCCCGATCGGTCGAGAATCGTAGATTTGTATAAATGAAATACATACATACATACAGACATACAGACATAGGTCTTCAAAATATATAAGAGACTAGCTGATGAGCCCGACGTTGTCCGGGCTATTCAAAAACCAAATTTCAAGTCGATAGCTCCACCCGTTTCAGAGATCTGGTCTGCGCATGCGCGAAGCTGGCGTCGCACGGGCTCGGCGACCCGATAAAATTCGTATCCGGGGCAAGATACATTCACAGAGCAAATTTCAAGTCGATAGCTCCACCCGTTTCCGAGATCTCGTCTGCGCATGCGCGAAGCGGGCGCCACATGGGCTCGCCAATACGACATCGTCGACCGCCTGGTCAAAGTACCAAGTTTGGTCTCGATCGGTCAACCCGTTTTGAAATCCCCCCCTTCCCTTCCTATGAAAGACAGCACAACACGCATTTTTGTTTTTCATGAATTAATGGTACCCGTCCCTCAAAGACTGACCCGATGAAAAATTCCCCTGTTCCTTGGACATATATGAAACAACAACCCATTCTGCCTTTTTAATCGAGATAATTGCATTCCGCGTTTCGTTTTGCATCCGTATTTTACGCATGGGTAGCCGTTTAGCAGCTTCGATTGTAATAAAGAGCGTTAATCCTTAACACCTCCGAATATGGTCAATGTAAAGATCGTTGATGCCTTAACCCCCCGAGGTGGCGTTTGCGGTGATTTTGATGATTGGGAGTGGAGAATTGGTGCTCAGAGCTTGTCCAAAACGCGACGTCGACGATCCCCGTGTGATTTTACACTTATATACGACATTTTAGCTCGATGGGTGTAGTCGTTTTCGATTCTATAAAGGACATACAGACAGACAGACAGAGGTCTTCAAAATATATATGAGATGCATAAAAGCCGAGATCAACGTAACGTTCGTGTCGGGGGGGGGTAGTAAAACATTTGCAGGAAGGTATATCGTTTGGTTTGATGTACTGATGACAGATATATTCTACCCATTGATAGTCACATTAATGTTTGAGACAGTTACTCGCTGTTTTTCCATGCACACAATGATCTATGCATTAGTTACATCAGGACAAGTGTACTTATATATGCAAACTTACGTCATTGTACAGGATACACACAATTCCACAATTTCTAACCATTTCCAGATTAGTCTGTCAACCAGCCCATTATCTGGCATTATGCCTTAACACTTTTGTTAGTCAACTGGAGCAACCTCTGTTATAATAAATGACAAACAGTCACTATGCCAGATATTTACGGTGTTATAAGAGTAACCGATCATATGAGTTGATAGACATGCAAATATTTCACTGATTGCATTGATGAACAGTGTGATGACAGTTATATTCTAGCCATTGATAGTCACATCAATTTTTGAGACAGTTGCTCGCTCTTTTTCCATGCACACAATGATCTAGGATTTAGTTACATCAAGACAAGTTTATTTCAGTTTTACATTTCTCGAAGATTCTTTCCAAAGGGTGTCGGGAAGGATTTTTTTTCACCACATCGCCCCATATTCAACATGCCATAGCTTAATGCCATCTCCACTAAGGCCCATATGAGGTCACAGTAACATAAATATGGTGTTTTTGCAGTTATAAATCCTTATAATATGTTTTAAATTGTTACAAATGTCAAATAAGGGCACAAAAGGTCTTTGGTAACAAAAATTGCACGAGGTTGTTAAAACGCGCTGTTTTGCCCCTCGGGCCACCCACCACCCCGGCATACCTTCCTGCAAATTTGTTACTACCCCCCCCCTGTTTTAATTAAAAATAAAATAGTAATACAGGCAATTTGAGGCAAATATGAAGATTTGTTTGAGATACGGACTGAATGCTACCACATACATGCATTGCATTGCATTGCATGCTAAGAGTATGCTAGGTCTACGTGGGTAGTCAAATTCCATACTGTTAAATGGAAATTCTTATGCATCAATGTAGTGGACAAATACAGTAACCCATCAGAAGTTTATAGGCGTCAATAAAACACTATTATAATTTACTATATATAAGTTACTGCGGCCCCTTTGTGCGTTATATATAGGGACCCGTGGCTCCAGTGTGTGCTTCGCGCAAATTTTGATCGTTTAAACAGTTTGAGTTAACCCTTTACCCAACAAACCGGCCAAAACCGGCCAAATAAAGCTTCAACAGCCTAAAATATCTTCGGTCTGTCTCAATAGAACCATACAAATATGGATATCATTGGAACCGGCTCCTTGACCACATTGTGATAGTTACAGTTATGCCCTGTGCCAATGCATTCTCTTATATATGCGAGTCGACCATAGGTCGCCTCGCATATATAAGAGAATGCATTGGCCTAAAAAAATCTTTTTTTAACACTTTTTACCATTTTTTCTTACATTCTTTAACAATTTTATAATTTTTAATGTGTTAAGCCAATGCATTCTCTTATATATGCGAGGCGACCTATGGTCGACTCGCATATATAAGAGAATGCATTGGCACAGGGCCCTTCTGTTGGGTAAAGGGTTAAAGCAAAATTAAAATTGCTTTTAGATTGAGCTATTTGCTCAAAGTAACAAACATTAATATTTTTATTTCTTTTCTTCAAAATTTTGAAAAACTAATGCATGCAGTTATAACCTCCGACAGGGTCACACAAGTCACCACACCATTTTGGCGGCAATTGTTGGACAAACGTTCTTCAGATATGATACAAAGCATTATCTGTGTATGTTTAATTGTATTACTAATGTGGCATTATTTTGTGCACCTACCACAGAAATTCAGCATTTTTCAATACCAACTGACATCATTGACGCCATTTTGAATAGAACATTTTGCTTAATGCGGATTTTAGCGGATTTTGGATGTGATTCTGGAGAATTTCCCCCACAAAATGAGACCACGAAACCTTCATTACAAATTTATTCCGGGTCTGAACCCCGGATGACCAGCCTATATATATGTGAACACGAGGTAACAGCTCGTCAAAGAGCATTAACGGGTTACCGGTCCATCTGTGGCGGCTAATTGTAACCATAGTGTGTCTGGAACAGAATTCTCGGGAAAACGTTCGGAGGCTCACGAAGCGAACCAAGAGGGAAAACTCTAACTTGTTAGTACCCTCGACCATAGGAAACGAGACATTTAATGCTCGGCTGCAGATGAATAAACCACTTCATTATACCTTTATTCACTCATAATGTTTCCCAAATTCTTAACAAAAAAAGCAGAAGAGATACCTGTACACTTTCTTTCACGGGCGTTTGTGATACATGGTGTTATAAAGGACAGACAGACCTGATTGTCCAACAAATAATACATACACAATAATACAAGTACAAAAGGAATCCAATTATTTATAGGGAATTTTTCATATATTATGTTTAAAAAAACGGCCTGTATTGTTGAACTAATTATCTGATTGTTTCCTTAAAGGGAACCATAATCAGAACATGTACATAGTGAGAATATTGCTTGGTAACATATATCAGGACAATATGGGGCCATATGTGTGCGAGGTGGTAACAACACATTCCAGTAACTATTTTTACTTTATTCTAATTTCGGTGGGGTACTAAAACTGTGGTTTATTTACTCCTCAATGATTATTTTACCCCTATTTTTAAAGATTCACAAAAATAAAAAATAAAAATGTTATTAAATTGTTTTTTAAAGATTCACAAACAAATAAAAAAAAAATGTTTTAGTGGTTATTTTTCTAGAACATAAATCTCTGTTCGAGTGTGTATAGGGCGTTATAGACGACAGCAATACCTGAGTGTCGAACAAATAATACATTACAAAAAAAAGTACAGAAGGAATCCAATGACTTGGGGGAAATGTTCATATATCAAGTTTAAAAAAACGTCCCGTTCTGTTGAACCAATTATCTGAAATTATTAGCCATTTTTTAACTTAATATATTAACCACTAAAACTTTATATTTTTTATATTGGGGTAAATATTATATTTTTGTGTGTATGAAGGTATAAGGTATAATGCAGTGGTTTATGTGTATACAGGTATAATGGAGTGGTTTGTTGTACATGTATACTGTCAGTTGAATCTTTAAAATAGGGATTAAACTGAATTTTGGAAATATTATGCGTATATAAAGGACTAGCAGGGTTACCAGGCGTTGCCCAGGTTAAAGTGATGTGAAACCCTCTGTGGATATTTGGTGGGAATAGAGAATACTCTTGCTCTCAAAGTATTACACGTATTCTCATAAATTGTATATCCAAATGGCATCACAAAACGTGATTCTTACACATGGAATATAAGTAGTGGCTCACTTTGTCAGGTCTGAGCGATTATCATTTTGTTTATCGCGTTTAATCCTTCCCACCAATAAAGAAGTATTTATTTATTAAAACTGCGTATACTTCAGACGTTATAGCATGAAACATGGACATCATAAACACATTAGTTCGAAAAAATAAAAGACGACAATTGTGTTTTACATAGAGATGTAACAATCAATCAATCAATCTAGTTTATCATATCTTCATGAAGATACAGATGTTTTAAAGATATGTCCAGGTGCTCCTCTGTTCTGGTGCTATATACTGGCTAATCATTTTCAGTTTAAAAGAAATGATGGTATGCCAGTATAGCAGCTACATGTGCCCAACACAGCGAGATTTTGAGTTGTTTATGTTAGGCGATGAGTCTGTTCTAAAAATGAAAGAAATCTTCTGTATCGGGCAGATATACCCTTGTCAGATGTCACTATTGGAAGATCCTGAAAAGTCATGTGCTACGGACTGCGCTTTCCTTTATCTCAGAAGTAACCACATTTGACCGCACACTGTGACCACTATTTTTGAACAGGCCTACTCTACATTTCCATATCTCTTGGCAATTGTAACTTTTTTGTGGAAACTATATTGAATGGGACAGACTCAATCGTGTTGTAATATATACATGAGCCATTCTAATATGCAATACTCTGACGATTCAAGGTCCCTCAGTTTGAATGAATATATGTATCTCTTAAATAGATTGATATAAATCAACTTTTAATGCTTTCTTCTATGTATCTGTGTTGCTAGATCATTATAGGAATGCCCTGATATCCACCCCCATATAAATATGACAGTTGAGAAGATATAATTGTTCAAGTGACTTAATTCGGTCACCATTTGTCGAGATTGTGAAATTGGAATGCCAAAAACTCCTTAGAACGACATGGAGATGGCCTGGGAGATGAATATATATAACTTTGTTGGATATCGGCGAATTGAACAATCTTATAAATGCTAGTGAATCTCCTCTCGCCATCAATGACCCAAATGACACCAAATGTGGTTTAATTCATTATATATTAGAGAAGAACGTGCATGAATTTGGTGGAATGAGTGCTAAATATATTTGCATCAACTTTGGTGCAACTCCGTTCATGCATGACTTGAACCGCGCCACTTTTGTCATATTCAAACCACGTTTATTAGACTCATGCATGCATTATATAATGGAGATGATTATATATAAGTTTGTTGGTAATCGGCAACCATACAAATTCTTATCATATTTATTATCCTCCCCACAATCTCTCACCCAAACGGCACCAATTTCGCGTCTTTAAATCACACGTTTATATTCCTCGTATCACGGAGAATAATATACCAATTTGGTCGAAATCTGCGCTAAAATTAGCCCCTCCCCTGACACCAACAACGTCACTTTAGAAAATTTTAACCCACACCATTATCTTACTCGAAAAAAGTTACCCCTGTTAGACCGCCTTGGTGCCATCTCGATTGTACCCTTAAAGTTATATATAGAACACAGACAGATATTCGCAAATATTTTATTTATTGTATCATTTGAGAAGAACGTGTATGAGTTTGATGGTAATTGGCACTAAAATTTATGAAAATTGGCTAGTATACAAATTCGTATCAAATTTAGGGCCACCATTGCATATCTCCCACCCAAAAGGCACCAATTTGGCGCATTTAAACCACACAATTAGATTATTCGTATCACGGAGAAGAATATGTATCAATCAGGTGGAAATCGGGGCTAAACATATTATTTATCAATGTTTGTGTCCCTCTCAACCTCTAGGCACCCCTGACTCGGATGGCCCCACTTTTGACATCTTTAAACCACACAATTAGACTCCTGGTATCATGGAGATTATTACTTGTAAGTTTGGTGCTAATCCGCGACTAAACATATTTTTATCAAATTCAGTGCCCACCCACCCCATCTTTCACCAAAGCAGCACCAATATGACGTCTTTAAAATCACACGATTAGAATCCTCATATCATGGATAAGAATGTGTATCAATTTGGCGCTAAACATATTGTGTATCAATTGTGGTGCCCCTCTCCCTTTCAGTGCACCCCTGACTCGAATGACGCCACTTTTGACAGCTTTAACCCTTTGAACCCGACTGGCCGCAAAAGCGGCCAGCCAGAAAACGTTCATACACCCGACTGGCCGCAAAAGCGGCCAGCAGCATTCAGTGACGTCATAAACCTATGTAGCATGTGTATACGTGTTATAACCATTGGTATATCCACTTATATCTATGTAAATGATACCAAGGAACTTCAGCAGTGCCATGGGTGCATGTGTATGAGTTTGTTGACGACTAGTTGGGGTAGAAAAACATGCGCATGCGCACAATTCAACAAACGTACATTATTTGAAGCGATTCGGGTAAAGCTCTACATTGTTGCGCGGTTCGCAGGATTGTAGAAAGACACCATTTCGATCACTCTTTTTGGTTTAAATTAGTATTGCATACATAATCAGTGTTCTGTCATATGTGAGGAAGGCGCACGCATTTTCTTATTTGAGTCGATTTGTTTCGCGCATGCGCATAGCATAAAATGATAAATGTATGGATTTTTGTGAAATGATACAATCACATCAAGGATCTCCATAGTACATAAATTTGCGTTATACAGCTGCACGTTTTGACATTGCACCAGAGTAGTACTGTGGAAATTGGTTGCATGGTCACAATACCATCTAGTCCGGTCTATACTTGCGCGTGCACATTACAAACACGTGGTCAAATCGTGCAATATTGAGCAATTATGTAAAGTTTAAGACTCGTGGCACCATTTGAACATGACCACCACCGTGCCCTATAGGCGATGTCTAAAACGGGACGTAATGCCATTGAATACACAGGGAAGTGGTGTCATTCGATCATTTGGGCTACATGCTTAGCAACCATTGATACCGTTAAATACAAACTACATGTAGGTTGAATCTTCTGACCTGATGTATCTCCAGTTTCACAATAGGGTATTGACTGCATAGAAAATGCCGTTTCTTAGCGCGAAATTATACGACGCTATAAGCTCTCATTGCATTATACTTTCAGTTCCGGGTAGTTGCTTAGAAACCGTTACCAGGGAGTGATCGTGTGGCAAAGTATACCGTTCCAAAAAGAAATACACAGTGGCCCATGGGAACATACCTGTAAAATTTCAAACCTGTAGCACCATTTGAACATAACCATCAGCATGTGCATGCCAAGAATGTCTAAATTGGGGCATAATACAATTGGATTCACGGGGCAATGGTGTCATTCGATCATTTGGGGTATTTGCTTAGCAACCGTTGCTACCCTTAAATACAAGTTAGGATCAGAATTCTGGCCAGATATATCTCAAATTTCACAATAGGGTGTTGACTGCATCAAAAACGCCATTTCCTTGGGCCGAATTACGACCGTAAAATCTACAATTGTATTTTACTTTCAATATCGGGTAGATGCCTAGCAACCGTTACCAGGGAGTGACCACGTGGCAATGTGACCAGATCGTAAAATAATCAGTGGTCCATGGGAAACATACATCTAAAGTTTAAGAAATGTGACACCACTTGAACATAAACAACACCATACATCTAAACACTGGCCACAATATAAAAAATACCACTGGGAGCCCAGGGTCAGGGTGTCGATCGTTGTGGGGAGCCAGGGTTCAAAGGGTTAAGCCACGCCATTCGACACCTCATACCACGGGGATGCATTTGTATAAGTTTCGTGGCAATCGGCGACTAAATCAATTCTTATCAGATTTAGTACCCACCCACAGCCCCCCGAATCTCTCATCCCAACGACACCAATTGGCGTCTTTAAATCACACAATAAGATTCCTTGCATCATGGAGAAGATCTCAGAAGAATTTGGTGGAATTCGGCGCTAAAATTATTTTTGATCAATTTTGGTGCCCCTCTCCCCTTCCGGGCATCCCTGACGCGAACGGCGCGACTTTTGACATATTTAAACCAAACCATTAGATTCCTCATATTATGGGGATGATTATATATAAGTTTGGTGGCAATCGGCGACAATTTATTGTCTGCCCCTCCCCCTTTTCTGCCCCTGACAACAACAGCGTCACTTTAGAAATTCTAACCCTCGCCATTATCTTTCTCGTAAAAAGATACCCCTATTAGTCCCCTTTTGTGCCATCTAGGTGGTCCCCTGTGAATTTATATAGAACACAGACAGACAGACATTCGCAAATATAGATATAGATTAATAAATTGGTTTATGTGTGTATACAGGCTTGGTGACATGGTTTATTGTATACGGTCAGTTTAGTGCTGGTAAACTATTGAGTCCTTGTGGAATTTTTCATACTTTTATTTAAGAAAAGCCCAATATTTCAGCTGGATGAGAGTTTACATCGATTTGATGACACAGTCAGTATAAACTATACAGTTCATATACGCATAGATTCTGAAGCATATACATCAATATCTCCTATGAAGTCGACTGCATCTAGAATGAAACATACACACCCTGGCCAAGTGGTCCTGCTAATATGCTACGATGCTGGTGGTGCTGCTGAATTGCTATGATGCGGGTAGGGCAAACTGATACCGTTACGAAAAAGTACCTTTATTTTTCCTAAAGTTGTCATTTTCGCGGTGTTTGGCTAATCCGAGTGATTTGAGAAAAAAACCAGTGTGTGTATGAAACATTCAAGAACATATATATATATTTGAAAAAATATATAATAATGCCTGCGCTGGTGATTTTAAAACGACGTGAATATCCATCTTGATTATAGTCGACGTTCAACAGCTAATACAACCAGTATTAAAATATTTCGCAATAAATTTGTTGTTTAATGTTTGATACACATAACGGCTTTTCCTGGATATGTTCAGTTTAGCATAACACTGCGAAAAAGTCAAATTAAAAAAATATAACGGTATGTTTTGTTAACAGCATCAGTTTGCCCTAACAGCATCATAGCAATTCAGCATGACCCAACCGCATCATAGCACATTAGCAGGACCACTTGGCCAGGGGTGATACATCGGGTTCTCTATTGTAGCTGCATAATATACTGAACTGGTTCAGTATACTGAAATAACGTTAAGGCTCTAACGGGGGGGGGGGGGTCATTAACTTTTTTCCATACAGTAGGCCGGGGTGGGTGTGTTTTTCAGCCGCGAAAAAAGTCACTTTTTTCCAAGTGGTCACAGTTTTTTCCTCTTACAACATTTCTGCAATATAATTGCCTCAAAGTGTTCAGAATCATTGTTATGGTATGTAGGGCACTTAGGTCAGGGCTTAAGGGGGGGGGGGGGTAGTTAGTGTGGATATAGGCATAGTGCTTCTCAGAAATCCCGGTTACAAACTAACACTCACAATTTCGTCTTTTGCATCAGATCACATTGTCAAGTACCAACGCCACTGGTTCAAGATGAAAATGGACAGTTATGACACCCATGATTAAAGTAAATACAAATGAATAAAGCTATTCATTTATATCATTAATGTTTACCCATTAGGGTGGATACACACATTCATGTAATGTCTGTATGTAAAATACATGTATTTTACATGGCCACACCAATAATTGACAACATTAGTCACCTGCGCTCAAGAGGTTCATTGTTAACAGGCCAGACAAGTGAGTAGTGATAAGCGAAGTAAAACTGTCTGCTGTCGGGACATTTAAGGCCAATCCAAAACATGTCCTCTCTTACGGATGCGGAAATTAGCCAAGTCTATGTGATGTCTGGCATTTTATTAATGCACAAACAACAGACGCGACATGTCTGTAATATACAGGCTTGAAATTGAACAATTTCGACCATGATACTTGTTTGGCGTGGGGTCGCGAAATCTTTCAAATCGCTAAGGGACTTAGTTGAATGCATCGGTCGGAATAAACTGGGAAAAAAGGTACAATATAATATGTTTTAGTTGAATAGCTCAGAGTTAGCCACACCGCCTGGTAGCTGTCGGGATCACATATAGCCCCAAGTTGGTGGAATTCCTGATCCACCACTGCTATGAATATCAAGAGAGGATTGGTAATTATTTAAATAGAACGTCCACCATATGGGTTATCCCACGAACAAATATTTTAAGTGGCCTGGCGACTCGGTCTAAGATAGCGGTTTATCTATATTCCGACTTAATTGGAACTAGAACCAAGTGCGGTCAACACATCGGCAATGATTGGGTTGTCAGTGGACACATATTGCATTGTCTGTATGATCCATGTAAAACGCCAAATACACGATAATTACATAGATTACATGCATGTGTGTATCCACCCTTTGACCTGATCAGACAGCATAAGAGGCAAAATATGGACATCCCATCATGCTAGAAAATATTGAATGCTATTTAAAGCCACATCCAGATTTTTGTTTGATTTTTTAGTTTAATTTATTGGGGTTTTTTTGGACACAATTTCACATCAAAGCCATATGAATGCTGATCAATCTGTTAAACGCCATGTTGTCAGATGGTATAATATCGTGTGGGTCCATTACTATTTAGCATAAATGTTTTGCCTAAATTTGTATTTTATATTTTCGATACAGTTGTATTTAAAGTGATTACAGACACTCATTGGAAATATGGTAAAATGTTCATATAACTTGTTTACAAGTCATGAATCAATTGATCAACAAAAACAAACAGGATAACAATGGGTGCTGCAGGTTTATACGATTCTTATCTGTTCTCAGACTTTATAACTGAAACAAATACCAAGCCTAAATGGTGTGAGACTACAGATTTTTAGTTAAAACGTGGGTGGGTACCCTGCATGAAATTGGAGAAAAAAATTCCTTCAAATAAGGGTTGATTTGGCTGGATTTGGAGGTAAAAAGGGGGTGGGTACCCCGCATGAAATTGGATTTTTTTTCCCTTCAAATAAGGGGGTGGTGGGTACAAAAGAGGCGGAAAAAAATTTCAGCCTACTGTCATGGCACTTTTTTACGACCCCCTGGCTCTAACGTAATTTTCTGTGTCTCGAATATATACCCCAAAGTCTTGAATTGCATCTTGAAGCGATAATTAAGTGACGTGTTTTATAAATAAATCTCTATCATATGGGCCATTTGAGCCTGAATTAAATAAACTATATATATATATATATAAATTACACAAAGTGCAAAGAGTTTACTGGACTTTTGACAGGAATAGAAAACACTTAGTGGACAGAAATGATTTGTGTCATTGATTTATATATTTAAATTATTGAATAACAATGAACTAACTTAAGGAAAACATGAAAATAAAAATAGATTTATAAACGTTAATGTTAAACCTATACATTACATGTGAAATAGTACACTATATGTTTTGCTTATTATCATATTAATTTAGTTTATAATACTGCACATTGAAGCGATAGTTAAGTGACGTGTTATAGATTACACAAAGTGCAAAGATTTTATCAATGTACTGGACTTTTGACGGGAATAGAAAACACTTTGACTGATTAGACAGAAAATCCCGGAAAGAAAACACATTGATTTGTGTCATTGATTTATATTTTAAACCTATTGCACAATGTACTAACTTAAGGCACAAATGAAAATAAAAATTGATATATAAATGTTAAATGTACTCAATCCGATCAGAGGGTCCCCATATCATCAAGATACAACAACATTTCTTCAAAATACGCTTTAGTTATCAGAATCGATAATTGCTACAAAATAATGCTAATCACTGTCAATTATGGTATCAAATTTCCCAAAACGTGTTATCTATCAACATTTTGTTGAATGAAATATGTATCACTTGTTCTTAGAGATGTCCATCTTCATCCGCAATTTAGACCGAGACATTCGTTTGACGGCGTGTTTCTGGGCTACAAACAATGGAAATAACAAACTTAAAAAATCGATATTTGATCACTCTGAGCTTTGATGTGTGGGTTCCTCGACTCGAATCAAATATTTTTTACCCCCCGAAGCCAAAGAAATAGTAATTTAGAGGTGTTTAATCGGATTGAGTACCTTTAATGTTAAACCTACATTACAATAGTACTCTATATGTTTTGCTTATTATCATATTATTTTACAATAGGTGTCTCGGAAATAAGTAGCAGGTAAACATTGAACTTCAACATACTATATATATCCATTCTCGGGGCTCAAACAACGGGCCGGTTACAACAATAGTCCTCTCTAATGGCGTATCGGATTGAGTTCAATATATATTACATAACAGGGCTAAACGGACAAGACCCACATTCATGGCGTGGACGAGAACACGCATATCTGTTTGGCGTCAGTCTGACAGCTGACAACGAGGCGACCACTCTGGTTGTGATATGAAATGTCGAATGGTCCATTGAGTCGATCCTTCTTAAAAAGTACAGTTCTCTGAGTTTTCCCGTCCAAACTTATTTCCAGTACAGAGCTCGCGATAGAATTTACATCAGGTGCAGATATCACGTAAAATGTCTGACCGCACAAGCACAAACTTTTAGGTCCTCCGATGTAAATCGCGCTCATTGTCTCGAGGTTGGTTGTGAGAATGTACACAGCATTGGCACGATGATCAGATACCAGAATACGATCCCCACTAGGTGTAACAACAAGACAATTAGGAAATTCGAATGTACTCGCTGTCTGTTTTATCAAGCAGCCATATTCGGATATTATACACACCCCGGGCCTTGGATCATCGTGCCATGGGCAGGAAATTACGAAGTCCGCACCCAAGCAGCCGATACTACTGCCCTTCATTTTCATTGAAACGCTACGTAACAAGACCAACGAATCCAACGCATACACGCGTAAGGAACTGTCGTTTCCAACCGCGAATATCTGGTTGTCACGGATACACATCCCAAATATGGATGTGTTAGTCGTCACTGCCAATAACTGTAGTCCGTTTTCACCAATCTTGGCAAGTATACATGGGTATCTTACAGATATCAAAATATGTCCAGGCGATGATTGAATATAGTATACCACAGGATCTTGTCCCGTGTTAAAGCTTGATATTCTATTGAATGATCGAGGCATCGGTACAGTGTATGTCATCGCAGCATTATCCTCCGCAGCAGTTTGTGGTAAATCAGTAGCTCCACTGACACATGGCGCCGATGCCCCCTCAGGTGTTGTCACCACCCTTTCAGAAAGTGCAGACAGCTCAGTTTTCAGACGATCGGCGATGTCGGTACTTGATTGACAGTTTGTTGAGATAGCTGAGTGAGCGATATCTACTTTACAATCTTTACTTAATATTGCTTTTGCAGACGATACGGCATCTTTGAGTTGCGTTGATTTTGCATTCAAATCAATTAGGTTGTTTACAATTTGCCTATGATTCTCACTCGGACGGCAAGCAGTCCCGGAATCCTTGACATCAACAGATTCGGGACATGAGCCATCTAGACAGCTAAGAAATATGTCTAATTCATCAATTTCACTGATGCGATCGGTGACGCTTCCAAGACACGTAGTTTGATCTTGGATTTTCTGCATACACTTCTGTTGGAAGTTGTCGACAACGGCTCGCAGTCGGTCGCATAAGCTGAGAACAGCATCCGTGTCAACATCCGACTGACGCAGAAAGTCATCTCGCAAATCATCGAGAGAATTGCGCGTGCTGTCGCACTGTTCTCTGGCGTCATTTAGAGAGTTACTTGACGATTTGATCATGCGTTGGTAATGAGCGAGGGCATCTGTCGTCGTCATGACTGTACAGTCTGGGTTGGCGCTTTGGTGGCATACTGGACAGCACACTGCCATATGTTGCGTGCAGAAGGATTCGCTTGCATTCTTATGCAACTGACATGTTCGTTTGGTATCAGACATCATTTGGCCTTATGTGGATCAAAACAGCAAATCAGTATGTATAAAGTACCATGTCCTTTTGGTGTCTGAAAAGTCAACGAATTTAAAGGTATGAGTATAACAATAACATCATAGAGAATAATCAATGAACGCGTCAATGACACTGTAGCTCAACTTGGAGGGGACAATGTAATACATTAAGGCAATCGAGCGATACGGAGTGCAGAAAGTTACACGTG
Organism: Siphonodentalium dalli; assembly: GCA_032622095.1. Classification (NCBI taxonomy): domain Eukaryota; kingdom Metazoa; phylum Mollusca; class Scaphopoda; order Gadilida; family Siphonodentaliidae; genus Siphonodentalium; species Siphonodentalium dalli. The sequence continues at coordinate 43,586,607 of CP136066.1, forward strand.
TAAGTAATACCAGAGGTCAACCCGAAGAGCCATATGAAGTTTGGGATAAATTGGATGAAAACTGTTGACAGTAGGCTGATGTATTTGGTGATGCAAAGAGTAACATTCATGTTTTGTTTGAAAATAGGTCAAATGCGATAGCTCCCATCTAGAGGTAATCCTGTAAAATTTTAGAACGTTTCTCCAATAAATGTCGACTGCAGTGTGCCGTTGGATTTAACTGTGAAATCCAAGATGGCCTCTAGCAGCCATATTCTTTAACACAATTTGGAGAACAAAAATGATGACTGATCTCTAGTGGTCAGCCCGAATATTAACATTTTAGTGACAATCGGATGAGGGATGTGGGCTGTAGGGTATATTGAAGAATTTAGTCATGTTTAAGAGTAAAATATGATATATATGAAGTTTGGGGACGATTGGGTGATGGTGTGGTCTGTAGGGTGTGCCAAATGAGGATTTAGTCGTGCAAAGAGTAAAAATCAAGATGGCTGCCGACGGCCATGTTTTTCATCGGAAATAATTAAAATTCGATAGCTCCCATATAGATGTGACCCTAAACATGCCTATTAATGTTTTTTTGAAACTCCGATGAATGCGGGCCGCAGGGTGAGTCGATGAATTCAAATTTGAAATCCAAGATTGTTGGAGGCCACGTTTTTAACGAATTTCGGAAAACAAATCGATAGCTCCCATCTAGAGGTCACTGCGTAGATCCATATGAAGTTTAGTGACTATAGGATTATGGATGTGGCCTGTATGGTGTGCAAAGAGCAAAAATATCATATATATGAAGTTTGGGACAATTGGTTGAGGGTGTGGTCTGTAGGGTGTGCCAAATGAGGATGTAGTCATCCAAAGAGTAAAATTCAAGATGGCAGCCGACGGCCATGTTTTTCATCGGAAATAATTAAAATTCGATAGCCCCATATAGATGTGACCCTAAACATGCCTATTAATGTTTTTTTTTAAACTCCGATAAATGCGGGCCGCAGGGTGAGCCGATAAATGCGGGCCGCAGGGTGAGCCGATGAATTCAAATTTGAAATCCAAGATTGTTGGAGGCCACGTTTTTAACGAATTTCGGAAAACAAATCGATAGCTCACATCTAGAGGTCACTGCGTAGATCCATATGAAGTTTGGTGTTGATAGGATGAGGGATGTGGCCTGTATGGTGTGCCGAAGAATTTGGAAATGCAAAGAGCAAAATCCAAGATGGCCGCTGTTGGTCATGTTTTAAACGAAGTTCGGAAAAATGTGATGGCGCCCATCCAGTAGTCACCCAAAATTCCATATGGAGTTTGGTGACGATCGGATGAGGGTGTGGTCTGTAGGGTGTAGCAAAGGATTTATTCACAAAGATAGCTCCCATTTAGAGGTGACCCTAAACATGCCTGTAAATTTTCAAAACATTACTCCATTAAATGCGGCCCACAGGGTATGTCGATTGATTCAAATTTGAAAACCAAGGTGGCTGCTGGCGTCCATGTTTTTTTTTTTTTACGAATTTCGGTAAGAATCGATGGCAACCATCTACAGGTCACCCTAAGATCAATATGAAGTTTAGTGACGCCTGGATGAAAGATTTTACCTGAAGGAGATTGTCACCCCTGACTCCTCGCATCCTGAGTACCAGTCAACAGAGAGGGGTGAAATCCGTGTACCAGTTAAGGAAACACGGAATACATACTTTGTAATTTCACACTAATGTCATAGTTCACAAACTTGCTGAAGTAGCGTCCATAACTTCAACATATCAAGAGGTATTATAATGAATAACATAAAAAATATATCATTCCGGCCAGGGGGGGGTGGGGTGTAAGGAAAACAATTACGGATACAAGGTGGAAATTTTGTGTTTTTCAGTTTTGGGGACCCACCACCCAGGGAGCGTTAGTTTTTTCCACCCAGGTCTGGAACACCCACCCCCAACATTGATGAAAATCTTGTAAATTCTACTAAATAATGTGTTTTTGGCAGGGTAAGGGTATCTCATTGTGTCTGCACCGGAACTGAGAGTACGCTGATCAAGTACACCCACAAAAAATAAACAAAGCATATGGCTGAAAAATATGCCAACAAAACCAGTGACAATACCTTTAAAAACCCAAATATTTATGGTTATAAAGGTAAAATACCCACTTTAACAGGATAGTTGTGTCCCTTATTAGCAATAGGTTAAAATATGTGCATGTATAAAGTAAAAACACCATCAATTTGATTAAATAAACACAGTTCCAGTCCTCTCCATGTGGGAAATCACTGGTGAGCAATGATGAGCTCCCCTTAAAATCATTCTAGGCGAGTGGCGAATAGCTCTCCTACAAAATGTCGAGGCGAGTAGTATCCCAGCAGGAGATGTCGAAGGCATCTCCCGAAGGCCTGAGGGGGGAGTACGGGAGTGGGTCAGGGGGTTTCCCCCGGACATTTTTGAAAATTAGATGCTCTGAGATTGAATCTGGAGCCTTTTAATGCTCCAATCAGTGAACAACACGTTATTATGTGACTTAAGTCACTGTAGTCATATATCGACATCGACCATGTACTTCGACCACGTGGTCACTGTATTTATCGTTTATTCAATATCTTGACTGATATCATTAATATAAACAAATGAGGCCAACGGTTTTCGGCTTTTTGACAGCAAATCAATCTAGAGGGTCATACATTACCGGTATTTATTTAAAAGTACTAGGGTTTCGAGTGGGATTTCAAGGAATGAGCTGTCAAATTTGTAAACAAACGTTACCACTAGTCAACGGCGGATGATTGGGTATACATACATGTACACCATCTAATATACAAAGATGAGCTGTCAGCGCAAAAATAGACACGAAACACTAGCTTAACCTTAAAGTGACTATCCTAGTACAAGCAGTGTCGGGCATCATGTGAACAAACGTTACCAATAGTCGACGGCGGATGGTTGGGTACACATACACCATCTTATATACAAAATTGGGCATCACGGGGAACAAATGTTACCTCTAGTCAACGGCGGATGGTTGGGTACACATACACCATCTTACATACAAAAAAGAACCACGTGGTCTCCGAGTTTGTTGTGCAGAAATTGTATTGCCAATGTGAATCGGAATCAGTTCGATTTTGAATTAATTCCTCGATCTATTTTTGTAAATAGCTCATATAATAAAAAGAAAACCTTCGTGTTTTGAGTGAATACCGGAATTACCTCATTCGTGGTCACAGTGGGATACTGGAATCATCACGAGTGGCCTTTAGGCCACTCGTGATGATTCCAGTATCCCACTGTGACCACGCATGAGATACTTCCAGTATTCACTGAAAACACGCAGGTATCCTCTATGTATAATAAGTTTAAAAAGCCATGATAAACTATGAGAAAAGATGAGAATGTATTTTTTTTCATTGCAATGTTTTTCCTCGACCAAAACCGGACCCACCCCATGGTTACAACTGTTAAAGGGAGAAATTGTGGACAATTTTTTTAATATAGAGCCCCCCCTCACTTGTATAAGGCTAAAGCATGCTCTACTATGTGAATCTGATTGCATCAATTCATTTTGAAGCTGTAATTTGTCTTAGAAAAAAATTGCATGACATCAGAAAGAATCTGCATTCCGGACTCGGGGACACCCACCCACCCGGTCCTTGTATCCTGTATTTTTTTTCCGACCCCCCCCCCCCCTGTTCTGGCTGGAAAAAACCATTTACCGGCTAAATTTGGAATATGAAAATGTTACAGATACATACGTATGGGTATCTTGAAATGCTAGATATATATATGGCTCAGATTAGCATAGACAAAAGATGAGGAGGTTCACTACAAATTAGGTAGGGTCGGGTAATCTGAATGTTTTTCCCCATATCGATGGGAATAAATGGGAATAAATGGAATCCACATAAATTATATAAACTCTTCATAGGAGAATCTGAAGATATCATGAAATTCCCTCTTCAAAGTATGCGTATTTAATCATACATTTTGCCGCTTATACTGATGTGAATACATAAATATTGAACACAACACCGTCACGGCACCAACGGTGATCATAATGACACAAGTGTGTCTTACGTAGCAACTTATATAGTAGATCATTTAATAAATATCTACTCTGGCTACACCAATAGAAATTCCACCGGAACATTTTGTTGTTCTGATCTGTTCTGACGGGGAACTTTATAGCATTGAAAAAACGCAGGGGTGGTATATCTCTTGTTATTTAGTAATATACTTCACAGTAGGGTAGTCTCATCTCGAGATTGCGTGATTTTTGTAACTTTTGTGAGTAGATATTGCAATAAAGATTTCCCGGGACCAAAACAACATAAAACGTATTCAACCACGTTTGTAATAATCTGACAGACATAAACACTCAACACAGATTCATCTTTTCAGACATTATGTTGTGTTATTGTGACTTTGCCTCCAAAAAAAAAAAAAATAGCTCTGCAAATGGCCGCCGAGAAACTAAAATATTCATTAAGATTTATATTTATCAACAAAATACGCCGAAAATATCATATGGTACTGATATTTAGAAAACAACAACAACGCGCCAGTCCCAAAAAAATCCGACATTCTGTGCTCATGCGCAGAGCCGGCGCTTTTAAGTTGGCACACTTAAACCTCTTCCGAACCAACCAGTGTAAGCCATTTAATGTAAATATAGGACAAACATGCATGGTCATATATATACACATGACTCGTACGGGTGTACTCAGCGTAAATGGAGACCTTTCGCAAAATCACGATTACGATCACGGATATGGAAAAATCCCGCCAGAATACGACCAAAACTTCGATCTTTAGGCACGGGTTTCTTATGTGAGACGAAATATACTCGACAAAGTTTAATTATGTGCAGATGTGTCAAGGAAGTGCAACCGGTCCTGCTTGTGGACGCAATGAAATTACCCGTGTGGTGTATAACACACGGATAAGAACATGGGATCTGAAAGAGACACACAGTACCTTTTGCATCAAATATAGGCCTATGTGTAACTGAATATAGCGGGGCATATGCCGTCTATCCAATTAACCATCATATGTAAGTTGTGATAGTGTCCACAATCTGTATCATATACATGTACGTCCTAGATCCCATTCTGGTTTTTGCAGTACAGTATATCCTATCCGTAATCGTAATTGTGATTTTGCGAAAGGTCTCTAATATTCGTGTACACATGACTCCTACAGGCGTATCTCAGAGTAGAGATTTGTGTAAACATGACTCCTATGGGAGGCCCTTTTCACATTTATTATTTATGTGCGCTTAAGCGTAAATCATATGCACTTAAGCGCAAAGACCTAACACTCCCTTACTTCCCTCTGATTGTGAATGATTGAGTCCAACTCATAGTATATTATCATGGGCCCATGGAAGTAGCCCCATACAGGCTCAAAAGTTGAAGACAAAACATTATTTCCATATGCATATCAGTATCTCTGTCCCTGGTGTCCCAATAATTGGTGCCTCTATTTTCATATTATCAGCATCCCTGTCCCCAAGAATTGGTGTCTCCATCCCAGAGATCTAGTATATTTTATAAGGGAGACATATCCTGCACAGATCTATAACATTTCCATGGTCATAAAAGGGATCTTGGGGTTACTGGGGGATTGCTTCCCTCATATGTGGGCCCATGTAGACTTTAGTGATGTGTTTAGGCCTGTGCCATTTAAAATTAATTCAGGGGGGATCAATACATATTAATTTTTATTTGCGCTTAAGCGCAAATGATTTGTGCTGAAGCACGCGCTTAAGCGCAAATATGATCTATTTGTGCTTAAGCGCAAATGATTTGCACTTAAGTGCAAATGATTTATGTTTGCGCTTAAGCATAAATAAATAATAAATATGAAAAGGGCCTCCCATAGACTCCTACATAGTTGAATGCACACGACGTCATAACACAGTTCTAGACCAAATCACCATGGAATCTGTCTATTTTATCTTTATAAGGTGACAACTGATCGGTGGCGCTCATACCTAAAGACACCAATTTCAATGCAGAAAATCTATATACCACAGTGTCATCTTGTACAATGCCATTATTTTGATTGTATTATGTATATTATAGAACCTTCTCCAACAATGGAGGTAGGAAATAAATATGTATATAATTGTATAAGGAATACCTGTGACATAATGAGGTTAAAGTGCAGGGAAATATGAACAACTACACTGTGGGTATAAGGTTACTAAAAGAAATTATTGAATTAGCACATATTATATTAGTCTAATGTATTAAAGATGCATAATCCGATTAATGCCCCTAAATTACTATTTCTTCGGCTTTGATGGCACAAAATATTAGATTTGAGTCGAGGAACCCACCCATCAAAGCCCAGAGCGATCAGATTAACTTCGAATATTTGGCGACCTGGCCAGATCGCCAGATATTCGACGAATGCCAACCGACATACTCTCGATACCAAATTACATTGAACAAAATGTTAATATATATACTATACATGTAGCTGACAGTGGTTAGCATTATTTTTTGACAATAGATTCCGATAACTGAAGCGGCATTTCAAGAAATGTTGATGTTGTTGTTTGAATCTGATGATATGGGGATCATCAATCAGAATGAGTACCTTCAACAACAAGACATACTAAATAGTAAGATTGCAATATGTAATTACGAATTAATAAATATTTGTGATTTAAAGGCATAGTCTGGCTATTTTCAAGTGGCATTAAATTTTACCAAATTTTATATCCAGTTCCACAGTTCAACTGAGAGAGTAAAGTACCTAGATGCAAAATAAAATCCTTCTCTGCCACTCGACTGAACTTTAAATCCATTTTTATTTCTATAATCAGGTCACAGTCCTTCTAAATGCTATATTTATTGACTGTTCATTTAAGGTCTTTGTGGACCCAATTTTTCCAATATTTGATGGTGGAGTCCAAAATAAATGATTCCGTTCACTTATATTAGTAATCATAACAACCATACCCATTGGTGCAACATTTTAAGAGTATTTCATAGTGGATTATGTAAGAAATACAAAAAGTTAACTTTACAGAGATATAAAACAATTATTTTTACTTACATTGGTCTAAGAAACACAAAGTCCATATCTAAGAATCAGATACATTTTACATGTATACATGTAGGAATGTGTACTGAACACTGTGAAGAATGATGTACTATACCAAACAAAATATTCACATTTCTTGTGTGTTCTTTGAAAAATGTACTTAGAACAGAACCAGTTGTTGACAAATTATATAGTTACTTACTTAACATGACTGGATGGGACCTGGCAGGTATGGGTTATCAGTGGCCAATCATGGCAGTGTGTGCACTGTGAACTCTGCTGTCAAAATAATTTGATAAGCTGCGATATACAACACCAGGCTGTATCCCGTAATAGGTTACATCTCATGGGATAGTCTGTCATGGACAGGTGAGCTGGCCACTCCAGCTTACACTCATTTAATAGCCATTCTCATCAGACTGGACATAAGTCATGGTCAAGGTGAACCATGGACTCCCAACCATGTTAAGAAAATCTATCATTTGTCAGCAACTATTCTAAGTAAATTTGTCAAAGAACACTAGAGAAATATGTATATGTTTTAATAGTACATAATTCTTTACAGTGTTCAGTACACATTCCCATATTTGTTTCTTAGATATCATGTGGACTTTGTGTTTCTTGTACCAATATATGTAAAATAATTGTTTTAAATCTCTATAAAGTTCACATTTTGTATTTCTAACGTAAGCCACCATCAATTATACTGTTAAAATGTTGCATCAATGGACATTGTTGCTGTGATTACTAATATAAGTGAACGGAATCATCATGATTGATTTTGGACTCCATCAAATTTTGGAAAAATTGGGTCCACAAAGACCTTAAGTTACATATAATTTTAATTAATATCTACCGATTGTATAATATTATAATTCTTATATGTAAAGCATAATATTATAATATTGATAAATTTTAATTGAAGTCATATGTTATCACTTAAAGGGGTACTGTACACAAGATGTTGTTGTTGGTTTCTATAATCCCCGAGTCGGAGAATAAGGTAACAACTTTTCCATTTTTTTAAAGTTTGTTGAGTACGAAGTATTGTTACGGATGGCAAATTTACCGGAATGCAAAAATACAAATTGTCGTTGTCGAGTAATTTTTGTAAAGTTTTCAACCAAATGAATCAAATAAACATTATATTATATGCTTAGTAGTCCCATATACTCATTTAAGTTAGTGTACCGTCACTAGTCAATGAGTGGCTTGGGTTTTCTCCCCGTATAAGCATAATGTTTCAAACGATCGTGTGTGCAATTGTTTTCCTAATCCAGTATCCCTCAATTATAATTTGATTACGTTTTGTACACGGAAATTCGAATTTTAAGAGACGCCATTTTATGGCTGGAGCCATAAAATCAATTTATATTAAATTATTAACTTTTAAATTATAAAATTTTAAGATAGCCTATTAACCTGAGCGTTTACAGAGTACATCTTCGACTCAAATTACTTATATTTCTATATAGTATCGATAATAGATCGTTGTTATCACCGGGAATTTATTGAAAATGGCGTACAGTACCCCTTTAATAATTTTAGGACTGTAAACCATGTCATCATCGCTATATTTAGAACGTGTTTGTGTCGATTTCTGAAAGCGAATTCAACAGAAATGATTTAACAGAGAACGTAATTCTAAGTGAAAGTGACTCTATAAACTTTGGCAAACTATATGACGCTTGAAAATAACCGGACTATGAATTTTACATGGCTCCATAAACTGATAAAAACGAGTGTCGAAAACAAACAAGGCGGAAGTGAGTTGCCTGGTTGCTATCACTGCCTATCAGCTTATACGGGGATCATCACCTAATCAAATACAAGTACCAATTACTGAGAAGACTTTGAATATTACGTGGAATATAGGCGAACGTCCACTGCTTCGGCTTTAATCAGGGCAGTATAGTTGACTCGCCTGCGCAAACGACCAAATGCTAAATCAATTCGTCGAGAAGAGAACAGGTCCCAAGGACAACAACAAACATATTGGTTTCACATAACAAATGCTGTTATTAAGCGTTCTGAGCTGAGGCTCAACTGCTTCAGATCTTTTTACTTCTGTTGTTCGTGTTCACCAAATCTTCGAGTTATTTTAGCGAAATATGTCTTTTTCGTAGGTTTTGCTGATGCATCTATCCTGGACACGGTAAACTTCAAGTAACTGTGTATGCATCATATGTGTGCATAATACTGAGCGCAAAAAAATGGTTTATCGATCAGTTCTGTAGTATTTTTGGATATGAATTAAATGACGGTATCAGAAAATATAGTGCCAAATGCTCTCTATCAGAGAGCCGAAACACACACAAACAAATGCCGCTCCGCCGGACCAGCCAATGAAAGATCGGCGCAATTCGAGAACAGACCAGCGGAATGATACGTTAGGATTCGTCCATTCACTCCTCGACAGCCACGACAAACAAACCTATTCTTATTCATTGACGTATTATATTGAATTAAATCATCGTTGGATCTTCGCATTATTACATAAGGTTAGTTATTTAATTATGTTTCATATTTATTGATTGTCATTAAATGACACACCACAAAAATCCAACAATGGCGTGGTTTTGGGTCGTACCTGTTGCGATTTCGGAACGCATGGCCGCTGACATGTTGGATTTAGTGCATTCGCACTCATCCAATTCTGTCAATCGTTAGCCTACGGCTATTCGTCACAAATTATTTCCCAATAGGTTCCACATTGGAATCCCACCGCTAGGTTAGGATATTTATGGTCAATTTTTGATAGACTTTACTGTATTTTGTACTTTAACTTTTTGCCCGTTTTTCGATAAATTTTCCTGTAATTTTGCATATTGTTGTCCGGTTTTTTGAACAACTTTTCGCTATATTTCTATATTATATAACATTGACAGTACTTATCGATTTTTGAGTATTTATTGTGATAAATTTTCCATTTGCAATTGTCTTGCAATTTTTGATTAATTATTTTCTGTATGCATTAGAATTTATATTTGCTTCTTGCTTAATTATTGCCTTATAACTCCACATATTGTCCAATTTTTTGTACTTTTCTATAACTTGTATTTTTCAACTTTCAATTGTTATTTACCCATGGTTATATAAATTTGAATTATATGCATCCTATTAGTGTCTACTTTTCCATGAATTTTGCCACTCTTTCCGCCAAATTATTCTAATATATTCATTATTACAAATGGCCCACTTTGTGAGCTTATACCGGTAGGTCTGTTTATATTGAACAGAACAATTATTTTTCTTTAGAATTGGGTGTGGGTCTTTTATATAATCGCAATGCCTCCAAAACGACAGAAAATAAATGTAAATTATGCATCATTCTGCGATTTACAGCAGATCCCCGGTGTCGGTCCAAGACTGGCAGCCGGGATCATAGAAAGGAGGAAAATTCTTCTCACTCTCTCGAAGGAAGATCTCTTCACCATTCCCTACTTTAAATGTTCAAGGGAACAAATGGCCATCATCGATCTGAGCTCCCCACCAGCAGGCATGGCCATAAATAATGAAATAGACACCAAATTGGTGGATGACTACCCTAGGCCGAATGTTGAAAGGTCTCCTCTCCCGAGGTCTCCTATCACAGCAGTTGATATTCAGCCAGGTAGTCCATCAGTCGCTCCCATATATAGCGATTTAGTAGTCAGCCCATTCCAAGGGGCAACAAGTTACCGGGTTCACAACATGGGAGTTCAGTCACCGGTCCAACAACCTACAACTCAATATCCTCCTCGTTTAAATGTACCACCATTTACACCACCAAGGAGGACTCTAAATGATCCACTAAGATATTCACCAAGTGGGGATGAATCTGACATAGACACTAATACTTCATTTGAAAGGGATAGTGGTTTTAAAGCAAAACAAGTAACGCGCCCCAAGGAACCAGTTTCGCACAAATTGCAGACTCCGACACCAGGTGCAACTTATGGTCATAGGGACCATATCCGTCCAACCACTTCAAAAGAAACCTCGTACAATAATCAAAAGGTTTCAAACTTTGCAAATGATTTCACAAAAGCTGACTCGCATATTAAGTCAGATGCCATATATAATATAATAGGCACAACATTAGCAACATGCAGCACTACAAATTATCAACAAAATGCTGCAATGTATCAAAGAAGGAATCAGACATCAGATGTAGCCTCATCTCAAGGCTATGATACTCCAACTCAACCAAGCTCAAAGTTCCAAAACCCGGTCAGTGCTTATCATTTGCATTCTCAATACATATCAAAACCAGCAACTGTCCCATTCCAATTTGGGTTCTCAGACTTTTCTTTGGCAACAAATTTGTCAGTACCACCACCGGACGGTGGACAACAGCGACAATACAAATCAGCACATAGAATGCCAAATCAGGCAATCACAGGTGCTGCGTCCACTCAACAAAATGGACCTCAACCTCAGGTGCAACACACTGCCACATCACAAATAGCTCATATGAATACTTCACAGCCTCAAATGAGTCAATCTCAGGCAACACCAATTATGACTCCACAAGTTACAACTCAACAAAATGTACAAATTTCTCAGGCCCAAGGATTTCAAAACTTGGCTCAACCACAAACAACTCCCCAAATGGGAGTTAACCCTCAACCGACTATTCAACACCAGATAACACCCCAACCAGGTGCTCAATATCAAAATATTACTCAATCACAAATAACGCCTCAACCAGGTGTTTCATTCCAACAATATGCTCAACCGCAAACCACAACACATCAACCGGATTTATACCTAAATCAACCTCCACCAATCTCCAATCTGGTTGCGCCAATTCATAGTCATTTTCAAACACAAACGAACACTCAACCAAGTGTTCAGAATCAAAACATGCCTCCTATAGGTATGCAACACCAGACTATGCCATATCCACAACCACAACTCCAACCTCAAACACAATTTCAACCTCAACCACAACAACCTCTACTACATCAACAACCACAACAACAACCACCTCAAACACAGCAACAACCACCTCAACCACAACAACAACCTCAACCACAACAACATCAACCACAATTTCAACCACAACAACCTCAACCACAACAACCTCTACTACATCAACCACAACAACCACAACAACAACCACCTCAACCACAACAACCACCTCAATCACAACAACAACCTCAACCACAACAACCTCAACCACAATTTCAACCACAACAACCTCAACCACAACAACCTCAACCACAACAACCTCAACTACAACAACCTCAACACTTTCAACCGCAATTGGAGCAAATTCAACCGCAATTTCAACCGCAATGGCAGCAACTTCAACCACCACCATTTCAACCACCACCATTTCAACCACCACCAGTTTATCCACAATATGAACCGGTCCCCGAACTGCAAGCGAGAATCGTTGCCGATAATAATCAACAAAATGTTGATGATCATGGTGGGCATAGAGCAAATAATCAAAACCGTCGTGTCGTGACTCCGAAAAGTTTATCTTATGACGGTGCAGATGCATTAGGATGGCAAAGTTTTCGTCTCAAATGTCTATCATATGCCAATACTTGGACTGTAGAAGAAAGAAAATATGCTCTGTGTTGGTGTTTAACTGGTAAAGCCAGTGAACATTACACACGAATCGTAAATAATGATCCTGATGTACAATTTGTTGAACTAATAGAGCTTCTGCAAACACGTTTCGGTTATCATGATCTTGCTGAGACCGTTCAACTAGCATTCCATCAACTGAAACAGGATCAAAAACAATCCTTAGAGGATTGGGCTGACACAGTCTTGGAATCAGCTACACGGGCATTCGAAACATGCCCACATGAATTCATAGTGCAGCAAGCACTCAATAAATTTTGCCATGGGTGTAGTGATCATGAAGCAGGTGAATCAGTTGCTAACAAAAGACCTCCAAATATGGAGAGTGCAATCAATCAGTTATTATGGTACCAATACTCCCATCAAGCAATTTATGGCACTAGCAAAGTGAAGCGCGAAATAAGACAATTGTCCACTTCAGCATCCTCCGAATCGGAGGAAGAGGATGAGGCAAATGTTCGTGCATTATCCAATAATCGTCCACCATGGAGGAACGATAAATACAATAATAAAGTTAATAACAATAATTACAATAGGAATGAAAATAGTAATTTTTCATACAGACGACAAAATTCATATGGTCGCCAAAATTCATTTGGCCGACAGAACTCAAATAATCGCCAATACTCAAATAGTCGCCAAAATTCAAATGGTCGACAAAATTCAAATGATCGTTCACGATCAACATCACCGACACCATATGTGCCTTTGAATGTTGAGGTCAGTACATTAAAATCAAAAGTTTTCTCAATAGAAAACAAGATGGGCCATGTGGAAACTTCTCTCGATCAAATTAACAAAAAACTAACTGACATCAAGTTGCCACCACAAACACCAGATGTTCAAAAGCGTCCTGATAGGTCGCCTTCTCCTAATACAAATAGGAACAATCGCTGTTTCCAATGTCAAGGTTATGGCCACTATCAGAACCAATGTCCATCCAATAATCCTAAAAATAGAACTGGAAGAGAACGATCTGTTGTATTTGATTTAAACAATCGAGGTTCCGATCAGGAGGTCTGATAGGGAGCCCCAGCGATCAAAATGACCTCGATGTCACACCATCCCTAAAAATTAACAATCACGTATTGAACGAAACAAAATCAACTCCAATTGAGACAAGGGTTGAAGTTAAAATTGATAAACAAGTTTTGAATACCACAAAATCAGCTCAAATTGAAATAACGGACAGCGATAGAGCTGAAATTAACAATAAAGAATTGTCAAATATTTCTTATGACAATAATGCAATGAACATGGAAAGTGAACATGTACCGACTATAAATAGAGTCAAATCACTTTCAGCTATCAAAATTCCTATTTGCGTGGGAGGATATAATACAGAAACAGTCGTTGATACAGCGGCAGATATCACAATCATCTCTGATAAGATATTTCCATTACTTAATCCAAAACCTCCCATTATAAAAACTATATCCATAAATACTGCTGCAAGAGACTCTCAAATTTCTGGTCAACTCATTGGTCCGGTTATGTTGACAATAGGTGACTTAAATTTTCATGAACAAATCTATGTAGGACCGATTGAAGATCAAATGCTATTAGGAATCGATTTCCTAACAAAGCATCAAGCTCTAATTGATGCATCAAATGGATCAGTTCAATTTGATCCAGGTGGGTCAGATCACAAAATTCAACAAATCAATGTTGAAAATCCAAAAATCGCACGTGTTATGGTCAAACAAAAAACTACAATACCACCAAGATCAGTAGTTCTACTAAAATGCACGTTAGACAGTCATTTAAATGAATATGTCATTGAAACAAATTGCATACACGGTTTATTAATATTCAGAACATTACATAAACCCGGTAAGACACCAAAAGTTGGCATAATAAATGTTAACGATTCCACCATTAAACTAAAAGATCACGAAGTTATCACAACTGCCTCCGAAATAGAATCGATCTTTGAAGAAAATGATAACTATTCCGATGATCAAATTACAAAAGTTGACAACGAGTGTCAACAGACACCATCTGTTTCAACGCTATCGGAATGCAAATTAGAAACACAGAATAAATCAAAGGTGCCAATTCATATTAAAGATCTCTACGATCGATCAACTTCATTGTTAACATCTGAGGAAGCAAAACAATTGGCGTCACTGTTGACTGAATTTCAAGATGTGTTCGCGGTAAATGATTTTGATATTGGGAACTTTACTGCATTTGAACACAAAATAGACACAAAAGACGCTACTCCCATTCGACAACGTATGCGACGCACACCGCTATGCTTCGTGGACGAAGAGAAAGAACACTTAGAAAAAATGTTAAAAAGCGGCGTCATTCAACCATCAATGAGCGAATGGAGTTCTCCCCCAGTCCTCATCCGTAAACGTGATAATACCGTCCGCTGGGCTATCGATTACAGGCTGGTCAATTCAGTCACTGTTAAGGATAATTACCCATTGCCGCTAGTAAATGAGTGCTTAGATTCATTAGCTGGCAATCTATGGTTTAGTATTGGGGATTGTCAATCAGCGTATTGGGCAGTAAACGTTCAGGAAAGCGATAGGCCTAAAACAGCTTTCCTCACAAAGTATGGGCTCTGGGAATTCTGTAAATGCCATACGGACTCCACGGGTCATCCCAAACATATTGCAGAGCAATGAATCTCGTACTCGCGGGATTGAATTGGGATGTCGTACTTTCTTTTGTTGACGACCAGATCATATTGGGCCAGAATTTCGAATCCCATCTACAAAATCTGCGTCTAGTAATGCAGAGACTTCGCAAATACCACCTCAAACTGAAACCGAAGAAATGTCGATTTTGCCAACAAGAAATAGAATTTCTCGGTCGAACGGTTGGCAAAAATGGGCTTGCAATGAACCAAGCATCCTGCGATGTAGTTCATAATTGGCCCATACCCAAAAACTCAAAAGATGTCGAAAAATTTTGTGGTCTCGTCAATTATCATCGAACCTTTATAAAGGATTTTGCAAAAATTGCAAAACCGCTTTATGCTATTACTGGTAAACAAAAGTTCACCTGGGGCGGTGAACAACAAGATGCATTTGACCAACTTAAATTAGCACTAATTACACCACCAGTTTTGGCACTTCCAAATAGAACCGATATATTTGTTCTCGATTGTGATGCAAGCAAGATAGGGGAACAATAGAAAGGGATTTGGGGAATGCTGACATAAATATTCTCCAAGATATTAACAACTTGTTAAATACACCAAAAGGTTCCCCCATACCAGCAACAAAAGATGCCATAAAGCCATCACAAATACCAAAGAGTGACATCACCCAACATTCCGTTTCAGGGATAAAACTTGACGTCTCGTCAAGAAAAAGGCCGTTAAAAGATGAAGCTCCGCCATTAGTACCTGAGAAACAAAGGAATGAGGTAAAGAATCAGTCTCCGTGTCCTTTTGACTATTGCGGAGTTTATCAAAAGCCGAGCAAGGCTAAGCGTCACTCTATAACTCAGCATATGCCAGCACACTGGTGGGTAGAAGAGCACGATTTCCATCACGCCTACCGACCAGTGATATACCAAGACTTAATCGATCTGGCAGAACAAATAATTCCAAAATCGCCAGACACAAGGACGGACAACCAAAAACTAGATCAATTGGTCAAGACAGTCAAGAGAAATGTCTCTTATACAACTATTCCAAGAACCGTCCCAATAGGCAGACAATATTTGGATGCCATGCAAACCATGTGCAGAGACAATCGCTGGCCAATCCCCAAATTAGGATTCTCTCTGCATCCAATTAACTCCCCGGCGTGCTTAATATATTGGCGATGCCTGGCCGCCATGGTCAATCTATTAAAGAATGCTGATGCCAAACAATTTTGCCAACAAAAGCCGTCCCAAATAGGACGGCATGATATCATCAGGGAGTTCAATACACTTCACAAGGACAAAGATGCAAGGGAGCGAGTGAAGAAAGAAATTAGCGATTTAAATCGAGGAACGCTACCAGAAAACGCTCCCAATGCACGAATTGCAGCAGGATTATTATTATTTCCGAGGCCATACTGCAATCCGATGAAGCCTCAACAAAAGGCCCCTCATAAGGAGCCGTCGAAATCCATAGCCAAACAAAAGACTGCCCCAAGGCAGCCATCACAACAAACTGTCCCAAGGCAGCCACTACAACAGACTGCCCCAAGGCAGCCACCACAACAGACTGCCCCAAGGCAGCCATCACAAAAGACTGCCCCAAGGCAGCCACCATTTAGGCCTGCCCCAAGGCAGCCAACACAACAGAAAACGACAGAAGCCACCAAGCAAGCTCCGCCACCGAAACAAATGACGCCTCAAAGGCCGTCGAAATCAACAGCTCCACCACACAGTGCAGCAAGGCCAGATCAAAGGGCACAGGCATTGACGGCGATTGATACACACTTTCACCTCAATCGTCTTTGCAAAAGCCTCCACGTATCACTTACATCACCAATGGAGGCAATTCAGACGAGTATCCCACACCTAATGCCTAGGGTTCCGGTTACGGTCATCGGTGGCGTAAATGTGATGTGCGATCCACTGGAATACCCAAACATCATTCCAGTGGACCCATATTGGAAGACGGCAGTTGGGGTCCATCCAAAACAATACCATCTGCTAACGGATGTGGGCATACTGACGAGATGGATCCAACTAATAAACGACCCACGTGTCACAGCTGTTGGAGAAATCGGGCTGGACCGATCTATCCGCGGCCTTACGCCACAAGGTCGTTATGATCAAGATCTGGCTTTCACCAGACTACTGTACCACACCAAGACAGTAGCAGAAAAGCCAATCGTATTACACTTGCGTGGCGACAAAAACGACCCATGGTCAAGGGACGTGAGTCATGTTGGCCTCAACATCTGCTCAAGTGAGTGTATATCCAGAAGGAAATTCCACTTCCACTCCTTCATGGGTACTCCAGATATCGTCCAAGCATGGTGCGATCGGTTTCGAAATACATATTTCCGAATCAATGGGTCATGTTTCTGGTTTGCCGATCCACAAAAGGCTGCAGTAGCAGCTATTCCTAAAGATCGGCTAATACTAGAGACCGATGCACCATACTTCAACGAGCAGATGTCGGGACGACCTTACACTTCTCCGGCTTTATTAGGGGAAATAGCAGAGTTTGTAGCCATCATCAGAGGAGAGACAACTCAAGAAGTCCTCCATTACACAAATAACAATGCTACCGCTCTCTATGAAATTGGCAAATTACCAACATTCCAATAAGGTCTAAGAGACAAACAAATGATCACCCAGAGGTGATCGATTATATATCCTTTATACATATGTACAGTAATTGATAGATAATTCCACTTATGGAATTGCATATTCTGCTTCTCAAATATACATATGTACAGTAATTGATAGATAATTCCACTTATGGAATTGCATACTCCGTTTCTCAAAATCTGTTGCAAAACACAAACAATTTTACAATGTTTTATACAGTAGCACTGTTCCAATCCGTTTGGTCAAAAGGATTGATGAAGTAAAATCTAGGCAATGAGCGGATATTAGGTCAGCTTCTAAAAATATGCCCACATCTGGGTATGTACTCATAACAATGTACACACAATTTCGTGACCTAATAATTCTGTCAACCCCAATTTAGCGATGCGAGGGTTTTCGACTCTTGTAGTCCAATACACTCTTCCACACTCAATTGACTCTCAAATGGAATTCTTTAATAAATAAAACAGGGTTGAGTGTAGTATTTTTGGATATGAATTAAATGACGGTATCAGAAAATATAGTGCCAAATGCTCTCTATCAGAGAGCCGAAAACACACACAAACAAATGCCGCTCCGCCGGACCAGCCAATGAAAGATCGGCGCAATTCGAGAACAGACCAGCGGAATGATACGTTAGGATTCGTCCATTCACTCCTCGACAGCCACGACAAACAAACCTATTCTTATTCATTGACGTATTATATTGAATTAAATCATCGTTGGATCTTCGCATTATTACATAAGGTTAGTTATTTAATTATGTTTCATATTTATTGATTGTCATTAAATGACACACCACAAAAATCCAACAGTTCTCCTGGATACGCATACATCGATAGGAATATTGCTCTATGCTGTGCCCAAATTATGAGTGTATACATATATTAGCGATAAGATAGGAGTATAAGAATAGACATATTTACAACTGAACACATTTTACTTTAAGTTTGCATGGCTTTCAACCCGAATAAATGACTAAATAATTACATTTGTGCGTAGTTCTTTAGGATAGTGCAATTGATGTGACTGCAATGTTTGCTAATCCCAGTTGATTGCCCATTCTACCAGTGGGGAGACTGGATTCTAACGTATCAGTTATACGATACTCACCGAAATAAGCCAACGCTAGGACTGTCTTTGGCATAACGTTGAAAGTCTGATTTGAATTTCCAACTACATGTAATATTTTGTGTGCAGTGATGTATGTTGTTTTACACCATAAACGGCTCAAAATGTTCTTATATTAGTCAACTTTTATGTCACCGAGTTGGAAATTGTCCAATCATAGGGAGAGTTTGGTTGGTCAAATTTGATCACTGGTTTATACAATTAATCGAAATATGAAGATCATCAGATTTCGCCCTTCGATCAGCAACATAACATTCCATTATTATGTTTGGTGGTAAAAACAGTAAGTTGTAACTGTTGACCATTTTCAACCTATACACCCACTACGATTGCAAAATGTCATTCTACAATTTGGCAGTAAGTGCATGTAGCGAAATGTTAGACTTGTGTTCTAAATCAACAATGTTCACACTAAATAACGGTTGGATAATACAATTAAGAGAACAATTTCAAACTATATTTGGTCTGAATTTTCCAAAGTAATGAAATTTCCAACTGTTGAACATTTTGGCCAAAGTTGGACTAAGGCGCGAGTCAAAACACATCGCCACGCATCTGTGTCAAATGTGGTACTTTGTGAGTAAAACTAATATGAGTGGGAATGTTGAGACATATAGCTTGCCTTGTCAAGTACGGTACTTTTAGGACCCATAACTAATTTGTGATTTCATTCGTTTCACTTGCTGGTGATTATCGAATTAACGCTACATATATTTCATCTGATTTAATTTTTTGTCACATTGGAGACTATAAATTTCATGTATATTTAAAACTTATTTAAAATTTTCTGGTAATCGTCCATTTATAAAATAGTCTGTGTAGTAAAAACGTACGAAGTGTCTATATTGAATGTGTGTATGAATATTGTTGTTATTGTCATGATTATGATGTATATGATTGTTTTGAATATGTCCATGTATATAGTGTCAATAAAGAATACAACAAATAACAACAAAATCAGAATACAATCTAACATTTCCTGAACACGAAGAAGGTTGGTGAATGAGCCTCGATTAGGCCTTATCGGTTCCTCACATCGACGAGTATGTATTGGACATGTTCAGATTCAAGAGAGTCAGACTTCGCCCTTCAGTCATCAACTGACAATATATTCCAAATGTTTGGTGGTAAAATAAATCCAGTGTTAAGACTCCAGTGATAACAGTTACTGTTGACAGTTTTCAATCTGACACCCGAGGTCGTTTGTTGAACTTATTAGCTGAACATTTCCTATGGGATAACTACTCACCATTGATGCTTTAGTGACATTATCATAACTATTTCAACTTATATAGTTGGTTTGAATTTTTCAAATAACGTTGTCACATGCATGAAATTGCCATTATTTAACATTTTGGTAAAGGTGGGGGCAGCTGCACAGAGAGACACACACAGACTCACCTGTCACTACGCCCCTGTGTTAAATGTGATGATTGGTGAATACAGTTAATTTTTAAATCCTTCCAATACAGAGAAGGTCACCGAATGTGCCTCGACCATGTCTAAATGGTCATCACATCAACGAGAAGTTATTGGACATGGATATAGAAAGTCTACGAGTCAGAGATAATCAGACCCCTATCTAAATTTAGATTTTTTATCTCTAATGATATCTAATTTATTTCAGCTGATTATTGAAATCCAAGACCCATATATAGCGTGAGCCCAACCCACGGTAACAGTAGGGACAAAACACACAAACAGCCAGTAATTATGAAATTAATCTTGTGTTGACAAAGGTCGGTATATAGTTGACGGAATGGATAAATACAGAGCTATTAGACACAGAAGCAGCTCTTTGGTAACATGCATGGACATTGAAGTAATATTAGGCCTTGTACAGCTAATATACATGTATTCCGGACATCAAGCGTTTGTTTTGAATTCACGTTGAGTTTGTAGGAATAACGAACGTGTGGAATAGTACATGTATCACTGCTGTCACCAGAATTTCCTTTATGAAATTATGTTACCACCTTCATCAACGCTTGAGTGAGAACGAAATGACGAGGGGGGGAGGGATCTGGCAACATTTATGAAAACCTGATGTAACCAGAATAGCACTAGATCATGCATGGGGGTGGCAACAGTATCATTACATAGATAGACACCAATAACCCAGTCGTGTTTATTTTTAGGACAATGTCTTTCCTATATTACGAGAATGTTTACCACAGTTACTACGGTTTTTAGCTCAACTTTACAAAGTCAAATTTGAGCTATTGCCATGAGTTTGTGTCCGTCGTCCGTGCGTGCGTTCGCGCGTCAACAATTTCCCTCGGCACGCCCTACAGGCCACACCCTTCATCCGATATTCACCAAACTTTATATGTAGCTTCATGGTGACCTATAGATGGGAGCTATCAATTTTTTCATTATTTCGATGAAAAACATGGCCCCAGCAGCCATCTTGGATTTCAAATTTGAATCCAATGGAAAACCCTACAGTCCGCATTTATATCGCCGGATCATGTTTTTAATTTTGCAGGCACACTCTTTGTATGACTAAATCCTTCGGCATACCATACAGGCCACATCTCATCCGATCGTCACCAAACTTCATATGCATCTTCGGGGTGACCTCTAGTTTATTTTCCTTCTTCTATCATTCTATGCATTGCTAAGCAAAAATTAACTCCTTCCTATGTTGAGCTACAGTGTCATTGACATTTTTGACATTTTAAACTCGTGGTTATTTGAGTCTAAACATTGACGGTTGGAAAATATTCAAAATTGGGTTTGAAAATGACATATATTGCTAGGAAATTCAGATAATTCGAACAATCGCAACTTATTATTTGTCAGAAATTAACAGTTGGAGTTGATTATATAAAGCATGAAATGTCCAACATGGGTTAGAGATTTCCACACACGTGTAATTGGCATAAGATTTCCATATAAGCTTGAGTGATATTATCTCACCGACTGTTCATGTGCGTATTGTTTTGCCAACCACATCCCGGCCGCGAGCGTTTTTGTCATATACATGCACTCGTTCAGATTATATGAATAAAATTCAATGTCAGCCGCCGTTATGCGCGACAAAACAGATTAGAATGAAACGAAACCTTAGAACAATTGGTCTATTACGTTCTTAAATGGACGACATTATGTGTGCTCAGTTATCTGCGACACTGCCTGCATAATTCCTAGAAATTCCCTGCTTTCAGTTTCTGTTTCCCGCGAAACCGATTGCGTTGCACCAAGTTTTGATCCATTCAGTCTTGTTGATAACATGCATTTAACACTTCAAGTTATGTCTGTGTTCTGCGACCCCCCCCCCCCCCCTTGAAGACAACTACTGTAAATATGTGATGTACAGGACCAGTCAAACGAAGCGCTATTTTCGCGCCCAATATCGCAATAATATTCCAAGAGGAAACGCTTATAAGCGCGCCGCTTGCGATATTATTGCACTATTTTGCGGTTAATATAGCAATATTTCGCGCTTAATATTGCGCTCAAAATTGCTTCTTCTAAATTGTTAATTGCATAAATAGAGACAATGTCTCTATGAGTGTCTTCTAACTTCGAATCCCTGTTCTTAGGCATTCATGAACGGTACAATAACTACAATTATAGATACTAACAGGGTCAACCCACTCTTGACATTTCAAATACCTGAGAGGATACCATGTGTTGAGTTAGTTCAACCCATGCATCTTCTCAGATATTTTAATCAACACGCACGGCAAAGAGGGTCCTGATTTAGAATGAGAGAAACATAATACTTGCGAAAATTCAGTCCAGTATTCCAGTATTGACTAAAAATCATTGGCTTTAAATGAAGTTGGCGCATCCAAAATGAAAATTTGTATGATGGGAGTATACAAAATGTATGAGAAATGGAATGAGTTAGCAAACTAAAACCCCTTATTATGTCCAAATTACTGTATCATTTGTAAACTCCATTCTAACCTCTGGGAAAACTGTTAAAAGAGCAACTAATGCATACTTGATCCAGATTATTTTGTTTATGTATGTACTTGACTGTTGTACATGTAATTGTCCCTTTGTTCTGTCCTTACTATGTGTTGGTGATAATCCTATAATTGAATTTTATAAAGTTTTGAATTTTGAGAAAATATATATTAAGAACTGTGTCGGTGTCAAATAGACAATTTCCTCTGCCATTCAGATATAAGTTGTTCAGGTCACAGAGTGTGACATGGTCTCGTGTAATGTGAGCGGATTTAATATCAAACGAGCCTGAATCTCTGTGAATTTACTTATGCCCGGTTATCTATCATTCTGTGTTTCCCCATGCATAACTGATATCCTATACAAGCTGATATAAACTATTAAATCATGTCATATGAGTATAATGAATATAATGAAAGCTTGGGTGTTTTTGGTTTGGTTATTCTCATGGTGGTCCCATGGTGAGCATGTTTCAATTCCGATTCACCGGTGTGAATATAATGTAACATGTTTATAGTCTGAGACTATTCAGCTTCCACTTTCATTTTACGCCCAACTTTATTAGCTGCTCCACAACATACTGCCTCTTTGACTGTGTTTGAGTAGGGGTGACATCAACTTCAGTGACTCCCGCACTCTCTGGCCAGCTCGTTGCATCAATGTGGACTGGAACCGAAGCTATATATCGCATTATGGATGCAGACCCGACAACACCACTAACAAGGCAGTCTGGTACAGTCCTCCGCAGTCCGGTTCTCATGCCTTGACCGGTCTGGTTTAGCATATAGCAACATAGCAATTGAAAATCAAGTCCACATCGTTGAAATTAGGTTCGTTAACCCTTCCATGACTGGAGCTTCCTGAAATTTACGGGAACCCTGGCAGTGTGCCAATGCATTATCTTATATGTGAGTCTCACATAGGGAACTTCGCACATATAAGAGAATACATTGGCCTAACAATATTTACATTGTAAGCCAGTTCATTCTCTTATATGGGAGACTCGCATATAAGAGAATGCACTGGCACAGGATCTTTAATGGTATACCAGTGCATCTTCCGCCATAAAAGGGTTGGTGTAAACATTATTTGTTTTTGTATCCCAGATTTATACAAATATTTACAAGATGATGTTCATATATATATGCAATTATGGTAAGGGTTAATTATAAAAGGGTTACTAATATCTAGACTGTATAATTGGAACAGTTGTACCCCTGATTTAACACAAGCGCAACGTTGAAAAACGCAGTCAAAATAACACCCTGTCGCAGCCATTATCTAATATAGATGGTGTTGTTCTAGTGTGTAACTTTGCGACAATCACGAATCATCTTTGCAATAAATCGCAAACTACTTTGTGATAAATCACGAACCTTTGTGATAAATCGCAAAACAACTTTGCGACACATCGAAAAACATCTTCGTGATAAATCGCAAACGTTTATCAACTGACAGTCCCCAATATGTGGGTGATAACTCACAAAGGTGTTTGCGATTTATCGCAAAGATGTTTGGGATTTGTCACAAAAATTGCAAACATCTGTGATTTATCACCGACATATATTCGCGACTGTTTTCAATTAATTGCAAAGTTTTGCGATTTATCGTAAAGGTTTGCGATTAATCGCAAAGGTTTGAGATAAATTGCAAAGGTTTGCGATTTATCGTAAAGGTTTGATTAATCGCAAAAGTTTACGATTTAACACAGATATATTTTTATGCTTTGGCACTAATTAATGGGCTTTCTTAGTTATCAACAGGATGTTTTTAATTTATTCTTAGTCTTAGACTAATATTGGTTCTACCGTAAGCGATGACTTTGAGGTTGACATGACAGTTTTAGAAAAATGTTGCGCCAATTAAAGTCCAATAGTGCACGCTACAGTGACATTGTTCACTTCAATCAGCACATCCAGCTGTCCATTTGTTAACTACAATAACAGAACAATGAGCAATGATCAATCAACCATGTATGTAGATCATGCCATGAATCTATACTATCACTCTCACCCAAAAAAGTGCTGAAGGGTACACATGGTTTGAAAATGTGCTGAAGGGTACACAGGGTTTGTGATCGACACGAACACCATTACTTAAATTGTGTTTATGAAAGCCTGGCGCCCATCAGTATTTTGTTTTCAGTACAATTTAATATTCACTGGAACGTAAACAATTATTCTCTAACAGAAATCATGGCAGATAAGAAAACTGAATGTCCTTTAGAACGACATTTCAAACCCTGTGTACCCTTCAGCACATTTTGAAATCCTGTGTATCCTTCAGCACTTTTTTTGGTGAGAGTGACCCCTTCAGCTCTACTATGGCATGGTCTACCATGTCTGCAAATAAGATAAAGTCACAATAAATTTGTTTCCGATTTCGTCCGATACCAAAGTGATGTATACCGGACCAGGGAGGTTAGACCAATGCGGTCCGAGGCAGTCTGGTCCACATCCTATATCGCATTAACATGGACCAGCTGGAACTGATTTGGGTGTTGATTCCACCTGACAATCTTTCGTATTGTATGAAATATGTCTGTTCCATACCGTACACATATTATTTATTTTGATTTGAGTTTAGTAACAACCATATATTTACTTATTTAAAGTTTATAGACATGTTCGACATAGTTTTGCAATTGTAATCAGTGTTGTAATCATTGGAAATATTCACACCGAAAATATACGCAATTTTTTCAACAATATTATCCTTCGTTGATTTCGTACAATTGGAACAGTTAAACAAAGTATTTGTTACTATTCCACACGAAAAGCGTGAACATAAAGTCGCTTGGAACATTTCTATTGAAATTCCGTTTGTCGGCTTACGATCGAACCCGGACTAAAAATAGAAAACACGTGCGTCTCTGGGAATTCCGTATATCTAAAATTAGCGTATAAGTAGTCCGTAGCCAATTATGGCCGTGTATTATTACCGAGGTATTATTTGCGTGCGGAAATCCCCGAGGTTTGCCGATTGCGGCGACCATGTGGATTTCAAAATCTGACCTAGAATCCGTGTAATCTCGATTTAGCCCCGCCCCGTTATCGGTTTCGGATTCTGAATCCAGATTCTCCCACGAAATAACGACTCATGGGACTGCATGGTAAATTCAATGTTCGCAAAGGCGCAGGCCGTTGTCTGGAAAGTTAACGTTTCCATGACAGATACATCTGTGGAACTTTTTGTGTCATCCTTGATAGCCCTCAGCATTTATCTTCCTAATTTCGATTAGTCTGCCCACCTACTCTCCCTCTAACATCACTATCTTTACAGCCTCTAAAAAGCCAACACAAATACCTTCTCATTCATATTTTCAGCTCTGTTAATTTTATTTATCACTTTTATCAAATGTATGTATTCTGTAATTATATATTGTAAAATGCTGATTGAATTTATCAAAAATAAAAATCAATCAATCTACAAGTATGGGAAGCCAAATTGACATAATAAATAATTGAGATTAAGCGCAATTGCGCTTAAGCTCAATTATTTATTAAATGTCAATTTGGATTCATATACAAGAACTACACCATTCGCTAAAATAACTTGAAGACCTCGTAAATACAAACGAACAGCAGAAAAAGATTTTTTTTGGAGCGGTTGAGCCCCAATACAGAACGCTCAATAACAGCATCTGTTATTTGAAACCGACATTTTAACTTGTTGAAATTGTTCTGTTCTCAGTGAATTGATTTGACAGTGGTCGTTTACTTCTGGAATATGGAATCTGGATTTTAAACTGAAGCAGTGAACTTTCGCCTATATTATCCAATTGTCTACTAAATGTTCAGAGTTTTCGCGTTGATTGGTACTACTTTTATTGATTAGATAAGGACTAGCAACATAAAAAAAAAAAAATTTGTTGAAATATTTTGGGTATTCACCGTATTGTAGTAAGTTCAAGATGGCGCCCAACATGCCCCCCCCCCCCGTTTTTCAGACGGGTCACTAGGTCAGTTTGATGCAAATTATAGGGAGACAATCTTGTCATATATGTATACAAATGCATACAGTTTTGTGAAGATAAGATAAAATGCCACCATTATAGGGTACAATTTGAACTCACCGTCCAACATGGCCGCGAAAATGGCAGCTGGAACTTGTGGAAGGGGATTTGTTTTCTATAATATCTTTAAGATCAGTTTATGCTGTTTGGTACTGGTTGAGAATTGTTAACTAACCATTGGAGTAACGAAATATGCCAATCATGAAGTCATAAACCCTTCTGCCAGTTCTGGTCCCTCAAAAATTGGATTTTACAGAAAACCGGTATAAAATTTTACCAAAAATCACCATTGGGATTTCTAGTCATATTTCATGGGCAGAACTGTGCAATTTTAGGGAATCATGCAATTTCTTATGCATATTCCAAGTTCCAACTCATTAGAACCAGAATTGTTACTTTGGTTCAAAATGGCGGCCAAAAATGTGGAAAATGGTAAATATTGCCCCATGCTGCGTGCCATGCAACCACAAACAAGTTGTGGTTGATGACAAAAATTGACTATTCTGTCTTATATAGATTGAATACCGCACTAACATTTCTGATGCACCTAAGAAGTTGATTTTTCACATATATCCCATATATTATTCTCTGCTCTTTCGAAAATGTAGCAAATTGTGACCTACTTGGTTTTTAAGCATGTTACTTAATCAAATGAAAACTATAGGTTCTATTCTGGACAGTTGTTGTCCCAGTACCTTCTGAGGCATGACAAATTCATTTTAAAGGATGCATTATATAATTTTGCCAAAAAACTTCTTTTGAGAATCTGGCCATATTTCTGAACGGAAATGGGCATGCAGAACTTCGAAACTGAGCTGAGCGGGACCAATTTACGTGGCTACTCTTACAAATTAGCGCTAAAATTTATCAACATTGATCAACTTAATACATGATGTTGGTAAAAATGGTAGTCATGGGCTGACTTTGTGGTCACAGGTGATGTGAATACATGTAGATATACATGAAGTATAATCACAAATGGTGTGACTAGTTATACAATGAGTGTCTATATATGGTCATGTGTGTGGTGTTTATGGTGAGATGCAGGTATACATCGAGTGCTTTGTGGAGGTGGTAGCCCAGTGGTTAGAGTGTCGGACTTGTAATGGTGTTAACGCACCGGCGTGAGTTCGCGCCCGGCCGGTGGACTATCGTCTCCACAACAGTGGCTTGGCCAGATTAAGCGGTGTGTGCTATATATAGCCACACGTTGTTTCAAATCTCGTGCCAGGTTGTGACCCTTGGGCAAGGTCACTTGTACTGTGCTCGCTTCTTCGTACCTAGACGAGAAATATGGACCTGGTTCTTGGGTAAGTTTAAGCCAAGAGCAATCTTGTGAAGTGCCATTATGGCAGCATGCGTTTACATGGCATTTACTCAACAGCTGGGGTAATAATGTGAAGCGCTTAGGGCCCTCGCGGGGATACGCGCTATATAAGCTCCATCATTTTTATTATTTAGTGCTAATGCATGAGGTGAATATGTTTATGTGTAGTGGCTGTATGGTCATTGAGGTGGTGTATGGGTATAACAAGAGTAGCTACATGGTCATATGTGCGTTTGAGTTGGAATATTCATAAGAAATGACATTTGTCACTTAGATTGCACAGTTCTTCCCATTTCTTGACGAAATATGACTAGAATCCCAATGGTGATTTTTGGTTAATTTTTATACCGTGTTCTGTAGAATCCAATTTTTAGGGATCGGAGGTTGCAGAGCGACATGAATGGCATATTTCATTGCCCCAATGGTCAGTTAACATGACCAATACAAAATAAAGTTACAATTCTCAAACAGTTCCAAAAAGCAGAAACTGGTTTTAACGATATTAGTGAAAAAAGGTCAAATTTTGCGGCCATTTTGGATTATCGTAGACAAATTGAATCTGGATACAAAGGCGGACATCCATGGTATCGCTTCGACAATCTCCAATGTCTATATATTCTTTAATATAGCCATTATATTTGATACAAAATAAATACCCCTAAATCTCCAATTTTCGAAATGTCAAGGTCAATTTGAAGGTCAATGGGTCACCAAAATCATGGAACCAGCTAACCAGCTGATGTGGACCACATACCAAACCAACCCTGACAGTTTCATGCTTTAATCCAAAAGTGAACGATTTTGTGTTAAGCTACTCCACTACCAGTGACAATGTTGACCAAATGTAGGACAAATTTGTTCTCTTAAATTAACTAGCAGTTTTTGACTCGCCATGGGGGAGGGACCAGGACACAAGCTTTCCATGTGTTGGAAATGTCCAACCTGACACCTGGTTGGAAAATTTCCAGCTGACGGCCATTTCGGTCCAAATTTTTTACCAAAAGTAGGAAAATATGCAATTATTGGTCCAAAAACAATAAATTGCCCCAATAAATTGTTTGAAAATCAAACTGCAAGAACATTTTCGACCTACGTTTGGTGTGAAATATTCAACTAATGTTGTGTCAGGTATGAAATTCCCAACTGTTGAAAATTTTGACCAAAGTTGGAGGGGGTGTGACACCCAACCCCCCCCCCCCCCCCTGTCGCCACGTCCCTGGGTACCAGTAAAGCCATCATCCTTCGTGTAAGATTGTAAAGTTCGGATAGCGTAGGCCGGGTACTATATGTTGTATCTACCTAGATCGGAAGTTATAAGCGGAAGTTGCATTTAAATTATCTACGAATATAGGGACAATCCTACATGCAGTAACCGCACACTATAGCATGCATGAGTGGGCGAATTAATAGCTCGACGCATATACACTGAATGGCGTTGGGTTAAATTTTACCAAACACAATGGTGCATACAGCGCAACGCGAACGTTAGGTAAATGTTACCCAATGTTTGGCAATGTTTTTACTCAACGCAGGGTAACCATTTGCCGTTCGTGCGAGAATTGGAAAAATTAGAAATATTTCTTAAAAATCTGTGCGACAAGTCTCCCAACATGCATGAACATGCGGGGTCCGATACCAGCTCTGCTCTTAGTGGTACCGAAGCGCAGATCTATGAGAATCTTGTCGAGTTGAATACCAAAGCAACGATGATAAAGGACGCTGTGCCATCTGCAAAAGGCATATTACTTAAAGATTGTGACTTGGAAGCCTCGCTCTCGCGGATTTCAATTGATTGTCAGCGGAGTTCTGACGTCATTAATCGCCTGACCGATGAGTTATCTGCCCTTTATGGAAGGATGCTGACGAATCCAGAAGGAACGCCGGCTCCGCGAACAAGCATTAGTTTGCCACCAGCTTTCCAAGAAATCGATGATAAATTATCAGGTGCTGCCCTGGAATCCCAATCATTCACTGAGATTTCCCGTTTCCAGTATAGGGGCATGGATCCTATTGTGTGCTATATTCCATCATCACCCGGACATTTATTGTTGTCTGTATCCACTCCGTGTAGGTTGTCAAAAATTGACGAGAACGCTCACGTAATTTTATCAACGATAACTCCTACATGGCTCCGGGGACTCTGTATCCGTAACAACCAGTTGTTCGCCACTGGAAACGACCCTAATGTGCACGTTTATGAGTTGAACAATCTGTCATTTCTTCGGAAGTTCCCTTCACATGGAGTAGGTAATAGCATTGCTGGTATTGGTGAGAATTTCGTAATTTCGTGCCCATATGATGATGACATTAGAGTGTCTATTATTACTAAAAGTGGTCAACGGTTAAATTCCACGTGTCGAATCGACGAACCGGGGTCCATTCTTGTTACTCGTAACGAGGATCGTGTTCTGGTTTCCGATTTCGACGATAATTCTGTATTCATTTTGTCAATCGAGCTGAAAGTCATGAGGAAGATTGGTGTTAAAGGACCTGCTGGCATGTGTTCGGTCGGCCAGTCCGTATATATACTATCGCGAGGAACGAACAGTGTGATGGAATTCAGACTGGATGGGAGTTTCGTCAGAAATGTCCTTTCTCAGAAAGATGGGATACAGGAACCTTACCGCGTGTCATACCACGACCACAGCGACCGCCTCGCTGTCAGTTGCAGATTCTTTAAGAATATATTCGTTTTCTTGAGTTAGCCATGAATAGTGATGGTACGTGTCGTCTGAATAATGTTATGCAGCTAGTTTAATTTACTTGTATGTGTTAATTTATTATACAATCAACGTCGTTTTCGATGGATCTATGAGCGTATAGAAGTCAGTCGACAAACAACTTACGCTGAAATGGTCAATGTTACACCCGTTCGGTTGATTACCCAGCTTATTAATTTTTTTTAAGTTGGATACCCAGTTTTTATCACATTTACTTTTGGGTACCCAGCTTTATGAAAACAGTCTGCAGGACCTATGTCCGATGACTACAATTCTTCTCCGCTATATTTTCAAGCATCGTGGCGAATATATACCATATATTCACAAATTGTTACAGGTTCAGTTCAAAACAACAGACGCCATTCACTAATTAGATCACGTTCTGTGTGAGATTTCATAATCTGGTTACCCTGGATACCCAAATGTATTTTTTTTTTAAAGCTGGGTACCCAACTGAACATCTAAAAAAACGAAGCTGGTTACCCAACTGAACGAAAGCGGGTGACTGTGACCATTTCAGCACAACTGAGACTTCTATACGACCATAGATCCATCGACAAACGACGTTGATTACTTATAATTACAACAATGAAACTTTATTTGCAACTATTTAGTGTTAATCCACCTCAGACAATACATTGACAATTAGAGGGTTTTCCGTTAGACGATCTCCGAATCTGGTTGATGGACCCAAAATATAGATTGACCGAAATTGACAACGACCAATCGAACTTGCAGAAAATAAAATATACTTCAACTGCGATAAACTAATAAAACTAATTCTTGTTTGTTACTATTTATACATTTAAAATGATGCAAAAACAACTAAATAATTACCAACACACCAGATGCGAACGAATTCCCGAAGCGGTGGTCCCTGGTTCGTTCAAAATAAACTTTAATACTGCGTAAATAGTGGTCCCTGGTTAGTTCAAAATAAACATAATACTGCGTAAATTCGTATTACACGTAATACACATTGCTTATCGTTCAACCTGAATTTGTCCCTGGTGGGTTAGCGATACCCGGTGATAACTGCCTGTGTAAAAAAAATGCCCAGGTCACATTTACTGTTCTCGTGACCAATGGCATGTCATTATTATTTGTATAAAGCTGAACAAAATGTTAATGTGGTTGTAATGAGGTAACAACTATTTATTCCCAACAATATCAGCCATGTTAATCAGCCTGATTCGTTTGTTTTCGTGGTAACTATACGTTGTCATGGACGCTTTTCGAAAAAAAAAGTGGGCAAATAAAACACGCGGAACGAATTTTGAGCGTGCAGTCCAGCATTATAAAACATGAACACGATAAAAACCCATGGAAGTATAGAAAGTCTGTGTAAGGATCATAAATACGCACCGTTATCTTTCACCCCATTCCATTCTTTTGATTGGCTGAGAATGTGTCACATGGCGGGCCGTATATCGCTTGTTATCCTAACTTGTTGACCGCTCAGAGATCATCTCTCTCGACCATACGACTGTGACGTGTATCAGAAGGAATTGAGTCATATCTGGAGTTATTCTCTTTAAAAAGCCGACGAAAATGTTACAATATTTACGTTGGATATCTCATTCACAATCAGTTACTGAATGGATGGGATTCCCTCCATTTCATTGGAGAGTGGCGAAGCACGCGTGATTTCATTGGTTTATGGCATCACATCACTTCACAGATCAGAGGTCTATGACGTGTTGATAAGTTTCCCACGCATTGTCAAACTCAACTATTGTTGGAAAACTGAATGCAGGCGATATATCAATAACTCATTTTACTCATCGCAATATAGGAGACATCATCTTCGAGTTTTTATTAGTCAACGATCTTCGTGACTGATTATTTTTTCGCATCTTGTTGTATTTTTTAACTATTTCTAAATACCACTATTCTCACAAACATTTACAACGCCAGGAATGCACTCCATATATGGAAATTGTTTATTACGTCATGTTCGGAATGTCGCGTCGTTGGAGAAATGCAATTTAGTGGACATATCCAGAGGCGAACATCCAGATTATCGTCGTCTTTTTAACGAGACTTTCTGGAGTCTGACAATGCATAAGACACAGACGAGTCACAACTGATCCGTGACATTATTGTTGGTTTGTTGGAGAGTCATGCTGTGAGAACGGATCGATGGTCTATGGCGGGTCGAAATAGGTGTTCTCATCGGTCAGGACAACATCGGCTCTTGTATCCGATCGATCAACACCGCGCTTTTTCAGAAGAAAGTATGCATGCCATAATCGAGATGTAGCCGAGATCATGAAGTTCAGGAAGGAGTCAATATAATTCAGCACAGACATCGGTTCATCATTCGTGAGTGATATATGAAGTAAGATCATATTGGTGGACGATAGCTGATCAACAAGAATGAATGGGTGTAACTCAAACTGGTTAATGATAACATAGAACATGTCGTTTCTTATATTTACAAGGTAATGACAATCAATGAGTATATGTTCTACGATATCGGTGTATGAAAGTTCACAGACAGAGCAGAATCGCATCTGAGAAACTGGTTGCTTCAATTACACTTGCTTGTGTGTGGTATGATCGCCTGTTGTTTGGGAATTGCTACAAAGGTACCAAATGGGTGAGACTTGCGGCGTGCCATGTACTTTTACAAATCGACTGAATGATGGGTCAGTACTTATTCTTGATTTCGACGCGAATTTTTCTGCTTTATTTATAGTACATCTGACTCGTCTTTGTGTCATATGGTGGTGTGTAGATGCACTCCTAAAGGCGTCTGAGAAAGACGTTTTTGCAGGCCTTTCCCGTAGGAACACGACATAAGCCACCGAACAGAGAAAGCTTCCTGGCTTCAATGGTCGACTCCAACGACGAAGTTCCCAACACACCAAGAACAATATCTGTTCTGCATCTCGGCGATAGGCCTTGAATGCGTTTTAAACAGAAGCGATGGATTCTTTCCAGCTTGGTTTCATTACAAACTGACGTGTTGTACAAAAACTCCGATCCATAGAGGCCACGTGAGAGTACAATAGATTTGTAAATGGCCAAGGAGCTAATGGGTGTGATTCCACCCGCATATAGTCCAGCATTGCTGAGAATTAGGAATGTTGAACGAAGTATATGGAATCTGTGACTGTGTTATGACGGTTAGTTTTCTCCAAAGGTATTCCAAGATGGACGATCCCGTCTGTTTCAAGAACAGGAACATTGTTAATTAACCAAGATCGCGAATTAGCTGGGTTGAGTGGTTTTCCATCGAATACGACAACTTTACATCCCTATTGATTGTAAATAAACCGCCATGTTCTACTCACAAACATTTACTACTCCAGGAATGCACTACATATATGGAAATTGTTTATTACGTCATGTTGGGTAACTTGGGCATGTCGCGTCGTTGGAGTAATGGAAATTAGTGGACACGAACATCCGTTAGGATTATCGTCGTATGTTAAAGAGACTGATCTGGAGTCTGACAATGCATAAGAGGACCAACAACGGCGATCGCGCATATGAGTGTGACGTGTGTCAGAAGGCATTCAGTCTTACCGCTAGTCAATCGAAGCATGAGAGACTGTACAACGCCAATGGACCATACGAATGTGACGTGTGTCCGAAGGCATTCAGTCTTACCGCTAGTCAATCGAAGCATGAGAGACTCTACACCGGCAATCGACCATACGAATGTGACGTGTGTCAGAAGGCATTCAGTCTTACCGCTAGTCAATCGAAGCATGAGAGATTCTACAACGGCAATCGACCATACGAATGTGACGTGTGTCGGAAGGCGTTTAATCAGTCCGGAAACATTGCAGATCATAATATAATCGACACCGGCGATCACCCATACGAATGTGACGTTTGACAAAAGTCTAAAAATAAATGGATAAACATACCACCATCGATACATGTAAAAACAATAAGTATTGTCGATGTAACTACAAATACCGTATTCGAAAATAATTAGCAGTCATAAATGTCTATATTTGTCAAATTTTCCCGGTTAACATGGTTATTTCTGTTTGATGGACAATATATTGTATGCATATTAATATTGGAATAACCACATGCACATATAATAAATATTCTGTTCATTTAAAGCCAACTGTCTGTTTCCTGACATGACCCGGATACCTGTAACATGTAGAGCCATGCCACATAAATTAGATTTTGCTTATTACGTATTGAGCTATTTTGGTACAATGTTTTTTAGTACATCCTTGGTTTAAACATATTTATTGTAACAAGGGATTGGGAGACAACTTAATGTGACCCTCTCCCGACAATATTTACACACATGTTTAAACAAGATGAATAACAGATATATAGTACATCCTTCGGTATGTAATTTTAAAGATGGCGTCGGAAACAGAATATGGACTTAATTATATACCAAGTGTGTATGTAATCGTTTTATATAACGTTGTGTTAATGAAGCGTTTCTCTTGAATGACTATAGTAATTCCTTCTGGGGTTTGTTTGCAATGGAGATGGTTGGCAACAGACTATGTCCGTGAAATGCATTTCTAATTAGTTGTGGCTGCACCATGGATCGAAATGGTCGATTCGAAAAAAATCCACACGTGAGAAATTGAACCCGGTGATGAGCGCGATAACAATCAACATACATTTAATAACATTTTTCAAAAGACCCACTTCCCAAGAAAACGATAAGCAAATACTAGTTAGCCATAGCGATTACTCTGTAGCTGGTAGCCAATAAATACATGTAGTTGTATCGGTGGTCGATGTAGGCTACCTGGTGGTGATGATGACATCAATACGATTACTTCCCGAAACTACTAGAGTATATGTAACTCCGGTCGGTTCACAAGCCACACTCGATGGGTCAACCGAAAATGGTCTTGACAACTATAGAGTAACTGTGTCCGATTCCCAAACCCCGAATCGATGCGTCCAACGAAATATGTGTATACTATAGAGTAACTCTGGCCGATTCCCAAACCCCGAATCGATGCGTCCAACGAAATATGTGTATACTATAGAGTAACTCTGGCCGATTCCCAAACCCCGAATCGATGCGTCCAACGAAATATGTGTATACTATAGAGTAACTCTTGCCGATTCCCAAACCCCGAATCGATGCGTCCAACGAAATATGTGTATACTATAGAGTAACTCTGGCCGATTCCCAAACCCCGAATCGATGCGTCCAACGAAATATGTGTATACTATAGAGTAACTCTGGCCGATTCCCAAACCCCGAATCGATGCGTCCAACGAAATATGTGTATACTATAGAGTAACTCTGGCCGATTCCCAAACCCCGAATCGATGCGTCCAACCAAATATGTGTATACTATAGAGTAACTCTGGCCGATTCCCAAACCCCGAATCGATGCGTCCAACGAAATATGTGTAGGGTATATATATATATGTGTAGGGTATATATATATATATGTGTAGGGTATATATATATATGTGTAGGGTATATATATATATGTGTAGGGTATATATATATGTGTAGGGTATATATATATGTGTAGGTTATATATATGTGTAGGGTATATATATGAGATTCAGGTTGAACAATGTAATGTAAACGTAATAAGCTGAATGAAAGGATATTAATTGATAAATAATTAAATATGCCATCATCTACACATTTCACACTCACGTCTATGCTCGATATCATTACGAGGAGAACGATACCATTCTGTTACACACTGCTGGATATTTGAAATTCCAGGTAACAGGTCAAATAAGAATGCTTCTGTAAATTCACGAAATGATTCCACAACATATGGTTAAAACGATATAATATGCCATGTCGCACGCGTGTGTTCGTCAGTTTTCGTAGTGGTTCCTGGTCCCAAAATGAATGATACATTCAGTTGAACAAACGTATTGAAAGCGTAATAAGAACCTGAACAAAAAATATAAATAATTAGGGAAATGTGCCATCATCTACACACATCAAACGTATATAGTGGATTCCTTTACAAGAAAAACGATATGTTCTGTAACAAGCTGTTTGATATTTAAATTCTCTGGTAATATATATGATCTCATGAAGTGGATTGGTCAAATAAGAATGCTTAATAGGGATAAATCTGCACAATATATATGTCTCAGGCGCGTGGTCGGTGGTTACCGTGGTAGTTCCAGGCCCCAAAGTTAATGACATATTAGGTTTATTGTAAACGATATTAGAAGACCCTGACAAAAGAATAGAACTGAATTTGTAAATATTACACAACCTACATATGTCACATGTATAAGGTCGATCAAAATAACATACGAAGTGCTCGCCTACATTTATCTTATCTGCATTTGCACGACAGCTTCGCCCATATTACGCCCTGTTAATAATATTTAAAAGGACAAGTGATAGATAGTAGGCTGATACACCGCTAGCCAGAACAATCCCAAACACACAAAAGTCACGATTTCCGATACTTCTATTTTAACTTGGTAACAACTGTGTTTTTCGACCAGTTCATGATTTACTATTATTATCGCCAATTAGGTGACGTCAAGCTAATGGCGTAAGGGTCAGGTTATTATTGAGTGCGTCAAACCATTAACGGACCGACACATACGTCAGAGCTGTTGGGCCGTTATGCGAATTCAACCCACAGAAACATTGTGCTACTGTAATAGGAATGCACACGAAGTGGTAATAATGATTATTTGGCTACTATTGGGTCACGGAGAGGATTCTCATATGATCTGCCAGGTTTCCAGACTGATTAAACAACTTCCGACCCGGTATGTATTCTCTTGTGTGTTTCCATGTTATCGGAACCACGAAATATCACATATGACAGACACCATATATAAGATGCCACACTATTATGGGCTATCGCCAGTGGTTTTGGTCATCGTGCATTTTCAGACCCCAGATACATGTATGACTGAAATCGTTCTGTCACACGCATATGGGCGAACGCCGGTGTGAAATTTATTTTTATTGTTTATGTTCTCATGTTTTCGGAATCACTAAATGTCTCTGGCACACGTCACACTCGTATGGTCGATCACCGTTGTTGGTCCTCCTATGTATTGTGATACTCCAGAGTCCAGATATGACTGAAAATCAACAGTCGATTATCTCGTATGGACGATCGTCGGTAAGGGTCCACTTGTGCATCGTCAGACTCTAGATATGACTGAATTCATTCTATCACACGCGTATGGGCGATCGCAGGTGTGACTTGTGTATGTGTTGTCAGGTTTTTGGAATCACTAAATGTCTTCTGACACATGCCGCACCACTCGTATGGACGATCGTCGGTGAGGGTCCTCACGTACATGGTCAGACTCCATATATGACTGAATTTCTTCTGACACGTCACATTCGTATGGTCGATCACCGTTGTTGGACCTCGTATGCATTTCGAGACTTGTGATATGACTGAATTCCGTCTGACACACTCGTATGGGCTATCCCCGGTGTGGGTCCTCTCGGTGTGGGTCCTCTCGTGCAATGGTGTCCAAAAATCGACTGTTAATTTTACATCAAAAGCTTGCGTTTTTTTACTACATAATTCATTGTCTGTTTTATTTTTTATATCCAAATCTGGAGATTTTACTTCTAAAGTGGTGACCTTATTTTACATCAAAAGCTGGCGATTTTACATCAAAACTCGTTAGTTAGATAATTAAAAAAATAGCGATTAACATCAAAACTCGTTAGTTGCATCAAAAGTCGTCAGTTACTTCAAAATCTGGCGTACACCATTTCATTTTAATTTTTATTAAAAAACAGTTCCATGCACAAAATGAGCTGCATATCGAGCAAATTTGATTGTATCGGTCTATACATCTTCGAATTGGACGAACAGTAGCGCGCGATTGGTATTATACATATCGAATTGGACGAATAGTACCGTCCAATGTATGGGCAAGTATCCTGATGTGTGCTATATTCGATCACCACCCGGACATTTGCCAGGTCTGCATTTGAGAGACTTTCTGGTGTGGTGAATGATAAACTTGCATTTTGTCTTGTGTTTTGTCTGATTCTGATTCAATCGGGGGGGGGGGGGGGGGTGCAGTTGAAATTTCCCAAGGTGAACACTGACACAAGTGTTGTTTCCGCGCACCATCACGACTCGCTCAGCACCTTCAACAAAATATTTTAAACTTAAAGGGACACGTCCGTGCACCGTATTAAAGCTCGTGGGCTCGGCTCCATCAAACTTTGCCGTGGTCAGACGTGATTAATTGTTATTTATAAGATAACCTTAAAACAACACATGGTGGAGTGAAGGAGAAGATAACTCAATCTGATTCCTCTATAACACCCAGTGGACGATTTGTAAAGACCATTACAATGATCTCATCATTACAACTATCTCATCGTTGGTATTATGTACGACATAGGCTCCAGCGAATATTTCCTTTCCGAATATCGAACCGAATATACATGTACACCATATTCGCGAATCGAATCAAACATTAATTTTATCAACGATCGGTCAATGCAATAAAGTCCATGCGACTAATGGTAATTGCACATATAGAAGTTTGTCTTTATCGTACAGACATTATAGTGCAAAGATAAAAACATGCTTCCATTGGAAACAATGGCCTTGATAAAATATAACCTCGTTGCCAAATGATTCTTAGTTAACGATCGGTCAAAGCAAGAAAGTCTACGGTGGCTGATTTAGGACATAAAAAACAATTGTTATCTCGAAATATCAACAGCATCTTAAAATTTCGACGGCTTACAATTTTATTTGATATTTTATGAAAACATGGCCGCTGGCAGCAATCTTGTATTTTATTATTTGCATCACTGAATCCTTTGGCAAACCCTACAAGCCACATCCCTCATTTGATCGTCACTAAACTTCATATGGATACTCAGGGTGACCTCTAGATGTGAGCTTACCATTTTTCCCAAAATCTATTTTAAAAAACATGGTTGCCAGCGGCCATCTTATATTTTACTCTTTGTAAATCCTTTAACACACCCTACAGGTCACATCTCTCATCCAATCGTCATCAAACTTCTTATTGATCTTCAGGGTGTCCTTAGATGGGATTTTACCATTTGTCCCGAATTATGTTAAAAAGCATGGCCACCAACGGCCATATTGGATTTCAAATTAGAATCCATCGTTACACCAGGCAGCCTACAATTATACGGTAAGCGAAATGTGTTGAAAAATTACACGCATGCTTGGGATCACCTCTAGATGGGAGCCATCAAATTTGAATATTTTTCGATGAAATCCATGCAACAATGGTGATGGTTTTATGTACATATATGTACATGGATACATGTACATGTACCTGTATCTACTGTATAAATAACCACGACAGACATTGGTGTGCATTTGAAGGCAGAAGGTAACACGTATGGTTTTACCAAATGCACCAATGACTATACCTGTATATATATAGAGCAGATGGTATCATATTTGACATAATATTTCCAGCCATTTTCCAGTGATTTCCATAATCTAGGCGGCAATATATGCCATTATCGCTCATAGCGGTATGACACCCAAATGTTCCAAATTGATACTGCTAAGAGTAATTGGTGGCAAATAGCGGCTGACAAAAGCACATGCCAAGGCCAAAAACCAAAAACTTCTCTGTTTCCGATAACATTGGGAAAAATTTCCAGAGAGGCAGACAGGGAGTTTTGTTTTTTCTAAACTTTTCAGCCGTAAGCATTATAATAGTGTACCCGTTGTTACGGTGCCATGGACTATGGTAGAACCATGTGTATGGAAAATAAGCGTGAATCATTGGATAAAAACATGTCCCTTAAATTTATTCATCTCTACCAACGTTGAGCTTAATACATGTATAACCCACTTATTGGGATTGCGAAAATGATAAGTATTCATATTGACACTCTAGCAGGTAACTAACTATAAGACTAGCTTTCTGGAGAAAATTGAAAAAATAAATTGAGTCAGGCAAGAACATCTCAGCCAGACAGGATGTTGGAAACAAAGATGTTTTTTTTTTGGGCATAACCACCGATCTTGTAAAAACATCATTCAGCGACCAGCGACATCACTTAATTGAAACAGGAAGAACAGGTTTTATAGAATATATCGGTTGTGGTTTGCTTTTGATATAGAAAACAGAAACCATAAAACCGCACATCACTGCAGTGTAATTTATTATGGTGTATATGCGAGTATCCCATAGGGAGCCTCATATACCGTATATAAGAGAATGCATTGGCATACAAGGTCAAGGTACATATTGTTAGGCCAATTTCTTCTCTTCTAAATATATGTGAGGCTCCATTTGGGAGGGTTTTCGCAAATACGTGTTCCGGTATTCAGGAAGCTCCAGTTATGGAAGGGTTAACTAGTTAACATGTATACATGGTTTTATTAACGGTTTGTATTGTGAAGAGGTGAAATTGCCCGAAGCCTCCACTGTTACATTTTGCACCAGGTTCTATTCATAATCAATTTTCAATTGAAATTATTTTTACTGTATACTGTTTGGGTTAACTTTCTCAAGTGGATTAATGGTAATACATGTACATCGAACGTTAGAGGTATGGGGGAGTATGAGGATACCACTGGAATTTTCAAAATGTTAGCCCATGTAGCCCAAGCCCCCAGCCTGCACACCCACCATAACAAATCCCACAAACCTTTTAACCCTTTACCCAACAGAAGGGCCCTGTGCCAATGCATTCTCTTATATATGCGAGTCGACCATAGGTCGCCTCGCATATATAAGAGAATGCATTGGCTTAACACATTAAAAATTATAAAATTGTTAAAGAATGTAAAAGTGTTAAAAAAAGATTTTTTTTAGGCCACGGCATTCTCTTATATATGCGAGGCGACCTATGGTCGACTCGCATATATAAGTGTTAAAAAAAGATTTTTTTTAGGCCACGGCATTCTCTTATATATGCGAGGCGACCTATGGTCGACTCGCATATATAAGAGAATGCATTGGCACAGGGCTAACTGTAACTATCACAATGTGGTCAAGGAGCCGGTTCCAATGATATCCATATTTGTATGGTTCTATTGAGACAGACCGAAGATATTTTAGGCTGTTGAAGCTTTATTTGGCCGGTTTGTTGGGTAAAGGGTTAATGTACAGTGTATAATATCGGTAGCTTTGCGGAAGTCGGCATCTATATGAGTGCATTATATTTACTCACATCCGCGTTTGTCGTATATAGACCGAGTGAACCGTGCTACATACTCTACAAAGTCAGCCCAAAAATATCAAATAAATTTTGTATAATTCATACACTAAGTATAAAAAACGTTGATAGAATCCGAAGATGCACGCAATGTTGTGATTCTATTTCCCAGTTAATTTATAAACACAATCCAACGTGTAATTTCTTCTCTTGTGCAAAAATGTTCAATCTGTCAGAAACTGTTATGCCACATTCAAATTGTGAAGCTGGTTGGTAAACACTTTTAAATCTACGATCCTAAATCACTAACGGAACAATATTAAAACCAATGCAAATGAAACAACTATAACAAAAAGCAATCAAGTCACAACAACTTAAAACTGCTGGCTGACCCCTTCTGGATCTTGCGCACATGTATTTGGTAACCCAGTTGTCGAAAAACAACATAAGCTGTTTGCCAATCGGTTTCAAACAAGTATACCATCAAATTGGTAAACTCAGACGGCCAGTGTCAATGAAAAGAGCGAAGAACGAAAGAACTGAATTTTATACGTTATATTATATAATTGTTTCTCCAATAAAAACATATATATATAAATGTCACTATTATTCAGCAGGCAAAGTGTATCAACGGAACCTCCTCGTTTAGATTTCCGACCTACTTTAAAGTGTAGATAGATGTGCGATATAGAAAGCTGAACTATTCAATAAACTGGCATCCAGAAGGTTACAGAGACATAACTAATGTACGACTGGTGCTCTCTGGTAGAGATTGCCAACATCCTTGGAGAAGAACTTCCAATTGGGGTTACTAAACGTACATGACTCATTTGAACCTCAAGATGATGTTATCATAATTGGTAGCAGGGACAACATAGGTCGATTAGTCACGAAATACCGGTATAATTAAGTCTTTATCCTGAGAGTAAAAACATACCGAAATCATCGTAATTTTCCAGCTCTTTTCAAACATAAATGATATAAATGCTGGTCAACCATACCAGACCAAGAACAGACTAACACAACACTTATTTATTCATGCTGACTAATTGTTCTTATTTCTTAAACACATTGTATCAACATATGTATTTGGGTAAAATATATCTACAACTCATCCAATATTAAGAATATGAGGGCATGTGACTAAACAATAAGAAAGCAAGAGGTAGCCGAATGACGATATTTTCGAATAATAGAATCTCTTGAAAATTCGATACAACATCAAGTCGCATAATAGCAATTCATTAGGTGAGTTCAAATCAAATTCGTATACATTTAAAGCCATAAATAACTAAACTCCCCCCTGATATTGCGGGAAATCTTCAGATGTTGTAATTGGATTGCGATAAATTTTGGAAGATAATTCCATATACGTTAAGAACATATCCTATAACAAATGTAATGTGCAGAGTCGACTTTCAAAAAATCACAAATGATTAGGTTCATTAAGAGGAAACATATGTTGGACATTTGTTGGACTAACAGAATTATCGGTTAGCGACATGTGAACCTTTCCTTGGTGACTTGGCACCTTACACCAGTAGGGCGGATTGTGCAGTCAACATAAGAGTGGAAAATGACAATGCTGAGCTACTGCAATGTGAACTGACAGCCACCTGGTCACTGTCCAATAATTATAATGAAGACACTAACCAAGTTTTGCCTAATACTTCCACCCCTTAATGATGAGACATGTTGTTATATTCGGAGCCAACTTGGTGTGGCAGGGAGTTTCATGCAGTACTAAGTTGTTCTTCACATGCCTTTGTAAATGTATTTTGAACTGAGCACTACATCCATACAACCGTTACTGTTCATCACTCAAACATGCAATCTCTCAGGGGAGTCAACATTAGCTCAAATCATCATAATTACACGCGCATAGAGCCCTCGCGGGGACAGGCCCTAGCCATACAAATCCCATTATTACAAATCATCAGTCATATATTATTAATATATATATATATATATAAATATCTTTTATTTCTCCATTTCTGAAGAGTCAATATATAATCAAACAATTACACGTAATATAAACAAGGAATTACACAAAAATTTCATGCACAAACAATTATGTACAAACAAAGATACACAAGACAATATAAATGGACACACACATATATTGTGGCATAGGAACAGTAACATGTGCATCTACACGTACACGATTACACGATGAAATGTATCCACGCAGTGATGGTTACAGACAGGAATGAAATGTATCCACGCAGTGATGGTTACAGACAGGAATGAAATCTGGAGAACATTATAGTGTACTAATGTCTATTATCCCCGAATATCCAAAGGTGCCAGATTTGAGCGGCTTCTCTCACCATAAAATCAACAATCTTCAGGACATCTTCAGCGATGCCATGGAGAGAATTTGGAATATACCCAATAAATATGAGCATTTGTTTGTCCACAGGGAGCTCATCAATGCATATATAACAGTCTATGTGGAAATGTGGCAGGAAACGATACCAAGTGTCAATTCTTGAGTCGATTAGTAAAGAACAGTCGTGAAAAATGTGATTCACAATGAGAAAGTAAAATTGCTTGTGTCTGGGGTATTTATGGCTTGTGTCTGGGGTATTTATGGCTTGTGTTTGGGGTATTTATGGCTTGTGTTTGGGGTATTTATGGCTTGTGTCTGGGGTATTTATGGTGTCTGGGGTATTTATGGCTTGTGTCTGGGGTATTTATGGCTTGTGTTTGGAGTATTTATGCTTGTGTC
This sequence comes from Siphonodentalium dalli, assembly GCA_032622095.1. Lineage (NCBI taxonomy): Eukaryota > Metazoa > Mollusca > Scaphopoda > Gadilida > Siphonodentaliidae > Siphonodentalium > Siphonodentalium dalli. The sequence goes on from CP136066.1 coordinate 43,631,405, forward strand.
TGTGGTATTTATGGCTTGTGTCTGGGGTATTTATGGCTTGTGTCTGGGGTATTTATGGCTTGTGTCCTGGGTATTTATGGCTTGTGTCTGGGGTATTTGTGGCTTGTGTCTGGGGTATTTGTGTCTGGGGTATTTATGGCTTGTGTCTGGGGTATTTATGGCTTGTGTCTGGGGTATTTATGGCTTGTGTCTGGGTTATTTATGGTGTCTGGGGTATTTATGCTTGTGTCTGGGGTATTTATGGCTTGTGTCTGGGGTATTTATGCTTGTGTCTGGGGTATTTATGGCTTGTGTCTGGGGTATTTATGCTTGTGTCTGTGGTATTTATGCTTGTGTCTGGGGTATTTATGGCTTGTGTCTGGGGTATTTATGGCTTGTGTCTGGGGTATTTATGGCTTGTGTCTGGGGTATTTATGGTGTCTGGGGTATTTATGGTGTCTGGGGTATTTATGCTTGTGTCTTGGGTATTTATGGCTTGTGTCTGGGGTATTTATGGCTTGTGTCTGGGGTATTTATGCTTGTGTCTGGGGTATTTATGGCATGCTTTCCAAAGATGGGACATATGTAGATTTGTTTGGACGGTAGCGAAACGACAGAATTCACTCTGTGTTGATACGAGGTGTTGCCATTCGTTTTGAACTGATTTGAACACCACAATCATATGAGATAAATATTTCTAATGTGTTGAAAATAATATTCCAGGAGTGTAATATAAGGAGTGTAATATAAGGAGTGTAATATAAGGAGTGTAATATAAGGAGTGTAATATAAGGAGTGTAATATAAGGAGTGTAATATAAGGAGTGTAATATAAGGAGTGTAATATAAGGAGTGTAATATAAGGAGTGTAATATAAGGAGTCTAATATAAGGAGTCTAATATAAGCAGTGTAATATAAGCAGTGTAATATAAGGAGTGTAATATAAGGAGTGTAATATAAGGAGTGTAATATAAGGAGTGTAATATAAGGAGTGTAATATAAGGAGTGTAATATAAGGAGTGTAATATAAGGAGTGTAATATAAGGAGTGTAATATAAGGAGTGTAATATAAGGAGTGTAATATAAGGAGTGTAATACAAGGAGTGTAATACAAGGAGTGTAATACAAGCAGTGTAATACAAGCAGTGTAATACAAGCAGTGTAATACAAGCAGTGTAATATAAGGAGTGTAATATAAGGAGTGTAATATAAGGAGTGTAATATAAGGAGTGTAAAATAAGGAGTGTAATATAAGGAGTGTAATATAAGGAGTGTAATATAAGGAGGGTAATATAAGGAGTGTAATATAAGGAGTGTAATATAAGGAGTGTAATATAAGGAGTGTAATATAAGGAGTGTAATATAAGGAGTGTAATATAAGGAGTGTAATATAAGGAGTGTAATATAAGGAGTGTAATATAAGGAGTGTAATATAAGGAGTGTAATATAAGGAGTGTAATATAAGGAGTGTAATATAAGGAGTGTAATATAAGCAGTGTAATATAAGCAGTGTAATATAAGCAGTGTAATATAAGCAGTGTAATATAAGCAGTGTAATATAAGCTGTGTAATATAAGGAGTGTAATATAAGGAGTGTAATATAAGGAGTGTAATATAAGGAGTGTAATATAAGGAGTGTAATATAAGGAGTGTAATATAAGGAGTGTAATTTAAGGAGTGTAATATAAGGAGTGTAATATAAGCAGTCAACGTCGTTTCATGTAACCCACTTTATTTTATATAACCTTTTTTCCGAATATGAATCGTGTCATATTCCGTTTCGCATCATGGGTGTCAACATATTAGCGATAGAAAATGAAATAGTAAACGACTATATCCCTAACTCACATGGAATCCACGAAGAAGGAAAGTGACCGCGAAGTCTATCTGCATTTTGGATTTCTCTTCACTCTGTCACAGTAAAATAAAACTAGATGTTATACCAAGAGAGACCAGTAGTGAGATTGGGTGCATTTTTCCAGATGAAAGTGTTACAATTGGCCATTGCCATTCCCAATAGCAGGGCCTGGTACCTACGTCACCAATCCAGTCTCTAACCCAAAGTGTTTCATTGTAATGTGTTTAAAATATATTTATACCACGATCGCCTATCTTACTATATAAATAAAGCCATATGTTTAAATTTTACATTTAATCAACACCTGTTGATTAAACGTGCCTACTATTGATTAAACTTCGCATAGTGGATTAAACTTTCTCCATACAATTTGAACGGAAAAGTGTTTATCCATCGCATTGTAAAGGTCGTGGCATAAACTTCGCAGAGTGGATTAAACTTTCTCCATTCAATTTGAACGGAAAAGCATTTATCCATCGCATTGTAAAGATCGTGGCATAAACAAAATATACGCATAGTGTTTCTGAATAACAAATTTAATCCACTCGTGGGATTGGCGATTTACACCACTCGCTGAAGCTCGTGGTGTAAATCGCCAATCCCACTCGTGGATTAAATTTGTTATTCAGAAACACTATGCGTATATTCTATATATAAACGCTTGTTTGATGGATTATAAAGTACATGAGCTGTGTACATTCAATGCACATTAAAAATCAGTAATTATTAAACGCTCATATTTATAACTAAAATGCACGATGAAAATATGTATCGATTGTGCCCAAATTTGGAACAGTAAACACACATCAACCATTCAATAGATGTTTATAAAACGCACATCAACCATTCAATAGATGTTTATAAAACGCACACCAATCATTCAATATAGATGTTTATAAAACGCACATCAACCATTCAATATAGATGTTTATAAAACGCACATCAACCATTCAATATATATGTCTATTAAAACGCACATCAACCATTCAATATAGATGTTTATAAAACGCACATCAACCATTCAATATAGATGTTTATAAAACGCACATCAACCATTCAATATAGATGTTTATAAAACGCACATCAACCATTCAATATAGATGTTTATAAAACGCACATCAACCATTCAATATAGATGTTTATAAAACGCACATCAACCATTCAATATAGATGTTTATAAAACGCACATCAACCATTCAATATAGATGTTTATTAAACGCACATCAACCATTCAATATAGATGTTTATAAAACGCACATCAACCATTCAATATAGATGTTTATAAAACGCACATCAACCATTCAATAGATGTTTATAAAATGCACATCAACCATTCAATATAGATGTTTATAAAACGTACATCAGCCATTCAATATAGATGTTTATAAAACGTACATCAACCATTCAATATAGATGTTTATAAAACGTACATCAACCATTCAATATAGATGTTTATAAAACGCACATCAACCATTCAATATAGATGTTTATAAAACGCACATCAACCATTCAATATAGATGTTTATAAAACGCACATCAACCATTCAATATAGATGTTTATAAAACGCACATCAACCATTCAATATATGTTTATAAAACGCACATCAACCATTCAATATAGATGTTTATAAAACGCACATCAACCATTCAATATAGATGTTTATAAAACGCACATTAACCATTCAATATAGATATTTATAAAACGTACATCAACCATTCAATATAGATGTTTATAAAACGTACATCAACCATTCAATATAGATGTTTATAAAACGTACATCAACCATTCAATATAGATGTTTATAAAACGCACATCAACCATTCAATATAGATGTTTATAAAACGCACATCAACCATTCAATATAGATGTTTATAAAACGCACACCAACCATTCAATATATGTTTATAAAACGCACATCAACCATTCAATATAGATGTTTATAAAACGCACATCAACCATTCAATATAGATGTTTATAAAACGCACATCAACCATTCAATATAGATATTTATAAAACGTACATCAACCATTCAATATAGATGTTTATAAAACGTACATCAACCATTCAATATAGATGTTTATAAAACGTACATCAACCATTCAATATAGATGTTTATAAAACGCACATCAACCATTCAATATAGATGTTTATAAAACGCACATCAACCATTCAATATAGATGTTTATAAAACGCACATAATACTTTTCACTCGTGAGGTCAATTACTCGTGCAACAAATGTCAAGCTCGTTAACGCCATGAATTCAAATTAGAAGCTATAAGAAAGTCTGAAGCGACGGGTTCGAGATTGCATTGGTGACGTACATGTAGGGTTCCTGGTCCTGAACAGTGTAACGTTGAAGAAATATTACAGAACATTGTGGCTGATAAAACAGCGATTCTCACCTAAGTTTGAATGACATCTCTGCGATATGTGTTTTATATACTGATCAGCTGAACATTTATTGAATGTCGAAGCGTTTAAGTTTGATTAAACAGTAAAATATTGACTTCATCACGAAATTTTTATGAAACCTGTGTTTGTTTCATTTTAAAGACATATTATGGACTTGTCCTGGTGCTGGGGGATGTAGCATTCTAATAACATCGCCGAAAATATCAAGCAATCGACCGTATCATCCAATGAAAACATTGTCTGAACTACGCTCAATTGTAAATGTTTACTTCTCGATTCGGGACGCAACTATCTGCGATAAACTAACGAAAATAATTTCGCCACCGAGAATCATTATATCTAATTAATATATAAGAAAAATAACTACTTTGTGCAAGATTATTCTTCATGTTTTATTTTAAGCATGGTTACCATTAGTGTGGTGTGACAAATAAATCAATATATCACAGATGTGATGAATTGGTTCGGGCATGGTTGATCTGGGAGATGTTTTAAATCCAGGAGTCGGCACACGTTTCAGATCAACCATTTATCAGTTTACTTGTGTTTTATATCTTACCATTCTCATGAAAGGGATACTGTACTCAAATGTTGTTGTTGTTGTTGGTTTCTATATTATCTGATTCGAAGAATGAGGTAGCAATATTTCTATAAACTATCAACCTGGCGTTTACAGAATACATCTTCGACTCAAATTACTTATTTTTCTATATATTGTCGATATTATATAGTTGCTATTACCGGGACGTTAATGAAAATGGCGTCAGTGCCCATTAACGCTGGTTTGAATACCATTACTCGAATATATATTTCTTGTACATCTATGGACATGTGCATTACCATGCACAATATTCCCTTTTTTTACAATTCAGGAATGACCAGCGTCCATATATTTCGAGGATCTTTCAAATCATTGATGTCCAAAAAAACTAAAGGCACGGGCGGTGTTCGTTGCAGAAATAATCATATTTGTTCAAATTGCCATCAACAGAAGGAATATTAAAATATATATAGTTTTGTTCATATGCCAAACATAATCAGCGCGTAAATAGTATATTTTCGTCAAGACGTATATACGATGGTGTACGTAAACAAGTGCCTGCTCGTGTTACAGAAGTTTTGCTTCTGTGTACATAACACAGCGCAATTATATTGGTTAATCACACACAAATGATATAAATGCTCTATATTATTTCCATATCAGGAAAACAGTAACATATTAACGCTCTTTATGTTTACCATGTCCGGATCTAAACAAAAGCCAGGTTCTGTAACGTGTTTTGTTTGTTTACATAACAAATGAAAAACATTTGACAATAACATACTGTTTATGCCATATTTCTGATTGGTATAAGAACAAGGTCTGTCTATATTTTACTACTATTTCTGTTTATGGCGATTTTTGACGGAGGTGAATATTTTAACAACGCCGCCAACGCCGCCCGTATCTTTAAGGACCAATATATATTCCAACAATATAGAAATTGCACTTGTCGATTGCGGCTTGTAAGCTTGTAGGCATTTTCAGATCATGTCCAATCATCAAGTACATTGTCCATCCTCATTTTTTGGAGATACGACAGAGTTAGTTATAGTATAACGGATTATGATTGTTGACTCTTAAAATTTATAACCAGCTATAACTAAACTAATGATTGTTGATTGTTGACTCTTCGAATTTATAAACAGCAAAAACTAAACCAAGTTCTGTAAATTTCAGCATATACCGAGATATCCAGTATACAAATACACACTATTACACTGCCAATGTGATTTTCGAAATCAATATAACCAGATGCGTTCTTCTGTATTCATTGGCGCTACGACATGTTCTCCTCTATATACCATACAAGCCACAAGTTACAAGTGGAACCTCCATACTAATGTCCAAGAGAGCTGCAGCGTAATATATATCTCTCTGTTGCATTACACTTCACCATGTCCAAGAGAGCTGCAGCGTAATATATATCTCTCTGTTGCATTACACTTCACCATGTCCAAGAGAGCTGCAGCGTAATATATATCTCTCTGTTGCATTACACTTCACCATGTCCAAGAGAGCTGCAGCGTAATATATATCTCTCTGTTGCATTACACTTCACCATGTCCAAGAGAGCTGCAACGTAATATATATATATTTCTGTTGTATTACATTTCACCATGTCCAAGAGAGCTGCAGCGTAATATATATCTCTCTGTTGCATTACACTTCACCATGTCCAAGAGAGCTGCAACGTAATATATATCTCTCTGTTGCATTACACTTCACCATGTCCAAGAGAGCTGCAACGTAATATATATATATATATATCTCTGTTGCATTACACTTCAACATGTCCAAGGGAGCTGCAACGTAATATATATATCTCTCTGTTGCATTACACTTCACCATGTCCAAGAGAGCTGCAACGTAATATATATCTCTCTGTTGCATTACACTTCAACATGTCCAAGGGAGCTGCAACGTAATATATATATCTCTCTGTTGCATTACACTTCACCATGTCCAAGAGAGCTGCAACGTAATATATATCTCTCTGTTGCATTACACTTCACCATGTCCAAGAGAGCTGCAGCGTAATATATATATCTCTGTTGCATTACACTTCACCATGTCCAAGAGAGCTGCAACGTAATATATATATCTCTGTTGCATTACACTTCACCATGTCCAAGAGAGCTGCAACGTAATATATATATCTCTGTTGCATTACACTGCACAATGTCCAAGAGAGCTGCAGCGTAATATATATCTCTTTGTTGCATTACACTGCACCATGTCCAAGAGAGCTGCAGCGTAATATATATCTCTCTGTTGCATTACACTTCACCATGTCCAAGAGAGCTGCAGCGTAATATGTATCTCTCTGTTGCATTACACTGCACCATGTCCAAGAGAGCTGCAGCGTAATATATATCTCTTTGTTGCATTACACTGCACCATGTCCAAGAGAGCTGCAGCGTAATATATATCTCTCTGTTGCATTACACTTCACCATGTCCAAGAGAGCTGCAGCGTAATATGTATCTCTCTGTTGCATTACACTTCACCATGTCCAAGAGAGCTGCAACGTAATATATATATCTCTGTTGCATTACACTTCACCATGTCCAAGAGAGCTGCAACGTAATATATATCTCTCTGTTGTATTACATGTCACCATGTCCAAGAGAGCTGCAGCGTAATATATATCTCTCTGTTGCATTACACTTCACCATGTCCAAGAGAGCTGCAACGTAATATATATATCTCTGTTGCATTACACTTCACCATGTCCAAGAGAGCTGCAACGTAATATATATATATATATATATATCTCTGTTGCATTACACTTCAACATGTCCAAGAGAGCTGCAACGTAATATATATATCTCTCTGTTGCATTACACTTCACCATGTCCAAGAGAGCTGCAACGTAATATATATCTCTCTGTTGCATTACACTTCACCGTGTCCAAGAGAGCTGCAGCGTAATATATATATCTCTGTTGCATTACACTTCACCATGTCCAAGAGAGCTGCAACGTAATATATATATCTCTGTTGCATTACACTTCACCATGTCCAAGAGAGCTGCAACGTAATATATATATCTCTGTTGCATTACACTTCACCATGTCCAAGAGAGCTGCAACGTAAAATATATATCTCTGTTGCATTACACTTCACCATGTCCAAGAGAGCTGCAACGTAATATATATATATCTTTGTTGCATTACACTTCACCAAAGATGGATGCTGGATGGGTTTCATATGAGAACATTTGAAAATCCTCCTTGTATAGGTCAGCTATTTGATTTTTCAGTTCTATAGGGACTTCACTGAACGCCGCCTTGAGTGCCTGCTCACGCTGATTTGATCTTTGTGTCGAAGTCATCGGATATTCGACTATCGCCTTTTTAATGAAACTAAACACCAACTGGAAGTCAACATTTACCGCTTGACTGAGATCTCTTTCTGGGAAAATGGCGTCCATAGAAATATATCCGTTATACTGATACACTTTCCACATCCGACGCACAAGAGTTATTTTTGACATACATCTGTTCAGCTTTTCTTCCCAATAATGTCTGAACAAACCCGTTGTCATAATCCTCATCATAGCCTCGCCTTGACCAGCGTATTTGGAGTATTCGGCGCTCAAGTTAAATTTATCTATTAAATACTTTCTGTCGGTTTCGAATGTCTCGATCCTTCCAAGGAAAGTCGGGCGGAAATTGCAGAAGTCACACATTAAGGACATGGGTCGCCAATGCCCGTCGAATGTGGCCACCGTCGAGTGCTTGGTTATCAAATATGAAAGAAATGTTTTAAAGTCCATGTCGTTTCTGCAACCATTTAGCTTAAGATCTTTGAAAATGGGTTCATGTGTTGTCCAGTAAGCCGGCAGGTAAATTTTATCCAAATATCCCGACAAAAGTCTTGTATACGGATTCCTCGTAAAAGTAAATCGAAACGTTTTGACAGTTTTCCACTGATCGCCATTTGCAATTATGCTGGGGTCGCCGTGTATCTGTTTACCTGTGAGATTAAACACATTTCTGTATCCATTTGATTTTCCTCGCTGATCGAGAGCAATGATAACGGATTTCCAGAATCCGGACGAAACCTTTGCTATGGGACAGTAAGCAGCGTTCGATACTCTCGAGTACGCTATGGTTAGATTATGCTGATTCTTGTGACTAGAAGTATTATTACACATGTTGCGCAGCCGATTCGCGACATTGGCAGTCTGAAATAAAAAGCAAAGAACTGCGTTTCAAGTTATTTTAAATATATATGTGACCCGCCATATCAAATCCAGTCGTAAGTCGGGATTTTTTTTACCCTGTGTCAATGCATTCTCGTATATATGCGAGTCGACCATAGGTCGCCTCGCATATATAAGAGAATGCATTGGCCTAACAATTTTTTATCATTTTTTAAAAATAAATGTTTCTTACAATTTTTAAGACATAAAATAAAAAAACATCCATTACCCTGCAGGGAGCCCACCCATATATAGAAGCATATAGAAGAGTGTCGTCTGCTCATGTTTGTCTGGGGCTCTGTATGGTTGAAATTATAAAATTGTTAAAGAATACAAGAAAACATTATTAAAATTGTAAAAAATTGTTAGGCCAATGCATTCTCTTATATATGCGAGGTGACCTATGGTCGACTCGCATATATAAGAGAATGCATTGGCACAGGGTAAAAAAAAATCCCGACTTACGACTGGATTTGATATGGCGGGTCACATATAGTCTACACCTCTGAGCCAACACAAAAAAACCCAGTTAAGAGACACACCATCACTAACTATACCTAGCCATTATATATCTTCCTTATATTATATACACAGTTTACATACTGCCATTACAATTCAATTCAATCAATTCAATTTATTAGTATTCTGATCATCAAAATAGATATAACAGAAACATAATTATTGCAAATATCGATGCAAATATAATTTTGTTGCATGGATGCACATTTGGATATAATATAGTTGTGTATAGCAATAGTGTCTTATATAATTATATTTATATATATTTACATACTACGTGTGATTATCACTAAATCCAGCCTTCTGATTGGTCGGCGCCCACGTGGCTAGTTGCAATTATTTCTCGGTGAACGCGCAACAGCTCATAACTGCAGCCTCATAATTACATCGACGCGTCATAGGTTTTGGAAAGACGAACGCGTAATGTTTTGGGCGCATTTGGACTCGCGCAGGATTGACTTAAATTTCAATATAAAGAGAAATTGTTCCTGTTAACTTTTGCCAAGGGTGCTATGGGATATTTTGGGCTGGTTTTGTCACGATACACTTTTCGATTTAAATACATTTACAAAAGTGGCTTTTTCGCTAAATGTATATAAATATAAGGATTAACTGTCATGTGGACTGTTTTTATGGAGATGTAACCGTGAGGTAAGTGGTCATAACTTGTATGTAAAACACTTCGGCGTTATTGGTTACGTGTTCGGTCAATGGATATGGATTTTGAATGGTTTAAGTGATTACTCCTCAAGAGGAATCAGATTGTAGTATTTGTAGCGCTTATCAAATAAGCGCATCTATAGCATAAACCATTATATTGGTGTTGTGGTCCTTCTTTATAAAGTTTTGGTACATGTGTAAGCAACAAGTATATTATATCGGTATATTATGACGTACATTGACCCACCCCATCTCGCGGGAGCAATAAGCGGCTACACTAAACGATAGTCATGTTTGAATATACCCTATCACTAACTCGCGGCCATTTTGGATCCACCAGGTCCGGTTCCGTGGTTTTACTTAAATCATGTTATGTACTTGTTCGGGTGTGTAAAACTGATAAGTTAGTATTCATAGCACTATGCCAACTGGAGGAATGTAACATTCTACTCACATCGCCGAAAATCTTAAGCTAAACGACCCTACCACTCCATAGAAAACATAGTCTGAACTACGCTCAATTGTAAATATTTACTACTCGATTCGGGACGCATCTATCTGCGATAAACTAATGAAAATGATTTCCCCACCGAGAGTCACTGCAATTAATTAATATATAAGACTGACGGTGTGTGTTGTCAATTTGAATATAAATTTGTAAAAATTACTGCTTTGAACAAGGTTATTCTCTATTTCTATTCGACCACCCTGCTGTAGTGTTTCATATCACTTTAACTGGAAGTCATGAATAATTCAAAAGCTCCATGTATGGAAATGCTACTCCAAAACTTTGACCTATAGTACTGAAACCACGGAACCGGTGATGGATGAATCTATGAAACCACGGAACCAGACCTGTTGGATCCAAAATAGCCACCAGTTAGTGATATGGCATTTTAAAATGGTATATATTACGACATATGAAGCAGACCATCACTCTCTTGCTAGGTGGGATAGATAAAACCTGATTCCCTGAAACGACTCACATAAGCCCTCACGCTTAATGTCGAATTCGTTCCATGACGTTATATATTAACCTTTTCAGTGCCAGGTCCAATTTGTGTATCAACCCATATACCCTGTGCCAATGCATTCTCTTATATATGCGAGTCGACCATAGGTCGCCTCGCATATATAAGAGAATGCATTGGCCTAACAATTTTTCATCATGTGTTATTATTTTTTACAATTTTAATAATTGTTTCTTATATTCTTTAACAGACTTATTTTGTAGGTTTATTGCCAGGGAATCTTATGTTTTTCATGGGCATCAAAATTATTACTATGAATACTTGGTGTTAGTTTTGAGTTATAACATGCCCCTACGGTTTTAACCAGTTTGTTTTTAAATTCACTATAGCATGCTTAAGCATACCCAAAAAAATATTCAACCCGAAAAACAAAAGAAAATCGAAAAATAATTATTTTTTTTTAAATTTGTTTAGGGCTGATTTTACAGACCGTAAATTAGGGCCGATGAGATCGGCCCCTGGCACTGAAAGGGTTAATTATGATGTAATTTCTATTCTTGTGTTATTCATGGAATATATATACTGTTTAAACCAATTTCTTTTAAAGCGACTCGTAATTTACAGGTCAAAATTTGGAATAAACACCTTTCGCATAATGCACTTCCAGTGATAATAAAAGTTCAGCTGACCACAGTGTCCCCCGAAAACGTGGCAAGTCGATGCCGCTTTGTTGAAGAAATTAAAAAAAATGTTGAAAATGTTTAATAACTCCGTCAAAAAATAATTTTTCCGTCATCTATATACATGTTGCACATCTTCAATAAATGGGCAACAATATTCTGAAGTTTCAAATCTCTGGGATTAAATCTGTAGGAGGAGATGTTACACCATCAAGGTACTCAAAAGTGTGACGGACGGACGTACGGACGGACGGCTCAACGGCTCGACGGACGAATGGACGTTAGGACGCACGAACGGACGGACGGACGGAGCCCGTTTCTATAGTCCCCCAAAAATTTATTTTCGGGGGACAATAATTACGAATACATGTACGGTACTACGTCACTAGAATTTATATCATTTGTCGTTCTGCCATATCCGTAGTTACGATTACTGTTTCGAGAACCATGCACGAGAGCTTTGCGTGCACCATCGAGCCTACCGTTAACTTTTACCTGATAATAACATACCAAGTACAACACAATCACGACAAACGGTACCGTATCACCTTACTGCGAGTGGCAAGAAGTTTGAATGGCGCGATTGTTACTGTCAATTACTGTATGCGGAAAGGTTTTTAGACAGTTCGAACAATTTGCGACTACTATTAGCTATTCGCCATTCTAATAAGTAGTATTTCATGAAAAGGTATAGGGTGTTTTGTGATTCTTTTTGGTAACATGTTTGTTCGAGCAGTAGAGGGTGTGGCTTAGCTTCCTTTTGTGTTAAGGTTAAGTTTCCATCCATGATAATACCCAGCAATTTGATGGTTTGTACTTGCATTTGATTCCGATCCCTAACTAATTCCTGTGCCATTCATGTTAAGTGCAAATTTGTCTCCACTTTTCTTCATTGCATTTGGGGCGGATCAAGATGAATATACTTTTAGCTGTATTGATTGACAGTTTTTACAACAAAACCACTCAAATACGCGCTTTAATTCGGTAGTTGATGTATTTTGTTTTATTGTTTCTTATCGTAGCCAGATGAATATAGGGTGGTATCATCAGCAAATGAAACAAATTCAGTTTGTTCTGTATATTGGGCATATCATAGAGGAGAAAGTATGGCCTTGACAGTCAACATATTGGTTTCTACCCGTTAGATAACTCTATACCATTCTTTAGAAACTCCTAGAATTCCGTAATGCTCTAGCTCTTCCAGTAAAATTTCATGACTGATTGTATCAAATGCTTTCGACAAGTCTATGAAAATGTAGAGTCCTTAGTTGGTTTATCGTTATTTTCCGCTATATGACCTAGAAGGTGTAACAACGGGTGTATAGCAGTCTGATTCTTGCGTAATCCATATTGCTGTTTATGTAGAATATCATATTTCATAAAGAAAATAAAAAAGGCATTCTCTGCATTAGTTTATCTAATAACTTTGGGTACAAAATTCTATTGGACCTATAATGTTTTATTTTACTAGGAGACTCCTTTTATGGAGAGCAATTACTTTGGAAATGTTCAGCATATCGGGGAATATTCCTAGTTTGAATGATAAATTGAATATGTGCGATAGCGTTCTTGAAGTTTCGGTGATGGTCTGTTTCATTAGTTTCGATGTGAGATGCATGTTAAAATCTTACATGTAAACAATGCGGATAATAAACATTTTTAATTTCCCTTTATTGTCGTGCACTGGGAAAACATAAATCCTGATGCTCGCTATTGATGCAGAACATTCCGAAGGAGTTTTTAAAAACACAGTTGCGATTCGCAATGCGCAATGTTACATAACACGCCCAGCGGTCAGATTCAGTTAGCTGAATACCCGAGCATCCTGTAGTTTACTCGTGTGTCCTCTTTGTGTGGACATAGGGCGTAATGATGGCGAATGAGTCACCCAAACCACACAACATCCACATTAGACACAGGCATGCGATATATAAATGTGCATATATGCAGATAACAAATTTAATATTAACAAAGCTTATACAAGTATATAGTTGCATATTTCCACACACGATGACTTTAATTGATACCGAGAATCTATGCACCTGGACATGGATCGCGGGGAAATTGGAATACGATGTTGACTATACATGCAAATAAAGATCATTAAACTAAAATTGGAATGGTGACTCGGGGTAACCTGGCGGGTGATATAACGGTGTTAGTTTTACAAAAGTTTGAACATGATATTATTATTATTATGAGATGTTGATAGATACGCACCTGCTCTGAACAATACATGTATTTGATAATGTCAGCTGTACTCAGTTTTCGCAGATAAGTGAAATAAATGCTCTTTATCTGTACCATGCATGTAATGACTAGACTAACTGGGAATGATCTGTGTGCCGAAAAACGTTCGGGACCCAAACGTTCTTCGGTCACAAGAATTAATACAGCTAGAAAGAGGCCGTTCATGTGCATGTATAACAATGTTTGGCGTATTTATCGACATATGCTGATCTATGGAACCGGGCGGATCACAATTTTGACTTTCGAACCAACAAGTGCCTTTAAATTGAGCAAGAAGTTCAAACTTTTTCAAGTCAAAAAGTTTAAAAGATCAACGAGAACGTGAAGCACACAAAAGGGCCACAGTATAATAAAGTCTTCCACGCAGCTAGTTTTAATATTATACATTACTATGTTGTCTTTTTTTCTTTTTTTTTAAATGAAAACAAATAAAAAGACAATGGTGGAAAATGCAATGCTATTCCGGTTGCGAATATAAGGTTTTCGCAGTGATTGCCGGCGACCCACATCCACCCAGTTTCCCGGTGATTCGCGGTGATATATAGTGAGGTGTGCAGAAACTGCCACCACCTTGCTGATTACCCAGTAGCGCCTTGCTTATCCTCTCCACTCAAGCTTTCGGTGTTGATTGCACGGGCCACCGCGAACCACTCCCCCAAATATATCCCCACCGTGTTGAGTGTTTTCCTTATAGCACACGCTTTCTGAACTGTAAAACTCCATTGCTATAAAAAGTATCATAAGCACCAAACGTATTTATGTAACGAATCCTTGGCAAGTGATGTCAACTTGCCATTTTCACTAGTTATTTCACAAACAACACTCTGTTTAAAATCAGTTGGTTGTTTCGGTCGTACGGGGATAACTATGAGTCCAATGTTCGATAACTTTTATATAAACTAAAGTATTCAGCCTGTAAGCACAATAGGTAGGTTCACATATGTTTTTGGTTTCAAGGTTTAAGCGGGAGTGTCTCTTTCCTCTCATACACGGGTAGTTACTCCAATAGTTGGGGTATCATGTGGTCAAATAAGGTCTCACATATCAAGATGCCCGTGGTTATAAGGTATTGCATGCTATATTTGCTAGCTCATGATACTGATTCGACCATCCCTCAATATACATTGAGTACGACCAGTCATAAACAATTAAGGATATCATAATGTTGATTGTCTGTGTATGTTTGCACACTGTAATATTTACATCTTCCACTTATTGTGCTTACCACTTTTAACCCTATATCATTACAATCAGTGGGGGAATGCCACTTTATCCTCGATCCAGGATCCTAGATCTACTTTTTCTCATGAAAGTAGTGGTATTCCACCAATATTTGATGTAGCACAAAAATAAGCTATAACAATAGCTTGCTATCGCATTTTTTCTAAGTCCTGAGACACCAAGGTATCGAAAAAACACTATGACAATTTTCCCGCAAGTTTTCCATCAAATGGCTAATATTTGCGTGTCACATTTTTAAGCGATAACTTTAGGAATCGTTCGCTTCATTGGCAAATTGAATACATTTTCCTTCTTGTGCCAAACGTTAGGCTGGCCATGATGTGTGCCTTTTCGCCCTTGTGTGAAAGGCTGAACCGATTTTGTTTATGACTTCAATTTTCTTGTGTGAAATCTAAACAATTCATACAACAATCTTACCCTTTCCTCCGCCAATTTCTGGACATCCGGACCATTTGATATGAAACCTGTGGATGAAAAACAAGGAATGAAGTGGCTACATAGGAAAACTGTTTTCAGTGTTTTATTGGCCCTAAACGGGCAAAAATCGTACATATTAAATATTTTGTAGAAATGATACAATTTCGTAGGCATATGTGTCATTTTCGCCATAAATAATACTTTTAGATGTTATATCAATAAATCCGTTTCAAATCAACTCATGCAAAAGTGATCGAATAGCTCAAAATGGCTGACTATAATAGTCAAAATACAGACTATTTTTGTCATGAACGCAGCTTTCAAATTAGAATATGTTACCGTATAACTGTATTGACGATTTTTAACCAGGCCATTACGAGGACTGACCATGTATTTTAAAACTATTTTTCCACCTCGAATTTCATTTATGGTGATGCCTGGTTCAAACTCTAATTCCACATCATCACAATTGTAACTAGAATGCACTCAGAGAGGTGCCAACGTGCGCAAAAATGTAATAAACAATAATTTAAAAAATAATTTCACTGTATTTTGCTTAATTTATTTAATTTAATTTAATGTTAGCAAAAAAAGACAATTACCATTTCTCATTTCATCACAGATAAAAGGCAAGTTACTATATTAATCATTTAAGTTATTAAAACCAATTCCATGTTGCCGAAAGGATGAGACTTTAATATCGATTACATTTTTTTCAGCGGCATATTTTGATTTTGATTTTCCGATAGTCAAAGTTGACCAAAGGAACAATTATAAGAAATAATTAATACTATTTGTGTAAATATTGATAGCAGCCAATATGCAACAATAAATATCAACAATTAATAAATAATTAATCAATAACGATCATTTTATGTAATAATAAACTCTTCAAACGGTGTTTGTGTCAACAAATGCGTATTGTTTTGTCTTACGTCATTCGTCGTATTTGACCCGGAACTCGGCTGAAGGTTAGGCTATTCAGCCTATTGCGTCGAATTACGAAATCGCGTTTTGAATGTCTCTCTTTTCCCGCACGATAAAAAGAGGTCTTGGCACGAACCAAAAATGATAAAACTTCCCAATTATAAGTAAAAATACCCAAATGAAGGAGTCTATGTAGGTCCCGAAGGAGTCTATAGACTCTTTGATGTAGAGTTCTGATGGAGAAAATGTAGGTCGATCTATTTTTGTCATAACTCTGATGTAATTTGACCTGGGAGAAAAAATCGAAATCGAGGCTCACTACGAGCATGCCAGTTTTAAATATAGAAACAGGGAATCCCGACAAATGGCGATATCGGCGACAAACAAATAATCGAAAACAACACATAAAATAAACATAGCAAAAACGCGGCACAGTAAAAATGTCAGAACGCCACGAGGTTTTACGTCGTTTTTGGTGACGTCATGGAGTGAAACTGAGCAGGGTGACACCAATGTACGAATCTGTCTGATCGCCATACTGTTGCGCGAGCGCACGTAAATAGACATCTTCAACACATGTAATCGGCATGGCACTAGTATTATAACCTGTCTATTTTCAATAAAGCATTATTACTGAATCGGGAATAAGTATACATATGTGTTCGCATGCCAACTATCAGGATACTGTCAATTTTCTTTCTGGCAACAATTTTTATTACGAAAATCATTTCCGATCTGCCAATACATGTACCACCACGAACCGTGACCTTTCCCGACCCACAAAACTCTCGTTACGTCGTCCGCGAATGTACGTGCATATTTCCTGTATAATTGTTGCTAGGCCGACAAATATTTGAGGTGGAGAAAATGAATATTTGTTTATCCCGAAGCCGAACAAATAGTAAATTGGGAGTGTTAAACGGACATGGCTCATTCGAGGCTCCAAAATTTGTCTTCGTAATTTGGAACTAGGTATAAGATATGTTGATAACTACACGAAATATTGATATACCGCCTTCATTTTCTCTGAAAAGTATTTGCCATGGTCACAGCTTTTATCCAGCTGTTTTAATTTTTCGCGCACAAGTGAAACGAACGCTCTTTATCTATACCACACCAGGAATAGACTAACACAGAAGAAAGCTCTTTTCTGTTCCATGTCGTGCACATGGTTTTGTCTGCTTAGGACACCCTGTTCAAAGTTGTATTTTGTATGACTTCAATGCGTCTTTGTAGGACATAAAATGCTCGTAGAAAGGTCGTTCAAGTATTTATCGACCTATTTAGATACCGGGAACATTTAAATAGCGAATATTATTTGGTATATTTTGGAGAGCAAACCGCCATGTGAATTTACCATTAAATCGGACAGGATATCATTGATATACCGGATCAGAAACTTGGTCTGTAGAGGTTCTGTTATTGAATAACCTTGCATTTGAAAAAGATAATTGGATTCTATTGGAAAACCATTTGCAAATATTCTTATAACGGTTCATGGTTGGCGGAATAGTGATGTTGGTCCCATGATATATCACATGAATGTAGCCTGCTCCTTTCTTGGTGTACACTGTTAGAAAAAATACCGTTGTATTAACGGTCTGAGACCGCGCAACATCGCTGCCAACATTTGACCGTTAAACATACATCTACGGTCAGACCGTAGCATGTTCCACGGTATAAAACCGTTTAAGTAACTGGCAGACCGTAACCAATAACTATCAGACCGTTGTATTTTTTACGGTTCAGCACTGTTTAATTAATATCAAGACAGTATCTAATAAAGATCAGACCAATGGTATTTTTCATGGGTCAACACCATTTTTGTGCTCTTAATTTGCTAATTTACCATAGAATGAGCCAGGTTCCCATGGTGATTTCCCGGTAGGCATTATGATTCATATGTTTTTGAATGGTCGAAACTAGTATTATTCGTAACTGAATAATACATCTTAGTTCTTATGTGACGATCATAGTTTTGATGAAATGTAAATCCTCAATGCATAAATTGTTAGATAATACTTATGAAACTTTGCAGTTTGCAGAGGATCAAGCTTGTTATCTGCCTCGTAGAATTTAATCCGGAAAAGGCTGCGCACACGTAATGTGTTCACCTTTCACTAACTACTGTATAAATATGGCTGTAAATAAAAAATGATACTAGTAATAGCTAATAAGCCAACCCATCACT
Source organism: Siphonodentalium dalli (assembly GCA_032622095.1). Taxonomy (NCBI): domain Eukaryota; kingdom Metazoa; phylum Mollusca; class Scaphopoda; order Gadilida; family Siphonodentaliidae; genus Siphonodentalium; species Siphonodentalium dalli. The sequence continues at coordinate 43,650,265 of CP136066.1, forward strand.
ATTCAGTTATGAGTAATACTAATTTCGACCATTCTAAAACATGAATCGGCATGCCCTTATAAGCCATAAAAAGAACAATGCTACATGTTTCACAGTTAAAACTCAAATTTATGTACATGTAAATGTAAAACATCTTAATGGCATATTTTTTGGTAACATATAAGGCGTGAAATTGTCCAGTCACTTGTAAACACAGTTTTTGTTTTAACAGGTGAATCCGTACATCATGACAATACAGTACCAGTCAGAAGAAGTGGTATTTTTAGACGCACCTTTATTGCGATATTGAGCGTGCTTAATTTATAAAAAGGCGTGATTATAGCACAATACCAAAAATCTGCCGCACTTATTATTGCAATATTGAACGCAAAATATTGCGATACCAAGCGCGTTAAATTTCATACAGACCCGATAGTGTTATATTTATATTAGATAAATACTGTGCATATAGTGTACATATAGTGTACATATACATGTAGCATTTACAACTATTATTATATACATATCTAAAACATTGTCTCTATTTATACAATAAACAATATAGAAGAAGCAATAATTTGATTTAAATGTCACAATTTTGAGCGCAAGATGTCGCAATAATAAGCGCAAAATAATGAGATATTAAGCGCAAAATATTGCAATAATATCACAAGCGACATGCTTATAAGCGTTTCCACATGCAATATTATTGCGATATTGGGCGCGAAGATAGCGCGCTTAATATACCACTTCTTTTGACTGGTACTGTATATCAATAACAGCTAGTTAGGATTTGAACCTTCAAAACAACAGCAGATCCCATAATAACTGTGCGCAATGACTTGGCGACAATGTTCTCCTGTTGTCGCACAGTTTCCATGAAATTTTAAAGCATGATGCATCAAACTGTATACTGGTATCACAACCACTTAGTATCAATATCAGTGAGTCAGCCAAAGATAGTTTGATAAGAACATCCAACCAATAGTGTACTCCCGGTAAATTGTCGTAATAACTTGACGATAACATGGCGAATGATGATAATGTCTCATATACACACGTTTCAATGAAAATTTATGAACACAGGATGAATTGGTCCGTCTAATTGTAAAGTTGGAAGTGTAGATATGTGATCATCCGTCACTGCGTGGCGTCAGTTCATTGCTTACGGTGTTGTTGTTGACACTGACGCTCTTGTGACTTACACTGGTGCATACATTACATGTACATGTATATTCTCTCTTGTAAATGTACATGCATGTGCTTTGAAACAATTAGATTAACACTGTCAACTGGATTGTCAACATTATAATAGTAATAGCTGTTCGTTGAGTCGTTGTTATTATTGTCACTATTGGTTGACATCGAAGCTTGTGTTAATTGTACCTGTATCCTCTTGTGTCAATAAATGTGCCAGTGTTTTGATACTAAGTCACAACACTGTCAATTTCAACGTCATCACTGAATCGAATGAAGTCAGGCGCCCGATCGTGCCATGACTAGATTGGCATGAATTTCTGCTCTCTAATTTAGTGGAAATTGTCAATGATTAAGCCGATTTTCGCAGAATTGAAACTTGTCCGGTTATCAAAGGAGCCGAAATCAGACCGTCTTAACAACTGTCCACAATGGAAAAGGTAACAGTTTCCCAAAAAACAATAATTTGCGATTAAATATGCTCGCCAAATAAAAATGGCGAAAAAATGATCTTAGTGCTAAAGCGGGAACTTAACCCCGGAGTGAGAATTACGTAGTCATCAATATACGTACCGACCCGATTAACACAGAATAAATGCCCATATTATATACATATTAAATATCAGCAGAGTAAGATTCAGTCATACTGTATGGAGTCATTGCCGTATATAATATGGTCGCCGATAAATATACTATTGAATTTTGACGGCATGACTTTGAATCACGAAAATATTTAATTTAGACAATTTTCATGGGCACATAAAATAACGGTAAAACACTGTCAAACTGATGAAACGGTATGGGACCGTCGATTATGACGGCCCGAAACCGTCGACAGTAATTTCTAACAGTGTATATATACACGCATATTCACCATTTGGTAGTATGCACTCAGTATAAACAATTGTAGCATAGTGTAATTTATATGATCAATGACTGTTAATCTGATGCTGTTGAACCGTTGAAATATAATGGGCTGGCATTATTACTATGGTATGGATGTTGGTTTAAGTGATTTGAGCCTGAAGAAAAGGGTTTTGTATCGTGAGGTGTGGACTACCTTACTCGTATTTAAATTCGCGTAGTACTATTTTTTGCTCATTCTTAAAAGTTTTAACTACCAACCAGGTAGTTGGCAAATAGGAATCGGAGGACAGATGAGACCCACGCATTCATAACCCCCTCTCCTAATCGCCTTTGATAACACTGTAAATAATTTAGATTAACGACACACTACTTACCTGATTCTGAATATTCACGAAGTGTGTATACATTCCACTTGTATAAAATTAGGAGACCAAACAGCGAACACAACAGATACACACAACAACGGAATGCATTCTTCTTAGGTATCAACAAGTGCATCATTGGTATTTAGATCGGCTTACTCCCATATACTGCAAATAAAATTGTTCAGATCTGAAATCGGTAGACAAACAGTCTTATTCCGCCAAACCAACTTGTGCGTTAGTCCTAAAAGTAATCCACGTGATAATGCACAACAATTATGACGCCATCGCCGCATTCAATTTGCTATATTACACACCTGATGTCAGATGGACCCTGTCTACACTTGATAACAATAATTTATATATTCACATTTAAGTACTACGTGTTTTGCTTTAAACCAGGGGGAGTCGGAAAACATTTGCAGGTACGTATGGTGATTTTTTACTTTCGACCCTTGTTGGGACCCGCCCACCCCCGCGTTCAAATTTATTTCCGTTTTCGGCAGTTTTTTCCGACAATTTTTGGACACCCACCCCCTTTTAACACTAAAACAGAGATTTGCGGGGGGATTCTGTATATGAATTTCTGTGCATACTATTAGTCATGGATGTTAACATTGACATATAAATAGGAACAAGTCATTTTGGGGTCATTCGGTCATTCGGTCAATCCATTAGCATGGGCTACAGGCTATACTGTTTGTATGATCATCCCCACCCCCCCCCCTGTTTAAACAATATATATTTCTTTAAAAATGTAATTACATATAGTATTTGTGGAGCATCTGTCTGCGTAATATGATAAAGATAAATTAAATTGTTTTTATGTTTATTCTTTTGAACAAAACATTTAAATAGCCATGCATATAAAGCGTATGTGTTGTATTATTATATTTTTGAGGTTGAATTAGTAATTCTGCTAATGAAAAAGATCTTGTTATCATGACATCTACTATCTTAAATGCTGCAAACTAATTTCCCAAATTTTGTCCAGAATTAATTTTAACAGCAGGTCATATGTGCGACATTCGTTCACTTCGTAAGTCTGAGAAACATAGTTTTTAATACCCTCTGGTCCTGTGGTGAATGGCCTCAAATAAAAGTTTTTCTATGGTTCTAATATAAAAAATACGGGGGTTTACCGTTTTTACAATTACTGCATGTGACAGCGGTCTGATAATACAAGTTTAAATACAAGTGGGTGTAACAAAATGGTTTTGGCCGTTTTGACATCCACAACAAACTTCCTTAACCATCCCCAACATCCCCCCTTTTAGCTCAACTTCTGCCGACAGACCCCATCCATCTCTCGTTTGATCAGCAACAAACTGTATGTGGATCCTCGGATTGACCTCTGGATGAGAGCCATCACTTGTTGTGAACGAAAAACAAAATCTTGTCTGTAGGCAGATCATATCTTGAACTGTACTCTTTTCAGGACTAAACGAAATGTTTTAAATGAAAGCAGTTTTATCTGAACAATACAATCCATTTTAATTTCCTTATTTTTTATCATTCAGTTAACTGCGCAGCAAATCAGTAAAACCTTTCTAAGTTCAGGTCTCTAAATAGGTATAGACGGTCTCGAAAATATGAAACAAATCACTATTCTTATTTGCCAGCCAGTTTTATAAATAGTCCACTACCTTATCCCAAAAATAAAGTATTCAGTTTTATATAGAGTACCACAGTGTACGTCAGTTGCCTTTTCACCAACTCATAAGATTCTCACAGATTCTCCCAATCAATGTTGCCATAGTCTACCGTATATACATAATATTGCGTACTTCCTGATAACCGTTTTGCCACCCCCACTGTCTTTTAATTTAGTGACAGACACCATTGGTCCATGGTTTGGTTTGGTCGGCTTTCTGAATTGGACAAGGATTCTTCAAGAACACTAACAAATTGTGGTTGTTCAAGTTACGTGCCAGCCGGGTTTTATAATTTGTCCACGTTGTCAGAGTAACAGAGTTCAATATATCTCAGATTTCAATTACGAATAATAAAACAATTATAAATTATGAAAGTATAAGGTATAATGCTGACACAGATTACCTTGACTTGACCTTGATCAAGCTCATCCCAACCGGGAACTAACCTCCTAATATGTTCAGCTTGGGGTCACTCTACCAATATGGAAAGTTCCACACTTTAGACACTAAAATAGAGATGCATTATATATCCTGCTATATGAAAGAAATAGGAATGTGCATAGATCCCAGTTCGATGTGAGAATAGAGTACCTGGCATGACAACTTATCTCCGTAATATTGACTCTCCATGGAGACATAAATCCTACTTCAGCGCCAAAATAGACCATTTCCCCTTTAGTGACCTTGACATGTGGACTATGCTGATTGGCCGACAATCAGCTGTGTGTGACCCACACGTGAGAGAAAATGGGAATGCCCGAAGACACATGAAGTTTGGTGACGTTCGGATGAAGAATGTGATATAGGGTGTGCTAAAGAATAAAATCACAGATGGCTGCCGGCGGCCATGTTTTTCATCGAAAATCGTTATAATCCGATAGCTCCCATCACATCTGAACTAGTAAAATGCTCCAATGACTAATTAATAGAGAGCAATATAATGTTAGCATAATGTTGGTTGTGTGTTGGGATATTGTAAGCACCCATTTTGCAAGAACTGATATAAATCTTTGGACTGAGGCCTTAAAGTCGACGTCGCAAATATTTTCACTTTGCACACTCACATGTCCTTGTAATCAGATAAGGCCAAGTGGACGAAAGCACCAAACGCGAAGACCGAACGCTCTCTAAAATGTGTCTATTTACGTCACAGTGTTGCTTTGCTGTTGAAACTCAACGCGCCAACTTGGATTTTAAGTTCCAACGTCATGACGTCACACAGGGAAGCAGAACTAATTACTGCATAGATAATTAGACTACGTCACAAATCGTCGGTTATATTCAAAGAGCTCGTAAAACCGACTTTCCCGCCCAAATCAAATTTTCCAGGAGAGACAAAAAACTGAATAACTCGTGTGGCGGAACTTGTTGGGAAAGCTGGGTGACTATGTACTCAAGCCAGACTCTCGTTCATTATTGTAATATGCACATAATTACTTTTTGCAATAATTTAAAATCATGATTTTGTTTCTGTGGATAATTTACGTTGTGAATTTATACGACGTTTTGCCATGTATACGAAATAACTGAATTATCGATTTGTACTTTACAATGTTTTTAGAACCGCCTAGCGCATGGCCGTCAAAATTAGTGACAAACGGTTATAAATTATTATTATATATATTTTTTTAGTTCAATGACATTTATTCTGATCATATATGCATTTTTTACAAATGATCTTAATGTGATGTATATACATAAAACAAAATCATAAATTGACTGATGAAGGAATGATCAAAAATAGATATAGAAAATGCAACAATTCCAGGTCTAGCATAACCTGAATTCAATTATTATAGCTCAATATGGATATTTTCAATTAATGAATTTGATCAAATAGGCATAATTCAAAATTAGATATTACAGTAAATATACAGTAAATATAGTCCTCTAATGTTCCAAATAAAAGAGCAGTGCAAGAACATTATAACTTTTAACATTTGTATATTATGTGATTGTATGTGAAATTGCTAGGAACATTCTTAAATTGATACACCAGCATTTCCACAAGGATGAATGCTATCCAGTATGTGAGATGGTTATTGTTACGCCTGTTCCGATGTCTCTCTTCTGCAGTTTTCAGAACATAAACACGACATTTTAGATGCAGTTAGAAATAAAATCCAGTAAATGGTAGTTAAATTGTTTTGTTTTGCACCTTTGTCGTGTGAGGAAATGCCAGAGATTAAAATAACATAAAGTAACCTATCGTGATGCATATTTGATACATTTATTTAACTTTTCCCTGATGTACACTACTAATACCATTTGAAATAGGAAGTTCTCTTACATTGTATTATCAACTTATCCGGTGTAATAAACTGTGAACATGTTGTTTTTGCTGAGTTACCGACGTGTTTTTGTGCTTAAGTTTCATTTCGTTTTGTTGCGCAAAGTATATTATTTTCAATGGAGGGGGAACTACTCTATATTTTAAAGATTGAGTTATTCCATTGAAAATACATTTTAGTTTGAATTCTGTTGCATTCTGGGAGCCATTACGGGGAAACACTTTTTATGATTTCATCAGTTTTTCTATTTCTCTATGGGCATCTTCTGAGACACAGAAGTTTCACACGGTGATAAATTATAGTACTTTAATCATATTTTATGGCATATATTGTTGTTAAACCGTATATCAAGGCACTATAAAAAATAATCGGTGACACGAAAATTAAGTGGGCCTTTAAAGTCAATACAAAGTCACAATTGCAGTTAGGTTCAACTCATACCCGTCTATTCAGCGATACTGTTATGGCGCTCCAGTATTCATTACGCGTCATAGCCCCACTGTTATAATCCGACTTTATCTGGCGTATTCATACCTCTAAGATTATTGAGATATAACATAATACGTGGTGGCATTAAATCGTATGGAAACACAGCAATTGTGTGGGCTGCGTGTCGTGAATACGTATTAAGAAATAACGTCATATGTAATGACATTCAATATCAAGGAAACCCGCGAAAACCAAAAAAATCACATTTATTGTTTTAATGTTTTAAGTTACTTCCTTCATAAAAGAGTCTTCGTGATAAGGAACCCTCTCAATACTTTAGAATATAGAATTAAACTTTAAAATAACAAAACCTTCGGAATAGCGAACCTTCGGAATAGTGAACCTTCGGAATAGCGAACCTTCTGAATAGAGAACCTTCGGAATAGTGAACCTCGGAATAGCGAACCTTCGGAATAGAGACATGTCCCCGTCTCAAACAGGTGTATGAAGTCACGTCAACAAGGGAAATGGATGTGTCGTATCGTCGGTGTGCTTCGGAATTGTCGTATTATAAAATTTGCCGCCAAAACTAAATTTTACAGGAGAGCAAAAAAACTAAATAATTCTTCTTCTGTATGACCTACAAGAATGTCGTCAGGCATGGCGATTAATTGATAGGCCTTCTATTCAATGGATATCATGGCGTATCGATATACTGCCTTATATGGATATTAGAGCTCATACGACATTTCGGAATTATAAACAGATTATACGACATGTTTACGACAATTCAGATCTATTGTTCGTGAATGTCCGACATATACGACATTTCGACACTATGTCCAAACTATAATGGCTATTAATTATTCACACAATTCCAATGTAGGGAGTGCTCTATAAACATTGGATGACAATGAATGTGTGTTTCTGTAACATTTTACGATCATATCAGAATACTGTGTGGGGTCCTCAATTAAGCTAAATAATGGTTGTGTACCCACAGTGCTGAGATAATGTGATGTTACCAATTCCTAGTACATCCAATACGTAATTTAGATATGTCCAATTACACTTAATTATGAAACTAACCAGAATGACAAGTGTATTATATAGCAGACGATGGACAACAACCCATAACCACTGCATGTTCATTATGGGTAATCCCGAAAGCGTGTACACATTCAGATGGGTCATGGTAAATTAGCAGACTGGCGATCATTGGTATTATCCACGCATTCATTATGAATCAGTTGGAATAATTGGAATGACGTTTTGTTCAAAATGAATGAAGTATTAATATTGATATGTTATTGAAACAATAATAAAAAGAAAATACCAATTTAAACAATACCAATTTAAACAAATAATAATAAAGTATCGATAATCTGACACACACAGAAATCCTTCCTCGTGTCTATGCACTTAAAATTAGTAACATCATTTTGAAACTATATAATCACAATAACATCGAAAGCATTATATTGCTCATGTCAGTGCTATATTAGCCTATTTTGTTTTAGACATGAGCTAGTCTATCGTAGAATGCATGGTAGTCAGATGGGATTATTTGCTTTAAATCCTGTAAATCTCCGTAAATTTTAGTACATGATCGAAAACTGCTTTAAATTGCATAAAATGTGCCCATTACTCTAACCTTAAACGCAACGTTGTCTATATGAAATGAAACGTTTGGTGGTTTGGTCAGGGCGAATATTGTTGATTAATGAACATATTTTATACGATAAAGCATGATATTTTAAGCATGATATATTCTAATTAACTAGTTTACACAAATTACCATCAGAGGGAAATTAATGTTTTCATCTTATTACACAATATTGCGGTCACAAATTAATGGTTGCTAAGGTATACAAACCAGGTACTAATTCCTGTTACATAACGTGTTGTTTTACAAAATTGGTTCATTTAACGGACATATTGGCAATCGTAATCATATATACACACATGAAATGACTAATTATGTATGAATAAACGTCTAATAAACACACGATTGGTAATATTAGTATCACCAATGCATGGGCTCAAATGAGGGCGTATTTGATTGTCATTCTCAATGTGGCAGTCAAGTCTTATTGTATATTATTCATTAACTTTACATTTTGATCTCTGGTTACGTCATCTGTTGCAAAAACCTTTGTTGGGATTTATTGGTACCAGTGGGTAGCCACATAACAGCATACTACGTGTAGAAATCAGATAAACATCATAGCGATCGTATATGACAAACATTACCAACCTTGCTGACATTAGACCAGGCGGATACACCAGAAACCCAATTTATATGACTTAAAATAATATTATGCTAACAACCTATGTATCCTGTTAATTGAACATCATAAGACTACATGAACAGCACCAACACGTCCACCAACTGGAAGTTATTTGTGTTATGGCTGTATTTGTACTGCTGTAGATCTGTATACAGATCTGTATGAAGTCACGTGTCGCGCATTACTGTGATCACAACATAATTACCAATAGTGAACGCACGCTGATCAGTACTCTGGTAATTGACAATTCATTACGAGTCGTGTCAGTTTAGGCCAGACATAAAAATGGATCAACTATCAGCAGACAACAGCGATTTGGTATGTGCCGCATGTATTTAAAGTGCATCCTTATACCACTTGATAATGGTTCGAAGAAAGAATGCAAATCGCATAGGAATACATAATAAACAACCGTGTGCACAAATAGAGAGGCACCCATATAGCTTTAGATGGCGATTCCACCAATATTTAGGATTTCAGGTGATCATCTATATATCTATAGGTCTCCTGTTTGACACCATCTGGGCGGTGGCCATTTTGGATCTGTATGGAATGGGTATCCACCCTACAACACCCTTTATTTGACCAAATGTATTAAAAATTCCAACTGATGACAATTCCAATGACAATGTTGGCCAAATGTAGGACAATATTGTTTTCTTAAATTAACTAGCAGTTTTTGACTGACCACGGGGAGGGACCAGGACACAATCTTTCCAAATGTTGGAAATTTCCAACCTGACACCCACCCACATGATAAGGTTGGAAAACTTCCAGCTGATCGATGGCCATTCCAGCCCAAAATGTTGATAAAAAGTAGGATATTACGCAAATATTGGTCCGAAAACAATACCCCCCCCCCCCCAATAAAATGTTTGAAAATCAAACTAAAAGATAATTTTCAACCTATTGTTGGTTTGGAAATTACAACTAATGTTGTGTTAGGTATGAAATTTCCAACTGTTGAAAACTTTGACCAAAGTTTCCATTCCATGTCCGTGTTCAATATTCGAAATACACGGGGTGAAATGACAACGAACACTAAAACACATTCGCCAAGCCCGAGTAACAATTAATAAAAACAGATTTGCCTGTCGCAATGCTTCGGCGATGACCGTGACGTATATCGGACACGATTTTTGCTCACACGAACTAATACCGTTTTCTTTCTGTGTGCATTTCTATATATTTACACACTAAGTGTTGTCATCACTAAATCCACCATTCTGATTGGTCGGCGCCCACGTGGCTAGTTGCAGTTATTTCTCGGTGAATGCGCAATGCCTCATAACACCAAGCTAATAACACAATCGATACGTCATTAGGTTTGGAAAGACGAACGCGTAATGTGTTGGGCGCATTTGGACTCGCGCGTGATTGACTTAATACATCATCCGGTTTCAATATGAAGAGAAATTGTTCCTATTAACTTTTGCCAAGGGTGCTATTGGGTATTTTGGGCTGATTTTGTCACGATACACTTTTCGATTTAAATATATTTACAAAAGTAGCTTTTTCGCTAAATGTATATAAATATAAGGATTAACTATCATGTGGACTATTTTTATGGAGATGTAACGGTGAGGTAAGTGGTCATAACTTGTATGTAAAACACTTCGGGTTTTACACAAGTTATGTCCACTTACCTCACCGTTACATCTCCATAAAAACAGTCCACATGACAGTTAATCCTTATATCAACCCGTTTACACTAGTCTGCGTGTAGATCTGTGTACAGTTCTATAGCAATGTAAATGCACCCTCTACCATTAAAGATGACATTCAGTCGATCGTCGATTTGCATTTTCATGATCGTGTCGTGACAGTTTGCCCTCTGTTGTCAGCATCAATGCTCTAATCAGAACACTTTGTATACGTTCAGATAGTGTGTTCTAATATCTTCAAAATGACTCATAAATCATTAATATCCAATTTAAATAAGATAATATGTATGTCAATACCATTTCCACTACCCATAACGATCGGGCATTGAGCCAAATATTATTCGATTTCGATTTTTCGCAGTCATTTGTCATTTTGTGTCATTGTGATTTTACTCAGAAACAAGTAAACTATCATGGTATTTAAGGAATTTTCATATGATTTATTTTTCTAAAACTAATATATTTGGTAAAATTTAAAGTGATTATTAAAACACTTGTATCTTGACAATGAAGACATGAATATGACTATGAACAGTTTCTGTGGAATCTCGGAAATCACAAAATGTGACGTAACACGTTATTTCATTTCTTTGCAGTTTAACAATAAACATTTTGCTACGCTACGATGGGGTGATGAAAATATTTCTTCTGTTTTCTCATGGGGACTTTGTAGAATTAGTATGGACCAATAATTTGAACATCCGTCTACGAGTGGTACATCGATCTGTGTAATCTCATAAATCACGTAAACCTTCGTAACACTTTTTAACATATTGCTAAACTTAGACGAGTTGAGTAGGGACGTTATATCATTTGTAACACCCATCAACGAGCGGTCTCTGTGGATCTCGGAAATCACATAACGTAATGCTTTGTAACACTTTGTAACATAATTTATCGCTACACTGAGACGAGTTGAAAAGATATACTGCAGTTCTCTCACAGGGACTTTATATCATTTGTAACACCTGTCTACGAGTGGTATCTGTGGATCTCTGAAATCACATAACGCTTCGTAACACTTTGTAACATATCGCTGCATTGAGATTAGTTTTTAAAATATGCTGCGGCTTTCTTTGGGGACTTAATATCATTTGTAACATGTACCGGTAACGCTTCGTAACACTTTGCAACATATCGCTACAATGAAAGGAGGAGAAGAAACATTGAATGCTGCATTTTTTTACGGGGACTTTGTAAGTTTCAGTTTGTTGGGCGGGTCTCTGTGGAATCTCAGAAATCACGTAACGCTTTGTTACATCGTTGCACTGAGACGAAGGGAAAAATTATGTTGCGGGTTTCTCACGGGGACTGGTACAATGTTTGGGGACGTTTGTAAACAGTAATTAAAAATTTCATCCTATAATATAAATTGTAGTGCCCAGAAATGGCAGAATATATAATGCATATACGGTACCACTAAGTGATGGTCTTACCACAGGAGCTTGGGACTTGATCAATAACTGCCTTAATTAGGCTAATTAAGGCAATTATTGATCACGTTCCAAGCTCCTGTGGTCTTACAAAATGCCAAGTGGTGCCTGGTGGGAAAATGTAAATAAATGAAACGAAAACTAAAAAGTTGTGTATGTTTAGTCATGCATTTCGTTATAAATACGACATCATTTATTCTTTTTAAACAGCTTGGAAATGTTTAATTCATTGGGACATTGTATTTAATTGGATATTGATTTACTATTCTTTTGTCGGCTTTCATGCCGTTCGTGAAAAAAAAATGTGCACTGCGAAGCGAGTGCGAAGAAAGTAGCGTCGCGGTTACTATGCGACGGATTACAAATATCATTTGGCGCTAATACGTTTGGGTCGTTTTCGCTGCATTGATAATATCTCGACCTAATGTAATTATGCGATATAATTACATTATCTTTGATAAATTCAACGGGAATTTACTATAGAGAATGAAGTGGGTGTAATTATATATACATAAACACCACACAAATGACATTGTAGCCACTCGCTTTATGCACATATACCTCACCATGACCGTACAGCCATACTTGGGTATAGCCGTACACCCCATACATGACTATACAGCCATGAGTCTCCATGCAGAGGCACTAAATGATAATACTCCTACACCTTATGCATGACATTACAGTCACTATCTGGATACCTATTCACCACATGCATGATCATTGATCATGACAATTGGCCATAATGACTCCCTGTATATATATTTGCCACACCAATACCATATAGCCACTCAAGACATACATATACACCCAGCCATGCCTATAGTCACTCCATGTACAGTATGTATACATATTCACATCACCAATGGCGATACAGCCCTTCTAGATATACCAATACTCCGCACACCACCTCACCATGGGCTATATGGTCACTCCCTGTATACATATTGGCCACACCCATGACCATATAGCCACTCAAGATATACATATGCAACAACTCTTGACCAAAATTCACTCCAGGTATACATATACACCTCAACAACGGGCATGCAACCCTTCAAGGTACCCGTACTCCAGGTACACATATATACCTAACGATTGAATGGATATATCAGAGACACAAAGACGCAGCGACGCAGAAACGGCCATTCGTTCGCTCCAGACTTGCATATACACCTCACCCATCACAATTGAGCCACTAGCTGTATACGCACACACCCATCCATGATCAGACAGCTACTCGCTGTATCCCTATACACCCACCACTGACAATACAACCACAACAGATATGCATATACATCCAGTATACACCCATGACCATGAGGGCACTTCATATGTACACAAGCGCCCGCCAATGGTCATCCAGATATACATGTATGCATATACACTTCAACAATAATAACAATACCGCCATTCCATGTACATCTACATACATGACCCAAAAGCATACATCCACTTCTTATGTATCCATACACCACACAATGACCACACAACTAACATATGTATGTATGGTGTTATCAACGGTTTGTACTGTGAATGAGTAAAGTTTGCTCAGCCCTCACTGTAGTGAATTTCACACCAGGTTCTACTCATTATTCATGAAGAGCTCGCAAAGGGGATTGATCCTGATATGGTAAATATTTCTTAGTCAATGGCGGTACCCAGAAATTTGGTCTAAAGAACTATCAGTGGTTTGGTTTTGTCCATCAGTCTGGATCACTTGCACACATTGCACCGCTTCGAAAAAATGAATGGTTGCTATATATGGTCATATTGCTCTTGTCGTGGAAATATATTCTGAAAAAATCTCCAAAAAGGTATTAGGCCAACAAAAAACAAAAAAAGACATATGTGATTCCGGTTGCCTGGCCGAATGATCTTGTTTCTTCTGCTCCCATGCCTTGTGGGAAGGTCGTATTTGTTAGAGAGCAGTTTGCATTTAGAAATTAGAAAGCTTTCTATTTCAGAATTTTAAGTTTCTCTCCATATTCAATCAAGGATTCATAATGTTGATGCATAGTTACTAATATGTATATACACTGATATAATACAATGATGACTGCATGTCTACCATATCAAACACCCTTCTGGGTTGGGCACTAAAACACATGCAATTATCTACCGGTTCGCTCGGGTGTGTAAAACTTACAATCATGCATATGCCAGTGTGGATAAGGTTCTTCTAAGCTGGGGGCAATTTGAATGCTGAGGAGTGGTACCTCACTCAGTGTGTGGGGCTGTGGTACCATTTTCAGTGTGTCGGAGGTGTGCGGCCAAATATTGGCAATGCAAATGAGGTGTGTCTGAGGAACATTTGCACCCTGTGGAGGTGTGTCAGGTCCTGAGATGAATGACCAAATAGTTAAGTTAGGTTTGGGTTAATATCTTACAAGTCATGTTATTTTTATTAAGTCATAGAAAATCCCCATTCGTCTTGGGCCTGTTGATATGTCCATATCGTGCTCTGAGGCAGATTTGCCACCACGTTTTAAACTAAGAGAATGGCTGCAAGAGAGCTTCATAGTTGAAAGCCTGCAAAGCAATTTCACATTGACAATACTTATCACATTATTGTGCTACATTAACTGTTTACTTGCAATATACATTGGCAGCCTTCACACAAGTGTAATGTGTTAGCATTAATGTCCCTCTGAACTGTTTGTGATAAAATTAAAAAACCGCGAATATATATTCGATTCAAAGAACTGTTGGTGTTTTAAATGCTATTTATGTTTCATAAATTCCATAAAGCATATGTTTTGTATCTATGCTTTTGACCAGCAAGGGCCATGATGGGTAAATACAAAGTTGGATATGACAAATAGAACTTGGATCCTCACAGGTTGATATTTTGAAGGGTTTGCAACTTATCGCAAGTCGAAGTTGTACTGTAACATGAAGTTGTGAGGCAGATGTTGGGTTAAAAGAGCCAAATTATAGAACTTTTGGACCAGAAGAGGTACACTATATATTTAAACCTCTATAATTAAACACTCGTTAATAAGTACATGTTGTTATCCTGTAGGAAATGTTCAGATAATAATTTCAATATTTCACAATACATGTATAATGTATTTCCATACAACCCATTGGTTTCTGTGTCTTCCCTTTTCCCGGTGCATATTATCACAATTCTTCAGTTTGTGAACTCTCATTCGAATCGAAAGTAATGCTAACCCTGTAATCCCATGCACCAGTCAACTAATTTATCTGCATTTCAATGTGTATGACCGGACTGAAGGACCTTGAGGCATTTCTGGTATATTAGTAATGCTGATATGGGGATGTCCTGGTCCCCAATTGAATAATTTGGTGTTACTTGAGTTAATAATTGGTTACTATAGCATCATATTGTTCTTGCCTTGTACATTGTACTGTAACATGAAGTTTTGAGGCAGATGTTGGGTTAAATCAGCCAAAGTATACATCTTTTTGACCAGAAAGAGGCACACTATATATCTAAACATCTCTAACTAAACACTCGTTAATGAATACATGTAGTTATCATGTAGTAAATGTTCAGATAATACGTTCAAAATTTCATAATATAATGTATTTCCATACAGCCCATAGTTCAATGCATATTGGTTTCGGTGTCTTCCCTTTTCCCTGTGCATATTAGCACCATTCTTCAGTTTCTGGAACTCTCCTTTGAATCTAAAGTGGTGCTAACTATGTAATCACATGTACCAGTCAACTGATTTCACTGTGTATAACTGGACTGGAGGCCCTTATGGCATGTGTGGTATATTAATAATGCTGATATGGGGGATGTACTGGTCCAAAATTGAATAATTTTGTGTTATTTGAGTTAATACATGTAATTGGTTACTATAGCATTTTTTCCAAAATGATGTATTAGCCCACCAGATATGCTCATAGAAATGACAGAATGGCACAATCAACCTACACCATGAATATATATTGGATTTAGACAACTGTTGGTGTTTTAAATGCCACTTCTATGTCAGAAATTCCATACTGCACATGTTTTGTATATATGCTTTTGACCAGCAAGGACCATGATGGGTAAATACACACTTATATATGACAAATAGAAATTGGACCCACACAGGTTGATATTTTGAAGGCTTTCGCAAGTCGCAGTTGTAATGTTGCATGAAGTTGTGAGGCAGATGTTGGGTTCAATCAGCCAAATTATACAACTTTTTGAACAGAAAGAGGTACACTGTACCTTTAACCCTATATACTAAACACCCAGTAGTAGTTATCCTGTACCTGTAGAAACTGTTCAGATAATAATTCAATATTTCACAATATAATGCATTTACATATAGCTAATATTACAATGCATATTGGTTTCTGCGTCTTTTACCTGTGCATTTCAGAACCATTCTTCAGTCCTTGAACTTGCATTTGAATCGGATGTGGTGCTAGTCCTGTAATTACATGCACCAGTCAACTTATTTCTCTGCATTTCACTGTGTGTGGCTGCACTGGAGGCCCTTGCGGCATTTTTGGTATATTAGTAATGCTGATACGCGGGATGTTCTGGTACAAAAATGTATAATTTGGTGTTATTTAAGTTAACAAATGGTTGCTGCAGCATCCTATTGTTCTCATATGCATATTATGCATATGCATCTGAAAAATCTTCCAAAATGAGGTCTTAGCCCACCAGATATGCTTATAGAATGGCACAATCCACCTAAATCATGAATATATATTGGATTTAAACAACTGACTGCTGTTATAATGATATTTTTATGTCACAAATTCCACAAAACACATGATTGTTATCTATGCTTTTGACCAGCAAGGGCCATGATGGTTAAATATACAGTTATATATGACAAATAGAAATTGGACCCACACAGGTTGATATTTTGAAGGGTTTCGCATGATGCAGTTGTAATGTAACATGAAGTTAGGAGGGAGAATGTTAAATCAGCCAAATATATCGGGGGGGGAGAACTGCGACGTGAGATGTTGTGTTAAATCAGCCAAATACATGGGGGGGACTGCGACGTGAGGATCGGTGGCATTCCGATAAAGAGACGGTGGAAATCCGATAAACGAGACGGTTCGCTTTCGGCGACAAACGAGATTTTCTTCGTGTTTGGGCATTCAAACGGAATTGCCGTGACAAATCAGGTTTCATATCATCATATCGTTATTTAAGTTACTAATATCCATCAAAATCTAGACGCTACAGTGAATAAATCCAAGAGAATAGCCATTTAAAAGTCACGCGACGGTTCGTTTTCCGATAAAAGACACGCGACGGTTAGTTTTTATCGGAAAACGAACCGTCGAGTGACTTTTAAATGGCGATTCTCTTGGTTTTACTCACTGTAGCGTCTATATTTTGATGGATATTAGTAACTAAAATAACTATATGATGATATGAAACCTGATTTGTCACGGCAATTCCGTTTGAATGATCAAACACCAAGAAAATCTCGTTTGTCGCCCTCACGTCGCAGTTCTCCCCCCGTGAAATATATCCATCGTTTTGACCGGAAAGAGGTACACTATATACATTTAACCATTTCTAATTTGAATCTAAAGTCTTCCAAAATGAGGTCTTAGCCCACCAGATACATGTATGCTCATAGAATGACACAATGAACCTGTGTACATTTTTAGCTCAACTTTACTTTGTAGCTATTGCCATGGGTTGGTATCCGTCGTCATTGTGAGCATGTGTCCGTCTAACAACAATTTCATCAGCACGATATACAGGTCGTACCTTTGGTCGGGTCATTATGAAGTGTCTCATAGATGTTGACATTGACATGCAGATGGAAACGAGTCATTTTGGGGTCATTCGACACAACACCTTGGCCGCCAGTGACCATCTTGGATTTCAAAATTCAATCCATTAGCACGGGCTATAGGTCGGAGTGTTCGTCTGATAATGAAATTTGTCGTGGATGTTAATATTGACATGTAGATGGGATCAAGTCAATTTGTCGTCATTCGGCCATAAAACATGCCGCCGGCAGTCATCTTGGATCTGACTGTTTGCATGACTAAATCCTTTGGCAATGGCTACAAGTCGTATCTTTGTTCGGATCATCATGAAATTTGTCATTGATTTTGACATTGACATATAGATGGGAACGAGTCATTTTTGGGTCAAAAAACCATGGCCGCCAGTGGCCATCTTGGATTTCAAAAATCAATCCATTAGTTACAAAAGCCGTATGATTAGTTAAGATTTGAAAAAACTGAAATGCTTTTAACTTAATAGCAGTAGCTATACTTTTGGGTTAAAACACTTCTGGTCGAAATCGGGTTTATTATTTTAATTATCTTCTTACCCATGAATAGGAACATGACCTTCATTACTGCAGTCTTCGTGTCAACAGTGTTTTCTGTAAATTAAAGTTTTCTAACAACAGAATCCAATACACATAAATATACCGAACACACCTCAACACAAGCACATATGCCGATTGTCAAGTAATATTTGTATCCATTGTGACAGTTATGTATACTGAACGATAATCTGGTGTGTTCTACAGAACTGGTTCGATCCGTCACCACCAACTGATACCAATTAGAGACATGAAAAAGGATGCAATCAGTTACGATTGGTATTTACCAGAGTCCGATAAATTAAGCTATCATTACCCGTGAGTTTGGTTATGGAACAGGGTATCAATTATTGATAACGTAGGCACACACGCCCCTAATTAATATTTTATTGTTTATTGATCACAGTTGTGATGGAGATGGTGTTTTCATTTCTGTTGTTTTTTTGTTTTTTGTTTTTTGTTTTTATGCCAATACGATCGATACGTGGCCATTTCAATAAGAAATGAGAAGTTGTTCAGGCACATCGAAGCAGCGAATACTCATACTGAGCCAGCTCATCTCATACATTATATACATGCACCACAACCAGTAATCGTATGGTCTCAGAATACAAATCTCATACATATATGAACCAGAGTCAGTAATCGCATGATCACAGAATACAAATCTGATATATGTAATACAAATCTGAAACATGCATATAGCACCAGAGCCAGTAATCGTATGGTCACAGAATACAATCGGAGGAAGTTCGTTATGCTCTTCTGATGAAGGTATATCGACTATGTCAAACCCATGTTTAGACTGATATGTAGCTCTCGCAAACTGATAGGGGGGGCTAGTCCCGAGTTGATCGAAATGGCAGAGAAGTCCTCTTAATACTGGCCCCACCATATATACATCCGCAGGATTATCATGTGGAGAACTGACTATACATCCATTTCAATAAGTAAATTATATATTTTCAAAAATAATTGGGTGGACATCACAAAATGTTTCTCGGTTTCCATGGCAGCGGCTTGACTATTAATACATGCCAAATACTGAGGTTCCCGACAACTGGAAAGCTTATATTGAACCACTTATTTCCAGATGGATTCGTTAAAACAGCGTGACCATCTTTAAGTTTGCAATAAAACATTTATACCAGCAGACCCAACTGAACACAACCCTGACAGTTCTACCCCATCCAACAACTTTAATGACCGGCACCTTCCTAGCGATTTCACAAAGATCGTTTGGATGATGTCATCCCTTTGGTGCATGGACTGCAGTGTGATGGGCGGACATTGTGCAGGCGGCAACGTAGCGTTTACTGCGAGGACACGTTTGAGCAACAGCGGAGAGATTTACGCGTGATTGCACTGTCTCCGGTTGCTCAAGAAAAACGGTTGCTAAACGCATTTAAAATATATCTATCAATATTTTAGAGTGTTTTGGGACAATATCAGTCTTAATCTGTGGGTGCTAAATTTGTACCAACGTGCCCACATTAAATGTATATAGAGCAAAGTGGTACACGAATTGTGAGATTGCAGGAACATTGATCCAAAATGTATTAATACCACGGGTAAATCTGAACTAGGAGTGTGACGTTAAGGCACCACCCGGATCCCATTCATTGAGCTATCAGCCATACAACCAGTGCCAATCAACAAGTTCCCAGCATTTCGAATATTTTGCATCAGCAACGAATAACGGGGACGCGTTAGTAAGTGACGTTGGAAGGTCTTCGGAAAACACATTGATTAAAGATACGTGCGGCCTTCGTGGTGTATATTGCTGCTAAAAAAAAAAGGTCCCATCCGCTAAAACCGCCATAAACAGTAAGATTTATATATATAACCCGTCGGCTGTCTGTCTGTCTGTGTATAACTCGGTCACGCTTTTGGCGCGTTTATAACTCTTCAACCATGCGTCCAATGTGGCCCAAATTTGTACCACGACTTATATTTTCTCGTAAAAGATGACTCACCAAATGTCACACTTTGAGTTCATACCCCGGGACATGAAAGTTGGGGTAAATGTTATTTTAATCGACCCATTCTACCAGCTGTTATTTCAAAATCCAGCTTATCCGCGTTAATCATAAAACGTGTACATAATATAATTGTTCTCGCAAGGAGGTGAATATTTTTCAATCCAATTAGTATTTTCTCTTGGTAATTACGTCACATATTTTCTCCAACCTATATATGGTAATACATACCAAATAAGAATTTACTATGACATTATTGTGAGTTATAAGTTGAAGGCGCACAATATTAGGGGTTTTACAACCGACGTATAATGCGCGCGAATCTAAATAAGGAACTGACGCAATATCGTGACTCTACTTACACAAGACTGCATTTTGCGAGAAACTAACAACATTATACATTCATTTTCTCTGACACAAAGCGTGATTTGTGGATAAAATCGCATCCATGTCATCGTTATGCTATACTATTAGTATATATTCTTGAGGAAATTATCATAATTTGATAAATGTTATTTCTAAATTATAATCTTCAACGAAGACTGCCCGTCTCTTTAACGGCGGATGCGAATATTCTAACAAAAAATAATTTAGAAACATGACTATTCCACCTGATACATGCCAATGTTACTCTGTAGTAATACAAAACTATTAGTTAAAAGTTAGCAGTGTTATATGGTATGTGGCATGCCACGCCAGCCGTTGAGGCATACCACATGCTCTTTGAAAAGCTAAAATCCTAACATTGCCAAAGGGTAATAACTCTATAAAGAATGTAACTTTACGAAATAACGGCGATTTGTATGAGAAATTACAACACCACAATAGATCAACTCTGGTGAAATATAAGTCAAATTCTTCTATAGGGTGGGTGGGCTTGGGGAGGTATGGGTTTTAAGACAGTTCTTCTAAAATATTTCCGTTATTCCGTCAAAAACACTTTTTCAAATATCTCCGTTATTTAGTTAATAAAAATAATTTCTTATTTCTATAATTCGCGCTATTTCGTCATTTCGATGCATTTTTTATTCCGCTATTTCGCTGTATATTCCTATTTCGTGGTATTTCATATTTCGATAATTCGCTATATTTGACATATTATGGGATATTGGAATGCCTCAACGGCTGGCGTTGCATGCCACATACCCTATAACACTGAGGAATTTTAACTAATAGTTTTGTATTACTACAGAGTAACATTGGTCTGTATCAGTTGGAATATTTTGGTGGTATAAGGAATAACAATGATATGTGTTTTACCATGATATATTTGACGCATTGTTAACATCCGGCTTCACAACAACCAGACGTTGTCATAAGATTTGGTTGTTTCATTTTGCCATTATTTTGTTTTTATTTGTAGAACAGAGAGTATATAACTAAAACGCTGGCGGCAGGCAGGTGGTTGTAAAAAAAGGTCGCACCAGAGCGATTGGTGAGATAATGTCAATCAAGCTGACATGGAACCCTTATTATTACCCAATTACACGTGTGTGGAAATCACCTATGTTATAACACGTAAACACTTGGACATTTCATGCCTTAATTTATCAATTCCAATTGTCAATTTCAGACAAATAATAAGTTCTGAATTGCCAAGAAAAATATGTATATATCATTTTCAAATTTTGAATATGTTCCTACCGTCAATTCTTAGAATAAAATAGCCATAGGTTTAACAGTTTAAAATGCCCGAACATTGTAAGACTTGTTCAGTTATAAATTCATTATAACCATGCAGTGTGAGATTTTGAGATATCAATTGGAAAATTCAAAGGGGCCGCAAATGAAATATTTTAGGCGAAATTATCAATTGGTCTGGTTGCAAAGGGCGCATTTTGGAAAAAAGAAACTTGACAAGTCCTCACAGCTTGTTGACTATCAAATTCGCCCTTTATACAGAGCTATAATGGAATAGACCATGCCAGTAATGTAAGAGAAACCCAAGAGGGTGTTTATATACATGTATATGTAAATATATTTAATAAAAAATCATCACGAGAATACACTACAGATTCATAAACTGCAAAACAAAAAAACAACAACAAAACATATATGCTGTCTATTAATCACGAAAGTGACGACAGGGGTGGGTTGTCTCACATCTAACTTTGTTCTAATTATTTAATTCTTGGAAATTTCATGTTCCGTTCATAATTAGTTGGAAGTTTCGTACCAAAAATATGTTCATATTGTACTCATGCGTCAGTTTTTGCGACCAACAGACTGTCAGATTGTTACAAATGGCTTTCTAGGTGTCGATATCTGAATACCATATGTTCACGTTTATATAAGATTTACGTGATATAAAACATGAAATTTAAGGATTTTACGTATTATAAAATAAACGTGAGTTAAATGTCACGTATATTCGATACATGGAACATACGTGATATCGCCATATCTATAAACCTCAGTGATTATATTTAAAGTTTTATATACAGTTTTCACTTTATTGAAATTCATAAGTGTACATTTAAAGCAATAAGTTTTCCAGGAATCTTAGTCATAAGCATCCAAATACAACAATTGCGAGAAAATCAAAATAACTTCTATGCATAAAATTGTTTAAATTATGTGTTCATAAAATCATGTTGTGAATTTATTAAGGGACTTTCTCTTGTGACTAATGTGTACCAATTTTCCTACATATATTTTAAGCTGACGAGGAACGCTCTTTATAGCTCATATATGTTGAGGTAAAACATGACATGCAGGACAATATCGCCACCGCTGCACCAATGGTAAGGATATAAAGAAAGTCAAAAAACGGAGTGCGAAGATTTTCTGGAATTTGGCTTTGGAGATTTTTAATGACGTGTTTGGATGTGTTCAGGAAATACACTCAGACGACATTTAGGGGGAAATATATTAAAAGTGCCAAATGATTCACATACATTCATGTGATATGTTCAGATAATAAGTTCAACAAACATTTGTGGAACTTTAATATCCGAATAGTTTAAGTACAACCGCAGACGCTGCGATTAAACTCGTAAGTGGCGGAAATCGTAGGTGGAGCATCCACTGCGCATACTCACGACAATATCGCAGTCACATCGTAGCGATCAAGCAATGTTTGATTTTTACTAGGAAAATCGTGGCGTGACCTTGACAACGCGCGCGATCGTAGCTGCCACATGACCATGGTCGCACTGGTCTCACAATTTACATGCTAGCACGTGCTCGATTACGTGGATAAAATCGTAGCTGCAGACATCGCAGCCGAATGGCGGGCAAGCCATTTTTCTCCACATGCGATGTTCCCCACTTACGATTATAATCGCCGCGTTTGCGGTGGCACTAAAGGAACTACTCATCGATGAGTACTGATAAGTAAAGGGTTAACGTGGAGCCTTGTAGATACGGCACTTTAAACCAAGTAATACACGTACACGAACCTTCAATGTGTGTTGCACTCGAACCAGATGTTTAAATCAAATCACTGCATTAGAAACTGATATAAATAATGAATTAACAATCTATACGATAACAGGATAATATAATTTGATTGAGCAACATACCATATTAATAATTAATGTCCTGACGAACATACACAAACAAACAGAAACCACCGATGCGTCCTGGGGCCTATACTATAGAATTACAATTGCCGTGTTTCTCCACGTGGACAAACTGTCGAATACTATGGATACGATAATTTACAAGTGTGTGCGACTCAACGCCATTTACAAGAACAGATAAAATCCAGTACTATGGATCTCCGTTTATCTGCGCGTGGAGACGAACGCTTGTTAATGGGTAAAGGGAACTTACTCTAATATTATACATAAATGGATATAGTAATGCCTATATATATTTGAGTCATTTGGCGAGTGGTTTAGTGGATGTATAAAGTCAATGTTATTATAGGCAATGGGGAACACGAAAACTACTTGCGTGCACCATAATCACAATGGCACAAGCATCGCGAAAATACACAAACGATTACAACATTATACGCTGAACACGAGTACAAAATATCGTAAGCGAGAACGCTCTTCATAAGAGATAGATATTTTATTGACCTACACCATAGAAGACAATATATAGATTTTCATGTCATTCCTTGTATTTACATGGTTCATGATCAAATATATTTAACGATGTATGTACGAACACAAAGGGATAGAGACGGATAGAGTGATCACAAATAAACCCCATCGACAGAAAAACCTACACATGGTGATAATAGTGTCAGATTGAGCAGGGAAATTTTAACTGGTTGTCGTATACGTACGATTTCGATACATGTACAATGTAATTGAAAACAAACTGAATTGCCGGAGATAATATACTGATAAAAATATTTCCAAGTTAAAAGGGTGAAAATATATATTTCAAGTATATTTTCAAAAGGTCGGTTTAACTTTTTGTTTAAGTAGAAACTTAGATTTAACAACCAAAATTACACTGAATGTAGGAAAACATCATACTAGTGGTATAAATTATAATTTGCAGTTACGTTAGCTGGAAAATTTAGTCATTGTAATGATTATAACCTATTCTCCAGTCTTAATTTTTAAATTCAGTGCCATTTTCTACCATGGAATCGCGGTAACATTCACGTATGAGCTCTCCGCTGCCCGAGTACACCTCCTCCCTGAACCAGAAAACTATATTTTCACCCCATTCGGTTGAAATTCTGCAATGGTTACTCAAGAATTCCAACTGTTAGAAATCCCCAAACCAACAATTCCAACCGATCGAAACTTCTCAACTAATTGCCATTTACCCCCATAAATCAATCATCACTAACTTTGAGACGAAGATTATTGTGATGGGCCAACACCCATGGAACGTCGCTGCATGACATTCCCAATTGTTGAGTATTTTGCTGAGAATCGCCCCCGTCACAACATAATTTATGTGGAATCCCTTATTTCTCAAAGCCAATTTGTCTATGTTTATGAACCCCATCTCAAAATATATCTATCTACACCATGCGTAATTTGAACCCATCATCCCAATATGACTACGATTGTATTGACCCGGTGAAACTTTGCACGTCGAGAAAGGGTTAATGCATGAGTGCTCAATACACAAAGCGATAATCCGACATATCGACATTCGCACGCGTTTCATTGCGGAGACAACCACTAATTCAGCCTCGTATACTTGTAATGTTAACACCGTGTTCTACCCGATTTGTGTTATGTCTGTACTATGGAACTCACTAAGTTGGTAATTTATCAGCCCGTCAAGCGAGTTCTTGTTTTTCCCCAAGTTAGACAATTCGAGTACTATAGAATAATAAACAGATGCAGCGTTGGGACACTCCAAACACCACAAAAACCGAACAGCTTGCTGCTGAAATGAATCCCAGTTACAGAATGGCTCTCCCAGAACATTATATAAGTCAGTTCACAATGATGTATGGTGTGAAAAAGGGTAATCGCCTATTGTTAAATTCCGATATCCAATGCAAGGAATTTACAAGAACACAATTGCTCGAGTACTATAGAACACAAGTCTAGCTGTACAAGACTGTGAAATTACCGACTAACTCTGTCCACGTGGAGAAACACGGCAATTGTAATTCTATAGTATAGGCCCCTGGTTCGAGAGTTAGAACACCTTACCGATTGTTCGGATGTTAGGTTGTTTACCTGGATATTACTGAAGAGAAAAGCCTCTTAGTGTGTTATTCGAAAATTAACGAGGTGTGTTTCACTACGTTGTTAAGCATTCGGCAAACCACGTCAGATTCCGTCACCGTTTCAGACTCGGCTTTAATACGACGACGTGATTGGTTCGGACTATTTCACGTTATTTTTAGGTCGGTGCCTGGGTCAAGTTCAGGCTCGCCAATTTGAATTTAGTCGTATTCCGTCGGTTCGTGGGTACGAAAACATTTACATTTAACGTCAAATTAAAAAATATAAAAGTGTTGTCTTACAACACTGATATAGAATATATATATGAAATTACCGCATGACCTAAATTGACTTTTGTAGACACGTCAAATAGCACAATTGTTGCGAAGTGACACAATTGGTACGAGTCAGGCAGGTTTGCCGTTGTCGTGGCATAACACACACCGTGTTCTATTTAGATGATTGAAGGATGATTGATTAGGATATATTTCAAAGTGGAATAATAATGGATAACCGAGTGGCTACAGTTACGGGACTGTAACCGGAAGTTATAAAAATAATTATTTTTACAGTCCCGTAACTGTAGCCTCAGAGACGCGTTATTACGCCACATCGTGGTGTTGCTTGGTACGCAGATTTTCATGTTCGAGCGGACGATCGATAATCCACTGGGTGAATGTATTATGGTTAAGTATTTCGTACTTGAGTAAAATCGTTCCGATAGAGTGACGATAGTTCAACAAAGATTAGCACATGTGTTTACGTCACCAGTGTAATTGTGGGGACATGTTTCTATTATGAAGGTTCGCTATCCCGAAGATCCACTATTCCGAAGGTTCTCTATTCTGAATACTTGCTATTTCGAAGGTTTACTATTCCGAAGGTTCGCTATTCCGAATGTTCTCCATTCCGAAGGTTTTTGTTATTTTTAGGTTAATCCCTATATTCTAAAGTATTGAGAGGGTTCATTATCACGAAGATTCTTTTCATGGAGTGTGCGCCCACATCCGAACTGATCCTGCGCGCATACCGATACAGATACAGGAGGAAATAACTTAGAACATTAATTGTGATTTTGTTTTGTTTTCGCAGGTTTTCTTGAGATTTAATGTGATTACGTGGGCCCATACCTTTGAATTCTTGGCATATAATATG
Source organism: Siphonodentalium dalli (assembly GCA_032622095.1). Lineage (NCBI taxonomy): Eukaryota > Metazoa > Mollusca > Scaphopoda > Gadilida > Siphonodentaliidae > Siphonodentalium > Siphonodentalium dalli. The sequence continues at coordinate 43,677,448 of CP136066.1, forward strand.
AATGTTGTGGTATATATGGACCCTTCTGCATTGGGACATGACACAGGTACAGTTGACTTAAGTGCTGTTCTGTGCGGGCTCCAATTTGGGGTTCAATATTTTAAGGGCCAAATTTAGAATTTTATGGGCCCATACCTTTGAAATCTGGACATATAATATGAATATTGGGGGGCATGTCTCTATTCCGAAGGTTCACTATCCCGAAGGTACACTATTCCAAAATTTCTCTAAATGTTCGCTGTTCCGAAGGTTCACCAATCCGAAGGTTCGTTATTCCGAAGGTTCTCTATTCCAATGGTTTTTGTTATTTTAAAGTTAATTCTATTTTCTAAAGTATTGAAAGGGTTCATTATCACGAAGATTCTTTTTATGAAGGAAATAACTTAAAACATTAAATGTGATTTTGTTTTGTTTTCGCGGGTTTTCTTGAGTTTAATGTCATTACGTATGACCTTATTTCTCATTACATATTCACGCCAAGCAGCCCACACAATTGCTATGTTTCCTGCGATTTAATGTCATTACGTGTGACCTAATGTCTCAATAATCTGCGGCAAGAGTACGCCTGCTAAAGGCGAATTATAACAGTGGGACTATAACGCTCAATGAATACTGGAGGCTATAACAAACTTCGCAGCAGGATATCACTGAATAGACGAGTATGAGATGAGCCTAACTGCAATTCCGACTTTGTTTAAAGGCCCACTTAATTTTGGAGTCATTCATTTTTGTTATATTATATACGGTTTTAAAAACAATTTATGCCATAAAATTTGAATTAAATACTCTAATTCATCACCATTTGAAACGCAAAATACTTCTATCTCCTAGTTTGAAACACCTTTACAAAACTGCGACAAGTCGTGCGTTGTATATTTAGCAAGTGGCAACTAACATGTCCTCTTCGGCTTTCCATAGATTTCAACGTAATTTGATACTTAGGGGTGTTTGTGTCCGGGAAGTGTTTTGGACGGGTCAAATCGTGACCCCGACTTTACCTTGACCTTTAAAACTGTCAATGCAAGGTCAATTTGGGTAAAACGGACGAATTTTGATACCTAGGGATACTTTCGTCCGGGGAGTCTTTTGAATGGGTCAAATCCTGACCTCGGCGTGACCTTGACCTTCAATGTGGTCAATCAAAGGTCAAATCGGGTAAAACGGATGGATTTCGACGAAATTTGATACCTATGGGTACTTTTGTCGGGGGAGTGTTTTGGACGGGTCAAATCATGACTCCGACCTTACCTTGACCTTCAAAATTGTTAATTAAAGGTCAAGTTGGGTAAAACGGACGGATTTCGACGAAATTTGATACCTAGGGGTACTTTTATCCGGGGTGGGGGTGTTTTGGACGGGTCAAATCATGACCCTGACCTGACCTTGACTTTCGAAATAATTAATTCAAGGTCAAATCGCGCCTTTCTCCGGAAATCAGATGGGAAACAGCCCGGACGAATTCGGGCCCATCAGCTTGTGTAATAAAGAAGACAGTTTGAAGAATGTAATGTATAACACGAGAAACAGGAAAACTTGAAATATGGAAGTATGCAAATTTCCCACATAAAATTTGAAAGCTAGTTTATAGTATAATTATATTATAATTTATATTTATGGCAAAAATATGATCTTGGTGGCGTTACCATTTCTGACTATGGTTTTCTTGTTGTTACATTGTGCATCATGTTCTCTTAACCTTCAGATACAAAGAGTTAAACGGAAATAAATTGAGTATTATGGGATTAATTTAGAATTTTTTTGGCGCAGATTTCAAAACATAGAAAATTGATGTCTTTTGTTTGGGAAGAGAATTGTGTACATCTCTTTTGTGTGAAAGCAGTTTTGAAAGAGCAATGGGGTGGGACTCCGAGTCTCCGTCTAAGAAAATATGACATATATATGATACCATTAACGTAACGCAGGCGCGTATATAGTTTTGGCGTCTATGGGCAGCGTAAAGGGGCGGGCTGCGGAGCGCGTTACATGCCCATGTGATTTTAACCCATGAAAAAATTCACCCCTGTCCAGCCTTGTTCTTAAATTTAGATTGTTTTTAATTATCGCAGATACGCACCACTTCCCAGGCAAAACTAACCAGAGAATAGTCTCACGCCTCCCAACTTTGGCAAAAACCTGGTGTATCACCTAGAAACACAAGAGGAGCATTGGACTAATTATAACCTGTTTTAATTAGCCTGAGTACTCAATATGGTTTTCTTATTTAAATCAGGGAAAAAACCCTATTTTCATGTTATCAGCATTCCTGTCCCAAAAAAATGGTCTCATTCCTGGAGCTCTAGTTTTTTTTTTATTAAATCAGCTCAGTAATTCCATGGTGATATAGCGCGAATGTGGTGTCACTGAGTGCTTGCTTCCCTCATATGGTGTGCCTGTATACTGGAAAATTGAAGAAAATCAAAGTCGCCCCGACTAATACAGAAGGTAATACTATTGTGAGTCAGCCATTTTGATAAAGAAGTTAGGCAAGCTTCCCTACCCATCCAAACGCTTAAACGTAATTATTTGCTCAATTGCGCTTAAGCGCAATTAATTATTAAATGTGAATTTGGGCCTCTCATAGTGTGACGGTGTAATTTAGCCCTAGTATATAAACAACTAATACAAGTTAATACTGACAACTAGCAGCTAATAGTAGAGGCTCTTGTGTCCATTTTTTGGCTCCCGTGTGCATTTTGTGAAGAAATATAGGCACTATGCTTATGATATTGCTTGATATCTCAGGCACCAGAAAACAAATGTTAGACACCTTGGGGTCGCGACTGGGTGGATTTATGACGTCATCAAGATGGCCGCCATCCAAAATTTCAGAGTAGGCACTGAGTCAGTTTGATTAATAGCTAGTAGTGAATTTATGGTAGGAAATATAATATTTCTCTACTGTTGTGATACTACGACAACAGGCTTCACTTTGACCGAAAAATTGACCACATTTAACCAAGATGGCCGCCAAAATAGCGACAGAAGTTCGGGAAAATGATGAATTTATTCCTACAAAATGTCGTCAAAATGTGAATTCATAAATATGCTATGAAATTTTACCAAATATCTATTTTGTAATTCGAGGCAACTGTTAGCCAGAACATAGCTGAATTTGATGACAAACATTTGCAACAGGTTTACATTTATAGATTTCCATATAATTACAACCAAAAAGGTGCATCTCTATTCAAGATGGCGACAAAAATGGTTGCCAAAATTGATAAATCACTAAAATTTGTCAAATTTTATTTGATATAATTCCTAATGTACGATTTAGTGAATATAGGTGAATATATTTGCTCCGTGTTGGCGAAATAACATGGAGATATGAAACAATATGAATAGTTTGTGAACAATGGCTGTTTATACCAAGAATTCAAGAGAATGAAACGACGAAAATGAGATGAAATCATCAAAATGGCAACCATGAACAATTTCAGAGTTGGCATTGGGTCTGGGAGGAAAATTGAGACAGTGAAATGATTATGTTTCGCCATTAAAAATACCATTGGATCACACTTCTTCTTGATGGTGCAATTTGGACCTCAAAATCCAAGATGGCTCCCAAAACGGCGACCGAAATTCTAATAATTGATGATTTTTCACACCCGTCTCTTAAATTATTCACATCGGTTTGAAATCGGTGGCTAATGGCAATCTTTTTTAAAATAAATTATACTATCTAATCATTCGGCAACCATGATATGTTAGATTAACATATTATTATGTATATGAATCTAAATTCAAGATGGTGACTGAGATGGTTACCAAAATGGAGAAATCATCCAAATTTGCTAGTTTTCATTGATAACGCTCCTAATGTGGATTTCGGTTATTACCGGTAAACATATTTGTTACCCTGTTGACAAAAGTGCCAGGAATGCTGATACATCTGATACCATATGAATATTTTGCGAACAGTAGCTGCTTATATCCGAGATTTCATTAGAATGGAAACAGAAACCACGAAAAGTAGATAAATTTATCTGATGTTGACCTATTTGAAAATATCCAAATCTGAATATATGCTGATTACATCCATCATTACATGTACATAGGAAATTTCCTGATTGGGTGACTCGACTGGAGATAAATCCCACCTCAACAATAACGCTGTCGGCATTGAACAATACTTTAATTACGTCACCTTGATATCGCCCCCCCCCCCTAAGGGGTGTGGATACGAATTGTTCACTTGACTCATGTATTGCTCATGTAATGTCATCATATACTAAGTCAATTCTTACGAAATTCAGCTGGTCGCGGAAATTAATTGAATGGACATCACACAATGAGTACCCATAACAGTAGCAGCATATAATGCGTTGACATTACAGACATCTTCCATGTTAACAAGCTTAATAATTAGTGTATACTAAGTCCAAATATAAGAATATGAGCTAATATTTGTGGGACTCGTCGTTCTTACTAAAATATATGTACGAAAACACAGGGTATACTTTTGTGAAACTGATAAAATGTGCAATTACTCGTCCTTGAATAACACTGATGTGGAGCACTGAACAGCTCATAGGCCAACTCACTGACTCCACACCCAACGTTTGCGAAAGCGTGGCTGATTTTGATCGAGCTAGGATAGAAAGATAGCCTCATATAATGAGTTCAATTGGTATATTTGAGTTCCACAGAGATAGTTTTCTGGATATCGCATATACTGCAAGTTCGTTCCGTGTGTGATCCCCATCTTCCTGTGCAGAACTTATGCATGCATCAAGTTTATATTAGATACACCCATGTCATATCTGTCACATGTGTCATCGAAGTTCTTCCATACTTGCGTTATGCGATCTCATCAAAATGTCGTACAAGAAACATTCACACCAAATTTAGTTTAAATGCCTTCATTTCAGTAATTGTATCGGCTATCGGCAATGTTCCAGATAAAACTAATCATAATTTCCCGCACCAATGTACATTTCGACTTGGCTGTAGCGGCAATTGAACTCACCGACATGTTGAGGTACATGTATTATTATTGGGTAGAAAGTTTGTAGTGTTCCTTCCAGATGTTTTATACAGGAACATTTGACATCCCACTGCAATGAAATCAGGTCCGCAGAAAACACAGGTCGTAAACGTTGAAATCTTATACCTTCCTGAGTAATAGTTGAAGTCAATTTCAGTTATGGACTCTTCAAATAGCTAACAATCCACAATCTTCTCTCAATTCAAGCATAACATTGTTATCAATTTCTTCCAACTTTTGCACAGTATCTATATTCCCAGCTTGTAATTGGCCTACTTGTGGGTCCGACTATTATGGCTGTACGGTTTGTCAGCAAATTGTATAAACTACATGTGTTCGGTGGACAATTATTTCGTTCGACATTGCGGGGTTTCTGTGATTCGAAGATCTTTACTTTCTGTGAACTAACAGTTGCTGTATAATGCTAATGAATGTCCCCATGTGGACGTTTGGCAAGAAATCTTAATAAACGTTCCATTAAATGAGCGTGATGACCTATCACTGTATTCAATTGCTTCGATGCATCATCGAGATAGCTAGCTCTGGTGGCTAGTCTATCTATCCAGCAAGTAAGAGTAGTCACTACAGCTAACCTGGGTGGTAAGTCCATCTAGCCAGTTATGTCAGTCATTATAGCTAGTCATCATACTTATTTTGTCTATATAGACAGTAATATTGATCAATATGACTAGCTATGGTGACTAGTCTAACTAGCCTGCAGTTAAGAATAGTCACTATATATAAACAGGGTGGTAAGTATATCTAGCCAGTTACCTTAGTCACAATAGATAGTCATGGTGCCTGATGGTGGTTACTCTGTCTATCTTGGCAGTAGTATTGTTCAATACGGCTAGCTATGGTGGATAGTCTATATAGCAAGCTAGTAAGAATAGTCACTATAGCTAACCAGGCTGGCAATTCTCCATGTAGGGATGTGGTGATAGGTGGTGGGTTTATTAATTATATACACAAAAGGGTTGGAATATGATCATTGAAAATTTATGCACAGGGTTAAATTGACCCAAATAGTATCATGGGATAGGTGCCGATGGCCTACATGTAAGACGACTTAAAAGGGCACTAATAAACAATTGTAAAAAATTAATCATAAACCCAAAATGGTTGGACCCTGATCACTGGAAATTCGTATACATGGGTAAATTGACCTGGGAAGTACCATTGGATAATTGTCGTTGACCCTAAAGGGGGGCATAAAAATATATTATCATATCTGAACATATATGAATGATAAAGAGCATTCCTTATCAGCCTAGTAGAGAGTTCCTTATCAGCTTAGACGATATTAAGGAAAATTGACACACATCGGTCACCTAACCAGGGAAATATCACATCTCAGATTACTTAAATGGGGGGGGGGGGGCTAATAAATTATAATATGAATCATACGTGACACGTAGTGGAGCAACCACACATGCTGTATCCCGAATTTGCTTTTCATCACCAACGCAGGTCCCGTCATAAAATAATTAATGCTGCACCAGCACAGCTGCCGTCATGAAATGGTTAATGCTGCACCAATGCAGCTCCCACAATGGAAGGGTTAATGCTGGACCAGCACAGCTACCCGTCATGAAAGGGTTAATGCTGCACCAGCACAGATCCCATCATAAAATAGTTAATGCTGCATCAGCGCAGCTCCCGTCATGAAAGGGTTAATACTGCACCAACACAGCTCCCGTCATAAAAAGGTTAATGCTGCACCAGCACAGCTCCCATCATGAAAGAATTAATGCTGCCCAACGCAGCTCCCGTCATGAAATAATTAATTCTGCACCAGCGCAGCTCCCATCAGCAAATAATTAATGCTGCACTAACGCAGCTCCCGTCATGAAAGAGTTAATGCTGCACCAACGCAGCTCCCATCATCAAATAATTAACGCTGCACCAACGCAACTCCCGTCATGAAATGTATTAATACTGCACCAGCGCAGCTCCCGTCATGAAAGAGTCAATGCTGCACCAATGCAGCTCCCATCATGAAATAATTAATGCTGCACCAACGCAGCCCCGTCCTGAAATAATTAATGGTGCACCAGCGCAGCTCCCGTCATGAAATAGTTAATGCTGCACCAACGCAGCTCCCATCAAATAATTAATGCTGCACCAACGCAGCTCCCGTCATGAAATAATTAATGCTGCACCAGCTCAGCTCCCGTCATGAAAGAGTTAATGCTGCACCAACGCAGCTCCCGTCATCAAATAATTAATGCTGCACCAGCACAGCTCCCGTCATGAGAGAGTTAATGCTGCACCAACGCGTAGCTCCCATCATCAACGCAGCTCCCGTCATGAAATAATTAATGCTGCACCAGCGCAGCTCCCGCCATGAAATAGTTAATGCTGCACCAACTCGGGCTCCCATCATCAAATAATTAATGCTGCACCAACGCAGCTCCCTTCATGAAATAATTAATGCTGCACAGCTCCCGCCATGAAAGAATTAATGCTGCACCAACGCAGCTCCCATCATCACATATTTAATGCTGCACCAACGCAGCTCCCTTCATGAAATAACTAATCCTGCACCGACTCAACTACCGTCATGGAAGGGTTAATGCTGCTCCAGCACAGCTCCCCGTCATGAAAGGGTTAATGCTGCCCAGCAGAGCTCCCGTCGTGAAATGGTTAATGCTGCACCAGCACAGCTCCCGCAATAAAAACATTAATGCTGCACTAGCGCGTCTCCCATCGTGAAAGGGTTAATGTTGCACCTACGAAGCCAACATGACGTAAATGACATCATGAGCCGTGGCATTTCGTCTCGTTGTTCCACTTCCGATTCCGCAATATTAAACAGTTGCTAATCGGAAGTCACGTGTCAATTTCGCTAAATAGCATACACTCTTTCCTGAAAATCGTTGCATCGTATAGAAATATATATAGAAAAATTATATGACGTCATCATTCACACACGCCTTAGGTATAAACACCCACCGGGGTGGTTGCTATTAACATACATTTAGATTACCAAAGAAGAGTGCTTGTTATCAGCTCAGAAGATATGTGGGGATATTTGCACAGGTAATTTGACACAAAGAGTGTCATGGGATAGGTGTCATTGACCTCATATGACTTAAAGAGGCACTAATAATTATCAATAAAGAGCGTTTATTAATAACTTAAAGTGAGAAACTGGGAATGTGCCATATTCCATATTTTCTGGTCAACTATTTTAAAAGCTGGAAAAAATGAATTAAATTGAAAACTATATGCTCTACTTTTCTCATATTTTTTAACTTGAAGTCTTTAAGTATACTAGATTGAACAAATTGTAAAAGAATTAAAAAAAATTGTTGAAGAAATTTAACCGATGGCCCTATGAATTCTTTAGTCTTGACTCTTTTCCAAAACATTTTATTTTGCACATTTTTGTCTATTTTCAAAGTTTTGGTGCACATGAAATAGAAAAAAAACAACTGGTGTTTGATTTGCATAATTATTTGAACTTTCCTCTTACAACACTTTAGTTTGAAAAAATATCATCACAATGTGTTTAGAAATTCCTTCAGTTCGTTTAATCTAGTATACTTAAAATGTTAAAAGAAAAAGCAGGGCATATGGATATCATTTATTGAGTTGCATGATCTCAAATATGGGATTTCATCACACAAGTTCTGTTTCAGGGGCAAATTGCACTAATAACGCTTCTACTAGCCTTCTAGTTATTCCAGGGGAATAAGATATTTCTTTGACAAACACATATTGTTTACACCCATGAATGAGTACATAAAGTCCTGAAAAAAGATGCACAATATTTAATTATGGTCGATCTCTACCGGGATAGAAGATAACACATATGAATCGAAGACACCTTTCATGAAACGGTTCTATCAATACATATTGGATTTATTGAGACAGTTGTGGTATTATACATACAATCTTTCGGGACAGTTTTACGGGCTAATTTTAGAACTTAAACTTCAGGCGTGCAAGGAGAACTCTCCACCAATGCAAAATTCCATTTCGCCTAAGATTTTAAAACCTTTAAGTCTTTAAATCGGGTTTTATATATAAAAAAATAAGTTGTTGTTGTAATTGTGGCCCAGACGAGAGAGCCAATATTTAACCGCAATACATTCTCGTGCATCAGCACAGTATAACCCGCTACACAGTCGAGAGAGGCCATATTTAAACGCAATACATTCTCGTGCATCAGCACAGTATAACCCGCTACACAGTCGAGAGAGACCATATTTAAACGCAATACATTCTTGTGCATCAGCACAGTATAACCCGCTACACAGTCGAGAGAGACCATATTTAAACGCAATACATTCTTGTGCATCAGCACAGTATAACCCGCTACACAGTCGAGAGAGACCATATTTAAACGCAATACATTCTCGTGCATCAGCACAGTATAACCCGCTACACAGTCGAGAGAGACCATATTTAAACGCAATACATTCTCGTGCATCAGCACAGTATAACCCGCTACACAGTCGAGAGAGACCATATTTAAACGCAATACATTCTCGTGCATCAGCACAGTATAACCCGCTACACAGTCGAGAGAGACCATATTTAAACGCAATACATTCTCGTGCATCAGCACAGTATAACCCGCTACACAGTCGAGAGAGACCATATTTAAACGCAATACATTCTCGTGCATCAGCACAGTATAACCCGCTACACAGTCGAGAGAGACCATATTTAAACGCAATACATTCTCGTGCATCAGCACAGTATAACCCGCTACACAGTCGAGAGAGACCATATTTAAACGCAATACATTCTCGTGCATCAATCAGCACAGTATAACCCGCTACACTGTCGAGAGAGACCATATTTAAACGCAATACATTCTCGTGCACCAGCACAGTATAACCCGCTACACAGTCGAGAGAGACCATATTTAAACGCAATACCTTCTCGTGCATCAGCACAGTATAACCCGCTACACAGTCGAGAGAGACCATATTTAAACGCAATACCTTCTCGTTCATCAGCACAGTATAACCCGCTACACAGTCGAGAGAGACCATATTTAAACGCAATACATTCTCGTGCATCAATCAGCACAGTATAACCCGCTACACAGTCGAGAGAGACCATATTTAAACGCAATACCTTCTCGTGCATCAGCACAGTATAACCCGCTACACAGTCGAGAGAGACCATATTTAAACGCAATACATTCTCGTGCATCAGCACAGTATATCCCGCTACACAGTCGAGAGAGACCATATTTAAACGCAATACATTCTCATGCATCAGCACAGTATATCCCGCTACACAGTCGAGGGAGACCATATTTAAACGCAATACATACTCGTGCATCAGCACAGTATAACCCGCTACACAGTCGAGAGAGACCATATTTAAACGCAATACATTCTCGTGCATCAGCACAGTATAACCCGCTACACAGTCGAGAGAGACCATATATAAACGCAATACATTCTCGTGCATCAGCACAGTAACCCGCTACACAGTCGTCCATCCACGAATAAGATGAAAGCGTCGTAATTTGGGAATAGTTCTTAAAAGCCATCCATTCGCTTCCTCTGAAAAAAAAAAATAACAACGAATTCCGCGCATATACATGCGATGTGGTACTATATGCTTATTTCTAGCATGACACAATGCGCAGTGGTTAATGTTTATCACTACTTATGTCCGCAATCAATGCTATGGGGGCACTCCCCTATAAACATATCAGTAAACTAATGACCAATAGTAATGGTATATGTAACCCGTTCTTTACTTAAAGGTGGATTATATCTTTGTAAACATGTATTATATAGTTACCGGGGTATAAAATATTAGATTTGAATCGAAGACTCCTGTCCGGAAATGCTTCTATCGATTAATATTAATTTTATTTCGAATATATTCTGGTCTAAAAAGGTGTGTTTTTTCAGCTAACGAACAATAGTGGTTACTGTTAACAGAGACCAGAAATATTATTGTACAATTTTGTCACAAATAAACGTAAATTATACTCATTATCGCTTATATCTGTGGAACAAAACAATACAAACAATCAATATGGGACATTTGACTTTCGGTGTGTAGCCATAGGAACAGCCCAGTGCTCTATATCGCAATATGGTATCATCCGAATGGTCTGTACTAAAATAGACACATAAACGGTCCCGATTTAATATTCGAAATAAAATCAATATTAATTGATAGAAGCTTTTCCGGACAGGGGTCTGCAGTTCATATCTATTTTATACCCACGCAACTATTTAAAATTTGTTATTTAAAGAGATAATCCATCTTTAATGGATTATCCTGTCAGTTATAAAGGTAAACATGGTGATGGTATATTATTCATCTGGAAGGATGTTCACGGATTATAAACAGTCGACAGTCCGACGAATACATATATACACGTGCAGGATTCCTGTAAAACGTTGTTGAACTTATTATGTGAAAAATTATTGAGGGGACAACTCGTCAATTAGCATATAACCCTATATATACTGAATACTTTGGGAGTACTTGTCTCTTACGAATGTTTAGATTGAAAGTTCAATTTGTTGAACTTATTATCTGAACATTTCCCACCAATGGATAGGAACCCTTCTGTATACTTTCTATTAATATCTGTCGTCATATTTCCAGAACACCCCTCCAGATGAATAATATATCATTCCAATGCACTTTCAAAACTGGATGGGGGAACCAATTTGGTAAAGAAAGGGTTCAAGAAATGATTACTGGCCAATTGTCAGCATATTAACGGGCATTCGATGGTTACCATCAAAGTCATTGTGGTACCGTTCAAGTATGTACATATCAGCAGAATAATGCCTATTTTTATTGGCGGGAAATGATCAGATAATATAAGCTCAACAAATGTCCTGCTGAACTTATGTGAATATGTCTAAAGGGAACCACCACCAGGCATGCACAAAATGAGTGGACTGCTTAGTAACATATATCAGGACAATTTGGCCATATGAGTGTGATGTGGTGATATCACATATCATTGCCAGTAAATATCTTAACTTTGTCCTCATTTCAATGAGTGTACTGTATAATTATGTTTTACTCATTATCATTTAATTTTAGAACAGATGGAAACCTCCACAGAAATTGTGAAAGTAATTAAATAGGAAAATAAATTCCGTGTCTCGGAGAAAAGTAATGAATAAAGCATATTCTACAAGACAGTCTCCAGTTCGACCGACTGCATCATAAACTGTGTCTGCATGAAATCGGCTAAATATTAAGGTCCGCTTATTTTTACCGAATGATGAGGGGAGTATTGCTACCAATAACTAAAAGTCAAATACACATTCGAAAATGTCCTGGAACCAGAACCCCAAAATACGGGGGCCATTGAAAGGTGTACATGTCACTCGGACCCGCACAGCGGCCCGGTTATATACAACAACAGTCCCGCCAATTGCATAATTATCTGAATGAGTTTAAGACTGATATATACATAACAAAACAGCAACATGACGATGGACGACGCGCAGTTATGGCGTGGACAAGAATACGAATATATCGTTAGTATATGTTTGGCAACTGACCATGAGGCGCCCACTCTTATTGTGATATGAAATGGAGAATGGTGAATGCAGAGCATCTGTCGGGAGTAGCGTTCTGTGCGATTTCCAGTCCAAACTAATTTCCAATACAGCGTCGGTCAGTTTTCCAGAATAATTGCATTTTCAAAAGGATGGGATAGCATAGAGTCAAATGCTCCTTCATACTGACACCAAGATGCGTAAAACCCCAAACAACGAACGGACAGATACACATCTATTTATTCATCGCGAAAACACGAATATCTGTTTAGCTTCATTCTTCATCCTTTAACCCTTTACCCAACAAAACGGCCAAAGCCGGCCAAATAAAGCTGCAACAGCCTAAATTATCTTGGGTCTGTCTCAATAAAACCATACAAATATGGATATCATTGGAACCGGCTCGTTGACCACATTGTGATAGTTACAGTTATGCCCTGTGCCAATGCATTCTCTTATATATGCGAGTCGACCATAGGTCGCCTCGCATATATAAGAGAATGCATTGGCCTAAAAAACACACTTTTTACCATTTTTTCTTACATTCTTTAACAATTTTATAATTTTTAATGTGTTAAGCCAATGCATTCTCTTATATATGCGAGGCGACCTATGGTCGACTCGCATATATAAGAGAATGCATTGGCACAGGGCCCTTCTGTTCTGTTACAACAAAATGGCCACTCTGATTGTGGTATGAGATAGATAGTGGTGACTGGATTCCATCGTTCTGTGTAACTAGCGTTCTCCGAGTTTTCCCATCCATAATGATTTTCAGTACAGCATTCAATTAGCCAGACGTCACGTAAACGGACTGACCACACAAGCACAAACCGGTAGGGTTTTCCACATAAAACATGTTGATAACATCCAAATCGGTAGAGAGAAAGAAAATAGCATTGGCTTTATAATCGGATACCAGAATCCTATCCTCGCTGGGGTAACGGCAATAAACTGTGGGGTTTCGAATTTTCTCGCTAAAATCTTCATGAAACAGCCGTAGTCTGATATTATATGCACCCGTTGATCATCAAACCATGGGCAGGTTTGAATTTGTTGTCCATTTTCATCAATTTTGGCAAGTATACATGGGTATCTTATAGACATCAGAATGTGTCCAGGCGATGACTGGACATTGCATACCATAGCGTCCAGACCCGTAGAGCAGAAGCTTGAAATTATATTGACCGGACGAGTCCTCGGCGCACCGTATGTCATCGTAGCATTTGCATCCGCAGCAGTTTGTTGCAAATCGCCAGCTTCACTCACACATGGCGCCGATGCCCCCCTCCGGTGTTGTCACCAACGTTTCAGAAAGAGCAGACAACTCAGTTTGCAGACGATCGAAGATGTCGGTACTTGATTGACAGTTTGTTGAGATAGCTGAGTGAGCGATATCTACTTCACAATCTTTACTTAATATTGCTTTTGCAGACGATACAGCATCTTTGAGTTGCGTTGATTTTGCATGCAAATCAATTATGTTGTTTACAATTTGCCTATGATTTTCACTCGGACGGCAAGCAGTCCCGGAATCCTTGACATCATCAGACTCGGGACATGTGCCATTCAGACTGCTAAGAAATATTTCTAATTCATCCATTTCTCTGATGCGATCGGTGACGCTTCCAAGACACGCAGTTTGATCTTGGATTTTCTGCATACACTCCTGTTGGAAGTTGTCGACAACGGCTCGCAGTCGGTCGCATAAGCCGATAACAGCATCCGTGTCAACATCCGACTGGCGCTGCAAGTCACCCCGCAAATCATCGAGAGATTGGCGCGTGCTTCCGCACTGTTCTCTGACGTCATCGAGAGAGTTGCTTGACGATTGGATAATCCTTTCGTAGTGTAGGGCATCGGTCGTAGTCAAGACTGTGCAATCTGTGTTGGCGATTTTGTGGCATATTGGATAGCAGACTGCCACATGATGCGTGCAGAAGGATTCAATTGCATTATTGTGCAACTGACATGGTCGTTTGGTATCCGTTCAATCTTGTTGATAACATGCATTTAACACTTGTATGTTATGTCTGTTTTCTGGGACCCCCTCCTTAAAGACAACTACTGTAAATATGTTATGTGCAGTACCAGTCAAAAGAAGCGCTATTTTCGCGCCCAATATCGCAATAATATTGCAAGAGGAAACGCTTATAAGCGCGCCGCTTGCGATATTATTGCAACATTTTGCGGTTAATATCGCAATATTTCGCGCTCAAAATTGCTTCATCTACATTGTTAATTGCATAAATAGAGACAATGTCTCTATTAGTGTCTTCTAACTTCGAATCCCTATTCTTGGGCATTCATGAACGGTACAATAACTACAATTATAGATCGAACAGGGTCAACCCACTCTTGATATTTCAAATATACCTGGGAGGATACCATGTTTTGAATTGGTTCAACCCATGCATCTTCTCAGATATTTTAATCAACACGCATGGCAAAGAGGATCCTGATTTAGAATGAGAGAAAGATAATACTTGCGAAAATTCAGTCCACTATTCCAGAATTGATAAACTATTGCGATGACTAAAAATCATTGGGTTTAAATGAAGTTGACGCATCGAAAACGAAAATTTGTATGATGGGAGTATACAAAATATATGAGAAATGGAATGAGTTAGCAAACTAAAACCCCTCTTGAGATATTATATCCAAATAACTATATCATTTGTAAACTCCATTCTAACCTCTGGGGGGAAATGTTTCTAAAGAGCAACTAATGCATACTTGATCCAGATTATCCTACATCATTTTGTTTATTTGTGTACTTGACTGTTGTACATGTAATTGTCCTTTTGTTCTGTCCTTACTATGTGCTGGTGATAATCCTATAATTGAATTTCATAAACATTTTAATTTTGAGAAAATATATATTATGAACTGTGTCGGTGTCAAATAGACAATTTCCTCTGCCATTCAGATATAAGTTGTTCAGGTCACAGAGTGTGACATGGTCTCATGTCATGTGATCGGATTTACTATCCGAACGAGCCTGATGCTCTGTGAATTTACTTATGCCCGGTTATCTATCATTCTGTGTTTCCCCATGCATAACTGATATCCTATACAAGCTGATATAAACTATTAAATCATGTCATATGAGTATCTATATCTATATTTGCGAATGTCTGTCTGTCTGTCTGTCTGTATGTCTGTCTGTGTTCTATAGAAATTCACAGGGGACCATCTAGATGATGCCAAAGGGGTCTACTAGGAGTAGCTTTTTACGAGAAAGATAATGGTCGGGGTTAGAATTTTCTAAAGTGACGCCGTTGTTGTCAGGGGCAGAAAAGGGGGAGGGGCAGAAAAAATATTTGTCGCCGATTGCCAACAAATTTATATATAATCATCCCCATAATATGAGGAATCTAATGGCGTGGTTTAAATATGGCAAAAGTCGCGCCGTTCGCGTCAGGGGTGCCCGGAAGGGGGGGGGGGCAGATTTTTTTTTGTCGCCGATTGCCACGAAACTTACATATAATCATCCCCATGATATGAAGAATCCAACGGTGTGGTTTAAATATGTCAAAAGTGGCGTCGTTTGAGTCAGGGATGAAC
This sequence comes from Siphonodentalium dalli, assembly GCA_032622095.1. NCBI lineage: Eukaryota > Metazoa > Mollusca > Scaphopoda > Gadilida > Siphonodentaliidae > Siphonodentalium > Siphonodentalium dalli. The sequence goes on from CP136066.1 coordinate 43,693,513, forward strand.
GGAAGGGGAGAGGGGCACCAAAATTGATAAAACTAATTTTAGCGCCGATTTCCACCAAATTTATATATATTCTTCTTCATGATACAAGGAATCTAATTGTGCGATTTAACAACGCCAAATTGTTGTTTTTGGATGAGAGATTGGGAGGGGGTGGGCACTAAATTTGATAATAAGTCGCCGATTGCCACCACACTTATACAAAATCATCCCCATGGTATGAGGAGTCTAATGGTGTGGCTTTGATCTGTCAGATGTGGCCTCATTCGAGTCAGGGTTGCATTGAAAGGGACAAGGGCACCAAAATTGATGCACAATTTTTTTAGCGCCAATTTCCACCAAATTGATACACGTTCTTATCCATGATATGAGCAATCTAATCGTGATTTAAAGACTCCATATTGGTGCTGTTTGGGTGAGAGATGGAGAGGGGAGGGATTGGCACCAAATTTGACAAAAAAAATTGTTTAGTCGCCGATTATCACCAAACTTATAAACAATCATCTCCATGATATCAGGAGTGTAATCGTGTGGTTTAAGGATGTCACAAGTGGGGCAATTCGAGTCAGTTGTGTATAGAGATAAGAGGGACACACAAAATTATATCTATATGTTTAGTGCCGATTTCCACCAGATTGATACATATTCTTCTCCGTGATACGAGGAATCTTATCGTGTGGTTTAGATACACCAAATTGGTGCCCTATGGGTGAGAGATATGGGGACCTTAAATTTGATACGAATTTGTATACTCGCCAATTTTCACCAATTTTATATATATGCATCTCGAATCTCGAATGAGTCTTAGTGTGTGCAGCTTGAGTCCGAAATAGGGACGGGAGGGTCACAAAAAACTGATACAAAATATTTTTAGTACCAATAACCATCAAATTCAGACACGTTCTTCTCTAATGATATACCATGAATTAAATCATATTTGGTGTCGTTTGCGTCACGGATGGCGAGCGGATATGCACTATCATTGATAAGATTGCTATTCGCCGATATCCACATATAAATTATATACAGTCACCAGGCCATCTCCATATCATTTTAAGTAGTTGGGCGTTCACATTTCACAATACCGACATATGGTGACCCACATAAGTCACTTGAACAATTATATCTTCTTAACAGTCATATTTATATGGGAATGGCAATCAAGGCATTCACACAATGAGCTAGCAAAAAGAGATAACTAGAAGAAGCATTAAACGTATATTTATCATTCTATTGAAGAGACATATATTCGTGCAAACTGAGAGACCTCGAACCGTCAGAGGATTGCATATATATAATAACAAAATATAGTCTGTTCCATTCAATAGTTTCCACAAAAAGTTACAATTTGTCAAGAGATATGGAAGGCCTGTACAAAAATAGTGGTCACAGTGTGCAGTCAAATATAGTTTCTTCTGATATACAAGAAAATGCAGTTAGTAGCACAAGACTTTTCAGGATCCTACCAATACTGACATCTGACAAGGGTTTTATAACAGACTCATCGACTGACATAAACAACTCAAAATCTCGCTCTGTGCCTGGCACATGTAGCTGATATACGTGCGCAGCAACATTTCGTTTAAACTAAGAATATTTAGTCAATATATAGCACCATGAACAGAGGAGCACCTGGAAATTTCTTTGAAACATATGTATCTTCATGGAGATATGATAGACAGGTGTCCTCGAGATCTTAGTCCAACCCACCACTAGATTGATTGATACATCTCAATATGTAAAACACAATTATCATCTTTTATCGAACTAATGTGTTTATGATGTGCATGTATCATATTATAACGTCTAATGTATACGCAGTTGTATATAAATAAATACTTCATTATTGGTGGAACGGATTAATCGCGATAAACAGAATGACAATTGACAAGGAGAGCCACTACTTATATTCCATGACTGTAATAATCATGTTTTGTGATGCTATTTGAATATACAATTGATTTATTAACACTTTAAGCAAGAGCATTCTCTATTCCCAAAAAATCCACAGCATACATTAACCTGGGCAACGCCGGGTAACCCTGCTAGTAATGAATATAATGAAAGCTTGTGTGTTTTTGGTTTGGTTATTCTCATGGTGGTCCCAGGGTGAGCATGTTTCAACATGTTTATAGTCTGAGACTATTCAGCTTCCACTTCCACTTTACGACCAACTTTATTAGCTGCTCCACAACATTCTGCCTCTTTGACTGTGTTTGAGTAGGAGTGACATCAACTTCAGTGACTCCCCGCACTCTCTGGCCAGCTCGTTGCATCAATGTGGACTGGAACCGAAGCTATCGCATTCTGATTGTAAAATGAATCGTGGGGTGGTAACTCCGTTGTTTTTAGCTTAGAGATGTCAGTCAGATAATCGTACGGAAATTTACCCTTGCTTTCCTGCACTTCGTACGCCTTCAGGAATTTGGCATATGATGTCCCTGCTGCGAGATAAGAGGAGATGTCTAAAAATTTCTGTTTTTCAGATGATATGCACATGTAAGAGTTGTTCCTCTTAACGACGAATGTTTTCTTGTCTTCGTGTAGTTCCAGATATCTCGCTAAATTTGTTTTTATTAAATTTAAATCGTAATTGCTTGAATTATAGCCGATTACAGGTGCTTGTGACATATATCCCAACATTTTGCCCATTAACCTAGAGAGCGGTGAACTTTTGTTTTGTTTTTGTATCGTCTTCGTCATCGTCGTCGTCATCAGATAACCTTTGCTTGATTTCTTCTACAACCCAGCCCCATCTGTCTTCTGCCAGTCGTTCGATGTCTGAAGCAATTTCGAGCATTACACCGACCATACTTTGCACTAACTTCTCTGGATCACCATCGACGATACAAATTGGATTTCTGTGTCCATCTACATTGCTGCATATGGAAACGCTGATGGGTACATGTTTTTGTATCCACTGTAAATTCTGTGTGGGTTGTTTGTCAACACTGTGCAGTATAGATTCGTAATCGTAACATATAAACCATTCGAAATTTCTATGATCCATCTGTACGTGAATATCAAAATGGTCCAATTCTTCAAATATAGTTTCGTATGGTTTGTAGAATCCACCAGGATAAATATATTTCGTCTGATTGATACATCGACGTTGGTGTCGGATAACATCGGTGTGCTGTTTAAAATGACGATTACATGTTTTGCATTGGAACTTTTTGGCATATGCGCTGAATTTATTGATATACATCATATGGTCGTCGTGTATGTTGACATATAAATCGGTTTGTTGTCGCCCTCGAGATTTATATATAGACTGTGCGAATCCTTTCTTATCAAGACTGTATGCTTGTAAGTTTACACGGAACAGATTTTCGAAGTCCGGAAAATCCTCGTAGTGCAGTCCTTTAAATATATCACCAGTGGCTTTGAACTTTTGCCACTCGTTGAGGAATAATTTGGTCGGGTTTTCCAAGCTGCTCTTGTTATAACCTCGATGTCGAGCAAGACACCGGAAGGCACATAGGTTGTCTCGATAGGGTTTTTCATTGTGTTCGTTTTTAACTAAGCAGTCTATGGTGTGGTTGTTCTTCAGATAGTCTGGAATATCCCCATGTCCTATTGGATAACTGCTGTTGAATATATTAAATTGAATATTGGAAACGAAGAAAACTGTCCATTTGGTATCTGGTCTGTTCTTAGAAATTTCATGCGTAATATCCATAACATCTAATATTTGCTTTAATCTAGATAAATCGGAGCTCCTAGATATATATATAGGGCTGTCCAACACTGTGCTGTTCAGGTAGGGTGTGAAATAACGGTACTTTCCATTTTGTCGATTTCTTAGTATCAATCCAAATGCGATGTTAATCTTGAATGCATACCTGTGTTGATCATAAATCTGATTTACATATTTCATTATCTCATCGACGGTTAGATCGTTCGTTGTTGGAAAATTATATACACTGTGGATAGGTCCTTTGTGTGATCTGCTAATATAATTGGTGCATTGACGTCATACACTTCTTTTAATCCGACATCAACGCTTCCGTCTTCATTTTCCCAGGGGGCAGGATCATCACCCCACGGCGCCTCGTGTAAGCCATCTCCTCTTTGTGTGTGTTGTTTCATGCGATGTATATATAGCTCGTGTCTGTCAGGAAAACTGTCTTCACATTTACGACAACGATAGCTTGTCACTTTTTTTCGTTTCCTGGACCCTCCTGTTTGTGTTTCACCACTTTTTCTTTTGCGTGAAGGTTCACAAAGTGGGCTAGTATCACAGAGAGAGCTAGTATGTTCCAATTCATGAAACTCTCCCGTGCAGGTCTTCTCGTGTCGATTTTTATTGCTGATATATTTAAATATAATACCGCCAATAGAGCAAGGGTATACACATCCCTTATGCTTAGATCGAATATGGGCAGCAAGTCCTTTTTTGTATGTGTATACATTAAAACATTGGGAGCATTGGAATTTGCCTGTCGGATCCATACTATTGTGTAAAGTTTATTGTTTTTTTGGAATGAAATTACAGATTAAATTTAAATTTTGAACTAAGAGTTTATCTTTTGTACACAAACCACTTATATCGTTAAAACGGGTTTGGTGAAACAGACACGATGATTATACATAAGCGAAATATGCTATACATAAAAGCATGGGTCTCCAAAAAAATATATATAGAGCTATACGTGTGTTGAAGATCACTGCTTTGAGTTTGTAACATCCACTGGAGAGAAAAATTGTCAGGACCATCGGTAGGCTATATAGGCACCGCAGTAACGAATCTGGATAATAAGGTAGAGTCCATTTGTTGAGTTTTTTTTTTCACTGACACTGAAGAATCAAACCACAACACTATCGAGTTGAATCATTGTAGATATCTGAAAACAAATGAATACAGATACAAATATATTATTCACTACATCAAACGGACTCAAACTTTCAATGTAAACTGAGATATAAGTGACATTGCTCTATTAAAATACTAGAACATTAAATTCATTAGCTCGACATGTCTTAAGGCTGATAATTTGCTTGAGGTAATTCAGTTGATTGGTTTATTTGGGTTTAACCACCAGCGATTCGTTGCCAATTGGGGAGGAAAGACCACGCATATAGTAAATATCTCGTAGAAACCACCGACCGATCTATTGCGACTGATACACTCATTCAGATACACCATATAGATAATGTGTCCAGGCTTGTAAGGATAATCAGGGCTCTAGGACCTGTAACGACGCATACGCATTTTAGCATATGCACCTAGTTCCTCGAATATTGCACGGCTCCTAAATATAACGCCGGTTATTACAGCATATAGCTTCATATTGCTAAATAGAGATGAACCAACCTGTGAAGAGTTTTATGATTTTTGTCTTCTAAATCGTAAAGTGATCGTCAATAGCGAGGTTCTGTGCCTGGAAAATATAAATACAAATAACCAGTTTAGAATAAGTCATTGGTTCATTTTCCTGCGATTTTATGTGATACATAATAAATTCACATAGGCTATTTTCAAATTACGGTTAGCCACCGTGCAAAGCTTTTAGCACTTGGTTTAACATAATTTCGGAAAAACAATTATTTCTAGCTCAACTATTTCACATATGCACGCAGGCTGGATTGTGTGATCTCGTTGTCGTAATTTTCAAAAAGCCCTTTACTGCAGATAAGCTCAACACAATAAACGTATGTTTTATTTACATTCCATACAGAACACACGAGGTTATTTAACATGTGGGATGTTTACATACATAAACAGCTGGTCGGTCGTATAATACAAACAGATGTACAGATAACAGAGTAACGACGTATGTCACATATATGCATTCTTTGTGTAAGGTTTATATATTTCGGCTTGAATTTGCTAGGTTGTGAAACAGGGAATAATGTTTTTTTTTTCTTCTGGAAATAAAATTCGATCTTGTTGGGGAACAACATTTGAAGATATATTAGTGGTGATAGAGTTGCATACATACATAGTAAGTAGGCTTATCATCGTTTGTATAAACGCTAGGTCCTATAATGAGCGGAAAACACGGCAAATATAAATCACCGATCCACGAAAGCAACTGACAACCTTGACCAGCGATTCACCACTAGGGGTGCATTTGCATACATATCATTCATGACTAATGAAATATTGTACATTTGTTGATTTAGATTAATTATATTGTTCATAGACAAGAGGGATGATCACTAGATATAAATTAAAACTCACCTTTATCGTATTAGTTTATCACTTCAGTAATAGAATAAAATAGGAATCTTCTCTATTAACATCTGTAAATTATTGAGGAGTGAATATTATACTGCCCGCTCCATATTTCAATGTGACATGAATAGGTGCATTTGTGTATCGTACTATTTAAACTTGTACAAATAACTCGATAGCCACTGGGAATCCCGTGACGTATTGGAAGGCGGTACATATTCACAATGTAGTTTGTGGTTATTGCACAACCTTTCTAACTATAATTGCGTGCCGTTCAACTCGCAACATTTAACCTGCAAGATGCCCTAGTTGCTGAAGTGCACCTAACCTCTAATAAAATATCCCGTGTTCGCTTTTTTCCATTACACCATTTATAAATATAACACTGGGTTTTACCCGAGTCTACAGTTAGAGTCTAGTTGCTGAAGTGCACCTAAACTCTAATCAAATATCCTGTGTTGTTCGCTTATATATTTTTTTTCCATTACATCATTTATAAATATAACACTGGGTTTTTCCCGAGCCTACAGTTAGAGACAAAACTAGTCTTGACCCGACCTTGACCTGACCTAACCTTGACCTGACCTTGACCTACAATTAGAGCCAAAACTAGTTGCAGGGAAATAGCCGATCATAAAATGGCCGATCATGGGGGTCGTTATCAGTAAATAACACTACTAGTATAGGTCCCGCGCTTTTCCGGAAGTCCTAATACACAGGCCATATTCGCGGAGATAAACTAATTTGGTAAAATTAAGAACTGAGTCGCTGACACTTGGCCATGTCATTTCTACTCTGGCTACGCTCATTTGAGACATTCTATGAGTTATACACTGACATTCTGCCTGTTTACATTGGATAGTTTCGTTGACTGGATGAGGTGATCACGTGACTAATTTTGTTTTGTGAAAGTGGGATCTTCATTCATGAAAGACACTATAGTCATACACTATGACGATACAATAGTATGTTACATAATATTGCATCGTTGTAGTGTATGACTAGTAAGACACATAACACATCTTTGCAATATACCACTTAATATTTCTTTTTGACCGTAACATTTTGACAAAAATGTCATTATACCCCCGCAACGAAGTTAGGGGGGGGGGGGGTATACTGGAGTCAGCTTGTCCGTCCGTCGTCTGTCGCCCGTCCGTCCGTGGACACAAATTTGTCCGGAGTTTTTCTCAGTCGTTTTTTGATCAATCTACGTGAAACTTGGCACAGACATCAACCACCATGGGAACTTGTGCAACTGCAATTATGACGTCTGTCCGACATTTTTTGGTGGAGTTATCTCCCTTTTTCGACTTAGAATTGTTTTTTGCAACATGCATAATTTTGTCCGAGCTTTTATTTCTACATTTTTCGGTAAATGTTTTTTAATCTTGGCACTGATATTTATTACCATGGGAACCTGTGCACCTGCGATTATGATGTCTGTCCGACATTTTTTGTGTGGAGTTATTCCCCTTTTTCGACTTAGAATTTTTTTCGCAACATACATAATTTTGTCCAAGCTTTTATTCCTACATTTTTCGGTCAATAGGTATAAGATTAGGGTTATGGTTGTACACCTGCAATGGGAACTGTTATTTTATTATTTTAACTAAATGTTTACTGACATGTGAAACATCTTAGTATTTTAAAAACAGGGGGGTATCCGTAGTCCCATTGGGACAGTCACACCTCTAGTTAAATTTAAACGACATGATTTAGTGCCTTTATACTGAGTTCCCCGGGTCCCAATTTTTCAAGCTAAAAGTATGTCAAAATTACGAACATGTGCCCAAATTAGCCCAGCTAGAGACATATTGTTCATGAGAAAAAAAAACGTTTTCGTTATAAGGAAATGAGGATGTTTGTTCCATCTGCATATGCTCCGGTGTGCATTTTTACGCTATCGCTAGTATAGATTTACATATATTACCTGACATTTCATATCTGAAGTTTCCTTGGCTTGTTTCATAATTAATGGATGAGGATGTTTGTTCCATCTGCATATGCTCCGGTGTGCATTTATACGCTATCGCGAGTATAGATTTACATATATTACCTGACATTTCATATTTGAAGTTTCCTTGGCTTGTTTCATAATTAATGGAGCATACATTTTATATTTTATAACTATTTGACGAAATGTTTAATGAATGAATAATAATTTAGCTTGTTGTGAAGACCTCGGACTACGGTGAAACACAATAAAACATGCTAATTATACTTATGTATACTGCAAAGTGATATTTACGATTTATGTTTCTGCCCCAGTACCAAGCCACACATAAAAGGTCCTCATGAGTCAAATCTCCAATGTCTACCGCCTCTCTTTAACTAAAATATACTCTCTTTTTTTCAGTTCCATTCCGCAACATAGAGATGTCGAAACAACAATGCTTATTGCACGAGGATGAAGTCCCATCTTTCTGCACACAGCACGCTGTATACTGTTGTGGAATCTGTCACAGCAGTGCTAATCCAGGATGCACCGTCATGATGGCGAAAGATGCCCGTAATCATTACAAGCAGCTGATCGAGTTATCCAAGTCATCCATAGATGACGTCATACAACAATGTAGTAGCACGCGAAGTTCTCTCATCGACATGCAAGATGACATGCGACAGCAAACTGATTCAGACATGGATGATGTCGTAACGATCTGCGACAAACTGCATGCGGCCGTAAACAAATTTCAAGAAGATTGTATACAGAAAATCGAGGACCAATCGAGGAAAACCAACGAACGCGTGAGAGAATTGGAAAAAATTGAACTATTTCTTAACAATCTGCGCGACCAGTCTCCCAACATGCATGAGCATGCGGGATCCGATGGCAGCTCTGCTCTTAGTGGTACTGAAGCGCAGATATCTGAGAATCTTGTCGAGTTGAATACCAAAGCAACGAGGGTGAAAGACGCTGTATCATCTGCAAAAGGCATATTACTAAAAGATTGTCACTTGGAAGCCTCGCTCTCGGGGATTTCAATTGATAGTCAGTCGGGTTCTGACGTCATTAATCGCCTGGCAGATGAGTTATCTGCCCTTTATGGAAGGATGCTGACGAAACCAGAAGGAACGCAGGCTGCACGCGCAAGCACTAGTTTACCACCAGAACAAATCGATGATAAATTATCAGGTGCTGCACAGAAATCCCATCCATTCACTGAGAAATTATCAGGTGCTGCACAAAAATCCCAACCATTCACTGATAAATTATCAGGTGCTGCACATGAATCCCATTCGTTCACTGAGATTTCCCGTTTCCAGTATACGGGCAGTTATCCTATTGTGTGCTTTATTCCGTCATCACCCGGGCATGTGTTGCTGTCTGTATTCTCCCCTCACCGTTTGTTAAAGATCGACGAGAACGCACGCGAACTTGTATCGGTGACAACCGACGAATTCCTTCAGGGACTGTGTATCCGTAACAACCAGTTGTTCGCGACTGGATTCAACGGTAATGTGTGGGTTTATGAGTTAGATAAACTGTCATTGCTGCGGAAGTTCCGTTCACATGGAGAAGGTAGTAGCATTGCTGGTATTGGTGATAACTTTGTCGTTGCGCACCCTGATGACGACAGAGTGTCTATTATAACTAACAGTGGTCAATTGATGGACTCAACGCGTCGTGTCAACAATCCATGGTCCCTTATCGTCACGCCTAACGAGGATCGGATTCTTGTTTCCGATTTCGACGAGGATTCCGTATTCATTCTGTCAACCAACAGGTTGATGAAAGTCATCAATAAGTTTCACGTTGACGAGCCGCGTGGTATGTGTTCAGTCGGCCAGTCCGTGTACATAATATCGCGAAGATCGAACTCCGTGATGGAATTCAGCCTGGATGGGAGCTTCGTGAGAAATGTCCTTTCCCAGAAAGATGGTATAAAAAATCCATACCGCTTGTCATACCACGACCACAGTGGTCGCCTCGCTGTCAGCTGTACAGACAATAATAAGAACATGATGGTTTTCTCGTCGAAACCTTGAACACATCGGACAGTATGGAATAAACTCTCTGATATATAATTATATATACGATACAGGAACATGAACAGATACTATTAATTGATGTAAGTTTTTCCGGACAGGGGTCTTCGATTCATATTTATTATTTATTTATTTTAATTGATAGTCAGTCGAGTTCTGACGTCATTAATAGCCTGACCGTTGAGTTATCTGCCCTTTATGGAAGGATGCAGACGAAACCAGATGGAACACATTCTCCACGTACAAGCATTAGTTTGCCACCAGCTGTCCAAGAAATCGATGATAAATTATCAGGTGCTGCACAGGAAATCCCATTCATTCACTGATAAATTATCAGGTGCTGCACAGGAATCCCATTCATTCACTGAGATTTCCCGTTTGCGGTATAGGGGCATGGATCCTATTGTGTGCTATATTCCATCATCGCCCGGACATTTATTGTTTTCTGTGTCCAAAGGTTGACGAGAACGCCCACGTAATTTTATCAACGACAACTCAAACATGGCTTCGGGGACTCTGTATCCGTAACAACCAGTTGTTCGCCACTGGAAACGACCGTAATGTGCACGTTTATGAGTTGCACAATCTGTCATTTCTTCGGAAGTTCCCTTCACACGGAGTAGGTAATAGCATTGCTGGTATTGGTGAGAATTTCGTAGTTTCGTATACCCATATGATGATGACAATAGAGTGTCTATTATTACTAAAAGTGGTCAACGGATAAATTCCACGCCTCGAATCGATGAACCGGCGTCCATTCTTGTTACTCATAACGAGGATCGTATTCTGGTTTCCGATTTCGACGATAAGTCTGTATTCATTTTGTCAATCGAGCTGAAAGTCATCACGAATTTTCGTGTTAAAGGACCTGCTGGCATGTGTTCGGTCGGCCAGTCCGTATATATACTATCGCGAGGATCGAACTATATGTGATGGAATTCAGTCTGGGTGGGAGTTTCGTCAGAAATGTCCTTTCTCATAAAGATTGGATACACGAACCTCACCGCGTGTCATACCACGACCACAGCGGCCGTCTCGCTGTCAGTTGCAGATTCTTTAATAACATATTCGTTTTCTTGTGTTAGTCATGAATAGTGAGGGCATATGCCCTCTGAATATTGTCATGCAGCTTTTTTAACTTAATTATATGTGTTAATTAATTATACAATCAATATCTTTTTCATTGGATCTATGGGCGTATAGAAGACAATCGACAAACAACTTACGCTGAAATGGTCACTGTCACCCCCTTTTGTTCAGCTGAGTACCCAGCTTTTTAAAATTTTCCGTTGGGTACCCAGCTTTTATCACATTTACATTTGGGTACCCAGCTTTATGAAAGCAGTCTGCAGGACCTATGCCCCATGCCTACACTTCTTCTCCGCTACTATATATATAATACTAGCAGGTTAGCCCGCCACTGGCGTGGTTGGTCACTGGCGTGGTTGGTCACGAATTTTCGTGTTAAAGGACCTGCTGGCATGTGTTCGGTCGGCCAGTCCGTATATATACTATCGCGAGGATCGAACTATATGTGATGGAATTCGGTCGGCCGAAAAAAATGTCATGCCCTCTGAATATTGTCATGCAGCTTTTTTAACTTAATTATATGTGTTAATTAATTTACCACGCGATAGTATATATACGGACTGGCCGACCGAACACATGCCAGCAGGTCACACCCAGACTGAATTCCATCACCGTAAGAATAGTGACTGGCCGACCGAACACATGCCAGCAGGTCCTTTAACACGAAAATTCGTGACCAACCACGCCAGTTACCCCATGCGTACGAAACTACTGATGCAAAACGCGAAATGCATTTATCTCGATTAACAAGGCAGAATTTATCCAAGAGGCGTAAATCTACATTTTTATATCGTACAATGGGTCGGCCAGTCCGTATATATACTATCGCGAGGATCGAACTATATGTGATGGAATTCGGTCGGCCAGTCCGTATATATACTATCGCGAGGATCGAACTATATGTGATGGAATTCGGTCGGCCAGTCCGTATATATACTATCGTACGATATAAAAATGTAGATTTACGCCTGTTTTTTTACGATATAAAAATGTAGATTTACGTTTAGCAACGACGATGGCGATAGTATATATACGGACTGGTATATAGTAGCGGAGAAGAATTGTAGGCATGGGGCATAGGTCCTGCAGACTGCTTTCATAAAGCTGGGTACCCAAATGTAAAGCTGGGTACCCAAATGTAAATCTATGGGCGTATAGAAGTCAATCGACAAACAACTTACGCTGAAATGGTCACTGTCACCCCCCTTTTGTTCAGCTGAGTACCCAGCTTTTTAAAATTTTCCGTTGGGTACCCAGCTTTTATCACATTTACATTTGGGTACCCAGCTTTATGAAAGCAGTCTGCATGACCTATGCCCCATGCCTACAATTCTTCTCCGCTACTATATATATAATACTAGCAGGTTAGCCCGCCACTGGCGTGGTTGGTCACTGTCAGAAACATGACATTTTTAAAATTATTATTTTTTTATTTTATTTATTTATTTTTTTTAATATTTAATTTTTATTTATTTTTAGATTTATTTAAATTTTTTTAAATTTAATTGAATTTAATTCATTTTTTTTGTAATTAAATTTATTTTTTTATTTTTTATTTTTTTAATTGAATTTTTAGTTTTTTCAATGAGTTAATTCGGCCTTTTTCGGGCGGAAAACTGACCCGATGAAATCCCCCCTTCCTAGGAACGACAGCCATAAGAATCACACAACACGCATTTTTTGTTTTTCATGAGTTAATTCATGGTACCCGTCCCTAAAAGAGGTATGATTTAAGGTACATCGGGCGGAAAAACTGACCCGATGAAAAATTCCCCTGTTCCTAGGAACGACAGACAAAAGAATGACACAAAACCCATTGTACGATATAAAAATGTAGATTTACGCCTCTTGGATAAATTCTGCCTTTTTAATCGAGATAAATGCATTTCGCGTTTTGCATCAGTAGTTTCGTACGCATGGGGTAAGCGTTTAGCAACGACGATGGCAATAAAGAGCGTTAGTCGGTTAACAACTCCGAATATGGTCAATATAAAGATCGTTGATGCCTTAACCCCCGAAGTGGCGTTTGCGGTGATTTGGATGATTGGGAGTGGAGAATGGGTGATCAGAGCCTGTCCAAATTGCGACGCTCGACGATCCCCGTGGGTTTTAACCTTATATACGAAATTTGAGCTCGATCCGCGCAGCCGTTTTCGATTCTATGAAGTACCCACACACATATATATATATACA